>OW387147.1:20002591-24802591 GCA_936440205.1 Lepidonotus clava
GTGATGTAATATTTCTCAGCATTAACTCATAATTGACAGTTGTTTGTGAATGTATGTATACTAGAAATTCTCATCACTGAAGTGAACTAGACAAATATTAGCATAATATGACCATGAGAAGAATCGTAATATTTCTCAGCATTAACTCCTACAAAGGAGTGACAAATAGACCAAAGCTAAGAAAGGTTCTCAGCAGTAACTTCTACCAAAGATATCTCAGCATTAACTGTATGATCTGATTAATGGTACATCTGTATACATATTTCTCAACATTTATTGACATATGGAAGTTATATTGTACAGTATAGTTTGCAGAAATTACAAAGAAATACTTCAACAGGTGTACAGTGCTATATGCTGTAGTCAGGGGTAATGCGCGTCTCAGCATTAACAGGTGTACCTCAGCAATAAGGTTATAGTGGTTCAATAGGAATGGATAATTTCATAAGCTTTTATTTAATTACTAAGAGATCAATTATATTTGCCACATAACTAATTACTGCAGCAGATAATGGTAGAATTGAGCTAATTCCTATGACAAAACACCCATAAAAGTACATTGATAGGACATATACATACATAAATCTTCTGTCATATATAGCAGAAATATGTATGTTATTCATAACATGCAAGGTATAGCAGATTCAGATGCAATGATATCTTCAAAAAGAGTAATTACTGCACATAGTAAGTATTTGTCTCATGTATTGGTGTCTCAGCACTAATGAGAGCATTCTCAGCACTAACGGCGAGATTCTCAGCACTAATGGTAGCATACATAAAGTCCTAGCTATAGAAATATGTATGAACCTAGAACCAAAAATGTTTTTCCGAGTTAGAGGCAACCCTTATAAGAAACAAAATATGAATGCATACCTGGTAAATACTTATAGTTATTAAATGGGAGTATCTGATATGTAGTATAATGTAAAAGAACCTAAAAACCTGCAAAATACAGTAAAATTAACATTTTTGTACCTGTTGCTTCTCGAGCACTAGTACATATATTCTTAATCTTTCTTATTTACATTGTAGCCTTACATAAGTAGATCACATATATGCAATAATATTCTGAAAAAGCAGATAACATATATATATGGAGACCATATATCCATATCTGGGAGTTAATGCTGAGACGCGCATCACACCCCATGAGGTTACCGACTTTGCCTGGTTACCATGACAACGGATATCATATTTAACAGATTTCACCTATATCATAGGTTGCCCCAACACCTGGGCTATGTGCACACAATAGGATTTCATGGTATTCCTATTTGGATTTTTTGGCCCCTGGAGGCCTAGTTGCATCACTTTCGCTGGAACAGGTGTTACACTATATGCATGAGGTTTTTTTATTCTCTCACAGAAAGAATATAGGTCACCGTGCCTTACAAATCCTAGAAAGTATTTCGGGTTCATCAGGAGACTACATGGTCACTTGTAAATTTTGATAGGTCCTACTGGCAGCGATGTATTTGATCATAATACAATTTCTGAAAAATTACTTTTGCACCTTACTGCATGGAATCTAACTAAAAAGGATCCACTAGAAAAGAAGTAACAGTTCTTAATTAAAACCGGCTTCATGCAACATTATTTTTTCATGACTGCGAAATAAGTACGAAGAGATGATTCATGTCGCATCATTTTAAAAATCGTATATCGAGCTTATGTTTGTTTAAAATACACTTTTTATGATTGATTTATGTTATTATTGATAACAGGCCTAGGTGTCATTCCATTGCTCTTCTAATGGTAGAGACCTTGTACCATAACACTCATCAAAAAAGTGTTGTATTGTAATCGATTTCAAGTTCGTGGTCTATCTTCAAGAAATAGCACATTCGGGTTTTCAACAAAATGACAGGTCATTATAGTTAAATGCGTTTCGTATCGTAAATAAAAAGTATTCATAAATTTAAGATTCACTTATGAGAAGGACCTGGATAACGCGTACGGTTTTAGACTAATATAAGGCGAGTCTTAGGCAACCAATATATCTATAGAAATACTTCCCTGCTTATCGAGCATGCCACAATCAAAACAAGAACCGCAAAGTTCTTTGATAAAAGTTTATAAAACGACTATACAATTGAAGAAAGTACAAAGACCTAACATACAGCGTGACACAGACCATACAATTAAACGTAGTGTAAAGAAAACATAATGATGATAAACATAAACATCACATAAAATAGAGCTTTAAACAGACCCTTTAGAAATAAGTTAAATTGGCTGTGCATCGGCGATACCCGACCGATACGCGGGCTTCACCGCCCAGTCTGGGGTGTTGGGAGGAGGCTGTTGGCGTTTTGGATTATCGTCGGGGACATTTTTCCGCTTCTTTTCCAATCTAACGCCCCGTTGACGGCGGCTTATAAGTTCTTTATACTCAATTTCGTCCAGGTGGGCTTTGTAGGCACTCAGCTCATCGCTCTCCCACACGAGCGGTTTGACGCGGCGGTGATATCACTCGGTCGTCTTCCCGTCTCTGTCGACCGGAAAATAAAGTCCGCGCTCCTCGTCGCTCGTGTAGTCGGGGGTGAGGAGGCGCCTCACGGAATTCTTTCGAGCTTCGTCCCACGTTGTGACGATATTTTCCAACCCCACTATCCGTCTTCTGAGCTTCTGCAAAGTTAAAAAGACACTTTTTTATTTTAATACAGTTACGACATACTTGGTCAAGAACATCCAATAAACACAAACAAGTTTTTCAATATTTCAGTTGCCTTAATTTAAAAGCTGGTCACTGCAGTTAATTTCAAAAGCGTTGCTTTATCCTTGGTCTCTATAACATACAGGCACTTTTTATTAATTGTGTCATATCCATTCTAATTGTATGTCAAGATTATTGTCCAAGGAACCAAGTAAGGTTACAGTGCTCTATAAAAATTCATAATGTAAAAAAATTATAATTGTTTCCCAAGTTTCAGTGTTACAACCATAAGATCATTTCACAGCCGGGCCCCCTGTTTTAAGCCAAATTGCCGATTCACAGCTACAGCCCCCGGTATAGTTCCGACCGCAGTTCGTACGTATACCCCTTTTTGAACCGAGTGGGTCCCCGGGAAGTCACACCCCCTATACCATAGACCCTGGCATAGACCATAGACATTACTCTTTCTCCTCGGCTTTGCACTTGAAAAGTGTAAAATTTCGGCCTGCCTGAATCGAACTACGTCAAACAATGTTGAGAACAATAGTCCGCAAAAGCCATGATGTCAGGCGGGCCCCTAACGGTCACTGCACGCTGCTCCCGTGCCTAAACATGGGCCGGGCTGGGCCGGGGGTCCCCTCTATGAACTTTAGTAGGACCCAGCTGTCAGATTTGCTATTTCCACTAATAATGCTCGCAAACTTATGAAAACATGTATTTTCATAGGGGAACTATCAATGTGCATTATGATATACTTGAAAAGAAAAAGAGTTAATAAATATCAAAGTTATAGGCAATGTTATTGTCTGTGTGTACGGGTGACCGCGGTCCAGCCGGGTGTTATCGGTGCCCCCTCCAGGGCGGGCCGGGCCGGTGACCGGGGGTGTAGGGTTACCGGGGCCGGTCGTAAAAGGTTTAGGCCCAACACGTGTTGCGGGAGGGGTCCGTGACGTCAGACTTTTGTGGTCTATAGAGGAAGTCTGTAACAAAAATTTATTTACCTCGTTCACGTGGTGACGGATGATAGCCTTTTCATTGTCAGCCTTCATTCGGTTCTTCCGGATTCTGTTGGCCCTGCTTTGGAGGGTCTTGAAGTAGGTGTTGGCAGCAGCTAGAAAAAGAGGAAGGACATGAAGTATGCTTAAAACTGGAGCCATTAAGTAGACAAAGGCAATATAAAGGCAATAAATCAAGGGAATACATGTTAAAAATGCAAAGTGAGGGTCAACATATTATTCACGAATTAAAACCATCATTACACCGGTATTATATTTCTTTGTCCAGATAATAGAACTTACGTTTTTTTCAGATGACTGGGAGGATAACTTAAATTATAAAAGTAACAATTTACAATGTAAGTGGAGCCTATTTAGACACTAAAAACAGATTTCCAGCATTTCAAGCATGTTAAAATTTGTGTTAATTGAAGGACCAATACTTTGGAATCATGGACATTAGATGCATGAAATGTACAGCTGCAGGTTAGTTAACAAAGAAACTTGCTACCTATGGGACTTACCTAACACCTCTTCTCTGGGGGTATCTGGCCCCAGGCACACGTTGTCAACAACGGCCTTGATGATTGCAACGTTATCGGGGTGTTTGATCCCCGCCCTGAATGTTGGAATATATTTATATTGTTCAATTCATCGGCATCACGTCAAGTGCTCTATGACTCTATTAACATGAAAAAAAAAAACAGCAAAACTTATATTCAGCTGCAGCTTCTGTTGTTCAGGAACACATTACCCATTCTTACTTAAAAACAATATTATTTTCTGTACTATTCATGTTGTTATGACGTAATCAACTTACCCAGGGTTCAGGTTGAATCCCCAAGCAGGCTCACCTCTCTTGGCCTTGTAGGCCGAACGAACGAGTTCCTACAAACAATATAATAAGCCAATAATTAATAGTGGACTTCTAACTATATGTCAGTGTACGAAATCATTACGGATTTTCGTTGTTTTCCGGGATGTTCCCTGGCGGCGCGGCAAAAGAGAAGAACATCAGGGCTATACTAGGAATGAGATCATTTCTAAACAAACCGAGAACTATATTAAACGGTAACGTTTTCAAGGTGAGATTATTAGTTAATTATAAGTTGTAAAAACAAACTTTAGAACTTACACATATTTCATTGCGTGGTTTGGGTGGTTTGTCAGCTGCAGCTGGCTTCGCTTGGTTCACGAGCACCTCCACCTGGGCCTTTGCCGCAGCCGCTTCAGCCTCCGCCCTTCGGCACTTCTTCTCCAGCTCCTCCATCCTGGCCAGCAAATGGGCCATGGACGGTTCAGCTGTAGACGTGGAGGGGCCGGACGAGGACGAGTATTCGGGCGTGAACGACCTTTGGGACGTCGTTGACGAGAACGACCCTTGCGATGTCAAGGGCCCGGGCGTGAACGACCTTTGGGACGTCGTCGACGAGAACGACCCTTGCGATGTCAAGGGTCCGGGCGTGGACGACGTTCTGGACGTGGAGCTGGGGAACCATGGATGGGATTGCGACGTGGAGGGCGTCATCCCCCAGGGCGTGGATCCGGAGGGCGTGGAGGGCGTGGAGGGCGTGGACAACGATGCGGATGCAGTACCGCCTTGGGAACCACCAAGGCTAAGGTCCACGTCGTTGAGGGTGGATCCCTCTTCCGCGTACAGGGAGTCGTGAAGAGACTGATCCGCAGAGAGATCCGGAAACCCATTCTGAGACCCATACTGACAC
This sequence comes from Lepidonotus clava, assembly GCA_936440205.1. NCBI lineage: Eukaryota > Metazoa > Annelida > Polychaeta > Phyllodocida > Polynoidae > Lepidonotus > Lepidonotus clava. The sequence goes on from OW387147.1 coordinate 20,007,970, forward strand.
GCATCCTCAGACATATCCAACAGCAGAGTACCTACGCCTGCTGATGAATCATGATCGGTTATTTTCTCGCCACCCGGTTTGGGGCTGCTGGTCAAGATCCTGCATGAGCTCGTAGACGGGTTTGACAGAACAGCGTCACTATAATCAGTTGACCCGTTCATGGTGGCAGCAAGTTTTCAAGTGATCTATATAGCCATATGCCACGCCGTATTTATACATGCCGGGCAGGCCCCCCTGTGGATACATGATCTGGTGAAAGCGATCTTTTATCGATGAGGCAAGACTTTGAACATAAGTTACGTGGTAGACGTGACGGGGTGTGGACGGGGTAAGAGAGACTTTTACCATAAGTTACGTGCTAGCCGTGACGGGGAGTACATGGGGTATCAGCGACACCCTCACCGCCGCCCCTTGTGAGGCCTGTTACGTGTCAATAAGTGTTAAGACTACCCCGCGGGCCGCGGGCCGCGGTACTCCTGTGAGGGACCTGACACAGAAGCTAGTTGACATGCGCCGCCTCAGATGGCCAACAGGTGGACGCGGTCATCACAGACGCGTGTCCCGGTGTCAAACGCGACAGAAGTCATTTCAGATGAACCCCCTGTCGATCGGCTCTCTGAAGAAAATAGCGGCCTATTAGACGTGCTTCGCACTACCCAGTGTAAAAACTTGTGAAGCCCCCGGCTAGAAGAAGTCGTTTTAGTGGTGGTGACGAAAGGTCCTCTCTCCTTGAACGGCAACCGTGTAGTCGTTTTAGTTGTACCTTACCTAGCGTTTAAGTTGTCGACCGAGGGTTAACTTTTCGCTAAAGACTAGACGAAGCCCTTACAGTACCTGGGGGGTTGTGATGTCGTGTGGGGTGGGGGGTATAAGTATGTGCCTGTACTATACACTGGTTCAGAACAGCCACTTGATGGCCATGGACATCGAGCGACTGTTAAACGCAAGTCTGCGTCTGCGTCTTGTTCGGGAGGAAAGGCCAGTGGTGAGACCTAGTCACCTCCAACCCGCGGACCAATCCGACCATCAGTGGCTGCTTCTCTTGTTAGTGATATACCTGGGGTGGAAATTTATCGGTATCTTCTGGAAATTGGCAGCAGGCTGTCGCTCGTTGGCGCAGGGTCAACGTCGGAGGGCTACAGTGCAGTGCTGTCTGAGAATCTACTGCCGATGGGAAACGCTCCTATTTCCACTGGCTCCCATTCCCGCCGAAATGGAAGCCGTAGGAAGTGCTGCCTGCCCACGAATGATCATCCAAAGACCGAGCATCCTGTCCAAGGCCCTGACCGTCGCCTGGTCGGGCCCACTCACGGTCCATCTGAATGGCAGTGACGAACCCTTGACGTTGGAACTCCCGCAAGAAGTCAAGATTCCTCGTACGGAGCGCGTGCGCCTGAACAAATTTTTCAGGCACAGACTTTGTAGAGCGAGCGTTTGCCTGATAAACAACAGGAACAACATGGCCCAAGAACTACTCCCAGCCGAAAAACTGGGCTGCATGCCTGACGTAGACTCTTGGGTGTGATGAACAGTTATATAAAAGTGTACGATATGTTTGAAGTAGATATGGGAAAATTTTAATTGTGAAATGCATATGTTCACGAAGCTTTCGAGTTACATATGTACATTAGTGTATGGTCAGTAAATACAATTATGGGAAAATAGGCGAAACGTTGACACGTGGACATCATAAAACCTTATAAATAACAATAAAACATTTTGATATCATGAACGTGTGTAGTCTTATGTGGCTGTGACTAATTATGAATGGGAATTCATGAGGATAATGTGAATGAATTGCAGCTGTACATGTGTGACGAAATTATGAGGGCGAGTATATATTCTAAACAACAAAAATCGAACATGAATGAGAACTGATAACTTTTGAGCTGCAATAAAAGGAAGAGTTAATAGCTAATGTATATATAACCAACTCAATTTAAAGTCAAGCGTCTGCATGCGCTTTGAATCCTACGTTGTCTGAAATACAGAATTGAGATGAAAACAAAAAGTGCTGGTACCATTATAAAAGTAAGTCCAATGTTCAACAGGTAAACAGTACCGTGCACACTGGGGGGGAGGAATGGTACGTGGGGAAGATGCAAGTCACCACGAAGTTTCTTGTATTCGACCTCATTCAGTCGAATCTCTTTCATGTATGTACGGAGGGAAAGGAAATTGTCTTTTGCTCGCTTAAAAATATCCTCTTGGCGGACTCGCATTTGCGGGCTAAGAGGTAAAATTGGGAATGGTTTATCGTACGAAAAATCCGGGTTCACAAGTCGGCTAAGTGACAGGTTGAGGTGTTGAAAACTAGCAAGGTTGACGGGGAAAACTGTTCTTAAGGGGCCTGCTGTAGAAGGCAAAAAGTTAACACTTGAGACTGGAATTTCCCATTCTTTGGCGGACACAGAACAACCACATTCAAAGGCACGAACGCACGATTCACATCCAGGATGGGTTGTTGTTCGGTTGGGGCAGCGCACAATGACCTCGTCTATGTGAGAGAACAAATAGGTCCCTGTTGCAATGACTTGGATGTTCGACCTTCTGAAATTAGACTGAATGAGTATTTTGAAATCACAATAAAGTTTGACAGACTCATGATCACGTAGATAGATAGAAATGAGGCACGACGAGGGAGAAAGCCTGCGAATTGGTAGGTCATAATGACAAAACGGAGAATGGCAATTATCCAGATCTGGGTTGGAGGATACCGTGTATTGGGTTGCGGACACCAATAAATAAGCCGGTGTGTTGGAGAGGCGAGTATAATGCCCATGGAAGGCTAGAGGGAAGGTGTTCACTTTTAGAACCTTGAATATTTTGTCTAAGGAAATAACGGGAATCTTCAAAATAGTTTTCAGAACATTTCGCTGTAAAACCGGGGGGACTAAAACAGTTACACTTCTATACATGTCGCGAGTGTTTGGAATATAAATATTTGAACGATTGGACTTGGAAAGGAAAAGGTACCGAATCTTCCTCATATCAGTCTCCGATATCAAAGAGTTACTCAGCCTGTTCTCCGTTAGGTCGCGAATAGCCTGTAGCAAGACATCAAGGGAATAGTCCAGTTTAAAATCCAGTAGACGCAATTCTTGCAAATCTTGCATCAACCTGACCATCAATTCCCGGTTACTAATGTAAGCCTGGAGTCCTCGGGACAAATTGTATATGGAATGAGTGTTCTCTATGATGGCCTGGAGTTGGATTTCCAAAGTGGAGTCAACTACCTTTAGGACTGCATTTATTTTGCCATCGAGGAAGCCAATTTCATCGGCATTTACCTGGTCAGCACGAGTCTGTTGCTTCAAGTCATCGAGTGTGGCCGTTCCAAATAAAGTCTCGGAGAACTTGCCGATTTCTGGAATCAGAGCCCGCTGCTTCCTGGATTTTGCTGATGGAGGTGTTGGCTGGGCCGTCGATTCCAAAATTGATTGCACTTCCCGGAGTCCGTTGGTGACCTTCGCTGCTATAGTCTTCCCAATAGATATTATGTTATTCAACATAAGTTGGATTTTTCGACACTGTTCCATTGAACCGGCTGCCAGGGTAGCGCCGTGTCTACAATTTAGTGCGGCTGCCTGTTTGGGAGAAGGAGGAAGTGGTAAAATGATATCGACTTCGGTAGTGAAGTACTCATTACCTATGTGGATGGACGGTTTACTCTCGAATACTACACCATAGTTGGTACGAAAACGGTTTACCGTACTGGTGCATAGGCATGGCTTAGCTGAGACAGTGCCCAGGATAAAGAGTCCACGAAGGAGGAGTATGAATACTGTTGGAGCCATGTCTGATGCAGGCTAGAGACCGCTCTAGTCTTTTATTACTTTTTCCCAGTCACGGGAAGGAGTAGACAGACAGTCGCCACGTGCACCTGGGATCTAAAGGTTTTGACCTCCGTGCAGAAACCTTACGTTAATGCCAAAAGAAAAGCCGTGCGAAGAGTATAAGCTTAGGCGTATGCTTGCTAGTAAGCTTTCGTTGGTTAGGGTGTCGGCTTGTTCTAATTGAATTGGAAGGCAGACTTCAAAATGAATTGTTGGCATGGGGTTCCTTAACTTGTGGATGAGAAGTGAGAAAGCCTGTAAATGCCATTACTGCCTGATATTTATAGGTTTTATTTGCAGGTGGTTTATATGGAGTTCAGGCCGATTTAAGTCTGGACTGGCTGAAATTAGTCTCAAACCTTAAGGTCGGCTTTATATCTAACCAGCTTAGACCCAGTTTAAGGTGAATTATTTAGGGTAGTTATATAGGCCGGGAGGTACCTTTTATCCATACAGAAAATGTTTAATGAATTTTTAATGAATCTCATCTCTCACGGATGACTTGAAAAGAAGTTAATTTCAAACACTTTTAATACTCCATCTATGGATGGTAAGGGTAAATGGTTTTCCGGGTGGGAGGGGCGATGGATGGTAGGGTGAAATAGGCCTGTCAAAGATTTAGCTACATGTGCTTTGCAGGCGAACGTAGGTTGGGTATGGAAGTGCCCGACCCAGCAGGTTCCCTGCATGGGCCAACTCTGGCCCGTGTTAACTCGATAACTAACCCCTGATTAATGGCGGGGAGTCCGTCAGATGACACCCAGCATGATACCTGTGTCGCTCTTTAGTGGGTTTGGTGTGAGTTATGTGATTACCAAGATTGTGCCCCTGCCCTTGTCAGATGTCAGAGGGGGGTACAGATTAGATGGGGTGCTTCCGGGTACTTATGGGTGTTAATGGATTAAGGCCGGCCATGATGGACGCTTCCAAACTTTGCCGCCGTTAGGAATGGACCTGGTTTATTAGGAAATGTTATGCACAAGGGAACAGGGGAGCGAGGGATAGCTGCAGAATCGCGAAAATGCTTTCTGTCATGTTACTTAAAAAGTACATGGATGGATTCGCCACATTCACATTTGATTAGCCACCCATTTTTATATGGTTTTTAAAGCCACATGTAGTATTTAGTCAATTGGTGACCCCCAATTTCTAACCAATATTTACAACAAAATTAATATTTAAAAAAACTCAGAATCAAATCAATATTCTTGTCTGAAAAGTATTCTTGTAATTCTTGTATATACTTTGACTCATGCTGCCACCCGACCCCAATCCTTCCTTGTTATATGGTAGGTTGACTAGCAAAAGGTGTTCTTCATCAAAGAATTCCTAAGTTGAACTTTTGCTTATAAGATCAATAATTTAAGACTAAAAAAGGGGTGGCGAGGTTCCCCAAGTGGAACTTTTTATTCTTTTCTTTCAGTTTTGTTTGGTCTTTTCAATAATTTATTGCAGGAAAGGTGGAACTTTTTAAGAAATTTCCTTTGTGGGGGGTGGGGGTGGTAATAGTAATGCTTTATGCTGAGGCATACGGCATAAGTCACCCAGACTAATAATTCTGGAAAATGGTAAAATATAGGGGAAAATGTCAAAAATAGGAAAAATGTGTTTTCTACAAAAATCAGAAAAATAAGCACTTGAAAATTACAAAATACTTACAAATATCAAAGAATGAAACATTTGTCATGCGTTGTCAGGTTTCCTCATGCTCACACATAAGGCCTCTAGATACAGGCCCGTACCCAGGTTCTGTTGTGGGGGGGTGGCGAGGTTCCACAAGTGGAACTGTTGCCTATATTTTCAATAATTTGAACTTGACAAAAGGGGATGGCGAGCAGTAAAAAGTGGAACTTTTCAATATTTTCCTACTGTTTTTAGGGCTTTTACATTACGTAGGAATGTAGGTAGATATTCAAAACCACAACAATATCAGAGTGTAGTTCAGATGGCTTTATTGTGAATTATTTCCAACAGTTTCGGACGTCAGTTGTCCTTCACCAGGGATTTAGTTTTGGAAGGAGAGGTGGAACTTTTGGAAGTATTTCCTTTGTCGGGGGGTGGCCCGCCATCCACACCAGCCCCCCTGGGTACGGGCCTGACTGATATTTACACTAACATGAAGAGAACGTGTTTCTTTTCTGACAGCATCTAAATTTCTCTAAATAGCTTTATTTGTGATATTTCAAATAATGATAGCTTGGATTATAAAACAAATAGAAACATATTTATTTCTTTCACTATTCTAAAGCTTAAGGCATCCTCTCTGATAGTCAAATTAAAGCTCAATGTTCATGATCTGCGACTTATGCCTCACTACGTGATGAGGGGTCACAATATTTATTAAAATATCTGATGTAGAAAAGGATGGGAAATAATCCCTAGTTTCTGTCTAAGAAATTCCAAATGAATGACAGATATTATGCTTCTTCCTATATGTTTATTGACTAATAGAACTTTCTAATACCTACGTTCATTAATTTTGTTATATCTATAATTTTGAGCACAACAGTTATCATAACAGTTATAGTATGTCCATGCATACGTAGAAGGGAAATGATACAAGATGAAAATTTTAACGGAAACCGTTTCCTACTAAAAGTAATGAGAATGAAATATTGTCTAAAATAATGTCTAAATCTAATGGGCAGAAAGAAATCACAGTGAGAAACTGAATTTTTTTTAATGTATCATACAAAGATGAGTTTTCGTGGCTTTTGGGGGGTTTGATGGTCGAGGATAAGAGATTCGCACTGTGGCGAATCAGAGGGCTGTTTGTCCTCGCCACACTGGGTTTGGACTCGCAAATGCGAGGGTGGCGAGCGGCTAGCGCGAGCCCAGGTTAACAATCAACCTCCTCTCTTGACATGACGATTAGGGTTCAGAGTAGTCCTATCCTTATCATTAATTTGATAATACAAGTCTGATGGATGAACGAAAAACGTAAGGCATGAAGGGGATTCGAACCCGGGGCCGGGAGAGATAGCTGGTAGCCAAAAATCCACCGGGTTCAATAATACGATGACGTCGGAAACCAGCGAAAAGCCGTCTAGAGGTCCTTCCGGTCGCAGGACCAAATACGTCGAAACTACGTTGGGGAAAACGATGACGGGCAATGTAAATTGAAGTTGATAGAGACACATCAGTGACAATTGAGGGCGATCAAAATTAATAACTTGTGGTATTGCTTGTTTTCCAAATCGGAAAACCCACTGAAACACAAGGACCGAAGCTACAAAGTGTCTCTTTTTGGTAAACACCTTTCTGGTTGCCCCGATTACACCCACGGTATATATATGTCGCAAACTCTGTAGGTTAGTGGGTCTGGTTGTGCAACCAACGATGAAATGCAATGAACTGAATATGGCACAGATGAGTTCGCCAGACCTGGGTGGTAGGATCTAATCGAACTTGATGCACTCGATTAGCTCCTACCACTCTAAATTTTCATTTTTTTCAGAAGTTTTATTTGTAATAATGGTGTTAAAATGACCAAATGGCCCACGGGCCGGTCAGGGGGGTTGCAGGGGTGGACCCAGGAATTTATAGAGGGGGGGGGGGGGGGGCTGGGGGCAAAGCCCGTCGGCCCCCCCCCCCCCCCCCCGGATCTGCCCATGAAGGACCTTAAAACAAAGTTAAGGTGGAGAGTTCTAGTTGAAATGGTAAACAATAAATAGGGCGAAATATACAAATTTAGAATAGGTTTATGAGGCTATAACTTGTGAATTGTATTAGTTAGCGTGTTTTATTCTGTTACTGAGTTCAGTAGCTAGGTTGGGAAAGGTTAACGTTGGGACCAAATTATTTTTGCCTTATAATGCTTACACGAGTCTCACAAGCGAGTTTAAGAAATCTGGTTTAAAACAGGCTTAAACCATATTTGCTTTTTGGAAATACGCCCTTAAAATTTTTAGCTACAAGTTTGGTTGAACTAACCCTATTTTTTTTTAGAAATAGGCCTATTGGACATCACTTTCATGGGATGGAAAACCATTATTGATATGATATATGTGATAAGATTTCTCAAAAATATTACTTTCATTTCATGATAAGGGTTGTACCCAACATCATGGGAGACAATTGCTTCATTATTGATTAATCATAGAGGTTATAAAGTTAAATCACGCTTTATCGCTGTTTTTACGCATTTGATTAATTATTATGAATTATTTTGATTTTATATAACTTTTGTTTCTATATGTAAGGGCTATTAAAACTAAATGCGCTAATGATATAGGCCTACCAATGTGAGCGATACAACCCTGTTTTACCCTAGTTGTGTGCACACTATAGGCTACTCCTTCTGCGCTTCAGCCTCATCTATTCTTATTAGGTCAGGAAACTGAGTATTATTTTTGTTGAGCTTGGAAACCAATATCAACCGGCGTTTATAGATTATATGCACAAATGTGGGAAGGCCAGTGTAGCCCTGAAGTTGCCCTTTTTAAAGGTAAATGAATAAGAATGAACGGTCATGTCGCGCATTTAAACTTTGTATGGCGGATTTTTATAGGCTCATTTTTGATAGAACACGAGAAGTAATATAATAAGAAATTCCAAACGAAATTTTCAGATTGTGGAGCCAAATTCCTTAATCCAATCGTGAGTGGGGGGGACTGGGTACGCCACTGCTGGCAATTATATTGGTGCCTGAATGGAGGGTAGGTACGTTAAGACGCCGAGAAGGTTGGGCGTGTGAAGAGAACTATGAGCGGACGGGACTATTGTGACACAATATAGTTAACACCCCCTGACTTACACTTATATACACGCCAGAAGGGGAAGGGAAACTTTGAGGTGGGCGCAAAAGTATTACCTAACACGCCCACTGCTATGGGTGGTATAATGATACTTTGATTTTTCAGGGATAATGGTGGAGTAAGACTTACAATCCTTGACACGTTTTAGAGCAAGTGGTTTCAGACAAGCCCGAGCCTGTCTAATGTATGAGTTCAAATTCTTCCCGTGAGAGCACAGCGAGGGTTTAGATTTAAGTCTCGCAACAGGGATATCCTTAAGGTTTTCAATGTGCCAACCCTCGCAACAGCGATGGTTTTGTACATTTTTTGGATTCATTTATTTGACTGATAAATACATTACCGCCACTTGCTTCCTATATATTTCATAAGCCAATGGACACATCTAACATACAGTGATAGCAGAATGTAAAAATTCTAACCCCAAAATGCCCCCCCATTACATTGAAAAAATCAGGTGGACAAACATCGCTGTTATCGCCAAAGTTGGATCCCATCGCTGTTGAACAGGGACGGGTCTCGCTGTGGTGGACAACCCTCGCAACAGCGAGACCCGTTATGCGACGGACCACAGTGGGCCACCAGGTTTCACATTGATTTGTCAAGCCCTGGGCAAGGGTTATAGGAGTGGGGGATTTTTCAAATATGTCCAAAAAAAAGGAAACCCTAGTTATGACTCTTTTATTCTTCTGATTACAAAATCCCCCCTTTTACTCTTTAGTATGCACATCATGTAATTATGGTTCAAGACAGACCTCAGTGCCAACCCTAATCTGTTGTTACAGCTCTTACATTCATATTTCCCTTCTTTTCTATCAGGTGACCATTTTTACATTTTCTAAGTTAGATTTCAAAGGGCGCCATATTCTTAATCCAAAACGCTTACATTCAACAATGCTCCTCTAATTGTACAGGGCTGAACCAATCATACCTTGATGTCACAATGCTAGGGCTTATAGGTAATGACGGCCATGATAGTTTTTGCTCTTATTACAGAGTGCTACAAGGGAAATGGCCCCGCATTATGAATTTTACATAAGCATCACTTCTAGTTTACTTTATAAAAATTATAAGATCGGTAAAATCAATTCATAATTTAAAAACTCACGTGTCAATTCATATCTAATTATCGGCAAGTATTGTGTGGCAGTTACCATACGTCTTACATGTGTATTTATAAGTCATTTGACTATTTGTAAAGTACAGTACCTTTTGTTTGAAGTCAATTTATACCATATACAATCACTTGGTAAAGATTAGAGATGATTCCCCCTCAAGTAATCCACGATCTTGGCTTAAATCCTTTGAAGATTTTATATGCACAGCTCACTACACATGTCCGTCCACAGCTACTGCATTCTCATTCTCCAAGGCCAGGGGTTCCTGCACGATCGCCCAAGGGTGGCGGCTGTGCCATTTTTTTCTGAGGTTTAACCCAGGCCCGTATATAGGTTCTACTGTGGGGTTTGGGGGGATGGCGAGGTTCTCTGCGTGGAATAATGCTTATAATTTCAATAATTTCAACTTAAAAAAGGGGGTTGACGAGTTTTCCCACGTGGAACTTTTCAACATTTGCTTGTAAAGTTTTAGGGCTTTTACAATGATTTTTTAAGGAAAGGTGGAGCTTTTTGAAAAACATTCCTCTGTTGGGGAGGGGGGTCAACATCCCCTCCCCCCTGTATACCGTCACTCACCAAACTTGTTGCCCCGCCACCCTTGGGCAATCGTGCGGGAATTTGATAGTAGATTTATTTCAGCACTTGCAATTTTTTCCCACCACATATAGCTCTTAAAACTAATCAATTACATATACCTACAAAACAATTATTTCACTTTATATTTTAAGGGAAATCCCTTCATTTGTGGCGTCACAAGGGCACTAATTGGGAATCCCCAGCTTTCAAAAAAAGGGAATCCTCAATTCCCAATAATGTATAGAAATGAATTTTAGCTGTAGCATTAAATTTTTATATCAGGCCACATACGGGCTATAAATACTTGGATTTTTTGCTCCCCTAAATCCATTCAATTACCTGACATTCCCAAGTTATTTTTAAAGATAATTCCTTTTATCATGACATAGCTAGGACATAAATGAATGCCCAGAAATTAGTGAATTCCCAAAGTTTGTTTTTCCTTTACAATTCACTAATGCCTCAATATTTTCCAATTTTTTCTTTTGAACTATTTTGAGAATATTAAAGAGAAGTTAATTCTAGAAAAAATAGGCATTTGAAAATTGATGTGCAAGGAACCCTTTAGATAATAATTATTTTAAATTTAAAAAATCGGCAACACAATCAGCATGTGGAATATTATATATATATAATATTCCACATGCTGATTGTGTTGTAATATTATATATATATATAATATTCCACGTGCTGATTGTGTTGCCGATTTTTTAAATTAAAAAATATCATATATATTTTATATATATATAATATTCCACATGCTGATTGTGTTGCCGATTTTTTAAATTAAAAATAATTATTATCTAAAGGGTTCCTTGCACATCAATTTTCAAACGCCTAATTTTTCTATATATATATATATTTATATATATACATTATATATATAGATATATATATATACACAAAGGCTTAAGGAATTAAAATGTGTTGTGGAAAGACCTTTTCATTGATGGGCTTACTGTTGTCGATTTATGGACTATTGTATACACTATAATACTGCAATGTATTGATGATTGTTGCTCCTTGGTAAACATGAGGATACAAAATGACTCGCCTTTTTGGTTTACTGAGGAAATTATGGAAATGATAAAACAGAAAAACAACTTGTGTAAGGTTGCTAAAGATAGTGGTAAGGACATGGACTGGAATCTTTTCAAAGATGAAAAGAAACTCTTTAAACAATGGTTTTGGAAAATTTAGAAAATAACAAGGGAAATCCACAAAGGTTTTGCCTCTTTGTGAACGAATTTAGGGGACTGGGGAAATCGAAATAAAACGAAAGAAAATCGATGGTAAAACTTTAGAAAACATGGATGCAGCTGAATATATGAACACAGTTGATATTACACTAGTGGTGGTCCTAAATTGGCCAAAAGTTTTCCAAATACTGATTTTATTTTACGTGGACAATGCCCTGGTTTTACAGTCAAATGAAAATATACAAATGGTTGTTGTGAAATGTTATGAGGTGTTAAGTCGGATCTCTCCTCAGTGCGTGTCAAACAAATTGACCATAACGAAAGATGAAACTAAATTTATGCTGATCAATAACAACAAAGCAAAGTGTACTGCAGATTTGTTTATTAGTACGGAAAAGATACAAACTGTAAACAAATATGAGTACCTACGTGTCATGTTAGATGACAGGGTCACTATGGATGTGTACCTAGATCGGGTATGGAAGAGGGTTATCAAAATCTTGGCATATTATAAAAACTTAGAAAATTCATAAGCGAGGATGTAGCTTGTAAAATATATAAGGTTATGTTTAGACCACACTTCAATTATATCGACTTTGTATTAGACTTTGGTAAACAAGACAAAATTACAACACTTGATAGACTGCCAAAAAAAAGGCCATAAGGCATGTATAGATAATTGTAGGCGTCCTGAAATTAGAGAAAATATAGAGACTTTAGCAACGAAATATGAAATCAAAAGTCTATTGCAGAGACAAAAATATTATTTATTGCGAATCATGTTTACAGAGAGTAAAAATGAACTATAGTAGGTTAATTATCCCTTTATGTTAGGTTTACTTTATTAGTCAATACGTTTATGGATAATAGCTAGCTCCTATTGCAGTCTCCCCTCAATTTGACTACTGTCGTCCAATACATAATAATAGTTCCTGTATTATGTGAGACATAACACTCGCGTGAAAGGATGTTCTTTATTTATTCCTGTGTTATTATACTTCAATGACAAGATCTCAATTGACAATGAACAGCTCCAAGGATGGAATCCACTCAGTCACACTCAGTCAACGCTCTCACCAACTAAACAGTCTATCAGCTGAGATTCCAATTCAAGGACTCAGCTTCTAGAACTCATCCTTTCCAGGATGTTTACTCACAACAACGTTCAGCTGACTCTGACTGAGCACCGGCAATGAAAGCCCTTATGTATGGTGATACAATACACGTCATAACCTAGACTCCTCCTAACTCCAAGACTTTTGACAAGGAGTTATAGCTAAGGCGTGCACTGGTGTAAACACTACACTAAGCTTACAGAGCATTGACTGACCATCCGCATCAGTACGAAAATATGGAGAATGTAAAGTTACAAAAGCCAAAGATGGAACTCCGCAGCAGCTCCAAAGTATAAATGAAAAGTGTGTTTACAAAGTTAATAAAGGTTCAATGAAGTCAGTACTACAGGAGCTTGAACCTGTGGGACAAGTTGTCAAAGAATTTACAAAATGAATGTGATATGAAAAGTTTCAAAACTGGAATACGACTGTGTAAAGATATTTAAAATTGAATGTATTATAATATCGTATCATAATCAATACCGGATGTGCATTTTGTATAACAGATGGCTATTATGTATTGCATCTATATTATGTATTGGATTTATAATTATGTATACATACGTTGAACATTGGATCAGATATAATTTTGTGATGATACTGCTTTTGAAAGATTGTGTCTTGTACGTAAAACAGTGACAATTTTTAAAAGAAATTCAATTGGTTAAGGCAGTATTACACCACTATCTTTATGTGAATTACTCCAAATTGCCAATTATCAACAATTATGTAACTCCTGTATGCGAATCGTCTGTGTTATAAACATATCGCAGTGATATCGCAGCCCAAGTCGTGTGGTGTAATAGGGCTTGAGCGATCACCTAAGCAGCAACATTTCCAGGACTTCAAAAACGAAAACATCTGTAAGCCCAGGAATAGTATGCCCAGATTATCATTCATGTGTATAAATAAATACTTACGACTGTGTTTGAGTCAGATTGTAGAATTTCGACACACATATATACATTCCTAAATATCCAACACATATCCAGGAGAAATCCATTCTTGATTACTTAGAACCGAAATTGATGTCAGCATTATGGCTTACATGAACAGAATCGTATGTATAGCAGATTAGGAGTAGACTGGACCTTATATTTATAAAGGAATTTGAGGAACTATCAAATTCTCATAAGGAAACAATTAACGCCAGAGATAATGTCAGCTTCAATTCATATCAAATAAAAACAGCCGGCATTGTAAACTCGAAATATTCAAAACCATCTACATTACATAATATTAAGAAAATCATCATCAGATTTTGATGTGTTAAATGCTAAAATGTTCAGATTAACAAAAACCTGCTTCCGCACAAGGCACGCTGTCTGTGGATTAAATAGTGGTATGGTTATTCATCTTTTTGTTCTCAGACAAAAGAAAAACTTGTGCAAAGAGACACCACATGATTCATTCACCAGGTCATTTTCACAGGCTTGTGTCAGTGACCTATGTCTCCCGTCTCCGAAAACGCACCCATATCCATTCTAATAGTTATTCCATGTACTACGTACATCTGCCTATAGTTGACAGTAACTAAAATTAATAGTCTTTGTATGAGCAGAATGAGTGATTGAATCATTGAAAAAATATGAGTATGTTAATGTGATTGTTGTACATTTTACTTACGGGATCTTAATGTACCGTCACTGACTATTGTTTTCACAAGAAAGGTTTATCAGATTATTCCACTAATTTATCAGTTTTATTGCCCTAAGCAATCCCTGCTTCCTCAGCAAAAACGTCATGTGCATTATAATTTACAATTCATTAACAGATATTGTGTTAATGCTAATTCTAAATTCGTTACATAACCTATCTTTGAGTGAGCATGAGGTTGGATGATATCTATTCAGTGTCGCCAAGCGTAAAGATATGATATATTTTCAGTATATTCATTTTATTACCCTCAGAACAGAACCATCGGCCTGTTTATTCAAATAAGATATATTTGAGATTTGGATCACAGCCCCTTTATGAAATGCAAATACATTCCTGCTGGCCTAATCAAATAATCCCTCCCACGACATCAAACTAAAGACTAAATTAATGTGCTGACAGTCCATTAAATTATACATTCATACTTAATTAAATACCTGAACTGAATCTCCAAACTCAATGGCCATACCAAAGGCGACCTTAATGGCCCATGGGATTGAGTATAAAAGGTGGGGTTGGGATTAGGATGGGGCATCAGTTTCACTTCTTAAGCCTTCCTCTTCTACCTAACCACATAAGACTTTAGAGCACAATGGCTCGCCTTGTCCTAGCCCTCGTGATCGTGGCCTGTATTACTCTGGCCTCAGCTATGCCAAGCGGCTATGGTGGCTATGGTGGTGGCTATGGTGGTCATGGTGGCCATGGCGGTGGCCATGGCGGTGGCCACGGTGGACATGGACATGGGGGACATGGAGGAGGACATGGAGGAGGGCATGGAGGAGGACATGGAGGTGGACATGGAGGAGGACATGGAGGCTATGGCGGCTATGGTGGATATGGAGGATACGGAGGTGGATACGGAGGTTATGGCGGCGGTTACGGCGGTTATGGCGGAGGTTATGGTGGTTATGGCGGCTACGGCAGCTATTATTAAGGTGAGTATAAACTGCCGACATGATTTTTTCACATCTCGTAATCACAAACATTGTCTGCGATATGTGTTTTTTCAAACTCGTAATCACAAACATTGTTTGCCAACATGATTTTTTCAGGACTCGTAATCACAAATATTGTCTGCCGACATTAATATTTACAATATAATTATGAATGTCTAATCATCGTTTGCCATCGGAATTAGGAAACCAATGTGTTTATGCTGTCAAGACAAAATAAACGTGTCGGTCGACACGCCTTTAATGGACTTCATGTTCTTGAAATATTAATTATAATTGTTCAAATATAATGGTAGGAAGATAATCATGGCCTATTTGTGTACGTTCACGACTTTTTTCATGCTTTCTGACGTTTTCTTTTCTGTTTTTCAGAGGGTTGTCTCACCACACAAAACAGTTTCGCAGGGTCATTTCTCCGCATATGTCACCAAGTTTCTTGTAGATACATTTTTACCAAAAATAATAAACATTTGTACAAAAATGAACGTATCATAGTATTTTATTCTTACAATCGAAAGCTGTCGTCATCAACTTTAAGGAAATGGTAAATCATTTAAAGGGTTTTCTTTTTCATGTTTTCAATCGTTTAATAACTCACACTTTTACCACATGTGACTTTCGTTCCATAATGGAAATATAATAAAGAGCACTGATAAAGCAAAGTCAATGGCACAAAATCCAGTACCAGCATTAAATTCTAATGCTGCATATAATTGGCTCTCACATATAGGGTATTTAAGTAGTGTTATCCCTTATTAATGTTAAAACCACTTACGCCGTTCTGATCTTAATGAAAGGTTGGTTGGTTATTGGGGTTTAACGCCGCATCACTATCTACGCTCATATCATGGCGATAATATGAGAGGATAATGGTCACCACAAAGGTGACAAAACCTATAATAAGTTTGAATTAGTGAATGTCTAGTGAATATATTTGGGATTGTCCTCCTCAACAGAGACGCTCCTTACAGGAGGAGTGTCAATGTATGTGGTGATGAATGTTAAAGAGGCCCATTGGTGGGTCTATACTAACAAAGGTTAACCTCTAGGCCTGCCATTCAGGACAATCGTTTACGTGAGCTGCCTAATAAGGAATTTGCACACAATTGGATTGGTAGAGGTATAGGACCTACTGCTGGTATACATTAATAACCGTATGAGAAAGTTTGGTGTGTCTGCATAAAGCCGGCATTCCACATACCGAATTTGATGCTGTCCATTTTGTATTAAATTGTGTTTAATTTTCTCTGCGGATATGACATGAGATCTTAAATCTTATATAACATCCGAAAGAGAATTGTAAAACCATTCTCTTGCATTGATGTAAAACATAACTATATTTAACCTTTATTTCAACTGCCGTTTTTTTTTTTTTCAAAATCGGCAGCAAAATCAGTATGTGGAATAGAGGCTTAAGGGAAAAAAGCCCGTTTCAGCTAGAATTAAGAAAAGTTATTTTTTGGGGGGAGAAGATTAAGAATAGTTTCATTTTTATTGTGATTCTGATTATGCATCCATATAATCGTAAGGAAATGCCCGTCCTGTTGTTCGAATTCTCGGTAGCTGCGAAAACGGCTCTCTAAGATTCTACACAGACATGTCTGCATTATAGGTGCAAGAACAACCACCTCAGACAATTGTCCTTGATGTCTCTTTTTGGTCAATCGCGAGTCAAATATTGTTCTCTGTGCATACAATAGGGTAACAATTGTGTTAAGAAAAAGAGATTCACGATGTGTTCTATAGTGACGAAATGTCTAGTTGTTTTTATTATTATCTAGTTGTTCTATTTTTTTAATTAATTAATTTATTATTTATCTTTTATGTGGCGGCCATTAAGATCTGTCAGCATTTGAATGTAAATCTTAATAGCATAATTGCATTGATGTAAGTGTCTCAGAACACTTATATACAGTGACTTCCAATTTTTCTAAGCGGGGCAGTCGATGAAATGATCCAATCTTTTACGTGATATAGACTATTATTTCGAAAGGGCAGTGTGCATTTTAGGCACTCCTCACAGATAAATAAGGTGGGCTGTTCTGAATAATATCATATTATGATTATCTATATAAGGTCCATACTTTTGGGATCAAGAGAACTGTGGCCATAAGATACAGACTCTTTTTCAGTCAAATGTTCGTTTCAATGTAATCTTGGAGTTGAACTTGTGTCATTGAATCCAAGTTTATCCACGAGAGATACATCTATGTCACTTAATCAGAGAGTATATCTATGATGAATAAATATGTATTGTGCTCTTTTTCATTCAGAGATGGGCTAAATTACAGAATAAACCTTTGATTTGATATGCATGCCTCACATCACGAATTCCTGAGTAACCTCTGTTATAGGTTCCTGAATACATGCAACAGCATAGTCCTCGAGGGTGATTATGTCAGCTTTTTCAGGCATATTCCTGCCCAGAACATATATAAATCGGAGGAAACTACAGCATCACCAATCATAATCTGATTACACTTCACTCAACATGTCTCGTGTATTTGTTGCCCTTCTTCTGGTGGCCTTTGTTGCCATGGTGGCCCATGCCGCCCCTGGCCAATACTATGGAGGCAATGATTATGGAAGTTATGGCTATGGCAACAGCTATGGCTATGGGAACAGCTATGGCGGATATGGCAATAATGGTTATGGCTACGACAGTTACGGATATGGCTATGGATATTGAGATCACAAAAAGGGTAAGAATTGATCAAAGTTATTGAGGTATTGATCTAGAGTTTCCGAAGCATGGTTAACTATACACTTTAAATTGCTATTTTACGTATAATCCCTATATCTTAATCAAGCTGTCAGAACAGTAAATCTTGCTTGTAATTGACCTAATAGAATGATAATAGGCTTAACATTTCCCCACTTAATCACATTGAGCTATTGTGTGTTCATGGGAATTGTAAGACGATACATGTTTCCATGCAAATCGGGTATAATTTAAACAGTTACAAGCTTAGTAATATCATGATTTGACCTGACACAATAATTCATGTGTTAATGCATAATAATCATGCTATATGTACTTTCAGGTCGAGATATGATGTCGTCCCCTTTATCCATTGAGCGGTCACAAAAACACTTGAAGGTTATTTAGACATACTTCTGTGAGACATAGAAAGAATAAAATGAATATCTAAACATCGAAGAAGTATCTTTATTTCTTTTGTCAGCAAAAATGTCAGTTGTATTGTTCTTCTACGTACTATCAGGCCATCCGACTGTATATTCAATGTAAATGATATGCAATGTGCTCACGTGTTCCCCATTGTCTCAAACAAGGTATCCTAACATATCAAAGAGAGCATTTCAAGCTAAAATATGAATAGAAATAATCATTTCCAAATGTCAATAGTTAGAGGGACATGATATCGACCATTTCAGCTGTTTAAAATAGGAAACAAATGTTTTTCATCTACTTTGAGCATCAAATTCACAATTCTGAAATATTTGCTATGTATCTCTCAGGCATCTGGCGTCTAGGCCTGGTGATGCCTGAGAGATACAGGAGGCTAGGCCTGGTGATGCCTGAGGGATACTGGCGTCCTGAAAGGGTTAACAGTTCTTTTTGAGTAAAAAATGGCCTGCCAGTGACCATTTCAGATAAGGAAAGAGTTGTGTCTATTGTGTAAAATGCGGCAGGCCACTGTGGCCCATCACATAATGAAATTGTGAGTCCTTTTTGGATTGGTTCACTGACTGTCAGTCTTGTGATTCACCTTGTCTTCATGCCAGGATGCCAGAGTGCATGAGGAATAAAGATAAGGGGGGTTTCTAGAGGTTGTGTCTCATGTGTTAGCTGTGTAGGATCTTGAGAGAGAGGAACAAGAGGAAGGGAGAACAAGAGGGCAGAGCAGATGCTGTTTATGGAACTTCTACTGTGCGACTAGGACACTGACTGCAGAAATGTATTTGAGGTCTTTGTGACGTTCTCTGGTAAGTCGGGGTTACCGATTCTTACAACAGAGGAACGTGGGGGTTGTTCGGGTCTCGGGGCGGACGGGGAATCCGGGCCAAGAACCGAGATGTGTTTCTAGAGTCGTGCCTCGCGCACGAGGGGGGGGCTGAGCGAATCGGTCGGGAATCGGCGCTCGATGTCAAACGGAGGACTGCGGGGAAGGGAAATTATGGTAGGGGTACGGGTCGGCCGGGGTTCGTCTCGCTCTATCTCCCAGACCAGCATTCACCCCCACCGGGCGGTCCACCCCACGGTTCCGGTCCGCGGGGGCGACGGGCCAACGGTCGCCTATTGTTTGGTAGCGTGGGGCCGAGCCTGCCGCGCCCTCGTCCCCGCGGACTTCGTTCCTTCGTCCCGCCTGTCATGCCTTCGTGCCATGCTACGCCTCGGTCTCCGGGACTGTTTCGGGCCTTCGTGCCTTACTTCGGTCCTTCGTTCCTCGTTCTTCGGGCCGTCGGGCCCCTACCCTAAGTTCCTACTATTTATCTCGAACTTCGACTGTTTTATCCTAACTTCTGGTTAATTACTCGAATCAGCTCATCTTTAGCGGTTGTTTCAGGAAAGAAGACACGTCTGGACACAAGGAGAACTGTTAAAGAACTCTGTTTATTCGGGCCTCACCGCCCCTTTATATACTCTAGAGGTCAGCCCTGATTGGCTGCTTTCGGTCACGTGATCTATAACTGACGTCACTTCCGGTTTATATCTTTCGTTTCCGGTTTACATTTCACTTCCGGTTTATATCTTTCCGGGTTTCGTTCCTTTACATTTTCGTTCCTTACATATTCGTTCCTTACATATTCGTGCCTCTTTTTCGGGCTTTTTACACTTTCGTTCATTATTACATATTCGTTCTTTTACATATATTTCGTTCTTTTACACTTACGTTCTTTACATATATACCTTTTTATAATATTACCTTATTTTCTCTTATTTTGACCTCTACATATTTTGGATGAATAGCCGTTCATCACATCTTCGTCAATCTTGATGGGGTGATAGTGTGTTGGCCTCATGCCCAACAACTCATTTTCTGTTCTTTTAGCCAGAACTCACGTCAGTCAAATTGTTGCTCATGGCTCACACTCAGCTATCTCTATATTATTATCTAAGCTCTCAGTTCTAAGTCCTATTCAAGAAGGAAGTTTATATACCCTTACAACTCATGCTGATTGGTCAATACAAGTCACTTGATTATCCTGACACCCTGTGACATCACTTCCAGTACTATATTTCCTGTACCCAATTACTCGTGATTTCATACACTACCTGTATTATTATGCTATGACAATTTGTAATTTCATAGAATTACTCAATTCATCACGGATAATCAACTATTAGGGTTGAATGGACAACTGGTACAAGACTATGATATATGATTAATACCCTATTTGATTCTTCAAAACTTGTGCATCTAGAATTTAAGGCTCCAAAAGCTCGTACTACAGATTAATCACAAACATTAACTGTGCAAGTGACTGTTCTCCTGGGCTGACTTTAATTCTCTAAACAGTAACTGTTCTAAAAAATATGCATTTGGATCTAAATGTCTCGAAATTTTCATCCCGGAAGAAACATTAGAAGAAGGTGAAAATTTTGGACAGCATTGCAGGATTTGACAAAACCATTGCTGGTATATGTGCCATCATGCAACGGGCCAGTGGGACCTATTTAAGGGATGGGTTAAGGCCTGTTTATCTGGGCCAATGAAGGTGCTTGCGGCTTGTTGCAACAGGTGTCGTACTTAACCACTTGTGCAAATGATAATGCAAACGTGTCCAACAAATGTGTCCAACGTGTCGTATTGATTTTTCCAAATTCCTAGGACAGTAAATAATTGTGATGAATGTCTATTCATCAGGTGTCAAAGCTGAAATATGAAAGATGAAACGATACGGTAGATTTAAAGTGTACTTTGTAACGGGCCCGAAGCCCGAAACCCGAAGCCCGAAGCCCGAGAAACAATTACGGGAAACGACGTCAGTATGACCATGTGACGTCACTATGACCACGTGACGAGAGATAGCCAATCAGAGTTGACCGCTAGGGTATAAAATGGGTGGTGAGGCCCGAAAATAATGAGTTCCTTAGTAGTACTCCTGGTGTTCACACGTGTCTTCTTCTTCTAGCAACCCCTTAGGAGGGATTCCAGTCACTAAGATGATCGAATATGGACTAAGTAACCAGAAAATACAAGTAATATTGGTAAAGTTATAGGAAATTAGACGTACAATAGTACCGGGTCCGAAGACCCGAAGGACTGAAACATGGCCCGAAGGCCCGAAATAGCCCGATTGACGACCCGGGAATGGAAGACCAGACAGATACGAAAGCCCAAAATAGTAAGCGGTAATCCCCTGATCAGAGGTACCAAGGCGTGACCGGCTCGGCCCCACGCTACCAAACAATAGGCGACCGTCGGCCCGAAACCTCCAGGCTGAGTTAAAATAGGGTAGACCCTCTCCAGTTGGCCCAAAAGAGCACGAAGACAAAGAGGTGACCCGGACCCCTACCCCGCACTTTTCTCTCCACCACCCTCCGTGCCCGATGGCTGAAACCCCTCGGTCCTGTCTGACCAATACACCCTCCCCCCTTCGACGAATACCGATTCCCCGACCGACCCACTCAGTCCCCCTCGTGCGCGAGGCACGACTCTTGATCTCACATCTCGGCTTCTTGCTCGGACTCTGTGCCCAGGTGAGAACCAAAATAACCTCCACATCCTCTGCTGTAGAAACCGGAAACACCGAACTACCAAGGAACGTCACATAATCATAATTATTACTTTTTTTTTTAGATTTTGGCTATAATCTGATAATTTATTATTGCCTTCATTTTTAGTCCGCCTAATGTATAATATACCATAATGTACGCGAATGTGGACTTCAGCATACACTGTATATTTTATGCATTCAGACTTTTAACCCTCATCCATTCTTCATAATTTGAATAAAAGTTACTCAATAACGAATGCTTAAGGGACTGAAACTTCCTACAATATACCAATAAATGAGTCTGAAGTTGCACGATTTAACTTAGTATTAACTTTACTACTCAGATCTCTGTCTTGGTGTTACCATTCTTTGATAATCATTTTATTGGTCCTGTTTTAGAAAAGTCTTCAGGAAATTAAGTAATGACCTCTGAGGTTAGGAACTTTTGAGTGGTAGTAAACTATTGTTAATCCATTGTTGTAAAATTTGAAATATGGAAAGAAAAATGACTGTATAAGAAATCAAAGTATTTTGAATAATGGTGACAATAAAAAAATAAAAAAATAATGGCCCGTTTCAGCCAAGCAACATTTCTCAAGACAACCTAAGACAGGGAAAGATTAACAAATCAGTGATGGTTGTTGACAGAATTACTCAGTGGAAATACCACATCGGTAGTTAAGACACCTGTAAATAATCACAAATGACAGTAAATGACTAAAAAAAAGTTTTATAAATGAAAAAATCTTTAACCTGTTCTGGATGACTACTTCTAACGTCTTTTCTCCAGAACCAATTAAAAGCAATTATTTCTATTCATTGTCCAGGACCTCCCTGTATCGTCTTTTATTGGAAACAACAAGTCATTCATTTATAAAAGGCTTTAATGGATGAAATAAATAGGGAAATTTCGGGAAACCACAACTCTGAAATAAAATTTACATAATTGATTCTGGGATTTCCAGCCTTATGGAAATGCATGTTCATAGCTCTAGAACCTTTATTCAGCTCAGGAATAATAAAATGATTTCATAGAAAACTAGCTAAATTCATGCTAAACTGAAATTTTCCATAGTTTTCATAAATGAAGAAAAAAAATGGATTTTTTTCATTCTGTTGCCATGGTAACCAGAACGTTCATAGAATGTTCTAACCTGCTGATACTACTGCTATGCAAGTGAAGGTTTCCATGGTAACCATGGAATAAAACTTAGTTTCCAAACATTGAAATAATGAATCAAGGGATTGCTTGGCTATGAACTGCAAAAACCAGATTAGGAATATCTCAAATAGAAAGGAAATTGCATAATATTTCATGAATTGTATTTGGGATTTAAATATTTGGCCCAGATTATAGATCTAGGTTATATATCTATATACATACCAAAGATTGGTTCATTTTATTATATTTAGCGTATCTGAACTCTGCATCTTCAAGTTTACATAACTTTTGTTCATATAGAATACTTACATAATTCTTTCAGATTGGAATCCCTAAGACATCTTCTTTATTCAATATTCCAGGCCATAAAACTGCTTTTTGCAGATTCATCTCAAGATGATGATGATTGTTGGAGTTAAGGGTCTTCTCAGCAGTTTTTCAGCTATTTCAAGACCAACTCATGGTTTAGCACAGAGTACTGTAATCGAATCTATGGGGGTGTGGAAGACAGCGAGGCAAAGTGGAGGTACAGGCATGCCCCAGGCTCGAATGCAGTCTGGCCATGTGCGAGGCAAGGACCCTACCCACTACACTACCCCATCCCCTTCAAACTATTAACTGATCTAAAATCAAGCTAGGTGACGAAAGACAATTTTATCTTTATGGACTTATTAAGGTCGGAGGAAAATTATGTATTTCATTTTCTTAATCTGTCTCTAAAGCCGTGTCTCCACTTGAGCGACAAAGAGCTCTGTCGCCGGGCGACGAGTTTTAACCCTTTCCAAACATGGCGACCAAGACCATTTATAGGTACTGGTCGCCATGGTTGGGAAAGTGTTAAAACTTGTCGCCCCGCGACTGAACTTTTCCTCGCCCAAGTGGAGACACGGCTTATGGCTACAGGATGTGTACGCTATGGTGAGAGAGTGTCTCACCTTTGTTTCCCCCATGAGTCAAGATTGCCGGCAATACTGAAAAGTGGAATATATTCTATTCAAACAAAATATCAATTGGTTCATTAAGATATGCCATTGGAATGAAGCACAAAAACTGAATTGCATTGTGTCCTCAGCAGTGATCTTCAAGCAAGTGTAAGTCAGCCCCGAATAGGGATATCTTAAAATTGTGTGATCTTCAAACGATCGTATCTCAGCCCCTAATAGGATATCTTAAAATTGTTTGCACCATTTTGAAAAGGGTACCTTGAATCCCTAATCATACTTCCATCCCTGAGATGACCATTTTCTACAATTACATCAATTCAAATTTTGTATTTGTCATGCATTTTGCCAATGGATATTGTAATACTGCCTTGAATATAATGCACTAAGAAGATGTGGCTTTAATTAAATACAATGTTGTATGCCTTTATATACAATAGACCTTTATTTGCAAACATATTGTCCTACAGATACTTCTGAACCAATATTATGTTTTATTCATTGCCAGCACTATGACTGGGAAGCTAGATTATGAAACTGTAGAAATACTGAACATCTCCATTCTTTGTTTTTTATCACAAACTATTTTGAAAAAACATTTACACACAGACGCACCATACTGTCTCATGTTATCCTTGTCGTCTTGCTGGTAACCTGTACTTCACTTTCCTTATACTTTATTATGTAAGCTACATTATAAGTATAGTGTCCTCCAGCAGTGTGGCAGTTTGGGTCATAATTAGCACATTCCTAGATCAGGATATGAATTAATACATTATGGGTTATCCATTGTCAACAAAAAGAGCTGAGTGTATATAAAGGCAGCAATATCAGGTCTTACCATCACTTGTAGCTTTACAATTCATCCTCACACACCACAATGTCTCGTGTTATCCTTGTCTTCTTGCTGGTGGCCTGTGCTGCCATGATGGCTCAGGCCTCAGGTGGCTTTGGTGGTGGATATGGTAAAGGCTACGGTGGCGGCTACGGTGGAGGCTACGGTGGAGGCTACGGTGGAGGCTATGGAGGAGGATATGGAGGAGGATATGGAGGCGGCTATGGAGGTGGCTATGGAGGAGGATATGGAGGCCATGGAGGATATGGCAAGGGAGGGTATGGCAGCGGCTATGGAGGTGGCTATTCAGGTGGTTACTGATGTGGCTATCAGGTAAGGAAATAGCTCTTTAGCTCTGGGCCTAATTCTAATTATTCTATATTTTGCATGTGATTTCCAGACCATGTTTCATTATTATGTTGTCTAATCATTTCTAATCAAGGAATAACAAAGTTTATTGTTTGAATCAATTATTTCTTTGACCTGGAATGATAAAGGTACATCATATTATTTAAGGTTGCTTCTTTCCCTTTTCCAGTTTGAAGCCATTGTTCCATATGTCAGCATCCTCTACCACCATCTAAATATTGCCAAGGAATGATTCTCACCTCAAGGACAAATAAACATGTAAAAATATTCCATACTTGTGCTTTTTGTTTTCATTGGTAAACCTTCATGTTTTCATTGGAGCACTGAAGGTAGTTATGAAAAAAGGATGTGTTCTTAATGGCAGAGGAAAAAGGGGAAGATACGATGAGGCAGAATATAATGGACATAGCAGCATTTGAAAAGGCAAGTAAAGACATGGTAGATAAAACAGTGTTAAGTGTGTTTTGAACAGATGGCATGTTTTGCCATATTCAGCAGCCAATATAAACAAGTGTAATGATTAGATTAATCATTTTTTGAATACATGAAATATGACACATAGCTATAAATGAAATGAAATTAGGTAACATTCTAAATATGCCTTAAAAGTGTCTAATAAAGTACTCTATTACATAGTGGTTTTAACCCTTTAGACCCCAATCCGGCCATGGCCGCCTGAGGGTGTACTCCCAAATCCGTCCATAGCTGCCCGGAAAAACAGTCGTTTTTCCAATATTTTTCAATATTTTTCCAAGGCAAACACTTTTATGAGTTCTCAAGAGACAAAATTGACCAATATATCGTTGAAAAGCTGATTTAATTTCCTTTCCAATGCTACATGTTGCATTACAATAACGTTTATTGATGGAGTAAGGTCAGTCTTTGAACTTGCTAAAATACAAGGCATTAAGGGAATTTTTAAGGAAAATCCAGGGAAATCCCGGGGAAATCAAGCAATTCATGTATGCATCCTGTGGGGTCTAAATGGTTAAAGTACTTGTCACATGATCTGTCTCTAGCCAATCAATACCTTTTTGAGGCCTTACTAGGCAACTTGTTGTCATGAAATAAATCAGTGTCCTCCTTGACATTCGGCTGTTGATGTCTACCTGTTGTTGAATTAAACTTCGGGAAATAGCATGGTGATGATTCTTTATACCTGAGGATAGATTACAGCTCAGACCTGATGGTCTTAAGCCACTTGACCACCCGTTGACCCAAGGAAGATTCTTAATGAACAAGGGACAGTGCACGTGTTCCAGCAACCCTTACATGTAGATCAGATACTTGACCTCCATTCACAAATATGTAATATTGAGTATTAAACTATGCTGTAGGTCCACCCTTTAGATCCCCTTTTCTCTTTATCTCATTACACTTACTCGAACACCAACCATGAAGACCCTCAAAGGCCCACGACCTCCCTCTAGATCCTGAAATATCTCTAGACCCTCTAGTCCGATTTACCCCTTTACCCATGGCAAACTAAACAACAGGCTAAATGTTTGCCATACACTGACAACAAATTGTTGTCTTCAACTAATAGAAGATTCTATTTCATTTGTTAGCTGACAAATGTCAATTTAGTTCTTTAGTTGGTGGTAGACAACAAAAAACAGAAGGAATTTATTTCAAAAGTGGGTGGCAAAATGCAAATAAGAAATAAAGTGAGTCCAAACAATATTTATTGTAAAGTGTATTTTATTGTGAAGCACTCCAAACCAGAGCTGTTGATCTGGCTCCAGAAAAATACCCCCTCGAAAAACACTCCCTTGAGAAATACCCCTCACAGGGGACTAGATATGACCCTCCTTCTTTGTACTGTGACTCTCGACCAATTGCAACAGACCAATTTCTCCTTGGGTTAGGATGACATGTATGCACTCAGGTTTCCAATTATATTTCTTCACATAGATAACAATTTGAATGTATTATAATTATTACAAAAGTTACTCTTAAGCCGGGTTTCCACCGAACGACTATGAATGACTGTAAAAAAAAAAAAGATTTGCCCATTTTAGTCTTTCTCAAAGGCACAATTTCGTGTTTCCACTAAACGACTGATTTCTGAACGATTCTTAGACAATCTGGACGACTTTTTCAAACAACAGAAGTGAGAAAAGTAAGGGAACAATAGATTTTATTGCCCTTAATTACTCTAGGAAAAAATCGTTGGCATTTGTCATCCAGAAATATTAAACAGGTTAAATAATTGGTTGTTTGGGTGAATCGTTCAGAAATGTCGTTCAGAAATGTCGTTCAGAAATGTCTTTACCACCGATTTTGTGTTTCCACTGAACGATTATACTAACGACCACAAAAGACTTCACTTTCTTTTATTCAAGTTGCTGGCATTTCATCTGCATTTATTTTGGTGATTTGAATGGCAAATACAAATCTGGATGCCAAACATGTAATTTAGAAGAAAAATGCTTCACATTGGCATTTGTGTTGAGGAAATCATTTTACTTGGCCTTTTGAAAAGGCAAAGTATAATAACATTTAGGAATTAATTTTGGTAATGAGAAAATTTCTATTGGATGTGCAGATATAATTATTATATGACAAATCATCTAAAGGGATATTAGGCAGTTTGCAATACACCAATTATCAAGTGAGTTGAAACAAGGTGACGATACCTATTTCACTGAAAATTTGTACCTGGGTAGAATGTTGAAGAGGTTTTGATCAAGATCTCAAAATCTACTCAAAAAATTGCATTATGGGTAATTTGGCAAGGAATTTCCCTTTCTTAAAGGTAGGCCTACTCGGGCGTGATCAGCCTGATTTTTATTGACCATTCAAATTTCTTATATAATTTTTTTGATTAAAGCTTATGTCTATAGAAGAAAATAGAGACTGAAATTTGACCTTTTACCGTTTGTGACAGGAGTTATAGCCTAAATAAGAAAATTACCTTCACCATTGGTTTCTAAGGGAAAACTGTGTTTTTGTAGAATTACAAAAAAAAAGCTACCAGTGCAATCTCCACCAAACTCAGCATATAACAAGAATAGACAATTACACAAATCTTGGGAGAAAATAAAGAACATTTACCGTTTGTGAGATTAGTTATAGTGAATAAACTTAAAAATGTTACTATTTGGGCACTATTTGCTTGGATCATTCTAAGAAATATTACCCTGTTCAAAGAAAGATTATGTGCATTGTCCTCTCCTGAGTGTCCAAAATTAAAAAAGCATTTAAATTGTTTTAAAAACAAAATTTCTTTTAGTTCTTGATACACCTCCCACATGGCGCCCTGAACACACCCGAGTACCTTTAAAGGGTACCAGAATGAGCAAAAATTCCATGTTACTATTGCAACAACAAAAATGAATGTTCAGATTGCATGGACTATTTTTCTTGAGAGCTCTAGAGAAACTAAAGGCCTATTCCGCAAGTATGCACTGCTGACATTGAATGTTGCTATGGTGATCCTTATGAAACACTTCGAATCAGCAACACTCAAAGTCTGTAATATTTCGGCACTGGAATTGCACCGAAAGTGTGCCTATTTTGAGTGCTGCCAATTTTGAATGTCAAATTCGGCTGCTGACACATAATAGGCAGGAAATATTTACCAACATGTTGGTAAATCTTATAGCCAAGGCCTCTGATTATATCTCAGCACTGGTGAAAGTAAATCAGCAGCCCATCACTAACACACTTTTGGTATGTTCAATTCAGCCTTAAATGTTCTCTCTGCAGTGAAAGTGGCTAGCTGAAGTTCTGTATGAGAAATCAAAGCATTTTCAATAATGATAACAATCAGAAAAAACAAGTAAAGCCCTGTTTAGACTGAATGACATTTTTCTGAAGATGGCCTAAGACAGGGAATGATTTAAAATTGTTAGGTCATTAAAAGAATCACTTAGTGGAAACACGAAATTGGTGGTTAAGATATCTGTAAATGACAACAAAATAAGTACAGTAAATGACTGCAGAAATAGAGAGTTTTTTCAACAACAAAATATCTAACCTAATAAATATTGTTGGATTACTACCGCTACGATTTTCTCCAAAACCACTTAAAGGCAATTATCATCATTGCTATTTTATTATTGAGTCTTTATCTACCGGGAGCTTTTAAACCAGGACCTCCCTGTATCATCCAGATATCTACATTTCAGTTTTTAAGTGAAAAAAAACAGTGGTCCATTCAAAAAGATTTTATCAGATGACCATTTGCTGAAGATTGCTTTGTTTTCAGTAGTTTGCAGTCATTACTTATTCGGTACCAAATTTGTTCAGCGGAAACATACCTTAAGTCAGACAATGTATCAATTGGTTCAATAAGGTGTACAATCGGGATGAAGCACATGAACTGAATCATGGTGATTTCATTATGTCATTACCAGTGGTCTTCAAACAAGCATATCTCAGACCCTATTACGGATATTTCAAAATCATTTGCACCACTTGAAAAGGGGAATCTGAATATGAATACCTTTTCCCCCTTGAGTCACCATTTCCCACAATTATATCAATTTAAATTTGTATTTTTTTATGTGTTTTGCCAAAGCGTAGTGTAATACTGCCTTAAATATAATGCACAAAAAGATATCAATTTAATGGATTCTAATATCATTTGCATTTTTACAAAATAGACCCTCATTTGCATAATAATTATGCTCTAGTGTTAGAGATTTCTAAACCTATAGTTCTACCCCTACCACATGGGTTCGTTTGTCCAGCTTTCACTGGCTCCATGAAGGGTGGTCTGGGTGTGAAGAAGAGTTTATTAAGGTAAGGCACTGTCGGCTAGTCAGTCAGGGTGACACATAACAAAGGTTCATCTCCATTCCTTGTTTTTCATCACACACTATTTGAAAAAATATATTTATACACATAGACACACCATACTCTTGTGTTATCCGTGTTGCCTTGCTAGTAACCTGTATACGTACTGAACTTTCCTTTATGAAGAATATACTTCATTATGTAAGATGCATTATAAGTACAGTGTCCTCCAGCAGTGTGGCAGTTTGGGTCATCATTAGCACATTCCTAGATCAGGATATGAATTAATACATATGGGTTATCCATTGTCAATACAAAAAGCTGAGAGTATATAAAGGCAGTAATATCAGGTCTTACCATCACTTGTAGGTATACAATTCATCCTCACACCACAATGTCTCGTGTTATCCTTGTGTTCCTGCTGGTGGCCTGTGCTGCCATGATGGCTCAGGCCTCAGGTGGCTTTGGTGGTGGATATGGAAAAGGCTACAGTGGAGGCTATGGTGGCTATGGCCATGGAGGAGGCCATGGTGGCTATGGCCATGGTGGCTATGGTCATGGAAGCTATGGCCATGGAGGCTATGGGGGCCATGGTGGCTATGGAGGCCATGGAGGCCAGGGAGGATATGGCAAGGTTGGATATGGTGCATATGGCGGAGGTGGTTAGAGGTGGCTATTGAGGCAGCCACTAGGGCTAGTAGATATGTCAACGAACTATTTTCAGAGAAGATACAGGTAAGGAATTTGATGTTTTCTTGCATCCCATTCCCTATTTTTTAATACTATGCTTGTGGCAGATATAAAAATATTATAATCATGTGTGTTTGATTTCTTTTTCTTAGCCTACAGCATAAACATACTCTAAAGCTATATGTTGTCTCTTTCCATTTTTCAGTTTGGAGCCATCCTTCTAGGTCCTGAATCATCTATCAATATCGACCTGTCACCAAGAAATAAAATACTTTAAAAGGCAAAAATCAATAAACATTAAAAACAATAATGTGTGTACTTCTTTTAATCTCTTCAAACTAAACCTTGATTCCCTCCTTTTCTGTAGCTTATCAAACATTAAATTTTATTCTTTTAAGGTAATATCAATAAAACATTCTCTATATCCTTATGATTAGGACTGCATGCCAACCCTCTTGAAAACAAGCAGCCTTTCCATTAGTCAGGGTGCTATGTTCCACTCTGTATGTTATAAACTGAATTGAAGGGTAATGCATTTATCTATATGCTAGTCTTAAATTCTTATAAAATCAGTATGTGTACATCAAACAAGATGGTTTTGCAGTATCATTTTGTGCCAAAGAATGACAAAAGTTATTCCAAGATGTTTGAACATGCCAAAACTTATCAAATTTTTCAGTATGGATCACTGAATATTGTTAATGTCCTCGCTTTGCAAGTGGCTGGACCGAGTTTGAGTCCAGGGCATACCTGCTACACTACCTTGCCTTGCCGCCATTTCGATCCCCTTAGATTCGGTCATGCAACTGTTATAACTGTTGCAGTTACAAACATGAGTGGCTCTGATATAGCTGCAAAATTGCACATTGTGGACATTAAACTCCAACAATCATCATCATCACTGAATAGAAATACTAAAATCTAGTTACCCGTTTTCTGAAAGCAATATTGTGTACATTAATTTGATATCAAAATGTATGCTATATTTCAGAAAAAATGATGGTATGGACACTATGCTTGAGATCTATTATTATGGAATACATTGATAAAAGATGATTTTGTTGGAAAAGTTGTAGCTGGGTAAAATTTTTCAGGATTACAATTATGATCCCAAAAACATTCTTACTATTCATGACAATCACATTATGGATAATTTGGCATGGGATGTCCCAAAACAAGCCATATTGTACTATGTTATCCTGGCAACCAAAAAAGGAATGTGCAGATTTCGGAGACAGTTTCATTGAAGTATTCTGATGGATGTTAGTGAAACTGCTAGATTATGAGAAATTATTGGCACAATTTAGAGGAATTTCAGTTGGTCTATAGCAGGAGTGACAACTAAAATGCTTTCATGAACCTCAATCTTTATCATATTCAACATGCCAAAAGTGATCTGCAATTTTGTTTTCTTCATTCACTCCATTCTTTCCATTTCCAGACTATTTAATTACATTAAAATGTCCTTCCAATATTTATAATGAAGTATTTTATATATACCAACATATACGATACTTCATTACAACTATACTTTAGATTCGTAAGGCTCTTTATTCTATACCAACTTCATATCACCTATACCTTTATCAGTGTCCTCCCCTGTTATGGTGGAGGCCTAGGCTATGGTGGAAGATATGGAGGAGGATATGGAGGAGTTTATGGAGGCGGCTATGGAGGAGAATATGGAAGCCATGGAGGGTATGGCAAGGGAGGGTATGGCAGTGGCTATGGAGGTGCCTATTCAGATGGTTATTGATGTAGCTATCAGATTTTTCAATGGAAGGTCTTCCCATAAGATATTTTAGGTAAGGAAATAGTTCTTTAGCTGCAATTCTAATCATTCTATATTTTGCATGTGACCTCCAGTCCATGTTTCATATTGTGATGTCTAATCATTTCTATTCAAAGAATTACAAAGTTTAATGTTTTGAATCAATTATTTCTTTGACCTGGAATAATAAAGGTACATCATATCTAAAGTTGCTTCTTCTTTTCCTTTTCCAGTTTGAAGCCATTGTTCCATCATCTACCACCATCTATATGTTGCTAAGGAATAATTTTCACCTCAAGGACAAATAAAAGTAAAGATATTCCATAAATGAGCTTTTTGTTTTCATTAGTAAACCTTCAATTTTCTAATTGAGCACTGAAGATGATTATGAAAAAGGTATGTTATTCATGCATGCCAGAGGATAAAGGGGAAGATATGTATGATGCAGTATATAATGAACACAGTAGTGTTTGATAAGGCAAGTGAAGACATGGTAGATAAAGTATTGTTCTATGTGTTTTCAACAGGTGGCATGTTTTACCATATTCAGTGGCCAATATAGACAAGTATAATAATTAGATAAATAATTTTTTGAATACATGAAATATGACACATAGTTATACATGAAATGAAATAAGGTAACATTCTAAATACGACTAAAAAGTGTGTAAGAAAGTACTCTACCAGACGGTGGATTTGGAGTACTTGATCTATCTCTAACCAATCAGAACCTTTTTGAGGCCTGTACTAGGCAACTTGTTGTCATGAAATAAGTCAGTGTCCTCCTTGCTGTTCAACTGTTAACGTCTATCTTTTGTTGACATAAGCTAGGGGAAATAGCATGATCATTAACCCATTTTCCCCTGAAGTACGAGTTGACGACGAGCTTCAGAAAATAAAATATTTTATTTTATTGTTGAAAAATTGTATTATTAATCTTAAGAAGTTGAAGTATTTTTCGATAATATGATATACATAGTTATAAGAAATGAATAAGTAGGTAATATATATATATGAATGAGGTGAGGGTGGGTGGGAGGTTTTGTGAGTTGTTGTTGGGGTGAAAGGTGGGGAGGAAGTGGACTGTGGTCCTGGATGTGGATTGATATATGGGTTTTAGGGTAAGGGTCGTTTGAGGTTGTTGTTAGGTGTATGTACCTCAAGGGGGCAACAATGAGCCAGGCTGAGACCATTAAATTTGATCTCATGCTATCCCTATGATTCTTTATACCTGAGGATGGATTACAGGGGCGCCAACGAGACAACATCCACAATACATAAAGATTTATCTTGGGGGGTTATATTAAGAACCACGATACAAAATCCCATCGAGAAAAAATCGACGATATATTTTGGACTTACAAGTCTTGTGAAAAATCATATCAAAATCATTCAGAAAATATGTGAATCACATACAATACTTTATAATATGTGTTTAAAGGGCATTAGAACAATTTGGGATTAGAACAATTCCATGAAATATCATGGCTCAATACTAAATATCCCACGCTCACAAATCTAGCTATTGTCGGTATTTAAATGTATCATGGGGACGAAATATAGTGGATTTTTTTGGTTGGCACCCCAGGTCAGACCCAATTGTCAAGATTAAGCAACTTGACCACCTGTTGACCCAAGGAAGACCCTTAATGAACAAAGGCCAGTGCAGGTGTTCCAGCAAACCTTACATGTAGATCAGGTACTTGACCCCATCCTTGAGATCCCCTTTACACTTTATCTCATCACACTTACTTGAACACCAACCGTGAAGACCTCTACATCCTAGATTATCTCTAGGCCCTTGAGTCCCATTCACCCCTTTACCCATACACATACATATACACATAAATTGACAACAAATTGTTGTCTTCAACTGATAAAAGATTCTATTTCATTTGTTGGCTGACAAGTAACAGTTTAGTTCTTTAGTTGGTGGTAGACAACAAAAAACAGAAGAAATTTATGTCAAAAATAAGTGGCAAAATGCAATCTAAAAAGTAAAGACCAAACAGTATTTATTGGAAAGTATGTTTAGTTGTGAAGCACCCAACCAGAGCTGTTGATCTGGTTCTTAAACAAAAAAACCATGGAAAAAAAGATTTAAAAAAAAATTCAGATGAAGTACCAATTCGTTCAATAAGGTGTACAATGGGAATGATGCACATGAACTGAATCGTGGGTGATTTCATTATGTCATTACCAGTGGACTTCAAACAACATGTCTCGGCCCCTTTTAGGGATGTCTTTGAATTATTTGCACCATTTGAAAAAGGGGATTATGAATATGAATACCTTTTCCCCCATTAGGTCACCATTTCCCATAATTATATCAATTTAAATTTGTATTTGTTATGTGTTTTACCAAAGCATAGTGTGACACTGCCTAGGGTTCATCTCCATTCCTTTTTTTTCATTACAAATCATTTGTAAAACATTTACACACATAGACATACCATACTGTCTTGTGTTATCCGTGCTGCCTGGCTGGTAGCCTGTACTGAATCAGTATTCCTTTATAGACAATGAACTTCATTATGTAAGATGCATTATAAGTATAGTGTCCTCCAGCAGTGTGGCAGTTTGGGTCATAATTAGCACATTCCTAGATCAGGATATGAATTAATACATAAGGGTTATCCATTGTCAATACAAAAAGCTGAGAGTATATAAAGGCAGTAATGTCAGGTCTTACCATCACTTGTAGGTATACAATTCATCCTCACACCACAATGTCTCGTGTTATCCTTGTGTTCCTGCTGGTGGCCTGTGCTGCCATGATGGCTCAGGCCTCAGGTGGCTTTGGTGGTGGATATGGAAAAGGCTACAGTGGAGGCTATGGTGGCTATGGCCATGGAGGAGGCCATGGTGGCTATGGCCATGGTGGCTATGGCCATGGAAGCTATGGCCATGGAGGCTATGGAGGCCATGGTGGCTATGGAGGCCATGGAGGCCATGGAGGCCATGGAGGATATGGCAAGGTTGGATATGGTGCATATGGCGGAGGTGGTTAGAGGTGGCTATTGAGGCAGCCACTAGGGCTAGTGGATATGTCATCGAACTATCTTCAGAGAAGATACAGGTAAGGAATTTGATATGTTTTCTTTCCCATCCCATTCCCTATTTTCTAATACTATGCTTGTGGCAGATATAAAAATATTATAATCATGTGTGTTTGTTTTCATTTTCCATAGCCTACAGCATAAACATACTCTAAAGCTATATGTTGTCTCTTTCCATTTTTCAGTTTGGAGCCAGCCTTCCAGGTCCTGAATCATCTATCAATATCGACCTGTCACCAAGAAAAAAAATACTTTAAAAGGCAAAAGTCAATAAACATTAAAAATAATAATGTGTATACTTCTTTTAATCTCTTCAAACTAAACCTTGATTCCCTCCTTTTCTGTAGCTTATCAAACATTAGTTCTTTTAAAGTAATATCAATAAAACGTTCTCTTTATCCTTATGATTAGGACTGCCAACCCTCTTGAAAAAAGGCAGCCTTTCCGTTAGTCAGGGTGTTATGTTCCACTCTGTATGTTATAAACTGAATTGAAGGGTAATGCATTTATCTATATGCTAGTCTTAAATTCTTATAAAATCAGTATGTGTTCATCAAACAAGATGGTTTTGCAGTATCATTTTGTGCCAAAAAATGACAAAAGTTATTCCAAGATGTTTGAACATGCCAAAACTTATCAAATTTGTCAGTATGGATCACTGAATATGCTTTGCAAGTGGCTGGACCGAGTTTGAGTCCAGGGCATGCCTGCTACACTACCTTGCCTTGCTATCATTTTGATCCCTGTAGATTTGGTCATGCAACAGTGTTGCAGTTACAAACATGAGTGGCTCTGATATAGCTGTAAAATTGCACATTGTGGACATTAAACTCCAACAATCATCATCATCACTGAACAGGAATACTAAAATCTAGTTACCCGTTTTCTGAAACCAATATTGTGTACATTAATTTGATACCAAAATGTATGCTATAATATTTCAGAAAAAATGATGGTATGGACACTATGCTTGAGATCTATTATTATGTAAGACATTGATAAAAGATGGTTTTGTTGGAAAATTTGTAGCTGGGTAAAATTTTCCAGGATTACGACTATAATCCCAAAAACATTCTTACTATTCATGACAATCACATTATGGATAATTTGGCATGGGATGTCCCAAAACAAGCCATATTGTACTTTGTTACCCTGGCAACCAAAAAAGGAATGTGCAGATTTCAGAGACAGTTTCATTGAAGTATTCTGATGGACATTAGTGAAACTGCTAGATTATGAGAAATTATTGGCACATAGGCTAATTTAGAGGGATTGCAGTTGGCCCATAGCAGGTGTGACAACTAAAATGCTTTCATGAACCTCAAACTTTATAATGTCCAACATACCAAAAATGATCTGCATTTTTGTTTTCTTTATTCACTCCATTTTTTCCATTTCCAGACTATTTAATTACATTAAAATGTCCTTCCAATATTTATAATGAAGTATTTTATATATACCAACATATATGATACTTCATTACAACTATACTTTAGATTCGTAAGG
Source organism: Lepidonotus clava (assembly GCA_936440205.1). Lineage (NCBI taxonomy): Eukaryota > Metazoa > Annelida > Polychaeta > Phyllodocida > Polynoidae > Lepidonotus > Lepidonotus clava. The sequence continues at coordinate 20,044,937 of OW387147.1, forward strand.
CTCTTTATTCTATACCAACTTCATAGCACCTATACCTTTATCAGTGTCCTCCCCTGTTATGGTGGAGGCCTAGGCTATGGTGGAGGATATGGAGGAGGATATGGAGGAGGATATGGAGGAGGATATGGAGGAGGATTTGGAGGAGGATATGGAGGCCATGGAGGATATGGCAAGGGACGGTATGGCAGTGGCTATGGCGGTGCCTATTCAGATGGTAAATGATGTAGCTATTAGATATTTCAATGGAAGGTCTTCCCATAAGATATTTCAGGTAATTAGATATTTCATAGTTCTACTGCAATTCTAATCATTCTATATTTTGAATGTGACCTCCAGTCCACGTTTCATATTGTATTGTTTAATCATTTCTAATCAAGGAATTACAAAGTTTGATGTTTTGCATCATTTTTTTTCCTTTGACCTGTAATAATAAATTTCATCATATTTAGTTACTATACTCTCTTTTTCCAGTTTGAAGCCGTTTTCCCATCAGCATCATCTACCACCATCTACATGTTGCTAAGGAATACATATCACCACAAAGACAAATAAATATGTAAAACAATACTCCATTCATGTCCTTTATGCTTTCATTGACTAAACCTTCATGTTTTCTTCGGAACAATTAAGATAATTATGAAAAAGTATATGTGGAAGTTCATGGGAGAGGATAAAGAGAAGGATATGTATGAGGAAGGATATAATGGATACAGTAGTATTTGATTAGGCAAGAGAGAACAAGTAGTGTTAGGTCTTTTCCACAGGTAGTCGATATTTAAACAGAAACTAGCGATAAAGGTATCCCAACTCAATGACAAAGGCTTTATGTTGGGCACTGACACCTTGTGTCCTCTTACGACAAATCTTTTGTCCTTGGTTATGATTGTTGGTCACCAACAACCACTTGAAGGCAAGGTATGAGGTTCAAGTAGAAAACAGGGTTTAGTGACAATGCTTGCTATGGCTGATAAATTAAGTGCAGAAAAGTCTTCAAGTAATAGGGGTTGGTACCACTCGTTGGCATTGCCACTTCATGGGTTCGAGTCCCATGGGCCCGGGGTGCAGCATGGAAAAGGGACATTTGGATGACCCCTGCATGGAATTGTGCCTAATGGTCCACAGGACTGCAGCGGAAGAACATTTGATAAAGTGAACTCAGCCTTTATAAAAATCCAATAAAATTTTTTAAAAATATAGTACATAGCATTAGACAAAAGAGTCTGGACTTCGTTTGTTGTTAGTTCCTACTAACATCTAAGTAGATTTAGTTCAGAACAGTCTTTGAGTAGCATAGTACATGTATAGTATTTGATCCCTGAAGAAGACCAAATGTCGGTCGAAACGTCGGATGAATTCTAAATAAACAGCCTCATCAACCAAACCTGTCAGCCTTGTGGTTTTGATGTTATTTCCTTGAACCAATTTGATAAAAGAGTCTGGACTTTCTTTATTGTCAGTTCCTACTAAATTATTTAGGTAGCTTTACCATCTACTGAGCTGTTTCTTTCTACCCCATTCCATTAGATGTTCCGTATTGCCCTTGGTCCCTTTCAATCTGCTGTACCACTTCTTCTTATCAATCTGGCTTAATTTGTGTCACATCTGACAAATAAGGCCCATTCGCCTAGTAAGGCAATAAGGTTCACTGCGATCTTGGAACAATGGAAATGAAACATTATCGCAGCCCTAATGATAGGGGGACCAAAATTGTATGAGAAAGAATGAAGCCCCATTAAGCCCCCTTCACCCTGCCCATTTTTTACTGCGACCTCAAAATCACAGGCATTAAATACTATTATTTTGACTAAATAATCACGTGACCTTATACATTGATTCTTTGCAAAAACACAAAGCTATTAACCAAAAATAATAATTCTAAATACAACGAGATTGCAATTAAATCTCAGATCATTATGAAAAAGTGCCCGGAGCGAAAGGGGCTAAACGTCGTTGTGGACTCAGTTTGTCGTAGGCCTCTTCGATCTGTGAACGTTGGCAACGTTGGATTATCATAGCCCTCTACAACCTGTTTCCTTGCAAAATTATTTAACATGTTTAATATTTTTGTAGAGATCCTGTACGATCCATAATGAAATTCCTTAGGAAAATGATCGCAATAGATCCCAATTCTCAGCGTGAATGCTATATGATCAATTTTGCAGGCTTAAGCTTGTGATCACTTTGTGGTACAGGAGATTACTCGTGAATTCATACAATATTTTTTTCGTATGTCTCGGCGATACAAACATTGACCAGGGCGAATGGGACTACACGTCCTTGCTGTCGTTGTTCTCTGTAATCTGTAAACGTTTGGAACATTAGATTATCACAGTTCTCAGCCACCTGCTACTCTGGGAAATTATTCAACATGTTGACTGTTTTCTTAGAGAATCTGTCGATTCTAAATGAGATTGCTTGCAAAAATTATCGCAATTTGTCCAATTCCACTGATTTGCGATTTTTTTGTCACACCTGAGATTATTTACAAATATATGAGATAAAATTGTCAGTGGCCTCTGTAACAGGACCATAGGCCAGGGCATATGAGGCATTACGTAATGCGTTAGATCCATTTTAATTTGTCTCAGCCATTTATAAGATTTTTGTGAAAAATCTATTGTGTACATAATCGCATCTGATGGCATGGACCTTTTTTTCATGCGGTAAATGCTAGCAACAACAATCTGGCCCATGTGATTATTTTATTGCAGCGAGGAGTCTTGAACACGAGACAAAAAGCATTGAAGTAAAAATTGCATAGCACAAATACGCCTTTACACATTGCCATGGGTATTTTTTTTCTTAGATATTCATTGGTGTCTCAGAATCGCAAGCATGGATGATTACTATTTTGAATAGGAACTTTATCATGACCACGTTATGGTGAGTCATAGAAATATTGGTCCAAAATAGTAATTTTAAGTGTAAAAGGTTGAAAGAAATAGCCCAGATCGCAACGAATCTCAAGGTAATGTACCGTCTCTCTCTGAACCAAACAATCTTTACTTGAAAATAACAATTTTCTTAATTATCGCAATTATTCAAAAAACAATTACTTTTCGCACGGATCCTCATTCAAATAACAGATTTTATTACTAGAAAGTAAAAAGCTTTTGTTATTAGAATTGACACAAATATTCTATACAATCCGAACATTCCTTTTTCTATAGCCTTGGTAACATCACGACATTCCTTATTCTTACACCCCTTTTAAGAAGTACGTTCCTTGCTTAATTACCCACACTACAAATTCGATGAATAGATTGTTTATTGATTATAATCTTAATCTCTGGGAAATTTTGCTTGGGTCACATAACTTAAGAAAATATGCATTATTAGCTTGTTTTCATCAATAACTCACTTAATAATAGACTAGCAAAATGACTAATGACCCTCTGGGTTACCATATCCCGTAACTGGTCACATATGGCATTAAGTAGAACATTTATTCATGAACAATAAATACAGTTTGTAACTCTTTCTGTTTTGATTTATTCAGAACAGTGGATTATTTCCAATCTGTCCAATCTGTCTGCTAAAGTAACGAGATCCATATCATAGCTTTTCAAAAAAGTCATATAGTTCAGGGAACATTGATTAGTAACCCTGATCAAAATGGAAAATAGAAACACCATATTTACACAGAACTTCTAATTTTGAGATGCAAAATTTTGGCCTCTGAGTCTAGTGGGGGGGGGGGGGGCAATTGCCCATTTTGCCCCCCCCCCCGATCCGCCACTGATTGCAATTACATTCTGTCATTAGCTTTTGTAAATCTATCCCTCCTTCTATATCTCAGGCACCTTTAGGTTCATCTCAAGTTCCTACTTTCTACATGTTGGACACACGTTTGATGGCATACAATAAAAAGAAACAAAAAATAAAAAGGAAATAATATCTATTATGAGGATGAAAGGGACTTCGTTCATGCTAAGTATTACTGGTGAACAGAACAGATTGTTTGCCTCTTTTAAAACCATGAATCATTGAGTTAAAATACAATTATATTAAATACAATAGGCCTATATATTTAAACGACAGCTATGCGCATATATTGAAAAAGTTTATAGATTATTTGTTTTCTTTCTTACTTCTTATTTGTTATTCACATGTAATCAAATTTAACTTATGCCTTGAACATGCTATGTATATAATCGACTTGCAGTGAGATGAGTGATTGTTGTTTACATGGATTATATTGATATTGAATACAATTGTATGAATAATTTATGTGGATGATGAGCAATAAATATCCTAACCATAATCCAATATTCATTGAGATCACACAGTATATCTTTTATCTTTATGGACAATAGACTTCATTTTTAACCCTTTTACTGCCACATATGCAGCCCTATACTAAAGTCCCATCATTGAAAGAGGGCTAATTCAGCTTTCAGAATCTGAAATAATCTTTCAAGAGTTGCAATAAGAATTAAAGAAATTTTAACAGCAAACTCTCAAGTCCTGGTATGGTGACCAAAAAACTTTCATGAATATTCGTGGTAATATTTTTGTATCTTGCGAACCTAGGGTGTGTCCAGAAAACATTCATGAACCTTTGTGAGTGATCACGAACCTTCTAAAACATGCAAAATTCCCTTTATAAAGTATTTATCTGTATATAAATTACTTTGTCTTATCTCTGGGAAGAACATTAGAGTATGATGGAATAGTTTGTAATTTAAAAAAAAATGAAAAAATGAAAAAACATAATACCTGAGATTCATGGCCACGAATCCATCACGAACCCTAAATTTGGAATCATGACTATTTATTGAATTTGGGATACGTGAAACTGTTTTGGTCGTCCCCCTGCAAAAGAATTTGAATCAGGATTAGAGAAACCAATAACATTGCACTGTAAACAACTTGCCCGCTGCCTGGATGTGCTCTAGAATGTGATCGAATGTGCTCAATGGAAATAGATGGGTCTCAAGGGTTTTTGTATTGTGGGCAATGTTTCAGTAAAATGTCAGTTATATTATGGCATATCTGGCAGTGAAAGGGTTAAGATTCATTTTTATGCAAATTGTCCTCCAACAATGTGCCAGTTTTTTAAACTATTATTGTTTCTAAACCATTGTATGAATTCCTAGATATGGATCATCTATTCACAATACACAAAGTGCTAAGGGTATATAAAGGCAGCCAAATCAGGTGTTTTCATCACTTGGTTTGATCACAAGTCATTGTAAAACTCATTAAGATACACACCATAATGTCTCGTGTTATCCTCATCTTCTTCCTGGTTGCCTGTGCTGCCATGATGGCTCAGGCCTCAGGTGGCTTTGGTGGTGGATATGGAAAAGGCTACGGTAGAGGCTATGGTGGAGGCTATGGAAAAGGATATGGAGGAGGCTATGGTGTAGGCTATGGAAAAGGATATGGAGGAGGCTATGGAGGTCACGGAGGCTATGGAGGCCATGGAGGTTATGGAGTCCATGGAGGTTATGGAGGCCATGGGGGCTATGGGGGCCATGGAGGATATGGAGGCCATGGAGGATATGGAGGCCATGGAGGATATGGAGGCCATGGAGGATATGGAGGCCATGGAGGATATGGTCATCATGGCGGATATGGCAAAGGTGGATATGGTGGTGCCCATGCATGGAGCCAAGGAGGCGGCCATGGAGGTGGCTATGGCTATGGCCGGTAGATTTATCAGTGAAAAGTTCATACATAAGATACAGGTTAGACAGTTTGATATTTCTTTTTTCTATCCTGAGTGAAGACATTTTCTTCTTTAAAGGTTTCCTTTGTCAGAACAATAAGTTCTATCAAGATTTATTATAACATTTTGTTAATATGAATCATATCAAATGACTGTAAAATTGTTAATGGACTATTTGTCAATATTACACACACTACTGACTGTAAATGTGTTAAATGTACTATCTTCTAGAAGATCAGGGGAAACCCTGAAGATGATTTTCAAATAAACTAAAAAGAAAATCCTATTTCCTATTTTCTGGTTTTATCCTTGACCTCAAGTTACAGATTATAAAGATGAAGATTTTGAACTACTGATTTATAATCTGCAATATCAAATTTACTACAGCATTTTAACTTGCCTCTTTCTATTTTTCAGTTTGAAGTCATCTATCCAGGATCTGTACCATCTATGAACATCTTCCTGCAACAAAGAAACACATTGCACTTTTTTACGGCAAATAAACGTTTTAACAAGGACATACTTTATATTCATATTATGAGCCACTCACTTTGATTTACGTCACAAGACCTGAACCTCGTCTAATTAGATGACCAGCTGGAGTAATCTAGAGATTACATTCCTATTAGGAAATCCCCTTAGGGTATTTGGTGTATGCATAAAGAAATAACTATAATGAATTTGCAATTGAGTATAACATCTACTTGGATGTGAAGGTGCCCTTAACAACTATTTTGAATTATTAAGTAGTTCCTTGGGGCAAGTTGAAAGAAGCATTACATTGCTTTTTATTCATAATTATTGTGGAGCTTTGAGATAATCAGATATCAAGGCAGGATCAGTAATAGAATGATGGCTCAATGCTGGACCAATTTAGAAATTCAGCTTTAAGAAATCTGAAAGGATATTCTTCTCAGAGATTAAAGTAGACCACCTGGCCTTTTGGAAAAATAAACATTTGAACTGTTGTAATGGATTATTCTAAAATCAGATTTTTAAAGAATTAATGTTTTCACTAACCTATAAAATTTAAAAGAAAATAGATACCACTGTTTTTCTCATCATGATTATTTTCAATGACAATCGATTGTACGTTTAAAGTAGATTTATCTTTAAATATGCAACACTTGTGTAGATCTAATAATTGGTAATACAGTCATCATAAAGTAATAGCCCAAAAGACTGAACACAATATGCTCGTTAATGAAAACTTAGTTGATTGACCCTAGATTTTCCCAAATATTCATAGCGTCAATTTGAGGCGAAATTTATCAAGTATATTATGCTTACAGAGACCAACCAGAAAAGGTTTCGATGAGTTGTGGCTGTAGAACGTTTAGAACTAGTAGTGCCAGCTGGTGAAAAATGTATATATATATCATTGAAAAGGTATCTTATAGTTGTTTGATGAGAAAGCGTGGCAGATCCATGTTAGTTCAAGGTATGCAGCTTGGCATATATAATCCAGGGGGCCGATCCAGGGACATTAATTTTTATGGAGCATTTGTATTTACAAACCATCAAATACGAAGCAATTTGTTCAACCAAGGAAAATTTACGATGCAAAAAGGGACACTTTTGTATGCTATGTAAATTTACCAAAATTGCTTCATAAATGCTAAAATATATGATCACAAATATTGTGATCGTATTTTTTTTAGTGTCAAAATTATACAAAGATACTCTTCCAAAATGATGGAAGCATATCCTTTTTACTAATTAAATACTGTATATCACGAGGTAAAAGGTCTAAATAAACTGATTGTTTCAATGTTTTCAATTTTACAAATTATGACTCATACATTTACAAAGCATTTACAAAGCATTTCATTGTGTATTTTTACCAATCATGGCTCTCCCTGGCTGAGAAAAAAAGATAAAATATTCGCTTTGTATATTTGTAAATTGTCACTGGATCGCCACCCAGGATTAGATTTTAATAACCAACATAAGTTTTCCAGTAGGGGTTTCTCACACTGCAGTCTGGGAAAACCTTCGGTCTTAGAAGACACATAGTGGCCCAAATGGCTCATATATGCGCGATCATATAATCTATGTCTTAATATGAAGTAAAGGTGCAGCTTAGATTAGCATGAATCAAAACAAACACCTGCCTTGAATACATATTGATATCATTAACAGTTATAGACAATGGGTTTCATTATGTAAGTTGCTCGTTTGTGTAGTGTCCTCCAGCAATGACATTCCCCATCACATTCCTATACTAGTATATGAATTGCTGCATATGGTTAATCGATTACCAAAAAAAAGTGTTAAGCGTATATAAAGGCAGCAATATCAGTTGTTACCATCACTTGATTTGATCACTTGTTGAACCTTTTTCCCACACTACATGATAATGTCTCGTGTTATCCTCATCGTCTTGCTGGTGGCCTGTGCTGCCATGATGGCTCAGGCCTCAGGTGGCTTTGGTGGCTATGGTGGCTATGGCCATGGAGGAGGCTATGGTGGCTATGGCCATGGTGGCTTTGGCCATGGAGGCTATGGCCAAGGAGGCTATGGAGGTCATGGTGGCTATGGAGGCCATGGAGGCCATGGGGGATATGGCAAGGTTGGATATGGTGCATATGGCGGAGGTGGCTAGAGGTGGCTATTGAGGCAGCCACTAAGGCTAGTAGATATGTCATTGAACTATCTTCAGATAAGATGCAGGTAAGGGATTTGATATGTCTTCTTATATTCCATTCCCTGTTATGCATATGCTTGATTTTACCTCTTGTGGTAGACATAAACATATAATTATGTGGCTTTGATTTCATTTCCCATAGCCTATAACATAAAACCTACTTTAAAGCTTTATGTTGTCTCTTTCCCTTTTTCAGTTTGGAGCCATCCTTCCGGGTTCTGAATCATCTATCAATATTGACCTGTCACCAAGAAGTATTTTTTTACTTTAAAAGACAAAAATCAATAAAAATTAAAAACAATAGTGTGTTTATTTCTTTTAATCTCTTCGAACTAAACATTGATTCCCTCCTCTTCTGTAGCTTATCTGAGGGTTAATTAATTCAAACATTAATTCTTTTGAAGTAATAATGATAAAACGCGTTAACGTTTTCTAATTAGGGAATAATGCACAGAGGGGCGGGGTCGAGGCCTTCTAGTGCCAGGCTAAGGCACGGGGCCTGAGACTGATTCGCAGCATGCCGTAGGCCTGCAGCGAATCAGTCAAAGGCCCCGTGCCTTAGCCTGGCTCTAGGAGGTCGAGACCCCACCCCGAGTGTGTTATTCCCGTTATAACATGGAGAATTCATTATATTATTTACTAATTTAAAGAATAAAACTAATAATAAGAATATAATCAGCCGCCAACAACGTAAGCTGTTTCTACAGGGTTAACCCTCTATTCTGTTAAAGATTTATAGCACACTGTAAATATTTTGTAATATTTATGTAGCATAGATCCATACAAGCATCTTTCTCGCTTACTGCATGAGGATCTGATCAATGATAACAAAGATATGGCTAAATTTGTGCAAAAATCCCAAACAAAATAAAAGAGTCAAGAGCAACAGCTGCAACGTAGCAACGGAACATAGCAACGCATGGTTACCTGACCTAATTAGCTTAATACTACCCTATGATTGGATGGATTTATGTATCCAAGGAGAGGTGTTTTCTAGCTCTGACTAGATGCACAGCAGGGTAGCAACTTAAAAACTCGTTGAAAATACTTGTATTTAGACTAAACAATCATTTTGAAAAATATATTATTTTAAGTATGCTATATCAATTCATATGGGAAGTTTGGTGATGATTGAGGCATCTACACTGCTATTACACGTTCGTTACAATTTACGGACGTCTAGATCGGCACGTTGCTACCCCTTTGCCATGTTATAAAGGGAGGTCGGGAGTTGCTGGCTATAACAATTTTTTTAATCCCCCATACCAGGCCCCGTTGGTCACCCTTTACCTCACACCTTTTAGCAGATAAGGCCTGTGTGGTAAGAGGCATGATAAGGGTGGCAGACTAGGGTTCCCTCCTCTCTGTTGTGGTAGCCAACCCACTCAGGCATTGTCTTACCCGATTGGTAAACCCCTAAAACAACAGCAACACCTGACTGCAGATAAGACACTGTACACACAACCTATTTAGGGGTCCCTCAGAGGGAAGGGGCAGTAGTAAATTTTACATACCTATAACTTCCTAATTATTCAGTTTTATCAAAGAATTCAAAAAGGAGCATGGGGTTCATTACTGCAGCTGTTGAGATAAAGTGATAATGTTATCTGTTAAGACACTGTTGTCCTGCAGCAGTGACACAAAGGTAGTGGGTTTTTGGTAGTTTATCAGAGGTGGAGGGGTCTAGCTTGTCCTCCCACAGGCCTGAACTGGGGGACAATGGCCGCCCCCATGGGGCATCTCCCTACAGGCCTATATCCTTATGATAAGGACCGCCAACCCTCTTAAAAAACAGGCGGCCTTTCCATCAGTCAAGGTGTTGTGTTCTATTCTGTATGTCACAAACTGGATTGAAGGGTAATGCATTCATCCTAATGTTAGTCTTAATTTCTTATCAAATCAGCACATATGAAACAAGACAGTTTCAGAATATATTTTTGTCCAAAAGAATGACAAAACTTATTCCAAGGTGTTTGAACATGCCAAAACTTATCAAAATTATCAGTATGGATCACTTAATAGGGTTAATGTCCTTGCTTCACAAGTGGCTGGACTGGGTTCGAGTCCAGGTATTTCATAACAAAATGATAAGAAACGGATGAATCTTATCACCTGGAACAAGATTTTCTTAATTTAAAGAGAAATTTAAGACATCATTGGCTCAGTAATAAAAGGTCGTATCTGACAAATACTCTTTTTGAGTAATTGCTGAATAAAGAAATATGACACATTTGAAGGCCTATATTATCTTAAATATCTACTCAATCATTTTATTATTTGATTCCTAGGAAGAATATGGAATGCTAAAAGTCATTTGGCCATGATTCTGGATATGTCTAGATTACAAGGATGTTACTCTGGTAACATATAGAGATTTGATTTCAGATACGACCTTTTATTACTCAATTTTATTGAGAAAAGTTGGAAATCAGTGAATGATAAAAGGTCGATCTGATATAGATAAACTTAGATAAAGACAAATTAAATCAGTATAACTAATACAAATTTCACAAAAATAACATTCCTGACATGCAACCGATATGCTATGTATGACTACATTTGATTATTTTAAAAAAGTGAAGATTTGTATGATTTTTAAACTGTCAGATATAAAATTTAATGAAGCCTAGATACAATATTTTATTACTCATCACCAAGACCATAAGTTCAGTAAAAAATGGTCGTATCCAATATTTGAAAATATGTTCCTGTATCTATCTTTGACTCCACGTATTTAATCAAAATATCATAGAATTATGTTTTCAGGATAGTTATCTGAAAAACTAAATCATGAAATATTTTCATTTGGTATAGATAAGCGTGTTTTACTTATAATGATATTGGCTTATTTCAGATACAACCTTTTATTACTCACTAAAAAGTGAAAACGTTCAGATACGACCTTTGTTTACTGACTAATAACATTCTAAATATTCGAAAATTTCGAAAAATTCCAGAATTTCCAGATACCTTATGGGAGGGAAACATTTTCAAAAATAGAAATAGATTCTTTTTTTTTTTCTTTAGATACGACCTTTTGTCATTGTTGTGATACTTTTGCCTGTTGAATACATGATCCAGGAGGCACTGCTTGTGATAGATACATTGACTCAAAGGGTCAAACAAATGAGAGGGTTTTACAAAGAATTCTTAAAGTTTACTTCGAAGAATGTCGAAAATGTTGAATTGGACAAAGATGCTTCGATTCTTAACATCATGCTATGAAATCCCAAGGTAAAATTACTTTTTGCTTGTGTTTTGCCATTGATATAACATTGGCCATACTGGGTCTAAGATCAGGAGGCATTTTCAGAACAAATCCGTAGCTTAAGATTATTTTTCTTTGTTGTAATAAGATTTTCTTAAAGATAAGAAAGGTTTTAAGAAGAAAAAAGAATTCTTTGTAAAGGCTGCATAAAAAATATTTGTTGTCACCTAACATTTTCGTCATGTACCTACTCCTTAAAGAGACCTAAAATCTTATCTTAGACCCAGTGTGGTCAACGTGATATATCCAAATCTAATGAATAGTTTTTCAAACAACTTGGAAAGTATTTAATGTATATGGATACAAATTTTTAAAAGTTACGATCTCTTGTTTTTCATCATGTCAAACTACAAAATTGATATGATTGATAAAAATCCCTTTGCTAAAGTTATGTGAGTTGTTGACACATTACCCAGCATGCATCCTGATCAAAGTAGAAATAAGACTATAGTTTGGTCACCAGACTTTTCAGTAACTATAAGCTACATTTATGAAATGGAAAGAGCTTTTGTCATATAAGCTCAGAATGCACTTTAAAAGACAGATACAGCTGGATTAGTAAGAACACCCTAAAGGCAGATACGGCTGGATCAGGGAGAACACCCTAAAGGCAGATATAAAGGCAGACACAGCTGGATTGGGAGAACATCCTAAAGGCAGATTGGGATCGAAACAGGATCATTCTTTTCTTTTCAAATGTTGTATGATCATAAATTGAATGAGAAATTAAAAGTTTCATGAAAAGCTTTGATAAAGAAATGAAAGTACCTGTTGCATGTTTTTGTTCTTAAACAACAAAATATTTTTGTTATTAATATAACTACCTAATTTAAGCAACGCTTGAATTAGAGTTGATTATGAAAAGCAACTTTACAATACTTAAATTATTGCCTCCAATGTTCATGTTCTAAATTTTAGAACATGAACATTGAAGGTGCAGCATAATTAGGGGTTTCTGATAGTTGTTTGATCGGAAAGCTTGGCACATCCATGTTGGTTCAAAGTAAGCAGCCTGGTATATATAAATCCAGGATTAAATCTTAATAACCATGCCAGTGTTTGTTGCTAAAAACCTTTGGAATAATTTACCAGTATCACTGAGAAATATAGGAGACTATGGTTCATTTAAGAAGAAGGTTAAAGATTTGCTAACTACTGATTATACTTTAATAGAAACCCAAAGACTTGCAGCTGGAATATTTACCTAATAGTTACACTTTCTTGACCAGATTATTTGGTCCAAATCATGTAACTACTAACCATCATCTCATCACATTATTATCATAATTACTAACATCAATAATATCATATTTGTATGCTCATGATCAAGAATTGTACTGTAGAAAATTTGAATAATTGTTTACTTTCCTTAACTGAAATATTAATTAATTTATAACTGAATCAGAGAGATTACATGATGTAATAGATTAAGTTGTGGCTGGATGGTGGGGGAAGACTGGAGAAATCCCACCACCAGGATAAATAAAACTGTTTAAAAAAAAAAAAAAAAACCAACATGAGCTTTCAGGTAGGGTCTTTGAAGACACATAGTGGCCCAAATGGCCCATATATGCACATATAATCTATGTCTTAATATGAAGTAAAGGTGCAGCTTAAATTAGCATGAATCAAAACATGCCTTGAATAAATATTGATATCATTAATTGTTATAGACAATGGGATTCATTATGTAAGTTGCTTGTTTGTGTAGTGTCCTCCAGCAATGACATTCCCAATCACATTTTTAAACTAGTATCTGAATTACTGCATATGGTTAATCCATTATAATGCAAAAAGTGTTAAGCGTATATAAAGGCAGCAATCTCAGGTGTTACCATCACTTGGTTTGATCACTGGTTGAATCTTCTTCCCACACAACACGATAATGTCTCGTGTTCTCCTCATCGTCTTGCTGGTGGCTTGGGCTGCCATGATGGCTCAGGCCTCAGGTGGCTTTGGTGGTGGATATGGAAAAGGCTATAGTGGAGGCTATGGTGGCTATGGCCATGGAGGAGGCTATAGTGGCCATGGCCATGGAGGCTATGGCCATGGAGGCTATAGCCATGGAGGCTTTGGCCATGGAGGCCATGGAGGCTATGGAGGCCATGGAGGCTATGGAGGCCATGGAGGCTATGGAGGCCATGGAGGCCATGGAGGATATGGCAAGCTTAAGATTGGATATGGTGCATATAGTGGAGGTGGCTAGAGGTGACTATTGAGGCAGTAACCAGGGCAAGTAGATCCGCTATTGAACTATCTTCAGATAATGTCTTTTTGTATTCCATTCCCTTCTTTCTAGTATTATGCTTGATCTTACCTCTTGTGGCAGACATATAATCATGTGTGTTTGCTTTCATTTTCCATAGCCTACAATATAAAACCTACTTTAAAGCTATAATTATGTTTTCTCTTTCCATTTTTCAGTTTGGAGCCGTCCTTCCAGCTGCAGGTTCTGATTCATCTATCAATATCGACCTGTCACCAAGAAGTACTTTTAACTCTAAAAGACAAAAATCAATAAAAATTAAAAACAATACTGTGTTTACTTCCTTCAATCTCTTCAAACTAAACATTGATTCCCTCCTCTTCTGTAGCTTATCTGAGGGTTAATTCATTCAAACATTTATTCTTTTTAAGTAAAATTGATAAAACGCTCTCTATATTCTTATGATTAGGACTGCCAACCCTCTTAAATGCAGGTGGCCTTTCCGTCAGTCAAGGTGTTGTGTTTCACTCTGTCTTAAATTCTTATACATCTAATAAGATGGTTTTGCAATATCTTTTTGTGCGAGAATGAAAAAAGTTATTCCAAAGTGTTTGAACATGCCAAAACTTATCAAAATTATCAGTATGAATCACTGATTAAGGTTAATGTCCTTGCTTTGCAAGTGTCTGGACCGGGTTTGAGTCCGGGGCATTCCTGCTACACTGCCTTGCCTTGCCGTCATTTCCATCCACCTAAATTCAGTCATGCAACAGTAACAAATGTGAGTGGTTCCAATATAGTCCAGGAGCCAAACCTGAAAATCTTGATTTACCCTCCGCGGTGAGCCCCCTGGATTTTCTTGATTTTTTTCAACTTATAGCATCCTAGATACCATGAATCAAGACGGTTCCGAAGAATTTAGGTATGCGAACACTCTGTAATTACGCGATTTGTGGTTAATTAGCAAAAATTGAAAAACGCGTTATTTCTTAATTTCTCTGGAACTATGTAAGATATGATAACATGCTATATGTCATCTGAAAGGTAATTTTTTTCCTGATTTTTTGGTATATTGTTTGCTATTGACATTAATCATGGCAATGAGTAATTAAAGAAAAACTGTTGTTTTAGTCAAAATCATTAGAACTTAAGGATCCAAGGTTATAATTTGGAATTGATAAACCAAGTCCTAGGTATACTTAGAGGGGATCTTTGGGCAGTTTTTAAAAAAAGTTGCATCTGATTTCATTAGAAATATAATGTAGAAATCATTTTTTGCTGATTAAAATCTAACCGACTACTGGTTCATTTTGCACTTATATTCTAAAAGGAGAGATGATATCATGAAAACAATACAATATATCCTAAAGAGATGGGAAAAGAATAATCATTGTCTCCCTAAGCTGGTATTTCAGTGCTTTCTGAGCTATTTGGTCCACTGTAGACAACATTGGAGCTGTAAAATAAGTTTACATTAGCAAGAAATATTTGTCCATGTAATTTGCAGCCAAGCTCATTTTTGTTGCCTGATCAAATTAGAATAGTCATTGATTTATTTACTCAAAAGGGTATGGATGGCTCTTATATTGCCAAAGATTCACGAATTGACATAACAATGTGCTGCAAACTTCTATTTACATATCCCTGTACCCACTCATCATTAAACCCTATTCCTATAGGGAGGGTGGGAGTTGTAGGCCATAATACTTTTAAATCCCCCCATTGCTGGCCCCAGTGTCCAATGTTTACCTCATACCTGGGAACAGATAAGGCCTGGAAAGACAGAGGAATGATAAAGATGGCAGACTAGGGTTCTTGTCTCCCTGTTGTGTGAGTTAACCTATTGATAAGACACTGTGTGCACAACCTAATATAGGATCCCTCAGAGGGTGGGGCAGGCTTAAATTTTGGCTACTTATTACCGTCTTATTGTTCCATTTTATCACATAATTCCAAAAGGAGCATGGGATTCATCACTGCAACTGGTGAAGTAAAATGATAACTTTAACTGTTTAGACAATGCTGACTTACAGCAGTGAAATGAAGGTAGTGGATCTTTAGAAACTTATCAGTGGTGGAGAGGTCTAGCCTTTCCCCAGAGTGACCTGCACTGAGGGTTAAGGGGAGCCCCCATTGTACAACACACTACAGACCTATATAGTGTGCTGTAAATTGTGGGATTGCTGACCACCTGCTGTACTTTTGTTAACATCCTCCCACCAATCTACCTAATTAAACTTTGTCATCCTTTTGCTTCTACTTGAGAGCAGATCCAGGCTGTATGGGTTCAGTGCTCAGTTAGCTTTATACCCTTTTGTATCAAAGACTAAGTATTCAGTGTTGGATTATTAGAACTAATCATAGATTAGAAGATTATTTATGTATTGAGTAATCACTCCCTTAGTTCTTGGTCTCTGAGTATTTACCATGATTGACCTTTCCCTTAGTACCTATAAACTGTGTCTTGCTGTAGGTTAAAGAAATTGGATCCTTGTTCATAGCAGTTTAAAAATGAAAATGGTTATATTTTGATAAGAGAATAATGTTGTTTCTGGGGCTTAAAGAACTGAAAGTTTGAGGCAACAACCAGAATCACAGCAATTTGTTGCTCTTGTATAATCTCCTAATACCATAGTGCCATGGTTATGGTGTCAAATCAAGGGTGCTGTGCACATGCTGCTCAATGTAGTAGTGCTACTAGATGATATTGGGAAACCAGTAATGGCCATACCAAGAACTTGTAATTTTGAAATAGAAAGCTATATCAGGTACTTCTGTATTGTTTCAGGCCTTGATATTTGTTTGAGGACTTGCCAATGATATTGATATGTATATATATATATAGAGGTCTCAGTCCCCCTGGTACACCTCCTGATAAAATTAGATATATGGCAGAATCCTATTAGTTGGTAAGATGAATCTGAGTGAAGCATGATCATAGGCTGGTCATAATTTGATATAAAATTACTTATACCAGCAACCCATAAAATATAAGATATCCATTTTGTGTAGGGTCAAGCCAAGCTACTCATTTATATAAGCACATGGGTCTAGAATCCTAGAGTTTAAAGTACAAGCTAGTAATTTGTTCAAACCAACAATTTGAAAGAGGTAGCACACCTATCAAGTTTAACAAATAGCATTCCTGGTCTTTTTGCAATTGACATATTGATACAAGGACTGTTTTTTAAAATTCAGAACCCTTGATATATGACAACAGTCTCTTTGGGACTCATCTCTTCTTTAAAGTAATACTTGGAGGCTCCCCCGTATATATACCCTAAGAAACATGGCTTGGGGTCAGGTAATGGGTGAGTCTACTATGGGCTATTCTTTTCTTTTTGTCAGCATGAAATAGAGAGAACTATATGGGGCCTTCTATTTAGTAAGTACACACAGTCATTTTCAAAAATCTCAGACCCCCACCCCCTTTGGGCAAAAGTATGCATTAGATTTGTACTATTAAGTATGCACATTTTCATCCTCCTTCCCCCCCTTCATGCATACATACTTAATGCAAGGCCCCTAATAAGATGGTTTGTAATAAATCTGAGACATAATCATGGTATTTTACTGAGGAAAGAAATGTTACTCAAACCATAGTTTTATTGTGACACATCTCTCACTGTGAGCCAAAATGCTCTCCAAACAGCCACTATATTACATGCATGTGCCCAAATGGCTCAGAAAGCACTGAAATACCAGCTTAAGGAGATAGTGATTGTCATTTCCAACTCACTTTAGGATATATTGTGTTGTTTTCATGATATCATCTCTCCTTTTAGAATATAAGTGCAAAATGAACCAGTAGTCGGTTAGAATTTAATTAGCAAAAATTGATTTCTACATAATATTTCTAATGAAATCAGATGCAACTTTTTTTAAAAACTGCCCAAAGATCCCCTCTAAGTATACCTAGGACTTGGTTTATCAATTCCAAATTTTAACCTTGGATCCTTAAGTTCTAATGATTTTGACTAAAACAACAGTTTTTCTTTAATTACTCATTGCCATGATTAATGACAATAGCAAACAATATACCAAAAAATCAGGAAAAAAATTACCTTTCAGATGACATATAGCATGTTATCATATCTTACATAGTTCCAGAGAAATTAAGAAATAACGCGTTTTTCAATTTTTGCTAATTAACCACAAATCGCGTAATTACAGAGTGTTCGCATACCTAAATTCTTCGGAACCGTCTTGATTCATGGTCCCTAGGATGCTATAAGTTGAAAAAAATCAAGAAAATCCAGGGGGCTCACCGCGGAGGGTAAATCCTTATTTTGACAGATTTCAGGATTTGGCTCCTGGACTAATATAGCTGCAAAATTGCTGAGTGGACATTAAACTCCAACAATCATCATCATTACCATCACTGAAGAGGAATTCCAAAATGTAGTTACCCGTTTTCTGAAACCAATAATTGATTGATACCAAAATGTATCCTTTAATATTTCAGAAGTTTCTGTACCTCTTTCCAGTGTACAGTTCCAGATCTGTCAAAAATGTATTCAAATAGCTGTAGTTTGTTAATTACTATGGAACAATATAATGAGCATATATATTATCACATATTTCATTCAAACAACACCAAAACAGGTTTCTGTTTTACTGCAAGTAATGCATTTATTCTGAGGTAATTGATTTAGAAAGGATGGTGTGATATTGGACACTATGCTCAAGATCCATTATTTTGTAAGACATTGATAAAAGATGATTTTTTTGGAAAATAATCCAAAAAACATTTTCACTACCATGGCATTCGCATTATGGATAATTTGTCATGGGATGTCCCAAAACAAGCTATGTTGTACTATGTTAGCCTGGCAACCAAAAAGAAATGTGCAGATTGCGGATACAATTTCATTGAAGTATTCTGATGTATGTTATTGAAACTGCTGGGTTATGAGAATTCATTGGCACATGCGCTAATTTAGCAGGATTTCCCTGGGACCATAGCAGGAGTGACGACTAAAATACTTTTGTCATACCTAAGTTTAGGCATGGCGTATCCTCCCACTAACAATCACAAGTATTTATAAAAACTATTATATGAAACATAAAATATATCATAATTTCCTTTATTATTGTAATCAAAAGATATATCATATATGCATATTATTTATTACATCATAGAGTTTATGGTAATTAGACAGTTGGCACTCCCCTGCCCTCATTGGTCAGTTGTAATTAGGTCACTGACCAGAGGTCAGGTTGGAGGTGCAGGTATGCTGTAAGGGACACTCTGGGTCCAGCAGCAGAACAGACAACATGTAACAACTTAGCAGCAATAGGCCTTAAGGCCTACACTCCTGGTACTGTACAGAATACACAGACGATATAACATCTCCTGCCTTCAACTCTTTATTTAATACCATACACAACCCCTGTTCACACTTTCGTGAATCTCAAATTTTATAATGCTCAACCTACCAAGTGATCTGTGTTTTGTTTTCTTCATTCACTCCTTGTTTCCATGTCCAGACTATTTCATTACATTATAGTGCCATCCCATAGTTATAATGAAGTATTATTGTGTATATACCAACATAATAAGCCCATTCAACATTAATTTTACCATGAAATTATAGAGCAAGACTTTCCTGATTTAATCCCCAAAGATGATGGTGTAAAACAAAATGAACCATGGTGATTTGGTTGGCAAAATGCCCTTAACATTTTTTAAATGCAGCTTTATATATATATATTTTTTTAATTATCTTTATTATACTGTAACAAGAATCAAAATATAATTCTGGTCTTCCTCTTGCGTACAGTGGGAGTAACCAGCAGTATAATTTTCAAAGACATTGTCTATAATATGTTGAAATGTTTTAACTCTTTGATAATTCATGACATCTAGACACGTAAATAATGACAAAATGATGATGAAATGTAATGAGATGATTACACTATGACATTATTATACTAATCACCAATCACCATACCTGCATTTTAAATAAATCATAGAAACTTATAAAACCTTCAAGAAATAGCATGATAACAGTATGTATTATTCAAACCTATAGGTGTTCACAATTTTGTAGCATATATTTCTCCTTTAACTGTTGTTTAATTATGTTTTTAAAATTGTCTATGCATGGAGACAGCCTTGTTTCACACGGTAATGAATTCCATAGATTTGCAGCAACATATACAGGTGATTTTAAACATTTTGTGAGATCAGAGAAACCAAGTTCTATTACAGGTCCCTCAGTGTGTCTCGTTATTCTCTGTCTGTCTTTCAGTGGGATATTATCAGTCTGTATTAAACGGTACACACAAGTCAGCAAAAATAATTCTCTCCTATAGTCCAATGGTATAGTGTTCGATAAAGTGTGTAGCTCATATCTTGTTATTCCTGTTGGATGCTTGATTCTGTGAGCAACTCTTAGGCATGTATTAAACAATACATTTAGCCTTGATAGCTCTTTTTGGTTTACACCAGTATACATAAAATTTCCCATATCTAAATACGGGAGTATCATTGACTTAACTATTTGCAAAGCATGTTTATCTGATATATATCTCTGCATGTATCTTAGCATATGTAGCTTGTCTGAGACCATTTTACACATGCTATCGATTTGAGGGGTCATGCTTAATTCCTGATCTAAGATGATACCCAGGTATTTATATTGATTTTCATTTTGTAAGATGCTTCCCTTAAGCTTTAGTTCAAAGTTTCGATTTTCACTGCCACCAAGAGTTTTATTGTTAAAAACCACAAACTTAGTTTTGTTTGTGTTTATTGTGAGCTTATTGTAATCACACCAGGAACAAACTTTATAAAGATCCGATTGCATTTTAGTTTTTATCTTGTCTATATTAAGACCTGTACAAGTCAGCACAGTGTCATCTGCATATAATAATATGTCAGAGTTCAAATTTAGTTCCGGCATATCATTTATATAGATCAGGAATAGCAGAGGGCCCATTATTGAGCCCTGGGGGATTCCATATTTAATGGGAGAGATTGATGAGGATACACCATTCGCAAAGGTACTCTGTGATCGATCCGTCAAATAGTCTTTTACCCAAAGCATCACTTTTTCGGAAATATTATAGGCAGGCAATTTACTTATTAATTTGGAGTGTGAAATAGTATCAAAAGCTTTTTTAAAGTCAACAAAAAGGCCCATTAAGGGTTGACGAATTCTAATTGCCTCAGTTAATTTCATAAGAAGTTTAAACACTGTATCATTTGTACTATTAGTCTGGGGTCCGAGTCATGAAAATTATGATTCCATGTGCAATGAAAGGTTTATACCCGAAACTATTTTGGGGTGCTAGAGGGGTCCTTTGGGCATAAGAATATGCCTGTTGTCACTCCGTAGAGGTGTGCATGAGAGTGACAGCAGCCATTTTGTTTGACAACCCCCTTCAAAAAGTAACACAATATAATACAGTCTCTTTCTTTAATAGCAGACTCAATAAGTTAGCTATCCATTTCATATTAAACAAATCATTAGTGTATTAGTAGGAGAAGATGAAACATGAATGACTTTGACTTTATCCAAGGTCAAGGTCATCAAAATTAAGGTCAAACTTTGAAAAACGTCAAAAAATGAGTGTTTTACTCCTTCCAAACTATCTTAGCCTATGAAATATATATGAATAACATCTAAAACCACTCTGGAGTGCTAGAGGGGACCCTTGGGCATAGGAATATGCTTGTTGTCACTGTGTGAAGGTGTGTGCCAACGTGACAGCAGCCATTTTGTTTGGTTAACTTCTTGAAAAATGACCCAGCGAGTGATGGTCTATTTCTATAATAGTCTACCTAATTCTTAAACAATCTATTTCATATTAGACAGATCAACAGTGCATTAGTAGGAGAAGATAAAACATGAATGACTTTGACTTTATCCAAGGGTCAAGGTCATCAAAATTAAGGTCAAACTTTGAAAAAACGTCAAAAAATCGGTGTTTTACTCCTTCAATTCTATCTTAGCCTATGAAATGTATTTAAATAATATCTAAAAACACTCTGGAGTGTTAGAGGGGACCCTTGGGCATAGGATCATATCTGTTGTCAATGTGCAAAGGTGTGTGCCAATGTGACAGCAGCGATTTTGTTTGGTTACCTCATTGAAAAATGACCCAGTAATTGATGGTCTCTTTCTCTAAAAATCTACCTAATTCTTAGGCCATCTATTTCATATTAGACAGATAAGTCGCGCATTAATAGGGGTAGATAAAACATGATTGACATTGACCTTATCCAAGGTCACAGTCACCAATATTAAGGTCAAACTTTGAAAAACATCAAAGAATGAGTGTTTACTTTTTTTTACAAACTATCCTAGTCTATGAAATATGTATAAAAACATATAAAACAATTCTGGGGTGCCAAAGAGGTCCTTTGGGCATAGGACTATATCTGTTGTCACTGTGTGAAGGTCTGTGCTAATGTGACAGCAGCCATTTTGTTTTGGTTACATCCTGGAAAAATGAGACAGCAAATGATGGTCTCTTTCTCTAATAACCTACCCATTTCTTAGTCTATCCATTTTACATTAGACAAATCAATTTTGCATTAGTTGGAGAAGGTAAAGCATGAGTTACATTGACCTTATCCAAGGTCAAAGACACCAATAATAAGAGGGCGTAAAGCAACCAATAACCAACCCACCAACCAACCAACCAACCAATATAATAAGGTCAAACTTTCAGAAACATCAAAAAATGAGTGTTTTTTCCCTTCCAAAGTATTGTGGTCTATGAAACATGTGTGAATAATACTTGAAACTATTCTTGGGTCCTAGAAGGGTCTCATGGCCATTGGTAAATACCTGTTGTCACTTTGTGATGGTGTATGTAAGTGTGACAGCATTGATTTTGTTTGACCACCCCCTTTGAAATATGACACAATATGATACAGTCTGTTTCTGTAATAACCTACTCCATATCTTAGCCATTCATTTCTTACTATTTAAATGATTAGTGTATTAATGATGAAAGATAAAACATGAGTGACTTTGACTCTATCCAAAGCTAAAATCATCAAATTAAGGTTAGACTTATATAATATTAGATTATATAAATGTGATTGTTTTGCTTTTTTACAAACTCTCCTAGTCTATGGAATACAAACAAATAATACCTAAGACTACTGTGGGGTGCTAGAGGAGTCCTTTGGGCATTGCCTGTAAAGAGTTGTGTAAGTGTGACAGCAGCCAATTTGTAAAAAATCTGAAATGTAATAGCCCATATCCAATATTCTGGCCTTTGTGGGATAGGGCCTTACAAACTGGTGGTTTGAGATTTAAGGTCAGTTTATGACTTGGTGTCTTAGCATGCCTCTGTAATCGCCTCCAATCCTTTTAAATGTCCCTTCCTTCTGTTGGGAGTAACTCCTCCGATGTCTTACTTGTTAAACTTTTATCAACTTAGAGCTTTCTCCCATGATAGAAAGGTAATCCTCAGAATACTGAAATGGCTCTTTTGGAATAGGTTTTACTTCATTGATACTGAGCATAATTAAGTATTTCTGCACTGGTAAGAAAAACTGTAATTTCATCTAATGTATTCATGAACAATTGATTTCTAAAAAAAATCATTAATATCCAGATGGCCATGTTACATGAATGAAGAACCTTATCAATCTTTTGCCATATTTGTTCAATATCTCTAGACATTTCATATATTGTTCCTGGTCACACCTAAAAATAAAGTTACTTACAGAAAGTGGCAAAGAGTCCATAATTCTGCTACCAGGATAAATGAATTTGGAGAAAATATATTTTTGCAAAACCACACATAACCTCTAGTAGGTATTATTTTGATATAACAGAATTGAAACTGGGTGAAAGTTTGGATATGACATGTAAAAATTAGAATAATGTAGCCTCATATTAAATCCCTCCTTATTGACATCTGTTTTATATATAACTGTGTTTGGAATTAAAAATTTATTGTATGCACCAACCAAGCACCCATTTCACCAAGCAAGCAAGAAATTGCAGACCTCAGAATTAGGAACACCATGAATTTTGAAACTGGTAATTAATGAATGTAACTCACATACTTAGTATTTCTTTATTGGTTCTTAACCTGTATGTCCAAACATAAAAGGGAACTATTTCTGGTAATATAAACAAGAGGGATGAAGGAAGACAGAGGAATTCATAGGTGCCTTTTGGGTTGTCATAGGTGCCTTTTGGGTTGTCATAGGTGACTTGTGGGGGCAGAGCAAGGCTCATTTCAGGCCATTGATACTGTGTGACAACCTTGTGACAATCCTTTGACAATTTGGGGGTGGTCAGAGGGTTGTCATTGTAAATTTTGAGGCTGGATGACAACCCAAAGGTTGTCATTTTCTCCTGACTACTTTGGCCAAAAAGGTTGTCAGAGAAGCAAAAACTGAGAATCAGGTTATCACAGGGTTGTTACAGAACAAAATGAGAGTCAAAAGTGCTGCCTGACGACCCTAGGGTTGTAAGTGAATGGTGCCTAAAACGACAGCCCAAGGTTGTCATAGCCTCTGCCTATGATAAAGTATTGTAAGTGAATGGTGTCATAAAGCATACAACTAATAGGCATCCTATGTGTAATGGCCATACCTAATAACTAGTAATAAGAAAATAGGAAGCCATTATTATGGACTATGATATCTACAACATGAAATTATCATAAATAAGATTTTTTGTATAAAAGACACAGACAACATTGGGTTGTCGTTTTTGGCACCATTTTGACAACTCTGTGTTTTCAGTGTTAGTCAGTAGAATGTCTGCTGTCATACTTGCACATCGTTACAGAATTACAACAGTATTTACCTATTCCCCAATGCCTGCTTAAGCAACATATAATGGATTTCAAGTTTATGTCATTGTGCCATTAATTCCAATGACTTTAACTTAGCTAAGGTCACAACAACCCTTATTGAATGTTTTTTTAACCAATACATTTTTGATATATCTAATATAAATAAGATGTCTTGATAATTTGCATGAGCCAACGGAAGATTATTTCTAATGGGGCTTTATGTATGAAGGAGAAGTGAAAAAGATGACTTCTGTCACACTTACACAAACACTCACAGCGTAACAACAGGCATTTACCAATGCTCAGGGGTTTCCTATAGCACCCATAATAGTTGTAGATTATATTTCTACATATCTTATAGATTAGATAGTTAAGAAGAAAAAATAATCTGATTTTGATGGGGTTTTTTTTCAGAATTTGACCTTACCTTTGATGACCTTGACCTTGGATGAGGTTAATCATGTTGTATCCATGCCTACCATTAAACTTATGAATTCTCTAATATGAAATTATTGATTTAAAAATTGAGTAAGCTTTTTTTTCTTGGTCAGATTTTCAAAATGAAAGCCCAACAAAAACGCTGATGTCATACATAAGCATGGATTAATAAACTGACAACAGACATTTACCAATGCCCAAGGGACCCCTTAAGTACCCAACGTGGTTTCAGATATTATTCATACATATTTCATAGACTAGGATAGTTTGAAAGGAATAAAACACTCATTTTTTGACGTTTTTCAAAGTTTGACCTTAATATTGATGACTGTGACCTTGGATGAGGTGAATGTCATTCATGTTTTATCTTCTCCTACTAATGCACTATTGATTTGGCTAATATAAAATAGATTGCATAATAATTTGATAGGTTATTAGAGAAACAGACCATCACTTGCTGGGTCATTTTACAAGAAGTTAACCAAACAAAATGGCTCCTGTCACGTTGGCACACACCTTCACACAGTGACAACAAGCATATTCCTATGCCCAAGGGTCCCCTCTAGCACTCCAGAATGGTTTTATATGTTATTTATATATATTTCACAGGCTAAGATAGTTTGGAAGGAGTAAAACACTCATTTTTTGACGTTTTTCAAAGTTTGACCTTAATTTTGATGTCCTTGACCTTGGATAAAGTCAAAGTCATTCATGTTTCATCTTCTCCTACTAATGCACTATTGATTTGTTTAATATGAAATGGAAAGCTAATTTATTGAGTCTGTTATAAAAGAAAGATACTGTATTATATTGGGTTATATTTTGAAGGGGGTTGTCAAACAAAATGGCTGCTGTCACTCTCATGCACACCTCTACGGAGTGACAACAGGCATATTCTTATGCCCAAAGGACCCCTCTAGCGCCCCAAAATAGTTTCGGGTATAAACCTTTCATGGCATACCAAATCCTTAAATAAGTTATTTTTTGGCATTCGGACCCCAGACTATATGTTTTGTCCTAAAACCATTTTGTGCATTACTTATGTAATTATTATGTTCTAGATAAGTTATTGTTTGTGCATGAATATGTTTTTCAGTTATTTTTCCTGGTATTGGTAACAGGGAAATTGGGCGTAAATCATTAACTGAGGCAGCATTGGGTACCTTGGGGATTGGTGTAACTATAGCATGTTTCCAGGCAACGGGAAAAATATTACAAGTAATACTTGTATTTATCAATTTACAAAGTATCTCAGGTTTCAATGTAAAGAAGTATATATTTGCCTTTTTCCCATAAGAACCAATGGTAAAGCCTATCAGCACAACCTGTAATGCTCAACCCTATTTTGCTCTGAAATGCAGCATTTTGATTGGATGGCAGTACAGTACTTTTTCTGTAAATTTTTTCTCCACCATGTGGGGCAAATGCTTATAATCAGTAAAACAATGGCTGTTTTTATCTTAAAACTATATCTAAAGATGAATTATTTATATTAAATTAGAATTAAACAAATAGATCAAAATTTTAATCTAGTATATCCCATAATAGATATCCCTATTCTGTCTTAATAATTGCAAGTTACAGAGATAATTATCTGATTTAGACACCTTTTTGGTAGCAAATTACCTTCATAGGTCTGTGTTGGATTGGCAGCGCCTCATCATAACACATTCATGCATGTATTTGCTAATACACTTAGCATAAATACATCCCTCATCCAAAACACATTTGTTTGAAGTTGGAATTAAGCCTTTCTCCAACATTTAGTTGGATTTTGGAAAGCAAATTATTAAAGATAAAGTGGTAAAATGTTTGTTTTAGCATACTGTAAAAGTACAGCAAGTACTGTAAATTTACAGCAAAAATTGCTGGAACCCTTGCTGTCAGGAACCTTTGCTGTAAATTTACAGTAGTTACTTCTTCAGTGTATGGCTGGTAACCAGTGGCCCAGAAAAGACGTTCTCCTCCAGACAAGGCGCAACAATCAATGCTTCGTGCCACCTCAGTCTGTGTATTTATCATAAAATTTATTTATAAAAAAAAAAAACTTTATTACTGAAGGCAGGTTACAGGTGTGTTGACAGGTCCACTGTTAGCTGAGAAGTGAAGGTCAGGGGAGCAGTCAGTCACCCCCCTCTGGTGGCATTGTCCAACCACAGCAGGTGGTGACCCCTATTGTGAAAGCAGTGTCCTCTGTTGTTTTATATCAACATATAATCATATATTGTCACAACTGGTTGTTTTATCTTGAATGCCTGCTTGAACAGCCTAGGTGGCAGCACAGTAAGCAACCCAGTGTATATTACACCAGCAATATCAGAGCGTTACACGGTATGGTTAATTGCTATCGTCCCATGTCTTTTTTCCCCTAGCCATTTGCCCCCCAGACTTTTGCCAACGGGACTTTTGACCTCTGGCCATCATCCCCCTAGCCATTTTCCCCCTAGACTTTTACCCCCAGGGTCTTGCCCCCTGGACCTTTTGCCCCCTGGACCTTTTGCCCCCTGGGTCTTTTGCCCCTGATATCATCATAAATTTCTCTATTACTATTACGTCCCAACAAACATCAAAGGAGGTGAGACAGGTGAGGGCTGGGGGTTGGGGCAGGAGGGGACCAGAGGAGGGGCAGTAAGCAGCCTTGAGAAGGGGCCGGAGAAAAACAGGAGGCAGCCGCAGGGGAGGGCTTGGAGGTTGAGCAAGCCTTGAGAAGTAGGAATGCCAGTTTTCAGGTTATTAATTTGGAAACATTGGTCTTGAGTGTACTTGGTGACCCTATTGTCTTCATGGTGATGTATAATTATAATTATGTTCACATTTCTATTGTTCAATGAGAACTTACACTAAAATCTGTCATTTTTTATACATTCCGCCCTCCCTGGTGACTATGATAATGAACAATGTTAGCGGGAACTGCCTTGTAACATTGCTTATGTTAAAATGAAGGTATGTACAGATATGGTCATAGATAAGATATGAATACAGGCTATAATGAATAAATATGCAGAGTGCAGGAGGGCGGGGACCGTTTATGTGGGCTGAGTGGCGGGCAGAGTGAGGGTTAGGTGAGGGTTTACAGGGTGTATTTATATAGGCGATATTTTCCTTGAGATTCATTGCAAAGCAAATTATTAATCTTATTCCAAAATCTATTATCAAGCCATTGACGAGTCCATGGTGAGCCATAGAAATCCTCTCCAAAATATGTGACCAGTCACGGGATATGGTAACCTAGAGGGATTTTAGTCATTTCGCTCTAAGTCCATTATTAAGTGGGTTATTGATGAAAACAAGCGAATAATGCATATTTCCCTAAGAAATGTGACTTAGGCAGAATTTTCCAGAGATTAAGATTTTGAGCAAATAATCATTTTATTTATTTATGAAAATTGCATTGTGGGTAATTATGTAAGGAACATCGATTTTTTTTAAAGAGTTCTGCAATAAGCAATGTTGTCTTGTTACCATGGCAACAGAAAAAGGAATGTTCAAAATGCATAACATATTTTTGTCAATTCTTATAACAGAAGTTTTTCACTCTCTGGTAGTAAAAACTGTTATTTGAATGAAGATCTGTGTGAAAAGTTATTGTATTTTAAATAATTTTGATAAGTGAGAAAATTGTAATTTTTAATCAAATACCGTTCGGTTCAAGGAGCTTTAATATGGAAATGGAGCACAAATGGTAAAACAGGGGTGTACCAATGTGTACAGCATAGGGGATTTCAAACTCCCATATCTCAGCCTAGAATGGGAATATTTATAAATGGTTTGCATTCCCTGAAAGGTAGGAATGCAAATTCAAATTCATACTTTTCCCCTCTAGGACACCAAATCACATGATTGGTCACATATTTATTCCAAGTTGAGAGTCGAAAACAAATGGCCCAGATCGCAACGAATCTCAAGGTAAAAATCGCATACGGTGAATTGGGCCTAAGGGGAATGTAGCAGCTACCAGTATCCAGTGTGATACTTACTGGTATTGGCTTTGTTAATTGGTTTGAGAACGGTTTAGACTAGGACCAGTGGAGGGATATAGCCTAGATATAAGTAAGTCAGAAGTAAGGCACCAGGGGGTGTAATGAACTGCAATGCCCCTCCCCTAGCGGCATGACACAACAATTATTGTTTCCTTGGATATACAATTATTTTGGTATATACATGATTAAACTAGCAGAGGGATGTTAGAATTTTGATGATAATTCGAAAATTGATAGAACAAAATTCCGTACAATAAGTGTGTATGTACTTGAAAGTGTCAAATAAATCGAAAGAGAATCATAAGAGGGAAACATTACAAGGGAATAAGCCACATTGAATATCACAGTCGCACAGCAAAAAATATGGCGGTCCTCATTTACCATTGATGTTTGTCATAAATCACTGAGCCTTAAGTCAAGCATATTCAGTTATGACGACTGTTCCTAGAAAATTAAACAAGAGTACATTTTGGAAACAACTATAACTAGTTAACTAACACATCGCAAAACATGATCTATGTTTCTTGGCAGGCAACAATAATTCAATATCTTTTTGCACGAATTAATATTGAATTTGTATGTTACTTATATTCAAGATAGGCAATGTATAGATCAAAACTAGCTTATGCCTCGAATAAATTTTAATATTATTTACCATTAAAATACCAGACTTCATTACGTAAGCTGTATAATATGTATACTGTCCTCCAGCAACATTGAAGTTTTTTGACTGGTCACATTCCTACACAAAGTGCAATTGACAATAAATCAGGTCTGAAGAGTATATAAGTGCAGCAATATCAGCTGTTACCATCACTTGATTTGATCACTTGTAGTCATTCAACTCATCCACACACACACGCCACAATGTCTCGTGTTATCCTCGTTTTATTGCTGGTGGCCTGTGCTGCCATGATGGCTCATGCTGGTGGGCATGGTGGAGGCTATGGAGGAGGCCATGGTGGAGGCCACGGTGGAGGCTATGGAGGAGGCCATGGTGGAGGATATGGAAAAGGATATGGAGGAGGCCATGGTGGCTATGGAGGAGGCCATGGTGGCTATGGAGGCGGCCACGGTGGCTATGGAGGAGGCCATGGTGGCTATGGAGGAGGCCATGGTGGTTATGGAGGAGGCCATGGAGGATATGGCAAGGGTGGATATGGTGGACATGGCAGTGGTGGATATGGCAAGGGAGGATATGGTGGTCACGGAGGCGGCTATGGTGGTGGCTACTAAATTTAACGGTGAAATATCTTCATATAAGATACAGGTAGGACAGTTTGATCAATCTTCTTAGTGTCCTTTCATATTTAAATTTCCTATGTCCCAATGTGATGCCTAACCTGATACAGCAGAAATCGATCTTTTGAATGTTTACTTAACCTGCAATGTCAAAGGTACTTTAATGCTACATATTGCTTCTTTTCATTTTCCAGTTTGAAGCCATCTTTCCAACGGTCTGCATCATCTATCACCATCTGTCACCAAGAATTACATTTCACTTTGAAAGACAAATAAATACCTATACAATGTTATTGCTTGATTTAAATCTATTCTTAATTGTGAAACCAATATTGATAAGGCATTTTCCCTGAACATGACATCAATTGTTGCAATAAGTCACAAAAGGCACATTTCATTTGGAGGGAAAGGTATCTTAGATTTGTTTCTTAGGCCCCCTCTCGGATTTATTGTCGAAAACAGGAAACTATTTGTACTTTTTTCAACTCAATTTGCTAGATTACATGATATGATTTACACTGAGGCCTGTGATAAGATATTATGAGGAATTGTTTCAAAAGTACATCATTTTTCTCTTCAGTATTAAGAAAGTTATGCCAGTTCAAAACGTAAAAGTTGAAAAACTATTTGTTTCAATTTGACTACATTAGTATTTATTATAAGATAAAACTTACAATTGGTCTATTCAATGATATAATCCTCATAATGTAACAACATCTGACTACTAGTTTTCATAATCAAACATCATGGTGAGCATCGCAGAATGGCAGTGCATCACCTTTGTCTAATCTTAATTGATAATATTGACGATTATGTTTTTCTAACTAAGCCACCAATCTCCAATCAAAATGTGTCAATGATCTGGCAAATGATACAGAACGTCCTTTAAATCATCAATTAGATGTTCACATTTAACAATATTCCACATTTAAAATTCTATCATTTCTTGACTTTAAAGGGAGCCAAAAGCAATGTTGGGTCAAAATTTTGTAAATTTTGTTAACTATCAAAATATATTCTATTGCCATAACCTAGGCCTGTGGTAAAATATGGACTGTGAATACAGACTTAAACTACATTAAAATACACAAAAACTCATCCCAGGTCAATTTTGGTGACCCACCAAAATTGGTTTGTTTACAAACATTGCTGTCTTCAGGCATTAATGACATGAGTATTAGGGAATTCAGGAAAAGTTATGTTAGTTTTCACGATTTACACTGTACCAATGGCTAAAGATAGACTCTCAGAATGTATTTTCATACTTATTTGAGTTCGCAAGATTTTGTCATATTTTGAGACAGCATTGCTTTTGACTCCCTTTAAGTGGTGATGCGACAAAAATGAAGCAATTACAAAATGAGTTTACATTCATTTCACAATCAGTTCACTTTGGTTCACCATCTCTCGATTCAACAGATCAAGTTAAACAAAGAGATTCAGGGGCTGCCACAGACCTGGGGACGGGGTGGGTTCCTGACCCCCCTACTTCTGGTAGGGACTTGTCTACTTAAAGATAAAAAAAGGGAAATCTTACATGCATGCATTTGAAAAATAATAAGTTTTAGTACTTAACCTATTTGCAGACCACCCCCATCTCCAAAGCCCTGTTTATCGTGTTGAATATTTTGGGACTGACTATGGTCCGATTCTATTATTTTACTATAATATGTTTTCAATGTTGCTTCAACCACTTTCAGGTCTATTATATCACAAACAGTTACGACTTCATTTTCATGAGTTTTTTTTAGTGTACATGTTCTTCATGTTTTTTATTGTTCTTAAATGAGTATTTTTGCATTTCTCTTTTTCTCGATCAACTCAGACTCTTCATTTTACATATATATAATTTGCTTAACCTATTTGCAAATGTGGTGCAAAAGTATGTGCATTATTTTGAAGACTAAAGAATGACTTTATTTTTCATAGGTTTTCTACTCAATCTTAGTCGAAAACAAACAACACGCTACAAAAATCAGTTGAACAGGGACTTAATTAGATCTAGCAATTTAGGGTAGATTTCAAGTTTATATGAATATATACATTTAGAGGGGTCACCCCTGTAGGCGCCATCTTTTGTGTATTGCCGAGATAACCTTGTGGTCAGCGTAATGTTCATATGGCTAAAAAGACTGGTGTCAACAGTAAGGTACTCCGTTTTTGTCCTTTCCTGTCTTGTTGCCTTGATATTTACCCAATAATTATGATTTGTCTTACCAAAATATCAAGTGGTATCTTGTTATCCTAAATTGGCTGCCATGGGCATAATGATAATTTTTGTTCATCAAAAATCTAAGACAAAGAGGGCCTTAATCATATGTATAGTGTTTTTCTAAAAGAACCTTATTTGATAAGGCAATGATCATTACCAGTCACCTTGTTAAGGCACTAAGTGACAAAAGGCACTAAGTGGCAAAATTTTGTCACTTAGTGCCTTTTTGTCACTTAGTGCCTCCCTCAAGGCACTAAGTGACAAAAACGTCCTTATCTGGTAAAGACACTAAATGACAAAACTTTTACCATTTGCTTTCTTTTGTCATTCATTACTTAGTCTCTTTTTATTTATTCATTGATTGATTTTTATTTTTTTATTTATTATTCTCTATTTATAAATCAATTATTTTTATTATTTGCTAATTATTTTTATTTATTGATTATACATTAATTAATTGATTAATTAATGATGAATCATTTATTTATTCATTTATAAGTGATTAAATTACAAATCTTTTGCCATTTACTTCATTTATGTCATTGATTATTTTAGTGTCCCTTTATCTATTCATCAAGTGGGGTTTTTTCACTTATTTATTAATTTCGCCTTTTTTAATTAATTTTTGTTTATTCATTAATTTTTGTTAATTATTTATTATTTATTTTCATTTAATTACTGATGACTTATTCATTTATCCATTTACTGATAGTAAATCTATCTATTATTTTCACATTTTATTTATCAATTATGATTAATCAATTTTTAGTCATAATTATTAATTTATTTTCATGACTGCACCCCCCGTGGACATAAAACCAGAGGCACGAATTGGGAGAAATTTAAAATTTTATTTATAAAGTTTTGGTTTATATGATATATATGTATTATAATAAAGAGTTATAATTGTAAAAATAGGTGAGTGTGAGATGATGATATGTGATGAGTTGTAGGGTGAGTGGGAGGAAATTTGTTGTAGAAGGGTAGTGTAGGGTAATGGAGGGTTGTTGTTGAGGTAGGGGGAAGTAGTGGTATGGGTAAAGGTTGTAGTGGTTGTAATGGGTAGGGGTATGGTAGTGTGTAAGGGAACCACTAGGGGGCAGCAATGAACCCACCTGCCGCATTAGCTGCATGTGTAGGCCATGACTGCACCCCCCGTGGACATAAAACCAGAGGCACGAATTGGGAGAAATTTAAAGTTTTATTTATAAAGTTTTGGTTTATATGATATATATGTATTATAATAAAGAGTTATAATTGTAAAAATAGCCCAAGGTGCCAATGGTGTTATATATGTGAGATTTTTAAAAGGAGGGGGGGTGGGGAAAAAAGGTGTGATGAGTTGAAATGAGTATATGGAATAAGAGTCATTTATAGATTGAGTCTACGAGCGCGTGCGTCGTGCTTCCAGTTGGGGTGTCTATATATGTGGCGTATGCCCGTGAGCGCCACCCGCCCAGCCTCTGAATGACCAAGTCCGAGCAACCCAGCGCATGTGCCTGCGTTGCCGCTGCCTTCTTCAGGCTGTGCAGCGAGTATAGGGGCGTATCCCCCGCCACCTCGCGCACTGCAGCTGACCATATTTTCCTCACCAGGGAGACCGGGAATGGGTCCCTTGTGCCCGGGAACATCAGTAATGGGTCCTTCGGGCTCCTGGTTGGGACCGCCTGTATGTTCGCCATGATTGCCGTAACTGGGCAAAGGGCCGGGTCGGCCGCTGTTGGCAACAGAATTACCCGACGCTGTTCCACCTTTTGCATGTTCTTGGCCCATTTTATGGTGAGCTGCAGGCCTCGCGACGTTTCCACTAAGTCGCAGCGCGTCGGGTGGCGGTATGGGTCGAACTGCTTGATCGTGGGTGGCGCTATTTCCGATTGGCGCAGTGCCCCGTAATACATTGCCAGGACCGCCGCCCTGGCAGTAGATGCCGTGGGCATGTCCGGCAGTGCGTCCAGGGCCGCCCGGAACGTGTCCATGGGGAGCGGGGCCTTTACCCTTGGCGTGTATGTTTTGTCCCTTGCCAGGGCCTCGAGGGCCATGCGCACCCGTGGGCGGTCGATGGGGTCGGTGGCCATGCCCGTCAGCCTCAAGTATGTCCTCACATGGGACACGTTGTTTCGGATCGTCGCTGGAGCCGGGGTGTGTTCTGCCATATACTCGATATAGGCGCAGATGGTCTGATGTGAGGGGGCCAGTGGGTTCATCCCCCCCCCCCCCCCCCGCGCCATGAACGCTATGTAGGTGCCCACCGCTGATGCGTGATTGCGCCTCGTGCCCGGTGCTCGTGCAGTCTCCTGCGTGACCGCCCCCCTTCGGAGGAGTCTTTCCATCGCCGGATCTGTTGTGGAAGCAAGAGACTGTTTGTTGTACGAAGTATAGGCAAGGGGGGACACATGTAAGGCCATGCTGGACCACCAGGGACGCGGCGCTTTGATAGTGACGAGGGCCAAGGTGGGCGCGGCTGAGGGCGTCGGCCACCACATTCTCCACGCCCGGAATGTGATCGTATGTGATTTGTATGTCCATGACGGCCTGCACCATCCATGCTGCCCTGGCGCAGTCCTGCAGGATGGCATTTCTCGCCCTACCTGACTGAAGGGCCATGACAGCAGCCATGTTGTCGCATCAAACGCGGATGTGGCTTCCCCGGTCGCGGGGTGTAATGAAGGTGTGTAAGGCGACAATGACGTTGAGCGCCTCCAGTTCAGTGATGTGCGTCTCCCCGTCTGCCACCTCAAATAGGCGGTAGCCATACGCGCGCACCCCGTCCGAGCCTCCCAGGCCAGTGAGGCATGCATCGACACAGATCTCCTTACTGGGTGTGGGAGCGGGTATAAGGGCCACTCCGTTCCATTGTTCCCCAAATTCCAGGAACCAGGCGAGGTCTATACGCATGTCGGGTGTCACTGGGATGCTACGGTCTCCCGCGCCCCTGAGTGCCTCCAACAGGCGGATACGAAGATGTGGGCCGGTCGTACACATTTGGCAACGAAGAGAAGGTGGCCAAGCAGGGATTGTAGTTGTTTCTTTGTGACTTGGGTGCGCGCCGCGACGAAGCGCACCTGGGACATTACCTCACCGATCTTGTCCCTGGGGTTGGATAGGGACATACGTTCAGCGTCAATGTTGACGCCAAGCCACTTGACGCCCTGGGCCGGGGGTTGTGTTTTGTCCAAGGCCTCCGGGAGTCCCAGTTCCATGAAGAGGGCCCTGGCGCATTCATATTGGCTGTGGGCCGTGGCGCGGTCTGGGGACAGGATGATGAGGTTGTCTAGGTACATGTAACACCGGATCCCCTCGGCCCGCAAGATGTCGGTGATGCAGGTGGCCACTGTCTGCATATGATAAGATGACGCACGGGCACCAAACGGCATTGAGAGATCACAATAGTATTTTTGGTCCCATGCAAAGCACAACAGAGGCCAGTCGAGGGGGTCCGACGCAAAGTTCTTATAGGCACGTGAGACGTCCAATGTCGCGAGGTATGACCCCGCCCCCATCTGTTGAAGGTCCCTAGCCACTGTGTCGACCGTAGGAAGGGTGTGTTGGTTCTCGACCCCGTACACACTATTTTTAACGATATACGCGTTTATTGACACTTCCTGTGGGTATGTCATGTCGGTTATTATCCTTCGCTTGTCGCCAGTCCCCTTCTCCCTACTCATAAGAGGGGAGACGTGGCACCAAGGGACAAACGGGGGACTGGAGAAGGGGCCGACCACGCCCTCCAGGCTCAACTCCTTCTGTATGAAGTCTTCCACATGCTGCGGGAAGTCCGTTGCTGTGGGGTGATTCGCCACCTGGGCTGTGTCAGAAATTGGGCCTGCGTATCCGACTGGGAATCCATATCTGATGAAGTCCATCACCTGCGCCCGCCCTCCAAGGGCCGTGAGGTAACTGTCCCATGCGTCTACGTTGAGCTTGGACCTGACCGGGATCCGTGCGGCCATGGCATTAGGGAGGCCCGTCTCCCTAACTGCCCTGTATATGTTAGCGATGTCCTGGCAGCCGGGGGCATGGATAATATCCGGCCACACCCTCCTGCGATAAGCTGCCAGGGCCTGGGGACGGACGTCCACTGGTTTAGCGAACGGGAGGGAGCCCTCGCAGAAGCGCCTAATGTCCTCGAACGGGGGGTCATGCGCCCCACTGGCCATGTGGGCGTCTCCCAGGGCCGATCCACGACGTCGTGCACCACATCCTGCAGATGTGCCAGGATGTGGTCCCTATCCTCCGGGCGGTATGCCCGGCTGTCCCTAATTAGAGCTATGGTAGCCGCCACATATTCCGCAAATGGGAGGGAGGATCTGATATCAAGCTTCTGCTTGACCGTGTGGACCCCGTCCCTGGTGGTATACATGTATGGTTTGGGCATAACGTTGTCTGGGAATGCATCAGAAGAGATGTGTGGCTTACCCTCCGCTTGCGTGTGCGTAAACCTCTCCCTGTTGAGCATTTCACCCACGTAACCGTGTTGATTGTACGTTGCTCGCAGCCCTCTGGGTGGCGGTAGGACATCCGGGGCAGCCCGGTGGTCCGCCTTATGCTTCGGCGGGGGTCCTCGTCGTCCCTCCGGCATGGTAGGTGCGGCAGCTGCTATAAGGAGATCAAGTTTGGCATCACTACTAGACACATGGGTCCTAACGCCTTGGACGTCGCCCTCTAGTGTGTACACTCGGTGGAGAATGTCCGGGTCCATGGAGCGTGACGCGGACGCCGACTCACTAACTGGCACCACGCTGTCCTCCTCTTCATTACGAGTGGACTCATGATCATGATGTGGACGGAAGGAGACCTCGTCCTCGTCCCTACTACCCTCTGATGACTCCCGTAGGGAATCACGCATCTTTTGAACCGCGGCCTTCTTAGAGGCCCGGGTCCGGCGTCTACTATCGGACATTGTTTACTTGTCCGTACCGGAATGATAAATAAAGTCAGGTGTTGTAATACTGTGTGTACTTATCCCGTACGGCGATCCGGGTTGTGGTTGGTATCTCGTGAAGACTTCCGCTGCAACGTTGGAGCCGATGGAACACGATGGAAATTTGTAAATTTGTTGTAGAAGGGTAGTGTAGGGTAATGGAGGGTTGTTGTTAAGGTAGGGGGAAGTAGTGGTATGGGTAAAGGTTGTAGTGGTTGTAATGGGTAGGGGTATGGTAGTGTGTAAGGGAACCACTAGGGGGCAGCAATGAACCCACCTGCTGCATTAGCTGCATGTGTAGGCCATTATCCATAGTTTATCCATTTTAATTTTTTTTAAATATTCATTTATTTAATGATTTATTATTTTTCATTACTAATTAACTAATTTTATCTATTGATTACATTATTTATTCACTGATTACTTATAGATATTGAATATATAATTATTTATCACTTATTCATGAATAGAATTATTTTTGCTCTCTATTAATCGGTTTTTAATCCATCTAGTAATCATCTATTTATTAATAAAACATTTATTGCTAATCATTTCTTATTATCAATTAATTAAAACAAAATTATTATTGATTAATTAAAACAAAATAAAACATGTTTGTCAAATGACAAAATGTTTGTTGGTGAAAGTTTTTGTCACTTAGTGCCAATTGAGGCTTTTGTCACTTAGTGCCTTAAGGGTGGCACTAAGTGACAAAAATTCAGATTTTGTCATTTAGTGCCCTTTTGTCACTTAGTACCTTAACACACCTGGTACTGGTATAGCAACCTGCATGGCTGGGATCTGACAACATAGTTATCACAAGATAGGCAGAGCCTTAAAATAGTCAAAGCTATTAAAATTAAGTACTTCTTAAACTTTTGCTCTTCCTAGATTCAATTAAGCAAGTGTGTGGTATTGTGATGTTGGGAGATCGGGGGGTGAGATGCTCTTTTCACGGTTCCCGTTTGTATCCAGATTCTACAACCTCAGTCCAGTCACTCTCCGTATCATGAGAACACGAGCGGGACAAGTATAACGAACACTTGTTCAGGTCTGCTGCAAAACTGCAAGGAGACAGGTTGAACGGGCGGTTGTATGGTTCTCAGACTCGTGCCCTGCGCATGGGGGTGGACAGTGGTCAGGATGAAACTCATGGTGTTTGATGGG
The DNA here is from genome assembly GCA_936440205.1 of Lepidonotus clava. Lineage (NCBI taxonomy): Eukaryota > Metazoa > Annelida > Polychaeta > Phyllodocida > Polynoidae > Lepidonotus > Lepidonotus clava. The sequence continues at coordinate 20,083,468 of OW387147.1, forward strand.
TCAATGGGGGGTCATCAACCCGGGGGCAGACAGTGGGGGGCGGTGTTACTGTTAGAGCCCTTCAGTATTTGGGGTCTTGTACCTCATCTCTAATGCTGGCCCTGCTCTTATTTCATACCCTCAGTCTGATCGTTCCCATTTTCGTATATTCATTTTGTGTCACTATCCCTGACTTTCTTCTAAGTCCAGCTTCCTGATTTTAGGCTAAACTTGGATCTAATCTTGCTTCTCAGACCTCTATCTCTATTGATTCTAGTCTGCTAAGTCATCTCATGGTTCATTCCCAGGCAGAAAGGAGGTGCGAACACAGTGAGTACCAAGATGGAATCATTTATTTTCATGAGACAGCACTCTTTATATAGCCCGAACTGGCCTCTGATTGGCTAATCAACATCACGTGGTCATGTTGACCTTTCCGGGGTCATTTCTGGTTACTTATTTTCTGGTACATTTCGACCTTTGTACATCTCGACGTTCATACACTCATGTTACTCATACAGTGTAATTTCATACAATACGTGTTTTCATACAACAAATTTCCGTACAATTCATGATTACATTTTCATGTTAATATTTTGTTTTGTACTAACTCTTTGTGATGAGCAACTATCTGGCCTGTCATTTATAATTTGGTCCTTAAGGACTCGTACTAAAATCATGAATTGATTGTGCCTGTGGTGTCCCTGTGATTTGGACATTCCCAAGATACTGGATTGCAAGCTCTGATATCGGATGGTGTGTGATGGGTATCTCAAAAAACTTGCAACAAAATGCTAGATATTAATAAAATGCCTTCAAACCGCAAATGGATCGTACAGTGTCTGAACTTTCAATCAAACTCTGAGACCTGAGCATGCCCAAGATACTAATGCCGCGTCCCCACTTGGCCGACCAATGACGGCGACTAACGTTAGTCGCCCAACGATTAAGAAATTAATACGTCGTCGGGCGACTAACTTAGTCGCCGGGCTACTAAACATTAATCGCCACGTTGGGACGCTCTTGCTACTACTCTGCTGGCGACTAGAGGCCACAAGAGGCCACTTTAGTACGTCGCCCGGCGACCAACTAATTGCTTGTGGCAATGGGGAGATATTAAATATGTCAAATATTTTGCTAGAAACCCAGGGCGACTAGTGGTTTAGTTGCCAGACATCACGGCGCCTGTATCAAGTTGGTCGCCGGGCTACTAACAACCTTAGTCGTCCGCCGACCAAGGAAGTGTAGTCGCTCAAGTGGGGACCAGGCATTAATTGCAAGTACAATGATCGGACAGTGTGCGATGCATACCTCAAAAAACTTGTTCATAATTATAACCCCCGCTGGTTCTTGGTTCCCATTTAGTTCGTAGCAGGCTTGATCAGTTGAGACAAATCTCATCAGAGGGATACTGGTTTGGGAATAAAAGGTAAAACATCTGTGCATGGTCTACTGGTCAACTAAAAGAGCACTCAGATGATTTGAATGAACATGAACGCGAATTATTCCTGTAGGTTTTATTCATTAAGGTAGACAAACCTCAACATCTCCATGGTTGCCTGCCAGTCGTAAGACGGATGAGAATGTATCTCATTTTCTTAAAATTGATGTTAAGATTTCAGCGGAATAGCAACAGTCAAAATGGTTTTGGAAAAGTGCCATGAATGGACCTGGGGTATAACCATTTCTCGTCGTCGGCAATCGCATTGGTACCTGTAAGGATCAAAGAGTTGAACATGCATTAACAAGACCTAAAAGAATGAATACTTACAAGATCATAACTAGTTTCTATGCCATCTTTCTGGTTTATATAAGTATCTATAGAATTGTAATAAACTGTAGGAATCGACTTTATGGTATGAGTAGACTTTGGGAAAGATAATGCTACTTAGTATAAATATCCTATTTCCAAACTTGAATATTACCAAATGAAAGAAAATGTTAATGGAAACAAGCATTGGATTGAGTTTCGTGGATAATGAAATGAAACATTTTAGCATCTTCTTCTTACCCCATCATCTGTAATAGGTATTCCTCCTGTTATGTGACCCACGCGACTTGGACGACCCGTAGGATGGGTAGGAGAAGTAATAGTTGTAGGGGAAGTGGTGTTGGTTGCCCCTGCTGTAGTAATTGTCTGGTAGAGAATCAACCTCCAGTAGGAACATGCCTACAACTCCCATGAGGAGAAGGGTGAGGAACAGGCAGCGGGACATGTTGAAATTGGACAATACTCAGCAGCTGTAATTCACGTTATGAACAATTCAGATGTGATACATACTTTTATATATACTAATATAGTATATAGCCCCTGCAAAATAGTATTCTTGCTAAGGGGCTGGTTTGACAGTCTGGCATTCCAAAGGACCTAAAAGAACTTTTTTGAATCGATAATGAAGGGGTCAACAGGCATCGCAAAGCAAATATTTATCAAATTAATATGGATGGAATTTCAGAAATGTATATTTCCTATATTTTGAAATATTTTCTGTTTGGATAGCAGCTTAGTTATTAATGTGAGGGTAATGTTGATATCGTAGAACATTGAAGAATTAAGTTTAAATATCTTATTCTGCCTACAGCAGCCAGGAGGAAGAAAAAACATATTATTAAGGACATTGATGATGAATGCCATGCACCTAGCTATAGGGCAGCTTCAAGGAATGTAGAATACAGATGATTTGTCAAAGGAATTCGTTCCCGGTGGACCAATACTAAGTAAACATTATTATACAGACACATTATGGAAACATGGATATTTATTTTCTTTTATAGAAACCATAAGTGTATGATATGTATGGCTCCTGCAAGCCTACAAGAGGTTCAGAATCAATGGTTCCTACAAACCTCCCTATTGGGTATGCCAAGGGCCGTCTCGTCCAAGATGGCTGGAGTATAAATTGTATGGCTAGAAAGGAAACGGGCTAAAGGTTGCTGACTTAAAAGGTGACTATTAACATGGCTCCAATATGGATAAAAGAATCAGTATGATGACGCATTTACATACATACTAGTATATGTAAAAGCAAATTTTAATGCGTACCTGAACTGGTTGTAGCATGTCTCAATTGTGACTCTACAGATCATATTATAAAATCTACTTCGGTGTGTGTTAACCATTTTGAATCACAGTCAACGCATCTACATGTTTTTACTTATTAGGTGTTATTGTCTGTATCTTTCTTTTTTCATCTAGTATTTTTATTTTGCCGACTCAATTCTCATCCATGCAAGAAATAGAACACACGACATCGATAATACATCCTTATCACAATTTATTGTCGTCATCATGTTTGTTCAGCATGTATTGTACTGAACATTGCAGATGGCGATACATAGCGGCGGTGAGGAAATTTACCAACATGTTGGTTATTTCTTTTGGAGAGGAGAGATGCCAGCAAATATAATTATAATATTGCCTACAGCGCATCGACAATAAAACGTAGGGGTAACATTATAATTGTCGTGTAATACAAGGTAAATATCTATCATAATGTCCATGATCACGATAAGAAAAGAAAACGATAATACGGAGTGTTATGATAAACATAATGATCACATTTATTGAAGTGTAGTGTTTAGTATACAATATGTACAATTAATCAATTACAATATGGACCTCCTGTCAGAATACCAAAGATCTGGGTCTCAGTTTCACCAAACTTCACCTTGGGTAGGCAAGTCTTCTCAATCACAGGTTCTGTATTCCGCTCCCTGATGTAGAGTATATGTTCGAACTTTTCTATATAGATGTATAATCTGAAAATTGAAAAAGAAAGTTATCGATTGTTATGAGTAAAAAAATATTGCACTGAACACCAAATTAAAAGTTAGTGGTAGATTTCATGTCATGAAATAGAATTACATTGTTGTACATACAGAATGTTGGCACCTGTTTGTAGTATTGTGGGGAGATACTTGAAAATGAAATAAGGCTCTACTATTGAGGATACAAGGTAATGCAGATAGCATTCAATCTTATCCATTGCCAGTTGGAAAAGTTTTACCATATAACGTGCTCCAAAAGAAAGATTGCATGCATTTGTTTATCAACTTTCAACCCCTTTTGTTCAATAATGGTATCCATTTCTTTTCTAACTTACCTTTCATTGCTCAGTAATAATAGTATCCGTAATGTGGGTAGTAACCATAATAATAATATGGGTAGTAGTAGTAATTGGCAGCTGCGGCAGCTTTAGGATGTGCAACGGGCATCGCGTCAACCGTAGGAGCCAACATCATAGCAGCAACAGCCACAATAAGCAAAGCCAGGAAAATATAGTTGGCCATAATTAACATTAACGTTTCAACTGTTCTTCTGTCCAGAGATCTTACCAAGTCAAGCTGTCAGAAACTTTTGATTGTACAGTTCCATTCAGGACCTTTTATACCCTGAGATAGCACATTCGGTTTCTTATTTCATATTCATTAGAATAAGGCAGTAATTTCCTAGAGAGAATAATCTTATGCATTTTATCAAAGGTACCAACAGACAGGAAGTTACCGTTATATTGAGATATTTACACATCGGAGGCAACGGAAGTTGTACCTCGTTGTTGACACAGAGGGCTAGGGCCCTCGACTCATCTTCATTAATTAATATTTCACTCTCTTACAGCAGAGACGATGATATACGCCAGTTGCCTTAAAGATATTCAACAGGTGGCGCTGCCTTAGTGTGCATTAAGCGACACACCCGGGAAGGGAGAACCCCTAAGGCTATATTCTACTATGCGCTCAGTAGCACTTGCATTCCCTCTAATTAGGAAACGGTGCGCACGTTTACTTGGGTTCAGATATCAACATGTTTGTATCTGAATGCAAGTACTCTGTAGAAAACAACATATATGTGTTCCCTGAATGCAAGTATGAACGCAAGCAAATTCCATATTCCACTATGCGTTATTAGAAATTGCTTGTATTTGCTTGTGTTCACTTGTGTTCCTGTTCCTCTGTGTGTGATCTTAAGTCAGGTAGCCTTAAGCTGTTGTACAACACAAAAATAATAAAAGCGAAATTGTTGACAAATTGCTTCTAAAATTTGCAAAATGCAGCTTTATATATTGGCCCTTTTTCCCACAGGAATAAAATTAATGTTAAAGCCTGTCAGCCTAACCTGTAATGTCCAATGATATTTTCCCTTGAAATACAGCATTTTGATTGTTTGGAAAACCTACAAATCTGTCAATCAGTAAAATTAAAGAAAATATAATGCTTTATCAGTACTTCGGGGTATGGAAAATGTAATTCTTGTTTATTTTAACCCCGACTCTAGAAGACAAGGACACAATTCAATGTACGGTATTTGAATGTATGTTTCATATTCGGTGCTAACATCGGCTGATCATTCTGGCAAGATTAGATTTTGCCGATTTTAGCTCTGGTCAATCTGCCGGCTTGGTCAGATAGTGAGTTTGGGGCTTAAGGATGATTGTCATGGTTAAAAGGTTTTGATAATAATGGGCTAATTAACTTGGTCAGGAATAATTTGAACGTCAGGGTTGAATCATTAGCAAATGAATTAAGTAAAGGGATAGCTAACAAATGTAAAGTTATTTATCTGTAAAATCTAAGTAGCTAAGTATTTGGATTATCAAGTAAGTTAAGTATCTAAGGAAAATTTTATATGTTCTTATCTTCTCCAAAGGGGGTATGGTCACCTTTGAATATCTATCAAGCACATACACTTCTGATGATTGAATTTCAAATGCATAATTATACTATATTAGAATGTCATTTCTAATTGTTGAGGCTTGCATCACTCAGAAGTAGATATATTTAATATTTGAAATGTGTAATGCCATTCTGCTGAAGTTTAGGCATTCCACTAGGGTATGGGGATCCTGTGTAGAGAATCGAATGTTTGTTATGTACTAATTAGCCAATAAGATCTATTTAATAGTTAGTTAAAGGTAAATACAGGTGTTTATGGTGATTTCATAAAAAACGTGACAAAATTATGAAACCCACAGGGAGGTCAAGGGGATGAATAAGGAATATATAGAAACTTTAAAAATCCTAGGTCACCATAATATTATCAATTTCAGAGATGTGAGCATCTGTAATAATCATTGTCTACTATTGGAGTCTATGAGAAAAAGTACATTTTTCAACATTCAAAAATAAATAACTGTGAATTTAAATGCTGAAAATGTGTGGGTAGGACTCCAATGAGCCCAAAGAAAATGTCACCATAGAACATCAAATGATATCCCTGAAAATCAGGGGGAAAATGAAAAAATGGAGTTTAATCACCCATATTTGACTAATTATCTTTTATTTTTCATTACGATTCACATTCATAATTTTTAACTTCCCCTTGAAACATCTGTGGAATTTCAAAGAAATCCTGCAAAAGCAATAAATTCATACCAGGTGGGGCTGCTGTGGTCAGCCGTGTTTACCTTTAATAAGAAATAATTAACATTTCCCGATTTCCAAACGACATACTTATTCCTATCATTCTTTATACTGACGGAATCGTTCATTTTCGGATTTTCAAATGACGAATTATGCAAATTTCAGAAAATCAGTTTGTTATGCCATGATAACGGAGATGTATTACAGACAGCCTTAACGGAAAACTGTGCACCTCCCCCATGACCTGCTTGGGTCGATTAATATTCATAAGAGTGGTGTATCACCTTTTGGGGCTTGTTGGAGGTGTTGGGGAAAGAAGTCCCTAGTTAGTCTAATAATGGGTGGAGGTGGCAAGAGCCACGCTGTCCACCTCCGAGTTTACGGTATGATAAAAGTATATTAGGAAGCTTAGATTTCTGACATAATCAGGGTTACACCCACCTGTGTTAGAGGGAGCCAAAAGCAACAGTGTGTCAAAATATCTCAGTAACTCAAATAACTATGAAAATTATAAACATGGAATATATTTCAATAGTTAATAGAATTTACAAAACTTTGACCCAACATTGATTTTGGCTGAGTTGGGTGTCTTGACCACTTTATTGAACTATTAATTTTGATAACTGATTTCAATTGTGTTTACCATTGGTATCTAACTGCGACGACTGTCAAATCCATTCAAATTCTGTGTTGGGATTATGGTTGAGTGACATGTTACTTGTCGGATGCCATTTCACAGAATTGCCCAGCAATTTCCAAGTTGTTCAGGCAGCCATGTCTCATTAAGTTGAAATGTTTAGAAACCTCTTTGTCAGGTCGTTTGTAATAAGATGAAAATGTTATTTGAAGCATTTTTTCAGACTGTTTTTTGTCTGTCCCACAAACTGTTTGTCACATTTCTGGCAACCAAAAGCTTATAATTATGAGATCGTTGCTGTTACAGTCATTATCTTACCTTGTGTGGCATTTTTCCAGTGATATGTGATTTTATGCTGCTGCACTTACTGAGCCTTGAGCATTCTCTGCATAATTGAATTTTACGTCTTTTTGTCGTTTGAGAAAGGGGACACCCTTCTTTTGGCTTGTCGGTTTTCCCTAACTTAGATATCTTTGCGGCCCTTCGGTTTTCTGAAGCTTATTCAATATCTTTAGTTAATATGACAAACTACTTGTGGAAGTATTTAACTTCATGCTTTTAAAAAGACGGATATATTGACTTGTGAGTATGAGTAGCCTGGTTCATACATGAGGCTAAGATTCATAGGCCAATCCAAAAAAAGAGATACTAAATCAAACACTTTACTAAAAGCTTAAGCTCAAATTGATTATGCATGCAAACAAACGTACTTTAAAACACTTAGATATCATACGTTCACAAATTAATGAAAACAATTTCACAATAGGTTTACCGTATATGTTCTTGTGATCCTTAATAGATACATACACTAATAAAGGCAAAGTTCTGGCTGCATATGAATTACCAGAACAGTCAGTTGTTAATTGCAATTAATGAATAATCCAAAACAATTCAAACCTCACTGGTTAAATGTTAATATAAATTAGCTTCTGCTGGAAGATCTTGCTATAACAGTGAACACTACAATAACTTGATTACACAAAATAGAAAAACAAGAAGATGACACAATACAATACTGGGCATGATATCACATTTATTTCAAGAAAGATTTCATGGCTTTTGAAGCCATTAGGAACTGAAATGAAAGCAATTTTGTGCAAGGAGCTGTTCACCAGGAGTCCTTTCAGAAAGAGTTCCAACAGTTGAGAAGAAGTAATTTTTCATCATGAAATGCCAAGGCCTGTCCACCTTCATGAATTCGTCAGAATTAGTCGTGTATCAGCTAGAGATACCTGTAAATACAAAACAAAAACATAGTGAAGAATATTCTATGAGTTGGCTACCACTTTCAGAATAGAAATGACACAAATATTTTCAAGTATGTTTCACTTCAGGTTTGGTTTTCTAATTACTTTTAGTTTAGAACCAGTGCAACATTAATGTGAATATATCCAATTTGCTTAGGTCAATAATGTCAAAACCTCGCAATTTTTTATAAATTGTTGGAGTAGATAATTCTTTCAAGATTTGCTGAACCCACCTTCACATCCTCAGTAGTAGTAATATCCATATGATGGGTAGTAACCATAATAATAGTATGGGTAGTAGTAGTAACTGGCATCTGCAGCTGCTTTAGGATGTGGGGCCGGTGCTGCGTCAACTGCAGGAGCCAGCATTGTAGCAGCCAAAGCCACAATGAGGAAAGCCAGGAAAACAAAACGAGCCATTGCAAGACTTGTATGAAGATGTTCAGAGGTGAACTTGTAGGGTAAGGATGTATCAGTGGAAGTGGATGCTTCTTGGGTTGAGCCCAGTGACTTATATACACACTGAGGGAATGATATATTGACTGCAAGGGTTTGGTGCAATTTATATTCATGATATAAAGCTAGGGGTAGGTGAGGATCTGGATAGTGTTATCTTATGCAACTCTACAGAGTGATCAAAGGCATTTCACCGGCAGGAAGGGCCCAGTGGTTCTCATAAGTAATCACTTCATTAATCATAGTGTGCATCTTTTCCTTCACAAGACTGGTAAGGTTCCCCAAGGTATGGCATTGAGTGATTAGCAAGTTTGATAAGAATAACTATCCTGAAGGTGACCGCACATTTACATAATGATTATCAAGCCAAATGGTAGAAGCTACATTGTGTATAATAGATTCAATAAGCAATATCAACAAACAGTATTGTGGACACCATAATTATTGTGGAATCGGCAATGATACATTATATGTATACATACTTATTCCATTTCTCACACTTACCACATTAGATGCAAGAAACATTTGAGGTTGAAACATCTCTTAACATTCAAGTAATTTGTTAGGACATTTCAGGACACTCCTTCTTATAAGCTGTACATCTTAATATGTAATTAGCCCAGAAGACTTGTTTAACGTCACTGTGTTAGATAATGATATTATGCAGCGAATTAAAAATATTATATTATTACACTATATCATAGGCCCAATATAAAAATATGAAAATTAACTACAAATGCAAATAATTATACTGCAGTAGAGCTACAAGCTCTATGAACAAGCTTAATTCTGACAGCAATGTATTCATGCACGGTGATTCATCAATCAATCCTTCCACGACGGGTCTTGACAACTTAAATCAATACAGAGACAAGATCTTTTCTTTAATTTGACGGACAACATGGGTCCTAGTCGTAGACAGACCATAGAGTGTAAAAAACGATGGCGATGTTTGACTACTGCATCTCTTAAAATCACCAAGGGACATTGGCAAGAAATAATAAACTTGGACATGCGACAGAGATGTTTATTTATTTCCAAACTCAATATTAGGACCCCCCCCCCCCCCATCATCAATTGTGCCTCTTTTAGGCCTACTCAAAGGAGAGATGATATCATAAAAACTACGTAGCATGTCATAAAAATGAATGTTAGGGGTGGTGGTGGTGGGGGGGAGGGGGGGAGGGTGGCCACCTCCCCCCCCCCCCCAAAAAAAGGGATTTTTTCCCAAAAGTTCCACCTTTCTTTCCAAAATTCAATGTAAAAAAATATATGTATCTGGTTGGCCTGGTGTCACTATAATGTGAATGGGTGGGGTATTATGTGGGCCTATGAGATGATATCTCAGTGAGGCAGCACTATACAGAGGGCACTGGGTCCCACTGCTACAATTAGGCCATGCCCTTGACATGACCCTGGCAGTTAATTCTCCCTACCACAGATAGCTGATTTACAGTATTTTAGGCACCTGCAGGTTAATTTGGGCCAATTCTGTCTACAAAAACATAGGGAAATCTATAGAAAATAAACAAATAATTTTTATGTTTCCATCAATAATGAAAACATTTTCAAAAGACTTAGAAAATATCAAATGTATGTGTATACAAATTAAAAAATAATGATTAACTTTTCACATTTTTCAAGAACAAAAAATGATAGCAGTAATGACAGTTTCTATACTAAAGCCTTGTGATTTGTCAACATATTACCCAGCATACATCCTGATCTAGGCTAACCTGCAGGTAAAACACAAGGAATTGGCTATCCGTGGTTGGGAGAATAAGGGCAACCAATAACCAACCAACCAGAATGACATGTGGTAACCCGTGTCAGTTCTAGTGTGAAAAAATTAATATGCTTTACATGGAGATTGTCACCACACCAGAATGTAACCAGAATAACACCTAAATCTAAAGCATAAATATGGATAAGATAATGTAGAATTAGAGTTACCACTATGCATATAATATGCATTATGATCATGTAAATTACATAACTATTGTTTGAAAAAACAAAGTCGAAATGGTTGTAGAACTAAGTGTAGATTTATGATAAAACCAAGTCAAATACTGGCATTACACAGAGATTACCACAGCACCAGCATTACACGATTTTAACACGTGTCAAACTGGTTGATAAAAAGTGTCCTGTTTGCTGGGAGATAAACAAACTCAAAATTGCTATCATCCTGATCTCTTCTTACGCATACTTATTAGAATGTTTCTTCGTGTCTAAATTCCGCCCCATAAACCAGAATTCCAGTGATACAAGTAATAACAGTATTACCAGAATACAACTAATACCGGAAAACCAACAAACCAACCTATATTTCAGACTCTCCCAAACATAAACACCAATAATACCCACGCCCTGAGTTGCATCACCTAATATAAACATAACGTTTCCATTGTCTTAGTTATTATCACGTAATTGCAACATATTTTTCGCAATGTTATTATCCAAAAGCTATATGAATTAGATACCTTTTTCTTTTCTTAGAAATTCTCTAGTGGTACTCCTATTTGGATACTTGGAGGTGATTGCCCGACCTCCTTATTGCTATACAGAACATGTATGTACATAAAGGTGTAAAAGCTAGATTGTTGCGGTAATAAAGTGTTCGTGTGTGGCGATTCCTGAAGTTATGCCTTTATCAGTTTATGTAGTATTCCTATCTCAATTGATAATATCCTGTCTGAACGTGTTATAAAGGCCCCTGTCTAATTCCTTCAGAGATCAAAAGTTAAATTAACGGCCGATATAATCCTTCCTTAAGCAGGTAAGTGCTTCTATCATGAATAATGCAGTTTTACCCGTTTCCCTAAAACTAATAGAGAATCGGAGAAGAGATGTATTATTTGTTCATCTAAGAATTCTAGAACAGTAGAAAGGTAAGCAGGGGCAAACAAAGGATTTCTAAAAAGGGAGCTCGGAAAGTAATACAATGTTGCGCATTTGGTTACCTGTACACAACGTTTCGTCACATTGTCAAGCTTAAGTCCCCACCAAAAGGGAGGGTCATGACTCACTGGATCCCCCCGGATAAAAAAAAAGAAAGAAAGAATTTAAAAGGGGAGTGCTCGTTATTTACCCTCCGCCCACGCTTCTACCCGCCCCTTCAAGATGTCCCCACTCAGATCCGCTACTGTATGACACTTGAATAGGATTACGTCACCGATAGAAGTCAAAGTGGGACTATAGAGATTCAAAACACAAAAAAAACTCTGGCATGTGACATATTCCATACCAAGCAAGTCGACGCATATAATATAAACCGGTAACTTTTTTTTAACTTCTGAATAATTAGTTCGGAGAAAGAAAACTCGATGACTTAATGATCATGTTTTTGCAAAATTATTCATGCATGCCATGGGACACCACCACACGGGGGCTCTTTGACTCAGTGGGTGATTTAGTCGTGCGTGGGTCGTGGGGACATGCCGGAAACTGGGAAATGTTTAGTGTGAGGCCTAAGGCCAGACGTGTGCGTGTGGTGGTAGTGAATAGCAGAATAGACAAGGCAACATTCTAGGCCGGAGGTTTACCTTTACACTCTTCACAATGGTGCTCTACCGTAAGATGCCGCTACAGGCCCTTTTGTGTTTTGTGATACTTACATTTCTGGTAGGTATTCTCTTTACTATCTCTTATTTATTATTTGTACATTTCTCTGAGTTGTTGATTTATACCAGGATATTCATCTGGTGATCAAATGATTATCAGGTGGTAATGGTGATACAAATCTTTGTATAATGGTGAATCAGAGCAAGGTTTGCCTCAATCCTCTGTAATTAAAAGAAAAAAATTAATGTTTTTGCACTAGTCATACACACAACAGCTACGTCCACCGCCTTTGATTTCTAAACGTTAAGTTTTGGTGACATGGCTTTACGTGTATGTTAACCTTGTTGCTTACACGACCAAATATCTTTTTATTTTCCTATAATAATAACATTGAAATGTTACCTGACAACATAGAGATACATAATGTTATGTATGTCTATGCTGACAGTTTCCTAAATTCGGGCTACAGTGAAGTATATACATAATACTCACAAGAATGGCCAGATTGTTTAAACTAGTTTCAAATTCTATTTGTAAAGGATTAAGAAGGTCCCACACCTACTTTTAAATGGGGTATGGTCACCGACATTATCACATAGCGAGTTTCTAAGGCGTTAGCATGAGTGTACCCTTCAAACACGTGTTTGTGTTTATCTGTTTCACTATGGACAAAAAGGCGACACCATGACCTACTGGATCCGTCTTTAGATCCGTCTTGGCTACTGTTGTAATAAATATATATATATATATATATATATATGCCTATATACATATTATATATACATAATTATATACTATAGAAATTATATGAAGCGAAACTGTTTTCCAAGTTACATCATTCAGTTAGTAGGAAACGAGGTGCATCTATATATAACATGGAATTCAGAGCCAAATGAATGTTTAATCTTGGTTTCTCTCTTAAAATAATTATGATCAAATCAGACGTTGCCGCTTGAAAATGGTGGGTTTATGTGCGTATTTTGTCGCATTTCCCTTTCTATAATTAATTGTTACTTAAATTGATGTTTAATGTAATATGTTAAATTATTTCATCGACTGTCTGATTCAAAAACGGTATAACTGTATTTTAGCAAACCTATAGATAATTAGATGATGAGCATGCATGTGTTCTAAATGGTAAATGTATCTATGATAAACTCTCCAATTTAGAAGAGAATGTTCATTTTGTAGCGGGGCATTCAGTATGAAACATTTGAGGTCACGTATCATAAATAAATCATGAAACTGAAACAGTGTATAATTACATCGAATAAGCAGGACCTTAATGATTTCCTATGAAGTAATGTAATTCTGATGAAATATATATCTTACTGGATGATTCAATTAACATCTGATCACAGGAACATTTAGTCTATTTTATCTCGACTAAGAGTATGAAGCTGCTAATGTTCAGAACAGGGAATTCATAACAGTACTATAATTATATAGTCTATGCCTAGTTTAAGATTATACATTTTGTAGAAAATAAAAAAAATAGGCTTATCATTTACTCTTGAATGCAGCAGCTATGCTAGAACGTGCCATACTTGAAACCTATATATATTCTAATTTTCCTAATTCTAGGTATGCTCGTATATCAGTATATGAAGGCCTGGGGAAATCACCGAGAATATCTAAATTCATTACTGCTTTATATTTTGCAGATACAAAACCAGGCTATCGAGGCAACCAGGGGAGGTCCACCTGGAGGTGCACCTGGTCCACCAGGTCCACCAGGTCCACGTGGTCCACCAGATTCACCACCTCGTACACCTGGACCAGGTCTGATACTGTTTTTAATCCCCTGCATTAGTGAACATACATTAAGCCGATCCCAGTTTACACCAACATTGAGGTTCACTATGAAATATTTTCAAAATTGCCTCCATGTATATTCCCTAGAGACAGTCATATGATACAAAATCCGCGTGGATCACTTGAATTGTAGTATTCTTGACCTATTCAACATCCTAATACTCTAACTACTTTCTCTTTTACCAGGCCAACCTCGGCGGCCCCCAATGACCTGTGAACAGTATGGGTGTGCGATGGGAGGTACCTGTGACACATCAAAAGGGATATATCAGGCTGTGTGTGTGTGTCCTCCCCACGCCACTGGAGAGTTCTGCGAGAGAGGTATGTGGTGTAATATTTTAAAGTTTTAGGCAGCATAAACGGGGGCTGTCCATAAATGACGTCATGCTATTTTTTACCTTTTTTGACACCCCCCCCCCCCCACCCCCACCCCCACCCTCCCCCCTTGTCATGTTTAGTCATGCAACCCCTGACCCCCCCCCCCCCCTCTCAAAATGGGACATCATGCCAAGAGGACCCCCCTTCCAAATCACGTGTCCAAATAGTAGAAATCATATATAAAAGACATATTTTTATTGCCTAGGACCAGACTGGCCCTTTAAAAATATTTTATCTTAACTGAAAATAAAAAATTAACCTCAACTTTTGCCTGGAATTCTTGAAATTGAATTTTTTTGAACATGCTCCAAATGACCCCCCTCCCCTCCCCTCCCCCCCCCCCCCCTTGTCATGTTTGGTCATGCAAACTTGAACCCCCCTTCCCCCCTCTGCTGCATGACGTCATTTATGGACAGCCCCAGGGAAGCCAATTAAACTACAGACTGCCATATCTGCAGGATCGTCGCTAGACCGGACGTGTTTAATTTGGAACCTTGGGTGTCAATACAGTCTTTCGAAAATGCTTCAGAACACTACATGTGGTCTGTAGCAGAAGTATTCAATCTGGTGAATATTTTTCTGCCACTCACTTGCGAATCCGGGGAACCTTTCAAAAATAATTGTATCTAATCGTAGTGACCCTTTTTCCATTACATTCAATTTCGCAGCTGGCCTGTTATCATTTTCCCCCAATTGAGATAGATCAATAGCTGTCCAAAATCTGTTGGTGCCATGCTGATAGTATTGTCGTTATGTTTGGATGCTATTGATAACATACCATTAACCGAACAACAAGAGAGTACTCCTATCTTTTTGTCATTGAAGGTTTAGGCCTAATCACCAGCCAAATCCAACTTGTTGAACACCAACATACCTGATCAAATAATATGTTTGGTAGTCAATTTGTCAAAATGCACTAATATGTAGTTGACCACCAACCCCGCCCCCTACCCGATGCAGCAGTTAAACTAGAAACAAGCACAGATGTAGGGGGCACCCAGGCAAGCAACGACATAACAAGCACTTATGCAACCATCCTTTTTTGATTCTCAATGCATTATCTGGTTATTCCTTCATGCCTCTTTAATTGACTTCAGGCATCGACGAATGCAGGTTGATAATTGCCTGTTTGAATAACGGTACGTGTGTAGATCTGAAGGCCAGGCCCCACGAATGTGAATGTTTGCCTGGGTATGGTGGAGACTTCTGTGAACGTGGTAAGGAGTTCTTAGTCTATCCCTAATTATATTGGATTCAGATAAGAATGCTAAACATGTAGGTTTCATTGGTACTTTTATTCAGACTAATAGATTTACTTTATATATTGTTAATTTAATTTGGCATTGGATTTTACTCCAAATGCACTGAAAAAGAATTTCTTTAGTGGTTGCACCGGTCGATACCACAGCCACGTCTACCACTGCCACTAATAGCTTTACTTTAACTATTTAAGTATTGTTTGATTCTTCTATAGTCATTCTTAATAATCATCACTTACTACTGAAACGTTATTGTTTCTTTTTTTGAGGTTATTTATCACCAGTAAATGAGTCAAGACAATTATGACAATCTCACATAATAAAGAAAGATAACTTGTCAAAAGTGATGAAATTAATAGGTAGTAACATAGATGTTATAAAAGAGTTCTATAGATCATAAATGATTATTTTTCATCTTTATTTCTGACCTCATTACAACATTTTTAGAGTAAATTGAGATTCACTTATATGGTAAAGGTGTATGCGAGAATTGGCTACACAACCATCAACATAACCTTTGCAAAATTGTATTCCACTTTAGGAAACGGTACAATCACAAATCCCTGTAACCCGAACCCATGCCGTAATGGGGCAACATGTTCACGCTCCGATGCATTTCCCCTCCTACCAAAATGCAACTGTGACCCTGGATGGCATGGACCTACCTGCGAAATTTGTAAGTACCTTTCCTACCATCACTTTCCTAATAGAATCCTTTGAATTCCGTTATATTTATTTATATGTGTACTTATCAACATTTGCCAGTTCATGATAATGAATCTAGATTGTTCATAATTTTCCTTTGGTTTTATTTATTTATTAAACAAAATATAACTCAATTTATTAATCAACTGTAACTGTCCATGGCCTGCACTTCATGTAACTGATAAAGGCTGTATTCCACTAGCTGTTTTTACTCTTGATTTCAAATGTCGGCAGTAGGGGTAGTGTTTAATCATAGATATGATTATAGTTATATCAAAGCGATCGTGAAATGCATATGATTATGGACATACAAAAAGTTCTCACCTGTTGAACGATTCCCCCCACCCCTCCCGAAACGCATTTGTTTTTTTTGCTGAATGGCATAGGCAGATACCTGCAGACTTGACAAATCTGCTGTCAAGTTCACGTTTTACAACTAAATATACTAATAATATTAGTATATTTAGTTATATTATTATATTATAATAAAAGGCACCTACGAAGAATAACCAGACAGACGTACCAGTACATAGACACTTCCGATCGAATAAAGTGCGGATGCGTGAAGTTGTGTTAAACCACATCCTGTTCTTTGTTTTCGGACATGTACATGATTGTGTATTTATAAAACCTGGATTTGGGATATAGATTACAAAGCTCAGTTATAAAGTATGTCAGAGCAGTTGTAGGCCTACTTACTTTTTAATATAGGCCTATACTTTATTTACTGGTTAACTTCCATAGTCTTCAGGTATGCATGTTTCTCATTTTACCACATGTATTAGACTTTCAATGAGTGCAAACTAATCTTGTGGGGAAGATATACTAATTATCTTGGAAATTATTTTTCATGTTTTCAGTTTGGAATCCCATCGTGTCAGAGGTGAGCCCTGTGATTGGACCCATAGCAGGGGGTACAGACCTCCTGTTGAGGGGTTCTGACCTCTATGCTAATGGTAATCCTTATGTGTATCTAGGAAGTACACAGTGCAGCCTTCGGGAGAGGTAAGCATTTATACCAATGTTATGTAAGTTTATGTTGTTTTGTTCAGTGGTAAAATGAAGGTGTGGTTAACCTAAAGCCGTAAAGGGTTGAATATGGGATCTGTCCTAACGGTTTTATATGCGTCTCAATTGGAGCTTGGCAAGGTTTATATTAAGGTGTTTGCGCAATGATTAATTTATATGTGATCCCTTGACTGGGGGACAAACTACTGTCCACGGATTGAACTGGGGCAAATAAGGACACATGACAATGCAAATACCATTAGAATATTGACTATCAAAATAGCTGTGACCACCACGAATGCTTACTATAGCTTATTTTCTAAAACAAAATAGAGAATAATTTGGAAGATTAATTTTGATTGCCTCTACCAGCTGTCTACTGGCATAGGCCTAAATTTCACCACCAAGAGTCTAACCTCTCCTCTCTTTCACTGCATGTCCCCATGTGTCGATTTCCCAGGAGCCTGAGCCCTTTTACACTACACGACAAGGGCTACGACATCCTTGTAATATGATGATTATCAAAGACAATGCACATACAGGAATGAAATGATTGTTTAAAATTGGCAATTTGGAGTATATTGCACATATGTAACAAAGAACTTTGTCTCAAATATGTGTGGTTTCTCTGCAACATCGTCATATCGCAGCTCATGTCATGTAGTGTAATACCCCCTTACATATACCTTTCCCCCGGTAAAGGGTGGACGGGTGGCCTCTGTGGCCACCTAGCCATGACAGGGGAGGGGGAAGTCAGCCAGGGGCAGGGCAGGGTGTACTATAAAGCTAACTCTTGATAAATTAGTCTCTCCTAACTTTACGTACATAAACAACCAATCGGGGGAGTGTTTACAGCTAGCCTAAAACTTATGTAGGGATGATCATAGTGCAATGAGCTTTTAATGGTAGATATAAGCCAACAATATTTTTCAGATTTTTAAAAACAGTATAATCATATCACTTATTTCTTTCATCATTTTCAAGCACCAACTCCTCGCTTCGGTGTAAGACCCCTCGGGTAGGACAATTTGAGGCCTATGTCCCTCTCCCCATCTCTGTCCGTTGGGACCAAATAGCTCACACCCTGAGCCTCACAGAGACGTTTACATACAAGCAAAACCCTATCATCAAAGGCATTACACCCCTGGAGAGTATTGTCAGGTAAGAAATTATTATGTGCCTTATTAAGGTGTGTATTAGGGGAAAAAAGGAATATCTTTATGATGTTTAACTAAAACTTGATTTCGAAATAATTTTCTATAAAATTGTGGAAAATTACATGCATTTCACAAGGGATGTTTATTATTCAGTTAATATGTAGGTTGTCTGTGTGCCTGTGTGGGGCTAAATAAAAGTATTCTATGCTAGGCTCAATTCCTTTTGTACAGTTTTGAGGGTAGGGGATTCCCTTTTATGGGGATATAGGGATTCCGATTAGTCCCATTGTGATGTCACAAATTTGGGGATTTCCCCTCAAGAATATAGAAAAAGGATATGACCCTGTCTGTACTTGTAATATCCTTAAGCTATTTCAAACATTATTAGTTCATGGCCACCGAAATATTCACCCTCTAATTATGTGCAAGGTTTCCTTTAAGGGATGCAGTCAGGAATTCCAGGACCCAAAGAAATCCTGTATTTCTGCTTTCATCATTAAGGAGAATGATATTTTTGACAATTTCATTCTTTTTGTTCCAGTGGTGGTGTCATTTTGACAGTCAGTGGGACAGATTTAAATGTTATAGCCAAGCCAGTTCTCAAGATTACAATGAGGCTACGTTATTACAACCTCCATACCTTCAAATCTGTAAGTAATACATTAATATATAATCATTTGTTTAGGTATGCCTTTGCATTTATGTCATTGAACCAAAATCATTTTGGATGCACTTAAATTATTTGAGGTGCAATTTCTTCTCTTACTTAGTTGTCACCTCATCCAAAAGATATTCATATGTATTGATGATAATTTGATAAAAGTGGAAACTCTTTCAATAAAAGTGGAACCAAAATATCCTTTTTAAATTTCATATTTGGGACAGTCAGAATGCTCCATCTGCATTATAAACATGTGCTGATTGTGTTGTTACTTTCATTGCTTTTCTCGTTTATTGATTCCTATCGATTTAACTATATTTCCAATGCTCACTGAGATCCGGATATCAATCAATAACTGTTTATGCTGCTCTAGGTCAAACAGAGGGCATATTTTTTCAAGTTCTAAACGATACATATCGTATATCAGAATAAACCTCACCTAATTGACTGCTGCTAAAACCTTAATTAATCAATAATCTATGTTTGTCTCCCATAGCCTTGCAGTGTGAGAGATGCGTCTGTCATGCTGTGCCAAACCCCATCCTTTGACATCATAAACTCTGAGGGTGAGCTGGACCTGAGCAAATACACAAAAGGCCTGCCATCTTCTGTTTATAACATCTCAAATCCTGGGGAGAGGCTGGACAGTCAAGACTTGCAGTTCATTATAGAATTTGAGCTTGATGGGGCATCTGGCAAAGAAGAAACTGATGGAATACATGGTCCAACCACTAGACCAGGTGGAGGTCAACCAGGACAACCAGGACCTACTGGAGGAGACGGGTTCATCTTTAAACTGAATGTGTATGTGGATCCTACAGTTCGTCAGTGGACTAATGCTGTAACCATCACCAAAGACACAAGGATCCTAGAGATTAAGGTAGGTCCATTAATCCAGTGATTCAGTGTCTAATGCAGTTGGTCAGCGCCTATGCAGTGGTTCAGTGGCCCATGCAGTGGTTGGTTTATGCTCCCATGCAGTGATTCAGTGTCCTGTGCAGTGGTTCAGTTTCCCACGCAGTGGTTTAGGTCAGTGATGAATTCTCCGGAACAGTGATTCAGCGTCCTATGCAGTCATTCTATTTTCAAGGCAGAGATCCTATCTTCACCTCCAAAGATAATGGCACTTCTATTTCTATTTTTATTTTATTTTTGAATATCGACTTTACCTACCACCCTTCTTGTGAAACATAAATAATTTCACCAATCCACCATTTTGAGTCTTCCAGATAATATTACACTTAATCTAAGATTAGGCCTACTATAGACATTGCATTGGTCTATATTGTTTAATCACTGATATCATCTTTGTACTTTCAGGGGAGAAGACTGTTGTCAGGACTGCGCGCCTCAGACTATGCAGTATACATAGGCCAGTCAAGGTGCAATGACCTTGGTGTGGCTGACAACCTCCTTTACTGCACAGCCCCAAACAACATCCCATCACCTGACCCTGTGCATGACAAGGGCCACCCTAGGGGCAGGCTGACTGTAAGGGTAAGAATAGTGAATTAGAATTTGGTTATATTATAGAATATCGTAGTTCTACTATGTCAATTATAGTGTAAGATAAAGCCCGCCAGTGACCCCACACACTATCTGCTTGCTTTTTCACTGACTGCTAATGGTACAACCTAGTAGATTGGCCAAAGCAATGCTTTGCTTACATTTGACAAAATTTTGCAAATTCAAATCACTCTAAAAATACATTCTATGAGTCTTTCTTAGTTATTGATACAGTATAAAGCATCAAAATGAACTTTACCTCGACTTGAACTCCAGAAAACCAAAGTCATGTGTGATTGTAAACAGTAATTTTTGTAAAGAAACCTATTTTTGTGGGTCACCAAAATTTACCATAGACATTATCATTTAACTGTGACTAGTGTCACCTATAAATGCCAAGAGGTGCCAGTACCAATGTGTTACCTGTTCCCTGATTTATAGATTGATGGTTAAATATTAAATTGCACTGCTTGCCAATAAACACTTTTCTGTTTATATTTTTCTAGGTCCGTCTTGGTAGGAAAAAGAGCCCCATCCTGGTTGGCCATGTTGTCTATGAAATGCACTTTTTTGACAATCCTGTCAAAAAATGGGCCGTCATTGGTGGAGCCATATCTTTGTTTGTACTGTTGGTGATCATAGCAGCGATTTGCTCAGCGAAAAAGGTAAATTATTAAAAAAGAAGGTCCTCCTTCAGGTAGGGACCACTGTACAAAAACTTCTAGATTTGGTATCTTCACCTAGAAGGAACTGCATGTCTTTATATCTGAGTCTTTATCTATTAGACATAACGCTGCTCAATATAGTTCATTGGTTACACGCGTCTGATAGTTTTGTTTCCCTGTCGCCCTCTCTCCCAATCTGTCTAAACATGTTTTCTATCTACCTCTCCTAGATTATAATAGTCTTATAATTCACTCTATCTATTTGATTTGGTTGTTTAACTGATGTCATTGTTTCTTCTCATTGAAGTCACTGTTTAAGCAAATAGTTATTTCAGGCAGATTATTATACATGTATCTGTATTTGAATGTTAACAATATCATACCTATCTGTTGATGCAGGAATAACTTTTGTTTAATTTTCAGAGCGAAAAAAAGAAACAGACAGAAAAAGGAAAAGAACATTGCCCTGAAGGATCGTCCATATTACCGACATATTACAATGTTCCAATGAAGCAACTGAATGCAGAGTGAAATGTTGGGACATAATGTGTTAGTCATGCTATTTAATTCAGTATCTCAAGCATTGTGATATAAATGCTGCCAAAGGTTGTATAGTTCTTCAAAATTTATAAAATTCCCTCAAAGGGTGTAAAGTTCATACAAATCATGTATTTTATTCATCGTATCATTACCATTGCATGCACATTAGTATGCTACTCTTACAGTGTGTATGCATAATTATGTATATTGCATGTTATGCATCTGCATTATTTTATATAATGCTATAGGTTTACGTATAGATAAAGGTAACAATGTTTGAAAGGCTGACCAGCAGCAATGTACATAAATCTGACAAGTGATAATGTAAATAAAAAGTCCTCCTGTCTGGACTGAACGATACATTGGTGTAGATACAGACCTGTATAAAACTTATGTGAATGCTCATTTCCTAAAAGGAAAGGATATGCCTAGCAGACATATATCATGCTGTAAAATAAACTAGGTGTATTGTTGAATCATGATTAGTGCTGTTTGCTTATTATGCCTCTGTTACAATGTTTATGTGTGTGTGGAACACTTTATGTATCAGCATTTTTTCACACAAGGATACCACAAAAGTAACGATGTATATAAAAATAACGATGTATATAAGTTTGTCAAGCAATAATGTACATCTATAAATCAGACAAGATATAATGTACATACCTTACCCTCCTGTCTTGGCTGAATGGTATTTAGTGTGGACACAGCCCTTTATATTTAAATGTTCATTTCCTAAAAGGAACTGATGCTCCTAGTTAAGATTTGCTGGAAAATAAACTAGCTATGTTGTTGAATAGATGTTGTTTGCTTACTGACTTACTAGTACCCCATAATCATTGAATCAAATATTGCAGTTGTGAGAAATGTAAAATTTCTATTGCTCCTCTGACAAAGAATATTTCTATTTTCTTTATCCACCTTAACATGCCTTCTACTCCAGTAAGCCATTGTCTTATTTGTTTTTATCTAATGGCCCAAGGTCGTGTCACAAAGATTATCTAGATTATTGCCGCATACACTTAATAAACATATCCTACATAGTATGTGGGATTTGCATCAATGAATAAAGGAAGGTAAAAATACATACCTATAGATTCCTTTCTGCCTCAAATAAGAGCTACCTAAAAATCAAGATCTGGGATGTCTCTGGCATGAGAATTCTCTCTGGGAGATGGGTGGCGCTACCTAGTGCATCACCAAGCAATATAGCGAGTTTCAGTAAATCCACTGGCTCTACCATCTGCTCACCAACTGGTGGATTGTATGAGAACCCCATTTAGCCCTCGAATGAACATCATAATCATAATTATTGAAACGGGAGTCTGTCAAAATGGGCCAGGGCTGAGTTGAGTAGGTGGGTCCATCCCCTCCTTTTTTCTGGGGTGGAGACCAAAGAAATGTACCCGCATCTTAAGTCCACGATTCCAAAATTTGGATTCGTGAAATAACACAGAATTTTAGATTCGTGACATTTTTTGTGTGTTAAAAACACTCCAATTAAATTGCAATTTGTTTCTAATAGATATAATAAAGTATTTTATGTAAATATTTATACTTTATCCATGTTTTTATTTTGACATTTTCCTCCACAAATCCATCACGCATCTTTTTTGTACTTTCACGCATCATTTTTTAGATGCGTACTCGTTTTCTGGAGCATCTTGTGGATGGGTCTAGATGCGTGAAATTTCTTTGGTTGTCACTCCTGGTGGACACCTAAACTCAGGGGAGAATATTGTATGTTTGGCTGTAAACACGCCCGATTGTAGTACACGTACTAATCATTGTTGAATCCCTTGTTTTTCCATAATAATAAACCAATGATTATACTTGGCATTTTCTGCTGTTCAATGTTTCCATTTTGAAAGTCTTTAGTAATCAGTAATTAAATACATTAAACCTATATTTCCTATGGTATGAAAGAAATAATGGAGCAGTTACCTTTAAAATAATATTCAGATTGCAGGTTTAAAATGCACGAGAAGTTATAGAAAATTATTTGGAGTATTCTGGCACCTTAGATTTCGGTTTCACCAATATTATTAACCAAATGACGTTTGATGTCGTTCTGGTATTTACGTAAAGTGTTTAGCTGTTTAGTTTCACAGTTCCTAGAACCCTAGAAACATGAGTCCTAGAAACCCATCCTAGGGATGGTTTGTGGTTAGCTTCCATAGGATCGGATTAGTCAGAGTAAGGGAAATCCAACACTGAAATGACACATCGGATGTCGCATCAGAATAACACAGAAAATCAAAATCAGCCTCACCTGTTAAATATTAGCGTCGGAATCATGCTGGCAAACCCACATTATCCTTTTCTCAATGAAGAGGTAGTTAATGTAAATATATATACATGTAATTCGAAGTTGCAATACTTTATCAACGTTGATATACTCTTTGGATGCCATGGTGCTAAACGACATGTTCTATTCAATTAAAAAAAACTTTAAAGGACACAATTACTATTTCAAATGCGCCAAACATTGCACACTCCCAGAGCGTTGCAATAGTAATATACAAAGACAAGAATCATAAGATATGAAAGATACCAAACATGATAATATACACACATTGGGTTACAGTAGAAGGATGAATAAACAACTTTACTGTTCTTTGAATTGTAAGATTTCTATAAAAAGAAAATATAGACAATGTTATCTGGTCCTCATCATAACATTATTAATACAAATATGAATGTGTTTATCTAAGTGAACATATTAGGATGAATCAACATGATATGGTATATTTCGTGCTTCTAAGTGCCAGTATCGAAGTTGAACCTAAGACCCAAATAAGGAGTGCGTTCCCGGTAAAGTCAGCTACCCTACTGAGGCATCGTGACATTGTCTCATTTCATGCTGGGAACCCTTGAGAAGGGAAGGGTCATTTTTCTGCAAGATGGGTTCATAAATGTACAAATTAATCATTAGTCCACGTAACCCCTATATCAGATTAATTTTATGTGTTTTGTACAACTAGGTCATCCTCGAAATATTGTTTGACTGTGGAGATTAGGCACACCTACCTCTCCATCTCGCTGCCTATCAACCTTTTCCAATTTCCAATTTCCAATTTCCATTCAAGATAAGGACTTCAGGCCATCTGACAAATTAGGATAGGGCCTAAATAATTTTGATATCAGAACTGTAGTCACCTTTAGTTATATCGTATAAAGTTCGTCCTCTATCGCCAGGTTATTTCATATTTTGACCAAGACAGTGCAAATCATAAAATCAGGGTTGTCCTGGTCATATCATAACGGTTGGCAGCGATATAATTATATAAAAGTTATTACAATAGCTTTGACACCTTTTGTCGAAAATCTACCTTTTCTTTTTTTTGTTTTTTTAAGTACTTTATTTTGTCACTGGGTTACAATTTAGCAGAAACTGCTAGTTTTCATTGTACATACCAGAATGCTTAATCATATATCATAATCATTATTCGACATGGTATGGCGAGTGATCATGATAGCATCTTCCATAACAGGAGGAGATTTTCAATAGGTTTATCCAAACAACTGAAATTATTCCAAAGCCATCAAAAACGAAAGACATTCAACTCAAACAGTGGACATAATAGTCCCATCATTGATATCACAAGTATTTGTACTCTTATAGGCTATTCAAGCAGAAGAGAACAAAATTGTTAGACATCAAAATCTCCGAGTTGTCTACATACCGCGAAAACCCTAGTATTAAAACTAACCATTCCTTATCACCCCATGATGATGAGTTTGATGTCAAATGGTCTGTCCCCTGAGATCCGGTTGGAGTGTTTGTGCTGCGTCCCGCTGGGGGCCGCCACCCGTCGTCCCCTCCCGGAATTAGGGGTCGACCCCTGACGGCTCCGTTTCAGCCCTGGAGGAGGGGGAGGGAACTGACTCTGTGAATGACTACCCACTGACAAACTGCTTCCCCTACTTTTCCTGACCAACCAGTTCTAAATTTTCTTTGACCTTCCCTCATAAAATTATCATTTAAACACAGATCACCTTCCCTACAAATCAGAGTATATCATACCAGGAAATATGTTTGTACAGAGATTACCCACAATGACATTGCTTAAGTAAATGTCTGACAAAATTATCGTAAGTTCCTGTGTGAAGTGAATTAACAATAAGTTTCAGGTTTTCATCCCTTTATTGTGCTATGTATCTTTTCAGATCACCGTTGCTCTTTTTGCCTCAAAAGTGGCTGACCAGCCCTCAATTTTGACATTCACCGACCCCACTTCGCAGAGACATGTTTGCAGTGGGTCTATTTTAACCCCAAGTGCCCTCCCCCATTCAAGTTAAGTTCAGTTAAGTTCTTCAAAGGAAAGGCAGCAGGTTGTTTTTCAACATACGATTATTATATCACATTAAACATAGAGGCGATAACCTCGGCAACACGCACTTCAAATTGATTATCCAATTCGACGAGGCCCGTAACCAGGGGGGTAGTGAGGGTGGTGCCCCCCCCCCCCCCCCCCCCACACACACACACACAAAATACATTTTTCCAAAAGTTCCACCTTTCCTTCCAAAATTTAATGTAAAATTCCATAAAATCAGTAGGAAAATATGGAAAAGTTCGACTTCTGGAACCTCGCCACCCTCCTTTTCAAGTTCAAATTATTGAAAATACAGGCAAAAGTTCCACTTCTGCAACCTCGCCACCTCCTGCAGCAGAACCTGGGTACGGGCCTGTTCGTTTCAAGTATGACATTCTACTTGAAAAAATATCACCCCCTTCTCGAATCCCGGGTCTTAAAAATGCAGTGATCCATGTCTTCCAAGTTCATGTAATAACTTGATAATGATTGAGATGAATATATTTGGTAAATTGTAAGTAAGTTCTCGAAAGTTTGTAATAAACGAGGAATATGGCAATTATCAGCGAGTCACTGAAGTAATCGGAGTTTAGATGACTTTGAACCAGGATTTATACATAGAGAAACACGGCACAATCGTCGCTCCTACATGGAACTTTTCCCGCGTCGATTAAGACTACTCGTCACATCGCGCTATCTGCTATCTATCCTTAATACTCCCACAGACTATTCTGGCAATTTTCAATCAACTGTATGGTCCATCATTTTTTTCACTTTATCATTTCATTAATGAACTCTTTCAGTCCGTCAAACCCAGAACTTTCCTGTTTGATATACCAACAAGTCTTTGGAACATAAGAATCCCTGTCTGATGCTGTCTCGTATAACTTCCATGAACTTTTTGTTTCAGAGCACTAATAAAGGTGGAGTTGCCATCCAATTGTCAATGTGGATGTTAAGATGGCAAATGGTGAAAACTTACAGCCATACGCACTGAAAGCTGGCGCAATGGATAGGAAAGGGGTTCCCATCCATTGTTCTTACAAATTTACGGCAAAAGATACATTTGTCTTTTTTCCCAAAAGCGACCCACGTCTATTCAAAATTTCGGATCCACAGCAGAATATCGTGTTCAAATCACCTCATATGCGGTTTCTGCGTTACTGACTCTAAAATAAAAAGAGCCCTTCCCCCATCAACAACAAAAAAACCTGAAGTCATCGAACAAAGGGCTAAGGGAAATGATCTACCTTAGAAACTGCGATGCGGTTCTTCTAGATAAGTGCATGTTTATATTATTTTTCTTCTCTATCCGTCCTTTGTTTACCAGAGTCTTGATTTCATGATCAGAAAGGCTATTATTGTCCGCTAAAACCATAAGAAATAGAAGATTAGGTAAAAAAAAAAAAAAGGAAAAAAAAAAAAGGTTATTGTAATCACAAAGCCATCTTTACTCGAGTTCCGATGGTCAAGCCCTACTGGGAGAAGGCCAATCTGGTAGCACTGCGACCATCTGGAGGGAAAATACTTCACCTCTTCCCCAATGCCGTTAGGTATATCATTCTGTCTTTGTTTATTCAATACCTACATTATGTAAAATAATACATGCATGTGTTCCAACCTAAAAATTATGAACCAAGGGTCCTTGTACCATGCAGGGGCGAAATTTTATGAATCCGGCACCTTACGCTAACTGTGCACGTGAAGCCCCACTCGCCGTGCTGAAAGGTTTTTTTTCGTAGACCTCTGCGATCTGAGAACGTTGGAAACGTTGGACTATCGTAAGCCTCTGCGACCTAGTCCCTTGCAAAATTATTCGACATGTTTAATATTTTCGTAGAGAACCTGTACGATTTGAGACAAGATTGCTTACGAAACCCACGATTGTAAGCTGGTAAGAGGGCTTTCTTCTCAGTGTGAATGCAATACGATCAAATTCTCTAGGCTACGATCATTGTGTCACACCTGAGATCATTTGCGAATCCTTAAGATAAAATTTTCGTGGGTCTCTGCGACGAAAACATCGACCAGAATCTCCAAGTGTTTCGAAATCCTTGGTCCGCCCCTGGTCCTTGTTACTGCACATCACAATGGGGTAATCACTGGTAATATTAGTAAAAACATTCCACTCCACTGACAACAATGTAAGAAGGGGTAAACTTACATCCGTGATGGTACTACTACCCCGGTTAGATTGTCTGTAGGTCACCCAGTCCGTAAAAGTCTCTTTATTACTTCATTTTATGCACTGCAAGACACTGAAATAGCAATAAATCCGCAACCCCACCAAAAAAAATGAATTCACGAAGATATTTCCACGACCTTTGAGTAGGAAAGCCTGTTTGGGGGCTAATTTGCCTATTGTGTGAAATTGCTTTGGAAAAAGATAAATTTTCTTTTACTTGCACTTGCACTTGAGTTGTACTGGGGACTGTTGTGTGATTCATTGTTTAGTATGGTGTTAGATTCCCCAGTATCATATAATAGGTCAAAAAGAGCCACAGGAATGTAAATCATGGTACTTTTCTAAGGCCGCTCCTGTTCAATTATCCGCTGGGGTCAGTCCCTACCAACGCTAAGTGGAATAATTGGGAGGATTGGGTGGCG
This sequence comes from Lepidonotus clava, assembly GCA_936440205.1. Lineage (NCBI taxonomy): Eukaryota > Metazoa > Annelida > Polychaeta > Phyllodocida > Polynoidae > Lepidonotus > Lepidonotus clava. Next base: position 20,112,331 of record OW387147.1, read on the forward strand.
TTTATCAGTTATTGGGTGGCGTTTATCAGTTATTGCTTGCTGATATACAAAGCGAATCGAATCCTATGGACAGAGCTGAAAAAGTAAGTGAAATTGCCCACACTCCGTTTGACACAATGAAACATAAACGGACTCTTTTAAGTGGTTCTTTTGGCTTAAGATTACAAATGTTATACAATCTGAAAATAGCCGTGGGGCTAAACAGGATGTGAAGTAAAGAGTAAAACTGCCTGAGACAGACTCCTGGGAAAGAAGGGTGAGTCTGACGAAAGTACCGACCTCGAATGGTATTGTTTTCAAATGTGAATTTGGAAAGTGAAACAAAAACATTCTGAAAATTAATATTCGACGTTGTATCTCAAAATAAAATCACTAATGTTCTACCTAACTTAGAACCTTGCATTTTTTTCAAATCTAATCTCAAATTAGATTACCAGAGGGATCCATTCATAAAACAATGGGGTTTGAAATGTTTTCATGAGAGAATAATTATTGTCATATGTGCGAATCAGAACTATGTTAATATTCTTGTGATGGTGTATATTTCAATATTGCAAATACAAAGTACTTTCATACTACGTCTATCCGCAGAAGATCCACGAAAGTCTGTGTCATGCACACAATTTCCACTATCAGAACTATAGAGCCTATAACAATAGAAACAAAACACGTAGAAAAAAGAACGGGTAAATTAAGGCGTCATAGGAGCTTCTGTGTAGTATACTCTACTCGCCCCCTGCCTCTAATCTCTTAGTAGGGCACAGTGTCAACCCTGGTGTCCACAACTCACCCCCAAAACAGGGTCTACAACTACCAACACAACCACCACCACTGCAGCCCTCCCGCCACTGCACTCCTAGCACGATATGTGAGGACTATCGGCCAAAAACACAATACCACGAGGCCACCTTGGATATCTTCTGGGGACGCGGCCCAACATTTGGCAGCCATCACGTTTTGCAATTATACCCATCAATAATCCACACACTTAAAAACTACATATAAGGAGATTGTCAGCAGTTAAGTATACTTCGTCATGAGTTTCTGCATTTTGTTTTTGAAAGTGATGAAGCTACTTTGGATCGTTACTGGGGAGGCGGCGCCCAGTATAATGTAGTTATTATCATAGCTATGTGGTGCAAAGGAATTTATCATCAGTAATGTAGGAAAGGAATGCCCATGGTGTTGTCGGCAACTTGACCATTTCTTAATCATTTCCGCTGATGTTGACCCATACATGTGTGTTTATATTATGTGTACATGAGCAGCTCATGACCAGTGGGTCAGGGCCACATGAGTTAGTGGGGAGAGGCTCATACTAACTCATATCTATAGTATCAGAAAACAATGTTATTATTGCCAGTATCAGCCAACTGGGACGGTGCACACTGAATACAAGGCCAGATAATCGTTCCTCACTGGCACTGTCGCCATGCACTAGCAGCATATGCATCGAGCACCAAATGCGTTTGCATATATATACACCGAATGAAGGTCCCGTTCCAGCCAATTAAAAGGACCGGAAGTAGATTGCTTTTTGACCGGATGTAAAGTAAAAGTCAATATTCAATCGACAATTTCCATAATATCAAGGAGAAAAGAATACAGAAAATATCAAGCAATAGCTTGCTCTCCACATAAGTTATGAAACAGCCGAATATCAATGTGTTTTGAAACTGCACAAATAACGAAAAGGAGATGGTGGTACCCGCCTAAGCGTTATACCACTAAAGTTGTGTACAGCAGTGGCTGTGGTAGTGCTACAAAGATGCTGGTGGTAGTAGTGGTGGCAGTGGTTGGGGAGGAGTGTGGGAGTGGTTACAAGTTCCAAGTCCCGCCAGTATGATTAGATCCAGCAGCGAGTCACCATGTCTCCAGAGCAAAGTCAGTCTTGGGACGAACCCATATGGGCGGATGGATTATATTAAGTACGCGTATGGCTGTGTGTGAGTCGTGTATGATCAGTGGACCAAGGCCAATGACAACAGCATAGACTTCAGGGTCAAGTATGGAAACATTAAGCAATTTAGAAATTGCCAATTTCTCAGTGAAACGCGCTGGCTTGTGAACTTGGGAGAACTTTTTCTCATGTTGATCCCAGTTTCACCCAGTTGAGGAGGCTCTTATAAGGGTGTGTGTCATCACCCCTACCCCCTAACTCCGGACGTATGTTTGTAGTTGTCCTCTTCCGCTGGTGATTATATGTAAACCAGCTGGCCGACGGGAACCGAGGGGATGTCCCCCTTTTCTGTATAAGGACATTCTGACGAATAGATCAGTGGAAGCGGTCATTGAGGAGTGCTTTGGTCATTGTTATGAGTTGATTATTTGAACTTTAATGCGAGGAATTTCCCAGGGAAAAGTGCAATATAATGGTATATACCTCCGTAAGATTCCATTTCATCATTGGATAGAGTACACTAAGTGCATCAGATCTTCTAACTACGTCCCAGCAAGATGGTAAGGGCAGGAGACATAATGTGACCAACTTCACAAAGGAGAGTGGCAAAAATGGGAGTCACTTTTTAGAAGGAGTGTGTGAGGTTTGAGGATAGAAGCTTTAAATAATGCCTTCATTCTACACGACATAACAACCTGACCCTATAAAAAGGGGGTAAAACTGCGTTTATAGGCTTCACTACTTGTGACCTCCTGAGCAGTAGACAACTCCCCCCTGCGTCTGTCATCAGGTTACCATAGCAACAACATCCAGGGTAGGAGGACCTGCCAAACCAACCAACGGAGGAGTAGGGGGCACTGGAGACGCACTGGAGCAAGGGGTTTTACCACACCGTCACCCGCTCACGACAACAAGCCCTTGGCACCCTCCCTCCTGGGCCTTCCCTGGAGGAGTAGCAACAAGTGGCAGAAAGGTTTTTGCTGGAGTTTTTCTCTGGGTAGTGAAGCTTGACGCGCGTCTTACGCCCCTGGAGGAACGCATCACGTGGTAGGAGGACGCCTCCTAGTGGGGCTCACTGGTACTAAGGGGAGTACGTCTGGAGGACCAATAGTCCCACTTGTGGATTTCTTACTCTGGAGGATACATGTATGTCCTCCAGTGAGGACACAGTGGTGCAAAGCTGTCAGCCTATAGATATAGAAAAGGCTGAAGTTAAAAGTTAACGGTTTAGTGTATTACTTACATTATGAATACGCGTAAAGCAGCTACATTATAGGAGTGTATATAGATGATGTAACATCAAAAATCAACATCAAATATCAAATGTATACATAATGTACATAGTGTGCCCAATCAATTATCCAGGATCATCCATCACCGGCCGCACCTCCTGCCATCACCAAGCCATCACCCAAAGTTTTCCCCCATCACCAAACACACACCAAACTCATCACCCATCTGACCAGTCAACGACCAAGTCCGGCGTGGCCATTACGAGTTGATTACACGTTGCCATGGAGACCTCCACACCACAGAGATACACCAGTGTCTATGATACTCACAGACGACCCCAGACCTTAACCCTGACAACAACACTAGGGGTCACATCAATGATGAGAGCCCCTCGGACTAATACTAATAGGACCATGTGGGTGTTGTTGTGGATGTTGATGTTGTATTTGGTGTTGTTGGGGATGTTGTGTCCAGGAGTACATACTTTTAATATTGATGAGGAGTCGGTGACAGTCTATGAGGGCCCCCCTGGTTCTTACTTTGGATTCTCACTGACGCTTCACTCCAACCCTATGGGTGACTGGTAAGTACCTATATGATATACTTACATATAAAAGTACGTTTTACATCACCAGTGGGAATTTAATCTGATCAGGTTTATCTAAATCCTGTGGTCGAATTCGTGACTTTAAGTATAGACGATTTTGCTGTTTCTAAAGAAATCTGAAAATGAGCGGTGACTGGTCCCCGCCCCCTCTACTTTGTATATCTGTTGGCCATACAGATTAAAGGGCGTAAAATTGTGTGAAGATTGTGATCCACAATGAACAAAATTAAAACGTCAACTGATTTTTGTTCACATATCTGTTACATACTCAGACATATTGCAGGGTAAAAATTACTTAAATTTCATAACAATTGAGTGATGGTTGATAATAAGTTATTAGTCAAATCTAATTCTGAAACCAGTTCCGAATCGGGCCAAAATCACATCGTGGCTCAGTCTTACTACTGTTTCACAAGGCAGTGCACTTACTTTTACTTTTCAAATCGGGATAGCTCATATCCCGTTTTGATTTATCATTTGAGCAGCTCAGTAGACATCAGGGTGATACATTTTCCTTGATATCTGCTCATCATCTAGGCTTAATACATCTGTAATATGAATACATCAGAAACCATGTGATATTTGATATATTTTCTTGATGTCGGTCACCAATTCATAACAATTGTAATTAATCATAGCTATTGACCCAAAGCGAAACCATGTCATGCTGATAACGTTTATTTTGTCTGCGACAGATTTATGAGATACAATTCCTATGTTCCCAGAATTGCTAAATTGTGAATAGTCATAATTATCTATAATATATGGAGATCTACACGTTTAAGCTTTTGTAAAAAAAAAAATAAAGTGAGAGCTACTCAATTATGACAATGTGAAATTTGAGCTTCTCAGTCCTCAGGAATTGAGTTCTGAATTATTAAGCTACTTAATCGTAAATTTAAGGTAAAGAGAGGGATTTCCTTCTCCTAGTCCGCCATCCGGCTGGAATGGTGTTAATTTCACACTAAAATATTTACTAGGTCCAGACAGCCCCTTTCAAAGAACCCCTAAAATGTGAACTTAATACATAAACCCACTTCCATATAGAGTCACCTCTACTCAGATGTACTCAAGTCTACTTAGATACACTCAGAGCCACTCAATGCACTCTGCGGGCACTCAGCACTCAGGGCCTCCTCCAGGGTGTTGTTGTGTCTGTGACAGGGCCTTCACGCTGTGTGTGGGATACCATCACTACCCTACTGGAGGAGGGTGGGGGTTGGGAGGGTTGGGAGGGGAGGGGGGAGGGGAGAGGAGGGAGGAGGGAGGATGGGGCTGGGAGAGGGGGAAGTGGAAGGGACGGAGGGTAGGGAGGAAGAGGAGGAGGGGAGGGGAGAGGAAGGGGGGGGGGGGGAGGACGGAGGGGAGAGGGAAGAGAAGGACGTGAGGAATCGATGGGGAGGGGGATGGAGGGTAGAGGGGATGGGGGTGTATTATATCAGCTAAACCTTAACCTTCCATGCTTGAAATTTGAGACATAGAAATTGAATCATTTGTTTCATTTCCAATGCCAGGGGGGGGGGGGCACTGACTCTTTAAATGTTACTACCCACTGACAAACTACGGCCTTTGCTTTTTGTTACTGACTGCTCCTGAATTTTAGTTGACCACCCCCTTTTTGGGGGGACATGGATCACTACCCCCCAAAATCAGGGTATCAATACCAGAAAATATATATAGAAATTACCAAAATTGCTTTGGAAAACGTTTGGTACAATCTTTTAAGATCTTTTTGTGTGAAATTAGGTAATAAAGTTAAGTTTCAAGTATATTCTTTTATATAAACACCGCTCCCCTTTTTTGCATAAAAAGTGGTCAACTGCAACATCGTATGCATGAATATTCAGCTGAAATACTGCATGAACGAACTCGCCTACATGAGATAATTCCGCCTGGTCAGTGTCAACAACTCCTTTAAATGGGGGCCTAGGGTGGACAGCCTCCCCCAAATTCGCTAACGATGCATGACAACTTTAGTGTCGATGCTGTCCACTTAGCAGTTGGTACCCTCTTCAGGACTGGGAACACCCCTTCCCCTACTCCTCCAGGGTGGGTCAACACGCCATGTGGCCCCTCCAGCCATGTCACGAGGGGTGGGAGGGGGTATGGTCCATGATGGGGGGTACAGGATGCGGAGGATGTGTAGGGTTTGGGTTGTAACCCTCGTCGTAACCCACATTCCACCAAACCCAATTTCCTCCCCCTGCTGTTAACTTTAACGTGGATCGATTCTAAGAGGACTTGGTTATCCATAGGTTGTATGATGTGTCGAATTGGCCACCAAGAAATGCATTATATCTTCTTATTCCATCAATAGGTAGAGGGTCAGCCAAATTCTGCTATTTCAGAAATGGTCATTTGCCCATATAATATGTATTGTTGAGACTGACCAGGTTTGAAATATGTGATCACTGACGGACCTATGTATCTAAGCTCCATATGTTACTGGGATTTTGAGTGAATTCTAAGCGGCAGCCAATGGTGTAAATGTACTAACATCTGTTTAACACTTGGTAGTACGAATGGAAGATACATCTAGAGTTACTCGAAGTGGTAAAATACAACTAAAAGCCAAAATGCAGAACCCTAACACTGATCAACCTGCGGAAAGCAAGATGGCGGAAGGTACTACGCAACTTGACATGAAAACACTGATGGACTCAATAGCTGTACTACAGAAAACCATCGGCAATGTGGATGCCAAACTTGATGTGCAAAAAAAGGACCAAACGGATTCTAATGCACAAAATTCACTGGCTTTCAAGGAGTTGAACAGTAAGTTGACAACGATCCAGAATGATCTGACAGTAGTCTCTGACAGCCTTACGGCACTTGAAATGGTTAGCAAGAAACAGGAAAGTAAAATCTTCAAACTTGAAAATCGAATTGAGCGGTTAGAACAAGACAAAAGATCCCACAACATCATCATTGAGGGGATGCCTGAGAAAAATAATGAAAACATCAGGGCTAATGTTGACGAACTTTTCAGTGATATGGAACTGTCATTTGACACAGACTGGTGTGACAGTATTTTTCGGATAGGACAACAACGCGCCACAGGTAACAACAACAGACCCAGGCCAATACTTGTGGTCTTCCCCTACCTTCGTTTTAAGCACGAGCTCTACAGAAAAATACAAGCTGAAAAATCTAAATAAATGGAAGGGCACCTACATTTCCGATGATCTGTCGCCCAAACTACAGGAGGAACGGAAGGTAATGAGATCCATTCACTCGTATGCCAAGTCGAAAGGACTGAATTCAAGAATCAGCGGATCCAAGCTTGTAGTTGATGGAGTCTCCTACTCGTACACAGAACTTGACCAACTCCCGCACGACTTGCAATTGAAAACGCTAAAATGATTGAAGTGGAGGACGGATGGGCGTTTCAAGGGCCACACGCCAAACTGTCAAACCTATACCCCTGTAATATACTATACGAAGGGAATGTATACAACTCGGTGGAACAAGGTCTAGGTCACATCCGTGCAGTAACATGTCAACAAACGCACGTGGCCAGGAAAATTCTTGAAGAAACTGATCCATTTGCAATAATGCGACTGAACAAAACATACAAACCTACGGAGGAGTGGTCGAACATGGAACTTGACGTAACGAAAACCCTGGTAACACGAAAATCCGACCAGAATCCATCATTGAAGACGTACTTGTCAAGCAAAAACGGTCACCTATACGAAGCAACAAAGCACCCCGCCTACGGATGTGGCTTCTCGCTTGTGGAGTACAAGCAAATTAAACAACAAAACATGAAAACCGGGAACAAGCTCGGCCTATTCCTTGAACAACTGCGCGATTCGAACGAGTAGTACTCTATTTTGATGTTAATTATTTCGCGATCTACGTAGCGTACTAGTTTTTTTGATATGCGCGATTAATAACTTGTGTCCGCTATTTTGCTAAATATCTTTGTGAATTTCATAAACAAATATGGCGAAGGTTCTACTGTTGACGGACTCACGCGGTAAAAATATGCAAAATCTGCTCCCGAAAGAACTAAAGGACATCCAATTACCAGTTAATGTGAAAGTGGAACATCATAGTGGAGGTACGATTAATTCTATAACTTCCCAAGGAAAAGAATCTCTCATGACTGAGACATACGACACCTGTATGTTCTTCGCTGGAATTAATGACTTAACGAACAAGCACCTGAATAGTAAGGTGACACTGCGATACGAAGAGGTCACAAATATGGTTGATTTAATAGTAACAAAATTTGAAACAGCTAAATCGACACTACAGAACAGTACCAGAAATGTAATATTGTGTCACCTTATAGGAATGGACATGGCCAAGTACAACAACAAACCAACAAATGAACTAAATACTCAGCAACAAATCCTGAACGAAGGTATACCATTTATAAACACTGCCATTAATTCCATAAATATGGATTCTGGCTTGGTTGGGCCATGGTTATCTGACACCGTACATGCTAACATTAATGGACGACTGGTACACAAATATCTCCGTCTGGAAGATGGACTTCACCCAACTGAAAATACACTTAAACTATGGGTCAAAAAAATTGTAGCGTCTTTGGTAAAACAATATAATTAAAATTAAATTGTATAATGCATGAAACGGGTACTCTCGTAGGGGATGCCCACTTTTCATTGCATTAACAGTGACCTTTTTCATAAATTATTGATATATAAACCACTCTCACTCGGATTTCTTTTGTTCTTGCAGTGCATTCTCAGGTGATAATGCACTGCTTCTGTGATAATGCACTGGTGGCCTGAAATAATGCATTGTTGGCCTGTAATAATGCACTGTTGCTAATTTGTAGTTTAACTAGAGTGCCAGGAATACCCAATTTTGAATTTATGAAAAGTTTTTCAACCAATGTGCACAAGCCAGTATTGAACCCCAGACCTTTGGATTGAGAGAGCCACACTCTAACCACTACCCTGTTGGGGCAGCTGTTAGAAGTCTGGTCAGTTTTACCTTTTATCCATTGTTGGTTCATTAGTCTGTTCTGACCCAGATTTACCCTTTCATAGAGTTTGGGTAACTAGTGGAGTGGGATGTAATTACAGTCTATGACTGTACACTCGGTAGGCAATCAACACCCCTTCCACCCCTCTCCTCTCCCCCTCCACCCCTCCCCTCCCCCTCTGCTGACAAGGAGCTTCACTCTGCCACATTGACATCTCAGGTACTAGAGTGATCACAGGGTATTACTTCTAGTGGGTAGGGTGATTCACTGCAGAGTGGAGGAGCGCCGGTCAGAGCACAGGTGGGGGCTGTTGATGGGGGGATCCCAATGTTGTATGTCAAATTTAAGAAATGCCAATGTCAGATGTCTTTGTCACTTACCTTTTTCTTATGTTTCATTGGAATTTAAAAAATACTTATGCCCCTTTTCACTTTATTTATAAACCCTATGTCATTATTACAAGAGCATGTGTAATTCTGTTGAATTTAAGAAAATGCCCATTTCATATTTAGTTGTCTAGGGCCATACACTAGGATCATACAGAGGCAAAGTGAACTTTTATATCAATGATCATGAGTTAAGTAGTGAATTCAGAAGTTCATAAGGTACCAAGAGGCATTAGATACTTTCTCTCGTGGTTTATGTCAGATAATGGACTCGTAGTAGTGCATGGGGTGGAATAATGCACTCGCCCTGCGGGCTCGTGCATTATCCCACCCCATGCACTACTACTCGTCCATTATCCTACACATAACCTTGGACTCTAGCCTATGAACTGTAAATACTATTTAACTGACTACCAAACATTTGTTATTTAACGGTGAATCTATGATGACAATTTTGGAATTACCTTGGTTATTTCTATTATGGAGTGGTAGATATTACATTCCATTACTTTCTCAACACTGTATACCTAAAAATGAATGTCTCACACTGTGCGACCTACTTGCTGGATCACCAAAATGGTATAATTCCAGCTTTGTTATGTTGTAAATATTGCTTAGGTAGTAGGATATTCTTCCTCTTTGTATGTACTTATATGATTGATTGGCAATATCTTAAGGAATTTATATTAACTTCACGATATAATTTAATCCTTTAAAATGTACTACTGAACCTGGCATTCACTTAGCCCATCTCAATGTCAGAAGTCTATGGCAGAAGTTTGACGAACTTAAAGTGTATCTAACTCTGAATAATTTCCACTGCTGTGGAATATCTGAAACATGGTTAACAAACCGAATTCCTACCCCAATGTTAAATATACCAAATTATGATTTAATACGATTAGATCGAAATTGGGGTATGAATAATCAAAACGTTCCTAAAAAAGGAGGTGGACTGTGTTGTTATATCAAAAATTCATACACTTATTCTTCCACTGAATTTGAGTTTTTAAATATTTCATCTGCTGATATTGAAATTATGTGGCTTTCAATTACCCGACCCTATATGAAAAAAATTATCATAGGCAATTATTATAGACCACCCAGTGGCAGAGTGGACATTTTTTGTGATATGCTCTTAGAGAAATATACTTTTATTAAAAACAAATTTACTCATACTCCTGAAATCTTCCTAATGGGAGACGCAAATATTGACTATTTAATCAAAAATGATAATAATACTCAGAAGATTAAATGGTTTGAATGTGAATCTGGCCTCAAACAATGGATACATGAACCAACAAGATATGGCATTAAGAATTCCTGCATTGATTTAATTTTTTCAAATTCTGATAAAATAGCAACAACTATGGTACTAGATATTAACCTTAGTGATCATCAAATGATCTTTGTTACACGTAAGCATATTCCCAAAATCAAAATTAAAACTAATTTTATGGGAAGATCATATAGGAATTTTGATCCTATTTTATTTAAAACCCAACTTACTAATGGTGACTGGAATAACTTCTTTGAAACACAAGAGGTTAACACACTCTGGAATATTTTTTATAATAATGTACTTGTTGTTATAAATCATATGTGCCCCATGAAAAGTTTCAAAATCAAAAATGTGAAAGACCCATGGATATCTGATGAACTTATTGAAGCCATTCATGATAAAGACCACTTATTGAAAAGGGCTAAAAAATCAAATATTCTCGATGATTGGCAAAGGGCAAGAGCTGCCAAAAACCGGGTGCAAAGAGATTTGAAACTAGCCAAATCTGATTTTATAAAAGATAACCTGATCAATCACATTAATGACTCAAAAAAGTTTTGGCAATCACTTATACCCATTATTCCTAATAATAAAACCAAAAGCAATGGCCTCATAAGATTAAAAGATGAAAATGGACTCTTACTGGAAGATGATCTTGCTAATGCAAACAGGTTAAACTCATTTTTTACTTCCATCGGCCCTAAACTATCAATAGGCTCTAATACAAACTGGGCCTTTACTGGTGACGTGGTAAATACTGTATTAGATGATATCCACACGGATAATGCGGAGGTTTTTAAATATTGTAAAGAAATTAATGTTACCAAATCGTCATCAATACCGCACATATCCTCAAATATTCTGAAAATAGCCTTTATCCATATGATAGACCACTTTACACATATCATTAATACTTCCTTAACTACAGGCTGCTTTCCTGATGCCTGGAAACAATCATTTGTTACACCATTGCCTAAAGAAGGTGATCTTCATGAATGTACAAACTATAGGCCCATTTCTCTAATCCCTCTACCTGGAAAAATAATTGAAAAAATAGTACACTCTAGAATTTCAAACTATCTTGAGCTACACAATTATTTAAATCCTAAACAGAGTGGTTTTCGTAAAAATCATTCAACTATGTCAGCAATAGCCAATTATACAAATATACTATTTAATAACATAAATTCAAACCAACTATCATTGTCTACTTTTATCGACTTTTCTAAGGCTTTTGATACTGTTAATCACAAAATTGTACTGCATAAATTAAATTTTTTGGGAATTAAAAATACGAATCCACTTTGGCTACATAATTATTTAAGTAATAGGTCACAAATTACAATAGTTAACAACATTCCATCTACATCAAGCTCAATAACGTGTGGTGTCCCCCAGGGCTCAATTCTAGGCCCTCTGCTATTCTTGATTTATATAAATGATCTTCACGGTGTTATAAAATCTTGTACTGCCCATTTTTATGCTGATGATACTGTTGTTACATGCTCTGCAATAGATATCTACACTGCTCATATGTGGTTACAATCGGATTTGAATAATATTGCAAATTGGTGCAAAGGTAATAAATTATCCATCAATATTAAAAAAACCAAAACTATGGTCATAGGCTCTAAACGAAATGTCAAGAAGACTGTATTACCCAAACTGAATATTAGTGGTAAGCCTATTGACTATGTATATTCTTATAAATACCTAGGTATAAACATTGATAATACTCTTTCCTTCAACAAGCAAGTAAATAACACAATAAGAATTGTATCACACAAAATCTTTTTATTGCAAAAAATCCGCAAATATCTGACAGAAGATGCAGCCTTACGAATTTATAAAGCAACCATATTACCATATATGGACTACAGTGACATTTTCATACATGGTGCTATTAAAAATGGTCTCAATAAACTCCAACGCCTTCAAAATAGAGCTATCAAAACATGCTTAAATCAAAATATACAGTTACCATTAGTAGCAGCTCACCAAACTGCTAAATTACCATTTTTACATACGAGACGCAAAGCTCATATCCTAAACTTTATGTACAAACAGCAACATAATATGTGTCTAGTAGATAATAGGAAAATTAATACACGAAGGCGCCAGGCTTGTATTTATTATACCTATAAACCAACGTGTGAACATTATAAGAATAATATTTTTTATAACGGAGCCATTTGGTGGAATGATTTACCTGTATATGTTAGGAATATTGAGAGCTATGATAAATTCAAAGCCCATATGAAATGGTGGATGCTGAATTAGTAAAAGTTTTATATATCTTGATTAATGCACAACTAGATAAACCAATCATTATCTGTTATCTTGTTAAATGAATATATGTCCACTACCTATAGCTAAATTTTGTGATAAATTATGTATGGTATATAGTCTTGATCCAATTGTTGTAAATATGTATATATTGTATTATGCTTTACACTTATCGTTATGTGTTACATGAAAATGAAAATACATCTGGATTATATGAATTTGTATACTTATACGCTGGACCTCTCAGAAAACCGACTTTGTCGAGAGAGGCCAGGTTAATAAACAAATAAAAAAAATATATATATATACTGCTGTCATTTTCCCCAAGTAGCGTTAACAAGGCTCGGCCTCGGGTTTCGGGAACCCTCGAGCTCTAAGATCTTCCAGAGGGTAGGTCCTCAGACTTCAAAAGTAATATGAAACTGAACATTAGAAGATAATGTCATGGTGAATTATAATATTGCACAAATATCTTGATGGAACCTCTTTATTATTAAATTGTCCACACGCAAACACGCACACAGACACACGCACACAGACACAGGCACACAGGCACACACCACACACACACACACACACACACACACACACACCACTTATACACATACTGTAGTTAAATTTGCTGCTATGCAAAATATAATCTCTCCGGTGATAATTATGATCATGCTCTAACAGTGAGATTTCAAATCAAAGCCATAAGGTAAAATATGGGGTTCGAACTCTTGGACCTGTTCGCTGGTTCCTCCTCCCGGATCCGCCCCTAATGCACTATATCTGATCCCTCCTTAATAATCACATACTTCACTAATAAACCCATTCAAAGTCCAGGACTGGTGATCAATAATCAGTTATTCTTGTCACACAACCATTACGTTTTCGTGTATGATATCATGTACAGGAGGTTCCTTTCAAACTGACAGTACTGAAAAGTAAAGAATATATTGAAAAGTTATAATCAGCTGCCGCCATTATCATTTCGATACCTTTGAGTACTCATATCTATACCACGAGATACTTGCTGGATCAATAATCTTTTGTATGCCTATATTATAATTATGTGAGTAAAACGCGGCAGATGGTATTAATAAAGGGTATTAAAGTAACGATTCAAATTCTTTAATCAATCTTTATCTATGATTTCATTATTTTTAATCTGTATTAATAGCAATGTATATTCAATAGCCATCTTTGGATTAAGATAACTGTGAATATGTTCATGAATCTTTCAATTGCTGCCTCCTACAGGGTACGTGTCCTCACCCTGTGACTTGCGTTTTCTAAAAGAGGATTCCAGGAATGGTCCTGACTCCGGATGAGTAACACATGTCTCAAATAGTTTACCAAATGTGGTCAAAAGGTGACTTCTGTTTCAAATATTTGGTCAAGTAGACGAGGTTCGGTTGTCCCTCCCAATTTCTAACAAACTTTAGATTTTCGTGGAGTTCTTTTAAAGTGACTTATGGCCTTTTATACTTTTTTTATTTAGGTTTTTCTATGTTTAATCTAACAGCTAATAGGTTTTTAATTTCTACACATTTTTTGGGTATACTGATGCCTTTTAAACTGTTGATAAAGAACTAAACTATCTATGCCCGAAATAGCCAAGAACTGTCAGTAAAAATCACTTTACAGTTCCTGTATGTAGAATGTTTATCCCGAAAAGACCACACCATTTAAAGCCATGGCGTTCCAAACTAAATAAGACATGGCAAAGGGGCATGTTATGGCGATACATCAAGTAGTTGTTTTGCATCAGGATAAACTACTAACCCTTTGGATCATCCTTAAATTGTGCAAGAACAGTTGCAATTATACCAATTAATTAGGCAATATGAAAGATAAGTGTTTATTATATATGTGATATATATAATATATAACATTATAAGCAATCATCATGTTGTCATTTTGCACTGTAATAAACCTTGTGATTAGTATTTTTATAGTATGTAAGCGATAAACGGTTTATCCTTCTAAAATTGTTAAATTAAAATCAAATTAAAATAAAAAAAACGTTTAAAAAACATCTCAGAAAAAGAAATGAGGCCTAGGATTATCTCTCAGTAACGGAATTGTAGTGATTAAAGATCAATGAAAAGAACACTTCAAGCAATTCTGCCTATCCCAAATCCACAAACCTCAACCATAAACCCAGTTTTTCTTGGGGGTAACCCTCATTTCCGCAGTGACCCCTGAGCCACTCCTCACGTCTAACCCCCAACCTTTGCGCTTCCCCTCCCCCCAGAGCCCACACAGTCCGCGTGTAAACATCAGGTCCCTTAGGCCCTGTGTTTACTCCACATTAAGACCCCCCCCTACCCCTGCTGGTGCCACGGGATCCAAGTCTGTGCCACTTGTTAAGGATCAACCTCTCAAGCATTGTCCCAGATAGCTACAGGGGCCTCTGCTGCTGCTGCCACTGCCAAGGGATATGTGACCTTTATTATACCATTGCCAAGGGATGTATTGTTCTGTAATAATTACCAAATGCGTAGATGTGTGGATGGGTGTGTGTAGCAATTGGACCACGTAATTTCTGCGAACTTGTACAAAGTCCAAATAAAACATGATGGAATTAATTTCTTTTTGTAGGAGTAATTATGAAAGTGTAGACAGCAACAGGTGCTTTTAGCAAGTGTTAACAACAACATTTAGAATCAGGTTATGTCTATTAGGTTCAATAATATATAAATAAGCACTTCAACCCTTAACAACAGCGTTCAGAATAAATGTATTAAGATATCTATTAGGTTTAATAAGATTTATTTAGCCATTTTAACCCTTGTTTCCTCTGTATGTGTTCTATTCAGTCAAAGTATTATTTTTTGTGGCCATGGAAAGTTACTAACCTCATCTATCATGAAAATATCCTGAACAGAATGTCCTATGCCAGATTCTAAATGATGCAGTAGCCAATCATAAAAGCCAATCTTTCAACAATAAAAGGAATAAACCTTGTTTTTCAAGTAATTGCATTATACGTTCGTGAAGACCAAGGCCGTATAACGTGACAATGATTCTGAAAGGATTAATGGTTGAATAATGATATAAAAACTTGAGAAATCATAATATCCTCAGAGACATGAGCATATATATGATTACCTAGGCTAGCATGTTGAATTGTTTCTACGCAGTGAATATAAGCAAAAGATCCTGACCTCAAACATGCTACATAATGGCTAGATATAGCCTTATCCGGTGGAAGCTAGGGCCAAAGTATTTAATGTTTCTTTCATCTTGAATCTGAACATATTCGTTCCAATGGAAACCAAAGATTTGAAAAGCCTAGATCATATTTTAACTAGTTTATTTCAGCCGTTAAACTATTATGACACCAAAGGTAATGTTTTCACTCGCATCAGCATAGAAGAGTGACCTATGCACTTTCATTCCCTATTAGATGATAACGATAAGAGACTTTTTAGATAAGATCGACCGTCTTTAGGATTTTATTTTCAACTAAATTAGTGATTAGGAATACAACTTTTACTTTGGGCCAAAACTATACCGAAAAAAACAGTTTTACATGAAATAACTCATTAAAAAAACATGCTTTAATGCAACTTCAATTTCATGGATTTTATTTTAACCCCATACAATCTGTTAAAGAGGCATTCAGGTTGTTTAAACACGTAGACGACGGCTTATTTAGGTTGGGGGAGCTAAAGAAATACACCCAAAAAAGGGGGACACGTCTGGTGGCTGGCTGTGGATTGGTTTGTATTATTCCCTGAATCAGATCCTACTCCTGCACGACTCACATGAGCTGCTCCTCGACCACTTGTTGAGCTGCTCCCGTTACCATGATCCCCATTCTCCAAGCAGAGTGCGTCTCTATTGTTAGTATTGGGAGAAAAAAGGTAGAATGTGCCTGGAGAGTGTCATGCCTCCTGGGGTGTTGCTTGTCCGGTGTAATAACTACAGTTGTAAAGGTATTTCTGGGTGACCTAGGGGAGGTGTTCTTGAAATGAGCCTGGGTTGCATATTTATCTCAGTACACGTATGCTGGCGTGGACTCTAGCCCCTGCATATTTCTATAAATGTGAAAGTGTATGTTTGTGTATTGTTGAAGTGTGTGGATAACTTTGACAGGGGTAGAGAAGTTATTATGTGGGTATTTATTCCATGTTTGTGTCTGGCATGTGGACCTCCCATTGGGTTTTCTTTTTGTGTTTCGTTGGAAATATTTTTGTGGAGTACAACTGTTGACGATGAGCGTCTGCCAAAATATTAAGGCAGGAGCATAACTGCTAGAAGTGTGTAGTGTATATTGCTTTTCGGAACAATTGTGCCTTTGGTCCTAGTATTCCAAAGTTAACAAAAGCCAATCACAATGAAGAAAAAGTATTCTTTTTAAGGTGGTCAAATATGGAAATATTAGAGCAATCGCATTATAGGTGCATATCCTTTCGGACAGTTTAGTTATGAAACATGTCTCAAGAGTGGCTATTGCAGAAACTTATATAGGCCTATAATCATATATTATGTCTGCACTGTAGCTACTGTGTGGAGGCCAGATCTTCCTGGTTCCCAGCAATTCACCTTATTCTTTACAATAATAATAGACATGACTTGTATGGTTTCATATATCACCATCTTTCTCACATATCATTTGAGATCTTGCTGACTTATTGCATTCAATATTGGCTAGAATGATACAGGTGGGGACTGGGTAAAGATTGGAAGCAATACCGTTTTAATACAAGGAGTGTAATAATACAATAATCCAAAGTACCTTACAAAATATTCCGAAAACATTATAGAAATGGTAGTTTCCATTCAACTGTATTGAGCATTCGGCCATTTAGAACAGGACTGTTTTAACCCTAGAAGCTTTTTAAATTTTTAGATCAATAACTTTTTGCTGAATGATCGACTTTCCGCAACATGCATGATGTCTCTCCTTTTCGTGTTATAGGCCTATTTATCGGACATTTTATATCAGATCAGATCAGAAAGCAACGCCTAGACTGAAGAGTCTATAGTCTCAAGGGAAAGAATCTAATGATTAAGTTATCGATTTATATCATTTTACCAGACGTCGATGGTATGAGAGCATGCTTTTGATAGGAAGGGTGTGGATGGGTGGTGTGGAACGATTTTAGAGTGGATTAATTAACATTGATGTAATCTGGTTCACACCTACGCAGTGTTATTATCGAATTGCATGCCAAGAGGGTTCGACTTTGGAATTTAAAATTTCAAATAGATGAGGTGGACAGTTCGTCTTCATTTATGAGTCTTGTGGAAGAAACTAAGGTATGATTTGTGTCAATATAAGCATTCAATATAACTATTCCCAAAACCCGACACATTTATGAAATGTCTAAAACCGATCAGATGTCAATATGATGCTAATTGCTACTGTCCGTTGCATGTGTTCTTTATACAATGCGATTTTGATGCCATCATTTTTATATGTGAATAGAAAAATAATATTCACATCATTTGATTTATTGTTGGACACTGTTAAAGTTAAAGCTGTTGTCTATAATTTTATGTTTGTAAATGGCACAAGAACACCTGTTAAGATGTCTGCCAATGATTCAATGAATGCAAAATCAGCACCGTGTCCTAAACTGACTCGATGAAGCTTAGTGTAACTGATACACTTATTGCCATGTCAGTTTTAAGTCGGCAGCCGATTCAATGCATTCCCCAATCTTGGTTTTAAGACTGGAACAGAATTATGTGTGAAACAGAACTTCGTCCTAATCTAAACATAGTCTGAAACAGAACTAAAATAGTAGTATCCATCCCCCTATACATATCCATCTTCCCACGTAGGGTGTGGAATCATGGCAAGAAACTCCCCCCTCTTAATGGGAAATATAAACCTTTCAGCAGCAGTAAAAAACAGCGGATGTACTTTCTTTACTGCTCCTGGCTAACATATGAAAGCCCTCTACGTGCGTCCTCCAGGGTCTTAAGGACACAATAGGTTGGTTCATAGTCACGTGGGGTCCCTTCAAGAGTCACGTGAGCGAATGGAGGAAGCAGGCTGGACCTGGGGGTCACCTCCAGGACATATGTGAACATATGTTTAAGGGGACAGACACTTAGAGGGGATAGGTTTCCCAACTACTTACGTACATGTTTCTGTTAAGCCTATTCATGAGCAGATAGGTTGACAGGTGCCTGTTTAGGTTTAGGGAGTTGAGGCCAGGAAAATGGACTCACTGTCTCTGGAGCTGTGACAAATCTTATTTACAATTCCCTCCCTTGTAAGTGTTTAATATTGTGCTTGACATACACCTGCTCATGAGCTGGTCTTGTTCATAATACACGTACTGTTCGTGGTCTTGATCTCTGAAATAACTAATTTAATATCGCCTATTCATCAGATAATGTTTCGTGGATCTGCCTGTTGCCTTTATATTTTCATGGTGAATTAGGAAGGAGCTCTAAAATATACATACAGATAAGGGACTCAATATTCAAAGTTATAATTAGCTTTATGTACTGCTTCTCACAGTACACTTTTGCAATGAGGAGAATGCATTGAATCCTTAAGGATAAAAGGCTGCAAATGATATTGAGTCCCAAAACCTACTCATTATAGCGATAGGAGTAGGACAGGAGTGTATCCAGTAATGCCAAAATAGGTGTTTTTAGGAGCTGTTGGCCCTATAGTGAGAAAGTCATCCATTAGTTTATTAGAGATGCTAAGATAATATACATCTTTTTCAGGGTAGTGCTGCCCTGGTGGATTATGTGTGAAACACATCTTTTAGGTCTTTTCCCATAGTTAATCTATATGAAGTGAAGCATATAGGTTAACTATAGGAAAAGACCTAATAAATTGTTTCAATTTAATTCACCAGGGGACACCACACTTTGCTGAGAAAGGTGTATAATGTATAATAGAGATATATAATAAAGGGTTTCCACTACCATTGGTATTATTGGGTGTCCCCTGGACTCCCACCACATGTCCCCTCTCTTTCACCAACCAGCTGTCAACAGGTTTAGGACAGTTTCCGGTGCAACTCCAGACGACCCTGTTCAGGGGCCTAGAGTCAGATGTGTTTCTTCCTAAACCAAAACCTCTTTTTTTAAACCCAAACTCCCAGGCCTTAAAGGTTAAAGATGCCCTTTTAGGAAATTACATTTGTATGCAACTTGGAGCTTGTTATGACCATTTTTATACCCACAGAAGCTCATTTTTCTCCTCATCTTTATATTATTTCTTTTACATTTTCTTTTTACTTTTCTGTCTTGCTATATTTTCCTTCCACCATTTACCCCTCTACTTTTTCCTATGAATATTCTCCTTGTTTTTCCCTTTAGCCCCTTACCCACTAGGCGATTTTACCGGCGACGGGTGATGGGCAACTGGGAGAATCGGCCTATTCTTATCATCACCTAGTCAGTACCATACATTGAAATGTGTACATTTGATCTGAATGGGTGCTAAAATCGGCCAACTCTCCCAGGGGAATCGGCCGATTTTAGCGCTGATGAGTCGGCCGATTGTGAAATATCGCCTAGTGGGTATGGGGCTTTATGATTCTGTATTTAAGAGGCGTCCACTGTATTTTCTTTTTCTTTTTGGGTTCAGGTATTAGTTTCCGAGTTAGAGTCGTGCTGGCTGGCTTCTGGTTATCACTGGTCCTGTATTTATCTAGCCCTCATGTGTTGTTCTGCCACCACTGGATCCCAGTTCAGAGAATTCAGACCATTTGTCACCCTCCAGATCGGCCCAACAGCGGAAGTATTTCTTCTATGTTGTTGTGGTTTAGTTCTACAACATTTTCCGGTTGTGAAGTCACTGACTTGCCCTCAGGACTGGTGTAGGTTATGGGAAATGTATGAGTTTTACTGCTGCAGCATCTAGTGTCATAAGGAATTAGCTATAGGCTAGGGATAGACTATTAGAAATTTTCGTTCTATGAGCTAACAGAACCATTTTTTCTTCGGGAGTTTGGTTCCCTAATTGAGTTTTTAGGTAAACCTAAACAGGTTTAAGGGACACGTAACAGAGGTTTTGTGGCCGCTAACATAGTTATTAGGTTATGGGCTCCTTGTAAAGCTTTTCAAACAACTGAAAATGACTCTCAGTTGGATTACTTTTGGTCATAGGAGAAACTAATAGAACCTCAATGAACTGTAAGGATGAAAAAGTCTGGCGGTGAAAATTACATTGCCCAATCCAGTGTAAGTTGTAACTGATCATTAAATATCAACTCCCTCCCCCCACTCCCCCCAAAAACTAGTGATCCTGGATCTGGCCTGGCCAGGAAAATGTTGATCCATGAATTTTATCGGTATGCTGGTGATGGTATTTCTATTACACCGAAGTTAAGAGTGAGAATTAAACCTCTGCCGAAAATGTATAGTTGAGAACTGCAGGAGGTCCCAGCCCCCACCGCAATAGTTAAGTTTGTTTCATGATTTAATTCATATTTGCACACGGAAATAAGAATATCAGTGACCATGACCATTATTGCACGCAGCTTGGTAAATATTCCTTTCCTAAAGTCAAACATTTATATCAAGGCTTCTAAACAATTTTTAATGGGCTTGGCATTTTTCGGCGGGGGTTCCTAACCCCGGTACCGCCCCACCTCACCCCCGACCCTGCCTTGTCAGTTTAGCCTTGGCGATCCTCAGGTTCAACCCCAGGGAATATTTTGCCAAGCCTAGGTAACATTCCAGGCGTGCCGGCAAATGTCTGCAAGCTGCCTGTCATCGAATAACCACCAGTTGATAGGGCCTTGACAGAAAAGGAGGAGGGGAGTTTTAGGGAGTCCTATTTCATGGCCAAATTTGTCTAGAAAACAATTATTGCAAGGACAAAAGAACACACAATATATATGTTCTTATTTGGTTGGCTCTCATAATTTCCGGATGTGAATGAAATTTGTAGAATGCTATGTAGCAATAATTATTAATGTTAAAAACAGTAAATCCATTGAAAAGATGGTCTAAAAGTGCATAAATTCTGTGCTGAAGAATGAAACTAATCCACTTGATGGCTGTTTAAGGAGCCTGTGGTACGTAAATAGGTGTTTTAGAAGGCAGAAGCGGTTCAAGGGTGTTCTACATAATTGATTTAGAAACGTTATAAGGTATCCCAAAAAGGACGTTTTATAGAATTTTAGAATGCGCACTTTACAAATATACTGTTTACAAAGGGAAATAGAACATTTTCATATCTTAGCCAGTCTACCCTAGAGAGACCTCCTACCAAACAATTGAAAATAGTCTTATATTAAGATCAAAGTTATAGTTATAGTATAATATTCTCCAAAAATGTTTTTCCATTTATAATAGATATCCATAAGTGAACCTGGTCAATCTTTCAAAATGACAATGCCTGCTAAGTATCCATCCTGAACGCCATTCTTCTATTTTTTCTGGCTAACATATTTCCATTCTGTCCTGACTCTATACAAACACGTTCCACTTCGGAACACCAATGACTGACAATGACTTCTCCAGGCACAAGGTGTATTCAGGGGGCAGAAGTTTGTCACCCCGGGTTTGTCACCCAGAGACAACCACAAAAACAGTCCATAAATACTGACAGGACCAGGACGCTGCGTGAGGGTGCGAAAAAAGAGCAGTTGGAAAATGTTGTAGGCCTATAGAATGGGGAGTTACTTGTACTTTGGTATAGGGAGAGGAATGAAGGGAAATTTATCATGTTATTTACTATTAGCACCTGTTTGGGGTAGGCGTGCTTTTGGGGGAGGATGGGTCAGTGTCCCATTGTTACAATGGGGTAATAAATGTGATGGACCACTTGACTGATATTTTTGTAACTGATTTTACATTAATCAGTCACTTATCAACACTGACCAATGTTTGATAAAAGGTGGTTATTTAAAAAATGGAGTGGTTATTTAATAAAAGGTGGTCCACCATAAAATATGTATACACATAATAATCATTCTTTCAGAATGTTTCACGATGTGAATGGGACGTCAGTATCTTTTATGAGTGACAGACCAAATCGGTAATCATTGAGACAATGATTGGTGGCATTGTACCCTCATCAGTTACAAAAATAAGGACATTGGGATAAATACCAATTGATAAATTGCAGATATTCGTGAATCAGCATCCGTTTATTACTTACCAACATAGCACATGTCTCTAGAACAGATTGTTCTTCTATTGCAATGTTTTTCAGAGTTTTAAAATTCTGGAGAGAACATTATATTTTCTCTCCTTCCTGTCAGATGATTTCTTGCAGTATCCTTCCCCTAGGACCATGCCCCTTTTTACCTTCCATGTGCTTTCTCAGTAGCTGAGAGTGACACATTCCTAAAGCGTGTAAATCCGAGCTGCTCATCCCTAAATACCCTTATATAGGTCGTATGCCTGAGTTGCTCACTGAGTCAAAACCCAATGATTCACTGTGGACCACAAAACGTCCACTCTTTTGTGGTCAGGAAGTGGTCGACGATGGCTCCGATGAGTCCATGTCACAGATTACATCTCTTGTAGAGAGCAACTATAGTGTCAGCTTGGTCTAAAAGCTTTATATCAATTTAAAGCTTATATCTACAATTTACAGTTTATGTATGAGCAAGATTAAATTCAGATGAATAAAATTAATTATCTTAATTCAATCTCAATTTTTATTGGGATTGAAGACAAGAGTGTCTGAGCAAAACTAAATCAGTAGCACTCACAATATATTGTACATGCATGCAATGTCTGGTCATAGTATCATAATAGTACTGTAGTGCTCAAGCAATTATGCTGTCGGACTAGTTATTAATCAAGCACATAAGCCAATGTCTGTGTATGCTAGTTCCTAACAAAAAAGTACAATGTACCTAAATTGGCATATTCTACAAAATACTAGTATACAGTACATATAAGTGAGCAAAAAAAAGGAAAATAGTAGTAAAGGAATATACCAAAACTCTTTATTGGTATAAATCACAATGTCCTAACTTGTGGGGTAATACAACATATTTTA
Source organism: Lepidonotus clava (assembly GCA_936440205.1). Taxonomy (NCBI): domain Eukaryota; kingdom Metazoa; phylum Annelida; class Polychaeta; order Phyllodocida; family Polynoidae; genus Lepidonotus; species Lepidonotus clava. The sequence continues at coordinate 20,135,921 of OW387147.1, forward strand.
ACGTCACATATCCTGATATTATATCATTATGTCTGGGTCACCCGGTGAAAGGGTACATACAGTAATTACAAGGGGCTATATCATGGGGTCCCCAGTACTAGTGCATCGAAATTAGGCCAAATATAATCCCTTATGAACGAGAGTGATACCTTTTTTCCAACAATGTGAGGATCATCAATCAATCGTAATAATCACTTTTGATGGATGCGTGTGGTAATGCTGTGATTTAGTTTGATATATAGATATAGCTACATGCATGTTACATTTATGTGTATGTCATTACGGTTTGTTAATAGTGTGCTTGGGATAGGCCTTTGCCTCTGAAAAAAGTTATACAGCACAATAACAGAACAATTACACATTCTCACAGTATGTTCGTTAGGAAGTTTAAGTTTGTTTTACCTATTTAGAATTATCACAATGGACACCATCCAGAACACGTTGAATTAGCATTAGCCATGCGAAACTCCCATATATATGTTCCCAAGTCACTTTCCCGTCTGATCTATGGGAAAAAGCAAGGCCGGATGGGAGGATCTAGGAATTATTGTCATAACAAAAGCCTTAACGTTTTCCCAGGCACTGTCGGATGTAGGGAGCAGACAGAATAGCATACCTGGGAGTCAAAAACAAAGTGCATTCTCAGCTGTCGTACATAAATTTGTGTCAAGTTATGTCTGCCTGTTCATATCAATAATGTTATGTTAATGTCCCCTTATCTCCTTTGATTACATTAAGCCCTGGATCTGGCGGGGGCTTTTTGTCGTGCCTAGCCTACATTACCAACCTGTCACATCCTTGATCTGAGCCTAATTTAGGCATAAAGCTAATTAAGGCCTATAGTTAAAGCTTGGTTATGTCATGATCAAAGGAAAGTCGGATTATAAAAGAGCTTGTGTAAAAGCCACAACCAATTTGTGAATATAATAAGCTGTAATCGCCAACAAAAACGGATAAAGAGAATTGTTCTTTCTTGCTGCCAAACTCGCAATTATAAAGGATAATTTAATTCAAACTGTTATTTTGCATCACTTTGAAATTTAGTCTAGTCAGCTCAAGTTGACTATATATCAATAACACTTATTCATAATCCCATTAGTTAACAAATGAAACAACATTTAAAGATGATCCAATGCTTTCTATCTTTTAATATTTGAGATCGAATTAAACCTTGAGACGTATTTGGGCCAATACATTGATATCATGTTTCATAACTGTGCGCTGCATGCAAACTATAAGATCATTACCTAGGCTGTTCAAAGTAGACCTACATTTGGGTTTGTAACGGTTTTTCTGAAAGCAGGATGTAATGCAAGAAAGAGGTCTGAGGATGTAAATAACTTAAGATATTATAATTAATGCCATGGAGTATGTTATTTCGACATTGGCATGTCATATATCACATCCACTACTAACAAAAGAGGGGGCGTTTCACACCTGTTGTATCCATAAGATCTTTTTTTTTCAGAACGAATTTATCTTTACCCCTAAATCATGCCGCGTCTGACTTATTCATAACATGTGTTTTTTACCTATAGTACATAAAAACTAGAAATTGTCGTCTAACTGAAAAACGTAAGATCTGAGAAACGCGCATGATTAATGATACTATAATTATTTTAAAAGAAATGCAACAATAATCCACTCGTGTAGGCTAACTCAAACAGGAATGCCCTGAATTAGAACCATATACCCCACTGCGTTCTTTCTTTGTGGGGGATCAGCGTTTTTAATCAAGGAACACATGTCTGTCAAAGATCAGATATGAGTTAAGTCAAAGTGCAGTGCATGCCATCGATGCCTCATGTATGTAACACTTGTATTATGATAATTATTTTACAACCGTCACTGATGCATTGGGCAATGAACTTTTCAATCTTTGTTCAGAACATTCAAAAATTCATTATTAATCGCTCAGCTTATGGTTCTTATATTGGTTCTCATAACTGAACATATTTTTGTTTTGAGATAATTATGATGATTACCAGCCTAATACTATGATAATTGTAAATATCTTAAAGACTTAACCCAAATGTGTTAATGCGAAGATACATGTTATACATGTGTTAAGTGCAAACCATTTGGCTGACCTTACTTCCTACATGCCCCTATATATGTGAATCAAGGATGGCAAATATTTGACAAATCAAATTAAAAGTAGACACCATGGCGTCATCCAGCCCTGGTACTTACCCGCATTGTTTTTTTTTATTTATTTAAATTCGATTCCTGTACAAACAAGTTCTTCCATCGAATGTCTAGTGATCACATAATGAATAACAAGTAGTACCAAATATCATTATAATGACAAATATTATAATAGTCAAACGACTTGCATTATAAGTACATGAAATAAACTTGGTAGGAGATATTCAGATCTCACCCAATACATCTTACAACACAGATATAGTTTTACAAATCAATATTTTGCCAGACAAAATGGCTTGACTTATAACTTTCGTAAGAGATGTTTATAAATCTCACTCAATAGACCTTGTATCACAATCAAAATCTTAACAGTCAATATTTTGCCAAAACACAAATGGCCTACGTGAGTTGTTACGACACATCAAGTAAACATATTATACATTTATGCTTTTCAGACATTAAATTGTAGATTCTTTATGAGATATTTAAATCTCATTCTGTCAGTTGTACTTTGTATATCACAGTTTAGTAAATCCCATTCCTTTAACCCTCTAACATAGGGACTCTTCTGGATTTTTGACAATCTAGTAAAATTGTTTTTCATTTTAACCTTTGAGTTACTTCTCAACCGGATAGTATGTTTAGGCTCATAAATATTAATAGCCTGTTTACTTTGGTCATACATGATTTTTAAAAGACTCCGCTTTCTACGTATCTTCAAAAATTCTAACCTATATTTTGTATGCAGAACATCAACATTAGATTTTAGCATACCCTGCTTACTATACTCAATAATTCTAACTGCTCTCAAATGAAGCCTATCTAACTTATTAATTTTGTCTGCGTTACAGGAGTCTATTAAAAAATCCCCATAATCAAAATGACACATCACCATAGTTTTATAAATTTGAAGTGCCGTTTTTTCAGTAACAAACCTTCTTATTTTGGCAAAAATACACAACTTGCCCTGTACCTTCTTTAACACATGATCTATATGTGCATTCATTGTAAGTTTATCATCCAGATAGATACCCAAGTACTCATACACATGTACTCTTTTTAGTTTTTCCTCTCCTATATATATATCCCCAGTAGTCTCCAGAGGTTTCTTTGTATAACTAACAATCATATATTTAGTTTTTTCCTCATTTATAGTAAGTTTGTTGCACTGACACCAATGAATCAAAATATTTAGTTTCTTTTGAGCCTCCATTAAAGACAAGGCCTGAGTAGTACCACTTCCAACCAACAAAGTATCATCAGCGTACATTACACAAGAATCTTTTTGAAATAATTGAAAAAGATCATTTACATAAATTATGAAAATTAAAGGCCCAAGAATTGAACCCTGAGCAGTTCCGTAAGTTAAAGGCAATTTATCTGACATACATTCATTTACAGTTGTACATTGATATCTTCCTTTTATATAAGATTCCATTAGAATTAGTGCTCTATTGTCAAAACCATACAATTTTAATTTCTTTAATAAAATATCCTGGTCAATGGAATCAAACGCATTGTTGTGAAGTCAGTGAAAAAAAAACCATTGTCATCATTAAGTCTCTGTCACCAACGGGGTTTGGGTAGCTACAGGAGGGAGGGAGGGGCCATGTGGTGTGGGCATAGGGGGTGGAGGTAAATAAGGGTTGGAAGGGTCATTAAATGGGAGCATTTTTGGGAAAAGGTACCTATTGGCATATTAGGCCACTTCATGACCAACAATTTGGGGGATGTGTTCTAATTATAAAATGATTATTTGACATAATTATAGCCAAAAGTTACATATCATAATGTTTCTGAAGTCCCATGGATTGTGCTGCTTTTTATTTCATAGTTCTACAATAATATCTATTTCCTTTGCAACTGTATATAACAATATAGCCCATTACATCCAAATTACAACGGAAATTTTACAATAGCCCCCCTCCCCCCCCCCCACCCCTTCCCATTTTAAATTTTTGAATCTGCTCCTAGGAATTCCCCCCATCTATATCCCCAATCCCAGCCAGGTTGCAACGTAACTGAAACATACTTCTTTAGTCAGTTTGTTACTTACTAAGATGGTACATAACAATTATGTTATTGTGGAGAGGTTGAAACCTCTCCAAATCAGAATGTTTAACATTATTTTGTGGTGAGGTTAGGATGAAACCAAAACATAACATTATAAGAACATTCTATTTGGGTTCAAAAACGTAACCAGAATGTTGTCATAATGTCACAGTGCAACGTAACAGCAATATGTTGCAGTGACGTAATTGGGAGTCATCAAAAGAACGTAACAAGAACCAAATACAGAACCAACCAGAACGTTCCTGCAACGTTATAATACTGTCGCATCCTTGGCTGGGATGTTGCCGAGTACGATAGAGGAACACCACCTTTTGTTGTAGCAGGGATACGGAGCGGAGTGGAGAAAGTTGGTGTTTGTATGTTTGTAGGGAAAGGGAAAACTGGGCAGAGGGCTCCGAAGAGACAGACGTTTGTCAGTTCTCTCTAATTATCGCCCTGATGACTTCTCCCCGCACCAGGCACCGGGCCCCTAAACTGACCCGACCTACAAACACTTTTTTGTGGGCTACTCAAACAGTCAAAGCCTCATATGTATGCACTGTCTCCATGTGTTTATTAATCAACGAAACGATTAATCAACGAAAGTGATTTAGTGTAGTAAAATGACTAAAGTATAAAGAGGCTGCTGCAGAAATTTAAGATGTGCTTTTTTAGTTTTCGGATATTTTATTTTTCTGGTAGTGCCATGTGTATTTTCAAGTTGATTATTTGCTGGAGGTTTGTTGGTATGCCTCTTCTGCATCTTTACCGTACCGGCTGGCCAAGGTCCTTGAGGCCTTGGTACAACTCGTAGGCATTGTCACTGCATGGGTTCGAGTCCCATGCAGTGCAGATAGGACATTTGGATGACCCCTGCACGGAATTGTGCCCAATTGTCCACATGATCACAATGGGATGGCCAGACACACTGTTTGAATTGCATCCTGTATTTCATATTTTAAAAAAATGATACTATATGTAATGCCCTGGAAAGATACAGATACACAGACATAGAAACCGAGTGCAACTCACATCTGCAAATATACATCAATCCGGTTGGGGTTTCTAATCTAGATGCCTTAATTTGTGAAAATTGTGCTTGTGATTGTATATTTTCATTAGCGTAGCAGGAGGGAAGGGATCTGTCCCAGGGACATGGTATCTGATAAGGTGATACGAGTGTGATACCCAACCAAGGGTATCCAGTTATGGGGGGTGGGTGGAAAGCAAAACATATGGCCAGATCAGGTGACCCCTGTGACCCCCTCCTCCAGGGTTGGGGTCAGCTGTTTCAACAGGCCCCATAACAGAGCTCAGGGGTATGTGGGGAAATTGGCCCCAGGGTCATGTACGAACATTTGGGAGAAAAACATATGATATACATGTGCCTTCATAGAACTAGCTGTTGTTGTAGGAGCAAAGGGAAATTGAAATTATGTACGTTGTATACACAGTATGGTTGTGTGAATCATCCATGCATGATTAGTTACTAGTTACATATGGGTTGAGTTAACGGTAAATGACTGGACATCTTATACAAAGCTATAGGTTGCATGTAACCTTATGAGTATGGCGCCATTGACAGTTCATCACTGAACTCCCCATCTTAAAGGGTCCGTTGCACGTAAATTTAGACGCTGCTATCTTTTGTGTAACTGACTTCTCTTAAGTATTCTCAATATATTTCAAAAGAGAAAAAGTGAAAATATTGAAATATTAATGAATTATCAAGAAAAGAAAATTGAATTTGGGAAATCCCTAATTTCTGGGTCTTTTATTACTTCCCTTGCTACGTCATTATGATAGGAATTCCCCTGAGAAATAATTTGGGATTTCCCTGTTAATGAATGATACCACATGAGTAAATGTTACAAAAATTGATAACCTGTATGTTGCCAAATATATTTATTTGGAATAAAGACACATATTATTTTCTATACACATTTTTGGATGGGGGAATCCCTTTAATGAGAATATAGGGATTCCCAAGTAGTCACCGTGTGACGTCACAAATTTTGGGATTTCCCTTATAAAAATATTATTTTAAACAAAATCTTAAAGTTCCATAACTTTGTCAAAAATGGAAATATTCTTAAGATATCTCTAACATTATAGGTTCTTGATGCAAACACCATGTGCAAAGAATGTCACTGGAAAATGTTCATCCTATTATTATATGTAAGGTTCCCTTTAAGTTGCTCAGGATTTTTGAAACTCTGACAGAAATATAGATATTGAACTCAATACAAAAAATGCTCTAATAATAAGGGCCTAATGATAAGTAAAAACAACTTTGCAACTCTCAAGTCAATTGCCTCAATCTGGTGCCCTTGTGTCATGGATAATTGATAAATGATTAGTAAAACAAAGTAAACGTTTAAATACCTTTTCTAGATGCCATCAAATGCCAATGGTTTCATTTAACTTAGTGTAGTAAGTAATCATAGAGGTATCATAGGAAATTTGCCATGGAATGCCCTGATAACATTGTATACATTATTTGTAGTTAACTCAAACCATTATCACCTATATAGTGATCACTGTATTAATGATTGTGGTTTAGTAAAAATAACAAAAATACGGGAACGACTTGCATCCGATTGCCCTCGGATAATTAAAAATGTAGGTTTCCTTGGGACCCATATTTTCACTGAACCCACCCACCCTCAGCATCCAAAACACCCGCATAAGCTGGCATCTGCTTGGAGAGTGCCCGCAGCATGTTGACCTTTGACCCCGGACCTCTAGCGCCGCCTGGTGTGGGGTTAAAGAGGGTGGTTGCTAAGTTCCTGCCAACAATCGGCCGCCATGATTGTCGTAAATGACCTTGTTCGCTCGCGCCGTCATTTGTTAGTACAAATTATAGGCTGCTGCCTGAAACTGATGGTAGGGATGACGGGGATGATATCCTTTGTTTGCCCTCCCTAGTTCTGTGATTGTTTCTAAACGGTTTTAATTGGATTCCAATAGCATGAGCCCTCAATGTAGATTCTCTGTTACGCTTGTGTATGCACTGGTATTGGTAAGGTTTATTGATCAATAGATTTAGAGTAATAACTTTATTTTGTCTCTCGTGTTGTTGACTTTAAATGAATCAAATGATTAAAACAACTTGACCAATCATTGAATGATCAAGGAGGCCCGGCCCCCTCCCCCCTTCCCTTTTATAGGAAACCTGCAGCTGTACTTATGGACTCCTTTTTAATTACTTCCCCTAGATAAACAGCCGATAAATAGTCTAAAAGTTAAATAGGAAACAGAATAGGAAGGAATGACATTAATTAGATCATCGTAATTAGAAAATATCGTGTGTAATTGTATTTCTATTTTCCTATCTTCCTATCTTCCTTGTAAGTTGTAGATCTAGATATGAGACGTGCTGACCAAGTATTTGTCTCAATTGTTTGTGGTTTTATTCACCACTGGTACCAAGGCTCAGGTTGTCACACAAATTAATCACTGAGTAATTATCATAGACCCCTATACTGACGGTTACGTTAGAGACAATCTTTTGTGATTCATTGTTTAACTATGATAACCCTGAGTCTTCAATTCAAATTCTGAGAACATGATACATTGGGTTCAATAAATGGACCATGTTGTGGTAGATGCCAAACGGAAGTTATTAGTTGAGATTAGGGAGGGATAGTCAAATACATAAATATCAAATTGTTCAATACCTATCACATATTAAATGACAGCAACAGTTTCAATATAACACTGATGTTTCCTTATTGAGAGTTCGTCTTAATTTGGAACATATTGCGAATATTGAATCAAATAAGTTACCCTAGTCCACAGTGTCAGCAATTGAAACTACATTATGATATAGATATATATATACATCTCCTTTTGATACGAAATAACTTTACGTTAGCATTTTCTCCTTATAGAGGGAAACTCTGTTCAACCAATGTGTTTTCAAGAAGCTAAGGGATCGTAAAACAGTTTATTTTGCCATGCATAAATTAACAAGGTACATAAGCTGCTGCAGAAAAAATCACAGTTCTTAGACAGGTTTGATGTGCTGCGTTTGCTGCGCATACTCGTGAGAAAGGTGTATGTATATATACACGCAGATAGATTCGTTGATCAAACCCAGACCCTGTCCTTGACGTCATAATATATTCCAGTCAGTGTGGGACATTGAGAAAGCTATAGATTTGAGGTATTATTGATCTCAACTTTGACTTCAGTACCCATCTTCAATCCGAAATTATACTCTCCAATTCGGTATTTTTCATTATAGACGGACTTAGTAAATGGGATGTATAATAACCGGATGGATTTCCACAAGAATGTGGCCCACAAGTGAAAGATTGTTCTGGCCATGGTTGGTTAGGCCTACTATCTTTACCACAAAAAGTACCACGCTTCTAACCAGACATGTCAGATTTGCGAGTTATGTGGTTCCTTCCTACTATAATATTGTGGTTAGATGGCATGTTTTTCCATGTTATCGACTACTAGACCCATATTTTCGTAACAGATTAGCCTAATGAGGGACATTTTGATAAAGGGGGGTTTACACAGGCCGATGAAATCCTTACGATAGGTCCCTTAGGTTAGCCTTACGATAATCCCGATAGCCTTAGGATAATCCCGATAGCCTTACGATGATCCCGATGACGTTATCGGCCTGTGTAAACCCATGTTATCGTAATAAAATCATTGTCTTAAGGCTGTCATAAGCCTTACGATGATTTGTCGGGACCAATTCCTTAGGATAACCAAAATTTCAGACGTGTTTGAAATATTTTTGAAAATCCTTAGGATAATGACCTTACGACAATGATAATTGGCTTACGATGGTGAAGTTTCTTATCCTAAGAGCCACTATCGGCCTGTGTAAACCCACCCTGCTTAAATATTCCTATACAAATCTATTGGATACTTTCTTTGTCGTAAGCCTTTTCCCCAGCATGATGGATTTATTATCCTAAGGATATTGTCGGGCTGTGTAAACCCTTCAGAAAAATAATCTTAGGATAAATGCTACTGATAGCCTTAAAAAATAATTTACATAAACAATTAGTCTTGCCGATTTCCTCATTAACCTAAGGTTAACGTAAGGGGATTTTCGTAAGGACCTGTTGACGGCCTGTGTAAACCCGCCTTAAGGGTCGCAAGATTAGCAATTCCGTCTCTTAAAAATGATGAATGTTAGTGAAAAACGTTCTCAAAGAGCAAATACTGGGCATAAATCTTGTCGTGACAGACAAAATATCAAATCACGAGACACTTATTAGAATTTCCCGGATTAGCTATGAAAATATGGGCCTTGTGTTCGTTTGGACTTGTGAGTTGAATCATTGTAAACACAAAAGGAAGAGGCGTTGACATGAGCTATTTGAATATGAATCCCCATTTTCAAACTACTGCCCCAGTTTTACTTCTTGTGGCTGACCACTAAAAATCATACCTCAACTTGGGTCATTCAACCACACATTCTGAAATTCTGGCCCACCTTAGGTCCTAGAAAGAAATGCCTTCTCTTCCGATGCTTAATTCATTGCTCTCATACCCTTACTGCCATGGTTAGAGTTCGAATGTAGGCATACTTTAGTTGACGACCGAATCATAATAAAAAAACGTTCTGTTAAACACTGCTCACGATATTATCGAGTTGGTACTATTTCATCTGAAATAGAGGGCTGATCCCAGTGGATGATCACCTCGGCTTACAAAGTTAAAAATAAGGTTTAAATAGCAATTTGAGTAGCAAGGGGGAAGAATAATATTATTTGACCATGCAGTCTCATAGGATAACAACAGACCAGGCTAAATAATCGAAATCTATAAATACTTTTTTCTCCAATTTCTTGAATTTGAATTAACTGTTTATGAGAGATCACAAAATATATATTAATGAATTACGTCATGGAAACAGATAGAAGTTGGTCACGTGGTTGCAACATCTGAATCAATTAAGTTCCCGGATGTTCGGGACTATGCTATTGGCATCAATTACATTTGTCAGAGTTGGCATGTTTGTAGAGTTTGAAAAACGTGATTACTTTAATAGGGATGGGTGAAACAAGGATATTAGGTAATGCTGCAATTAACAATATGATACATGTAATCCAGAATCCTGATCTATGTGCACTAGCCGCCTTAATGTAACCACTGGAAGATCACATAATATTGTGAAGTGTTTTTGTTATTGAAAAAAAATGTTTATGCACAATTGGTTCCTTTTATGTCTTTGTTTATCAAGATCAGTTGACTGAGGGGGATCACCATTATTTATATCGATTGAGGGAAAACAAAACAGTGTATGTTATGTATAGCACATTGAAGTCAGAAGTATACCATAATTCAAGACACATGTATAGCCTTGTTAAAATCAGAACAGCAAATAGTTTGTAACATCAATATTAATATCTTTCATGCTTGCTACCCTTGTCTATCAAATTGAGTATTCATCTGTTATCATAATTATTATCAAGATTATGTATGTTATGGAATATCCATTTGGTGTTATAATGTTGATCATCAAAGATAATGATTCAAAAAAGAAAAAAGAATATATATATAACTGAAGTTTGCAGATATGTCACTATTTGCTCTGTAGCTCGATCAATCAAAAGAAACCAAACGGTAGCCTTTACTTTCACAGAGTGCATCAGTTTTTCAGTGACCACCAATCGCAGCTCAATAGAAATCCAGTGCCCATTGTGATAAGAGTGGTGTGATATAGAGGTTAGTATCGTTCACAGAGGAAGTGCCTATCTCTGTATAGACAGATAAGAAGTGTGAGGTTAACCAGAACCTGAGCAGACTGCTTTTAAAGAGTCTACTCACAGAAAGTGTTCTTTTTACAATGTAGACGACTACGTCATATGTTATTATCCATTAACTACTACGTCATAGAGCGTGACTTAATACATCAAAGTCAAAATATGTTATATGCAAAAGAAAATGTCTTTAAAATGTGTCATTATTAGAAAGAAGATAACGTTATTATGATGGGTCCAGGGTTCGAATTGAATAGGTCTGAGGTATAAAGGTATACATTGTTATGGGTAAATTTTAAATAAAGTTCTTATCTTCAGGCCGTTACATAGAACATGCAATTTCTATTATAAAATGTTGTTATTATATCTATTTTTCTTACAACAACTGATCTTCTAATAGAGTATGATGAGTAATATAAATCAGTTTTAAAATGTTCTAATCAGAAGAATTTGTTCAATAAGTTTAACATCATTAAGTACAGAACAGTTCAAGTTCGAAATATTTATCTATAACATTAAAGACAAATTCCTTGATGTAATGAAAATTTGATATATCATATCAAACATCATTTGCCTAAAATACCACTGCCAGGACTGTGACTTTGTGTGTGATAATTGTATACGTACTGGAGAAGGAAACTGTCGGCAAGCCTTTCTTTGCTCAGGTAGAGTCCATGGAACTTGTGAACAAAAGCAGAATCCAAAGAATGTAGGCCAGGCGTAACTTGGTCTATTCTTCAGTAAGAGAGAATCACAAAACGGGTATGAATTTGCACTATGTCTGTCTAGACAAGAAGACTGCCTCTAGTCTGAGAAAACTGATATCACCTGTTTTTGACACACCTCGTGCAAAAATGCCACCGTTTGTGTCTTAACTGTTTCGTTTGGCTTTAGTTACCTAGCGTGAAGGTGTGGTAATCAACTAAATACATTTTCTTCGTAAGTTTTACAAAAAGGTATTCATGATACCATGGAAAACATACTTGCATAGACCAATCAAGGTTCCTGTGAAAACTTAAAATACAGAAAATGAATATACAACACTGTCACCAAGGGAGGGGGAGAGGACGTTAGTCAATAATTATTATTCAAAAGGTCAATTTCAGACAAGTGCGTACTTTCTACAATATTTATAAAGCGTTTTTTAAGTACTTTCCTGGTTTGTTTCTTTACTTATGTTCACTGCTGTTCCTACGTTTGTTTCGCGTCTTTTGGCTTCTTTTACATATATTTGTATGTTCAAACAATATTGAGAAAAAGGCCAGAAAATCTTTGGTTTCATCAATACCTGAATTACAGTCTGTGTTGCAGAATATAATTATGAAGACAATTTATCATTTATTTTCACTGTCAAACTCGCATGTGTATTCGTTCATACTGTCAGATGAGTTGATGTATTGCCTTTGTCAAAGACTCGCGTGGCCAGCACGTGGTGTAAATGACGTCTTATCTCCTAGGGTGATAAACACATCTTGTATGCCACAGGATGTTATCTCCTCCCCAGATGGTCTGCGCATGCGCGGTATGACCGGAAGGGGGACCAAAGGGTTCTTGAGGTCGAGGGGTATCGCCAGAGGTGAGAGGTTAAAAACCCTCTAAATGTTGCGTAAATGGCCCTGATATCCGGACATGGTACCCATTAGACTAGAGCCAGGTGCCACTAAAGAGTTACATAATTAGGCTGATGTTTATGTTTATTTTGTTTTGTTTGTAGTGGAATCCAACAAATAAACCACTAGGAACTTGTAAATACAGAGTGGGATTGGTCCAGACGTTACCTCGCTAAACTAGTACTGTACATTATAATCTTAAAGAAATGATTGTGTTCAGTCGTCTTCCCAATAAGCCCATCCCATATAGGGGATTTCCAGGGTTGGACAAGGGTCAGACAAAATTCATGTATAAAATCATCTTTGTCTCCTAGAGTTAGGGTTACTGAAGGAAGCAAGAACTATGTTTTCCTATATCCCCAAGTATTGATAAAACATTATGATTTCTAAAATTGTACCAATTGAAAGATTTGCAAGTTTGCCAGCCAATCAAAATGCTGTATTTCAGGGCAAAATAGGGTTGGACATTGTAGATTTGGCTGACAGGCTTTAACATTGGTTCCTATGGGCGAAAAAACAATATATGAACCTGCATTTTACAATTTTAGGAAGAAATTTATCAACCAAATAACTATGGTTAATTTTGTATTATGCATGTGTGTTCATGGAAAAGCATGGAGGCAATTTTGAAAATATTTCATGGTAAACTTTAACTTTTGGTGTAAACTCGGATGGGTGTATTGATTACATTAAATACCTTTCGAGAACAACAGCAGTGACAATAGCAATTACAATGTCTTGGAGAAACCATGTTTCTTCACAAAGTAGATGTTTACAAGGCAGCCTCCTATAGAAACCACAGGCGCACCAGACTGGTATTCTTATTAGATGGCCTAAATTAATTGACCTAATTACTCCAGAGTTTACTTGAGGACTGACCCAGAGTTGCACTGAATCCCAATGGTCATGACATGTATACCTTTCCCAGGCACGAGGTCGGCAGTTAGCCTCATAGCTACCTTCACATAAAATCCATAGTCTGTTTTAGGAATGTTGACGCAAATGCTCTGTACCCACAACAGAGCACACGTCAGCAGATTACTCAACCGATTCTTGTACCAATTTGGATCACTAATCATTCAGCATAATTATGAACTACTGAAATGTAGATGTTTGATGTGAACCGATGCCAACATACGCTGAGTATTCTGGTAGAATCCGTCAGTGGCTACTGTTGGAAATCCAAATATTGTATGTGAAACAATGAAATGATAAGAAAAAGAAAAGAAAAGAAAATCGGCCGATTTTAGCACTGATCAGTAGGCCGACTTGGTCAAATTCCTAGTGGTGATGATGCTTTACCAGTTTACACCTCAGCTGTTCAAGTCTTGAATTTCTAAACGGGGTTCTCGTTATAAACCATGATTTGGGATAACAAACCAAACTTTTGAAGTTAATAACCTTTACATAATATTAATAATATCGTATAAAGGCTACTAAGTTGAAATTGTTGGTATGTATGTATATCATACGTTTTTTGAAAGACATTCCTATTGTGAGAAATGCCTCTTCATGCAAACACAAAAACCGTTAATGCCAAAGCACACAGAGTAGTCTATAGTCAGCGCAGCCATGATACTAACCTACTTTTAGACCTTAATTACCACATGGAGACCATCACAGACGCTCTAATTAAACACGTCAACAGTCTCCCCCTATTGGCCATGGGCGGAACTACGAGTTCAGCCTAACTCAGATTAGGCCCAATTAGGTCACGTGATTCCTACCTAATTAAACCAAAAAAACAATCATCATGAGCCAAGTGCAGATCTAATGTCTTTTGAGGTCTGTGAATGGTAGAACATGATCTTAATTTGTTAATTTATTAATACGCATCCGGGGGACATTGACTGTTATTGCCAGGTATAGCCAGATCATGATTTCGCAATTAACAAAAACATGAAAGGGCACATTCATACAAATATTTAAGTCGTTTTCTAAGTAGCAATTTACCGTTCATGTGTTCAAAAGTGAACAAGTCTTAATAACACTGACCAATATAGATCTGTGTTTTTGAAATACTGTCTGACTTCAAAGCAGGAAAGTTAAAAGTAAAACTGGCTTGATTGTTGCTGGATAAATGTATATGGCGAAAACTGCGTCAAATCAAATTTCCACAGAGGATTGATCTTATACCTACAGTACTGATAGTGTGTTATGTAATATCCAATTCCCCTCGCAGTCATTCAATATCATGCTGCCATTGAAGTGCATCCTGTGATATTTAATCAGCCATGTTTTGATATTTGATATGTCGATTTGACAAAAACAATCTTATTCTAGTTTGATTGGGCAGAGCTGTACGAGAAGAGTGAAGTATCTAGAACCAACTGAAATTTCTGATCTAAGCAGTCTCCAATACGGGACATCCGAGCTAGTCAAAATACTAGTAGGCGGGGCTAAGGGGGCTGAAGCTGGTTCCCAGCCTGTTTCATGACCGGAAGGTAGGGCAGATCTGGTAGGTTTTGTATAGCTGGAAGAGGGTTTGAGTCAAAAGGTCACACTTAAATTCCTGATTATAAATCTAAGTTTTGACATATACATGATATTGTGTAGCCTCAGGACATACGAAAATTTCCAAATGCAGTTTGAAATCTTCTCTCGAGGTCTGAAGGCAGGATGGTTTCTGTCCCCACATAAGCACTTTTGATCAATTATACCTGAACAATAAAGTATGCTGTCTCTTGCAGGTTACTTGTGGGAGCCCCTAAAGCCCACTCTGTCCACCAGGCGTCTCTGAATGCATCCGGGGCCCTGTACCAATGTTCTGCCCACCAGGTGCCGCCCTGTGAGCAGGTCAAACTCGACGACAAAGGTCAGTTACTCAGAGAATTTTTATTTTATTTATTTTATTTATTTTATTTATTTTATTCATTTATTTTATTTTATTTTATTTATTTTATTTATTTTATTTATTTTATTTATTTTATTTATTTTATTTATTTTATTTATTTTATTTATTTTATTTATTTTATTTATTTTATTTATTTTATTTATTTTATTTATATTATTTATTTATTCATGCATTTATTCAGTTATTTCAACAAATCATTCAAGACCCTGACCATGCCCTGATCGTCCATGGTGATGTATAGCAATACCTTATTTCAGGTGAAGTCACATTTACTAGTATCTAGTTTCGAATTTTCTTGAGGTATTAAGTTCAACGCTGTGCAGTAATTTTCCAAAGACTCCGTGTCCCCAACATCTTTAGTCTGGGAAGATTGGAAACCATAACACAATGAATTAGTTTGTGCCTATTGCGCCAGTGTCACACTAATATCACTAATCAGCTAATGGCAAAGATCTATCAATGAATAATAGTACCAATTTTAACTAGAATCATAGTCCGATATCCATCCCTTTCATAAAGATAAATGAAAGATCTATAGAATTCAAATGAAGGAACACATGTTCAATACCTTTCATAAAAGATATTATTAGGAAATGGTTTCTTGAGTACAGTCAATAGGGGACGACACTGTGACAAAGATATGCCAACAACTACATTAACTTTGAACTTGTGCCTTTCATCTTTTTAGTTTAATCGCCGTACAATCTTTAAAAAAAATACCCAGACCTCTATATAATTGAGCATACCAAAATATGACGGTTTTTTTCAATAAAAAGTTTAATTCAATGATGCACCAACTTTAATTAAGGTTTTGTTGATCCTATAAAGTTTATTTTGACACTATTGATTGTCAATCTCCTTCAAGTATCAATATCCAGAATGATGAGTAAACATAAACCAGGGACGGATCCAGAGATTTAAAAAAAAAAGGGGGGGGGGGCCTAATATAGGATTCGAGGCGCCCCATCCAAGGGCTATAATTTTGCATTAAAAAATCTAAATTTAGCAACAACAAAAATGGCCATACATTTGGCCCATACATTATACAACCAGGCACATATTTATCCGTGAGATGATAAATCTAGAGATGATCAAAAACTATAAAAACGTCTTTCCTCACCTCGTCGATGGCGTGGCTAGGTAACGAACAGGTGAGCACCTTCATCATGCAGGGGCGCCGTAAGATGCGGATCAAGTACGTGGACCAGAAGGAGGACCAGTGGTTGGGGGTGTCCGTCGACAGCTACAGTACCGATGGCGGCGGAGTGGTGGTAAATAATTGAATCATTTTTATTGAATCTAACAATCTTATTTGTACAAAACTCGTCAGACCGTTTTTGAAGACATGTGAAAAATAATCCAATAACAAATTGCAACGTGTCCGGGATTCAGCAGCATGATTATTCAAATTATCTTTTAGATTTATTAATTTTCAAATTCATAAAACTGGGATTGTTATTTCTCGTAGTTATATGTAGCCTACAGTGATTCCCTGATTTCTGACAATAATCTTGGAGAGATAAATACAATAGTATGTTAGGTTAGAGGAACCTTAACAGTGTCTATCAAACATTAGAAAAGGGGTCGGTGATTAAAAAGTCCACAAAAAATCTTTTATTTGATTCTTTCTAAATAACTCAAAGTAAAGTTCCAGAATATAGAGTGTAGAAGTAGTTAAATCATTCGCCATTTTCATATACATGCAATTCATTCTCTGCCGACGTGACACAATAATGCGTAAAATTACATGTACCAAAATGCGTCACAAAAATACCCCTCACTTCCGGAACATATTCCAGGCATGCGCACACCGTTGGGTTGACCGGCGTTACGCTAAGTCCGGGTTCCACATGGCTAACGGCGGCTGTTACGTCACCGACGGGAACATGACGTATAACAGTACGCGCCGTGTGCTGTCCCTCACACGTCAAGGCAAACAGGTGTTACAGAATAGGGAGTACCACTACTCCTACGGACAACTCGGAGTGGCCGCACACTTTCTACAAGTAAGACTTTGAATTTCTTGTTAAGCTCATAATTGATTAGTATCTAACCAATCTTACCTTACGATGGTCTGCCGTGTATGAATATGGACTGTTATAATATATGAATAAACATAGATACATTATACTATTCAAATTGCAACATCTGTAAATTGTATTGGAATTCTTGTCAGCTCACGTTTATTTGTTCCTTGCGTCCGTTTTGGGTTAGACACTAAAGTCTATGACATATTATGTTTTGATCTTAGTAAATCAATAGGCCTACTGCTTTTTATTGTTTGATTTTCTTTGACTGGTGTGACCAAAACTGATAATTAGGATTCGATCTTCTGTATGTCAGCTGTTTTATATTTCTTCCAAAGTTTTTCCAAAGTCTTCCTTTATAGACATGATCATAATAATGCTTGTGATCATGCTTATAACCTATCTTCTTCATTGTAGAGTGGAGACAAGTTATTAATAGGCGCCCCTGGAGTCCGAGATTGGACTGGTATGTAATATCCTAGAGTCAAAGCAAATCGTTTCTTAAGATACTTGCCAATTCCAAAACGTTATGAGTAAAGAATACAATTCGTTTACAAGTAAAGATACTTGGCAAGTTCACAAACCATTTCAAACATGTGTATATTTGTAGGAAATCATTGAACATGGTATTTTATTACAGTCACACAGAATACCGATTCATTGTTCAAAAGAGTCTTTGTTAAACAATTATAATGTCTTATATTCCTATAGGTGGAGTGGTTGAATACACTGATAACCAGGATTACGTGGCCATACCTGAAAGGAGCATACCCAAAAACGGTTACATAGGTAAGTTTGTTTTATTTCCAAAATGCAGTTACATCAGTAATTTCTTATCAGGCCCATATCCAATAAACGAGTAAGTTTTTTTATATCTCTCAAACCGTTTTCATAGGTAACTTTTTGTTATCCCGAAAAAAGGTTACATTCAAAGGTTTTCTTATCCATGTTAACACGCTTCTATACCTAAAAACGATCTACTTATTCACTCTGTCGGCGGTACTTAAAGGTTACTTCTAATATGTGTCTAATCGTGTAACTATACAACATTGATACTAAAAAAACTACCAACAAATGTTTTGTGAACATGTAGAATTTGTTTATCTATTCACATCAAGGCAAAACAGAATTTGAAGCATTGATATGTCCGATATTGTAATTTGACATTCTACATTATAGCACATTCAAACTTTTACAGCGGTTTATTCTTTCTTTCAGGTTATGCGGTGGCGTCCGGAAAATTCTATGGCCCCAAACAAACATATTACGTCACCGGGGGACCGAAAATCGATCTTAACGGACGGGTCAGTGTTAAAAATTGCGTAACTTATAGAATTAAATGTAGGGATTGCTATACGCACAGTGAAAGTCAATATCAGTTTGCAATCTTGCTGCATAGTTCAATACGTACTTCTAAAGGTTTAAGGAGGTTATCTCGTTCTTGATTTTGGTTATAATTTAGCAGTTATAAAAAAACGCTTCTGATTTGTTTCCATGAGGATATGACTTTGTACAACCCTTTTGATACATACCGTTATAGTATGGGGGAAAACATGAGAAATCATGTTGCATAAAATATTATTGATGGGAAAAACTCTCATGACATGGTTCCATGACTATGCTATGATACGACCCCTTATACTACATGTGTACATGCACTGTTTGAAAAACTAATCTATTCCGTTTAATGCACCAAGTATTCACTCCCTTGACTGGGGAGGGGGGCAAAGTCGCCCTCTCGAATCTAAGAAAATACAATGTTATAATTATGTCACTATCTTATAAAAAAAAAAACATGTCACTAAGGCACAAAACGTTCCATGTCCCCATGTCAAATACAAATGCCTAGGGCGATTCTAATGAATATAAGTCCGTTTAGGTTCTGATCTACGCGGGTCGGTTCGACGTGAAGGCTGAGCTGCTCGGGCAGCAGCTCGGGGAGTACTTCGGTGCTGCCCTCTGTGTGGCCGACGTGAACCAGGACGGGCTGGACGACCTGCTCGTGGGGGCGCCACTCTACAAGGCCCGGGTCTACGAGGAGGGCCGGGTGGCCGTATATATCATGAGGCACACGGTGAGCAAGGGTTAATCATAATTTTTCTTAAGGTTTTTATTAAAAATAATCATCAAGGTTTCCATTTTTTAGAGTATTACACATATAAATATGAAAAAAATATTAATTTACAATAATTATGGCTCATTTTATGTAAATTTCAAGAAATGTTCGGTCTAGATGACAATGACAATATCTAAAATAGGTCCTTGTCAATCCAATATGGTTACTTTATAAACAACTTCCCAGCATCCTTTCTATTACCACCAATTGTGTTGTGTTGATAAACATTAAAAACAATGACAATTATCCCCGATGTGTTAGAGTAATTAGGAGTTTTTTTCTTTTTTTAACATTTGATTAGAGTTAGCTTATCGGCTTCTGTCTAATTCCTATATGTACATTTCTTACTGTGTTATGCATTGTTGTTACATTCTTTAATTCAACTGTGTAGGCCTAAGTGGTGTTGTTTAAAAGATTTTCTCCAACTTTAATATCAATTTTTCCGTTCTCAATCTTAAGGATGATCTTTGTCTATTTCTTTCACTGTTTTCTTTTTCAATAAAGAAACAAAGGGTACAAATTTCAAGGTTGAATGCCCTCATATTGTTTTATTATTCCGAGATTTCTTTGTTTTCAGCACGTCTTTGATCACGTGTTTGACCTTATGGGATCAGAGGTCACGGGGTCAAGGTTTGGGTCAGCCATCGCCTCTGCCGACATAACTCTCGACGGCTTCCCAGGTAGGAAACGTCTAGATCTATAGTTAGTAAAAGGTGCGCCGAATCTAGAATGTTTTTGTGATTGTCTATCTTCTAATCTATCAGATAGATCTAATCCCATGGTATGCAAATACGATTGCATGCAATTGGATTTCATTGAAATATATTGGGGAGGAACTTGCAATATTATACCGTAGGTGACACTTGTTCTAGCGGACACTTGTTCTTAAAGTATGTGTGAAAGAATGACAACATTGAAAATGATCATAATATTTGATAAACCTATCCCCAAGCCCATGCAACCCTAAGCCAGTTCGCCCTGTGAAATAACACAAATGAAATAGTGTCTATATAAGACTAGAGGGGCCTAGTAAGTATAAGCATTATTAACGAGAGAATTGCAAAAGCATAATGAAATATCTAAACTGGGAGGGGTTTCCTTCGTGATTCCTAGTAGCAATTTGGAACTTTGTCAAAATGAGAATTCAGAATTCCTATCATAGAATCTCGCAGACCTGTGAGAAATTACGACCAATTGTGTCTTTTCATGAATTGGCGGGGACGGCCACAATTACATTTACCTCAAATTCCCTGGATGGTGGATGCCGCTTTACTAGAATCCCTACCCATAAGTGATTGATAAATGCCGCTTTACCAGGAATCCCACCCCATAAGTAGTGTAATGGACGTTGATTTACCTGGAATACGACCCCATAAGTAGTATAGGGAAATTGGGGGTTGCAGTAGGCATGCAATGGGGCCGTCCATAAATGACGTCATGCTATTTTTGACCTTTTTTATCCCCCCCCCCCCCCTTGTCATGTTTTGTCACGCAACCCTTGACCCCCCTCCAAAAATGACATCATTTCAAGAGAACCCCCCCCCCCCCCCCCCCCCCCCACGACCAAATTGCAGAAGTAGTATAAAAAAGATTATTTTATTGTTGGCTAGGAACACAACTGTCTGTTAGAAAATCTTGTGATCTTGAATAAAAAAATCAGGCTTCAATATCCAAACCTGATCTAAAAATGTCTTGCAAATTATCGAAATTAAAAATTGTTCAACATGATGTCATGCACCACATGATCCCCCCTCCCCCCTTCAGGCTTGTCATGTAAACATAACCCCCCCTCCCCCCCTCCCCCTCTGCTGCATGACGTCATTTATGGACAGCCCCAATTCATGTGATCGCACCTGGAGGTGGGCGTTCTCTCTGCGCCTATTGTTGTCTGTGTAAATTACTTTTATGTCTTTGTGAATAAAAGCAGAAACATACTGCTTTCATCCCCCAAGTCCCAATTTCTCATATGCATCATGGATGTATATTCAGAAAGACATCTCACTTAAAGCTGAAAAAATGCACAACTTAACACATATTCTGGATTCTACTTTGTTATGATATACCATGAAACGATTATGATTGTGATATATACCCAATGAACATTGGTTCTTTACCTCATCCTGACGAAGACTTTCAATCAGTCGAAACATGTTGATCCTTTTGCTACATTAATTGTCTAAACAACGTTTAATAACTAACAGAGTCGTCCATCAAGTTGTGCTTATCGAGATTGGTTTCCAACGTTACTTTTATTTATTTATGATAGATACCCCAGTATCCGATTGCAATCATATAAACGATGTTTCAATAATTGTAATAATGTTTTCATCCTATTCATTAGATGATAGTCTGCCTTTCCATTGAAATAACCCATATTTTCGTAACTAATAGGGGTCATCAGGTGAATTTAAATTAGTATTTTACCATTAGTTATTATGTCTAAGGCAAAACGTATCTACATTAAATAATTCCCCTTATGGGCTTTTTCGCAATGGCATTACTACTATTTTTGAAATATACAATCTCAAGATATGAGGCCCTATTCAATATTTCCATGATTAGCATAATCCGTTAAGAAGATATGGCCTCTGATGATCCGATCTTTAGTTGCTGGAATCAACCTATAAAACCATCATTACAGATATCCTGGTGGGGGCTCCCTACGAGGCCGACGGTCGCGGGGCAGTGTACGTGTATAACGGGTACCACCATGGGGTACGGGCAGAGTACTCACAGAGACTGAGAGCTACTGACCTACATACCGGTCTCAGGGGATTCGGACACGCCCTGACTACACCAAAAACGAGGCAAGGTCAACATTACCCAGGTAACCTTTTTTTCTTGATATGCATTTGGAAAGTTATAATTTGTGTCCATGCTTCTTATGAATTAAAAAGATTGTTTCGTATGTATTAAACCTTTGAAAAGATAAAAACTATTAAATCCCAGTGTGTATGGCGAGCTATAGACCTGATCAGCAAGAAACAGCTCATTTTGTGTTCATTTTATCGTGACATAGCGATAGTTAAGAGTTCTGATAGTTAAGAGTCGAGACCATAGGAAAATACAAACTAACAGGAGGTGACAGCAAGAAGTTAAGGATTTTCATTTGTTTATTGTGTACTCGTTTTATCTATTTCAAATACACTAAACATCAGAATACCTCAAATATCTATGGTATTGACATTATGTTTGGTTGCTTATTTTCATCTGTGTAACGAAAACGTATATCTGTTCATTAACGTATATGTGTTGCATTTCCTGACAAGGAATGCAACACATCAAGTTAAAAGATTCATGAATTAAATAGGTAATCGATAGGATTTCTATTTTCAAATTCAACTAAAAAGAAAAGATGCAGTTAACTTCAAGTTATACCACGTTATTAACCACAATAAAAAAGGAAAACCATTAACAAAACCCTCCCTTCTCAGACATAGTAGTGGGCGCCTATTCTTCCAACATG
The DNA here is from genome assembly GCA_936440205.1 of Lepidonotus clava. NCBI lineage: Eukaryota > Metazoa > Annelida > Polychaeta > Phyllodocida > Polynoidae > Lepidonotus > Lepidonotus clava. Next base: position 20,158,931 of record OW387147.1, read on the forward strand.
GCGGTGGTGCTACCCGTACGCCCCCTAGTGGTGATCCAGGTAAACGCCAGCACCTACCCGGCCCTCATCAACCCTACGGTGGTCAGATGTCACCTCAACAACTTCACCCACAGCCCCCGCAGCTGCCTGGCCCTGGGGGTGGCCTTCAGGTACAGCGGGGTGGGCCTGCCCGACAAGCTCTGTGAGTACCCTTTGGTATTATATATTGGATTTAAGCATTTATGTTTAGTGGGTTATTTGAAAGAGTAAGGACAACCCGTCCCGCATACATTGTTTTTACATTAATTTTCAAATAATTTGATTATTTTAGTTACCAAAGTTTTAATTTCACAGAAAATTAGGTCAGATTAAGTTCCTGTATTAAATACCTTTGGCCTCTAAAAATGTGACAGTGTCTGGGATCTTCAGCTTTATGGATGTGTACATTATTAGCTCTAGAAACTAATTTCACATGGTTTTCATCAATGGTGAAAAAATTTTGATTTTTCGCATGATGTTGCCAGGGTAACCGCACTGTTGATAGAACACGTTGAACACAAAATTAGACTCTCATCATATAGCATAAGCCTCTCATTAACGTTATTCTTTGGGGTGAGTGTAATGTGATTATAACTATATTAATTGTAGTTTGGTGTTTCTAAAAGGCCCATGCTATATGAAACAAAACAGGCCTATATAACATGCTGCAGATATCTAGAAAATGGCTGTCTGTGTTATTCTAATAACAGTTCCCTAATTTCTTTTCCTAACGAGTTGAATATATTTGGCAAGACCAACTACTTTCATATAGGAATAACATTTCAAATGGATATTTCATTTTTCGGAAATAAAAAGATTCTCGCTTGTTGCCCTTTCAGCGTTCACGGTGACGGTGCGGTCAGACATTACCCGTGTGGATGGTCCCCTACCTATAAGGGGTGGTTTTCAGAACGGGACGGTCAAGGCTCGGGGGGTCACTCACCACGCCCTGCCCGTCTTCACCGCAGTGGTCAAGGACTGGCCGGCCAACAGTCGCTGGGATGACCACTTCATCTTTGTACTAAATGTAGGTTAATTACTTATAATATTTGTACTAAATGTATAATGTCAATTATAATATTCCATTTAATACTTTTAAGTCCTTCATTTAGAATGCCAATTTACATAAATCATCAGTAGGCCTATATGAACAGAGTTTTACGACAATCACAAATCAAAGGTTATAATGATGCTATACAAAGGAGAAAAGAAAGGAAAAGAAAATATAGCAAATATAGTATATATATATATATATATATATATATATATATATATATAGAATGACGTGTTTTCCATGCAGTAGGCCTACTACATGTACATAATTCTTTGGATATGTATAAAATGTATGCATTTTCTCCACGTGAAGGCCTTTAAACGTGCTGGACCGATTTAAAGGAAAACATTCAGCATGCGTTCAATCAAGTCTACAATGGGTGGTAATTTAGTCTTGTATAAGATTATATCTTTTCCGTTCATTGATTACAGAAACACGTGGTAGACGTCATAACTCCGCTGAGTTTATCGGTAGAAGTTGACCTAGTGACGTCATCAGGGAACGATGCTAGAGCCTTGCAGCCAATGGTCGACAAATATTGTCAGAGGAGTATGATACTCGCGGTAGGCAATCCCTTTTCAACTAGCTTTAGGCCTATTAGCTAGGCCTATTAGCCTAAATATAACTATTGCACTGCCATAATCATTTGCAATTGATTTACTTCTTATGCTTTCAGGGCAGTTCCATGGTAGTATACCGATATGGAAATAGATAAAGTGTTGTTAAAAACTATTTATCTTCTTATCTAGTTCGTCTACTGCCTTTGTTTTGAAACATAAGAATATCTAATTGGTTTCTATTACTGATATATAATTTCATGGGGAAGAAAAAACACAATAGGCCTAATACCATCCCTTTTCTGCAGATCCCCTTTGACAAGTTCTGCGGTGATGACAACCACTGTAGAACCGATCTCCAGCTGCACGCCTTCGTTCAATGGCCGTCTCCTGACATCCGGTACGTCATCCTGGGTCAGGAGGAGCCAATCAGCATCGAGATCCACGTCAACAACGTCGGGGAGAAGGCCTACATGACCAACTTGACCGTCACCCACCCGCCTGACCTACAGTTCTATGGCACGCGGAAAACTAGCGAAAACAGTCATGTGACCTGCGCGCCACAGGACCGGAACGAGTAAGTGCGCGCGCAGCCTGGTTGGTCTTGACTTTTTGCGCATGTGTACACGTATTTCTTCGCTTGATTGTTACAGGGAATCCCTAAAAGTATTTGGGCCACAATTATGCATTTCCCGTATACATGTACATTGGTCCCCTTAACTCTTTCTAATGTCCTTTGAACCCTTAAGCTTCCCAGCCCTTGGAATGATTGAGCACTGAGTTCCTTCTGTGCAAGATGGCGCCACCTGACCATAAAATCCCCAAGGGCAGTTCTCTGGCAGGTTGGGGGGAAAGTCTATTATATTAGATATAACGACTCATGAGATGTAGGATAGAAGATATAAGATAGTTATATATTTTGAACGCCCCTCAAATCAATATTTCATTGATATATTCCTTCCGCAGGTTTGACTATGGCAACTTAATTACTTCCAGTTTACCTTCTTACCCCTCTCCGGAAACTTTCAGAAATTTTACTTTCTCTGTTAGGACATTTACTACCTATATATTGCCCCGAATGACCAAGTCCCTCAACATTAGCTTAATTGTAACCCTGCCAGCTCCTTGAGCGGAGCACAAATTGATCCATGCATTGCGTTCTTACAAAATACATCGATCATATCCTCTTTCACAGAGCCGACGATGGGACCGCTCTCTTGGTGTGTGAGATGGGTAACCCGATCCCCGACTTCAAGCTGAGGAGTGTGACGGTGGTGTTTGGGCGTCCTCCAGTGTACCACGGCGACCAGAGTTACCTCCAGGAGGAGCTGCTGGTCAAGGTGTCCACCCGTACCCGCAGCCAGGAGCCCTACCTGGCTAATAACGACCTGGACTTAACCCTACCGGTCAGGGTGTCTGCCCAACTAGGGCTCACAGGGTAAATGGAACTAAATGCATTAATATTGATACACATTAAAACGATTGGTTGGTATCTATTGATAGCATATCAATGCTGCATGTTCTCCTAATTCTAATATTTCAGAACGTTTGATTATAGATTTAAGGAAGGTCGTCTTCCGGTTGAATAGTAACATTATATTATCTTCAAAAGTCCGATCTTTGTTTCAAATTACATATATGGTCGAAACTGATTGGGCTAATAAATGATAAAGTAGTATTCATCATTGGGAACCTATGCATAGCACAGATTATCGGTGAAATTTAATTTTCGACCTGAACGCGGCATTGAATTATTACTTGTAATAATTATAAATGTTGTTATTAACACTCAGATAATGTTGTTGGACTTTCATAACACCCTGATTCGAAAAATGTAGTTGCAATACTCTCTATCATATTCTAGATGTTACAGTACAAAGTATAACATTGGATTATATTTATATCAGAAAAAGAACAATTAAACTGTAAGTAGGCCTAATGAGATTAAACAACATGTAGGGGGGTGATCCTGATCAATAGCTAAGAGTTTTGATTTCATTCTCTCAGTGTCTCGTACCCTGAACAACACTTGTACGTCATGGAGATGGCCAACTCTACTGCCGACGGAGACAACAATGACACAACCCTGTTGGTGCCGGCAATCAGCGAACCGGAAGTCTACCACACCTATGACCTGCGCAATGAGGGCCCGGGCCTGTTTCCGGGAGGTCACGTAGAGGTCATGGTCCCCGTGGAGAGCAGGGACGGGCGCCACCTCATGGAGTATAGCGTGGAGGTATTTGAAATGTTTTTGATGATGAAAAGGATGTAGTTGTTGGTGCATAGAAGGTTATGAGTTTCGAGTGGAGAAAAATATTCCAAGAGGTCAGACCATGCATTTTAAAGGGAAGCCAGAGGCAATGTAGCGTTCACAAACTGTTGAAATACAATATAAGCAAATTGTAATAGACATAAACTATGCCCGCACGGGTGCGGATCAAGGAATTCGATAAAAGGGGGGGGGAGGCACCTATATTACGCCAATTTTACATTAAAGAATTTAGAGAGCAGACCAAAGAGAAAATGTTCTTTTTAAACATTATGTTGACAGCTTATAGTTTACCATAGAACTGAGTTCCGGTCATGGAATCCGTTTTTATAGTTATTTGAGCTGGAAATCCTTGTCACGCACAGATCTAAGTTACAGAGCGTCATAATAAGAAATGCACTCTATAGCATACCATAGAGTTCCACGATATGAGAAGTCAATCTACCAATATTGACCATTATTGCACAGAACAATCCATATAGGTTTATGGATAATGTTCACACCTGGACCAGGGCGTTCTGGTGGTACAGTGGTACTGGTAGGGTGTTACTGTAGGCTTCATTATTTAAAGGTTGGCAGTTGAGTTTAAGTCTCTGTCCTGCTGTTTGACACCGAAAGTGTTATCAAAGGTCTAAGGACCACTGGCTGTTGTGTGTATGGGACCACACACATTGAAGAGCACCTGCCTCGGTAAAAGTGTAGGGGTATAGTCTCTACCTCCTATAACAGATTCAATCATCCAGGAGCAAGGGTAAAATAACCCAGTGCTCCAGAACCACTGACACTGGTGGTTCAAACCATCAAACAACACCTGGATTATTTTTTTGGCAGTTACAATAGCTCGTGGATATCGAAACCTAATTATTGGATTACATATGGGCATTGATGACTACTATCCTACTCGTGTTACGTAGGCCTACATACACGTAGATGGAACATAACCCACAATACTTTCTTCACAACAGTCCACTAAATCTTATGTTCTCTTTGAAACGTATTCATATTACTAGTGTGTTCCGCCTTTCTGTGAATAATGATCTGTCTACTTTCTGACTAAAACACCTCGTGACTTTTACATATACACATGGCCATACATACATATCGGATAACGTCACGCGCTTTGTGCCTCTGCTAGATCCGTATATGAAAAATGCTTCAACATACTGTCAATCCTTCAGATTATCGTTTTACTATTAATTCCGACTGGATCGATGAATAGTTTCTGAAAAGATTGATATTACTACTGCCGTCCTCAATCGTTTTCTGGTTTATCTGAAAAACACTAAACGTTGAAAACGTTTAAAAACCATTATATTAACAATGCTCTTTTTTTCAAATTACTGACTGCATACTATTACTAATATTCATTCATGACTTGATGAAATACCGATGGTGGTAACCTTCATAGTGGCGGATCCAGGGAGAGGAGGGCAAAAGGGGCAATTGCCACCCCCCCCCCCCCCCCCCGCTCGACCCAGGGGCCAGTATTAATTTTAGCATCTTAAAATTAGAAGATCTGTGTAAATCTGGTGTTTTAATTTTCCATTTTCATAAGTGGGGTCACGGTTTGCCCCCCTCCCGAGCACTGGTCCTGGATCCGCCCCAGCTTCATTACTTTCTCCCAGTAAACATACCTGTCTCATTATTTAATTAAAATATGGCAATAAAATTAATGACTCTGAAGTATTAGGCCTACTGCGTATACCATATAAAAAATGTTAAGAACATTTAAAAACTGTAAACATTTTCACTCAGGTTAAGGACGATGGCGCGGTGCACGACGGACCGGTGTTGGCCGGAAGCGATAACCGAAGGGCACGCCGGGAGACCCAGGAGGACGAGGCTTTAACATCCGGGTCAGGGAGTGACCCAGATTCGGCTGACCCCGTGACCCCTGTGACCCCCGGGACCGCCGAGGCCTTGTTTGGTCGGTCCCGACTCCTGCCGCTCGATTTGGTGAGCAACTCAAATCACTATAATAACGAGCTGTTCCTATGTTTTTCCATACAGTCCATTCCCATGGTAGACCCGTAAAAAGAACAATACTCCATAATATGAGATCGACAGAGTATAAAACCCTAAACTGTATCTGTGTGTGTGTGTGTGTGTGTGTGTGTGTGTGTGTGTGTGTGTGTGTGTGTGTGTGTGTGTGTGTGTGTGTGCGTGTGTGTGTGCGTGCGTGCATGCATGCATGCGTGCATGTGTGTGTGTGTGTGTGTGCGTGCGTGTATTGTTTTTCTGATTTTTATACAGGCTGAGTTCACTTTATTAAATGTTCTTCCACTGCAGTTCTGTGGACCAGTTGGTCACAATACCATGCAGGGTTCATCCAAATGTCCATTTTTCCATGATGGGACTCGAAACCATGGAGTGACAATGGCAACAAGTGGTACCAACGCCTCAACAACGTTGGCCACCCGAACCCCCTTCGGCCACCCAGACCCCCTTAATTGTTATGTGACATTGGTAATACGGAAGAGTTATGAGTAAACAGCAAAATAATAATATTATTTAACCTCTGGAATCAGAAAGCAAACTCAATAACATATCTGACCAAATAAAACTTTCATAAAGGTCGACATTCCCGTCCATCGTTTAAAGTAATGTAGACCCGAAATTTGCATTTAGGCCTATATTATAAAGGGGAATATACAATAATCAAATCTAATGTTAATGATAACTATAAAGTGCAATAAATAACATGTCCTTTCGGTTTCAGTTCTGTGGGAACGCCCATTGCCAGGTGTCCCGCCACGCCCTGGGTCCGATGAACGTGGGGGACAGTGTGACCATCAGTGTCTACATGAGGCTCAGTATGGTCAACCTCACCGCTCTACAGGTAGGGCTTGTATTTCTTGTATTTACTATTAAATAGTAATGACGAGCTGTTCTACAAGCACTACGAGCACTAATGTAGCATAAAATAAAATTTTGGTACTATGTTGCATTTTTTCTTGTTATTAAATTAAATGTATGTGTAAACTATCTTCTTAAAGACCAGAGGCAATCCGAAGGTGTTTTTCAAATAAAAAAAGAATATAAAAGAAATATGTTTAAAACAGACAGTTCATATAACTTTTTTCAGTCGTAGGAAAAACTAAGTATCCTCCCATATTTTCTACCTAATCGAATGTAAGGGCTTCTTTCTTTATGCAAAGGGGACATCCTCTTATAATGTGTTATAATGTGTTATTAGCCTTTAGTAAGTCTAATCAAAGGCCTCTGGGTGAAACATGTATGTTTTTTATATTGAATTATTCCCTCTCGGATTGTCAAGTCTAGAATCGAACTGAGAGGTTTTGACCATTGCTCTATCATGACTCTCTCAGTTGAATTATGTCATTCAAAATGAGATGGCTGTACATTCCCGCTTGCTCAAATTGTACGTAATGTTCACATCCTCAGGAGGCGGGTGCGGTGAAGGTCATTAGTCGAGTGGTGGTCCATGGGATCGCACCAAAAACAGACGTACCTCTTGCTGAGCTACAGGTAAACAATCTACAATCATATCTATATCCTTTGTACTGTTGTATGGGCCTATACTTAACCAGCCGAAACAATATCTTTATCACTCAACTTGTTTATACTCAATTTCCTCTGGTTAGATTATACAAGATTGAAAATAAGTTAATCACACGAAACCCAACTCCAGAATTGTGTTGGATGTTGTTGTTTTATTGGAGTGTAGTATTTGCAATCAACATTTATCGACCTGGTCTTCATCAGGATTCTTAGATTATACATGTATAAATGAGCAAGGACAATTTATATCAATCCACTGTTTTGATACGGCCTATAGGCATTCTGAAACCATGCCCTTATGGAGGATCTTTATTAAATTTAACAGTTTACCAGTTTCCAAATGATCTGTAACCAGGTGGATTTCTCATAAATTTATATGGACTGCCTGTTAACATCTTAAAAGTGCGTACCTGTTCATAATAGATCATGTATATCATGTACTAGAAACATGTATTAGATCATGTAAATATTGGCTATAGGGCAATTTTTTTATGAATTGAATGTGTTGATATAGGGCCTACTTTGATACCATGCCCTATACATAATACACCTCTTCTCAATATGCATATGGAATACTTATAAACATCTATGTATAATTATGAATGTTATGTTCATAAAATCACTTTTCTCCCTGCCCCTAGGTGGCGACCCTGGTGACCCCCCGCCACGCGGCGCTGGCCGACTACAGCGTCCCCTGGTGGGTGGTGGCCGCGTCCATCGGTGTGGGGCTGGTCCTGCTCATGGTCGTCGTCTCCGTACTCTACAAGGTGAGGGGTAAACTGTATAGGGGGTCTTGCACATGGGATATGGATAGCTTTTGTTCTGGTGAGAATGTGCACTGGAAATTAGCGTGTGTCAATCAGCTGATGGAAGCTCATTGCATATTATATCATATAACTAGACTTAGCAATGTAGATGGATTTAAAGAGGGGGGACCGCCCCGCCCCCCGATTTCTGGTCAATTCGATCCCCCACCGATCCCCCCCTTTCCTTCTGTTTACCTCATGGTACTGCTTTTCCTTCATTCCAAAATTTTGGGCTTTTACATTTAGGAAAGCATTTTACTAAGGGCACAATAGCTTTGCGGTAACTCTCATAAGGCCAAGGCCGTATAGCCTAGTCATAAGTCAAGTTAAATCAGTCAGTAGTTCCCATTTCAGAATGTAGTGCATTAAGGATAGACAACTGTTGATAGCAGCTGATTTATAAAAATATGATTATCTCTGGAACAAAGTGCCTCATTCCATTTTATTATACATCAAATGAAAGCTCTTAATTTTGTCTATCCATTTATGTAAAGATTGTTGGGATTCCAAGCAAAATGGAAAGACTGTAAACAAAAAACCTATTTTTCAACTTTTATTTTTTGAACATGGATATCTCCTCTAATAATACACTTACAATATTGAAATTTGGAATACATAATGAAAACATTCACATGGAGGGAACAGTGTCTCAGTATATTGATTTAGGTCCTGGTTTTTATTGTATGGCAAAAAACGGGTAACTTTTTGTACATTTTTTAAAAAGAAAATTCTACATTTGATAAAATGAAACCTAGGAAAAATATCAAAAATCTGAGACACGGTTCACTCTGAACCAATCTAAAGAAGACACAGAAGAAATTTCAAGTTTTTATGTTAAGTATTAAACGAGATATCTATGTTCAAAAGATTAAAGTGAAAAATACATTTTTTGATTTCCTGCAAGAATTTAAAAGTCATCAATATATCTATATTTATGTAATTTATATCAGCAGATAGGGCTCTTAAAAATCTATGTGATGATCTGAAATATATTTATTAGCCATTTGAATGAAGGACGTAGTGTAGAAAACACTGAGCCATGACAAATATGCCCTATCAACAGTTGTCTATCCTTAACAGATTTCTAAAAGGACAAATTCTGATTCCAATTGCTCTCTTTTTCAGTTTGGTTTCTTCACTCGGGCGGAACGTGAGGAGCTCGCCAAGCTGATTGGTCAAAATGAGGAGAACGAAGAGCACGAGTCCCGGATGCAGCAGGTGGGCGATAATGGGGAGGCTGACTGGGAGAGTTACGACCCCTGGCAACCTCAGCACCCTGAGACAAGTCTGTTAATCTGGCATGCCAATGGCAGCATCTCCCATAGCTCCAGGGATGAGTACCTAGCTGCAACCCGGAGGAGCTCCAGCAGCACCCATGATAGAAACCTTAACGAAAAAGGGCGCGTCAACCGCCATCTTAGCCCGGAACAGGGCATGAATGGTAGGGTTCCGAGTAGAACTGTCAGTATACCCAGCACTAGTGGGAGTACCCTTGACAGGGGAAGTACCCTTGACAGACGTGGATTGCGTCATAGTATGACGTCACGAGATGATGACGTGTTTTATGACGACAATAGAAGGTCACCAGATTATCCGAATTATTTGGTTATCCGGCCGGCGGAGGATAGCGATGAAGAGCAAATGCAATTGGTGACAGAACTTCCTGCACTTACACCAAATGGACATGTCAGCAGATAGTGTTAAAAAAGTCTTCTTAAAAAGTGAGAAATGGGATTTTCTCACAGACAGTAACCTCAATGGTTGTTAACTTGTTATTTCTTTTGTCAATGTTGACATACAAAGTTAATCTCTGAATGGTAGCCTGCACAATAATGATATAGGACTGGAGGATACCTATGGCTACAAATGGTTGGTTGCCTCTTGTTGTTGCCAAGGCTGTCTCAGTGACCCTTCAGAAGAACAGGTCTCAATATTATCATTGATGCTCAACGCCAATGACTAGGATGTTGGACCGAAAAGAAGCGCAATCTTAGAGAAATAGTACAAGTTCTAAGCTTTTAACATGGCTACATTATGAAAAATGGACAGAAGGACTTGATCAGCCTTTGAAAGGGAAGTTAACCTTTTGAAGGGAAATCCCATGCAGTTTGTGTTCATTATAAGCTGTCTTGCCATCATTATTGCCAAGAGGAACCAAAAACAATACATGGAAAGGATTATGAGTTGATATTTGTCTCATTGGACTGCAACTTACAAGGAGGTTCAATATATTCAATCCCTTCTTTCATGTATTATTTCTTTAATTACACAATTATACAATTGCCCACACAAATTTCATCTCATTAGATCAGTCAACGAAAAGACGTTGAATCATCCCAAATCATTCAACAGTATAATACCACACGTGTTCTGGAATGGACAGAGTTACAAACATATATATATATATATCCTTACAAGTTTGATCAAAGTTTACGCAATGAGGAAAAACATTTGTTCTGCAGTTTTAAATATGAAAAGACCTATGAGCTGCCAGCACAAGAATGGAAAATGGAGTAAAGCCAAGTGGACGCAGCCGAGGAGATTTCCCATTATAGAAGAGGAAATTTCCAAATGATTTTGTGATATTCACATGTAAGCTTTTTAATTTGATTTTCAAACAATGTATGCGTTGTATACGGAGAGTAATATAACATGATGCACACTATAGATATGCGATTCCGTTATTTCATTTTCCACACTGCTGAGTCTACAGATCTGGAATCAAATGTGCATGGGCAAATTGTGGCTACGTGACGCAGATGTGAATCATATACTGGATCTTTAAATGGCCCTGGTGAAATAAATTAGTCATAGCTTTAGATGATAAATGCCCTGGAAGTGTCACTGTAGTCCCATGGAGGTGGTTGCGGGCATAGTTGTGAGGTTAGATGCGTGATTGTTAGTTGAATTTTAGGGTTTGGGTTAAACCTGCTTTATGAGTCTGGTACTTTTAAGCAAAATGCCTATGCCTTCTTAGAACTAGAATCAGCACATGCACATGACCCGAAGGAAGGAAACAATGTCATCTACAGACTTGGAATAAGTATTTATTTTTTACTACCCTTTACTATCCTGGCCTAAGGCATTATTCTGATAGGTTTTGTCAAGGGAATATTCAGAATAATATTATACTGTTGGAAGATCATATCTTGTATGTGAAAGCTAAATAACAGAAATGAAAATATATTGACATAATTCTTTGTGTAGCCTTTGAAATGTCTATCACTCGCCAGGAACGAATTCATTCATTCATTTTACAATTTCTTCGAATACAACTCTTGAAATTTGAGTAGAAGCAAGCAATCTGGATATGATATATGCGCATGATTGAAATATCATAACAACAGTGGAATCAAGAAGATTAGGCATTCTATTAACAACTAAAGAATTCATCATAGAATTCGTTCAGGATGTCGTTCTATAATAATTATAATGTCCACATGTGAATGTATATGGTTGAACATGAATACTTAGACAAATATGCTACAACATGGACCAATGCAACAAGCCTGCAGATTAGTTGCTGTTTTTTTTATAAAAACCTAATTTTGTTATCTTGCCTAAAGTGCATAGCATTGCCTACACTTCCAGAAACATGCAACATTTTTGCAGAAGTTTTCAGAAAGGCTTGTAGAGGAAAACATTGATCTGAGTTGTTATTTTGCTAGATACTTGTGAATGCAAAATGATATGTCATTTCATATTGTGATGGTGCTATAGTTATCCCATGTTGCAGCCAAATAATCTTCCTGTATGTCATTATAGTGCATCATTTTCCTTTGTTTCTAGTCATATGCCATTAAAGGTTACCTTTGCCTATGATTTTCTGAAATATTGACCTCCTTTTTCACATTAATGCCATTTATTGAACATGGCAAATTTTATGGATGCTATGAAGGGTGCTGTGTATTATGATGTTTGATTGGTTTTATTTTGTATAAAAGATTGTGGTTTGATAATTGCTACTTGGCATACTGTGAAATCAGATATTGCTTTGTGTGAAGACGTTGGAATAAATCATTTTCCTGAACCATACTGCACATATTGATGTACAATTCTACCAACACAAAAAGTATGATTTAGTTTGGCACTGTCGATAGCATTTTTACTGTTCCAGGAACTTTTCCTTCTACAAAAGGGATTAAGTTGACATCAATATAATACAGTGATATTGTACGAAACACATATCATGACTCTATAAACCAATATAGCCGATATTACATTTACTGTCATGCTTTTGTATTACAACCCAACAGATGTTTGTTACAATATATTGGAGAAAATAAAGGTGCTGCTCTTGACTGATTGATATTTATGTTGATATAGAAGTTATTCTTAAGTATTATATCATAATATTCTTACAGAATACAACCTTATTTTGAAGTTATACAGAAACAGATCCAGGACTTCAACAAAAAGGGTTCATATACGTGTGTGTTTGCATTTGACTTTATCATCTTTATGGTTCCTACATGAACCCCCACGCTGCGGGATGGCATGCACAAATCTCCTACAGGGTGATGCTAATCCACGTGTCTGCTCGTCAGATGAATTCAACAAGGATGCGCTGGTGGCATAATTGTGCAGATATTCAATGGCACGTCATGTTGCATTGAGTTTAATTGTCAAAAACACTCAAGTACCATGAACAGATATTGGAGATACCTCTCTTCCATCTGGGCTCTTCTTCATTCTGTGTGGTGTCCTTATTAAGGTAAACTATTAAAGGACCATTTTCATCATTGTCCAGGGGCGGTGGGTGGACCACTGTTCTCCAAGAGGTTTTGTCATAAACTGGTGCCCCTCTTAAATCAGGAAGTATAGCAAGCAGGCCAAGGTACGGGGAACCATTAAACCAAGTCATTCCACTACACAAAGGTTAAAAGTGGGACATATGTGGCACAATTCTCCAAGCCTCATTATTTCATTTTTATCACTCGATAGGGTAGTAATAAATTAATACTTTATCATTTCCTTTGCTATCAATAACCTATGTCTATGATAGATGGTATAATTTAGATGCATGTATTTATTAGGCTTGGTTGAAATTTATTGTAAAGACAATCCAACCATATAAACACGTTTTCAGCTCAATCTTACATTAAAAACGCAAAATTCACGAAAAAGAGAAGGGTGCGCCCCCCCCCCCCCTCGTTTTAAATCCACCACTGATCCTGTTTCTTAAAAGCGTCCACTCGGCATATTTGTATTATTTTAGGTCAGTTCTTTTTTTGCCATTGGATATTCCGTATTTCAAAGTCGTCTTTCTAACGTAACTTTATCAACCAAAATACTCGCCAGACTCCAGGATATATGAAACCTGCTCAGCCCCTGGCGTGCCCATGCAGTGTCAATGTCAAAAGGTCGTCTCAAGTTAAAGTGAGCATCCTGCTAACTGGTTTAGTCTTGAAACAGTGCATCCTGGATTGTAAAAGTACCCAAACAGATGTATCCTAAGTTCTCCACGTTTCCATGACTTTTTTCTAATAAATTATATTTTACCTAATGCCTGTACACGGGAAGTAAGCCTATGTAGGGCCTATGGATAATCAGAGTTATAACATATTTAAATTCTATGACACTCTATACAAAAACATTAAATTTTTAAAACGCATCGTTTGGGCCTTTTCTATCCTGTCTTCTACATAACGAATATTAAGAGAGAAATCATAAAAACACAAAAGGCATTTGGTGTTTAAAGTGCATCTGAACAATGTCCGTCTGTGTTACAGTTACAGCCATAGGTTTAATTTGTTTTGACTTTCCAATAATATCCGGGGTTGGTAATAATTGTTTTGGTTCGTGTAAACAAATGTGCAATTTCTTTGCAGTTTTTGACCTCTCTTTGATACAGGATCTGTTATGAACATGCAATTGTGGTAACAATTAAAAGCTGCTAGAGCTATTACAGCAGCTATTGTTTGAAATAGTTAACAAGTGTGCTCTTAAATGAGTTATATATTTATCCCCGTGTGATTGGAAAATAATGAAAGATCCGTTTGGTTTCTATACGGTGATATATACCAAACGATTGCCGAGGTCTCTACCTGGTAATACTATTCTCTAATAACAGTACGTATCAACAAAAATAGTATTTACCTGCAGAGGATTCCGCTTCAATTGCAACCTGTGCCATAAAACGATGATACTATATTTTCTTTGTATTTGGCCGGCGGTGAAATGCTCAGATGATCCCTCTGAGAATAACTTTGATCTCGAACTTGATATCTTCCCCTATCTATATATCATAACCTAACAGGCTGCTATTGTATTCAAATACAAGGTGTCACATGAGTTTTGTGGTATCTTGATAATTAGAAAAATAAAGACAAGAGACGTTAGATTTCTTTGAAATAAAGGTAAAATAGGTGATAATGAAATCTGAATTGTTGAAGCTGCAAATTTACCATCTGATTTCCGTGTTATGTAGGTAAGTATTGAATATTTTTAATATAGATCAAGTTATTGCATTAGGGACTTTCTATACCTTTGGCCAACGTTGTACGAATCATATATGCCTGCACATACAGAGGCCCGCCACTATACCCTCATCCCGGACATGGCATTGTTTTGGTTCCCATCCCCAAACCCTGGGAACTATGGAAAGCCAGTCTGCTAGCCAGAGTATACATTTTTCTACCATTATAACTCTTAAACTAAAATGTCTTTGTGTGAATGCAGATGCTCTTATATATAGTAATGTCCAGAGCGGAAAATACATTTTCATTAAGAATAAAAGAAATGCAATTATATTTGAACAGTAATTTCTAAAATCACCCATCAACTGAAAACCTTGCAATCTATCTTACCACTAGCAGTTCATTTCAATACATCTTTGAATAGGCTGTTTATTTACGACATTAGATGAGTTCACGTATTAGTAACACGCAAAAGTATCCTATTACATTTACACACTAACGAAAGAATCCAAACATGAACTTGAAACCATGCATTATCTGTTTTAATATTTCAGAAATGTTAGCAACATGCACCAATACAGATGTAAGACGACCTGATGCATGCGTATAGATATCTTATTTATAATCACATGTATGTAGAATCTTAAATCTATTCTAGACCTAATTTGGCAGCAAATTATAATATATGTGAATACATTCTGTGGAGCGCCACATAGGAACAAATTGAAATAAGTATAATTGCCACCTTACCTGAAAGCCTTGAATGATAAACATGCCTTAATGAGGTATGGGTCAATTCTACCCATATGTAACCATTACTCGGGCCGCATTGGTCACATATTACCATCGTGTATACTATCTGGTAAAACTGCATAATCTCATGTAGATTTGACACTCTTGGATTATTGAGTCCATATATCATCATCGTGCGCATCATTTGGTCGAACTGCATAATCTCATGTAGTTTTGACATTCCTGAATTATTAAGACCACATATAAACGTCTAATTCCTCATCCAGTCTCATATTCAATCTATGTCCTAAATGACTATGCATGGCAGCATAGTCTCATGCAAACCTACATGGAAGATCTTTCTTGTGAATGTGGCTAAATAAATAAATATAAAAAAGAAATAGCAATAATAATAATTTGTTCTTTCATTAATTGTGATAATTTCAATAATCGAGTAAGTAAAAGGTGTATATGACGGGAAACTTACATATTTAACCAGTCTGAAACGGCTCGCCATAGTTGTACTTCTCTATTACGTGGCGCTCCTACCCCCACGTGCTGGTGTTTGGGCCTGGGGGTCAGTGAAGGGCTCAGCCGACCGTGGGACTAGTGAAAACCATGCCCTTCTCCCTCCAGTTCCTCGTCCTGGGTCTCCTCCTGGTGATAAGCCTTGTTCAGGGCTTTATTCTGGATATTCACAATGCTTCTGTGTTTTCGGGACCTACAGGATCTTACTTTGGCTTCAGTTTAGGTTTTGTGGAGAATTCAGATGGAAAGTGGTAAGCTAAAATTGCATTTGGGAAATTAATTCTGATTGTTGACAGCTGATCCATTCTGATCTGTTGCAATTGAATGTATTTATCACATGTAAAAGTTATTTGCAGAAAAGCTGCATTTGGGCATTTTAAAACTGTCCTTGTCATGCCACCCGTTAAAAACAGTTTACATTTATATAAAGAGATAACTTAAGGAATGCTTTCAGAAGAGTTTATTTCATTAGGATTTGCATTTCTATTTTTCAATTTCGATTTGCCCTTAATAAATAAAGGGACTGAATGCCCCTGAAAATTGAAATATCGACTTGTCAATCTTCACCGTATTATAATTATAGATTCCTTATTTCATGGTTCTGAAAAAAAAGACGTATTGTGGCCAGTTGGTGAACTAATGTATGAGGCATAGGCGCACGCCTGAGCCATTTTCTACCAAATAAAACATTTTGTAACATAAAGTCTTCCTGATATCAATTTTTTGACATCCACCATACTCATCCCCAAAACCTAGATCCACCAGCACTGCAGATGAGGATGTAAAATAACTAATGGCGCGTCTTTTCTAAAAGGAATTTTGTAGTCCTACCTATCAACGACATTATTACCTAATTTAATGTGTTTCAGCTCCAACAAACCAAAGAGACATACCCACTTCTAACTTTGTACCTCGTTAATTTTATTTTTAACCAGGCACCCGTCAGTATGGAGTATTGAAATACACGTGTTTGAATCTTTGATCTGAATTGGTACAAAATATCTGCCGATCAGTTTAATAGCTCCTCGATTCAATGTAATGGTTACATGGGGCTTAACATTAATCTTATATTGCATGTAATATAATATCCCATCTTCTTCCCAGTGCACTATTTTGATATAACGTTATGACATTCCAGTGTTATGCTCACATCATCCCACAGCCTAGATTTATACTATTAGTATGACACATCCCTGACTCTCATTGACATGACTCAGCTTCTAGGTCTTCCCTCATTTCTTTGAAATCATTTATCAGTTTATATCCAAGAAACATTTTGTATACTTTTTGTGTACAAGTTTGGTATACATGAAGGGTTATTGTATACGGAGCGAAAGACTTGTAAGGGGCGTTCCATTGATTACGTGCATATCAAGGGTGAGGGGGGTCTCAAATGTTGAAGATGTGCATAATTATGTTTCTTATATTATAAAATCCAACGGCAATTTTAGTCTAACGGGGGTGGAAGTCTCTTTTTAAGTGCAAGTATGTAATTTCTGGAAGGCTCTAAGAAAAATAGCTTTTGGTTACTTTTCCCGATGTCGTTTTCTTCCCTTTTTAAGTTTTCTCGGACATGTTCTTGCATTTATACAACGATGAGACCTATGAAAAATACACATCGGGTCATGCTTTATCTTTTTTTCTTTTTTATTTCATCACTTGCCTAATGAGATTGTATTGTAAATGTTAGTCGTCCATCTCTGTAACTGCTGGAAGATCACACTATAACTGTGAAGTGGTTTTGAATAATAAAAAAATTTAAAAAAATGCAGCTCTGCAATGGTCATTGGTACGCATCCACTTCTTGCACATAACCGTGGCGTTCTCTCACCAAACCCCCAGGATGTTCTTTTTAAATAGATATATGCTATATAAAATCTGGGTGTAGTTTTATGCGATGTTGCGTGACATTTCCTCCATCACTGCCAGGTCTTTTAATATTTTGCCATTCTTGGCTTTGGTGGATAACATAGAAAGTTGTAAACCGTTGGGGAACTGTCCTACATACATATGACCCACTATTAATAGAAATCTGAGTTTAATCACGGATGTACCGACAATAAAGAAATAGATACCAAACGACGCAGGCTCCAAATAGATTATATGTCCGAGATTTCCTGCCAATGGAGGAGTGATAATGTGCGTAACAAAATAGTGCTCTTTGTGTCAAGACAGAACCTCTTTTAGTAAATGTTTTTCTTGCTGATACCTCTCTCTAATTTGTTATAATTTTGTCGTAGTCAAGAGCCGTTTACCATTTTTAATTTTTGCGTTGACTTTCTTATTGCATGGGTGCACCTATAACCGCATGGAAATGGATTTTATAGTAGATTTAGATATTTGATGACTTTGATTTTGAATTCTCTTTGCATTTGTGTGTGGATTTGCATTAGGGAGTTCAGTCCAATTTTTCGTTGGTGACGAGGCTTCTTCCGATCCAGGAGCGTTGTGAGCGTTGTGGACATAATCCAAATCAAAGATGTCCAGCAAAAACATCCCATATTCTAGATATTTATTTGTCTATTCCATGCACATTTTTTTACTCATACTTTTCATACTTTTTTGCAAGGGCTCTTGTGAATGCCAAATTTTAATTTCGCATGACTGCAATCGTGACTGCAGTCATTTTCACGCCCATTATGTTCTCTTGAATGAGATAAGTATTTCCGAGCTCCCGCTTGCTCTGAGAGCGAGAGAAAAAAACCTAAATGAATGGGACTTTCCCTAGATGCCAACCTAATTTGACCATTAAATCGTATGGCACCCTGTTGCACAGGAAATAGAGACCTTTAGTAACGTTATTGTATTGCATAGGGTCCTGGTTGGTGCCCCAAGAGCTACATCTGACTCCCAGCCTGATGTGAGTCAACCTGGTGCAGTGTACCAATGTCTATTGTTATTGTATTTATAGGGTCCTCATAGGTGCACCAAGAGCTACAGCTGACTCCCAGCCTGGTGTGAGTCAACCTGGTGCAGTGTACCAATGTCTATTGTTATTGTATTTATAGGGTCCTCATAGGTGCACCAAGAGCTACAGCTGACTCCCAGCCTGGTGTGAGTCAACCTGGTGCAGTGTACCAATGTCTATTGTTATTGTATTTATAGGGTCCTCATAGGTGCACCAAGAGCTACAGCTGACTCCCAGCCTGGTGTGATTCGACCTGGTGCAGTGTACCAATGTCTAATGTTATTGCATTTCTAGGGTTCTGGTTGGTGCACCAAGAGCTACATCTGACTCCCAGCCTGGTGTGATTCGACCTGGTGCAGTGTACCAATGTCTAATGTTATTGCATTTCTAGGGTTCTGGTTGGTGCACCAAGAGCTACATCTGACTCCCAGCCTGGTGTGATTCGACCTGGTGCAGTGTACCAATGTCTAATGTTATTGCATTTTTAGGGTTCTGGTTGGTGCACCAAGAGCTACAGCCGACTCCCAGCCTGGTGTGAGTCAACCTGGTGCAGTGTATCAATGTGAATTAGAGGACCCTTCTCAATGCAGACAGATTCCGTTTGACAGTCAAGGTAACGTGTATTTGTTTGTTAATTTCAGTAATGTCTAAGCATGGCAAATAATGTTCCGATAAGATCAAACTTTCCTTCTTATTACAATTCAGGATTTTTATCAAATGAAATTAATTAGCCTACCTAAACAGTCAGTGACATACGAGCGGGGGGAGGGAGTGTCTGAAAGCCCCTCACATTCCCAAAGCTATGGGTGAACATTCCCAAAGCTATGGGTGACATATCTTCACAATTTTGATGTAGCTTATTAGGTGATTGGCATGAATTGGAAGCAATTGAATTATCTTAGAGCCCCTTCAGATTTCCTTGGTATCCCCTCAGATTAGTTGGAATCCCCTCAGATTTTGGGATTGGATACAGCCCTGGCAACATCAATGAATTTTTTGAAAACCATTTTGAAATCATTACCAGATTACTGGTCCTTAGAAATATAACATTACATGAGTCGGTTCTGATGCCCACATACAGCAAATTAAAAGCAATTTATAACCAACATTGTTTAAATTCAAAAAGCATGTAGAGTTCACGTGCCTCATTTGGGCCTAGGCAAAATCTTCAACATGAAAACTGGTAAAATATAGGTAGAAATAGGTTTCTTTTGGCTTCATTCAATTGATATGGATCTGTCCAAAGTACATTCTGTTTTCAAACAAAATGGAAAGTTACCATTTCTCATAGATTTTGCTAAGGTTTAAGCTAGTTTCATGACCATATTTGACATACGGAACATATTTTTCTTTTATTATAGGCCCTAGGCTATTATTTGTGTGTCCATTTAACCATTCTGGTGTGCTCTATTGACAGGTAATGCCAACCGGAATATTACCATTAGGACCCCCTTCAGGAGGGGGTTCTGGAAAGTACGTGCTCAACCACTCAAAGACCACCAAATGTTAGGAGCTACCCTTGTCACCAGCGAGGACCAAGTTGTGGTGAGTAAAACCTCAGGGTTTAGTTCTGTTTAATTATTCATATTATGTTATGGGTCTCAGTTTAGGTTATGACATGCATGTCTAGAATTACGGCAGTTTACAAAAGTTGTTATTTTCTTTTACTAAATTGCTGTTGATTCCCCTTCAAACATGTTCTGATTGGTTAAGGGGCGTTCTAGGAAATTCAATGTTACACTGATAAGATTTCTTTTTAACATTTTTACGCAAATTTCTATACTTGAATCTTTTTTCTCTTGGTTTTAAATTGAATCTATTGACTTTAAATTCAATCTTGATCATCAATTGTCTGGCCAAGTGGTAAGAGCTCAAAGATCATACTTGGAACTCGAGCTCCTAATAGTATTTAGAAGACAATGATTTGAGTTGAGTCGCAGCAACAGCAAAACACTATTGAGAGGCTCATATCCCCATTGCCCCATTGAAAGCCAGAGAAATATTTTCATTCATTTTTTTTAGAAATAAACATGTGTTTGGTGTCATATTAAAGGTTTTTGAGCTTGTAAGTCATTCCCTCGGTCATAGACACAAACACATGTTTTTTAGTGTTTAGGTACAGCAACTCCATACCAAAAACTCATATTAGAACTTATTTTAGTCATTTAGCTGTTCCTACCCCTACTCATTCTGACAATGAATATTTATGGCTAGTGCTAATGTCCAATATTCAAAATACCTTCAACATTTATCCACCATTATTTGTCTGACCAAATTTCAAAGTATTCATGTAATGACAATGGACCAGGATTCAAGTCCAAACCAAACCGGACTACTACCCAAATTGTCAAAGAATTGTTCAAAACTACCCCGGATGAAAGCAACACATGATCCGTTGTAGAACTCAATCTGGGGACTGTCCTTTCCAGAGGCGGATCCAGAGGTGGGCTCCAGTTCCTGACCATGAGCGCCGCCCCTCCCTTTTTGGTGGCCTCCTAAATTATACACAAAAGGAAAAATGCCGGGACCATGCCCTGAAAACCTCGACGTTTCAGAACAATATTGAAATGTATGATAGATTACTAAAGGTGGTATTCCACTGAGCGATTTTACTCCTGATTTCAAAAATCTGCAATGGTAATATGGCTTTATCATCGTCAT
Source organism: Lepidonotus clava (assembly GCA_936440205.1). NCBI lineage: Eukaryota > Metazoa > Annelida > Polychaeta > Phyllodocida > Polynoidae > Lepidonotus > Lepidonotus clava. Next base: position 20,180,405 of record OW387147.1, read on the forward strand.
GTTATACAGAACGGGGTTTTAATTCCCTTTCAAATTATCTTGAGGGTGCGTGGTCTATTGCCATAGGCCCAAAATACAGTGTTGCCAAACCTCCGTAAAAATTACGGAGACCTCCGTATTTTCAGTAGTAAAAACACTAGTTCCGTAAATCCGTAATTTTGGTCACAGGATCCGTAATTTTACTGAAAACCTTTGAAAACCTCTGTATTTTCATGAACAAACTGCAAAAACCTCCAGAAATTGCTTGAATCCTGTCTATTTCTACAACAAATATTAGAAAATTTTCTGGGGGAGACCCCCCAGACCCCCCCATAAATGCCTATTTTCACACTGAAAAACAGTTCTCCGTAATTTCACCTCTTCAAAACTTGGCAACACTGAAAATATACAGGCTTAAGCCTTTGCTCTCCCCACCCACCCTACACCCTTTTGAAAAACCTGTAGTGCATGCCTATACACCCCTAATCTTTTTTTCTTTTTTATCTTCCCTAGGCCTGCGCCCCTCTGCGCAAGGACACTCGCCTCCAGGCGCACTCCGTCCTCATGATGCACGGAGTATGTTACAGTCTGCAGACTGACCTCCAGCCGGGCACGAAGAAAACCTTACTGCCTCTCCCGTACTTGAGGCTGAAGCAGTTCTTTAATTCTACCGCCCATCCTGGTTATGTGTATAGGTACGCACTGGGCCAGATGGGCTTTTCAGCAGCCATATCAAACGAGGTAAGTTTAGTGATTCATTTCTATCTACAACGGATGGCATTTCTTAAATGTCCCTTGCAGACTAGCCTAGATCAATGCTAAAGCTTAGCTTTCCTTGTGTTTTGACTACAAGATTAGTCCAAATTAAACTGAAGGTGATTAAGATATTACAGATAAGCTATCTGTCGTAAGGAGAAGGGTATATCGTTACTAATTTGTGACCTACATGCAGATGTAATAACAATTGTACGTTCTTACTTGGTACAGACATTCAATGATTTAGTTTAGGAAACATATTGGGACATGGATACTTATATTGTCAGTAATTGAGTGGAAACGCATTGAAACCAGTTCTTCCCTTTTATTGTTGAGCTTTTCTGGAAGCACCCCTAGCTTGGAAATTATTAAATCTGTAAGCCAAACATGGTGCCATGCAACTTAATGAAGAAGACAGATGTTTATGTTCCTTATGACAATATAGAATAGAACATGTAAAAAAATGTCCCTTCTTGTTGTTCTCAAAGGCCTATGGTTAATGTTTTTACTATTTGAAAATGTCATAACGTCGCCCACTTCCCTGTTCCATATCATAACTTTTGCAGGATGGTAAGCTGATGTTAGGAGCCCCTGGACTCAACGAATGGACTGGTACAGTATATTTAACCACTATGCTATATACGTACCTACTTGGAAGAATACATTTGTATGAAAGTGGTTTACGTAATGAAAAAATATCTATTGGTAGACTACCAATAATAATTCTTAATTCTTACAGGAAACCACAATTCAAAAATTTGCCATTTTAGCCAGTATAATTGTTATTACATTTCCATACATTTCTTCTTAGGTGGAGCAGTCTTCTATGGCTACAAAAGACTGTTGTTCGAACCGAGTATTGAGACCTACCCAAAAGGAGGACTGGCTGGTAAGGACAATTTGGTCTTATGTTTTGTTTTTTGTTTGTTTTGGTCTTTGTTTTAGTGTGTACTAGGGGGGAAAAGGTCTTATGTAATAGGGGCACAATTGAAAAGAATACATGTTGACCAATGTTTGCTAATCTGCTAATTTAGTTATTTTCTTTTTGCAATTTAACATATTCATGTGCTGTAATACCCGCCATATGCCACCGATGTTTTTCTGAAGTTATCGCTTTCTACAATGTCTATTTTAAGGTTATGCCGTTGGATTTGGAAAATTCTATGATGAGGAACAGTACTTTGTAGCATCTGCACCAAGATATGAGAAGGTAATGTTACATACATTAATTAAATCTATCAGTCTATTGATTGTTTGATTGATTTGATTTGATTGATGGATGGATGGATTTTGTTTATATGAGGTAGAACATGATTTATGTTTTTGCTTGCCTTCCAATTGTGTTTTCCATTCCTATAGGTGCTCCTGGTCCATGACCCCAAAGTTCAGGCTGACCTGCTCAGCTCCGAGCAGTTCGGGAGTTACTTCGGAGCAGCTCTCTGCAGCCTGGACCTGGACCAGGACGGGCTAGACGAACTGGTGGTTGGGGCCCCGCTCTACCAGAGCAGGAGTTACGAGGAAGGTCGTGTGCATGTGTACTCCAATGCTGCTGTGAGTAGAGAATTGTTAGAATCTACGTGTTTCTTTAGAGTGTTGTTTTTTTGTTTGTTTGTTTTTGTTGTTTTTTTTTGTTTGTTTGTTTGTTGTTTTTTTTGGCTTTTTTGTTGTTATGTTTTGTTTTTTACATATTATAAAGTAAGTTTTTCATGGAAATTGTGTTTGTTTTCTTCGCGTGGGGTTGCCAGTGGTAAAATACTAATGTAATCATGCTTACACATGCTTAAAACGTTCAGGTGGGCGTTTCTTTTATCCGTTATGTCGTACGGTACTTTAATAAGTATTTCCGTTGGGCGAGGTGTAAATTAACTTTACGTTTTGAAGATGCAAAGGCTACTTTCCTTTTTCTTTTTTTATAAAACACAGTAATTCATAAGATGGGGAGACATATATAATTATATGAATTAGGCATTTTAGTAATCATAATAATATAATGTAGAGCTGCTGTGGTTTCTATCTTCATTGTTAAGAAATTAGTTTTGCTGTTTGGACAAGAAGAAAATGACCATCTAAAAGTACCACTCTTTCTTCATCTTCTCTAGATTTCTCATTTCCATATCAATTGCGGTTGCCTGCAATCCCAAGTTGCTGGGGGGGGGGGGTCTCAATCTTTTCTATCAAGTATAATGTTCTCTTGACTGAATTATATTGTATTGTTGGTATAATTAAGAGTTTTTTTTATCTGTAGGGTACGTTACGTTTACGAACAACCCTCGCTGGGTCTGACTCCCCGGGCAGCAGGTTTGGATCTACTATGACATCACTCGGGGACATCACCGACGACGGATACCCAGGTACAATTCATATGAAATCAATGTTTACTTTTGAAGTATAACTCATCTTTAACCATAAAAACTTTCACAAATAGTCAACAGCTGGTCAACATCACTATATAACAATTCTGGTTTCATCATTATACAAACTTAAGACCAATGCAATTTTTGCCGGGTTTCTTTGTGAAGTCGAATGTGAAAATATATTGAATTCCATATTCTTGCATCGTTTTGTGAATTGTGGTTTCTCTGAGAAGCTTCGTGTTTGATACTGATATTCTCGGGACTGATTATTATTAATTACAAGTGCTACAATATCTCCCTCTCTCCAACACCTTTCAGACTTGGCCGTCGGCGCGCCTTACGAAGAGGATGGCCTGGGTTGTATATACGTGTACAACGGGTTCAGGAGTCGGACCTTGTTCAGAGAGACCTCCCGAGACATGAGCAGCTCGGAAGGCCGGCCGTTTGGGAGTAGCTCTGGGGACCGGCCCCATGGGAGTAGCTCAGACCCTGCGTACAGGATCAACTCAGAGACGGTCCGGTACAGTCAGAGGTTGTGTGCCGGCCAAGTTGACGTCGGACTCAGAGGGTTTGGCTTCTCCCTACATAGCATTCAGTCACAGGGGTATGGAGGTGAGAACCGAGTTTCCTTTATTCATTCATTTATATCATGTTATTCCTAGAGACTCCAGGTGTCAGTACTGTCGTATTTCAACACATGGGCCTCAAACTCACATTTCTGTATACTACTATTGTTTAGCATACACTTTGTACACAATATCATTGCAATACTGTATAAGTACAGATATATACGCTGAGGCGTATATGATATGACCTGTCTGACAAAATGACCACTCCCTGTTCAAACATGTATAAGTGGCGCCATATTGACTTCGAATGCCCATGCTGTTCCTGTTCTTTTTTCCTAATTAAACATAATGATAATATTAATCCCATCTATACACATCTCCAGTGGCTGTTGGCGCCTACCAGTCTGCCCAGGCCGTGGTCCTCCGGGCCCTACCTGTAGTGACCTTTGACCTGACCCTGGAGGCAGACCTGGAGGCCATCCCCCATGACCGGGTGAGGTGCGCCTACCGGGGAAGGGGCAAGAGCTGTGTCCGGGTCAGTGTGTTTGTCAGGAACAGGGGCAGGGTCACAGTGGACACAGGTGAGAATTCCTTTTATAATCTAGCTTTTTTCATCTTTTCAGTGTTTTTCTTACCTTTTTGTCGGTTACCACTATTTTGTAATGTTTTTTTTTCTATCTTTACGTTAGTTTATCCTTTATCTGTTTATACTAGGAAGACAAAGAGTGTTGGTTTCGGTGCATGTGTCCAGGTCTGTTTGTATCAAGGTCATCGAAAGCAAACAGCAGTTAGCTCTATCAGGGAGCTTTCTGTGTTCTATATAATGAAATTGATATTATTGATATAAGGTCTAATATTTTACAACATTCCGGTATTTCCCGAGACAATTTTACTTTAAGCAAAAGAAATATTTGTAATACTCATCCATTCTAAAATTGCCAGTCCCATGGTCATGCATCCTGGTCAATGCCATAATATTTAAAATGAATGAATAAGAAATCATATGCAATTCTGACCCACGACACAGGTGACCTACGCCTGCTACTGGAGGCGGACACTGGGAAGCAGGACACTGGTCAGTCCGTCCGGGGGTTGATAGGTGTGCTTGACCACTCCGGACAGATCTCAGGACGATCAGGTCTGCAGAGGGCAGTCAGTGTCCCCTTACTGGTCAACAAGAAGATTACTTTTGTCGTCATTATGAATGTACGTAACCCCTTCATTTTCTGTTCTTAACAGATTCATGAAGATAATATCATTGTACTGACGCGGGTGGCCAGTCCATGTTTGGGTAGCAAGGCGTGAGCTTTAGAAGCGCACTTTCACTTTGACAGTAGTGAAATGGGGGAGGAGTCACGGTGTGACGTACCAACTTATAATAATGTGTTCCGCTCTTAGCCAGCCAGAGTAGCTGTAAACGCTGTGTGAGTAACATCCAGGGAAGGTTGGACCGTTAACCTGCAGTCTTGGTTCTGGATTGAGGCATAGAAATTGTGTTAGAGCGCGGAGCGTTGACTGAATGTGTTTGAGGGGACTCTTACCTCGGGACTGATCATGGTCAATCGAGTTCTTGTCCCAGAACGACTATACATTGGATAATAAACAAACAAAATCCTTTCACACGAGTGTTCACATCTTACATGATGTGGGAACTATAATTATGTATTGGACGACTGCAGTCGACGAGGAGGAGACTGCGAATGGAGCTAGCTATTATCTATAAAACTAAATACGACTTTACGCACCCTATCATTAATGGATAATTAACCTTCTATAGTTCATCATTTTGAACATGACAATCATTTATGTTCTCTAACCAACATTGTCGAGCGGTGTGACGTTATGAAAGATGCTTTCTGCTAATGTGCATCTAAGCAATCACAAAGGTGAAATTTAAGAATAATGGTAAACAAATTTGTTGGATAAACTACGGACATGACCAATCATAAGCGATAACAAACTTCAAAAGTTTAGAAAACTTTGCTCATTTTTTTTATCATTGTCATTTATATAATATATTAACATAAAAGTTATTACTTTTACTGTAATATTATAAGCGGAAGGTCATGTGCATATACGAAGATACTAAAGGAATCTTTAAAAGAATCTGACTACATATAGACATTGACTCAGAAAACATGAAGAGTAATAGGAAAGAATTCATAATCGATGAATGGAGCGTGGAAGTATTGGAATAAAAGATATAGAATAACCGAGATCCTCTCATTGGAAAGGATATTCCCAGGTTTCTCTTTAATTTTGTATGTTTGATGAATAATACACGTCAAGCGTTTAGTATATGGACAATGGGTAATGTATAACTGTTCCACTATTTCAGGAGTCAATTGAAGATGTTATGACTGACATGGCTTTTCGGGGCACAGTGACATTATCATCTGACAAACTTAAACACATGGTGCTGGATAGGTACATCCCCAAGACAAAAGAGATACAGGTAATCCGTTTTATCAGTCGGACATTCTTCAATCTTGCAATTGCTTGCAGTCAATAAGGTATATACATAATTTGTACCCTTTTTTGAAAGACGATGTCTTTGGAAGAATAAACATTCATGTCAAAAGGGAAACTGTTATAGGAAACTGTTTCCTAATATAAGTAGATCTAAGATGAATCTTATTCTTATATATCACTATTGTTGTAGGTTTCCCTTCTTTTATTTTTGGGATTATTTTTCTTTTGTTTTGTGTTTATTTTGTATGTCAATGAAGATTTTCCTTTCTAAACTATCATAAATTTCGTTATTCAGATTCCATTTCTCAAATACTGCAGCGACGTGGAATGTGTCACTGACGTCACTGTTAACGTCAGAGCAGCACAGTCTCACGTCATTTTGGGTGACGTAAGAGAATTGGTATATGACGTCATCGTTACCAACTCTAAAGAAAAGGCATACTTAACTATCGCCACCCTGAGGCTTGGACAGAATTTGGAGTTTGTCCGCATGCGCAGCAGTAACAAACACATAGCATGCGCAGAGATGGAATTGGATGGCAATGAGAAATATTCTACCCTCCTACAATGTAGGGTAGGGCACCCAATGAATGAAAAATCCGAAGAAACTATGACAATTTATATGACGCATGCACGTGGTAGTCATTACAATGAGACGGAAGATGTGGTTCCCTTGCATTTTGACGTCAATGTCAGCACTACAAGTAAAGACAGCGATTTGGAGAACAATGCATGCAGTATCAGCATACCAGTGAACTACAATGCCCATCTCAGCATTAATGGGTAAGTAAAAATGCTATTGACAAGAATGAATTTCAAAGAGCCATACTCCTGAGATTATGTATCTATAAATGTATATATGTCTACCAATATGCATAAAACACTTTCCCTATCATTTGAAGTACAATGTTCTGTGGTATTTGTCGGTACAAATTAATATCATAATGGCATTCCATACAATATGCACACCATTACAACCCAAAGGCAGCAAAATCAAATGCATTTCCGAAAAGCATCGAGCAATTAGCACATTTATTACACATCTAATCTAATTCCCATATTGACCTATATCATTATCCAGTCCTACAACTAGTATTGTAGACCGGAACCAATGTATTGGGACATGGATTCCAGTAACATTTTAATGGGCCCAAGCAAAATGTGTTGGGACCAAGGCATCTATGGTATGATTTATTCATCTATATGTAGATTCATAAGAAAGACGTATTCACTTGTACAGGGGCTGTCCATAAAATAATGATGTCACTCACAAGGGGTTGCATGGGTGGGTGGGTTGAACAGGGTGACACTGCCTGAAAACAGGCCTTATTTTCATGTTTAGATTAGAGAATTTAGTGTGACCGGGGGGTGGGTGGGTCCTAAAAATATCCTGAAAAAGTGTGACATCATTTATGGATGGCCCCCTACAACACCAATTCTACCATGTACACTCATGCACCTCACAACTATTCCTCTTGTACAGTAAGTCCTTCCCGGAGGAGGTGTTTGTGGACCGCCCCCTGGAGGAGCTGCCCTCCTTCAGCAGCCCCAGGAGGTACCTGCACCACCTGTATGAGTTCATTAACCTGGGACCAGGCACCCACCCTCCGGGCAGGTTCTACTTCACCCTGCCCACCACCTCAGCAACTCTGCTGGACGTCAAGGTGGGTGCAGATATATCCTTTATTCTATATTAGGATCCCAAAACATATATGGACCTTTCTCATTAGTGTGGCGCCCTGCTAGTGTATATTTCTGAACCGAGGTTTTAGGGTATGTGGTCCAATGGAAATGGGCCTGAGCTTTTGGGTATCTTTTGGGTATTTGGCTTTTAGGGCGTCTATAGGAGGGTCCGCTGCGCAGACCCATGAGAAAGGTGTATACCTGCTCTCTAAGCAGCTGTTCAAAAGTGGGTAAATAAAAGAGCGGTTATTGACCTGGGTGGCAATGATGCCTGTCTGTGAATGCTTATGCAAAGTTTCGTGTTGTCACCTAACGTTTTCAACATAACTGTGTATTGATAATTATAGAAACCAAGTGCAAATTTTGGGCACAGGGCGTCTATAGGCAAATTCTAAGTGACAACTGTCACTTGATGTGGTAGTGCTGGGCAGTGAAGTACAACAATCCGTCACTCCTGTTTATCTTTTACCACATGTACCTGCCCTCCTGATAATTTTTGCTTTGGGGACTTCCTATAGTGGTTATTGGTAATGGTGCCCCCAAATGTTTACCATTGGATGTTCTGCATTGTATACAATCAGGGAGCCATAAATTTGGTCTTTTGTGTGGCCTTTTTCCTAATCTGGATCAAATTTGTGACAATTATCTGTTGATGGGCCTTAGGTCTTGACACTTGTCAATCACTGTTACTGCCAAACAATTTTGGTCACCTGCCTTCTCATTGGCTGTCTGCTGGTAGGGGTCAGTGGCACCATGCCTGTGGGGAGGGGCTATGTACCCTGATTGTACCACCTTCCCTATTCTACCTGTGGCCCATTGCAGCAAGGTTGGTGCCACAAGTCATGAATCAATATAGATGTTTATTTTTCACCATCAAAGTAAGCTCTTTCAGTCTAAAGGACTGAAAATTGTGGATTCTCTTGTTGTCTATCTCTTTAACTCTTCTCACTTTATCACTTAAAACCATCCCCACAATGTTCCCTTCAAATACATTATATGTTTATATGTATTCTATTTTGCTTCTCAGCAACTAGAGGACCACAGAGGAACAGGGAGAAGTGGAGTTAGGTGTGAAATTACTAATGAAAAGTCCATCTACACCGAGGTACATAAACACTTTATTCCTCAATAATGCATACGCATGCTTGCATGCTCAATAATTCATATGCATGCTTTCTTACAATATCAGGAATTTCTTGTATATGCCAATTATATAACGTAACCACAAGTGTCTTGATCGATGTTACAAATAAAATGCTTTTGTCATCCATCTGATTTATACATCACTATATGTTTATGGCAAACACAGGATAGTGGCTATCGTACATTTAGAAGATTTCCCTAACTTAATTTTGTTCGTTTTTAGGTGTGTCCTTATACATCCTGCACGATCTTCATGTGTCGCCATGGGCATATCAATGTGGAAGATGTTATAGCTGTAAAACTAGAAATCACCATGAATAACACAGAGAGCGTGGATTCAGGGGTAAGTTCATGTATATGTGACATATTTGTGCAGTCAATGATGAACCTTAATGATGTCCATATACATCGAGAATTTGACCACTCGTATACAATTCTGACAACTATCAATATCTAAAATTACTATATTATTTATCCGAAACATGTTAATTCGACCACTTTTTAATGTCTAAATAAATTTCAAAGTCTACACCAAGCCGTCGTTGAGTTGTGCGTTCTTCACAACATTTTTTCATAACTTATTTAGTTTAACGGTTCTATTTCTTACACATTGTCATGTCGATTCTTCTCTCTCTAAAATGTGTCTTTCATCTATTTAATTCGGTGTTCTTCGGTTTTGTTTCAAAAGATTATAAGTTCCGTGAAAACAGAATCTGACCACTTCAACGTTAAACACTCCTCCTCGGTAAGTATTTGTTACAATCAAGCCAATAATCTTTGTTGTGAGAAAGCTTAAATCATAGACATACGTGATAATGTATCTCTATGGTTAAATCGATTCTTTTCTCACATTTTTTTTTTATATTGGAAATATATTTCCGAGTTCAAATTACATTTTTCTGACACAAATTGTTTCAAAATATTCTATTGATTGGTGCCTATTTAGTGTTTTATAACAATAGTATAATTTACCAAACCTAATTTTGAAATCTATTCAGTATCGGCCGAAGGATCACATCTTGCTACACCCAACTACGATAGCATCATACGAATAGTCCAATATTTTTCAATTCACGTAGGTGTAACCATGTAATGCATGGGCAATATAATTATTTTGTGATCGCCATGTTATACTTTTATTCTTTTGGACATCTCTGTAAATGACCTGTAACCATGTAATAATTATTAATATTGCATGGTAACGATAGTATTAATAGTAATGATAATGTTTGTTAATTATAGGTGACGACCCTGGTGTCGTGGGCCCGTGGTTCGGCCCACGTCCCCTCCTGGATGCTGCTCTTGTCGATATTAGCAGGGCTTGTGGTTCTTATCACAATCGTCATTTTCTTAGCAAAGGTAAACAACACATATTATGACCTTATATAATATATATTTGTTATTAATCCTAAACAACACTATTTCCAATATAGGTGAAAATTGCCTAGGTTTGTTGTTCTAGCTATGATAATGTTACACCGAACGATATGACCAGAGAACTGGCTTCAATTTGGCGACTCTAGCTTTTTGTGTATGTCCTGATAATTATACCTCTGGGTGTTACAGAACGGAATAGGGGGCAAATGATTTAAAAGCATGATACTGGAAATCAAATGCAAAGAAATCATATGAGAAGTCAGGCAACTGTGGTTTTTCAAAAATGATTATTTATAAACAGTCTCAATCTTATTTATCAAGTTTAATTCGATCGAATCTGTAGATGAAGAATCTGGAACTTGCAATGATAAAATTAATAGTTTCAAACGTAATAAGAAAAAGCACCAATATGCCCCGGGAATGACATCCTATTAGGTCAATTATATATGTGTGTTTGTTCTACTTCAGTGTGGCTTCTTTAAAAGGCCGTTGAGGAAGAAAATCAAGGAATTGCTGTCTGAGATGAAGGAAGACAAAGAAAACCACACAACCTACCAGCGACTAGACACAGAGGACTCTCTCAGAGCGAGTTAGCTACATATAGTGTAGTTAGGTCTTTACGGTCCTACCTCAAACCCTTAGTGATCGTCCCCTTCTCATCAGTTAAAGTGTTCAATTTCACGTTGTACCCATTTTTTTAACATTCTCCAAAATGAAAAAAAAAATGCACTTAAATAAGATTTGAATACCAAAATAGAATTTATGTGTTTGATACATTAATAGTGGGAGCAAATATACGGACGATATAATTATGCAAAAATGGGTATTAATGCAAGGTACGTGAAAAATGAGCAGCCGTGAATGATTCACATCTTTTTGCGTTACCCCACCTTTACATGTGGTGATGGTGTCTAGTGGGTTTGAGGGAACAGTGTATATATAAGGACCCTGTCTCCTTTTTTGTTTTTTACATAAGTGATAAGTTCATATTCAAGAGACACTAGCCGTTTATAATTGTTGGTACCAATAGTATGGGGCCCAATCTCCATTGTTTTCCATGTGCCTCTTCATTGGAGGCCCCTAGTGATAACAATATACCAGTTTCCAATGTCTCTTCCAAATACTTATAATTATAGGCCCTACCAGCAGTAATTAGATATAAGTATTCTTACTGACAGCATTTGGTATCTTAAATTCATTCCATCATCTCATTCAAATGATTTTTCATGCATCATCGTCCTATTCGAATTGCTATATTGATTATGCTGATCTGGGGAATTCTGCAATTGAATGGAGTGATGTTATCTGTCACATAGGGTAGTGACATTAATGATAGTGATAACGTGAAAAATGAGAATCATAGCAAGAAACAAGGAAAGCCACGTAATTACGGAGGAAAGAAAATACCCAAATGAGCTATATGTATGAGCTCATACATTCTTGTGAAACAAAACAATAAGTTAATCAAATATTTGTGAGAAAAAAACCTTAGTTAAATGGGGAATGAGAAAGAGGAGAGGAGATCGATGTAAAATGTGCCTGGAGCACATAACACGGTCATGCATGTGTACATGTACGTGCACATGAAGTTGCATTATGTATGAGACTGCAGGTGGTCTGATGCAACTCTGTGTATATATTACTATCTATAAGATATAAAAATGCGTATACATGATATGAAAAATGTTCTGTACAGTCTCGTAAGTGAATACGTCCATGATTTGGAAAAATAAAAGAACATCATGGACTTCAATGCCCTGGGTTGTGTAATGATAATTATAATGTGAGCTATAAAGTTGTGTAGCATGCAGTTGGTATTGTGAAAAGACACATTCAATATATTATACTATTGTACTTAGTTGTATGTCTAACACTTGGATGAATGTAAAGCTGTCCTAACCAGACAAGAGAAAGTATAGAACCATTCAATTATAGAGATATTTTTATGTAGTTCTAAGGAAATCTTATAACAATGTTAACGCTATGTCATGAAAAAAGATAATGTAATGGGTAAAGATATTATTGTGTGTGTCAATTTCATAGTAGTAAGATACCAACATCGCAAAGTTTGTGTTCGGAAATGCATGAAAATGAATTTATATGTGCCATGTAACAATCTAATTACTAATATAATCATATATCTCGATGTACAGCAGAGATTGTGATATAAGTACTACCAGATAAGTGTTCAGTTCATCATTCCAATTACAATATCAATCAATGCTGTTTGCAGGAGCAGTATTTTTAAATAATGAAATGTCAGCACATCATCTTACCTAAATTATTTGTTTTTGCTCCTCATTTTTGTTTGAGGAAATAAACTGATAAACGTGCGCCCAAAGAATGTGGCCGTTCGTCCAACATTACCTTTTAGGGTGTAAGAGAATTGCATATAGGTTAGCAATAAATTATTTCACAAACCATAATTATTATGTATAGTGAAGCACAATCTAGTTCTGCTTAAGGTGTGTTTATACCACCGTGAAAGTGCAGCCGCTCATAAACTTAGGCTGTGTGCAGATAATGTCAATGTACTTCCTGACGTGTTATTTTATGTTGTAAATAAACTAAGGCTCTTACAATCATTGATCAGCTGTTGATTGTTCCCTTGTCATTTTCCCAGTATCCTTTAACTAAAAGTAACGATATAGATCAAAAACTGGCAATTAATTTGCATTCCATGTTAGATTAATTCTTTAAAAAAAATAAATTAAATGGATTGAGAAATCTAATTGCATTGAAATTGTCACCCGGGGGCTCAGAGCAGTAGCTTAGTTGATTGAATTTGTTTTTCTTAAGTCTGAATAATTATTCTCCATCCAGGCCTAGTAGTCTCGGACAATTAAAAGGGTGTAGATCCTTAAAAATCCATAGGGTGACACAGGCATTTCTTAACCCTTTCACTGCTAAATATGTCATTCTCCAGATAATAATTACTGAGATATTGCCTAAAATATGAAAATTAGTCAGAAAATAGCCTAAAACTCAAATTTTCTCTAGATTCACCTGGTAGAATAATTTTTCGTGAAATTCCAGGGAAAACGTTCCAAATATTGGCACTCTGCCAATTTGCCAAATTTGCCTTTTTTTGGCAATATGGCACCATATTCCATTTATTGGTTGCCATGGCAACCAACATTTTGTGAAATATCTATTTTATTTATTTCAAAGAGAAAATGATAGACTTATCTCTTTTTCACAAAAAACAGTTTGCAAATATCACGAATGAAACCAAAGTTATGATCTTTTGAAAATTAAAGAATTTTCCATGGATTATCAATTTTCACAATTTTGATTGGTTATGGTAAATTCTCATTTGTGTATCTTGCTACAAGTGTGTTCAATTGGAATTAGATCATTTTCTAACAGACTGGTGTTAGAATATTCAAACGTTCATATCTCTGGTTCTAACTGGAATTTTTGAAAAATTCTTTCACTTTCTGAAAGCTAAACACCTCCTCTTTAAGGGCTATCCCTATGGGAATTTACTATAGAGCCACTTTAGTGGCTTCCCGCGGTGAAAGGGTTAAATTCAACACGGTGACACAGCTGTTTTGTAAATTCAACAGGCAACATGGCAACTAAGGATAAAAATGAAATTGCCCTTTTCTTAAATTTCATATTTTTTTTGATAATATTTTTATTGGCGTCTTCAAACATTGTCTGATCTTCCAGACGTTACAAAGTGGATTTTTCTTCTTTTTTCTATACACATGATTTCAATATTATCTATTATTTTATTATAGAATATGAATTTGATGATTATGTACATATGATCAGATATAACTATTATTTCGTTCTAATCAATATATTAATTAATAATCAATATATTGTTGTAGAATATGTCTCATGAAAATCAAATCAATTTCATAAATTCCGAGCCTGTGACAATGTAGTGTTTTTTGAGTCCATACTTCTTCTGAATTTTATAAAGTCATTTTCTATGGACTCGAATGCAACATAGCAACAAAAGGAAAACGATAGTCAACCATCAATAAAATATTTTTTAATCTTATTCTTAAATTCTATTTTGCTTTCTAGATTGCGCAATTGTACTGGTATAGACAACCACATTTTTGCTCCCCTATAAAAGGGAGATTTTTTTGCAGCTTCATATTTTGGTCTCTTAATATTGAATTGGCGACATCTCTGATTTCTTGTAGTTTTCTTTTGCGACTTCAGCCAAACCCCTGCCATTTTAAATTGGTGCATTAGGCAAAGTAAATGACATTTCCTCCTAATTTGCAAGGTACTTATTTTAGCCCTTTGCAATAATTCCTGTCTGTGTACTTCACGAGGTGAATTGATTTTGTAAACTATTCTCAGGGCCTTGTACTGCAATTTTTCCAATTTTGAGATTTCTTTTTTAGAACACGAATCTATAAGGAAGTCACAGTACTCAAAGTATGGGAGTATGGTCTGCTTATAAACTATCAATGCAGTATAGGTATTAATACAATTTCTTAATTTTTTAAGTTTGTATACCTTCTGGTAGGCTGTTCTGTATCCATTATTCAAATGTTTAGTAAAATCTAGTTTATTGTTCAGCCATACTCCCAGATATTTGTAAATGGCGACATGAGCTTTATAAAGAGAGTGACTTGTGAGGGATATGTGACAGGGCCATTTCTTAAATTCAGCATGCGACATGGTTCTAAACTGACATATATGATCAGGCGACACTGCCGTTTTTTTAAATTCGACACGCGATACGGGACCCCCCCCCCCTCCCCCCCTTCATCCATACCCCCAATCAAGGAGCCAACGTTGCAGATTGATTTCCTAAGGCTAAAGGTGTTAGGCCTATTGCATGAATGCAAAATCTTTCCAATAAAATAATACTGTTTCATGGTTGTTTATAAGCACGGGGATTATGTACAGACAGATACAACGGACATAGATATTATCTTATCGTTGAATCAATGGAATCCAAGGCGGGGCACCGTCTGTCATTCTTGGCGAGACCATGGCGGGAACGTGTACGTTATCCGGCGAGTAGGCACGCGGTGACAACATTCTTGAGACACAGGCACTTCCGCCGTTGCGAGCTCTGGTAAGTTTGCAGTTAATAGAAGTGTGATTTCGTCCCATTCGATTGATTTAATGCAGTGTTATCAGGTAAAGGCGTTCAAGAATGTGTCCTGGCGTATAAACAAATCATTTTGCTGCGTTGTTAAATGCCATGGCTTTTGTAAAATGACAATTGCACCTGGTTGAAGGCCGTGAGCGATAATAGAGAAGTTGACAGTATAAACAACACGAATGCACAACCCATCAGGGCAAAAGAATATACAAGGTTTTTACAAGTACAGAATAAAATTACAAAATAACATTTTGGGGTTCACTGGACTGTTGACTAAGAACACTCAAGAGTGCCAGTAGCACAATAATATTGTCAATAACTGAATAAGCAGTCAGGAAGTTAGCAGCACTGCATGTCTACAAGTTGACTTGCTGTTGTGTTGAGGTCTGAGACGATGCTTTTCTTTTGTTAGCACTGGCTCCAGATTTACATGTCACAATAAATAAAACAGCAACAGGAAGGTGGAGTCAACAGTAAAATAGTTTCAGTAAAATAGAAAAATATGCATTGATGAATCTATGTGACATGAGATCAAAATGTATGACTCTTAGATTGTCAATAAAATTACTACTACTACTGCAACTAATCCGGAACTTAGTACTTAGAATAATAGAAAGATACAGTAAATAGGCCAACCTGGCCAACGTTCACACTAGTGAAGATAGTGGGAACGACAGGCAGGGCTTTTCTCGGACTAACGAATACGTACTGGATCTAACTTGAGAAAGTTGAGTAGGGGACCTCTAGGCCTCTAAGTAAGCGGTCTACTCTAGCGTTAGACAAAGTATTCGTCCTGGATATTGCCGTTCCAGGCGGAGGTGGGGGAGCAGGGGAGGGGATGCGGCGCAGGCTACTCTAACGTTAGATCTAGGCCTATACTATAACTTTTCATTATAACCATTAGAGTATTAGAGTAACAATCAAAAACCGCACATTTTGAACATGTCTTGAGCAACCACCGATCTGATTATTTGTGGAATGGTTCACAAAAGAAAAGGTAAGATAGTGCTAGATATAAAGGCAAAAGAAAAATATCATGATTCATGAACGCCTGATCACTTCAAAGTCCTTGTAGATCTAAAAGTTTTATATTTCTCTTTATCAGGACCAGGCTTCAAACGTAGAAACCACCCCCACAATACACTATGCCTCCGGGTAAGACCAACCCGTACTTGGCGGCCGGGGTGAAGGCAGACCTGGAGCAGTTTCTGACCGACTACAGCGCCCTGAACACAGTGAGGTACGAGGAGTTCGGCAAGCTGTGGAGAGAAAAGAACCTGTCCTTCATCTTCTGTGGCAGAACGACAGAGATGGAGATGAGGGAGGTGAGTTAGCATTGGGGAGTTTTTTTTGTTTTTTTTTGTTTTTTTGTTTTTTTTTTGTTTCTGAGTGTACTTGCAGTTTTTAAGAAATGTATTCTCCTCTAAACTTCTGTAATAAAGGTGTAACGAAGAACTATTTATTTAGGCTATCCAAACTTAAGATTTTGCTACTAGTAAAACCTAGAATGGTTGTATAAAATGATACAGACGTTACCTTATTCTATTGAAAACTGTTTGAAGTCCATATATTAAAGTCGTGTCTGCCCTTTGACCAAGTAGTAGTTACTGATCGACAGAAATATTACGACCAATCATTGAAATTAAATATATTTTCACGTATAACAATCATGTTAGCAAAATAAAAAATCTTATTTTGCGTAAATAGATTCTTACTCGTTCATATCTGTGTTCATGCACTATTTATTGTCAATTCAATAAAAAGAAAGGGTATTGATTTATTTCTTGCCAAATAATGATCATTCAGGGATATGTAGAACAACCTAGCCCATAAGGATAACAATGACATGTAGGAATTAAGTTTATGCAATCAGTAATGAAAATCATGTTTTCACTTTCCTTCCAGTTTACTGAGGAATGTCTACGCATCGCGTCCGAGTTCCTGATGCCACCGTACAACTTCCAGGTCCAAGTGGGAGCAGTGTACCTCCTGTATGGTCTCTACTTCAAACAGCCCAACAACCCACGGGCCAGGGTAAGTTAGAGTTCCCATTACGTAGGGGGAAAAGGGGGAAAATGTCCAAAGAAAATCCATGTCATTGAAAACAGGCAATTTGGAAACTTGTCCAAAGCTTGACCAAATTCTGTTCGCCTACTTTCTGGATTACAGTAAACAATTTTCCAGGAGTAAGTATTTGTTCTGGAAGTTCATACATCTTCAACGGCGTTTTAAATTTGAACGCTTTGAGATCAGAAAAAATATTGAATCCATGATATGGAAAAAGATTACAATATGACATAGATAAGGCCAGCAAAATAAAAGTTGCGTTCAGGTTGTATGCCTAAAATGAAATAAGATCGGTAGGTCGGCATTTTTTTTACTACAATGATAGGCTGGGTCTTATGTTAGCTATCATTTCACTGAATTTACCCCAAATTTTCTTTCAAAAACTTTAGGGTCTGGGCAAAATAATAAGGTTGGTCGGGAAACCGGAACACAACAATTTTGTTAATGGCCTAACACAGGGAATTCGATAGTGAGAATTGATCGGGCAATTTTGTCTGGACCAGGGACGTTTGGTCAGATGTAGTATAAAGTAACTGCGAACTCTGTATGGGACCTTCTTTTAGTACATCCCGGGATCGGGATGGGAAACAATTCTGGAAAAAAGGGCGCAGATATTTTTATCTGTGGCACCTATGCCATAAGCTCAAAGAGCTTCAGACATAACAGGTGGTGTTTAACTGCAATATCATCTAGGGCGTCTGTTAGTAAGTGTTACATTTGAAATTCAAAGAATACAATTTTTTCTCACTAGCTCGGTATAATTATACGTTCAGATAACTTAAATATACTTAGATTCAACTCGACTTCGCCCTGTTTTAGGACTAGCAGATATATTTTTTACACTATACTTCAGAATTATTTCCTGATATGTCATTTTGTCTTTAGCACCTGTGAAGTAATCCTGTTAATTATAATAAGGTAGCAGGATGTGCGTAAAGTCCATGACAACTTCTTTTAGAATCAAGTTTGAAAGACATCAAATCAGAACAAGTTTCTAATAAAGCAATTTATCTTATTGCAGATCCGACTTACCATAGCGATGTGGCAGCACCTTCAAACCTTTATCTATGACATCCATGAACAGACACACCTCGACATAGAGTTTGTCTACCTCAAACTGCTCCATGCGCACGCCTTCGACTTTGTTGCACAAACCTCCCAGGTAACGCCAATCAACATCTTAAAATCGTGCAGCAACATTCTGATAATGTACGAAGATATTTTGCTTCTTTTTTAATTATGGAAGGAAAGAAATCAGTAGTTATCGCAAGTATTTATTCGAACCAGTTCAAGATTTTACCTATCTTCGATAAACTATATAAGACAAGCTTTCTCAATTTTATTAAATTACTTTTATTTTGTTCATCCAGCATTTTAAGTTCTTGAGTGATGCAAGACTAAACTATTGCGAAATTCTATGATCGGTAGAAGTTTTATGTAATTCTACTTTTAATTGACCCCGACTTGCACCGCTCCAAATACCAAAAAAATTCATTACAGGCTCCACTCCTGAAGTCGAACTCACAGAACCTGATGCATGACCGGGAAGTGATCGAAGACCAAAGAAACAATATTGTGAACATGCAGCGGTCATCACTCGCAGATCAACTCGATTTAACAGTAAGTTTAATGTTTGCTATATTTTCTTTATACTGAATAACATTCTTTTTTAATTTATTAACCATACTCACTCATATATAAATGATCTTCTGATATAGATACAGTCGTAGGCCTAATTGATAACGCAGTTTTAATACACATAATGTGATTAGTTATACCATTTTAGATATTTTCTTTTAGATGATTAGATATACCGTCCACTGACCTCCAGGAAATCTGCTGTTATTTTGGAGGTTGAGCTCTATGCTACATGGCGCTGAAAGAACATAAGAGTACACATGGAAAACTCGAGACATTTCCGACGAAAGTAACACAAAAATAGTGATATTTTGGTATCAAAAGTCATAGAACGCTTCTCTTCCGTTTTTATTAATATTTGTTTTGTCTAGGACAAAAAAAGTAAGCTCATAATCCTTCCCATGTGTCATCTTAGACTCATATTAGACTCATGTTTGTGAGATAGAGAATCTCAATGTATGACACACATATCAAAATGTCCCTGATGAGCTTAATCAGTAACGCAAATATGACCAAAGTAAGTTCTGTTACTGTTCGTCACTCAAATTTAGAAATAAATCAATAGATTTAAATGCGAAATCTTTTTAATTGATTAACCTCATACTGTGAGTGAAATTACAGTTTTCTCCATATTTTATTAGACAATTTACATGAGAATATACAGCTCAAAATTTTGTTTACAAACGTTGGAGTTCAACTTAACCACTGACTCCATCGTTCTTTTTCTCTTTTAGGCTTTAGCCAATATCCATTCCAAATATCAAGAGATTAAACTAGCCCTTCAGCCCGGTGCATCGAACAAGCCTCACCCATCGCTGGATGTTATAACCCAAAACTTTACTGAAGAGATCGCCGAGTGAGTATGAATGGATATGCTAATATGGTGGATTTTCTTATTTCGAGGGTATAATGGAAAATACACATATCTAGATATTCGCCGTTGTATCTAATGATGACGGTTTATAGAATAGATCAAGGTTCTATGAAAAGGATGCGTTTAACTTTTAAGATCATAGATGTAGTTAATAACATTTATATGAATCAAACTTCAACAGGTAGCTTATGAGCAACTAAATTTAGTTATACAATTCTGATCAATCAACTTTACCTATGTCATTTCTTTACGTAGATTTTAACAAATATTTCCATATATTTCAGGAAAATAGAAAGACATGAAAAGTGGAAGAAAAGGAAAATAATGGTAAGAATACACATAATCATGTTTGTTCAAAGCTTAGACTTATTTGTTCAGAATCGTGAATGAGGAGGCACTAACCATAACACTTGTTAGTGGCTGATCAGAAAAATCAATGACAAATCATAAACCCTGATGGATTATGAACGTAAAGCTCCTCGACTATCTTAAAATCGAACAGGTACACGCTGGTACATACAAACTATTTTTAACCAAATTTTCCCATATTTCTTAGAAAATATTGGATTATTATCACACCTGATCTCGCAAAGCTGGGATTGAAATTGTTATAGAGAAGTATGGAATTTGAAAAATTGGAAATAAATTTTTTAGTTTTCTTTTCAAGTCAGTAGATAATCTGGCGAATAAGAAAATGAAACTAAGATGGATGTTGATAAGTTATTGGGAAACAAAATTTCCAGGGTTCATCAGCCGTGGAAGACGAACAGCGAGAGGATGAAGTTGCCCCTGAAGAGTCCGAGTCGCAGGAGGAAACCGTGGCAGTGCGCCGGGCCCGGCTGAGGGAACGCGCTTACCAAGTGGGGCCCCAGGAAGGTTGGAGAATGCGGAGTAAACGTGTACAAGAATCACCTAAACGGAACCGTAAGAACTCTCCCCGGGTTAAAAGTAGCAAGCAGGAGCAGGTGGAAGAAAGCGAGGAAATTGAATATATGGGTGGGTGTATATGGATTTTTTTAATTTGTCATCCATGAAATATATATTTTGTAGCTAGACATTTGATTAAGGACAGTGAAATTCTGCACTATTATTGTAATATGTGAATGTAAATCAAAATATAATATTGCGCTTACATTTAAATATACAGTGTAGATAAATTAGTGGGGTAAAATGGTTTTGGCATAGGGTGTTTATACTGAGAAACTTGTCTAAAATCAATTTTATTATGGTTCCATTCTAGCAAATGCCTTCACAAACTCTTCACCTGGAACCTTAGAGCAAGGACTATTCGCCGAATTAGAGAATGAAATGACAGAATGTGAGTAAAAATGTATTTTTCTTTGTCGATCTATCAACAGAACCGGAAGCGCTGCTCGAAAAATAACAATAATTTGCATACCCCAACACAATAGTATGATAGGAAATTGAATTAAGCGTAACGTTTAAGTAAAGAAACCTAGATCTCATAAGAATTTCATGAGAGTGATATCAATATAGTTGAACATAAAGTATTATTGTTCGCGGATCTGCACTTATTAAAATGATTAAAGATTAATAGAGGCATAAGTATAATGTCAATGATGTTTAGGCTAGTTTTCATTGTTTATATTTCACATGAACCTAGATAAGGATCAGATAATGTATTCCATTAGTCATTTGATTTAAACAAATATAACTTGTAATCAAATTTGACATATATTTAGCTTCTCTTTAATTCAAAAAATATTGTCCATTCCAAGTGGGGACATTATGTTTCTATACATATTGATGGACACTTTTGGACATTGAAATATTAAAGTACCCAAAGAACCAATTGCTTATGTCCAATACCAGACAACTTATGTGATAGTTTTACTCAAAGCCCAAGAGAAATCTTTCTGACAAAGACAAGAAATTTGTTATTTGAAATTGCACAAAAGTGTGTAACATAAAATCTCTTTCTGATTTCAGTTGATAACCCCAAAGAAGAAATGTGTAAGAGTGAGTGCAGTGATTCCCCACCCAAGAAGCGAGGCCGGAGAGCATCCAATGAACCTACTGAGAGTGCGGCTAGAGGAAAAGGAACACCTAGGGGTAGGGGTAGGGGTAGGGGTAGGGGCAGGGGTAGGGGCAGGGCAAGGACGAGAGGGGGTATTAGTAGGTAGGCTTAGGAAGTGCTGAAAGGTAGTGTCAGGGAAGGAGAGAAGAAAAATGGGGTCAGCATTTGGGAATAAGAGTAGGGTTAAGGTGCTAGCAGAAAGAAAAGATAATGAGATAAAAATGAAGTATAACCTAAAAGTTTATAAACTGCAAAAACGAGGAAGATACTGGTGAGCTTCTTGAAATCTACTCTGCAGTTTGGGATCAGTTTGTTTCTAAAGAAAGCATATAACTATGAATTAAATATAGAAGGTATTTAAGTTTATATATGGTCATAAATGATTTACGCATTATGTTGATTAATTCTGACTACAATGAAACCTTGGATATTTGCGAGTTTAAAATGATATTGTTTCGGGGGAAAAATACTGAATCTGGTTAATATCAAAGTGATTAAAATCGTTACGACCATTTCAAGATGAGTTGAAATTTGTAGTGAAGGGCTTTTCACTTCGGTCAAGTGGTCAGTTAGGGCATGGGCACTTAAGTAAGGGGGGGGGGGATGAAGTGTCGTTATTAGCACTATTTTGTGTTCTGTCATTGTTTACAACGCCATACTTCCAGTGAAAGGTAGTAAGGAAACGTTATTATTCATCAAACTACAAAATGTTATCATTCATGAAGTATGAAAATGTCATTATTCACAAACCCATTATGAATAAATGAAATTCACCCTATGTCTTTTCATTTGGTTCCTGAATATCCCTTCAAGTTTAGGATTCTCTCCGGAATATGCATGACACCCATGCAAATGTGTCAATGTTCTAGATATATACTATATAAAGGTCCAAATGGTCTTAAAATGATTTGTTGGAAGGGGTTTTAAAGCAATATTGTGTGTATTGTTCTCAAGTATTCCTTTATTTCACTAAAACAGCTTTAACCAAAACAAATTTTGTGGTTCTCAATTCATGACCCAGGTGGCGCCCTGAACAGCCTCGAGTACCTTTAAGATATTGTAAATCCACCACAACCCCTAGCGATTATTCTGATAATGAGTCCTGTTGGAAGATGTATGTTAGTTTGAAGATGGAACTATGAATAGCAATTAACCTGTAAAATGTTTCCTTTAGTTCGCAGTAAACTGAATGAGTTTGTCGTTAGGGCTACCTGGTGAAATGCATAGCAGACTAGGGACAATCTGTCAAAATTCTGGTCCTCAAGAGACCAGAATTGAAACTAGTCGTTCAAGCCAAACTTCCGCGGAATTCCGCGTTTTTAAAAAATAATTTGGGTCATTTTTTAGATTCGTCCAGATCCGAGGAGAAAATATTTTTTATATATATGGGGCATTGGGTACCCTGGAAATTTTGTTGACCGAATTGAAAAATATGTTAAATTCCAGGAAGGATTTCTTCCTCTGTATTTAAAAGAAACTATTTTAACTCTCATCCTAATCACATGATAGGTGTAATTCTTCCTATACAACTAGATTTTAAGATGTTTTTAGTGAATTTAATTATTTTCCGCGGAAATGGTGAAACATGACTGGCATGCCTGTCATGTCGGATGTCCACGTTTGAACGAAAATGTAATGGGTTACCTCGGTAAAAAGAATATGTAATGATATGCTTACAAAAGTATAAATAGTCAAATAATTGATCTTCAATCTGATTATGTTCCTATTTGAATTTCATTATTTGCTGAAAAGTATATGATTGAGGAATTTACTTTTTGTCGTGTCTAGTCGAATAACAGACCATTCTGAAGACGATCAAATAAAAGAAGTTACATTAAAAAAAAAAAAACAAGGATTTGCACAAGCAAATATTCCTTGCCAGCTGAGATCTTTCCGAACTTCTCTTAAAACAAAATAAGTAGGCCTTAAATTCTCCCATATCACGAAAATGTTGAACATTTTCAATTCCAAAGTTTAATTTTAAAGGAATGCCCCCCCCCCCCCCCCCCGCGAGGAAAGTAGGGGGAAATAATATAAGTGAAGAAAGACGGCAATTTCTATTGTATGTTGTACTCTTCTTTTCCATTCCATCTTGTCTGTCAGTCTGCCGAGATAGTCCTCAGTGAATGCCCCAAAAGTCAATGCCGTGGGAGCGTCCAATGGTAGTGTACAGATGAGGGCCTAGTTCCCACGACTGACCATAGACCACGCTGTCTGTTCCATTATCACCGGGCAGAATAGACCTGACAATTTTGACCCCGCTAACTTTTCGCGAATCCCGGGATTTTCGCAATATCATATCGCGCGTGTTATCGTTATTTCTAGTTGATCTGTATTAAGATAGCAAATACGTAAATTTTATATATTTTAAAAAAGAAAAAAAAAATATATATTTACAGCGCGAGAATTTATATGTTCACAGTATAGAAGTCCCTTTGGAAATTGCTGGAGATTATTGAATTGGTTATCGTTGCCCACGCGGATAATGGGGGCAAAAGAAAATTTCCAATAATATATTGAACACCGAGCTGGTCAGCCAACCCTGAAAGAGCTGGTGCCTGTACAGTCTGTAAACGAATGTGCTCTTTTACATGGTTGCAAGTGTGCCGAAATTTCAGGTTTACCCCGATTTTTTTTTCTGTGAAAACCAATATGAATTACTAGTTAGTTTATAAATATTGAAAATCACCATATGATATTAACCTAAGAATTGCAATTACGGAATGATTTTTGTACTGGATTTAGGGGCGGGGGGATGCGTGCAGGGCGCACGCCCCCCCCCCCCCCCCCCTTTTTTTTGGGGGGGGGGGGGGGGGCAAATATCATTTTTTTAATGTAAAATTCCTGCTATAGCACGCCGCCCCCTTTCAAATCCCTGGATCCGTCCTTGGTACATGTATGAGAAAATGTTCAGGTATTTTCTCATGGCATACATGCCTTTTACTAAATAAACAATGTTGCAAACTGGTCTATCGTAAATGCGTACAGAGTATAGAGTACCAAAGTACCGGTGTTCTTGGAATTCCTCATGGACTGTCAATATAATCTACACTGGAAAGGTATACCGTTTTCCCATCCAGTAAATCTTATTGTGTTGTAAATGTACTTCTCATATGAATGATGATCATGAGAAAAAATGAAGGCTCTTTATCTAATATAGGCCTATGATATGGAACTGGACTCACACCTGCATTCAGAATTTTTTCATTTTTTTCCTGAACAGTACACCGAAAAGAACGGTACTTGAAGTTGCCTCCTCAGTCACCTTTTTCTTTCACTCTTAAAAACTAGTTCCGCCCCCTCACCCTACTTATACGCCCTTACTCCCGAGACCTATATAATTTCAGGACCACTTATGATGATCAATTTAGACCCCACACTTAGAATTGTCTTTCTAGTGTGTAGCATGCGAATTTTGTGAACAGACAACAACAGACAAAACCTGCAGAATGCACATTCTGTACACGAGTGTGTGAGGGGTGAAGTTTTATTGCTTGTTCTTAACAGTAGTTGTCTGTTCTTGTCTCTTCCTAGTCTGTGTTGTATTGGTATACTAATGTAGTATACAATCAGCTTTGTGACTATATTAACACTAAAATAAATCAATTATGGTGTATGATTTGTATACTAACATTATATTATCAGCTTTGTGAATGTTTTTACACCAATCCAAATCAGTGATTATTGATTTTCGCTTGAAAAAATATCATTATGTGTTATCAGTATACATATGTCACATATATTTGTATATTAACGCAGTACATCATTAGCTTTTAGACTGTATTTGTACACTAATCCCAATCAGCAGTGATCAAAATTTAGTACACAAATTATTGTGTTGTATTTGTATACTAACGTAGTATACAATCAGCTTGTGACTATATTAACACTAATCCATCTTATTTCCTTATTTTCTTATCTAATTACTTCTCAAAAAAACATATATAGATATGTAAATATATATATACATATATATATATATATATATATATATATATGTCAGTGTATCCCCAAAACTGGAAGAAATCATTTAAACAGACAAGAAGAATTCAATGAAATAATAATGACAAAATTGTCCTTATATATGGAAAAGGTATGATAACTATATGTGTGTCTCAACACACAGAAAGGATGCTCTATGCGGGAATTAAGCATTGTAGAGGATGTTTTAAGCTTTCAAATGATACCAGGCACATCATATTTGGACGTTTTTCAAGGGAGTTACAGGCTGTTGAACACAGGACTGTGAGTCTTCCTGAAAATTGCAAAAAGCTTAGATATTGAGTATTTGTCTAAATATTTAATAATAAAATACAATTTTCTCCATAAATTAAAAAAAAAGCCATAAAAAGCTATTATGCATATAACTTTTGATCTAAAAAAGAACATCTCTTTTAGTTTGGATTGATTATATAATCAGGTCATGCTTTTCCAAATGACTTACAATTTTTGAAAAAATCTGCAGAATGTTGTCGTTTCCATGGTAACCAAACATCTAATGTTAGGTAAATTATTGTGAAAAACATTCCATTAGTATTCCAAATAAAATGTTTTTCAAACCGAATGGAATGTTTTGAGTGGGTTAACTGAATTCTACACAAATAGTTGGTTTAGGACATTTTCACCCCTATTTTACACAATTCTACCAATATCTCCTTTAATATAAGCCTTAGAGCTTATGATATTTTTTTTTTTTTTTTTTATTCATATTCAACTTCACGTACAAAGGTGCATGTTCTTCCAGCTGATTAGGGGTTGATGAGATGTAGTACATAGTAATGAACATGATGAGGTCAAGTACATATTATAATGTATGAAAAGTAATATATCCCCCCCCCCCCCGGAGCATCCTTTCTGTGTGTTGGGTCACATGTAGTATTTGTATACTAACATTATATATTATCA
The DNA here is from genome assembly GCA_936440205.1 of Lepidonotus clava. Classification (NCBI taxonomy): domain Eukaryota; kingdom Metazoa; phylum Annelida; class Polychaeta; order Phyllodocida; family Polynoidae; genus Lepidonotus; species Lepidonotus clava. Next base: position 20,207,343 of record OW387147.1, read on the forward strand.
GCTTTGTTACTATTTTTACAATAATCCAAATTAATGATCATCAAAATCAGATAAAAATATACTGCCAAGAACACACAATTTTGAATTCATGAAAAGTGTAACCATTATGTGCACAGCCTAGGATCGAACCATAGACTTTTGGATTCATAGTGCCACAGCCTAACCACTACCCTACCAGGGCAGCTGTTAAAAGTCTGGTCAGTCTTACCTTTTATCCATTGTTGGTTCATTTAGTGTGTTCTGACCCAGATTTACCCTTTCATTGAGTTTGGGTGACTAGTGGAGTTGGATGTAACTACAGTCTATGACTGTACACTCACTGGGCAATCAACTACCCTTTCACCCCTCCCCTCTCCCCCTCCACCCCTCCCCTCCCCCTCTGCTGGTAAGGACCTTCACTCTGCCACATTGACACCTCAGGCACTAGAGTGATCACAGGCTTTTACTTCTAGTTGGGAGGGTGATTCGCTGCAGAGTGGTGGAGCGCCGGTCAGAGCACAGGTGGGGGCGCTTGATGGGGGGATCCCAATGTTGCATGTCAAATTTAAGAAATGCTAATGTCACATGTCATTGTCACTTATCTTTTTCTTATGTTGCATTGGAATTTAAAAAATACTTATGCCCCTTTTCACTTTATTTATAAAGCCTATGTCATTATCACTATGGCACGTGTAACTCTGTTGAATTTAAGAAAATGCCCATTTCGTATTTAGGAGTCTAGGGCCATACACTAGGGTCATACAGAGGCAAAGTGAACTTTTATATCAATGATCATGAATTAAGTATTGAATTAAGAAGTTCATAAGGTACTAAGGGGCATGAGATACTTTCTCTCGTGGTTTATGTCAGATAATGGACTCGTAGTAGTAGTAGTTCACCCCATGCACTACTACTCGTCCATTATCCTACACTTAACTAGTTTTAACTAGTTTACAAGTAATTGTTCTTAGAAATCTAATTGTTAGATTAACCAAAAAATATGACCTAAAGAGAAAGTCTGAGACATGCTTCCCTACAAATCATCAAGCAAATAACTTAAAGTTGTTCTTTGTCAGAATAAAATAGTTGTCAAACATCTTTGGTTATATTGGTTATATTACCTGACACTGAATAATGTACCAAAACAGAATATTGTTGCAAGTAGACATTATGAAATAGCCCAAAGGCTTTATCATTTAATGGAATAATCTTAGTTTACAAATATGAGTTTACAAGGCTCAAATAAATATGAGTACTTGAAGAAAAGTATTACCATCAAGTTTCAGAAATAAGAGCCATTCAAGATTTTTTTGTTAAAAACTCTTTCTGATACATTTCAATTAACATAGGCCTAAATGCAAATAGACGGCTCAGAGAGGGATTGAACCTGGGACCTCTTGCATTGAAATCAAGAACCTAGACCACTAGCCTATAGGGGCTACTGGTAGAAAACCATCTGTGGCCCTGTGTTTTATCCCTAAACTTATAATCAATATATAGATACCCATATATATATATATTATATCTATCTATATGGTTTCAAAAATAACATTATGTAGTATCAGTATACTAATGTGATATAAAGCACTCTCAGTCTCACACGGATTTCCTTTGTTCTAACAGTGCCTTCTCAGGTGATAATGCTATACGTGATATGTTTACCTTCAAAAAACTTTCACTCACTGATTTTGCAAATACGTTTTGTATGTGGGTTAAAAGCATTTTTCCCTTGTACACTGAAGTATGTGAACAGAAAGGTTTAATTCAATTTATAATATGCATTGGTTTTGGATATACTTCACACAACTCATAGAAATCTGTGTTAGTTCACAAATAAATGTTTAAAGTTTGACTTCAGTGACACTGTCTATAGATCCTGAATACGATGTGCATTGTGAACAAAATCCACCCCAAATGCTCATTCCAGTTCATGTTGGTTCTTGTCTGTTCTTTCCTCTTCAGAATGCACATTCTATTTCTAGTGTGTCAAGAACAGAATTCTATAACCAGCAACAATGAGCTTTAACCAACAAGAAGTGATAAGAACTGGTATTTTGGGGCCTAGTCTGTAAAGGGTATTAGTGCAGTATAACTGTCTGGGTTTAAAACCAGCCACGTTTACAAGACCTAGACTTGAGCTATTGTAGGGAATTGATTGAAACCTCTCTCCTACCATCCATACCAACATAATGCGCCTCACGACCCCCTTTATCTGTTTATAGACTAGCCTCAAAATGCGCTCAAAATAATAGTACAATACACTCATAATGCGCATTCTGGGTCTAGTCTATAAGAGGTGATATGAGACCCCCAGGTCTCTGTAAATCCCAGTAACCACGAGGCGATTTTCATCTTGTCCGCCGACCGATCTCTAAAATTGGATGAATGCCGAAAGAGCGCACGATTTTGCGCAGATGCAGATGAATCATGCGAATTTCAATGCTGTAGTCCGAGAAAAGTCCACTACTAAATACATGTAACAAGATCAGCGAGGTCAAAATCATCCTAGTTTGTATGGGGCTAAAAGGGGATGTCAAAAGCATGCCCACTTTACCACGACTACTTTTGATTGCATCCGACCTTGCATTTGGGTAGTATACAAAAGAAGAAGTGTGTTATATGTGAGCCAGCAAGTTAGCTCACGCTAGTATTTTTCATGACTTCATTTTTATAAAACTCTTAGAGAGACCGGACCTTGGCTACGAACACTCAACTTATTAATGTTCAACGATGCTACAACTAACGTGTTCAAATAAGCGTTCACTATAATTAGCCCCAATTAGTCAATTTGAAGCTCATTGAATTTTCTTTAATTATGTGAGCTATTTAGATAGAAGCGTTAAATATAGACCCTCCTCATCTCTTATAGTAATCATACTTCATTGTCTTTCTACCATACTCTGCCATCTAGGTAATTATTATCGTATTGGTGGCGCGCAAATCGAAGGGGCAGAGGATCTAAGGGTCACCCCATGGAGTCAAAATACACGTATAAGCATTTTACAATAACCTTTTTTTAAATCCATTTTACATCATAATGATTTTCGCTAGTAAATTATGGAGTCAATAATGAGTCATATCTACATTATGAAGCAAAAATATATCAGAGATATGAACTCCTCAAAACCCTCCCACGCCATAGACGGATACAGGAATTTGCAAAAGAACGCCCCTCTCACATTCGGTGGAAACTTTAACTACACAAAATATTCCATGTATAAAATGTTTTATGTTTTAGTACTTAGTCTTTATGCGGACCACCTTGTTTTACAAATCCCGGATCCTCTCTGGCACGTATCACATACCATCCCCCCCCCCCCGCCATATTCTTAATAGTTTAGGTGCCCACCTGCTAAATTGAAGAGGGTCAGGACCTTTTCAATTCATCCCCGTCCCTTCTTCCCTCTCAAAATCCAGAATCCACCTCTTTAAGATGGTTATAAAGCTGTTGGTCTTTTTTTCTTTCAAAGTTAGGTCTCGCAGATTATTGGGTTGTGCTAAGAAACGCTCCTCACAACACATCCTCACCTGACAATGAGGCAATATAATGTTTTTTTTTAATAAGTGCAAAGATGTCATATTTCACAGCAAGTAAAACTGCTGAAAACAACCTACCCCTGAATTATCCCTTTATAGCATATTGCTTCCTCTAATTGCGGCAATCCAAAAACTGTTCTTTTTTTAATAAAAGAACAACAGCACCGTTAGGTAAGGATCAGTTGGTGAAACCCAAGCCAATAAATCTTTGTCTCAATTCAGAAAGTTAGTTTTTCTACAACCTTGAGCTTTAAGTCGTTTTTATGTGTGGTGTCATTTCAGTTTTCCCTCCATATTCAGTAAAACAATTTCCAAAGTCTTTTTTATTAGGAAAGCCGTGCGTAGCAGTGTAAAAACTAACTTTTTTGGCGTCATATTCTAATTTCTGGTTGTGTAAAATAATATATCACTTCACACTATGGCCGTTGGCCGGTCTAAAATGACCGTTAGGCGGGAAAAGCTTTCCCGCGAAATGATCCCAGCCGAAGGCAGTGTTCACATAAGATGTGTGTACACGAATCCATGTGACAGAGATTTAGGAATGTAGGTAGACTTGCTTATATACTTAATTCCATTTTAACATTTTCACTTTAATGTCTGGCTTCTAATAACAATTTCCTTATCATGCCATGTGATCGAAATCACTGTCCCTAAATGTCCATCACGCTTGAGAGTGTGCCATTGAGATATCAAATTACCATGGAAATTATTTTTTCAGGGGATACAATTGTTCGATGTCAGGGAGTACCATGGGAAATAGTCTGTACACGGTTCATGAGATGTACTTACCATAGATACTTACACCAATAAATGCACTGATTTATCATTAAGACCATGTTCTTCAATGTTCTACATGGACTTTTATTAAAAACAAGGTGGCATTATATGAGATTCATTGTGCATGCCTTATTTAACGGCCAATAACTTTTTTAGTCAGTTATAACTTATATTATAATGAAACAAACCAAACTTACTACCTAATTTCTATAGGTTACAGGAATACATGAACTGTCATAGGATACATGATGTGCATGATAGTTGTGAGACCATGCACATGTATGGAAGGAGAGCCCCTACCATTTTGTTCATGATTTTGTTTTGTTTAATAATTATCGTAAGTGTACTAAAAGAAAAACTTTTAATATCAACCTAGTTTTTGTTAGTAATACATCTATGAAAAGCAACTATTTCACTTAGATAAAAAGATTATAACCTGTACTAAGAGCAGTTAAAGCTGACCAAGACTTTGGCAAGACTACAACCATAAGCCATGTATGGGGAAAGCGTGGCGGCGGCGAGCGGTGAAGGTGGTGGTGGTCTGATAGTGGTGGTCGTTTAGTGGTGGCGGTGGTGCTAGTGGTGGTGGTGGGAGAGTGGTTCCCCCGGCCCCTGACACCACCACCACACACACACCCGGCGTGCCCAGGTAGCCGACAGGTAGGCAGCATGGAGTACTAGTGGTAGTAGTACCACAGGAGGACACGTTCCCACGCCCTGGGACCATGGAGGAGTTACCTATAGGTGCTACAACCCTGGAGGAGGACATGGCTCAGTAGGTGGCAGCACCCCTGAACAGGTGGGTGAGATATGGGAGATGATGTTCTGAGGGGGGTTAGGACTTTCACTGGTGTGGAGGTGTGCCAGGGATGATGTTGAGGGATTTAAGGTAGTTGATCATTGGGAGGAGGGAGGGACACCAGGATTGGAGGGACATGTGAGAGGAGGCATAGGTGAGGTGAGGATATGTATATGAACGGGATGGCAGGTTTCCAGAGTCTCAAGAACTCCAAGATCAAGGGCGTGTACGTATACGTAGCCCTAAAACCTGAGGGCTTCCCTGCGCATGCATGGACCTCTGAGGGAGTTACCACAAATCTGAGGAGGTCCTATGCATTGCTTATCCAATGAAGGTTTGTATAAATCTGAAAATGGATGTAGTTGATTATTATCAATGAATTGTGCGTCTAAAGGACGGGGGTTGATAAATTAAATGTTAATTAGGATGTATAGTGGGACGGCTGTGAGGAAACGTAAAATAGTTTCTTAAAGACGCAAGATGAAGAATAAATAATTAATTCAAATACTTGCGTATGATGACGAAATATGAAACCGCATACATGTTCGGACGACGTACATGTGTATGCATCCAAGCAGGTAATATGTTGATCTTCGATGTATAAGTGCTATAGAATAGGAGGTGCCAAACTTAGGTCAATTGCATTACACATGCGTATAATCAATTACATGGCACATGCCCTAAACTTTGAGGGACATTGAAAACATATTGGATAGTAACCAGCAAGTGAAATGATTTCTAAATATCTTTCAGGGGAAGTCAGGAGAAAGGAATGGGTATCGGTTAGATGCAAATATAGACAGTGTAGAAATGCAAATATACATACTAGTAGTAGAATAACGGAACATTCTGCAAATAGAGAAGCGGAGGTATACCAAAATTATGTCGGCACATACATATATATGCTCCACCGTATTATGGTATGGGATATACACGCCCAGTTGTATAGTGATTGCATTCTTTCCTGAGCCAAGCTGAAACATTTCTGGCACAATTTACTCTCGTAAATTTTCTGGGGAAATCTCCCTTAATACACTACTGCAAATCAAAGCAGCGGCAGGGTATAGTATTTATGGTAAGTGCACCAGATTATGGATGTCATAGAGTCAGGTTCACGTTTAACCAATACTTAGCTGTATTCCCTCATGCAATTTTACTAGCGATTTTTGAAATCGTCAGTAGGGGTAGGGACAAATTATAGATTGTGTTATCATTAGAAAGGATTTTGAATTTCCCTTCAAATTGTATGTAGCATGCATGTTTCTTTTTGTTTTACTCGTAATAAGCACCAATAAAATACAAAATTCGCGGTAGTAAAATCGACTTATTGATTACAGTCTGATAGTGCCGCAGGGCTAATATCATTACTAGTAGTACATTTATGGCTGTATTTCAGGACGTCATAGTATAATACTAGTACATGCCATTGTGTATAATAAAATGATAGTTCAAAATTTAGGAAAAAAATGATATGTGTTTAAATATATGTGTGTAGCTTGAATTCTGACTATTTACAAAATAATATACATAAGAGGTTGAAATTGAAGCCAGTCTGATCGGCAACCACATACTTGCTGCAAATATAGATATATCCGACCTTCCATATGTTTTAAATCGGAGGTGGTGAGAGACCCCAACCCCTGGAGAGGGGGTAGTGATCCAGGGCTGACCAGACACCTCCTGCCCCGCCCCCTTCGGTCAGTGGTCACGCCAAGACGGCCAGGGTCCACTGCCTCTGTTAGTGGGGGCCCTGGGAACCCGGCCGTGGGAGAGAGAGGGGGCCGGCTTCCCACGGACCTCAGACGGAGGTTATTATAGGGGGGTTAATGTTAAGGGGTGGGGGGACGTGTCCAGACTGTTTAAGCGTACAGGTATGTCTTCATTTGATAGGGTACTATCAGTCTGTGTGTGTGTATAGGTGGGTTGGGTGGGTCAGGGAGTAGACTGGGGGGGAGGGGGGAGATTGGGGTGGAGGGGGAGGTGCGTCTGTGGGCAGGTAGTTTTTGGTTCTTGTGTAGATGAAGTAATGTGTGGAACTAATAATGTAAATATACCACAATTTGGTAGGTAATGAATCTAATATATAATGATATGTAAAATTATGTAAAATGTTAAAAGTGGCATTGGTTTATAGCATAAGAGATTTTGAACTAACTTGTCCAGAAACCTTTCTAGTCTTAATTGTGTCACTTTAGAAAATCATTTCACTTGACGATTCTACACTTGCCTGCATGATGTATTATTTCATTAAGTATTGCAAATTGATAGATTATCTGATCCGTTTGAATCATTTAAATTATAGTCCACTGAAACTCATACAGCTATATAACTGTAGGAGATAAATCAATTAGTACAGCACATCTCATGACGTATGTATAATCCCACGTTAAGGACCTACATGTACACGTGCACATTGCAATTTTAAAATTTATTAAAAGATATGTGTTAAAATCATCACAATGCATATATAGACCTCCACATGTCCATATAGGCCTAATTATGTGGAAACATGAAAACCAATCTAACACTTATATCATGATAGGTCGAGACAGTCTGGACAACCACTAAATACATGGGATCAGATAAATCATGTCTCTCAGGGGTTTAAGGAGTCAGACTAGGTACTTTCACCTTAGCCATGTTCAAAGCCATCTAAGTACACTCCAAGCTGACACCACTCATTTACCTTCAAGATAATTGGGCCTTCAACCATTCAACATGCCCTGACAGTAGGGTTGGGGGTGTAGAAGGGGGTAGGGATGTCCCCCCAGGACAGGGTGTCACCCTGTGACAGTGTGTAGTTAACTTCTTAATAACTAGGGGGGAGTGGCAAGGATCATTTATCATAAACCACAGACCAATGTCTTCTTCCTTTGCTGACATGCACCTCCTTTGCATACTGCATACGATAGATATTATACTGTGAACCCATGTCTATGGTTATATCTAGCAATATCACGTTAATTGGCACATTCATAAAAAGGGGTATAAAGTACATCTGAATAACTATAGAATGTCAGCGCACCTTATGGCCTTTATGAGTTGTTTGAGTAATAACTGGTGCATAATCTGGTTTAATGTGAGGAAAACATTGAAATTTGGACAAATCAAGAAAGAATGCAGCTGGTAATTGATGCGAAAAATATATCACATGATCACTTCGAAAAATTACATTGTTATTATAATTAATAGCAACATCGATAACTATACAGAGGGGGAAACATTATAGTTCACTCAAATGTATGGCACAGGCCTACAAGACAACTTGCAAGTCCAATATAAGGCATTTTTCTCCAATAATCAAAATGGATACCTGACTCACCTGATGCATTTCTCTATTATTGCAATATTATTTTTATCAGTAGTAATAACATATACTTTTTCCCCTTTTTATCTTTAGCAATATCACATGTGCTGAGCGTCTGGTTCCCATGCAGTTCATAAGTAGCCGAGCTACTTCTGTGGTTTTAGTCCCATTGATAAAATCACAAGTACTTTCATAAGTAGCTGTAGCACCCACTTGGCTTATCAGACCTTTACTATTAGCCACTTCTAGTTCTGACAACCGTGACATGTTTACGGCGGTATGTGTAGGGATCATGAAGATAAGCATTCTCACAGTAAAAGGATTAAGGGGTAGGTATGTCGTGTAGATAAGGAGATTGTGTATGTTTGTGGTAAAAGGTGTATATATATGTGTGTGTTTTTATCTACATGTATATGGTAGTACGGAATTAAGACCTAAATAACCTAGTAATCGAATGAAGGATTTTATATATATATATATATATATATATATATATATACTGATCAATACTTTGTATGTTACATATATAATGTATAAGGCGCACACTCTTCCTTTCATACCAATGATTGTCCCTGTATAACTATTCCTTCACAAATCATGCCCAGCTCTATATAAGTATATAAATGACCTCTTTTCCTCAGTATGGTGGTGGTACAATCTGAACTAATGAGTTGGAGTATATGGGATACAGGCTTTGGGATCAAGAGGTCTATGGGGAGCTCAACTGCACAGACTCGTGGGAAAGGTGTATACTATAGTTGATGTGCCTTTATCCTCACACACTGCTCATACTATGTATTCACCATGGTAACGTCAGCTGTTCACTGGTATTTGTGCAAAGGATCAAACCCTGGAGGATCAGCCTTACATCCGGGCAACTGGCCTGGAGACACAGGTATGGGCACCATAGTAGTAGTCGACTGATCTTACTAGGATCAAAGGCTCTACTACCCGACTACTCGTACTGTTCACCTCCCAGCCCCTGCGGTTATGTCCATGCCTTTAGGCTTGTAAACAGAAGTCATTCATAGGCTGTTTTGGTGGCCTAATCTTGATTTAAATTAGTATCCCTAAGGTATGTGTGGTTCCAAATAGTGTACATAACATGCAGGCGTAGTTTAAAGTAGGTTGGAAAGTAGTGGCAAGTTATCAATCATTCAAACGAAATGGAAAGGTCCCTACATGCATAAGAGCCAGGAGACAGTTTAGCCACTTTTAAGATAATTATAGCCTTGCCCAAACAGTAATTTATGTCACTGAATACTTGGTTGATTCATGTTAATGCAATCATTCTATCCTTGTAATCAAAGATATAACCAGTAATTAGAGGGAACTTGAAGATTCAAAGTTATAACCATGCAGTAATTAGAGGGAACTTGAAGATTGTCTTACAGTTCTATACATGTCCCTATATAGTTGAAACAATCCAATGCAATTATCATTACTTTTCTCACGCACTATCTCAATGAGGGAAATCACCTCACGTCTCTTCAATTTTGGTTTTTCCCTTTCTTTCTTTTTCTTTTTTTCTTTTTTCCCTTTTCTATTTTTCTATTTTTATTCACTTTTTAAAAAATCCAATTTACTCTCTTACCATTGCGCCATCAAAAAATCCATAAACCTAGTGAAATGCATGGCATGTGAGTTATGGTTTATGAGATTTAGACCTCTCTGGGCGTCTAGTGGCACTTTAATGGGATCCAGACAGGTCTGGGATAACCTCTGATTACGGGTCGCTTGTTGCTTAAGGTGAAGGGTCTGGGATCAGCGAAACTGGTCTGGATCAGAGAAAATTATGTATGTATGGATCGTTGGCATATTGCCAAATATTAAAGAGAGGTCAGCTCGTTTGTAAGCAACATTTCTGTGAAAGTATGACCCAAAATATGATGGCAACTATTTAGATTCTGATATTTGTGATTCGGAAGGATTTCTTTTTTTAAATCAAGATGTTTATAATTATGGAGTAGGCTTTCATCGTCTGAAATTAAGGCTGCAACCAAGGTGTACGTTTGCCCTCTGGGTGCATATTTTTAATGCGTGTACTAAGGAGATTAACATAGCAATGACAGAATTTATACCCTATTATAACTGAGGGGGCATCGAAAGGCATCTGTGCGCACCATTTTACACTCTATGCACAGATTAAACCTAAATTTCAGACACTGACTTTACACTAAAGTCAACGTCCTCCTATGATTTCGACTGGACGTCCTTTTGGTATTTTCACAATTAGACAATTAATCATATTTTCATGAACTATGTTTTTCAGAATAGCTTACTTAAGAATAATTGATGACTCTTGTCATACGATCTTCAGGTTGGTTGGATTAGGATAGCATCTATCAACTTTTTCCAGGATAGGTGGTAAACTGTACACATAACGGTAAACTGTTTTTATGATCTGTGCATCAGTGTCTAAAGAAAAGGAATGTAACGAGTGAGAACGGTTAATGTGAAGAAAATATGAGAACTATTTGTGGACGGTCGTCTGACATCTCGCCCTCGGACTGACAGGCACAGAATGGCGGGAAATCATAAGTCAGTCATGTCACATAACTGAGCAGACGATATTTTACCTAGGTCAGGCGTAACGGATGACACACGTTCGTCTGTCACTCACATTTATATGTAGTGACCTGCGTTCTGTATAGTACACATTCTCCTGGTGTTCAAATAGCCTGCAAGGAACGGATAATTTCTTAGTCCAAAATGACAGCCTAGTCATTTAAGAAACGGCCGTTGGCGAGTAAGGGATTGTAATGTAAATTGAACGGGAAAGCAGTTTCTCAATAATTGTTGACCTATTTCTTTTTACTAATCAGAAGAATCATTGCATTTATGTACTTTTCTTGCTTTGACAATAATGTCAAATAAGGAAGAATAATACATAATTATGTTGTAGGAAGCCCTATAGAAAACGTATCCATTGTGTCCATTCACCATGAAATACTAATGTATATGTTATCTAAAACCCATGATAATCTTGTGCCTCAATATCATCGAAATATAAGGTTACCACATTAATCAACTCATAAAGAAATGTATCCCACACACCTTTTTTTCTTTTTCTTTTCTTTTTCTTTTTGGAAATGATTCTTATAGAGTAAAAGCTGTAGGGGGAGCGTGTTGTTGACACGTTGAGATATGTGACATGGGGGCCGAGAGGCCGGTTCAACACGCACTTATACCTAATATCTCAACTACAACTACTTAAACCTGTTTAAAGGGACACGGTTACAACCTACAAAATGATAGCTACTTTGAACAGATCATTAGTATAGACTGAATTAAAGTAATTCAGTAATTTCTCAGAAGGAGCACGGCAACAAATAAATTATTATATTGGTCCAGCTGTGACCCTTAATTATGGCGTTTCAACTGTAAATCCAATTGTTTTACAATGGTTCATCTTCATAAGATAAGCTTAGGTTTTTCCTAATGAGATATTTGGATTGATGAAGACCATTCTGGTAAAGAAAATGGAGGTGACCGGTCTTAGCTGCTAGCACTGTGCCCAAAAGGCTTAAACGTTGATTGGTGAGAATCTGATATCTAAAAGGTTGAGTACCTGAAAATCCATATTATGCAGATCAGGGGCGTAGCCAGCACTAAAGAGCCAAAAAATCAAAGGGGTTCCAAATAATATTAGACCACAATGCACCTTCAGATAAAAGGCCTAGAAACAGAGAAGAAGTTACCATTTTTTCCCACCACATTTTGTTATGCTTTTCTTGTAGTATAGATGTTGCTCTTTCAGAAAATCCAATGTTCTTGTAAAAATATTTGAGCTGCTGGGAGAAATGGCTGGTTACCATGGCAACCAATGCAAAAATCAGGCAATTCTAAAATGAGCAGTCTTTGGGTCATATCTCTCTTCATATTCAAGATAGAAGCCCCAATGACATGTCAAAACGAAGCACTCCTAGAGTTCTATAGGATAAAAGAATAAAACTGGTTGTCATGGTAACGATGTTGCCATGGTAACCAAAAACAAGCTCAAAATTGACCATAATTTCAGTTTCTCTTCTATTTCTGTTGCCATAGCAACCACAAATATAAGCATAACAAAGCAAGACCTATTTCACCTGAAGAGTATATATCCCTACTTTATAAAATCAGGTGGTTTACCTAAGGAACAAATACTTGGAATGTAGAAAATAACATGTTTCCATGGAAACAACTCAAAATTCATGTTTTTCAAATTTGACAGTATTTGGCTGATATCTTTCTTAATATATAAGTTAGAAATAAAAGTGAGATGACAAAATAATGCCCTTTACAAGTTCTATGGATTAGAAGCTTGATATGGGTTGTTTTAGATACACCGTTGCCATGGTAACCAAAAAGAACCCTAAAAATGGATCATTATTTCATTTTCCCTTCAATCTCTGTTTCCATGGCAACCATGAATATAGGTTTTCAAGTAAATCATGGTGCAACCTGCTTTTCCTGTAGTATAGGTGTTCCTCTTTCAGAAAATCCAATGTTCTTGTAAAAATATTCAAGTAACCAGGAGAAATGGCTGGTTTCCATAGCAACCAATGCCAAACAAATAGGTTATTCGAAAAAATGAACATTCTTTGGGTCATACTCTCTTGATATCCAAGATAAAAGCAGCACTGACATGTCAAATTGAAGCATTCCTAGAGTTCTATAGGATAAAAGAATAAAATTAGTTGTCGTGGTAACATGGTTGCCATGGTAACCCCAAACAAGCTCAAAATTGACCATAATTTCAGTTTCTCTTCTATTCCTGTTGCCATAGCAACCGCAAATTTAGACATAACAAAGCAAGACCTATTTCAACTGAAGAGTACATATCGATACTTTCTAAAAATCAGATGTTTTACCTCAAAAACAAATACATGGAATGTAGAAAATAACGTGTTTCCATGGAAACAACTCAAAATTCATGGTTTTCAAATTTAACAGTATTTGGCTGATATCTTTCTTAATATATAAGTTAGAAATAAAAGTGAGATGTCATAATAATGCCCTGTTAGAGTCCTATGGATTAGAAAATTGAAATGAGTTGTCCCAGTTAAACAGTTGCTATGGCAACCAAAAAAAACACTAAAAATTGACCATTATTTCAGTTTCCCTTCAATCTCTGTTTCCATAGCAACCATGAATATAGGTTTTCAAGTAAACCATGGTGCAACCTGCTTTTCCTGTTGTATTTAGGTGTTCTTCTGTCAGAAAATCTAAAGTTCTAGAAAGAATATTTCAAATTGCCTAGAGAAATGGCTGGTTTCCATGGTAACCAACACAACAAATTAGGCTATTTTAAAAATGAGCGGTATTTGGTTCATATCTCTCTTAATATAACCGATAGAAGGACCATTGAGATGTCAAATTGAAACGTTCCTAAAGTTCGATGGGATAAAGGAAGAAAATTGGTCGTCTTGGTTATTTGGTTGCCATGGTAACCCAATACAGGCTCAAAATTGACCATAATTTCAGCTTCTCTTTTATTTCTATTGCCATTGGTACCAAAAATATGGGTATAACCAAGCAAGACCAATTTGATGTTCAGAGTAAATACCCTTACTTATGTGTGTCTATCAAGTACATGAAATGTAGTAAAAGGTGTATTTCCATGGACTTAGTATTCTATGGAAACCACTTAGTATTCAAATTAGCCCAGGGGTGGATTCAGGATTTTTTTTTCGGATTTAATTGTATTTGGCTCATATCTTTCCTATTATACAAGATGATAGTGGGGTCTGTTAAGGTCATGTTTTTGAAAAAGTATTACAGAGTGGACAAAAGTACCAAATCTGGTATGAGGCACCTCTCAGGCATAACTATGAAATCTGGAAGGAGAGTTACCTTGAAATATCAATAGGATAGATGTTGGGGCCAAAAAACCAATATGGCAGACTTTTGCTACAAACTTGTCATAGTTTCTAAAATGACTAAAGAGACATGGTTGTTGTCAAAATTGGGAGATTATACTTTATAGCCCCATCCCCAACTATGAATGATAAACTGGGGTTTATCGTCGACGATGAAGGAGGGAAGCAAGGTCCTGGTAGACAGTCTGGCACCAAGTAATTATAGAAGCCACACTGTTTTCCGACGATAAAGAGGGCCGACAAAGAATGACCCTTTATTGTCGAAGATAAACGTAATAAACAGGGCTAATTTTACAGAGAAAAACATCAACAATGTACGGGATTTATCGTCAGACAGCCTGGTGCCTATTCCTGGACAATAAACACCTCTTCATCATCCGAAATTCATCGTCCATCGCGTCCCAATGATAAAACATTATCCTAACAATAAAAATCTTCACCAAACTTCTAAAATATCGGCCAATTAACATTTTCTGACGATTTTTCGGCCGATAATGCGTTGTATCGTTGAGGATAAACTCCCAATGGGGACAGGGCTTATGGGTCAGAGAATTCAATTATTTGTATTTGAAGTCAATGCAGAAATCCAAAATTCAAGATGGCTTCACAGTTAGCATGGCTTTACAGATGTGTATTGTTCCTTAAAATTCAAGATGGCTGTCAAATTATGAGAAATACCATGATTTTCAGCTGTTAAGGTATTTAAAAAAGTGGAAATGGTTCTAATATCAGTTGTTTATAATTAGAGGGTTGAATAGATATAATAATCATTCAATACAATACCACAGATTTCAAAATGACTGAATTTAGGAGAATGCTTCCTCTCACAATTTACACTTGACTCCAAAATAATAATAAAAAAAGGCATAGACTTTGCTCTTTTGTCACAAGATTTCTTCATTTCATTTGGTATGACGACACCTTTGGAGCCCTTCATAGAATTTGAAAGGGGAACCACTTTTTAATATCAACATGACCCCAATGAAGGCCAAAAATCCAAAATGGAAGACTTTCAGTGAAATAATTTTATATCAGACATCCAAAATGCCCAGAAACACATTGTTAGTGTCAAAATTGGGAGAATAAAAACAGACATCCTAACCCAAGATGGCCAATAAAACAATAAATGCCTTAACCCCTTCAACCCTCTATTCCTGGGAATATTAGGTAGAAAATATCTGTAGACAAGAGAAAGTAAGCTTTCAAATGCTGCAAATCTTTTCTAAATATTCCTTTTAGAAGCTAAGATATGGTTGTATGAAGTGCCCTACCTCATGCATAATAGAAACACCCCAGTCCTGATTATCATATTACTTTCCATGTTGCGGCAAATTGAACTTTACCATATTTAGTAAGGAAAAGAAGGCATATCTAGTTATAGAAAATGATAGAAATGTAATAACTTTTGATTCAGAAGGTAGTTTCTCTACCTGTTTGAAGTATTAGGCAAACAAAGATAGTTTCTATATTATCCATGACAATTGTTCCATTGACCCTTAATATTCTTTTTTCCGTAACCATGGTAACTTAACAACCTTTCTTAAACGTAGAATTTCCCGGAAAAAACGTTCCATTGCAAATTTCCCATAATGCCTCATTCATGAATATTTGGTTATTTCTGGAAACGCCATTGAATTCTCTGCAAATTTTCATATAAGTCAAGTTTTCACAAAAAATTACATAAGGAATATGTTTTTTCAAAATAATTCTTTAATTATTGCAATTGCGAGGGTGATTCCGAGGTTTTGCCATATTTGCCCTAAATTGAGCATGATGTCCTGTACTTAAATATGTGTTCTAAAAGGACTAATTATCTTTGAAGGATAATATAAAAAGCGGAAGATTCCTTGGAACATCAGGAATATTTTGGTATTTACCTTTTGACTGTGGGATAAATACTCATTTTGCAATTACAAAATAACCATAACATTAGGTTCCAATTGATGGGTAACAGCCATGTGGTGGCCAAATATGGCCTTATGGGGTGGAAGGGGTTAAATTTCAAATGCTCAAAACTCACAAAATCTGTCAATATTTTTGTTGTTGATATTTTAAGATTGCTCCTGTTCAAGATTTAATAGTTGAGCCTCAGAGGTGCTTCATACCAAATTTGGAAGTTTTATCTGCTCTATAATGAAAATATTGTGAACAGGCTAATAAAATGAAGTTTGGATATCTAGCTATCAGGCTGGGCCATCTTATCAGTAAAATATCAATCACCTGTGCAGCCTCCTCCTAGTCTACAGGGGCGGATACAGGATTTCTGAAAAGGAGGGAATCAGCCTATAGGCTAAGTATGACAACTGTGTCCATTCGCTCACACACACACACACACACACACACACACACACACACACACAGCACTTTCCCCTCTTTTTGGTACCATAAGGTTCCACCAAAAGGGGGCTTCACACCGCCTGACTTATCCCCCCCCCCCTGGATCCGCTCCTTGGCTAATTTGAAAAACCTGAATACTAAGTGGTTTCCATAGAAATACACTGTTTACTACATTTCATGTACTTTGATTTGATAGACGCATATAATTTTATGAAGTAGGGATATTTACTCTGAACATCAAATAGGTCTTGCTTGGTTATACCTATATTTTTGGTACCAATGGCATTAGAAATAAAAGAGAAGCTGAAATTGTGGTCAATTTTGAGCCTGTATTGGGTTACCATGGCAACCAAATAACCAAGACGACCAATTTTCTTCCTTTATCCCATCGAACTTTAGGAACGTTTCAATTTGACATCTCAATGGTCCTTCTATCGGTTATATTAAGAGAGATATGAACCAAATACCGCTCATTTTTAAAATAGCCTAATTTGTTGTGTTGGTTACCATGGAAACCAGCCATTTCTCTAGGCAATTTGAAATATTCTTTCTAGAACTTTAGATTTTCTGACAGAAGAACACCTAAATACAACAGGAAAAGCAGGTTGCACCATGGTTTACTTGAAAACCTATATTCATGGTTGCTATGGAAACAGAGATTGAAGGGAAACTGAAATAATGGTCAATTTTTAGTGTTTTTTTTTGGTTGCCATAGCAACTGTTTAACTGGGACAACTCATTTCAATTTTCTAATCCATAGGACTCTAACAGGGCATTATTTTGACATCTCACTTTTATTTCTAACTTATATATTAAGAAAGATATCAGCCAAATACTGTTAAATTTGAAAACCATGAATTTTGAGTTGTTTCCATGGAAACACGTTATTTTCTACATTCCATGTATTTGTTTTTGAGGTAAAACATCTGATTTTTAGAAAGTATCGGTATGTACTCTTCAGGTGAAATAGGTCTTGCTTTGTTATGCCTAAATTTGCGGTTGCTATGGCAACAGGAATAGAAGAGAAACTGAAATTATGGTCAATTTTGAGCTTGTTTGGGGCTACCATGGCAACCATGTTACCACGACAACTAATTTTATTCTTTTATCCTATAGAACTCTAGGAATGCTTCAATTTGACATGTCAGTGCTGCTTTTATCTTGGATATCAAGAGAGTATGACCCAAAGAATGTTCATTTTTTTGAAAAACCTATTTGTTTGGCATTGGTTGCTATGGAAACCAGCCATTTCTCCTGGTTACTTGAATATTTTTACAAGAACATTGGATTTTCTGAAAGAGGAACACCTATACTACAGGAAAAGCAGGTTGCACCATGATTTACTTGAAAACCTATATTCATGGTTGCCATGGAAACAGAGATTGAAGGGAAAATGAAATAATGATCCATTTTTAGGGTTCTTTTTGGTTACCATGGCAACGGTGTATCTAAAACAACCCATTTCAAGCTTCTAATCCATAGAACTTGTAAAGGGCATTATTTTGACATCTCACTTTTATTTCTAACTTATATATTAAGAAAGATATCAGCCAAATACTGTCAAATTTGAAAAACATGAATTTTGAGTTGTTTCCATGGAAACACGTTATTTTCTACATTCCAAGTATTTGTTCTTTAGGTAAACCACCTGATTTTATAAAGTAGGGATATATACTCTTCAGGTGAAATAGGTCTTGCTTTGTTATGCTTATATTTGTGGTTGCTATGGCAACAGAAATAGAAGAGAAACTGAAATTATGGTCAATTTTGAGCTTGTTTTTGGTTACCATGGCAACATCGTTACCATGACAACCAGTTTTATTCTTTTATCCTATAGAACTCTAGGAATGCTTCGTTTTGACATGTCATTGGGGCTTCTATCTTGAATATGAAGAGAGATATGACCCAAAGACTGCTCATTTTAGAATTGCCTGATTTTTGCATTGGTTGCCATGGTAACCAGCCATTTCTCCCAGCAGCTCAAATATTTTTACAAGAACATTGGATTTTCTGAAAGAGCAACATCTATACTACAAGAAAAGCATAACAAAATGTGGTGGGAAAAAATGGTAACTTCTTTGATCCCTTAGCTGCCAGTGTGTTGTGGCCTATATAGAGGGGGTTTCCAGATAAATTGAAGTGGGCTTCACGAATGATTTTCCATGATCTTTCTTAAATCTTACTTATTTTCTTTTTAATCAAAGGGTATTCCAGACACCCAGCAATCCCCCCGGCTACGCCACTGCTCAAGATGCAATCAATGCACATTTTGATGACACTCAAACTCCCTGTGCTATTTCTGACTCTCTCCTCGTGGGTGGCAGTGAGAAATAGGGCTGGGATAACATAGAATCTGCACGTCTATTGTACGATATGATGGCCTTTAAGCCTGTATGCCACTAGGCGATTGTGAGTACCAGGGAGTCGGTAACTTCTAGGAATATCACAGATCCCCATACGTGTTACTTAACATTAAAAAGAGAATTTCAGATTTGTCAGAAAATTGCCAACAAATTGTTATTAGCAATATGAAAGGAACCCTTTCATGCTACATACCACTCAAAGGAAATGTGAAATCATTTCTAATGATATATAGCATATTTTTATTTTAATCCTTATTGCCACTTGCGATTCTGAAATCCTGAGTAAAATCGGGTAGTGGAATGCACCCTTAAAGGGGCAAATCTTGTTAGGTACCTAACGAATCCACCCTGCTGTGCACCTCCTGGGCCCCTCCTGGGGTGTTAAATATGCTAATGAAGTAATCCTGGGGTCAGAGAGGGGGGTTAGGTAAGAGGGGTGTCATTTACTGACCGGTGTCTCTTTGATATAACAGCCTCAACCCAGGAGGGGTGTAACCCTAATTGAGGAACAGCCACAACTTTCAAATCTAACTGAAATATTTTCAAAATAAATTTTCTGGTAGGGGTATATGTAGAAGGATATTTCTTTCCATTTTGCCAGCAAAGGGTCTTTGTATGTTCATGAGTTGGTTCATCTATAAAATAAATGGTTAAAATCATTTGTTCCCCAGATATTTGAGAAAAACCCTAAATTTCCAGGAGACCTTTGAACTGTTGGAATGATAGACCCCCCACTGGGGTTATGGCTGTTCCGTCCTTTATATACCCCCCCTGCCCCTTTAACCCTGGTTTATAATGGCAATTTTGCCAAAATCGTCAATAAAATCGTATAGTTGTATATAGCCTACTGTGGCGTACCTGGTGTGAGGGGCCGGCCGACCTGGGGGTCAAATTACCGGTATGTAATACTGAATTACCGCACCTCCCGCCGGGCCGCCCACCCCGCCGCTCTGAATGGTGGGTTCACAGCTACTGATATAGACCACAGCATTATTTATCTACACCTGCAGTTTAACAGCTGTAGGGAAAGTGTAGTATAAAGTTTTGATCATCGTGTAATTTTGGTTAGCTATTACTAATAAGGGCTATATCAATGTGCAAATATGATTAGATTTTATAAAATATTGGGGGGATAAGATATTGTGAGACACAATATACAGCCATAAATTACTAAGATGCAGCTAAACAAATTTTACTTCATTTATTTGTCATCTTTTTACACCTAAGCTAATCGTGTGGTTGGAACACACTCATTGAAATAACGATGATAGTAAGTCAATATAAAGCTACCAGAAAAAAAGGGATTCTTTTACAAGTCAGAATAGAGTTTCTATTTTCCCCTGCTGAAAATCCACTATTAGGATAAGTACTACTGGCCCTGTAAAAGAATAAGCATTTCCTTGGTATAAACTGGAATGACTGCTGAACACTCTCAATAACGAGCCCCTGTCCCTGGTGACCCTCCACTTTTGTAGGTGACTGTATAGGATCAGGTGAGGATGGGGCCAGTCTGTTGGGGGTCTCGACCAGATCACCTTACCTGTATTATTGCCTGTAATCAACCAATCACCCACCTGTTTCCTGTAGCCAGGTGTATACTCTTGACACTATACCTACCTAGCTAGACTGTATAGAGGCAACCACACAGGCCATCAAACCATCTGAATCTAACTAGATCAGTGGCAGATCCAGCATTTTGAAAAGGGGGGGGGGCTATTGGAAAGATCTTTCCTTAATTACTTTTTTGCCGAATTTTACATTAAAAAAAGTCTAAGATTTTCCAACGAACCCCCGCGCCCCACCCCCTCGAAATCCGCCACTGTAGATCATACATTCATTCTAACTCTGCGACGTACATCTGACTGCGTTCAGTTTAAATCTGGTTCAGGACACCTGGACATGAACGTAACTAAATTATTTTAATTGACTAAGAAAATGATTTAAAACAAGCTGCACTTTCGTATTCCATCACAATTACTACGTCAACTTATCCCAAATTGTGTTAAGACGAAATAAATCGTCACTAAATACCTCCAACATTCCATCCATAATACGAGGGGCAAGTGCAGTTATATAGTGTGAATATAAGATTGTTTTTCAATGACAACAATCACTTTGTATATGCATGATACATTTTGATATTTGCTGTCCATTAGAGAAGACTTCCAGATAGAAAGTTTGTATTATGCCAGAAACACGTCTCGACTGACTATAATCGGGAGAGTAGCCAACAGTCTATCTTTAATATTCCCAAGAATCTGTACCCATTCTGAACCAAGGATTATACGGCTAGCATAGGCAGAGAAAGGAGACCAGTCAATGCACCATAGTTAAAATTCCTATCTCATTTATGAACCAAGTATAGTAGATTAGTAGCAAGTCATTATAGCAGCTGATCAAGAGCCTTCCATCAATTTTAGCACGTATATGCATACATTTTCACACATATCAGACCTCTTATCCTCCCCTTGGCCTCTACATAATTAATGGAAAGCCCCCTACATAGAAAAGCAGAACAATGCAAATTTCCTTCAAACTGTCCAACAGAGAGGCTTATCAAGAGAGAGGTTTATCCGCATCAGTCGGGCTACCGTGAAATCATATGATTTCGAAGCAATCAGAAGCTACGGGTAGTGTGAATTTACTTTTACAAAACCTTTATATTGTGGTCAAGAGGTCAGTTCTGGGCAATCAGCCTACCCGAGTAAAGAGAGGCGGCTGTATTACAGGCCTACTATAAGGAGAACACCGTCGAACACTCTACATTCCCCGACGCTTCAGTGACCAGGCCCCTATTTGTCAGCGCTTACTTACGCTGTTGACCTCTGAGCTCATTTAAATTGGAGTCGGGTAAAAGGTGATCAAGTTCCCAGTGTGGTTGTAATGGGCTTATAGTGGTTGATCGCACTGATCGCAGCCTATTGTGTGGTGTACCTGAGGAATTCCGTCACGCTACCCACTGTGGGTTATGTAACTTCTGTTTGGTCAGCTTTAAATGGGCTGAGATTCCTGGCACACTATGGGTTGTACAAGTTGATAATGTCTGTGTGTATATATATACGCAATCACGGCGACGAAAATAGTTTAGAATCTCTTATATTTCATATAGGAATAGTAAGGATACCTTCATAGAATTTAGGTGTCATAATTAGTTATAGATAATATATAGAAATGATTGTTATATCGCATAGCAGGCTTCTTTGAATGAAAAAAAACTGCATTATGTATTATGACATATTTTTCGCAACATGCAAATTAAATGTTGTGTATCTGTGGTCATAAGAATAGAGGTTATTGTTGATTAAAATCATTGATATGTACCAAATTGATAGTTATGTCCCAAGTGAGTACCGCTCAATATTTATTGTTGAATGTAAGATGATACGATCGTAGCACTCAACCTTGAATCACAGATTATTTGGGGACATTTGACCCATTTTATACGCTGACATACGAGTCTGTCAAAACTTCACAGAAGTTTTAAACTAACCATATAGTTGTCAATCTTTCATCTAAATTCTTTACATGAGATGTTATTCTAACATAAATAACGTTGAGTATTTATGAATATTTATGACAAGAAATGTATTGAGCATGAATTGATTGATATTGCATTATCTTGTAGAAAATAGTTAACTATACCCTTGAATACCAAGCCTCAAACCACATATAATGGAACAGAACACCATTGATGAACCCTAACAGAAACAGGGTCAACGTCATTTGTCAATATTGGAGGTAAACGTGTTTGTCTTTGGCCTCAGGGCCGGTTGGGGATCAAACCAGCTAGTAGACTGGGCGGTGGGAGCTACCTGAGAATTTACAGGAGTTATACCTGTTTACAGATTTATCATTGTAAGTATGATTTAGTGTGTGTTTTTTTAATTTACAAGATGTTCTTTGATGGAATGTAAATGGGTGAATAGGCGTGTTAGTAATAAAGAATCATGACGACTTTCGAGGGATATGATATGACATACCAATGACATGCCAAACTACGTACCTATGTCAATTAATGTCAAATAACCCCTGCGAGTTACAATTGGACATGGCACCTAATAATTGGCCTGCCTTTTCTCAGGCAAAACATTTTGCACTATCTAAACAATAAATAGCCAAATATCAGGCATATTAGTACTGACAGATTCAATGTCTCAACACCAAAACGCTGACATGTCTCTGGGTGACTCACTAAGATCATGATCAACTGGGACTAGTCCCTGCTACTAAATCTCCCTCAGTAAATACGTCAAGGTTTATTTGAATATGACTGTGGGCCAACTGTCAGTGGTAATTATGATTTATTACAAGCCACTACCAGTCCCCTGTGTTTATTGCCTCTCCTTTTCCCCAGGGAGGGAGGCGACTTCTCGCTCCCTGCTTGTTATAACAGTGTTGACAAGTATGTGTGACGGTAGCAACACCATCTACATGTAATTGTGTACCAATGTTTTTTTCTTCTTTTTCTTCGCAACACTTTTTGTAGTAATCAAAATACAAGGGGTAACTATTTTGTTCTAATGCACTGGCAACTATTCTCTCGGAAAAAAAGCAGGAAATAGGAAAGATTGAAATGTGAAACTATTTACTTGAGGGTAAACTTTATTACAAATGTTAGTAAAATCCCATCTGATCCTATCTGGTATACACATTATTGCAAATGAAAAGTAGATACCCCAATCAATGATTGTTTATTTATATCACTCTATATTCATGATATTTCTTGATCCATTATGATATATCATATCACTCTATATTCATGAACATGATATATCATACATATGCTTTTACAGATTTATAACCAGACCTGGTATTTTAATTGAATGGCGTTTATAAGGCATGCCAGAAAAAATAAAAACAAAGCAGTATTCTACCTAGATTGTAAGCATGCCTCTTTTTATGACCTTTAAATGGTTGTTTTTATTCTTCCCCTTGACAGATTCCTGATGTGGCCACATACCAGGGGACGATGACCTCAGGACGTGAGTGACTCAGCGGTCACGTGTAACCATCACGTGACTAAGGGGCTGCTCGCCGGGCTCCCAGCTCACTTCCTGGGTGTTTTTGAGGAAAAGAAAACAGCACCCAGAAAACCAGGAACGTTAACAATCCCAGATGTTATAGTTTATTCAAAGGCCAGCTTCCTGGTTATCAAATTGCTGTTTAAATGTAACATTTTTAGGAAAGAAAAAAAAGATTATCCCCTATGTTCACATCTTACAAGTTCATGCTCATAAGGACAGAAATGTAAATAAGGTCAGGTTTATATTATCAGCACGTTAGAGATGAAGTACCACTAAGCGGCTTGTTTACAAAATAAATGATATCTGGATGACCTAGGAGGCCTGTGCAAGTCGACCTTTAGCTTGGCGGTCACTCAGTGGGAACCTGAAGACTTTGGCGGGAGGAGGTCAAGACCACCCGGAGGGGGTCAGGGCCACGCGCCATGCCCCTCCTGGTGGTGGGGTGGGAGGGAGTCCACACCACCACCACAACACCCCCAGCAGCGTCCTCCAGGGCGTGCAGCATCTCCACCTAAGCACGCTCAACCCTCCCGCGACGTCGCAAAACCGGCGTCGGCGTCCTCCTATGTGGACCAGCTCACAACTGCTCGGAGTAGCTCATAACCGCTCGGAGTAGCCTGCAACTGCTCGGATTAACTCACAACTGCTCGGAATAATTCATTACTGCTCGGAGTAGTTCATAACTGCTCGGAGTAGCCTACAACTGCTCGGAGTAGCCTACAACTGCTCGGAGTAGCCTACAACTGCTCGGAGTAGCCTACAACTGCTCAAAGTAATTTACAACTGCTCGGAATAGCCCACAACTGCTCGGATTAACTCATGGATGGAAATCAACTTTCAGGACCCCCAGGATTCAGGTCTCAACGCCCGAGTCCGACATGGATTAAAAGGATTATAGTAGTGGATTAACAGGGAGTGAGCAGGTCGGGAGCTGCTCGATCCAGAAGTGGACCAGGATGGGGCCCTCCAGTGGGGGGTTATGCTTCAGCCTCTTCGTGCCCGCCCGCTTTGGGACCCTCGACGAAAGGGCCAAGTTTCACCAGGTCATGAGGGTGAGTACTACTTTGTTTTGGCTTAATATTGTTGTTGTAGTAGTTGAAGTACTTGTGTTGTGGATTTAACATTGTTGTTGTAGTAGTTGAAGTACTTATGTTGTGGCTTTAACAACTTGTGTTATGGCTTGGTTTGTTTCATATGAATCCGGCTCTTGTTTTGAAGCAGCAGGCCACCCAAGTCTTCTGTTATAACGTGGAGAGTAAATTAAGATCTTATTTTACTCTCTATGGTTATAACAAGTTTCATTGCTAGTAGTAAAACTACTGTGGCCGATTTAATTAGCAGAGTTGCGGGGTCGTGCGTCCTTCTTTTTCTTGAATATTTATGTTTTTAATTTATTGTGAAATCCGATCCTACTCAATTGTGTTTTTGTAAACGCCCCCCCCCCCCCCCCCTCACTACTTTTCGCAATTCTAGGTTTGTCACTATCTGGTACTGAATTACGCCAAACATAGCAGACCTTCAAAAAGCCAAACGTTTTATCTTAGATTAGCTGTTGCCTATAATGATAAACAACTGTTTCTCATTGGGGGTGCCTGGTCACGTCGTACGTTTCTGTTCTACGCTTCCAGATGGAAATGTAGGTCAATCTGTTTTTAATGTCCAGTGGTTTCCTTATTTAGGACACCAAATAGACTCGAGGAATGTGGTGATTCTATCAAGTTGATTGTATTCCTATTCAAGTTCACAAGGGGAATCCTATAGCTTGATTATCATTTATGTACGAACAATTGACCTTTTTCCTTAAGCAACAACAACTTTATGATTTTAGATGACTAGAATTGATCGACATTTATATGTTTTCATCATTCCTCTCTGCATCCATGTATGGATTAATTTGAACATAGAAAGGAGGTGTCAAATTACATTTCTATGGATTAATATCAAACAATTCCCATATGAATTGGGAGTATTAACAAGCAATTCCCATTCCCAAATGAATCACGAGGAACATTTTGTCTCCATAGTCCAGTGGCGGATTTAGAGGGGGGGGGGGGCGCGGGGGACGCCCCCCCCCCCCTTTTTTTTGCCAATTTTAGATTTGTTACCCTACTACTTCTAAAACGTTGTCCTTTCGCATGTTGCAGTCTACATACTGAACTTACTTCTGGTTTAATGTAGAACTCGCCCAAAAGGTAATTAAGGAGGAAAAATTCCATTAGCGCCCCCCCCACCCCCCTTTTCAAAAACCTGGATCCGCCACTGCATACCTCGTCTGATCATTGCGAAGCATGTTGGGAGTCACGCTACCAATATCATCAATATTGATTTATTATGTATCAAGAAGTAGAGTGATAATTAAAGAATATGATATTTGTTAGAAAAAATGGTACTATGCATATTTTCAAAATGGCAAACCCTTGGGCTAAACAACGCACTGGACTAATGTACGCACAATTACAAAATGTCCACACACACATCCAAACCCTTCTTGATTAATAAAGTCTGCAGTGTAACGTCCCCCGGGCTAATGTTCAATCTAAAGACATAATCATGATATATCAATAAATAAAAAGCCTTCCAGCAATGTGAGCAGACCATCTTGATGTATGCTAATACTTTAGTCATTTGGTCATATACACTGGACTATCATCAAAGGGTCTATGAACATGCGTGGCATATCTGATGCAGTATCTCTCCTGTTAACCCTACCCCCTCCGGTCGCCAGATTACACATTCCTATCAGGGCCTGTCCGGACTAGACGTAATGCGTTTCATTTGGTCGGTATGTGAACCTTTGATCCCGTTTTCCAACAAAATTATTTACTTCGGGCAGTGCTCAGTGATCTGACGGATTAGCACCTGCAACATATTATAATGTTATGCAATATTGTTATTTGTTATGCAACGATGGGTAATCATGCAATATAACCAGGTGTGCACAGATTTAGGCAATTAGTACAGGGTCACAACTCTTTCCAGACGCCCTTTCGAAGGGAGAAACAGCATGCGTTTCGCAAACTAGTTTCGTTACTTATTAGATATTACTTACCATAAAATAAGTTCCTGGAATTTGGAAAAGGAGATAAAAATATCGTACCTTTAGCATAATGCACAACTGGTGCAACTGATGCCGACTTCAATGATAGAGGGCAACCTTTTATCTGTTTCTAACTGCGATTTTTCTCTATTTTTGTTTCCCTTTCTTTTCATTTTACATTAACAATTTTATTTCATACTTGTTATTAAATGGCCGTCGTTTGTAAAGTGTTGGATTTATAGGCCTGTGAAGTATTGAACCATTTTAGTCTCCATGATTGAACGTAGTGAAGTGGTGATCGGTGTGCAATTATACATTATTACTGCCCGAGCGAAAGTGTAATCCTATCTAGCTGATCGTTTGGGAGGAGTAGGACATTTGATTTAATACCTGAACGCCAGTATACCTCGACCAAACTATTCAATATTGAGACTTTTTATCAAGCATTTTTCCGTACCCCTTCGTCTATGTTCATTAGATTCTTCTTTGCTCAACTATTTTGTGGACGCTAAGAAACAATCTGTTGCAAAGGTCGAACTTACTCTTGATTTGCAAGTGCACGATATGGACGAAAACTAAAAGTACCACTTGAGGAAAGTAAGACTTGATGAATTGTAAATAGATTTTCTTATCGCATACCCACTAAGTCTGTACGGGAACGCGGAAAAATCCATGTCATTTTATGTAAATAATGAACAATACCTTCAAGCAGCCATACACTATGTATGCAAGGTCTTTTGTTACAAAATATGTAGTTTGGCTCTATATACAGGCATTTACTCCAGGGGAATTTAATTCCAGTACTCTTCGTGCCCGGTGGTTATTGGCACCAGTAGTGGTTTGGGTGCCTGGCGGGGTGGGGGATATCCCCACCAACGACCTACTGAGTCAACTGACTTAGCTTAGACTCAAGGCCTATACTTAAATAGTGATCGAAGTAACAGTCATCAAGGGGTTCAATATTAATCATATTTTCTGATAATGACCCTTTAAAATGCTCTTTCATTCGCGCATTAAGTGAATTATCCCTGAAAATGAAATCCTGTGGGAATTATTCATTTAGTGGCGGAAACTGTGCATTCTTAGTCCACTTGCAATTGTACTGGTTGAGAGAGGTATACGGAGTAAACGGGTTGGCGGTATACTCGTCATTTCCGACATCGCGCGGCAAAATTTTGGGCTCTGTATGTTGGCTACTTAGCATTGGGGCCTATGGGGAAAACGCGAATTTTCGCGATTGTGCGAAAAATTGATGAAACGCGAAAATTTCAAGGCTTGTATCGCATTCCTGGGATTAATTCTAAATTTTTCTCATTTACTGTATGAAGATTGGAGTGACATCTAAAATGTTACAACGAATTAACATGTTTTCTCCAATAGGAGTCAGTGTTAAACGCTCCCCCAGCCCCCAACGTCCGTTCACGATTTCCCCGAAAATTCGCTGCGCAATGCGCTATTTTCAGACCCGCTTACGGCGTATAGGTAATTAATGTAAAGCATTTGCACCAAGGCAAGAAATCTATCATATCTAGGCCTAACTAGGAGGGAGGGTATCTGGGGATAATTCTAAGATCCTGCCTTTCATAGAAAATAGGCCAAACACTATGATAAAGGGTCATGATACTAGAGTTGTAGTTCAGGTTTATAAATTCAATGTTTATCTAACGGTATTGGTCACGTGACATCTGAGGTAGGGGCAAATCACGCCGTCTGGCGAGTAGACCATACACTACACACACGCAAATATGGCGGCCAACCGACCATGTGTATATATACACAAATACGTGGGGAATAAACCACACAAAAGAACTAACTCTTTTTAAAGAAACCAGTCCTATACAGTAGTGTTTGTAGTGTAAACACTGAGAACTCAGCCCAGTAAGTCTAAACCTGATTGTGCCCTTCATTCTCCCCCCACTACCCATGGATCTGCCTATTTCCTATTTGATTCCAGTATTTTGAGGAGTAAACCTCAGGCTGGAGATTCTTTTTTTCTTCCTTCATGTAGGGTATATAGAGTGTATACAATACAAAGTCGGACTGGTGGTTTGTATAAACGTCCAGGTTCCCTACCTCCGAGCACTGTTTTCATTGTGTGGTCATGCTTTATAATCCTTTCCCACCGCTGAATTCTTTTGATGTGGTTAGTTGTATGTTCAGTCCCCTTAAAACATAAAGATAGAAATATAACCGGTTCGATAATGAAATAATGCATGTAGCATCTCACCTAAATTAAATTTACATTAGCAATTGTAATTGCAATGGCAAATGGTAATTCACTGCGGTATCAATATATTGCTACACATAGGCCTATGCATGGCATCTTTTTTTCAAGCCAGGTTAGCTGGTTAATTCAATAGGAATTTGACAGTAAAATATCTAAATTGGGCCAAAAAGGGAGACAACCGCCCCCACACACCCACACCCAAATCCGCCATTGTCCCGTGCATCTTGCATACCTGTAAATGTGGAATACCATATACAGCAAGTTGTAGATATCATGATGCACATGCGTGGATCCCTCATTTTCCTATTATGCACAGCAAACCCTAACACACCGAGCCCATATCTTATTGCTTGGGTTTGTCAGACTACAGACATCTCACACACCTCCAACTTTGCTATGCACTCTCTAAACTCTCTGATCTTACAACCCTCACCCTAAATCACGCTATTACCCACTCTAACCCTTAATGGGTCCAATTTCCCTGAAGACTTAAGGGGGGTGACACTGACTGAACCGTGGCGGAGAACGGACATGTCAGATGCTTACATTACTCAACCCAGCCAACGTTACGGATAGGTGTCAGGGAAATTGCAGTCACTCTCCATTCAGGTATTGCCTCTGGCTGTTATAGTGACAGGATACACTAAGCCTCTGCTTGGAAGATAATTGGGAAACCATCTGGGAGGTATTTACTGGGGGTATAGTACAACTTTTGTGGCTTTCTGTCAACGCTGTGGCAGTCCCCATCTGTTATATGACTTTGATTGTTTGTAAATGAGTGAACTGATTTTAGTATTTTAGTTTTGCTTAATGGTATGGGTGGTGTGGGACCTAATCTTGATCGTCACTTCAGGTTTGACAATTTTCATTTTTATTGATCTTTTTCCTAAACATGCCTTATACTCTAAGGAAATTTGAAATTATATAAATCCCTGATTTTATTAGCAATTAAAAAGGAAAATTGGAATATTAATTTCTTCAGAAAAGTTACATTATCATACTATTGAAATCAATTACCTTTCACAACCAGTCTATCAAATCAAATTTGTTGACCACACTAACCCAAAGTTGCACTAAATTGCCATGCTGTATTTTATGTGATCCCAATGTGAAACCAGACCTTTCAGGTAGCTGGGAGCCCTGGTATGAATGTAGGTTTATGTCTCAGGTAATTTGCCAGCTAGGTTGGGGGTCCATCAGATAAAACCCTCATCTACAACCCAGCTATTTCTACTATGGGTGTACTTACAGGAATGGGATTTGCAATTGGCTAATATCATAGCACGTCTGTTTAATGTAACTAATTTGTATGTAAGTTAGAAAGAGCAACGATTTTATTGCCATAATTTGAGCCCCATGTATTATCTATAATGTAAGTTTTAGAAGCCTCACCCAAATGAAAAGGCAGATATGATTATCCCCAAGATATAATTATGACTCTATTCAAACTCTCATAAGATGCTCTTAGGAAACTTTGTACATGTTTTTGTATGATATTTGTTCACGTTTTGAAAATGCATGCTTATCTTAATCAGTGTATATCATATTGGGGAAATACGACTTAAACATATCTATTAGCCCAACTCCAGTCCACAGTCAGCTATAACTGCTCATTTGGGTTCCTGAAAGTCACCCTAAATCAGGTAATTAGTGATGCCAGGTCTCAGGTATAGGATTATGCGGATTACAGGTAGTTTATGGTAGGTGTTTAGAGAGCCTCAAGTGAGCCACTTCCTATAAGTTAGAAAGTCATACCTCTCTGAACCAGTCTCATCCAGCCTTAGAGCTGAGTCAAGGGGAAAATACACATAACATATCGGAACATAATACATGGCCATATCTTGATGATAGGCATTTCTGGGACATTTGATACTAACTTTTCAAATATGTTTATAAGGTTTAAGATATGAAAAATTCATTGCATGTCCTAAAAGTGTAAAAAAAAGAATCTTAGAAGTTCTTTTGGCCCTCTTCAAATCATATATCTTATACATAATTTCAGAAGGGTTCATTCTCACATATCCACAATTGACTAAACCCACAGTCAGCATTCACTGCTCATTTGGGTCCCTTAAGGTGACCTTGTTCAGGTAATAAGTAATAATAGGCATCAGCCAATAGGTCTCATGTAGAGATTATGCAGATTACAGGTGGTTTAGGACAGGTGTGCAAGGAGCAACTTCTTAAAAGTTATAAAGCTCTCTGAACTGGTCTCACCCAGCCTTAAAGCTAGGGCATGGCAAAGTACACCAGACATGGCGTATATAACATTATGGCTGTATCTTGATGATACCCCTCAGACATTTGATACAAATTTTCATGCACGCTTAAGTTTAAGTTTAAGATATGAAAAATCTATTGCACAGTCTATTAGTATTTGAAACACAAAAATATTTAGGCCCCAATAGGTTTTTTGGGGGACTCTCTCCAATTTATTTATCGGGGAAATACAGAAGGTATACAACATATTAATACATTATTACATTCTTTCTAACATCTCATATATCACTATCTCATCACGTTTCCGTTGGAAGAGCACATGTATGTGAAATGGAATTATTCAAATTAAAAAAAAAAAAAAAAAACATTAACACATCCATAATTGGCCGAACTCAGATCGATCCCACAGTCAATATTCACTGCTCATTTCAGGTAATTAGTGATGTCGGCCTCATGCAAACAATGGGTCTCAGGTACAGATTATGCAGATTACAGGTGGTTTAGGGCAGGTGTGTAGAGGGCCTTAAGTGAGCCACTTCCCATAAGTTATAGCTCTCTGTGATACTGAACCAGTCTCACCCCACCTAGCTGGGTCATGGGAAAGTGAGAAGTAGGTAGAAAGGACACCATGGGCTTTCTTAGTTGTTGTCCAACAGTCTACTGAATCTCTCCTGATGGTTGGATCTTGATAAAGGGGCAGGTCGAGAGGTGTACTACTATTTATCAGGCTGGATAGTATTATGTTACTATTATTATCAATTATTATTGTAAATGTGTGTGTGTGTGTGTGTGTGTGTGTGTGTGTGTGTGTGTGTGTGTGTGTGTGTGTGTGTGTGTGTGTGCCTATGTCTGTGTGCCTTTGTCTATGCCTGTGCCTGTGTCTATGCATGTGCCAATGTATGTCTGTGTCTGTGTGAATTAATTTAAAAGTTTTCAATTTTATTATCCAACATTGTTAGGAATGTCGAACCATGCCCCAGACAAATCAACAGAGCACCAAATGAAAAAACAAATGTGTACAAATTGGAACGGGGTACATTTTACTTCAACATGTCCGCAGTGCTTTGGCAAAACGGCTAAATGCCTACTTGTGTTCACAAAGAAACTCATTCCGACATGTTTGGTTCGCGTGTTACATCTCACTCTTCAGCCTTGGACATACTCCAAGAAAAAAATGACTGTGACACATGTTTTACTTCTTTATCTGACATGGAATCCAAGAGTCGTGGCAAAAAACATGCAATTCTATACCGTTTAAGGGCTGTTATTTTATATCTACTACTCTCCTGGTATTTTATGTCCTTTTTCGTAAATTTAAAACCACAAATCCTCTTTAGTTCGTAGACAACTGCACTCTAACAATATACAGTGCTGTTATTGCAGAGCAGATAGTTCATATCTGCACCCAATGTATATAGTATGATTTAGGGCACAACTTCAATTACAATGCCCGCCAACTATTCATTCCAAAAATTCTGACATTATAATAAAACCATATCAAAACCACCAGATAAACGATACAGAATGATGCACGCTATGACCCACAGAGATACAAGTTTATCACAGGGGTCATTAAACCGCACCCCACCACATGTTCATAATATATCATTACGGTATGCCTGGCATTTCTCCCAGGCTGTCTAATACCTCTCAGAAAACTTCCCCAATTTCTGGGGGGTCATACAGGGGTCATGGGTATAGGTCTCTGAGTGTTTCCTAATGGTGCAAACAGTAAGTGACCAGACCTAGGAGTGAAGGGGGCAGTCTGGGGGATCCAATTGACCATGCAAACACATTGAATGAGCCTTAGCCCTGCCCCCTCCATTACACATGTTGTAAGTACATTATGTGCCCTACCCTACGGTCCAGTCTAGTAACTAGACTTGCTGCCAACTATGTATTATAATTTTGGTTCACTTGATCACGTTTCCTTAGTTTTGACTTATTGATTCTGTCAATAAAAGTTACTACTACTACTGTTATAATCATTGCAATTGTCTTTTCCTGGACATAAATGTTGAGCAATATTGCTATATTTCACCAAAATCTAGCCGTTTATTTGTAACTAAGTCTTACAACAGTTTGACAGTTCGAAATGATAATCCAGTTATGTCTCAGTCTATAATGATTTGGTTCATCTACCTGAAGTAGAAACAAAATGCGGGCATATAATTATGCATGTCCAATTTTGGAGTTTAAGTTAATTTGATTATACTTTTTTCAATGTAATATTCTACTTGCCAGGGCATGTAAAAGAAAATAACCTTATAGGCATTATCTACAAGGACATCACTATTATGTCTTCTCTTGGCGCACACTTTCGTGCACATGGATGGAAACCAACATTCAGTTCAGTTCCCTATTGTATCAAATAATCCTACTGCAGTAACGATAAAAGCAACATTTAGCGGTTAAACCGTTCTCCTTTCTACAAAAATGAGGCATGATTAGTTTGGTATCTGAAGCCTAAAATTCCAAAACAAATATGATTAATTCAGCATGTACAAATACTATCTGTCAGACTTCCATAGGACTTTTTATTCTACCCCCTATTGAGAAGGCATATACACGTACACCTGTAGGCAGTTGGATCAGGGGGTCTTGTTGTGGGGGACTATAGGTCATTGTTAACGGATTCTGTTAACGGTTTCTCTAGGTAGCCACTGTCAATATTGACTATCCTGATATTTTGGCGCTATTGGGCTCTGGGCGAGGCCTACTGGATCAGACATAGAATATGAAATATGAGCGATTCAAAATCTTGATGTACAATCTGAGTGTGATCATAGATACAAATTTTGAAATAGTCAACAACTATTTTTGATCAGTAATTAAGAAACGAAAAATGGCAATCCGATAGTTTCAGCTGGAAGGTATTCAGAAAAATGATTAATTGTAAGAAAATGTTATGAATACTTCTCACCATTGACCCATCAAATGGTAACCTCTGTATTTTCATTAATCAAGATTTTTGTGTATGAGAGCAACAACAAAATAAAGAGTACAGATTTTAAATATGAAATGTATTTCTTTAAAATAGTCGTTGAATTTAGATTCTGGCTCAAGTGCAAACTATATAGTGGTTTTACCTTTGATGAGAAATATTCACACAAGCCAACAAAATTCCTACCTTTTTACTATTTAACATCACCTAAGAAAACACCCATCCTGTATCCTTCTAACTTTCACCCACACCTTGAACCACCAAGCACACTTTTTAGGTAAAATCCGTTTTGCCAGCAAACATAAACGTCCATATCTTCCGACCGAAGCCCACCGGCGTAACCGTCACAGCTTTTTAACACATCTCTTTTTCCTAAACTCTCTAATCCTTCTTTTTTGGGTCAGAAAAAGAAATATAAAAAAGAGATAGACTTTGTGTAGTGTGCACGTCTAGTAGCACCTGTTGGCATGCATCCAAGAAGACCTAGCGATCACTGGGTCAGACGTGTCATTCAAACACACCCAGCTCGCCTAAATCCCTACTGTTGTCACAGCCTCTGGAGGAATGCCTGGAGGAGAGACTTGCACTAGCCCATTTATTCTTAAATTTCTTTTTTCTCTCTTTTTTTTTCATTTTTACTGTTGAAATTGATACAATGAACCATTAAAACTGGAAGTGTTTTTACCTTTGAGTCTTGTTCTGAAACATTACCTAATAATACATAAACCTATAGATTTGTGTTGAGGCAATAACTCTCATTCTAACAATAATTATTCTATCCCAAATCCCTTGTTCGAATAAATAGACATAGGAGAAACCACTGATAATTTCCTTTTGGCAAATAACTACTGGTTTCTTCTGTTACTTTAAAGTTTAAGTCACAATCTTGTCTTTTTCTTTACCTGCGGGTGTATTTGTCCTCACAAACAAAACTATTTTTCATCTATGCAATTCTCATCACGAATCCTGTTATAAATCGACTTCTTTTAAAAGTACCTAACTTTAAATAAGTTTCAAGTAAACAGCAACAGTCTGAACATGATAAATCAGGGCCGGCGAACACTGAAAAGGTATGGCTCCGATGAATGACTTTCGGCGAGTGCCATTAATGTTTTTAGCATTTCGCTTGCTTTTGTATGCGGTGTTTGGCTGAAGTAGTTGTTGGGGTTTAGATACCATCTTGATCAGCACACCATTGTGAATTGATCTCAGTATTCTTGCGATACCATTAGTTGATGATGCGCTATGTATATTGAAACTTAAAATCAAAAACTAAGCTGAAATATATTAATGTCTTATATTGAGCTGTCCTGTGGTCGGTTTCCTCTGGTCCACAGCAATGGCTACACGATCTCAGGAATTTTCGGATTTGGGGATGGGGCCACATGGAGGGAGCCCCCCCCCCCCCCCTCCTAATTTTCTTTGCCTAATATTGAATTTCTAAAATGAATTATTGTTCAATAATTATTTGTAATGTAAAAGGGGGATTTCACATCAGTGCGTCTCGGTTTTAAAAGTCCCTTTCCGTCCCTGAATCATATTGTAAATTCATTGACTTCTCAATTCTGATTGGTCACTTGCAGGTTTCAATTCATCGGTGATGCAATGATTCACACTGACGGGTACATTGATAACTTCAGGAAAAGGGCATTTTCAAACAGGCCTAGGTGCCTATAATATTATTATTAACAATGCCACGTTTTCTGTAGAATGTGAGGTTTCCCTGTATAAACGGCACCAATCGTTTGGCATTATACGTTTTGACATAACTCCTAATGGCCCTTATGTTTGTTTAATGCTTTTAGAGCAAGGTGCTGACAGGAACATTAGGCAAATCTACTGCGAATCCCGGGGCATTGGAATGCAAACATATCATTGACTGGAACCTCAAGAAACAATTTATAAGATTTTATTTCCAGGTGTTGTTGGTTTTAATGCTCGGTACCTGCGCGAGGGAAAGGTCAACAAAGGGTTAAGTAGTAGTGTCTCAGTATTACCATATCCCCAGGCACAGCCCTCTGGTCATACGTCCAAGTCGTACAAGTTAAGTGGTAAAATCCTGTTAATGTTAATTCCCCAGGGGCCAAGCCACTCGAATAATCCTATCCTCTCTAGTATGGTTGCCATTTTGAAAAAACACACCTTTATATGTTATAATGCCCACCCACTTAAAACAGCACACTGCAATGTGACGTCACCATAAACCTCTTCAAGCATACTCCTAGGGTCACTCCAAAAGAAAACCATCATTCTGAAAAGAAATACCAATGCTTGGAGAGCCCCAAGTTCTTTCCTGTACTCTCCCATAGTCTTCATAGTATAGCTCAACTGCAGACGCTGCTATTGGAATACCCACTTCCGGTTTATATTGGCTCACCAAAGGAAATCCGGTGCAAGGAATTGGGAATATTTACATCTTACCCCTTGCATTATCAAAGAGGATTTCTCTGCAGGGAATGATAATTATCTGGAGTATTCTTAAACTAGTACCTGTTGGAGTATAATAATTATTATGTTTAACTCTCAGTCCATGTATTACCATGAGGTCGCTGTTGTAAGGTGGGGAACACCCAGGTTATGATACTGCTGCCTTTAGCCTTGCAATACCAGGTAAGTCAACATAGGCAGAACACGTAGGGGATTGGATCCATCGTGTGTGGTTTATATTTTTTGTATACAAACCAGAATGCTTGAAGCTGCAAAGGAGAATGTGTAGGAGGAGAGAAGGGTATAATATACATACATACTAAGGCATGTATTTCCTAAAATATTTGACCTACACAACAAAATCCATAAGTATACATCCTTTTATCAATATGGACAGTTATATGTCGTTTGGATAAAAGTTAACCATTCCTACTAGTCAAGTTAATGTCCCTGTAAAATTTAATGAGGATGACATCTAGATCGTTTTGCATAATGGCACTATCATTCTTATAAACTTGTATGGGAAATACACTGTATACTAGGATATTCGTGGAGACCCTACAGACACTTTCCATATTGGGTTTTTTATGATATCCAATTATACCTTCTCTGTCATTCTAACTTGTAAACATTAAATTTTAGATAACCAAGCTTAATTTTCATACTACAGACCTCCCTCGGTTGTTTTGTTCCCACGGTCTTTATTATCGCAAAAATAACTGAGCCTTTTTAATGTATGAAAATGCATAGCCAGGTACTTAATGCACGCCGTATTTAATTATAGTTTTTACACTAGTTGTCTTGCAGCCTGATGTAATATTCAAAAGAAAATGAAGCCGCCCGAGCTATAACAGGCAGTGATGAAACAGTGTAAAATCAGTGAGAAATAATAAAGGTCATTAAAAAGTGATCCTCCAGTGCCAATGAGCATAGGGAACAGTGGTTTATCAACCAATACTCAGCCGTTTATCAGTACCCCATGGGGGTTCTGGGGAAGAATA
Organism: Lepidonotus clava; assembly: GCA_936440205.1. Classification (NCBI taxonomy): domain Eukaryota; kingdom Metazoa; phylum Annelida; class Polychaeta; order Phyllodocida; family Polynoidae; genus Lepidonotus; species Lepidonotus clava. The sequence goes on from OW387147.1 coordinate 20,245,183, forward strand.
GGCCCTCAGTAGCCCCTGCTGATCGTATAAGGGGACGATATGGGGGACCCCGCACTGACCAATTGGTTCATTGTGTTTGATTCCCAGTTGGTGTTGAGGTTCACTAAGGGATGACGTACAGCAAAAAATAATTTCCAGGTTTTTATCCCCTGCTGTTTGCCCACCCTGTCACCTTCATCTCATAGATTCGATCACCAAAGATAGAATTCGTCCCAACTTGTTTTCCGCCATGAAAATGACGCTGACTGTTGGTTCAGCATAAAACAACCAACACTCACTCACTCACTCAGTGACACCTAGAGTGCAGCAACTATAAATACAGAGAGGAACAGGCCCATAAAAAGTAATTTAAGTTAAACCTACACATTTAAAACATTCAATTATAGTTATAGGCCTATACAAAGTTATACTTATAATCATCTCATCGTCAACCTTTTCCTTTTACATTCCAGTGCTGCCCATCATGTGGGTCCCCACTCGTCCTCTTCAGGGAGAAGTTCGGCGAAGTCCCAGGTCGGAGTCCTCCAGGTCGTGTTCCTCCAGGGAAGGGTCCTCCAGGCGCGCCCGGAGGAGGGGACCAGAACCCCTTCACCAACGGAGGCCTCACTGGAGGGTGGGTCTGCACCAAGTGTGGGGTACACATCATCCCCAATAGCAAAAGTCAGGTGAGTGGATCTGTGTTCTTTATGGTTCATTATGGTAGGATTAGAACCCAAAGGGAAATTTTCAAAATAAGGGAGAAGGGGAAATTGCTGAGGAGACCTAAAACTCCAATATACCATCAGCAAAGACCAAGGGAAAACAATTATAAGCATGAACTGACAGGATTCTCATAATGACATTTGATATCTCCTATATGAGTTCATATTTAAGTGAGGATGTTGGTGTATTAGATACATGTTTCCCAAAATGAGAGATAAGATAATGTCTCAAAGTATAAATGAAAGCACTGAACTTCCTAAATTCAAAATTGTATTCTTTGTTTTAATCAAGGGTCAAATGATTTTAAAATATTATAAAATAAAGTATTTCCATCCACAGAAAGTCAATGCAGTATTCTACAGAAGAAGAGTTCTGTTATGTGTGATTACAATAGGAATCAAAATAGCTCTTGTGTCACTTCCAAAAAGATTATCATCGTAATTTCTTTGTGACAAAAGTGAGAAAACTGTTTGTAACAATCATGTTTGTTAATTCCATTGCCAATGGCCAACTAATATATCACTGTTTGCGATGGTTTATATAGCTTTTATAGTTTTTAGTTGATACCAATTCTCAAGGGCACTTTCATGTCACTGTTTGCAATTGGTAATAGTTAATGGTCAGCAATTCGCAATTTATGAGAGAAAAAGGACAGGAGAAAATGGTGGATGCAAAGAATCAACTTCTCTATTTAAATGATTGCTGTCCTCTAAATTGTAATATCCTATATCCCCCGCCAATGGTTTGTTGCCATACCAGATCCCCACACATACACCCCCTTCCCACTCTTTCCCCTTGCATGTTGTGAAGCTCAGTCTTCTTTTCTGAGGTAACAGATCATGCTTTCACGCTCACAGGGGGTGTTAAGTGCCTGCGTTACTAACGGTTGGTTGGCTGGGCTAACAGGGTAGACGCACATGATGGCAAGATGTATTATCATAACCAAGCAGTGTGACGTGTATGATATAATGGTGGATCACTGGACACGCCTTTCCTGTCATGATTTATAAACCCCAAATAATACATGTCGAGGTGTGAATAGTCCTTTTGGGGGCGTTTATAGACCACCAAAGGTCTTCCAGAGAAAAATGACTCCTGCTTTCTATCTCTCTAACATGTGCTTTTTCCGTTGTCTACCGCTTCGGTGGAGAACTCTCAAGTTTAACCTAGAAAAAAAAGTTCCTAGTTATCATTGACCAAAATATCATGGTAATATGCAAAGCGTGAGTCATATGTTCAGCCATGAACTTAGAATTCTATTAAGGATAGACACCAGTGGTCTTCAGCTAATTCAAGAAATCATTAATGAATTATTTAATATCGCTCTGATCCTGACATGCTATACACCATTTGAAAGGTCACAACTCTGCTTTCATCAATTTGATTCTATTAAATTAGTATGACTGCTAATGAATTATTATTTAAAAAGCTTCCTGAATCCTTAAATATTGCCACTGCCAACAACATAATGAATCAGAATGTAAAGTCAACAAAGACAGTCAGGATGGCAATCTAGGAGGCTGGCAGAATCCCCAGAGCTTTTAGGTCATCCTTCGGTCTTGAACAAAATTTACCTTTTCATTAATTTATCAGCTAGCCATACTTTTTGATCCAGGGCCCTATGGATTTTCATTGAGAACTGGAATCTTTTGATACGAGTTCAAGTATGCCATCCCCCATTATAAATCTCCTTTTTTTCTTTTTTAGTGCAATTGGCATATGATCACATGTTCTGTCAACAAAGTTCACATACTATACTCGCTCTTCTTGAGGTCAAAAGCCCTCAAGGGAATGTCTGGGATTTGAACCAGTAGCCCCAGGCTTCATAATCATGAAACTGGCTCAAATGCCATGATGTGTGTCACATGTGATTAGAATGAATGACAAAAACTGAAACATGTCAAATTACCATGGCATACATTCGTTGCAGGTGAACTAACAAAAATCCTCCACTACAAGTTTGAAACTTAAACCTAAATATAAAACCTAAATTATTACCTAAGATTAAAGTGATTATGTGGTTGAAAAACTACAAAATGCCATGAAAAATGTCTCTAGTGAATATTATTTGATCATCTGGGAAAGCAAGCTGGAAACTAGTCCTATACAAGATTTGTGTCCATATAGTCATAGTCTATTGTATGAAAGTCAGGGTTTCTTTATACCAAACTTAAAGTAAGTGTTTTGTAAACAGGTATTAAAATATCATTGTAATGAAATGATGAGCAACCTGTTTGTTAAGAATGATCACCTTACACTAAGTCTTTATAAACAAACAGATGGGATGCAGCCTACACTGCAATCAGGAAAATAATCCAATAATCTTAAATGTTATTTACAAACCTGACCAATCTGGGTGTCATTCACATCTGTCAATTTCCAAAATAGGCCATGTGGGCTTTACAGGGTAAGCCCTTTCTTCCAAATACCTACCTGTCAGTTATTTTGGTCATTGACAGCTATCTCTTTATGGTCCAAGTGACTACAGTCATGGCTGTCACTCACCTTTAACTTCTCACTGTCAGAGCCTAAGTGCTAACGTATGCGGTCCACTGTTGCATGTGTACGTGTTAGGAATACCCAAGGAGTTTATAACATCCTTTTCCACACTTATGCAGTCAGGTGTATGATTTTCCTGCCATACCTGAACCATATTTATTGCCGCATAAAATCTTTGAATCACTTAGCTGGTACAGCAGGTTTTGTGTGTAGACTTTTTTCCCACCCAGCTGATTCATACTTACATTTATGTCTTTGTATGAATCACTAGGGTGGGGAAAATCTGCTGAATGATTGGTTATTTTCTCATAAATAAGTGAAGGTAATTGTGTCAGTCATGCAATACATATAATATATCTATGACATATTATGTCTCCAGCATGTCCACATGACCTATATGGGACACCAAACCTTCACTGGTGACATTTAGAATTTTTAAAGATAAAAACACTTTTGATAGTTTAGTTCTGCCATGCCAGCACTAATAAAGCTGCGTTTAGAGAATGTTATTTATATTTAGTTTTATTAGTTTCTATGTCGGTCTTATATAGTGACCTGATCTTCCTGACATGACAAGTGAAGGATATTCTACTATCATGTTCTTGCACAAGTACAATAATTATTGTTTCTTTGAGAAATGTCATTGATTTCGATAGCTGAATGGTGTATACAGTAATAGGCCTATGTTGAGAATATAAATAAGTTTTTTTCTGATTCCTTTGAATGATCAGATCCAAATACATAATGTTTGTACTTTCCCAATCTCCTTTATCATCAATGCAATACTGCAATAGAGAGCAAGGTAGCAACAACCAACTCATTATACCTATAGTATGACGACATAATTAACTATAAGGTATTGAAATCCATTTCAAGACATGAGAGGCCTGGCATTTTGGCCGCCTTTCTAGACTGTTTACATGCGGTCCCACACCTACATACTTGTCAAAACTTGTTGTCTTGTGAAACAGTCGGGCCTTTTGGTCCAGAAAACTATGGGATTATCTAAGCCGTTCGGATCTGGGGCTTTCCAACCCAGTAGTCCCCAGACTTGTAGTTCCTGTTTACGACAGACTTTGTACGGTTGCATCTTTCTACTCTATATTAGACTATAGGATCAACAGGTTACACAAAATGACCTAGAATTAAAGCGGCTATGTGGGATGAAAAGCACACAATACTCAGCCATGAAGAATGTTCATTAAGTACGTTGCTTATAACTACAAAATATGGTTGCTTCATGGAAGTATACCTCAAATTATATGGAGCTGAGTTTGTATATTGAGCACAGAAATTCACACTCATGCTAGGCCTGAGAGATCATAGATCAAAGACCAAAGATCTTAAGAGCTGAACATCCTGCTCCAGGTAACCTTCACGCCACAAGTCTGTGTCAGATACATGCACCTCACAAGGTCATACACTGTTGGTACTGCTTTTGCCAGAGTTCCTCTTTAGAAGTATGTATGTAAAATTGTATGTAAGTTTGACACCTGTGTATGTAGGTCCGACACCTATATCCGGACAGATAGACCTGCTGGTCACGTACATGTCAGTAGTCATACTTAAATTTCCTAATGTGACCTTATGATGGTTGCCAAAATTCACATTATCCCAGAATTTCATCTTTAGATTAGGAAATCATTTTCAATGGCATAGTTCATAAAATCAAGTGTTTCCAGAAAAAGCTGAAGAGTACAGTTTCTGTTTAGCTTCTACAGGCATCTCTGTTTAATGTAAACCAGGTATAGTCGTTGCAATTATGATACAAAATGTTGGCCATGAGATTTGAGTGACACATCTAGGTGTATCAAAACTGAGACTGTAGAGCAAAGGTAACTCAATGGAGTGTTTGATTAGCATGGGTATTAACTTCTGAGTATTTACCCAATCTTTCAGGATTGCTCCATGTTCCACACATGAAGAGTGAAGTGGACCCTGTACCCTCTTGGACATGTCTATCATTTAATAACCTGGAGGAATTGGCTATAGTAAGCCATTCTCAAAACAGAGGTCGTTATAATTATCTGTTTTGACATTTTTGAAGAATTTGAATTTTAAGTAATCAGAACTTTAATATACATCGATATTAAATGGTCTGGTTACTGTGACCCCAATTTATATGAATATGATAACTATATGTCCTTTAACGTAATATTATATAATTACGATATGTGCTTCTAAAGTACTTATAGACAGAACTATTCGATTCTGGTCATTGAACTGCCAGCATAATAAGTATGTGATAGACCCATACATAAAGAGAATCGTAGCAAGGGGCACTCCATACAGGTACATGAGATGTACTCAAAGAAGCAATAAACTCCTGAGTATGTTATAATTGACGCACTTGACATTCCTGGCCAACACAATAGTGCTAAAGCGTGCCAAAAAGCTGCATTATGTGTGTTTTCTGAAACTATTTGGCACTTGCAATGATGGGTATAGGAGATTGATTACATTCCCTCCACTGTTTTGATATATACAGGTATAATATTCCAGGTGGTGCATCAAACTATAATGGATTTGGTTTTCAAATTAGTATGAACAATATCCCCTATCAGCAACGGAAACAAAATAAACTATTCTTTTATGACGAAGGTATGATTGAAGTTCTACCAACCTCACAGAATGCAATAGTTCATAAAATTGTACAGTTTGTGTATTAAAATGTTTTACTAGGCCAATATTCTATTACCTCTGGTATTTATCTTTGCGCACAGGCAAAAATGACCATAATAATTATTATTTTCTAAATAGAAGGTTGATGCTAGAATAGTATAAGAATAACAACTAGAACATTCATTAGGACACAGTTACTTTTTTTTTATCAAGTACATCCTTTTTGATAGTTTGGTTTCTTAATATTCTCCGTAGATGGGCTTCAGCAATTGGCATGCCTGGTGTCGTAGGTCTACACTCCTCTTAAAGGGGAAGAAATAAGATGTTTCTATGACATATCTGCTAAGGGCAGTTGGTGTCTGGTCTAGGGAACATACCATACACTAAGCTCTGGTATACAAGTGTTATTCTTACATTTGATATTCTTATTCCGCCCTCCCGGTTCCCCTGGTGCACTTTAAAATGCATGTCCTCTGAACCAGAATGGCACGATTACTACTTGACGTACCCTTCAAAGGGTCTTTGGGTATGGCGGATACCACAGGTTTATCTTGCTCAGTATGCGGCAGGTAGTGATGTGTGAGGGCAGTGTGGCGCGAAATGCTCTACAGGTTACCAATACGAGTGTGTATAAACAACTGTCATGGCAACTGACAAACTGCATGGGGATGTCCGGTTATACATTCTTCGATTGGACCTAATGTGATTGTTCTCATATAATGATGTATGTTTGAGCCAGGATAAAGTTGATATGTAATTATATATGTGTATGTTATATTCTTGTATGAAAGGATTTAGTTCTAAATTCTGTGTACATGTGGAGAAGGTGTTCTAACAAAACGAGTATGGTGTGAAAGGTCATGTACTTAGTATTATGAATTATACTGTGTGAAAGTGTGTTTTCGAAAAGGGTGATTGATTAATGTTGTCAACCCCCTACTCCTATTTTCCATCGTTTCCTTTCATCTTCTCAGCTGCTTCTCTGTGACCTGGAAAACCGCCAAATACCCATACAATGTGTTGGAGGAGAAACCTTATCTTATTGATAAGCTCATGACATATTGCTCATTGATGGGCTTATAAACCTATTAATAATATTGAGCAATTTCGAAGGTTTGTCTCTATGACAAATAAAGACAAATGAAATATATATTATCATCCTCACTATCTCATCCTATATCATCCATTTAAATCACCTCATATTCATTAACTCATTTACCTACAACTGGAAGAGCATGAGCCTTATGTCCGTGACGTTTTTAGATAACTAAAAATCAAAATAGTGTATAGTAAACTCAGAAGCTTCCATGCAGTGCTGCTAATTAATAAGCATGCCATTAGAATTCCAATCAAGATCATGAATGTCCTGTGTAAAATGATGAGTGCTTCTCTCAACGAACAATTTCCTTTCGCTGCATTAAGGGGGGTTTACATAGGCCGTCAAAATCCTTACGATAGGTCCTTGACGTAAGGTTTACGTTAATCCCGACAACCTTACGTTAATCCCGACGGCCTTACGTTAGTCCCGATGACGTTATCGGCCTGTGTAAACCCATTTTATCCTAAGGATTTCATTGTCTTAAGCCTGTCGTAAGGCTTATGATAATTTATCGGGACTATTTCCTTAAGACAATGAAATTTCAGACATGTTTGAAATGTTTTGAAAAAAGCTTAGGAGAATGGGCTTACGACAATGAAATTGAGCTTATGATAATGATTTCTCTTGTCTTAAGGATCTCTGTCGGCCTGTGTAAACCCCCTTTTCTTAGGTGAAAGGACCCATTCATTATACAAATGTACTAGATACTTTTATTGTCGTAAGCCTTCTGTAAATTATTAGGGATTTATCATCTTAAGGATATTGTCGGGTTGTGTAAACCCTTCAGGATCAAATATGTTAGGATAACTATCACCAACAACCTACGATAATGACCCATATTATTATGTTTTTCCCTTAGAATAATCCTTTAACATAAGGTTAACGTAAGGAAATTTTCGTAAGGACCCGTTGACGGCCTGTGTAAACCGGGCTTTACCTTCATTGTAAATGGAAGTATAGGAATATTGCTCATTTTTAATGGCTCCGATTAGGAAAAGCAATTCATCAAACTTTAAGTGATCAATGTCCTGAAAGAGATTAAGGGCAGGTGCAGGAAGTCACTTAAGCACAGGATATTGACATTTCGCGGGGCTTTGGAAGATGGAAAGCAATGAAGTAAAGAACGATAAATGTGATGAGTCTCCTTTTGAAGATATATACTAGTGTGCACACCTGGGCTTATACACCTTTCCCACGAACCTGCGCAGTCCCCCACTCTCCCTCACGTTTGGGACTTTTGGTGACTGGGTCACTTCAGTTCGTATAGATTTACTGTAGGGACCTCCCAAAAACTTGTTCCAAATTTAACACACCAGGGCGGCGCCACTTTATTGAAAAAGATGTACAGATCAGATTTATGGCTAAGTGCTAATCCCCCTCTGACAGATGGATTCCAGAAGCAAGAATACTTATGAAAATTAAGCATAATTGCCAAGTGGAAAAATTCACCTGAGGTATAGTAACCTCAATTTGTATAAAAAAGAAAAAAAAGAATCCTTATTAAAGCGGCGCTAGCAAATGGGAAAAGCTCCCATTGCACCCGCAAAACTCTGATGAGGATCTTCTTTCAAAAGAGGATACATCATGGAGTAACACCCTACTGTGACCAAAATTAGACATTATCAGGTATCCGTGCTTAACCTAATTAGCCTGGCCTGACTATATTCGCTAGCAATTATGTTTATATTCATGAGCTCTTATAGAATGGAAATTGCTGTATTTGTTATATGTAATGACTTAACTGAGTCTTAATTATTGTGAAGGTATCTAAACTGACTGGGTCTATCCCTATATGATTTGACACTGCAGTGGCGGATCCAAGGGGAAAGAGGGGCAATTGCCTCCCGTAGACCCAAGATAGAAAATTTTGGAATCTTAAAATTGGACGATCTGTCTATAGGCCTAAATGGTATCTTAATTTTTCTTTTCTGTAAGGGGGTCAGGGTCCCCCCCCCCCCGACCACTGACTCTGGATCCGCCCCTGCACTGCTATGTAACTGTTATACCTACAACGAAGAACATAACGAAATGATTGTGGTTAATAAATTTTAGAAAAAATCTTTCCTTTCAACATTGCAGACCTCCGCTACATCACCCGACCCAAAACATCACGGTAGCGGCGGCAGGAGCGGCAGTACTGGGAACTCACCAGACCGGAACCGGCCCCGGTCTGGTAGTAGGCCGGGCAGCCGGGAGGTGTCGCCACACACCAGGCCTGGAGGGTCTCCCCACCAGGGGGCACCCCAGTCCCCACACGGCAACAAGGGCGACAACCCCCCAAACATGGTCAACGGTAGCTCCACCTCGCCCATGTCGCCCAAGGCACCAGTTATCATAGGTGAGATTGAAGGAGAATGTGTGTTATTGGGTTGATTAATTATCAGAGCTGCCCCCGAATGATTGCCAAAATATGATGATAGTGTGTAATAAGGTAGATGTTTTGAGTAAATTGTTCATATTCTAAAATGGAAAGATATGAAGACATAGGCCTAATGCAAGACACTTGTTAATCCCTCTTTTTGATTCCTTGTAATGGCACAAATTTGTCTGAGATATACCCGGGTCCCCCATCCCCTTTCCTCTTGCTTTTCAATTAAAGGGCAATGAAGTGGGTATGTTACAACATCAAAGATAGATTCCTATCATGTTTGGTGTTTTTGGTACCAAATCTCGTGTTGTTACCTTCGTATTGACCTAATGCCATTTCTGATTTCATAATTTCCATTTCAATGAAAACTGACGGAAACGGATGTTCAGTATAGTTCAGTATCAATGTCTGACCTTTCATTAGCCTTAGAAACATCTGCATTGGACTGCTTTATCATGTTTTTGAACTTACTAAAGCCCTTATTTTTCAGACGACGACTATGAGATATGGGAGCGACAGGTGAAGCACTCATTCACTGCCTTCCTGACCCAGATACGGGAGCGGCTAGGCAGCAAGGAAATGTCCCTCAAACAGTATCAGGTAAGCACAAACTGAGTTTGATTACTTGTTATCCTGAACCCAGTCAAAGGATGATCATCTTAAGATCTTAAGAATACAACAGCTCATCCAAAATGGACCTATTAATACACCGGAAGTATTGTGCCAATGTTTTGAAATAGCTTACAATTACTTCCTCTTTGGTGAAAATGCAATCACAATTGCAACTGACATTAGAAAACATTTATTTGAGAACGGTGATGAGAGCGGACAATAATTACAGAAGCATATTGAAGAACGATAATGACCATGCAATGGGGTTAACTGATGCGTGTATAGAGCAACAATTGTCCCTTGCTTTCCTCCCCCATCTCCAATGGTCAAACATAAAACCAAAATTACTCAAATAGGAATAGCTTTTCAATACTGTATTATTGTGACTATGAATACATGTAGTAGAAATAGCTTATCAAAGAAACTACAACATTAATGTATCCTTCTTACATCTAAACTAAATAACATTATTTTGTATGTCTTCACTTCACATTAAGCAATTATCTCCATCCATCACTTATGTAATGGAAACCTAGAAACCCAAATACAAAATGCAATAATTATTACCTTTTGGAATGGTTACAAAGATCATTCATTGGTACCATTTACAATACATGTCAAAAACAAAATGCTATTTGGACACACCCATAAGGCATGGCCTATTCCATTTGATATAGTTGGTTTATTGCGGAACTATTCAAATCTGCTATTTGAAGACCATGATTATTACTCTTTTATCTTTAAGCAAATATCTAGAATACTCTATGATTTTGTTCTTCTTAAACAGGTAACACTTTGTCAGAGGGAGCGCCAGCTACGGTCCAATGAGGAGAACATGCAGCACCGATGGAACAAGGTGAAGCAGAGCGAACAGAACTTCCGCACAAAGATGGACCGATTAAACCTGTACAAAGAGACTATGATCCACCAACTGGAGGCCAAAGCCAAGCAGCTGACCCAATACGAACAGCGCCTGCGCAACATGGACTTCCGGGCCTCCTCCCATGACGTCAGGGGCTCCACGCATGACGTTAAGGGTTCTACATTGGACTTCCGGTTATCTGACCCGCCTGCAGATGTGCAAAACATAAGCATATCGTCAAACCCTCGGAATACAAGTATTGACGGTGGGAAGGAAACAGGGAAAGATGTTTGGAATTCTAGTATGAATTCTGATGTGCAGAATAATGCGTTTGTTTCACAGAATGGAAGTCCTAGAATAGCGAAGAGTCCTTCGGCTGGGGATGGCCATTCGGGTTCTTTTGGTGATCATCGCCCGAAGGTGGGGGTTACAATGGTGAAGCCAACCGTGGAGTTAAGGAAGCCAGTTATGTCGGCTTCTGGGGAGACAAGGGGGTCGCAGAATGCCCTTGCAAGGGACTTTAGACCTAGTGGCGCCACCTCTGCCAATATAAACCAGATATACACTCGGGACACCTCTACAATGTATTCATGGGCAAAGCCACCTGGGCAAGCCCAACACAAAATGCCAGCAGCAAATAAGAGTGTGCATTACCCTGATAGTAGTAATTATATGTATAGAAAACCTCAGCAGCAAGTTCGAAAACCGCTCTCACCTCCAGCCTCCCGCAACGGCTCCACATATGACGTCAGACAGGCGTATTTTGCGCGACAGCCGCATGAGAGCGCTCCAGTCAGGAAAACGTCAGGATCTGACGTCAGACATCAGGCGACGGACGTCAGACATTCAGGCAGCTCTGACGTCAGACATTCAGGTAGCTCTGACGTCAGAAAATCACCCAGTGACGTCAGACTTTCAGGGGAGGCTCACGTGAGGCATGCAACCGTCACAGACGCTAGGCCTGCCAACGGTGACGTCAGACACTCACGCAGTGACGTCAGACGCGGCGCTGACGTCATTCGCCACCGCTCTCCTACACACACTGCCTTACCGCCTCAACAAAAGCCACCCATGCCTTTGAAAAGTGCCCTAAAGAGCCCTGATAGTGGCGCCTCCCAGCGGTGGTCGACGCAAACCAACCTGCACGTGTCCACGGCGGAACCTCAAGTCGTGACGTCATTCATTGAGCACGACAGCATCAGTCTTTCCCCCTCAGAAAGGGAGCGCTCCGTTTCTGGAGTCTCCGACCTATCCCCAACCTACACAACAAGTGGCTATGCCTCGGATAGGGAAAACTCTATGAATGGGGGCGGGGCGTCAGGGGCAGGGAAGAAGGCAGAGAAGCACAATGTGTCATTTGACGATGTCATCAGTTCTTCCAGTCCCCAAAGCAGTGTAGAACGGGACACCCGCCCCCCTTGGATGAAGAGGAGGTCTCGGAGGCTGACTGAGGTGTAATTGAGGACTTTGTTGACTGTCAAATCATACCTTTACATATTGGCGGATACATGGAGGGCCAGAATGGGCAATTGACTGATTATTTGTATTGTTGCACATGCATTATAGTTTAAATGTAGTGCGAGTAGTTGTAGTGCATGGATCAAAAGAGGAACAGAAACACTTTAGTGTGCTAGAGATTGATTCTGATAATGAAAGAAAGCACAATACTTATGATTCTATACGTAATGATTTCATAGTGAACATTTTCGAAGACCATAAAACCATATTTTACTCCAATACCGTTCAAGCATTGAAACGCGAAGATTTATATTCTGCTCTTTGTTGAGTTTTGCGATTTTTGCAACGCTTTATCATTGACTCTAGGCCTATTGAATACTGAAAGGACAATTTAGTAATATAACAATAAAAGCAAAGATAAATAAATAATAGAAACCTTCACACAGCATTCCTGTAAAATCAGCATTATGTCTGATCATAAATGAGTGAATCTCATATCCTCCATTAGGATACTGCACATTCATAATTATACCGATATGTGAGAATATTTCGCTGCCATAGAAGAACCCTCTTCTTTTCTTTTCGACTGTTAGCGCTCCTAGAAACCCTTTCGTAGTTCTTATACCAAAGTCTATATTGCTTGACGATATCTCTAGATTTTACACTGCCTACCAAAATACAGCATATCTTTGTGTGGACTGTTCTTGATGAAAACACTGAATTCAATATTGCACTGAAAAAGTAAATAACATCATACATTTTGAATTCTCATCATTCATGGTTGGAAAGATTTTTGATTGATTCTAGAGATGTCATTAAGGTAAGATTAGACTTGTGTACCAACTTTGTGAAAGTGCAGACACCTTGATGTGGAAAATGGAAATTGTGGTTATGAGGAAAATATGCCCTAAACTATGAATTTGATAATAAATAGGCCTATATCCATCACATTGTCTATAATTTGAAAGAGCTCCTATTGCTGGTTTTAATCAAGCCTTTTTGTTTTGAGGCCTTACTGTTATATATGTATTAATTACACATCCACATAGTTCTATTAAAAGAATTTAGGTTGGGGAAGGGCTATCCGTGGAGAAACCACAATTCAAGTGAATAAACCGATTTTTGAGCAACAAACCCGCCAATCAATTTACATTACCCGATTCTAGCATTAAAAAAAACCGCAAATCAAGTACATTTATAACCCGATTCTATGATAGCAACCTGCAAATCAAGTGCATAACCCGATTTCAGAGAAACAAAAGCCGCCAATAAAGTAAATTACCCTCTTTCAGCGAAGAAAATCAAAATAAGTTCCTTTCGTACACCTTCGACTTTGAAAATATCATAATTTAAACCCTTTATGATTGTTCTATTCTGCAGTGCTTCCTCCTCGTATCCTTAGGCAATGCATCTAACAATTTAATGTAATTTACACTCTTTAATTAGTCTTATTAGCGATGTTATTACATTATTGTGACGTTCGGGTATCTGCTGCATAGGGAAATCAGCACATACATGAGTATTTCTAAGGTTACGATGAACTATACCCAGGGGTTGATATCCTGTTACTTTTAGAGATCAAATTTCTTTCACACGCACAAATGTTTGTATGCATGACGAGGTATTCACTTCCTGTGACGAAACGTTGATTACACGAGACATTAATAAACAATGATACCCTACCAATATGTTATTTAAAGTTGTTTTTTCCTCTAGATAAACAAAGGATAATGGCCATGATTGACTCCCTTGAAGAGTCTGTGTTTACCCTGGTGATTCAGAAAAGACCTAAATGTTTTAGTTTCATTATCGGGAACGCTGTGGGAATACAGTGTTATCATGATTTGCATTCACATGAGAGTTGTGAAATTCATCATGTAATACATGTACTTTCATATCTCCTGAGAACCTTCTTTAAACCGTCAGGTTATAGATTAAAATGTAAATTCTTTGTAAAGGAATCAAATTATAAGTACAATTGTCAGTGACAAGTGTAGAATCGATCTCTGGAGCACCCCCCCCCCCCCCTCACCACCACCCGTTTGATACTTCAAGCAAGATTAGTCTAATAACTATTGTTCACAGTAACATATTATGGCTAAAATAAATTGTTGTACTTATGAAATTGAGCATTTCTTTAAATGTCAACGTCCAACTTTAATACATATTGTTTGCTGCGGCTGTCCTCTCACTTGAAAAGTACCAAAAAAGTCTCTGCCTGTTTTAAAATATAGATTTGATATAAAGGTTTAACTCAGCAATCTCATTTGTCTGTCCTGCATGTCTCTGTCTGTCAATAATAGAATTGTTCTAAGAAGCAAAGGCGTCCCTTTGCATTGTAACAAAAAGGGTTGTTTTTAACCATCTTTATTTCATATAAACATCAGTGATTTTTCATCAATCAGCCTTTATCATTGGCTAGTTTACAATTCAAACACGGAAGACGTAGTCTATACTGCAGAATTCTCTCATAATCTTCTGCTTACCATGTTTTCTAAATCCATTTGTAGCTTTATGAATTATGCCAGAACAAATTAATTTGGTTTAAACCCCTTCAAACCAATATGTTAAAAGGAATTCACAAAGTAACCTGGGCAGTGATGAGTTACGAGAGCAAATCTTTATAGTTACTTGTCAACTAGTTTCCATAATGGTAACAAAATGGTAACGTCACTCCTTTAACCCCCGCTATGAAATGATAATTATCATAGATCTCCCCGTACAAAATATCCTTAACAGGTGATATTTGGCAAGTTTATTTTGGAGTAAACAATACTTCGTTATGTCATTAGAGATTACATATGTATCTTGAATAATTTCAATAGCCTGCAGTTTTCATATATAGTCCACATGCAGATATACAAAATGTTAAGTTTAGTTGTTTAGTTAAAGCACGGTTTACACAAGCGGTCAACGGGTCCTTACTAAAGTTCCCTTATGTTAACCTTAAGTTAATGGGAAAATCGGGAAGAATAATTATTTATGTAAATATTTTTTCAAGACTATCAGTAGGCCTAACATTTGTCCTAACAGATGTTGTCCTGAAGGGTTTACACAGCCCAACAGTATCCCTAGAACAATAAATCCATTATGCTTGACAAAGGCTTACAACAAAGAAGATATCTAATAGATTTCTATAAGAATATTCAGACAAGAGGGGTTTACACAGACTGATAGAGGCTCTTAAGACAAGACAAATAATTATCCTAAGCTCAATTTCATTGTCGTAAGCCCATTCTCCTAAGCTTTTTTTAAAATAATTGAAACACTTCTGAAATTTTCGTTATCTTAAGGAATTGGTCCTAACAAATTATCGTAAGCCTTACGACAGGCTTAAGACAATGATTCGCTTAAGATGAAATGGGTTTACACATTCTGATAACGTCATTGGGACTATCGTAGGGCTTAGGTTAATTGTCGGGGCTGTCCTAATCCTTACGACAATGATTGTCATGGACCTACCATAAGCATTTTGACGGCCTGTGTAAACCCCACTTAAGCTTGGTGTGGAACCTAGGAACCATGAATCAGAACTTACAGTTTTACATTAGACGTGTCAGCCCCCCCCCCCCCCCCCTAAAAAAAAAAGAAAAAAAAAAAAACTCGATTCCCTCAAGATTGCCTATCCAATTGTAAAATATTTCCTAGTATAGAATACCAGGTCACCTCTCGGATATTACATTAGTTTCTAAAACTATTTCTCAATATAATGTTATTCAATGAATGAAAAAATGCCCTAAAACTATTCCTATTAAGTTTGCCCACTGATATATTACATCCTGGTGACAGTGATTATGTCTGAGTCATAGGTTGATGGGTATGCACCAGCCTTTTCCCTCAGACGTGGCCCAGAGTCATCAGAGACAGACAAGGCAGGGTTGGCATAGCCATTGCTTGGCAGTTCCTTCTCATCCAACTTTTCTTTAGTCTGTGGAGACTTTATAACGTATTCCTCATCCTCACCAGCCTCCTACAAAAAAATGGACAGTTCATATTTGATAATTACCTTACTTGTATGTAACTCTATTTTCCCTTCGCCACTTCTTGATTCTATTCAATTCATTTTAATATTTTGACACATTGTACTTGGGTTATCAATACTCAAGGTAACGCATAGTCTATTGTTATTGCTTGTTCTAACATGGACAAAAAATAGAGAATGCATTGACAAGAATGTTTAGTTTAAGTGCTATATTGTCTTAAGGTCACTTAGATCAGAATCTATTGGGCCTACAGACCTGTTTATCCATCAGGAGTCACACACCATTGAAGAACATTGAATAAGTGACAGAAATATGTTTTATATTTAGTCATCATTTTTCAGCGATTTAATACTTTGATTTACCAGATATTAGAGCATAACCCTCAATTCGTAGGTATTCTCTATTTAAACAGGTTTTTGTATAGCTCCCCTTGGAAGTAAACTTATAGTCACCTGTAATTCATCAACTCCACATCGGAGTTTCTTGCGGAGGGAACTTGGCAGGCAACAACAGAAGTAGTCAAACACAGGGCACAGCAGGCCCGGATCAACGGTTGATGGCTTTGTGGGGCCTGGAATGGAGTGGGGAGAAGTTCAGATATCTTTATAATTCATGACAAGTGAAAGGGAAAATATGATTGAGAGTCAGTAGGCTACCTGAATGTGAATTTATCAGTAACTTAATGAATGTTGCCTCTGTGTTTATCCTTAACCTAGAGCAAGATGATTTAAAGCATTCAAATGAATTGCATTAAAATGTTTCAATAAATATTGATATTTCTTGATAAAATAAGTGTTATACCTGAAATAAAGCTGACCAATAACCCTACAGCCACTACTATTCCAGAGGCCAATGCCCCATACCAGATATAGGAAATCCCGTAAAAGTCCAGATGAGCGGGGCTAAAAAAAAGAATCAAAATGTAATCAATATCCTGCAGTAATATACTAGGCAATGGCAGTTAATTGTTAGTGCAGCTTGCAGTAACCGTCTGCACCTTGTAGTGATCATACATGTTTCGTATGTCATTGTTTTTTCAAACTTTTGGTATACTAGTCTCCACATGTGAATTAGCTAAGTTAGGTACATTTGTAAGTTTTTGCAATAATATGTCAGAGTAGTTAACAGAAGTGTGTGCCTTCTATGAAGAATGAAAAGTTGAAACTTGTTACACTTAGCTATTGAGACTCATTCCACGAGTCATAACGACAAGTGATATCCAAATGAAAATACTCAACTCTTTTGTTGGCTCCATCATGCTTGAGGTTGTATCCATGGTTGATGTCATTGATATTGTTGTGATGTTTGATGTCAGGGTGTTATTCAAGAAAATACATCCATCAGTAGAGACTGGTTTTTCAGGTGTTTTGGTTTTATAAATCTGAGCCCCTATGCCGAGCCAGAATGAGAAGAGAAGGCCACTGAAGAAGCCTACATAGGCCCCAATTTTGTTAGCACATGGATAGAGAATGCCCAAAAAGAAGAGGCCAAGTTGTGGACCCCCAATCATTCCAAACAGTGCTAAGGCAGCCTGCAACCAATAAGATAATGGTTAAAAAAACATCAGAATAAATCCTTGCAGACAATGTTTACCAGACGTAGTAATCAGAAGTTCTAAAAGTCAACTGACCCTTCTTTTCCAGTCTGGGGCACTTTTACCTTCATGAGAATGTAAAACGTGCATTGTTCCTAAAAGGCTAAATTTATCCTTGAAAACAGAGACTGGTTCTTTTTTATCAATCAATTCCTCTTTGCAAATATGAGGTGCCAGATCATCCTATAATTTAGGTAACTTGACAGTAATATGGCTTAGGATTAGACCACTGTGATGAGAGGTTGACTTAAATTTGTAATTTTTACAATCAGAGTAATGATAGAACCAACACATTACTCTAGCCAATTCTGCATTCCATCTCATGTTACATATTATAAGTGATGCATAATGTATCCATTGAGTGGTATTGATTCTGTCTACCTCATGGTAGAGAAATCATTGCAGTGCATATGAAAAAGAAAGAAATGACTTTTTGTATTTTTTTCCATTCATACTTTTGCAGACAAGACCTCTATGTTACCATATCCACAGAATTCTTATCTAGGCCCTAATTAAGATTTAATATCAAAAATGGGTAACTCTTTAACTTGATTTTCTAGATTTCATACAATAAAAAATAAAATATATTATAAAAAGCTGTCACCTGAGTGTTGATCTTAACTACTTTACAGTAAAGTTTAACAGGGTTCTATTCATTATTAAGGAAATTATTTCATTTGAGAATATAAAAGTTATGACACTCATATATATCAGACATTGTGGCTAGCACCTAGGAGTGGCCCTGCATCAAACAGATTATATAGTCTCAATATTAGAAACTATTGAAATCTTTACCTGGAGAACACCTCCCAGCTCTGCAGCCACAAAGGTAAGAGCGAGGCAAATGACACCATATCCTACAGCTATAAGGTAGAACAGAAATAGACAATTATGGCTCACAATCCTACCTTTCATATAATGCAAATATTTTAGATATTTCTATCAGTGGCTAAAATGTCCTCCTTTGAAATGCCCTTGTTGCACACTCTCTAATACCTCCGATTTACATTTGGCACTTTACTTACCAATACAGACATTTTAACCAAAACATATTTTTACCTAAATATCTATGAAATTTTGATAAAGAATTGGACTATTTGTGTTCACAATCATAATCTCTGGAAAAGTCTGCATTAGTCAAAGTTGTGAAGAAAGTAATATGTATCATTAGCTTGTCACATAATAAAGGACTTGATAATGCCAAATATCTCACTCAGTCACAAAGTTAATCCCTTATATAGAATATTTAATGTAAATATTGATCAAAGTAAATATGTATTGGCATAATATTATATAGAGAATTATTAGGAAATATTGCAGAATATAAAAAGGATTGATATCAGTATTCAGCGTTGTTACAGGCTTTGTTACCAGTTCTGAAAGTGTGATGTTGAATATAGTGTGACATTTCTTACCAATGAATTTGGTGATATTAGTTTTCTTTGTCTCTGACAGGTTTGGTGCACAAAGACCTAAGACAAGGTCCTCTATTGTCACAGCAGCTAGTGAATTGAGGCCTGAGGAAACAGTGCTGAAGGAAATTCATAAGCCATGGTAGTTAACAGTAATGGAAACAGGAGACCTAAGGTCTATCTTGCTCAGATACAAGAACATTCACTTGAAAATATTGACATTTGACAAGTTAAGTAAAATTATAAGCCTTTATATATTCAATATTCTAAGGTGAGGCCTTCAATTACAATTGTAAATCAGGTCAGACTTTACAGTACAACCACTATAATCTAATGAAATTCCAAAAAAATTATAAAGTATACTAATGATTGGTTTTGAAATTTCAGATGTGACCATGAGGTTATTTCTTAGTTGGTCTACCTGAGGGCGCCACTGAAAAGGCAGGCAGTAAAAAGCCCAGGGAGTCCCTTTAGGCGAGATAGTCTATCCATCACATACAGGGGCAGAAGCTGAAGAGCAAAACATTGAAATATGCTTTTAAGACTCTTTAAATAATCATTGCATATAACAGTTAAAAACAATACTTCCAGAGGGTTTTCATAAAGATAATCTAAGCATAATATATTTTGCCCACGGCAAGTTACAGTTGATTACGAAAGCTTGTTTCCACTTTTCTCTTAGTGCACTTCAAAAATATCAGTCCACAACTGTTAACAAATAGCGTAAACATGATAAGTGCGTGTGAATCTTTTCATTTACAGTTACACACCTGTCATTGATTATGTACATTTGCACTATACTGACCTGGTCGTGAGCATCAATCCGTCCTGATTTATAAGGGTCGCAGTCTTTGTACTCAGCATAAACAACAAAACCGCACAACCCACAAATAGTAAGGAGGGCAGTCAGTCCAATGACATTCAGCCACATAGCCCTGTAGAAATAAACATATGTGTATGATTTAATAGCACCACTGAATATACTGTGATTGTATTTAAAGGGAAAGTATTCAGCTAAAGCCACAAAGTTATTACACACTTCCAAAATGAATTTTGAATACTATAGCTCTAGCCAATAAGGACATAGAAATAGAAAAAAACACTTATGTGCTACAGTACTTAATTCATAATGTACGACCACAGAAATTGCCTTTACAATTATATGGGAGGTTATAGGAATTTGAACATTTGTAAAATTTAAAATGTATACATCATGACCCATGAGATCTCTATGGTTGACACTTACAGTTGGGCTTGTTTAAGTTTGGGTACAGCTAGTGCCCGTTGTATCTGAGCCTGATTAACACCATAGATTGGGAGCCAAGTGAAACACCCGCCGAAGATCAATGACCAGGTTGTGTGACGAACCAAGGGGTTTGGGTCCCAACTATAAAGAGAGAGAAAGAAAATAAACATGTCATATATATATGGGTCATTGTACCAGGAAATTGCGGATTTAAGGGGTTTTTGTCACTCTACATGGTCCTGGATCTGGACAGTCCGTCTAACATGATTATACATAGTGTTAATTGATAGAAAACACCCTAAGCTTTCAGAATCTATATAGTTTCATTTATTGCTTATAATTGATTGGGCATTATAAGACTTTAAAGTCCAAAAATATGTAAAAAATAGGGTTTTTCTACAATTGTAAAAATGCAAACATGTGTGTATCAGCAAATCATGAGCAGTTTTTAGATAAAATAACTTTAGATTGGAGCTAAACTACTCCTGATTCATTGCTAAAATATTGAGTTATTTTGGATGGATATTTTACTTCCTATTGCACATGATACAAGGCATGGTATCAAAAACAAACATCCGTGATCATTATTTAAAGATATTATGATGTGGTGTAAAAAATACATTAGCTTTTAGCATATGGTACCAAAATGAAGGCATAGGGTAAATAAACAATGACCAAAAAAATCATAATCTTTATCTTACATGCTGAAATTTAATGAGAGCTTAATTGATTTTATACTGAATTTGATCACGGATGTTTGTTTTACATTATTACCTGCAATTTCTTAAAACTAGTATAATAGTGAATAATACAAAGTTTGTAGGTGTATTAGGGTAGACATTCATGGATAAAAATGGTAAAAGGCTTCTTCTTGATTAATCCATTGATATATATGAAAATAGAACTATCTGTGCAAACGTCCGTGATCAAAACAAACATCCGTGATCAAAACCATGTTACCAAAAAAACATAATAATTTTAAGTTTTAGGGCATTTCCTATATCAATTATTATCTCAATATTCATATTATGGCCAGCGTCATTAGCTACAACTGAAAAACACGTATGATACCATTGCTCCTAAGTTTTGATCACGGATGTTTGTATCAACTTGTCTAATTGGCATACTAAATATATTTCATATGATATAATTGATACAAAGGCAAATCAGTATTCATCATACAATGCTCATTTCAAAATATTACATTCTTTTTAATAGGTTTAATTCATTTGTGTGTCTCTGTTGATTTTCATTTTGATCACGGACGTTTTCTAGCATATTTACTAGAAAAAGATCATTTCATATTTTCTGAATATTCTAATTCCTTTCCAGAAAGATGCACACATGATATATCTTTCTTTTTGCAAAGGATATCATTGAAAAGGAATTTTTTTTCTTTTAAGTTTTGGTCACGGATGTTTGTTTTTTTATGATGACTGCTTTTACTTGGCTTAGGAAACACTTTTTAATCAAAGTTACAATTCTATATTATCCAATCATGATAGATGTAACAAAGAAAGTAACTTAAAATGATACATTTTGTGATCAAGAAGTAGGTAAGATTAATAAAAGCAATACAACAAACGTTTGTGACTCAAACAAACGTTTGTGATGAAAATAAAATGATTTATTTTGTATTTATTTTCAGAAATTTGCCAATCAAAGATACTTTTCACAATATATAGATATTTCATGAATGGTAAATACTTTTTCAAGAGGAATCACTGAGAAATATATCATATGAAACACCATTTTGATCTGGTAACAAACGTTCGTGACCATAAAACTAACATCCGTGATCAAAATTTATTGTTTGTTATCCTAAAGGCCGTATTCCATATACCGAAAGCGCACTGCCGATTTGACACCGATACTGCCGATATACAATCGGCGGCACTGCCGATAGAATTTACGAACATGTTGGTAAATATTTCCGGCCGATTTTGTGCTTGCTGCCGATTTTGATGATTAAAATCGGCAGGGCCTAATTTCGGTACACTTTCGGTGCCGAAAGTGTACCGAAAGTGTACCGAAAATGTACCGAAATTGAAGTTCGGCGATTTGGAACGTTACCCTGGAGAGAGTCAATTTCGGCAGCGCACACTTTCGGTATGTGGAATACGGCCTTTAATGTTTGTGCAAAAAATATGCTATGATACAATCAACTGATATGGAAATGAAATCAGAACATATAAGGGCAATTCTTAATTCATAGTAATCTTTGCTTTTAACCTTTTTGGTAAAAAGTAACAAACTCAAACAAAATAAATGATTTAAACTGCCTATATTTAATTTTCAAAAGCCAATCACAAAAAAAGTATCGTGTCCTTCAACCTGACATTCTATATGATTATAGATAAACATCTAAATGATAGAAACAGCATGGATAATGCAGTAGGCCTTTAAATCATTATGGATTTGAAATGATATTGAGTTTTGGTCACGGACGTTTGTATATTCATAATAATATTTTTAGAGATCTGAAAAAAACTTATAAACAAAGGATTTTTCTGGTATAATCAAGTTTTTTTGATGCATAAATATGTATTCTTGTGAAATAAAAAGATACTTTTCATAACTTCCCAAATCTTGAAAGTCATCCCTCTCAGACCCAATTGTACATTTTTCGGTATTTTGACCCATATATATTACAATATATATATATATATTATATATATATATGTATATATGTACATATAATAATATATAGATTGAATTCATAAAATTGTGTCATAAAATTAATTCTGCAGTTGTTCACTCAGATTAAAAAATACAGGGCCGGACTGTGAGTGCCCCTCTGCCGGCAAAAGCCAAGTAGAATGGCTGCACTGTCAAACCCTGTAAGACACACCGGACGGACACAGACACTACAAATGTAGACACACCAAGTGGGTTGAAAACATGAGACTAATGCCCAGTTTCCACCAAAAAGACGAGATAATATTGAATGATTTCTTCATCAGACAAGTACAGACGACTTGGTTATTAGAAATAAAATTGTTCATCAGTGTTGGTTCAATTGGACAATTTTCTGTTTTCACCATACGACCATCCAACGATGTGACAGTTGATTTTACCAACGATTTTACCAAACAATATTTTAATGTTTTTGCAATCGTTCATAGAAAAATCGTTGTCTGAGACCAGCTCACACATCTCTCCTCGAAGAAGCAGATCTCAGCATTTGAGCCTCATGTTAGGTTGGGGTAAGAAATTAGACTCCTTTGTCTCTTCTTCTTATAAAAGGAGAGTGTAGGTGTATAGGATGCAGAACAGAAATTCTTCTGTCGTTCACCCAGTTTCAAATATATCAGACTGTGCTTACTTGGCCCATTCAATGCGATCACCATCCTCCATTATTCTCCAAATATTTGCAAATCCTTTTTGGTCAATGGAACCCTGGACAAGGACTGCGATGAGACCGGCAAACATGAGAAGGATCTGAAAGGTGTCTGTCCACATCACAGCTTTCATACCACCCTGTGAGAGAAATTGTTTTTTTCTATGTTAAGCTTTGAAGTGAGCAATTGTTCCAGCAAAAACCACAACATTCTTGAAAGGCATTGAAAGAAATGTGGAGATACTGATTACGATGTTAAGTCTGAAAATGACACATTTTGTCTATGAAGTCCTGTTATCTGTTATTTTACTGATAAAAATGAATGGTCATAAGCTGTTCTGTATAGCCAAATTCAGCTATACTATGGGGAAAGATGTTTTTATGCAATTTGTCAAAGTTGGTGTTCTAAGACTCTACTGCTGAGGTCTTTTCTCACTGGCTAATACATGTTTTTCTCATGTTCAAGGTTATGCGATTCTATATTAACTATCATATAGAATAGCAATGTAACCTACTAAATTGTTCAGTATCTATGAAGGTATGTTTGAAAAACTTACAAGGCTTGTGTAAAAGGTGCACACGACACCCACTGAGAACACTCCTATCCAGACGTTTAGCCCTGTTACTGTAATCAAAGAGAAACATTTTCTTTTTCTATAATTCTAATGAATTAACAAAGACCAATAATTGTACAAAATTGCAGGATTTTGTAAAACACTTACTTTTTTCTAAATAAGTTATAAAAGCATGATACAACTTACAAGTATAGTATTATACTCATTGTTCTAAGAGATGTGAATTCGTGTATAAAAGTAGTATGTACCTGCACTAAGCGCAAGAGAGGGAGCATACAGTACAATGGCCATGTAAAGAACCTGGAACAAAAAGGAATTTCTATTATCCTTGACTCTCTTGTGATGTAATATGATGAATTTAGAGGGGTATTGAGAGTTACAACTACTTAGTAAGTTAACCCACAGTTGTCCACTTTAGCCTGGTTTATACTATACTGCTATTTTGTTGCGAAAGCCACGGCGCTTCTTGTATTTGTTTGCACAAGAATCCTTTTCAAGATAGGCCCTGCCCTGTATCCCGACCCCTGCCTCCCTTCTCCGATGCCAAAGAAACATTTTAATTCACAATAATCTATGTTCATAAGGTGATTTGTATTCTAATAGTAGAACGTCCGAAGTATGGTTTCAATTAACGGCAACAAGAGTACGGACTACTACTTCTTTTGTAACAGTACATTAAAGAATCTTGAAAAGGTGATTTCCTAATAACAGTTATGGGTATGAAATAAAGATTCGAGACTTACCATCTGAATGATAAACGCTATTGCAGCACACACCCTTATTCCCCTACAGAAACGTAATTCAAGGTACTGCAATTCAAACATGCTTGGTTTAGGAAATAAATGTTGTTTAAGTTGAAGTGTGAATCAATTAGTACTATAGAAGATAAAATTAATTATCAGAAATATTCATGTTCCATTCTGCACATGTTAACAACACAATTATTTCTAGTCAAACTGAAAATCTATGGAATAAAATTTCAAGTATTCATGATACAGATTATTCATTCTCAATATATTTGCTATAATCTTAATACAAACTCTATTACTCACTTCAAAGACACTGGTCAACCTGAGACGGAAGAAGATGGGAAGGAAAACATGGGTGACGAATGGCATCATGATGAGATAGCCAACCCAGATGAACCAGTAGATGGAGCCAAACCTGTATACTTCTGATGGGGTACCAAGTAAAGTAATGGCCGACATAAAGCTGGCCAGTAGGGACAATGTGACCGGCAGCACATGCATCTTTCTGTTGGCCATAAGGTACTCCCCTGTGGAATAGAATTAGAATTCATGAATCATTGAATACTTATCTATATATATGTTAAGCAATGATAAGTACTAACACGTAACTGTACTGATGTGGGTCCACATGCAGAAGCTTAGCATTAGTGTGTTTACATCAATGCACGCCTTAGCTATAACTAATTGTCATAGGTGAAGAGTAGGGAGGAGTCTAGTTAGTGACGTGTATTGTACCAACCATATAGAAGTGCCATTCAGGACAGCACTCAGTTAGACAGCTGAACGTTGTTGTGAGTTAACCATCCTGGAAAGGTTGTGTTCTAGAAGCTTAGTCCTGGAGTTGGAATTGAAGCTAATAGACTGCTTAGATGGCGGGAGCATTGACTGAGTGTGGTTGAGTGGATTCTATCCTTGGAACTGTTCACTGTCATTGAGATCTTGTCATGAGAATGTCGCAACATAGGACTAAATAAAGAACATCCTTTCACGTGAGTGTTATGTCTTACATAATACCGGAACTATTATTATATATTTGACGATAGTGGTCGAATGCGAGTAAGACTGCAATAGGAGCTAGCTATTATCCTAAGGCAAATCAACTACTTGAACGAGACCTTAACTTTAACCCTTTCACCGCTGGAAGCCACAAAAGTGGCTCCATAGTAAATTCCCATTTTCTAATATGTGAATTAGTGAAAAATTACCTAATTTTTGAAATGTAATAACTTTGGTTTCTTTTATGATAATCATATACTGTTTTTTTGTGAAAACACAATCAATCCTTTTTGTTCTCTTTGAAATGAGTAAAATTAACATTTCACCAAAAATAAATATTTGCTAGTTACCATGAAAACCAATAATTGAAACATAGTGTTGATATTACTAACATAGACAAGTTTGGCCAATTGGCATGGTGCCAACATTTGGAATGTTTTCAACAAACTAACATAAAAACTAATTCTAACAGAAGAATCCAGAGAAAATTTGAGTTTTAAACATTTCTAAGGCTAATTTTTATATTTCGGCCAATATTTCTGTAATTATGAATTGTAGAATGTCATATGCAGCAGTGAAAGGGTTAATGGATAATTAACCTACTATAGTTCATAACCTCATATCAACCAGTTTAATATAGTGTAAAATACATTTCTTTCTGGCTTTTCCAACGACTGACACACCAACAGCCAGAAATGCCATACGAAATACTTTTGATGTTATAAAAAAAACGTCAGCACATTAATCGATAATATCATACATTATTTTAAACTTTTAAAAATCAGACTTTGTTTGTACAGGCAACTACCTGGAGGACATACTCTGCATCTTTGTGAAAAAGAAATAATATAGTTTATGATAATTATTGTTTGGATCATAATAATTAGATTAATCAGTTTGTTTGCTCGTCCCTCCCAACAGGGGGCAAGAGTTAAACCTGGAAAATGGAAGCTGTTAAAGGGAGGGGCCAGTGACCATAAGTTAGTATATTGCCGTGATCCTTACCATCCAGGAAATAAACATACCAAATTTTATACTTCTATCTCAAATAGTTTTTGTTTTATTAACTTTTGTTTAAATCAATTTGAGTTCCCCTGCCTGCATCTGACACTGCCTGCACAGACCATTTATCTGTATGTGACGTCACAAGCAGAACAGTTGAAAAATGATAAAATTGAAAAAAATCAATATTTGATTTATATAAGTGTTCTTTATGTGCCTAAAAGTATTTGAAATTATCAAATTAATTGATTTAGAAAAGAAAATGTGCAAATATATAGTTTTTATAGAATTTTGAAATTTGAAATTCAAATATAACTGTCATTTTGTGTGATGTCACACACAGACGTCCTGTGTCAGGTGTGCAGGGGATTCAATGTGTGTTCTGATATATAGACAAGATTTTCTATGCAGGATATCAATTTATAGTTATTAAATAGTTTTTTACTCATATCTAAGCATCATATCTACTGTATAAGACGAGAATTTTACAAAATTAAAATTTCACTGGCCCCTCTCTTTAATTGATTCAGGGTGCCAATGAGGGGTATTTCTTTGAAGATGCTTTGGTCAAGGTGTTCGATCATGAGGTTAACATTATGGTACAGTGATCTATCGACCTAATGTCCCCAAAGTTCAGGGTGTGTTTTGTGTGATGGGGTGATCAGCAGGTCGGGGCAGTGACTGCAGAGGTGTGACATATAAATGTAGATGCAGCCAGTTGGAAGCCAGATGCACCTGCGCATTCTTAAAAATGATATGTCAAGATTCCTTTTGATATTAGGAAAGGTTTGTCAGACTTTGTCATCCATGAAGCTAGGGGATGGTGTTAAGACACTAAAGGCGGTGATCCACGTTGCGACAAAAATGGACCGATTTCCAGCCGATTTCCAAAATATTTTCTATCTCCAAAATCGGCTGGAAATCGGCTGGAAATCGGCTGGAAATCGGCTGGAAATCGGTTCACTTTGGAAAATATCGCAACGTGGATCATGTCAGCCGATTTTTTCCAACCGATTTCCAACTGACATAATTATTTCCAACTGATTTCCACCCGACGATGGTCCGACAAAATTATTAAACCTGTTTAATAATTCTGGACCGATTTTGGACCGATATGGGCCGATTTTGGACCGATTTTATTATGTCTAAGTATTTTCAGTGTTATTTCATTTATTTTTGGGAGTTATAGAACGATAATGTTATCAAAATATATCAAAATGAATTATCTTTCACATGATATATTTTTTAATGCTTTTTGACAAGTATTTTACTATTTTGCTATTTATCAATCAAACAGATTAAATAATATATATTTGTGGTCCTACTGACCATATTTAGACATAAAATATGAAAATATTTCCAAAATTATGATAATTTAGTCAACCGATTTTTTTTTCACTGTTTTCCTATTAATTTGTGGTCCAGGATGCAAGAAAATAATTGGTTTTCATCTTCACAATGGATCATAGGTAGAGGACCGATTGTGGACCGATTGTGGACCGATTTTAAGGTTCACATGTTTAATTGTCCAACCGATTCTCAACCGACAAAAAACCGTCGGTCCTAAAATCGGTTTGCTCCTACTTTTTTTGTCGGGTTGGAAAAAATCGCAACGTGGATCACCAGCTTAAGTCACACAAAGACACTAAGTCACAAAAAATATATTTGTGTTACTTAGTGCCACTGTCAAGACACTAAGTCACACAATGTTTTATGTCACAAAAAATTGTGTGACTTAGTGTCTTCCTATCTAAGACACTAAATCACAGAATGACTTAGTCTCTTCCTATCTAAAACACTAAATCACAAAAGGCACCATCACAAAATGGAAAGATTGTAAATAAAATAGGGCCTACACTATAGGGATGTAAGACTACATAAAATCAGGTTTATCAAATATATATGTGAGTACTTTGTATATCTATGTCCATCATATTTACCAAGAAAAAACTTTTTCCATGAGAATATTTCTCAAAAACCTTATACTGTATTTTTCTTATATATAAATTTCCATATTCTGACAATGTTAATTGATAAATTATTCATATAATCATCAAATCAAAACTATTCCTAATTACAATGTAATATAACAACTAAATGACCAGAATGAAATATATGCATATTCAGCTATAAGAAATCTATTCATATTTATCTATGTTATGTAAGTCTAGAAATATATGTTCATAGGAATGCTTTCTTTATATATATCACCATAGTTATAGATATATGTGCATGATGTATTTGAAAAGAAAAATTTTATTAATGTATCTTTATATCAATGTAAGTTGTTGACAATTGAGGGATTGAAATATGCTTCTAATTATCCATCATATATAAGTTTCATATGAATCATACCTTATTTTGTTACTTAGTGCCATCTGATGTTTTGTGACTTAGTGTTTCCACCACTTAAGGATTTTGTATGTCACATAGTGTCTTGTTATGGCTCTAAGTCCCACAATGGCACTAAGTGCATAATTTTGTGATTTAGTGTCTTTAGTCACTTAAGCCCCATACCCACTAGGCGATATTACTGGCGAACTAACATGTGAGCCAAATTGGTAATGATTGTACCAGTGATTCTGCAGATGCCATATTTACTTATCTATATGAAATATATGATAACATAAATAATAGGAAAATAACTAGTTCTATATATGTCGACTATTCAAAGGCATTCGATTCGTTAGATCTAAATATTTTGTTGTATAAACTGAAATTATATGGTTTTGATGTAAGATCACTAAAGTGGTGTGCAAGTTATATGCAAAATCGGAAAATTAGTACAAAAATAGGTAAATCTGTATCGGAGCCTTTGGATATAAATTATGGTATTGGTCAAGGTACGTGTCTTGGTCCGTTATTCTTTATAATATATGTAAATGACCTATTTTGTGAGTTTGATAATTTAGATACGAACATTATTATGTATGCGGATGATACCGTAATGTTTAGTTCTGGATTTACGACTGAATGTGCTATGAACAAAAGCAATATTGCTTATAGTTTATTAAAATACTGGTGTTTACAAAATAGACTCACTATAAATGTTAAAAAAACTAAGCATATGTTATTTGACTGTAAAAAGAGATCTGTTCTAAATTCAATTGTAAATAATGAGTTGGATACTGTGAATATGTATACGTATTTGGGAGTAGATATCGACAGTGAATTGAGTTTTGAGAAATTTGTGAATGGTGTATGGAAGAAAGTAAATCAACGTCTGTATAATTTTAAAAAAATTAGAAGATATATTAATGAAGAGATTGCAATACGACTGTATAAGCAAACTATACAACCACTTTTTGAATATGCCAGTTTTATTATTGACAGTGCTAATAAGTCTGATATATTGAAATTGGACAAATTACATGAAAGGTGTATGAGAGCTATTCGTTATGATTGCAGAGTAAATGATACTGTGTCTGATTTGCTCAATATGTATAACATCCATACATTAGAAAGTCGAAGACAATCCCAATTATTAATGATGATGTATAGCTATCGTCATAGTGAGTATTATTTGGAATGTAATATACACTCCGATAGAGTTGCTACTCGAAGTTCTGATAAAATTAAATTCATAAAGAAATTCACAAGTCTAACAAGGGTGTTGAATAGCAGCTATTATAGAGGTGTTGACCTATGGGATAAATTATCTGCTGATGAGCAAAGACTGGATCAAAAGTCTCTTTTTAAATCCTGTATAGAAAGAAAATTGTATAGATAATATTATCTTTGCAAAATGAGACTTCATTATTACTCATCTCATTATTTTCATATGTGTTTATGTCACCCGTATATCCAAGGAAGAACTTATGTATGTAAGATTGGATTAAAATAAAAAAAAAAAAAAAAAAAAAAAAAAAAAAAAAAAATTCTGCTGTTGCCTGTCGCCAGTCGCCGGTAAAATCGCCTAGTGGGTATGGGGCTTTAGTGTCTTAGCAGATGTTCTGAAACCCTACTCTGACCACTACTCCTTTAGACAATTAACATGATTAGGAGTTTTTAAGTCATGAGAGGTTCTCCAAAAGAAAGAGAAATGTTGATCATACTGACGATGTCTTATGGATTTAACCGGAGCACTTTCCAATAGCTTTTTTAAAGTCCCGATAGGCGCCAATGCTTTCTGATATGAACAAGAAAAGCGTAGGGGTAGACTTATAAAACTAACTTATTTTTGTCGGATTATTTGTTGTAGGCCAAAATCCAGTGCTATACCCAAAGGATGAATAATTGGGGATAGATAGAACTAGTAATTTAGAAAGCTCTATTTAAACCATCTTGCATTATAATTATATTGTATGTGTCATTACAAATAGCATACTTAATTTTATTAATGGAGAGATATTTTGTTAATGGTGAGATACATTGTTAATAGCTGGTTATTGGAGAGATACTTTGTTAACAGCTGGTTAATGGAGAGATGTTTCATTAACAGAGATACTTTTTAAATGGAGAGATCCTTAGAGGAAAACGCAATAGTCCGAATTAAGCACCGGGAATCACAACCCAACCACCAGTATTAATCCTTAAGTAGACCTGCAATGAACGCCCTCTTAGCCCAGTAGTTTCGTTGAAAAACATCGTCAGGGTCTATTAGAGTTGCAAACACTAGGATTAGAAAAAAAGTTTAGCCTGGATAATACGCGCCAACGTTTTTTCCTTTTTAATATTGGTTTGTTTCTTTTATGACTATATCAAGAAGTCATAAGAAAACGATGAGTAAGAACCTCTTCGTCCAAAAAGTGGACCTTTGAGAGAAACGAGAACAAGGAACTTAGTAGGCGGAGGACAGACTAAAACCGAGCAGCATTTTTGTTATTGTATCTTTTTACAGAGTTCGACTGGCAAGGACGCTTGAAAGACAAGGGTGAATACAGAGGGTCCTGGTCCTACTCATTTTGGAGGGGAATAGGCCTAAGCCTATTTGCAGAGCCCCCTCGCCCCACCACACACATACCTTTATGGTGGATGGGGGTATGCACATGAGAATATAACCCGGATTTGCCTTGTGTCCTTTGTTTTTATCAATTTCAAACCAAACAAAATGGGAAGAAAAGTACTTTTGTAAAATACTCATAAAACACGTCTAGGGGCAGATCCAGGGTCAGTGCTTTAAGAGGGGCAAATCCTGATTTCCACCACCCCCCCCCCTTTTTTTTTTAGATCCAGATCAAGGGTCGGTGCTCTAAGAGGGGCAAATCCTGATTTCCACCCCCCCCCCCTTTTTTTTTTTTTTTTTTTTTTTTTTTTTTATAAAAATGAAAAATAAAAAAATTGGGGCTAGGTGGCCAATTGCCAGAATTATTTGCCCCCCCCCCCTGGATACGCCACTGCGTCTATGTAATCTGAATATTCCCCTTAGTAGGCCATCAATGGATTTGACTGTTCTCTTACTTCTGTCATTCAGGAGAATTAATATTTCTCGTCTATCGTCTATTACAAGCACAATCGCATTGTATTGTGTTGCAGAGATATTGCAAATTATAAAACAGCTACTCATAAGTTGATAACAACATGTTTAAAACAACGAAGCCCGATTTGTCCCCTCTAGCCATTTTATGCCTTTCGATTTTGTCTTCTTATTCTTATGAGGGATTTATCTTTTTGCTGACTGCAATAACATTTGGCTTGGTAGATTCATGAATAATCAGGAATTAGCAATAAGTAATAGAAGAACTATCTATATTATTGGGTAGTATAATGATTTTGTAGGCACCTTCATCATCACATCAAACAGGAAAGTACATCCCATCTCATTTCATTTCATGGACATGAGCGATTGTAGTAATTGACATAGGATTCTGGGTATTGACGAGGGAGTAGATCCCCTCAATTTATATAAATTGGTTCGTGGGATATGGTGACAGCATTTATACTGTGATGTATCTTTTAAATTGGGGAGTCAGTTGAACGTTTTTATGAACTGTTTTGTAATCTAAAATTACAACCACGGATTCGAAATGTAAAATTGATATGGCTGGAGAAGTGGGGCAGACAAGGATCTCTTTACCCCTCACCAAGATAAATAAAATCATTTAAAAAAAGCGCCCTCCCTATAGGCTAATTCTGTTGAGCCAGTTAAGTGTATACAATCTGAATGGCCTGCACTACAGTGAATTAGATGGGTAGTCGCTCGTGACGGAAAACCGGAAAGTTCTTGAGTTCAGGTGTCACAGGTCAAAAAGAGTAGGGCCAGTAGGTCGGGATTTGAATAATTTTAAATATTTTTTTACGGTAAAAGGTGTACTCAGGTACTGAGAAAATTTAGTTACCTCCTCACTACACCCTATGCAACGACGGTAATTAAGATGTAAGATTGTAAGAGGTAGTTGATATGTAATGTTCATTTGATCATTTTAGATTTATTTTTATGATTTTCTTGAATACTTTCTTTGATAAAATCGCTTGGGTCGGGGCATAATGATAGAGTCGATTGAGATACCTGAACAAAACGATGATTTCACCTCAGTACTTTGGCTGTGTTATCATAAGAGAAGTGGCTGCTCATGCGGAACGGGGGCGAATAATGTAGACTCAGTACGTATGTAAATTTAATGTAAATGACCCTAACCAATGACAATTTGATTGTGGTACCCATTATGCATGCTGTAACCAAATGATAACATAGGAATGTAGAGGTCAGGATAACACTTTCAGGCCCGTATCCAGAACCTTTCATGGGGGTGACCATTTTCAAAAGGTGGACTTTCTAGAGGTAAAATAGTATGGTATCATCCATGGGTTGTGAGGTTTAGGGGCTCCACCCTTTAGCCTAGCAACATCCTAGCTGGTAGCGTAATTTGCAATGTTAGAACGTAATCGATTGACGTTGTTGGTCACGTCGCGAATCTGGCATGCTCATCCTAGAGCCATAAAGGATATAATTAAGAGAGAGGTTTTACAGGGATATCAGAGGGCCGACAGGGGTAAGAGAGGTTTCACAGGGGTAGCAGAGGGTCAGAATAAGAGGGGAGGGGGGAGGGGAGTGGACCTGCCCCAGCTTTTGGGGGGGGGGGGGGTGACCAATACCCCACGTCACCCCCTGGATACGGGCTTGACTTTATGTCCTAGTTATAGGGGTGTTTTATAACCTATCCCAGTGCAATATGGCCGGTCTCTGAAGTAGGCTACGATATTTTTATAGGGGGGACGTTGACTTATGATAATATGTTGTTATTATCAGTTGAATTAGGCCTAAAGCTTAGTGAATATTGATCTCATCTTTAGATGTAAGAAAACGTAAGATGTGTTTATTTTTTTCTACATGAGTGAATTCTTTAAAAAGTTTAAAAAGTAAGAAAATGAGATAAAGTTGTGTATTCCAGTAGGAATATCATATTTAAAAAGCTGCAAATCCTCCACACATAATTATGATTGCGAAAACGATACGTAATCGGTTCTGCTTGAATTTGGATAGGGCATATAATAAATGTGTATAGCCTAATCCGAAGTACCCCATCAAATGAGGTTTACCAACGGGGAAAAATATAGTTTATGCGGAAGTTTCCTTACGTCGCCCTCCTTCTATTTGACATTATCAAATTATTTATCGGTATAGGTTTACCAAGGCAATTGACTATACAGTTTGCTCAATGGCATGCGCAATGAGAGTAAACATTTGTGTGTACACATTTTTCGGGAAACGCTGAATGCAGCTTAATGCATATGAATTCTACTGGCATTGAAAATCCTATTTAGGCGGCATTGCTTCTTTGTGACATATACAGGTGTCAATATTCTCGAAGCATACATAAATAATTATTGGTGACTTCAATTTTCCGTGAAACAATTAAGTAATTGTGATTGTATTGTATTGTGTAAAACGACAACAATTTTGGTTACCACACCATAATTATTATGTTGCATACGACAAATTCATTAAACATTTAAGAGCTAAAGAATTATTTTTTAGATATCTGCTTTTAATATGAAAGGCAGGCGGATAGCTTTGGGGTTTCTTTACCATTAGACTTAAACCAATTCAATATATGTTCTTTATCGAACTGGGCTACACCTAAGTGAACTAATGAATTTTATGTGAGCGTTATTAATAACCAGTAAGTAAATCATTCATAATCGTTGGTGTGCACATAGCAATAAAATATTACAAACGTTCTATGACAATAGGCATAATAATATTGTTTTAAGTGCAACTATCTTTATTTATTCTTCCAAATGCCCTTGACACAGGCACATGGCAAAAAGAACTAAGAAAGTGTAACATAATATTTAAACAAGAATCCCCTCTTACCTGTAGTCTTCTGCTTGCCCCCCGTGCAGCCATGGTAGATACCAATGGCTGCTGAAATGGCAAGAACCAAGCCAAAGACGACATAATCCACAGCCGACAGGGTCTTATTCTCATCCTTACCGGTCATTTTTACCTCAATATCCGTCCCACGAAAGGTAAGTTACTTTGACTTTGATGATGATGAAAAGAGCTGCGTAGTTTTGGAGCTTTTTCTGTTTGTGGTCCACAGAAGTCAAGCGATCTTTGCAAATACTATTTAAAAAGTGGTTTTGCCATCATTTACTGTGACGGAGATGGCTTGTTTTGATGTCTGTTTGCGTCTGCGTGCGCGGCCTTGTTTTCTGGGAGAACGGTGAGATGTCTCAGCACAGCAAGGTAAAGGGCCTGGCCATTTGGTATGATACTATAGGGGCCTTACATTAGTTCTCCCTACCACGGATAGCACACTTCCTGGGTTTTACCTGCAGATTGTCCCTAATCAGAGTGCATACTGGGAAATATGTCGAAAAACTACAAGGCTTATCTATAGAAATGGTCATTAATCATGACATTATTTGTGGTTTAAAATTATGGAGATCAATATAAATTGCTTTTTCATTTTCTATCTGTAAATGTTAATCATCTTTTGAATTGGTTTGAAAAATCTTCCAACGGGACATCCCGATGTCTCCGTCTTAGCACCCCCCCCCCCCCCCCCCGATTAATAAACAATCCCAAGAACACGTGTTCAATGTGATGTTGAAATAAACTGTTTTTAAAAAAAGGCCTGTCTGTAAAGGTTTTAAGCCATGTGCGCTATAGTGCATTCGTGAGCGGGTGGTATTTGGGGGATATGTCGCAGAATCCTAATCCTTTTATTTAGAGTATTACTATTTATGATGTGATAGAGACAGATTTCTGAAAATAAGGAAAGGTCCATGCAGAAAAAAAATATTTGAAAACTGTTTCTCAAAACTCATTGGCATGGAGATATTTGAGAAGAATTTGTAGAAAGGATAGATGTACAAATGTAACTTATAATTCCATAGATAATTAGTACATCTAGTATAACAGTTGAAGTGTTTGACATAACTTAATAATTGATAGTATGCAACAATGAATAGTAGGCCAACCACACCGATACTCCTACTTTAGCTTTGCTTGCAATATATGAAGTATGCCTTTTACTTTTTTTTACAGGTCTACGATCATATAGTCTAGCTAACTATCTAATTATCTCGATTACCTCCGGTCTAGGTTCCCCTCAACTGTTGACGCCCCATAGTAAATTATATCTGTACGTAAGCTAAACAAGGTGTTTTTGAAGGATCTAGATCTTGATCAGCGAGCGTGAGCTGTAAGTAATAAACGAGTAATTAACTTTCTTCTTATAACTAAGTGTCGTAAGTGAAGGTTTTTTTAATTAATAAGTACCTTCACTTACTGCATAGCTACACACTTCTATATCTTTCATTATATCCAAGTAGTGTCTCTATGAACTATAAGGTACACCGTTGGTATTTCATGTGTTATTAGCCAAGGTGGTATACTTTTATATACGTCATTACTGATAAAGGAATACAATGAACTGACGTCAGCTGGAAGGTGACCTTGGTGATATGAATATTTATAGGAGAGAGCACCTACTTGCAAAAAGCTTTGAAGCGTCAATAAAAAGGTTTAAAGGCTTTATGGTGTCAGGATTCATCCACGAATTTGAGAAAGATATGATGTTGATCGAGTTAGAAAACTCCTATACTTATACAAGGAAAACCGTATGCGGTGATTTTTATCGAAGTTATTATGCGGTATTTTTTTTATCGAAATGGGGTGCCTTAAGGCACCCCATTTCGATAAAAACCCTTGATGAACATGACTTTAAGCCTGATGTATATATCATCCATCGCTCAACTTTATCATTTTGACTTGGAAAAAAAAGCCTACATGAATGATATTCCAAACACATATGAAGTAACCGTAGACACTTTGCGTCATAGGCGGACTCGGGGGAGGGGGGGCGTGCATCCCTCCATATTTCTGGACAATTTGTATGTTACCCAAAATTCGGCCAAAACCCTACTAAGAAGAACGTCTTCCAAAAGCGCCCCCCCCCCCCCCTTTAGGCAACTCCTTTTCAAAATGCTGGGTCCTCCAATACAATCAGAGGCTGTGCCGGTCTATTGAACGCCCACGACAGTAACGTAGGTGTTATTGTAAGAGAATCCCAATGTAAAAAGGAAAATCCTTAGATAAATAATGTGTGGTCCTGAGGTTAGTGTCTGTATCTGGAGCAGAGAATTCAAACCAGGTCTCCCTCTCCCTGGGGCCAATCTTCAGGTAGGTCTATGAACTATATAGTGCTGGTCCAAGCATCTTATACCCTGGGGCCAGGTGACCTCACTCTACGGCCAACCTCACCTTATAGTTATAGGTATCCTAATTCTGATTCATCGGACAATGTACTTTGTGAGTAAATAAAATAGTAGAATAACAAAGGTTTTGCGTAGATCAATCAATTTGTAATATAATATAAAGATTGAGTTTGAATAATTTTTTCATTATCTTGATATGTATTTCAGATCAGATGCTCAATAATATGTTTGTGGTCATCTGCGTGGAGAATGGTCGTCGATTTATACGTTGTCAAAAGCTATTCATATACTTGTATACATCCTATTCACACACACGTGTGTGTCTGTGTGTGTCTGTGTGTGTGTGTGCGTGTGTGCGTGTGTGCGTGTGTGTCTGTGTGTGTGTGCGTCTGTGTCTGTGTGCGTCTGTGTCTGTGTCTGTGTGCGTGTGTGCGTGTGTGTGTATGTGTGTGTGTGTGTGTGTGTGTGTGTGTGTGTGTGTGTGTGTGTGTGTGCTCACATATATATGTGAAAATATGATGGTATAACTTTTCTGTATTGAATGGTTATCCAGTATTGTTCATGAAATTTATTCATATATTCAAAATCTTGGTCCTTCTGTCCACGGTTGGTCTGAAGTACACAATGAATATACTTTGGGACCTGTATATTTCTACTCAACTCTACTTTAGTACACGTTGCTTGAAGTTGAAGTGCTTAATGAACGATCCTTACGGTACATCAGAGATAACATTTTCTACTTTGACCCATACCTTGACCTTACCTCAGTTTATGCCTGAACCACCACCTCAATTATTATAATTAAACAGCACTTCCATGTAACCAGGACAACTCAATATTTATGGCCCTTGTATTTGTACAATAATCCTTATGGTTTGTATTATGAAACCATATATAAA
This sequence comes from Lepidonotus clava, assembly GCA_936440205.1. NCBI lineage: Eukaryota > Metazoa > Annelida > Polychaeta > Phyllodocida > Polynoidae > Lepidonotus > Lepidonotus clava. The sequence goes on from OW387147.1 coordinate 20,283,809, forward strand.
AACATGCAGCTTATCACTAGGTCACCAGTGGCAGATCCGGGGGGGGGGGGGGGCAAAAGGGGGCAGTTGCCCCCTTAGACCAAGTGGATTTTTTTTCTCGAATAATCTACATTAAATTTTGTTGAATCATACAAATCAGAGGTTATATATTTCCAGCATTCAGGTCAATATTACTTTTCTTCCCCATTTTCGTTAACTCTATGGTATTTGTCTTAGCTATATGATTATTTTTATTAAACATTGAATTTTAACCGAGGACTTTTACAATGGAGGCATCACATTGTAAAACAATCATTGCGTCTCTGGCCTTTTATCACAGGAAGATTGCAATACATTTACCGGATAGAGGTTGTTATAACAAATCAGCTAGAATAGGAATAACAAGTAAACACAGTGATTAGTTTGGACATATATAAATATAACAAATGTTTATTTAATCCTCCTATTACAATAAGCTAAAAGTTTAAAATCAACGATGTGAGCAGGTCGGTGGCGTGAGAACAACTGAATCATAACGGTTACGCTCCCAGTTTATATAGTGACCGGTCAACGGATCCGCGTAACCACGGTAATGGAAGAGGTTACGTCACCACCCTGCTCCCGGAAATAACAATTTTAAGGTATCGGACCCCAAAATATTACATATTTCAATATCTAAGTTCAATCAAAGCGGGAAAGGGGTGGGGGGGAGGCTGTTCATGTTCCCCTCCCCCAACCCCGTCTACATCCTCCCCTCCCTAGACTTTGATTCGTCTGGTGAAAGCGCCCTTAGGATTTAATGGACAAATAATCAGGTAATTGACCCGCTTTTATAGAATGAAATCCCATTTTCTGAGTATGAAATACATCGCTCTTAAGCTAATCGGTCCGTATCTAGCCTATTCTTTACAAACACGAGCTTTGTCAACTGTGAAAAAGTGGACTTTATTGCCCCTGGTGGGGGCGTGGGGGGTGGGGGGTGAGTCTATTTTCGATGAGAAGTGTCAGGGGGAGGGTAGACAAAGATGAGAAGGAATTTAGAGAGGGTAGGAAAAGGATTTACTCCGAACAACTTGTTTTGAATGTATCAATTTTCGCGATGTATAATGCCCATAGCACACTTTCAAAACTGTTTTCACTCCTAGTATATTGATAAGGAATAACAGATAGAATTAAACATTGATTCAGGAAATCAAATTAAATATGATGTTTGCCTGAACGTAAATTTAAATGGATGTGGAGCATTACTTTGCGTGAAATGTTCGCAAAAAAAACGTGCATGTTTGCAGAGTCCGCGAAAAGAAGGTTAAGATTGGAGGGGGTTGGGGTACAGCTTTCACCTATAGAGGAGTGGGGCGAAGAAGGAACGATGGCCCCTAGGTAATGGGGTTGGCTGTGTAAAAGAAAATAAAAAAAGACTCATTGACTGGCAACCAAAGGAATTCCACTATAATCACTATGGCTGCCCAACAAAATAGTATTATGTTTCGATTGCATCGTGGAATAATATGTAAAGCAACTCAAACATAAATGTTGTGATATTACATTTATATCGTTTTTCATGCTAAGCACACAGCTTTGGTCATTCCTTGGTTTCGTAATGATATCTTTATCAAGGGCAAGATGCGGAATGTACGGTAGGGGATTATAAGATTCATCCGTCACGCAGAACTTTTTTTAAAAGGACTTTATTCGGCAATAAACATTCGTGTTTTTAACATGGGTCTATTTATCCTTCATTGATTATAAACCTGGGTCTTTTTGTCACTATACTATTATATCATTGCAAGGATTCATTAAAGGCGTTAAGCCCTAATTATACTACGCATCGGGTAGATGGACGCGTTGGGTCGCGTTGCCCAACACGTCTGGTTTGCGTTTGGGGAGTTTTGACAACATAATTATTACACTACGCTTTGGTCGCGTTGGGTCGCGTTGGGTCCCAACGCAACCCAACGCAACCCAACGCAACCCAACGCAACCCAACGCAAAGTATATTAATTATACTATGCGTTTGGCACGCGTTGGGGGTTGCGTTGGGCACCCAGTTCGCGTCCTATGTCAATCTTTCTATATTACACTATCCGTTGGGTGCTCCAGCATGCGTTAGGACCTCATATTGGTCCCAAATGACCCAAATTCGAGCCAGCCGATGCATAGTGTAATATAGCCTTTAGATTATATTGTTGCACGTGCGAAAAGAGAAAAAAGTAATTTCAAAATATATTTCACAATTCAAAAGATCACAAACACCTATTTTATGATAATCTTGACCCAAATCACCCAAAGCTATGTAGGTGAAAAGAATAATCATTTGGCAAATGGCGTCGCATAGATCCTGTCCTCAACGTAGTTACCCAGTGTAGCAATGTCGGTCAATGACCTTCGAATTTAAATGTTTACAAGGTGATACTGTAGACGTTCTCCCTTTGCATTATACGAGAACCGGTTATAGGAATGGGTCTCATCGGGGGATGAAGTCCCGTGTATCATGACCTTTTTTTGTTTCTTGGTTGATGTTTTTAAGTTTTAAGTTTTATTTCCAAGTGTTTTTGTTAACCATCACGTCACCTGTCGTGGTGCAGTGACATATTTTTTTCTTGTTTCTTTTTTTTCTTTTCAGTATATTTTCGCAGGTTCCGTCATTTCTACAAGTAGGTGTACTTACCCCGCGTCACAACCCGGTGAGCGTGAGGGCACATTGTATACATTTGAATTGCATCGGTTTTGAAGAGTAATGGGGTAGATCTAGTATAAGATCCACCCCATTATACTTCAAAATCTATGCAACCGATAATGAGGTAGATCTAGTATAATTTCATAGGTCTATATATTAAAATCTACCCCTTTATTCTTTGACAATGGCAATTTATTTAGCAGCGGAGCTTATCTTATTTTCAATTTAAACCTGACAAATATCAGGGACGGATTTAGAGGGGGGGGGGGGGGTCCTGAGGCGCGCCTCCCCCTCCCCTCCTAATTTTTGCCAAATACAGTTGTTGTTGTTTTTTGTTTTTTTATTTAAAATTCTTGAACATGGGTGGGGCGCCTCCAATTTTACATAAGTCTAAGGGTGCCCCCCTCACTTTTTTTATTGAAATCTCTGGATCCGTCCCTGAATATAAAGCCAAATCAAATCATCTGCCCAACCCTGTACAGATTTCAACCTAACGCTACACAAGATTTAAACCCAATGCTGAGCCAGATTGAATCCTTGCTGCAGTGGCGCCACTTGTGGTATTGCTGTGGATGACGACTCGCCCAGAGACACCACGATCCCGAGCCTTCTTATCTGGGTCCATAGGAGTCCATATACAAATCATTGGTTTGGGACTATACCGCTAGCAGGGCACCACATTACTGAAAATGGTCTATGAGCTCCTTGATTGCGTGTCAAATGTACAAAATGGTCATTTAACAGATTAATATTAATTTTTATCAGTTATTCCAATCCAATTTCAAACAATGTTTGTGTCTACTATAATTATGCGTATATACAATGTATTCATCACCTTGTCAATAAGCCTCAAACCGCAGAGTAGGTCACACTTATAGAAACGTGCGTGTCTATATGAGTTCGTTCTTTTACAAATAGAATTATCCTCTTCTTTTCTTCTTTCATATGATATAATAAGAGAGTGATTAAGAGAATTTGAAGTTTTTCTCTTTTGTATGTTCTAGCTGCTCAATATTAACATGTTGAATATAACTGATAAAATGGTAACAACAAGCATCATTATGGTTACATTCTTTATTCCAGCGGTCATACATGTAATTATTAATTTTGTTACTGTTCTCAATACATCACCGAGGTACTGAGTATGATGGGAAATGGTGGGAAATCTGACTGTTTATTGAAAAGCCAATAATCAGTAATAAGTACTAGACAAAGTTATACATTTTTCCTGAAATGTGTCCCTACCGCTTCCTCATTCACAGGGTGATCACCATTAATTGATCCAGCACAGACTCGACAACTCTTTAAATCAATGCATTTTTTCTAAACGTATACGCCGTTGAAAAGCCCTCATTTCCCGATAGTCTCGCGCTATCAGTAAGAATACCCAGAAGGTAACAATGTGCACGTAGTTACAATTAAAGTTAATGTTTCTAGTTATTCAAATTGTTATTATGGCCTTAAACCATAGGTAGGGGGACACACCCACCACTATTCTAAGAAGCTTGGAATATATATAAGTGTAATAGACTATATATTCAAAATAGGCCTACTGTGTATAGCAACGCCCATCCCCTATGCCCGAAACATTATCTTGCAGAAGGCGCCATATTTACAAACGATATGTCTTGCCCCAACACCAAAATGTTAACTACGTTTTGGGGGTTATCAGGTTGAACATTTCAATTTCCTGAGCAATTGGTATCTATCTGGATCAATTCACTCTTTTGTGAACACAATAATATATTATCAACTTTCTTTGCACGTGAACACATTGTAAACACGTCTGATTATCTTCTTAATGTTAAAGACGTTTCATTCATGATTAAAGAATTCTTTACATGATCCAACTAGACATAAACAACACTGTCAGTGTGCAAATTAGGTTTATACACGGCTCAAGCAATTATTAGATTTCTGTTCAGACTTGTTAAACCTAAAACATGTAAACAGATGTGGTTCAATTGCAATTCCGTCAGATGTTTGGTAATGTTTTTGTCTATGATTTTGATGCTTTTGAATTTCAGTAGTTATCATATAATGTATTAAGAAAAGTATGCCCTCTTTCTTTGGAATACACATATACAATTGGTCTAAACACCTAAAATCGACAAAGAAACACAGCTGCTTTTTACAACGGCCGGGGACAGAGCCATTCACAAAATTTGATTATCTTAATTAAAATATGGACAGTGGCATTTTAGGGACCACAATAGTGGAGATAGCCTTTTCTTCAATTTGACACACAAAAATCGGAGCACACCCCTCCCAGCATCTACCGTCCCAATACTATTTCTAGAAACCAACATCTATCTCACATCTTGGTAACAGTTACTGCATTTGAGTCATATGTGCCAGGGTACGGGGGACTCTTCTCCCTCATTCGAGGCCCAGAGTAGTCGGAGACAGTTGGTGCAGGGTTTGCATAGCCATTGGTTGACGCTCCATTCTCATAGGACTTTTCTTTAGAATCTAAGGATTTCACCACGAATTCCTCATCCTCTTCCTCCTGTAAGCATTCATGGATAAAAAAAAGTAGGATTAGATTATTTTAGCTTGCATTTAGCCTTATCAACATAAAGACAAGATGGTTAAAATGTACTTCGTGACATAGTATAAGCTGGGAAATTCCCTTTATCTTCTATATGAAACATAAATAACATGTATTTTGTATGCACTGAAGTAACAATCTGCTACTGGTGACACAAGAAAACATTGGACTGATCATACAACCAATAGTGAAAGTAAAGTGTTTAATGGGAGGGGAGCCAGATGAGATAGTTGTGGCCTTCCATTAAGTATAATTATGATAACAATAAGCTAGGTGGGGGATAGGATCAGGTACGCATACACTTCTTTATAAAACCAAATTTCTACAACAGGAAAAGAGTGATGGGGTTCTAAAATTCTTTATTTATTTGTACATAACTTATGGAGGACACCTTAGAATAATTAGTAAATATCACGTACGTATAGTTCGTCAACACCGCATCGAAGTTTCTCACGAAGGGAACTTGGCAGGCAGCAACAGAAGTAGTCAAACACAGGGCACAGCAGACGTGGGTCAACAGTTGAAGGCTTGGTGGGGCCTGGTAAGAAAGATAGGAAAATGATTGTCCTTTTCTTTAAAAAAAGAACTATAATGAGCAGATTATCCAGCACAATTATGTGTCCTAATGTTACTTATAATTAACTCCATAGATCCCTTGCAACTAACATGAGAAGTGTGTGATTTTTCCCTAACTTGCCAAAAACACTCCAATAAAATGGAGCAAATTAAATTAAAACCCGAGTAGGGGCCCTAAAAATGTTTTTACAACACTCCAATAGAAGCTTGAGAACCTGACACATTTGAATTTTATTCCAAAGTCTATAAGAACACATGTATCATCTTTTGAAATAAACAGAGATTAACATTAGCTTCCATGGCACATGTCAACAGTAGCAAAGAATATGGTTATTTTGCAGTAATAGCAAAACTACCTACCGGATATGAAGCTGACTATCAGACCCACAGCCACCACTATGCCAGATGCCAACGCCCCATACCAGATGTAGGATATGCCATAGAAGTCCAAGTGGGCTGGGCTGGGAAAATAGAATAGGTAACAAATAGGTAACAAATATCCTCGTAAAACAATTACAAAAACAACTATCAAAATTGCCATCACAGCCTGTACTCTAGAGTGTTTATGCACACACAAAAACCTGCCAATTTTGAAATAATAATTTTTTCCACAATTGTCTTTATATATCATGATATATTACAACTTACTTAAGAGTACTTTCATTCTCCATCTGGTACAAAAGATTATGATCCCTATCATAACAAAACCCTATATAATAAGTAGAGGCATTCGTGTAAAAAAAAGTAATACAGAAAAAATATCACTCAACTCTTTGGTTGGTTCCACCATGGCCGAGGTTGTAGCTTCCATTGTTGATGACATCATTGACATCAAGGTACTTGTGTTTGATGTACTATTTATGAAGTTGCATCCAGCAATTGACATTGGTTTCAGGGGTACTGGTGTCTTGTAAATCTGAGCCCCTATACCAAGCCAGAAGGCGAAAAGCAGGCCAGTGAAGAAACCAACGTAGGCCCCAATCTTGTTGGCACATGGATAAAGAATGCCCAGGAAGAAGAGACCTAGTTGTGGTCCACCAATCATACCAAATAGGGCCAAGGCAGCCTGAAACCAATCAGAAAAATATCTCAAGGTAAGGACTCGTTATAAGACAAGAGAAAATTAGTTTGAAGTCAAATGCAAAAGCATTTTAAAATTGTATCTGTATGATGTAAAAATGAGTAAGTATTCATTTAACAAAACAAAGAGACACTTCACTTATATCAGAGATAAAATACTTAAATTACCTGTGGTAATACCAAGCCATTGTAATAAACAAAAATGTCATTTGATTATGGTATAGGTTTTAATTCATGACCAGCAATAAGAATCCTTTTATAATTGTTTTCTTTTTTCCTTACTACATAAGATAACAAGTATTTGTTTCCTTGAAGATTAAGGATACCATCTGTCTGTTATGACATACAGTTGGGTGATATATAAATCCAAGTGAGGGGGCTGGAGAATATCCTAAAGAGGTAAATAAGAGGGGAGATAAGATGACAATATTGTACCTGTAGAACACTACCCAATTCTGCAGCGACGAACGTAAGGGCAATGCAGATAGCGCCATAACACACAGCTGTAAAGCAAAACAGATAGATTAAGACATATAAGATAATTTCGTTGGTTGAAAATCGTTGGTACAAGAAGAAATCAAGGAAAGAACTCAAACGTATTCAACATAACATTAGTTTTTTCAGTTTGGCATATGAATTGTCCTATAACATTTTTTCAAGAATGTATTTCCCCTACATCCATCATTTTGCAGCGATTCAAACTAAATTATGTAAAAATAGTGAAAATAATTATCATTGCGTCTGGACATGTACATATGCATACATAAACGAGCCATGGTAATTTTTGTGGTACAGACTGAAATGTATACAAATTGTATTGGGACGTTATATTAGGAAGTGGACTAATGGATTTGCAGTTTGTCCAAACATAACGTTTGTCAAGGTCTTCTATTGCAAATAAATGGTATGTATTTGAAAACCTGTTATGTTGATCTGCATAGGCTGAATAAACATCATATATTTGGAGTTCATCTCAATAGAGGTCATGACAGAGCTATATCGTATAGATAGTACGGCTAGGTCAATTTGCTATGAAAAGATATCATTACAAATTATATGTATTTATATAGAGAGAAAGAAAGATATGTATCAGATGTGACATACAATTATACATTTAACAAATTACCCACCAATGATTTTGGAAGCAATGGTCTTCTTGCTGTCTGTAAGCTCTTTGAAACACAGGCCAGAGACCAGATCCTCCATTGTGACAGCAGCTAGTGAATTCAGACCCGAAGACACAGTGCTGATAGAAATGAAAAAACAGACAATGAATATCATAATCTAGATTCCTGACATGAGAAACGACATTGTAATTGTAACAAAGCACGGTAAGAATTACGTATGTTTTGAATGGTATGTGCTATAAACAAAAATGTATACATAATTATGGTAACATAATATTGTAAGCGCAACCAAGATATGATTTCAAAATCAAAGACATAAGTAAGTGGAGAAAAATAGAAGAAAATATCCTTGTCTCTATGGTATCATATGAACACGTTTGCTCACCTCAGAGCACCACTGAAGAGGCAAGCTGTGAAGAGCCCAGGCAGTCCCTTGATGTTGGATAGTCTGTCCATCACATAAAGTGGTAGCAGCTGCAGACAAAAGGACAATGGTTACATTGTTACATTAACACATGATAAAAAGAAAACATCAACAATTCTGGGGATTTATGAAAATTAACAATAAAAATGTATGTTGTCACTAAGTTTTTTTTCAAATAGCTATGTTATAATATTTTCTGCATATCCTCTGCTCTTGTCTAGACATTTACATTAGTTACACTTGAAATAGTTGATATTTTTCTCATAGTTTCAAATTCAAGGAGCAGTGGCACCTTTTCAGATATACGATACAGATAACTGTCCTTGTTTGAACTTATTCAGAAATAGAATCAATTATGTAAAGTCTCTTTGAAGGAGATAGTGGGTTTGCGACTATATCAACCCTGAAATGTTTTAAACTTAATATTGGTTTGTCTGGTTTTCTGACAGTTGTGTCACATTATACCTGATCAGAAGCACCAATTCGGTTGGCAGTGAGAGGATCACAGTCTTTGAACTCGGCATAGACTACAAACCCACACAGCCCACAAATAGTAAGGATAGCTGTCAGACCAATGACATTCAGCCACATAGCCCTACAAGAGGAATATATAGATACTACAAAACCTGACAAGCACAATCATACAACTAAGGATGCATCAAGAAAGAGATTATAGATTGGAAAAGGGTTCTCTCTAAAGTATTATTTCATGCGAATATTTTAACATTGGCACAAGTGTTATAGGCCTATGAATCAGCATCTTGCTTTTCCAAAGAACAGAACATCTAAAACAATTATGATCTATCATACTTGTATCAGATCATACTTTTATCAGACAGAGGAATACATAGTTCTATTTGTAATAAGTGTATCTAGTTTTTGGAAAACAACATTAAAATGAAATTGTCTTAGGTGAGCTCATTTGACCTCTAATATATTTACGATATAATCTATAGCAGAATTCTGACCATGTAATCAAAAGAATTTGAACAAAGCATTATAAGTTGCAATCTAGTTTACCATGCGTCATGATTAACATGAAGCTAATCTTTGAGAGAAAGTGAATTTATACAAACTTACAGTTGTGCCTGTTTGAGTTTAGGCACTGAAAGAGCCCGTTGAACCTGGGCCTGATTGACACCAAAAATTGGAAGCCATGTGAAACACCCGCCAAAGATCAGTGACCAGGTTGTGTGACGAACCAAGGGGCTTGGGTCCCAACTATATGAGTAAATAGAGGTAGATAATCAGGTACGCATTTCAAATTATAAATATTAGAAATGACAATAACAATAGATAACAAGAAGAAACATAAAGCCAACTTGCAATCAGGACCAAAGTATTGCTGACAAATAGCAAGTCATGTGGGAAATAGCAAATCTTGAGTCTATAAACCTTGTGCAGGCATGATCACGTGATCATATTTTGGTGATCACCACGTGGTGATCAAGAATATGTGGTTATAGAATAAATCAACATTTATAGATTCTAATTGATGATAATAGGCAATTATTATTTAGGGAGTCTACTTTAATTGATAGTAACATAATAATCTGTGCTAAATGCTTCTGAAAGGTACATTTAAATTGATCACCAATATGGCGGGCAGTCCATTATGGACAGTTGTGACGTCACCTGCACAACGTCTATAGTAAAGAAGAAAAATATAAAAACCTATAGCTAGGGCAATCAGCTCATAAGTAACATACTTATGAGGCAGGGGCTTAAAAAGAGTTTTAGAAAAACTCCCTCAGATTTTGAAATGTTTAGGTTATGCAACACATCAAAACTATTTAAAATTGTCCCCAGAACCACCTTCAGATGTTTTTTAGAACCCCATCTCTATTGGAACATTGCTTAAAATCTAAAATAAGATTGCAGTCACTGAGCAAGGGATGGGGCGCGGAAATATGTGCTAGCTGGGTAACTAGGGTGTATTAATTTTTAATTTTCTTGGCTACTTAACTCTGGTTCAACCTACACACCACATGTACAGGTCATCAAAGTAAAGCTGAATATGTTTGTTATCCAACGATACCTACTGATTCCTAATTTGACAAGATAACATGACTAATAAACCAAAATATTACACTACATTGCTCAGGATTGCCTTTAACCATTACATCTGACTTTTATTTGTGAAATAAGAATGAATACACACTACAATCAGTTGCTCATTCTAGTATCCATATGATTAATCTTTCAATTAGACAGATCTGTATTTACTTGGCCCATTCAATACGATCACCCTCCTCCATAATTCTCCAGATGTTTCCAAATCCATCAAAATCTATGGAACCCCGAATGAGGACGGCAATCAGGCCAGCGAACATGAGCATTATCTGCAATGTATCTGTCCAAATCACAGCCTTCATTCCACCCTGTAAATGGAGAAAGTTGTTTCATTATAGTACTTTTTATCTGTGGGTTAACTATTTGGTCAGTAAATATCTATCTTTGATGTGCATAATGCTTTTACTTGGCACATAGGGATATTCTGCCTGACATTCTTTTTTTGAAAAAATGGACATATATAAATCATTTCACCATAAAGATCATCTAGGACTGTTAGACCATTATCTTTCAAACACATTGGATACTGAATGTTATGTTATGCATTGGTCATTGTAGGATACTGAATGTTATGTTATGCATTGGTCATTGTAGGTTATTCTAGCTAATAGAATATTGAAAATGTATGTTGTATAGTTTACTTACAATTGATGAGTAGAAGGTGCAAACTACGCCCACAGAAAACACTCCTACCCATACATTTAGTCCAGTTACTGGAACAGAGAAATACTTAGCATTATAAGGTTATCCCCATTGTAAAATGCTGCAATGAAATTCTATTTTAAAATAATTATTATTATGTGTTCAGAACTAAATTACTTTTTACAATCCTATGGACATTCATAATTTCTAGTTTATGATAATATCTTAGATGAAAATGATTATTTGGTGGAAGAATCGAATATTTTACCTGCACTGAGCGCCAGTGAAGGAGCATACAGGACAATGGACATGTAAAGAACCTGAAATGGAAAACACAAAATAAAAGCGGATCCCTATGTGATGACTTAACCCTGGCGACTAACTCTAGGCACCCGGTGATAAGAATTCAGTACATCATTGGGCGACTAACTAGTCGCCAGTGGAAGAAAAAAATAATCACCACATTGGGACACTCTTGCCATCAAATTGCTAACGATTAGAGGACACTTTAGTGTCTTGGGGGGAATATTAAACATGTCCAATATTTCGCCACAAAAGCACAGCAAAAGCACAGCGACTAGTTAGGCCTATTTAGTCACAAGACATCACTTGCCAGTGTAGGGGACCAGGCTTAACTATTATCTGATGAATCTGATTTGCTAATAAGTAAAAATTGTGTGTTTTAACACTTATCTTCAATGGTATAACTGGTTACTTATCCTACATGTCTTTACAAATACAAATGCAGTAAGTATTGCTTCTACTTAACTATAACTGTCCCTCCATACTAAATCACCTATCATTGAATTAGGTTGGACTAAAAGAAATACATACCATCTGTATGATGAAGGCCAGTGCAGTGCATACTCTTACTCCCTTGCTGAACCGAAGCTCAAGGTACTGAAATCCAAAGTAAATCAATACTTTCATGAGAGTTCAACTAAGCTAAATGTCATGGGTTTCTAGCCCATGATGCATCAACGGTTTCTTTATTTCAGAGGTAAGAACAAATACACTTTTTCAAAATTATTGTTGTCTTTATAAACATTTTGGTTAAAAAGACGTTTATCATATAGAATAAGTCAGATCCAATTAGTAGGCCCTACTAACTAATGCGCAAGGCAGTTCTTTAAAACATTGCATTTTCAATGAGTTGATATTTTTCCAAGAATTTCATATTGTATTCCACTGCATCTTTTTCATAATTCTAGTAATCCATTTTGAAACTTCAATATCCCAAATACTTCCAACTTCATTACAATTTTAATATCTCCAAGTTCATAGTTTCTAGGTTATAATCAATATCCCATCACTTACTTCAAAGACACTGGTCAACCTGAGTCTAAAGAAGACAGGCAGGAAAACATGAGCAACAAAGGGCATCATAATAAGGTAACCGATCCAGATGAACCAATAGATGGAGCCAAATCTATAGACCTCAGCTGGGGTACCAAGTAAAGTAATGGCTGACATGAAGCTGGCCAGAAGAGAGCAGGTGACGGGAAACACATGCATCTTCCTGTCTGCCATAAGGTATTCCCCTGAAAAATGAAGTAACATTATGATCAACTATCAAGTGTTACTACTATAACTGTTATCAAAAAAGAAAAAAAGGAAACGAAAACCGTTATTTCTATGATCAGGAGCAAAGATTATAGAGCAAGTAGAATGACCGAGTAGTCATAAGCAAAATATTTAATAATAAAATTTTGGAGCGGACTTGGTCATGCAATCCATCAAAATTGGAAAATGGTTAGAATTTGTTTAATGTTGATAGAAAAATATTTTGGTTGCGATTTATCATTACAATGTAAAGCCTCGAATAAATACAAAAATATGAATAAAAAACTAAAACAAAACCTACGTGTAGTCCTCTGCTTGCCTCCTGTACAGGCATAGTAGAGACCAATGGCAGCCGACACCAAGAGAACCATGGAGAAGACGGCATAGTCAGCCGGTGACAGGGTCTTATTCTCTTCTACAACAGTTAGCATCCTGACTTTAATCTGACCTCATACAGGGAGGATTTTAATGATGTAATCCACCTCTGATTGTATGTGCTCCTTTCAACTGAAAAACAAAATAAGCAAATTAATTAAATAAAAATATGATATTTTGAGGCCACTCGATGGATATGGGGGAAAGGCATGAATTGAGATTCGTGCACATTCCCCTCTTTGAATTGATAAACCTTTTTTCAAGGAAGATGTGTGTAACGTTCTCGTTTTATCTATAACCTAATTTAGTCTTATTCCACGACTAATCATATAGGCCTATTATCATCGAGATTCAGGAGTGCTTCCTTTTACATAGACAAGGCTTCTTCATTAATTTTATTGAAATTGAATGGTATGAAGTACTATCCTGGAGATCCTAATGCCACCTGGTGAGAAAAGCGCAATACGCAATAAGTTTAATTCAGAGCCGTACCCAGGGTTGGCAGTAGGGTGGTGGTGAGTTCCAAAAAGTGGAACTCTTTGTTATTTTTAGGGAAGTAATATTGGGAAAATACTTCATATGTTCCATGTATAATTTTATGTAAAAATGGGAGCTGAGCATGTGCCATGTATACATAAAGTGATAACACTTTGCATCAAGCAATATCCCACCTCCCCCTCCCCCCCCCCTGGGTACGGGCCTGAGTTTGTTTTTCATATTTTTAGGATCCAGGGCTCTGTTAATTGGCGGGCAATTATTGACCCTAAGCAGTGGGTAAACATCCCTTAATTATCAAGATTGCTTTCACTTATACTTTCGATTTCAGTATGTGAGTTGTTGTGGTATTACTTTTAATTAACAACTTATCGTTCAACATAATTATAGGCGTTGATACATTTCATTTAGGGGCCTTCTATTTAGTACTTACACAATTATATTTTAAAAAATATCAGACCACCCCCTTGGGCAAAATTACGCATTGAGTTTGTACTAGAACATGTACACACACATTTAAAAAAATGTCAGACCCCCCTCCCCCCTTTATGCGTACATAGTTGATGGAAGGCCCCATGAGAGGTCTTAACGATTAAGGATTTGGTTACACAGATGTAATTACATGTGTCATACCTAAGTTTAGGCATGGCATATCCTCCCTCTGACAACTACAACTATTTACCATAATATGGTATGGTAAATCTTATATGATAAATATTATTTATCATATAAGATGTATAAATATCATAATTTCATAAACAATAATTAAAAGACATATCAAAATGTATTTATAATAAATCATAGAGTTTATGGTAAAACCTTTGTAAGCACTCCCCCTCCCCCTAGTGGTCAACTGGCCTAATTAAAATAATTAGGTCAAAGACCAAAGGTGAGGTGGGGAAGTGCACCCCTGCTGTGAGGGAGTGGGAGTCTGGACACCAAGGTGTACAAATGTCTATTGTGTAACAGCCTAGGTTTAGGCCTATGGTCCATAACCTGTGACTGAAGAATCAATATACAACATCTCAACACTACTCCTGTCTTCAACTCGTCATTACTCCCCTCAACATCCATACATTGAAAGTACTGCACACTAAAATTTAAAGTACTTCACATGTGTATACTATTTGATTCGAATTTAGATTCAAAATAGGTAAATTTTATTGTAAATGTATTTCTTATAAACGGAAGGGAAAGTCCGTGATGCCAAGGACGCGAGGCTCTTTCTAACAATGAATGATTCATTATATGAATGGACTATCTGGATATGTGAAGATCATCCTTTATGAATTCGAACCACATCTTTCTGGTTTCTTGTTTTCTAGAAAAATTATTTTGCTCTAAGTTAAGTTTTGAAACATTGCTGCTTTAGCGCCCTTCATCCTATTCAAAACCTTAGCCTAGGCCTAGTTCCTAGTTGGAATAGGAAAAATGATTAAGCAAACTATAATTATTATAGATCCGCAAGCCAAAGTTATTAATCTGGTTCTGGTAGAGTTATGTCTGATATTCAAGGCATTTGAGGGCACTGGAAAGATTTAATTGTGAACAATTTTCTTAGGGACTTAATTAGGGCTTAGAGACTATGATTGAATTGAATAGGACATTCCGTGTACTTTTAAAGATGATGAGGGATAGTTGTTTACTTTGAAATTAATAGGGTAGTCTATGTTATTGCTCAAGACTCCTGAAATATGATACACATTTAAACATGCCATCGTTTGGATGGGTTTTTTGTTGTTTGTTTTTTTTCTAGTTAACCCGTCTCCCTGAAATGTAAGTCAATGACCGCTGTAAAAATGTTAAGGGTCGCTTCCCACGGCACGTCAGCCCTAAGTTACACTTTCATTTTCGAGCTTAGTTCCACCCCATTTTTTATGCGTTAGATAAAGAGGTGAAGGTGATGCCTAAATCAAAGACATGCAACAGATTTCAGAGAACTGGTACCCATCTGGCATCAGCCTCTCAAAGACAAGCTAAATCCTAGACTATAGTTTCTAGTTGGAATAGAACAAATAGTTAAACAAACTATCATTAAAGATCTGCAAGTTGAAATTATTAATCTGGTTCTGGTAGAGTATAAATTTGTCAGATATTTAAGGCATTTGAGGGCCCTGGAAAGATTTTAACAAATGTAAATGACATTATTTAAAATTTAATCGTAAACAATTTTCTTAGGGACTTAGGGCTTAGAGGTTATTGTTGAATTGAATGGGAAATTCCGTTTACTTTTAAGGATGTAGAGGGATGGTTGTTTACTTTGAAATTAATAGGGTATGTTAATGCTCAAGCATCCTGAAATCAGATACACATTTAAACATGCCGTCGTTTGGACGAGTTGGTTTTTTTGTTGCTTTTTTTTCTAGTTAACCGTGTCTCCCTGAAATGTAAGTCAATGACCGCTGTAAAAATGTTAAGGGTCGCTTCCCACGGTACGTCAGCCCTAAGTTACACTTTCATTTTCGAGCTTAGTTCCACCCCGTTTTTTATCGGTTAGATAAGGAGGTGAAGGTGAGGCCTAAATCAAAGACATGCAAAAGAATTCAGAGAACTGGTGCCCATTCGGCTTCAGCCTCTCAAAGACAAACTAAATGCTAGCCTATAGTTTCTAGCTGGAATAGAACAAATAATTGAGCAAACTATTATTATAGATCCGCAAGTTAAAATTATTAATCTGGTTCTGGCAGAGTATTTGTCAGATATTCAAGGCATTTGAGGGCCCTGGAAAGATTTTAACAAATGTAAATGACATTATTGATTTAAATCATGAACAATTTTCTTAGGGACTTAGGGCTTAGAGGCTATTGTTGAATTAGATAGGACATTCCGTTTACTTTTAAAGATATAGAGGGATGGTTGTTTACTTTGAAATTAATAGGGTAGTCTATGTTATTGCTAAAGAATCCTGAAATGTGATACACATTTAAACCTGCCATCGTTTGGATAGGTTTTTTGTTTTTGTTTCTGTTGATGTTGTTTCTCTTTTTAGTTAACCGTGTCTCCCTGAAATGTAAGTCAATGATCGCTGTAAAAATGCTAAGGGTTGCTTCCCAAGGCACGTTGGCCCTAAGTTACACTTTTATTTTCGAGCTTGGTTCCACCCCGTTTTTTATGCGTTAGATAAGGAGGTAAAATTAATAGGGTATGTTAATGCTCAAGAATCCTGAAATCAGATACACATTTAAACATGCCGTTGTTTGGATGAATTGTTTTTGTTGTTGTTTTTTCTAGTTAATCGCAAGTCCCTGAAATGTAAGTCAATGACCGCTGTAAAATTGTTAAGGGTCGCTTCCCAAAGCACGTCAGCCCTAAGTTACAGTTTCATTTTCGAGCTTGGTTCCACCCCGTTTCTCATGCGTTAGATAAGGAGGTGAAATTGAGTCCTAGATCAACAACTTACAACAAAATTCAGAGAACTGGTTCCCATACGGCTTCAGCCTCTCAAGACAAACTTTTCAGGCAGCGTTCTCAGAACTGTAATGCAGCTAAACCTACTTGAAAACAAAACTGTCTATATCAGGGACGGATGTAGGGGGGCGCCTGAGGCGCGCGCCTCCACTAATTTTTGCCAAATTTAGATTTTTTAAATGTAAAATTCTAACTTTCAAAGGGGGCACCTCCATTGTCTACATAAGGCCCCCCCCCCCCCGCCTTTCTTTTTTTAAAGTCTGGAACCGTCCCTGTATAATATTGTTAGAAATGTTACTTGCCCGTAAAATTAAGTTATATACATTCATCCAATTAAACAGTCTTTAATTCTAAGTGAAAGTTACAGGGGAGTTGTGCGTCTTAATGGTTTATAGAAGTGATAATCGCATCGTGTGCTTCTGGCGTTAGTGCAAATGGACAGAAAGAGTAAAGGGGAATTCAGATGGTTATACAATTCACACCTCAATATTCAGGCGCTTTTTCGGAGAATGTGGTCTAAATGCTTTGAAAATGGGATGTTTTGTATGTGAACGCGCCCGTGCGGATCAATGATTTCAAAGGTGGTTGGGATCAGTAAAGTATCATGTACTTAAAGTGTCAATCATTCACATTCTCGCGTGCTATTAACCTTCTTTCTTCCATCGCTTGCACCCCTACTCATGCATTGACATTGCCTCACCACCACTGCCAGACCCACGCCCCTGAAATGCGTCTCAAGAGAGGAGTTAAACCTTTTCTAAAAAGCATTAGAATCGCAAGGTTAAGGCCTACCTTGTTCCTTAAAACAAGAAAGGTTGTAACTAGACTGAAACGATTGTTAGAAGTAATTCTTTTTCATGGTTATATTTAAAATAGATGGTAAATTTCACGTTAAATGATCAATCTTTTATTGATCATTGAAAATAATTTTGACGCACAGAAATGATATCAGGAGTGTCCGAGATGGCTGATGTGTTCCAACCAGATATTACGAAATAAACAGCGCAATTTAGCTTTTAGTGACGCTTAACCGACTATTCGAGGCACATCTCTATGTATACAGAACTGGGCTATACGCTCCGTCGGTCAAGCTTGGTAGACGGAGTGAGGAGGCCTATAGGCCTATGGTGTTTACCTGACGGTGATGAGCCAGAATTATATGTAAATCTATGATAATAAGCAATCACAATTATTATCTTAAGAACCTGAAACATTTTGCGCAAAATAAGTGGCACTACTACGCATTCAACAAACCAAAACTGCACAAATCCCAGAAGTAATATAATTTGTTGAGCCAATAAGAATAAAGTGTGTATTTAAGGCCTACACACACATATTTTCAAATATTTTAGACCTACGCCCACCCCCTCCTCATATTTGGCAAAATTGCGTAAAAAAATGGCACAAATCTATATGGACTATGCTTTTACTTTTTCTTCGAATTAGGAAAATTTACGAATGGAAAAGCTATGTATCTAGGCTTTTATAGCCTAATGAAAGTTGCCTCAACAAACTAAAACTGTACAAATCCCAGAGGCAATACACTATTTTGAGCCACTCCCTCCTCATATTTGGCAAAATGACGCATTGGATGAACGCAAGAACGAACGCATTTGTAAAAGTTTTAGACCCGCCAAACCCCTTAATTGATGCGTACTTAATTACTGAAGCGCCAATAATACATTCCTAAACCATTCAGGCGGCTTCTTCCATAAACCCACTTTTCTTCGAGCGTAACGAAGATATTGCACAGTATTTGAGTATCCTTCAAATCGAAGAAACGTTTCCATATTATATGAGCGTTGACTTCTAACGTGCAGAGAAAGCATAGGGCGTGAAAACTAGACGAATCTTTTTTTTTTTTTTTTTAAGTTACCTATCCATTCTTTTAGTCTAGGCTATGCTGTGTCCATAAAAACAAATGCATGCTCCTGTTATATTATCCTACTTCCATATTCCACATAGGTTGGGCGTGCATAAAAACACATTATGTTCATTATGTTTATGCTGCTGTTTATAATAATTATTTACTGTGCGTTAAGAATGGGTATCACCTCAGTATAGTCAACGTGTTGGTATAGGATACCCTTCTATTGTTTATGTTAGGTCAGTCATTGTTTATGGAACAATTTAAAAGAAAATTGAAAAATTGAACCAAAAAAAAAAAAAAAGGAGGTGCGGGGACACCGCCCCCGATTTCTAACTAATATTTACAACCCATAGTCACCTATTAATAATATCACTATTATTGTCTGATAAGTAAACTTGTATTTCTTGCACACACTTTGACCAGAACCCCCCCCCCCCACCTCCCCACCCCCACCCCCCAACGAATGGCAGCCCAAGAAGGAAACATTTTTTCTAAGAATATCTTGCGTCTATTGGCGTTTGCCCAAAAATATTTGGTTCTAAGCTCTTTCACATTGCACAAAGAACCTCGACTAAAATCATCAAGTGTGTATACAGGGCGAAGTCAATGACCGCAAAACCACGTGAAACTTATTGGGACATGAGACGACCTGGAATGTCTTGGATCAAGGTTACGATGTACCTGGACGTCTGTGTGTGTATCTTCTGTGGGGGGTATAATGTCCGTGAAGTTAATTCCTTACCTGCCAAACTGGTTAAAAGCACTCAAGTATGGCCCCGTGCCAGCATACTTGCATGTGATTGTATAACAAGTTTTAAAAGTAAAAACAAATAAATTTCCTAAGTAAAAATAATCTTGGCTTGGCAATGTGTTGACGTTTGAAAACCACGTTTCCTCAAATATTTTGAGACTGTTAGTTTGAGATTTTTACTGTAATGATAGTGAAAAGAACAAATGATGTCTATTTGTTCTTTGCAAACTCCAATATCTAAGTGTAATTGCACTTCATGAAATAATGTTAGGGATTAGAATATTAATTTTACGTTTCCTTATAATATATATTATGTTATGTTCCAAATGTACTTGGAGTCACATGGTAACATCAATACTTTTGCAACTGAGAAAGAAGGTGTTATATCCAGAAAAAAAAGTTCTGGATATAACACTTCCTATGAGAAAGTTCCGACTTATTTGAAACGGTTCAGTTGTCAACGCTTCCCTGCCCCTTTGGGAGCCAAGGGTGATGACAAGGATGAGAGCATTAGAATAAATGTTAGCTGGTTAGGGTGTCTTATTCTGAGAAGGGTTGGACCAAGTGAACCTAATTTATGTATGCATGGACTGAATAGAATCATACATTCCTTATCCCCATATCATAATTAGTACCGGGCATTGGCAGATGCAGAGGGGCAGGCATTGTTCCCCCGCACCCCACCCCCCACCCCCCAAAAGGGAGGGGGTGCCTCCCCTCCCGGCGCTGTCCCTCTCCTCCTGGCCCTATGCCTTCCCTCACGGCCCTATGCCTCCTCTCCCAGCCCTGTTGGTCCCCGCCTGGCCCTTTGGATCCCCGCCTGGCCCTTTGGATCCCCTCTTGGGCCTGTGTCCCCTCCCAGCTGTTCTTTCCCCTCCCGGCCCTTTCTTTTTCCTCTCTGCCCAGTGTCTCCCCTTCTGGCCCTTTGTTTCCACTCCCGGCCCTTTGCTTCCCCTCCTGGCCCTATTCCTTCCCCCTGGCCCTATGCCTTCTCTCCTCACCGTATTTCTTCTACCCCTAGTCCAGCTGCCCTGTGGCATCCCTGTCAGACCTATGCCTCCCCTGTCGGTCCTTTGACATCCAAGGTAGCTTTCTGCCTCCCCTCTTTGCCCCCAGGGAAATTGAAACCCCCTATCAAGCTATTCAAAATGACCCAGAATGCCTCAGAATGGATGAATAAGAGGCTTTTTATTTCACAATTTCTACTATTGATATCCCTATGTACACACCTATTCAATGGAAGAATGGATGTGCAAATTAAATTAATATGAAAGTAGGCCTACATTATCCTCTAAGTTCTCCAGAATAAATCAGAACGCCTCAGATTACATGAATGGGAGGTTATCTTTCCAAAATCTCCTCAATGCATGGTTTGCCCCATGCATAACAAACTTCCCTGGAAAAATATATCTTAAAAATCTAGACAAAGAAATTCCTGTAGATCTCCAGAGTACGTCAGAATGTCTCATATTATATAAATGAGAGGTCACTTTTTTGCATATGGATGCATGCATACCCCACTTCCCTGGAAGAATACAAATGTGAAAATATTGGAGGGAAAACATCATCCTTTAGGGCCACTAAAGTACCTCCGAATGCCTCAGATCCCATGAATGGTTATCTTTTCCTGAGGGTGGACCCCTATACCCTCCAATAGGAGGGGCCATTCCCTGGAAAATACATATAAATATTAAGAAAAAACATACTTCTTTGTTGCCCTTAAAGTACCTCAGAATGCCTCAGCTTGCATGAATGAGAGGTTATCTTTTCAAAATTTTCCTGGGGTGGTCATCCATACCCCCTCCCCCCCCCCCCCCATTGGGAAGGGCCACCCCTCCTATACCCTCCCCATGAGCAGCGTCACTGTCCATAAATTACGAAATTATATACTACTTACATTTTCTTCTAATCTTGGGCCCCCCTTTTTTATAAATCCTGGATCCGCCCCTGGTACCTGTGTTTCGGAATATCCCTGTACATGTTACAATTTGTTTATGCAACATTAGTAATATTCAAACCATCATTGGTTGTATAACCTATACCTTCAATACGTCTATTTCAGTTTTACTGGAAAAAGTAAAGGAAATTTAGAGTTGGTAAGATTATTAGGACGGTTGCATTTGAGTAGTCGTATTTGAAATGAGAAAAAAATTGTCGGCGGCATGCATGCGCAAAGGCAATATTACACTATAAGTGGCAAACTGCATGAACATCGCAAAGTGAAATGGATAAAACCAATGTAAATTATTGGCGTTTTGCCAAACGCAATTTAAACTACACCATCGTGCTGCGCAAAATTCGCTTTGGGCTCCTCCATTTTTCCCATTGTTTGTGCTAACAACTTTGTGCTAATTACTATCCACATACAATATTTCTAATGAGCTATATCGTATTTGTTTCAATAATTCTAAAACTTAAACTTGTTGGATTTTGCAACACAGTTCTTGTAAAACTTTTTATCCTGAGCTGGCTACAGGGGCAGATGCCGAGTCAGCCACCTATCTAACATTAAATTTGTCCGGATCCAATTACATTTACTAATCCCTCTTTCTAGGATAGGCAACCTGCTCCTTTAGTTCCCCCCCCCCCCCCCGCCCTCACCCAGATCCGCGCCACTGGCCAATATATTTGACTGTATGCAGAGGCGGATACAGGATTTTCAAAAGGGGTGGATCAGCATAAAGGCTATTTACTAAAATCGCGTGCAATTGCGCGGACATGCGCAGCATTTCCCCTCATTTTGTAGTTTAGGGGTCCACCAAAAAAAAAGAAAAAAAAAAGGGGGGGGGGGAGGTCAGGGTCCCCCCCCCCCCCCCCCTCGATCCACCCCTGGTATGTAGATTAGGTCATTGGTTATGAATTCTGAGTATATCATAACCCCGCAGTTTTGGTAGTATTATGTCCAAATGACAAGAATACTTGTTTCAAAGTTTAGCAAAACTGCCACTTACTTGTAGGCCTATGACGAAGACCCCGAACCACGTCTCTCCAGGTGAGTGCGCTTCCCGGCAGCAGGTGAAGGTGTCTGGGGTACTTCTGGATGGAGCCCCCATCAGATATAACCTTGTATACCTACCTGTGATTGGTGGTAGTCCTCCAGGCGTGACATACACTGATACAGCCACTTACGTTTAATTGGGCATTTAGATTTTGCCACAGACCTAAGGCATTTATGTATGTATATGTATCTATGTATGTATCTATGTATGTATCTATGTGTGTGTGTGTGTGTGTGTGTGTGTGTGTGTGTGTGTGTGTGTGTGTGTGTGTGTGTGTGTTTTGTGATGCTATAATGGATTTTCTTTGTTCTAGGACCATTTAGATATCACTTGGTTCATACAGCCACTTTCTTTTAATTGGCATTTAGATTTTGCCACGTGTGTGTGTGTGTGTGTGTGTGTGTGTGTGTGTGTGTGTGTGTGTGTGTGTGTGCGTGTGTGCGTGTGTGCGTGCGTGTGTGTGTGTGTGTGTGTGTGTTTGTGTGTTTGTGTGTGTTTGGTATTATGATGCTGTAATTGATTTTGCTTGTTCTATGGCCATTTAGATATTACTTACAATTGCTTCATATTTCCCATACAATCATACTCCTAGGGGCCAACCATAAATTAATGCCATACATTGTGACACTGCCTGAAAACGTGCCTTATTTCTCATGTTTTAAACAGAAAATTCAGTGTGACAGGGGAGTGGGGGAGGGGGGGTTAAAATCACCCTGAAAAAGTGTGACATCATTCATGGACGGCCCCCTATAGTCTTACCAAACTTCTCAATCCAATCTAAACACAATGGCATAATACAAACATAAGTACCTACATACTTACAGTCAAACTACAATGCAGTCTGTTCTCTCCTTTCGTGATGACGTGTTAGGTTTATGTTTTTGGTTCATGTTTATCATATCTACTTGTTTACTCATGTTTTATCATCATAAGTGTTAATGCTCTTACCCCACATACAACATGACGATGATAATGAGATGAGATGATGGAGTTAATGTGATATAGTTTCTTGAAGTTTGTGTAGGCCTATACATTATATAGTTTCTCGTTTTTCTATAGGTAGTTTATTTCATAATGAGCTGCCGGTTAGCCATGCATGGTGATCTATGAATTCTACTGATTTTAGCAATAGGAACATCAGCAGTATAAGAGTATCAGCCTGCCTTGTAGGATATTCATAATTATGTTCTAAGTGGCAAAAAACCGTTGTACACATGCCTGTAGCAAAGATATGTAATTAGCTACGCCCTACTGAGTCATTGCTTTTGGATACAACATGAGAGTTGGAATTGACAACGGAGTATCCTTTTTTTAACATTTACGCTTACACGCAGCAAGGCAGTATCAATGAGTAAAGGCTGAATTCCACTAGATGATGTGTAGGAAAAGAAATCTTGCCAGAGATCGGGAGGTTTTAGGGCCAAACATCGGGAGTATGTCCATTTCATCTCTGAAAGATCAGGAACAGTGCTCCCGATAGTTACCAACATGTTGGTAACTATCGGTAGAAATACTCCCAATCTTTGGCTCAGGATTTTTATGGTCCCAAACATCGTGAGTGTTTTGGGTTATATTCCACCTTCAGATGTTTGGCAGTAGGTCCACAGATTGGGAATGAGTCCCGACCTTTGCCAAAAATGCCAAACATCGCCACGAAAATTGCAATCTTGAGCCACAGGTTGTGTAGTGAAATACAGCCCTAAAGGATTTTTCATATCATAACAACATCTTATACTTATAGCATTATCCTGAATGACCTGTAGGTCGTATAGTCCTCTTTGACTGTAATAGGCATATTTGGCAGGAATATTATATTGCCATAGTCAAACATTGGTAGTACCATTGGTTGGCATGAGTTTGATGCATCTTTTTATGTAGCCAACTGACAATAATTACCTGAAACCTTTTCGTTGCGCCACGGCAGAAGGCCAAAGCCAAAAAAAAAGTGTTTGTGTAAAAGTGAAACTGAATGCCATCCATTAAGTTGTGCAAGACTGCATTGTGACCGGCGATTATATATTTTTTTTTTCCGGGGTGGGTGGAGGGGTGCTATAGTTTTGTTGTTTTTATTTTTAATAATTTAGTTGCTTGTTGGATTAAGTATGTGGACTTAATAGGAGAGGGGTGACTACATGAAAATGTATCACACTTATAGCGATATTCAACTACATAATCTTTGGCTCACAATTGTGAATCATCTGGAGAGGGAATATAACCCTAAATACTAATGATGTTTGGGGTAATAAAAATCGGAAGCCAAAGATCGTGAGTGTACCTGCTGGTAGTTACCAACATGTTGGTAAATATCGGAAGCATTGCTCCTGATCTTTCAGAGCTGAAATTGACACGCGCGCGATGTTTAGCCCCAATTTCTCCCGATCTGTGGCAGTATCGTCAATTTTTTTAATGGACCAGGAAGAACCCTGATCCCCTCACACTGGAGGCGGACACCCTATAACCAGTTAGGGCACCACTGGTGGGCTGTGGGGAGGGGCCAGATTGTGGGTTTGGGAGGACATTTTGCTGGGTGCTGGTGTTCTGCCAAATATGTTCCTAGTGGCATGTATAAGCTGACATACCAGCATTTATCCAACTGGCACTCTGCCTCTGGCTCTGACTATAAGGAAGGTAAACAAAGGCTCAAGTCTGCCACCTGTACATCTCTATTTCCATCTATGCTCTGATAATATTATGCTTATTACACAAACACGCAAATCACTTTTACATAATTTCTAGAATGCATTAACTAGTGCAGAGAGTCCTTTTTGACATCAAAGTAGGTTTGATATAACCTAAGCCTCTGAAATCTATCTTTAATAATTTGTATTCCCCCACTATATATTTGGTAATAATTTGTATTCGCCCATAAATATTTGGTGACAGTGACTACGGTCTTCAACATGCGTCCAGGGTTGTAGCCCATTTACAGTGCAGAGACTCACCATGCCCCCTCCCCTCTACACACCAGGCCCTACCCAGGCCCTGCGTCATACCTGCACTGGTCACTTGGCAGGCGGACACTCCAGGGGCTGCACGCTCAGCCACCCTCCCACCCAGCTGTTACATTATGATCTTCTGTGTTTCCTATGTGTTCGTATTACTATTTGCCCCCCATTGTTTGTTCTAATTGGGGCTCATTATTTCTTCGTTGTAATTAAATAGTAATAAAACTTTTCCTAAAATGTTTCTCCAAGCCACCTCTCAGAACTTATTATTTACTCCTTATATATGTATACATTCGGTATGTAGACTCACAGACTGCTAATGAGTAAAACTTATTATTCTGGCCGTGGCTTTACTCATATCATTTTCAAATATAGGCCTAATCTTAGAAAATGAAGATCCATTACGCATACACAAAGTCATTTAGATGCACCGCACTATCATTGGTATAGCATTGCTTGGTAAAAACATCTCAAACTAATTTTAAGATGTAATGTGCCAAAATATCATCAATAATTGGTCTAAAATTTAAATCAAGTGTACGGATAGCTTTGCAAATCTTTTATGGTTACAGTTTGAAAATAATTGGTTTCTATTAGTCATACAAAAATGCAAGAGAAACCCTCTTTTACACACCCACTCTATTTTATTTACTTGTACACCTACTGACAATAATATTATAATATCTTAATTGATAAACCTTCCCTGGCGCAGAAACCACAACGCACGACCGACTTCTTACCGGTCTCCCAAAGTACACGCACCAGATGGCACTGACACCAAGATTACTGGGAGTGGCAGTAACTGAACCTCATCACTGGATCGCAAACATTTTTTCCTTGAAAGAAAAGTGTATTATGTTTAAGTGACATTATTTAATTATATCTAATTAAGCACTTAACTTTACCTCTCAAGAGCGGCTACGTTTGACTCTTTTCTGGTCCCGTAGGTTGGCCTATGCATAATACCTATGATTATATATATACAACTCTGTTTATTATGTATAATCATAGACATGCACACACACACACACACACACACACACACACACACACACAAAGATATTGAAATGTATACACACACACAAACACACACACACACACACACACACACACACAGATATTGAAATGTATATACGTAGGCCTATGTACTTTTCGTACATGTAACATAGTCTGGTCGGATTTCTATAGGAAAATTATGTTTAAGCGGCATTTTTGAGTAAAAGTTGGGAACAAAGCTATTATAGACAATTTGCACCTGCCGAATCTAAATAATTATGTTGGTTCCTAAGCTGGATTTTGAGTTTTTCATCCCGTCTTCATGTATACTGTTGTGAAAGCACCTAGTAGAAATATACAACATATAAAGTCTAAGGAATTGTGCATTTTCTTGTTATTGTTATCTTTGATATATCATTTTAGCTGTAAAAATTATTCCTGGCCATCCGTTCATGTTTTCACATGTATGCACACGTGCGCCTATAGTAATTACCCATGCACAATGGCCGATAAAAAAAGAAAAGGGACGTCAAAATTAATGCTAGCAAAACCATCGACGCGACTGCTATCGCAATATTCCCGATGGTACAGGAAAGGCTAATATAAGCGACATACTCAAATGCCTGATTTAATTCCTGGGGGGAATTCTAGCGCAAATGATTAGGAGCATTAAATTTTGTTAGGGTCACAGGTAATCTAAATGTCGAGGATCATAAAACTACCGGCGCAACATCATTATAGATCTAGACTAGGTATACATACACTTTGTAATTAATTTAATTCGATATGGCGACATACATTTTTAAAATTATGACATGGCAGGAGCTCTAAAGAAAAACAGTGACAAGCGACATAGGCATTTGTTAAACTCTACATAGGACATGTTGAACAGTAGATGCCATATTCCTTTGCGGTGGAGGACCATTTTCAATGGTTTGTTCAGCCACCACAAGTAATTTGCGTTTCAGAAATGAACATGTTCATTTCTGTCACCGCAAGCAATCCATAGAAAACCTATAAATCCACTAGCAGTGGCACTTGCAGAGGGCCAACACAAGTAACAACACAAGAAATTTCTATATTCCACCTACTGGTGCCCTGATTTACTTGCGGTGGGGCCAAACAGCTATAGTGAAAAGTCCACCGCAAGTTAAACGCCACAAAGTGAAATACGGCCTGAAGTCACAAGACATGTGCAAGATATTGTACTGACGCGGGTGGCCAGTCCATGTTAGGGCAATAAGGCGTGAGCTTTAGATGCACACGCATAAGCCGTGTTTCACTTTGTCAATGGTGAAATGGGGGAGGAGTCATGGTGTGACATACCACTCTAAAAGAGCGGGTTCCGTTCTTAGTCAGTCAGAGTTAGCTGTAACGCTGTGTGAGTAACATCCAGGGAAGGTTGGACCTTTAACCTGCAGTCTTGGTTCTGGAGAGAGGCATGGAAATCATGTAAGAGCGCGGGAGCTTTGACTGAATGTGTTTGAGGGGATTCTTACCTTGGGACTGAGCATGGTCAATCGAGTTCTTGTCACAAAAGACTATACACTGGATAATAAACAAACAATATCCTTTCACGCGAGTGTTCATGTCTTACATGATGAGGGAACTATAATTATGTATTGGACGACGGCAGTCAACGAGGAGGAGACTGCGTACGGAGCTAGTTATTATCTATAAACTAAGTACAACTTTACACACCCTATAAATAATGGATAATTAACCTCTATAGTTCAATATGTGCAATAGACTTGAACATGGAAAAATATTGTAAGGTCTGGAAAATCAGACTATTTCTGAAGGCGACAAATGAAATATCATTTTTTAAAAGAAAGAAAAAAAAACATGCAATTTGTTTGATAGAGTAGGTTGGTCAATGCTTTTTTTTTAATTGGTTGACGCTCTTGACAAGTATATGATACGCAAAAGAACAATAGATTATCATATCTAGTGGGTCAATGTAAGTCAGGTATTGAGGAAGAAAGGGTGAGAACCAATGAATGAAAATTAAGCTCAAATTTGTAAAACTTGTGTTTCGTTTTGATCAATATAAATCATGGAGATATTAAGAAATAAAGGATGAGAACTAAAACATGAAAATTAAACTCATATTTCATACTAAGTTTCATAGTTTTTGTTTTTTGTTGAAAACCTGAGTGGGCAGATTGCAGGTCACAGTGGCCGCTGGTCAAGATGAAACTCCTGTATACACTTGGCTGGTTCCAGTCAGGCCCTTTTGCACCGCTATTTGGCCGCATATGCCCCATTAGTGATGACCAATTATACATGGTCATTAAACTTATTTAAGCTTCAGTTCATTGTTAATTTTTAAAATTTAGATTTCATATTTGTTTGCCTTTATCATAAAAAAATTACCTACCTAAAATCCTTACCCATCACCCATCCTCTATATACCTATGTCCCATACCCAGTGCTCTTTCATTGCCAGTTTACCCCCCCAGTCTTCCAATCCCAAGTACAGCGCATGCAGTGAAGAATAGTGTGTCATGCTTGAAGACCGCACGAAGGGGTTTTTCATACACCTGTACGACGACCGTACCCAGTCCCAAAATCTGCATGAAGGTTCATGGAATATCTGAGGGGTTCGCTGGAAGATTTCTTTTCCCAAGTAAATTTGAAGGGGTTCCAAGTAAGTGGTTCTAGACCCTAAATTCGACATGGTGACATGACTATTTGTTAAGTTCTGCCTGGGACATGGATACATTAGTTAGATCTACATGTGACATAACCCTTTTTCTTAAATTTGACATGTGGCCAGGTTCACCTCGTGACATGAGGAGATGTTCAGAGGAACTGATGACAAAGGCTCCATTTTATATAGATAGGCCTACCATACACAGATTTGCTTAAAAAACTTCCAAG
The DNA here is from genome assembly GCA_936440205.1 of Lepidonotus clava. Classification (NCBI taxonomy): domain Eukaryota; kingdom Metazoa; phylum Annelida; class Polychaeta; order Phyllodocida; family Polynoidae; genus Lepidonotus; species Lepidonotus clava. The sequence goes on from OW387147.1 coordinate 20,313,223, forward strand.
ATGCATCCCAACAAGACAAAAAAGATCACAGGTCACCATGGAAACTTTCCACTGAAGTGAAAAAAACATAGGGGGTCACCATGGGAATTGGGCCAGGAGAGGCGCATAACCATTGGAAGATCTAGATCTGAAAATGGGTGCCATTGGGTACCCATGTGTTTTCTCTATAAATTGACTGAAATATTTTATGTGAAAGGAATCTGAGCAATCTATTGTTTTCTCGACACCCTAAAACATGTTTGATGCATACTGTATCTTGATACAATGTGTAATAAAAGAGATACAGACAAAAAACCTTGATATTTCTTCCTAAATTGCTTTTTCAGCATTTGCAAAATTCCAAATATTAGTCAAATTTGACTTTTTTTTCACTTAAATTGTACCCGTTACGCAATTTTGTATATCAGTTATGAATAGCCTAAATATCATTTGATAGTCATGAAAAAACATTGAGAATGATCGGAGGACTTTCAATTTTTGGATATGATGAAAATGGCGCGATCGCCCTTAAGTCCCCATGGCATCTTTGTTGCAACCCCAACGTTAAAAGTATTTTTCTTTAGCAACAGGAACATGACCTTTTCTTAAATTCGACATGCAACATCCCCCCCCCCCCTACCCCCGCCCCATCTAGGGCCCCAAGTAAATCTGAAGGGGTTCCAGTTGACGATTCTGGCCAAATTTGCAATGGTTTCAGATACCCTCCAAATGAACTCTAGACCCCTAAATTCTACAAGGCGACATCGCTAACTCTAATAATGAACATGCGACAAGAGGCTTAGTGCATATATGACATGATTGAAAAAATAAACGACATTGCATAGCTTGTTTAAAATCGACATGTGACATGAGAATTGACAGCATCTTAGGGACGACATGTGACATGGGCGTGTGAATGGAGGCGACATGACCTTTTCTTATAGGCCTATTTGACATACGATATTGGAGACCCCATATCAAGGGCCCCTCCAAACTCCCACCCCTACCCCCTGGGAAGAGCACCGTGTACACGCATGACTATACTACTGAAACGTTGTTTGCAGGGGAAGTAAATTGACCTAGGAATTTGCTGTGCACCTCCGTGAGACAGCTAATTGACAATAATTAAAGATTAATTTTTAGTTCCCAAAATAAAAGAAGAAGAAACAGGAGGTAGTGGGTACGCCAGGCATTTAGAAATTAACATACTGATTTAAGAACAAAAAAAGGGGGGGAAAAAGGAAAGGGGGGGGGGGGGGGAAGAAGGAATAAGACAACAAAAAAAGCAAAAGAAAAGCAAAAGAAGGACCGAGCGGAACCTGTCCGACCCACTCATATTACCACCTGAGATGCATGAAAAAATGTGCGTCCCACGCTGATAGCTTATGGCGCCATCTAGAGTTTGCCAGTGCTCTGTTCACAGCGATGTGAAACACACAAGAGACTGTTACTAAAGTCAGTTTCTTACAGGCCCGTACCTAGAGGGGTAAGTCGTTTCAAAACTTTATCTTTTTCTTTTAAAAATATATTAGGCAACTCTGAACAGACGTGCTACTCTACGAGCATGGCAAATGCGGAAATGAATGATATGGACATTCCAGATTTCGAGCAGGAAGAAAACCTCATTCTATGTAGGCCTACCTTCTGAAAATATGGTAGATTTCATTAATGGTGATTAAAAGAAAAAAATTCTTAGAATTACTGACTTGTGAAAAAGACAAAGATCGAGCCCCCCAAAAGAGTCGGGTATAAAATGAATAGCTAGCATCTGGTGTTTATAACACTCGAAGGAAAAAGTAATCAATTGTGGTGTATTCCGTTTTTTTATTGTTTTTTTTGGTCAATGATATACAAGTGTCCGCATTTTCTGGAACCAAGTCGTTACACTGCCTCCCTCCGCTTCGGTCTGCCATCGAAACCGTGGACGCAGACTACGCGAGCCGTCTGCACCCCCAAACACTCTGGTCCAATCGCTCGGATTTTTTCATATTTTTTTCCACATTAAAAGACAGATTTGGCCGCAATAACAACTTGCAGCAGACGCAGACTGACGCCAAGCTAGCAACAAGTCGAAGCAACCATTTCACGTATACCAGACGGATAGGCGACACTGCAACAGACTTCAAACAAGATGGTCGTGTTACGGTTCGTTTCTTAAGGCTTCCTTCGAGGTTGTTGTGCTCATGGTTTTGGCATGGGTCAAGTCCATACTATACACATATAATCTGCACCAATATAAAAATTCACTTGCCTAGGAATGCATCGACACTTGGGAGACGAGAATAATATGCAAATTTTCTCTGGTGACTACAGACCGATGCCACAAGCATGAACACAACTACCTTTTCTTTACTGAGTTTTTAAAGTTCAATCCCCCATTTTTTTTTATCGCATTTTGTCCATTTCTGGTACATTTTTGTCCCCCATAGCATCATTAAGATCTACATTTGATAGGAGTCGTTAACGATGGGTCCCACTGGGAATCGCCGCGGCTCCTATGTTCAGCATTCAATGTAAGAAGTATTACACCATTTTGTTCACCTATAACGTACTGGACTGGGCTGTGTACAGAGAGCAATGTATGTGTTCATGAAGGGAATAGGTTTCCTTTTTTGTATTTTATTCTCACCTACATTTCATAGAAATATACAAGTACTTACAAGAACTGAATGGCATGGTTATTTGTTATACATCTAGAAAACCAAGGATACGACCAATGAGTTAGGGTTGGCCATGAGAAGTTGTGCTTCGAATGGATGATAATCCACCAACATTCTTCCATTCAAACTTACAGACTATGTCTATCCCATTTTAAAATTTAACCAAAACCCACAAGCAAATGAATTGCCGACATTAAAAGTGATAAATACTGTATCGCATATTTCAAAGTATATATGTGTAAAAACCAAGACAAGTTCCAGTTCAGAAGTGATTGTACTATTACTGTGGTTCATAACTATGAGGATTAATTTCCTGACAAGATTCCATGGAGATCTCGGCATTAAAACGACGTTATTAATTTATCTTTTACCATTAATATTACGTTAAGGCCTTTGTGTACCCAGGTCCCCTTTGCTTCTATCACAAAGCAATGTGTTTCATGCAATAGAACATTTAGACAGAATGTACCATGTTCAGTCAAGCCGTGCTCCACCACTCGACAAGGTCGACTTTGTTTTCTGTGTTCAGTAGATCAGCAATCAACCATGACATACAGGCAGTAGACCGGAATTTGTTTCCCTTCTAAGGGCAGCAAAAGGTTTGTTGTACTTTTTTTTCCAAAAAGGGGGAGGCTGATAAGCATACAGTGTCTGGTCTTATTGAATTCTTGTTTTACTTCTGTGACAGCATTTACCAACATTAAACAAGTCACAGAGAAATGGCCCATTGGGAATCGTCAACCTATACAAAATGACAGGGCGGTGCAACCAGTGCACTCGCGACTGCCATTATCTACCGATTCTCCACCTCTATATAAACCCTTGACGACTCCATATTATTATCAACAACATTTTGTCACCGCATATTTCTTTCAGGGTTTGTTTTTCGTCTGTAATAATCAATCTCCCTCTCGCATAGCGCTGATAATTCTATCAAACACGACGGCATTCATCACATCACTCATGTGTACATGTACTCCGGCTCCGCGAGCGAGCGAGCCCACCAGATGGCGACCGAATTATGCTAGATGATCTTAAATAACACAATAACAAAAATAAAAGTATACCCTTATATCATTAGCAGTTCAGGAGATGGTGGTGAGGGAAGAGTCTTCTTGGTTTTTTTCTTGTATTTTAAATACTAATAAGGGTCCATAAATACGGTGCTCTGATGTGACGCGTGCCCTCCGTGTTTCTGATATTGCGAGCTCATATCGATATTTTTTGTTTTTCCTCAGATTAAGATTCAATGTGGCCTATTCTCTAATTTTTCGGGTTCTTCAGTTGGTTTGACAGCCAGTCCAGTCCCTCATAGAGACCATCACCGCTTGTTGCACATGTTGCTTGGATGTACCAGTTTCGCTGACGGAGTGCGTGCAATCCCAGTTTGTCCGTGATCTCTGCTGCGTTCATAGCATTTGGCAAGTCCTGGAAGAAAAGGGAAATATGTCATGTTATATTTTAAGATCATGATAAGGTTTGCCAGTCTGATTTCGGGTAGGCAATTCAAAAATGTGTCCGTAGGACCAGGTGGAAATGTCTGTTTGTGTTATTGTGCACGTTTGAATTTAATGGATTTTCAGAGATTTCTTTACCCATTCTTATTATAGTATTATTTAAAAACAAAAATAATAATAACAAGAGAAAACTTCTTTTTCAGTCCTCTGGACTGAAAAACCTTGCTTTTGTGGCGAAAAATAATCATCTATAAACTACAGTGGACGGGGTCAGAACAGACTAGTTTGCTCATAGAACTGCGTACAGTTCTATGGTCTGCTCCACTATGTTTGGACCTGTAATCAACACAATAGGTATAAGTTTGGTGGCTGGCTGGAGCTACTTCCGACAGCTAGTGCCAGACACTTCCCCCACACACATTACACAAACTATATGAAAATAGGATTTCTTTACATATCTGAGTTTGGTAGGTCCACAGCTTTAATTTGGTAACTTACTTGCATTAATCCATCATTAATTACTGGTGTTTAATTGAGGAAACATGTAGCCTTACTTTCCTTGTAAAAACATTTTTCGAGCAGACAACGTCAATTTTCACCTAAAACCTGGAGGCTTTGACCACCAAGAAATGGATTTCCTGATTCTCTGGAAAATTCTGGTTTGGAAACCACCCTCAAACCTTTCAGCCTCAGTCATATAAATAAAAGTGCCGCATCTCTTGGACTTCTCCCTCTCCACCTATGGACCAGCTGTGGCCAATCAACATTGTACTGCATTATCCCCCCATCCCCCCCCCCCCCCCCCACCCCTAGCACCAGACCCGTCACCACCCCTCCTCCCCGCCCACGCCCGACCCACCGCCAACCCTGCATACGCCAGACCTGCCACCGCCCCCCCCCCCCCCCCCCCCCCCCGCATGGACTGTCCGTGCCAGGATGTGACTAAAGGCCTGATTGACAGGCCTGGGGGACCAATGAGAACACCACCCCTCCACCGGTGCACATTGGGGGGAGGGGGTGGGGAAGTGGTGGGGACCAATTAGCACCAATTTCACGCCTCTTGACAACACACAATGGAAAAACATCCGACAGTAAAGCTTTTGGGGCGTTCTTTACCAATAACCACTAGATGGCGCCCCAAAAGCAAAAATTGCATATTTCTATTGGAATTTTAGAAAGAATAATTTAGTCTCAATGCTTACAAAGCTAAAATCACGGAAATAATGAGTATTTTGCAAATAGAAACTGACCTGTTTGTTGGCAAAAACTAATAGCACAGCATCTCTAAGTTCATCTTCGGACAGCATCCGTAGTAGTTCTTCTCGGGCTTCTCCAATACGTTCACGATCGTTACTGTCTACTACAAAGATCAGACCTGGAGAAAAAAAGATACATCTTAATTAGGAAATGGCTCAAATATATGTTCTGCCACGCACTATCTATTTTCATGGGTTTTTATGACTTTTTTTTTCGTCGAGACAACGTACCTCTTAACAGGCCTCACCAAATCCAGCGTCCTGGATGTCCTGTCCACCCCCACAGTATGGCACAGTACATCCAAACATGAACCTCAGGGTGTCATGTGGACACCCATGAAATCATACCTTAAAATCAAGGTTGAGGCAATGGGACCCCCATTTTTATGGTGCAGGACACCCACAACACACAGTTAGGGTGTCCTGCGCACACCTAGCTATTTTAAAATCCCGTGAGCCCTGCTTAACAGTGTTTTCCCCAGGCCCTTATAGCCGGTTGTTCCGATCAGCTTTAATTTTCATAAACTGGTCAAAAAATATATTGAAATATGGAAATTATTTGATTAGAATTTAATTTCTGCTTTCATGGGACGTGGCTATGAACTCCTACCCTCGCTGATGCTACCTTGAGAATGACAGAAACGCTCTGTCAACCGCCGGATGACGTAGACCCGCTATGACGTCATCAATGACGTCATAGGTCCCCAGGGGCCAGTGAAAGAAAAAAAAAAAAAAAAAAAAAAGAATTTAATTTCTGACCGGCTTTAATACAATATTTTCAAAACAGCCAGGTTTAATTTTTTTCTAGGAAAACCCTGAGTCGAATTACGAAAACAATCCTTATTCTTTTGTCTCAAATTATTTCTCATTTCACATTTTTAAAAATACCCAAGTATCCGACTGAAAAAAGATTCTATTCTATTGCAATGGATTTTGTTAGAATGTGTTAATGTCTACATGAATAAACGTGAATGCGATACCTTGAATTGATTTTACTATAATGGTTCGCGAGCCATGTGCAACAGTCACTCAGTTAGCTTCAACTGATATATAACTTTATTACACATAAACTACAAGTATTAACAGTTTGTGGACCTATGCCTTTCGCAATCCTCTTAAGAGATTTTGCATATTAACCCCGAAGTTCCGTACCTCCCTCATCAAATCTTGAATCAATGGTGCAAGTGGCAATCAGCTTCATATAAAGCTCAGTTTCAACCTATGTTATCGCATGGCTTACATTTTCAACGATGTCTGAGACCAAAAAAGCCCAAGCTAAACATAGCTACGGGTGTTTCAGGGGAAATTAAAAAACTCTTTGACAACATTTCATTTCATCACTGTGTCTGCAGAGCTCAGACCTCATTATAGTAAGCAATCGACGTTACTAGGCACGTTGCTATGGAGCCTTCACCACAGGCTTCGGTCAGGTAGATAACAGCCCAACTCGCCATCAACACCCCGCTGTACATTCCCTATGGAGTTACGATCAAACCCGGACCAGCCATGCTATGACAAGAGGATGAGGTTGGATTTCCCCAACATCTATTTTAATCGCTCCTGTACAGTAAGGGTGCCGACGGTTGTTCAGAAATCAAAATAAAACCATAAAATAATACCTTGTCTAGTACCAAAATAAAACATTTCTGAGAATTTTTCGGACCTTTTTAAACAATTATTATTACACATTCTACCAATAAAAGGTTAAAATATGATAGAAGAGTCGGAAATTAAGCTGCGCACACAAATTTTCGCGGCCGGGTGCGCGATTTTTTGAGGTGCGCGCCCATAATGTGCACACTTTTAATCATTTATATAATAGGTATATATTAGGAGGGTGCATGGACCAAATTTCGGGTGCATAGCTTGAGGAATTGTGCACCCGACGGGTGCATAAGATATAAGCTTAATTTCCGACACTGGATAGGAGGAAAAATAAGATCTTGTAATAAATTCAGATTGACCAAAAATAGATCGTTTTAAGACCTCAGGACTCAAAATAAGACCTTTCTAATGACCTTATAAATGGCAAAACCAAAATAAGACATTATAATACCTGCATAGGCACCCTGTGTACTATAAATTTGACAACAGGCATACCGTTACATGTACCTAACCGTCTAGGCGAGCAAAAATGAGCACAAAACCAAGAAAAGTTCGTTATCCATAAAATTGTTTTTCTCCGAGGTACCTCAAACCGACCTATGGAATTCTAGCATGCTTATAAATTGCGAAGAGAGGACTACTCACCCTGAGTGTTCTGGAAGTAATGTCTCCACAAGGGCCGGATCTTGTCCTGACCGCCTACATCCCACACTGTGAAACTAATGTTTTTGTATTCCACTGTTTCTACATTGAAACCTGAAAACAGAACAGGAAGAACAATATATAAAGGATTCTGTTTTAATAACGGCAACGCTATATTTCCAATATTGACCTAACTGGAAAGATGAGTATAAAGGCCGTATTCCAAATACCGATTTTGCTGCAGATTATAAAAATCGGCAGTGGGAATAAGGGTCAAATGTATACATGTTCTACATTTTTAAGAAAGGTTTTACAATTCTCTTTCAAATGCTATACAGCATGTAATATTTCGTACCATATTTTGAGAGAAAATCAACCAGATGGTGTATACTTTATTTTGTTAATACAACTTGGAAGTTGGACGCGGCTGCTGAATTTCTAATGGTAGATGTCTAAATTCATTCATGATATATAAAGCAAGGTTGAATTTATGTTCAATACAAAAGAGAATAAATCGACTAGTTTACAAATGGACAAGATGAATTGTTTCAGCTTTTGACGTGAATGGAAAGTATTTCATTTCTATAATGAATGAACATCGAAACAAGGGCATGTTGCTTTCATATTTGGAGTTTTTACCACATGCGGGATTACAACATGCCAAACTCTACTGCGTGGACAAATCAATAACTTACCAATTGTGGGAATTGTTGTGACGATCTCGCCCAGTTTTAATTTATACAAGATTGTAGTTTTTCCGGCAGCATCGAGCCCGACCATTAGGATACGCATCTCCTTCTTGCCTACCAAGCGGGCAAACACGCTCGCAAAAAAGTTCCCCATTCTGGATAATTTCTTGGTTTAACCTGGAAAACAAAAGAGAAAGGATTGTTAATGTTGAAGAGACAATTCATAGTATGACGGCGTTTAAAAAATTATTCGCCAGCACAAAATTTCATATTATGGCCAACAATTTGGGGAATGCTACATAGAATTCGGCCTGGTTGGTTAGGGATTTAAAAAAGAAATACCGAATGGGCTCTGGCTGCTAGTCTATGGTCCAATTAACACCAAAACGCTGCAACATTATATTCTTTCTCTTAGAATTTGAGAAAATCCCATTCAAGATTACCTTAACTAGGAAAACGAGTCAAGTAAGACCTTGCAAAACTTGCCAGGACAGAACATAAAACTAAATGATTTTGACGTGGCTGTCCGTCGGACAGGCGTAGGTCAAGTTTTACTTGCCTGCCACTTAAATCTAACTACCCTTCACTAACAGTATCTACACTGAAACTGTAACATAAACATGCCATATGATAAGTTTTACCTTCCCTGGGCAGACTGGAAATGATTTATTGGTAGCCCGAACTGCATGAACCCCATGTCACTTTTTCAAAATCCAAATAGCCTGGATGCAATGATTTTGCCGAGTATCCCCTGATAGTTTCTGGCCACTTTATTTCCATCACTACAAGGAATACCTGTTACTTTTCTGTAATGTAAGCTGTTAATGCAGGAAACAACTTTATTACTTCTTTAACATGTAATAGTCGCGTGTATTATCGTGACTTTTTCACTTATATGCATCCAAAATAAATTGTGCAGAATCTTATTTCTATGTAAACGATTGGTGTTAGGCCGAGAAAAGGAAATTGTTGGGTTCCGATTTCCAGACCGACCCTATATTTTCATTTTCTTATACTATAGTATACGAAATGTATTGTAATGGGCAGCATGATGGTAAAATCTACTTTCCAATGAAAAGAGACCCTATATATTCTCTAGTGATGAAACCTAAAACAATTATTTTATTTTGGCCTTATTTTCAAAAATGATGTATTGATATCAATACGTTTAGTCAGGCGATAAGGTAGACCAATAACGATAAATATTGCCTAATTAAATACTTCTAAGCTGCATTATACAGGGTTCCCACCCAAAATCCGTGATAAATTTCCTGTTTTTTTCCCTGCCCTACTGTGAATCTTCCCTGTCACAGTTATGCTGACCCAGTTCGAGTCACACTGACCCAGTTCAAGTTCTGGTGAAGGTAACAATGACAAAAATGGATGTTGGGATGCCCCCTGCACAGAATGTGCCTCAACAATCCAGCAGGATGTAAGTGGAAGATCAGCCGATATCAAAGCTGAACTGCACCTGTAGAAAAAACGAACAAAAAAAAAACAAACTTGATATATTCTCATCTCAAGGTGTTAAAGCTTAAAAACACGTAATTAAAGATGCATGAGATGTCTGGAAGAAATTAAAATCACTCTCAGAAATGTGAAATCTCCTGAATCTTACAAATGGGAAATTCCTGAAGTTGGTCAACAAAATACCCTGTGTTTTGGACAAATTTTATAATTCCCCGTGTTTTTCTTGACAGGGAATTTGTTTTGCCATTTTGCCTGTTTCCCCTGTGTAACGTTAGTGGGGACTGTTCTAAATCGAAATTTACAAATCATGTTAAACTTTCAAGTTTTTTTTCTTGGACAGAGGTAGATCTAGATCATTATTAACAAAAGGAAATGTTAAGCAGTTTAATACTGTATAAACATTACATGCGTCACTCCCTATAGGTATATCTGACTCAGCTAAACCTGTTCCTAACCCAGGATTATGCTCAGACTGGGTGGTGACGGGGCAGCCAGTTACGAGACCATTGACACTAACAAGTGACACTGAGAAAACTCCAAAACAAGCTTGTGGACCAAGTATATAGGACATCTAGGTGAAATTCAATTTTGAAAACATATCGAACATAAGCTAATGACTCATTTCACGTGTTATTTAAGTTATTTTAGAAACTCTACTTGCGATCCATGACAGGATCACACATTTTGTTCTAGACCTGACTGTCAACTTGTTTGTTTGACAGGCACTGACGTGTATTTACGTTCAGTGGTGATGAACGAAATCTTGAAAATAAGTGGTTTCTGATTAACAACCTTACATATTTCTGTTAAAAGTGATAAACATGCATCAGTATTAACATCATCGTGTAATTTGAGGCCACGGTTTAAACCGTTTAAACTAGTAACAACAAGATCCTGTTGCATTGTAAATTCCCCGTCGGCTTCGAACAAGTAGGTGTGTCACTGTCATGACTTGGACGGCAACGGTTGTGTTGGCGTTGGGATCCGATGTACGGTGTTTACCTAGCAAAAACTCATCAACATTCCCATTCAAAATATAAAACACACCGTTTACCTGTCTAATATTTAGCGGATAACAGATTCATTATATGAGTAAATCACAATCGAAAGAAAACTACCTAATCCGGCGGACGCCATTACGGAAGTTCTCCAGTAAGGCCGTCCCCACCTACCTGTCAGTGAAATGCAGCAAGATGGAATGTGGAATATCCTAGATTCTAACGCAAGAACTGACCTAAACCATCAATATATCCAACCTAGATTCATTTGCAACTCTAGCGGCATAGACTTGGCCTATATAAGGTGCAGGGTTAGCTTAAACTTGGGTGTATTTGGCAAGAAACTTACTTACGCGTAACACGGTCCCTTGTAAAAATGGCGGACGTGGAGAGAACTTCGTTGCACATGCCACGTCATTTGCCTAGGCGGAGGGTGGCCCACCATTGGTCAATTGCCCCACCCCTGTCACGTGAGCTTTTGCCAACATGGCCGCCTCCATGTGGCGGCCGATGCGTTCAGGTTACTCGTATAAATTTGCTTGGTACATATACAATAAGAATAGTATTCTGTGCCAACTGTGAACATTTAAGAGAGCTCTATTCAAAGAAGATTTTGAAGTATAGATGATTCACAGGGGTAGAATAATCAAGGAGGTCCGTTCCAAATAGACTAGTCTAGCAGTAGGTCGTGTGGGCAAATGGGGAACTCCGCACGCCCCAGCCTACACCACGGGTACGGCAGTGCCAGTGGGCACACAACCTAATTTCAACGTTATTCCAAGGTTGATATTAGGTTGATATTGGTCATGACGTCAGACTGTGAGACAACAAAAATACAACCTAAATTCAAACATGGTTGTATTCTGATTGAAATACTGACGTTGGAAAGAACCCATAAGGGTTGCCGGACGTTTAAACTAGAGTAGAGTAGTGGCGGGTATTATCGGCACCTTAGGGCATAATACATCACTGTATTCTTATTTTCCTTAATTTTCATTGAAAACACTGTCTATGTTTTAGTCTGTACGTTTTTCAAACCCCCTCAGGACGTTGTTATTGCAATTCAGAAATAATAAAGAAAATATTAGTTTGATTGTTTTGACATCTTTTGGAGTGTATTATCGGCATCTGTCTTGTATTATCGGCACCCTGTAATGTAAATCATAATTACTCTTGGGCTGATAAAAATGAATTGATATTTTTAGTTAGAAAAACTTGTTCAACATGTTTACTTTGCGTCCAGAATGATTTAGAGTCCATCAATAGGTTTAATAATGGACAAATCTAACTTGCCAAAAATATGAACTTCTCAATGTTTTTGTGAGCCCTTAATTATAGTTTTTAGTATTGTAGCTTATGGGAAGGGCTCACTCAATCAGTCATGTCTTTTGTAGGTATTTGGGCTTTGATCTGATTGCCCGGTTACACAATCTTACATACAAGTAGCTACAGGCCTTTGTCCACCGGCATGCATTTGTAAGCAGGACAATTAGTGTGCATCAAGTGTAATTTAGTGGGCAGGCCTCTCCCTTGCACCCTCTCCTACCCCCACTCCTTGAACTCAGTTCAAGGAGTGGGGGTGGGGCAGGGTGCAGTTTGAGAAGCCAGAAGTGGGTTACATAACCAGTACTTGAGCCACAGTCACCTGACAGTCCACTCAACATAGTGGGGGGGGGGGGGGGGTGAGGCAGTCAGGGTCTAGGCAGTCAGTGTATGCAAGGCCTGGTAGGGGGAGGAGGAGAGGGGGGGGGGGGGGGGTCATGGTTGCTTGGGCGCATGGACAGTGATATAGGAGGGAGTCCTATTGGTCAATCAGGTTGACCAATGAGTGTACAGCTGCCCGGGACGGCTGCACTGCCCAATGGACACTACTGGGACCCCCACCTCTATGATGAGATTTCTGATTTCTAGTTAAGGGCGAACATCGATCGTTCCAACGATCGGAACTTTGATAGTCATTTGCTTCTTGTTTATGGTACTTCATTGTTTAATTCATCATGCATATTTAGTGTTGGTTTATTGTTAATACACAATAACTTGTAGTAAGATAACTATTACTTCAAAAACATAACGTAGCACATTGCCAGTCTTATTTTTTCTTGATTATTGATTATGATTTTTGGTTTTCAGTTTTTATTCTATATTTTCTGGTCTAATATTTAGACTGATGATGTAACCCTGCCGATAATACAAGACATACACATGAAATGGAGTGCATTTTCGGCACCCATGTAATAAAACATGCACTAATGTTTTTTAGACTATTTTTCCCTAGATATTTCTTTTTGGACATATGTTAGCTCATACAAATCAAAATTAAATTAATAGACTTATTTTTGAGGTTAGCAAATGAATTCTACACACCTATATTAGTTATCCAGCGCCATAAAATGGCTATTCCTGGATGGGTGATTGATGGACAGAATTATTTCAGTTAATGCTATATTATTCATGTATGACTGGTACCATACAAATCTTATGGTAGATAATAGAATACAAGTTTCCTTTGAATATACATGAATCTTTTTGCCAAAAAAACACAAATTGTTTTTGTAATATCTGACTAGCTGTTAGAGGTGCCGATAATACAAGACTGCCGATGATACACGCCACTACTCTAGAGGAGCCAGTTTTCGCGCACTAAGGACGGGAAATTGATTATTGAGACAATATTGAATGAAAAATAAGTCAAAATAATATTTTTCTACACTAATCATGCAGAAAAATGGCAATAAATAGTAGTAATAAATAGTGTGATTGAATAATGAGAGAGAAGATGTGGTTGGCGAAACAGGTAGACCAAACTGGCCAACCCACCCAACCACATATTCTGAGTTAATGAGGAATATCACAAATAGATGAGGCCACTACCCAGTCCATCCGGAGCAGGGAATCGTCTGAGTGGTGTAGATAAGTGAAGATGGCAGACGAGGACCATCCACCTCTGGCTCGGATGTCTCTGATGTCACAGCCCGTGGCCGACATGAAGGAGGCCCCGCCATGGCGTAGGGAATGGCAGCTGACAGAGGCAGGGTCCAGGCCCACCTCTGAAGCAAGGGCCTTAAGTCTGGAGTTAAAGTAGTTATAATCCAAGGGGGCCAGACCTCCAGGGGACAGGCGCCTGAACAGGAAGTCCGATTCCAACGGGTTGTGGACTTTGGATAGTTCTTTCAGCCAGAAAACAGGGCATAAGGGGGAGCCAGGCGAGGAGTTTAAAAGGATCCGGTGCCCCTTAGAGGCTAGCTGGTCTGTCTTAGAAGAGCTCACTCGAATCAATAGATGAAGGGATAAAGGCTCACATCCCGCCAGCGTAAGGTATGACGGGATAGGGTATAATGGGACTTGCGAAGCAGGGATCTAAAGGCCAGAGTTGAGGCCGACCAGAAAACAAGGTCGTCTGGGAGGATGGTGTTGATCCGGTCGTAAATTGATAATAGATCCTGAACACACAAAGGGTAACGGCCTGGGCGTGTAGATAGGCCTAAACGCTTGATCCCACGGACTGTCTGAAGCAGTCTATAGTCTCTCTCGTGGGAGGGGAGGCCTAGTAGTCTCAGGTGGGCCCATAAAGCAGAAAGATAATTTGATACTGATGAGGGGGACATAAGCTCACTAAGGAAGGTGGCGTAGGTCCGGGCCTGCCTAGGTGAGCAGGGGAAGGGGCGTAGCCCATGTGCCTCGCAGAAATTAGTGTAGCACTTCAATTGGCAGCTGCGGGACCTCCTGGTCGAAGCAGCTAGAGCAGAGTCTTGTAGAATCATCTGACGGCGGTCCAGGCGGAGCAGTGTCGCATCTGAGTGAGTGAGAACAGCACATATTATTATCAGCTAACAGTCTGAGACATCTGTCACGTTGGCGCCCCGTGGGGGTCCGGGTAAGAATAGGCCCTTAGTAGCCCCTGCTGATCGTAAGAGGCGACGATAGGGGGGAACCTGCACTGACCAAGTGGTTTTCGGGTTCAATTCCTGGTCAGTGCTTGGTTCACTAAGGGATGAGGTACAGCAAAAATGATCGCTGGGTTTTGATCCCCTGCTGTTTGCCCGCCCTGTCACCTTCATCTCATAGATTCGATCACCAAAGACAGAATTGGTCCCAACTGGTTTTCGCCGTGAAAATGACCCTGGCTGTCGGTACGGCGTAAAACACCCAACACTCACTCACTCACTCTGTCACGTAGGCCGGGATATGGCAGGCGTGAGAGGGCGTCGGCTAGGTCGTTGTCCGCTGACTTGATGTACGAGGCCTTAATGTCAAAGTTGAAGATGAAACACAACCAAAAGACCTCTCTTAACCACGTCATGCAGGTCTTGTTGGAGCTTCGGCCCGTCGTGAGCATAGCTAGGACCTGCATGTTGTCGGTGAACACGTGAAGATATGAGTCACGGAAATGAGGCGCCCAGCGGTGTAAACCAGCCACAATAGGCCAGAGCTCGCACACATTAATGTTATGGCCGGCCAGGTTGAAAGCTGGGGGGTCGACCAGGTGGGAACAACCCTCCATGGAGGGTGTGAGGGCATCCTGTTGCCGCCAGTAGCCGAAGAGCCAATCTAAGCCTAGCCAGGCTCCAAAACCGGCGAATGATGAGTTGGATACCAGGGGAATTGGGTGGAGATCCCTCAGAATACAAGCTTTGCCATTGAAGCACTCACAAAAGTGGAGCCACCAGTCGAGGTCTGCCTTGATGGCATCATCCAGAGGAATGGCTTTGGAGCGTCTTGTGTACGAGGCAGCTAGGTCAAAGATGCGCCCACTGAAGGTTCTGCCTCCTCGCACTACGTAGGAGCAAAAGGAAACCATACCTCCCACACTCTCCAGCTCCTTTTTAGTGGCGGAGCCCTTGTCCAATAGTGCGTGAATCATGGCCTTGAGTTTCACCGTTTTCTCGAGTGGTAGGGAAAGTTCATACTTTACGGAGTCGATGGTAATTCCGAGGAAAGTGGCCACCACCGAGGGTTCGGTCACCTTTCTCCAAGACACTTTAAACCCGAGAGATTCTATGGTCGAGATGTCAACATCCCGGTTGGACAGACAGGAGTTGAAGGAGTCATTGATTACCAAAAAGTCATCTAGATAATTTATCACTCTCACGGCTCCTTTGGATCTGGCTGCCATTACAAAGAAGGTGGAGATTGAGTTGAAAGTATTTGTGACCGCCGACGAACGTCGCATCTGAGCGAGAACTAAGTCACTTTGTAAAGAGAGCCAAAGTTTTTAGAAACTAACCTACCTGTGGCTGTCAGACTGAATCACCCATATCCTATGACCAAACTAAACCTGTAATGATCCTCAGTTTCAAGTGTCATCCTGTATATTCCTGTAATCAGGTGTTTTAGTTGAGTCAAATTTCTAAAGTTGAAACCTCAGCTGCCATGTTTACTGTGAATGTTGAATATGTATACTTTATGCTGAGATATATTTGTATGCATGTCAATGAGTATAAATGCATATTTTGACTAGTTTGAGCCAGGTAGTTTTGGTTCATGCCCAGGTCCATGAGGCCAAAGTAAGGTACAGCCAAATGAGCTGAGTATGTTTATATCCTACATGGAGTAGTTATTAGTTAGTAGACCCAAATGAGGTCATTTTGTTATTTCTTACATGTAAGGCTTTATGCCAGAGGTTATGTAAGGTGTCATAAGCACAGTTCAGTGCATTTACTATATTTCTATTATGACAAAGTAAGCCCTACTGGGTAGTAGTATTTAAACTACATCACTCTGAATGAGTAAAAGAATATTCCTAATGCGTAAAATATATCAAAAGTCATTTCTGAATACACATTTAATGTGTCACGCGTAAAAGATCTTCGTAAAATGATATTGTAAGCGTAGTAAACTGGTAACTTGATCTAAAGACTATTTGCTATTATTATTCCAGTTTCTACGGTGGTTTATCAACAAACACGCTAAGAAATAAATCATCAGTTAACTCAAAAGGAACGAAGTCCGTCTCTCTGTAGGCCGAAGGTTACAGTATTTGGGGCGCATTTGAGTCCGAAACACAACCTGTTGTCCACCAGGGTGGTAGGGGCAGTACCGAAGGTCCATGAAAGTCCTTGAAAGGTAACATGACTTGAGTGAACATTCACTGTCAGGTAGGCGGAGGAAATGTCAACGACCGCCATAAAGTCAGCGGGACTCAGGAGCTGAACCGCCGAGTCCATGGAGTTGTAGGTGAAAGTGTGGTATCGCACCCGGTGGCGGGTTTCTCCTAAACCATATCATATATTTGGTCACCGCCCTTGTGGCGTAAAATAAGCTGAAAAGTATTACCTTGTGCAGTCTGGAAAGAACCCATAAGGGTTGGCCGGACGTTAAACTACCCCAACAAACAAACAAACGAAAGTGTGGAATGTAGACGACATAAAATTGTTGATGGCCTCTCCTTCTGGCTTCGAACAGTCTGTAATGGGGCGTAGACACCCGTCCGATTTGGTAACTGCTCCCAAGGAGTGCACACATTTAGGGAGATAATCTACTGCTGATACCCGACCAGACGCTAGTTCCTCCTCTAGTAAGGCAGTCATCTCGCCCTGGAACTGTTCGCTGAGGATAGTCGTAATTGTCACAGAAGTAGCCTGCTGGGCAATGGTCGTCTACAATTTTGAAGCCGTTCATCAAGCCTGACCAAAGGTAAACACGGTCAGCTTCCTCGTCGAAGTGAAGAGGGTCTGAACCAAACAGGTACGGGGCGGCTCGGCAGGGCTTTAGGTCCGCTGGCTCCCGACCAACAAAGTGAACACAGTCACAAGTACCCCGAACACAATCCTGAAATACAGGGATTGAAATAATGTCATCAAAACGGGGGGTATAAAAAACAGGATCCATTTTACCGAGGAAATCGTCGGTGGTGAAAGGTCCAATACTAGTAGAAGCAGAAAAGTCATCAACATCACTACCGGTATGACAGGTGGGATTCTGGCTTTTAGATCCACCGTCGTAACCAGGTTCTTCACTGAGGGTAACTAAATTGAGGTTTGTAGGCTCAACAATGGTGTCAGACTGAGTGAAGTCTGCCTCACAATGAGTGGCGTCGGACTGGATGAATCATTTGTGAGAGGACTGAGTCGAGCCGGACTTCTTCTGGTTGTTGCACTCCGTGGTGATATGGCCTTGTATAGCACGCGTAGAAATGGGAGCCTTTGGATGGCTTCCTGGCAGATTCCGAGCGGCGAGCCTTTTCAGCCACGGTGGTGCTGTCGTATGACAAGTGTTTCACTATAAGTGAGGGATCTACCTTGCCAAACGTCTTGAGCCCAGAGTCATTGGCCATCTGTTTCACAGATTCGTCGTACCGGCATAAGGCCTCACTGGTGAATACTCTAGTATCAGCCTTTTCGGCGATCAGGATCATGTGGTCCAACACACCTGTGATGTTTCTGCCTTTCTTGTATAAGTTCTTGATCATTTTGGCATTGACTAGCACTAACTTCTCGTAAGAGTTGAGCTTCTCACTGTCCTCGTTTTTCTGGTACCTTTTTTCGGGAGCGTTCTGGCGATTCATCTTCTGAACTAGAACTAGAAGAGCTTGAGGATGATCTGGCAAGATCCTCCGTCTCCAGACGGCGACGGGAGCGACGACTTGAACGGGACTCCCGGTGAGAATCTACCGACAACAGCCCCGTGGGGGTCCGGGTAAGAATAGGCCCTCAGTAGCCCCTGCTGATCGTACGAGGCAACGATAGGGGGGACCCTGCACTGACCAAGTGGTTTTTGGGTTCAATTCCCGGTCAGTGCTTGGTTCACCAAGGAATGAGGTACAGCAAAAATGATCGTTGGGTTTTGATGCCCTGCTGTTTGCCCGCCCTGTCACCTTCATCTCATAGATTCAATCACCAAAGACAGAATTGGTCCCAACTGGTTTTCGCCGTGAAAATTACCCTGGCTGTCGGTACGGCGTAAAACACTCACTCACTCACTCTACCGACAACACAGCCGCAGCAGGCGGCGGTGGTGGGGCCGCGGCAGCGGCCGGCTCTGGGCGTACAGGAACAGTAGCAGCCGAAGATAACATCGATAAGGTTGAACGAAGAGCAGTTTCCATCTTACTCATTCGGGCATCAATTCGCTCTTCCAGGGTAGATGACGATGATGGGGGTGGAGGGTTGGCCGCGGCCGCAGCTGGGACCGACACCGGGTTGTTGACAACTGCCGGGGAATCCGATCCTTTCTTCGTCGACGAACGTGTTTTCACGGGAGAAACCGGAGAAACACTGTATTTAGGCTTAGCCACCGGCTGCTTCTTTTTTGAAGATCTCTTCTTCTTGTTTCCAGGTATTTCCAAAACAGAACATCGATGAAGGACGTGTTTAACAACAACGGAAGTAAAAAGATCCTGCAATTCCTTCGAGAATGCCAACTGATAGATAAATTCTAAGAAAGGATCCAAGAGTCTGGGATCCAGGGGCCACCCTGTGCTCCCGACAGGGTCATCAAAGGCCGGGTGTGTGGTGTCCTTTCTATGGGACCCCTTGCCACTCTTCGCAACGAGTAGGGTATTGCACCCGGTGGCGGGTTTCTCCTGAACCATATCATATATTCGGTCACCGCCCTTGTGGCATAAAATAAGCTGAAAAGTATTACCTTGTGCAGTCTGGAAAGAACCCATAAGGGTTGGCCGGATGTTAAACTACCCCAACAAACAAACAATCCAGACATATTGGTGCCGAAATAGAGCAGAATAAGCGGCTAGTAAAACTTTTGCGTCGTCTTCGTACAGGAGTTGTTAAGGGAGTGATTCGGAGCGGATGCGCATGACATCATCAACTGTCACTGGTGGCGCCCTCTTGTGGCGGTTGGAGGGTTTATTGGCGGAACAGCTAGTGCTTTTCTTTTTTTTGGAACAACCTACATCATTACTTTTAGACCTTCTGTCACCAGTTTTGGCGCACTGGGGCCTATTTTCGCGCAGCCTGTAGCCAGTTTTCATGCACTTAGCAATGTTTTGGGTGTACAACAATTAAAATATACAATAAATGAAAAATATCAACTTCAGAGTTTCAGAAAATGATTATCTTTGGAAATCCGTCCATTGAAATAACCAATGACTTTGTCATGTTTCAGAAAATATGTAGTGACAATGCTATGTTGTATGACAAAGCCTGAACGTATAAAATGGTATGATTATGCATTAGAATGTGCATATTTTTGCATAGAAACAATGTCAAAACTTTTGAATAAAGTACAAAATATAGAATGCGTCAGTTTTTAGGTTAGGATGATTAAAGGAAAGGGTTTTCACAATAAATAGTAGATTATCATTTAAAAAATTGCCAGTTTTACCCAAAAATATGTAGGAAAATTCGGAGAAATATGTGGAAAAATGCGCGAAAACTAGCAACTACCTTATTTTTTGTCATTAGTTTTCACGCAGGGGTCTATTTTCTATATTAGGCATCCAATTCTATTTGTTTGATATTAGAATAATCATATATCCCTTTAAACTAATATCTATGATGTTTTTCAGATGTAAATAACATTTTTCCTTATGAAAATTATCTCATGGACATTATTTCAGAAAATAAAATAACTTTTTAAAGGGTCCCGCCATTTTCCTAAGTAATATGGACATTGTAACAAAATTCTGGCTCTAGAATCAACAAATATACATGAAACATAAAAATTTCGTATTTTTTCAATCATAATGTACTTTTGGGTCTGGAGGTGAAAAAATAAATATTAGTTAAAATTAGAAAAAATGCGTCCATAAAAATGCGTAAAATGCGCGGAAACTAGTGCTGCGCGGAAACTGGCTCCTCTACTCTACCCCAATAAACAAAGTTGGTTCAACATTGAAAAATACTAAATTTATGCAAAATGAGGCATGAGGTAGGCACTACCACATATACCTGCCACCTACTTAGGGGATGATTATATTAATTAGATGATAATAAATATGATAAATAGTCTGAGCGAATGTTAATTGGAATAAGTGAATCAATAGGGAGTTGGCAAACCAGAGAGACCTAAAACAGGCCAAACTGCCCAACTACATAGATGAATGCAAGACTGAAGCATATCAATAAAGGTTGGAGGCAACCTGAGCGTCTTTAGCGCGAAGAGTGGCATCCGAATGGTAATGGAGATCCCATTAAAGTCGTTGAGGAAACTAAGTTTTTGGGACTAATATTTGACAAAAGACTATCATTTTTGCCACACATTAAGATGCTCAAGACAAAATGCCTTCGAGCAAAATGACCTCATCAAAGTACTATCAAACACCAAATGGGGTGCAGACAGATACATACTCTTGAGACTTTACAGAGCCCTCGTTAGGTCAAAACTTGACTATGGCAGCCAGGTTTACGGATCAGCCTGCAAGTCATACATACGGTTGTTGGACACAGTCCACCACCAAGGACTGAGGTTAGCATTGGGAGCATTTCGAACATCACCAGCCCAGAGCCTTTATGTAGAGAGCAAAGAACCATCATTAGAATACAGACGCCTGAAACTAGACCTGCAATTTGCACTTAAACTAAAGCCCAACACCAGAAATCCAGCACATCACCACGTATTCGACCTTCCGTATGAAGAAATGTATCACACGAGACCTAATTTCAATAGACCTTTTGGACTAAGGATCAAAAATCATCTACAGGACATTGCCATCGACCTGAGTTTGCTCACTCATACCCACTTTTCATCTATCCCTCCCTGGCGATTGAAAACGCCCAACATTGACATGTCTTTAACCAAATTTAGAAAATCGGACACAAACTCTCTGATCTACAAGAGGGAATTCTTGGCAGTACGGGACAAATTTCCACTTCATGTTCCTCTTTACACTGATGGCTCAAAGGAAGGTAAAACCACTGCTGCTGCTGCCGTAGGCTGTGGCAAACAGGTTCCAATGCGTCTCCCAGACCACAGTTCAATTTTCACAGCAGAGGCATGTGCAATTATGATTGCCCTAAAGATCATTGAAATTTTAGACCATAAAAACTGTATCATCTTTAGTGATTCTAAATCATGTCTAGAAGCGCTGAGACATCTTCAGACTGACCATCCTGTCTTGTTAAAAATCCTGGGAAAGTTGAATACCTTAGAAAGGTCTGGCATAGATGTTAGATTTTGCTGGGTACCGGGCCACGTTGGCCTGCCTGGCAATGAGACTGCAGACCAAACTGCTAAAGATGGACTTAAAGGAAATGTACGACGTTGCCCAATGCCACACACTGATCTTAAGCCACTTGTAAGGGAGTATGTCATTTCCCTCTGGCAAGCAGAATGGGACACATACCTAGAAAATAAACTACATTCAATTTTCCCAAACATCACTGATGTAAAACCTCCTCAACTGCAGAAGAGAAAAGACCAAACTGTTTACTCACGTTGTCGCATGGGTCACTCAAGACTGACACACAGCTACCTTCTGAAAGGTGAACCACCACCAGACTGCATTATTTGTAACAAACCCCTCACTATGAAGCACTTGTTGATAGAATGTATTGACTTTAATCTCCAGCGACAAAGGCATTTTCAGGCAACCACCTTACAAAACCTTTTTCAAAACATACCTCCAAGTATCATACTTGACTTTTTAAAATCAGCCGGATTATATACACTACTATGAATCTCTTTTCTTTAATATCCACTTAGTCAAACCTACAGTACTTGTCTCTTTCCAATTCATTCATTTGATGTTGTGTCACCAACTATAATTACAGTGTAAACATGTTTTCGCCATGAATATGGCCTTTGTTGCCGACATGGCGTAAAACCCCCAACACTCACTCACTCCGAATGGTGGAGGTATGAATAAACTGAAGAGGAGGCCCATCCTCCTCGGGAACGGATGTCCAACATGTCTGAGCCAGTGGCTGACATGAAAGAAGCGCCACCATGGCTCAGTGAGTGGGAGCTGACTTTAGCAGGGTCTATGCCTATGTGTGCAGATACATCCTTCAGTTTGTTGTTAAACCAGCGGTATGAGATGGGACCCCCCCGGCCCGGGGAGCCTGAATAAGGGGTCATTTTCCAATGGCTTTTGGACCCTCGAGAGTTCCGAGATCCAGAAGACTGGGCATAAGGGGGAACCGGGTGAGGCATTCAGGACCAAGCGCAAGGGGCTGTCCGAAAATTGGTCCGTCTTTGATGAGGGGAGGATCAAACAAGGTGATCCGGATAAGAGGAAATATCCTTCCAGCGTCAGCCAAGTGGTTATCTTGGGATTTGATATAGGAGGCATGAATGTCCATGTTGTAGATGAAGCATGTCCAGAATAATTCCCTGAGCCAGGACATGCAGGTCTTGTTGCAGCTGCAGCCACTGTTGAGCATGGCCAAGACCTGTATGTTGTCGGTGATAACGTGTACACGCTGGTTGATGAGTACAGGGGCCCAGCGCTTAATCCCCAAGATGACTGGCCACAACTCGTATACATTAATGTTGTTAGGAGAGGTTGGTAGTGAAGGTCCCGGGAGGAGGTGACCAGCCCGAAGGTAAACGTGGGTCAAGGTTAGCGCCGGTAGGCCAGTGGCCGAAGAACCAGTCGAGGCCCATCCAGGCTCCAAAATCCTTGAAAGAGGCGTCAGAGACCAAAGGGACGTTGGCAGTGATGCCATTTTTCCGACTTTTTCCGGATTTTTGATCAGTTTAGTATGAAAAAGAAATATCCTTTCCTTATTTCATTTTCTTGTAAATATCTTCCCTGTTTTAGTTACAAAAGTGAAAATCCGGAACTGTCCTTCCTACTTTTCCAGATTTTTCATCTCTCATGAGTGGCATCCCTGCGTTGGACATGTCTCTGATGATACAAGCCCGACCATTGAAGGTGTCGCAGAAAGACAGCCACCAGCTAAAATCTGCGAGAATAGCGTCATCTAGGGGGATGGATCTGGAGTTATGGGAGTACGAGGCTGCCCGGTCAAAAATCCGACGGCTGAAGGTCCTACCTCCCCGCACTACGTAGGAACAGTGCGACACTAGGCCGCCAACCTTTTCTAACTCTTTTTTGGATGCATGGCCTTTGGAGATCAGAGCTGTAATAGCGTCTTTAAGTTTGTGAACTTTTTAAAGCTTTGAACAGTGGTAGAGACAATTCCATAGCAACAGTGTCCATTGTTATGCCCAAGAACGTAGCCATGGTAGCTGGCTCCGTTACTTTATTCCACGCCACCTTGAAGCCGAGAAGCTCAATGGCTTTAGTCACTAGGTCACGGTGGGCTAGACAGGCGTCGTAACTGTCGGCTATGATTAAGAAGTCATCCAAGTAATTAATAACTTTAGAAGCTCCCCAGGATGCAGCAATATTTACAATAAAATCAGATATGTTGTTGAATATGTTGGGGGCACAACGGAGCCCAAAGCATAAGCGACGGTCGATGAGCCAGGAGGAACCGTCACCAAAATCCAACGAGAGGCCTTGGAACTCCACTTGATCAGCTTTAATGTTAACTGCCCTATAGCCGGAAGAGATGTCGACCACAGACAGATAGTCTCCAGGAGAAAAAACTTGTACTGCATCATCGACAGATTTATAGGAGAATGATTTGAAGGTTGTAGACATATAATTGTTTATGGACGATTCTTCGGGCCAAGAACAATCTGTGATCGGCCGGAGCTTGCCATTGGACTTAACTACAGCTCCTAATGAGTGAACACAGCGTGGAATGTGGTCAGCGGTGGACACTTTGTTCTCAGAAATTTCAGTCAGAAGGAGGGAGGACATCTCTTCGTTGAAAGATGGACCCGTAATGGAATCATAGTTAGAACACACGTATGAGGCGGGACAGTCATCAGCCACTATTTGGAAACCTCTTGTGAAGCCATTCAATAAATAAGTGTCACCACCCTTGTGGCGTAAAATAAGCTGAAAAGTTTTACCTTGTGCAGTCTGGAAAGAACCCATAAGGGTTGGCCGGACGTTAAACTACCCCACAAACAAAATTACTGCTGAAGCACGTGCTCTGGCGCGTGCACTAGACTGGATCAAAGTATCAGGACACAGAAAGTTTATCATCTTCTCAGACTCAAAGTCCTGTTTACAAACTATCCTACAACATGAGCCTAACAATCCCATAATCAGAGATATCCAGCAAAGTCACACCAACCTGAAATCAGTTGGCAAAGAAGTGATTTTCTGCTGGCTACCTAGCCACATTGGAATCTCTGGTAATGAAAAGGCAGACCAAGCAGCCAAGGGGGCCTTGGCCCTAGATCCTGAGGTTGCTAGAATCCCACACACAGACTTACTGCCACTAAGCAAAACACATTTGCGGTCTAAGTGGCAAAGCGACTGGAACAAACAGGAGAACAATCTTCTACACTCTGTCCAACCCGAATTGGAAGAGGAAAGTGACAAAAGCAAAAGAGAGTGCCTGACAAGGTCAGAACAGGTGAAACTGGCCCGTCTTCGGATAGGCCACACCAGGCTGACACATGAACACCTGTTGAAAGGTGAAGGTGCTCCTATTTGTCAACAGTGTAACACCAAACTAACGGTGGAGCACATCATATTGAAGTGTAAGAAGACGGATGATAGTCGCAAGCGGCATCTCCAAAACAGAACATCGATGAAGGACGTGTTTAACAACAACGGAAGTAAAAAGATCCTGCAATTCCTTGGAGAATGCCAACTGATAGATAAAATCTAAGAAAGGATCCAAGAGTCTGGGATCCAGGGGCCACCCTGTGCTCCCGACAGGGTCATCAAAGGCCGGGTGTGTGGTGTCCTTTCTATGGGACATTGCACACAAAAGACCCCTTGCCACTCTTCGCAACGAGTAGGGTATTGCACCCGGTGGCGGGTTTCTCCTAAACCATATCATATATTCAGTCACCGCCCTTGTGGCGTAAAATAAGCTGAAAAGTATTACCTCGTGCAGTCTGGAAAGAACCCATAAGGGTTGGCGGGACGTTAAACTACCCCAACAAACAAACAAACGAACAAACAGGAGAACAATCTTCTACACTCTGTCCAACCCAAATTAGAAGAGAAAAGTGACAAAAGCAAAAGACAGTGCCTGACAAGGTCAGAACAGGTGAAACTGGCCCGTCTTCGGATGGGCCACACCAGGCTGACACATGAACACCTGTTGAAAGGTGAAGGTGCTCCTATTTGTCAACAGTGTAACACCAAACTAACGGTGGAGCACATCATATTGAAGTGTAAGAAGACGGATGATAGTCGCAAGCGGCATCTCCAGAAGTCCCTTCAGAAAGACCTTAACTGCTGTCTCTATGTGGATGACTTTGTCATATGCTACCGATCGAGACAAATGACAACTATAGAAAGGAAACTACAGCAGGCAGTGAATCTCCTTGACAGATGGAGTACTGAAAATGGTTTCAAGTTTTCCACCAACAAAACTACGTGCGTTCACTTCTGTCGTAGAAGGGGGTGTGTGGAAAATCCGGCACTCCGTCTCAAGGACACTGAACTGCCTGTAGGGGAGGAGGTGAAGTTCTTGGGAATGATCTATGACAAGATCCTATCCTTCAAACCTCACATTGAATATTTGAGGAGAAAATGCCTAAAGGCCATGAATCTCCTGAAAGTACTGTCCAACACAGAATGGGGTGCTGACCGAGAGATCCTGCTGACCCTGTACAAAGCATACATCCAGTCAAGGCTGGATTATGGTTCTTTGATATACCAGTCAGCAGGGAAATCCTACTTGGACAGACTAAACCCCATCCAAAACCAGGGCCTACGAATATGTCTTGGCGCTTTCAGAACATCACCAGCCAAAAGCCTACACGTGGAGGGCAATGTTCCACCTTTACATTTAAGGAGGGAAAAATTGTCCTTACAATATGCAATAAAGGTCAAAGCTGACAAGAGAAACCCAACACATGATACCATATTCTGCACACATAACAGCGAGTTGTTCCGGGTAAATCCAAGGGTGGCCAAACCATTCTCTACCTCTGCTAAATCTGTGATCAGAGAAGCAGAGATACCTTTGAACATCATCAGAGAAATAAGACCACCCAAGGACCCACCATGGTCCCAGAGTAAACCTGTGGTCATCCTAGAACTATGCAATAACAAGAAGAACGAAACCAACCCCTCTGCTTTCAGGAACGAATATGGAGCCCTGAAAGACCAATACAGTGATCATTTCCCCATCTTCACTGATGGCTCCAAGGAAGGAAATAGAGTGGGTTATGCAGTACATACAGAATATGGGGACCTGACCGGTGCCCTTCACGGCCAAGCCAGCATTTTTACTGCTGAAGCACGTGCTCTGGCGCGTGCACTAGACTGGATCAAAGTATCAGGACACAGAAAGTTTATCATCTTCTCAGACTCAAAGTCCTGTTTACAAACTATCCTACAACATGAGCCTAACAATCCCATAATCAGAGATATCCAGCAAAGTCACACCAACCTGAAATCAGTTGGCAAAGAAGTGATTTTCTGCTGGCTACCTAGCCACATTGGAATCTCTGGTAATGAAAAGGCAGACCAAGCAGCCAAGGGGGCCTTGGCCCTAGATCCTGAGGTTGCTAGAATCCCACACACAGACTTACTGCCACTAAGCAAAACACATTTGTGGTCTAAGTGGCAAAGCGACTGGAACAAACAGGAGAACAATCTTCTACACTCTGTCCAACCCAAATTAAAAGAGAAAAGTGACAAAAGCAAAAGAGAGTGCCTGACAAGGTCAGAACAGGTGAAACTGGCCCGTCTTCGGATGGGCCACACCAGGCTGACACATGAACACCTGTTGAAAGGTGAAGGTGCTCCTATTTGTCAACAGTGTAACACCAAACTAACGGTGGAGCACATCATATTGAAGTGTAAGAAGACGGATGATAGTCGCAAGCGGCATCTCCAAAACAGAACATCGATGAAGGACGTGTTTAACAACAACGGAAGTAAAAAGATCCTGCAATTCCTTGGAGAATGCCAACTGATAGATAAAATCTAAGAAAGGATCCAAGAGTCTGGGATCCAGGGGCCACCCTGTGCTCCCGACAGGGTCATCAAAGGCCGGGTGTGTGGTGTCCTTTCTATGGGACATTGCACACTAAAGACCCCTTGCCACTCTTTGCAACGAGTAGGGTATCGCACCCGGTGGCGGGTTTCTCCTAAACCATATCATATATTTGGTCACCACCCTTGTGGCGTAAAATAAGCTGAAAAGTATTACCTTGTGCAGTCTGGAAAGAACCCATAAGGGTTGGCCGGACGTTAAACTACCCCAACAAACAAACAAACAAACTAGCTTAAAAAAATTGCTCCGCCTCCCATGGGGGTACCGGGGTGGGGCTTCTGGCCCTGGGAAGAATATAGGCCCCCAGTAGCCCCTGCTGATCGTAAAAGGTGCCGATAGGGGCGACCCAGCACTGACCAAGTGGTTCTTTGGGTCCAATTCCCAGTTGGTGCTTGGTTCACTAAGGGATGACCCTGTGGGGGTCCGGATAAGAATAGGCCCCCTGTAGACCCCGCTGATCGTAGAAGGTGACGATAGGGGGGACCCTGCACTGACCAAGTGGTTCTTTGGGTTCAATTCCCGGTCAGTACTTGGTTCACTAAGGGATGAGGTACAGAATAAATGATTTCCAGGTTTTGATCCCTTGCTGTTTGTCCATCCTGTCACCTTCATCTCATAGATTCGATCACCAAAGACAGAATTGGTCCCAACTGGTTTTCGCCGTGAAAATGACCGTGGCTGTCGGTACGGCGTAAAACACCCAACACTCACTTACTCACCTCATCATTGTGAAATCTCAATAAGATTGCGTTTTAAAAAATCTGAGTGACTTCTGGCATGTTCAAGAATGACACAGGAACAGGGGTTGCGCTAGATTCCTTTGGTCAACAAATTTCTCTGTGGCAGTAATAATGTTCTTTTTACCACAGGTAATCTGGGTGCTCCTAAAAACCCCGTGAGGGTAACGGGTTGGGGCTTCTACTCCTGGGAAGAATATAGGCCCCCAGTAGCTCCTGCTGATCATATAAGGTGACGATAGGCGGACCCAGCACTGACCAAGTGGTCCTTGGGGTTCTATTCCCAGTTGGTGCTGGGTTCACTAAGGGATGAGGTACAGCAAAAATGATTTGCAGGTTTTGACCTGGGATCCAGGGGCCACCCTGTGCTCCCGCCAGGGTCATCAAAGGCCGGAAGTGTGGTGTTCCCCCCGTGGGGATCCGGGGTCGGGGTTACCCTCGCTGTCGGTATGGCATAAAACACCCAACACTCACTCACTCACTCCCAGACTTGTTAGACTTCATACTCTTGTGGAAGCTCCTCAGGGCGCCTCAGCTTCCTTTGTCTTATTTGTTGTAGATTGTATGTTGCATCTCCAAAAATGTCAGCTGCCTTCTCATCATTTTCATGTATGAGGTGAGTTGCTTTTAACGTCCTTGCAGATGTTTTGATAAGGTAAAACATGGATGTCTTCAGTCCAGCTTTTATGTTTTCTTCAGTTTATGTGTAGTGCTCTATTGCAAGAGTCTGGGATCCAGGGGCCACCCTGTGCTCCCGACAGGGTCATCAAAGGCCGGGTGTGTGGTGTCCTTTCTATGGGACATTGCACACTAAAGACCCCTTGCCACTCTTCGCAACGAGTAGGGTATTGCACCCGGTGGCGGGTTTCTCCTAAACCATAACATATATTCGGTCACCGCCCTTGTGGCGTAAAATAATGAGAAAAGTATTACCTTGTGCAGTCTGGAAAGAACCCATAAGGGTTGGCTGGACGTTAAACTACCCCAACAAACAAACAAACAAACAAACAAACTAGCTTAAAAAAATTGCTCCGCCTCCCATGGGGGTACCGGGGTGGGGCTTCTGGCCCTGGGAAGAATATAGGCCCCCAGTAGCCCCTGCTGATCGTAAAAGGTGACGATAGGGGCGACCCAGCACTGACCAAGTGGTTCTTTGGGTTCAATTCCCAGTTGGTGCTTGGTTCACTAAGGGATGACCCTGTGGGGGTCCGGATAAGAATAGGCCCCCTGTAGACCCCGCTGATCGTAGAAGGTGACGATAGGGGGGACCCTGCACTGATCAAGTGGTTCTTTGGGTTCAATTCCCGGTCAGTACTTGGTTCACTAAGGGATGAGGTACAGAATAAATGATTTCCAGGTTTTGATCCCTTGCTGTTTGTCCATCCTGTCACCTTCATCTCATAGATTCGATCACCAAAGACAGAATTGATCCCAACTGGTTTTCGCCGTGAAAATGACCCTGGCTGTCAGTACAGCGTAAAACACCCAAAACTCGCTCACTCAATACAAAAATGAAAGACTATCCATGCTATAATAGGATTGCTTTTACAAGATTACGCATGAGACAACAGATAATGGGATCACATATCCTCAGAAAATAAAAGTCACTATAACTCTAAAGATAAAAGAAATTCATGGCTGCTTCATTCTTGTGCAGGCTTAAAATCTGCTGCAGGATATGACACTGCCCATCAGAGGGCAGGTGCTGGCTTAGCTGTGCTGGGCATTGTGCTGGTGCTGGGCGTGGCGCTGGCGCTGGACCTAGGCGTTGTGCTGGGGCGCTGGTGCTGGGCGTTGTGCTGGAGCTGGGCGGTGCCCTGGAGGTGCCCTGAATGTTGGAGGTGCCCCGGGCGCTGGAGCTGCCTGGGGGCTGGTTGCAGTCCGTCCTGCCCGGGGGGCTGGCTGCGTTCCTTCCTGCCCGGGGGCAGTCTGTGGTCCTTGCTGCCGGGGGGGGGGGGGGGGGGCTGCTGAGGTCCGTCCTACGCGGGGGCCGGCCAGATGTTAAACTACCCCAACAAACAAACTCCAAAACAAAACAGATGAAGGACGTGTTTAACAACAACAGAAGTAAAAAGATCCCGCAATTCCTTCGAGAATGCCAACTGATAGATAAAATCTAAGAAAGGATCCAAGAGTCTGGGATCCAGGGGCCACCCTGTGCTCCCGACAGGGTCATCAAAGGCTGGGTGTGTGGCGTCCTTTCTATGGGACGTTGCACACTAAAGACCCCTTGCCACTCGTCCCACTGCTACAAATAGGCACCTCATTTCATAAATTCGGTCACCGCCCCTGTGGCGTAAAACGAGCTGAAAGGCTTTACCTTGTGCAGTCTGGTAAAAGAACCCTGAAGGGTTGGCCGGACGTTAAACTAATCCCACAAACAAACAAACAAACTTCGCAACGAGTAGGGTATTGCACCCGGTGGCGGGTTTCTCCTAAACCATATCATATATTTGGTCACCGCCCTTGTGGCGTAAAATAAGCTGAAAAGTATTACCTTGTTCAGTCTGGAAAGAACCCATAAGGGTTGGCCGGATGTTAAACTACCCCAACAAACAAACATGTCACCGCCCTTGTGGCGTAAAATAAGCTGAAAAGTATTACCTTGTGCAGTCTGGAAAGAACCCATAAGGGTTGGCCGGACGTTAAACTACCCCAACAAACAAAGTAAGCATTCCACTTTGTGCGGGAGATCCCTCTGTGGTACATGATGGATTGCAATATTCAAAGAGTTATTGCTGTGAAATGTCTTGGTGGACTATGAAATAATTGCTATTGCTTATGTCACTGGATTTTATGGTGTAGCGGTGTGTGCACTCAGATAAATGAGAACTAAAACAATCATAAACATTGTTCAAAGTAAATAATCTTTATTATATAAGTTCTTTGTAAAAGTATGATCTGATAAGAAAATAGAACACTTGAGGTTAATATATCAAGAACACAACAGTCTGTACCGGCAGTACCTATTCATGTTCAAAGAAATGAAGGGTTTTGTATTGACCATATAACTTAAATGCATTTGGTCATGCATACGAAAACCAAAATCTTTTGCTTCTCTACCTCGGCGTCAGGTAAAAGTTTACAGACATGCTTGTATAAATAGGAACTTTAAAACAATGGTTGTCCTGTTATATGTTCTAATACAGTACGATAAATGGAAATTATGCTGTAGCTGCAATTACTGTTGTTGCAACACTGCAGATAATAATGAAATGAAATTCGTAGGGAAAAAATACATCTTTGTCGTTTATAGTAACACCTTTTAAATTAAGTTTATGAAATCAGATTTGTACATCGTAGAATATATCAAAATAAACAAATTGTACACCTTTTAATAAGTATGTAGATGTATGTATTTCACTTTTTGTGGCTGAGGTAGAGGCACCTAGGATGAACCTGGCCATCTAGGAGTGCAGTAAGATGACAATGAAAAACACTTAGGACTAAATCTGAATTAATCCTCCACCTTGTACACTTTTAAATAAGTCCGTGGCCATACATATATCACATTTTTCGTAGAGTAGGACGCTTCCAGGAGTTACAACACTACAGGCTACTACATGTTGGAGGAGCAGCAGCATTGCTCCCCTCAGCAGATGTCACACTAATAAAAAAAAATTACTTAAGATAATAATGGTATAGATAAAAACGTAACACAAATAACTTATTTACAAAAGGCACAGCAAGAAACAAAAAGACTAGCTGTGGCTGTTGCCCAGCACCCTGTCACAGATTGTCACCTCCTCATCAGGCAGCACCTAGTGGAGTGGGATCCAGACACCGACCTCCCCGTGGGGGTCCGGGTAAGAATAGGCCCCCAGTATCCCCTGCTAATCGTAAGAGGCGAGGAAAAGGGGCGACTTGTTTGCCGTGAGTCGCAACCCGTGTCGGTGGAGGAAGAGATCCTGGTGCCTGAGGGAACTTGAGAATTGGGTGTCTCATTTTCCCAACACTGCACTTTGGCTCCTACTTCATCTAGACGGGCCCCCCGTGGGGACCCGGGGTGGGGGTTCCTCCGGGAACTCCCTGGGTAGAATAGGTTCCTAGCACCCCCTTTGCTGATCGTATGAGGCGACAAATGGGGCGATTCGTTTGCCGTGAATCGCGACCTGTGTTGGTGGAGGAAGTGATCCTGGTGTCATGAGGACAACTGGAGATGCACTCTTCTTTCTGTCCAACACTGCACTTTGGCCCCTACTTCACCTAGACAGGAGGTTGGAGAAGCCCGATCCAATCAATCGGCTGGTCATGCCAAGCCCTAGGATAGTTCCTTAAACAAAATGGCTTATAACACCTGCCACCTACATGGAGAGCTGGAAAAGCTAACTGACAGTATGATCAAATATCTACATGTATAATAAATACCTGGTACTGGAACTTCCTAGAAGGCGGTGGCTAGGGCTAATTGAGTAATGCCTGTCGTTGCTTGAGTATACCTCCCTTGTATCCTTGGTGTGTACCCTGCTGGATATCCGCGGCTCTGCACATCCCCTTGTTGGGCTCCATGGTGGGTGAGGAACAAGGGTGATGAAAAAACTGTACTTCACCATGGCTTTTCACTCCCTTTCCCCCAAAAAGGAACTGATGCTGGACTCGGACTTTGACCCTGATACCCCTATCGCACACTGGCCTAAGTTTATTGTACTGAACTCAACCGACCCTTCTGAACGTCTAACTGACTTGTCGCCTTTTGCCATCCTTAAAGGCATTAACGGAATAGCTGGTGCTGTCACAGACATAAAGAAATTGAGGACTGGACAAATTCTTGTAGAGTGTTAAAAAAAGGCCCATGCTGACAACCTGCTGTGTGCTAGTACACTGGCAAATATCAGCATTAAAGCCTCACCTCACAAGTCCCTGAACTCTAGTAAAGGAGTTATCCGCACAAGGGAACTAAGAAATGTCGACGAAGAGGAAATTGCAGACGAACTATCGACACAAGGCGTGACACATGTCAAAAGGATAACGATTAGAAAAGAAGGGAAAGTGACTCCCACAAACACATATATCCTGACATTCAGCAGACCACATCCACCCAAAAAACTGAAGGTTGGCTATCTCAGCGTTGATGTGGATTTGTTCATCCCAAATCCACTCCGCTGCTTTAGATGCCAGAAATATGGTCACGGCAAAGATTCATGTACCAACGATTTAACTTGTTTGAGATGTGGTCAGAAGGGGCACGACAACGTTGATTGTAAAAACCTGGCAAAATGTGCCAATTGCCAGGGTGCCCATATGGCCATATCGAAAGAATGTCCAGTCTGGCAAAAAGAAAAATCCATCCAGAAAGTAAAGACCGAACAAAACATCAGTTATCCGGCAGCAAGAAGAGCAGTCGAGTCTATGACTCCAGCCCTATCCACTGCATCACAATCATACGCTAACGTGACAAAACCAGTCAACTGCCCATAACCAGATATGGGGGTCCCACAAAATAGACGTGAGAGGCAGAGCAATTGAAAGAATCATAGATCGAAAATCCCTCTGCTTGTTCAATACCAAAGTTCCAACATACCACCATCCTGGAAGTGGAACTTACTCGTCCATTGATTTAACACTTTGTCACCATTCCATCTTTGCAGAGTTTCAATGGACAGTACATGAGGACTTATGTGGAAGCGACCACTTTCCCATCCTCCTGCAGACATCCAAGAAAAATGAAAATAGAGACAGGATCCCAGTGTGGAAGACACACAAAGCAGATTGGGATTGCTATCAAAACCTCTGTAAAGTGTCCTTCCTACCCTGGGAACTGGCATGCGAGAAAGAAGATCCAGTGCAATACTTCACAGATACATTGCTAGAAGTAAGTGCGCTGTCTATACCAAAAACATCAAAACATCCTCCAAAAAAGTCTCGGCCATGGTATGATGACGAATGCCAAAAGGCTAGAAAGGAGAGAAAGAGAGCACTGAGAAAGTTTAATAGTAACATCAGCGCTGAAAATATGCATGCGTATTTACAAGCCCGTGCTAAAACAAAATTAACATATAAGACTGCTAAACGAGAGTCCTTCCGAAACTTCATCAACTCTCTTTCCAGATCTACCCCAATGAGGAAAGTATGGAAAGTGGTGAAGAAGATGAATGGTCACTCTACCTCAACAGTCCACCCGTTGAAGGTCGGAAACGAAACAAAAGAAACCAAGGAGGAAATAGCAAACACCTTAGCTACATATTTCTCCAAAGTCTCCTCTGAGGAGAACTGTAGCGAAACTTTCCTCCGACACAAAAAGAAGAAGGAAGACACTGAACTTGACTTCACATCCACCAACAGGGAGATATACAACACCATCTTCTCCCTCGAGGAGCTGAAACACGCCCTCCATCAGTCAAAGTCTTCTTCTCCTGGACCTGACACTGTTCATTATGACATGCTGAAAAAACTGCCAGAAGAACAACTCAAACTACTACTAGAGTTGTACAACAACATATGGGTAAACGGAGATTATCCAAGCTCTTGGGCTGAAGCTACTGTGGTCCCTATCCTGAAAAATGGGAAAACCAAGAGTGATCCCCAGAGCTACAGACCTATTGCTATGACTAGCTGCCTTTCCAAAACCATAGAAAGAATGGTCAACAACAGGCTGACTTGGTATCTGGAATCTAATGATCTCCTAAACACCTACCAGTCAGGTTTCCGCCAAGGGCGGAGCACAACTGACCACCTTGTTAGGCTTGAGAGCTACATAAGAGAAGGATTCGCCAACAAAGAACATGTGGTGGCTGTCTTTTTTGACCTCGAAAAGGCATACGACACGACATGGAAATATGGCATCTTACAGAATCTGCAGGAAATGGGACTGCGTGGCAGACTGCCCACATTCGTTTCCAATTTCCTTGCCAACCGAACATTTAGTGTACGTCTTGGTACTAAACTGTCGCGGAGAGTCGACCAGGAAATGGGTGTACCCAAAGGCTGTGTCCTCTCTGTGACATTGTTTGGTGTACAAATTAACAGCATTACAAAGTCCCTGCAGAAAGACCTTAACTGCTGTCTCTATGTGGATGACTTTGTCATATGCTACCGATCGAGACAAATGACAACTATAGAAAGGAAACTACAACAGGCAGTGAGTCTCCTTGACAGATGGAGTACTGAAAATGGTTTCAAGTTTTCCACCAACAAAACTACATGCGTTCACTTCTGTCGTAGAAGGGGGTGTGTGGAAAATCCGGCACTCCGTCTCAAGGACACTGAACTGCCTGTAGGGGAGGAGGTGAAGTTCTTGGGAATGATCTATGACAAGATCCTATCCTTCAAACCTCACATTGAATATTTGAGGAGAAAATGCCTAAAGGCCATGAATCTCCTAAAAGTACTGTCCAACACAGAATGGGGTGCTGACCGAGAGATCCTGCTTACCCTGTACAAAGCATACATCCAGTCAAGGCTGGATTATGGTTCTTTGATATACCAGTCAGCAGGGAAATCCTACTTGGACAGACTAAACCCCATCCAAAACCAGGGCCTACGAATATCTCTTGGCGCTTTCAGAACATCACCAGCCAAAAGCCTACACGTGGAGGGCAATGTTCCACCCTTACATTTAAGGAGGGAAAAATTGTCCTTACAATATGCAATAAAGGTCAAAGCTGACAAGAGAAACCCAACACATGATACCATATTCCGCACACATAACAGCGAGTTGTTCCGGGTAAATCCAAGGGTGGCCAAACCATTCTCTACATCTGCTAAATCTGTGATCAGAGAAGCAGAGATACCTTTGAACATCATCAGAGAAATAAGACCACCCAAGAACCCACCATGGTCCCAGAGTAAACCTGTGGTCATCCTGGAACTATGCAATAACAAGAAGAACGAAACCAACCCCTCTGCTTTCAGGAACGAATATGGAGCCCTGAAAGACCAATACAGTGATCATTTCCCCATCTTCACTGATGGCTCCAAGGAAGGAAATAGAGTGGGTTATGCAGTACATACAGAGTATGGGGACCTGACGGGTGCCCTTCACGGCCAAGCCAGCATTTTTACTGCTGAAGCACGTGCTCTGGCGCGTGCACTAGACTGGATCAAAGTATCAGGACACAGAAAGTTTATCATCTTCTCAGACTCAAAGTCCTGTTTACAAACTATCCTACAACATGAGCCTAACAATCCCATAATCAGAGATATCCAGCAAAGTCACACCAACCTGAAATCGGTTGGCAAAGAAGTGATTTTCTGCTGGCTACCTAGCCACATTGGAATCTCTGGTAATGAAAAGGCAGACCAAGCAGCCAAGGGGGCCTTGGCCCTAGATCCTGAGGTTGCTAGAATCCCACACACAGACTTACTGCCACTAAGCAAAACACATTTGCGGTCTAAGTGGCAAAGCGACTGGAACAAACAGGAGAACAATCTTCTACACTCTGTCCAACCCAAATTAGAAGAGAAAAGTGACAAAAGCAAAAGAGAGTGCCTTACAAGGTCAGAACAGGTGAAACTGGCCCGTCTTCGGATAGGCCACACCAGGCTGACACATGAACACCTTTTGAAAGGTGAAGTTGCTCCTATTTGTCAACAGTGTAACACCAAACTAACGGTGGAGCACATCATATTGAAGTGTAAGAAGACGGATGACAGTCGCAAGCGGCATCTCCAAAACAGAACATCGATGAAGGACGTGTTTAACAACAACAGAAGTAAAATGATCCTGCAATTCCTTCGAGAATGCCAACTGATAGATAAAATCTAAGAAAGGATCCAAGAGTCTGGGATCCAGGGGCCACCCTGTGCTCCCGACAGGGTCATCAAAGGCCGGGTGTGTGGTGTCCTTTCTATGGGACATTGCACACTAAAGACCCCTTGCCACTCTTCGCAACGAGTAGGGTATCGCACCCGGTGGCGGGTTTCTCCTAAACCATATCATATATTCGGTCACCGCCCTTGTGGCGTAAAATAAGCTGAAAAGTTCTACCTTGTGCAGTCTGGAAAGAACCCATAAGGGTTGGCCGGACGTTAAACTACCCCAACAAACAAACAAACAAACAAACCTGACATAGACAGAACCTCAGAAAAGACTGCACAGACTGAAAAACCCACACAAACAGCAAAACCTACACAGACAGAGACACAAACCAGTGTCCCACCGTCTAATATTTCTCAAAGAAAAAAGACTAGTTCTCAAACCGCAAAAAAGACCACACCAAGTGACCGCCTGTCAAAGGCAGAGAAATCTATTGTCCCCGTCAAAAATAAATTTCGAGATCTCCGTCATGTGGATTTGGATGAGGCTGAGACTGAGGCTGCTATCAGCCGAAGCCAAAGCCGTTCCCTACGAACAAACACGAGAAGTAAATCTCCTATCCATCCACCGTGATGAGAGGGAGATCCCTCATTCAATGGAATTGTCGAGGTCTTAAAAACAACTTTAATGAATTGAAAATACTCACTGAAAAACATAATCCTCTTGCCTACTGTCTCCAAGAAACACATTTAAAAGAAATTGATAACCTCACCTTTAAAAACTATCACATTTACAATAGCTATGGGCCACAGGGAGAAAGACCCTCTGGTGGCTCCTCTATTCTAGTTAGACAGGATATACTTCATAGCCAAATACAATTAAAAACTAATTTCCAAGCAATAGCTATTAGAACAACCTTACATAAAACCATCACTTTGTGTTCAATTTACATCCCACCTCAGTCTAACTTCACATCCACAGAATTGACTAACTTGGCCCGCCAGCTCCCCTCCCCCTACATCATGATGGGGGACTTCAACGGTCACAACCCCCTATGGGGCAGTCACATTCAAGATACCAGGGGCAGGAGGATTGAAAATTTCATAGAAGACCAGGCCCTTTGCATTTTAAACAATGGCTCCAAGACCTACCTACATCCAGGATATGGCACTTATACTGCAATTGACTTATCATTAGTTGAACCTGACCTCCTTTTGGATTTCACTTGGAGAACTATCCCAGATCTCCATGGAAGTGATCACTTCCCAATAATCCTGAAAACTGAAGAAAGTACCACCAGTGACAGAGAACCCAAGTGGAAACTCAACAGGGCAGACTGGGAAACCTTCCAGTCTCTGTGCCAGAAGAGGATCACAACAGATACTGTTAATGGGCAGGATGGTCTGGATTTATTTTCAACTATCCTGCTGTCAATTGCAGAGGAGACTATTCCTAAGACCTCGACAATTCCAAAACATCCTAGAAACCCATGGTTTGATGCAAACTGCAAGAAGGCTATAAATGAGAGAAAGAAGGCCGAAAGAAAATTTTACAGAAGACCAACTGCAGACAATCTTAATATATTAAAAAGTAAAAAGAGCCCAAGCACGCCGAATTATCAAAGAAGCAAAGAGGACTAGTTGGAGAGAATAATTATGTCTCTGGGATATCCTCAAGAACGCCAATGAGGAAAGTTTGGTCCATGGTGCGCAAAATGAAAGGGAAGGGTGAGGACTCTAGGATCCAGCATCTACAGGACGGAAACAACCTACTAACCACTCCCGTTGAAATAGCTGAAAAACTGGCAGAGACATTTGAACATACCTCCTCCTCCACTCATTGTTTACCTATATTTAAACAAATCAAAACAAAAACAGAAAAACAATCTCTTGATTTCCGGACAAATAATTCAGAAAGATACAATAGTATTTTCACACTGGAAGAACTAAAAATTTCCTTACATAAATCTCACAACACAGCAGTTGGTCCTGACAAAATTCACTATGAACTTTTAAAACATCTACCAGAGTCGGTCCTTGAAATCCTTTTGGAGCTTTTCAACTATGCTTGGAAACATGGTCACCTCCCAGAAACATGGAAGGAGGCTATTGTCATTCCCATTCCAAAACAAGGAAAAGACCATAAGTATTACACCAATTATCGGCCAATAGCCTTAACCCCTTCAACCCTGCATTCCTGAGAAAATCAGATGAAAATTTCTCTTAAAGTAAAAGTTCTCAGCTTTTAATAGCTGCAAACTTTTTTGCAATATTCCTGTTAGAACCTGAAATATTGCTTTTTGAAGCTACATACTTCATATTATGTTAGGAAACCCTTCAATCTATAAATCTTCAATATCTCAATGTATTTGCAGCTTGAACTCAACCATACTAAAACATGAAACTAAGTCTTTTAATCATTAGAAATGTTGAAAATGCAATAACTTTACATAGTTTTGTTTATTTTAGTAAATGTTTGCGGTATTTACAAGATAAAGACATCTTCTAAAGAAATCATGAAAAATATTTTTTTCAATATCTTTATTCTTTTATCTGTAACCATGGTAACCTGGCAACCTTCCAAATACTAAGGTTTTCCATGAAAAAATGTTCCACTGCAAATTTCCCATAATGCAATAGTTACTAAAACTATTTTATTTGTCATAAAACCATTGGAATCTCTGAGAAATTCTATATAAGTAAGATTTTTTCACAAAACCACTTAAAAACTTAGTTTTTTCACAATAATTTGCCAAAATTTGCCATAATGGCCTGCATTGGCCATAAGATTATGATAGAACTAAATGAGATAATGTGATAAAACAAATGGTAGGAAAATCCCTAGAACTCACAGAATGCAATAGTCTTTTCCTTAAAGCTGTAGGTCAAATATCTGTTTTGTAATCAACAAATAACCATAAAAATTGACCCATATTCATGGGCTACACCAGTGGTGAGGCCAAATATGGCCTTATGGGGTGGAAGGGGTTAACCAGCTGTGTCTGCAAGACAATGGAAAGAATGGTTAATGCTCGCCTTGTCTGGGTCCTGGAGTCTGGAAATTTAATTTCTGACTCTCAGAGTGGCTTCAGGAGAGGGAGGAGCACTCTTGACCACTTGGTTAGTTTGGAAACATACATTAGAAATGCATTCATTAAAAAAGAGCATGTTGTAGCTGTGTTTTTTGATCTTGAGAAGGCCTACGACACCACATGGAAACATGGTATAATGAAAGATCTGCATGACATGGGCTTCCGTGGCAGGCTGCCTATTTTTATTTCAACTTTTCTTTCTAATCGACACTTTAGAGTAAGGTTGAATACTACCCTCTCAGATATCCACCATCAGGAGATGGGTGTCCCACAAGGGAGCATCCTGTCTGTTACCCTTTTTAATATAAAGATGAATAGCATTGTTAAGTCTATCAACAAGGAAGTGGCTTGTAGCCTATATGTAGATGACTTCCTTTTGTGCTATAGAGGTAAAAACATGCATACCATCGAAAGACAACTACAACTTAGCTTAAACAAAGTATATAAATGGTCTGTAGAGAATGGCTTTAAATTCTCCAAAACAAAAACAGTTGCTGTCCACTTCTGCCAACTGAGGACCCCTCACCATGATCCCGACCTGAAACTTAATGGAGATCCCATTAAAGTCGTTGAGGAAACTAAGTTTTTGGGACTAATATTTGACAAAAGACTATCATTTTTGCCACACATTAAGACACT
The DNA here is from genome assembly GCA_936440205.1 of Lepidonotus clava. Lineage (NCBI taxonomy): Eukaryota > Metazoa > Annelida > Polychaeta > Phyllodocida > Polynoidae > Lepidonotus > Lepidonotus clava. The sequence goes on from OW387147.1 coordinate 20,354,087, forward strand.
CAAGACAAAATGCCTCCGAGCTTTAGACCTCATCAAAGTACTATCAAACACCAAATGGGGTGCAGACAGATACATACTCTTGAGACTTTACAGAGCCCTCGTTAGGTCAAAACTTGACTATGGCAGCCAGGTTTGCGGATCAGCCTGCAAGTCATACATACGGTTGTTGGACACAGTCCACCACCAAGGACTGAGGTTAGCATTGGGAGCATTTCGAACATCACTAGCCCAGAGCCTTTATGTGGAGAGCAAAGAACCATCAATAGAATACAGACGCCTGAAACTAGACCTGCAATTTGCACTTAAACTAAAGCCCAACACCAGAAATCCAGCACATCACCACGTTTTCGACCTTCAGTATGAAGAAATGTATCACACGAGACCTAATTTCAATAGACCTTTTGGACTTAGGATCAAAAATCATCTACAGGACATTGACACCGACCTGAGTTTGCTCACTCATACCCACTTTTCATCTAACCCTCCCTGGCGATTGAAAACACCCAACATTGACATGTCTTTAACCAAATTAAGAAAATCGGACACAAACTCTCTGATCTACAAGAGGGAATTCTTGGCAGTACGGGACAAGTTTCCACTTCATGTTCCTCTTTACACTGATGGCTCAAAGGAAGGTAAAACCGCTGCTGCTGCTGCCGTAGGCTGTGGCAAACAGGTTCCAATGCGTCTCCCAGACCACAGTTCAATTTTCACAGCAGAGGCATGTGCAATTATGATTGCCCTAAAGATCATTGAAATTTTAGACCATAAAAACTGTATCATCTTTAGTGATTCTAAATCATGTCTAGAAGCGCTGAAACATCTTGGGACTGACCATCCTGTCCTGTTAAAAATCCTGGGAAAGTTGAATACCTTAGAAAGGTCTGGCATAGATGTTAGATTTTGCTGGGTACCGGGCCACGTTGGCCTGCCTGGCAATGAGACTGCAGACCAAACTGCTAAAAATGGACTCAAAGGAAATGTACAACGTTGCCCAATGCCACACACTGATCTCAAGCCACTTGTAAGGGAGTATGTCAATTCCCTCTGGCAAGCAGAATGGGACACATCCCTAGAAAATAAACTACATTCAATTTTCCCTAACATCACTGATGTAAAACTTCCTCAACTGCAGAAGAGACAAGACCAAACTGTTTACTCACGTTGTCGCATTGGTCACTCAAGACTGACACACAGCTACCTTCTGAAAGGTGAACCACCACCAGACTGCATTATTTGCAACAAACCCCTCACTATGAAGCACTTGTTGATGAAGCACTTGTTGATAGAATGTGTGTCAACAGTGTGACACCAAACTAACGGTGGAGCACATCATATTAAAGTGTAAGAAGACGGATGATAGTCGCAAGCGGCATCTCCAAAACAGAACATCGATGAAGGACGTGTATAACAACAACGGAAGTAAAAAGATCCTGCAATTACTTCGAGAATGCCAACTGATAGATAAAATCTAAGAAAGGATCCAAGAGTCTGGGGTCCAGGGGCCACCCTGTGCTCCCGACAGGGTCATCAAAGGCCGGGTGTGTGGTGTCCTTTCTATGGGACATTGCACACTAAAGACCCCTTGCCACTCTTCGCAACGAGTAGGGTATCGCACCCGGTGGCGGGTTTCTCCTAAACCATATCATGTATTCGGTCACCGCCCTTGTGGCGTAAAATAAGCTGAAAAGTATTACCTCATGCAGTCTGGAAAGAACCCATAAGGGTTGGCCGGACGTTAAACTACCCCAACAAACAAACAAACAAATCCTCTCTGTCATCAAAGGTGATGATGTGTCAGGGTCTCTGTAATATAATTCATGGTGTTTATACAAAAGTGATATACATACGGCCACGGGTTATTTAAAAGGTGTCTGAGGCGGAGATTTAATCTCTACCTCAACACAATAAGCAAAATCAGTACAGCCACAGACCCAGGTAGAGAAATAATTAAAATTCAGGCCTAATTGTTTGTACATGTCATCTTTCACTACTATTAGAAGGCGAGGTTCGACTTGCATGCCTCTTACTTGACCCAAAAGGTGATATACATACGGTCACGGACTAATCTAAAAGAGGTCTGAGGTGGACAAATAATTCAGATTTAGGCCAAAGTATAAATCTACTAGTGTAAATGAATTAAAATGTAGTTATGAACATCAGGTTTTTGATGTCTGAAATATGACAATGTAAGGCTCGCAATGCAATATTGTTTTTGATTGTCATTAATTCATACCTCACATGGCCATGTCCACAGCCACTGAAAATTACTCCAAGTCCCCGCCACAGGCTTTGAAGCCCACGGCCACGGCCACGGCCATGGCCACGGCCTCTGCCTTGGTGACGACCCCCACCCCCATAAGGCAACGCCTCTTGGGTGTTTTCGTCACTTGAGGCTCTGCAATATGATTGATGGTATCACACTCTGAGGAGTGGAATATGTGTAGCACATAGTTGATCTGTATAGAGTAAATACCATTTTATTAAGTAACAAGGAGTAGGCCTCTAACTCAACCCAAAAAGTCATATACGTACGGCCACAGACTTATCTAAAAGAGGTCTGAGGTGGAGAAATAATTCAGATTTAGGCCCTAAGTATAAATTTGCTAGTTGTTATGAACATCAGGTTTTCGATTTCTGAAATATGGCAATGTGAGGCTCGCAATGCAATATCGTTTTTGATTGTAATTGATTCATACCTCACAGGGCTATGCCCCTGGCCATGTCCGCGGCCTCTTCTTTGGCCATGTCTTTGGCCTCGGCCACGTCCGCGGCCTTGGAGACGTCCACGGCCACGGCCACACCCTCCGCCTGGCACTCCCCGAGGTCGCACCTGTACCTCCTCCTCGAACAGAACTCCCAGGCCCCGCCACAGGCTATGGGGCCCCCGGCCACGGCCACGGTGCCCTCCTCGTGGCGGCCTCCCTAAAGGCCTGCCGTGCGGAAAGCCCGCTGCTATGGCTGGAAGAAAAATCAATACATGTCATCTTAAACTACTCTTAGAGGGTGATGTTCAACCTGACTTGACCCAAAAAGTGATATACGTACGGCCACGAATTTATTTAAAAGAGGTCTGAGGTGGAGGATTAATTCAGATTCAAGTCTTAGTGTTTTTCCCTGTCATCTTACCACACTCCTGGATGGCGAGGTTCAACCTGGGTTCCTCTACCTCACCCCAATAAGCAAAATCAGTACAGCCAAAGAGTTAATAGTAAGGTGTTTTTACAGTTGAGAAATATTTAAGATTTCGGCCTGAGTGTTTTTCATTATCTTGCACTACTCCTGGATGGTGGCACAAGTTTCTGCCTGCATACCTCTTACTCGACCAAAAAAATGAAATATGTATGGCTACGGACTTATTTAGAATGTAATAGCCTTTCAGTTACAGTTATGATACACATTAAAATACATTTATTCATGCCATAATTAGATACATACATCCACACATAGAATAATGAACATGTTTGTTTGCTCCAAATACCAGAAAGTCATTTTATGCATCTCACCAGCTTTCCGGCGCCTCTCCCGTGCATTAAAAGCACGCTGGCCACGACGTGCTGCCTGCCACGCCTCATTGTGGTGTTTGGGCTCTGGACGCAGCCCCCCGCCGCTCCTCATCTCGGATGCGCTGGAGATAAAATGTCACATACAGTTAGTAAACATGTATGGACATGTGGTCAATATAAAAAATAAAAGACTACAGTCACAAGCTTATCAATAGAAAATTAAACGTTATATCATTTAGTTACAGATTTATGCAGGTTTACTGTACTGTTAGAATTGTAGTGCACTTACATCTGACCGTTGCCGGTTGGCTTCCCGGTGGTCTACCGTGGAGAAATATTCCGCCCGGTAGGCCCTGTTAAAATCAGCCCACTCCTGGGGGGTCATCGCGTGGTAGTTCGTCATGTTTGCTGTCAAAGAAAAAGTCACTGGTAAGAAACACCAATTCTTTGACACAACAATGTTTTACTAATACAGTTCAGTAAATAGAACACAACACTGATAACAAGCTAAGGTATTGGGAAGTCAATGGCAACACAACAAAAATCAATACATTTTACTGAGAACTCAACATCAAGAAATGGAGATGTATGAATGATACTCACTCTGCATGATTGTTATAATTTCAGATCTTTTCCTTGCTTCCTTGCTGAACTATGTTACGGACATGAGCAACATGGATCCAGGGTGGGGGTTCCTTTGGGAGCCTCCTGGGAAGAATAGGTCCCCAGCAGCCCCTTGCTGTTCGTAGGAGGCGACAAATGGGGATACCAGACTCAGTAGCTCTTTGGTAGAGTGCCCGCTCTGAGTCTGGGAGGTCTTGGGATTTATCCCTTGCCGAGTCACACCAAAGACTTTAACAATGGTAGTGGTCACTGCTTGCCTGGCACTCGGTGAAAAGTTAGTACCACGAAACATGACTGGTCGGCCTGGTGTCAGTATAATGTGACTGGGTGGGGTATTGTGTGGGCCTATGACATGATATCTCAGTGTGGCAGCACTATAAAGAGGGCATTGGGTCCCACTGCTACAAATAGGCACCTCATTTCATAATTCGTTCACCGCCCCTGTGGCGCAAAACTAGCTGAAAGGCTTTACCTTGTGCAGTCTGGTAAAAGAACCCTGAAGGGTTGGCCGGACGTTAAACTAATCCCACAAACAAACAAACAAAGACAGTATCAAGCAATGGGTGGTTGGCCACAAAAAGTGATATACGTACGGCCACGGACTTATTTAAAAGAGGTCCGAGGTGGAGGATTAATTCAGATTCAGGCCTAAGTGTTTTTCAATGTCATCTTATCACACTCCTGGATGGCGAGGTTCAACCTGGGTGCCTCTACCTCGGCCTAAAAAGCAAAATCAGTAAAGCCACAGACTTAATAGTAAGGTGTCCTATGTGGGGGAATAATTCAGATTCAGGCCTAAGTGTATTTCATTGTCACATTAAATAACTCCTGGATGGTGAGGTTTGACCTGGGTGCCTCTTACTTGACCCAAGAAGTGATATACGTACGGCCACAGACTTATTTAAAAGAGGTCCGAGGTGGAGGATTAATTCAGATTCAGGCCTAAGTGTTTTTCAATGTCATCTTATCACACTCCTGGATGGCGAGGTTCAATCTGGGTGCCTCTACCTCGGCCTAAAAAGCAAAATCAGTACAGCCACAGACTAAATAGTAAGGTGTCCTATGTGGAGGATTAATTCAGATTCAGGCCTAAGTGTTTTTCATTGCGGTGTCCTTTCTATGGGACGTTACACACTAAAGACCCCTTGCCACTCTTCGCAACGAGTAGGGTATTGCACCCGGTGGCGGGTTTCTCCTAAACCATATCATGTATTCGGTCACCGCCCTTGTGGCGTAAAATAAGCTGAAAAGTATTACCTTGTGCAGTCTGGAAAGAACCCATAAGGGTTGGCCGGACGTTAAACTACCCCAACAAACAAACATTGTCATATTACACAACTCCTGGATGGTGAGGTTTGACCTGGGTGCTCTTACTTGACCCAAAAAGTGATATATGTATGGCCAGGGATTTATTTAAAAGAGGTCCAAGGTGGAGGATTAATTCAGATTCAGGCCTAAGTGTTTTTCATTGTCATCTTACCACACTCCTGGATGGCGAGGTTCAACCTGGGTGCCTCTACCTTGGCCAAATAAGCAAAATCAGTACAGCCACAGACTTAATAGTAAGGTGACCTAGGTTGGGAAATAATTAAGATTCAGGCCTAAGTGGATTTCATTGTCATATTACACAACTCCTGGATGGTGAGGTTTGACCTGGGTGCTCTTACTCGACCCAAAAAGTGATATATGTATGGCCACGGACTTATTTAAAAGAGGTCCAAGGTGGAGGATTAATTCAGATTCAGGCCTAAGTGTTTTTCATTGTCATCTTACCACACTTCTGGATGGCAAGGTTCAACCTGGGTGCCTCTACCTTGGCCCAATAAGCAAAATCAGTACAGCCACAGACTTAATAGTAAGGTGACCTAGGTGGGGAAATAATTCAGATTTAGGCCTGTGTTTTTCATTCCTGATCTACCATACTCTGCACACACACCACACCAAAACATAGGAATAAATGCTTACATATGCAATGTATATGCTAAACTGCCTAAACAATAAGTGACAAAAGACAATGTATCGCATTGAGCACATTTTTAGAAATAAAGCAGGCCTACTCAGGCATTACTGCTACCATATTTCATGCGATAATGTAAGTGCATCACCTTACATATATACGCATCATCGTACATATACTGAATTACCTCAACTTTGGATGTCCACCACGGCATCAACCAAGCAGACAAACATAAACAAATCAGTTAGGTATGATGAAAATCACAGCATATACATACAGTTACGAAATTTCCTCTTAAAAATCACTATTACAGGGTACCTGGCCCTTATACTATATGATTCCCAATGCTTATTTATGCAATTTGGGTCTGTATTATTTAGAATTATCAAAAAAAATCATGAGAATCTACTTACTGTTGCTTAGATTCGGCCGCACTGACGTTCGGGACGCCCTCTTGCACTTCCGGCCGTCTCCGTTTGTTTAACTTCAGATGGCGCCACGAGCGGCCGCCTTTTTCCCGCCCTATTCTTATATATGTACGGTGACGCATTTATCCGGTGTATATGTACGGTGATTTCTGACCTTTGGCAGATGTTTATCATAATGCCAATTGTTCATATTTATGTTTTCTGGTAGAACCATGTAAATATTTATTGAATTAATCATTATCATTAATATATCCCACTAATATCTAAAACCGACAATTTTACATGCTTTGAAAGCTGTATATGTACGGTGACGCATTTACTACCCCAACCATATCCCATCTCACAGTTAGAGTTCTCCTGTACTTATTACCCAGATTCCTATGTATAATCATTGCTACTAAGAAACCCAAGGTAAATGTGAATTATTTGATGCATATTATAATGCATTTTACATATTTGTTAGTTATGAATACCACATGCCATTCCTGTATATGTACGGTGATGCATTTTCTTCACAATGAATAATCAGACAAAAATCATTAGAAATTGCTGAAATAATAATATATTTATGGATTATTCTTATGCCAAATATTTTTTTTTTTTAAACATTAAAGAGAAAATTACAAAGACATAGAAAAATTAAAGTTATAAAAAGAATTGTATTATGAAAATCATTTCCCTTCATCAAAAATGCCAAAAAAACAGCACATTTTACACTGTAAATGTAAAAAAATATTGAAGATAGAGGTATTAAACTAGGGTTCCCATGAAAGATCTCCTTGAGGTGCAATGATATTTAGTGAAATATTCATTTGTTTATTGTAATTTGTCAACTTTTCATAAAAATTTGTGAAATATAGCCCTGTGGCCCCAATTCGTGAGAATCAACCGTATATATATATATGTAAAGAATAATAACAACTAATACCGTTATCATGAATAAAATGTAATAATTATTACATATTAGTACACTTCAAATAGAATGAAGGACGAATGTGGGGATATTTTTTCATAATTTCTTTATTCCATGCAATGTGAAACTATTTCTAAGTAACTAGTAAAGCACATTAAACATTATGAATGTTTGCTGCATTAGATTTACACAAGTCTGATATCTTACCAAAATACCCGTACACATGAATTAACATTCCACTTCGAAAAATACTGACAAAATAATGAATTCTCCCTCTTTCACATTTAGCATGCATTCCATTTTTTGTGGAGAGTTCACAATCCATATTCCTGAGTAACTGCTGATAAAATTATGCTATATAGCGTAGTGCCATAGGTTTTATGATTTCATACAACCAATGATTAACTCCAGACTATGTGTCTAGACCATATACGCAGACCGTTTAACCACTTAAAATGTTTTTTGTTAGGTTCAAATACATTTTCTCGATATTGTGTAATCTTTACTGTCAATTAAATTATTTATGTACGCATTTCTCCCTACCATGGATAGCACTTTTTCGTACATATTTATAATTGTTAAAGTTGGTTTGAAAATGTATTCATTACAGTAAGAAATATAGCAAATATTTGCATTCTGCAGGAATGTAACTTCTAAGTCAGGATCAACGACAAAATCTGAAGTTGTCTGATACAATTCCAACGAAAACAAAAATCTGAAAAACCACATCCCCATATAGTCTTGATACAAAATTTGGATTATATCACAATATGGACATCAGTTCATCTTTTGTTCTATTTACTTTTTCTTTGACAATTTTCTACGTCATTATATATACAGCCTCACAATTAATCTACCATCTCTTCTCCCTCTAATACAAATAAGGTACAAGTACAGCCGTATTTTTTACGTATTGCTGGTACATGGGGTTACCGCCCCAGCGCTTGGCAGCCGACTTCTCCAGTAGGGGGATACCGCTGACCTTCGTGAGTAGGAGGGTAACGAAGACCGGGGAGACGACGGAGAGCAGCTCGGGCCCGGACATGACTGAAGAGGCCGACAAGAAAAGACCGGACCACATGAGGATCTCCCCAAAGTAGTTGGGGTGGCGACTGAGACTCCACAGGCCTGAGGTGATGAACTTGCCCTACAGAAGTGAAATAAATCATTTTATTATGAAATGCATTACTTTGTTTTATTTGAACTTGGTAAAACATTGCCACAACGTCTCTGAATCGCCAGAAAAATAGCACATAAGTCAACGTTATCATGAAAATCTCCATATGTATTTTTTTGTATAAGTTTTGTTATATGTACAGTAGATTGTAGAAATTACCGAGAATTGAATATTAAATGATAGATGTAGAATATAAGAGTTGCTTTTGATAATGTATTATATTAGGATCCCGAAAACTGACCATATTCCCGTGATACCAAATAAAATGGTAAAAATTTCACAATGAATATTTTAGAAACCACAGTTGAACAATAAGATGGCTCTAGACCCCTAAATTCGACAGCGACAGCATCATTTCTTAAAAGCTACATGCGACATGGGCCTTGAAGAAAAAAATGGACGTTATGAATGGAACATGAATATTTCTCATAGGCGACATGGGACATGGAGAGTTAAATGACAGTCGACATAACCTTTTCTTATATGCGACATTGGGAACCCCCATCAAGGGCCCAAATAAGCAGAGAAGGACTAATGCAACAACAAAATGGAAACTGATATATGAAGTATGAAATTATGAGCGCTAGTTCAAAAATAGAATAACGTAAAGATACACGAGGAAGTATGGGGAAATGACATCTCTATGGACCAAGAAACATGTTCAATGGGTCTAATCTGTTCTAGAAATACTCCCCGGAAATACTACATGATCGGGAGGTGGACAGGCTATTAGTACCGAGAACTGCCATAGGGGGTGCTACTGCGGTGTGTTCCCGCCTTCTCAGACTACAATAGAGATGCTATTAAGAATTCCCGAAAGCACTTTGTATAGTAAATTTAGTACACATACTAATACTTTATAACTAACCATACGTATTTTTAACACTGTACTTCCGTCTTCCTTATTAAGTTCGAATAAATTGAATCTACCATATTCTACTATATCACGACTTATAGTTTATTTGGAACATCAGCGAGGAAATGGCAGATACATCTTATCCACTTGAATTATGTTTCCCAGCATTGTTTTCATGTATTCAGTCGACATTAAGGGTAGAGTAAGAGGACGGGCGTCCCATTTGCAACCGTCGTGTTTGTTTACCATAACTTTAATTCCTTTGTCTATTTATACATATCGTACTTTATATGGACAGGTACATGATTTTGGAAAGGGGAGGGGGGGGGGAGTGTGTCCACATATAGGCTAAGTACTGAAATATTTTGGGGGCATTTTATAATAATTTGTTTAAAGAAAAGCGGACCTCTTTTTTAAATGATTTCCCTCGGGGAGGGGAGGGGGGGGGGGGGGTGTTGGCGCGCCCCCCTCCACCTTATTATGTACGCCTGCTGTTTTGAAATTTTGATTGAAATCGGCTGCTGTTTTGCAAGATATTATATAGATATGATAATCAGTTATTTTTTTCTTGTAGGTCTATGTCGCGCCGAGATATCTTACATATTAAGAGAGATATAAACTTTTTAGCACCACCCGCAGACCCACACGCCCCCACCCACAGACACCCCCCCCCCCCCCAACACACACAAACGATCTCCATCCCCATAAAAAGGAAAAACAGGGTTACTTACAGCGTTGTCTGGGTTGGCTCTGAAGGCTGACTTCTGCCAGTCGGCGACAGCCTCGAAGAAGAAGCCGAGGCCCCAGAGACCCCAGCCGACGTAGTCCCGGGTACACAGGGGCGCGTCACGTCGCTTGGCGTTCAGGATCAAAGTGGGCAGCATCGTCACCAGCACCCACACGGCTATCAGGGACAAGTAAAACGATATAGAATTTAAGTATTTAATCAGTTTATATAAACTTTTCGAAAATATTTTTCAAGGAAAGTTATTGAAAATATGGATTGAAATATAGGATATATTGACGTTAACTGGTTAACAAAATTTATTTCCATGATTTTGCCTGAATTTGATTTGTCATGAAAATATAGCTATACCGACAACACATTGTAGATGTTTATGATAGCAATAATACAATACAAATTTTTTTTATATTAAAAAAAATCAAAACAAAAATCAGGATTTTACAAGCCTAATATCTTCTCTTCTATATATGGATCTCTAATAAAACTGTATATTATATGAACAAGACACGAAGAGATGTTACTCTAAAAAACATCATTATAAGTTATTCTCTTCTATATAAGCTAGTTGTATACCTTCTCAACGTACCAATATACACTACTTTTAATTTGACTAAAGGTTAACAGATTTTAAAAAAAAATTCAAATTAGTAGGTAATTTTGAAATGAAACATCGCTACGTATTTATTATATGGATTTTTATAAACTGTCTGGTATTTAATACCTTGAATGGTCCAGAACATAAAGAATTTTGACGGATTGTTTCTGGTCTGGTTAAACCTCCGGTCATGGCCGTCTTTTAGGATACGCGAGAAAAGATAGAGACCAAGTCTAAAAGATAAAAAGAAAATAATTCAAAATGAAGTCAATGTTAATATTTCCTTAACAATAGATACATTAATATGACTGAATGTTCCTTCTATACTTGAAGCGAAAACTTCTGAAATGAAAGAAGAAGGTACTTAGCTATGTTAAACTGAGTTGTCAGTGGAATGACAGGAAAGGATAGGAAGGAAAAGGCCGCGAGATTCCATGGAAAGCAAAGTTTGAGTAAAGCTGCAGCCCTAAATTCCGAGGGGGTTCAAACAATTCCGGAGGTTAATAGAGGGTTCCATTTAAAATTTTGGAGGGTCAACTCGATATTTCGAAATAAAGTACTATATTATAATTATGTTTCTTAACAATTGATGGCCATAACTATAATATTGAAAATCTAAGGGGGCACTAGGCACCCTCTAAACCCGCCAAACTCCATCCCCATCTATCGCTGGGTACGCCACTGGCTGTGTTAGTGTTTGGGTTTCCTTGTGTACCTTGAAGATTCCAGACCACGAAAAATCTCAGAGGTTGCTGCTTGGCTTCATCAAAGCGTGTATCTTTGCCGTCCTTCATGATCCGTTTTACCAGATAGGAGCCTAACCTGTTCATCATCAAATGTCATGTTATAATGCGTTAATGATTTTAAAACCAAGAAACTCATAGTGGAAGACGTTGGTTGAATACAAATAAAAACAATTTGTACATTTTTGTTGAATAGACAAGCAGAGCATTAATCAAAGCATTAATTTGTCTAATTAATGTTACCTTAATTAACGATCAAAGAAACTGCATCATGATGTCAACTTTCTGTCTCATACCGGTGGACTTAGCAATGTTGATTCAGACAGCAAGAATGCATAGAAAAAGTAATTTTCCGGGCCGCTTAGTACTGGCCATTTGTTATCAGTGTGCCTCACCGGTAACTTTCTCTGCCTCTGGTTTCCAATGCAGCATTCTGATAACCTGGTACGGTTACAGTTAATGATAGAACACAACCTTACTTTGTTTATAATTACATGCAGTATTTTCAAATTTATTTCCTCGATATTACTGGAGTGTCTGACACTGATCCAGTCAATTTTCAGCAGTGCAAATTTCCTCGATTTATAAGTAGCTGATTTCAGGAAAATAGCCCTACCTGATAGCCCATACCATGACGAGCCCAGTCTGAATCTTCTGTCGCTGGAAGTAGGCTTCGCCCCATTGTAGACTCTTGTAGGCAAGGAACAGGAAGGTGCCAGATCCTGGGGAAAAAACGTGATATCAAAAGAGTTACATGAATACTCTAACTCTTGGGTTTACATCAGACAGTTCATGCGAGGCAAGAGGCTCATGGAAAATAGAGTCTTATGCATTTCTAATTTAAATAATTAGTAAACGTTAAATGTGACTTCCCAGGGCTTCGAGCAGCGGTAGATCTACATGATTACAGGCAAGACCTGGGTATATATGGACGATCTGCCCTATTTCCCTTTCTGCCCTGGACGATCTGCCCTATTTTCCTGGATCATCTGCCCTATTACCTTGGAAGATCTGCCTCATTCCCTTCACCCCGGGCAGCTGAAAGATATTGTAGAAACATTAGCTATCGGTGTTCGAAATTAAGGGTGCGCCCTGCGCCCGGCGCGCACATTTCCGCCTACGGGCGCCCGTTGTGTGCACACATTTTCAATAGATTATCATATCTATATGTTAGGGGAGTGCATATACAAGGTCCCGGGTGCACAGTTACAGAATGTTTGCACCCGGCAGGCGCACAAAGTAAAAGCTTAATTTCGAACACTGGCTATTATTCTAGGTGACTGAGGGAGTTTAATTGCCTCAGATGGGAGCCGTCGCGTTAAAGGCCGTCAAAATCACTGCAGAATAAGTAACCACCCAAGTCTATTTACCCACTAGTCACTATCTCGCACTATTTTCGTGCAAGTCAGTGGCGGATTTAGAGGGGGGGGGGGGGGGCAATTTTACATTTCTTTAATGTAAAACTCGTACAAAAGGTAATTAAGAAGAACAAATGTTCAATAGCGACCCCTTTCTTCTTTTTTTTTTTTTTTTTTTTTTCAAAAACCTGGATCCGCTTCTGCAAGTAGCGCGAATTTGAGGGGAGCTACACCTTACAGGGGCGGATGCAGGATTTTGAGAGAGAGAGAGAAAAAAAAAAGGGGGGGGGGGCGTGCTATAGCAAAATTTTCGCCTCAGCCACAGGAATTCTACATACAAAAAAAAAGGTGGATCGTCCACAGTGGGAGAGGGTAGAACGTCCAGGAGACAGGACAGAATGTCAGTGGGGCGGAACTTCTGTTGGGCAGATCGTCTAGATAATAGAACTACAGTCTCTCACCCTTCTATGGCTATATCTGCCATTAAAGGCCCTATTACACTACACGACATGAGCTGCGATATCTACACACTATGTTCATATTACAGATACATTTGCATGGAACAGCCATATAATTATTGAAATTTGGCAATTTGGAGCCTGTTACATATGTGTCACAAAGAATTTTATCTCTAATATGAGTCATTTCTCTACGACATTGTCATATCGCAGCTCATGTCGTGTAGTGTAATAGGCCCTTCAGACCTACAGCTGTCACCTGGCCAGGGCCCGGCAGGGGAGGGGCTTGCGGGCGTGGCGCCGGCTGGGGGTGTGGATGGGGGGTCTCCATGTCGCCCTGTCGAATATAAGAATTGGTCCTGTCACCCTGTCGATTTTAAGAAATTGTCCTGTCCCCCTGTCGATTTTAAGAAATGGCCATGTCACCCTGTCGATTTTAAGAAAAAAGCCCTGTCGCATGTCACTAAGCCAAAAAACGGCCGTGTCGCCCTGTCGATTTTAGGGATCTACACCCATCCGGCTAGCCCAGGCCGAGTGGGGAAACGCACCGGTCGGCCCGAGTTCTCCCCTTAACGTTACCGGGAGGGTCTACCCAGCAGGTAACCCTTACAGCTCCCGCTATCAGCTCCTTGTCAGAGTTAGATCTATAACTACTAAGGACAGTACACCGGCATATCTTTGAAACTTGTATAATAAGTTACGTAATGTACGGTTCTCGGCCATCCCAAAAGCAAAACACTCACCGGCTAAGTCGAAGAATTTCTCTGTCTTGAGGGCTGCGGCGGCAGCAAAACACGCCCACTGGATGCCAAAATCCACCACAGCACTCTTAACGAGTACGTTCCCCATGTCGAAGCCGAATAAACTCATTGAGAACCGCAGTTCATCCACCTTTGCTCGCTACTTATCTGGCACTGCACTTGAGGTGCACAAAAACTGATGTCAACATGTGTGACCCAGTTTCCCGTGCTCCACTTACGTCGACTTTGATTGGTCAATAGATTCTTGACAACCAATCAGAGCCTGGCTTTCATAACAAATCGTCTCATTCTCCAAGCACATCCTTAGGCTCAGATCGCACTGATTTCAACCAGAATTCTGCTTGGAGTTTCTCCACACGAGTAGAGTGCACATGTCACATGTGTGGAGGACTCAGACCTATTGGTGTGTAAGTATCAAAACAAGCCATTTACCCCGATGAATTCGGGTTGAATAGTTAATTTTGTAAATGTTGAAGCCCTAAGATGGCGAGTTTAAAATTGTCATTCGCTCTTCAGGGTGTTATTTCGTTTTCGCAGACAGGGAGTTCAGCTCGTTTCTTGTAATATCGCCCAGTGCCTCATTTGCCTTCCCGCTCCGGTATCACCAACGATTCTACAAAGGAGAAGCTATATTATTTTTGGTATCACTTAGTCCGTTCAGATCCAGATTAGCTATTGCATCACTTTGGGAAACAGTGCGTGGGTCTGATCTCGACAGACAATCCACCTGACAGTCCACGAGAATTTTGCATTTTCGGTTAGACTAGGTCTTCTCATTTTCCTTGAGTTGTTTTATGTTTGCTTCCTTTAGTTTGGAGAATGCCCTTTCCTTCTCTTCAAGATTTTCATTCCTGGTCTCTGATTGCCCGGTCTTTGGCTTCCAGGTTTTGTTTTTAAAGCGATCCGCGCCGTAGGCGCAACGGAGCGTAGCGACGTGATCGCTTTATGCATCAGAAGAGAGGGATATATGTTTAGTTTGCTAGCCCTATGTGAAACTCAGTTTCAGTGAAAGAAGGTCACGGATCGCTTTTTTCCCGCGGACACTACGCATTTCTTGTTCCAGGTCTTTACTTTTTTTTCCCGCTTCTTGGAGTGCCTTCTCATTTGTCCGTCGTTGTCTTTTATGGTCTTATAATTTTCCTTGAGTTGTTTTATGTTTTCTTCCTTTATTGTGGAACCCGTGGGGGTCCAGGTAAGGATAGGCCCTCAGTAGCCCCTGCTGATCGTGCGAGACGACGATAGGGGTGACCCTGCACTGACCAAGTGGTTCTTGGGTTCGATTCCCGGTCAGTGCTTGGTTCACTAAGGGATGAGGTACAGCAAAAATTGATCGCTGGGTTTTGATCCCCTGCTGTTTGCCCCCCCTGTTACCTTCATCTCATAGATTTGATCACCAAAGACAGAATTCTTCCCAACTGGTTATCGCCGTGAAAATGACCCTGGCTGTCGATACGGCGTAAAACACCCAACACAGGGCTCAACATTAAGGGTTTGAACTCGTCTGCCCGTCGGGCAGGTCTAGGTTAAATTTTACCTGCCCGACCCTCAATTTCACCTGCCCGGCTTTAATAGATTATTATCATATCACAGAAATTTTGCCTGCCCTTCAGGCAGGTACGTATCAAAATCTACCTGCCCCACCTCAAGTTTTACCTGCCCTGGGCAGGCGGGCAATGCTTAATGTTGAGCCCTGCAACACTCACTCACTCACATCGATGAAGGATGTGTTTAACAACAACGGAAGTAAAAAGATCTTGCAATTCCTTCGAGAATGCCAATTGATAGATAAAATCTAAGAAAGGATCCAAGAGTCTGGGATCCAGGGGCCACCCTGTGCTCCCGACAGGGGCATCAAAGGCTGGGTGTGTGGTGTCCTTTCTGTGGGACACTGCACACGAAAGACCCCTTGCCACTCTTTGCAACGAGTAGGGTATTGCACCCGGTGGCGGGTTTCTCCTAAACCATATCATTTATTCGGTCACCGCCCTTGTGGCATAAAATAAGCTGAAAAGCATTACCTCGTGCAGTCTGGAAAGAACCCATGAGGCTTGGCCGGACGTTAAACTACCCCAACAAACAAAACAATACATACTTCATTTGTACATATGTTTAAAATTCAATACATTATTATTTTGGATATGGATGCACATGCAGATCCAGTTCACTTCTGTCGTAGAAGGGTGTGTGTGGAAAATCCGGCACTCCGTCTCAAGGACACTGAACTTGGGAATGATCTATGACAAGATCTTGTCCTTCAAACCTCACATTGAATATTTGAGGAGAAAATGCCTAAAGGCCATGAATCTCTTGAAAGAACTGTCCAACACAGAATGGGGTGCTGACCGAGAGATCCTGCTGACCCTGTACAAAGCATACATCCAGTCAAGGCTGGATTATGGTTCTTTAATATACCAGTCAGCAGGGAAATCCTACTTGGACAGACTAAACCCCATCCAAAACCAGGGCCTACGAATATGTCTTGGCGCTTTCAGAACATCACCAGCCAAAAGCCTACACCTGGAGGGCAATGTTCCACCTTTACATTTAAGGAGGGAAAAATTGTCCTTACAATATGCAATAAAGGTCAAAGCTGACAAGAGAAACCCAACACATGATACCATATGCCGCACACATAACAGCGCGTTGTTCCGGGTAAATCCAAGGGTGGCCAAACCATTCTCTACCTCTGCTAAATCTGTAATCAGAGAAGCAGAGATACCTTTGAACATCATCAGAGAAATAAGACCACCCAAGGACCCACCATGGTCCCAGAGTAAACCTATGGTCATCCTGGAACTATGCAATAACAAGAAGAACGAAACCAACCCCTCTGCTTTCAGGAACAAATATGGAGCCCTGAAAGACCAATACAGTGATCATTTCCCCATCTTCACTGATGGGCCCCGTGGGGGTCCGGGTTAGAATAGCCCTCAGTAGCCCCTGCTGATCATAGGAGGCGACGATAGGGGGGACCCTGCACTGACCAAGTGGTTTTTGGGTTCAATTCCCGGTCAGTGCTTGGTTCTCTAAGGGATGAGGTGCAGCAAAAATGATCGCTGGGTTTTGATCCCCTGCTGCTGGCCCGCCCTGTCACCTTCATCTCATAGATTCGATCACCAAAGTCAGAATTTGTCCCAACTGGTTTTCTCCGTGAAAATGACCCTAGCTGTCGGTACGGCGTAAAACACCCAACACTCACTCACTCACTCACTCTTCACTGATGGCTCTAAAGAAGGAAATAGAGTGGGTTATGCAGTACATACAGAGTATGGGGACCTGACCGGTGCCCTTCACGGGCAAGCCAGCATTTTTACTGCTGAAGCACGTGCTCTGGCGCGTGCACTAGACTGGATCAAAGTATCAGGACACAGAAAGTTTATCATCTTCTCAGACTCAAAGTCCTGTTTACAAACTATCCTACAACATCAGCCTAACAATCCCATAATCAGAGATATCCAGCAAAGTCACACCAACCTGAAATCGGTTGGCAAAGAAGTGATTTTCTGCTGGCTACCTAGCCACATTGGAATCTCTGGTAATGAAAAGGCAGACCAAGCAGCCAAGGGGGCCTTGGCCCTAAACCCTGAGGTTGCTAGAATCCCACACACAGACTTACTGCCACTAAGCAAAACAAATTTGCGGTCTAAGTGGCAAAGCGACTGGTACAAACAGGAGAACAATCTTCTACACTCTGTCCAACCCAAATTGGAAGAGAAAAGTGACAAAAGCCAAAGAGAGTGCCTGACAAGGTCAGAACAGGTGAAACTGGCCCGTCTTCGGATGGGCCACACCAGGCTGACACATGAACACCTGTTGAAAGGTGAAGGTGCTCCTATTTGTCAACAGTGTAACACCAAACTAACGGTGGAGCACATCATATTGAAGTGTAAGAAGACGGATGATAGTCGCAAGCGGCATCTCCAATACAGAACATCGATGAAGGACGTGTTTAACAACAATGGAAGTAAAAAGATCCTACAATTCCTTCGAGAATGCCAACTGATAGATAAAATCTAAGAAAGGATCCAAGAGTCTGGGATCCAGGGGCCACCCTGTGCTCCCGACAGGGTCATCAAAGGCCGGGTGTGTGGTATCCTTTCTATGGGACATTGCACACTAAAGACCCCTTGCCACTCTTTGCAACGAGTAGGGTATTGCACCCGGTGGCGGGTTTCTCCTAAACCATATCATATATTCGGTCACCGCCCTTGTGGCATAAAATAAGCCGTAAAGTATTACCTTGTGCAGTCTTGAAAGAACCCATAAGGGTTGGCCGGACGTTAAACTACCCCCACAAACAAACAAACAATCCTCTTCAAGGAGGGCCTCAGGGTTTTCCAGCCAAACAGATATCCCGTCATAGAGGGGCTGGATGATCTTGTACAACTGGAGGTAGTTAACCTTTCCGCTTGCCATCACACACCAGAATGGGTCTGTGACTTTTACTTACATGATAGCCAGGGCAATGATGGTAGCTATGACCCTCTTGTCAGACAAATCAACAGCTACACTCTGGACTTTCAGATTTGGCCTCTCTTGGCTGTGGATGATGTTTAGGAGCTTCTCAATAGATGGAAGGTGGTGCACAATTTCTGCTGCAACTTGGAAAAGCCCATTGAACCTGTTATCCTCGAACCAACTGATTGTTGAAGAGGAGTGACGGATTGTTGGTCTAACCTGCCCAGCACTACCACACCAAGTGACAGTTGTCACTTAGAAGTTGCCAACGGTAACCTGCGTGACAACCCAAGATTGTTTAGCAACCAGGGTTGTGACATCATCATTATGTGATGTGATTCAGGAAAACATGTGCTCATCAGGGTTATGTGATGTTAGGTTTCCCTGGTGACTCCATTTAATGAAGTTAGCATCATGATTGGAAATGAGTGTTGGTATTTAGTGGTTTCGCCTTAAATGGCTCTTCAGGTGCGAATTTTTCGAAAATTATATAGAAAAAATTCCATTGATAATTTTGTAGGTTTGAATAAATTAATATTATTCAGGCTGATTTATATTTTCGGCAGGCCCATTCAAATTTTGTAATAAAATTGGTAAATTCCCTATCTTTTTGTTTTAAATAAACACAATTATTTAGTGAGGGAAATGGGGTTTGGTCAATAAGGTGGTAGGACTATGTCCATACACTAAATAATTAGTGTGTAATGTCACGGGTTGACACGTTATGGTTAGTTCAGATTGAATTTATTTTAGACGGTATAGTACCATTTGGTGTAACCTGGAATTAATCCATTAAGTTAAGACCCTGAGGGACTATGGATGATAATCTTTGCATCCAACGTTTTCCTCTTTGTCCCGTTCTAGTTGTGCTACCTCGGAGCCTGGGGGGGATCGAATAAAAGATAAAACTGATATTCGGAAACCCTTTGTTAGGCCCGGGTTTTCGGTCGGACAGGTGTTAAAATGCCTGGCGACGGTGGTATCATGATTATGCTGAATGTCATGAAAGTGGCCTTGAAATCGTGTGAGTAGTCGATTTTTGGTCTGGCCCACATAATGTATATTACAATGTTTACAAGTGATTAGATAGATTAAGTTACTGCTTTGACAGTTAATGTTGTACAGTGGAGTAAACCACCGATCATTGGATAGTGATTTAATCCAAGAAGGGTCCGATAAAAGAAGGGTCCGATAAAAGATTTTTGTTCAGAAGTGTATCCCGATCCAGATCAAAAGCCCGTTTTAAGGAAGTCTGGACAAGGTGTTTTGGGTAGCCGCGTCTAATGAAATGAGAGCTTAACATCAGAGCATTCTGAATAAAGTCAGAGTCTAAGGTGCAGATTCTCCTAAGTCGTAAGAATTGAGAATAAGGAATACCTTTTAAGATATGCCGTGGATGTTCTGATGAATATAGAAGATAGTTATGGCTATCTGTTGGTTTACAAAATAGGGTGGTATAAATTGTACCAGTGGCTGATCGTTTAATAGTTAGATCAAGAAAGTTGATCTCGCTAGTGGAAGTTTCTACCGTGAATTTAATGGTCCGATGTTGAGAGTTTAAATAACTAACAAAGTCGTTAAGTGACTCTGGGCCATAAGTCCAGATGAAGAAAATGTCATCGATAAAGCGTTTCCAAATAAGGGGTTTCAGTTTATATGAGTAGACATATTTGTCTTCAAACGCTCCCATAAAAAGGTTAGCGAAAGAAGGGGCCAATTTTGTGCCCATGGCTGTGCCGCCTATTTGGAGGTAATGTTTATTATCAAAATCAAAGTTATTAAGGGTTAGCACCAGTTCAAGTAACTTACAAATGGAGGAGTTTGTGGGGTTGAGAGATGGTTCTCTATTCTCGGAAAGATATTTTGCGACTGCTCTAATGCCCTCGTCATTAGGGATGTTAGTATACAGGCTTGTGACATCCAGGGTCGCTAGAATAGAACCGTCTGGTAAAGTGAGAACCTTTATGATATTTATAAGGTGACCACTATCCCTTACATAAGAAGGTAATTTGGGTACTAAAGGTTGTATGAAGTGGTCTACGAATTGGGAAATGCGTTCAGTGGGAGAGTCGTTAGCGGAGACTATGGGTCTACCTGGAGGTGGTATTTTGTTCTTATGGATTTTAGGGAGTAAATAAAGTTTAGGGGTTCTTGGTTGTTCAAGTACCAAATATTTAGCGGTTTTCGCTGTAATCTCCTTGTGTGTCTCCATAAGATTGACCGCCTTAGCTACTAGAATGTTGTGGTTGAGAGTAAGATCAGTAGAGACCTGCTTATAGAAGGCATTATCAGATAATTGTTTTAAACCTTCATTAATGTAAACAACACGGTTCTGAATCACTACAGCAGAACCTTTGTCAGCCTTTTTGATGACTATAGAGACGTTTTTGCTTAGAGAGGCTTTTGCTTCAAACTCAGCCTTAGTCATATTGCGCCTGAAAGGTTTAGTAGTGCTTTTGTAATTTTGAACAGTGGCCTCATTAAGGAGACTCATATGTTCTAAAATGGGTGGAGCTGGAGGGTTCCACTTAGATGGATTCCGAAATTTCTGATGACCAAACGGAGTGACCTGAGTGGGTTCCGTGGGCTCAGTGGGGGAGTTTTCAGTGACAGATGAATCTGTAGTGAATTTAGACAATGCTAGATGGCGTTTGATACTGAGGTGGAATTTAGTGATATCTTCAGATAAAATACCCTTGTCGGGGGCAGATGGGGTGTCTACAAAAGTGAGACCTTTAGAGAGAAGGCTGAGTTCAGCATCAGATAAAGAGTGATCTGAGAGATTAACAACACCTTGGAAACTGCTGGTAACTTTACTGTTGGCACTGTTATTCAAATTTGAAGTTTGATACAAAAGTGGTAGATAATCAAAATGAAAATCAAAAAGGACAGATGTAAAGTCCTCATCTAAAAGCCAACAGTCCAAATGGGTTGGGAGTTTGCATGTTGAGGATTGTTCATTTACTGTTCCCGATCCAAGAGACGCTGCAAAAGGTTGCGTTCTCGGTTGGAGAGGGTCATCGCGGTGCCGCTGTTCGGGTCGCGGTCCCGGCGATTCGGGCGGCAGTCGTCTCTTCTCTGTACCGGTCGGCCGGCAGGTGCCGTCGGTGGGCGGTTGGGTGACTCTCCGTACGGTGCACGGCGTCCTTGGTTCTGACGCCTCTGGGCTGGGCGACGGGTGTTCCCTGAGCCCCAGGCAGAGCTGTGGATCTCGTTCCTGGGTGGTATAGCACTCACTTGATTGAAGCTGTGTGGATCTCGACGAGGGGGTTGAGCATCCTCGGAAAAAACAGCCGACTGAAAACCCTCCTGAGTTGAGGGATTCTGGGTGTTCGACACTTGTTGGTAAGGCTGAGTGCGGGGGTTGGAGACACCCGGGACATTTGAGGGGATCAGGTTAAGGGGGATACCCCTCCACAGGGCGGCCTCAGGGCCACCCCAAAGGTCGGCAGACTCGCGATTTAATTTGGAGTTCAGGGTAGCGGTGTCCCGTTCTACCAATTTCCTGGCCAAGTCAACGGCCACCTGGTAGTTGTACTGGATGGTACCTGATGTGTTGCGGTGGCGAGCGTAAAGCTTTTTGAGTCCTTCGGCGTTTGTTTCCACAGAGATGTGGTGAGAGGCCGCTCTATTCTCCAGAAGAGAGGCAACCAAGTTGAGGGTGTTGCGGGCTTGGTCTCTTCGGAGCGTGACACACTGGATGGCTGCTAGGGGGGTCGTGATTAGACCGACAGGTGGCAAAGTGCCAGCTGACCAGTCTGGGAAGCGGCCAATCCTTGACAGATATCTGGTATAAGATGCCCTCAGACTGGCGTTGTGTTCACATGGCAGCGCTGCCCTATAGGAACGCCAAGTCTCGATGGCCTCAGGGAGGATGTCAGCGTAGTAGGCTTGGCGTTGCATGGGCTGTTGTTGGATGGTGCTTGCGCTATGGTATTGAGTGACGACATCTAGGTCATGGTTCACAGTCGGCTCAGGGTTAATTCTCTGGGCAATGGTCACAGCAGGAGTGTTGTTACCAAGGGTAGCATGCACAAGACTGTCGTCATTATGGGGTTCCTGTAAAGAAACAGATCGTTTAAAATTGATCATGAAGAAGAATGACAATTGCACATTTTACTGCATCACTACTCACAACCCAAAGAATCCGCCTATTGCCGAAATAGTCCGAGCAAACTGGCCCTTACTCGGTCGGTCCAAGACCACACGACCCTTAGTCGATTCTAAAATTATCTTCGGACTACGACGAAACAATAATTTAAGCGACTCGCTGGTACGGGCCTCGACAAAAACTGGCACTAAAAAACCAGGACTAGCTGGCCATCCTTGCAATAGACCAACGAGTTGCCGATATTGTCCTTTAATGAACACGAAAGTTAAAATTAAATCACTATCCAATGATCGGTGGTTTACTCCACTGTACAACATTAACTGTCAAAGCAGTAACTTAATCTATCTAATCACTTGTAAACATTGTAATATACATTATGTGGGCCAGACCAAAAATCGACTACTCACACGATTTCAAGGCCACTTTCATGACATTCAGCATAATCATGATACCACCGTCGCCAGGCATTTTAACACCTGTCCGACCGAAAACCCGGGCCTAACAAAGGGTTTCCGAATATCAGTTTTATCTTTTATTCGATCCCCCCCAGGCTCCGAGGTAGCACAACTAGAACGGGACAAAGAGGAAAAACGTTGGATGCAAAGATTATCATCCATAGTCCCTCAGGGTCTTAACTTAATGGATTAATTCCAGGTTACACCAAATGGTACTATACCGTCTAAAATAAATCCAACTGATTGTTGACTTGATGTTTTCGGTGCGACATTGAGCCTCCCATTTGTCTCGGATGCCATTCTTCCAAGCGGACCAATCAGTTCTGATGTGGTTCTAATGGCTCGAAGTGCAGCATTTTCCTTCTTCCATCGATGAAACTTCCTCCTTTCCTCTGTCTTTCTCTTGAAGTTGGTCTAGGTATTTCTTGCTGTATCTTGCAAAACCAAGCAATATGTGCAGCATGCAGTGATGTTTTCTGCTGGCTACCTAGCCACATTGGGATCTCTGGTAATGAAAAGGCAGACCAAGCAGCCAAGGGGGCCTTGGCCCTAGATCCGGAGGTTGCTAGAATCCCACACAGAGACTTACTGCCACTAAGCAAAACACATTTGCGGTCTAAGTGGCAAAGCGACTGGAACAAACAGGAGAACAATCTTCTACACTCTGTCCAACCCAAATTAGAAGAGAAAAGTGACAAAAGCAAAAGAGAGTGCCTGACAAGGTCAGAACAGGTGAAACTGGCCCGTCTTCGGATGGGCCACACCAGGCTGACACATGAACACCTGTTGAAAGGTGAAGGTGCTCCTATTTGTCAACAGTGTAACACCAAACTAACGGTGGAGCACATCATATTGAAGTGTAAGAAGACGGATGATAGTCGCAAGCGGCATCTCCAATGCAGAACATTGATGAAGGACGTGTTTAACAACAACGGAAGTAAAAAGTCCCTGCAATTCCTTCCAGAATGCCAACTGATAGATAAAATCTAAGAAAGGATCCAAGAGTCTGGGATCCAGGGGCCACCCTGTGCTCCCGACAGGGTCATCAAAGGCCGGGTGTGTTGTGTCCTTTCTATGGGACATTGCACACTAAAGACCCCTTGCCACTCTTCGCAACGAGTAGGGTATTGCACCCGGTGGCGGGTTTCTCCTAAACCATATCATATATTCGGTCACCGCCCTTGTGGCATAAAATAAGCTGAAAAGTATTACCTTGTGCAGTCTGGAAAGAACCCATAAGGGTTGGCCGGACGTTAAACTACCCCAACAAACAAACTACTGGTAGATTTTGGTGAGTCTATTGGTATGAGAGGGGGCTCAATGTATAGTCAAGCTATGGTAAAGCTAAATAAATCCAATACCCGGCCATTGGATTTGTGGGCTGTGAGCCATGCTCTCTGTGATCAGAATAGTTTGAAAAGAACATTCTGGGAAGCAGAGGGAGCCTTGTGGCTCTGAGAGGGCCTTAAGGCTGGAACAGGTTCCAGCTCAGGCTGCAGCCCACCATGTCTTATGACATAAGGGAAGGCTGAGGGAATCAAGTGATTGCGCCCGGTGGCTTGTTTCTCCTAAACCATATCATAGATTTGGTCACAGCCTTGTGGCATAAGACAAGCTGAAAAGCATTACCTTGTGCAGTCTGGAAAGAACCCATAAGGGTTGGCCGGACGTTAAACTACCCCAACAAACAAACATCTTTTCTTATTCTAGTGGTGCAGGTTTTTGTTGTTGATTAGTGTTCAGTGTGGGTAGTCGAGGGGCAGTCCAGGTGTCAGTTGGGGGATTCAGGTTGTGGGTCTGGGGGTCTGGTCCCCCGTGGGGATTCGGGGTGGGGGTTCCTTCAGGAACCTCCTAGGAAGAATAGGTCCCCAGCAGCCCCTTGCTGTTGGTAGAAGGCGACAAATGGGGGGACCAGACTCAGTAGCTCTTTGGTAGAGTGCCCGCCCTAAGTCTGGGAGGTCTTGGGATTTATCCCTGGCCGAGTGACACCAAAGACTTTAACAATGGTAGTGGTCACTGCTTGCCTGGCACTCGGTATAAAGTAAGAATCATGAAACATCACTGGTCAGCCTGGTGTCAGTTTACTGTGACTGGGTGGGGTACTGTGTGGGCCTATGACATGATATCTCAGTGTGGCAGCACTATTAATTCAACTCAACACATAAGTGGCTGAATTCGCGGTATAAATTCCACCTTTTATTAACGAATAAATGTTTAAATATACTTCTTTTTTTTGTGTGGAAATTTTTAAAAGAAAACAAAAGAAAAAAGTGGGGAGTAT
This sequence comes from Lepidonotus clava, assembly GCA_936440205.1. Classification (NCBI taxonomy): domain Eukaryota; kingdom Metazoa; phylum Annelida; class Polychaeta; order Phyllodocida; family Polynoidae; genus Lepidonotus; species Lepidonotus clava. The sequence goes on from OW387147.1 coordinate 20,379,513, forward strand.
ATATATGTCCAATTACTGGCCCTGCCGAGCGTCCGTCTCTTTCAGGTGGCTAACTGCGAGTGACCTAGAATAGAGGAACACACATTGGGGTTTAGTGAAGGGTGGCACCTTCTGGTGTTGGTACAGTAATACATATATAAAGATACTTTATATACTCCATTAATTCAACTCAACACCTAAGTGGCTGAAGTCGCTGTATAGATTCCGCCAACTGCCAAGTACCGTCAAAGCCACAACGTGACAAAGTTAGAAACCTAATATCTGTCAGAATATGATGACAGTGATGAGGATATCCTTCTGTCAACGTCAATGCGGCCCTGAAGAGGACGTGCTAGGTAGATCAGAGCCGCTAAGCTCTTCCAGTCGCCTGTTTGGCGAATGTCCTCCAGTGATATACCAATTGAGTGCATGTAAGAAGCACCCGCATGCCTCAAGGAATGCAGCCCCACTTGGTTGGGATCCTTCCCAATGCGTTTGAGAAGAGCTTTCAAGAAGTTCAAAGTGGCTGTGTATGACAAAGGAGAATACCCCTGGCCGCGTGGAACCAGGAAAAACGGGTCATCCTCATTGACAGTAGGAATGTCCCTCAGGTGTTGCTGAATCCAATGCACAGCACAGAGGGGGGAACCGTGTGCGTAAGTGACTGGAATATTAATCACTCGTTGACCAAATTTAATCGTCTTAGTGCTGGAAATCGTGATCAGCATCCCCCATGGAAAATAGCGGATTGATTTCCGACGTAGTACATGGACATCCGTGATATGGGAAGTGACTAAATTACTCTTGCGTAGCAAAGTTCTGAAAGCCAGGACAATACAAGCCCACGTACATCTCTCAGTCGCATCAGACAGATTCACTTGTCTGTACATAGCCAACAGCTCCAAGAAGTGAAGGGTCGGTCGCACCGGCACAGGGTCCCCCAACACCCTACGGAGACCTGACAATGTAAATTTCACCAAGTAGTCATCCAAGAAAGATACATTATATCCATACATTTTATGCAGTTGTGTGATCGCACTGACATAATTGATGGTGCTAACATATTTCAGCTTTTCCGACAAATATACAATATATCGGCACATTTGCTGAGAATTAGCCGGTAACAGCGCTGAGCCAATTAATTCACAGAATGTCATATATGACTTCCATTGTGACGAATGTGTTCTCCATGAAGTGTCTGCAAGCGCGTGGCCTCTCAATTCCTGGGCACGATCATCCAGTGAATCCCTTAAGTCAGACTGATCTGTAGCAACACATGGAAGACGGAAAATATACATCAGTACAGTCAAAATTTTCCACACGAGATAAGAAATCAGGAATAATGTTACTTTCTCCACTGATATGCCTTGCAACAATATGGCAATTATACATAACTGTAAGCCAAAATATATCTCGAAGCATGGCCATAGATATAACATTGCCACTGCGGCCTTTATTCAGAGCCCAAACAACCTGAGTATTATCTGATTCACATAAAACTCGTTGGTCTTTCCACACAGGCCCCCATCTTCTGACGGCTTGTAGAACTGGATATAGTTCCAGCAAATTGATATTCTCCACCGGTATGTCAGGAGTGTCACATAAAGTGTGAGTGGTTATCCTCCGAAGAAGATAGCGATTCGAGCCATGAACCGCAAATCCAATCAGATTTGTATACTGCTGCATAACCCTTAAAACTTGAGTCACAAGAGAAGGTACTTTCAGGGAGTTCATGGTGTACTATAGCGGATCTTCCATTAAACCATTGTGCAAAAGAGTTCCACCATGCAATATCCAAGTGAAATTCACTGCCTTTTTTTTTTTTTTTAAACATGTTTATTACCCTGAGACAATACAAGTAGGCTATCAGCCTGTTTTCATTGCTATCTCAGCCTAGGCGTACATATCTCTGATTTGGTTTAAAGCCCTTAAGCAAGCTAATGACACGGTGACAGAATGTTCGGCCACCCTGGACAAGAGTAGCACAATGACCAAGAATACCTGCCAAACGCTGGATTTGCTTCTTCGTGGCCCGGCGTTTCTGGTTGAAGAACCTTAGTTCATCACGTAGCTTTTCTAACTTACCCTTAGGCAACTTTAGATGCATCCTTATCGAGTCAATCTCCACACCTAGATAAATTACTTTCGTTGAGGGTGAAACAATTTTCTTATAAGCTATGTGGAAACCAAGGTCACGTAACAGTGAGTGCAAGAAGAACTGAGCCTTTTTACAGGAATCATAATCGTCGCCCATGACTATGAAGTCATCAAGGTAGTTCACCGCTTTGATACCATGTTAAGCTAAGTAGCGGACAATGGAATCGGATATCCTAGAGAAAATAAATGGCGCAACCCTGGTGCCAAATGACAAGAAATTGTCGACTAGCAGTTCTCACCATCTATTTCCCAGAGCAGTCCTTGAAATTTCCTATCAGAAGGCCTTATCGGAACCGATCTATAGGCACATGAGATATCGGTTACCGCCATATAGGAACCCTTGGTTAGGTTGTCAGTCACGTCGTCCATGGTTTTATACTTAAACGTGGAGAATGTCTGTTCCATGTAATTCTTCACTGAACGGCCCTTAGGTCGAGAACAATCAGTTATGTTCCTAGCACCGCCTGTAGCTTTAGGGACCGCGCCCATAGCATGAACACAAACTGGCTTAGTGTCAGAAATAGTAAATTTCCCTTGAGAAATTTCGGAAGTGATGATAGCGTCAACTTCCTCCTTAGAGGCTACAGACGCTGAGTAATAATTTTCCGTAAAGTAGTCAGCAATATTGGCGCCAAGGTCTATTAATTTGAAGCTGTTAGTAATCCCATCCAATAGAAATAACGCATCTTCATCATCTTCTCCGTACATCAACATGTCCTTCCAGGCACACGGCCGTAGAGGAGTCAGCACCCCATCTATGTAATGTGGATACTGTCTGGACCATAACGCTGGAAAGGGAGTTGGCAGGGCACATAAATCAGGTAACATAGGATAAACAGTAACAGAGCCGGCACTACTGTCGGAACCTATATTGTGCAATATATCCAACTCGGCCAGTGGGTCAGTGCAATCGAAACTGTCCGAGAGTGGCCCTGCTACTTGATCAACCACATTCGAGGGGGCTATTACACCAACGTCAAGGTCTGGTAGTCCACAAGCTGGTGCTGACTGAAACAGCTGATCCATAACGGCTGAGCTGTGAACACTATCCCCGAATGCAGTAACCTCATCCTATGCCTTTTTGTTAGTGTCCGGGCATTTGCGGATCACCTCGGCAAGACCCGCAGATATGTTTTTGATTGCAATCCTGCTTGTCACATTTACTCTGATTCCATTTCAAGCAGACGTCTTTTGGACATCTGAACCAAGGGACCTTAGACTTTTTGGTGGTAGTCGAGGGTTGTTTCACCGCTATGGTATTTTCAGCACTCAAATGAGTGTAGACAGCCTCATTATCTGCCGCCACATGCACTGGTAGGAGGCCAGCCAAAACCTTGGACGTTACCAGATATTCATACTTAGCCAATGCTTCTGAGGTGAAACTAGCGGTCATCCCTTTCATCGCAACAAATTTGACATGTTCCAGATAATTCAGAACAGGATAGTTAGGCAAGTTATATCTGGCCATGCACTCGGCTACTGAAACCATTCCAAAAACTAATTCTCTGAATGATAATTCATCATAGCTTTTGTCAGCAGGGATATAGAAATCTGGTCGCATCCAGTGCTTAGAGCGCTTACCCTTAGATTCTGAAGGCTTTGAATCCGAAAACCAATCCTGATGTAGAAGGGAATGCGGCAGGAGGGTGGGGGAACAATCGGCACACCCACATTTCCAGGAGTACTCTGCATTTGGCCCCATCCAGGCCATCCTTGTGACAATGAAGGGTTGTGTGGCGGGACTACCGTAGGATGTGGTAATCCGTGAAAGCCTTCCGGAGAGACCTTAGTAGTCGAGGATAATCCAGTAGATGATAATCCATGAACTGACCAGATGGGTTTCGCTACACCTAACCCAGCTTGCATCCCTGTATAAGGAATATGGTGTGATGAAGGGACAGGAATCGAAGATCCAGTAGGATATGTGAAAGCCTGATGAGCAGGAATGGAAGATCCAGTAGGATATGTGAAAACCTGATGAGCAGCAGGACCACCTCCTAGAGAAGATCCAGACGAGAGACCCGGCGGGGCCATTGAGTCCCCCACTGCCGCTGTTGTAGTAGGTGGAACAGGCGGAACAGGCGGAGCAGGCGGGTAACCCGGCATGACCGGTTTGTCTAAATGGACACCAGCGGCATGGTCAATGCGTAGAGCGTTGACCGCCATTGTAAGTTCCGTCATTTTCTCATTCATGATAGAAATTTCACCTCTGGCCTCATGTAATTGAGACCTATAATCTTCATGCCCTTGGGATTTGAGACATTTTCCAAAAAGAGGGGAGTATATATATGTCCACTTACTGTCCCTGCCGAGCGTCCGTCTCATTCAGGTGGCTAACTGCAAGTGACCACAATCAAGGAGGAGGACAAGGCGATGCAGGACAACGGGCCGCCGTCCCCAGCCACCTACTGTGACCGTCATCTGAGGGTACCCCCGCCCATTCACCGACCCCTGCCACACCCGGCACACCCCCTGCCACACACTCCCGGAACCAATCCGCCACTGCAGCCAGGCACGTTGGTCGTGGCCAAGCAGGTTGACGAGATGAGCCTCAGACATTACAGGGGTAGGTGTGACAAGACGGGCCTCAGACACTGCTGGGGGGCCCCGTGGGGGTCCGGGTAAGAATAGGCCCTCAGTAGCCCCTGCTGATCGTACGAGGCAACGATAGGGGGGACCCTGCACTGACCAAGTGGTTCTTGGGTTCAATTCCCGGTCAGTGCTTGGTTCACTAAGGGATGAGGTATAGCAAAAATGATCGCTGGGTTTTGATCCCCTGCTGTTTGCCCGCCCTGTCACCTTCATCTCATAGATCCGATCACCAAAGACAGAATTGGTCCCAACTGGTTTTCGCCGTAAAAATGACCCTGGCTGTCGGTACGGCGTAAAACACCCAACACTCACTCACTCAGTTCCACGCATTTCTCTATTGCAGCTTTCATATAACGGCACCGAGAGTTATAAGGACGCTTATGTCTCCTAGCACATGCCGTGCAGTCTTCCCTTTGGATTTGAGACATTTTCCAAAAATAGGGGAGTATATATATGTCCACTTACTGTCCCTGCTGAGCGTCCGTCTCATTCAGGTGGCTAACTGCAAGTGACCACAATCAAGGAGGAGGACAAGGCGATGCAGGACAACGGGCCGCCGTCCCCAGCCACCTACTGTGACCGTCATCTGAGGGTACCCCCGCCCATTCACCGACCCCTGCCACACCCGGCACACCCCCTGCCACACACTCCCGGAACCAATCCGCCAATGCAGCCAGGCACGTTGGTCGTGGCCAAGCAGGTTGACGAGATGAGCCTCAGACATTACAGGGGTAGGTGTGACAAGACGGGCCTCAGACACTGCTGGGGGGCCCCGTGGGGGTCCGGGTAAGAATAGGCCCTCAGTAGCCCCTGCTGATCGTACGAGGCAACGATAGGGGGGACCCTGCACTGACCAAGTGGTTCTTGGGTTCAATTCCCGGTCAGTGCTTGGTTCACTAAGGGATGAGGTATAGCAAAAATGATCGCTGGGTTTTGATCCCCTGCTGTTTGCCCGCCCTGTCACCTTCATCTCATAGATCCGATCACCAAAGACAGAATTGGTCCCAACTGGTTTTCGCCGTAAAAATGACCCTGGCTGTCGGTACGGCGTAAAACACCCAACACTCACTCACTCAGTTCCACGCATTTCTCTATTGCAGCTTTCATATAACGGCACCGAGAGTTATAAGGACGCTTATGTCTCCTAGCACATGCCGTGCAGTCTTCCCTTTGGATTTGAGACATTTTCCAAAAATAGGGGAGTATATATATGTCCACTTACTGTCCCTGCTGAGCGTCCGTCTCATTCAGGTGGCTAACTGCAAGTGACCACAATCAAGGAGGAGGACAAGGCGATGCAGGACAACGGGCCGCCGTCCCCAGCCACCTACTGTGACCGTCATCTGAGGGTACCCCCGCCCATTCACCGACCCCTGCCACACCCGGCACGCCCCCTGCCACACACTCCCGGAACCAATCCGCCACTGCAGCCAGGCACGTTGGTCGTGGCCAAGCAGGTTGACGAGATGAGCCTCAGACATTACAGGGGTAGGTGTGACAAGACGGGCCTCAGACACTGCTGGGGGGCCCCGTGGGGGTCCGGGTAAAAATAGGCCCTCAGTAGCCCCTGCTGATCATATGAGGCGACGATAGGGGGGACCCTGCACTGACCAAGTGGTTTTTGGGTTCAATTCCCGGTCAGTGCTTGGTTCACCAAGGGATGAGGTACAGCAAAAATGATCGCTGGGTTTTGATCCCCTGCTGTTTGCCCGCCCTGTCACCTTCATCTCATAGATTCGATCACCAAAGACAGAATTCGTCCCAACTGGTTTTTGCCGTGAAAATGACCCTGGCTGTCGGTACGGCGTAAAACACCCAACACTCACTCACTCACTCACTGCTGGGGGAGGAGCGACAGAACGAGCCTCAGACACTGCTGGGAGTTGGAGCGACAAGACGAGCCTCAGACACTGCTGGGGGTTGGAGCGACAAGATGAGCCTCAGACACTGCTGGGGGTTGGAGCGACGAGACGAGCCTCAGACACTGCTGGGAGTTGGAGCGACAAGACGAGCCTCAGACACTGCTGGGGGTTGGAGCGACAAGACGAGCCTCAGACACTGCTGGGACGAAGGAGTGTGGCCAGATGCCTGATTCACTGGGCCTGTCCTCCCTGCCCGCCGCCATCTTGACATGAAAAAAGAGGGGAGTATATATATGTCCAATCACTGTCCCTGCCGAGCGTCCGTCTCATTCAGGTGGCTAACTGCAAGTGACCTAGAATAGAGGAACACACATTGGGGTTTAGTGAAGGGTGGCACCCTCTGGTGTTGGTACAGTAATACATATATAAAGATACTTTATATACTCCATAAAGAGGGCATTGGGTCCCACTGCTGGAAAGAACCCATAAGGGTTGGCCGGACGTTGAACTACCTCAACAAATCATTTCATACATTCGGTCACTGCCCCTGTGGCGTAAAACGAGCTGAAAGGCTTTACCTTGTGCAGTCTGGTAAAAGAACCCTGAAGGGTTGGCCAGATGTTAAACTAATCCCACAAACAAACAAACAAACTGGGATCTGGTTGGCTATCTGGCTGGGTGAGTTGGTGAAAAAGTAAGATTTTGTGAGTATATTTTTGACTTATCTGGATCTTCTAGTGCCCTAATCTTCTATTCCTCTCTCCTCTTGTCTTTGATCTTCTCCCTGTCTGTCTTCTCTCTTCTAATACGCCAATCTTCTCCCACTCCAAAAAATTCACGTCGCCATTCGTCTTAGACAAACCGGAAACAAACCAACATGGCAGACAACTGGAAGTTGGTAACGGATTATGTCCTGCTCACTCACATAAGACGTTGCGTCAGTGACAGGCAGAGGAGAATTGTATCCCCTCCTGCACAGGAGAGTTGAAGTCGCCTGCTCCGTATAGACAAACAATGCAGAATATACCCCATGGGGTCTGGGTAAGAATAGGCCCCCAGCAGCCCCTGCTGATTGTAAGAGGCGACAGGGGTGACCCTGCACTGGCCAAGTGGTTCTTTGGGTTCAATTCCCAGTTAGTGCTTGGTTCACTAAGGGATGAGGTACAGCAAAAATGATTTCCAGGTTTTGATCCCCTGCTGTTTGCCCCCCCTGTCACCTTCGTCTCATAGATTCGATCACCAAAGACAGAATTCGTCCCAACTGGTTTTCTCCGTGAAAATGACCCTGGCTGTCGGTACGGCGTAAAACATCCAACACTCACGCTATGAGTAGTTTCTGTAGTGGAAGGCATTTAACGATGTCCGGGACACATTCACTATCAAACAGCAGTCCAGTCACCCCAACCTTTAGATTTGGGAAGTGATCTGACCAACCCTGCAAGTCAGAAAGATTGCTTGTGAAGCAGTGAGGAAGTTTATGTCAACTGCGGTCTAAGTGGCAAAGCGACTGGAACAAACAGGAGAACAATCTTCTACACTCTGTCCAACCCAAATTAGAAGAGAAAAGTGACAAAAGCAAAAGAGAGTGCCTGACAAGGTCAGAACAGGTGAAACTGGCCCGTCTTCGGATAGGCCACACCAGGCTGACACATGAACACCTGTTGAAGGGTGAAGGTGCTCCTATTTGTCAACAGTGTAACACCAAACTAACAGTGGAGCACATCAAATTGAAGTGTAAGAAGACGGATGATAGTCGCAAGCGGCATCTCCAAAACAGAACATCGATGAAGGACGTGTTTAACAACAATGGAAGTAAAAAGATCCTGCAATTCCTTCGAGAATGCCAACTGATAGATAAAATCTAAGAAAGGACCCAAGAGTCTGGGATCCAGGGGCCACCCTGTGCTCCCGACAGGGTCATCAAAGGCCGGGTGTGTGGTGTCCTTTCTATGGAACATTGCACACTAAAGACCCCTTGCCACTCTTCGCAACGAGTAGGGTATTGCACCCGGTGGCGGGTTTCTCCTAAACCATATCATGTATTCGGTCACCGCCCTTGTGGCGCAAAATAAGCTGAAAAGTATTAGCTTGTGCAGTCTGGAAAGAACCCATAAGGGTTGGCCGGACGTTAAACTACCCCAACAAACAAAATAAACAAACAACTGTCCAATGCGGGCTTCTATTGTCTCTACAATGAATCACTGCTGGCTTTTCCAAGTAAGAAGCCAACTTTATTTGGAAGTCAAATGCCTCATCTTGAATTGAGTAGGATGTGTTGAACAGCCTTGGAGCAAAGGCCAGTTTCCCCAATTGCAAATGTAAGTGCTGCACATCTCTCCTTCAAGAACTGTTTCATTTTCAAATCCAACAAATGTTCATGAAAAGGGTGAATTCCCAATGTTGGCCACACTCTACTCTCTTGGTTTATTTGGTTCAACAAATGTTAATGCTTTGGAAAAACAAAATTGGCCATGCAACCAAAGAAGTGCAGGGGTCCCTCAACATCACTTATTTTGAAGGTAAACTGACCACAGAGATGGTCTAAATGGCAGTGACTATCCATGAATTGATATTGCTTTGGAAAGTATATAGATGGACAGTTTATGCGAAGACATTTTCCACCCCGTCGGGGACCAGGGTGAGGGCTCCTGTTGGAGCTCCCTGGTAAGAATGCTTCCTCAGTATCCCCTGCTTGTCGTAGGAGGCGACTAAAAGGGGAACCCTGTGCCCCCAACAGGGTCATCAAAAGCTGGGTGTGTGATGTGCTTTCTATGGGACATTGCACATTAAAGACCCCTTGCCACTTTTCGCAAAGAGTAGGGTATCAAACCTGGTGGCGGGTTTCTCCTAAGTCATATAGATTCGGTCACCGCCCTTGTGGCGTAAAACTAGCTGAAAAGCTTTACCTTGTGCAGTCTGGTAAAATAAAAACTAAAGGGTTGGCCGGACGTTAAAATAACGACAACAAAAACAACAACAGGACATTTGGCCCCAAATCTCTGACCTGTAAAGTAAAGACCAATCTGTTTTAATGATTCCATTTATCACCCCCGTGGGGATCCGTGGTGTGGGTTCCTTTGGGAGCCTCCTGGGAAGAATGTCCCCAGCAGCCCCTTGCTGTTCATAGAAGGAGACAATTGGGAGACCAGACTCAGTAGCTCAATAAGTATAGTGCCCACTTCAAGTCTGGGAGGTCTTGGGATTTATCCCTGGCTGAGTCACACCAAAGACTTTAACAATGGTTGTGTTCACTCCTTGCCGGGGTTGGCCGGACGTTAAACTACCTCAACAAACAAATGGCTCTCGGTCTAAACTACAAACCATGAAACATAACTGGTCAGCCCAGTGTCAGTATAATGTAACTGGGTGGGGTATTGTGTGGGCTTATGACATGATACAGCAAAAATGATTTCCAGGTTTTGATCCCCTGCTGTTTGCCCATCCTGTCACCTCCATCTCATAAGATACAATCACAAAAGACAGAATTCGTCGAAACTTGTTTTCACCGTGAAAATGACCCTGGCTGTCTGTATGGCGTAAAACATCCATCACTCACTCACTCTTCTTGCAGAAGCTCCTCATGGTGCCTCCGCTTTCTTTGCCTGTTTGGTTGAAGATTGTATGTTGCATCTCCACAAATTTCAGCTGCCTTTTCATCATCTTCATATATGATGTGGGTTGCTCTTAATGTCATTGCAAAGGTTTTTATGAGGTAAAACATTGATGCCTTCAGTCCTGCTTTTATGTTTTCTTCTGTTGATGTGTAGTGCTCTTTCAGTCTGGAAAGAAACCATAAGGGTTGGCCGGACGTTAAACTACCCCAACAAACAAACTTTCTAGCTTAGAAAAATTGCTCCGCCCCCGTGGTGGTTCCTGGTAAGAATAGGCCCCCAGTAGCCCCTGCTGATCGTAGAAGGTGATGATAGGGGAGACCCAGCACTGACCCAAGTGGTTCTTTGGGTTCAATTTCCAGTTTGTGCTGTGGTTCACTAAGGAATGAGGTACAGCAAAAATGATTTCCCGGTTTTGATCCCCTGCTGTTTGCCTGCCCTGTCACCTTCATGTCATAGATACAATCACCAAATACAGAGTTCGTCCCAACCCGTTTTCGCCGTGAATATGACCTTAGTTGTGGAAACAGCGTAAAGCATCCATTACTCATTCACTCACTCAAAATTGCTCGACAGCAGCATCTTGCTTGGGTTGGTTGGTCTGTTGCCCTGCTCTTCCGCAAATTCTTGTTTAAAATGAACAAAGTGGTTTGACAATTGCAGCATGCCGCATATCAGTCAGCACTGACTTCTCCAGCAGTTCCCCTCTCTTTCTTATGCATGACTTATTCATACAATCTCTGCCCAAAAAGCAGTACTGTTTCATTCGTCTGACATATCTTGCCTACTTCATCGTGAAATCCCCCCGTGGGGATCCGGGGTGGGGGTTCCTTAGGGAGCCTCCTGGGAAGAATGTGTCCTCAGCAGCCCCTTGCTGTTCGTAGGAGGCGACAAATGGGGAGACCAGACTCAATAGCCCAGTCAGTAGAGTGCCCACTTTCAGTCTGGGAGGTCTTGGGATTTATCCCTGGCCGAGTCACACCAAAGACTTTAACAATGGTAGTGGTCCCTGCTTGCCTGGCACTTGGTATAAAGTAAGAACCACGAAACATAACTGGTCAGCCCGGTGTCAGTATAATGTGACTGGGTGGGGTATTGTGTGGGCCTATGACATGATATCTCAGTGTGGCAGCACTATAAAGAGGGCATTGGGTCCCACTGCTACAAATAGGCACCTCATTTCGTATTCGGTCACCGCCCCTGTGGCGTAGAACTAGCTGAAAGGCTTTACCTTGTGCAGTCTGGTAAAAGAACCCTGAAGGGTAGGCCGGATGTTAAACTAATCCCACAAACAAACAAACAAACATTGTGAAATCTTCGTCCTTAAAAATCTGAGTGACTTCAGGTATGTTCAAGAATGACACAGGAACAGGGCTTGCACTTGATACCTTTTGACAATAAATTTCTATGTGACGGTAACGATCCTTTTATAGTCTTCATTATAAAATCCTTTGCAATTATCATAGGTAATCATGGTGCACCCACCCTGATTCCTTTCTCAGATCATTTCTTTCTCTTTGCCCCCATTTGCTCCATATAATATGATCCAAGTAGCAAAGCGACTGGAACAAACAGGAGAACAATCTTCTACAGTCTGTCCAACCCATATTAGAAGAGAAAAGTGACAAAAGCCAAAGAGAGTGCCTGACATGGTCAGAACAGGTGAAACTGGCCTGTCTTGGGATAGGCCACACCAGGCTGACACACAAACATCTCTTGAAAGGTGAAGGTGCTCCAATTTGTCAACAGTGTAACACCAGACTAACAGTGGAGCATATCATATTGAAGTGTAAGAAGACGGATGGTAGTTGCAAGCAGGTTTATCCTAAACCATGATTATCATATATTCGCTTGCGTTAAAGCTCCATCACTCACTCATATATTCGCTCACCGCCCTTGTGTTGTAAAATAAGCTGAAAAGTATTACCTTGTGCAGTCTGGAAAGAACCCATAAGGGTTGGCCGGACGTTAAACTACCCTAACAAACAAACAAAGCCCAACTGGAAAATGTTTACGTCCGAGGAAGCAAAATCAGATTTATGATTTTACCGGACATGTTAAAGAACGCTCCAATGTTCAAGAAGGTCCAGGAAAAAGGCGGCGGCGCCGGGAGAGGAAAGTCTGCCATTCTGCGAGCCCAAGGGATCTAGGTTGGGGGTTCCTTCGGGAGCCTCCTTGGAAGAATAGGTCCCCAGCAGCCCCTTGCTGTTCATAGGAGGCGACAAATGGGAGACCAGACTCAGTAGCTCTTTGGTAGAGTACCTGCTCTGAGTCTGGTAGGTCTTGGGATTTATCCCTGTCCGAGCAATGCATCTCCAAAACAATCCCCTGTGGGGGACCAGGTTGGGGGCTCCTGTTGGAGCTCCCTGGGAAAGATGTTTCCTCAGTATCCCCTGCTTGCCGTAGGAGGCGACTAAAAGGGGAACCCTGTGCCCCCAACAGGGTCATCAAGCCCCGTGGGGGTCCGGGTAAGAATAGGCCCTCAGTAGCTCCTGCTGATCGTATGAGGCGATGATAGGGGGGACCCTGCACTGACCAAGCGGTTTTTGGGTTCAATTCCTGGTCAGTGCTTGGTTCACTTAAGGGATGAGGTACAGCAAAAATGTTCGCTGGGTTTTGATCCCCTGCTGTTTGCCTGCCCTGTCACCTTCATCTCATAGATTCGATCACCAAAGACAGAATTCGTCCCAACTGGTTTTCGCCGTGAAAATGACCCTGGCTGTCGGTACGGCGTAAAACACCCAACACTCACTCACTCACAGGGTCATCAAAGGCCAGATGTGTGGTGTGCTTTCTAAGGGACATTACACATTAAAGACCCCTTGCCCCCCATGGGGAACCCCGTGGGGGTCCGGGTAAGAATAGGCCCTCAGTAGCCCCTGCTGATCGTATGAGGCGACGATAGGGGGGACCCTGCACTGACCAAGTGGTTTTTGGGTTCAATTCCCGGTCAGTGCTTGGTTCACCAAGGGATGAGGTACAGCAAAAATGATCGCTGGGTTTTGATCCCCTGCTGTTTGCCCGCCCTGTCACCTTCATCTCATAGATTCGATCACCAAAGACAGAATTCGTCCCAACTGGTTTTTCGCCGTGAAAATGACCCTGGCTGTCGGTACGGCGTAAAACATCCAACACTCACTCACTCACTCCCCCCATGGGGATCCGGGGTGGGGGTTCCTTCGGGAGCCTCCTGGGAAGAATAGGTCCCCAGCAGCCCCTTGCTGTTCGTAGAAGGCCACAAATGGGGAGACCAGACTTGGTAGCTCAATTAGTAGAGTGCCCGCTCTGAGTCTGGGAGGTCTTGGGATTTATCCCTGGCCGAGTCACACCAAAGACTTTAACAATGGTAGTGGTCACTGCTTGCCTGGCACTCGGTATAAGTAAGAACCACGAAACATGACTGGTCGGTCCAGTGTCAGTATAATGTGACTGGATGGGGTATTGTGTGGGCCTATGACATATCTCAGTTTGGCAGCACTATAAAGAGGGCATTGGGTCCCACTGCTGCAAATAGGCACCTCATTTCATAAATTCAATCACCGCCCCTCTGGCGTAAAATTAGCTGAAAGGCTTAACCTTGTGCAGTCTGGTAAAATAACCCTGACGGGTTGGCCGGACGTTAAACTAATCCCACAAACAAACAAAGACCCCTTGCCACTCTTTGAAAAGAGTAGGGTATCAAACTCGGTGGCGGGTTTCTTCTCAATCATATAGATTCATATAGATTCGGTCACTGTCCTTGTGGTGTGAAACGAGCTAAAAAGCTTTACCTTGTGCAGTCTTGTAAAAGAACCCTAAAGGGTTGGCCAGATGTTAAACTAACCCAACAAACAAACAAAACAAAAAAGAACATCGACGAATGACGTGTTTAACAACAACGAAAGTAAAAAGATTCTGCAATTCCTTCGAGAATGCCGACTGATAGATAAAATCTAAGAAAGTATCCAAGAGTCTAGGGTCACCCTGTGCTCCTAACAGGGTCATCAAAGGCCGGGTGTGTTGTGTCCTTTCTATGGGACATTTCACATAAAAGACCCCTTGCCACTCTTTGCAACGAGTAGGGTATTGCACCCGGTGGTGGGTTTCTCCTAAACCATATCATATATTCGGTCACCGCCCTTGTGGCGTAAAATAAGCTGAAAAGTATTACCTTGTGCAGTCTGGAAAGAACCCATAAGGGTTGGCCGGATGTTAAACTACCCCAACAAACAAACAAACAATCACTAAGGGCTGAGGTACAGCAAAAAGATTTCAAGGTTTTGATCTCCTGCTGTTTGCCCACCCTGTCACCTTCATCACATAGATTAATCACCAAATGCAGAATTCATCCCAACTTGTTTTCGCTGTTAGGGTGACCCTGGCTGTCGCTACAGCATAAAACACTCAATATAATATGCCCTGTCATCTTCATATCATAGATATGATTCACTCTGGGAAAAGAAGTCTGACAGGTTGGCTGGACGCTAGAACTAATTCAAAATTTCAAGCATCTATCTAAACCTGAAACAAGGAATAGATCCAATTTTCAAATGTCAATTGTAAACAAGATGTTGAATTTGTTCAGCCTATTAAGTGCATAGCTCAAGAAGTGGTAGGCATGGAGCATCCCAACATCGCTGTAACCTTCCACATGGCCTTGGACCTTGACCCTGAGGTTGTTAAAATTCCACATACAGACTTGCTCCCACTAAGCAAAGCACATATTAGATCAAAATGGCAAAGCGTCTGGAACAAACAGGAGAAGAATGTGGTCACTGCTTGCCTGGCACTCGGTATAAAGTAAGAACCACGAAACATAACTGGTCAGCCCGGTGTCAGTATAATGTGACTGGGTGGGGCATTATGTGGGCCTATGACATATCTCAGCATGGCAGCCCTATAAAGAGGGGGCATTGGGTCCCACTGCTACAAATAGGCAGCTCATTTTATATATTATTTGGTCACTGCCCCTGTGGCTAAAACGAGCTGAAAGGCTTTACCTTGTGCAGTCTGGTAAAAGAACCCTGAAGGGTTGGCCGGACGTTAAACTAATCCCACAAACAAACAAACAAACACCACAGGGACGGTGACCAAATCAAACCCTTGTGTGGTTGACCGGACATTAAACTACCCCAACAAACAAACCATGTGCCCCCCACAGAGTCATCAAGCCCCGTGGGGGTCCGGGTAAGAATAGGCCCTCATATCAGTAGCCCCTGCTGATCGTATGAGGCGACGATAGGGGGGACCCTGCACTGACCAAGTGGTTTTTGGGTTCAATTCCCAGTCAGTGCTTGGTTCACTAAGGGATGAGGTACAGCAAAAATGTTTGCTGGGTTTTGATCCCCTGCTGTTTGCCCGCCCTGTCACCTTCATCTCATAGATTCGATCACCAAAGACAGAATTCGTCCCAACTGGTTTTCGCCGTGAAAATGACCATGGCTGTCGGTACGGCGTAAAACACCCAACACTCACTCACTCACAGGGTCATCAAAGGCCAGTTGTGTGGTGTGCTTTCTAAGGGACATTACACATGAAAGACCCTTTCAGGAACCTCCAGGGATCTGCCCTGTGGGGTTCCGGGTAATAAAAGGCCCCCAGTAGCCCCCGGTGATCGTATGAGGCTACGATAGGGGGGACCCAGCACTGACCAAGTGGTTCTTTGGGTTCAATTCCCAGTTGGTGCTTGGTTCACTAAGGGAGGAGGTACAGCAAAAATGATTTCCAGGTTTTGATCCCCTGCTGTTTGCCTGCCCTGTCACCTTCGTCTCATAGATACAATCACCAAAGACAGTATTCGTCCCAACTGGTTTTCGCCGTGAAAATGACCCTGGCTGTCAGTACAGCGTAAAACACCCAACACTCACTCACTCGCCTTGTCCAGTCTGGTATAAGAACCCAAAAGGGTTGGCCAGACGTTTAATTTACTCAACAAACAAACAAACACTAAAGACTGACCAAGTCAAAACGTGTGTCTGAAAAGTCAGAATTCGTCCTAACTTGTATTTGCTGTGAAAATGACCCTGGCTGTCGCTATGTTGTAAAACATCCATCACTAGCTCACTGACACATTCACTTTAAAAGTGGGAAACAGGGAATTTGTAAATTTGATTTAAAAAAAAAAAACGGAATTTTGTTTACTCAATTTCAGGAGTTCCTAATTCTTAAGGTCTTTAATATTTTTAGACTAGAACATTTTAAGATTAGAATAAAATATCAATATCATGACAGCGATCATTTTCCATGGGACAAGGAAAACTCTGTGAAAATACAGGGAATTTATTTGAAAGCCTTGAGTGGGGACCCTGCCAAATACATACTCTCATTCTAATATTTTGTAATAAACGGGAGGCTTTAATGAATTGCAGCGGTTTTTTCATTGCATTACTCTTGTATAACATGCTCATGAAAGCATGATTTTCAGGCATGAAATCCAGGTGTGAAAGTCGGGCATGAAAGCTAGGCATGAAATCTACGTGAAAGTCAGGTGTGAAATCCACATGTAAAGTGGCTGGTATGAGGTAGGTGGCAAAGAAGACTAGAGGCATATGTAAACTGCTCGAGGTTCATTGGTCAAAAGACTGGTCAGCCTTTTATAAGAAGATGCACACCCATAATGCATCAGTTGTACGACATGACCATATTTGTTAGTTAGGCATGAGTGAAAAAGTTGGGTGTGTAACCTACTCATGAAATCCATGCGTGAGCACGCATGAAAATACATCCAAATGCCTGAAAATTGGGTAGGGAAGATTAAACAACTGTTTCTGTTTACAGTTGTCACAATATCATGTTTGTGGCCAAACGTCGGCAATTGTTTATGGCCTTAAAATGCAAAAGAAAAGAAAACTGCCAAAACATGTGCAAGACCTTCAGACGGTACATTTCTAACCAAATTTTGTTTTTGAAAAATACCCCCAATTTTAGGTTAGGGCCAAAAACTTAGGATAGGTCGGGTTACCCAAATGCAACTTTTGTTTCCCCTGGCCTTACTTACGCTAATGAGATACAGTAGAAAAATAGGTGGAGGTCAAGTTTGTTCAATGTAGGAATAGTATCCCCAAAAGGCCTCATATTCGGCACTACAAAGCTTCCTTACAAGGCTTTATATTCACCACCACATAGCTCTTAACAACATTCATCACCACATAGCATCCTCAGAATGCTTTAAATGAAACACCACATAGCACCCACAGAACTCTTTATATTCAACAATACATAGCCTCCTCACAGGGCTTTACATTCAACACCACATAGCATCCACACAAGGCCTTACATTCGGCACTATATAGCTTCCTTACAAGGCTTTACATTCAGTACCACATAGCCTCATAACAGGACTTTACATTTGGTACCACATAGCTTCCTCACAAGGCTTTACATTTGGCACCACATAGCTTCCTCATAAGGCTTTAGGTGAAAGGCATACGCTTGGGCCAGCGTACCATTATAGGAGGATGGCAGAGGATGCTGGGTACCAGTGTCTCCCTTAGAGAGGGGTAGCAGGGACAGGCAGTAGGGAAGTGGCAGCGGCAGGGGCAGCAGTGCTCAGCGCTGGTTGTGGTACCAGCTAGCCAGAAGTAGTCGCGGAGCGGCAGAGCGCAGGCCGCCTCTGCAGGCGACTCATCAGTAGTTGTAGCGGGGAAAGTAAGAGTAGTGCAGCTGCCAGTGGCAGGGAGCAGTTGCAGGAGGGGCTGACTGGAGGACTGCAAACAACAGGAGGAGCACTGCACCAACTAGTAACAGATACAGCGCTGATATCAAATCAGAGCCAGGGCTGGGAGAGGCAGCAGGCAACCGACTAACCGTCCCTATCAGGCTGAATAGGCGAGGACTACCAATCCTTTGTTCTATTCTCAGAGTGATCCCAGTTGATCTGACTGACTACCTATGATTGTAGGATCTGCTATACACTTCTGACCCGAGTGGGTAGGAACTGTATCTACACTAACTTGTCAGGAGTGCTGGCTCAGTTTCACTTGGCTTCCTGCTTCACGTGCAGACTCTGCCTATCTCTCCACACAGCCCTTGAGTACACATGCTGGCAAAAGGAGTGAAGCCACATAGACCGAAATAGCAGTATGTTGACAAAGCCTGGAGTAAGACTTGGCCAATAGAAATCTCCAGTTGGACTTGGCTGGCTTAAATCCGACCAGTACTGTCTGGAGTGATCAGGCTAACACCCGAAGGAAACCAGAGAACTAGAACCGGGAAACTGAATCGCTGCACCCCACAAGTAAGGTGCTCGCTGGCCGCTCTGATCTCTGTTTACATAGACTTCATTGAGTTGGAAAGGGGTAGGATGTAGAGGATCTACTACCAGTAAGGTTGGGCATGTTTTAGGGTACTTTGTCGCTTTAAAAGATTGTTGTTTTTTTTACTGTGTTTTTTTATTAGTGTTTAATTTCACAATGTTGTATGTGGATAATTTATATTATAAAAGATTTTTGACCTTGTCTTTTTTTTATATATTAAACTAACATTCTGTTTCACAGTACCGTCACAATCATACCTATAATCCTATTGAAATGGATCTGTGAAAAGACGGCTCCCTCATTTGTCATATGATAATGTTTATATTTCGCCAGTCCCTTAGTACTATGTAATATTTGAATCGGATACTGTCCCATACGATGTAGAGATCGCCGTGCTGTGTGAGGAAGGGATACCCATGAGCAATGGTAGTGATTATATAAGAACTAGAAAGCCATAAATAATTACCTGCAAATGTGTTTTTGAATAGATTTGAAGACATTTTTTTATTAAGAAAAACAAGAAAAATTACAGTTTTTCAAAAAAGATCTCTCAGTCTTACAATTACGTTTTTTTCTTTTGTTCGTTCCATGTTCGTCCCTTGTCTCACATAATAACTGATTAATGGCAACTTTTGATAAGTTTGTATGATAGTTACAGATAAAGAATGTCCGTCTCTAGGGATTAACCCCATTGCGACAGTGCTACATGAAAACAATCAAGATGTTTGGTCTCGTATATAAAGCCCTGGTGGAACGAAATCATTTCTTCACTTTTCTTGTTCTACAGGGTAACTGACGCACAAGAGCAACTTAAAATTGATATTCACTTGAAGGGAACAAATACTGATTCAACGTCTAGAAAACAATTGATTTGGGATCTTTCTTATGCTAAAATCAGTGCCTTGCTTCACTTCAAAATCTTATATTTTTTTTCTCGATGATTATAAATCTTTAGTAGGATCTGTGGCAGCAGGGCCCGTTCCCACCCCCTATGTTATAGCAGTAGCCTGTGGGAGGCCCATTGGGTAGGCCGACAGCAGTGGGATGGGGCTCTCTGTACCATTCACTGGCCATTGATTAGTCTACCGCCTATCGACCACGTCTTTAGGGCGTAGGGGGATGATTGGAGGGTAGGGAAGCAGGGAGAGATAGGGGGAAGGGGGTTGTAGTGGTTAGGAAGGGAAAGGGTGTGCGTCTGTGAAAAGGTTATATAAGGGTATGAAGGATATAGGAATGGGGAGATTTGAGCAATAGACCTCGTGCAGATGGCATCGAGTTTCTTCAAAATAAGGCTAACGCCATGTTGGCGACCAACCTTTTGGAAGTATAAATTTGTATACTTTCTGTAAACTGATAACTTTATATTATGTGGTTATATAACTTAAGGGTATGAAGGATATAGGATGGGAAGATTTGAGCAATAGACCTTGTGCAGATGGCATCGAGTTTTTTCAAAATAAAGTTAATGCCATTTTGGCGACCAACCTTTTGGAAGTATAAAATTGTATTTTTTTCTGTAAATTAATAACATATTATGTGCTTGGTGTCACTGTTGGTCTTTTAATCAAATACATTTTTACATCTTAGATTAAAATTGGTACTACTATACTACTTGGCCATCAAATGAAATCACACCACCCTGTTTGCTCAGGGTCTATGTGGATAGGAAGGATGGGCTTGGAATAGTGTAGGGGGAGGTGTTGGGATCAATATAAGGTCGGGTTAAGGAATTGGGTGAGAACTACAACGTAAACAGTGTGGACGTCGTAGTAGGGACGTGTGTGAATGTAAGGAATGGGCTAAGGTAATGTGGCAGTGTGTCTATAAAGATACTAATGTGACTATTCTTTTTCAACTGGGTAATACGAGTTAACTTAATTAGCATACGCAGGTTCTCTATATGGTCTCACTGACTCTGATATGTCATGAATAGTTTATTAATCAAGTGTTGTTAGAATTGGGTCTATGATGTTCTATTGATAAATATTTTCCCACCATTTCATTGTATGTAACTGTTCTCACTGAACATGACCGCAGTTGTTGATTTAAAACAGGGATGTAACTTTTCAGATTTTTGTCTGATTTCAGATTTTTCATATTATCTCATCAGAAAACAATTTTCAAATTTATTTCAAGACGTTGTTTTGTAGCATTTTAAGATAACTTCAAATTTACTTTATGGTGTTCAGACTTTTTCATTAACCCTGAATTACATCCCTGGTTGAATTATCGTAGAAAAAAACCTTCCTCACTGACTCCTGGCAAACGGATTTTGTATCGGACAGTTTTGTGTTTCAACTGGGTAGGCCTAGTACAAGTAAGCCTTTGGCTATACTTCATTGAAACCAAAGCATAGGTGTATACAGTATCAGGTGAACGATGTAGACTCGTGACAACAAGGTGTCTGCTCACTGCATAGTTTTCTTTCTCAGTGGAATACGTTGAGAGAAAGGCAGGGTGGCAACGGCGCTGGCAACTGAGAGAATAATTCAGTGTTGGATAAAACAGGATATTTTAAAATTCCTCAGCTTATAAATGTGGGTTCCAGAATTCATTCCTGTTCGTCATCTTCCAATTTAACACTATTGATTTAGTAACAATACTGACACTGCTATGTTATACTGCCTCGATATATTTGAAGCATTTATGAAAAAATTAAGATTTTATTTGTATTACGGAAATGGTATCATCTATCCTAACTTGCATATTTCATATCAACGCCTTCTTATACCAGACTGCAGCCCTCTAAAAATCCAACTTTTATGTATTTTTTAGAACCCTGTACGATGCCTGCTGGAGACCACGCCCACTCCCAGTGTGATTGACAGGAGACCACGCCCCTTCCTGGTGTGATTGACAGGTATGACGTCCGTCACCGATAGCCAGGCCCCGCCCCGCCGGGCCACCAGGGGGGACCATGCCCCCGCCGAGGAAACTACAACCCACAAAAACATTGTCCTCAAGTAAGTTTCAGCTTTTTATAATTTAAGATTTTCAGGTTGCATGCCATTCTAAACGTTATTTTTACCTTTCTGACTTTATTCAGAATTCAGAATTATCTCCACATCTGCCACCTATTCTTTATACAACATCAGAGAAACGTTATATTTCACATGTCTCACCTGATCCAATGACCCCCGCGGGGGTTCCGGGGTGGTGCTTCTGCTCCTGGGAAGAATATAGGCCCCCCAGTAGCCCCTGCTGATCATACAATGCGATGATGGGGGATCCAGCACTGACCAAGTGGTTCATTGGGTTCGATTCCCAGTTGTTAGGGTTCACTAAGGGATGAGGTACAGCAAAAATGGATTTTCAGGTTTTGATCCCCTGCTGTTTGCCAGGCCTGTCACCCTCATCTCATAGATATGATTGCCAAAGTATGACCAAGTCAAAACATGTGTCTGAAAAGTCAGAATTCGTCCAAACTTGTTTTTGTCATGAAAATGACCCTGGCTGTCAGGACAGCGTAAAACATCCATCACTCACTCACTCAGTCACTCGCTGACTCTGATCCAATAAAAATTATATTCTAGAAATTCCCCAATCCTAGAAAATAGTCTTAAAAGAAAAAGGGGTATCAGAGCTACTGTAGAATCAAAATAAAGATATAATTGTAAGGGTATTATTTGTAGCGCCGATAAAACTGAGGCGTCAAACAAAAGGTTGAAGCTTGAAAAAATGAAACAGTAATTATATTATTATTGAAGTGCAGTGTATAATTGTATCATAAAAGACATCAGTGCATGGTTTTACTTTGTGCCTCAAAATCAATAGGTAGCCCTGGGCACAATGGCGTTAGTGATATTCACGTCCTCAAGCCATCCCAAAGCGTCCTTGAGACGAGACTCCTTCAAAGAAAGTGTCCCTAATTGGGGCATTCATGTGTGTGGAGATTAGGTTCAAGCACTATCTTGCTTCACGGCCGAACGGATTTTTACCGATAAAACAAAACTGCAGGTATCTATATAGCGTTCAGTACCCATTGAATGCTATATAATACTAACAAACTTAAAAGTGTGTGTGCTTGCGTGCGTGCACACGTGTGTGCAGGTAGTTGTGTGTTTCCGTTGATATTATACCATTGTACTTAGGTAATATATCACACATGTAAATATATGCAAAATAGATACTAGATGGAATGTGGCATCACGATGTTATATGGAGCTCCCTATCCACCCAAGAAATAATGTATATCATACGAAGTTGTTTTTTCTCTAACCAAGGCTAGAGCCCTGCTATGATTACAGGTACCTCCCTAGGAACTAATCTATATTGTCATTTGATTATGATCTTAATATCAGGACAAGTTCTCATTTTTGGAATAAGAAAAGGACTGAATAGAACGAAAAGCTAGGTGTGCCAACAATGGATAACTCTGATTCCATGGTACTCAGCCGTTTAGATACAAATCTATTTCCGCATCACATAAATGTTGAGAAAACTGTTGGTAGTAAGTGGTGGGTAAGTGGTGGGAGCTTGGTAAAACATAATTGACTCACAACTGACAATTTCTAAGAGTTTTATTTAGATCTACTAGACAAACTTTCAGCAATTTTTTTTTTAAATATTGTATTTATCCTGGTCAGGAATTGGATTACTCCAGTATTCATTCCTGGCCAGCCATAACTTAACACATAAGATATTTGGAAAAGGGAAGACAGATGATTGGGTATTTACTTCAGGTGGGTGGCTGTTCAAGGTAGTTAGGTAGTTAGGTAGGCATTTACAAGGTAGTTCGGTAGGTGGGCGTTTACAAGGTAGTTACCAAAGTGGGCATATATTTACAAGGTAGTTACGTAGGTGGCCATTTACAAGGTAGTTACGTAGGTGGGCATTTTGCTCAGAAAACGTTAAAGGACAAGGCACCAACAACCTAGTCCGGGTGGTCAAAGCCAATTGGCCTATTGTACTCTCCGACGAGCCTCATGTCCCTCTCCTCAAACCCATCCGCCACCGTCGACCCAATGAAAATGTCACGCGCCTTAAAAAAACAAAAATAGTCATAAAAGGGGCATTAAAAAAGAAAGCGAGACGCAGTTATTCTGGGTGCCACCACCTGCCATTTGGAAGCTTGTGAAGAAATGGTTTTAAATTTGCTTTGCATGTGTTGCCTGAGGAAATAAGCACGTGTTCAAAATGGAAAGCGTGTGTTTATACAAGATGGAGTTGAGGGAAAGCATTGTGGCGATTTAGATTTGCTTTTATTGTATTCGATTTCTTTTCTACATTGAGTGTAAGAACACATCTGAGATTGAAGCTGTCCAATTGATAAGCAAAAATAAGTATTTCCAGCTATCTTTAGTGTCATGACTGATTTTTTCTTGATTTTTACGGCAAGGGCAATTATGATTTAAGTCTTTTATTTCTGTGATCTATGATTGTTAAACTACAGAAACATCCAACATGTAACTAGGACAAGTTGAGGAAACATATTGGAAGAACGTGTATCCCTATCTGAAGTTACTGACAATAAAAAAATAGATGTATTGAACAGATTTTGTCATCCAAAAGTCGGGGAAACCTGCTGAAGAAAATGCGCCAACGGCAGTGTCTCAGAGGAGGCAAGGGGAAACCCCAGTTTTTGCCTATACGTCAGACATGACTCACTTTGTCTAAGGACACCAGCTTAGAGTAAACGCTTAAGTCTCAGTGGACTGCCCCATATCTCAGCCCTAGGACCTCTAATCCCCAGGGACTGGAGGCGACCTTTCCTCCATGGGGATGGAGACCAGGGACAGTGAGTTATAGTACTACCCCAT
The DNA here is from genome assembly GCA_936440205.1 of Lepidonotus clava. NCBI lineage: Eukaryota > Metazoa > Annelida > Polychaeta > Phyllodocida > Polynoidae > Lepidonotus > Lepidonotus clava. The sequence continues at coordinate 20,403,707 of OW387147.1, forward strand.
TGACCCTCCCCTAACCGACTACCACCCCTCCCCCCTCGGTCCGTCCACGTGGGCCTGATCTATGGGCAGAAGATTCAATCTGGGACACCATTAGGGACAGTCCATTTACACTGATGAGGGGGTGGCAGGCTGGCACACCATTAGGGGCAGTCCATTTGGTCTGATAAAGGGGTAGCGGGCTCAGCAATTTGTGAGGTTGGAGAGAAGTGGGTTAGGGTTTGAAGGATGAGAAGTTCAAGAAATGACCTGCAATCAGTACACTGTGTTGCTCCACTCTTAATAGTTGTTGTTTCATAGTAGGTTAAGTACTTGGCAGCTTCAGGAGTCTGGAACTATCTAGATCTACTGATCGTTATTGGCAACATTCTGTTGGGTTCGATAGTCTGCAATTTCAAAGTCTCCCAAATTCCCTTATTTCTATACAAACAATTGTCTTGGACTGTAAATTGTGTCTTTGTGGATAGACCTCATCATTCAAGCAGTCATCTTTTTGTAATATCTTAAGATCAAGGATTTGAAAAGGCAGGGATGCTGATGCAACAATATTTACTAATTTCTATGCTGTAAATGAACTCCTAAAGTTGCTTGAAAGACGTACCAACAAGCTATAAAGGAATGCAATTTCGGTGATATCTTTGATTGCAATTTGAAGTCGCCACCTTAAAAACCTTAAAAAGAAATCAAATAATCAGTAGGGTCTCTGCTTTTAGGGATCTTTGCCATTGGGCTGCTTCTCTTGGTTGCCTTCAATCAGTCCCAATCTCCTATTTTCTTATTTATTTTGAGCCTCCTTGATTCGATCCGAAATCCGTTCCAGCCCCCGAGGTCTCTGCCGTTTTCGGTCCGATTAAACAAAGCTCAAAAATCCCATCACTTGGTCATTGATTTGTGGCGGAAGTGGACGTGCGCCAAGCTTCCGGTGTCCGCCCCACTCACTGCGTATGCCTCTGCGGCGCATCCGGTGTGTCAGGGAAGATGTCACCCCATATAGATGGATCGATAGCTGTTGCATCGATATGAGGCTGCCCCCCACCCCCTAGATACCAAGCCCATCGTCCTTCCCACAACTCCCATCTACCCTGTTCTCCAATTCTCGGATAGCGAAGGGGTTGCAACAGGCCTTCAGAATCAGGAAAAGTTTATCCAAAGCCCACAGAACAAAAACAAAATTGCTAAAAATATATATAAAAAAAAAGGTTGTTCTTGGTATTGAGATTTTGTTTTCCCCTTGTCATTTTGTAAGACCTATTGCATTGATTCTTGTATTTAATTGCATTCTGTGTCTGTTTATAAGGCGAGAATATGTCAATACTCTACATTGTAGGCATACATTTCTGGTGAAATACCACATGGTATAATTGGGTAGTGCAGAATCAAGTTATAGGGCCACTATGTGGAGAAAAAGTATATTGCAAAACTAAAAATAGTCGGTGTACTTGAGGCAAAGAATTCAGAGCAAGAGGAGAGCTTTAGAAATGAGATGCTTTATTGAAACAAATATCGTGACAGTGGCTTCAGCACTATTTGGAAATATGCAATTTGCATATAGACTGGAAAGCCTAAAATAGAATAGAATGATCATCATCAACTTCAAATTAAAGATTGATCTGTATTTACACCATAATACATCAGGTTTGAATGGCAGCCTGAGGTATTGCTATATAATACATCTTGTGTAGGACAATGTCGGTGCATTTCATTGTTGTGGGCGTCGCATCTGTAAAATAAGGGCTCGTTTGTCTAGGTGCTTATCAAGGTCAAATATCGATCTTTATTTTCTAGTTCTATTTGAAGAAGAAAAAAACATGTTATAGGTACGGCAAACTCAACACAGACATTTCTTCTGTGCTCTCGTATAGGTATAGAAGATCTCTGAACCTCTCATTTAAGACATTTAAGTCATGAGTCCTTCCTTTTAATTAATTAGGATGCAAAACTTGTCAAACGGGAACCTTCAGCTTAGAATTTGGTATAAATAGCAGATCTATGTCACATCGTTATGGGACATTGCACATAAAAGACCCCTTGCCACTCTTCAAAATGAGTAGGGTATCACACCCAGTGGCGGGTTTCTCCTAAATCAAAATCATAGATATGATCACCCACAGCTGAAAAGCATCAACATGTGCAGTCTGGTAAAAGAACCCAAAAGGGTTGGCCAGACGTCAAACTTATGCAACAAACAAACTAACTATACCACATCCACAACGAAAAGCCTTGCAACAGACTGGCTTTAAGATCAACATATGTTTATCTATTTGCAAAACAGTCACTGAAAGCCCCATGTGCACGCCTACCCTAGTTGTCCACATAAAAAAACATTGTGAGCAAACGGATGGGCCAGACTGGTAAAAAAAACCTGTAGATTCGCTCCAACCAAAGATGGTAGATATCGTCCCTGGGCTTTACCCTAACTGAGACTGTCTCCACTGAAGGTCCTGACCTATTGATGCCCGCTGACCAATGACCCCGGCCGTCCCCTCTGGCCGCGCTCCCAAACTGAAGGGGTCTAGACCATTAAAATCAACAGAGCGACAAGGCCATTTCCTAAATTCATCATGTAACATGGAGTTCAGGGACAATATGAAACAAAATTAACATGATATAGGGATTTCTTAAAGCCAGCGTATCGTCCTTACGTTTCCTTAGAATGTAATCCAGTGACGTGATTGGTCACGTCACGAAATTCCCGCACTAGTGAGGGGGTTACAACATATGAAATAACGACGTCCTTCAAACAAAGTCTGTTCTTCCAGACGTTACAAAATTATGATACATAGATCAATTAGACTTGATAAATATTATCCTTTTAGATATAATGAGACGATACACTGGCTTTAAATCCAGCATGCCACATGAAGGGTTTTTAAAATTGATATGGATATTATAAACATAGGGACATGCAACATAGCCTTCTCTGAAATTGGACATGCGACGTGGGGACCCCCCCCCCCCCCCCCCCCATCTACAGCCCTATGTGATGCTGGTTCCCATGTGATACCAGTCCCTATGTGATGGCAGTCCCTATCAAATGCTTGTCCCCTCCTGATGCTGGTCCCCGTCTGAGGCCCCCCATGGGGGTACCGGGGTGGGGCTTCTTCTCCTTGGAAGAATATAGGCCCCCAGTAGTCAGGGGACCGAGCGGGGGACCAAGTACTGACCTTAGTAGTGGTTCGTTGGGTTAGATTCTGGGTTCACCAAGAGATGAGGTAGAGTTAAAATGGTCCCCTTTTGATGCTATTCCAGACCTTTATAATCAACAGGACAATTTTCTCTCAAATTCGACTTGGGAAATGGAGGTCTAAGCCTTGTTAAATACATAATGACATGGGTACTCCCCCCCCACCCTCCTAGGGCCCCGAAAATGACCCTTAGACTAGAGATTATAGGACTGCCATCTTGCATTAGGCCAAATTGCTAATGTCCAGATACTACAGTGCACGCTTGAATTTGTTACCCCCCTCCCCCAAAGCCAGACCTGTTCAGGTCCCTTCTCGTAAGGCTACTTCATGAAGCTAAGCCTCATTAAGTCTATGTCAGTTTCAGCGAAATTGACATTGAATTGGGTGACCTGGTGAATGCAGTATTTCATAGGCCGAGGCCTTTTGCAGTTGATTAGCAGAGTTCATGAAGCCACGTCTGACTGTCACACCCAATAATGAATTACTAAGCCACGTACAAGTAGAATATGCAGCCCCATTTCTCTATTGTTATTTAGTGTTGAAAATTACCAGTGAGCTCAGAGGGTACCGGATTTGAGTCAAACACACGCATTTTGTTAGCATGTGACCATACTTTAGTGCACAGTTTTAAAAACAAAATGATTACCATGTCTTTAATTAAGGGTACATTGGCAGGCTTAGGGCCAATCAGGTTGCACTTCAGCGAAAATTCCAACGTTATGCTGAAATGCCTTTTATTATGTTGGTGATGTCCCTGTCTGCACAGTATTGTATATGTGCTGTAACGAATGTATGTCGGAGACTGGCGAATAATACATACCTTGTCACTCAGAAGGCCATTTCTTTGGTGGAATGTGTTGGCGATTAAAATGATGACAACAGCGAAAGCAATAACTGGTTTCATCTCATTTACCCTGCATCTTTTAATATCTTTACGGCCAGTAGAATGAGATTAGGAATTGGTCGGCCGTCAACAAATTGTTTTTGAATAATTTCACATTTCATACAGTTTAAATCATGGCAACAGAAACAGCAATAAAATTGATCTTCCATGTTGGTGACAATCATAATCATAGTAGAAATTCAATTCAAGAAACAAATAAGGGTGATGGGTACATAGTGTTTGACAAGAATAAATGCATGTCTACATGAGTTTATGCAACATAAATAGATTCAAATGCATAAGTTGATTCATATAATTCAAAGTATGAACACCAGGTTATTTCTTATATCAATTTCCACATTCTCCAATGAATCTGAAACCTAGCAGAAAAGTACTAAATGACATTTTTATTTAAGTATGACTGTTAGGCTGGAGTTAGTATCAGTTTATACCTGAAGTAGTGTTTTCCACATATAGATACGTCTAGAATCTAGACGTGTCTGACATTATGTGTTTAGGAAAAGTGCTGGACGTAACACAAATTTCAAATGACTAAGTTTTTGGTTTAAAGTCGTCCGTTATGTGTAGATCCTGTTACAGTCTGACCGAAATCCAAATGTCAACCCTTTTAATTTTACTGTCTGGTGGTAACGTTTTAATTTTCCATTACAATATCGTGAGATCTACCTTCCCTTCCCCAACGCAAACAAATTTAATGGAAAGCTATAATGTATGGCACCATCTTAGTGACAAGTCAAGATACATTCTTAAATATACCTGACACCTGAATAAACATTGAAATGTTTCATTTTAATGTACGTGTGATAAAGACTACAGGGACATTCTATATTGATTAATGGCAGAATTTTATTTGTTGACATAAAAAAATGTAGACTTCCATGAACTAGTATTGGTTAAATAGAGATTCAAGATAAAACATCGTCTGAAGGCAAATAGTGTAGAGACATTGCAAGCCTTATAGCATTTATTATTTTACCTATGTGAAGGCACTGAGGCATCAGCAGATGCAAAAAGGTTAGAAATCAGCTTTTAGGAGGGGGTGATACTCAGTGTTTCAGATATCCATAAAAATGAATGTTTAAGATACTATGGGGCCTTCCTTTAAGTATGTACGCATCAAGCGGGGAGGGGGTCTGATATTTTTAAAAAGAGTTAACATACTTTATAGAAGGTCCCTATGAGATACTTGCCAAATTGAGAAAAGGACACTGTTCAAAGAGTTAACATACTTTATAGAAGGTCCCCATGAGATACTTGCCAAATTGAGAAAAGGACACTGTTCAAAGAGTTAAAATCCTTTATAGAAGGTCCCTATGAGATACTTGCCAAATTGAGAAAAGGACGCTGTTCAAAGAGTCAACATACTTTATAGAAGGTCCCTATGAGATACTTGCCAAATTGAGAAAAGGACACTGTTGAAGTCCAAATATGCCTGTACAAAAGCTGTATGGCTATTCAGCAACACGAGACCATCAAGTAAATAGGAAACTTCAGTTTTATAAGGTGATGAGCAGCTCATGTGAGCAAATCCCCATTCGCGAGCGGCTGGAGCAGACTACGCCCATCCCAATGGGAGCATTAGATGGCCAGATAACCTTTGTTTTGTGACTACCCGGTCCTAATTACAAGTCATTACTGCTATCAGACCAGCCCTGATTCCTTAATCACTTCTCTCCCCGGCCCATTTCCGGATGCCATGTGGCCACGCTAAGCATGATGGGATGCTGTCCGGCGAATGCGCTGTTCTGTCATTCTTGTCGGAAGCCATCGCAATACAAATGTGATTTACCGCAGACCATACATGCGCGGGATTCAATCGCTCCCATTTATGATTATCTCCTAAAAGACTGCATCTTCATCGCAATTTCCAATCTTTCGCTTCCAATTTCATTGTAGCAATGGAGAAAGGATTACCTTATTTTTCATCCTTTATACCCAGGGCAACCACACATTGTTAAATAAATACTGCAGTTGCTTTTGAAAGCCCAGTGGTGGTTCAGATGGATAGAGAATGGGATGGTATGAGAGGTAATGGTTGTGAGCATTGTCCAACATGCTGCAGGTGTTAAAGATTGATGACCAAATGTTGGTATCAGATTGATGCGGAGCCTGCAAGCATTGATTCTCCTATCTGGTTCAAATAGGCGGATTCTAAAGGTCTCATCCCACCTTTTTGCTGGTGGCTGCACAGTCTGATGCATTTGCAATCGATTTTGTAAATGAATGATTGATTTTTCTTTGAAACAGTCGAATGGCGGATGGTTCATTATAGTATTCAATGGCCAATCCAGGCTGTAGCATGTACATTGTCCTGTTGGGGATACAAATGTGGGTCAAATAGGCAAAACATTCAATGGTATTTAAATATAAATGACATACCACAACTCTGAGTGCTGCTATTTTCTGGCTATTGATTGTAATACTCATATGGCATTCATTTATCACATTTCCAGTTTTACTTGCATGTGGAATATTAGCCCGATTCAGTGGAAGACAACTTCAGCAATGCCCATGAATTCAAACCTAGACTACATACATGGAAGAAAAGAGAACACACTGACATACAATTTTCTGAATCCAATGACTAAAAGGATTTGTTTGAGCTACAGTGAAAATGTTAGAGCCGCGCCATGTGCCCTGGGCGCATTAAAATTATAAATGTCACATTGATTTTGAGATCAATGTGCCCATAGCGCATTAGGAATTTTAATTTAATCAAAATTAACCAAAAATGGCACATTAGAGTGAAAATATGTCTTGGTAAAATTGATAGGGAGTGCGCCATTGTTGCATACCTTGTTTTTCTAACATTATCACTGGAGCTATGTAGGATTTTGCTTCAAATGGGTTAGTCAGTATATGGTTTCATCCAAGATCTGTGATTTAAGACATTGCCCTAGGCGAGCAGGTGCTCCTCTCGATGTGAGGGTAGAGGTGGCTAGGAACCATTCCTGGGGGCAAGTCCCTCAGGCTATTCCAGCTTTAGAGAGCACCTAGCACTCGCACACAATGTATATATGCCGGGAGCGTTGTGAGGATTTTAGGATGAGTATGTAAATCACAAACACAAGACCAATCAAAAACGACTTGCAGTAACTTTATTTCACATGTCGGAGTGGCAAAGACATGTGTCGAGATATCCTAAGCACCTTGTGTTGATTTTGTTTTACTGATTTTTGCAATAGTTCAGTGGCATTCCAGGATGTATGATGCAATGATACTCACCAATTCTCTCGTGTACAATGATGCTAACAATTCCTTGGCCCGCATCCCTGCTATAGCAGGGTACCAACAGCACAGGGGAAACAGGGAAATTAATATTTTGCAAATTTTGCCAAAACACAGGGAAAACAAAGGGAATTTCATTTGGCCAGGTTCTGAAATTCCTGATTCTCAAGATATTGGGGATTCGACTTTTTGTTGTTGTGTCCCTCAGGCCTTTTCTTGCACAGATATTATGCCTTGAACGTTGAAAAAGGGATTAGGGTTTCTTTTTTTTTTAGTTCAAATACTTTATTTCCAAATGATGTATCAGATTTCTTTCATCATGTCAGGGAATTTCCTTTGATTATTTTCAGTTCTTTTTCCAATGATACGAATCCTCCACGCACATTCCTGCTAGTATCACAAATGGCGAAACAGGCCATACAAAGTTTAACCTTTGACCGAACACTGTCCATTTATACGATTATACGTTAACTGCTGCATTGAATGGACACTACAGCCTCTTAGCCCTCTCTGGAAACCATTCCCTTTTGGAAACCTTTCCCTTTTAACAGGATTAGGTTCAATAATGCAAGTTAATTTAAAATGCGTGAACTCCATCCTACACAAAGCTCTCGCTTTTTACTATCTATAATGCATTTAAGTAGCAAAAGCCTCTTCAAACAGTGACGTCAGTCACTTTCCAGAAAAGGCAATTAAAGGATGATTATGGTGCCTAGGGTATCTCGGCACATGTCTTTGCAATTTTCTAGACATGTGAAATAAGGTTAGTGCAAGAAGACCTTTTTCGGGGTTTTGTGTCTGATTGCATACTAGTCCAACAAACCGATTTCAAAATCCTTTGAATCAGACGTAAAATGTGCAGACATCTTTACAGATAATAAGCATCTCACTTTTTGTTTGTGCACCGCGTAGAATGTTATATCGTGGGCGGATTATTGAGACAAATGGTAAAATATCCATTGAAAGACTTTGTGACCCAGACCAAATTCATATGTACCTTAAACTCTGTGCCCTATACCACGTTCATTGACCTTAGACTATCATGTTCCGTACCAAGTTATTTGACCTTAGACTCTGTTCCCAATACCAAATTGGTTGACCTTAGATTCTGTGCCCTATACCAAAGTCAGTGACTGAAGACTCTGTGCCCCATCCTTAATTCATTGACCTTAGACTCTGTGCCCCATCCTTAATTCATTGACCTAAGACTCTGTGCCCCATCCTTAATTCATTGACCTAAGACTGTGTGCCCCATCCTTAATGCATTGACCTAAGACTCTGTGCCCCATGCCTAGTTTATTGACCATAGCCTATGTCCCTTGCCAGACAGCGTTCTCCCCTTACTGCATGAGCCAGGCTCCTATGACGTCTAATGCAGTCTGATGGTTTTATTGGGCTCAAAGGAACTCCTTGATTGATCACGTGGATATAATGGACCAATCAGAGCAGCGGACACAAGGAGACCTTCTGATTGATACTAGTGCCGTTCAGCTATGTATCCTCAATTGCCCTTGGGTAAAACGATAGGATTTGTAAGTGGTTATGTCATGGCTGTTTAGATAGACCTAAAAGATAGATTATGCACCGGAACCGAATACAAATCTTACAAATAGATACAAGTAGTCATTATGTAATATCTGTCTATTGCTATCAATTCAGAATTGATGTACCACTGCAACAGTTTTGTTGTTCTTTCTATTTTTTGTGTGAGGCAGCATTGACAAACATATCTATTAAAGGGATCAGTGAAAAGAAATTCGATTTATTTGAGTTACACAATCTCATGTTCAGCTGTTGAAGGGCATTGTTCTACAATGGCAGTTTGAGAAGTCAGAAGTGGGTTACATAACCACTACTTGAGCCAATCACCCCTCAACCCTCCACATTAGGACCTCCACTGTCACCTGCAGGTGGGCAGGTCTAGTTGGGTGAGTGATAGGTCACTCAGTACTAGGTGCAGGGACCTAGTACTAGTAGGAGCAGCCCCTTTCCTAAACCCCTCCCTGAGTTGTGTGTGACAGCAGGAGTGGTGGTGGTGGTCAGTACTCATAGCCCATATAGCCTTCTGGTTGTAGGAAGGCCTTCAGTTTATTGAGGGACGACCATCGCTCACACATGAGCGGAACTTTGTAGCTCTTTTGCTTCTTGTCAATTGTCTCAATGATAAGTTGACGTTAGTGGAAGCAGTATATCACCTCCATTGACTCTTTGATTCTAACCTGAGCCTCAGTTGTTTGCTTAGAAATTTTTGTCCTAACAGTTGCTCTCTGAAATTAAAAGTACTTAAATTCTGCATTGTCTATATATATGATCATCACTTGTTTTTCGTAGTAGACTTGGATCTTAAAATGAAGGCTATTTTTATTTCTTTTTATTTCAAAGTGATATCTTGGAGAGGATTACCAGATAATTCATTTTAGATTTATTTTTCTAGAATACTAGTGTTAACTTGGATTTTTATAGATATGTCACTATTCATGAAGACGTATTTAATCGTACATTAGACATGCTTAAATGTGCCTTAGTGGCAGTAAGGAGGGAGTTAACCAACCTTTTCATGATCAGTTTGTATTATTAGGTACGACATTTTGAATTGAAAGTTGGTATAAAGTAACGGCTGAGCATATCATATTTTGATGTATCATCGGTTTACTGCAAGAACTACATAGGATAGATTCGTTTAGAACTTTCTCTTGCACCCCATTAATGGTAACAGTAATATTTGCTTCTTGTTTAATAAGTCTGTCAATTGAGAAGATATATGATGCACCAGAGAGTATTAACTTACAACAATTGACTGTTGTACATGCAGGTGATATTCTGTATATAATGCAGTCTGCTTCATACAACCTGAAGTGACTTTATTAATATATATTTCTCCAGGGAGAGTCATGAATATAAGATAAGCAATTATAAGCCGCTTAGGAAACCACTTCACCACCTGAGTCAAGTTGTCAACTGTTGACTATTCAGGCGAGTAAAAAGGGAAGAAACCCTATTATGCCAGTACTTCAGGCTCATACTACAAATATATATCCTGCTATCAAGTTGCAGTTATAGCCTCGACCTTCAAGAAAATACAACTTTAATCTTATGTTTGTAAATGTGTTAACATTTTCTACACTTTGCTTTCCTCAGGAGTGCCCCCTTGCCGTACACCCCTAGTTGTGTCCATTTCTTTGTTTGAAAGAACCCCAGAGGACTCGGGGGGGGGGGGGGGGGGGGGGGTTTCTGTAAGGGATTGGCCTGTCACTACGGCTAATACACCCGCCTTTATCTTCCCTTTAACTCTGTTATAAGTGAGACCTACATTACTGAGAAAAAAAACTGCCAAACAAATTATAGTCAAATCACCTCATTTAGACCGAGCAAAGTATAATCAAATTGTCTCATTTGGTTCACTGAATTCAAGATTCAAGATTGTTTATTTGACTAACGTATAAATATACATTCATGTCAACACAGAGTTTTCAAAGTCATCAATCAGACAAGGATAACATATTCACAATATTATATACATCAGATACAAATGCACAGATTATATGCGTTGCTTTTTTAAAAAGATCTTTAGTACATTTAGGGTTAACATTCAAGATTTCACATACTTTCTGCTCAGCAGACTGGACATCAAAATTGTCGACATAATCACTATACTTTAATACAAAATACTCTCTCTTACTTTTAATCTCTGGTTGATTACATTCAGTGAGTATGTGAAGGAATGTAATGTATGGTGAGAAATCTTTTCAGTCGCAAATCGCCTGGGTCCATAGAGATTATTGGCAACTCGTAATCTTTATCCTCAATCTTCCTTTCGCTCAAATCTAATTTTGAATTAAGATCCGTACACAGAAGTCAGGGTTTCATTCAATGAAGCAAGTCAGTGCAAGTTGATATTATAAAGTAATATGCTTGAGCGCAGAACCCACTGCTGACACTTGATTTGATTTGATTTCACTTATAACCTCTCTATACCATTACGCTGAGTGTTGTTACCGGTAATACTTGGAGAAGTCTATCATAAAGTCCTAAGAGTTTAACCTTTACAGTTGGCACAAACCAATCTTGATTGATTCACAACTTGGCAATCTCAGGCGACAGCGACCTTTTATGTCCAGATTTAAAAAATCGGAGGATGTGCTGTAATATTGACAGTTCTGATTGCCTTGAAGTGATGGGACCCCGGATTGCATAGAGCAACAAAAAGTTAAGAAGATGAGCAGTTAAGTCGTTGGATATTGCGAGTTTTGCTTACATCAGCAGAAATGAGTGAATCAATTACTGCTTGTGGGAGCCTATCAATTACACTTCCACTAACTATTCCCTATTACAGGCGGCGTTAGACACTTGTGCCACAGTATTTTTCCGAGACCAGGAAAGCTTCCTATTCAGTAGATAAGGATGCATTCTATTAAGAAAAATGTTCCTTGCAAGCAAAGCATTTTGTATAGCCCGCAGGTATTGCCCATGGCAGCTGCAGTCAAATGCATTGATGACACCAACATTGCCTCTGAGGACTCCAGCAATGAAAGATTCATCAGGAAATGATGTCCTTATAATGTATTATGTCCCCAGCCGAACTTGCTGGCAGTAGAAATTATTTTTCCAGATAAGAGATTGCTTTATTGCTTGAGGCACCGAAGAGGATGTATTAAGATAGCAATAACCTGAACGGAAATGACAAGTCTAATGCTTTGAATGAAATATTATATTGCCTCAGATTCTGTATGATTGTCTTGGCAGGTATCTTTTGTCAATAAGTTTGAATATGAAGTCATCACAAGTAATGGAATAGAACATCGATGTATAATGAATATGTCTGGAGCATATCTTGCTCTCTTTTGGGAGCAATTATGTTTCCTCAACGTCCTGATATGTACGCAACTTAAAGCCAGACAGCTCAATCATCTTGTCTTTGCTAAAAAGTAGAACGCAATGTGGAAAATTTGAAACAATAGAACAATGAAGATGATTGGATTGTCTGACACTTTGCGACTACCGGCGTGATCTTGTGACAGCTACCCAGGTGCACATTGTAAGTGCCTTCTACCATGCCACGTCTTATTACCACACACAAGGTCTTTATTAGGCCTGAGTAAGCCTAGAGCCCCATACCCACAAAGCGATTTTACCGGCAACTAGTCACGGGCGACTGGGAGAACCTGCCGATTCTTAAGTTCGCCTGTAAGTATAGTATATTGGAATGTGCAGGTTTGATCTGAGTCGCTGCTAAAGTCAGCTGATTCTACTTTAAGAATCAGTCGATTTTAGCGCCGATCAGTCGGCTGACTCCGGTATAATCACCTAGTGGGTATGGCCCTTTAAATTTCCCATCTAATTACATCCTTGTCTTGAGCAGTGATTCTATCCGATCATCAGGCCATGTGCGCTACCAGGGCAAGACCCATTACCTGATAAGTCGTCTTCCTGATTCTATTATTCACAACATTTTGATTCTGATATCAATAACTCATAGCAGTTGGTGGGGGGAAGTATCAAATGGAGATGAGGGTAACTTACTGACTGTCCTCTTAACTTTACCGATTAACATGTTGATTTAAATGGGTGCAAATGTACTCTAAATCACAAATCTGTGACCTAAAGAAGATGATAATGAAATACATGTAGTTGTGGTATGGAACTACATCTAAGATTAATCCTATTTTGTCCCGCGAAAGTTGTACAAAATTATCATCAATGCGCTTTAAAAAGAAATACAATGTATTTGTATATCGTATTGAAGACCTTGAATTGCGATTTGTATTGGAGACCTTGAATTGCGATTTAAATTTTGGATTCTATTCATTATCTGAAATTAAGGGTGAACCCTACTTTCAAGGTACATGATTTTGCCATTAGGTTGCGAGATTTTTCGGTACTCTGCATAGCAGAACCTTTTTCATACATTGAATATTACGTAGATAAATACATGCATGGCATTTTAGCCATGCGCATACCTTTTTTGGGCCTCTGCGCTCGGTCACATCAAAATAATCCTTAATTTCGGGCACTGACATTACTTACATGAAATGCATAGGAAACCATTACAGTATAGTGGTTCATATTAGAAGTAAGCAGACACTGGTCCTGGAAGCCTGGCAGATCTAATCTACCATAGAATGAAGTATACCCTTGGATAGATAATTCGTACTTGCTGACAATAGTCCACAGAGCCTGCAGTTGTCTATTTGTATTAGCGAACAGTGCTGGACCAATTTCTCTGGGCTTGTATCCAGCGTGGCACAAAATTGCACGTGGCTAGTCGAGTATCATTCTTCAGGCACATGTATCCTTTTTGGCATTGTTTAAAGGGAGCCAAAAGCAATGTGGGGTCAAGATTTTGCAAATTTAGTTAACTATTGGAATATGTTCTATGGCCATAAACTAGGCCTGTGGTAAAATATAGACAGAGAATACTGGCTTAAACTGTATAGAAATACATTAAAACTTGTCTCTGTTTAATTTTGGTGACCCACCAAAATTGGTTTGTTTACAAACATTGCTGTTTTCAGGCATAAATGACATGAGCATTATGGAATTCAAGGAAAGTTATAGCTAGTTATCATGACTTATTCTGTACCAATGGCTAAAGTTAGACTATTAGAATGTATTTTCATATCTATTTCAATTTGCAAAATTTTGTCATATTTTGAGACAACATTGCTTTTGGCTCCCTTTAAGTGATTTAAGATATTCAGCAATATAGAGCTGACAGAGTGAGGGGTTGCCTAATGATTAGTTTGCTATCTCTTTAAAGCTTGAAGTTTCAGTGTCTACTGTGAGCCCAGCAGATAAGGGAAAGGGTATATGGGATATGTTGCAACATAAACGCCTTAAAGGGGGTTAAGGGGTTAGTTCCTCCATGGTGTAGGGTATTCTAAAAAATCACACTACTACCGTTATCCCAGAAGGTAGATGATGATTCAGTATATTTCAATGACTCCGGCTAGGTCTTTCATATTTGATTTACAATGAGGGAAGTCCACAGTACATGCACACTTTGGAAGGAAATATTAAGGATATTGTGTATATGTGCACAATTCTGCGATAACACTACCGGGACTTCATTGATAAGCAGGATGTATTTTTTTGTCTTCGTTAGGAAAATGAGTACCAATCAAATGGTGGATAACATAGGTTTCATAGGATGTTGTATCAGGTACCTTTAAATGTAATAAAACCGTGATCAACTAATTCAGGCGATTATGAGTTTTTTGCCTATATTACCTTTATTACTCTCAAGACTGAAAAATAAAAATGTCCATTGGCCCAGTCGTAACGTAATCCACGAGGCACCTGCCACTTTTTTCGCCCCAACGAAAGACAAGAAACTGGCTGAACGCGTGCATGCGAGTGGAGATATCCGACTGCTCATATGTCACGCAAAATGCGGACATGATGCTGCCCACCAGTCAGATACTGCCAGGCCACACTAATAGATTACTCCTCATATATCTGATGGCTTTTGGTCTGTATTAAGAATTTGCCTGGAGCGTGCAGACTCGATGCATGTTCTGGGGTCCCCAATGTATGTAGGCTCAGTCAGGTTTTAGTAACAAATTGGTGCAGCTTATTAAACTGTATGTGCTCATTAGGCTTTATCCTTTTTAGATGAATAGGGCTTTATTGATCCAAGAGTCTGCAATCCATGGGCCACCCTGTGCCCCCATCAGGGTCATCAAAGGCCGGGTGTGTGGTGTCCTTTCTATGGGACATTGAATATGAAAGACCCTTTGCCACCCTTCAAAAAGAGTAGGGTATCGCACCCAGTGGTGGGTTTCTTCTTGACCATATCATAGATGTGATAACCCAAAAGCTGAAAAGAATCACCTTGTGCAGTCTGGAAAGAACCCTGTGTGGCTGACCGGACGTAAATTACCCCAGCAAACAAACAAACAAACAATTTTATTATGATGACAGTTTGTCCATGTTACCATTAGACATAATGAGAGTTCACTCACATTACTCTTAGATATGGTGAGAGTTAACTCTTGTTACCATAAGATATGATGAGATTTATCTGATGTTACTCTTGAATATGATGAGAGTTCACTTGCATTGCGAAGCGAATTCTGATATGTTTCTTAAGTGATACAGAAAGTAGTCATTATTTAGTTTCCCCATAGAAATCACCAGTATAATGGTACAAACAACCATTTTCCAGTCATTGACAAATTGCAGTGGGTTCTCACCATCGATCATCAGCATATGATTATCCCTCACATCATGGGTTCGGAACTAGAGTGATTTAGATGTGACAAATTGACTTTCAGTGCTGGCAATAAAACCACTATATTGAAATATAATCCCTAGGGCATGGGCAATGGTCGAACCCATTATCACATTTTCCCAAATGTAACATAAAGTAATTTGATGTTTTCCGACTGTCTACATAGGAATAGGCCTATAGGCCTATCTAACATTTCAGATAAAGCATAGACCCATAGGGGCTATCCATGTACTATTTAAATCAGGCTATTCTTTGTCGATTGATGCTAGCTCATGTTCTGGATAACAGTCTTGCTGTTCAGACTGAGACTGTTCTCCTGGAACTTGCATTTGGTGACATTTAGGCCGTGAAAGAATATATTCTCTACAGAGGTAACCCCTAGACCCCTATCCGCCCGATGGTGTGCTCCCCGATCCAGCCGTAGCCGTAATTTAGGGAATTCTGGAGGGAAATCCTGGGAAAATTAAGCAATTCATGTATACAACCTATAGGGTCTAAAGGGTTAAAGTTTAATTATGAGGCGGCTGGAGAATTTAAACTTTATTATCTTTATACGTTTAAACGTTTAAACCCAGCCGCTTCATTGGAGGATCACACTCTACTAGGTCGGTGTAACGCGTTACCATGTCCCACCCCTGAATGTAACCCTGTCAAAGTCTCCTGGAACCGCTTAAATAACCTATATTTGAGCTTATTTGGGCTTACATTACTGAGATTTGGGTATATAGAATACAAATAAATTGTCAAAATCATCCAAAATGACACAAATTAGACAAACAAGCCCTGAATCCAAATTGTTATATCGGTACGGGTCACCGGGCGCCTGCCATTGTGTCCCAATCGGCCGATGTAACCGTGTCACGCTCTGTAACCCCTCCCGAAATGGCTTGAATAAAATTTGCAGGCCTATTTTACCATGAAATCGATCGTTCTAACCTTAGTTATTGGTATACACAGATAGATTTCGACCCATAGCTAAGCCTCCCACCGTTCCAGAATCGAAAATAATGCGAAATAACGCGTTTAAATGCGTAAATGCATCGCGCTGTTTTCTTGCAATCCTTCGCCTCCCCCGGTGACACTGTCAGACCGCCCCGAGCGGGCCGGGGAGGTGGACCGTTACGGCGGGAGGCTCTCTCTTTCCAGCCGATATGCCTGGATTACGGCGGTATCTAATGCTTTCAATACATATTAATGGAATCTATGTGGACCTGTGGACGCATACTAACGCATGAAGTGGCCTGAAACATGCGTTCATATCGAAGGGATCACATTGGATCGATCGGACACGTGGAGGCTTGACACTGTCAGACCGCTCGGGGCAGGCGCCTCGGTCGGACCTTTCGGCGGGAGGCTCCTCTTTCACCGCCTGTTTACCCGGATTACGGCGGTATCTGATGCTTTCAATATATATATTTTGGACGTCTGGACCCCCTTAAACGCATACAACGCATTGAAAACTCATGCGTGAAGCATGCGTTTGTATCGAAGGCAAAACATTGGATCAATCGGACACGTGGAGGCACTGTCACTGCTGTCAGACCGTCAACATGGCCGGGTTCTCTCCCCGCACGCCTGCACCGATTCATTGAAATCAGGAAACCTGGATGACATTGGACTAAACCCAATAATTGTGGATGATTTAAGTATTTGGAAGCATTCAGGACTCAGGCTATACAGGTAGGTACATATATCTTTTCCAGCAGTTCAAATGATAAGCCTAGACAAGCTGCTGGACTCAGCCTCTCGGGCATTCGACACTGGCAATCTGAAAAATAATTATTTTAGGCCTTATTACCCCTAGCAAAATGAAATCCATGTATATATTTATGTTCCCATATATCTCAGGGTCCTATATATCATAAAATAGATTGATATTTTAGGCCTGGAAACGCTTGCAATAGTATTTCACATATGGTTACAGTCTTAGGCCTAGAGGCTGGATGTCAAAGCAACTCGGGCGTTTGGTCGGACACTGGCAATCTGAAAAATAATTATTTTAGGCTTTATTACCCCTACCAAAATGAAAGTGATGTAGATATCTATGTTCCCATATGTCTCAGGGTCCTATATATCATATAGTTTTAGCATTTTAGGCCTGGAAAAGCTTGCAAGAATATTTTACAGATGGTAGTCTTAGGCCCCCTTACATCGCATAGGCCTGCACACGTTGGACACTGGCAATCTGAAAAATAATTATTTAGACCTTATTAGGCCTATCAAAATGAAAGCCATGTATATATCTATGTTCTCTTATATCTCAGAGTCCCATATGTCATATGGTTTGATTATTTTAGGCCTGGATACGCTTGCAAGAATATTTTACAGATGGTATGAAAAAATGACTGGAATCAGGCTAGGCCTAGGCCCTCTCCGGCAATGTATCCTCATGCAGGCACCGGAAAAGATTATTTGTGATCAAAAGATTAAATTATTTTTGAAATTGTCACTATAGTGTCAGTTTTTTCAGACCTACCATCAAAATATTAAATCTGATTTGTATAAGACATACCCCCTTAGGCCTGAGTCAATGTCTAACCTTGAAAGTAAATATTTTTTTCAGATTGTCACTATAGTGTCAGTTCAGACCTACCACAATAAATCATTAATATTATTAATACTGCCGCCTCATGGGTATCAAAGCTGGAAGCTTTGATACTTTATATCACTTTTTTTCTAAATATTACATTAAATCATTAAAACATTAAAACATGCCGCCGAATTGATACAGTATTACTAGACGTTTGGACTTGTTTACCTAGATATTTCTGGTGACAGGTTTTGATTCAATACAAGCCTTAAATTCGAATTTTGATATATTTTTCTGAAAGTCTAATAGCCATTTATTTGAATTGTAAAAAGAGGCTATCAAAAGAATTGCCGCCCCTTGACTAGATCGATAAAGATCATAATTTTGATCTTTTTGGCTTATTTTTGTTGGTAGAAAATCTAAATATCATTAGACTAATATAGAGATTATTTGGAATATATTATTGAGTGGTCTCCAAAGTCTATAACTAGATCTATTATAATCGTGGTTCCTTGTTTGGTGTTCACAATATTACTGTGAACACCAAACAAGGAATCGTCATTATGTATGTACTAGTAAATTATAAGTGATGCATCTATCGCCTGTTCAACTGCAACTGAAGCTCATAACTACACCAGTACAGACTGAGCACAAACATACACCGAGCAATAGCTGTATAATTACCACAGTCTTCTTTTTGTGGTGGCGCCACCACCCGCCATTCTATGACCACGGGCGAGCGCACAGCCCATCCCATAATAAGTCCTGCGTGACTAAGCAGAATATCGCGAGACTAGATTGGGAACGATGAGCCACAGGCCAGAAGTGAGATTGTCCATGTTCAGTTGAATTCCCCCGCAATAGTGAACCTCCCCTGAATAATTGAGCGCATCGGTTGGTCCCCTGCGGACCACGTATTGGCCGCCGTGACGTTATTTGTCATGACGTTTTCTCATTGAGGCAAGCGGCAATTAAAGGTCTCACAACGGGAGCTGGGGTTAAGAGACGCAGGCCGCTTGGAACAATGATAACTATTGGTGTCCCTGTCACTCTCCATGATTCTCCAATATCATGTGTTTTAGTAGTTTGCCTGTGAGGAAATGACTAAGAACGTGTTTGGAGAGTGTCTTGACGTCTGCTGGCAGCGCTCCCTGGTGGGACGCCGGGCAGACGGTAAACTGCCCATTTAGTCCATCTGATTGGATTACTTCAGGCTGGGTGGGCAGGAGGGTGAGTGGTGAGCCAGGGAGGAAGATTGGAAAACATGCCTGTTAAACGAGGAGCATATAGGTATGGCTGAGTGGTTGCACCAAGGGGTAAGTGATCGTTTCTGGCAGAGTTGGGGGGTTTCTGGTCTAACCAAACATTGATACGCAGGCCTGTAGATGAAGATAACAAAAACCTCCCCACCTCCCTTAAAAATCCATACTATTACTTTTATATCAAATAGTTTTGATAGGCCTAGTCGTATTCATCAAGGATATTGTTATTGTACCCCCAGGTAGATCACTTATCAAACAGAAATTTCATCCACATCGACTGTTGAAACTATTTTAGACGTGTTTTCACTTCACTTCTTAGTCTAAAGGCTGTATTCTACTATCCGACCTTTGGCTCACGATGTGCAAAAATTCTCACA
Organism: Lepidonotus clava; assembly: GCA_936440205.1. Lineage (NCBI taxonomy): Eukaryota > Metazoa > Annelida > Polychaeta > Phyllodocida > Polynoidae > Lepidonotus > Lepidonotus clava. Next base: position 20,423,420 of record OW387147.1, read on the forward strand.
ATGTTTAGCATAAAAAGTCAAACATCAGCAGGCATTCCAGATTTTTGTCTACGTACCAAACATCGCAAGGTGTAATATAGCTGATAAAAATTATATCATTGGCATCCCAAAAATTGGGAGCAATCCTACCGATTGTCACCAACATGTTGGTAACTATTGGGAGCACCCTACTCCCGATCGTTCCTACCTAAAATTCACACACTCGCGATCTTTGGCCCTAAAACCTCGCGATCTTATGCAGTCTCGTCTGATTCCTAGTAGAATACAGGCTGAACAATTTTTTTCTTGCTGTTCTGTTGACACCAACCTACAAAAAAAAAGCAGTCAGCGTCTTTATGAATACAAATCTTGTTTTAATGTGATATCCAGCTCCTTGCCCTCTCCCAAGGACAGGCCAATCCATCCCCTGCCACCATCAATGACCTTCTCACGACCTTGTCATGACCGGAAGTGCTGCTCTCACGTCTCCTAGGGCCCTGCCCGGGTCACGTGACCGTGTCTCAGTATCATATGACCCCAGGGTGTCATGGTGACCGTAGCGACCCCTAGCGGGGAGTGGCCGCGTCCGGCTTGTCTGCAGGGAGGTGCTGTGATCCATAATATTGTTAGTCTGCGCTCTAACGGGTTTGGTAGATCGGAGATATCCTTTTAGTGGTTGATCTAGGATTGAAAATAAAAAGTGAGAGCTAGGGCTGAAAAATTCACATTAGGCCTAAACGCGTACATTTTGCCAAAAATGAGGGGGCACTGGCTTGGGAGAATATGTCGATATTTCTGCTTGAATGTCCTCATATAGGCTTTATATTTGGTGTTACATCGTTCTATATAAGTTTATGTCAACGAGTATAAAAAGACCTTTTACTAGACACCCACCCAAGACATCCCCCACAGAAATCAGAAGGGGCGTACTTTTCAGACCTGACGCACAATGGAGGGCTTTTAGCGAGCAGACGACTTTCGTCTGCGAAAAGGCGTTTGGCGGGAAGACAGCGTGTGCCGCTGCTGGTCACGTCGAGCTGTGTGAAGACGCTTTTACCTTGGTTAGATCAGGGGAACGGACAGGCCGGGTACATGCGGAGACAAAGGGGTGGTGGAGAAGATGGCGGTGTCTTTACCTTCACATATAAAAGTCTTTTGAAAATCTTCTGAGGTAGCCTACATTTACAGCGTATGAAGTGTGTTGAATTACGAATATTGGGGTAGACTTAAGGGCCGTATTGTTCAATAGGGAAAGTACGATATAAAACCATAGCCGGTCGTTCACTGAACAAAAATCTCTTAATAATCATTTTGACGACGTCAACTTGGGTCATTCATACATATAAACTTAGTAGTTGAACACATTCTGTAATGTTTGGTTATTTGGTTGATTAAGATATGAACGCGAAAATGCTTGGTTGTGGCAACGGCGGCAGGCCTCAGAAATGTCTTTATTCCGCTTGTTCCCACAATCTATAATCCGTGTAATTAAGTGTAACAAAGGAGCTACTTTATGAGAGCAACCATAGGAGCGTCCTACTTGTTAACAGCAAGAAGGAACCAAAATATTAAGATGGTTGCAGACTCTCAGAACTACATAATCACTTCTCAAATGATTGTGTTGCATCGAACTTCGATGGGAGTATTGTAAGCTAACGGTCAAACTAAATTTGAAGATATTCATTAAAGTAAGACGAATTTTGAAAGTCAGATAAAACTGGGAGAGTGCGTCTGTTCTGAAAGTGTATATTAAAGATTTGATATCAAGAATCAAGCAATTTTGTGGTTCATACCACCACTAAGGCTAGGAGCCTAAGGACATGCAGTTTGCTGTGTGTAATAACAACGCAAGACGTGGGTTCACACGATGTGAGTCCCATTTAAAGGACACCAGGTCCCCAGGAACCTTCCTCCTTGATGGCCGCCATTGAGTGTTATTGCTGTGGGACCAATCAGGTGGCCTGTTTTATGGCGGGTCATGGCTGTGGCCAAAGGTTGTCCGTCTAAGCCGAGATCACATGTGTAGATTCTATACAACACAGGCCATTTCGATTTAACTAGTCTTGTTTGCCTGAGTTTGCAAAGCATCAAAATTACTAGGTATGTACTGAGTATAATGCAATTAGACATTGTGACAAATGTTGAATGATCAAAGTTCCAGTAAATTGAATAATTGGAATATGCATTATTGATATTCGGTTGTTAAAAATCTTTCCGTGTCGTCTGAGCTCCATGATAACAGGATGAAAAAAGTGCCTTTGAGGAAACCGGAGGAAAACGCCATCTTTAATTAGAGCTGGTACAGATGTTGGCGCCAAAAAAAAGTGTCGTCTGCTGCCAAATGTCACTGACGATTAAACACGAAGACTGGTGTTTTTGTTTGGCCATGGACGAAGTATTGATGTTTACTTTGGCTCTTTCGATTTACTGTCCAAGTTGACAAAAGAAGTGAAATTAGTATTGGCTTCACAGAGACTGTAAACAAAAGTGTTTTTTAGCCATGTGTCCATGTCCTTTCGTAGTGTGTAATTTGCCGTGTGATTCGTTTGTCCCTTGTTTCTTACTACGTATTGAACTTTGGTCCACTTGGGAAAATTGGAGAGACAAGTTGTCTGGTCAGTTTTTAAACTTTTGAAGGATATAATTACTTGCCGTCTTTTCTTTTAATCTCATTGTTTCATCAAGATTGGCAACCTTTTAGTTTGTGCACCTTAATTACATGTTTATTTTATTTCTATACATAACCTCCAACTTTTATTTTTAAAAGAAATGTCAATTTAAAACCAAGTATAAAACAAGTGCACTGTTGCTTATGGAATTGTCTGATTTCTCCTGCTTAATGTTTTTGATCGCAATGTTTTTGATATAAATCATTTTCCCTTTCAAACATCCCGCCATATACTTAATAAACTGGAAGCCTTGACACAAATAGGTTTTTCATATCCGAGTACTTACTAAGTGGTAAGTAGTATAGGCAAACGGGGCATTTCACCGGGCATCACGAGTAGTATACCCGATCGGCAGTTAGCCTCGGGCGAAGTCCCAGATTGCATGACAAAGGAGGTTTTAGATGCCCACCCCCACCAAGGGGACTGGTGGTCGGCGGCCCCTCAGGGCCAGCTGTAGAGAACTGATACAGAGTTAGGCCCGAGTCGTTAAGCGCTGACAAACCTATCACTGCCTGAATTGTCCCTGGAAGCTCTATGGCACTGAGGTAGCATTCATCTGTTCATGACTTTTTGCTCTCATCCCACTGTGGCCTGGTGGCTGATTTGCATTACTTTTAGCTTATATTTGTGTTTTTGTATGTGTATATGTTGTTGGGAGATATGGATAGGCTGGGAAAGGATTGGCACTCTTGTGGGTTGTCGAACTTGTGTTAGTTGATTGGTAAAGCAGCATAGAATATTGCTTTAACCAGGGAAGAATTACTCGTAAGTACTTTTGTTTTAATTGAATAGTTATGCCATCTGTTAAGAGAGCATTCTGGGAACATTAGCTTTAAAGTGTTCCAGACTAACTTTGCTCCCGCAGGTGCACCATTGGCAGTCTGGTACGCGGTGTTCTGTAACCAAATCTTTGCTTTAAAAAAATGCTTCGTCCCTAATTTTCAGAAGAAAATATTGGACTTGATTTCAGGAAAAATAATAGAACTTTAATCCTAAAATGTAGACTTCCTTGTTTCCATCATCTTAAAACAGGGACAATTTGTTCAGAGAATGTCCGTTGTCGTCATGTTTGAAGAGTGGCATCTCTGACTGTATATATTTGCCTCACCAGTCACTTTCCTGTTAACCGCTCTCCAGAAGAAACATGTTATAGACCAACTTAATGATCCATGTACCAAACATCCCCTACCACCAGACCGTTATGTACATTACTACCGAGCAGCCCTGATTGATGAGGACTAAGGGGCAGAGGTGGGTTGAGTGACAGCCTTTACTCCATCATTCGTTGACAAGGCCCATTCCCATGTATTGTCCTCCTAGACTGGGGCCATAACTAATCAGTGTCCCATTTGAAATGCTCCACGTACTGTTACCGGAGTCTTCGTCCGCCTGATTACCCCATGAGGAGAGTTTGAAAGGGAGAAGATGACTTTTGTCTTAAAGGAGAAGGAAAAAATATGCTTTGGACATGACCTGCATACACCACCTAATGGTTCTTTAAAAAAAACTACCAGAACAAAAAACATTTGATATTTGTTCTAACCTTTCTGTGTTTAGAAGCCTTGAAATAGAACAAAAATTATGGAATTGTGGATGTTATGATATTGTATTAATGAATCATTGTTCATTTAAAAGAGAAGAATATTCATCATAGTCTCTGATAAGGATTTTGCAAAAAGGCTAAATGAAAAAAGGTGTACTTGCACTTTACATGCTCTTTTTTTAAAAAGTATTTCGTATATTCATATATAGTTGAACAGGCAGTTAAGCATAATGTTGTCCTCGGTAATACATTCTATTCTCGTGCATGAGCCAACTGTATACATACAATAAATTGTGATATACAGCCTTGGTCTAGCTGAAACAAATTATAAACCATACCATTATGTTCACTTTACTGAGTACACTCTGCACGAACATACACACACAGTGCTATGTTTCTCACAGTGCCAAATAACACCTACAAAAAGGAAAACCCTTGCTGTAGTCTACATCCACTTACAGAAACACTTTACCTATCAGACCAGCCTTGCGTGGTGCCTATTCTGCCCCAGACCAAAGTAAGAAGGGCTAATTTTCCACACGTTTAATGCTTACAGCATGAGCCTGGTACTGGTGCCCCCTCGCGGGCTGCGGTTTTCGCACGCCATCTGGTGATCAGTACTCCGGAAGTGTCAGGACCCCCTGCCCGGCCACATTCTCCTTCGTTCACAGACATGGGGCGCTGGCCGGCTGCGTCAGGCGTGGGCAATTGCCCACCAGCTCTATCTATTATATCCCCTTTTTTTCAGGCTGCCAAGGGCATCTTGGCCAATTGTGATTAATGATGGAATTATTGTGTGAGACGAGGTTTATTGTTCAGTTCATCTATGTGTATGTTCTTAAGGTTTTTAAGTTCAGAATGATCTTAGTTTTACAACACATTTAAGATAAGATATTTCACACGATTCTCCCTTAAGTTTTGATATGTTTTGTGTTATATTTTGATATATGATTCTATCTTTTTCTAAAGCTTTATCACAAGTAGAAAGCTATTTAAGTTATTTTACTCAACGTATAGTTTAAGTTTAAACTTCAGTATTGATTTAATTATACTATCTTGTTGAACTGATGTACCGTAGCTTGGGAAACTTGATAAGTACGATGATATCTTAGAGAATATGACATATGTCTCTACAACCAGTTCTAAGTCGTTAATGAATAAAACACAGCAACACTCTTCCACTTTTTTGCTGATGGGGGGGGGGGGGGGTCCAGTGTCGCCTGTGATTTCAAGAAAAATCCCTGTCAATTGTCACTAAAAGCCATGTCGGGAATTAACCCTGTCTCAGTGTTAAATTTTTAAGAATAGGCTTTTCGAATGTCATAAAGCTGAAAAATGGCCCTGTGACCGTGTTGAATTGAAGGGTCTACCCCCATCTGCTAGGTCTCTTTATCAGAGAGAGCAATGGGTTCTGCCTTGTTTACCACATTCTGTCAGCTTATCAAAAAGGACAAAAAAGAAGCCACCTTGCCTTTTACACAGTGTTATCTCCTGATTAGGACAGACTGAATTTCAGCTTATCAGACACAGACTCTACTCCCGCAAAAAGGCAATTTAATTGAGATGACAGAAAGATGATATAACCAATATATCAATCCCATTATGAACACAAGGACTGATGTTTAATGGGGAAGATCGAGTATGATACCTTTTGGAGCTTAGCCAGATTCATATTGACTAAAATCTCTTATTTCATAATGGACATCTTTGATTAGGTTAAGTCTCCTCGTTTCCCTCCTCTGTTATGCTTCTATTACCTTTGCTGCAAGGAATCCAGATTGCAGAAGAAGATAAGGGTAGTAGGCTATCTTAGGTGACTTGACACTTTAATGATTTGACTTAAAACTGAGGGTTGAAAGATTACAAAAGCCATCGGAAATCCCTCTGACATGCCCCTAATAAAATGATACAGACATGGACACCTGTAGGGAACTGTATGATAGGTGATATATAGATCAGAGAGCTGAACCATAGCTCAAAGGCTAGGGTAGAAGAGGTGGCGGAAGATCCCTTGAAAGCACTGATATGATGGAAATCTGACACTGAAGGACACCGGCCACAGAAAGACGACCAGCAGGGTGCACAGGACACACTGGACCGTCCCATTTGGTCATGTGAGATGGGGATTGAGTGATGGATTGCTTCGCAGCTCCTCAAAAAGATCATCCTGTTCTCGCGAGTCGCAAAAGATGCTTGGCCAAGCGTTGCGCTTAAAGGCAGGGCAATGATTAGTTGTATGCATGAGTGGGATGCACTGGTCCATATCCATGTTAACAATTTGAAATTGATAATCCCTAATGGGAACAGGCAGATATTGTGGGATTACATGTATCACACTCTGCAAGGTTTTGAAAAAGAAAATGGTTTTAATCAATCCTGGTTATCAAATTGATTAACTACTTGTCAAGTGAAAAGAGCAACATTTTTGCAGATACCAGTAATTGCCATATTTATAAAATTGCTTATTAATTAACAATTGAAATTGTGCATCATTGGAACATCCTTATCTATTCAGCAATTCCATTTCACAACATATTCATACTTTCTTTCCCGGACAGCCCATTTGAAAGTTTGATGTTGCCCAAACTGTCATCTCATATATAAAGCTGTACTGGCAGGCTGCATATCTACCCTACACCCTTTGCCCAGGCTCTGCGGGTGTCTGGGTAGGCAGCCGAGTGTAATCGGACATATTCGATATGCTCGGCCAGGCGCCCGCTGAGCTAATGGATTGGGGTGGCAGATACAACCGGTGTAGGCAACAGCTGGCAGACAGGCCTAGAGGAGCCAAGCAACCGTGCAACTGGAGGCGCATTAGCCAAGGTAGAGGCAGTTAGCGCGTACGCCCATGCCAAACAAGCAAGACTCCCCTGACTGAAAGATTAGGTCTCATATCATTTATCTCTGCTGCACATTCACAGAGCTGTGATCTGGAGCAAACAACCAGAAGGTTGATTGTGGGGCTGAATTTTAAGTTTGTCTAAGGTTTCTCTTAGTTTGATTCCATCCCCAGGGGGGGGGGAACTCGGTCCGAAAATGGGTACCAACTGCGGTCGGTAGCTCTGGGGGCTGTAGCTGTGAATCGCCAATTTGGCAAAAAAAGAGGGGCTGTCAAATAATCAGATCATCTTTTAGGGCGGCTGTCAATGATGTGTTATATTTTATACTATATTAAGAGTATATTGTATGCAATTCATTTACTTCATAATGCTTCTAAACAAATTATTAAGTTTAGAAATCAATTAAAGACCGCAAACTTTGTCCTTGATATACCCTGAAAAGTGGGGCTGTCAGAGTTTTCCCCTGAAAAGGGGGGGCTGTCAAATTTTTCCCCTGAAAAGGGGGGGCTGTCAGAGTTTCCCCATCCCCAAAAAGGGGGGGCTGTAGTTTCGCAGTTGGTATATACCTTCAAAGACTGAGTGCCCCCCCCCCCGGGATTCCATCATGTGAGTTCTCACATGATGAAATCAAACTAAGAGTTCTCACATGATGCACATCAGCTTCCTCTGATATTTGGTCTAAAATTTGGTGGAAATGAGACCTTTTCAGTCCAGAGTAAAGTAAACAGTCTATGCTGCTGGTTTCCTATTTTAAATGAATACATGTATGTTCAGTTGTCCCTTGTGGGATGAGTATCATATCTCAGGGTCTAGACAGTATGTTGTATACCTTAAATGTTGAAAGTTATAATGAAGGAAGGAGATTGATGGTTTTGGTGTAAGTCTAAAGTAGATGAGGGTATTATATTGGGAAATTAGGTTCTTCTTTGATCGAAAGGCCTCATGTAGGGCAGGAAATTATATGGATAACAGCACACAAGCTCCCTTGATGCTCACCCTCGCGTGCAGAATACGCCTTGAAATTGGGTTGTGATCGTGAAAGATTCAAGGATGAGTAAGAGAGAGGAGATAGTGAATTTCCTGAAAGTACCAAACAAGGGGCAAAGAGAGCTTTCATATGACAATAATTATGATAGTCTGGAATGATCTCTTAAGGCTGTATTCCACTTTGCACTTGGTTACACGTGCTTTATATGTAGCTGCGTTTGTGTTTCAGACTACTAAGATGTTGGCGTCCGCCAAGCCAAGCTCAAATATTGAAGATTGCTAGGCTTAATTCAAACAAAGTAATGTCAAACAATGCATGTAAATTTCTTTATTTTAAGTTGCAGTGCCTGGCTTTCTTGGAGTGGTGGCACACTCCGCGATCAATACTACCCATCCCAAATAAGAACCCTGAAGGGTTGGCCGGACGTTAAACTTACCCAACAAGCAAACGATATTGGCTTGATCCTCACTGCAGCAGAAACATTACTTACTGTCCGTACCTTGCTATTAATCTCAGTAGTCATTGGCCTACAGTCAAGGGGTAACAAAATAATAGCAACAAAATTGGTTTCATGGGTTTGAATCACTGCTACGCAGGGGTGGACATAACCACGGGCCCGGGGGCCTGAGGCCCTTAAAAAGCAGGTCGGGACCCTAGATTTTCTGAACTAGGGGCCCGACTGGCCCGTAGAAAATCATGGATAACAATTACAGATTTCTATATATTTTACAATAAAACTGTTTTTATAGACAATCTGACTATATATATGTGAGGGCCCCTAAATTTTGGTGTGGGCCCCCTGATTTGGAAAGCTGGGGGCCCGACTGGCCGCTGGATTTTTAGACTTATGTCCACCCCTGCTACGGTGCCCTATCATTCATTGCATGTATTTGTACACCCCAAGAGAGAATCATAAACAATCTTGTTCTCATCATGATGTGACATGTATTGCCACTTTTGGATATTAAAAAAGGAAAGCATTCACGAACTCAATCCTTGCCCAGCAAGCAGGGGGCTTTGAGATAGACATTTGTTCTTGCACAGCCATGCAGAAAATTAAAAGTTAAAAAGATCACACAGTAAAAAACGATAAAAGTGTTTCCGCTGTATGGCTCGTTTGATTTTGTAGCGAAAACACACAAATAACTTACTCTGTTTTATAGATAGCCATAGAAACGATTTCCAATGAAATGCCACTGTGATAAATGCGTCCAATTTGTTCAGGCTGAGGTTTAATCGGGCATCGCCTCATAAAATTTAATCTGGACGTGATTTGTACGGGTTGATTTAAGCCTGAATTTTATGAGTGTTTTTCATGGGGATTTTTTCCATCAACAAGCTGCTGATTTAATAGTGGTATTAGTGACCGGATGGGGAAATCACCCTGTTGAAATAAATAACTGATGGAAGCGAGGGCACGTCAAAGAGATTTCTCAAAGGGTGGAATTCAAGTAGCTTGAGGAGGAGTTGATAGTACATGTCAAACAGATAATGGGGGAGATAGATGTATTTCAATCCAATCCAACATGAACGTTTTTGAAATAAGAAAAGGAGAAATAGTGCCACAGACCAAAAGCCCTTAGTATACATTCCAGAAATTGTTCTGAATTTTCTTGTAACAACACCAATATTCTAGATTTTCACAGACATTTATGGAATGCCCTATCAATAACCCTTGATTATAGCTCACTACCGATCGTTCTCTACAGTCTCATTTTTAGGCAAACGAACCATGATAGGTTTTATTTTAATAGGCACCTACTTATCGTCCTACTCTTTATATCTGGGTTCTCGGTCAATAGACCACCCAGGATAAATAACATGAAGTAAGAAAAAAACAAAAAAGAACTCACTGTCTGCTTATACCGTCTTTACCGAGACTTTCAGAGCCCCCTAGTGGCCAGCCTCTCCAACCGGAAGTCGGTATCATTGCACTTCCGGGAAGCCTGCGCATGCTCTGTAGTAACATTGTACTCCCTGGTCGAGCGTGAGAGGTTTCTTTAAGGCCCTAGAGATGTGAGTAGATAAAATTCAGATAAAGAAGATACATTGTACCGGCAGTAAGGGAATATATGTAACAGTGTTGCGGGAATTAGGTTGTCAAAGATAATCCTTCACATGGTCCGACTCTACTGGAATAGGTACAAATCGTATGCCTTGTTTTAATTTTGAAACCATTCAGCACGTTCTCATAATAAAAACTGTGCAGTCATTTCTCCTTCAAATTCCTTTTATTTACACAGTGGCATTGTAAACTATTGAAATCATTGAAGTAGACTTTACAGTTTATTTCATGTATAGATTGACCATAGATCATGTGGGCTCTTGAGATCTCTCCCACTATCTGATAGAGACGCTTTCCTCTCCTGCTGAGAAGACCTTCATTGCCCTTCACATGCCCTACAGCCAGCACAGGGCCCTTTTTATCACAGCATACACGTGCCGAGGGACCTCAGTCAATGTCTGCCCTCCAGCGCAAGTCAGTGCGCCCATGGGGTTATCACATGGGGGCATTGTTTTCTTTGCCCTCGGAGACCTGTAGGCCCTCCCCCACATAGTGACTTGCCCCCTTGGAAGTTCCCCCGTACCCTTTAAATCACTACTCAATTTATACCCTCACTGCCCCATCAGCGCACTCCGGGGCCCGCCCATCCCCAGACCCATTTCGCGGGCGTGGCCAGTTTTCTATACCCCTACTCAATGAGGCTAATCCAAAAACCATTATGGGCATGCTCTAAGGCTTCCTCCTGCCACCTTGGTTGCCATGGCAACCACTGATGCAGTCCATTGACCTTGCTGGTGTCTGTATAGTAACCTCCCGTTACCTTGGTAACGACGTGGGTGTGGCTGGTCCGCCTATATTACCCCAGCGTAGCCCGGCCGGCGTCTCGGCTAGATGAGGCTTATATTAGGTGAAATGCTTGTCGGACGACTCGCCCCCTCATTCTTTATACTTTCATTTGAATGCAGGCGTGTTGCTTTGGGGAATTGCCTGGTCCCTGCAAGAAAGTTATCAGCTCGTCTTCCGCTATCCGAACATACCACACTCAACAATTTGTTGCCTAGTAAGAAACCCAATGCCTTTCCAATTTGGTCTCCTTGTTTCGTTTGTTTTTAAGGAGCTATAGGTGTGGTTTTTTGTCCCTGCATTCCACTCTGTCAGTGTCTATAAGGAAGATTTAATGATTTACTCGCCAGGGGACGCCCTTCTCACTTCCGGTTGTCTCCCGTGTTGAAGGATGTCCTCGGACACTCTCCAAGCACCAGTCGTTAGTCAAGTTATAATGGGCCACTTCAACCTTGTAGGACCTATGTGCCTGGAGAGTGTAGGGGTCATAGAAGACAGCCAATCAGTGCTTGGCATGGCCGTCAGCGCGAGGCTTCGGTCAGACACAACAGCCAATCAGGGCCGTCCCTGACAGTGACCGGTGACCGTGATCCTGAGGAAAGCCTCAGAGGGAGGATTTAAAGGCTGAAGGCCCTTGTTAGGCCTTACTTAAGGCACATGTTAGGCCTTACTGAAGGCCCATGTTAGGCTTGGAATCTTTCCCAGGCTTCCCAGGCCTGTCCGAGTCTTATTGCATGTTGGCCAATGTAATATTGGCCCCCTGGTCAACTGATCCTCCACGTAATTCTTGTAATATTGTGTGATAAAAAAAATGTGAATTGGCCATTTCATTGTGATTGCATCGTTGTGATGGGGCTGACAATATTGCAGATGAAATGTAAAACACTTTTGATTACTTTCAATCACTGAAGGGCCTGGCCCTGATAGTGGACAAATGGGTGGAAAGGTAGAAAACTTGCATTCACATAACAACCTCCCGACCAACACATACACATCTGTCCTTTTCCCCAGTGATTAGATCTACCAAATCCAATTTCCAAATCCGCAAGTGAAGAACTGGCCATTTTTGACACTCTGAAAATACTGCAGTGTTCGAGACTAACACCTGCCCAGGGGTCAATGGTTAAAAATCTTATATCACAGCCAACGATTTTAAGGGAAAATACATTAAAATCAGCTGACAAATTGTCTGGCTTAACTATGAATATAAAACAAGTCGGTCCTGATGGCTAACATCCTATGAAGTTGGGTTTTAACCATTGAATTGTACTGTGTTATGAAAAGGACTGTTCTAGGGGTGGTTAAGGCTGTTTAATGAAAGTATTTTCTTATCTTATTAGTCAGGGGAAAATGAAATTTGTCTGGGAGAGGTCAGGGAAATGTCAGGGGAATTTTGATGTCTCTGGTTTATGGCAACCCTGATAATATGTCGTGTGTATTATAAGCACGACCTTCCATTTAGTATGTACGCATATTTTCGAAAATTGGACTCCCATTGGACTGAAGTACTCATATAATTTGTATATGAACGTATGCATATTTTCTAACCTCCTTAGTGGGGGGTTGGGGGCAGGTCAGCATCTAGGCTAATTACTAACAGTGCACGCATGCATGTACGCAGCATTTCCCCTCTTTTTGAAGTGTAGGTGTCCACCAAAAAGAGGGGGTGAGGATTTGGACTCCCCCCCCCCCCCCGCCCCTGCCTATCTCAAAGCACAGTCCTCCTAGCAAACCATCGCCATGGTGAACACTTTAAAGGGGCCGTCCCACCTCAAACTGACTGACCGGGCAAATATTGGACCAGCAAAGGCCTATCAGACGTCAGGCACCAGCACACGACACCAGCGAACAGAATGATGGCCCACTTCCGGTCAGGTGACTACCGCGGTGTGGTCACGTGACCGAAGACGTCATTTCCGGTTCCGGCGCCACGTTTTGGTCCCAGTGGAACCATCAAAGTCTCACGTACAGTGGTGTTAGTGTTTGTTTAGAAGGTAATAGGTAGAGGATGTAGTCTGAATTACTACTGGTATATTTTCCATTGATTATTTGGCAGAATAGGATATATACCGGGATGCGAGAAGAGACATTTCATGCGCAAATAATTCAGAAATTCAAAAAATGGATTTCTAGTTGTATACAATAGTACTTCCTTATTCAGTATGTCTGAAATATTTTAATAAGCTCCTGAAATGCTACTGATTGCTTGTCCCCCCCCCCCCCCCCCCCCCCCAGCTCATTTAAGTATTTTGGAAATACTGGTTTACCACTGCTGAGCCATTGGGAACCTCACACGGATTCTGCACTCGTAAAACACTGTATTTCCACTGCTATGCCTCCGTGTATCTTCTAAATCTTTTTCAAAGAATACACAATTGGTTCTATAGCATTGCATCTTATACTAAATATCAGTTTTCAAAGAAAATGTGCTTAATTCCGTCTTTTAGGCTCAAGAAATATTCTGCTCTTAGGCCTATCTCCATAACTACACTAGCTCCACAGACACTCAAGAACCCACGTTTTCCTGCTGCCTCAACTCTTTTCTGCTTCCCAAGGGAGGTGAAATTATGAATCGATGAAGCTCATTAACTCAATCAGATTGGCGCCTCCAGAAACGAATTTAAAGCTGTCACTGCCGTCCCTCATGAATTCTGAACACTTTGGGCGCGGTCTGCAGCTCTGAATTCGGAATTTCCATTTTGTTTATCGGTTATGATAGGCCAAATGCTCGTTTTATAGCAGCTATGTTATAGGAGGTTTTAGAAATCAAACATTGATTTGCAATTTGAACTTCTGAACATATAAGTGTAAAAGGCAATGATAAAGGAGACCCAGCGCTGACCAAGTGGTTCTTTGGGTTCAATTCCTGGTTGGTGTCTGGGTTCACTAAGGGATGAAGTACAACAAAAAAGATTTCCAGGTTTTGATCTCCTGCTGTTTGCCCCCCCTGTCACCTTCATATCATTGATACGATTACCAAAGACACAATTCATCCTAATTTGTTTTCGCTGTGAAAATTACCCTGGCTGTTGGTCCGGCGTAAAACATCCATCACTCAATCACTGTAGAGTAAGGCTAATATGACCGAAATTCACAAAATTCCCTTACAGACCTAATCCATTAAATTTAAAACCATGAACTTGATTAGATAAGAAATATTTAAAAGACCTCCATGCAAGCACGATCTAACGGAGAAATTATAAGGTACAGGCGCTGGGTGGGCCCACAAACGGTGTTCACATAACGCCACCTAATACCCCTTTATGGCTCAGTAGGTGGCGGAGGGCTGTGTCAAATTAAGGCAGCTCGGCCTAATGGGTAAAGTCGGTTAGGAGGTTTAGCGGATCAGGTTTAGGGTGCAGCATCCATTTGTACTCAATTGATAGATGTCGGATTCCCTGGGGTAGCTTTATACCCTATCATACATGGGAATGGCCTTTGAAAAAACTTGGGTCTTTTTTATTTCATTTTTTTAAAGACATGTTTTGTTTCCACTTTGTTTCGATTTAGTATCATGTCCTAGAATATCGTAGGTCCTAGGTAGATTTATGATAACTTGAACGTCATGTTCTGAAGCCCTCTGCATTCGTTATGTCCTGCAAAAATATTAAGATGAAACTGGTTGCCACTACCTCCTTGGTCCAAGTCACTTTTATCTGTATGGGAACATTCTTGTGTTTATTCTCAGTATCTTTGGGCGTTAAAAAGCCATTTCTAATACATGTTTCGACTATCAAAGGCGTGTTCAATAGGTATAACAACCGATAAAGCCGTTTCCAATAGATGTTTCAACCTTACTAGTAAGAGAAATAGTCTCTGAATAGACCTATCGTTGGCAAAGACAACCTTAACGAAAACAGCACAAAATCAAATATATCAATAAACACCAAATATTTCTGCTGAAAAAAAACATCCCCAACCCCAAATATCTGCGTTGGCAGTTTCTCCACTAGGCACACTTCCTTTCCTTCTCCTGGATGGAATTCTACCATCATAATCTGATAAAAATTGTAAAACGAATGCCTTTCGCACAATATAATAAATATGGGATACATTGTGATTTTATAATCTAATGGAATTTCCAAAAGACCTGCAACGACCTTGTTTCTCACCCCACCTCTCGGCCTGGTTTTTCACCTCACCTCCCCCACCCCTACTCGTTTTCCACCAACCTGTGCACACCTGATCGTCGGTGTATTTGAAGAGGCCCGAGTGTTCGGTAAACCTCATTAAGTAAATAGCCTGTCAGTGCTGATGAAAAAGGGTTTGCGATGAACCAGCCTGTCCTTTAGAGGCATTGATTCTCAGAATGGCTGCGTCCTAGAAATGCAAAACGACTTCGTGAAATTTTATCATTGGTTTTCGAAAATCCTAGGTTTTCAATGTTCTGGTTAATTTAGATCTTTTACATACGCAGAGAAGTGATGAAGCAGTATTATCACATTACCGTAGGGCACCTTCGATTATCCCTTATGTCAATTTAGTATTCTTCCTATAGTCCCATAGACAGGTTCCCAGTTGCCGGTTGTTTTTATTTTATCCTTTTCTATCAGAGGATGCGCAGGCCTTTACTAGAAGCTGACAATCCATATCAATTTGATATTAATGTAGCCAAAACAATATCTCGTCTTTTTCCTTCAAGCCTTACTGAAATGCCTGAAGTCATCTCTGATGATACAGTGGTCCTTTTATATAGATCTTAGAATCTAAATAGGTATTAACACGCAGAATCCATCTGAAAATAATAATTTCTATATACTACTCAAATTGGTTCTTTTTACCGCCTGCCGCAAATTGCGTTTTCCGTAAACTGCTACTGTTGCTCTCCCGTTTATTCTGAGCAGGGTTAAAGGGTACAAAGGTCATCAAGGTTATGCTCAGATATGGAGTTGATCTGGGTGTACCATTGGTTTCAATGACAGGGGACCTCAAAGTGGTGGCTCAGAACACCTCATTTCCTGTTTACTAGAATTGTGAAGGTCCTTTTTATATTTTAGTTTTACCCAAGTGCTAGTGATTACAGTTGGCCTAGTGTAAGTAGGTATAGGTATATGTATTAGGCAAGTCTATCATGAGAGGTGAGAGTGGCCTTGACATCAGGTAAACAAGTGGATTAACAGACTCACCTGCATTGCAGGCAGCCATGTGGAACCAGGTGGAACCTGTGGCCAGGACTGACCACAGCCATGGTGGATGCCTATAGTATGGGGGTAAGGGGATGAAGGGGGTAAAGGGGTAAAGGGGTAAAGGGTTAGGCAAGGGTTAGGGTGATGCAGGAACTAGTTTTTGTAAATGACGTGTATAGGCGAAGTTCTCGTTATATTATAACGGTATCAATGTGCCATATAATGATAAAGGTGATTAATGTTATGAGCTTGTATTGCCTGAAATGACCTTTTCGAAAGCGAAAAGTAGGTATAGTGTAACATAGCATTTCTCCGAGTAGACAACGTTCTGCGTCAGTTCTTCTAACGTGGCAGTTGTTACTCTGTTTAATAATATGGACGTTGTGTCTTTGGACTGGTTCTGTGGTTAACGACCTAGAGCACTTTACCCTTGGGGCTTTCCATTAAGTATGTACGTACACTTTCCAAAATCTCAGACCCCCCTTGGGCAAAAATACGCATTGGATTAGCACTAAAAAAAATCTAGACCCCCCCCCCTCTACCCCTTGATGCGTACATACTTAATGGAAGGTCCCCTTGGCAACTACGTATGCCCAAACAGGGTGTAAAACCATATTTTGCCCGTTGAGATGCTCAATATAATTATAAAGAAACAGACAAGAAACTATTTCTTTACCAGGGAAATTTAAATACAGTGTATAGAAACAATCCCCAACCAGCCATTGATCAAGGTCAATTGCTGTTTCTGGAGTGCCTCTCAGTATTCAGACCACTTCGCAGTATTCAGAAAACCTCACGGTATTCCGAGCACTTGGAGGTATTCAGAACGACTCCACCCATCGCATGGCAGGCCAAGGGGCAGTATTCTGTACGGGTCTGACACAGTGGAGCACCCCTCGACCCCCACCGGATAGGGGGGGGAGGGGGGGAGCTGTGGTCAAGCAGTGGTCAGGGGCTGGTCAGTGATTAAATGAAGGGGTCATGACCTCAGGTTATGTGGTACTTTTACTGATTGTCTCCTAGACCATCGTACCAGGGGAAACTGAATGTGCAAACGGTTGTCCATGCATTGAAGCTGTTCTCAGGCCTTAAACTATCTCCAGGGTCTGCTCCATGGTGGTAGAGAGCCCCATAACCTCCGTTTGACAGCGAGTATACACCCTTCTTATGACCCTGCGCAGTGGAGACCTAGTGTGGAGCAGACCAAGGTGGCAGGAGTCCACCACTCTAGGCCAGAGCATTCATATAGACTAACACAGGGACAGTTTTGGACTTTTTGTCTAAATCACATCAATACACTAACAATAAAGTAAACTGATCATTTTTGTTGCATTGGTGCATATAAGTATTGATCATATAGGTATTAAGTTACCAATGCAACCAAGGTATAGGTCCATTTTTGAAGTGGGTCTATTGTTGTGGACCAGTGGACCGTGTAATTGTTTAATTGGTGTGCCCTCTCTGACCCCCAGTGGTGGTCAGACTGTGGGGCCTCCACTCAGTGTCTTCTCATTGGTCACTGGTGGTAGAGGTAGGAGGGACAAGTATCAGTGATTGACATCCAGTACCTATGGGTCCTATATATAGAGGTATGTCAAGTTTGAGAGACTGGAAAGCCCAGGTTGCCCTAAAAACAATATTAATTTGTTGTTTCCAATAAATGTACTCATGTATTTATATCTGACAAATACTTAAAGTATAAGTGTTCAAACTATTTTTATCAATACACATTTGATTTATCATTACTTAATTATGTAAAATATCTTCATTTCAAATTGATTTTAATTCCAATTTTAGTAAGGGCAAACAAAGAAACAGAAATCCAAACTACTTTTGGCCTTAACTGGCTCCTCTCTGGGCTGACTGGTGAGGTGGGGTGGGGGCACCACCACCACCACTACCACTGCTAGGAGTGGCCAGCAGTCAGAGTAGACTTGGGCTAGAGGTGGTGGTGGTAGTGGGGGGGGGGGGTTAGTTGAGTGGCCATCCACACCCCACATAACTCAGTGGTCAGGCTGGTCACACTCTCCCACCAGGTGAGAGGTTACTGAGTAAAGTAATTCAATGATGCAATGATCTGCTTGGAGAGCTGATTTGTCAAACAGGACTGGGGGTGGGGTGTTGCTGGTAATGTCTGGTGGGTGGGGGGGGGGGGGGGGGGAAAGGGCATCCAGACCCCACACCACTCAGTGGTCAGACTGGTCACACTCTCCCACCAGGTGAGAGGTTACTGAGTAAAGTAATTCAATGATGCAATGATCTGCTTGGAGAGCTGATTTGTCAAACAGGATGGGGGGGGGGGGGAGTGGGGGGGGGGGGGAATGCAGCAGTGCACGGCAGCTGTACACTCATTGGTCAACCTGATTGACCAATGATTGAGGATGTATATGACATGTTCCTTTTATATCTTTAAAAACCACCAATGCAACATCGGCCAGTTTCTGGCCGACAATCTTCAGATTTCTAGTTAGCACACATATCTGCATGTAAAAATATGTGTTCTTTGATACCAGTAACCTAATTTCATGATAAAAGATGCAGTTTAGATACATTAAGGAATCTTTGAGGCAAGATTGACTTTTGTTTTGAAAGAAGTCAGCTTTAAACACAAGTCAGTGACAGGTGCTCAACAACAGTGATTGTTTGTACCTCAGCTTGAGTAGGTGTTTAAGGGCCCTGGGCTGTAGAACTGAACTGGTGTGAACAACCACCTTTAATAAGAAGGGTGTATATGAGCGTTTTAATAGCCCCGTCTTCTGCCATATTGCCACGCCTCCTGATTCATCCGTAATCATTGCTGCAAGTTGAACACTGCCACTTCTTATTCGCAGCTTACTGGCAAGTGGCTTAACCTAGTTTTACAACCACGTGTTATAGTAATCTCGCTAACTTCTGTGTCAGTTTATAGTGCCCGTCAGTAGTAACGAAGTGATTTCAGGCATAGGAGTGGATGCTAACTTGAGAGAAGAGACAGTATGCTCTTCTACGGGAATTTAAGTCCCATACACACTAGGCGATTTTTACCAAGTCAGCCGACTGATCGGCGATAAAATCGGCCGATTCTACCCCCAAAATCGGCCGATTTTGATGCTGATTCAGATCAAACGTACACATTTGAATATGGTATACCGTACTCATTTGAATATGGTATACCAACAGGCGAGAAGAGGAATCGGCCAATTCTAGTGCAGATTCGTTGGCCAACTGTGTAAACGTCGCCTAGTGGTGGGTATGGGGCTTAAGGGGGCCGTGTGCTATGTCCTTCCAGTATGCTTGTTACACAACATACTAGACAAAAGTGGTTTTAGATACGTTCGTAGTTAGTTAGTTGGTATCTTCTGGTTCTGCACGTCCAAACCAGAACTTTGTTTGTCTCTCGGACAGGGAAGTCAGTTTGCTTTTAGACTAACGATCGGACCCTTTCATTTCATGATGATGTTATACAATGCCAGTACAAGTCCAGATTGTCGGTCTCAAATCGGTCCATTATGATGCCACATGCAATCATGTACTTACTACCAGCTGTGATTAGTACAGGAGTGGGGGAGCATATCCCAGTACCAAACTACTCTGTGTAGTTCTAACAAGGTCTTTGTGTAGATGACCATGCAATACACAACTCCCTGTCCGTGTCCCCCTATAGAAATCTTCACCTTTCAGACATCAGTTCATACCAATTTGGAATCTAAGCTCCTCTTAAGGACGAGTCCATTACTAGACTCTTTTTTTTTTTTTTTTTTTTAATAATTCTCTTATATATAACCAATGCATAATAGGAATTTGTCAATGTGCTTGAGTTATTCCTATTCTCATTGGGAATTCATAAAAAAGATTTGTGGTCTTGACACAGGGAACCCCTACAGCCTCGTCCACACAACCATTACTAGACTCTTGTTTAGTTTACTTTTACTTGATTGAACTGCGTCATGTAAAATACAGTGCCCAAAGGACCATATATTCAGAAAAAGAGTTATGGCAGAGAGAGCGGACTCTTTCGGAGAAGGGGAAATGAGAAGGATACTGGGTGGACATCCACAAAGGGACCCTTGTATCCTCTCAGTTGGTCATCCGTGTACTGGAGCCTCGGTTGGCCTGTTGTGGTGGCCACACTTGTTGGCAACCATTTTTTTTTTTTTTTTTTAGTTGTTTTTATTTGGTAAATGGGTTCAGCTAATAGCTGTTCTTCCACCCGCTCCCACTGTACAATAGTATCAATTCTCAACATAGCGGAGCAGGTACCTTCAACAATACATTATGCTACTACATCCTACGTTGCCATAAATGGCACAATGGTGAAATTGGATGAGATGAGATGGAATACGATAAGATGAGTTATATCAAAAAACATCATAAACACATGCTATACAGACATAGTAACACAATTATAGAATCTTATCATACGGGTTCCGAATAGAGTTCTTAATACACCTTTTAAATTTTTCCTTCTCTAAAATAAGGGTAATTGGGGTATTTAGATTATTCCAAGCTACAACAGCCTTGTATAGGGGATTTTTTATTACCCTAAAATGTGTATATTTGGGTACCTTTGAACTATTGTTTGTGTGGCTTTAATACTGCGTGATGTGTATATAACTAAGTATCCATGAGTCGTTTGTCCAGAATGTCTGAGTCAATCAGACTGCGTTTAAAGTTAGCTCATTCACTTCCCAATAGTTCAAAAGAAATGAACGATGAGGGAGCTCTTAATATGAAAGGGTTTTTATTCAATAAACATCTCATCCCGAGTCAAAGCCACTATGTATAAGTCTCCATCAGTCCACCTCCCATCTCCTATCAGCAATCAACCACATTTAGAATACGAGTTGTTCCAACACATTCTAGACCGTTCTAGTGCTTAGCTCTATCACAATCCTTTGTCCGAGGTAGTTGGTATAGGTAAAACTCCAGTCTGCTGCGCGGGAGCCGATGTACTAACTCCAAGTAGTTCCTTTGCTAAACTTACTCAGCTGACATTCTCACTTAAACTGCCTGCTCCTCACTTTGCAACACCTTTTATACTGGTTAACAGGTGGCGCTGGGAGCGTAAAATATCTCTTTCTAGAAGTAGACCAGAAGTAGACTTGCTAAGCCTGATCCTTGTTAGATTATACAACATGATGATATATTAAAAGTGCTAAGCTATTAGTACATTCGACGGCGGTCAGGTGTTTGAGTTTAAGGAGGTGGACGACATAGCTCAAACCAAATAAGGATTTTCAGTCAAATGTGATAGGTTCCCAATTTTGATTATTGGACATATTTATTATTATGATGCTTTAACATAGAGAAACCAATGTGGGGTGGCTTTGACTCTCGTGGTACATTCAACACAGTGTCAATATGATCAGAAGTTCCATTTTTGCTTATCCAAAGGGATAAACAAAGATGCATTCATATGGTCGGTTTTGCTTAGTACATAAGTACATTTGATCAGTGAAACCATTCATAAAGTTTTCAAGGTAAGTTCATAGCATTGTCAGTCCGTATCAAGGCTTGAGGACTGCGGGACCCGTGTATAAGGTGACAAGGTAAGTTCAAAGGATCGTGAAATAATCCTTAGGGTGAAGATGATTGTCATGCATTTAGTGACAAAGAAAGTCCAGAGGATTGTGAAATGATCCTCGAGATGATAGAGTTGTCATGCAAACTCTTGACAAGGAAAGTCCAGAGGATTGTGAAATGATCCTCAAGGTAAGGGAGATAATTCTGCCTACTGTGGCAATACTCATTGTTCTGAGTGTCAGATCCGTTACTTTACAGTTCAGGAAAACACAGAGGAAACAGGTAAGTTTTGACTTAGTACATACATGTACAGTTTTTGATATATGCGATTTGGAACACAAGTCAACAAAATTCAACATATATACAGTGTAAAGTTGTCTTAACCTTCTAAGAGTAACAAATACACAACAAATTCAATTTCAGAACGAGTTAACACAATAATAAATGATTCCGTTGAAAGCGGACATCTTGAATGGACGAGTTTTCATTATACAATGTATGTCAAATTTCAACCAATTTTCAACTAAAACGACATTATTTACAATAAACACATGGTCCTTGTAGTAGACCGATTAGCATTAAACAGTTTGGCATCTATAAACTATCATACCAAGTGCGCGCCCATCAGTCGCCCTTAGTACATGTGTACTTAGCGGGACGCTTGACTGGAGTTCCCATCCAGGGCCCGACCTCGGTCTGGGTTCCTCCAGGTGATAAGTGCCCGGATGGCAATTTCTGCTTCAAATGAATTTAGCGAGTTTGCGCGCTCGATATGAATTATTATGCCATGATAACTGAAATTTATCGCCTGATTATGTTGGTTGGGGACCTAAACTTAAGTTTAGCGCAGATTTTGTAAGAAATTATACGATGGTTTGATCATGCTAGCCGATTTCAAAATTTGGATCCCTCGGATCAAAAAGGGGTTTTCCCAAATTAGCCTCGATGTGACGTCATTTTAATCAGTGCCGGCGGTAATTTCAGCGTGCATAGACGTATTTTTTCTAGTTAGCCCCTTTTTACCATCCTTTCATCATCCACCATGGTACGCGTAGCTATTTTTTGTTCAGAACGAGAGGCTGGTGTGCAAGATTATCCTGACCTGATTCAGAACAACACGGATCACCTCTTCGTAGTCTTCCTGTGCGAGGAAGCCACGACGGCGGAGCTGGCGGGCTATGCATTTGCCCACCATATGCTTTATCCAGAGGACGTTCTGATCGTGATTACCAACCTCCTCGACATCCTGACCTGGGATCCAGAACTGCGCCTGTATCTCCCGCTTTTCATCAGTCCGGATGCTGTCCTGAATTTCTACGCGGAGTTATTCAACCGGGCATTTTTAAACATACAGGCCCACCCCGTTCCAGCTACCCTCATCCTAGCGACCCCTTCGGGTTTTGATGCCCGGAGGTGGTCGCTAACAGACAGTGACGGTTCCCTACAGAGGTGGATCAACCGCATCGTTCCTCGGATTAGTCGAGAGGTGAAGAGGGCAAATGACTGGTATGCAGTTCCAACGGTCAACACCGGCCATGCCCTCCACCTCTCAAAGGTAGTGGCCGACGGTGTAATGACCGTTAATGACTTCCGCGAGTTAGAAGATGGATACATGCCGTCTGCCCGGGTCCTGCGCCGCTGGGCCCGGGCCTTGGGCCGGGTCTTCGTTCGGCTGCCCCTTCCACGATAGGCCGCCGGCACTCCCCCGTGTATATATGTGATTCCCGGAGTGATTTCCACCAATTAATTTTTTTAGTTTAATTCCCGGCCTATGCCTAGGACATTTTTAAGTTTTGTATCCAAGAGGCGTAGCCAGCATGTTCTTACGGGAGCTTCAGATAGCAGGACTGTTGACACGGGAGCACTTAGACGTTCCTTCGTCCTTGTTTGTCGCCGGGCACCGCCCTCCTTCTGTTCAACCGCCCCTTCACCGCTACCGCTCCTGGTAAGTTTAACCCTTTTTAGCGTTCTCGGCATGTTAGGCAGGTTACTAACCCTTTGTTTTTAAGGAGATTGTTGGTCAGGAATTTGTCAGCAGTTTTTCAGCTCGCCTTCACGTGGTTGAATTCCGGAAGCTGACGTCACTCCCGGAACTAGAAACTGTATTTCGCTGGTGATTTTTGTAACGGGTAGCGTGGGCGGCCACCTGGTGTTTACTTTTGGTTCCAAGATGGTGGACGCGGGCCGAAAACTAGGACCTTGTGTACTAAACTTATTATCTTTTCCAGGTCCTATGGTTGGTGATGATAATATGAACGGCGTAAGGTGGTAGTATTGGGCACTGAGAGACGTCAGGCTATATGATTTTAGTGGGAGGAATTGTTTAGGCGAACATGATCAAGCATTTTTATCTCACGCGCAGATTGGGCGATAATAGAGGGTTTTCCTGACTAGTGGTTTGTTGACATTACCGATTCAAGCAGGGCTCTCAGCGTGTGGGTAGAATATGCCGCGTTGGCCTTATAGTGTTATTTTATGATTATTGACTACTAGTTGACTGACACTGCACCAATGGAATTGTGTGGATGACCAGGGATTCCGGTCTGGGCTGTACAGCACTGGATTTGCTGTGACAGAATTCTTTGTTTTGACGTTCCCCGTACAAGACAGTAGTGTACATGTCTACATTGGAAACAATTCACATGGCGGCGCCATAAGGTGTAAGCGCTTCATGGGGTTTAACCCTGGTAAGTTTGAGGAACTGCAGGTGACCAAGTACTTTGGTCCAGACTGCGCAGCTTTAGATTGGCTGTGGCATAATTCTTTGATTAGTTGTTCCCCTTACAGGGTAATGGAAATATTCACGTGGTGACCACATGAGGAGACACCACAGGTGGAGCCGTCCGACTAGCCGTCGGCGACTCCAAGGTAAGTTGAGAGGGTGTAGCAAAGGCTACAAATACCCATCCCGCGTTAGTCTAACACCAAGACTGCATCAGTGTCATTGTGTTAGAATAAGTGTTGTAGATAATATTTTTGTGCAGTGTCGTCCAGATGGGAGAGAGAGACAATGATTATTAGGGTTGGGTTATTATTATTTGTGGAAAAACTACTTTTGGGTTTATGAGAAGCCATTGCTTGAACGGTATGTCTTATTATTGCTATTTTATATATATTATTATTTTTTTATTTTTTTATAAATATTGTTGGTATATATTTTGAATTACAGAGTGGTAGCCCGGCGTCCATCCTCATAATCTGTTCTGGGACTGAGCGTCAGGTTCCACTGTTTACATTGATCAGTTAACATCGTAGACACAGTAATAATTTAACATTTTAATTTGTACAATACACAGTATGGGAGTGGGGTGAATCATCATTCCGCAAATATACATGTCATTATTGACCTTGAATATTAACTGTACATGGGAATATTTAGTGATTATTCGTTACTTTATTTATTTCTTGAGGGGATCGGGCTCAGACCAGTCTATTTTTGGTCTGAACACCGATCCTCATCAGCTATACGTGGGTTGTCGGTACCCCCCACCCTGTGGAACCAGAATGGGCAGCACCGAGTTTCCCATTGTTATAATCGGGAGCAGTCTGCATATTTTTTTTTTTTTTTTTAATATGCAGTCTACCCCCCTTTAAATTATAGAGATGTGTAAATGCATCTCTTCAGATCAATCACTTCCAGACAGCACCTAGTAAGTCGGGCCTTTACCGAAGTATAGTACAAGGTTAAACCCGTCTTCTGTCAAGGTCTATGCCCGTTTTTTCTTGTGGAGAGTCAAGACTACTCCTGAAAAGACTCCGCCCCCAGCCTATCCTAACCATGCTCACGCGGGGCAGGAATATATTAGTGTTATAGACAGCTTTAGAATTTGATTCTTTCCTAATAGAATGGGTAGACTATTAGCTACGGGTTGTCAACTAAGTTTTTGCAGCCGTTCATTAGGGAATTAGTAGTCCGTGTCCCCCCTCCTCAGCTCAACTGTTGAGCGGAGACCCGGTTACTTTTAGCGCCACGACGGCGGTCAAGACTAATATTTCATTTGTTTTCATTTTTTTCTCGACGGCGGTCAGCTCTGAAGCCGCACGTCTTCTTTATTAATTTTAGTTATTTCTAATTTACCCGGGTCGAAACTTGACTTCTTGCCGTTTTGCCTCAGTCCCGGTTAAAACTGGTCTAAACATGGCCTAAATAACTTAGTCTTGTACCTTTGGGCAGTTGTTTGTCATCTTTCGCTTATCGCTGGATCCTGATTTATAGTAAAAATCAAAGGACCCAACGACTGGGATATGTTGTGACCCGCCGATCATTACACATAGCCAAGATGATGAGACTACACATTTTGTACAGCGCCTCGTCCCATCATCCTGTGGGTTTTAGCTACAACTCCCCCCCACAGGGAGAAGTCGTCTTTATGAAGGAGGGAGTTAGCACCCTGTGAATGTCGCCAGTTCACTGCATTCGTCCCGTAACTTCTTTTCCCTTGTGACCTCCGTTATACTTTCTGAATGTAACACGCCTTGGGAGGAGTTGTACACGTCCTCGCCCGTTGTAGCGTGCCTGTACCAGAAGCAAACGAGCCACGTATAAGGTACTCTCGTGCGCTGTCACGGAGCGTTCCCCCTTTGAATGTTACTAAATATTCTGCGTTCTTATGCTCTTACTACAACTTGCCCAGGATTCCCTGAGGAAGGGCTCTTAGTTAAATAAATATTGGGCTGCTTTATATATTAGTTTTTAGGTAATTTACTTTCTATTCGTCGATTTTTTTGTGATGAAGGGACCGCTGTCAGGAGTCGACCCACCCCGGGGCATAATGACTGCCATGGTCGGGCGTCCACCCCAGTGCCCTTCGCAGCGTCAGTGACGCGTAACCCCAACGTCCTGCCTCCTGTCAGGCACCACTGACACCAGGCATGTGGGCAGGCTCCTGCTGCTTGTGCAGCCCCTCCATCTTTGAGAAGAATATATATGTAGGCATGCTAAAGAATAGACAGTGGCGTTCCCCAAGTGACTCCTGTACTGCAGCCCGATCCTAGCGGTAACAACAGCACAGGGGTCAGGTATAGATGGTACTTGCTTGGGGAAGTTCACATCGCTCGTTGGAAGCATTGGTCCCGTTGAGCGCACATAGGTATTTGTATAGAATTTTGTGTTTCTTTTAAATGCTAAAATTTTGCGACACTAGGATCGGTTCCGAATGGATCCCTACTTTAAAAGAATTGCCGAATTAATAATAATAAGAGTGTTGAGCTAGGCAACCGGGCATGGGACACTCAACTTGAAAGAAATTTAGGTAACCCATGGGTCCATAGAGAGAGGGTTGGACCAGCCTACCCGACCCAGGTTTCCCTGGTTGGTGAATTATTATTGATCAGGTTAGTCAACAGAACCTTACCTACCCAAACAGGCAGAGCCCAGCGAATTCCCTGTTACATTTCAGTTTAGTACTCGTACTCTTGAATTATTAATTCACCAATTTTACCTGTACAGCATTAGGTCAGGTCTTAACACTCGTTACATTGTCATATAATAACTTCATAAACCGTTCCTGGGTCCTTTTCGGATGTCCCTGGTCTTACTCTCTTTTGGGCAGGCCCCGGTCCGGTCGCTGTGGAGGTGGGCGGGGTCGATCGAGGAGGGGCGTTTGGCATCGTTCCATGTCCCATCACTGGTTGAGGCCAGTCCGCTCCGACATCGGACCAGCCCGCGTCGATGAGGCGAGGCACTCCCATGGGTACAGGAGTGGCTAGCCCCGAGGAGTATCTCAGGAGTCTGGCCCTGGTATTGTACTTTAAATTACTCATCATTAGACGGGCCAGTTTTTTAGACACTCTCAGGGTATCCGGTAGTGGCACCTTAGATGGGTGTTGCCCAGGTCTAGTCGCCGCTCCCATCAGCTGCGCCCCCCAGGTAACTGTCAGGGTGTACTTCAGGCACAGTTGGGTCACCAGTAGATCCTTAATGAGCACATAACCTTCCGTATAAGTGTGGTCAGAAGGCATGGCCAGTTCTCCCAGAAAGATTGTCTCTATCATATGTGGGTTGGCAAACTGTACATATAGTCCATCTACAGTCTTCCGTCTGATGTACCTCCATTTACGCCACACGAGGACCACTATGGCGATGACCAGTACCGCCAATAATATAGCAAGTACAGCCACCGCAGTGGGGTTGGCGGTCGTGTCCGGGCATCCAGTCAGTTCCTTCTCGCGGCTCAGCAGCTCCTCCGGGTCCACCGTTTCCAAGGCCATGGCCCGTGGTAGAGTCATAGTCAGTCCGGCTAGGGCAGCCTTGCCCTGGTGCCTCCGCCAGCATTTCCAGAGGATACACCCAATAATTGTCACTGCTATCACTATGCAGAAAATTGTGAGGAGGCCGAAGCCGCCCCCGAAGTTACCTATAGAGAACCATGGGGCGTGTTTGTCCACTTCGTAGCGGTCAGTCGCTTTCTTGATGCCCTTAGCCAAGTCTTTCCGGTGTTTTTGGATTCGCTTGGCCAAGGAGGGTACAGGTATTCTGACCTTTAGGCTCTCCTCGATTTCCAGTAGCTCTTTCCTAATCGTTTCAGGGATAGGGTCTGATTCTAGCATAGTGGGTTCATTCTCGGACCTCGTGAAGTTAGTGTCCCACCCCTTCACATGACTCGCCGCTTCCAACAAGTCGTTATGTGGGTACACGACCGTGGTGATCCTGGTGTGTCGGTCACAGTTCCGTAAACTGTACGGTATCCATGATCCTTGTGTTTGAAATGCACAGTCGCATTCCACCTGGACTCGCGCATAGTTTTCTATATTCACCTCCACCGCGGGTTGATTCCTGCAAATCATTTGGCCCCGGGTGTCAGCGCTGACCACGAGCATATCTCCGTCGTCCAGATACACTGCCATCTCTCCAAAGTCTGCTTCCAAAAGATAGTCCAGTTCACATTTTTCTTGTATGGCCGTGTCATCGCGTCTCAACAGTGCGGCAGTGCAGGTATTATCCGTGATCTTTTTCATGTAGGGCAGGTCCTTGCAAAGCGTGATGGTCTGCCCATAACAGCCTGACCAACTGCCGCTAGCCAGTGGTACATAGTACTGGCGGGACATGGACATAGCCACACTTTTAGGTAGATTAACAATTTGGAGGGCGTCCTTCTTTTGTCGTCCTCTAACTGGTATCGGCACAGGGAAGGTTAGTACCTTGTAGACTCTAAACAGATGTTCGTCGGCCACAACCGGCACCCTTACATACACGATCAGTTCTTGGGTAGTTTCATCAAATTTAAATGAGGGTTGACTGTTTTCATAATAGAAAGAGGGGTCTGTGAACGCCACATGGAACCTGGGGTGGATTCCCTTCAGATACCTGTTGACTTCCAGGACCGCTCCGACCATATATTGGCGGGGTACCAAATCCATGGTCAGTTGGCCCCGTGTCAGGTGTTGCACACCTTTCCTGAACACGCGCGTTTGCTCGACTACCAATTGGAGATACACCATTTCTCCTAGTTTGTCTTCCAGAGCTACAGGTATCATGTTCAGGTACAGTTCCATCCAGTCCACCTTATGTTGGACGAGTCTCATTCTTCGGCGAGTGGTATTATGTGCCTTATTTAGCGACCTCAGATTATCCAGTAGACCTATCACGACGTGGTTAACCCTTTCTACGGCCTCGTCATGTTTATCGTTCATTAGTGCCAGGTCTTCGATCATCTGGTCGGAGGACTCTTGTAACACTTTAATCAGTTCCCTGTTATACTTGACATCAGCTGAAAGCCCCCTATTCCATGATGTTGGAATAGGAAAGGTCGGCCATCCTGGATCGTCCAGCATGATGGGTAGTTTCTTCATTCTTTTGACCCTTCCGCCTGAATCTAATTCTGACCCTTGATTTTGAGGTCTCTGTTGGTTGTTCTTAATTAGAGAGCTTAAGGTTTCATTGAGAATTTCCCTATACCGACCTTTGAGCGCCTGCGATGTCTGATCCATCCAATTCACCAGCGATCTGACATGGTAACAGGCTCGGTCCAGAGCGTCTCCTCCTTTTAGGTACCGATGACAGACCTGGCCAAAGGTAGCCTTGATGAAGGAGCGCCTCTGGGGAATGGTGATCAGGAAACCTTGTCGGACGTGGGTAATATCTGCGGTGGACATTAACTTTCCTGGTTTTAGCACCACCCCATATTGTTCTAAGGCTATAACTTCAGCATTAGGGGCTAGCCCTTCACTTGGGCTGGAGTCATTTCGTAGCCCCTCAATGCCTCCTACTATGGCTAAAATGAAAAGCACTGACCACTTCATTGTCATTGGTTTTAGCACTAGTCCGAGAGAGTCTCAAGTTTATAGTTTATCTAAAACATTTTCATAACGAAGTTACCTTCATCCTTCTGCGCACCACTATCATCCATGCGCCGAAGTAAGCCCTCCTCTCGGGCCCCCTGGTCCGTTTAGTTTGGGACATGCTCGTAGAGGTTTTGGCCACTGTCATTCACCACTCGTCTGATGATTCCGCTCTCGTCTTTGGTGACCGTGATCCTCAAGCCTCTCACACGTTCGCAGGACGAGGGGCGCATTGCTCTGAGGAGTTTTGGCCTAGCAGGCTCCAGTCCAAAACGGCCCCCGTTGGGTCGTACGACGGTTGGCTCGAGGGGTACGGGTGTGGCACCTGCGGAGGGTTCGTCGTTGGAAGTGGGCTCGGCCACAGTGGACCCCCCGGCTGGCTGGTTGTTGTCCACTGCTGCTGGTTCCATAGCAGTGGTGAGGGATTGGCGTTGCAGCTCGACGTCAAGCTGCTCAAGTCTAAACAAGTGGGGTCCGCGGGCTGCAAGTGGTGGAGGAGGGGAGTTACTGCTGGCTCGTTCCCCACCGGTGGGGTTGGCGCGTGTTGGTTGGGTGTTACCTCCACTTTTAACCCTGGAGCGGCGACGGTTAGTTGTTCCCTTCCTGCTCGCCTTTCCAGAGTGGGCAGAGGTCGACCGCCTCGCGTTGTTCGCTGTCTGGTACCTTCCCCGACGCATTTAGAGTTTTGGGTGGGCCCATGAATGAAAGGAGCAACCTGAGTTTTAACCTCAGCTAACTGTTTGTTCGATTTTGGCACATCCAGTCCCACTGTCCTTCTAATTTCGTCAACAGTCTCAAATAGTTGGAACAGTGGTTGCGTAAGGTCCCAGAACCATCCGGCCTGAATCTGCACAGGTCTGGCGGCCGCGTCTCCCTTCTGAGCTGGCTTGGCCACCGCAGTTAGCCTTGGCTCGGGCTCCGAGTCACTCACCTCAGATAAACTGTAAAAGTCTTTATTCGCTGCTTTCTTTTTGGCTGGAATCTGATTAGTAGACTTCTTAGCTCCTCCTGTGGTCGTTCTGGTGGGCCGCCGGGCTGGTGTTCTTGGTTTCTTCCGGGCAATCCCGGTGTCGGTAGAGTCCGGGCGGACACCGCCCCGGCCTGGCCAACTCCACCGCCTAAGGTTCTGAGGTGGCCGTTTCTTAGTACTCTCCTTCTCGGTTGCCTTTTCTTTCATTTGGTTCAGTCCTAAAAGAATGGTCCAACGAACATTCCCTTGGTGGGTAGTGCCCTCCGGTGGGGGTGGCTAATTCGTTTCCTTCTCAGGGGGACGATGATCCTTCCCTCCGTGTCCGCAGGGAAAGTAGCAGTTCCCTTTGGATTGCTGTGAGGCCGGAGGGCTAGGCAGTTCCCCATGGGTCGGTGGATCAGTGTTCCAGCCAAGTTCTCTTTCCGCCCCTTCCAGGAGAAGTCGAAAGCTGAAAACTTTCTATCTCCAACTTTCGTTTAGAGATAGAATCAATGTCTATCTCCGTTTCCTCCCGGGCTGGGTTATGCGTGCAATCACCTGCAGCAGAGGTGACCGTCTAGGAGCAGAGTGGCGGACCGACTGCCGGATCGGGGTAGATCCCATGAAATTATAGTGGATCCGCCTGCTCGTGTCGCCTCCAATTTTGGAGCCGCACTTCCTTTTTAGGTGGGGACGCTTGTGTCCGGATCCAGGGAATGACGTCAACCACTGACGTTCCTTCCGGTCCGTGCACCCCCTCTGCCACCCCCTTGGGCGTGGCTAGGTGGTCATGAGGTAGACCACCTGTTCCATTAGCGTTGCTGCTAACTGCACCGCTTCGCCGAACTTTATTTTCACAAAGCGGTCTCGTCTTCCACATTAGTTACTCATGTCGTCGCTTTCCCCGTCGTCAAACATGGCGGTGTAGTTAGGCCGACGGTTCCGACGAAGGTTATATCCCCCTTTCGTCGAAACATGCCCCTCATCTGTTTTTCCCGGGCTCAGCACCGGTGTATCGCTGCCCGGCGCGTCACCACTAGGTAGTTTTATGGGCTTGTTGTTGCCTGGAGGGGATCTCCCCACCAGCGGCTGGTTTTTGCCCTTTCTCTTAGCTCGTTTGCGTTTCTTCTGTCCATTAGCTCCAGCTGTTCCCCGTTCACAGGCGGCTTTGTTAGGAACAAAGGGTAAGTTTGGTAACAGCGCGGTGTCCGCACTGGCGCCCTGACCATCAGTGATTTGCCCATCCGATTCTGCTAAATCAGTGGGACTTGGACCAGGTTTTTGTGTAGGTACCTTCCTGGCCATAGGAATTGCATCATGCTCACGGGGACCGGTCGTTCCCGTTGAGTTCTCAGTCTCAGCACCCCTTATTTTGCCATCCTTTTCAGCAATTTCACCCGTCGGAGTGTGATGCAATTCAGAGTTTCGATCAGGATCTGCCCCTTTTGAGTTAGTGATTTTTGCTTCTCTCACCAGTTTGGGAATAATACAGGGGCGGATCCAGGATTTCTAAAGGGGGGGGGCCAAGATTTGGAAAAGTTGTAAGTAGTATATAATGATGTAATTTCTGGACGGCGAAGCCGTCCAGGGGGAGGGTATGGGAGGGGTGGCCCCTCCCATTGGGGGGGTATGGGGGGCCACCCCCAGGAAAATTTTGAAAAGATAACCTCTCATTCATGCAATCTGAGGCATTCTGAGGTACCTTAGTCACCATAAAAGATGATATTTTCCCCCAATATTTATATTTATTCTTCCAGGGAATGGCCCCTCCCATTGGTTGGGTATGGGGGGCCACCCCCAGGAAAATTTTGGAAAGATAACCTCTCATTCATGCAATCTGAGGCATTCTGAGGTACCTTAGTCACCATAAAAGATGATATTTTCCCCCAAAATTTATATTTATTCTTCCAGGGAATGGCCCCTCCCATTGGTGGGGTATGGGGGCCACCCCCAGGAAAATTTTGGAAAGATAACCTCTCATTCATGCAACCTGAGGCATTCTGAGGTACCTTAGTGACCTCAAAACATGATATATTTTCCCCCCAATAATCTTCCAGGAAATAGCTAGTCCCATTGGAGATCGGGGTAGGGGGTCCACCCCTAAGAAAATTTTGAAAAGATAACTTCTCATTCATGCAATCTGAAGCATTCTGAAGTACTTTGGTGACCTTAGAAGATATAATTTCCCCCAAATATTTATATGTATTCTTCCAGGGGTGTCCACCCCCAGACAAATTTTGAAAAGATAACCTCTCATTCATGCAAACTGAGGCAATCTGGGGTACCTTAGGGACCTCAAAACATGATATTTTCCCTCCCAATATATATTTGTAATCTTTCAGGAAATAGCTACTCCCATTGGAGATGGGGGTATGGGGTCGAGCCCCAGGAAAATTTTGAAAAGATAACTTCTCATTCATGCAATCTGAAGCATTCTGAAGTACTTTGGTGACCTTAGAAGATATAACTTCCCCCAAATATTTATATGTATTCTTCCAGGGGTGTCCACCCCCAGACAAATTTTGAAAAGATAACCTCTCATTCATGCAAACTGAGGCAATCTGGGGTACCTTAGGGACCTCAAAACATGATATTTTCCCTCCCAATATATATTTGTAATCTTTCAGGAAATAGCTACTCCCATTGGAGGTGGGGGTATGGGGTCGAGCCCCAGGAAAATTTTGAAAAGATAACCTCTCATTCATGCAATTTGAGGTGTTCTGAGGTACTTTGGAGACCTTAAGAGGGTGAGGATCGACCAGAGAGGCCACAGTGGGCCTCAGGTTAGAGGAGGAGGGTGAGGGTCGACCTGAGAGGCCAGGATGGGCCTCAGGTTAAAGGAGTAGGGTGATGATCGACCTGCGGGGCCGGGGGGGCCTCAGGGTAAAGGAGGAGGGTGATGATCGACCTGAGGGGCGGGGGGGGCCTCAGGTTAAAGGAGTAGGGTGATGATCGACCTGAGGGGCCGGGGGGGCCTCAGGGTAAGGGAGGAGGGTGATGATCGACCTGAGGGGCCGGGGGGGCCTCAGGTTAAAGGAGTAGGGTGATGATCGACCTGAGGGGCCGGGGGGGCCTCAGGGTAAAGGAGGAGGGTGATGATCGACCTGAGGGGCCGGGGGGGCCTCAGGTTAAAGGAGTAGGGTGATGATCGACCTGAGGGGCCGGGGGGGCCTCAGGGTAAGGGAGGAGGGTGATGATCGACCTGAGGGGCCGGGGGGGCCTCAGGTTAAAGGAGTAGGGTGATGATCGACCGGAGGGGCCGGGGGGGCCTCAGGGTAAAGGAGGAGGGTGATGATCGACCTGAGGGGCCGGGGGGGCCTCAGGTTAAAGGAGGAGGGTGATGATCGACCTGAGGGGCCGGGGGGGCCTCAGGGTAAAGGAGTAGGGTGATGATCGACCTGAGGGGCCGGGGGGGCCTCAGGTTAAAGGAGGAGGGTGATGATCGACCTGAGGGGCCGGGGGGGCCTCAGGGTAAAGGAGGAGGGTGATGATCGACCTGAGAGGCCGGGGGGGCCTCAGGGTAAGGGAGGAGGGTGATGATCGACCTGAGAAGCCAGGGGGCCTCAGGGTAAAGGAGTAGGGTAAGGGTCGACCTGAGAAGCCAGGGGGCCTCAGGGTAAAGGAGGAGGGTGATGATCGACCTGAGAAGCCAGGGGGCCTCAGGGTAAAGGAGTAGGGTGATGATCGACCTGAGAAGCCAGGGGGCCTCAGGGTAAAGGAGTAGGGTAAGGGTCGACCTGAGAGGCCAGGATGGGCCTCAAATACCTCTAATCAAGGCCCCCCAGCCCTCAGAGGTCACCCCTTCCTCTCTGACCCATACTCAAGGCCCCCCAGCCCTCAGAGAGGTCGCCCCCTCCTTCCCTCTGACACACCTATCCAAGGCCCCACAGCCCTCAGAGAGCCCCCCCTGCCTTCCCTCTGACACACCTATTCAAGGCCCCTCAGCCCTCAGAGAAGTAGGCCCCTCCCCTTCCCTTTGACACATCTATAAAGCTAGTCAAGGCTCACCAGCCCTCAGAGAGGTCCCCCACTTCCCCTCTCCTCTTCTTTTCTTCTCCTTTCTCTTTTCTTCTCCTTCTCCTTTTTTTTTTTTTTGGGGGGGGGAGGGGGGGGGGGGGCCAAGGCCCCTCTGGCCCCCCCCCAAAATCCGCCACTGTAATATGAGGGATGGCGGGAGACCAAGGCCCATGTGCAGGTTTGAGCTTTGAAATGTTTACTAGATGTGGTACTTGTTTCCCAGTTTTCAGCGACACCAGCCTAACAAGATGGTCCCCCTTAGTTTCAATTACCCTGTATGGCCCAGTATACCTGTTTGAGAACTTAGACGCTTTATTTTCACTAGCTAAAGGGTCGTACATGTATACCATATCACCTTCGTACATCTGAGTGGGCCGCGCCCGCTCATCAATTCGCAATCTCAAATCCTTTTCATAGTTTTGAACAACTCGTTCTGCCATATTCTTAAACATAGCAATGTTGTCCTTTGTTTGCATGAAGAATTCACAATCATTCAGGGTCTCAGGGATTGTTCCCTGTTCAGGCATCCCCATACTGATTGGATCTCTGCCAAACAGTAGGGTGTGAGGGCTGTAGCCCGATCGTACACTGATCGTGGACCGAACCGTCCACAACGCGATGGGGAGCAGATCAGTCCAGTTACAGTGATCATCAGGAATGTAATATGCTATCAGATTTTCAATTGTTTTGTGTAATCTTTCTACCCGAGCGTTGCCGGTCGGCATTCGCCCGGTGGTGAATGTTTGTTTACACGCTAGTCGTGTAGTAATTTCCCGGAACAGTCCCGAGAGGAAAGCCGCTCCCCGGTCTGTGTGCAGGCGGTTTACTCGCCCATACCGACACACTATCCCGGTTAGGAAACAGTTGGCCGCGGTTTGCGCGGTGGAGTCTTTAGTGGTGAAAGCCTCCGGCCAACCTGTTAATAAGTCTATGAAGGTCATGATATATTTTGACCCATCCCTAGCCCTTTTTAGCGGTCCAATAAAATCACACTGCACCACCTCAAAGGGCCGAGTCGGCCTTTCCCAGGACTTGGCTAAAGCCTTGAAGTGCGGGGCCCGTCTCCTTAGAGAGCAGGTCTCACAGGCTTTCACATAGTCTACTATATCGGCGTTCATGTTTCGCCAGTAGAATCTCTCAGAGATTTTGGTAGTGAGATTACTGATCCCTACATGTCCCCCAGCTAGAATATCATTATGTAACAGCCTCAGGACTTTGGGAATTAGCTTTCCTGGAACTATCATTCGTGGCTTTAGCCTTACCAGTTGGTCTTGATGCTTGTTATACCTTTTGACGTTGAACCTACAGAGTACTCCCGGTGCTACCATTCCCACAAAATCGGCTTGATCCATTATTCGCCTAGCTTCGAGGGGATCTGGCGGTAGGTCCCCGTCCTGTAGATAATCGATAAGTTGCGCGCACTCTGCATCTTGGAGTTGCGCGTTTATCACCGCAGCCACAGAAAGCTCCTCATCCTGAATTGCGGCCTCGAAAAATTCACATCCCACGGCGGGTTCATATTCCTCACCCGGGACATGTTCGTGGTAGACTCTGGACAAGTAGTCCGGCAGAAAATGAGTCGCTCCTGGCTCATAGGTGATTTCAAAATCAAAGTCTGACAGCGCTAAAGCCCACCGTCTCAGCCGGGCTGACGGGGCTTTGTAGGCACTCTGTAGCAGGGGAATCAATGGTTTGTGATCTGTCACTATTGTGATTTTAGCTCCCTGCAACATGTCCTCATAGTTCTTTATACTTTTAATCACTGCCAGTGCTTCCTTTTCCGTTACCGAGTAATTTAACTCGGCGTCACGGAGGGTACATCCCCAGAAAGCAACTGGACGGTAGATCTCGTCTAGTTTATGACAAACCGCTGCACCGCACGCGGCGTCAGATGCGTCTGTTAACAAATAGAAATGCCCCCCGATATCCGGGTGAATTAACAGTGGCGGCGAGGTTAGTAGTTTCTTTAATTGCTGAAACGCTTCCTCGCAGGTCTCCGTCCATTCGAAAGACACTTCCTTCTTTAACAGTCGATTTAATGGTTTGGCTAGATCAGCAAAATTCGGAACAAACTGGCGGTAGTAGTTACACAGTCCCAGAAAGGATTTAATAGTTTTCACATTATGTGGGCGGTTAAAGGCTGTGATCTTTTCTGTGGTTACCTTTTGTGTAGCCACCCCTTCTGCGTTTACTACGTGGCCGAGGAAGTTAATTTCACTGCGACACCACTCACACTTAGATGGTTTCAGTTTGAGATTGGCCTTTGCCAAGGCTCGGAGAACCATTTCAACGCTTGCCAAGTGTTCATCAAAAGTGGTGTCATAGACGATCACGTCGTCTAAATATGCTAAGCACGTCCTAGGAATCAAGCCCTTTAGCGCGATGGCCATCACCTTGGTAAACTGCCAAGGCGCGCCAACTAAGCCGAAAGGTACGCGCTTATACTGATACACACCCATTGGGGTTTCGAAAGCAGTATACTTTCTGCTGTCTTCTTCGATTACACATTGGTGATAACCACTTAACAAATCTAGGGCTGTCCAGATAGTGGGTTTTTTATACGCCATATATAAGAAAAGCGACCGAGCTGTGGGCATTGGGAATTTGTCTTTAAAAGTGACTTGATTAAGCATACGAAAATCAGTACATAGCCTAGGCTTACCGTCTTTCTTCTGTACTACTACCAGCGGGCTTCGCCATGCTGATTCACTGGGTTCTATCACACCTATATCTATGAGTTGCCTAACCTGTTCATCGATGATATCCATTTTCTGTGGAGAGTATCGGTATGGTCTAGAACTTATTACTCCCTGCGACTCATCCACAATAATTCTCATCGGCGCTATTTCACACTGACCTAACTCTTCCATTGAGAACGCCAGCGCGTTTCGGTTATGGTTAAGCATTTGTTTAAACCTTACTCTTTGTTCTTCATCTAGGCATGATTCAGACAGATCTATTTTATTTACGTTCTCATCCATTTCATCCTGGGATTTCTTCTCAAGAGACGCACCTTCTGTCTGGACCGCGTCTTTCATTACCTCTACAGAAATCCTACAGATGGACATCGGGGTCTCTGTTTTGGCTAAATAACACAAGTCTAAGAACTCTTCTATCTGGTCTTGATGTACCTCAGGCACTGCGCATTCTTCTGCGAAAGCTAATACTTCATGCGGAGTAATGATTTGCATTTCGTCTAGTGGATTCATGACTTTGATCCACCACTGACTTCCCACTTTATTTACACATCCCTCTACCAGGACCGGCGCGGTTACCGCCGGTGAGCAGTAGGCTACTGGCGAGTCGATCCCCAGCGGCTCCCGGGTGGTAACCGGTATGATACACTCATTTCCCGGCGGGACTTTTACTGTTTCTTGACTTACTATGGGGTTTCCGCAAAATACTTCTATCTTTGCGCCTGGTAGGGATAGGTCAGAACGAAGCACTGTCAATAAATTTCGGCCTATTACTATGGAGTGGCACAGGTCATTGACTATATTGAAATCATAGCAAACCACCGATCCCTGGATTGAGAACTTACATCGGATTTGTTCTAATATTTCCTGGGATGAGTTGTCAGCTAAGCTAATTTCTCCTTTTGCCACTTTCCACTCGTCTAAAATGCATTGTTTAGGGATCTGTCGTCTACAAAAGGTAGACATGAAGCAATCACTCGCCCCTGTGTCTACTAAAGATTTAACCTCCTTCTGATCATGAAATCTTAGGGTTAGGAAAAATGCTTCGTCTCCTATCTCTCTCCTAGCCGGTCCGTCCACTGCGCCTAATTCTATCGTGGAATGAACGGACCCTTCCTCTAGTTTCCCTGACTCTTTTGCTCAGTGCCACCGGCTTTACCATCTTTATACATTCGCGGTGGTTTTTCCTTCAACCTATTCTTTAACCACAAGCACGCTTCTGTAGAGTGACCATGTTGTTGGTGAATGATACAAAACTTACTTTCATCGAAAGGCAACCTAGGTCTCTCCACTTTCTGCTGAGTTGGCGGATTCTTTCCTTTGTCTACCTCTCTGTTCGGGGCGTTATTAGATTTAGCCTTCTGATCTGGATTCCTTTCGCCTTTCTGACTTTCATACCGATCTTTTCTTTCATAACCCTGCTGTTTATAGTTACCACTACTCTGGGGAGTTCCGCTTTGCCCTGGTTTGGGTTTCTGAAACCATGGAGCGGCCTCCAGTCGGGCCAGCACCACTCCAAACCGCTCAGAGATGGAGTTTAGGGCCGCGGTCTCCTCCGATTCTTGGCTTCCAGCCAGTTCGCTCACTGCATTGGATATTTTAGTTCCCCCTTTGCCTTTGTCCAACGATTCTAGTCTCGTTGCACAATCCACCGCCTCGGTGAACGACTTAGGGT
Source organism: Lepidonotus clava (assembly GCA_936440205.1). Lineage (NCBI taxonomy): Eukaryota > Metazoa > Annelida > Polychaeta > Phyllodocida > Polynoidae > Lepidonotus > Lepidonotus clava. The sequence continues at coordinate 20,462,532 of OW387147.1, forward strand.
CCATTATAGCTACTTGTCTGGCTACGCCCTGTTTTAATCCCTCTAAAAACACAGCTAACATCATGCTTTCGCTTGCTTCTGCTTTAACCTGTTTTTGTTTCAGGACACCTGCAAATTCGATCACGCTCTGGTCTTTCCCTTGTTTAAGGCCACAGAACTCTGCGTGTTTCTGCCACTTAGCTCTTCGGTCGCCGAAGATCTTTGTCATTTGAGTTTCTAATTTCTCAAATGTATTTTTCTCGCTTTCAGCTAAGGCTCCTGCCCAGTCGTCTGCCCTTCCCTTTAGGCCTAATAACGCCATATTCAGGAGATGGGCGTCCGTCCAGTCATAGATAGCCTTTAATCGTTTCAATTCCCTGAAATACTTTTCGATCTGCTCATCCTCCTTTCCACTAAACCATGGTAATCTAATATTTGGTCCCCTTTGGTGACCATTGTGGGACGTTTCCCGCACTGGCGGGGGTACTTGGCCCCATGCCATTCTTAGCTGTGGAAAAAGATCCCAGATATTCGGCTGATTCGGCGGGTTCGGAGGATGGTTCTGACCCGGTGGAGGATTCGGCGGATTTGGGGGGTTGTTCTGACCTGGCGGTCCCGGTGGACCGGGCGGTGGATTTGGGGGGTTATTCTGGCCTGGTGGGCCCGGCGGATTGGGTTGATTCGGAGGGGGATTATTAAGAAGGTTTTGAGGAGGGTTGTTGAGTTGGTTTTGAGGTTGGTTATTAAGAAGGTTTTGAGGAGGGTTAGGCCCTTGTGGGTTGGCCTGATTATTCTGGCCTCCCTGAGCCTGTTGGTTAAGAGGAGGGTTAGGCCCCTGAGGATTGGCCTGATTATTCTGGCCTCCTTGAGCCTGTTGATTAAGAGGAGGGTTAGGCCCCTGAGGATTGGCCTGATTATTCTGGCCTCCCTGAGCCTGTTGGTTAAGAGGAGGGTTAGGCCCTTGTGGGTTGGCCTGATTATCCTGGCCTCCCTGAGCCTGCTGATTAAGAGGAGGGTTAGGCCCCTGAGGATTGGCCTGATTATTCTGGCCTCCTTGAGCCTGTTGACCCTGTTGGTTTCCCCCTCTTCCTTGACCTGCCTGCAAAGGGGCTCCCATTGCTTGCGCTAGGAAAGGATACAACATATTTTGTTGTATGGGCCCAAGGTCTATCCCACCTCCTGCCGGCGCGCCTCGGCCCGGTTGTTGGATTGGGATTTGGCCATTCCCATCGTTTTGCTGATGTCCCCCAGGGTTCATCCCACGATTAAGCTGCCATGCCCCCGGATCTACACCCCCAGCTCCCCCTTCACCGGGTTGTTGGAGTTGGTTTTGGTCACCCCTTTCTCCTACTAGATCCACCAAAGGTACGCCTCCCTCCGCCATATTATCTTCGTGGAGGTTTTGTATATCATGATCGTCCCACTGTTCCCTCACAGGTATTTCCTCTACACTAATTTCGTCCTCACTTTCCTGTTTGTCTTTCTTACCTGTGCCTAAAACATCCTCGGTAATAAGTTCAAATGATGACGAGCGTGATTTCTCTCCTCTAACTAGTTTTCTATCAGGACTACCCTCTCTGACATTTGCGACAGCTTGTTCTGTTTCACTGTCTCCTTCCTCGTCTTCGCTTTCGTATTTATCATACGGCTCAGGGGCTGCAATGTCCCCTTCTCCTACGTGATAGGCTTTCTTTACCGTACTACCTTCCTCATCTCTATCTTCCCCTTCTCTATCACTTTGGATTTCTAGCGTTTCCCTTTCTGCTTTATCCTGATCGCTTAACCTCTCTAACTCTTCATGCTCTTTGGAGCCTGTTTCTGCTAACTTTCTTATGAGTTCTGCCGGGTTAGAACCATACTCATCCAACCCCAGATCTGGAGCTTTTGCTCCTTTATTAGCGTCGTCCAAGTTTTCCTCAATATCATAGGTTAGCCGATAGGGTTGTAAATTGCCTACTTTGTCGCTGTTTCCCTCTGCTTCCCTTCCCACTCCCCTGTCCCTTCCTACTGCCTTTCCTTTAGCTACAGTGGAATAAGGAATGGACGCCCCCGGGTTGGGGTGAGTCGGTGTTACCAGTGGGTGACTGATAAACTCAAGTCGTTGGGGTAATGGATAGGTGAGAGAGCTCCCATCAGGTAGGATTACCGGATTTTCGGGGCTTTTCCTCCCTGATGGGCTGGAGTTATCTGCGGTGTTTTGTCGTTGTTTCTTGTTCCCTGAGGAAAATAGGTTATCCTCTTCGAAAATTTCCTGTTCGCATTCACCTCCCGCTGCGGGTAGTAAACGGTAGGGAACACCTTGATCACACCACGGATTGTTCACATCGGGTTCACAAGTAGAGCGAGAGCTAGCACCAGGTTCGTGGTCCGTAGGTGGTACGTACCCTGGATTCCAATATTGCTGATATTGTTTGAGACGGTTCTTCCCTTCAACTCGTCCCGAGTATGTTAGGGTTTCAAGTCCTTCGTCAAGAACCGGCCTATCTTTGGACCCTAGGTGCCAGGGAAATGGTTTACCTCTGCCACGGGTTTGGTAATTCTGTGCGCCTTCGGGGCAGAGCTGCTTGGGTCTGGCTGACACCCCCTGTCTCTGTGCTTCCCCGTCTAAGGGATTACCTACCAGGTGGCGGTTTTCCACATTCCCTGTATATGATGTTGACACATCGTGTCCTGCGGGCCGCAAAGATTGAGGCTTGGGGTTAGAGGAAGCCTCAAAGTTACCGGTGGCTGACATCAAGGATGAGCAAAACAGCAAAAGTCATGTTTCGGGTAATCTCCACCAAATGAACTATTGTTTGTGTGGCTTTAATACTGCGTGATGTGTATATAACTAAGTATCCATGAGTCGTTTGTCCAGAATGTCTGAGTCAATCAGACTGCGTTTAAAGTTAGCTCATTCACTTCCCAATAGTTCAAAAGAAATGAACGATGAGGGAGCTCTTAATATGAAAGGGTTTTTATTCAATAAACATCTCATCCCGAGTCAAAGCCACTATGTATAAGTCTCCATCAGTCCACCTCCCATCTCCTATCAGCAATCAACCACATTTAGAATACGAGTTGTTCCAACACATTCTAGACCGTTCTAGTGCTTAGCTCTATCACAATCCTTTGTCCGAGGTAGTTGGTATAGGTAAAACTCCAGTCTGCTGCGCGGGAGCCGATGTACTAACTCCGAGTAGTTCCTTTGCTAAACTTACTCAGCTGACATTCTCACTTAAACTGCCTGCTCCTCACTTTGCAACACCTTTTATACTGGTTAACAGGTGGCGCTGGGAGCGTAAAATATCTCTTTCTAGAAGTAGACTAGAAGTAGACTTGCTAAGCCTGATCCTTGTTAGATTATACAACATGATGATATATTAAAAGTGCTAAGCTATTAGTACACCTTTAACAATAGACCATTTCTTCTACGGGTTCTAATATCTCTCTTGTCAATTAGATGTGGGTCATTCTTCAAGATAAACGCATACTGCACAAGATGCATATATCTTCTATGGTATAACCTATATAATTTACATCTTCTATGTAACACATCAGTAGACTCACGTTCATTGTAGGGCTTACATATTTGGTCGTAAATTATTAATAACCCCTGGTTCTGTAATTTTTGTAACCTTTCATTCATATATTTGATACCTGTATCATATATGAAGTCAGCATATTCCATAATAGGTAATATTGTTGACAAATAAATTGTTCTTGCTGCCTGAAGGTTCAAATAACATCTAATCTTTTTGAAATAATTTAGTTTTAACTGGGTTGTTTTAAAAATGGCATTATAATGACCATGAAAAGTCAGTTTATTGTCAATTAGAAGACCCAAATATTTGTAAGCCACCACATACTCTAAGTCCTGACCCTGTATATCAAAAAACACGTCCTGGTCCAAATTCTTATTAATAACAGATGTTCTCAACCACTTAGATTTTTTTACATTAATAGTCAAGAGATTTTCATTACACCAATTCACCACCTTTTGTAGTTCCTGCTGCAAGAAAACATGGTTATGATGATAAAGTACGGTGTCATCCGCATATAACTGAATTCCACATGATACAATATTAGGCAAGTCATTAATATATATTGAAAACAAGGTAGGCCCCAGTATACTTCCCTGGGGAACACCATAAGTAATAGGCAGAATATCAGAGGTTGTATTATTCACTTTTACGCACTGTTGTCTATTACTTAAATAACTATCAAACCATTTTATAGATATCTCACCTATGCCTAAATTCTTTAATTTATTAACTAACTTCAAATGAGACACCGTATCGAAAGCCTTTTTCAGGTCAAGGAATATAATATATGGATCACTATTGCTATCTCCAGTAGTTTACCGGGTAAGGGGGTTAGCGCCACAGGCCTTAGGTCCGAAGATGATTTGGGTTTTGATATCTTTGGTAATGGGACAATTGTACTAAGTTTCCAATCATCTGGAAACTTACCAGTGTACAAAGAAGCATTAAAAATGTTTACTAATTTATCAGGTAATCCAATAAATATATCTTTCAGCACCATCGTCTTTACATTTGTAATAGCCGAGGATTTAGTCACATTTATTAATCGTGTATATTTATTCAGTTCTTCTATTGTAATCTCAGCATTCAATGCCTCCCCACCAACATTATCCTGCTGTTCTTGGCTTGGATTTAAAGTAGGATTACATTTAGAGGCAAGTAAAAACCCAATGTTGGCAAAATATTGGTTTATATGATTTCCTATATCCTCCCCATCAATCTCAGTGCCGGATTCTTCGTCAATTAGTGGTCCTATCAATCCGGTCTGGTTTGATGGTAAGAATTCATTAATTTGTTTCCAAAACCGTTTTGGATTTGATTTATTACTGTCTAACTCGTTTTTAATATAATTTGCCTTATTTCTCTTCACCGCCCTATTCACCCTGTTTCTAAGTATACGAGCAAGAGCCCAATCATTATGATCCCCTGTCCGTCTAGCTTTCTTATAGGCCTTGTCCCTATCCCTCATATCCAGGACTAAGTCATTGGTAATCCAGTTAGGTTTACTTTCTGGGACAATTAATTTTTTAATAGGGCAAAGAATATCTAGTACATGGGACAGATTACCTAAATAACAATTCCATTTTTCGGCAGGGTCTAATGACTGATTGAATTCATTCCAGTCTTGTTCTGTAAACAATTGAAGAAATTGTTGCTTATTATATCTAATATAAGACCTCCCTATCACTTCCTTTTTCTTCAATAAACACCGCTTCTTTTTCATACAAACAAATACAGGAAGATGGTCACTTATATTATAATTTAGGGTATGTACAGATAAAGACTCTTCAATCATATCTGTAAATAATAGGTCCAATAAGGTTTTTGTAGCATGTGTCTCTCGAGTGAAACCCTTTACAAACTGTGTTAAACCCAATTTTTTACCTAATTTGATTAATTTACCCTTGTCAGTACTTCTCTTTCCTTCCGCCATGTCAATGTTCATGTCTCCTACAATGAAAACACTACTATTCCTCCTATTTAAAGGTATCATCACTGATTTAAGTATTTTTAAAAATTCGTCCACCTTCCCAGCCGGAGGCCTATATGTTAATAGTAGAAACATTGGTTTATGCATTCCAACCTTTAATTTAATAGTCACTATTTCTATATTGGGATTAATTAAAGTACTTTCTTCAGCAATTACTTCATATGTGATATGTTCTTTTATAAAAATACAAAGTCCCCCGCCTCTCTTGTCTATGACAGAATCCCTGTCTAATCTTACCATATTGAATCCTCCTATCTTAATTGCAGAGTCTGGAATTGCTGCTTGTAACCATGTTTCGGACTACATAATCACATCACACATAGAAAAGTCCCGTGAAATCTGATCTATCTTATTAAAAAGGCTCCTAATATTCAGATGTATCATTTTTATACCCCTACATTCATTAATAAACTCTAAATCTTGTACAGCCATAGTACTCTCCAATTTCCTAGTCTATACCTTTGTGTTACAACGACCTTCCACATTATCTTTCTTATAGGATGGCTTTGATATGAGTGAAATGCGATGAATGATAATGAATTTAGCAGTTTGAACATAGTCCCTCTTCCATAGAACCTTTGTTGACCTGTAACCATATTATAAAGCTTAATCACAGATTCATCTGTATTCTAGCAAATATAATATGAGTATTTATTTTGTTGATATTCAGTATTTCAGAACCTATGTGAGGTTTCATCAGGGCGCCAATGTACAAAGGGTTTGAATTGATTGTATCATATGTAAGACATTGAAAAGGTCTTAAATTGGAAAGTTTTCTAGTAAAAGGCATTCAATTTAATCAATTTTGAAATGAAAATTCAGCCATTCTTAAATCTGAAAAATGTTCGTTACAGTGAGTGTGTACATCAAAACTTGTCTGAATTTGTTTCTTATCAAATAGCCAAGTAGTCGGAAATTTTCCAAATTCTGGTCTTAAACAGGTTCTCAAAGTTAATGTTCTATATTTGATTTCTCAAGAAGAAGGAGCACCCTGTTATGTCTTTAGCCCTCCAAGCCCATAGGAGTGGTATAAGATAGCTGTTGTCCCCAAAAGGTAGTATACATATAGGACTAGGAGCCTCGTCTGTTGAAACAATTTGAGTCGACTCCCCAGTCGTACTGTATACATAAACGTCTATATTACCTATTAGCCAGCTGCTGGTTCCCGATTGGCCCATAAAGGCATATATAAGTGATAACGGGGATCAGCGTAAACACTGACACTGACTTAATTGACTATCATGAATCGCCTTATTTCTAATGCGATTCATAAACTCTCACTATGGATTTCCAACTTAATTGGATTATTTTGATATGTGTGCTTCTATAGTATGATGTGCTTTTTGTTAATTTGGCATGACAGATTCTGGAAAGTAATTATGCCTATTTTCTGTTTTTTTCAAACGTTCTGCAGATGACGTCAGACCTTCAAAACAACCTAGGCCGGGTACCATAAAAATTCTTTATTGACGATTAATTTACAAGTATCATTATAAATAAATCTAATATTGTTTAGAAATATGTGAGCCTATGCAATGTGATGTAGGCTACAGCCACGTAAAAAAAGGAATTTAAAAGAGAACAAAATATTTATGCCAACTTATCTTTTTACAAATGATAATAGGCCTATTCATTCAGAGTACTTTGCAAATTATGACTTTAGAATAATAGGATGAGTGACCACGATTGCAAAATGCCTATAAGCCGCTATTTGATCCAATAGATCTCCTCATTTTTAAATTTGCTAAATTTCTCAACCTCTGGAATGCCTCATTGAACAGTTGAATATTTCTCACCATAATTGTCAGATTCCAGAAAAGCACCAAAAATGACAATCCTCCACCGCTGCTAAATAACCTTTACGGGCCGAGTAATTCCTGGAATTCCAGGCACTTGTGGTTTTCCTAGAAATATCCGAGTCACTAAGCAAACCAGGACACAAGCCTTTAACAAAGGTTAAGGCCCAGACACTACACCGATGGGTGGTGGGTGTTGTAGCAAGACCTTTAGATTGTGTCATTAGAGCTGTCAGATATATGACATTACAAATAGTCTTGGTATTTGGCTTGGTATGGCAGAAAGCAATATCACCATCTCATATATTTGTCATTACTAGATGGTATTGGTGCATTATGTGAGCGGATCGTGAATGGAATGCTCACTGTCGGGGCCCCTAATCCATCTCATTTTTGGGTGGTCAAAGGTATCTTGTTATTGGGTGTATAAGCCTGTATAGGATAATTATATATATGGAGAATATCTGTTGGTTAATATCAGTAACTGCAGTATGGACATCTGACCAAGAGATTGTCAAAATATTGTTATGAGGTGGTCGTAATACAAGTGAAGTACGTATTCACTGAATTATGTGTAAGTTATACTCGATCTCTGAACGAATATTTCTTTCACAGTTTGCTACAAAACTACTTGTTATTGTTGAAAATTTTTACTTGCTATTGTGTCAACCAAAATATCGAATTTAACAAGTGAGGTGCGAATATGAATCATTAGGAATTGATATAGAATGAGGTCATGCCAATGGTCTCAGGACATGCCTGTTCTGTACAGGGTGCGAGAAATCGAGGAATCGCTTACCATCTGGGACATTAAAACTACAAGCTGGACAACTGGAATGAGGGCCCTATAGCTTTAGCACCTCTTTGTGTATTATTACCACGTTTAAGTTTGATAAGTTACGGCGTTTATATAGAAAACAAACATGTAAATAAGCTGTTTTTTATAATCTATTTGATTCTCCGGGCCTGGTGCTATTGTTATGTGTTAATTGATAACTTAAATCAACCTGCTTGGATACTCGAGAGTGTCTTATACAATGAATGATATTTTTCTTTTGGAATTTTTCATTCACAACCTCTTCAGTGGAGGCATAAGAACATACATAAACTAATAATAGTAATGATAAATAAGTAAGAGTTACATGAGTGAGATTCCCTTGGAGGCTCGTCACTGTTGGTACAATAATTAATGTTAGGTGTACCGAGGTGTTTCCACGTTACATACCAAAAACCTATGATTTTGTATTATTTTGGCAACAAGACTTTTCATCATTTAAACCTTTCTCTTTTTTTCCAAATTGAACTGATAAAACTGGTACTTTTCACATGATGTATACTTGATCTCCACATAATGTTTAGGGGGAAAAGTAATCAAATAGCTGATAATTTTATTGTATACAACATACTAACGCAAAATCTCCATTCTCTGTCTTTCCAGTGGCGACGTCTCGGAGTGTGAGGCGGGCGGCGGGGACGTGGCGGGCCACATCCTGTTAGTGGAACCCTTCTACGGCGGGTCCCACAAACAGCTGATCGACCTGCTCTATGCCCAGGTCGACGGCTGTGTCAAGGTGACCCTGCCCGCCAAGAAGTGGCACTGGCGGGCCCGCACCGCCGCGCTCTACCTCGCCCAACACGTACCGCAGAGCTCGAACTTCAAGTAAGCACTGTTTTGTATTTACTTTTTTTAAGTTATTTATTAACTGTGATTTATTTTATTTATCCTTGTTTATATTGAAAAAAGAAAAAAATTATAATCTTTACTTAAGTAAAAAAAAATTTTTTTTTAATTTTAACTTAAATAAATTTTATAAAATAAATTAAAAGAAAAATTCCATCCTTTTATTTTTTTTCCAGCCACATCACAAGAAAGCCTACAGATACCGCAAGTGATCTAGAGTTGTGATGAGATCATGAGAAGATACCTTCCCTTACCAAAAATAAATACGTGTACTATATTCAGTAGATTGCCATGGAGGTGTTAGCCAATATATTGTAAGCATGAAATCCTCTTTTCCCATCATTTCCCCGTATATTGATTTCTCTGCTTTTAAGACTTCACCCTGTGAAAGCTGAAAGCGACCCTATCTGTTAACAACCCTGTATCATACCACGCACCCAACAACACGCCAACCTATACGGTTTCCACATACGCCAACACCCCTCAAAAGAACCGTGTAAAGGGCAAGATCTTAAAGTGTTTGTGGTAACTTAACTCCCGAGTCTCAGGTAATGTGAGGATGGCGTGTGAGATTCCGAGGGAGGGGGCAGACCTGACACAGCAGCGGCAGGTGCAGCAAGGCCACACTTAAAAACAGCGTGTTTCCTTTACGATTGTTTTTTTTTATTATTTAGTTCATTTCTTTTTCTGTAATGTTTGGTGGTGGAAAAAAAAACTTCTGTTATGTAAACGTTTTCGTTTTTAGTGTTCATCAGTCTCAATAATGTTGCGAAAGTAGCGGATTTTGCTTGCAATATATCCTCCCAAGCGTGCAATTTAAATATCGGAATTCATACGTCTATGTTTTGCTGTATCATTTTACCTTATTTCCGACCTTTTCATTTTAATCTATGATATTCATGCTTATCATACAAATAATTCTCAAGTTTATGGTGACGGTCAGCAATACAAAAATGAAACTGTAGCATGATTTTAGTCAGGGAATGACAAATAACTTTCAAAAGTTTCAAGGCAAAGCCATGGAAGCAAAGCAAGGGAGAGGACACGAATAATTATAATGAATAATAAAACCTTAATGTCTCACCTGCCGGAATTTTTTTTCTAGCTGTCGTTGGATTGAAACAAAATATTTTAAAACCTGGCCCCGGGGATACATTGTGGGATGGCGGTGTGGCCGGAGAAAGATTTCACCCATTAGTCTAGATGGATGACAGAGTGGTCGTTTTGTGGGGCCCCCACCGATACATCTTCTCCCAGACAGTGTTTAGGGGTGGGGGTGGGGGAGGTATTAGTCTTTACCATTTATCAGAGTCATTAATTATAACCTCGTTACTGTAGCAGACATATAGCTTTTCCAGACACGGGGCTTTGTTTTAGTATATGATTATGGTTCTAATGAGTCTGTCCGTATATGGTCTGTGGCAAAGTAAATGGGATTTATATATTCTGGTTATACTCAGGGAAAATAAAGCTGTCTGGCTGTATCTAATAATCATGACTTTGTTAAGATTGATATGACATGTAAGGAAAGAAACGTTATAGTCTTTGTCTGTAATGTATCAAATTATTTCTTAAGTTTCAGTCTGGAGAGATAATGGAGTTAGATCTTTAGCAAATCGTTTGTCTGAGAAGTTATGCCTTTATAGCAGGCAGTCTGTCTGAGAAGTACTGGGTCGATTTACACTCCTGTATATCGCAGGATAACAGTTCATGCCAGCAGTGGTGAAATTATGCGCTCTTTGGGTATAAAATGTGCCATTTTTACCCCATCTGTCCAAGCCAAAGTACGTTCTTCGATAAAGCACCAACGCCGATTTCTGGGGTTCAGTGCTATTCTACAAACCTCTTTACTCACTTATGAAGGGCAAAGAATTGCTCCTTGGGGTTCAATTTTCTGTTGTAGACCCAGTTCATTTTGTAGATTCGATTTCCCCAAGACAGAATTGTCAATAACATTGTTCTCCATGTGACATATTTCCTCAGGTTTTGCTACAGTTGAAATCACACTCGTTCGCTTGCTTACCAACTCCTTCACTCACTCACTCCTTCACTCACTCACTCACTCACTCACTCACTCACTCACTCACTCACTCACTCACTCACTCTATTACCTTCTCTTTCTACAGGGTATTGTTCTGCAGTTCGGTGTTGAACCTGGCCGAGTTGGCGGCGCTCCGTCCGGACCTGTGTAAGCTGCACAAGGTGCTCTACTTCCACGAGAACCAGCTCGTCTACCCGGTGAGAAAACAGCAGGACCGTGACTTCCAGTATGGCTACAACCAGATCCTCTCATGGTTAGTGTATTGAGACTAGTCTCTATTACTTATTTTTGTCTCATTTTAAATGATCTGTTGCATTTTATAGAATGATTTCCAACCCGTTTACATATAATAGGGGAATTGCGAGATACTGATTTTTCTTTCTTTCAAAGATTATTATACAGAAATGAAAGGCAAATAATAAGCCTATCCCACTTTGGGTATATCCTGGGGTTGGACAAGGGTTGGACAAAATAGACATTTATGCCATTCTTGTCTTCAAGACTTGGGATCACTTAAATAAGCAAGAATTGTGTTTTTCTATATCCCCAAGTACTGCTAGAATATTATCATTTCTTAAAGTTGATCAATTGACAGATTTGCAGGTTTGCCAGCCAGAAATCTGAGAATTATTGATTATTAGACATTGTGGCCAATGAAAATAGATACTGTTGCCAACACCTCGCCTCAGTGATTACCAAATCTCAGCAATGCTGCTTACGCTAACAACGGTCTCGCATTAATAGTTTGATGAGAAAACAATCCAGAACTCCCTGTTTTATCCCACTGCCTGCGATCTAATGTAGTTTCTCTGTTATTCTTCCATTCGCTCTTAGTGATTCTAATTTCATTGGGCACTGCCTTTGGTTGAATTCACTAGGAAATTAAATGAAAAGTTATGTCAATAACTCAATTTTCATAATTCAGTTTTGGCAGTCTGTATGCATTCTCCTAGCAGAGCTGGTGAGCAGTTTCGTGCAGTTATTCTCTAAGCTCTGCTTCAGTTTGAGAAGCCTTTCTACCAATAAATCTTAAAATAGCTGTGACAGAAATGCGCTACCACATAAATGTATGTTCCGCTACAGTCTAAAATGTGATATCGATTTTAGTATAATCGAATTAGAACAATATTTTTTGTTACTGATTAAGCTAATTGGGCACCAACACGTATGTTGCAATGAATAACGTGTGATTAGCAATTCGGTATGTAATAGAAAACAACGATATTACGGGAAAAAAACCTCAAGGTGTTCTCAACTGGGTTGATAATTGACTTTGCCATAGTTATACATCTTTGAGTAATACAATCGGCGGTTTAGGGAATTGACGGACTGTCAGCTCCAAGAAACTCCCTGTGCCTTTAAGAATCATAAATAAACTAAGGTGATGTGACAGTTTTGGTGAAGACTTTGAATTTAGAAGAACCTTTAGAAATAATTGTTCATATATATTCTGAGAGAACTTGCTCAAAAGTGATTCTTTTCCTGAACGGCGTATCATATAATTCAGTATAACTCGGGCTTTGAGCCCCTGACCACGTCCCCTCTCTGAGGCTGGACCCTGTCCTCTAGGGAGAGCCATTCAAATGGAGCTATTTCTAAGCTTTGAAGCAAAGCCCCTGCATTCTGTATGACTGGCCAGTCTGCGGAGATAAATGCTACGCTTAGGGAGCTCAGCTAGACGACACTAGATCCCCCAACCCCAATTGTCCTATTTGACGACCTCTTTTTGCACCTTACTTTACTTATGGGGAACTGGGTGTCTATTTATAGAGACCTAGAGAGATGTTATGGGAATGCAGACAAAGTTTGGACTTGGTTATAAACCCTGGACGTAGTGTAAGCAATGAACATAATCAAAATTTGTGTGCTACCCCAAGGTAAGACCCGAGGCTCTGGACCTGTTATGTTATACTTCCAGTATGGTCCTTTCAGACTGAGACTCACTTGGTTTTTCATTTCTAATGTTTTAACGCTGGCTCATTTTCGGGTGACTTGACTTTTATGAATAGAAAATGTGCCCTTATAAATAGGAGAAAACCTTTACTTGATTGGTTAACACCCTGAGAAAATATTATTAGGTGCTTTGCTGGATAGATTAGTTGTACTGCCTAAAATAATTCGAATGCTCCAAAGTGTAAAAAATTATAGTAATATTTCTGTAGATTTGCTTTCAGCAATGGTGTGTGCTACCTTCTTGATGTTTCCCCCTAGGTTAAAGTTATATCGCGTACCATAATGCCCCGTGGGTGTCCGGGTAAGAATAGGCCCTCAGTAGCCCCTGCTGATTGTATGAGGTGACGATAGGGGGGACCCTGCACTGACCAAGTGGTTTCTGGGTTCAATTCCCTGTCAGTGCTTGGTTCACTAAGGGATGAGGTACAGCAAAAATGATTGCTGGGTTTTGATCCCCTGCTGTTTGCCCGCCCTGTCACCATCATCTCATAGATTCGATCACCAAAGACAGAATTCATCCCAACGGGTTTTTCGCCGTGAAAATGACCCTGGCTGTTGGTACAGCGTAAAACACCCAACACTCACTCACGTACCATAATAAAACTGTGTCCAAATTTTCTCCCAAACAGTCTGGTTGCTGATGTGATCGTCTTCAACTCCAAGTACAACATGACATCCTTCCTTGACTCCATTGGTCCCTTCTTAAAGTTGATCCCAGACCACCGACCCCGCCACCTGGCCGACCTCATCCGCCCAAAGTGTCACGTGCTCAACTTCCCCATCCGATTTCCAACCAGAGGTCCCCACCAGGGTTCTGACCCCATCCCCAGTAAGGCTGCGGAGGGTACACCCACCAAGGTCCCATCGAGTCGGGCTGAGGCAACAGCATCACCAGCGTCAACAAAATCTACATCAGACAAAACACAGGTGAACGACAAAAGTGATAGTAATCTCCAGTCACAAACCAATGGATTCTCTCAAAATGCAAGTGCCACAGTAGCATCATCAAGGACAGCAGCCGGGGATGGGGAGATGTCGGGCGATAGCGACGTTGTTGTGGCAGATCCAGGTCACACTCCAGTGGTCAAACGGCGACCAACATGCCTCAGTGACTCTAAAGGGGAGTCGGGTAGCGGTAGCAAACCAGAACGGCGTAGCATGTGTTTCTCACCAGGCGAGCCGCTCGGCCTCCAGCTCATGAGCCCAATTGACGCCGAGATGGAGGGACTCATGATGATGGGTCGCGGACGATTGGACTTTACCGGAGCAGGGAGTAATAACATGAGGCGAAGTGAGACGGAACCGTCATCGTTAATGGGTGGTAACCTGCCATGTGCACTGGACCTTTCCCCCACAACTACATGTAAGAGTCTCAATGATGTAACTGGTGGGGTCGAAGCCCAGGTTAAAGTTGAAGTCAAAGTGAAGTCAAAGTCAGAAGGGGACAAGGAGGATGAGGAGAGTAAGGACGGTCGACCACTTCACATCTTGTGGCCTCATCGATGGTGAGTATGCTTTCCAAGAATGGGAGTCTTTAGTCTGAGTAGTACATAAAATATAAGTCGTTGGTCTGTAAGTACTAGTAGTATTTAATATTTGATTCTTTAATCTGTTCATGGTATATAAGTCTGTAAGTAGTATGAAATGAACATGCTCTGTAAGAATGGGATTCTTTAGCCTGAGAAGTACATGAAATATGTAAGTCGTAGTCTGTAAGTAGTATATCAAATGTGGTTCTTTAATCTGTTCGTAGTATATATAGGTCTTTAGTCTGTAAGTAGTATATGAAATGAACATACTCTGTAAGAAGTATATAAAAAGTAATACAATATTCAGGGACTGTCTACAAAGTGTCATCTTTCATAGTTTGATGATTATATTCAAGAATTGTCTGCTGAGAGTCGCAACAAATTTCAATATAGACTTCAAACTTTATGAAATACAATGTTGCAAGTGTTTCCTCCTAACTTAACAGAAATGTCGGAGGACTTGGCAATGTGGTTTTGTTTACAGCAACTGCATGAATGAGCTGTACACTCTGGAACAGTTCCCAAAAAAAATAAATTAAAAAAAAGCTAATGGAAATAATGCCCCGACTTGCAAATCAGTCATAAGGACCATTAAGTGTGTTGATTGAACTGAAAGTCCAGATACACATTTGGTATTGATTAACTATTCAAATAGCCAAGCCTAAGTTCTCTTATTAATAGCATACCAACGTCTGATGCCAAGAAATGAGTTATCTATACGTCAATAAAGCGAAAAGATAGACGGATGTTGGATGGTGGGTTGGGGTTAGTTGCTGCATGACCTTCACTGTCAAGGGTATCTGGTATCACATAAAAACAATGTTTGACGATTTGAACACCTGTGTAGGTTATTGATTCCTTCATGGTTGATAGGGAACAACTGGAATTTTTGTCGATAGAAGAAGTTTAAGGTCAACTAGATTCATTAAGCCATAAATATGCAATTACCCTGGAATGTTCACACACATTTTAATGTGCTAAAAGAAGGAACAAGGTTTAATTGGTAAAATGTGCCATGAAATTCCCAAATGGAACCCTATTAATCTATACCAAATTCCCAACTATATGATAAGGACCAATCCTAGAAATCATGCTGATTTGATTCTCTGGCTGCAATGATATAATATTCATTACCACAAACCAAAGGCACCAAAAGGCAATAGAACCAGTTAAGAGAATGTGCTTGATCAATGTCATCAGTCATAAACATTGCCAACTCTCCTTGCTGAAACAGCCCGGCGCTTTGATCCATAAGCGATCCAGTCATTAACCGAGCCCGCGCATGGTGGACGCCATGCTGCGGGCAAAGATCTGGGCAAAAGCCGCCTTTGGTTTTTAACATCAAAGCCTGGCACCACATGAGGATCAGGGGATGGCCCATTGCCAGGCTTGGTCTTTGAATATCGATCCCCATAATCGAATAAAGTCAGCCTCATTTGTTTCGCGAATGGCCCTGAACAGGTTATGAAGAGGTTCAGCTGCTCTGAGCATTTTGTCTTTGAGTCATTTGTACTCATGGCTATAAATTATGTTCATTGACCGTTTAGTCTGAATCTGTGAGTGTTCTTGGTTATTTGTTTCCGCTCCGGCCGCCCTTCCTCTCTGATCGGGCTATATGTATGCCGTAGCCTCCAGCTGTTGGTCGATCGCGAGGCGCAGGCGGCTATTGATATTGTTTTATGGCTGGTTTATAGGTTTGCCCTTGTAGATGAAAAGCTCCTTCTACTTTGTATCATTCTTCACAAGTAGAGGGCAGTAACTAGCAAACTTTGGATTAGACAAGCCTGTTCATGTTTTATTTATTGTCTCTTAATAGACAGTACATGTTGTTCACTACGATAACTTTCAAAAGGTCTTTCCTCAGTAGAAAGTTAGACCGCCTATTTTAAAGCGAATGAAACTCTTGAGAGTTGCACTTTCATATTCGAATGCAAATAATTATAACACAGTTTTTGATTAGTAACCGTTATACCGCAAGTTGTTGGATCACCTTTGATAAGATCTACGTCTCGGGTCCCTATACAGAAACAATGCATACTGTGATATTTTGATTGGTTGATTTTTTTTTTTTTATTATTTTTTTTTTTTTTTTTGGGGGGGGGGGGGGATTTTTAATAGGCAGTAGCATCTCCTCCAGCAAGTCCGCATGCCTCGTCTCATCTCATTTCGGTTAACTAATTTTCTAGTCCCATTTTTGTGTAAAGTGCACCCTTGGCAGAGTTTTAATCAGTGAAAGTCAAAAAGGGTTCCTCAGAAGGGAAGTTGCAAACATCAAACAGAAGTGTGCTTCTTAGTGCAGAGATAGATACAAAGGCAAATGGGTTGGTCACTGTGCAGAGAAACCAAACCAAAAAGGGTCCTGACTCGCTACAGAGTTAGATACCAAAACCAAAAAGGGTTCTGTCTCGCTACAGAGTAAGATATCAAGTCAAAAAGAAAGGGTTCTGTCTCGGTACAGAGTTAGATACCAAAGTCAAAAAGGGTTCGTCTTTGTAAGAGTTCTAGGCTCGCCAGTAAGTATTACCCGCTGCCGGGGGTAGGCAACAATTCAGGTGCTGGTAGATTCAGGCATGGCAGGCAAGCATTCTGTCATATAATAATAATCAATTAAAGAAGGGCAGGTGAATGGTGGATTTTGACAGATCAAATCTGACCTACACCTGCCCGATGTGCAGCAAAATTAAAAACTTTAATGTTGAGCCCTTGAGTTCGATACCACCGCCAAAAAGGTTTAGGTCTCTGTATATTGATACCAAAGTTGAGCCCATTTCTGTACAGTGTAAGAGAGGAAAGTCAAAAAAGGCCAATCTCTGTACAGAGATAGATACCAAAGCCAAACAGGGGTCAATATCAGGACGAAGATGGACACCAAAGTCCAACCTGGCTCCGTCTCAGTACCAGTTTACCGGTCCCCATGTGGGCCATTCGTGTGTAATCTTCGGCTTAAGTGCGGACCAGCTCCCAGAGCAACCAATCAGATGTCCTGCTGGTCGTCTTCTGTGGGACTGCCCCGTTTGTTCAAGGCGACACCTAGCGACAGATCCCAGATTTACTAAGGATCCACGAGGACGCTTTTAGGATTAAAAAGAAAAGTCGAGGAAAGCTGAGGAAGTTTTTTTTTCTCCCAGCGGACCTAAAGAGCAGTTTCGGATCAATTAACACTTTTTGAGTCCCAAAAGACGTTTCCTTATTAATATCGAGCTAGATCATTAGTGAAGTAGACTAAGGCAATTTTTTTTATATCTACGTCAATCAGCCTATTTTGAGCGTTTCCCATTGTCAGCAATGAGTTTATTCTCCATAGGCGTTAGAGCGATGCAATATAAGATGTTTCTTATCCCATTATTGATTATTTTGTACTGCAGAAACACTTATTACGAGCAATTTGGTAAAATGTAATTACCTTGCTAAAGGGCCTACATCTCATAGCTAGTGATACCGCACTGAAAATGCTACAATGTGATGGTGGCCCCGAAAACATGACATTTCTTCAGAGTACTGTCCACTTGGAATTCACAGGGTACATCAAACCATATTACAAGTTAGTGTCTAGAGACATCATCCGATCATTGCTTGGAAATGCCCAAGGGCATCATCAGGCTTTGAAGGTTTGGTAGGATGATACTATCAAGGGATCCTCCAGATCATGAAAGATCTCACAGGGGGTGTTAGCCAATCCACAAGGTACCATCTTAGCTTCCCTTTTGGCCGTGTTATCTAAGTCACTTGGGGAAAAGAACAACTTTTTGTGTGTCTTGTGTAGAAAAATAAACACGAGTATCGTGGCCCTAGATCCAAATCAGTGAAATAGTCCCATCAGTAGGTACAGTCTATTGCATATCTATAATTGCATATCTAAATGCAAATTGGGCGGAATTAGCCAATATCGTTATTTGCAAAACCGGTGCAGCTCTTTAGGTTTTTACGATAAGTTAACATTATATAAATTGAGATTAAAAGGCTACTCCATATATTTTTTTCAATAATTCCGATAACTTCATTTTTTATTCTTTGGGATGTCCCCCCATCAAGCCCGGAATGCGAAATAAATGTTAAATACAGATATGTTACGTTTCATTAGAAAAGTTTTATAATTTTCTTTCAAATGCATGGTTCCATGCAATATTTCCAGAAACAATTAGAACAAATATCAAATCAACAGGATCAAAATCGACATATGGATTACAGGCTTTCTTCAAAGAGAACACTAGGGTTACAGTTCAGAAAACCTTCAATGATTATAAAGCGGTGTACATTGTGAAACAGCATCCTGTTTTTCTCTTGAGAAGTCGAATATCTCTGGAGTCGAATAGATTTGCCGTCAGTGGTAAGAACAAATGTATAGACTCTTAAACCTGACCTTCTGTTTTGTTCCAGGGAACATGACAAGGACCCGGAGACGTTTTTCCGGGTATTGTTTCAGCTTCACGACGAGGGCTGCCGTTTTAAGGTTTCCGTCCTCGGGGAAACCTACACAGATACACCAGGTAGGTTCTACCAGTCTTCTTTGTAAGGTCAGCCTTTACCCTATGTACCCCACCAACAACAATCAGTGGCATTTAAAAACATATTTTGTGTATGGTATGTATTGTGTAAAAAAAAAAATTCTCATTTCGAGAAGCAATTTCCTTATTTTTCAAAATAATAATTATTTTATTTATTATTTTCATTATACATGTATTTTTCTTCGCGTTGTATTAAGTTTCACCAATGGTATAAAGTTTGATAGGCGAAGTATAGGATGGCTTTTTCTTTGAACAAGTGAAAGAGCCAGTTCACTCTATTATCACACATTTAATCTCCTGGTTCCTGTCCTATGCTTGGAGAGTGGATGCATGGGTTTTCTTGTGAGAGGAGATTTTAGTTACATTTAGTTACGTGTAGATGTGTCCTATGGCCTTTGATAATTTTTACATTAGAATGGATTTTGTGTTCTTATAATTCTTTAAAAAAATACCTTAAATGTATTTTACATAATTCTCTTATAAGTTTATATGTATTTTGCTTGTATTCATGTTATTTGATTAAAATTTACAAGTTTCAGGATAGTTAAAACAATAATAACTTTGAGTTTTGGGCAACTCTAGTGGGAGAGTGTACCCTAGGTGAAAGTCAATTGCCTCTCATGTGCTGTGCGGCAGACCGGAACAGACTAGAACAGAAGTGTCAAATCCCTTAGATTCTGTTGTTATGGTGTGCCAAATGAGAAAAAACAAGTTGACAATTTCAAATTTGTATAACATTTTTTCTCAATTCCAACATTTACAGAAGTTCAACAGACATGTTTGTCAGCATGGTGGCCATGTTTTTTTATGATATGCAGTGCTCAAAAATGACTTCAAAATTTTTAATTTCCAAGAAATTTCTTTTCACTTCCAAGTTTAGACAAGGTCATTAGAAATTTTTTTCAGCATGGCAGCCATGTTTTTATGATATGCCAAGTGCACAAAAACAACTTCAATTTTTTTTATTTTCCTGAAATTTCTTGTTACTTCCAAGTTAATGACAAGTTTAAGACTAGGTCATCAAAAATGTTTTTCAGCATTGCAGCCATGTTTTATGATGCGCCAAGTGCACAAAAACAACTTCAAATTTTTTATTTTCGTGAAATTTCTTTTTACTTCCAAGTTAATGACAAGTTATAGACTAGGTCTTCAGATATGTTTTTCAACATGGCGGCCATGTTTTTATGATGTGCCAAGTGCACAAAAACAACTTCAAAAGTTTTTTTTACATGAAATTTCTTTTTACTTCCAAGTTAAAGACAAGTTTTAGACAAGGTCATCAGATGTTTTTCAGCATGGCGGCCATGTTTTTATGATGAACCAAGTGCACAAAAACAACTTCAAATTTTTCTATTTACGTGAAATTTCTTTTTACTTCCAAGTTAAAGACAAGTATTAGACAAGGTCTTCAGATATGTTTTTCAGCATGGCAGCCATGTTTTTATGATGCGCCAAGTGCACAAAAACAACTTCAACTTTTTTTATTTTCCTGAAATTTCTTGTTACTTCCAAGTTAATGACAAGTTTAAGACAAGGTCATCAAACATGTTTTTCAGCATGGCAGCCATGTTTTTATGATGCGCCAAGTGCACAAAAACAACTTCAATTTTTTTTTATTTTCATGAAATTTTTTTTTACTTCCAAGTTAATGACAAGTTATAGAGTAGGTCTTCAGATATGTTTTTTCAGCATGGCGGCCATGTTTTTATGATGTGCCAAGTGCACAAAAACAACTTCAAAAGTTTTTTTTTCATGAAATTTCTTTTTACTTTCAAGTTAAAGACAAGTTTTAGACAAGGTCATCAGATATGTTTTTCAGCATGGCGGCCATGTTTTTATGATGAACCAAGTGCACAAAAACAACTTCAAATTTTTCTATTTACATGAAATTTCTTTTTACTTCCAAGTTAAAGACAAGTATTAGACAAGGTCTTCAGATATGTTTTTCAGCATGGCAGCCATGTTTTTATGGTGCGCCAAGTGCACAAAAACAACTTCAAATTTTTCTATTTACATGAAATTTCTTTTTACTTTCAAGTTAAAGACAAGTTTTAGACAAGGTCTTCAGATATGTTTTTCAGCATTGCAGCCATGTTTTTATGATACGCCAAGTGCACAAAAACAACTTCAAAATTTATTCTCAGGACTTTTCTTCTCACTTCCAAGTTTTAGGGAAGGTCATCAGACATGTTTTTCAGCACGGCGGCCATGTTTTTATGATGCGCCAAGTGCACAAAAAGAACTTCCAATCTTTTTATTTTCATGAAATTTCTTTTTACTTCCAAGTTTAAGACAAGGTCATCAGATATGTTTTTCAGCATGGCAGCCATGTTTTTATGATGTGCCAAGTGCACAAAATGAACTTAAAAATTTTTTATTTTCATGAAATTTCTTTTTACTTCCACGTTACTTTGATTATGATGAATCGTTGTAATAAAATTGCATTTATAAAACTATGTATTCTCTTACATTTGATATTCTCATGTAATATTAACATACCATTCCCATTTTTACCAATTCTTTTCTAAGGGCTACGACCTCTTTTATCAGAGAAACATGCATATATTTTATTTACAAATAATCATTGATATTTTAGTTTCTTTTTCATTAACAAGCGAAGAATCTCGTTATTTTAAAGGGAGCCAAAACCAATAAATTCATTGAAATTTTCCAAACTCAAATAATAATGGAAATCCATTCCTTGAGCCTATTCCTGGCCTACGTTAAAATCTAAACCCTGAAATAAGGTTAAAAATCATTAAAATCACGTTTTTCTTGCTCAAATCAATTAAAGTGGATCCGCAAAAATAGGGTTTGTTTACAAACAAATGCAAATATTACCATCTTTTGTGGCATTCTACTTTAGTTTGAGCTAGTTTTCACCTCTAATACTTTACCACTGACCTTAACTGGACTCAGCTAACATATTTCTATACTTATCTCAGTTTAGAAAATTTTGTCAATTATATTGGTTTTGGCTCCCTTTAATAACGATTTCAGTTTTATAAGAGATTATACACATGCACTTGTGTTTTTATCTTTTGTGTTTTTTTAACACAAACTTCTCTGATAACAAGTGTGCGTGAAGCTATATCTGGAAAAAAAACTACGCCAGATTTTAGGACAAAGAGAGAAAAAGTAAGTCTCTCTTGAATAGAGAAATCACGTTCTGAGAAAAGTACCAGGTAAGCTGTCAGGACTTACAGGAGACCCTTCAAGGACAACATCTTTGCATAGTGGTAATAATACTTAAGCTGTGGTATGGCCTCTGTTTGTTTAATGGTTTTAGTATTTTTTTATTGAGATATTTTACCGGGCATGGTGTTCAGCTCATGGTTACTCTGCCACATTGTCCTGGGGTAGTACACTACCATCTATTGCTAAGATGAGAGAACAGTATTTTGTCAGGACTGCTCCTTGGTCTAATTAATCGATATAAGAGTCTCAGATCTTTTTTGCATATAGGAGATGGATTCCTGTATACCCACAGCCTTTGGTAAATTGTGGACCACTCCAAGAGTAAGATGAATGAAACATGCCTTGTCATAAAAACCCGTGAGCCTGGGAAGAAACCGGAGAAGAAATTGAACCTAAGACCATTTGATTTGCAGACAAGTGCTCTACCACTGATCCAAATCTCCCCCCATTACTGCTTATTACTGTTCTCTAAGCCAGACTTTTCAACATACGAGTTGTTTTTCAATGTTAGAAGTAATATCCATATTATGTTTTTTTTCTGGAACTGATGTGCCCAATTTGGCAGTGAGTCACACGATAATATTCTCGATGTGTTCACTAGTCTTGATGCCTGTCTATCCTTATTTCCACCTTATTTCCAGTACTGATTCGAGCGATTTTTGATTGCACATCTCTTTTCTCTGCAGTCTAATGTCCGTACCAGAGTATTTTTTATAGAAGTATTGAGTTATAGAAGGTTAGATTTGAGATCTGAACTTGATTTCTGAGATACTCTTCACCGTTGCTTCTAAAATGAAAGAAGGAAAAGAGTTTCCTATTTGTCCATCTATATTTATGATAAATTTGTGTCCTTTAGTTTAATCCCGGATATCAGATTGAGGTCAATCCCCTGAAGCTTAGACAGAATGATGACGGCGGCAATAATGTAGAAGTAGTAAAATTAGTCCACTAGCAAAATCTTAATCATATCAATCAGCGATGCAGACTTCAGCACTCCAGCCTTTATTAATCTTTCCATCACAATTGAATTGATTTTCCTAAGTGGAAGAATTCAAACTGATTCTGTCGCTCGTAAAGACATTTGTCAAGTCATCAAAATGATTGGCGAACTAGAAGATTCCATTCTGAATACTTGAAAACAAAATGAGAATAGATGATTTCAAATTATCCATTCTGGTGCAAGAGTTTAGAGATTGGGCACAGTATGAAAAACACCAATTCAATGATCCCAGTAAAATGTTCTGGAAATGCTCGGAAATGAGACTTTAGTATTCAGTCTCAATAGATTTGATAAATAAATGTTGTGTGAATTAAGACAGACTGTTCGCTCTAGGCGGTCTGGGGGGAGGGCCATCTAGATGGAGATGAGATTCTGTCGACTCAGCACTTTGTAAAAGTCGCAGTCAGCTGGGGCCAGGAGGAGTGTGTGAATTAGCTTTAAGCTGCTACGCTAATGTGTGCTTTGGGCCCTTAACGTAGCTTTAAGCTAATTCGTACCGACCTATGGGGAGTTACCCAGTCAGAAAGGTGTTTCTTCACCATCAACTGGGCCGAATAGGTGACCAAGTTTCAGGCGTGACCAAGACCATATTTGGAAATGTGTCTGCACGTTTATTTTTAAGAATATCTTATTCTAACTGGTTTCCTGCACGAATAAGCAGTGCTAATTTACCGTTTGCGTTAATTTTAAGACGAAATTTAATTACCCCCCCCCCCCCCCCAAACAAAAACCCAGGTCAAAGCCTAAACAATCTGCATTTTGCCTGTAGTGAACCATCAACGTTTTGAGTTTAATCTATAGGGGCATTATTGATAAAATAGTTTGTTTTCAAACATGCCTGCAACATTTCTCCCCACCTTGTGTAGTTTATCCTTAACCATAAGATTTCTACTCCGCCCCGCCCCCCTTCTCCCCATCAACGCCACCGTCGCCGAATTTCGAAAAGATCGGTATAACCTAAGAAAAATGCCACAGAATCCTTATAAGCA
Source organism: Lepidonotus clava (assembly GCA_936440205.1). NCBI lineage: Eukaryota > Metazoa > Annelida > Polychaeta > Phyllodocida > Polynoidae > Lepidonotus > Lepidonotus clava. The sequence continues at coordinate 20,486,717 of OW387147.1, forward strand.
GAGTGTGGACAGAGATTAGGGGAGTCTGCCAGTAAACATAGCCAAAATTGTTGTAGAATGATGAGCACTAATATACTGCAGGAACGTCCCTACATGTCCGCCCACACAGCTATGCACCAGCCGTTCACCTTCTCACCTACCAATTAGAATGGTGAGGCACCATATGGTGAACCAGTTAGAATGGTGAGGCACTAGATGGTGAACCAATTAGAATGGTGAGGCACCAGATGGTGAACCGCAGGGGTTAACAAAACTATGCCCAGTAGCCCAAGCCAACCAGAATATCATACTCGCAAATAAAGTGATTGGCTCAGCGTCTTATTGGGTAACCATGGTATTCTGGTATCTAATCACCAGCATGGCAGAGGCCGGCTGACATGACTGTCGTATTGTCACAGATAATAATTGACTTACCCTTATGAGATATGCTCATTGTATCAGAATGTTGAGACGGCTGTCCCGGTCTTTCATTGCTGATAGTTTCATGAGAAAATAATATAATTTGCAAACGTTATTTTATAGCTGAGCAATCGCATTGAGATTTACGGTTGTCTAATAAACAACTGGGTCTCAAGGGAGTTCAGCAAATTGAATAATATTGAGAAAGTTGGAAACGAAAATAGTTAGCATGGAACGTACAACATAAAAATAGAAAGGTACAATATAGTCATGAATGGTATGAATTTTATATGTATTCCCCACCTGCAATATGACAAACTACCACCGATTCATTATAATAAGTGAAGGTCTTTGAGATTGGTTCAGTGTTGGCCATTTGTGGGCTAAATTATCTAGTATCTAACCACTTTGATAACAGTTTGTATTTGTAAAACAGTATTAATATATCTTTATAATGTTGACAGTTTAGCATGAAAACGGTACAGACAGGTTCTCAAAGTCTTTTTTCACGGAACTCTTCTTAACTTCACACTGCAGTAGATCTATTACACACAAAAAATAGCCGCCCACGCTCTGACAGTATCCAAAACGACCCACGCCAAACCAGTCAATTTCTGTCAGTGTCACTAGTCAAACACTGAAGAATGAGGGGAAACAGATCATAGATTCTCATTTCCAGTCATAAGTAAAATGTTAAAAAAAAACAAAAAAACAACTGGCCATTTACTCCTGCAGTTTGACCGGATTCAGTAAGAAAATCGACCAATAAGTTACCTAGTGTGACTAGGGCCTAGCCCTCAGAATGTATCCCTATGTGTATGGCATACTGATACGTAGCTGCACTCTGCTTACAATAACTAAGCTTCATGCCTACAATAACTAAGCACCCTTACCAGTCCTGGGCCCCCAAACATGGACCCAATACGCGCAGTCCCCTTTCAGTACCCACTCGACATGGCAGGAGTGGGCTGTAATTGGAGAGAATTAAGTGTGTTCAGAGGCGGGGCTACAAGCCTTGGCCTTTGCCCAATACAGACAGAGTAGGCGTGGAGTATGGGTAGGCCTAAAAGCCTAGTCCATGGATAGGCCTAAAAGCCTAGCCCTTGGGTATAAATGGATTACGCCAAACAAATCTCATCTGACTAACAGGAGGATTAATGCCATGTTATGTTAAAATCAATGATTCGTAAATTTTCAAAGGAAAAATAGTTTCTCTTTATCAAATGGTTCGGAGAAACACCCACCTTCACGTCCTCTTTTTTGGCATCACCAAAAAATACTATAGCGACACTGCCCCCCCCCCCCTACTTCTGTTGCATATTTCCAAGATCTGCGCTTCAAATATTTATGTTCAAGAATGCTGCACAGAAAGGGTGACTCATCAGTAGGGAAGCATTCCCTACTCCTGCATCAAGTTTAAAGAAATTCAAAGTTTATATAGACCTTGTGCATACGTGGTCACTTGACCAGATTTTGGTGATCACCATGTGGTCACCACACCCACGTGGCTGTTAAATATATCCACAATTAAATATATAGGTTATACGTGTTTATTGTGATTTAATGACCAAAAAATCTGAGAAATTCGATATAAAAAAAAAGAACTGTAAAAAAAAAAGTAAATTAAAATTGATCACCGATATGGCACCCTTCCCAAATTTGGAGGTGTGAAGTCATGTGCATAACGTCTATATATAAAGAAATATTCAAGGACCAACACGGTCACTGAGGGTTAAGAGGCGTAGTGAGACGTATTGGATGCATGACTGGTCCCCGGCTTTAAAAGGGCGCCGGTCTGAAGTGGTGTGTGGACATGACCAGGTAGTTTGAACACCACTACCACACCGGGAGAACTTGCCCAAGGCCTGCCGTAGGGTGGATGATAGGTGGGAGGGATCCAAATTCAATCTGATGTATGATATCTTTTTTTTTTCAAAAGCTGCAAAATGAAATAAAAAACGAAGGATATTTCCTACTGTTACTGTCCACCTTTTTCTATCACTATCCCGTTGTTTTCTCAATGATTTCCCGGACAATTTTGCTTTTCTAAACACATAAAGACATGAATAATATATGAGAAAAAATATTGTAGGCCAAATATAGTCTCGCCAGTGTTCAGCTATGCGATTTCAGGTTTCAAGGCGATTCTGTAACAATAATACAACCTCGAAATTCTTATTGTTTTCTTGATGCTTTCTAGGACTATCGTATTCTTTATAACCAATGTATATAGATACATACATGTATATAGAGTCTCCAGTGTTGAGGCGATTTTGGGTTCCCTGCTTTTGTGGGGGGAAAAAATGGCCAGGAAAAAAAACCAGCGCATTCACTCTGCCCCCATGAACAATTTTACAAAGATCATATCGCCTGGAGGAAAACAAGTCCAAGCTAGCTAGTAAATACTTGAAATTTCTTGAATAATCAAAGGAATTCAACCTCTGGGGTCTTAGATAAGCTTGAGTTTTCTTGGACTTTGATATGAGCTTGGATTTCAAGAAGATCCAAGTTATTCTGACCTACCAAAATTACCAGCTTCTTGGAATACCTTGGACTTTCAGTTTCAGTGAATGAAATGAGCTTGAATTAGCTTGGACATTACCCTGAGTCAGAATGAACCATGTCAGATTAGGTTGAATTTTCTTGAACTCATTTTACTTCTATATTTAGCCATATTTGTGCAAGCTTATTCAGGCTTTTGCAAGTGTCATTGTAATCTCATCAGTTTGTCACATGACCCTGAGATTTGAATTTTGGAGGGAAAGTGGCAGACATATTGAAAATCTGGCAAAAACAGAAGAGGGACAAATTGATATATTTTGCCTTATCTGAAGGACAAAGATGACTCTATTCACTTCGAATATGGGTACTAACCTATCTAGAATACACTGGATCACATATAGGAAAGAACTATGGCGAATTAAGGTATGTTCTATGGTTATTTACTTTATCTAAGATGACTAGGATGGGCTAGAATGGGATAGTTGTCAGGAAAAAGTGAACGACAGGCATCAGGATTAGATTAGAAATTAGCTCTGTTGCCGTCTCAAATTTAAGAATCGGCCCTGTCATATGTTGCTGAGTTCAAAATGGCCCTTTCACCTTGTCAAATATAGGGGACTAGACATATAGTAAGCAAGAAAACTTTGCCTTTTGATTATCATTTCTTTGGTATGGTAGGAGTACAAATACAGTAAAACAAGTGTGCAATCCCACACCCTTTAGGTCAGAGGGAAATTATTTGTTGTCTTTGAAAATACAGAGCCTCCTCAGTCCTGTATAATATTTGCACAGTTTTATGGAAATAACGTCTGTAATAGTTTCTTGTTAACAAAATAGGTTTGAATTTTCATATTTTGCTACAGGGATTACTTACTGAGACCTTGAAAGATCTAGAATATCCCAGTCAAAAATGAAAATTCAAACTTTTCTCAGCTATTCCAAGCTTTTTTTGAAAATCCATGAATCTTCATGGATATTCAAGCGGCCAATACCAGCAACTTATTTCCAGAAAATCCAAACTGCCATAGAATTTCAAGAAATTCCAAACTATTCCAAGGTATCTCACCCATATACTGAAAATCTAAGGTACCTTGAATATTCCAGAAATTCCAAGCAAATGCAAGGTATCTCATCACTTGTAGGATTTTCATGAATATTCTTGAATATTCAAGCGGCCAATACCAGCAACTTATTTCAAGGAAATCCATGCTTGGAATGAGGTTGAATAATGTTGAATATTCAAGGATTTCCATACTGCAAAAAGCTTGGAATTTCAAGAAATTTCAATCTGTATTTTCCCTCAGGTATCTTCTCATCATGTTTCTACACAACATTTAACAGGGTTCCCAACCAGATCTTAAAAGGTCTTAAATGGATTTTCTCAAATTTAAGGCCATAAAAAGGTCTTAAATTTGACAGTTTTGTAGCAAGATGTCTTAAAAAGGTCTTAAATGGATATTTTGAGAACTCAAAATGAAGTAACCATGAAAATTTCAAATCGCACTTACAAAGAGAACATATATTTCAAATTCAAATCGTACTATTCGTTGTCAAATTTTCTTTGCAATTGGTCGATAGGTCTTAATTTGTCCGAATCTTGGTCTTAAATTGGTTTTAAAAAGGTATTAGATTGATTTTCTGAAATGCGTTTAAATATTCATAATAAATTAACACATAAAAAAACTGAAATTAAAAAAAATATATCTAATAATCTAAGACTGGTGCCACGTCTACATGTGTCTGTTACAGACAGTGTGGGCGGACTGGGCCCTCTGGCACACCGCCTGCAGACACCACTCCATCAGCGCCCCACACCCTGGAGGAGGCTCCGGGCGGGCCAAGTAGTCAGCACCCCCAGACAAAGAACCTGGGGTGGGGGGCCTCAGTGGGCAGGTCATTGAGAGGTGGGCAGTTCAGATTCCCGCCGGAGAAATCAAATTTGATCGGGAACGTTTTATTAATTAATACTGGTAGTTATGAGCTGGTTAAATCTGTTTGAGCCAGTTGGGCCATTAGACGATTTCTGATTTTGTTTATTTGTTTTTTAGTTATTTGTATTTAACAAGAGAGATTTGATCTGGGGATTTAACGTTATGTCATCACATTTGGAGGTTGCTACTAGTAACTACTGGGGGGAATTTGTTTACGACTTTGCCATCCCCACTACAGGTCACCTGTAGAACATGGATATAGGTGATACATAAGAATGGAATTGCATATCTTTGTCCTTTGCCCTTTTCCAGTACATTTTGTTTATGAAAAGCGAAGACCTGCCCAACAGTACTTAGATAAAATTTATCAGTGTAACACCACCTTACTTCTCTGTATCTACAAATATTTATGGTGGCACATGACAGTTCTCCCATCCCATCTCTATTGTCTTGAATTAAGACTGTGTTCCATGCCCAGTTTCACTCGCCATCTTGGAAATCACACGTCGGAGTAAAGGTTAATGATAGGCAAGGAGCACAAAGCCTGTATAGGTTGTTCTCATATTCCCAATGACAATGAAAAAAATTGTCAAACAGATTATCCTTGAAATTGACGAGTCGAATATAGGCTTGAATGTGTTGTTCGTGTGTTTTAGGGAAGAACCTTGCAGAATACTGTTAGGTAAAGCTGCTCTATTAAAGCTTAGCTTCCAGTTTATTTCTTTGGAGTTAGACAAATTATTCAAACAAATGGAACTGCATAAGAAGTGGAACATGGCCGTAACATAGTAACAGAACACCAAACGTAATCCTTGATAGAAACTGATTTTCTATAACACGAAGTTGTCACCCTACAAAGATCTTTCAAGAGAACAAAAAAATCGTCATATCCAAAAATAAAATTTGAAATAATTAAATGTGAAGGTGTACTGAAAGGAGTAGTTTGTGTAGTGTGCATGAGCATACACATGTACATGCACATGCACACGTGCATTCATTCTTTTGTGAATAATCGTCGCAAGATCACCTCCATCCCAACCCTAACCCATAGCCAAAAGAAGCGTAATGACAAAAGGGTCTCCTTTCTATTCTATTCTATACAGAATAGAGTCCCTGTCCCAGCCCTAAGTAGTAAATCTGGGCTGAATCCCATACCCCGCGTGCAATTACCAGTCGGGGATGTAGTCATTTCTCTGTCGTAGACAGGCCGTGCGCGCTGTCGGATTGATAGAGGGATTTCCTGACAACCGAAGGGACCTTTCCGGGCAATCCTCAGTGTGCCTGTTTACCTTGGGAATGATTGGAGGCAGAATGCTCTGATAGGGTGACTACCGTAAGTCCTCTCTACGAGCGGGTACTTTATGTCTGCAAATACGTACTGTACCTCCTTGCCATTTTGGATGGAATACCTTTTGGATACTCTTGCAGCACAGTAAATCAGGAAGTTAACATAGATAAATAAATTGTTAAAAATGGTAGCTGATGTTTAGGAATCAACAACCAAAGTGAAGATTGTTAAGAGTATCTGTATGCCTGTGTGATGATGAAAAAATTTACTGTTTAAAATTCTATTGAAGCTGAAACTGCCATGAAAAATGCAAAAAATAGCGTTTGTACGAACAATTTTTCTAGGTAGAGTTGCCACTTCATTTTTTTCGAATAATTCTATTTTGGTCCATGAAATGTCTAATTATATATCTAGCATACTACAATGATTCAGCTAGAAAGTTAGAGTTCTTGATGAAAACCTGGAGCCAATTTTGTAGATTTCAGCGTTCGGATTGCAGTTCTTGGCTGTCAACACCTTGTTGATTGATGTGCCGTTAAGTTGTGTGTAGGATAACTTAATGACAATTTAATGTCCCCTTAATGGCCTGAGACTATCATTTCTACTCTTCCCTAATGGGCAAGTAAAACGGATGGTCAGATTATTTCAGGCCAGTTCCTGAACAATAACCAATGCAATAGTAGGACAAAGATAACCTTAGTCTGAAAAATGAGTACAAATTGAAAAAGGAAAATCTGAAAGGTTACCATGAAAATAAGACACTGATAGTTTCTATATGGAGCATTCATGCTCTCATAACACCAGCTCTGCGTTCTTGTGAATTTTCTCATTATATTTCCATATGAAACTATACAAAATTGTATGCAATATATTTTTCAATTCACAAAGTTTTGGAGGATCATGCACTGCATCGAGATGTTGATTTACAAGAAGACGGCTCTCAGGTTCACTATAATTATGATTATTTTATACATAGACGAAATTAGGGAAACAATGTTTTCGACTTACAGTTCCAATTTACAAAACACTCTCTTCATCCCTGATACATTTTGAGAATTTACTGTAACACTTCAATTTCAGTAAAAGGAACCTCCTCAAAAGAAGTAGGCAAAATACATGGACGGGGTATGTTTAATGATGATTAGGCTGGAATATTGATGTCAGGGAATATATCAAAGTACAGCCTGACAGGCCTAAGTAAAGGGGAGGCAGATAGGCACAAGCCTAAGTAAAGGGGCAGGCAGATAGGGACAACTTCGTCGGAGAAATCAATCTCAGCCCGGGCGACTCCCGACAGCTGCAATAATCCCCTCCGGAGCCGGTATGGTAGAATTGAAATATGGCCGGCTTTGGGGTAAAAAGGGAGGATAAAGAGATGAGACTGGGAATAGGAAAGTGATGCATTGCTAGCCCCAGCACTTGGTATCATTGCTGGCAGTTGATTTGATGGGGAATTGCAGGTCGCAGACGGAGGTATGGATTGTCCTTATGACATGTTATTTCCTTCCTACTGGCTATTTAAGAGCGGAAGGAAAATGGTCTAACTTTACCATCCCTCTAGAGTCTGTTCTATGAGTGTCTCCTAACTTTGTTAGGATAAAGGAGAGTTCACGATGGATTTAATATCTTCCAATTTAGGCTGATATCTTACTGTTATTGGATTATATGTTCGGACCTTTGCTTTTATGAATCAGAAAAATAGTTTTGGCTTTAAAGCTTGAGTGTGCACCCACCTTTTCAGCCCATTTTTGTGAGCCCTTAATTATAGTTTTTAGTATTGTAGCTTATGGGAAGGGCTCACTCAATCAGTCATGTCTTTTGTAGGTATTTGGGCTTTGATCTGATTGCCCGGTTACACAATCTTACATACAAGTAGCTACAGGCCTTTGTCCACCAGCATGCATTTGTAAGCAAGGACAATTAGTGTGCATCAAGTGTTATTGAGTGGGCAGGCCTCTCCCCTGCACCCTCCCCCACCCCACTCCTTGAACTCAGTTCAAGGAGTGGGGGTGGGGGAGGGTGCAGTTTGAGAAGCCAGAAGTGGGTTACATAACCAGTAGGCCTACTTGAGCCACTATCACCTGCAGGTGGGTGGGTGCAGGGGACCTAGTTTGTAGGAGGAGCCCCTTTCCTAAGCCCCTCCCTGAGTTGTGTATGACAGCAGTAGTGATGGTGGTGATCACTACTCATAGCCTATATGGCCTTCAGGTTGTAGGAAGGCCTTCAGTCTATTGAGGGACGACTATTGCTATAGATTACATACATTAGATATATTGACATTTCGTTCAATTGCCTTTCAAACACAATGAAATGTCCATTGTTATGTTAAGGGCGAACATCGATCGTTCCAACGATCGGAACTTTGATAGTCATTTGCTTCTTGTTGTTTGAGTCAGTGAAACCTTTATTTTGTCTTATAAATGTCTGAAAACTATATTAAAGAGCTCGAGTGACCTTTATGCTTCCCTTTTTTAGTGAGGACCTATACGAGATGTGATAACGTGTGACATTTAGCAATACAGATAGAGTGACATTTTGGTACAGCTCAGACTGTTACTGACAAGACATTATATAGAGCATATTTCATAAGAAGCTGGTGCTGTGTGAGATCTTCTATACTTTGATGTAGCCTTACATTGCCATGGCACGGACTCTAAATCATAGACCTTTGATCTCCTCCTGTATGATATTAAGTGAATTCTTGCAGAATTTCGCCTTTTAACCATTGCATATCAAAAACTTTTAGAAGCATGCAATCAGTGAAGTAAGTTTTCTTTTTTTTCTGATTTTAGTTTTTTTTTAATCCAACATAGATCTATTAATGATAACTTCACAATAAAATTGTTTATGTCACGTTTTAAAGGCATTTATAATAACTTCAGATTTTTTCATTTCTTTTCAATAACTCAGACTTGTCTGAATCATCATGGTAATTGAATTTGGTACTGACACGGAACTTATATTGATATCAAATTGACATAAAAAAGAAATTGACACAATATCTTGTACTAGAAGTTAAATTACAAGTAATGCATCAGGCATGCTCACTGTCTGGTGATGTTACCTTAGCCAAATACTATCAAAGATATTGTCTTGAGCCCTTTGAGAGGCTGTGTTTTTGAACGAAATAAATCTCTAACCGACTTGTTTTTCAAACCGTTAACATTTTGTCAGCTTGTCTGATTTTGGAGAGTAGTACAGAACACCTACAATATCAGTAGTAGATACTGAGACGAGGAAACAGCAGGCCAGAGCTGGGCAACCATGTCGTCCGACTGTTGTGGGTTAGCACGACATCAAAGCAAGGAGGGAGCCTTTATTTGGTCTTTGGGGATAGCATAGCAAAGCTATGTCGGCTTAGAATGAACCTCTCCTGGCAGCATGAGTCAGTGCAAAGGATTCTCACAATACGCGTCCTTGAACCTAACACTTTTAGCCAGGTTCATTGAGAATAATATTATATTTCCCTTCGGAACAGGTTCGGTGAAATTAGCGAAGCTCCACTCTTGACCTAAAAATGTGTATTAATAATATTTAAGATAAACTTGAAACACTGTATAAAACAAAACGTTATTATGAAATAGTTATTTTTTCATAATAATTATTATGAATTGCTTATCTTTGCGATTTTTTATAACATAATTCATGTTTTATCAGGTACTTCCGTAAACATCTGCTCCAACGTCTCTACATAAAAACAAGATTCACAACCAGCCAACCCCCGCCCCTCCCCAATCCTATACAACCCATTGATAACCTCACAAAACAATCCCAATAATAACCTTTTGTGCACCCCCTCCTTATTGCAGCCATATTCCGGGAGGCGGAGGAGAAGCTGTCCGAACACATCACCACCTGGGGGTACCTGACATCAAAGGCCGAGTACTGGCAGGTACTGGAGGACGCCGACGTCGTCGTCTCCACCGCCAGACACGAGTTCTTCGGCGTCGCCATGTAAAGAAACACTCACCTTTAATTTCTTGGCTTCGGCCAGAGTTATGGCGGTGTATAGCGCCAAAAAGAGTTGGCTGAGGTTTAATGATGTACTTGGGTGTTTTTTGTGTCTATTTTAGTTGTGATTAGGGTGTTTTGATTCAACAAAATGGTATTGTCATGAAGAATGAATTTTCTCCCCATATATCCCCTGTATATTGTATCTTCTGACTATCAAGACATTTGGCCTAAGTTTTTCTGACTATTTCTGCAAAATAGTATGACTTATGAAATTAACATGGAGGTAATCTAAAAAAAAAAAATTGAAGATTTACCTGGAATTCTGGCAAATGTCCCTCAGGAAACAATTCATCTTGTGTCTATGGGAAACCTCTTCAAAGTTTTCTATATTGGAATTTTGGAATAAAGTCTTTGCAATCATTCAAAAGTCAGGTATTGAATAGGCTGATTTGTTGTCCACAATATGAAAACTTAAGGCTTCACTCTTTTCCCTTCTCGTACAATAAGACTTTTGACAAATTGGAAGTTTTTTTGTCTACTCATGGCTGCCAATGTTTTGTCCCAGACCTCATCGTCTAAAGTTACAGAAAACTTTTACTGTTGATTGCCTTTTAAATGAGGTGTTCTTAAATTTCTTTCTTGAGGACTGTAATTTTGTTTTTTTTCATTAACTCCTACTTAATGTTTGCTTTTTCTCTTACTCCCAGGTTGGAGGCAGCATACTACGGGTGCTATCCGCTGTGTCCAAATGACCTCGTCTATCCTGAAATCTTCCCAAGTAAGTACGACAGTTGATTTCGAAATTATTGTTTTTATCCAACAGTCTTACCGAATGCATTATCATTGCGGAAAAAAAGATTTTTCCGTGATTTGTTTACTGGGTTATGAGGTGTCATTTGATTTATTTTGATTGACTGACTGATAAGACACCTCTTGATTTGATTGATTGATTAGGTATTTTTGGTTGATTAGTTAAATAATTCCTTGATTTGTTTGTTAATAGCTAAATTATGCTATTTTTCAGGAGAATGCCTATACAACACAACGAACCAGCTTGCTAAGACGTTACGACAGTTTTGTAAACGACCTTTGTTAGTTCGAAACCGTGCCACACAAGTAAGTCAAACCCACGAAATCACTAAATCTTTTTCATATACGGCTGAACGAGACAATAAATACCTTAAACTTCACCACTAATTGGATAACAGGTCCTAAAGTACGGAAAGTAAAAATTCCAAATAAACTTGATTAATCTATTCGGAAAACCTATAGACGCGTGGAAATGATGTAAGATTAGTAGTACACCCCGGGGCTAACATTGCCAGCACTGCATGCCAAAGACGCAGTAAATGTTTGTGAGTCTTCTGGCACGCCAGAATTCGCACGCGTGCAATCATTCTCACTTTTTGGCATTTTAAATACTTTTTAAGAACAGTCCACTAAGATTTGGTATCCATCGAATTCTCAGGTAGAAAAGTTCACGTTCACTAGGACATGTTTTTTTTAGCGTTTATAAAGAATACATAGCCAACACTTTGAGTTCCCAGCTAATTGACATTTTCCCATGCCTTTAAGTTTTATGTATAATAATACCTTACTGACCATTCACATCCCATGTTATAATCAGTTACTTATCAAAGTGTTCTCCTTTCAGTTTAACGTGGACCGCTACAGCTGGAAAGCCCTGGAGGTGGAATATAAGGCCCTCCTCACGCCCCCTTAACCTGACCACGAGAAGATCGTAATCTCGAGGAATTGAAACTACCTGAAGCTATATATTGTAGTAAACTACCCACTAAAATAAACAAGTTCGCTATTAATACTTGCAACTATATAAGTATTTGGATTTTTGTGTGTCTAAATTTTGATCTTGGAAGTAAAGGATCATAAATGGGAGAAGCAATGTCTTCCATACTGAAATATTACTGAGTTTTTTGGGTTTTTTCTATGTAAAAGTATATAATGTTAAAGGTAACCAGAATTAAACCTGATGAATCAAATATTCACGTATATCCTTTAACCAACATTTAATCAGGTGTGATTGTAATACACTCTATACACAATCTAAAGTAACAGGTTGTTAAAACATTACTAGATTCCTACTGTATATTCTCATTATTGGAGCATTAGGAGCATAAAACCAGTTTACATTAAACTACGTTACAATTGATGGAAAGAATATCATAAAAAGGTTGGGACCAATGTTAACATATATCCCACTTTTGCTATCAATTTTTAGAGTAATTGTGAGGTTTGGTGCGGCTATGAAATATCCATTGTACATAACATTTGACTGCTCAAGAACCAGATTTAATTACGTTGTTAAAGCTACCACGCTTTCATAAAGCTGCTCAAGAACAAGAAAACAGTTTAATGATGAGCAAGTGAAATAGCTCATAACCTAGGAAAAGGAGCAACTCATGAATAGAAGCTCAGCCTTCACAGAATGCATAGAGGCCTTAGATATAGGCTCAACTGGTCCACAGAAACCCTGTCAACAACTCGTTCAAAATCATTTTCATCAAAGCAAAACGTGATGACGTGTTAGGCTTTGGTTGTTGTTTGTTTATGGCTCTGTCTCCTTGGAAGATGGTATTGTTATGATCGGTACATTCAGCAGTGTCTATTTATTGGGCATTCGAGAGAAAAACACCTATTTAGAGTGTATTTATAATGAGAAAATGGCGTATGTATATATACTTGTGTTAGTGTTTTTCAAAGTGGTTTTAAGATAGAGGACATTTAAAGAACTAGCTTTGTTACTGCATAAACTTATCAGTCTGACACAATTCATTTACCCAGATATGTTCTAAATTATAATAGGTTAAATGCAGGTACTTCGTACATTTATTGTTCAGGTCTCATAATTGATAAGTTATAGTTTATAATAATCTAGTCTGTCTCCTAAAAAACAAGAAACGTCCGAGATATGTACATTAGCAGTTCATATTCGCATATTCATAAAGTTAAATACAGTACATTTTCAGTTTGATAACGGAATGTTTGGTCCATATCTGCACCGTCACTATTTGGAATAAAATAATTAAGTAGTTTTGGAATGGCGGTACGGTTAGGTGATCCTGATACGTCTTCAGATGAAATTGGGACGGTTTCAAAGAGATTGTATCTAGTTCATGACAACAGAAGTTTTAACCAAAAATACAATTAATAAGCTCAATTGATTGCTGGAATCCTCATAGCAGACGATAACTATCTTTAGTTAGAGTACCTTCGTTAGATACACGTATATTTTTCGATGTCCTTGCAAAAATCAAGGAATTCACTTAAGCTAGATTTACTGTTGTGTATACGCCTTTACATCTGAAGATGTAAAATTGCTCCTGTGTTGTGTAATATGCACGTTATTTAGCCAGTATATTAATGTTGAGAAAGTTATGGACTGACCAGTAGGGTTTAGGACTAAGTTCGGTCCATTAGAACTAGCGGTGCCTACACTTCACTATTATCACGCTGTATAAAGATAAAACGAGTGTTTGACAGTTGTGGTTGTCGACAAAAATGTAATAATGACTTTGGAAAGTATGCTTACAAATTGGCATCACTAGAATCAATTGTTTTTTCAGGTCTTCTGAAAAAAGCGAAATAATGTTATAGCATTTTGTGGTGTATGAATTAGGATGTCATGCTTTGAAATAACTTGATTTTACCGTTAACTACATAGTTTAGCTCATGCAATAGAATTTATATTTTTCATTCAAAAAGTGCACCAAAAGACCCATCAGTATTGCATAGATCAAGCCAACATGTGAATGTTTATTGTATATTACATAATGTGTTATGTTACCTTGGGAAAAAGTAGAATAAATTCTATGGTGAGGTAAAATAATGATTGTTGTGATGAAGAACTATTTGTCGCCGCATATATACATAGTTATAAATAACAGGAATAAAGACATTTACAAATTTTATTTTGTTTTATTGAATTTTATTGAGACTAATCTAGACGGAAAACGCTGCGTCATTCTGAAGACATAAACATACTTAGAATAAAGGATACTATAGAATATTGAACGTTGATGGCAATGATGTTCTATGAATGGAACTATGAACATTGAAACGACATTTCAATTAAAGGGGTGAATATACTAATGTATGCATACCCGCTTTGGTATGAATTGGCGAGGGGGAAAATGTTCATGTGAAGACATTTTTTCTTCTAACAAAAAGTTTTGGGGATATGAAAACTATGGAAAGGCAATATTTTTTTTTTTAAACAATACACCTAATATTTTCAAATTCGAATCAGAAAAGATACAGAAACAATGGAAATATATAAATATTTATATATATGTATAAGCTGGCAATATGTGGTTTGCTTTATCCTGCCCCCTGGTGGTTGACCAAACTAACGACAGTGTCGCCACCAGTGGAGGTTTTATTAACAAACACGCTGTTGGACTGATTCAATCCAACATAATTTAGCGAACCTATCATTTCTGTACATAAATTAATCGTTTATGACATTCAGTCAACATGGGAAGAATGAGCGCAATGAGAACGATATCTAATCTCAAACGAGAGGAGAAATCGTGTCCAATTTTAGGATTGTTTGCCCTTTCAAAAATAAATACAATGTAAAGATGAAAACTCAAATCGTGTTTCATATTCAGTTGTTTATTTGAACACCAGATGGTTCTGTTCTATGGCCGGAGACACATTTTCTCAGACATTATTAGTCTCTAAAAAAAACAATAACAGTTCTCTACGTGATTCCCTATAAAAAGGAACATTTAAACCAGACCTAGGCACTATCGTCATAGGAGATCTTTTGTAACACAAACATTTTCTTCACATGCCTAACACTGAAGTTAGCTTAACTTTATATCACACTCGCTAATCTACGGAATGACGTGTTAGTGGAATGTTCCACAATACGTTCATTTTTTGTAATTTACTTATTATGTACTATTTCTATGTACCATATGTCTACATACAATTTCAGACATTGAATCAATTTGACTTGAAGTCACTAAATTCCCTTTTCATACATCTAAATGTACAATATATCATAAGGTATAGTAACATATCAAAGTGCCCCAGATATAATGATAAGGGTAGATGCGAGCATCTTTCTCAATGTCAGTGAAATGGGTGTATGACGAAACAAAAAAATGACAAGCTATATAAACTTTTCATATAACCTTCATGATAATAACAATAATCTCAGCCGTGTGTAGCCCTAGAAGCAGAGATGCCACTCTGGCCAGAAAAAAGAAGAAATGTATGAGTGGAAATAACAGCAAAACAAGCAAGCTATTGATGAAGCAATGAAAAGGGATAAGGGTAATTTGAGACTAATGTGACCCTAAATTTTGATATTTATTTTTGCTCTTCGGATAAAATAAGAAAAATGGCAAAAGTGGCATCTCTGCTAGAAGAGCGGAACGTGTGCTTGAAACATTCCTAGTATTTACTAATACATGTGTAATTTCCACGAGAACAGTTTCATAGTATCTGTCGAGTATCAATTTGAAATTACATCACGAGCTTTGATTGTCCAGTTTTAGATAAAGTAAACATGGTCAGTTTACAAATAATTATAGTCATAGTTTACAACGAACTGATATCTAGCATGTTGGAATAAACCTATGAATGTATTACATATTTAGCATTCAAAGCCTATATATTTCCCCGATGAAAAGCACCTATTACAACACTTATCCCTAAGAGAAAAAATCCATTAGTTTCCGAGTATAATCAATATCAATCAACATTTAAAGTCCATCAATTGTTCTTACACATAATGCCGTTGCAACCAAATTACATATTATATCATTATTTGTGTATTTTCAATGGGTCAAAGTTGACTGAGCCTGTGAGGGTATGTGAGAGGGTTCTCTCAACACCATGTTATATACATCACAACCTTTATCAGCTAGTTAGGTCAATCATAATCCCCTACTTGTACTACTAATCAACAATTATTTCTACTACAACGGCCACTTAGTTATTTCATTAGGTTTTCTGATTTATTGTTCTTTTCATTCTTTAAATATATCCCAGCTCTGTTCAATATTTTGATTACTGTAAATCATTGGACGTATTTCACGTAATCCTTATAACTGTTTTATGACTAATAAACTCACTAGGAATAGAGGCTAACTGTACTTAAGAAAACGATTTTCCTATATAGCATATAACCAGAGCATGTAATATCAATTTAACAGATATACTTTGGGATACCCTACACACTTTCACCATCCATTATGCAACCGTCTTTATGCATCTTACATCTACATTATCTCTCATAAATAACTAAACTTTCAATCATTTTCACCGAAATCTACCACAACAATTGAGCATAAAGTTTACTTTACTCTAAAAGTGCCAAAAAAGGGGGGCCACTACAATAGGGTAGCTAAGCCCGTTTGTTTATTCTAGGTCAGACAACCTGTAACTACCCAATCACGATTGCTTTGGCCGGACAGAAAAGAACCAAAGGAATGTTATCTAAAGTTCTAGCAAAAAATAAATAAGCTGACTACATTTGCAAACATTCAGTCTACATAATGATAAGCATCAAAGTGTCTGATTTGTTCATACCCCACAACATAAGCATATGCATCCTCCCAAGTAAATAATCCTCATACAAGTACCATTGTGTTCTACACCTAACGAATATCAACCTACCACAGAAATTAACATTTTGATCGCAGTAATAAATACTCTACTAAAAACAACCTGGTTTGATACAGGATGTTGAAGAACGTTTGTGTGTTATTGCTAATGAATTTTCGCTGAATGATGACATACGAAGGACATTACAATATGTATAGTCCGAACCCTAATGTAAGGCTACAACATTATAACGTCACAACATTATCTTGTCACTGTTCCACCTGCTCTCCTCCTATTGCATGTGTAAATTATTGCTAGCTGATCTTTGAGAAGGTAAACATCACTGGCCCAGGCCTCAAACCATGCATCCCCCAATTCTCCCGTCAAAGATTTCATTTCAGTTCATTGCAGGTACACAGGGTAGCATACAATCTGGCGGAAGCAGCCAAAAAAATCTTTCCTAATATTTCCTCGGAATGTATTCCCATCTTTGATATTCCAGTGAATGCATCAAATTTCTGCATAAATGTCAAGGCTTCGTTGAGCAGTCTGGGTTAGTGTTGTAAAGTTGTATGCAGGGTCTGGGTTAGGTCAGTTGTTGGGCGCTGAGCAGGGTTTATTGGGACTGGTCACCCTCGGGCAGGACGTAGGAAATGTCGTCCCATGGGTGACGGTATAGTCCCTGCTTCAAACGCTTCTGGTCCAGGTAGTGACCTGAAAGAATCATATTGAGTTGATTGTAAAATAAAAGTAAAGTATTTTTTAGAGCAGGGTAATTTAATGTATAAATCTGTCATACATGCTAACGGTAATTTGGCTGATCAAAGTTCTAGGTTAGGTGATTTGTCAAACATGTGCTATAGATTAGTGGTGCCACATACGTATGATTTATATATGTTTAATTGTAATTTAAATCTAAATGAATATTCAATAGAGAAAATGTATTACAAGTGCTTCTGTATTGAATATAACGTTGTAAGTTTACCAACATACCAATGAATCCCATGCTGCGGCCGAGTACGAACAGACCGTTGAGCGCGCCAATCTCAATGTATTCCTGAGCTTCCTCTCTGTTAAAAGAAAATATCAATGACAATTACAAATCAAATACTTGTGAATGAATGGAGAAAAAACTTCTATTTCTATGAAATGTTTTGTAAATCACATGTTCTTTAAAGATCAATTAAGGATGATAGGACTCGCGAAACAGAATTGAGAAACACATCCACTGTAGTGTATATGATAGAGAACTTTTGCACTGCCTTAAGAATTAGAATCCATCTAGATTTGCCTTACAAAGGTTAGCACCTGGTTGTAATATGGGTCCACATTGCACACAACCTTTTGCGACTACAAACATCCCTGATCCCTCTAACTTACCTTGTGAAACAGCCGCAGTTCCTCAGCATGTCCACCATGGCGACTCCGATGAAGCCGTCAACGTTTAGAATCAGGTTGGGTTTCTGCGAATCAAAGGAGGGAACATTTTTACAACTTTTTTCCCACTGCGGTTATTTTCATAAAAACGGAAGAACAATCTCTGTAGGCTGTAGTGTAGGAGCTGTTGAATCTGACGCTGTCATTAAACTGAGATTTTAATTCCAAATTAGGATTATTTCAGGAAAAAAAACTCATACAATTTTCTAACTTCTAACACAAACATTTTCGTCATTTTCTAACATCAAATTCGGACTCGGGTTGAAATCAGACAGTGACTCCTAAAATTTTTACGTCAAAAAAGCTAGAAAACCTCGGCAATGCTGGACCTTATCATGAAGTTTAAACTATTTTCTCACCTTAGATGTGGTGATCTTTTCCACCTCCAGGGCGTAGCTGAGGAGGGGAGAGGCGGGGAAGTTCTCCTGGACGTATCCCTTCAGGATGACCACGCGCATGTCGGGGTTGTTGATGGACTTGACGCGGTGACCAATACCCATAATGAGTTGACCCTTCTTACGCATCGAGTTAACGAACTCCATGGGGATCATACCGGAGTCGTATGCCTCTGTGAACTGACGGGCCGCTCCGTCTAAGGCTCCACCGAACCGGTCTCCCTATGGAAATTAAGAATGATTGGAATATAATTATTTTCTATTAAATCGAGAAATGTAGATCATACATTGCTTCAAGGACATGTTTTATTCATTAGTTATTTTTTCAAATTTGTTGGAACCAAAACATCTAACTACACAACGGAAAGTTTAACAAAACGATCAACTACACTAATCAACAAAGTTACTTCTTATTTAGGCATAGACATGCAATTACAGAGATTACTTAAGATTAAGGAAATCTGGGGAAACGGATTTTCTGGGACGGACGTTTACGATATCATATCTTATATCTGAACATGATAAACCTCAATGGAAGAGAAGAAGTAAATTAAGAAGTGTCCTCAATATAACAGTACTATCAAATCTGACACGAAAAATACATATATGCTTTTTTCCAGGTAAAATCAAATATTTGTCCATGAAAGCTTACGAACTTTATCTTTTGAATGTCCTCGGGTTTTAATTGGTCTTAAGAGAAGGTTAAGTTTACATTTAACTCTAAAAGAACCAAAACCCTTTCCCCATAGGCCTAAATAGCAGCTATCCTTACGATGGTGAGGAGCCCGGAGGTGAGGCTGGAGATGAGGTCTTTCCCGGCGCGGGCACACACGATGGTGTTGTGGGCCCCGGAGACGGCCGGACCGTGGTCAGCCGTCACCATCAGGCACATCTCCAGGAACTTGGACGCGTACTGCGGCAACCTGAAGGGCAAAACAAAAGTTTGTAAAATACAGATATATTAGAGGTATTCAATACGTATTCATCTCTTTTCACATGAAGCCGGTATGGTGTTTTCTTAATGTGAGAATTATAAAGATATGTTAGAATGGTCGAACAAAATGGAAATGTTAGAATGGTCGAACAAAATGTACCGAGGATCGAGGAAAGCAATTCTTGAAAAATAGAATCAAATCTGTTCTGGTGTTGTGATGGCTTTACTAGGGCAATTTCAAAAGTGAAATCTATGAACAGGAGAACAGTTTTGCTTTCATTTTCAGCGATTGTGTCTATAACGTGGTCCACAGGAAGACATAGTAGTAGTGTATTCCTTACAACGTAGTGATAAGAATAGAATGCCTAGCAAATCCAAAAATTACACCAACGAGCCTCCAAAATGTGAAGATATTTTTTATTATAATTACGAGTCAGAGAAAAATAAAAATTTCATTTCATATATTTTACAAACTATCGACCACAAAGTTAACCTATTGTATGTTTCAATTTTTTGTTTTGGACTCCATGTATCTGATAGAAATTTGCCAATGGACTTGGGTTATTTCTATATTTTTACATGGAAATTTAAATATTTAAAAAAAAAATAAACTCAACCCCCAAACTTAACCTACCTTTTCTGGAACCAGAGCAGGCCGAGCACACCGCCCACTCCCATATCGTCCTTAAACACATCAGTAATGGGAATACCGGCATAGAGCAGCTCCTGGCCGCGCTCGTCACAGATGGACGTCATGAAGGACGCCGGCTTACGGATCAGGCCCAGCTCCCGCGCCCAGTTAAAGTCCATGGGCACTGTGGGGGGTGCAACTTCTTCTTTTGGGATGATGTCGCCCTTGGCTACAAGGCCCTCGTACACTTGTCTGAGAGAGGAGAGAAGGGGTGGGGTGTTAGATATTGGTTGCATAGAATTTATTTTATATATGTAATCAATACATGCACAGATGGTGTAACGTGTATGTAAGAAAATTGCGCCTGTAACACTTTTGACGTTAGTTGTTAATCGTTCTTTGGAAACCTTTTTAAACATTTTATTTCTGATGATAAGTCTTATATTCATAAGCACGATTTATTTTATTTTCTCAGTTCCTGGTAAAAGTACCCAGTGGTAGCTATGCCTGTTCTGTAATAAACTTGATATCTTTATATCACAGAACCACGTTAGACAATGACCTAGTCTAGAAGATAGATCTGGCCCTTCAACAGGGATGTAAGTCAGGGTTAATGAAAAAATCTTAAACCCCAGAGAGAAAATTTAGAATAATCTTAAAATGCCATAAAACGTCATGTAAGGAATTCAGTTTGAAAATTATCATCTGAGGTGATGATGTGAAAAAATCTGAAATCAGATTAAAATCTGAAAACTTACATCCCTGCTTCAATTAAAAGGGCGGAAAAACATCGGTAAACATTTTCAATTTTGACCACCCTTGTGAAAAATCTCACTCAAATGAGCCCAACAGAAAAGGTATTATTAAAGTTTCTATTGCATCTGGTCTCAACATATGACAGATGTTCCCAGATTCCGTACTTACTTGATGACATCGCCCAGCGTGTCGAAGGTGTCTGGGACGCAGGCGCCGGCCTCCTTCATGGCCTTGTTTTTGGCGTTGGCCGTCTCCTTGTCCGAGTTGGCACACGACCCTGCGTGGCCGAACTGGACCTGAAACATCAAACATAGGGTTAGAACTAGTTCTAGTCATGTGATAAACATACCATAGTTCTTGGCCTGCACACCCAAACGTTATACTTACTAAATAGAGATGGGTGATATTAAGAAGATCTGAATGTACTTCAAATTCTGAGGTTTATAAATAACATTTGCGGACATTTGCCGTAGAAAATTTGCATGGACTTTTTGATTTAATATTTCGGAATCATTTGAACATATTCAAAAGTTTCCTTTCAATGATTCAAATATCAGCGATACATATTTTCGGGTATATTTTTGGTCATTTGCTTTATTAAGCAAAAAAACAAAATTGTTGTGTTCAGCTAACCCTACATACCCTAAATTTTTGGCCCTACCCTAATTTTTTTTTTTTTTTTAGGAAAGTTTAATTATTATTTTTTTTTTTTTACAAAATCCAAAAGAATTGACTTAAAATAGGATGGAAAACCATAAAATAGGACATAGATCCTCAGGGCATGTGTTAGATGCTAAAAATGTTTTTGGAAGATACTTGGGATATTTCTTTTTTTTTTCAACACTGCCTGGGTCTCTTTAGTAAGTGGGGGAAAAACCTATGTTACCTGAACACAATTTTTTGGGTTTTTTTTTTCCGTCTTACCTCAGATGTGAACATGGTGGAGCAGGTGCCGATGCACCAGGCGACGAGTGGTTTGTGAACACGGCCCGTCTTGATGGCCTCCACGATCTTGTATTCCTCTGTGCCTCCTACCTCTCCCAACAAGACGATCATCTTCACCTCCGGGTTGTCGTGGTAACGGAACAGGTGGTCAGAGAACGTCGTTCCGGGGTACCTGAAAAAGTGTTTGTGTCATGGTAATTTTTGATCGTTTCTCTCTGTAGAATATCTACATTTTTCATCATTTTTGTACAATTTAGTACACAGAATTACTTAATTTTTGAATATATTAGGTGATTTTCTTTTCAAATTTAGTAATTT
The DNA here is from genome assembly GCA_936440205.1 of Lepidonotus clava. Lineage (NCBI taxonomy): Eukaryota > Metazoa > Annelida > Polychaeta > Phyllodocida > Polynoidae > Lepidonotus > Lepidonotus clava. The sequence continues at coordinate 20,508,786 of OW387147.1, forward strand.
CGGCAGTACATTATGAACGTTGTACTATGTATTCTTATTATTTTATCACAGAACATCAATTTTAGGACTAAAATATTTGGAAATATGAAAAATATTTCGTTTTTAAATCTAAATTGCGAGGAAGATCTTTTTTAGGTATTTATGAACAAGTTGCGTTTAAAAATGTTCTGTCTGCTCTGTATGAAACCACCCGCCTTCCATCAGTAGCGCTGTTTTATATGCTTGTGAAAGCTGTAATCCCAAGTTTTCTTCCCGTTAAAATGGCTACTTAATGAACCTTGTTTGTCCCTACCTGTCACCACCGATGGCCACCCCCTCGTACACGCCGTCCGTGTTCATGGCGATGATGTTGTTGAGTTCGTTGGACATACCGCCGGACCGCGACACGTAGGCCACGCTGTAAACAGCAACAAACAGTTGTTTAATTTCAACAAGGGTTAAAAGGGAGTTAGCAAATATTTATCATTTCACTGTCACCGTTATCGGACACCTACCGGTACTTTTGCATGTTCATCATCCAAACTTTTGTTTTCATGGATCCTAAGACATTGCAGTTATTACCTATAATGTTCTATTTATATTATGGAAATTGAATCATCATATACGTACACATATCTTCTAAATGTGTGGCAATGCAATCGTATATAAATATGTAAAGTTAGAGTCTGAACAAGAAGGCCCAAGAGCATGTATTGCATACATGCTCCCATTGTGGACCCCCGGTTTTAATATATATCAAGTATTTTGGTGGTAGGTAGGGGAAACTGACACTATAGTGACAATTTCACCGATTATTTGAATCGCAAATGTGTGCAGGCCTAAAATAATCAAACCATGCCATACATAGGATCCTAAAACATAATAAAACTAGTTTCCTGTATTTTATTAGATATTCAAATGATATGTATTTAGTTATCATGTATACCTAAAAGAATAAACCTTTTAAAGCTATTTCTTTTCAACAGTCCTCAGCCTGCAAAAACGATTATCACCCTACTCAGGTTACTATTTCCTTTCCACAGTCCTCAGCCTGCAAAAACGATTATCACCCTACTCAGGTTACAGGTCCCCCCCCCCCCAGTCTACGACAGTGATGGATAACACATGTTACCACAATACCCACTGGGTGTGCTGGGAGGCTCTCCCCACGAAAATACAACTCAGAAACATAGGCTGAATCCGTATTAATACTTAGTATTTCTTTCCAATATGCCCAAGTTCAGAACTAGAGATGTTTTCACATATACTGATATTTTTCTTTAGGCTGTAGGTGCATAAACTTTACCTCCGAATTTGGTGACGAAATGCCCTGTCTGAGGGTTTTTTCCTATGCTATATACAGGGCAGTGGTGATGTCACAACCGGCTTTTACTGACGTTCCTTGCCATGGCTACATTTGTGGACTTGGGGTCCACAAATAATAAAACTCGACCTATATTATCTAATGTAAAATTAGAAAGTAGAAATTCTTACCTTCCTGGGCGGTAGAGTTTGGAGGCTAGGATGTTGTCGAGCATACCTCCTGTGTTACCGATCTTAAAGCACCCGGGTTTGATACCTCCAACCTATCAAATTAAATCAATATCAATGAGAAAATTTGCAAAAGAAAATTTGTAACTAGATAGAGGTGATCGATGGATAGCATTGACGATTGGTTTGAGAAACCAAAGAGCTCCGGTTATTCAATTTTATTGAAAGAACTCAATTTTAGATATAGACTTAGCTTTTACTATGATATGCCCATGAAATCCCCCACCATGAATCCCCCCATGACATCTCCCCCCATGACATCAACCCCCATGACATCATCCCCATGAAATCATCCCCCGCATGACATCAACCCCCCATGACACCATCCCCCATGACAACATCCCCCATGACAACATCCCCATGACATCAACCTTCACCGATACAACAGCCTTAGTTTCCTAGCCCTAGCTTTGTCCTAGCTTTGTTCCTTTGTGCTATTCACCTTTTTGCCCTAGCTTTGCTCTAGCTTTGTCTTAGCCTTGCCCTAGCCTTGCCCTAGCCTTGCCCTAGCCTTGCCCAAGCTTTGCTGCTTTGCCCTCTTCACCCTCTTGCCCTAGCTTTGCCATAGCTATGCTCCTTTGCCCTATTCACCCCTCTGCCCTAGCTTTGCCCTAACTTGGCTCTAGCATTGCCCTTTCACCCACTACACCCCCTTATCCCCATAGACTAGAGTCTTCACTCTTCAATCAATGACAAAAACATATGGGAATTCCCACTTCCATATAAGGAACATTTCATAATGACATCAATCCGTCCACTCTTCACCACAGTTGGGCTTTTTTCACAAAAAGTTTCCCCCATTGAAATCATATAGTATAACTCACTCTCCAAGCAGATCGACGATAGTAACCAACAATTGAAAAAAAATGCCTTTGATTGGTCCTCTTCACAACATGAGATTAAATACTTCTCTGGTACGTTATTTAGATATTCTTTATGTATGTAATTTTGTAGATGAACTATAAAGATGTATTGTATAGATATAGATGTACTCACAGTGGCCGGCCCGATGATGGTGATGCCCTTCTCGTGGGACGCGGCGATCAGTTTCCTGGTGTGGTTCTCGGGGATTCCCTCAGCGATAATGGCAATGGTGCGCACCTAGCGAACAGATATATTAATGGTTATAAATTTACCTTAGTGATTTGATGATTTCAGCCTTGGTTTTAGAATGAGAACATTTTATTTGTTTATTAGTGGGGGAAATTGACGCAAATTATAAAATCTCTTACTCCCATAGGAGCATACGATTGGTCAAAATAGTTATTCTTAATAGATAAACATTTACTGTTTATGTTCATAATACAGGGTACCAACCGAAGTTCCGTTTTCAAATTCCCTGTGTTTTCCCTGAGATTTCCCTGTCCCACTGCAATTTTTCTCTGTGTCATATCCAGCAAGTTGATCAAAATTAAAAGCCTCTGCGTGTGGAAAAATTTGGACAACCCAACAACAAAAAGTTGAATCCCTAATATCTTGAGAATCAGGAATTTCAGAAACTGGCCAAATGAAATTCCCTGTGTTTTCCCTGCAAAATTTCCTGTCAGAGAATTTTTTTTCCCATTTTCCCTGTTTTCCCTGTGTGGTTGGTACCCTGATAATAGTTGGCTTAGGACCAAATAGTTCTAGCACTCCGATTTCCCCAGTATAAATCTTCGAACTATTTTAGAGTATTTCAGAGTTGCTCCAGTACCTGTGGGAAGGTCATGGCCTCCATGGTGCTCTCGTAGGCCGAGCGGAGGGAGGCGAAGTTGACGACCACGTCAGCGTCGCGGTGTTTGTGCATGGCGTCCTCCATCTTCTTGTAGACGGGTACCAGGATCTCCTTGTGGCCCCAGTAGAACTTCTGTTTGTGGTCACCGCTGGGGAGGGGGAAAAGGGGGAATGTTTTTTCTTTGGCAAAGTAATATTTTTCCGTTAGCAAAGTCGTTTTATGATTTGTTCTTAAGCGCTGGGTTTTCGATGGATATTTTAAGAACGGCTTTATGTCAGTGACTTGCATTCACGGTAAGCGCATCAGAAATGCTATGGTGCTACTTATACAATTTTGAATTTGGCCTAAAATAACTTCATTTAGAGAGCTCAGGTTTTTATTGTAATGAAGTAGACAAATTCTATACAAATATTGTAACGGGTATATACTTGAATCTGTAATAATTTTGACACCCAAAATCCCTATTTTCTAAACTAATCATACCAGTCGTTTTGCATTTTTAAGTCTCAAATAATTGCTATTTTTTGTACTACTCACACGAAGGGGTAGACCATGGCTACCACAGAGGGTTCCTCCCTGGAGCAGGAGTAGTCAAAGTCGAGCATGCCCTGGACAGCGCGTGACTGCATGCCCCATACGATACACTTGGTGTTGTCGGAGAAGAGGTCTGACCCGGGCGCGGGACCGCTACCGTTCACCGCCACCCCGGACGCAGAGGAGCCAGTCTTTGAGGCTGACTTGGCAGGTTTGGCTGGGGCTGGAGCAGCAGCCTAAAATTGAGAAAATATCAAACATGTTGGGAATTTTTTTCTTTTCTTTCCCCTTTTGGATAGAGGGGAGGTTTAGAGAAGAAGTGATAGTGATATGACCTTGAAGGCTGAGAATCTATAGATGGAAACAAAGAGTTACAGGGGAAGGGATTGGAGGGCAGAGAATGAAAAAGTGATAGAAGTCACGTAGAAGTTGTAAAAGAAATATATAGTAGTACTGTATAGAAATATATAGTTGAAAATACAACATTAGCTACAATCCCCAGCTGTAGCCTATCATTCTATAAGACTCTGATAAGGTTAAATATCATTATTGCTCATATGCTTTTAATTCAGTTAAGCACCAATTTCTAAAATTTATTTTGGTGATGCAAAGCTAGAAATTCTGAATGCATTATAAGGTACGGTTATATGGTTGAGTGTTTACTTAATATTTCTAGGGGACAACAAACACTATGAGAGAGTGCGAGCCAGAATACTTAGGTGAACACGATGTGCAGTCTACATGATATATGTGCATTATTTCGCAATCATTTCTTATAACTAACAGATGAGTTAACATACTTAAAAGTCCTAAAGGTATACAGAATGTTCCTGAGAATCATGCGATAGAACCAAATGGAAATATAGATTGGCAGTCTCTATAATCCTTCTTACTTATTCAGCACCCTTCCAATTCCGATACTCAGATCATCAGAAGAGAAACCACCCAGTACCCTACCATTGACATCCCTCTCATCCCTCCATTTGACACCACCATTATTTATACCCTTCTTTCCAATGTTTTTTTCTTTTTTTTTATTTCACTCGACAACAACTTACCGTGTCTTTCTTTTTAAGGGTACCCCTCAAATCCTATATTTAAAGAGTAGGTTTTCCCAGAAGGAAACTTTATTATTCAAATTCATTTTGATTCTATGCCTTAAATCTAAGAGGTGCAATCGATAAAGTGGAAGATACAGGAGTATTATTTTTCATAAAGTATCTTTTAGTATGGGAATGGGGTGTGCAATGTGGATCAATGTATTAAAGCTGAACCCACTACTAGTACTACATTTCAAACTTGACAAAAAATGTATCTGATATTATATGTTCGAGAAAGTATGATAATATCTGATACAAGATGTTCCAGAAAGCGTGATAAAGTATTGATTTTATGGTTCATTTACATTAGTAAATAGAGGAAACTATTTGTTATTAGTATTGGGCACAGGATCGGAATAGGCAGTTCTCCTATCGGGACTCTACATGTCATGAATTCGATGCAGTTCGGAATTATTGGAATCTGACCATGCTAATTGGAGCTAGAGGTAAATATTGTTAGTAATTTCTTTCAAGCGCTACGAAGAAGAATATCAGCATTTGAACTAGCAAGTGATCTTTCAACATCATTACATGCAACTTTTCTTTTCATGAGTAGTAGCGAGATGTGTTAATATAAGATAACTTTGAAACCAATACACAATATCAAAACAAAGTACAGATACAAAATATATTATACAACACATTTGATATCACTCATATTAAGCACGCGTCAAAATATAGAAGTAAAACACCATTTCATATCAAGAGTTTTCAGGCGAAGTGCATTTGGCGAAACAAGGGAAGGATCAATTTCTAACTGCATATTCCTCAGGGTATACTGGTGGAAATCTATATAAATGTATTGACGAAGGTCCCTGAATTTTCGGTATTTATAAACAATAAATCTTAGAATAAAGCGTGATTTTTTTCTCCAGTGACCGAAGAGGAATAGCATACTTTGGTTACTTAAACATACAGAATACATTTGGTGAAAATGGCAATCTATTTTTTTGTAAAATAAATTCTACTTTCTTTAGTGTCTGTGAAAGCCACGTTTCATAAACCAATTGGTATTCTGTAGGTTTTGGAGGAAACATAGATACACGACTAGGAAAGGAATGTTTCTACACGTGGAAATAAAGTGGGGCATAGACGGGGAAACGTAAAAAACCCAAGGGTTGCCTTTATGAAGGCCATACTAGCGTACCTGTAACAAGCCCTGGTGGAGAGAAACCAAAACACAACCTTAATATCGACATTCTTCACGCCCCCTAGTGGACAATGTCTCCACTAACTTTCTGAACCATTATAAAATTATATTTTGTTCGGTGGAAAGCTATGAATATCGAATTTACTTTGTTATTTGGAAGATAAGACGATAAAAATCACAGAACATAGATAGTAGTATGATTGTACGATAAATGTCTATGTCAATTTCAGATGATCAAAAAATATTTCATAATTATTTTTATTTTTTTAAATATCATTTTCAATAAAATGTTTTTCAGGCACATCGAACATGTATCCTTATAGCATAAAGGGAACACAAAAAGTTCAACGGTCACATCGCTGAACGTACTTTTGATTCCACTTAACACTTGTGTAGTTTATTTTGATTACTAAATACATACAATCACCAGACAGGAATTACATGACAGAAAAAAAGAAAACTAACTACGGATAAGATCAAGTTTCACTTCACGAAATATCTCGAAATGGAAAATATTTGCACTATGAACTAGCTATAAATGTAATCGTGGAATTACATCTAAGGGAATAATGTTACTGAAAATTCTAGGATATTCTAAATGTCTTATATTTTAGGGGGAAAAAACACTAAAAAATCCTTGCCTGTTTCTGTGATCGCACATCCAAAAAAGATCCAATATTTTGAGTTTTCAACTGATGATTGATTACAACTTAAGATAAGCATGCATTTCTTCTGCAAGCATTGCAGATTCTTTATGTTTATATACATTAACTGTACATTTTCTCAAAATGTGTCTAATTCTATTGAAGCTCTTATCCATGACATTATCATTCATGACCAATTACTCAAAATTCTTAAGGTAAGACACACACACTCTTTACTAGAATATGGCCATAATCTTGCATTTAAATTTTGCTTTCAGAATTGTTTTTGATAAATATCTCATCAATTTGGGTAAAAGGCTCATAGCTATATTGTTTTATTCATAAGAATTAGTCTTGTGAGATGTGTTCAAACACATTATTTTTCAAAAAGAAAAATTCTTTGGTTTACTAACCTGGCCACTGGGGAGGAGAAAGTTGGCGGTTGTGTTGGCGCGCTGCGGGGCTGGGACCACGCTACGCTTTCCTAGCGCCATACCCACGATAGCTGTCATGTGGGTCTCAGGGCCGAATACGTGGATCGGAACACCAAGGGTCTCACCTAGTGAAACATAACAGGTAATGTAGGTAAGGAGGAAGCCACAAAGAATTATACATAGGGTATTCTGCCTTTATTTCTTATATACATAGAATAGAATTCAGGTTGAAGATTTCAGTTGAAATACAAGTATTTTTTTCTTAAATGTACATTTTAGTAGCAATCTATGTCTTGCAAACATCGGAGGCTTAAAATATCATATCTTCAATATATTTGTGAGACAGAGAGATTAAAGAAAGAATCACAATCTGACAACATAGGGTATAATCCCTAATTACGTTATCCGAAAAGAGGTGAACAAGACAGCACTTACTCAAAATTTAATTGTATGTTGATTTAAACACTAAGAAACGAATTTATCTACTCACCGACTTCACGCATGATCCTGAGCCCTTCCTGGTAGTTTGGCCCAGCGCGGCGGACAAAGATCTTCACGTTGCCTTCGATGAGTTTGGACTGGTACTCGCGCAGTGCCCGCACGATACCCTTAAAGGTGGCTGCCACGTTGGTGAAGTTGGCAATGCCACCACCAATGATGAGTGTTTTACCTAAAACAGAGGGAAAGAATTTCTACATTTTGATCACATTGAACAGGAAACTGCATTTGACTAGACTAAAGAATGTTCAGTTATTGGTACGGCAGTTCAGGCTTTTTAGTTAAAACAAGCAGACACAAAATATCAAATTAGCCATTGATCTCTGGAAGCGAGGTCATTTTGGGATGTGCCTTTTCGGTGCAATGGTATGTATAAAATTGCCATGGCACGTATACAATTTCAGATGGATAAAATGTCCTAATCTTTGACCTGTAACTCATTTCTTCGCAAGCAGAATTCATTCAAACCACTGTCAAACAGTACTTCTTTTTATATATTTATTCCTAAAAAGTTTTGCAGTTCAGGCTAACTATTACATGTTTAATTATTCATCAACAGAGTTTAGATATTTTTTTTGTTTTTGTTTTTTGAGATTTTTTAATTTTGTGATGTGTTCTTGTATTCTGCTCACCTTCGGGGTGGTTCTTCTTTGTCATCAGGCCCAGGATGGTCTTGGCGTACTCAAACGTTTGCTGTTCACTCGGGGCTCCGGAGTATTCTCCGTAATTAGCCAGCTCCTTGGCACCTCCCAAGTCACAGATTGTGTCACTGTGAGAAGATAAAGTTGCATGAGAAAAGAATTACAAATTTGATATTTGTAATCATTATTCCATACCACAAAAAGTACATTTTTATTTGTGGTTTGTGTATTTCTACTAATTAAAACAAGAACAAAAAAAGTCTAAACGTTGATGTATGATTCACACTTTGTTTTACATAAATTCATAAAATACTGTTTTCTTTTTATAATTAGGAGTCCAGGGACCGATACATTAACACAGGAGAGGTTCAGCTAACGATATTTCAATATCTAAAAGCCTACTTCAATGAATCAGGAAATGCATATCTAATGAGTGAAATTGTTAGGCGTAAATATGAGACGACCTAGTAAGTTGCCGTTCATGAATTACTTTTATTTTAACATCATTTCTAGACCCCAATACCCCCCCTCCCTACCCCCCTTTTATTTTAGCATGTAGATCCAAATACGCATTAGAAATGTGCTAAAACCCTTGACTCCCCCCCCCCCATTTATTCATATGTTATTTATTGATGGCCCCTAACACATAGATTGACTCCTTACGCGTAGATGACCGAGGCTCCCCCACCGGCCGACATGGTCCAGATCCGGCCGTCGGCGTTGAGTACCGTCAGTTTGAGGGATGACCCGCTCTTGGCGTCCAGGTCGGCGATGTAAGCCTCCTGGAAAATGTTAATGATATCTATTAATATGCAGTTTTACATGCTGTTTTACAATATATTATGCTGTTAAGTCTGTGAAAAAAACATGATATCACAAAGAAACTCAATCGTGGAAATAGTTGTTAAAGCCATAAACCACTGTGACATTCCATACCAAATACATAGGTATTGTTTCTACTGCCCAAAATTTTCTTAAAAATTTGATTTTAAAAGGGAATTTGGGCCTCCTTCACCCCTTTGGGCTTAACATATAGAGATAGACTAGTGTCCTTGCCTCTTACCTAGCTCCAATCCCTTTGAGCGTACATAAATGATGGCCCCTTTCCTTCAAATTCATATTTTCAATGCTTTTGCTGTTGCAATTTTTAATCTCTAATTTCATAAAACGCTCCTTACCTCTGGAGTGGCTTCGCGGCCGAAGGGTGTGGGGAAGTCGATGTCTCCCCATTTCTGTTTGCACAAGTACTCGGCACACTGGTCGAGTTTGGCGGCCAGATCTAGGATGTATACCTCTCCCCGGGCTACCACTGGAAAGAGAGAGATCTTACTAATTAGTGAATATACATGTTAGAATGGTTAGATTATTGAGACAGTACTTTACCAATGTTTTATTAAGAAAGTACTTGTCAATGTGAGTTTTTGTTTTGTTTTGTTTTTTTAAACAGATCTACTTCCAGGGGAATGAAACATCTTTCCAAGTTTGTTTTTTAAGTGTTTTGATCTCCCTATCGGTAACTACTAAATTGACTGAAAGTTAAACGCCTTTTTTGTGTGACTCTGTCGGGTAGTCGGGTTATGAAAAGTACAAGGGAAGCAATATGTTATTCCATCAAACTGATGGCTGGTTACGGGCCTTAGTTAGATTGCCCTGTCACTATCTTTTCAATTTATATGCTTATTGAAAGCTCACTCTTCAAAGGAAAATACCAACTGTCTTTTTGTTAATTTGTTAGAGACAGTACTTACCCAGAGGGTTGATTTCCAGGTAAGTGAAGTAAAGGTCGACGTACAGGTCGTACAGGGAGCGGATGAAGTTCAGCAGGATTCTGAAAGAAGCAAAAGTTGATTATTTATTTCTCGACTTATGTTTACAAGAGCAAAATAAAAATGTCAATTTAGCAACAATATGCGCGTTTTTGTTATCAACAATCCTCTGCTAAGTGGTGCCTGGATACCGGCTAGGGATCAACTCATACAGGTATGGTAGGGGAGTAAGGGGACTCAGCTAATAGCACAAGGAATTTATCATCACAATTTAATGGTTGATACAGCTACTTGCATTACCACTGTATAATGTTACACATCTCAAGGTCTTTAATCACTTTTCTGAATCCTTATACTGATGAAGGGTAGATTAGGGATAGTATGGCAAAACGTCAGTATACTTTCTGTATAGGCCTACTGGACTTAAGAGTGGGTCAATTCTCTTTTTATAGAAAAAATCAAACTATACAAAAGTAAAGAATGAGGTTCTACGTACATTTGTTTGTCCTCTGGTACACTGTGGAGCAGGAGGCGGTGGATGTCGGCGTTAGTGGGAGTCTCCCCCAGACCCACCTCCAGTTTAGACGCCTAGAATAGGATAAACGTATCGGTTAAGTAAATACACACATCTGTAACTCAATCACATCCATATTGTTCATTCGTTAAATCAAGAAGCATCCAAATTGACACTCCATTGCTTTTTATGTAGATTCATCTTGGTTTAGCAAAGGATTTTCAACAAGAACGTAAAAACAATATGATTTGATATAAAAAAAAAACAAAAAAAAACAATATGATTTGTGATTTTTTTTTTTTTAAATAAAAAAAAATCTTTGTGTGGTCAGTGCAAAAGAGCGCCGAGTGACATTCAAAAGAACACTCGTGTAAACCATTCCATTCAAACAAAATCCACGATATGGAAAACAATTATGGCATATTTTTGACGTACATTTTCCATGTTATTATCAATTATTTTCACACTATCACTTCTTATTAACCATGATTTTGTCTTATACTGACCTTGGCGTCCACGTCGCCGATGTCGACGCCCCCCTCGTGGTGGAAGAGGATGGTGTCCCCGTTACGGTGGGAGTAGATACAGATGTAGAACTCCTCCTGTTGGGTGTGGGCGCAGAACGGCTCGATGATGAACGTCTTCAGCTTACCCACCGATGAACCGACCTGAAATGATGAACAAGAAAAAAACGGTTAATGATAAACCGGGACAAAATGTTCAGTGATAAACAGGGACAAAATGTTAATATCTGCATTAAAATGAGTGATTATTATCAGGTCAATTTAATGTGCTTTTCATGCACTCTGAATCTATGGGACGTGTTTATATTTCTTATTAAGTTGATATATTGTAAGAACAGCGCCGCAACCAAGAGCATTTTTCTTGAACCTGATTATGTTATTAAAAAGTATGTTTACCTTATGTGTTTTTGCAATAGATAACCTTGGTTCAAAAAGCTATCTAGCTCCTTATTTTTCTATTTTGGTGTTTTGTGTTTAACGGTTATTCATTTTTCTATTAATATGTTTGATGGTTAATCTTGTATAAATAGTCAGAGGAAAAACAAATACTGAATCATAGATATCAAGCAGTCTAAAGATCAAAATATCTGGCAGCAGGCACATGTCTACTCAGTTCTAACTACCTAACCATACGCCTACGATTAAATATAACAACTTCAGTCTAAAATAAACACATCCTATACCTGTTTAGCACCTGCTAATTCTGAGGCTAATTTATTATTACTACGCTTCTGATCTTAAGCAGAGAATGTGACTGAGGCGGCTGTAATCTATTCTTAACGTCCGTGAGTTCTCCGACGGAAGACGCCACTTTGTGTTTTAATCATACAGACCAGAGACTCTCTAGATCTTTATAGGCGTGTGTGGGGAGATTGGAGGGGGGAGGGGCGGCAGGGCTGTCGTCTTAAAGGAATGACATGTGCCAAAGAGAATCCTACATCATTACGGAGAGGTACGTGTATCAGATATGTAAGTCAGGGTACAAGAGTAAACATCTGAAAAAGCATAACTAATATCTGAATCTTTGTCATGACAGTAACCGTAGGTAAAGCATGCTATTCTAGTTTTTGAAATCTTAAAGTGTGTTGCTTCAGCGTTTGCCAAATGACATTTTTTATTCTCCTCGAAACTGATAATGATGTTCTATCAAGGATATCACATCAAAGAGAACGTATCGATTTTTAGGACCGCCACCGACTAGTCTTGGACGACAGCGACAATAACAGTAATGTATAGTCATAGAGATACATAAGATGCCTATGGTAAAGTACATAAAATGAGTTCAAAACAGTCATGAGTTTCGAAAGGTCTCTGTGAAAACCTCAGCTCAGACAGGGATTCTATGTTATTCAACGTTATTCCTGAACCGTCAATTGCAAGTACATATAAATTTCCCCAATTTCGTAATTGTTGATACTATAGCAACCGACACATATTTATTGTTTATGATTTGAATTCGGGGCCTAATGGTTTTGCTGTGTATATGAGTCCATATACTGATAGTGGTTGTGACTTGGTCAAGGCTATTCTGTGAGTGTGGACATTTCCGGTCAGGTAGGTGTGACATGGGTAGAGGTCAGACCGACCTTGTAGTACTATACAGTAGCCCAGACTGTCACATAGCCTTTGTACATGACATATGTCTGTCAGATACATTATACATTATACATGGAGATCTCGCGTTTTTAGTGTGAAGCATTTGATATTTGCGGTAGTGCAATGCTGTCTCTGCTTTGCATAAGTAAACTCGGTACGTTATATATATTCTTTTTTTTTTTTTTTTTTTTTTTTTTTTATTCAGCATTACCCTGAAAGGGGTCAAGCTTTCGCCTGTTCTCCCCCCACCTTCAGCATTAACATACATACAACCAATTCTTAATACACATAATCATTTCTTAATTAACATTGATTTACCAAGGACAGGACTATACAACAACAATACATGGGACTATACATTGACAATACTGTGATGTTGGGTATATTCTGTTTATCGATTTTCTGTGATGCTATCCTATACTTTTCATATTTTGATGCTATTTTGAACACTGTGTACGGTTAACGTGTGCCCTATGGCAGTTAAATGTCAGCTCTTCTATTTATTTGTAGAATACTGCATAAAAACAACCGTATATTCCAATTATTTTCCAATCGATTCTAACACAATATTAAACTTATCTCGCGTACACACAAAATATCGTGCGCTGACATGGGTTAGTGTGAAGTACATTGAGTAATGACGACTACTACACTGGTGATACTAATCCAATATTAGAACTTCCACTGAACATTTCCTCTCCAACAGAGGCTTCTGGTGGTGAATTACACATGTTACAACCTCCACCACAGCTCCCCCCGCCAGCTGTCCGTTCCCACCCTTCAAAGGTGCGTCTCGGCCTCAATTGGAGCTGCTCGGAGCTACTCGGGGACCCAACCTTGTTGTATCCGAGCCACTGTTTGTGTGATTGGTTTGCCCTGTTAGCGTATCGTGAAGGAGATGTAAAGGAAGCCTAGTGTGTCCAGCTGTCTCTATAGTAAGGACGACATACGTGTCGCATAAAGCATCGTAGAGAAGAGGCAACGAGAAATTCTAGTATGGATGATATCCTAGTGTCTATAGTATTATGTGTACTATGTACATGCATAATTATTTCAATTAATGGGGGTAGTTTGAAATTAAATGTTATGTTTTTTTTTTTTCATTTTCATGATTTTCTTTTTATAGACAATAAAGCTAGTATTCTATAAGTCAAAAAAAAATTCTTATTCTTATATATACCTCTTTCACTCTTTTTTTTTTTTTGCAGATTCAAAACTATTTTAAAATTAAAGCGAGTATTATGTATATAAAGGTCACAATAGTTCAAGGTAAATAGTTCACCCCCCCCCCCCGACAGTTCAAGTTCTACATAAAGCCGGCTGTCAGATGCCGTATAATCTCGTATGATCCCCGTCGGCAGCCCCAGTCTAATTGGCCATCACAGACCCCCTTCAGACCGGCGGGGATCCACGTATACCCTCGGCAGTATTGATCATCTAATTGTCCTGATCAATGGACGCTTTAACTAGCCTGCTCTCGGACTGACTCTACACACCAGGGGAGGCTGGGGGTGGGTATACTGGGGTTGGAGTTAACCTTAGGGATGGTACTGATAAGGTATACTGTTATAGGGATAAATTTATAGGCCTGTGGGATGTAGCATTTGGCATTGGGATTGCAATGAAGGAGGCTATTTTCCTATTTTATGTCTACATTTAGACTGTGAAAAACCCTACACTTTCAGTTAAGCTGATCCGTTAAGATAGAGGTCCGAGTGTTATAGGGTGTTTGGGGTATTGTATAGCAGGCATAGCATCATTACTTAATATCAGATAATATTATAGAAGTGTTGTGGGCGTTTCCATGTATGGATAATTTAACATTCGTATACAATACACCTAGGTGTTTCATCAAGGTTGTTGACCCAGTATTATCATAGAATAGAATGAAAATTCGTATTAAAGACCAAGCATATTTCAGCTGTGTTATAGGAAAGCAAAATTTGTACTTTTTGTTGCTGGTGCTAATTATCAAACATTACGAGATAAACCACGTATAACGGTATTGTAGTCCAGAATCATACTACGGCCTCATACCGAAACGTTTTCTACTCCATCTATTCCAAGGTGTTATCATAACAAGAATCTTTTAAGAAAGAAGAACTCCCACAGTCCATTACCCTACCCTCAGGGGAGATGTTCATCTATATTCATTGTTTTCCCCTAAACACCTCACCCACGTCACAAAAACACTGGCTTCAATTAGGCAATGTACCGGCATGGGGTCGTAAATGCCGCTCTGCTGAGGCAAACTGTTTTCCATAAATCCCATTTATCCGCAGGTCATTAGTGGGAATCCTGTTAACCAGGACTTAATCCTGTCGCGAGCCAGAGTCGGCCTGGGGTGGCAGCGGCGACAGTGATGGAGTGTATTTCACTATTTTTACTGGGCACGTATGGTTACACCTTTCCCACATGAATGGCTACATCTGTACTGAGAAGAGGCATGTACGGTTACATAGCGTAACCATACATGATGTTTTGTAGCCGTTAGTACCGGTTTTTTTTTTAAATTGTAGATGTACTCTGAACATATTCATTTTTCGCGCTGTACATTAGAGTTGGTGAAAAATCCGCTAAAATTTGTAAGAAAAAATATAATGGATTATGTTATTATAAAGTGATTAGAACGCGAAAATAAATCCATGCCAACACGTTTCTTGTGTCAATTTCACTCAAATTTCTACATGCAAAAATATCTACATCCAAAGTATGTAACTTTTGAAACTATACATGTCGTTTTTGTAAATATACTTGTCGTTTTCTTTTATCTTATATGCCCAACCCTAAATGATGTGTGGGAACCCAGTACTGCAGTGCCATCCAAGTCCGAATATCATCTTCCTAATGGAGAGCATGGCATATTGCGGGGCACAGAGCGTCAAGCTCTTTCTGGCTGGGTTAAAGGAGTGGCATAGACAAAAAGTCGTTCTCATTCCTTTTTATTGAAAACCCTGTGTTTCAGATTGTGAATAAAATTAGTAGGTCTAGATAGTTTTGTTTCCTTCCCATTGGGAAAAGATTACCTGAATGCAAGCAATCAATATGTATGATTCTTACACATTGAAAACCCTGTGTTTCAGATTGTGAATAAAATTAGTAGGTCTAGATAGTTTTGTTTCCTTCCCATTGGGAAAAGATTACCTGAATGCAAGCAATCAATATGTATGATTCTTACACAGATATTAAAGTAGGTAGTACATATAATTATAGTCTTGCAATTTGTTCCACGTGTATATATTTATTTCAGAAATAAGTAAAGAGAAATCCAGAAGAAAATGCGATTCAGTTCAATGTGTTTGACCTTCTGTAACATAAGACCGTGATCTATGCCCCGGTTTTCCTCCAGTACCATGCCCAGGTCAGCTGATTGGCTGAATTGGTTCCCCCACGTGACAGGGCTAACAGCCAATCAGCAGCTAACGAGGTAGTCACGTGGACAGGTCATCGATAACATTTAAGGGTAAGGTAAAAATGGCGAAGCCCCTACAATGCAACTGTAGTACTTTCTTGGTCTCAGAAGGCTAACAATATCTAGTATCACTACTTTTGGATGGAATTGATCCTGCATTTCGTTGAATGTTATTAGATCTAAATGCAAATGAACACAATCTTATATATCGTTTGGAGAATTATTGAGCTCTTTTTAGCAGGAATTTTATTGACAACCTGACATATTATAATGTGCTACACCCTTCAACGTCCCACCGAGAAACCCTCCTCACTTCTCAGTTAATAACCAGAGGTAACTTAGTAGTACCAGCATCTTCTCCAGGGATGCAAATCAGGGTCAATGAAAAAATCTGAAAATCCATGAAGAAAATCTGTAAATATCCTAGAATGTTATAAAACCTCATGTGAGCACTCATTTTGAAAGTAATCATAAGAGGTTTTAAAACCAACAAAATCTAAAATCAAACAAAACTATGAAAACTTACATCCCTGAATCTATACTTATTTTTTCTTGTGAAACCCTGGCTAAAATCCATCTGCGACACCTACAGTAACCATCTTCACTCCATAATCCAAAACCACCATCCCTCCCTCATCCTTCACCACATCCTATGTGTACCCACAAACCATGGCATTCCACATGGCATTTCCCCTACCTAGCAGCGAGTATCTAATCTACACCCTCCCCCTCCTTCCCTCCCTGGAGCAACCACTCGTCGCTCACAAACGCCTTAATTTAGCGTCGCTCCGACCTAATTGGCCAAATCATATCAGACCAATCAGCCGGCGACTGCCGAGCCAACCAGGCACTGGAGGAGGCTGTCAATGTGGGGCTCTCAACCTCTGGTGCATAGGTATTATCCCGTTTCTTCTTTTTAATACGCCAATTTGTGTTATTTTTTATATTCAGAGATGTAACTGTATGGACTGATGAAAGAGTAGGAAAAATAGGTAATGCTTTTCTTTCTTTTTTTCCCTAAAAGCAATTGGCAGGAATGTAAAATTTCCAAATAGAATCTGGGCTTCGAATCTGCACTTATGTATCTAGAATTGAAACAAAGGTACTGTAATAAAACATAAGTAATGTAGGAAATATCATCTATGTATTCTGAAATCCTAAAAATAAAAATAAGTGGGGAAAATTATATCTCTTTTCATTGTGAATCTTCAGATCGAACTCAGATTTGGAAACGTTAAGCGGACTTCAATGACATTGTCAAAAAGTCGGATTGTTGTGTCTGGCTTTGTCTAACCGAAGCACGAGTGTGTACTTGGAGAAATAAAGGCAAATAGACTTATTTATATCAAGCTCTGTGTCTCTATCAGATAGAATTGTGTGAAATTTTCCGGATAATTGACCTGCATGGACAACATATCAAATGCAGAAAAAAAAGAGGAAAAGAGCTACATATCAACCGCTTTTAACTAGCGCTCTTAGATCCTTAGGTACATAAACCACCAGGATGTGACTGTATCAAAAAGTACCGATACTTTTTGGTGGTAATGCGTTTCTGACATTTTCAAGTAAAAAGACACAGTAGCTTCCGCGTTCTATGCTGGAAAATAACAAGGAAAGTGGGACGCCCATGTGTGACGGCCTTTTCTGACAGTACACTAAAAACGAAATCGAAAAGGTGAATGATCTATGGAGGTAAAAGGTGCTAAAGGTCGATGAAAGGGAACGTTACTAATCCTGTTTTTATGCAAGTGTACTTTAAAACAGCATATTTTTCCATGATTGTTACAAATATGAACAATGATTATAATGTACCAGTCCTGACTCAGGCTAGGCTGTTTCTGTAATGTCAAGTCCGTTGCCATTCTCTCTAAACACACTGACACCTAATTTGACACTGAGAGCTCCTAGAATAGAACCAAATCTGGACGTTGACCACTTGAATGGCATAAACCTTTGACCAGGTCTGTATCTGTGGTCCCTTCGCAATGTTCAGAGTCTCAAGGTTAAAGTACAAGGTGGTCTAAACGGCTAAAAAAAATTCAAAGCGGTGATGGAAATATTCCGAGTCTGAGCCACCTGCAAGGTCCAAATGTCAACTCGTCATAGAAACAGCTTCAATGGATTTAATGTTAAAGTTACAATGCTGAGAAGTGATAATGTCTTCTTGTGGGGGCAGATATGGGTGTATTGTCTTGGAAAAAGCCCACATGATAATCTGTCAACAAGTCATACTTGTACAATAGGTTATCTGATTTTGAATTTGTAAGTTTTTCATACTGGCAAGTAGTATAGGAAATGTTATCTTGGAAGCACAGGTTCCTGAAGGTGACATTCGTGTATGAAACGCCTGCTTTGGATACTGATATTGATAGTGTACCGATGGTAGGATAACTGATAATGATATTGTGCGTTTGATTAACATCTACATTTCACTGTTCAGGTATAACTAACTGAGCAACCCTACTACTACTAGACACAATACATGTAACATGCCTTGAGATTATTTTCAGAAACCAGCTTTCTCTGCTTATAATATGTAAACGGATAGACTCACAGATCAAAATCGGTGGCCCAACTATCAGTGGACTTCTAAACTATTCAAGAAAATACCAATGATAATACCAAAAACAGACTCGGTTAAAAAAAGAAGAGGAAAAACTTAAGGTTTCCACACCTAGATCTATACGTTTAAAACCAAACTGATTCAATGCAATTTAAGTCGAAGCAGGTCAGGGTACGAAAGAACGTTAAAAAAATAACTACATCTACTGCAGATTAGGCATAGACCTTGCCCATACTTAAACCCGAAATTAACCAAAAACCATTAACCCTGTAGTTGGGAGCCCCACTCAGAGACCGCGCATGCTCAGTGCGGCGCGCCTCCTAGCGGCGAGTCTGTACAAATAGGGCTGTTTGTCGTGGGACCGTGTCCAATTTGTCGACTGTATCTGGTCGACCCTGGAGGGACTGCTTACGCGGGGTCTGCCGCTCCAGGCGCCGGGAATAGCAGCTGGGGTGGCGGGGAAAGGTAGGCGTTAGAGGCTAGGGTAGGGGAGGGTAGGGGGCAACTGACGTTTGAGAGTAAAAATGTGCCAGTGGGGGGTGTCTGAAGATCTCCACCACGGTTTTTTGTTTAACTAAGAGGGGTGTGCGTAAAGTCAACATGGACTTCTTTTGGTATTATACCAGCTGTTTTGTCTCTAGCCTTCATATTATTTTCTATGAAATGAAACTTGAAAATTATATCTACTTGTGATTGATAAAAGACAAAATAATGCTATTGTTTCTGGTAGGTTCCACGTCAAGCATTTGTGTTCAAAATGTGTTTATTCCGAATCCTATAGTGTATACCTAAAGTAATGGTTTTACCATATGGAAATGAATGTATAGATCTACTGATATTCTTTCATATGGGAACACGTGTATTGATCTACTGATATTCTCTCACGTGGGAATGAATGTATAGATCTACTGATATTCTCTCCAATAGTTGGAATTAGTCCACGGATACAGGACTCCTTCCAGGAGGATGTATAACAGATTGGTCCTTCTAAATACTAACCCCACCCCTCCCCTCCCCACGCACCCCTACCCGACACGGGCGTGGGAGTGCGGGGAGAGATGAATAGTCAAGAGACGGCCCTGGACCTCTGGCAGGCAGTACGTCTTTCAGTCTGCAGTCATTAAATGGATTACATGCAGGCACTCTGATCTGAATAACGATAGCGTCAAGGACACAACGTACCAGTGGGGTGTTAACTTAAAGATTTCTGGGTTGGACCTTCGGATTTTCCAACAGAAAATGTCTCGTGTCAGTGGAGGTTAACAAATTATGAAGTGGAAGGTTGTGTTGGAAGTAAGGATTTCTTCACTTGATATAGAGGCAGGCCTGTGAATGCACGTGCATTTTCATACCAAGATCATTGTTTCAATCTTTGATGTAGATTATCAAGTGTCTGTAAACGATGGATTGAATTAAACCAGGGAGAAATTTTAATTCTTCTCACAGGATTCACTTTGAATCGAAATTTCAGAAAAATATGTATTTTTCCATCTCTAAAATCATCCCTCATGCCTGCCTTTTTAAGCCTTAAATTTCAATACAAACAATAAACATCAACATGACCCATCAAACATTCCAGGCATAGTTTTGAAGACAAAATGCTCAAGACCCAGTATATTTACAACCTCTATAGTCTGGTAAATCCTTCGAATACCTCACAGTCTTTACAGCCCACCACCCCGTCCCCCAAGCAGTCTATTGCCTCTATCAACTTTATCGATTCCTCCAGTCCCAGAGGTCCGCCTACCGGAAAACTCCTTGTATAAGCCGCGGAGTAAATGAAGGTTAATTTCAGAAATAAAGAGTTTCTCAGGCCTCAACTTTAGGGGTGCGGCTTAAATCGAGGTTTTTTCCAACCTTTTACACATGTCCTTCTGAAAAAATTGTATATAGCCAAATGGGAACTTAAAAGTTATAGTGCGGCTTAAAATAAGGTCTGGTTAAAATAAGGGGTTTTATGGTAGAGGGTTGCTGGGTACTGGAGGGCAGGGGGTAATCCGGAAGGCTAACGGACTGATCCGCCCCAATACGGACTGGGACCAGCGAAAAGGAGCAAACCGGATATCCGGAAAGACCTAGCTGGTGACCGGCGACACTTCTCCTGCCGCCAGGTGTCAGCGAAATGGCGGAGGATGGATTGCCACCCACACCTCTGGTTGGTTTGATGGATTGAGGAATGGTGGGTGTGGGGATTGGGGATCGGCATAGGTTGGTTAAGATATGGTGATGAAAGAGTTGCTTCTTAATCCGAGTATATATGTGTATCGTGTAGTGTAAATCTAAGCATAATTATTCTATAAAATAATATTCAGGGTGCCCACGCTTTTTCAAAAATCAATTTAAGACCCTTTTAAGACCTATTTAAGACCTACTTTTGGCAAATTTAAGACCAATTTGCCACATGTGAAGACAAAATTTGATTGCATGATATTTGACGAAGTAATACTTGGCAAAAAGTGAAAACTTTGCTCATCCTAACATTTGAGTTTAATTTCCTAATCAGATCCAATTTAAGACTTATTTAAGACCTCATGCAGGAAAAACGTGAAATTTAAGACCTTTTTAAGGCCTTAAATTTGAGAAAATCAATTTAAGACCTTTTAAGACCATTTAAGACTTGCGTGGGCACCCTGATATTATTCTCTGAAAATCTGTTTTTGAGACGTACATGTGCCTCACTTTTCTGGGCATTACTCATTCACTATCTTACATTGGATCAGCACTATCAAGATCTTCTTTGCTTCAACATCGCTAATATTTTCTGATGCAATACGATTGTGTATTATGAACCCCCTCCCCCCTCCCCTACAAAATACTTCATAGTGAACACGTGAAAGTCAGCCCCAAATTACTACTTTGCTGTCAATGAATTTACCCGAAAGTAATACAGGTATTATGAATTTAATACAACTATATTTTTGTGTGTGGACTGGATAGAAAAACATTATAACAAACAAAATGACACCAACGCACCTCATTGCAAAAGATGAAGCAGGAAATCTTCCAAATCAAAAACGGGACAGTAAAAACCTTCCTGTTACCCCCCTTACCAGACCTTGACAGCTTCAGCCACACAAAAAGAGTGCTTGATTGTGGAGAAAGCTAGGTCAAGCGAGACAGTTCCCACCGACGTGTGCCAAGACGTTGAATCGAACCCACTCTCTGAACAGAAGGTAGCAGTGGTCCTTTATTTAATCACAAAGAGGGAGGATACTCTGGAGATACATGGTTTCTTTGAGCAGTTATGCCCACCACTGCTTGTACACAATGGTTTGTATTCATTCCTTATCATTGGTTGATTTGGAGGCGAACTCTTTGCCAGATGCCCAAATCTTGTTGAATGAAACCCCTAGTTACTATGCCAGGATGTTACATAAATTTCTTTGCTCAATGATGCCCAGTGCTTATGCACAATGGTGTGTATTCATTGTTTATCATTGGTTGATTGGGAAGCGAACTCTTTCCCAGATGCTCAGATCTTGTTGAATGAAGCCCTTAACAGCCATGCCAAAATGGGTTACATTGTAACCCATTCTGGCATAGTGGTGTGTAACTTACAACACCATTATAGGATGTAACAAAGAAAAACAAGGAGAACGCACAATACTGAAGTACAAAGGGCAATAGATATAACTATAGATAAGTGTCCAATATGTGGGACGTTGATTATTCAACGAAACCTTGATCAGAAATCTAATACTTACTATTAGAAAACAATAAATACAATACATTAGTGATTCATATTACATTGTTACTTTACACGACAAGTTTAATGTTTAATCCTCAATAATTACCAAAATAAAATATCCACCTTTGACGAAGATTACAAGCGAATGAAAAACATACCCGAGGTCACAATATTAAAGAAGAAAAG
Organism: Lepidonotus clava; assembly: GCA_936440205.1. Lineage (NCBI taxonomy): Eukaryota > Metazoa > Annelida > Polychaeta > Phyllodocida > Polynoidae > Lepidonotus > Lepidonotus clava. The sequence goes on from OW387147.1 coordinate 20,531,280, forward strand.
AAAAACAGCTAAGATTCATAGGTTCAGACACATTCTACCATCCCGAGAAGAAATCCCTTATTCATGTTTTGTACCTTGTTCTTCTGATGCCTCTCATCCGCCCTCAGGCAGTCCAATTATAGGCTGAGAAGAGATCAGTCTCCCGAGTTAATAGTGGTAGCTTGTAAGGAGGGGAGTCTGCACGCTATCTGGATGTAGTTAGGGTGTAGGTGGGTAAAGGATGGCTAGGGGGGAGGGCTGGGAGAGGTGCCCACCTGTCAGGTGGTAACACGCTATGTTAGGTGTGGGTTACGGATCGAAGGAGACCATAGGCTTTACATATAGATGCTAAGATTGGAAGTGATGTTTTTCCTGTTTTCTGAATTATTAGATGATCACAATTGAGTGGATAAACTAAATCATATACATAGACTTTATATTATATAACCTTATAGCCTTGGACTACAGTGCAATTTTTGTGACTGCATAAAAGAAAGTCTTTTCGGAAAAAAATATATTACTATGCTGGCTATAGATATAATGTAAATTTATGTCCCTGAGAAGGAATTCCCATTTATTGGTTTTTGCTCTCTTTAATTTCAAATTTTTTGGACTAGTGAAATTGTTTAACTCTACATAGAGTCATTGTGTATGAAAATAAATGTCACAATGAAAACTCAATACTTATAAAAGATCGTTGCCATATTCTTACTGTCGAACTATCAAGAATTTCCTGGGATGGCCATTTCCACCACAGCGATATGGCGCCTCTGATGGCCGTTAATACTCGTTTCCATGGTAACATGTTGGTCAGATAACGCCGTCCGATAGCACCGACAGCTTATTCAGAGATATAGCATCCGTATTCCTGATTATCTTAACAATGTTTTCCTCCCTCTATTCAATTCACAGAACACTCAGATTTAGTCCAACAAGTACAGTGAATGATTATTTCTTACTCTATTTTGAAGACAATTTGGTCGTTACTAACACATTTAAATGTCAAAAACCCATCTACCTAAGTCCTTGGGGGTAAGGTTTGATATCTATAAATAAACCATGAATAATCGATGAAGATATTTAAACAGCCCTCAAATGCGGGGAAAAAGATGGAGGTATTCAACCAACATCAGCATACCCGGGGGGCATTATAGCATATACAGCTCTATTCTTTTTCTTTTTTTATTGGATTTTTATACAGACTGAGTTCACTTTATTAAATGTTCTTCCACTGCAGTCCTGTGGACCATTTGGGCACAATTCCGTGCAGGGGTCATCCAAATGTCCTTTTCTAGTGCCTAATATAGAAGTTTTGATATAAAAAGCTCAGCGACTAACTCTACTAAACCCTTAAACGTACGGATCTGCCCATACCACCACCAGATCGACATCATTTCACATCGACCCATCGATTTAATAATTACCTCCCAGGAGGCAATGCGGCCAATGGCCAAGTTCGCTGGGTCCGTACACACACAACTAAGTATGAAAAACCTGCCGGGTTTAGGTCCGTTACAAGCGACAGCTGGGGTAATGTAGCGTCATGCAGCTATTTCAGCATCCCCTTACAAAACATATAATATTTCATCAATACAATAACATGTGAGAATATAGTTATTGTACTTGATCCACTTTACCAGCTGTTGTGGCCGACCTAATCCTCAAATGTTTTGAGATCTAAGGTCATCAAAATGAAATACAAGTTCTAGCACAGGATCCTATAAACTATTTATTTACACGTCTCTGTGTGAAAAATCAAAAAATACAGTTCATAATTATTCGCATACGTTAAGTACGAAATATACAGGTATTATCTTTATAACGGGGGTTCACACAATTCAGGATGCATAAAAATACATAAAGAACACTATTTGTATAGAAACAAACAATAAACTGAAGCTGGTGAAACATATGTTGGTTTTATCAGCACTAAAATTGTATCAGATATCTAGTCAACTTACAGCACTTTCATTTAAGTCCCCGATGTTATCATAGTAACCTAAGTGCACATAATCCTTATTTGAATTGGATCCATTCTGAATGGAAAATACCAACATGGTGACATCTCAATTCACATGTAGTTAACTAATTTTGGGTACATGTAACGTCTTTTAGCCTGAAACCATTTAATTCAACGGCGTTTTTTGAGATTGGGATTCAGAAAACACGGTGTGACTTTGTCCTTGACTTGTCCTTCACTCGGCGTCGAGACAAACATACCAAGAGGCTGCGGGGGTCACATCTTCATCTTCACGGAGGTCAGAATCGATTGTTACCCCTGCACACACGCCCCCTCACCCTTATCCCCCTATCAGCCGACCCCCTTTTTCCCAATTCCCTAGACAAACTTTTGGCGTTGTGAGAACTCACACTCCACATTGGTAGATTATACGTGGAGGCCGATCAGTGATCAATACATAAAACAGCTGGCTGGCAGTGTTAGCCATCATTATCCCAGATTCCCAACCAGCCGCCTGACATTTACACGTTTTGTTGGACATTCTGATGTCTCCAGAGGAATACTATTCCTACATATTGTCATTTTCATAATTTGTTTCAGGGATGTAGAGTCTAAGTTTGGGTAATGAACAAAATCTAAAAATTGCAGAAAGAGCATTTGAAATTATCTTAAAATGCTATAAAACGTGATGTAAGAAATTCATTTTGAAAATTATCATTTGAGATGATGACGTAAAAAAAAATCTTAAATCGGACAGTCTGAACACTTACATCCGGGTTTTTTTTTGGAACGTTCTAACCTAAACGGAAAGCCTCGATTAACAAACGACTGTGGAAATGAAATAATTTCTATAGTAAACGTGGAGAACCCGTTCGGTTGGTGCGATATATAAGAGCTAGTCACCTTATTCTGTATACTACCCCCTGCAATATTCACCCATCAATTAAACAGAGATCACTGATACATAATTATTTTGCGGAGGAACGGTATGACAGGAATACTGATACCATGAATGAGCCGTGGTACGAGGCTCTAGGGTCTAGACCTGTGTTACTGATAAACAACAGTACTATCGTTGATGTGGTATTTTAACTACGTTTCATACTCTAAATATTCATTATTCAAAAGAGTTATGAACCAATTAAATCTAATTGAAAACGTTAATTTGAAATTGCCTCGATGAAAAGAAAAAGCTGGAGCACACTCGCTATTTGACCAAGTACCAAATGCGAGCGCATGAACACAGCTTCGCATGGTACTGAAAATGGAAAAAAAAATCTAGAAAATGTGTAATGGTTTTAGCCCACTATGAGAATGATAAACAAAGCTGTTAAGATAATAAACAAAACTGCAAAGGTAAGAAACAAAGCAGCCCCTCACAAGATGTCGGTGAGGATTCTAATTACACGTCACGGGGTTCTCCGTTAGACACGCACGGGCAATGTCCTTTGGGTTAATTAAACACAGCGGATACATGCCAGAACAGAGTAGAGGGCATGGGGAATGGGATGTTATTTATAGCGGATGTGATGAAATTTAATAGGCATATATGATGTTTATTTTCATATGCAAACTTGTAAGCATGTACAAGCCGAGGGACTTCTTTGGTACAAGTAAGAAATTGTGGCAGGAAAGTTGATGTCTAAATCTTAATAAAAATCAAGAGCTTTTAGAGAAGCGTGAAATCCCACATTTCAATATTTCTCACTTATGATAATAGAACTGGTAATTTTTTTTATCACTATCACACGATTATAATGCACCTTCTGCGGTAATATATAGGCAGCAAATCGCAAGAAAATCATCACAAGTTATAGTGAAATATATAGGATTTATCTTGGGTTATTCATCCTAGGACTCAATATTGGTTAATCTGGATTTTCACTCATAGGCAAGGGAATTTCCAACTAGCTAACCTAATATAACCTTACAAACCACATCACCCGACGTCAAGACTTTTCTACCTCGGTAACCATGGTTACCCGAATAAGACGCCGCCACGAGATACCCCCCACGAAGATAGAAACGCCGACCTTCTGTCAGATACCTTGCGTTACCATGGCAACCGTCACAAAATGACCCCCGAGTTAAAAGATCATTACTTCCTCCAACGACGAGACATGCAATCAGGACTTTTTCGCCTCCTCACTTTTTTCTTTGGTTAAATCTAGTACTCATTAAAGAAAGAACAATTTGAACTGCAGTGTCTGGTAGGTCTGTAGTAAATAAATATAAAATAAGTTATTGTAAAAGATCAGTTGGGAGGAATAAAAAGATGTCAGTAAAATTGCTCGCCAAACAAGTTTCAAGTGCGTTCAATTTAGTTAATTTGGTGGCTGTTGATGCAATTTACATGGGTAGGCCCGCCCATCCCTCTCAGCCTCTTTTCTTAGATGCTCTACCACCGCCTCCTGAAGCCTAACCGACCCAATGATTGGGAATTGAATAAAAGGAACTGAGCTCAAGTTAAAGGAAAGGGCTGCGACTCAATTTTGCCTGCTGCTAAAGTCAAAGTGAGAAATGGCGATGGGAATTTGAAAACATTAAAATTTCTTTTGGTTTGGATTAAGGTATCAGATTTTCAAAGACCTCAGTGCCAACAACAAGGATTGCAAGTCACGATATAACATTACTTACAACTTTAAAAGGACAAACAAATGTACTTGTAAAGAAGAAGTCAAGACTTTGAATTTTTTTTATTTCAATCCAATTTCACTTACGATAAGTGTGTGTTCTTCCAGTCGCCAATAGATAATATTGATTAAAGAAGCTGATATGATATAGGGGAATTCAAGCTCCAATTTTGGCCCGAACATTCAGGAGAGACCAGACGAGCTTACGAATTTCATGAAATGTCACGTTCTGTTTCCCCCAGGTTAAGTGACACGTTTAGAAAAGAGAAACATACACGTGGATAGACATTTCAACCTGCCCAGTGACCTATATATATATATATATATATATATATATATATATATATATATATATATATATATATATATATATATATATATAAGCCTAGACATATATATCAATACTCAGCTACTTCAACATAATAAAATATAACAGTTGGAAACGCGATGGTTCCCGGTGGACACGTGTGATGTATCATGTCACAGGCGGCGACCAGCGAAAACCGGAAGTATTGATCTTGAGGTTGTGTGTGTGGGGAGAGGAGGGCGGGGAGGTTACCCCGGCGCCCCCCCCCCCCACCTCCATCTAACAGAACACACCCCCTCCTCTCCCACAAACACACACGTATGCATACCCACCCCTGCCCCTCAGTTCCCCAGCCGGCCCCCTCTAACCGCCGGTCGCCCGGGACAAATGCCCCATGTGTGAGTAGTAGTGAGCCAATTCCCACACTGCCTCCCCGCACGCCCTGGGTTAACATCTGCAATGCTCCTGGGTTAGACTAAAATTGCTGTGAATACTTTTTCTATTCAACTCCGTGAATGAGTTGGAAATATCAAAGTTTGTATTCTGCAGGATGTAACCGAGGGATAACAAAAAATATTCATGTATAAGGTTGTGCAGTAACATTTCAAGTAGCCCTGAAATGTGCTGGTAGTTTGACTTAAACCAACATCATCCTTTTAATCATTTCTTAGGCTGTTGAATTGAAAAACTAATGTTTATCAGATAATAACTCCTGTGTGTACGTCATTGAGCAAATACAACATTACTATTTTGTGTGGATGTGTTGGTAGTTTTACTTTATTCAACATCCCTTTTATCTATTAGGTTGTTGAATTGAAAAACCAACCTTTATCTCCTGTGACTATAACTCCTGTGTGTACGGCATTGAACATATATACATTACTATTTTGCACCGTGAAAGATGCTTATAAACCACACACATAAGCTGATAGGAGAAGGCGTTTTAATCTGAGGTTTGGACTAATAAATCAGCTTCTGTTGTACTAATCCCCTATCTAGCATAATCCATATGTGTATACGAGATTCTATCCTTAAGCAGAGAGGGACAACAAACACAATGGTCAAGAACCAAGTAAGACAGTGCCAAGGTTCCAGGGACAATTGGTCTATAAATGGCCATAAAATGGGTCCATAAATGTTGAAAAAACGGCAAATCCATGTCATCATACATGTAAAGACATGCCAATGAAAAAGAAGGAAACCAGTGCGTAATCTACCCTGTCCTCAAAATATGCATTAGGGATATCTGTACGTAATTAAGACACAATCTCTTTTTCCATGAAGTCTTATTTCCCTCCGGATATCGTGACAACGGGGGGACAATTTCCCCAGCAGTTGGAAAGACAGTTGCCATGGCAACGTTCCCTCCTCACTGTGCCACTGTGGTCAAGGTTTTCTTAGCATAATGTCCTAAAGATACATGTGCATATTGCCAGCTAAAATACGATTTTCTGTGTTCCATGTCCATATTAGGGTTTTCACCGATCTATTTGGAGTGTTAAAGCACATGACTATTTGTCATTATCATTATGGACAAATGAAGATTCCAGGGAGAGCAAACGGAAATTATTCATTCAAAAGCTCAATATAGATAATATTTGGAATTAGCAAATATAAAATTTGGGAAAATACAATTCCCTCTGCGTTTTCCCAAATGCACTGTATTCCGTGAAAGGGATTTTGGGGCAGTTGTCCTTGTGTTACTGTGTCTCATTCCACATTCAACAAGACATTATATCATATCCTATTGTCAAAGTGTGATATGCTACCATATTCTCCAAAGATGTCAAACCATAACCATCGAAGCATGAAACTAGAAGGGAAACATAAAAGGGATAGGACCTTTACCAGGAAATGCATGGCGCTATATGATTATGCACGGAAACTGGCAACGCTTCATGCCAAGCTCTATGAATAAACTCTTCTGTTATTTTTATGGCATCATCTTATTCTACAATCCCTCCCATCCTTTCACACAGCCCTCACACTGGACAACCTCACACATCATTCTCAGAGAAAAAGAAATCTCATAGAAGACGTGTGTATCAGCCAGCCCTCTTTTTTTGTAACAGAAGGCCTTTTTTCGCCGCCTCTTCCCACGACAAATCAATCCGCGGAGAGTTGATGATTGCGTCGTCCTCCGAGCGGAAAATGGAGCCATGCACCGCCGCCTCCCCGCCTCTGGGGGCCTAAAGGGAGGCACTCGGCGGGCACCTTCGGAAAATCGTTATCTTTTGGTTAGGTATGTCTATACCCCGCCAGATCGCGTCTTTTTTTGTAGTTTACCTGTAGATTAGCCTAGACCAATATGTATGGTGGGTTATATTTTGACAAGTTACAAGTCTTAAGTGTATACATGTTCATTAAATATGGAAATATTTGTGTCAGATTCAACATGATGAAAACATGATCCAGTAATGTCACTTTTTATCTGAACGAATTTCATATTTTTTAAGTTGTTATGGAAATGTTTCTATTACCGATAGATATTAGAACAAATGTTTGTAGATTGTCTATATTGATTACTGTGTTTTTGTAGATACTCTTACCATCACATCCCACATTATTCATAAACTCTTGACTATTTCCCAATAATTCCCCTTCTAAAAACCCTTTACCTTGCTCTCAACCTTCCAGCCTACCCCTTTTGTTTCTGAAGCCCCTTGTTCAGTCAGTATCTAGCCTTGCCCTCTCCACTTTATCAATGTACCACCCTTCTTCAGCCCCCTTCTCAGTCCACCCCAGCTCCTTCCATCATTGATCCCCATGTCTTGGCGGTCGATGGCAGCGTGGCTACAGATCAGCACCGGATAAACGGACAGCAGGGTGCGAGATGCTGCGACTCATCCGACTAACAGCCACCTTGTTCAGGGTGTGAGCCCTCAGATACTGAGACTTGTCTGACTAACAGCTGTCTTGTTCAGGGCGTGAGCCCTCAGGTACTGAGACTTATCTGAGTAACAGCCACCTTGTTCAGGGTGTGAGCCCTCAGATACTGAGACTTGCCTGACTAACAGCTGCCTTGTTCAGGGTGTGAGCCCTCAGATACTGTGATTTGTCTGACTAACAGCTGCCTTGTTCAGGGCCTGAGCCCTCAGATACTGAGACTTGTCTGACTAACAGCTGCCTTGTTCAGGGTGTGAGCCCTCAGATACTGAGACTTATCTGACTAACAGCCATTTTGTTCAGGGTGTAAGGCCTCAGACACTGAGACTTGTCTGACTAACAGCTGTCTTGTTCAGGGTGTGAGCCCTCAGACGCTGAGACTTATCTGACTTACAGCTCCCTTGTTCAGAGAGTGAGCCCCCTTACATACCACCTCCCCCAAACCTGACCAACAACTTGTCAGACGGATGAACAACCTCGATAGGCACACTCAACAACTTGTAAAACCAAATTAGGATGTCATCCTCTGTAGGACTAGGAGGGGCTTTTTACATATTTAGCTGACTTGCGATTTTCTGATTTCTTCATTCCACTGGGGGTGAACATAAATGGGTAATTTCCAAGAATGTGATGGAGAAAGTTTTGCTTTTACGCTTCAAATATGGGTTGGTTCGAAAACTATTCAAATTCTTGGTCGTACAATTCAAGGAGTTTTTGAGCCACAAACATTGGTACAACTAGACTGAAATTGTTTAAACATGCTCTTATCTAAACCTTACATTTTACACTCTCCTTCCTTATCATACATCTGTATCATATCTCTGCACCTACCACTGATCTAAATATCTCAGTGTCAGATAGATTCCAGGAATCGTCAAGGTCCCTGACGCCATTTCTGGCCACTAGATGTCTCTGACAAAACGAGCCTCGCTCTGGCTCCCAACGCCCACAATGCCTCGCTCACCCCCTTCCGGTGCCCCTTGTGCCTCATGAATGGAGGCAATCAAGGGTCTAACCGGGTGGAAATGGAACAAGGATCCCTTTTCTTATACTAACATCAAAGGCTGGATAGAGATCCACGCTCATTCAGACACAGATTGGTCTATATATACATCACTCAGGAACGATGTAGCCACAGACTCAAGATCAGTTATTAGACCGTTTATGCAACGGTATTAAATGGTCTTCCAATGATATAGTATTATCTTTTACATGAGAAATAGCAAGTAGAAATTCAATCTAAAATCATAATCTAATGCATTTAAAATACATGCAGATGTGAATAAAATTCTTTAGATCGATCTAAATTGAAAACATGACTAGATCTATGTAGCATATCCACTGAACCGTGAGTGCAATATGATTGGGTAATTCTCCTACTAATCAGAAGTAAAGATATTATAAATCTATTATATCTCATCAGACACGTTGCATTTTACGGAACTTTTGGTTAATTACCCGGAAGGATTATTCTTTGTTATTCCTTGGTAATGTCAAATCTCGCATGTCCATACAAAGTATCGCTTACACTTCGCTCACTGTCGATTATTGACATACGCCCCCGACCACATAGACTTCAAAGCGCTCATGAATTACTAAATGTCCTTTCATTCCCATACGTTTCATTCATCGATACACTTTCCTTTTTCAGACTACCTTTTATCAACATTACTAATATAATATTATACAAGGGATTTGGTATGCGGGTGTAGTTCCTACTAAATTGATTTGTCTATTTGTGCAAAGCATGGTCTAGATAGCGATACTATTTCTGTTTTTAATCAAATTAAAACGCCAGGTCCATAGCAGAGCAGAACAACCGCCAGCCGGCCCGTCATACAAGCGACAGGGATCTCATCTCTAGAACAAACATCATATAATTAAAGTAACCATGGGAAACTGTTGCCATGGAAACGTCTCTGCTCCGACCCCCTCCTCCAGCCCCTGATAACCACTCAGGTAACTTCTATAGACCCTGGAGAGAACCAGGAGGGGTTGGTCGATAAATAACCCTGCTCTCTAACTCTTGATGGTGCCAATTATCCCCAGGTAATAGTCCCTGATTTTACTGATTACTAGTATTGATATTACGATACTTGTTACAATATCAATTATGGGACAGAGAAGGCACCCTTTTGTCATTCCTGAAATAGATATTTAACCTTGAGCATCGATCGCTGAACCGATTGAAATTTGACGTACATCTACACCCATGCAAGGTACTACTAGGTTTTTAAACTTTGCTGTCACGAAATACTGCATTTGGACTCTTTTCCACACCAAATATTTTCGAATTATTTTTTTTATACAAGTATATGTCAATAAAATAAAATCCGCCTGACATTTTAACTAAAACTTGCTAGGAACATAAGACAAATATCATTAAGTGATGACGATGATGATTGTTGAAGCTTATAAGGCCCATCAGCAATTTTTCCGCTATTAGGACCTACTCACAATTTTTGGCAAAGTACTATGATCGAATCTATAGGGGTGAGAGCGACGGCAAGGCAAGGCAATGTAGCAGGTAACCTCTGGGCTCGAACCCAGGCCGGCTCCAATATCGTTAAGTAGCTTGTTTTTGAAAATTGGCAATACTAAGTGCATTCTGTGTACCTTGGAACAGGGAACTACTTATCATATCTTCCAAGTGTGAACCTTACAGCTTTATCTTTTGTGAAGGGCCTACTCATGTGAATAACGTTCAGATCTGAGATAACAAAAACACTCCATCACAAAGACGAGGAGATTGATAGTCTGTCATGTGACAACATGTTCAGTGAACGTGTAGGTATGCATGTCCTGGTTGGATGTTTATTAACCTTGCTTTAATTATGAACTCAGAAGTGTCAGTTTGATAGCGGTCAGTCTGACCTCTGTCTGCAATATAACCTACCACGGTTTCTGGTCCAGTATCGTAATATCAATACTAGCCTATATTTCTATATACATCTAAATCTGTCTAGTTCTCACGAATGTGTGTACATTTGGTTTGTTTTTTTTAGATGTTTTTATTTTTCTACACACATCTCACTGGGTCAAATTGATGGAGGACGTGGCAAGATGTGCACTCAACAGTAACCGCATTCAAACTGACAGATATGTGTCTGTCACAGTGTTTTTTTGTAATGACCAGTAGTCTAAAGAAAAAAACCCATCTCACTGGGTCAGTCCGCTCATTTGGAAGGTGTATTAATTCATATATATATCATATAATCTTCACTGGGACACCCAACCAGTGACTATGCCCTATACCTTAACAGTGAGCAACTCTGGGTATTCCTACCTAAAGTCAGTCTGGTCAATATAACCTTGACGCAACACAATAACTCTGCCAGGTCCTCCGAGGTTTGGTCCCTCTGTGGTCACGTTTCAGAGTGCACGTGGGCGGACTGGCCAGCATGCAACGTCCGGTCATCTGGGACCTTCTCTCTCCGATCACCCTACCCTGACCACTGAGTGGTTCTACTCTTCGGTGGAGATACAGTTTACTTCCCAAGTGTGTATTATGTGTGTAGGATCATAAACAAAACATTTAGTTTGTATTGTGACAAAAATGAAAAGGTCATTCATTCCACGGGCATTAAAACGTATGTATTGAGGATCTTACCCTAAGTAATTTCCTTTGAGATTATACTGTAAATCCTCAGATTTTTTTCTTCTTTTTTTAATACTGTTTTTTGTCATTTTATATTTTGGATATCAGCTAATTTGCAGCATTTTTCAGCAATAACAGAAAGAACACCAAGTTCTAATGAATGCCGAACACGACATTCCTAACGTCCATAGACGCTCCATCCCATAGAGTAAAGGTCACGTTATGGTTACAGTAATCACAAGAGGCATGTCAAAAAGACAGCTGGAGAAATCGAGATGCTCCAAGGACTGTTGTCATGACAACCGTAATCTGTACTTGTGTTGGCACTTGCCTAGAACCAAGGCCTTTTGCTGAACGGAACGAATGTCATTTATGTATTATCTATGAAAAAATAGTCACAAAAAAGAAACTCGTGTAAAAATATATGTATATAATTTTTCATCAAATTTATGTATTGCGTAAGACACGGGTTCTTCACGTTTACCTTATGACAAAACTTGTTTTTTCTCAATATACATTTTTTCTTCTTCCATTTATAGTAATATGATACATGTTCAAATCCGCTGGAAATATATATTTTGCATTGGAATACAACCCCCAAAAAAGGGCTGGCTTATTCTAACCATTCTGATATCTGTGCCTTATTTAGATCCATCCAAACATCCCACTTTACAGAGGATCGTACAAAAGATTATTTTCGCCAACAACAAAATAAAAAGAGAACAAAAACAGCGCTCAATCAACCAAACCTGTTAGCACTAATTAATCGGCAATACAATCCCTCCCTAATTAAACACTAATGGTAGAGACTGGGACATTCTGGCACCAGCTCGGTCGCCTACAGTACTGCCCTTTAAACGTGGATATCAATGGGAGGCTGCGGAGAGAATGAGCAGGGATTTCGGCTTACCTTGATGTCCTTGGAGATGCGTTCGTTAATCCAGGCCTTGGCTCCGTCTAAGTCCGTGCCCACTTTGATAAGGCCCAGTTTGCCGCGACGTTTGATAAGCTGGTCTGGCTTGACCACCAGTTTCTATGCAGAACAAAAACATGATTGCCTGTCTGAGTCAACACTTTTTAATAAAAACGTATTATTTTTTCATTTTAGAGGTGCTGAAAATAATAATGCATGTTTTTTTAACCAGTGTTTCAAGAAATTGCCACTGTTGGTTCAGATAAATACAGTAAAAAAGTCAAAACCTGTCTGTAACATGTAGCATGCTTATATATGGTCATGATTATATAATTATAACACATATTAATGGAGCCAATTCTGCCAAAAGCAGTATTTACGGCAGTGTGATTTCTTGTTTCTAGAGGAAAATGACAATATTACTCAAAACCAAGTGGACAGACAGTGATTTAAAAATCCATTACAATCCTTTTTTTTTCAATTTCTGACATGACAGCCATCACTAAAATTATTTCAAGTTTAATGAACAACACTGACATTTTTATAAATTGATATTTCTAGAAGCAACGTGAATTGAGCTAAAAAGCTCTATTACCGATCACACGTCTGACATTTCCAAGCGCCAGCCTGTGTCTTTGTGGCATGTTTAGATATTTTAGGGAGATTTTTGGTCGGTAGTTTTTGAATTCCTGACCAGAAATCAACCTGAGGCACGTGTTAATTTCATTAATTCAATAGATCTGAAGTGTATTAATTTACGAAATATACAAAGACTATTCTATCAACCTACAGTTAGTATTACCTAAAATGTAATATGCTTTAACCCAATTTATATAGTTCAAGATGAGGCTATGATGATAACAGAGAAAACAAAAGAATCATATACAGAGGCAATTTTGAATGTTGTATATGTGCCCCCCCCCCCCAAAAAAAAAAAAAAAAATCTTGCCCCCCCCCCCCCCCAAAAAAAAAAATCTTGATTTTTTTTCTAAAGAGAGAGGAAGAGGGAAGGAAGAAAAGCTGAGAAAAGCATAAAAAATTCAAAGAGCAAAAAAAACTACATATCATGACTTTTAATGTTTAATGTTTAAAACGCTTACCTCGGTGCGAAGCCATGGGTTGTTCTGGACGAGTACACTCCAGTTGGTGTTTTCTGTGACGGTGGCGAACCTGCAGGCTGCTGCTACATTACCCTGCAGGTGTTGGTTTAACAGGTTCTTTCCCGTCGCTTCGTTTACGGCTTTGGCGGACATGGTAGTTCTGAAGAAAAATGAGAAAATATCATAATAAGTAATCGGGGAAAATACATGTTTGGATTTGATTCCAACAAAGAGTTGGGAATGAGTGCTCGCCCCACAATATAAGTTTATTTCATCAGCATCTATATCTATCCATAAATCACTTGTAATTTCTACTATTTTTACCATTATTGAATACATTTTAGTACGTCACTCAAAACGATGCAGTCTGGTGCTGGATAAATACGCTGACTCTTGGATACATAATTTGGAAATACTCTATTTGTTCATTGGGCAAGTAAGATATCATTTCGGTTATCCAGCAGCTTTCTTTGTTTGTTCTAAGCTAATTGGCTAGTGGATTGTACAGCTCCGAAATACCCTCAAAAGTGCTCTTATCAAAGACAAATATGATCTCTATGCTATTTCACCAATATAGGATGTCTCCTTTCACATTGATGTCTATGAATAGCATATTGCAATGTCCAATTTTATTGAGTAACTCTGGACTTTGATATTACAGTAACAGTCCACAATTTTGTCACTTTATGACTGACGTATGAGTCATAGATTTATCAACTTGACCCTTGACCTTTCCTGGTCAGCAGATTAACCTGTTATAAGCCACCTACACAGGTCACTGATATACAGATAAGACTGATATCATATAATAGTGATACCAATGATAGTGAAGAATACTTTAGTGGATCAAACGATTACCGGTACTACACACACAGAACATTCTTTCTGTGTGATAGGCAAGATTCACATAGCGATCGGCAAGAATCACATATAGCGATTGGTGCAATTAATTTAAGGAGATACTTAAAGAAAAGTGTATAAAAGATGTCGAGGCTTTTCCGTTATACTTATATCTTCAAAAAGACTTTTACCGTTTAATTAACTTAATCTTGCCTTTCCCCTGCCAACAATTTGCGCACAAGCTCAGAAAAAAAAGTTACTTATTTGTGTTCTGAAGAGATTACTGCTGAGAAAATAAGCGCCCCACATTGAACATTTGATTATAAAATCCTACAATTGTTTAAATATGTGCAACATGGCATAGTATAGGGGACATAGTGCGTTGGTCAAGTATAGAGGCTTGTTAGTACTGTATGACTTGAGCTTAATTAAGGCCTGACCTTAGTTTGACCCTATTTTGACACGTATTTATAACCTAACGAATGCATGTACATGTATTATAAGGCACGTCACTTTCATGGTCGCTGCAACTCATTGGCCTACTTTTATGAACGTGCCTAGACCTCAGCCTAGCTGTATAGGTCGATCGACCTGAAAAACGCGGTCAAATAAGGATTCGAAACGGATTTTTAGTAGGAAATTAGAAATTCTATTCTAGTTCAGTAAAGTACAGAATGGTTTAGTTTACCTCAGATTATACAGGAAAAATTGTACCCATTTTTCATTTTCATCTTAAAACTTATATTACATTAGGTCTTCCAGAACCCGTACGCAAGTCAATGGTGCATATTCCTTTGATTTCAATTAATCTAATTGATTATCAGCATGTTTTCACAAATTGCTAAATTTCGCAGTTCTGTGTAATTCTTACAATCCCGCAGAATGTTCTGGGCCAGTTTATTTCTGAAGCCAGGGTCATAACCTCACACAAACTTTTAAAGTCGATATTATCTACTATTTGTGCAATATGGAGGATTTTAAATGCTATACGCGCATCATTGACATAGGATGAGGAGTATTTGGGAAACCTCACATGAACATAATCACTATCAATGTAGTCCAAAAAACGCCGACATCCGAAAATACTCAATATGTCCGACATTTCTCCATCCATGTCCGACATTTCACCCTTAAACATCGGAAAGTTTGTCCGTTGAATCTTTCAATTTCATACATGTCCATGTGAAATATCACCTTTCTTATTATCATTTTGCAAACTTCTACTAAATATCCATATGATTATGACATGTCCAGTATGGCATGAAAATGTCCGACGTAATCCTCTCAGACATAAGGCGTCTGACAGAAGTTTTGATGCTACAATGCCTCTATTTAGTATAATTCTAAAGCATATGAAATCCCAATCTGGTATTTCCTTATATCAAATCAAAGCTCCTTCAATAAGTATATCCCCGGGAAAATTCCTGTACAGAATTATACTTGATATTTACCTGGGGGTGTAGGTATAGATGTGATAGCTGGTGGTATAGTCCGCCGAATGAAGCTATGTCTAGGCAGGGTAAGCCTGCTATACTTATACTAGAGACATAGGGGGGCGTGGCTTAGGGAGCCCTAGCTGTCAGATGGGGGTCGTGTACGTGTGTTCTTGACGTAACATATGGCGGGCAGTGTTATCGTTAGCTATTTTACAGGAGGCCCGCATACATGTCACAGACGGTACGCCTATACACATATAGTTGTAAGGATTATCACATGGGAGAGGGTATTTATCATTTCTCAAAAGTTCACTGACACTTTTAAAACCAGAAGACGAGCCGTAATACCTGTTTTTAGCATTTATTTTAGGGTAAGGTCATTCTGATGGGAACAATAAAAATATTCACTAGAACTGTGGTACTAGAAAAGATCTCAAAGAACAATTACAATCTGGTAAGCCTTAGGGCAAGGCTAGTGAGATGTTCAATTAAAAAGTTGCTTTGCTGTCACCCAATTTTAAATTAAATGGAACTCCGGTGTGGCACGTTTCATTACATATTTTGATAAGGTATTCAAGTTATATTCAACAAACGAAGTTTTCTTTTATCCTAAAAAATCATGAATAGCTTGAAAAAGCGTCCTCCTATGTGGGTGGATTTTGATTTTAGAATATAAAACAAATATCTCAAATTTAATATACGGAGTTAAATTTCAACCACTTTAAACTTTAACTTAAATGGGCATGGCTCTTGCTCAAATCCATCATACTGGTAACTAGTACTACCGTAAAATCGTTAATTCAAGTTACACCTTGTTTTAAGCCGCGCCCTCACTATTGCGTTATTCTTTTTCGCAAATGTCATACTGTAAAAGGTTTGGCAAAATCCTAATTTAGGCCATCCCAAAAGCTGAGGACTAATGGGTCCTAGTTTCTGAGATTTACCCTTATTTAAGCAGCAAATTAAATTAGGGGTTTTGGGGTAGTCTAATGGGCGTGGCCTGGCGGTAAGTGTAGCTGTGATTGACACGTCTGACACGTCCAGCTGACCGCAGCCCGGAGGCTGACCACCACTGACCACAGATGTTCCCACACTGACCGGCCCATTCAGAGACTGGAGACCCACATACCGTGGGTGGTGTCCGTCCTCTCACCGTCCCATGTATGGGGGATGGGGGCTCTGTCTCCATCTCCGGTTCAGGCCATCCACAGAATAAATCTGTTTCTGGTCAAACGGCCGGATGATTGTTTTCTAGCCGGGTCAGAAGTTGTTTTTTTTTCCTTTTCCTTTTTTTTGGGGTTTACTGCGTACGTCTATAACTCCAGCAGGACCATGAAAAACAAATAGCCGTGTTCAGGTAATACTTGTCGACAAAAATAATGTAGGAAGGTGGATTTATTTTTTTCATTGTTGATAGCTACGAAATTCAAACAAAACACACGTACAACAGTTTCTAGATTCTAAAAAAAAAATTCATCCAATGCGTGCAATTACCCGCCATCATAATCCTTTTTTTGTAAATAATTTCAATTTCACTTCTTCTTAGAATCTATAAAGATGTCAACTTGGCTGAGTTCTTGTTCTTGATTTTGTTGAAATACAATTTGTTGTTCAAAAGAGGCTAAATATTAGAGTAACTGTAATTTTCTTTCAACATTTTTAATTAAATCATCAATAGGTGTCAGTCTAATGTTCAGGATTTGCAGTAAAAGTGGGCGGGGCACCTGTCATAACTCTGGGCCAATATGACCAGTGCACTGTGGTATGAACTATGATTGTGTTGGAAGCATGGTACCCCCGTGTTGCTTTGTGTCTTTGAGAAAGATCCCGGAGGGGCTGTCCACCATGAACGGCTGTCACTACTGGGTGGCTTGCTAGACTGGGGATGGCTGTGTTAGACTAATTTAGGGGGAGCTGTTGCTAAGCCACACCATATTGGTAGTTATTGACAACCATCCTGGCTTGGGGTCTAGACCTCCCACTCTGAATGGTTAACCCTAGCCAATCAGAGTGGTTGAACCCTTCCCTTGAATTCTAGGAAGGTTTACAGACCCCTGCCTCGGCCCATCAGAATCCCCCTTCATAATCGACTAGAGGGGGATCCAAACTCCCCTAGGAGCTTTCCCTGGAGGAGCCAGATTTGGAACTATTGAATCTAACTGTGCACAACACTGCAGATCGAGTTGTTCTCTTCCCCAAATCCACCACCACTCATCAACTCACCATCTACTCATATTATTGTAAGTGGTTTCATTCTCTGCGATTGTTGTCAGCTGTCATTTGTCTGCACTTCTGTCCTTTTTGTCACAATATATCCGTCAACTTAACTTAAGTCATGTCGTTCTGTCTTCCATTTACGAATCCAATCGGTTGAACCTACGTGATGAAACCTATCATTTAGACCTTTACCATCTTGTGCCTGAGGTAACTGGCTTCAGTGTAGATCTAATCATCCATGCATCCATTTCAGTTTCTAATTTTTGAGCTCCTGAATCAAACAAGCATGCTACAACCTACATGGGGAATGTATTAACAAAAAAAGATTGATATTCTCCACTGTTAGCTTCAATTATTTTCTGTAGACCTATTTTTGCTGACATCTAGATAAAAAGTAAACTTGGCTAGTCGACAAATGCTGATCTAGCAATGAATGAATGAACATTTTCGAATCTGAGACTTATCACACCTGGACAAAAGTTAAGACAAGTCATTGTCAACATAGCTTCAGACAAACATAATTAGAGTAGAGGTGCCAGTTTTCGCGCATTAGGGGCAGGAATTTGGGTAATAATAAAATATTAAAGGTAAAAATGAATTCATTTAATGATTTTTCATCCGTATGTAATGCAATGACGTCCATGAACATAATTATTACTAAAAAAGATTAAATTCAATTTTTTCTGGGTAAAATATCACTGTTTTACTTTAGGAGGTTAATTCTTCAGTTTTCGCGCACCTGGTGCCTATTTTCGCGCATTTTGGTGTTAGTTTTCGCGCATTTAAGCATTTTTAGGTGTAAAATAACTAAGATATTTGATAGGAAGAAAATTTCACATGTGGAGCATCAGAAAAAGATTATCCATCAATATCTGTTACAAAAAATAATTGTTGACAGCTCATTAATTTGTAATAATGCATACTAAAAGTGCTATGTTGTTTGGCAAAATGCAAACAAGAGATTGTATGAAAATAGGGAAGAATTACGCATATTTGTGCATTTTTAATAAATGACAAAAGCATTAATTCTCTTAAGTAAAAGACATAAACAAATGTTTGCATGAACTCCTTGGTTGATATTACTTTAACAAAGCGTCTTTAAAATATATGGAGGCTGACTTTGATTTTTTTTTCAAGTTTTTCTATGAAAAATATATGTGAAAATTCGGAAAATTCGGAAAAATACGTGAAAAATGCGCGAAAACTAGGAACTGCCCCTTTTTTTGTCATTAGTTTTCACGCAGGGGTCTATTTTCTAAAATACATTTAAAAAATTAGATTTCTGATATTAATATGACGGCATATTACCTTAAACTAATACCCATAACATTTTGAAGCTTTAATCATTTTTTTTTATTCAGGAAATTATATTTTTATTTCTTATTTGAGAAAATATGATATTTTAAGGTTTCCACCATTTCTCTAATCAAAAGAGACATCAATACCTAGTTTTGCTGTTAGAATACTTAAATATTTGTGATACACAATTAAAAAATGCCAAATTTATTAGACAATAATGTCTTGATGTGTTTCAGGTAGCAAAAACGGGTTCTAGGTCCATTTAGAAAAAATGCGTTCATAAAAATGCGTAAAATGCGCGAAAACTAGAGGTGCGCGAAAACTGGCTCCTCTACTCTAGATCTACTCAGTCTAGGTCTTTCCGTCTGTTCCAAATTATTCAGATTTTGTAAACTGTACTAGCTTGTTAACCGACATTTGATAAACAGTTCTAAGCAAGTTTAAGGTTCAACACACCTGGACCAAAGTTAAGACATGTCATTGTCAGCATAGCTTCAGACAAACATAATTGAGATCTACTCAGATGTCAAAATAGATCTGCCAAATCTTTGGTCCAGAATTGCAGAAACAGCTTGATTTTCATCAGGAGGTACTTTCACATGACAATGCATGATCTAGGCTTTTGACCCATGTTCCTATAAAAACCTAAAGACGTTAACCCCTCCAAATCCCAAGACTTCTGAGTGCGTCGTCTGCTAGAGTGTGCCAAAGTGACAGCCGGCCGGGGCCCCCGCATGGAGGAGCCCTCTCCCTGGCGGCCCTGACGCCGGCGCCGGGCCGTTACCACCCGGTCAGCTGTTTACTAAACACTCCGTCCCCTACCCGCCAACTTCAAACACTTCTCTCAGATTAATTAAAGCCTCTCACCTCTAGATATTCCACGCAGAAGTGCAGCAAGACTTGCCGGGTGTAACTCCGATGGCAGGATGGAGCAACAAAGGCTTGAAAACGGATGTTCGTGGGTTAGGAATCACGCCACTTGCCAACCCTTTGCACCTCAACATGCACTGAACGTGTGGTGTGTACATCGGGCGATGTGGCCTGATCAATTCGTGACGTCACAAATGTTTTTCTAATGAAAAGATAAATTTAATCATCATTAACAAATTTCAGATTCTTACAAATACTGCATTAATAGTATATCATATTTAATTGATTTTGGGATTTTATCATTTTCTGAAAATCCAAAATCTCGTTAGAACGAGAGTTCGCGGGATTTCCAAAGTTCCCGTATGTACGCACGGTGAGGAAGCTTCCGGTGTAAAGCTTGTGCCGAAACCCACGCGTATATTTAGCCGCAAATTCTGTTCAAAATGTCAGATCAGGTACGTATTCAACTAATTCCAAGTTCAGTAGTAACGTTTGGTCCGTTGGGGTGCTAATAAAGCCATTGGTAACCACCATGTTTGGGTGTTTTGGCGGGAATGGACTAACGTTGTTGCTTGTTTTTGTTTTGAAAGAACGAAGAAATCAAGACGAGTGAGCCGACGGCGATAGATGGTGGCGGCGAGGGTACATCGTCAGAAAAGGGCGAGAAGGGGGAAAAGGGAGAGAAAGGAGAGTTCATTAAGCTTAAAGTTGTAGGACAGGTAAGTTTTCAATGTTTATTCACCTCTTAAAAGCATTGAATTAATGCATGGAGTCTTGCACTTTTGATTCCAAGGTTACTTTCAGTTTTGGAGGCAAAATAAAAACGGAGGGAAATTCGACACCACACCGTACGCGATCCTAGTATTAGGCCAATTACACAGTCATTATTTCATCATGGAAGTGATTACCAGTGTCGTGCATGTCTCTTTGGTTTTATTCTATCAAGATTGCTCTTATTCACTGCTGTAAGTAATAGGTATAACCGAACACACTGAGTCTGACTCTGACTCTGAGGGCTGACAATCGATCTGAGAATCGAACTTGGCCAGGCTAGGTATATTACATTCCACCAGTTTATCCATCAAAAAGTGTCCCCTGTTTTTGAGGTAAAAGCTGTGATCGAGTAAAATGAAGATATAAGATCAAGAAAATATTTGATGAACCTGCAAGAATATTTATCTACATTATTTTTCCTTCATAATGACATATAGCTTTGGTTTGTAATTTGCCCTCGAGCTGCGCAGTGAGCCTTCTAAACATACATGTCATTTTCACAGGGCAAAACTAGAGTACCATGTATAACTGGCTGTAACTCAGGAACCAAAGGAGATAGAGGTAAAATTCAAAAAGCATATTCAACTAGACACCAAATGTGCCTGATGATATGTTCCTCAATATTTTTTGAGCATTTTTCAATTTTTATGTAATATACCTAACCAGGCTAGAGAATAAGTTAATAGACTTGACTAGGTATATTACATAAACATTGAAAAATGCTTTTTAAAAGAAGCATTATCAGCCAGATATGCTCATATGGTGTCTAGTTTAATATGCTTTTTGAATTTTATCTCTATCTGCATTCAAGAAGACATGTTAATTAAGGAGGCTTGCTGTGCAGCTCTGGTCCAATTACGGTATATTCTGCAAGACAGGTGTGTGTCCAGGCTAGGAAAATTCGTCTAAAATTCTGGTCGTCAGGGGACGACCATTAGAAAAATCTGGTCGTCCACACATAGGTTTAGGTTGTCCACTTATACTAATATTTTAACAAGTTATTAAAATAGACAAAAAACCATATCATACAGGTATATTCTTTAGTGATTTATCCAGAGTGTCTGGTTGTCATGAGGACGACCAGAAATCATTTTCTGGTCGTCCACACCCATTTTCTGGTCGTCGCAGACACGCAGATTTTCCTAGCCTGGACTGTCATACGGTACCCTTATCTAGGGTAGGAAAGTCCTTAGTTATGGTCATGCATGGGTGATCGTAACTAAGGCCAGAGGGGGACAGATCAGGTTAGAGATAAGGACTGACCAATCAGAGCTAGATAAAACTGTCCCCCTTGGGGTTGCTAAGCAACTCTAGCTGGGGATTCCCCCTACCCTGTCATTGAGAATGGACGATCTGCCTTATTGTCTGTCTACCCAATTACTAACCAAAACTATGGCGTTTGAAGGGAAATTGATGTAGATAAATATTCCTGAAGGTTCATTAAATATTCTCTTGATCTTATATCTTCATTTTGCAAGTGAAAAACTTGGTCACATCTTTACCCTACTTCTTCTAAAACGATGTCCTTTCACATGTTGCTGCCTAAATTATTAACCTTCTTCAGGTCCTACCAAGTACCAGTGAAATAGGGCATAACCAACCTGTCCATCTGGTTGCTGTTTTGTTAAACTGCTTATTAAAGGACCTGTGGGAACCAGCAAATTAGGTCATGACACCATTATTTAGTTCCCCTCTCATCCTCTATGTGGCTTCATACTCCCTCCAGACATCATTGGTGTGGGTTCGAATCCTGGAGGGACTTGTTTACCTAAAAAAAAACATGGGACACTTTTTTATGGAAAACTGGTGGAATGTAATATACCTAACTTGGTCAAGATGGGCCTTGCGGGTGTGACTTGTCCTTTTCACTAGCAATAATAAGACTAAATGGCACGCCAAGTATTATAGCATACCCTTCTGTCTAACCCTAAACTAAAGCCTTACATATCCCTGTTCAAACGTCAATGACAATGTCAAGAATTAGTTGCCCAGAGCAGAGGCAAGTTGCCGCCGGGATGCAATATCATTTTGGACTGTCTGTGATCTTATGTTTTTCCAAATTAAGGCATTAAAATTGTATTTCTTGTTTTGAAAATATCATTGATATTATTATTATGTTTTGTTGAATATTGGTTAGAAATCAGGCGCTGTGCCCCTGCAGCCCCTTTTTTCCTCTCTTTCTATTTTTTTTTCTTATAAATTGTACCATTAAGAATAACTGACCTAACACAAACAAAATCAGATTATCCTCCACCAACTCCAACATGTTGACTAGTGAGGTGATGCCCGCTTACCCTGTGGGACTTAAATGAATTCAGTTGTATCAGATATCTTCAACACGTCTTCAAGAATTAAGTTTGTAGTGTGCTCCTGGCGGTTTTGTATGAAAAAATAGTTCACAGAACAAAAGCATTCTGATGCTTCAGGATTCAATGGAACTCGATCAAAGTTAAAAGAAGAATATATTTTGTGTCCCCTGGTACCTACAAATGTAATAAAAATCCAAGAGTTTCAATTCAAAAAGTTCGTTTAAGGTATTTCATCTGCTTTTACATATGGGCGATGTGTAATAGACCGAGTGCCAGTTTGCTATACCGCTGACGGGAGTTTGTCCCTGGGCGCGGCAATATTGGAAAAGGGAAAGGTCGCACTTGACCCCCGATAGCCAGTGGCGTCAAAGGACGACGCATGCGCCGACCTAAACTCCCGACTTCGGTATTGCTGCGGACCTACTTCTGACATCCAGCCTATGCTACAGCTTTGTAGGTGGTGGAAAACATTGGTTTTCATGTCTATTTCCAGGGGTTTTCCTTAACTTTTTTGTCCACTAGTCCACTGGGCGCATGATCCTGTTTTTGCACTAGCCCGGACCAGAGTTCCACTAGTCTATATAATAAATTATTACAGTAATTCAAAAGTTTTCACTGGCCCATCGGGCTAGTTGCTCACTTGTTCCACTAGCCCGACCAGATTTTTACTAGTACCCGGTACTAGTAACTCTATGCTAAGGTAAAACCCTGATTTCTTATAATATAATATTGATTTTCTAAAATTTTATGGATCAGGACCATAGCTATCCAAAGCTATTCAACCTGAATTCAATTTCAAGTCCGTAATTCACTATCTATTCCGTGCGACTGGCAAGGGGTCTATGCTGCAAATAAGCCTACTCAGGAACCATTTATGCCTCGTCATGTAGGACGTAATTCATAGGAATATTTGCTGTGAAATAACTTCCTGGTTCAGAATAGATAACTGGCATGCTTGATGTGACTCACTTCATCGGGGGTCTACAGATGCTTAAACAGGGATGACAATTTTCCAGTTTTTCCTGGATTTCCGGTTTGTTTTTGTTGTTTTGTCCTTATTTATTTCCCAAGTTTTTCTTCAAATTAAATTTTGACCTACACCTGCCAGGGGGCAGGTGAAATTTCAGCTAGTTGATAATACTGAAATAGGGGTAGACAGGTTAATTCTAGGATCGGCCAGGTTAAACTTCACATGAGCCTGCCCGAAGGCAGCTAAGTTCAAACCCTTAATGTTGATCCCTGGTTCAGTTTAAATGTATCCAGAAAGACAAACCACTGCATTCCTCCATGGTCATTTCCAGTTTTTACAGGAACCCTCTAGCCTACACTTCCCTGTTTGAGGTTTCCAGTTTTACTGGAATTGAGGGTATTGAATGTCTGGTGTGAATCATTCATAAGGCAAGTGTCCCCCCAGTGGGTGGCCTTGTATCAGGTTACCAGATAAGCACCACTGACCACTGGAGGAGGGTTGAGGTGTAACGGGGAGGGGATTATCCTGGGTAAGAGGAGGGTGTACTTTAAATGAGGAATATACAATTTAACCTTGTTAAAGAATGTCCATTCTTTTGTCACTGGCTACTTTCATTCGGCATGATTCCTGCTTACACAGGGTGCCCACGCAAGTCTTAAAAAAGAGTCTCAAACGGTCTTAAATTGATTTTCTCAAATGTAAAGCCTTATAAAGGTTCGTCCCTTTCTTGCACAAGGTCTAAAATTGGAACTGATTAGGAAATTAAAATCAATTGTTAAGATGAGCAAAATTGCCGCTTTTTGCCGAGGGTCCTACCATCAAATATCATGTGATGAAATTTATTTGTGTCCTGTGACAAATTGGTCTTAAACATGTCAAACTTAGGTCTTAAATAGGTCTTAAAAAGGTCTCATATTGATTTTTAAAAAAGCGTGGGCACCCTGGTACAGTAGTCAGGATGACTATAGTGCAGAGATTCCATTTTTCCTTCTTTTTCCGGATTTCCGGATTTTTGCACGTACAGTATAAAAATGATATTTACATTACATCTCTGTTTACTGAAGTCACGAATTTTGCTTTCAGACAGTTTCTTTATCGTTTCTGAGCTAGTTAAACCATAAATCTACGTTTCCTAGTTAATATTTCGACCCTTTGTATCTAAAACTGAAAATCCGGAAATGTCCTTCCTGTTTTTCCGGATTTTTCATCTTTCCAGAGTGGCATCTCTGATAGTGGGCGGTCAGCCTAAGCTGCAAGCAAGCACGGTTCCTATAAAAAAAAAAAAAGTGGGGCTTTACAATCCGTTCCAAATTGTATTAATCGTGATAAATGTTTTAAAAACATTGATCTTTTTCTTTGAAACAGGACAACAGTGAAGTGCACTTTAAGGTGAAGATGACCACTAGTCTTGGAAAGCTGAAGAGGTACTATTCAGAACGACAGGGTGTGTCGATATCATCCCTACGGTTCTTCTTTGATGGTCGTCGAATTAATGACGATGAAACGCCAAAACAGGTGGGTTGATGCCTCCCAATTTGAGATAATTCTTTTATTTTTTTTTTTGTTAATGTTATGCTAGTCTTATAGATCATGTATTTCCGTACAATTTGTGAAGCATCCCCAACTTGGAGAATTTAAGTATTTCAATCACGGACACTACTAACATAACTTACTATTCGGAAATTTTCTCTTGATTTAAATTAAAAGTTTTATGTTTGTAAAAAGTTGGGAACGTCCAAAACTCTTCGGAATCTCATATTGAAGATTACGTTCGCTATAGTTTACCTCATTGAATTGCAATGGGTGAAAATACAATTGCCAAAAATGCATAAACATCAAAATAACCTTTTTTTTAACCTTTCATTATTTGTGTGCTCATAGAAATTGAGAAATAATCCCATATAAGAAATAGATATTAATCTTTCCTATTTCTTTACAGCTTGAGATGGAAAACGATGACGTCATCGAGGTATATCAGGAACAGACAGGTGGCGCATGCGCTGACCTACACCAACAATGACTGATCGCAATAGCTCCACCCTCTTACTTCGTCATATTTCTAATTTGAGGAAAAGAAAATTCACAAAAAAAACAAACACAGATGAAACATTTATCCCTTACAGTGAGGCCTTGGGTGCTCAACAGACTGAGCGCTTCTGACGGTCTTTACCTTGTCCGGGCGATGTTGTCATGACGTCATTGAGATGTTCCCATGACGTCAGTGAAATAGTCTTATGATGTCATTTACGCATTTGGTACATGACGTCATCGAAACGTCATGGCGTCAGAGCAACGTTGTGAAGTCATCGAGGCAGTTGTTGTGACGTCATCATGGCGGTGTCATGACGTCACAATCAAGTGGCGACCTGCAGTGTAGTTGGTAGTCATGGCTCTTCTGTGCGAAGTTCTCCGTGTGTGATTTATTACGAGCCGAATTGGATCCTTATTTACTATTGTGACATCGCTTAACAATGATCATGGACCTCGGTGGGAAAAAAACAGAACGAACTTGCATTGTTTGTACTTTTACATAATGGTAGGGTTAATGTCGTGCATTCCATTTTTTTTAATATGCGACAAACGGGGATATATCAAAACTAAGCACTGTTTCCCTGATCGACTGAAAAGAAATATGATTTTCCTTAACGTGCTGTAAGAAAGCTTAAGTTAATTGAATTGAAAAGTCCCCGGTCTTTTAATGGAAAGTACACCGTCTATGAACTTGTGCATATACCTTTTGTTCATAAGCATACACACTATATTTTATCCCTATCAAAGACCTAGGAGAAGCGGTCATTGATAAAGAGTAATTGTGGATTTTCTTTTGGCGTGCCTGATATTTTCAATTGTTAGCGGCCGTTTTAGACTTGATGTCTTGTATTCCCCCGTATCAAACCCCAATAATAGGAATCACTTAATATTACTTTTGGTATCCGCTCAACAGTTATCCTACTCTTTTACCTGAGAAAAAGTGACCGAAATAATATACATATATATGAAAGACTTGCGTGTTCAGAACGTTGAAGGATTTGAGGGATCGAGTCTTAAAAAGCCTACATTTTAACATGGGCTCCATATCTTTGTAGTTTATATTTGTCTTAGATATAGCTGATGTTTTCTGTTTCAAGAAAGTTTCAGGTTGTTTTATCATGTAGTCGCCCACAGCTTTTGTCTAAAGCTGTGACGTCATCAAATGTGGGTTACTACGTCTACACAAAGGGCAGCTATATATTTCAAGATCAATCAAAATTAAAAGGAAAACATGAAAGCTGTTCTTAGTCTCGATTGTAGTGATTCATTGCTATACCAAATCCCCTCCCTTCCACGAACCCAGACCATGGCATTTTCATTTGTATCAAATAATAAAATAAACGTTATTTTATGCTGAGAAGGCTGGTATAATTTCAAAGTGACTGCGGTCAGATCTCATGACCACCATGTTTGTGATGTTTGGTTTTGTGACGTCTCTATCTTAAACAAATCTTTTATACTGATCCAAAATCATGGAAACTCGTTGCGGTATAATGCGAAATAAGTAGAATAGGGAAAAGTGTATTTGGCTCCATAATTTTGACCTTAACCATTGTTGTTAAAATTAATGTGAAGGTTACGCTTTGTGTTGATTAAAATTAAGCCAATACAAGTATATGTGTATCAATAAGATTACAGAAGTCAGTATAGCCATGAGGTTTATAATCTGGCAGCAAGGACTATTGAAAAGATCATGAATATGAATACTTCTGGTCTGGGACGAGGAGCGATGAGAAAAAAGGGAATTCACTTGTAAAGACATTTCAGATTTAGCCATATTGTATATTTCATAAAATGGCTCGTTTTTATCAAACTGTGTAGACAATAAACGAGCTGTCATGTCAACCGCCAACTTTGTGTTTCATTATTTCTGTATATATTAGCAACAGGATCCCCACCACAATGGGAAAAGGGCAATAACAGATTTCATGAGGAAAAAACTTGTATACTTAAGCAAAACCCAGGGAATTTGGATATTGAACAATACGTAGGGAATTTAACTTGCATCATGCATCTTTAATAGTATTTTTAAACTTGACGGAAAATTTACTGTGGGACAAGCGAAACGTATTTGATTGTGAAAATATCGCGGGGACATTCTGGTATATTTTAAACAAGTTATACCATCAAAAGTAGTCCGGATGTTTTCAAAAATGCAGTACCGGTACAGGCCACCAGGGCTGGACCAGGTGGCGCTTCAGTGCAGGGATGACTCTGGTCGAACGGGCAAAGTGGCATTGTTTTTTGTGATGCTCGTTACTTGTGCTATTCCGTTATTCTCTGTTGTCGTCCAGTCGATAACGGCGATATATCGGAGTTTGCAGTTGTTCCAAACTGCTGGAACCAGCGAAAATCTTTGTACCTCTAAAGAGTTTAAGTGGACGTCGCTGGTAACCAGCGGAGGAGGGGGGGGGGACACTGTGCTTATAGGTACTAACGCGCATCTGGTTGGAGATTGTAGGTTTTCTCATAGACATAGCATTGAGAGTGAAAAAATTTGCATAAACCAAATCTTGACTGGAGATTGATGAGATGATGTCATAATAATATTCTAAAAATAGACTGTAAATAGGTCAGGAATACCCCCTTCCTCCACTGGAGGCGGCCATATTGAAAATCTGCTGGTGTTGTTCTCCGTAACTGTCCAGTCAATAACCTCGATACTCCGATAAATCTCTCTGTCTCTCTCTCTGTCTCTGGTTCTCTGTTTCTGTCTCTCTGTCTCTGTCTCCCTCCCTCCCCCCTCTTCCTCTCTCTCCCTTTCAGCTATTGAACAAGGTGGATAAGACGGAGCTTTTGGGTTCTTTAGAACCCAGTATGCTTGATCTTGTCTTAACTAGCATAATTGACACCAAAAATCTTTTTATAAATCTGTTGCACAAAGAAATACTGCGTGGTTTTCAACAGCTGACACGGACACGGTGGAAATCATTTAGATCTCAATGAATGTATTGCTGATTCCAAAAGTCTAACCTCCAGGCCTACGCTTAGTTATACTTGTTATCACGAAAGAGGGTCTCTTGCCAATATAAATTTTTCTTAAAATCTAAACCATGAAATATGGTAGAAAATAATCAAAAACACATTTTACTTGCTCAACTCAATTAACATGGATCCACAAAAATGGAGTTTGTTTACAAATGGAAGTATTATCTCTCGTGGAATTCTACTAATTTTCACAGTTAATACTTTACCACTGACCTTAAAGGGAGCCAAAACCAACAAGTGCACGTGTATAATCTCGTATAAAACTGAAATCGTTATTAAAATAACGAGATTCTTCGCTTGTTAATGAAAAAGAAACTAAAATAAATAATGATTATTTGTAATAAAATAAATGCAAATTTCTCTGATAAAAGAGGTCGTAGCCCTTAAAAAAGAATTGGTAAAAATGGGAATGGGATGTTAATATTACATGAGAATATCAATTGTAAGAGAATACAGAGCTTTATAAATGCAATTTTATTACAACAATTCATCATAATCACAGTAACGTGGAAGTAAAAAGACATTTCATGAAAATAAAAAGTTGTTTTTGTGCACTTGGCGCATCATAAAAACATGGCTGCCATGCTGAAAAACATATCTGATGACCTTGTCTAAAACTTGTCTTAAACTTGGAAGTAAAAAGAAATTTCATGAAAAATAAAAATTTTGAAGTTCTTTTTGTGAACTTGGCGCATCATAAAATCATGGCCGCCATGCTGAAAAACATGTCTGATGACCTTCTCTAAAACTTGGAAGTGAGAAGAAAAATCCTGAGAATAAATGTTGAAGTTGTTTTTGCACACTTGGCGCATCATAAAAATATGGCTGCCATGCTGACAAACATGTCTGATGACATTGTCTTTAACTTGGAACTAAAAAGAAATTTCATGAAAATAAAAAATTTTGAAGTTGTTTTTGTGCACTTGGCGCATCATAAAACATGGCTGCCATGCTGAAAAACATTTCTGATGACCTTGTCTAAAACTTGTCTTTAACTTGGAAGTAAAAAGAAATTGCATGAAATAAAAAAAAAATTGAAGTTGTTTTTGTGCACTTGGCGCATCATAAAAACATGGCTGCCATGCTGAAAAACATATCTGAAGACCTTGTCTAAAACTTGTCTTTAACTTGGAAGTAAAAAGAAATTTCATGAAAAAAAAAAAATTTGAAGTGGTTTTTGTGCACTTGGGGCATCATAAAAACATGGCCGCCATGCTGAAAAACATATCTGAAGACTTTGTCTAAAACTTGTCTTTAACTTGGAAGTAAAAAGAAATTTCATGAAAATTAAAAATTTTGAAGTTCTTTTTGTGCGCTTGGCACATCATAAAAACATGGCCGCCATGCTGAAAAACATTTCTGATGACCTTGTCTATAACTTGTCTTTAACTTGGTAGTAAAAAGAAATTTCATGAAAACAAAAAAAAATTGAAGTTGTTTTTGTGCACTTGGTGCATCATAAAAACATGGCCGCCATGCTGAAAAACATATCTGAAGACCTTGTCTAAAACTTTTCTTTAACTTGGAAGTAAAAAGAAATTTAATGAAATAAAAAAAAATTTGAAGTGGTTTTTGTGCACTTGGCGCATCATAAAAACATGGCCGCCATGCTGAGAAACATATCTGATGACTTTGTCTAAAACTTGTCTTTAACTTGGAAGTAAAAAGAAATTTCATGAAAATAAAAAAAAATTGAAGTTCTTTTTGTGCACTTGGCACATCATAAAAACATGGCCGCCATGCTGAAAAACATTTCTGATGACCTTGTCTATAACTTGTCATTGACTTGGAAGTAAAAAGAAATTTCATGAAAATAAAAAAAAATTGAAGTTGTTTTTGCGTACTTGGTGCATCATAAAAACATGGCCGCCATGCTGAAAAACATATCTGAAGACCTTGTCTAAAACTTTTCTTTAACTTGGAAGTAAAAAGAAATTTCATGAAAAAAAAAAAATTTGAAGTGGTTTTTGTGCACTTGGCGCATCATAAAAACATGGCCGCCATGCTGAAAAACATATCTGAAGACTTTGTTTAAAACTTGTCTTTAACTTGGAAGTAAAAAGAAATTTCATGAAAATAAAAAATTTTGGAGTTCTTTTTGTGCACTTGGCGCATCATAAAAACATGACCGCCATGCTGAAAAACATTTCTGATGACCTCGTCTATAACTTGTCATTAACTTGGAAGTAAAAAGAAATTTCATGAAAATGAAAAAATTTTGAAGTTGTTTTTGTGCACTTGGCGCATCATAAAAACATGGCTGCCATGCTGAAAAACATGTTTGATGACCTTGTCTTAAACTTGTCATTAATTTGTAAGTAACAAGAAATTTCATGAGAATAAAAAATTTTGAAGTCATTTTTTAGCACTGCATATCATAAAAAAAAACATGGCCGCCATGCTGAAAAACATTTCTGATGACCTTCTGTAAATGTTGGAATTGAGAAAAAATGTTATGCAAATTTGAAATTGTCAACTTGTTTTTTCTCATTTGGCACCCCATAACAACAGAATGTAAGGGATTTGACACTTCTGTTCCAGTCTGTTCCGGTCTGCCGCACAGCACATGAGAGGCAATTGACTTTCACCTAGAGTCCACTCTCCCACTAGAGTTGCCCAAAACTCAAAGTTATTATTGTTTTAACTATCCTGAAACTTGTAAATTTTAATCAAATAACATGAATACAAGCAAAATACATATAAACTTACAAGAGAATTATGTAAAATACATTTAAGGTATTTTTTTAAAGAATTATAACAATACAAAATCCATTCTAATGTAAAAATTGTCAAAGGCCATAGGACACATTGTAATGATTGGAGATGTTAGATGACTTTGAAAGGGTTTATTCTAGTAGAAACATGTCTCATGATCGGCAAGTCCGTCACGCGGTGCGTTAGTTCTAATTCTGGCCACAGGGGGCGTCGCCGTCGTTCCCGCGTCGATCTACAACACTACATTCCTCCCAACCTTGATATTAAAGTTATCTTTAGACTTATTCAAGATAGTGTGGTTGGAGGTGTTATACTAGTGTTATACAATAATAGCATCTTGAAATATCTCTTGGTTCTACTCTGAACTTACTTTGTGAACTTGTAAAAATATATGATCTTATTGATCTTACTCTGGGAATTTTACTGAGTCAATAAAATATATATCTATCTTAGATTTCTATCAGAGTCTTTTCTGGTGAGTCTTTGGGTCTTCATAGTCTTTGAATATTCGTTCACTAGTCTTTAGTTCACTACTTGAGATATATGAAATAGAATGGGATATAAGATAAGTAGTATCTTAATTAATGAAACTCTCTGAGATAAATGATCTTACTGTTAAATCTTACTTGCAAAGTTCTTATGCATTATTAAGATTTTTAAGTGGTGCGTATTTGGTTTTAACTACACAATCCTTCAAGTGTGCGGGTGGTTTTCTGTTTCGGACAGGTCTCTCCGTGATCGGACCTGGGGGATTGTTCGGTGGTATGGGCACAGGGGGATCCGCTATTGGCGGAATAGCCTGCACTGCTCCCTGGTTGTGTTCGGGGGCAGGTGCCGGGTTCAGCACGAGATCATCGTACTCGAGGTAGTCTGAGTCACACTTGTCGTTGGTGTTGCGCGGAACACAGTCGTCCGGGATCCTCTTAAAGAACAAAGAGTTTCGTGTAATGCGATGTCCCTCTCGCTCTGCGGTGATTTGCGATCCGTTTCGCGTTGTTACGGTATATGGTGTGGGATCGTACATTTTCTTGAATCCGGTTGGTTTCGCCACTAATACTTTATCTCCCACTTTGATGTCAGTCTCTTTGGTGTGGCGTCGTTTGTCCGCGTACGATTTCATTTTTTCCTTTGCGCGTTGATCGTTGTTCCTCATTTCTTTCTTAAGTTGCGTCGCTACGTCACAGTTCCATTCTGGCAGACAGGTTTTGATATTTCTGCCAAACATACCTTTCGCTGGTGGGGTTTTGGTTGACGCGTGTGGCGTTGCTCGGTAGTGCTTCAGGAAGGTGTTGATCTCCTTTCGCCAATTTTGTCCTTCGACTTTGGCTGCGTTGATAGCCTTTTTGATGGTACGTACGAAGCATTCTACTTCACCGTTGGCCTCGGGCCATAAGGGTGTTACACGGTGGTGCTTGATACCATTTTCCTTGGTGTACTCGTGGAACTTGCGACTGTTGAAGGGTGGTCCGTTGTCTGTTTTCAGGATGGTAGGATTTCCGAATCTGCTGAATATCGCATCCATTTCTTGAATTACTTTACTCGCGGATAGTGTTTTGAGTGGTACGACTTCTGGGTAGCGTGTAAAGTCGTCGATGATAATCATAATATAGTCACCGTTGCCTACGTCGGCAAAATCGCAACTGACTTGATCCCATGGATGGCTCGTCAGGGTGACTTGGATCGGTTCGCGTCGATTTTGTGGTGTTACGGCTTGGCACGGGAAACAGTTCTTAACTTTGTCCTCGGCCATACGGTCAATACCTGGGAACCAGACTTTCTCGCGTAGAAGTTGTTTTGTCCTGGTCATCCCTTGGTGACCTCGGTGAGCTAGGTCTACTACTTCCTTCTGAAGATTTTTCGGGATACATATCCTGTGAGACCTTAGTACGATGCCGCTTTCGGTGATGGTCAGCTCGTCTTTGATGTTGTAGTACGCTTTTAAATCAGGGTCGGTATTCGTTTTAGGCCAGTTGTCGTCTGTCAGCGCTGCTCTCACGGTCTTCAGCGTTTCGTCGATTTCTGATTGAGAGACGAGATCCTTGAGTTCTACGACGGTGGGTTTGGCCTCTGCGGTTACGAAGTTTACGTAGTCTTCCGCTACTTTGGTCGCACGACAGTCTTCGTCAGTGTTGTCGCTCGGGTGTCTCGACATGTAGTCCGCTGGATTTTTGCTTCCAGGCTCGTACGTCAGGGTCATGTCATAGGGTATGAGGCGTAGACACCATCTTTCTAGCCGGGCAGATGTTCGCGATGAGGCTTTTCCGTAGATTCCGAGCAGTGGTTTGTGGTCTGTTACCCGAAGACTGGTGCACCGAAGATATAGACGTGAAAGTGTTCACACGCCCATACTACAGCCAGGGCTTCACGCTCCGTCTGACTGTAGCGTTGCTCGACTGACGACAGCGCTTTACTTGCGTAGGTGATGACTTTCTGTCCGTCAGGATGCTTCTGAGTAAGTATCGCACCTAGTCCTACTGGGCTCGCGTCGACGTAGATCGTTGTTATTTTATTCGGGTCGAAGTAGGCTAGTGCGGGAGAGTCGATGAGTCGTTCTTTGAGAGTGGAGAGCGCGTCATCCTGCTCTTTCGTCCAGATCCACTCCTGTGATTGGTGGGTGAGTCTGCGCAGTGGTTCGGTGAGTGTCGCGTAGTCTGGGATAAATTTCGCGCAATAGTTGGCCATCCCGAGGAGACTTCGTAGCTCTCCTGGATTTGTCGGGGGCTGGATAGCGTTGATCTTCTCAGCCTTCTTCGGGTCGATTTCCATGCTGGATTTTCTAGGCTGGGTTTTCCGAACTCACATTTCTTTTCGTTGAGCGTCAGACCTTTTTCGCGTAGGCGCTTGAATACTGCGTAGAGGTTCGCGTTGTGTTCTTCCTGCGTTTTGCCATAGACTATGATGTCGTCGCTGAAGTTTCTCACTCCTGATAGTCCGGCGAGGGCTGTCTGGATACAGTATTGGAATACCTCGGCTGCGGAGCATATCCCAAAGTTCAGTCTCTTATAGCGTTTAAGCCCTGTGTGAGTCGAGAAAGTAGTAATGTAGCGTGAGTCGGGGTGGAGTTCGATCTGGTGATATCCGCTGGTCAGGTCTAATTTACTGAATACTGTCGCGCCATTTAAATCGTGGATAATTTCCTCTACGGTGGGCATAGGGTGGCGTTCGCGTTCTATCGCCTTGTTTGCGATACGCATATCGACACAGATTCTGACGTTCTCAGGATCCTTGGGTTTCGGTGCTGCGACGATGTTGGATACCCACGGTGTTGATCCGACTGCGTCTTCAATGATATCCGAAGTTTCTAATTTTTCAAGCGCGGCTTCGATTTTACTTCTGAGATGGAACGGCTCTTTCCGATGCGGCTGTGCAGTGGGTTTGACGTCTTTGTCGATGTGTAGTTGTAGCTGCACGCCTTCAAGTTTCCCAATTCCGGTGAAGATGTCGCGGAATTCCTGACAAGTCTGGCTGGGTGTAGGACTCGCAGTGCTGATCTCGGATATTACTGCGTCACGGTTGATCTTGATCAGGTTCAGGGTCTCCGCAGTGGAACGTGATAGGAGCGCGTGTTCATCGCCTTTGGTCACGTAGACGTTGGCGATATCGTGAGCGTACTTGCTTCTCAGTGTTGCGTGGAACATGCCTACCAGGGGTATAGGCGGTCGATCCTTGCCGTACGGGTACAGGGTTGTGTCGGCTGGTTGAAGTGTCGGCGCAGGATGAAGAGTATGGTACATATTTTCGCCGATAATATTTACTGGGGCGCCTGTGTCTCCTAACATCGCTACTGGGTTGCCGTTAAGTTCAACCATGAACATGGGTTTTGGCGTGTGCGTTGACTTCACGGAGTAGAGTGGGACAGTTTTACGTTCTTCGTGTATCGAGAAGAGATATTTGTCCTCATGCGCTTGATAATTTTCGACGCTATAGACGTTATCGTGCTGCGGTTGGGCCTGAGTCTGCGATGCCTGTTGAGGGTCTGCGTCATACTGTTCGTCCTGCTCCACGTTATTTACGTTGCGACGTCCTCGACCTCGGTAACCACGGCTACGGCCACGGCCACGGTTCTCGAGTCTCGGTGGTGGAGCTCCGCCTCGGCATTTTTTCGCGTAATGCCCTACTGTACCGCACTGTCGACACTCGGCGTTGAAGGCTGGACACTTCGGTCGTCCTCCGTCGTGAGGGTAGGGTCCGCCGCAGTGGTCGCATTCGGTAGTAGAGTTGTGCGTCGGAGTGTAGGATCCGCGTCCACGTCCGCGATATCCTCCGTTAGTGAAGTTACGTCCTCGTGACGTACCGCGTTGTTGGCCGCCACGTTGAGTGTTGCCGCGTTGAGTGTTGCCGTGTTGAGTGTTGTAGTGTGGGTTGAACGGCTGATTACTGTAATTTCCACGGCCTCGTTGTATAGCGTTGACTTCCTTCTTTTCGATGTCCATAGCGTAGCTGATCGCCTTTTCCATCGCCTTGCCCTGTTTGACGAGTTGATCCAGAGTGATGGTCATATCGGACAGTGCCTTCGTTCGGAGTTTTGACGATCTGCATTTTTGGATGATCTGTGACTTTAACTCGGAGTCAGTGTCGGCGAAGTCACATGTCGCGGCGAGTTTCTTGAGTCGGGTCACGAACTGGTCGAGATTTTCGTCCTGGAGTTGTGTTGCCTCGCGGAAGTTGAACCTTTCATACTCGACTTGGACTTTAGGCGCGTAGAGCTCATTTAGGGCTTTGAGTGAGCGTACGTAGATGTCACGTGGATTCTCCGCTTCGGGTGCTGGGACGGTTAGCGTCTGGAAGTCGTCGTATACTGCCTCACCTGCGTAGTCTAGGAGTAGT
This sequence comes from Lepidonotus clava, assembly GCA_936440205.1. NCBI lineage: Eukaryota > Metazoa > Annelida > Polychaeta > Phyllodocida > Polynoidae > Lepidonotus > Lepidonotus clava. Next base: position 20,567,932 of record OW387147.1, read on the forward strand.
GCGAGTTTGCGTCGAGCGTTGGTGATATCAAGTGCTAGGGCCCTATTTTCAAACCGTTGTACATATTTCCTCCACCTTGGGGCAATATTAGATGTGTCGGTAGTGTCAAAGATGGGGAATGCTGTCAGTGCTAAAGCCATTTTTTTTTTTTTCGTCAGAGTAGGGTAAATGAGCGTAGCAGTTGAGTAGAGTTGAGTGTAGGGTCCTGCTAACACACTCACATAGGCTAAACACACTGGTAGTACTGTTCTGGGATGTCACACACTGTCACTACACACACAGCACTGGGCCTTGAAAACACACACTTGACATAACTTCTGGCAGGTAGGGTAGTCACACACAGTTCATAGGGTAGTATACTGCCACTTTGACACAAGCAGGTGGGTAGATGGACATAGATTCATCACTTTCTAGGATCAGGACAGGTAGCTCTGTGTTTACATTCTGGTGATCTCCCAAATCCCTTTATTTTCGCCCAGGGATGTCTCCTATTTAGTAGAAAGGGAGAGCCTTATGAACGGCTGGGGTGTCACAAACCCTATCTAGAGTGTCATTGCCATTTATCTTCGTCGCCATTGTAATGTTCTAGGAGATTAGATGGGTTTAAACTTGGATTTATTCAGAGAAACATCTCTCACGATCGGGAAGGACGCCATGCGTTGCGTCTAGTACCTATGATAGCCACAGGGGGCTCTGCAGTCGTTCCCGCGTCGATCTACAACACTACACACATCTACACGTAACTAAATGTAACTAAAATCTCCTCTCACAAGAAAACCCATGCATCCACTCTCCAAGCATAGGACAGGAACCAGGAGATTAAATGTGTGATAATAGGGTGAACTGGCTCTTTCACTTGTTCAAAGAAAAAGCCATCCTATACTTCGCCTATCAAACTTTATACCATTGGTGAAACTTAATACAACGCGAAGAATAAATTAAGCAATAAAATCAAAACTCAAATAATCATGGAAATCCATTCCTTCAGCCGATTTCCTTGCTCAAATCAATTAATGTGGATCCGAGAAAAATGGGATTTGTTTACCAACAAATGGAAGTTTTACCATCTCTCATGGAATTCTACATAAGTCTAGGCTAGTTTGCAGAGCTAATACTTTACCACTGGCCTTAACTAGACTCATGTAACATATTTCTATACTTTTCTGAGTTTTGAAATTGTTATCAATTTCACTGGTTTCGACTCCCTTAATGAACTACTCATCTATATTTCTAAAACCATCAGAAAATGTTGTCAATTATATTGTTTTTGGTCCCTTTAGAAATACAATAATGAAAAGTAGGAGGAACGACAACACAGTACGTTACGGCTTTTCTTCTTTTTATTATAACCACATTCCATACAGAGGACCAATCCTCGCCTGCTAAGCTCCAGGGCCAGTCACGTACCTTAATCTATACAACATGGTATAGTGGGCACACAAGTCTATGACTCAACACAGTTTAATACATACACAAGTCATAAATACGCCCCCGACTACTTCTTTTTTTTAAGGTTTTATTTCATCCTTTCTTATTCTCTAACGAACTCGATGAGGAAAGACAGTGTTATCTATTTACAAACATGATACCGTGTTTCCCATCTTTGTGGAATATATCCAAGAAAATCGATTTATTCTTATATATCTCCGATTCACGTTACACTGAACCACAGCTGTGCATTTTCTGATAATTAATAAATGCACGTTCTGTATCTCTCAGTCAGATGGTGCCGAGGAAAATGACAAATTATTTAACCTATTTTAATTTTATTTTAGCACAGTTTCATATTTATTCGCTGGTAGCTTGTACACATTTGGCCATGGTTTGGGAGGCGCGCGAGATCGGGTCCGTCATGTAGTAATCGCTAAGTTTGACTTGTTGAGGAGTGAGGGGAGTAGCGGAGAGCTGGGTCTTTACAGCCTGAAAGAAAGTGTGAGAAAGATGAGTAAATAGCAAGGAAAATTAAGCGTCCATTATCATTTTATTTTAATGCATTTTCTCAAAATTCTCAAAACGGTTACACCACAAATCGGAACTTTTCAAGATTCCTTCAAAACTGTTGATGATACACTGCGGCCCCCCAAAAAAGAATACTAGTTATCAACCTTCAATGATTTTTTTCCCGAGAATTTCGTTTGGGAAATATGACCAACACTATGCAATACTATTACAACTGAAGGAAAAATCCTCCGAAATTTTCAAAGCATTCCCGGCTGTCCACGAATGTATACAGGAATTTCAAAATTTAACTAAGGAACAAACTTTGGAAAATCTTTATATTTAATGGTCCAATAAAGCGATTTGGAAAAAAAAGTCTTACCGTGGCGAGTTCTGCAGCCTGTTTGAAGTAGTTGGCCTCTTCAACCTCTCCGTGCTTGACGAGGTTTGGTGAGACCTCGGCCAGGCGGTCTCGTACAGCGTTCAGGTCATCGTAGGGCAGCGTCACACCGGCCATCTGGAAGAACACAGAAGGGTTAACAGTGTTCTTTGAATTCAACAATTTGCAGCGCTTTTGAATATCATGGGTTATGATGTTTAAAGTTCAAGGGATTAGTACAGGGATGACAGGCTTAATGAAAAAATCTGTAACCCCACAAAGAAAATCTGAAATGCTTTAAAACGTGATGTAAGAAATTCATTTTGAAAATTATTATTTGAAAAATCTGAATTAGACAAAAATCTGAAAACTTACATCACTGTATTAGTTGGTCTAGTAAGCGTATTTGGTTATAAAAGACCACTAATGTGGAAGTTTACCAGTGGATGCAGGAGAAGTCAATTAATACTTAAGCTTGATTTCTAGTCCATTGAGCAGACCATGTTCATTAATAGGATATCAGATTGAATCATCTTTCAAAAATCAATGCTAGCTCAATATAGAAAATCTTTTTTAATTCAATATGATACACATAATATGATTACACTGAACACTGGACGGCCAGGGATACAGATTAGTGACCTACCTCGGACAGTGCACGGATAACCTTCCAGTCCTCGCGGGCAGCGCCTGGAGCGGTGACAGCCACCTGGGTGATCTGTGCTCGGCCCTCTGTGTTGACGTAGGTAGCGAACTTCTCGGTGTAAGCGGCACCAGGGAGCACCACATCAGCCATACTGGCACCCTGGTCACCATGAGAGCCTGACGGGGAAGGAATGAGTATGGGTCAAAATAAATTCTACCGGATTATGGAGGCTTCAAGAAACATTTTATTGTGAGAAACAGAATAATTATCTATACAATGTCTTTTTTCAATGTGCGCCAATGTATCGAAAAAAATGTGCGCCGATGTATCGAAAAATGTGCGCCAATGTTTGCCTTCCTGTGAAAGGCCACACCTGGGGTAAAGCAGGTGGATATTGAGATCTAACTGCCCAAATAGGCAGATAACACTTTTGTCCAAACCAGATAATGTGCCCTATATCTTTTGATTTCAATATAAAGCAGTTTTTCAAATTCAATCTGAAGTGAGACCCTAGAAGACCGAACACACTTTTGTACAATAAGAAACTTGGATTCTAGTAATTTCTAATATAAAATCCAGTCATTTATAGGGAATAAATGTTCTCACCTATGTAGACAACAAAGGCGTCCTTGGGGAGGTCGTCCCGAGAGACGGCTCCACCGTCAGCACCCACCATGAAGAGCACCTTGGGAGGGGCAGCACGCACCGCCTCCACACCAGCCTTGTAGCCCAGGTCTAGGGCTGCTACCTGACTAGCAACCTAGAAGGTATGAAGAAATTATGTCAGTTTTCTTCTAGATAACCGCAGGTGATTACGGACAATTGATTTCCCTGTTGGGCAATTCATGATTTTGTAAAGTCATGTTAACTGTCTGAATTAAATAGCCAAAAAGAAGAGAACATATTTAGAGTAATGTTTTTTTTTTCTTGTTGCTTCACATAAAACAGCAAAGTTGCAACTTAGTCGTAGGTCTGAATCCCAGATAAAAAAAATTCATCCAAACATTTCAAAATCAGTTTAAGACCATTTTAAGACCACTCGCTGGAAAATTGTTAAATTCTGAAGTCCCTTTGTCCCCTTAACTTTGATTAAATTATTTTACCTTTTAAGACACTTCGAGTCATTTAAGCCCTAGCTTATAGAGATCCTAAACTACAAATGTGAAAAGAAGAAAAGCCTAATGCAACGCAAATGAATTCGGGAATCACATGAAGAAGTAGGAAAGTCTCATCTTACCCTGTGGAGCACGTTGAGAACCTTCCAGTCCTCGCCACACCCACACCCAACACGTACGTCCTGGGCCAGACGTGACGTCACGGCGTGCAGTGACGTGCCGTCCGCCCGCTGGAGGGCGCCACTGCCCAGAATGATCATGGGGTTTTTGGCCGACTTCAGCACCTGAGAGAAAAAGTCAAAATGTAGGTGTATCAATTTGACAAAATATAAGGTTTACAGTGTCTCAATACAATTATATCGTGATCGGATACCAGAGCATAATGATAATGTGGAGTTGAAAATGATCAATTTATTGTGCGCTTCCATACTCTCTAATGCATATTTGTTAATGATATATCAAGAAAGAATAATTTATTTGTACTGTGTTACACACTGTTCATGCTTTTTTTTTCTTATAAAAATTCCGAGGCTGATGGGTACAAACAAATTCTTATCAAATGGCCACGAACTACGGAAAATTGAGACAAACTCACTTCAAGAGTGGGGAAGTTACTAAGATGTACAGTTGAATCGATAGCAGTTGACTGTGTGCCCTTACCTTTGAGAAGGCATGTGTGCCTGCAGCGAGCTCCTCGAGTGTCTTTGTGGAGTCACCGAGCTGCTCGTACTCGTAGGTCAGGTCTACCGGGGCACCTACCATGGCCACCTGCAGGTCGTTGTGCAGCCAGCTGCAACCGCAAAGATTTATTTTTCAAACATTTAAAACAGTAAATAGCATTGAATTTCACTATTTTCTTAACGACTCTCCATGCCCACTAGCGTTGAGCTCAGATGAGAGGATTAAATAGTGATTTTTATTATTTCTCTTGTTTATTTTATATTTCAGTTATCATTTCATGTTTTTGTAAATCTATAATTTCCAGGTCACATCGACTCATATATATATATCTATTTTCGACTCGTCCCACTACTTGAACTAGGTCGGAACTTCTCGAATTTTATCAACTTTTTTGTTATGAGCATATATGAAATACATGTACATTGTATGTACTGAGATGCATAAAGCACTGCCTCTGAATCTAAGCTTATCCATGCAGGTCAGAGTGCATCTAGGAATAAACCTACCTCTTCCTGATCCTGGCGTTGAGGAGTGGGGCCTCAAAGCGGGGGTTGGTGCCGATGAGAAGTAGAACATCAGCCTCCTCCACTCCAGAGATACGCGTGTTCAGCAGGTAGTTAGACCGAAGGTCAGTTCTACGGAAATAAATATTAAAACTTTAGTTACATCTTGGCAATTCAGTAAGTGTTACATAGATAAACCTATCCTTCCTTGAGATCTTAATTCTTTTTTTTTTTTTTTTTTTTTGAAAATAGGGATAATTGACATGAGATGTATAGACCTATAGATGCTTGTCCTAGCAAGCCCTTATGAAGAACTGTTATGTACGGGGTGGATTAGAAAATATTGCATGCACAAGAAATAGCTTTTAACTTGATTGTATTGATTAGCACATCAAAAAAGCAGGAGAGAATTAAGTTTTTAACATATCTATCAATGTTACGCTTATCGACAAAGTGTTGAGTGAATTACTCTCATGTAGATTAGATTCTAAAGCTACTCAAATCTATGTTTTCTTCTAGCACATTATCTAAAGTATCACGACAAATTGACTTGTTGACACAAGTATAGAACATACCCTGCTCCGTCCATAGGGAAGATCTCCTCTGTGCAGAGCGACTCACTACCCAGACGGTTGAGCATGTCCTTCATGGCGATGAGCAGCTCGGCATCCGACTGTCCACCGGCCACGGCTGCCACCTGGTCGCCGCTCACACCACCCAGCTGAGGGTAACATTTTGATATATTTTATTCTAACATTTTATTACTGATTTCAGAAGTGTATGATCTTCCAACAGACTACATTTTTACCAAGAAAGACTATATACTTATACTGTAACTGTTTACTTAAATGTTCATTTTCCTATGTGGCCATGTTATTTCAAAAGCCGAAATTCGTAAGAAATTATTTTGAAAGGATTGCTGGTATTGGACAATTTTATAAAAACAAATACGACAGTGGTTTCTATAAATGTCTTTAACGGGATAACACTATCTTTGTTTAGCATAATTACAAAGCTATGCGAATGAACACAGGGAGGATAATGTCCATGTACTTTAAACTGAGTGACTGGGATGGAAATGGTTTGGTGTATCCCTTTTAATGAAGCGGTAAAATACTTTACCTTTCCTTAACCAAAGTACAAAACATACTCTCTTTTTTTAAGGAAGAAATAGTTAAGAAAAGAAGTCCTACCTGTGCAGCAACGTCCATGAGGGCGTCTTCCCAGCTGCAGTTCTCCAGCATGCCCTCTGGTCCCTTCTTCATCGGGGACACGAGGCGCTGTCGCTTGAGGCCATCGTAAGCGAACCGTGACTTGTCGGCTAACCACTCCTCATTAATATCCTAATGGGTGAAACCAAATATGTCCAAAAAGATTAATGGTTGTTATATTCTTCGTGAGTGTCAAATTAAAAATATGTCAGTTTAATTACGTTCTTATACCATACGTAGTTTACAATAAGATTTTTTCTATCGTCGGTTCTACCTTTAGGATTTTAGATTTATTCCACAATCACAAAATTTGGCTGTCCAAGATTTAGGAATGTCCCAAAACTCAAATTTACCAAATCTAATTCGTTGATCATGATCGTTAGTTATAATCATTAATCTAGTATAGAATGCTTTGAGAATTTCTTTCCCCTGTAAACGAGGACTAGAGGTACATTATGGTTTGCCATACCTCGTTGATGCGGGGCAAAATGCGGAGTACATCCCCTGCCCGTGTGTTGACCACGATGTTACTGCCAACAGCATCCATTGTGTCGATACTCTCTGTGCGTCTGGTATGACAGGAAAAAAAATACATGTAGTCTTTCATACTCAAGATATCTTTAATGTAGAGTAATAGTCGAGTTGCGGAAAACATTGTATATGTTCAGTGGAATAAAGAAATGTGATTTCTAGGATTCTAATCGTTTTTCCGAAATTAAATTTACGTTATCGTTCCAAAATATGCCATCTGTATGATAAACTGCGACAATTGGAATGTTTAAAGTCTCTGCTATTTTTAAATGTGGATGCTGTTGATTACCGGTATGTCATTGAAAATCTTAAACAAATCACTTCAAATCTAAATTGTGCTTCTTTGGTGGATTTGCGCGACAACCACCCATTAATTAACACTTATTCCAATTGTTTATGGCACAGACAAGTATATGTCATCAACAATACTATTACATTTCTATTTGAGTTAATGTAAGAATATTTCATACCTCAACTCCCAGGGGCGTGCTGTGAAGGCATACGGCTTTGAGGTGAGTGCTCCCACGGGACAGAGATCGATAACGTTCCCAGACAGCTCGGTCTTCAAAACCTGCTCGACGTATGTGCCCACCTGCATGTCACAACCACGGCCTGTCGTTCCGAGGTCATCTACACCAGCAACTTCACTTGCAAACCTAAATGAAAAAAAAAATGTTGGAAAAATACTGATACATACAATCATGTGGGTGTCCATTCAGCAAAGATTTGACCATTTAATACCTGCGGTGTTTGAGAGAGGTTATCAAAAACAGACACACTTTGCAAGTAAATTTTATTCTGTATCGGCTGAAATATGATTGATATGAAGCAAATACACCTTAGTGTTCTGAAAGATGCTATTGTAACTTGTAAGTGACTGGATCAGTAGGTTTCCGTTTCACAAACGTAACTCAAATGTTGCCACAATGACAGGTGGGTCCAAATAAGTTGTTCTTCTGTACGTTTCTAGAATCGCTTCTATTATGTCTAAACACATGGGTATTACTGAAATGTTTGTCAAAGGTTTACCTGATACATCGCGTGCAGTGAATGCAACGTGTCATGATTGTCTTCACCAGAGGGCCAACATTCTTGTCCTCGACAGCTCTGCAAAGGAGAGAATATTCCTAAGTTATTTTATAATGATGGAAACTGTTAACATTGGGAAAATCTTTAGTTTGTTTATTTGTTCGGTTAGTTTAACGTCTGGCCAACCCTTTAGAGTTCTTTTACCAGACTGCACAAGGTAAAGCTTTTCAGCTAGTTTTACGCCACAAGGGCAGTGACTGAATCTATGATATGATTTAGGAGAAACCCGCCACCGGGTGTGATACCCTAATCTTTTCGAAGAGTGGCAAGGGGTCTTTAATGTGCAATGTCCCATAGAAAAATCTTTAGATATCTAAGTATTTGTGTAGCATTCAGCCAACACAGACCAGTCAACAGATGCAGAGGCCTGTTGTGAAATGAACGCTTTTTATCTTGCTGTCAACAAAATGTGCACCATCACTTATACAATGGGAACATAGCGGTGAACAGCGTAGGTTAATAAACTGTTACATTAAAATATACCGATTAATCAATGTTTCTGTTATTTCAGGCAAACATACTAAACAACTTGACTATAATAACACTTTTTATGGAGTCTGGCAAAACTGCAAATTCGGAAATAAACGCTACACTGAATTGAATTACCTTTTTCCAACGAAGTTGTTATCTACAAATCGGCTACGGTCGGTACCAAACATCATAGACTGGTCCTAAAAAACAATTTTTTTTTTAGATTATTTCTGCTTTTCACGTGATGAACATTGACAACATACATGTTTATTTTGTAACAATAAAATCTATCTTAGAGGCTGGAATTAATATCATAGAAATGGATAAGTGGAATGACCAAACTGTTTCTCAATCTGACTCATCCTTGTATTTGTAATGAGAACACTTTTCATTTATTCAGTAGTCTGTTAAATTGGGATTCTGTTCGTGACTGGCAGATTTCACGCCATTACTTTGACAATTTTCTACATTAGAACCTCCGGTCATGCTACAATATAATGTGCTAGGTCAAAGTAATAAGCAGGGATGTAAGTTGAGGACAGTGAAAAAATCGGAAATTGCAATTAGAAAATTTAAATGTGTCTTAAAATGTTGTGAAACATGTTCTAAATATCAAATTTTGAAACAATATTTTGGGGAGCTGGAGAGAAAAAAATATCGGAAATCCGACAAAAATTGGAAAATTTACATCCCTTAATAAGGTATACGTTCAATGATGTTATATAAAATCTCTATACGTAAAACTAATTTGCCTCCTACCTGCAGGTCACACTCTCCACCCTGGTCACAGATGGGGCAGTCAAGGGGGTGGTTCACCAGGAGAAACTCCATCACCCCTTCACTGAAAACCAAAGAATACAAAATATTGAATTTTTTGTCGCACAAAAGTGATTTAATGTGCTTTTTTTGCATGAGTATAGGAGAAAGAGTAGTAATCAGTTTTTTATTCTTTACCCTATAACTTACTGGTCTCTGAAAACGCATTAGAATTTTCAACAAACATTTAACATTGAGTTCTTCATGGATGTCTTTTAAGGTAGTCTTTGAAAAATATTCCGGTATTGAAATAGAAATATGATGCTCCTGAATGGACTCTTATTTTGAAGAGGACAAAATGAACTCGCTTGATCAAATATTAATAACTCACCGAGCTTTCCTCGTCAATGGAGAATCTGTCTTAATTTTCATTCCTTTCATAACGGGCATAGCACATGAGGCAACGGGCTGAAAAGGAATTGGATATTTTAACAATGTTTATAATAACATTTAAAAAAACATGATAACAGTTACATTAACATTTAACTTTTGTAACAATCTAAAGTCGCACAATCTCATCGAATTGGGAAATATCGAAAAGACTTTGATATACATGACGGATATGCGCTGTATTTTTCCAAATCTAATATTCCTTGTTTACACAAAAAGAGATGATGCATTCTTAAAACATTGGGCACACCATTAAATCTAGATTAAATCGCGCAACTTAAAAAAAGGTTTCCCCCTGCTCACCTTTGGTGACCTCTCAACCTCCACCAAGCACATACGGCAGTTGCCGGCAATGGAGAGTCGGTCATGGTAACAGAACCGGGGAATCTCGATACCTGCCTCCGCACATGCCTGAAAACATATCAAAACAGTAAAATCATTACTACCCAGGGCTCAACTTTAAGCATTGCCTGCCTGCCGGGGGCAGGTAAAAGTTGAGATGCGGCAGGTAAATTTGGACAGAAACCTGCCCGAAAGTCAGCCGAAATTTCTTATATTTTATGGTGCTGAAATAGAGATGGACAGGTAAACTCTGGGATCGGGCAGGTACAATTTCACATTAGCCTTCCCGACAGGTAGCTAAGTTCAAATCCTTAATGTTGAGCCCTGCTACCCATGGTTATTATAAAGGTGTATAATTCTAATTCTGGATATTGTTCAACACGCTCAATTTGGAATGCAAATTTTGATGTTCAAATTAAATGGCACAAACTGACTTTCCCTCAACTGCTGCTCACACACCATTGTATTTTTAATCAGAAAGTCCAGATATATTAGATTTACAACGTTCAGAAAATAGAGTAGACTTACCGCAAGGACTGTAGTTCCAGGCTCTACCTCAACGGGCTTGTCATTCACAAAAACTTCGACCTTGTCTGGGGCGGCAGTTGTGTTGGTGCGTGCTGTATAAAGTTGAGAGGCACAATTAGCCAGATTTATTTATTTATACACTAACAGCAGAAATACCATTTTCAAATTTACACATATAACATAAACTTTTTTTTATCTTTATTTTATTTTTCTTTAAATTTAAAACAGAGGAGCCACTCCTGACTGAATCAAGTGCTTTTTTTTCTAGAAGCAAAGAGGAGGGAAATAACCTTTGGGAAGAGAAATCTGACACTGAAATTGTATTTGATTGGCTTGAAACTAACATAAAAATATTCTAAAACAGATATTAAAGCAATGAAAGAAAAATTGGTTGCACAACTCAAAATCACCAAAAAGTAGGAAATCCTACAAAAGTAGGGAAAATGGCATCTCTGTTTAAAAGGAACTGACAACCAGATCAGTTCATTCATGCAGTTGCTGTTACCAACACCACATCGCCACGTCTTTCGAAAATATTACATAAACTTTAAATTGAGACTTTTGGTTTGGTTACATGTATCAACTGAACAACTACGAACACCTTGTCGTAGGCATCTTATCTTAATCTAGGACCACTTTGTTCTAAAGTGTTTATTGTTAACGCTCGTAAAAAGAGTATAAAAATATTAAAATATTGAAGTACTTTCTTACCTGAGATGGCAGCCCAGGTGGAGGGGCTGGTGACCACCCGTCTCATGGGCCACAGACGCAGCATGGTGGCCTCCTGCTAAATAGAAAATAACACATTTATTATAGCAACTAGAAGGGAAAGCTTCAAGTATAGGATATGCAAAAAGACAGATAATACCAATGTGAACTAACACTTTGGTGAAGCCAGTCTATATACTTCTTGAATATCTCCCCCGTTGGATTACTGGGGTGGGGCTTCTGCCCCTGGGAAGAATATAGGCCTCCACATTGCGTATATCCCAGGGTTGGACAAGGGTTGGACAAAATAGCTGTTTAACTTTAAGCAATCCTTGTCTCCAGGAGTTTGGATTACTGAAATAAGTAAGACTTGATTTTCTTTGTCATCAAGTATGGCTTTACCCTTAAACATCATAATTTCTTAAATTCTTTTGTTTAGCAGATTTGAAGGTTTGCTAGCCAATAAAAAGGCTGTATTTCAGGGCAAAATAGGGTTGAACATTATAGGATTGGCTGAGAGGCTTTAACATTGGTTCCTATCGGAAAAATGTCAAAATAGAAGGGTGCATTTTACAGATTTTAGGAGCAATGTTTCAATAGATTTGCCTTGGTTAATTTTGTATTATCTAACCCTCTTCGGCTGAACTTCAGGTAATAAATGTGGTTGCAATTTTGAAAGTATTTCATGGTAAACGTTAATGTTGGTGTAGTCTGGGATGGGCTTATTAACAGTGGCTCACTTTGCATTTACAATTACATTTGACTGACAGGTCAGACACATCCAATCACTGAACCCATCATCTTGGTCGACCCCATCAATTATGATTATCCAACGACAAGGTTCACTAGGCTTGAACATAATGACATTAATGTTACAAATCCAGACCTCTCCATTTGATGTGGTGGCACCATTTAATTACCACTTTAATTAGACTAGACTACGTCTACAGTTGTGGGCTGAACTCGAGCCACTTCACTCTTCACTCCAGTCACGAATTCTGAGGGTGACAAGTCACGTGAAAGGAAAATCATTGTTTGAAAATCAAAACAGATTGATAATCACTGGTCTGAGTGTTGGTTCTTCCACTCAAAGCACCATAAAGCAATAACACTAACAGGGGGCACTGTTTAAAGCCGGCTCTGACAAGACGTCATTTCCACTGCTGTCAGACGTTAGGTCCCAATGACAGACTTGACCGACGCGCTTCTCACGCTGTAAACAAAGCTTATACAACACAATCACGGACGCTTTGCTTATTCAACAAACCGCAGACTTTAGATGCAGTTATGTTATTTTGCATTTCACAACATTCACACTTCTATAACTCATATCTTCTTCAAACTTATTCAAAACATACCTTCGACTGATTTCACCTCGAACTTGGCGAGGACGAAACAAATATGGCGACGAAATGGGATGCCGGGAAAGGAGGTAAACTTTTTTTCTTATTTTTCTTTCCTTGTATCATTCCTAATTCAAAGTTCTGATATATTCATTATATAGTTTTTATATATAAATTTCGATATTCTTAATCCTATTATGAAATTCTAAAATATGAAAAAAATCATCGGAAATCTCCGAACGTTTCCGACGCAAGCGCGCCGGCCGCATCCGGTCTTTTCCTCCATTGCCGGCTGAGGAGGTCTTCTGCCCTGAGAATTCCATCAAAAACTCAAGAAAGAAACAAACATGGGTTTCGGAGACCTCAAGACTGATGGTGGCCTGAAGGCTCTTAACGAGTTCTTGGCCGATAAGAGCTACATTGAGGGGTAAGTGTTCGCATTGTGCTAAAAGAAACTAAGTTTGTTGAAGTTGTGAACGGCCTCCCCGTGGTTGACACGTGAAGACCCGTTGTACCACTCGTGTCAGGACTGTCTGACAGGTGTCACCGGCCGGTGAGAGTGTCCAGCTGTCAAACGCCTCGTAGAGGCTACTAACTTACTCTAATTGGTGTTAACTAATCGTCTTCTCCATAGACTGGATTTTATATGTATCTGTAAAGGATTATCCTTATAATGTGCAAATTAATTTCTCATTTTACAACAAAGCAAGCCAAGGGCAAGGAGAGTCTTGCCAGAGTTTTGGTTCTTGTGACTTTGTTAAATTTATGTTTGTAGACCCATCACACACAGATTCATAGTGATGTGGGTGTGTCTAGATTTGTTAATTAACCATAGCTACATAAACAGCGGTGGAACAATGCAAAAATGTCCTGTTCAGTATACATTGCCAAGACCAAGACATTTTAATTAAGACTTAAGTCGAGATATTTGTTCAATCCAGATCATTGTTCAGTTTCAGAAGGACACACCTCTCAAATCCGTCTAGCTGGCTTACCGTTGTTATATATGATCTCTGCTCCTTTAATCATACCACCCCACCTCCCGATAAGTAACTGTTATATAACCTGTCACTACGAAGAGGCATTGGTCTAAAACTCAAATAAACACAGCAGTCACTAGGCCTATAGCCATGTTTTTCTTATAGTTATGTTAGCCTTAGTTTAGCGCTGTTATTAACGTTATATAATAATCATATGACATGGAGAAGACTCATATATTGAACATATTGAGTTATATACAATATAATGCATTGTACACTGTAGTAATATTTTATACTTGTCTTTTCAGGTATACTCCATCGCAGGGCGATGCTGTTGTATTCAGTGCCATTGCCAAAGCTCCCGGCAGCTCTTACGCACACGCCCTAAGGTGGTACAACCACATCAAGTCGTACGGCAATGACTCGGCTAAGTACGTTAAGTTGTTATTCCTTTTGATTCATTTATTCAACGTAGCTGAATAGTAATTCCTATTTATATTTCTTAAATGTAACGATTCAATTACATTTTCTTGGGGTTTTCACTGGGCTATGGGATAAAATTACTCAAAATATTTGTAGTACGAAAAAGTCCTTTCTCCTCAGACGGCAACCGTGTAATTACTCAAAATATTGTACACAGTGCTACAAAACTCTTACCTATTAGTGTTCTTGATCAGGTTAGGTAATGAAGTGCGATAAGCAATGGTGACGTGGATTGTCCATGCGTTGTATCATTGACTATTGATAATCAACACAGATAATCTCAGTCACATACTTATTTATGAGCGGAGAAAGTAGAGGTAATACACAACCAAAGAGGAGCAATCTTTAAAGTGTGGTATTCACTAAGCCAATCAGATTGTAAATTCTGTTTTTCTCACTTTTGGTGTGGAACTGTTATATGAAAGTTTCGAAGATTGGTGCAAATCCAAGTGATTATCGTCGGTACAATCATATGAGCTTCTCTTTTCCGTTGTCCATGTACACTTTCAAACTGCTTACACTTGGTATGTACAACAGATTGAATTCGGCCGCCCAGTAGTGGGAATTTATGATAGTTGTCCTCCCAATCGACTTATTCTTTCTTTGCTCAGGTACAGCTGTTGTTGGAACAAAAGTTTATCATTTCACATAATTACATTTAAATTCTGTGTAACACCATGTGTGTGAACTAATTTGACTGTTCTTGACGGAGATGGTCATAAAGAATTCATGGATAATCGGTCTGATCGCAGATATAATTGGAACTTGCTGTTTCCGCTTTGTGCTCATTCATACTGTGATGATGCATACTGATTAAAAGCAGCTATAAAAACTGTTGTCATTTCACAACAGGCCATGAAACAGTGATTGGTTTGTGTTGGTTGACACCTACATCTTTTGTTAATGTGTCTGGATATGTGCATTCCCATGAGAGGAACAATCATATGAGTAGGGATCGGCTGCCTGATAGATTTGTTAAGATTTAGCACATATAGGATGGATTTTATGTCCATTCATTAGGGAAAACATTATGGCTGAACAATAGATATATTACAACTTAAATCTTAAGGGAAAGATAAGAAATACAGAATACCCACAAATAACAAATGTATCGTATTTTGGGCATGTACATTTATTATATAACATTAGAGTTTGTCTCCTAGACTTGAGTAGATATTGCTGCAAAATCATGTAAAACATATTTTATTTTCTGATCCAGGTTCCCAGGGGCTAAGAAGCCTGTGGCAAGTTACGGCCCAGCTGGTGGTGCCGCAGCTGCCAAGAAGGACGAAGACGACGACGACTTCGACCTTTTCGGGTCTGATGATGAAGATGATGCTGAGGCTGCTGCCAAACTGAAGGAGGAGCGCATTGCTGCCTACTCTGCCAAGAAGTCCAAGAGTACGTACTATCTAAGCTACCTCAGTTTTAGTTTCATTAAGTCATTGTAGGTTTTATGTGATTTAAAAATTCCTTTTATAAGTATTAAATGATGACACGGCCATCATTATCTTAACAGAAATATATAGATTATATATTTCGTACGAAAAATATTTGTTGTAAATTCTTTGTAGGTTTTGTGTATACGAATTGAGATTTGTAAGTATGAAATGTAAAATGTTAACACCAATGTAACCCTATTGAGGGTGGATTCTACTGTACACAGATTTGAGTGTGAATTGAGATGAGTATGTTAACTGTGTTAATGTAATCAACACGGTAATCCATGCAGGCTTGAAAAACACATACAACTAAACTTTTCTTACGATAAAGAAGAGTAATAAAGGTGTATTAGAGGAACTGTTATAATCGTCCTTAGCAGTGTTCGAAACTAACTTTTTAGGCTGTCGTCCAACAGGGCCGACATTACCAAGGTATGGTCTGCTATGATAGCTTTCTTCTAGCCCTGATTTTGGAATTTGCCAATTTTGCTGGAAAATTTGGGAAAAACAGCAAAAAAAATTGTAGGCCATTTCAGGCCAGTTTGATACCATTTTGGGTGAAAATTGTTGGCCCTGGTCTAAGTTTCGAACACTGCCTAGTGTTAACGGAATTGCCATAAATAACCCAACTCTTTGCGGAATTGCTCTAATAATCCCACAAAAAGTAAGAGATTTAGATAAAGAAAGTATAGTTATGTATTGGTAATCAGTATAATCGTACTGGTTTGTTGGATGTCTGTTTCTCATTTTGCCCAACCCTGCCGCGGCAGAGGAAGAAGTGATAAAAGCTTCTGAGGCAAACAAGAAAGACGTTAAAGACAACACCGACGATGATGACTTCGACCTATTTGGGTCCGACGAGGAAGATAGCCAAGAGGCGGAGAGAATCAAACAAGAGCGTCGGGATATGTATGCTGCCAAAAAGGCCAAGAGTGAGTGCCACCGTTGGTGTCACAAGCATAACATAGTCCTCTTGTCAAAAAAAGCTCTTTAGCATGAACCCATAGACATCCCCTGTCTTTAGTTCCAATCCCAGGGATATTCCTAGAGAGAGAAGAATAAGTGACCGATTTTACCGCTGGGTCTTTACACTCTACGGAACCTTTAGAAATAAAGGCTTATTGGGGTTGGGAAAGTGGGTGGCTTATAATGTCAGTGCTACAATTTGAATTATGAATTGTAAAAGCCACATCTAGTCGACCTAGGAGTATCCCTACCGTCCCTATGTTTTTCCTGTTGCATGCAAAAGAGGAAAAGCGGGAGGCAACTGCGACAAGTTGCACAGGCCTGATGAACCTCAGTAAAGCTTGAACTTGAACTGCAAACCGTTAAACAATTGCCAAAGAAGCCTAGTAATGCCTGTGCTGACGACGATCAGTGGTAGCCTCCCTAAGTTCCAGGAGGACGTTTGATTTGCTACTAATGTTTTACAATAGACGCGTTTATTAGTGGTAATTGTGTATATTCAATTTTGGACTCTGACCCATACCTGTTGCTTACCTGCTTCTCTTTTCCGTTGTATCCATGCACATACTTTCAAACTGCTTACACTTGGTATATACAACAGATTGAATTCGGAAGCCCAGTAGTGGGAATCTATGGTAGTTTCCCTCCAAATCAGCTAAATCTTTCTTTGCTCATGACCCCGTCAGGGTTCCGGGTAAGAATAGGCCACCAGAAGCCCCTGCTGATCATAGAAGGTGATGATAGGGGGGACCCTGCACTGACCAAGTGGTTCTTTGGGTTCAATTCCTGGTTAGTGCTTGATCCACTGAGGGATGAGGTACAACAAAAATGATTTCCAGGTTTTGATCCGCTGCTGTTTGCCCGCCCTGTCACCTTCCCTTATAGATGCGATCACCAAAGACAGAATTCGTCCCAACTGGTTTTCGCCATGAAAATGACCCTGGTTGTTGGTACGGCGTAAAACACCCAACACTCACTTACTCACTCTTCTTTGCTCAGGTACAACTGATGTTGAAACAAAAGGCTTTTTGTAATACAGAGGTGCTGTTTAACCGGTCTTTTTAAGAAGTCCCTATTCTTTCGTGATTATATTTGAACTGGAAGACTAAGATATTCATACCGTAATTTCAAGTACAGGCTTTATCCCTGGCATTCATTCTTCCTCCAGTGTCTATCAAAATCAGGATGAGGACAAATGTTTTGTATTTTTTCTACTTCTACTTCTTTCTCTCCAGGAATGACAGTTCTGTTATTGTTTAATGCCAGGAAATATCTCGGAACGGTGGGCTGGGTAGGAAGTTCATCATTTCACATAATTACATTTAAATTCTGTAAAATACCATTTGTGTGAACTAAGTTGACTGTTCTTGACTGAGATGGTGATAAAGAATTCATGGAAAATTGGTCTGAACTCAGATAATTATGGTCGGAACTTGCTGTTTCCGCTTTGTGCTCATTTGTACTGTGATGATGCATACTGATTAAAAGCAGCTATAAAAACTGTTGTCATTTCACAACAGGCCATGATTATAGTGATTGGTTTGTGTTGGTTGACACCTACATCTTTAGTCTATGTGTCTGGATATTATGTTTGTTTCCATGAGAAGAATACATTATGTCTCAAATTCTTCAGTTGTATCATTGTGTTGTAAATCAGCAGTTTAGTAGTGGGAATTATATCAAACATTGTTACAATGTAACATGCATAAATTCCCTAACCAATTTGTATGTGTTACATTGAGGGGCCTTAGGGCTTCTGCTGGCCCTTTCTTTCGATATATTTGACAGCATGGCTAAAATTCATCCCTCTTTCTCTGAATTTGTTGTATGTCATGCTATATATGTTTTGTTGAGGTATTAATGTAGAAAGTGGATGATATCCCAAAGAAAGTAATGGAAACATAAAGAGTGCCAAAGGTTCTTAGACTCTATTTTAATTACATTGAAGATTATAATAACTGATGAATTTCGGTTATGGTATGGAAAGGTATCAACTTGATGTAAATTTTTTGCTGTTTCCGCTTTGTGTTCATCAAAATTACGTGATGATGCATACTGAAAAAAGGCAGCGAGAGAAAATGTTATCAATTTCCAACAGGCCATGAAATGTGTGATTGGTTTGTGTTGTTTGAAAACAACAAGTGTGTGTCTGGACATATCTTTTTCCGTGAGAGGAATACAACATCTACAATTCCTTAGTTGTATCAGTGTGTTGTTATTTGGCAGTTTAGTAGTGAGAATTAAATCAATCATTGTTACAATGGCATACATAAATTTCCTAACCAAATTTTGTATACGCTTCATTGAGGGGCCTTAGGGCTTCCACTGGCCCTTTCTTTCCATATATTTGAAAGCATGGCTAAAAATTCATCCCTATTTCTTTGAATTTGTTTTGTCAAGGTATTTGTCCAAATGTTATTTTGAAATATAGAAAGTGGATGATATCCCAAAGAAGTTATGGGAAACACAGAAAGTCCTGGGGCTTCTTAGATTTTACTTAACTCACAGTGGAGATCACTGTAATTTGAATTAATAAATTTCAGTAAAAGATGTGGTACGGTATCAGTTAATTGTAGATTGTTTGCTGTTTCCGCTTTGTGCTCATCAAAATTACATGAGTGAGTGAGTGAGTGTTGGGTGTTTTACGCCGTACCGACAGCCAGGGTCATTTTCACGGCGAAAACCAGTTGGGACGAATTCTGTCTTTGGTGATCGAATCTATGAGATGATGGTGACAGGGCGGGCAAACAGCAGGGGATCAAAACCCAGCGATCATTTTTGCTGTACCTCATCCCTTAGTGAACCAAGCACTGACCGGGAATTGAACCCAAAAACCACTTGGTCAGTGCAGGGTCCCCCCTATCGTCGCCTCTTACGATCAGCAGGGGCTACTGAGGGCCTATTCTTACCCGGACCCCCACGGGGCTCAAAATTACATGATGATGCATACTGAAAAAAGGCAGCAAGAGAAAATGTTGTCATTTCACAACAGGCTATGAAATGTGTGATTGGTTTGTGTTGGTTGACAACTACACGAGTGTGCAGAATGTATGCTGTTTTTGTTTGTATTTTAGACGTATAGTTGATGTGTGATGAGATTAATATGTCATCAAGTGAACACGTTTGTAATGTTTAGAATTGTATATCTTTAATCATTACGTGGAAGTGCTAACTTAACAGTAAATTTGAGTAACTGAGATTTGACAAGGGGTGAGACTAAGATAAAACTTTAGTCATAATCTGAGCTGTTTCCGCTTTGTGCTCATTGAAATCAAGTGATGATGCATACTGAAAAAAGGCAGCAAGAGAACTGTTTTCTATTCACAACAGGCCCTGAAAATAATGACTGGCTTGTGTTGGTTGAGAACAACATCCTTAATTGTTTTAATAACAAGCAAAACAAATATATTTTGATCAAATGAAAGGTGTTCTTAAGTGTATAATGAGATAGAATCTTAAACCCTTTAAGTGTTTTAAGTGTAAGCTTGACTAACGATGACAATTATTTTCAGAGGAAAGGAATTAAAGGGAGCCAAAAGCAATGTTGTGTCAAAAAATGACAACATTTTGAAACTTCCAATAACTATGAAAATACAATCTAATAGCCTTACTTTAGCCATTGGTACAGTATAAATCATGATAACTAGCTTTATGTTCACTTAAACTCCATAATACTCATGCCGTGTATACCTGAAAACAGCAGTGTTTGTAAACAAACCAATTTTGGTGGGTCACCAAAATTGACCTGGGATGAGTTTTCATCTATTTTAATGTAGTTAAAGCCTGTATTCACAGTCTATATTTTCCCACAGGACTAGGCTATGGCCATAGAGTATATTTCAATGGTCAACTTAATTTGCAAAATTCTGACCCCACATTGCTTTTGGCTCCCTTTAAGGATAAGATGACAAAGAGGTTATCTAAATGAATCAACAAAATATTCGTTCACCATTGAAATCCGCCATGTATACTACCAGTAAATACAATTTTTCAGTGACATCTTGATTTTAATTTGTTTGTATTTTATTCCTTGCAGAGCCGGTACTTATTGCTAAGAGCTCCATCATCCTTGACGTAAAGCCCTGGGACGATGAAACCGACATGGCCGAGATGGAGCGGCTGGTCAGGAGCATCGAAGCCGACGGCCTCGTATGGGGAGCATGTGAGTAACATTGACATTGTGTATTTCTATGCGTCTCAAGTTCTTTAAAAGATTCTTACATCTTTGAACTATTATCACTTTGCATTTTCATCGTATGTAAAGCTCATCATCACTATAACTTATTGCATGCTGTTTCCGCTTTGTGCTCATTGAAATTGAGTGGTGATGCATACTGAAAAAAGGCAGCGAGAGAAATTGTTGTCATTTCACAACAGGCCATGAAATGTGTGATTGGTTTGTGTTGGTTGACAACGACACGTGTGTGTACAAAATGCGCTCAAATGAGAAACTGTTTTCCATTCACAACTAAAGCCCCATACCCACTAGGCGATTTTACCGGCGACTGGCGATGGGCAACAGCAGAATCACTGCTAAAATCATCACCAAATCAGATCACCTGTTAGCATGTAATATTTCAATACTACATCTAACAGGTGATCTGATTTGGTGATGATTTTAGCAGTGATTCTGCTGTTGCCCATCGCCAGTCGCCGGTAAAATCGCCTAGTGGCTATTGGGCTTAACCCCCTAAAGAAGGTTAGATTTTAACTGGCTTAAGACCAAGGCTTAAGGTTGATTACACATATTTTATCACTTCTGGCGTTACTGATTCTCATGATATTTTTGTACTTAATTTAGGCTATTTTGCTTAAAGCAAACCACAACGCAAATCAGTTATATATTGTCAAATAAAATTTTCAGTGAACTTTGTTTGTTTACAAACCATGTATGATCATGTGTCATCTGATAACAGAATGGTATGCAAAATTCTATTCAAAAACAGATTTAGACTGTCATGAATACTCATTTTCTGACTTGTTTTGGTCTGTTGTGTGGTCCGCACAAATACCTAGATTGTTTACCCAAAAACTGATGACATCATCAAAATGGCATTTCCGGAATCCCCCCTGCATTTTCACTCTGCTAGCAGAGTCTCTAATGAGTATTATTTTGGGTGGAGAATGATGTGGGAATTGAGAGGAGGCAAACATGGATGAGCCTGGCTCAGTACAGAAAGGAAAGGGGAGGAATTGACCTATTGACCCTGAAGATGACATCACTGATTATGGGGCAGTTCGGTCACGTGGGGGGATTCCCCAACAAGTTGATTGCAGACCAGAAAACAAAAACAAACAGATCCTCTTTCCAAGGATAATAATTATCGACTTCTAACCACCAATATCTGATTTTAACTGGCAATATGATTTATATGAGTGTAGTTGAAGATGTCAGGATCGATTTTGAAAATTTAAAAAATTTACTAAATTTTGACAATTTTGCATTGTGGTTTGCTTTAAGTATGTGTACATTCATGAATATGGTTAACAAAGATCATGTCTCACTGATACATTCATTTACTTATTGCTGCGGTGGCGTTTCTAATGATATCAGATTAAGAGCAGCGCCAGCGAAGCCTTACTGTCGGAGGTTTTTCATTGTGTTTAGTCAGTGAGCCGTGAAATCACTCTATTGTGTTGGCCCATGCTCAATTTGTAACAATTTTAGATTCCAACTAGGTGTCACGGCTGGTTGGACTTGACTGACCATCCCCCCTCCCCCTCCCCCTCCCCCCCTCCCCCCCCCTCTACCCCTCAACCTCTCCTCCCATTGGTCACAGGTGGTGATCTTAGAAGTAGGAGGGGTAAAAGGTATGACTGACAGGTGAGGCACGGCTGGCTGATTAGTATGGTGGCCCATAGGAGCAATAGGGCATGTGCGGCCAAAGAGCGGTGCAGAAAGACCTGCCTGTGACCAACCAGGTGTATACAGGTGACACACCTTGACCAGCGGTCACTGGGACCTGTGATCTGTGTAGTGAGGCATGTCACAAGTGACCACCACGGGTACCTGTAATTACCACACCTGGCAGTTTGCTAACTGGCTTGGGACACTTATTGCGTTTGGTCTATAAACAACATAACACTCAGGGGGTGGGGGGGTGGGGGGGGGGGGAAAGGTGGCCGGGACTCCACTGATTGCCATCGCAGATACCGGACCCCAGTCCAGGGGTCCGGGCAATTCTTGTGATATATTTTATTCACATAGAATGTCTTTTCAGATAATAACAGATTGATAAGATTGTGGAAAAGAAGGTTCTGACAGCCATCTTCGTTTTTGACAATTTTCCATTTCGTTTCAGCTAAATTGGTACCTGTTGGTTATGGAATCAAGAAGCTCCAAATCATCTGCGTGGTCGAAGACGATAAGGTTTGTACTAAACTAGTCCTTTCCTACCTGGTGCATTCCAAGGTCACAAAACGTGCAATAATATTCCAATTTCATATAGATTGCTCATGTACTTCTCTTAGCAATTTTAATAGTTTAGTTCATCTTTAAGATTGGTATTCTAAGTTCATAGGTATACTATAGGCTTACATAGCCAAGTAACTGTGAGGCGTGGGAGACCTTAAATAAGAGAATGATAGGCCTACTGAATTTCCAATTTTCTCACAATTAACCGAATAGGAAAACATGGTTCAAACGAATATTGTTTGATTTAGAAGAAAAAAAAATTTTTTTTAAAAACACGACAGGAACATTTTAAGCACGGCACAGGAAATCTTTAGAAAATGGATATGGTGAATAAATTAAAAATAGTGTGGCCCACTACTTGACAATTTCCTAATCAATTTTACCTGTAACTAATTTTGGCCCAAATGTTAAAACCCCTGCAAATTTGTGTGTGTAACTAAATTGAAAGCCTGACCTGATTTCTTTTGCAGATCGGCACAGATTTCCTTGAGGAGAAGATCACAGGCTTTGAAGATTTAGTCCAGTCGATGGATATTGCTGCCTTTAACAAGATCTAAACTCTCCAATCTTCCCCTATACGTCTCCGATACTCACCCGTGCTTACCCGTACTTCATCAAGTCATTTATCATCAGAAACCCATCAAAAAGTAATAAAAGTAACATCTTCTCCAAACTCTAGTTTTCGTTATTCATTCATTCGAGTGTTTGACAATTTAGGTCTTACTTAGCCATAAAACGTATATATGTACCTGCCATATTTAGGGCCTTGGAACACAAGTGTAATCATTATTAAGAGACACCATTTTCTATTGCCATACAAAATGAGGGAAAATGAATATGTGTATTATAAAGTAGACAACTGAACCATCCTCTTTTGTCCAGTAAAGTCAGGTGCCATTTTTCCTACAAAACCAATGTCCCGTTATATAATGACAATGTAAGTTCCAATATTTGCTCAACTACATTCTGTAAGTATATTTTTCTTACCAGGTGGCGCTAGCGGGCAAAGACCAACATACCTTTAAATCTTTGTCGCATTGCTATAGTATCTGTTTTAACATTGATATAAGTTATGATTTAACCGATTTTCATGACTGACTAAAAAATAATTTTGAAAATATAAGGAATTGAAATTTTCACACCAGGGGATGCCTGTGCAGACGCCTCTTAATCCCTTTAATAATGTGGATCCCCATAATATATGTATTGGGCCACCATTATCTTAAATGGTATTCTGCCTCTTCCCCCTTGTGTATTCAATAGTAGTCAGAAGTAAACATGTAGGGCATGGGTAAAGATTGGAAGCAAGGAAGTGAATGACTTTCCTTATGCCTTCCAGTAAATCAATACGTTTGGATAACTTATTGATTTATCCATATTTCTATAAATGGTTAGGAAGTAGCATATGATGGGATGCAGCTCTAATGGTCCAGCGATGCTTTTTTGAACAAATTCAGAACAAGAGTTAATCGGCAGCTTTGTACCCAGGCGGTCGACCGTAAACATACTTTTTTTTAGGCTGGCCCCATTGACGTCCTCCTAGGCAATTTGCCTATGTTATGAGCTATCTAATGAAGGGCTTGGAAGTTGTGTTTGTGTCGAAATCGGCTGGTTCAGTTTAGATATGTATAGGCCTAATAGCCTATGCCTAAAAATACACGTTAGTGTTACATAGATATGGACATATCTGTAGTGTTCCACTTTAGCGTATTGAAATGAACAATGCAGGGGCGGATATTTCGAAAGAGGGGGGTCAGCATAAAGGTCAAGTACTAAAATGACGTACATTCACACATATATGTGCGACATTTCCCCCTCTTTTTGTAGTTTAGGGGTCCAGCAAAAGGGGGGTCAGGACCCCCTGGAACTCCCCCCCCCCCCCCCCGGATCCGCCCCTGACAATGTAATCTACAAGATAAAATATCCACTTTTATGTTCCATTTTATGTTCCATAGGTGCATTGATTAAACAATTACCTATTGGATCTTAATGCACATATATATCGTGGCTCTTCAATGTCCACTGCATGTGACAGCATACCCGCCCTGCAACTTTTGGAAGCTTCACTCTTCAGTTACCAGGATGCCCTTCTTGTTATGTACTCAAGATTTAGATAATACAGCCAGCCAGCCTCTAGCAAATGAAATAGGATTTATGTTCTGCAAAAAGTTTATCATTCTTTGCAGTCTGGAAATAGCCCTGAAGGGTTGGTTGGACGTTTAAGTTAAACTACCCAAAGAAATGGCATTCTTTGGGTGTAACTTGGGGTTGTATTATAGATTTATATTAGAACATTTAACACTTCACTTTTTTTCAAGTTCATAAAAGCATGTTAATATTGATAATTGAAAAAAGTAGTGCATGATAAATCTATGATATTAAACTGATTGAAGATCATCCAAGTATAATTTTGATGGTTGACATACATCTTTGTGAGTAAATGATATTCAAATAAAATCTCATTTGAAAGCAATAACTTCTTTTATACAGACCTATATCACTGTGAAAAAACATTGATAGAGACATCTAAAATAGCTCCTGTGGCTTGAAGGGTATTTAAATCTTTTAAAAATCAAGCAGGGCTACTAGCCTGTGCGCAAATACTAAAGGGGATGCGGCTTTATAGTGCCATACATATAAAATATATGGCAGCCTAAGCGAAATAGCCATGCAGTTGCAAAACGTTATCCCGCCGCAATTTGTTTTGCTAATCAAATGACCAAAATCCCTTTTGATGGAAACAAATCGTTCAATAAAAAGATAATTTTAAAGAGAATAACCAATCAACAACCAAATGAATAGATATTTTGAAACGGTTTTTATTTCGAGTCTACCTTCTGTAGATGAACACAATTGTAATGTCTCACACAACCGTCTTTCATTTTCTATGATTAAGAGTCTCTGTGATATAAGTAAGCCTTTGCATGCTTTCTGTAAAACGTATTAATCATAACGTGTACATGGTGAAATCTGAGCACCACAAAAAATGAATTTATAACAAAACGCTGAACTGTGAGATGGTTACAGAAAAACATCTACTTGAATGGAAGTATGTGCACCTGTGATACACACGCATGGGTTTGAAAAAAAGCGATTTTCAAGTTTATGATAGTGCATCCATGTATGTTTTCTACGGGCCTTTTCGGGTCTGTACCCATGATTTTTTGTTTACATTTTTCTTACTGCCACAGCATACGATCATTTTGGTTATACAGCGTGGTCAATTAATATACATAATAACGTGGTACGCAGTAAGGGAACGGCACATTGCGGAAGAGGGCGCTTTGAGATAATGTAAAAAGAGTAGGCTACAATCATCCTCAGTATCCTAGAAAGAAAACAATGTAAGAGTTAAATAAATACGAGGACGGTATACATTTGGAGTGAATAATTGAATTTTCAAAATAGGAGTGGCAGTGCATGTCGTATCAAATTTATATGAAACTAGGTATATACTAGATGGATATGAATATTCAAGTTATTTAAGGAGAATGGTTCAAATGGTGCATTTAGCAAATGCTAAGAGAAGCACTTAAATTGTATAGGCCTACAACAAATGAGTTGTAAACGTCAAATGATGCCACAGCACAAAATAAACTTAAAAATTGTAAGTTTGCCTATACCGGGAAATTAATCAGCTTTGAGTAACATGCACCAGTGCTTGCACTCGATACCAGCCTACTGGACTAGAATCTAGAATATGCAAACATATGAGCGTCATATGAGGTCATAATGGCGTATCCAGCATTAAGAAAACTTACCTTTACAGTGTTTGTTCTGAACGGCCTCCGAACATATAGCTGTCATATCAGCATAGGTATTTTTATAAGCATAAGCAGTCTGGCCCTGGTAGCCATGGCCACGTTTTCCATAGCCCTTTTCACCACCATGGTAAACTGGACGGGTTGGGTCATACTGAATAGGGCGGAACAGGATGTGTTTAGCGTCCTTAGCAACCGCCGTACCTGCCAAAAGATAGATTGATATGTATTAGTGAGTGGAGAGAGTTTGATCTATTAAGAAACGGAAAGGATCATTTCCATGGGATTCTGAGTCTGTCGTGACTGTTTACTATAGGATTTTATGAGAAAATATATTTTTTAACATCCAGAAATGATTAAACGTGATTTTACTTCAAGTGCCGTAAATTTGTAGGTTGAGTAGCAGTACTAGTGAATGTTTCATGATATTCTTTTTGAAAAAGGCAGTCTTTTTACATACATTTGCATCATGCTTGAACACTCCACGATGTTCACCTATATGTTTAGCTTAAAGCCACACGATCATCCAAAAGATGTAGAAGACGGAGATACATATAGAAACTTTAAAGGGATTAAGAGGTGACTGCACAAGCACCCCCTGGTGTGAAAATTTCAATTCCTTAAATTTTCGAAATGATTTTTTAGCCAAGAGCATTGGTTAGATTATAACTTATGTCATTGTTAAAATAAACAGATATAGCAATGACACAACAAATTCAAAGGTATATTAGTCTTTGCTCACTAGCGTCACCTGGTGAGAAAAATACAATTTCTTAAAATTCCAAAATTGACTATCATGCATGGGCAGGGGCCTGAGACCACTCAGAATATGAAACATCACTCATCTGGATGAAAAATTAACAAGGCCAGAAAGAAATTATGTATACTTGAATGTATTGAAATTAGCCAGTCATAACGATACAAGAGGCTTTAGTTATTTTATTTCACGGGTAACCTCTACTTGTTTTGGTCTCTAAATTTTGGGGGAGGTCCTAAGGTACATTCTGACCAGTTTTGGTTGGGCTCTAATGGATATTGAGTCTTATAGAGATGTTTAAGTGTGGCAAATTTGGTAATTCCCATAGACTTCTATAGTTAAGGCCACTCTCTTCCTCTGGCATTTACTCGAAATAAGCATGGTGACATCTGCTTTTTTTGTTTTATTATGTTTGTTTTGGTCTAGTGTACCCATTTAAACTCGATTCAGACATTTCTAATGGATTTTTACTTTTGGTGAAACACCTCTTAATCCCTTTAAATGGATTACCCACTGGTTATAGTGCCACCTGGTGAGTCAAAGTGTGTAACTTCAAAAATCAATGTACATTGGGTAAGCTTGATTTCTAAAAAAGGTCAAGGTAATTTTGAGAAAATCCACTTGTCTAAATCAAATATACAGGAGACTTTAGAAGTGGCATGAAAAAAATGAAATCGCTTAAAACGTTAAAAATAGGTTTTGGGTGGTAATACATGCTAGATTTAAATCACAAGCAGGCAATTTCAGTTGTCTAGACAGAGATTTAAATTGCCCAAGAAGAAAAGTCTTATAATGGAATGTGCTGAAATCTTCACTCTTCAAGGTTGCACATTGATCCAGCAATTCTATTTCATTGTTGACCCTCACTTTTTTGCTTATAGAATTTTGATAATAAGTTTAAGGAAAATTATTTTGACATTTGGTGAGGCTGTAATGGATTATCAGAGCTATAGAAATACGTTCAAGAATAGGGCGAAGTTTTGATGTTCCCATAGGCTCCTATAGTTAAGGCCTTTCTTTTCCTCATCACTTATATTAAAAGTGACCATGGTGACCTACACCTTTTCATTTTATTATGTTCTTATGGTCCAGGGCCAATAATCAAAATCTATTTCAGAGATCTGTAATGGATTTTGAATTTCAGGTAACCAGTATGTAATCCCTTTAAGTCATAGACGTCAATACCCTTCTAAACGACAGCAAACTGCAGAAGTCTAGATCTATTCTAGTGACTTTATTTCTCTGTTTATCTTTGTTTTTCTGTTTTAGTTTGTGCCATCTCCATGCCAACTATCTTAAAGCTTTGCAACTGCTAGTATAAAGAAGAATATTTTCTTTGAAAGACATTTGGTTATTAAATATTGTTATATTAAATTCTGTCACCAAAACACTATCATATAGGCCCCCTAGTTATTATAATAAATATATGATCTTCTTGTCTTTACACGATGCAATTTGAATATCAGTCAAAATCAAATCTACACAGATACATAAAACAGATGAAGAGCAGCTATGCTATAAATCACTCTAGGGTGGATTTGGACTGAATTATAGGACTAAGTTTCCCAACAATTTCTGAAGTAATTTGTTCGCATAACTTAATTCATGCATCACCTTGATTAACATGGCCTTGCACGCATGGGCAATTGATCATGTTTAATAGTACAGCTCTCACACAGAACTTTATGACTTAGTGATATCCAGAGGTTATGACAGGTAAAACTGACATTACTTTTACGTCTCATGTCGTCGCTGTCGCCGCCATCTCTCACGTTTTATGTCATTCCTCGTTTTTGTAGTAATATTAACTTCGCTACAGGGAAGCGGATGATATTAATGTCAAGAATTGTTCCCCTTCCCGTCCTGGCACTACACAATCGCAGATTTTAAAAGGACGGGTTAATAAACTAACTCCAAAAGATATTTGCGTCTCTTTTGGAATCATTATTAATTTATTTAACCCTTTCACTATGCCATCAACATTTCGTTCATGATTTTAAAAACTGCCAATCTACTAAAGTCTCAAAGGATGCCATATGTAGCACAATGCCCATATATACAGATATACACCTGAGGTAAGCCATATAACACTGCATGTATAAGAAAATTAATCATTTTCCGCATTTCTATCCTTAGATATACCGTGTTATGGATGGTTACATTGCCTTAGAACAGTTAGTGCTATTTTTGAATTGTTAGCTTTAAATACATTATCATGACACTTTTAGAAAAGATGCCTCAATGCATCTGGAATTGAATGTGGGCGATGCATGCCTTAATGCATCTGGCGTGTTTTTGCTGGTGATGCTCCAATGCATCTGGCTTAGTGAAAGGTTAATGACATCAAGTTCACTTAGTTGTCTATAGACAAAATGAAACGGATTGATCTATATGAGCAGAGTCAACTTCCCAGAACCAAAAGCATTTCTTAGAATGATTGAAGGCGTAATAATCATTCAACGTTAACGTAAACTAACCAATAATTGCTCAGCTTTAACTTATATTGACTTTTAATTCTTCTACCTTAACGCCGACGGACGTACACAAATGCCCAGCTTAATAAAGATAAAATAACACCAGTCAGACTGTCTAGCTCAATCTGAGGGCAATTTCATTTACCATTCTCTGGATTTATCAAAAAGAGGTAAGCATGAAATAGCACAATAATTATGAGGTTCAAAGTCAAAACAGATTCAAATATCACCTTGAGACCAAAAGTTATATAAAATTGATAAAAAGTGTAATTTTTTTCTATTGGGGAAAAGTTTAATTATCAACGATAATATAAATAATAAATTATTTCTAGGGACGGTTCCAGTATGCATGTATTTTGGGAGGGGGAGGGTCGTTATTGGGAAACATATAACCCTTTGTCTTTTCGACCAATTTAGACCACCGTACTATTTCCTCTAAATTAACAATAAAATATTGTTTATATAGTCTGATTACTGAATAAAATATGAGCAGTATCCAGAAAACATTTTCAATAAGGGGCCTTACATTAAGTAAGAAAAAGTACACACCCAAGAGGGGATGGAGGGGGGTCTATAATTTATGAAAATGTGAGTAAGTTTCCGTACACATCCAATGAGTACTGCCCAAAGAGGGAGGTTTGAAACTTTTGAAAGGACCCCTCAAATTAAAAGAAAAATTTACCTGGAGGACATCTGCGCACTCTGGCATAGAGCTGGGCCTTCCCCTGACGACCGTGCCAGGGTTCTTCTCCATAGTGACACTCCAGGTACGAACACCTGTCGCTGGGGTTCTTGATTATGTCTCCGTTGTACTGGCAATCTGTAGAAACGGATAGGATATATCCTAAATTTGATTGCTTTGCAATTTGTGTTAAATCTCCTGTGTTAAGTAAGTATTAATCGACAATATCGAATATCTCAAGGTAAGCCGTATTGAACATATCCAAGTCCAGTTTCCTGTGTAAAAGTGAGATGAATGTTATCTGCATAATAGAGCTTTTTTTGGGGGAAGTCATTGTTAAGGAGTAAGGAGTAAAAAAGATACGGAAGGGGGGGGGGGGGATTTGGAGCTATAGCCTCGATTTAGTGAAGACTTATAATCATAAACAATATATGTAAGCCAGTGGCTTCTTGGCAGAAAGGTAATCCGTGTATAAAATCTGACTGCTGAAACCTCAACTTTGTTAATAATATTATTGTGGGTGTTTGAATATTATATCGACAAGTCGCCTCAGTACAATATTGGTCATTCATAGTCTACTTACGAGTGTTATAGCTGCTGTGGTCGACATATTTTGCACCGGGCACCGGGTAGGCATGTTGTTGTGAAAGGTGCACGTTGTAATGGAGTGGTTTCTGGTGTTGTTGATGTTGTGGGCGTTGTGGGTGTTGTTGATGTGGCAGTGGCACCGGTAACTTCTCAGGGTACCTGTACACAGTATGGGCCATAGCCACACAGGCCACCCAGGCCACCACCAACACTACCTGCAACATAATCTGCTCGGAGCACCTCATAGTGAATACACATACACACACACCTGGACACTGGTTTAATCTGGGGAGGCCTCCTGCTATGCCTTCTCCTTTTATACCAAGGCCCATGTGTGACAGGACATAAATTATAGCTGCGTTTTACGATTTTGGTTCCCACCAGTTCGTGTCTGATTGAGGTTAGGTGCATGTAAAACAGTGGAAATTATAATCCTTCTGGCGGCTACAACACTCGTTTTTAACACGCGCGGTAGACTGAACGTGTCAGACATTTTACTTTTAATTGTGTTCCTTTTTTAGACTTTAACATGAGAGTTTAATCCAAAAACTATGAAAATTATTATCAGGTTATTGTTTGTGAGGTTTCTTCTATTTTGATAATGTAATTTATATTGCAACTGAGACCATGCTGATCACTCTTAGACGAGTAAGTTTGGACTTTTGTAATGACTACTTCAATGGAATCCCAAGCTTAGTATAAAATTAAGAAAAAGCTTGGAATTCACATGGAATGGTACCAATATACATGTACATACCATGTCATTGCATGAGCGATGTACTATCTTCGCAAAATTCTAATTATATAGCGTTACTTTAAATCATCACCTAGAATAGTATGGCAACATCCACCACTCGGATGTCTTGGTAAGTGCAGAGAACCTAGAGCTGTTTAGATTATCATGCAATTATCATGATCTTCCATATGCAATAATTTATATCATTCACCTGTCAATAGCATTCATAACATCTCCCCAAACATATCCCAATATGAGATTACGCACAATTTGTGCAAAACATAATGAGAGTACAGTCAATTAAAACTAATAGTTTAAAGCAGGCAAGCCATACTAATTACACTATATTGTGCCTAAGGCTGGAAAAGACCCAGTCATCTCAACTTTGTCATATAACTGCTTACAACTATTTGTGTTTTGTATCAAACTAGGCATACCAGAAGTAGCCCTTTGGCACCCGACTGGTCCAAAAAGCTCGAGTGTGGAATCTATATTTCAAATTTTCTATATCTTCTTTAGTTATTTAAAGAAGATGAAAAAGCATGATTAATTTTACTGAATCATGCTAACAGCTAAACCTGACATATTTATGATGGTTTAGGCAATTATTAAGTGTAATATTTAAGGTGTGAGACAACAACTGGGTCAATTTGTTAGACTGAGTCAAACATGTTAGCTATGTAGTACAAGTCAAAATGGACTTATGCTTGCATGTACATTTATGTACAATTATCAGCATGGCGTATACCATACCCATGGTGTGATTACTCCATGTTAATATCACGTGACCTTTGTTAACCAGTAATGTCTGGCTACACAGATAATAATTATTAATAAGTAATCATATGACCATCTTACTGATCACATGACCATTAAGAAGTGGCCATATAAAAGAAAACATACATCCTCAAAATTGGTGAGTTAATCCATCCTAATTTCAACATTTAATGTGCATCTAACTTTCTAGTACAGAGTAAGTTAAGGAATATATATTGTCCCCTTGTGTGTATATATATAGTAATTTGATTTTAACATTCAGATTATCAAATTAGACGTTAGATGTGTAGATGTTATAAAATATCATTGCTGTGATGTACTGCCCACATTGAACATGCCATTAATCAGATTTATCATTAAATTACATTTTAGAAATACATAATATCATATATTATGTATATAAATATCATTTATATCATGTATACATTTTATACATTTATACATATGCATATATGTATACATACATGCCTACATGTGTATACATAAGATATTTATGTTTAAACACAATACAAATATTTGTGCCAGTGTGTCTTCATGGTTAGACAATTAACCAATTGAAATATGTTTATACATAGTGATTTAGATTATATCACAATCTTAAGTTTGACATCTTACTTTACATCTCCACTGAAAAGATAAGGTTGTCAGAAGGCTGTCCATGAATAGTCAAAGAGTTGTAATAATGCAGGTATGACCTTTGGGTTGTTCTGTCCAATACTTTTCAAAAGTTTTCTTTCTGTATGACAACTTTATGACAACTATAGGATACAATGATAGAGTTGTAAATCTGTACTCTCTCCCAAAGGGAGCCCTGATGGCTCATGGGACTGCGACACTGTCAGCAATGCAAGAAGTCCCCAGTTCAATCCCCACTCATTTTCAAGAAAATGCTAACCTTTCTGACACCTGTGTGACAACTCTGGGTTGTCCTTATAAATCATGACAACCCTTTAGAATTTTTTGACAACCCATGGCTGTGTTTTTTGGCATCATTTAGTGAAAATGTTAGAGTTATCATAGACAGGGCCTGTGACAATCTTGGGTTGTGGTTTTAGGCCCCATTCACTTACAACCGTAGAGTTGCCATAGACAGTACGTATGACAACCTTAGGCTGTGGCTTTAGGCACCACTTTTGACATCTCTGTGTTTTCAGTGTATATCAGGATTCCAACCCCTATACATTCACTATTGTTCAGCCCTCTCAAAAGTGGATGGATGATTACAGCTGTATTGCCCCATGGGAGAATGATGCATGTATGTTCAACCTTATGCATAGTTATTTTTATGTTGTCAGTAAGAGAATTCAACAGTTTTTGTGTAATTGATATAGAATAAATAAGGTTTAGATCGCAGGTGCACTCAGCAATATTATTGGTTTTGTACCCCCTTAGTCTGTACTATGTGTGTCCCACAACTTTTTCCCTCTCCCGAACCAACTCCTTTTTTTGAGCTGCGCCTGAGAATAGACATGTTTCTCCCCTAGTTGATCTATTATATTCAATGTAATCATGTATATGTATTGTTATCTGGCCTCTGCCTAGCACGGACGGTTCTGACTTCCCTTTCCCTCAACAGAGCTATCATGATAACCTCCCTTCTCCAAACAATTAACTCTTACACCAAACGTGGACGTGGCTGAATTGAGTTTAGCATATTTAGGTAATTAATGCAGAGGAACAACTTCAAAATGACCACTATGAACGAGCAGTGTTTATGATAGAATGGAGAAATTGCAGGAGAAGGCGGTGTCTTATTAAAGACAATGGAGCGCATATTTATTTTGATATGAATGATCTCTACAGGTTATATAGGATTCAGCCTTTGATATTGAGATGGAGGGAACATATGAGTAGCCTTATGTACAGACAGAGTAAAATTTATGGTAAATTGATACTGCACCGACCTAGAATTGTTCTGCAGAGTAACAATAAGATTAAATTTAAGCAAAAGGTAAAGCTAAACTATGAGATTGATCTATTAAGTCCAATGATAAGAGGTGTAAGAATATGGGAAATGTTGGGCAGTCAATGTACAGTGGGAACTCACAAAGGTTAAAATTAATGTAAGAAATTGATTAAGTTGATTTATCACTGGTGATGAATGTATACTGACACAAAAACCTTATATTGACATGACTCTGAACTATGTTTTGAAGAATCTGTAACATCTATCCATATTGCTCATCAATCATGTTAATGTCATCTTATTTTACCATTCATCTAACCTCTGGACCCGTGAAGAAGTTAATAAAATGTCCCCATCCCCTCAAAAAACGTAACTATTTTCTACCTATAGGGTTATCACAGGTTAATTGTTTGGCATTAAAATTATAGAACCATGGACCAATATTGACAACTTCAGAGCCATTAATATTCAACACTATAGCCTATGGGAAAACTATTTCTTTCAAATTTATTCATATAAACATAATGATAGGCATTGATATATAACTTGAATGACTTTCATGAGGTTATTAAACACTTTTTTGTTGCTTACTGTACTCAGATTTACCCAATACTAAAAGAGAATCAGATACAGACTACAATATAATTAATTTGTTGTAAAAGTTACTGCCTGATTGCCTTGGAAATTGGTCAAATTCCATTATACCGATGGTACGTCTTGTTATATCAGCATAGTCTGTAATGCATCCTGACTATAGGCCGGTTTTTGTACAATATCCCCAACCCAAAACTTTTATCAAGGAACACATCCAACTAGAAGAATAGGGACTATTGTAGTCTATTTGGAATGCTCTGGCAACAATGTTACAAATTAATATTCCATGTACAATCATTCAGTTTCTCCGAAGGCTTGAAGGAAATGTCTTATTTCACTATGTATGATTATATTTACATTGTCGGCATTTTTAGCCAAAGGATTCATGTTCAGTAACTAGATACGAACTGAACCAGTAATATATTATTTGCATTGCAAGTTCTTTGGGATTTGCATTGGAAATGCACGAGAAATTATAGTGTAACATAGCATTAATTTTTAGAATGTTTGGTGCGGTAAGAAAGCAAATAATTTATGTTGAGTTAATCAAAATGAGTCTTTTTCAAGTCAAGTTTCGGATATTTGGCTAATGTTCAGCGTGATAATATTATGGCCTGAAAGCTTTATGGCGTGTTACATTGCAAGTTTGCAATGATTGTTTTGTTTTCTTAATTGGTCCATTTGCTTATAAAGTTATTTAAACATAAATATTATTTGAAATTATATTGCTGAGCTAGATACAAGAACGTAATTTTGAAATTTGATAACTGCTTAAATCCCTAGATGTCAGGAACTATGGATTTGTCAATACAATATATATTAAGAACGAGGAGGCTTGGTACTAGAACAATCCACTAGATGGCCTTTAGTAGATGGACAATAGTTCGCACTAATAAATCATACTCTCCAACTATAAGTCATATCAATCAACATGTTTCGATTTGTTAGGGGGTACTGTCTATTCGTACATCTACACATCCACACAAAATCACACATCTAAAAAAGCACACATCCACGGGCCCATGTGCACTGACTATTTTCTGTGACGTGGATGTGTGCCCATGCTCACTAACTATTTTCATACCCATGTGCACTGATTATTTTCCATGACGTGGATATGTGCCCATGCTCGCTGACTATTTTGTACCCATGTGCACTGACTATTTTCAATTTCATCTAAATGTCCTTCCTAACACCAGAATTTTAAAACATTTTGAACATAAACACTACCCTTTGATTTAGGACATTATATTTTTTCATTTAATTCAAAAACAAGTATCAAATTCTTGTCTTATGGTTTCAATTTAAGAACGTTTTTGAAATTTGGTCAATTTTAAACAGTGGTGCCACCTACATGTAGTATTTATGTTGTTCTACAATGTTGTGACAACGTTGTGAATGTATAGTTGTCACAACATTGTGAAAATGACGTTGTCAGAGCGTAGTTTTGTAATGTTGTGTGCATGTTGCAGCACAACGTTGCACCCTGACGTTGTGGAAACGTTATTAGTATGTGATTTTACAACGCAACCAATTTACAACCAAATTGCAACGTTGTATTTACGTTGTGTGTTTGCTGGGCCTCCCTCTCAAGAATTCCTGCATCCGCCCTGTATAGATTTTCCCTTGGTTCAAAAAAATCCTAGGATGCAGGTACTTTGCATTTTTTCTTTATTTTCGTTGCCCCTTCCTTCTTTGGTTAAACAGGCAAAGGCCAGTAGCAGAGTTATATCAGTTGCAGAGCATGTGCATCCAAAGGTTTCAGGTTTTGATTCCTGCCCCAGCTTCGCAGCGTTATGATATTATTTATATAATTACCAACGGCTATGGCTTGTGTGTAGAGAATTCTGTTCCCTAGGCAGAAAGCCTTTTTGTTTATAGGACGATAGTGTCGTACATGTAGTGTTCCTGGTTGAATATAATGATGTGTTCAAAAAGATTCTCTTCATACCAACCATGTAAGGAAAACAGTACTGTGCTTTTAGAGATCTCAAACCAGGGGTGGATCCACGAGGGGCCCAGGCGGTCAGGACCCCTCCCCCCCCTGTTGTGGTGGACCGCTAAAGAACAAAACAAAAAGATAGGCAAATGCCATGTGTGCATGTGTGAATGTGTGCCATTTTAGTACTTAGCCTATATGCTGACCCCCCTCCCCTTTAGGGAAGCCTGTATCTGCCTCTGTCAAACTCCTCCATTGAGGACCCTATCAGCATAGCATTGGCACTAAGAAACACACCCTAGCACTTCACATCAAGCACTGTTCATACGCATGCCAGAGACCTGTCAGGTTTATGTTCACTATCTAAGCCTAGATAAGGCCTTTTATAGGCTCCCGTTAGGCCTAAGCACACAACTAAAGCACGGTAACAGTAGGCCAAGCAAACAGAGCAAAAGGCACACATGGAATTCTGAACACTTGCAATAGGATATTAGCTGAAATGTTCATTAAAAAGTGTTTTTTAAAAAAATAATATCATTTCTCCTCCCCGTTTGATTTTACGCATTAATGCCAAATATGTGCAATATGATATATTATATTAGATAATATGTCAAATTAACCAGCGAAATAACAACTATTTTACTGAAGTACTTTTATGTTTTAACGTCATAATGTTAATGATATCTATTTTGATGTAAACTGGTAAATGGCTGTAGGCCTATTTCGTATACTCCCCCATCCCCCGCCCCATCCCCACAATGTATATGCTAGATATGATACGATTAAGAGCCAAACGGTCATACATCGTGATCAAGGCTTTAGGAGCTCAGTGGGGGGTCTCGGGGAACCAACTCCACTCCAGTACCAGATCCATGTGTCTTATCTGAAAGGATCCAGTGGATTCTGAGCAGCATTACTGTCCTATAGCTATTGTTCGGATGATCTGATGACTGACACTTAATACAAAGAAGTGACGTATACCATGTTTAGTTGTGTATTATATACTTGTTATTATTCACATTTAGCACTTATTCAAATAACAAACATACCATGTGGTAACTAAAAGCAATAATTATTGTTGTTCTAGTAACCATTGTCATGCAATTTTCATAGAATAAAGACTTATTATTAATAAAGTCTACCAGCCTTGTTATTCAAATATTTTTTCAATGTTTAGCATTTTATATTGTTCATGAACATGAGATAATTGGTAAAAACCCGGAAGAAAAATAATCCTAGTAAATGTACGGTGATTTATTTTTATATCAGTTTGTAAGAGCAGGAAGTTGTATGAATTAATGCGTGTATACAAGATTACCAAGTCTTTATTGGTGGGCACTTAAAATGGCCTCTAGAAACACAACCCAGTATTGTTGCTGTTTTCCATGTATTATCGCGCAATGGTAATTGCACTTGGTGCAATAAAGGACTATTATCAGATTATAATTATATAAAATAAAGAGGCCAGCAACTGGTAAATTTCCTGATACTATAGTATATAATAATTAACATTTGGGACATTATGGTCCTCACTGATCCAATGATTATCTTCCGATACAGACAGTTTTATATGATATTGATTACCAACATTAGTTTTCTTTTGGTTTGTTAAGTTTATGGGAATCCTATCATAACTACAAGTCCATGATCCTGGCTGCGGAATCAATGATATTCACTGAGAAGAATCATGATGGAACAGTGGTGTTTCCCATGTGTTTTGATGAAAATGATAACGTGGATCATTATCAGCATGCAGGCACATCAAAATTTAACGTTATTACGGAACCAACCTTGAGCTTCATGTCCTTTATTTCCCTATGAAATAAAGTGACTTTTGAAAAGTCTGTAAGTTGGTAATCCATTATACTAAAACGTCATTTCACTGTTTGAATCCACAAAAAGAACATGAATAAGTCTATGTTTACATAAATCTAATCCTTGTTTTCTTAGCTTTTAAAACACTTATTCCCACTTTTGCAATTTTGTGTCTATGCTTAAGCGGTGTCCAAGTCTATATAACATAATCCTGCCGGGTACTACAATCACTCGGGCACCTTGGCATATCCATGCCTAAAATGCCCCCTTAAAGGTACTAGAAAAGTAATATGGCCTTAGAGTAGAACACACAAAGGGAAATATATTAAAACAAATCAATCCCATTTGCCTTCACAAAATTAACTGCCGGCACATAACATATAATTTGTACACAGAATCGGATAAAGATAAATCACTATTATGATTATGATTAAATTTACTTGTATCTATCTCTTTTAATATTATTGAATATCTATTAATTTAGTACAATATGATCTGTGAAAACTATAGCTTTAGCCTAATTGAACGTTGTTATAGTAAATTTGAAATGAGAAGGACTTGCTAAAATTCAGATTTAAACGGCTCAAAAACACAGTACTATGGAATATGGTTTAATATTAAGCTATACAATTCACGTAACAATCTGCAAAACAAGGGAACCCCGGGTGTTTATGAAGTAGTAAACCCAAAAGAAATATAGGCTGAAAGATTGACCATAGAGAATGTTGATTCAACCAGTTTACTCTTGCCTTAATCAGTATCAGAGACCCAAGAACATCACTAAATCATCTTTATTGCTGTGCTTGAGATCTTGCAGTTAGCAAATACCAAACTAGCTGAGCACTACTAATTAATCAGCTTTTAAACGAATCAATAAGATCATTACAATGTGGCGGCTAACACCTCGATTCACTGCTACGGTATAATAAACAGCACTCTTGATAATTGTGGTTGGGTAATAAGGGGCTTGGCACTAATGGTATGGTCAGCCCTGCGATTATGTCACAGGTATGACAATAGGGGATTTTACGAAATAGTCGTAAACCGCTTTCAGTGTTGGGAATAGAGCACTGTTTGAAGTAATTGGTCACGCTCTTTACTACTCTGTTTTTGGTTACAGCAGCCACTGGCGCTGAAATTAGACATATATTTTAGATCAATGTGTATGTTTATTTTGGCAGCTCTTGATATTTTATCAAATTCCTTCTCAGAACTTCGACCTTAAGTGGTCAGTGGAACAGCTATATTTTTAATTACCAAAAAACATGCAATAGAATAATGAAATATGAACAAATGGTTCTTATTAAAGTTTGTTTAAAAAATAAGACGATCTTTCTAATGTGCATTTTTCGGTAGAGAAAGCTGTTTCCTATCTATCCAAACACATATTCTCTTAGTACCAGGACCTATAACACTCACAAATAATTATAGTTACTTACGGAAAGAGTAATTATGCAATGGAAAGATCAAAAGGAATGAATAAGTTGTTTTAAAGAGATTTTTTTATTAAAAAACTATCAGTAAAGTATACCGTGATTATTTTTAGAACTGGGGTCATGTCAATATGTATAGGCCTATAGGCCTGCCTCCATTAGGCTTGTGTGTTTTGTGATCTTTGATATAACCGCCAATATATATAGGCCTAAGCAGAAGTTCCGGCCAAATATCGCTATAATGGTGTTGGGCTGGAATGGTTGTGAAGATATTATTGTTTGTAATGGCAGAAGGAGAGATTGATAGCCACGTGGATTTTGTTCGACATGGTATAGGCCTATTTGATGATAATATTATGATTCAATAATAACTTGCAATTTGGTTTGCTGTGGAGAGTTAAGGCTGTAGTGATATATAGGCTACTACAGTAATGTATATGGCATATTGACATTTCAACGCTGCACTACATGGCTATGCAGTGGTAGTTTGATATAGAGTATAATATTGTAATAATCACCAATTTTTACAGGAGAGGGCAAACTCCACGTATAGCTAACAAAACCTCCCCTCTTCAACATGCCCCTTTAACAAGACCCCCCCCCCCCCCCACACACACACAGATCTTGTGCATTGGTTCGCTACTGAAATGAATAAAGAAATTTAAAATCTCTGCATAACGATAAATACTTCTCAGAAAATGAGCGTTGGTATGTTTATGAAGGTAGAAACCGTATTTGGTAAAGTGATTGTCGAAAACTGTGGTAGAGTTATGTTATGTAGTTGAGACGATCTTGCATTGTAATCCAATTCAATTGGTAGCAATTGTATGGATACAAACAAATGTTGGTGGATATCAGG
Organism: Lepidonotus clava; assembly: GCA_936440205.1. Classification (NCBI taxonomy): domain Eukaryota; kingdom Metazoa; phylum Annelida; class Polychaeta; order Phyllodocida; family Polynoidae; genus Lepidonotus; species Lepidonotus clava. Next base: position 20,609,230 of record OW387147.1, read on the forward strand.
CAAATTATCCTAACACATACATGATATTGGAACACAACATTAATTTCACGGACGGATTTGAAGAGAGCGAACTATGCAAATCTTACTATACTAAAACTTCGTGGAAATTCTTCCAAATCAGGACTGGCCCCCTACGACTTAATGCTGATAGCTTCAGCCCTCTTACCATGAAATGAACCTTCGCATGTATTCCCCTCATATCAAAACCTGTGTGCATGAATAATAAAATAAAGCACGGGCATGGTTTGATTGCCCAGCACACCATGCACCACCGTCGTTATAATGTTCAAGGGCTGTTTCCTAAACACATTTGAACTCCGCACATAGCTAAACCAAACATTGACCTGAGTTCTTACCCAAGCCAAGACCTTATGCAAATTACCGGCTTAAGTTGGCGAAATTCATATTAAGGCCTTAAATGCCTCCAGGCCGGTTGCTTTGATCAAGGCTATTGCGGTGGGTCTTGCTGGAGGTTTGGGGCAAGGTGTGGACTTTGAGGGCAGGTACCAGAAATGTTAATCTGGTAGAAGTCAATCAGTATGGGTAGGTGTCGGTTGTAAAGTCCTCCTATAACATTGGCGTGCCTTCAGAAAAACGGCCTCTGGAAACCGGTTTTAGATGTTTGCTTATGCGAGGTGTCTGTTGAAGCGGAATAAGTGACTAAGCCCTTCAATCTGGCCCTCTAATCTCACTTTCATGCCTTGGTGTTTTACTTCCCACTTGAGGGAAATCCCCATGCAGGCACGCATGCACACAAACAGAATGTTGTATACATGAATGCAAAAGTAGGAATGTTCAAAGCTTCAGTTTCAAATTTTCAAAGAGAATGCACTTTGTTATTGTTAAAGTTTTTAGAATTTATTTTCCACTTTAGTTACTTGATAGAATTGTTATGGTTTGCAAAGAAACGGTTCTTCTTCTTTGTGTTTTACTGCTCTGGGCTGCATGGGCTTGTGAAGCCACTTTTGACTGTGAGGGTCTAACTTAAATTTTACCAATTAAGCTAACTGAGGTGCACACGGCACACCTATTTGAATGATAAGATTATAATATGTTAAGCGAAGGAAATTACTCTACATATTGAATAATTCTTCGTAAATTTCTGGGAATATTATAAATTTTCACATTGGTTTTGAGACAAGAATTATTGCGCATTGTATCCTGTTCAACCATATTTCGAAATTGATGCAGCTTTGATTGATCTCTTCCAAAATTACGTCCCGAGTTTAACATTTCATATATTATCAGATACATCATTTTGACATGTCATCTATTCAAATATCATTACTTGTGAAAGAGATATTGCACGGATACAAAGTCAGTCGACGATCACCAGAGCCGGCTAATAGCTCAGACAAAAAGTTTTGCATGTACCCATGGACCTTGAAACGTTTGCAGTAAAAGTATTAATTGTATGTTGATTATACAGCAAATTTTAACAGTGTACATTATTTTCTAAACAATGTTAGAGGAGTGGGCCCATCATGTATATCGGCATTGTACAAATTGATAAATATGGAATAGAGGTATTTCTATTTTAAGAAAATTTTCAAATTTACAATAAAGGCGGTGATAACTAAAAGGTCTGGACATATGGCCTAGGTTTGGTAGTGGGATAATCTTCTCAACATCATCGCTCACCCCTTTATTAGGTATAAATCCCAGGTGGTAATCCGTTTACCACTATGGCAGGTAGATGTTAAAGCTGCCTTCTCAGGCTGGCCAGCCCTATCAAATAGGCCTTTGACATAGGTAAACTACAAAATGCTATATACATTAAAACTACTCAGAGGTCGAGTGGTTCGATCCATACTTCAATGAATATCATGCAGTGTGGTATTAAAGGGTAACAATATATAAATGTTGGAGGGGTTCCTTACCAAGTATAGTGTTATTTCACTGCGATTTGATATAAAACATTACTGTAGATCATTATAGTGAACTATTCGTACCGAAGTCATAACTCATTAGAGGACAGAATTGTATCATTTCCTAGAAAGAGTTAGAACTTTATTATAATTATCTGAAATTAGTATACATCTATCAGAAGCTCCTATCTGATAGATGTGTACAAGACGAAACAATAGCAAGAAAGTTCTTTCACACATTAATTTTTATGAAGCAGTTTAACCATTTTCGTATTTAGGACATGTTTTATTCAAACACTTTTCTTATATTAAAGAAGTAAGAATATAGGCCTACTGTTACTATGAAAACAAAACATAGAGTCTACTTGATATAATTTATACCCCTTAAACGTAATGGTTTGATCACAGCCAGCTTTGTCATGGATTACAACAAGAACAATTTCCTCTATCTTTATGATACTGTCCCTATTGATTAGAAAAAATCTTCCCAATAAAGCACATGCGTATTCACTACATATGTACAGAAACAGAATAAGAATAAAAGGAAATCACTGAATATAGAATAAGAACATCACATTATGTACCAAGTCACTTGACTGTTCCACTTTTGAAGCACCTTTTCCCGATACTTTGCTCAACAGTCCAGTATGTTTTCATATTAAATGAAGACTGAATGGTTGCAATACAGAATAGAATATTCTTCTACATAACTATATCTAATACCTGTCTTTCCCTATTTTCTGTACAAACTTAAATGGAACATGGATACAACTACAATTTCACGTCTGAAACAAAGAAATCATTCTTTGGATATTGTGGTAAGAAAACATTGATTAAAGTGTGACTCAAAATCTCTTGCCAGATTGATTCATTGTAGAACACCAATTGTAACCAAGCGATTGGCTGTGAAACTATTGTTTGTTTAAACATAAAAAATGGTTCCTTATATGCTATTCAATTTGACCATAGACTCAATTTCATCCGTTGGAGCAGAGGTTATTTCTATCGGAAAAACAACGATGTCATTGCTACATTTTCTTACAGCCATAACTTACGCTATCCCTCTTATGATTATTTGTTCTACAAAGAGCTACATAAGATGCAAATATATCATTCTTTTTAGAAATTGTTCATAGAACGGAATAACACATGAAGAAGATTGCATTGGATGCCCTAAACTCCATTTCTTTCAGAAACTGTATACTAGGGCCACGTCCCCACGTGGCGACTAAACCTCGGCGAGTAGTTATCTATGGTAGGCCAAAGTGCCAAACCTATCCAACCCCATTAGTGCCCCATAGTGCAGTATTCATCAGGGAATGCATGCACTTGGTCCACAGGTGGCGACTAAACCTAGTTGTGTATGGTGGCCAAAAAGTACCAGGTCCATGCATTCCCTAGTGACTACTGTTCTATGGGGCACTAATCGCCGAGGTAAGGATGGGTTTGGCACTTGGAGCCACCATAGACAACTAATCGCCAAGGTCTAGTCACCATGTGGGGACGCGGCTTAAGACACGTAAGATGCTTAGGGCCCAATGATCAAATGGTCAAATCAATGATACCTCTTCAACCAATCGTTACATTTCACTATAGCCTTTTGCTTGATTTCTTCTGGGGTTTCATCAATATCCTCCTTATTGCCCAGATCCTCAAACCTACTATCATAACCCACTGGTGTAATCTCAAATGTTTTTTCTCTGTTCCAGTTCTTGATGAGCAGAGGTTTGGCCACAGGTGGAGTTACCTTATAATGCCCCACCCCTTGGATCTGTCTATGGGTGCCCCTGAAGGGCGTAGTACTCGTTGTATTCACTGTATTATCACCCATCACAACGCTACCTGATGGACTCTCCTGGATGTTTGGAAGTCTCGTTCTGGATACCTGGCTCAAGGTGACTTTCACTTGGTCCCCATCCAGGGGGTAATACTCACAGTCAGTGCTGCCACCATTCTCCTGGCGGGAAGATGTGGTAACACGTAAAGTTATGGACGGTTCTGTATGTGTGGAGTGTTTGAGCACAATCCCAGCCCTAACCTTACACGAACATTGTTTGGGGGTGCCTTCAGTGTTTTTGTGGTATAAGTCCACTTTGTTTGGCACTTGCATATCACTGTCTTGTACACACACATCTGAGTCTGTATGGATCCTATCCTGCGATGTATTAGGCTGAGATTTCCCCTGTAGTTTTAGCTTATCTCTTGTCAGCTTGAGATGCCCAATACTCCTGCGCTTGTGAACAGGTTGCTTTGGGGAGTGTAAACTGGTCCTATTCTCTTTGTCCCCTGAAGTGGTTCTCGCATTTGACACATTGGCCTCAGATTGGAGAGCAATGTGGGAGGCAAGGGCATCATTTGTGCCACTTAGTTCATTCAGCTTTGAACCTGCCAGAGGCATTTCTGAGGCATCATGGTCCCCCATATCACTATTTAAATCACTATTACCTTCCCCATTGTCCTCTACTTGACCAACTGCCCCCATTTCCTTCAGGGCGGCTTGGGCCTCAATCGACATGCGCGAGAACATGTTCATACCACCACGCGACGATGTAGGCACCGCGCCGCCGCCATTTTGATTCCCACCGGAAGCCTTTGGATGCTGTTGCTGCCGACTTCCGGTTACCGCGGGATAGGTGGCGCGACGTCGGCTAGCGTCGTAAGGAAACGTTTGTGACGTCACACCCGTTCGGCTGGTATCCGGTCCGTTTGCACTTTCGGGCGGTACCAGTGGAACGCGAGCTATTTCCGTTTTGGCCTTGCTGGGCGGACGCGCGAGACTTGATTCACCATCTGTGGTGGCGTTGGGGTCCCTAGGGCTGAGTAGATTCCCCAATCGAAGCTTGTACGACGTCGAGCCCTCCTTGTTCGCGTTCGCACCCCCATCCTTTCTATTGGAATCGTGGCTTTCCTCCAGGGTATGCGCATGCGGACCTGCTGAGAAGGAGTTGTCCAGCCAGGAGCGTCTGAACGCTGGCCTGTCCTTTTTGGTGGTGGTACTGACCGACGCCCGAGTGGTGGCACCACTGTGCCCGGAGGAACGCCCAAGGGTGGCGGCGGTCACGGATGACTGGTGTCGACCATTGTTTTCCCGGTCCCTTGGCCTCCTGGGTCTCTCCCTTGGACCACCAAGGAAGCCTCTGTTCCTCCCGGCCCAGCCGACGGGCAGACGCCAGCTGGCGGGAATGGCGACCGGCCCTGGAGGAAGAACACTTCCGTCTCCTCCCGCCTCCAGAGAGCGACCCACCGGCTCCTTGGACCCTCCGTGGTCCCGTATGCCTCTCACAGTATCCTCCTGGTGCTCCTGTAAAGTCCGAGCCAGTTTGTGCATAATCTCCTTCTTATATCGCTCATATTGCGTCTTGGGCATCGTCCTCCTTTTGTGCAGTACACTCACAGAGGTGCTTAGGTTATGATGTTTTGGCGGCAGGATGACCCTAGTCCTCACTAATCCATTGCTTCCACCGACTGCGCCTTCCGGTTCCGGTTCCGCCGACGACGACGTCGTCGACACCCCCAACCAGCCCCCTTTACCAGCATAGACGTGCTTGAACTTAGACAGGAGCTGCGCCTCAGGGGTGGTGTCAGACCGGAAATCCCCTGACCCCGGAAGCTCTAGTTTTCCCGGCGCGCTCAAGAGGGCGCCACTGGTGTTGGTATCACCGGAAGTGGACGTTTCAACCGCTGTTTCGTAGCCATTGTGGTTCACATCGTCGGCGGTGCGCGATCTTGATATGGCGCCTGTCTGGTGGGATGTTGCGTTGTTTCCACCTGAGGGTAGGCTGCTTGATTTATTTTGTGAGGTATCCAGGTATCTCCTTTCTTTGGTTTTATTCTGTACATCTTCCTCTGAAACTATTAGAAAGATAGAGTTTAGTGCATTGTCAGTGTACCATAATGAATATCGATAGACAAATAATATGTGTAATATCAAACACCGACCTGATGGTCTGCTAATTTCTGCAAAAGATTTGATGAAAAACACATAGAACTACGCAAATAGGCGCAATTTCCATTTGTTTGAAGTGAACGATACGTGTAACATAACGACTAACAATCTTAGTATGAATTATTAAAGCACAAGCACAAGTCCAAACTCCAAACCTTCTTTGTGGGTGTTCATGAAGGGCATGACTCAACTATTGTACACATACTGTGATACACTATATCCAAATAAAACCATTGGTTCACACACACTGCTGACTGTGAACAGTATGGTATAATCTATAACTAAACCGAATACGCTCGTTCCCTATATAGCTAACGATTATAAGAATATATATCACAATATGACGGTTGAGAGTGGGTGCTGCTGAAATTAACTTTAAATCTAAATTTCCTCAGAGGCTCAAATTGCTTCTATATTCTAAAATAATTGGTGCTTACCGTTATTCTCCTCGACCGTATAGCCATTGGGCACTCTCTCCAGGCTTGGAACACCTGTGGTCGCGTCTGACAGGTGGGAGAGGTCGCGCCTGGAGGAGGGGTTGGAGGTGGCAGTTGGCGAGGTCTCCTGCGGCACCCCCGCCGCCCCTGCTGCCCCCCGCCCGCCGGCCATGGCCCGCCCCCTGCTACCACCTCCAGGTGCGCCGCCTCCAGGGCCGACGGACACCGTCACCGCTGGCCCCGCCACCGCCGCCGCCATCCCAGCACAGTGCTACCTGTTACCTGAGGCTCTACCTGCAGGGGGTCCCTCCAGGGTCAGTCTGGCGCTACTGGAACCGTTCCCGGGACTGGCTCCACCGCCGCCGCGACCCGGCTAAGCCTCCACGGTCAGTAGTAGACGCACGGCCGCCAGCGCCCTTGCGGAAGGCCTGGCCCAGTAATGAGTTCATATCGGCGGCAGATCAACTGGTCTGTGTGTGTGTTGTGTGGTTGGAGGTGTGAGCCTAGTTGGACACTGGAGTAATGGTTAAGGCTGGGCTAGCTAGTGTTGGCAGCCTGTCCCCAGGCCTGCCGCGCCACCTCTGATCGTTACGCCACAGGAGGGAGGGTAAGACCTAACTGTTGGTTGGACCTAGCCATTGGTGACTCAATGTTGTATTGCTTATAAGGTGTTTAGAGGGGGGAAGGGGGGGGGCACTTATTTCCCTTTTATTGATAAGGTCGGTGGCCCTGGGTAGGACTTCCAATAAGTAATTGTTGATTACTTCAGAATGTTGATGATCAAAATCTCTATGTATGTCTACGTTAAAACGTATCATTCGCATTTGCAATATGTCTGCGAAAGTTTCAACATGGCGAAATTATTTTTCACTATATTTCAAACAGTCATGTTGCCATTATGACGTGAATTAAAGTACTTACAGAAGATATCCATTACCTAGATCAACCCGTCAATGTTCACCTTATTTATTTGTATACATGTTAACTATATTTTAAGACTAAGGGATAAGAAGAGACAAGATTTTATCCTACTCAACCAAGGTTTTGTAACGTTGTTTACAAAAAAGTTACCCCCTCCCCATTTGCATTGCCGGTTTATAACACCTAAGTCCGTCTTAACGTGCATGCCTGCAAACACCCGTCCCGTACCCACTCTCCACCTTACCTTATAAAGTTTTTAGTTCATACAAAATAACTTCCTTATAGTTCAAGTTTTCAGATAACCAAAAAAACTTTATTGCACAATATTATGATTGAATTTATGAATTCAAAAACAGATATAGCAGATATAATAATCATTTCAAATCTCAATGTTGCAGAAAGCTGGAATGGGTGTTTTGGATAGAGACAGCCAGACAGCCCGCAGAAGAAAAGGGAAATGAAAAATCCCTTGCTTACACTTTCACCGCCTGCTTCTCAGTCCCACACCCATGCCTTACCCCTGACGCCATCTGGAGATTAATATGTACATAGTTCCAGCTCTCCTTCCCGAGGATTGGTTAATCAATGCTTGCAATGCTTGAGCTTTATATAATTTAGCTCATAATTATACAGCTATTTAAGTTATGTTTGATTTTCAGGAGAATTGTCAAAGGTAAAACATTCATAATAATTATTAATTAGTTGTACCATAGAACTGTAGAGGTCGTACAGTTCTATGGTTGTACTAGTTGTATCGAAACTCACTTAGGCACACATGTCGAATTATATTCCCAGATTTGGGAGAACTAGTCTTCATAATTCGTAACGTTTGTTATGAACATTTGTAAATGCATAGGCCTACATGGTGATGTCCATGTCATTGTAATGTTATGCATTATTTATTTTAGACAAATGTCCTCTTTCGATACTATTGTTTTTCTCAGAAATATGCAATATTTCACATTAGGGATACCCAAATATTTACATTATCATAAAGGTCACTATAAGTAGCGCTTAGATATGACTGATGTATATAATCAATATCTTTAGAAGAGCACACACATTAAAGGGGATATCATTATGTGCGGTGATACATAATCAAAATCTATATTATTGTATGTACGGTGATTTATGTCTAAATTTATCATATATATTGAAATATTAATTTTGTTATCTATAGAGATACAATGATAAAGCGATTCTTTTCATCGTCCTGCCGTATCTTGATTTCATAAAGCTTCTTGTGGTGTTATTTACATAAAGCCGTCTCTGGAAACAGCCAGCGAAGGACATAGGTGAAATATTATATTAACTGAGTAAATTGCATAAATTAATCAAACTTTATTAAATTATTTGTGTTAAGATTACATCAGACAACTTCTTTTATCCATCTGCTATGATATATATAATCAACAGTTGTATATCTTATAGAACAAAGAACAACATCCAAAATGTCACGTATAAGAATTGTGTTTATTTATTGATATACAAAGACATGTTATCATCTTTCTAACACAGGGATGTATCGGCCTTATTTTATCGTCATTTTCAAGGATTAATATCGTTTTCTTAGTTGGCAAGAGTCAAGCAATCGTTGTGCAGTGCTGAACTACTATATAATGCACGTGGAATGATCATATAATTCTGATACATAGGAATATTTTGTGGAAAAAAACTCTTCCCGTGCCCACCACTTATTTTCATCTAAAAAACATCAAACGACCAATCTCAAGTCCCACATCCTCACATATTTGCAGAATATTTTGTGCACAAAGACTTAATTTTCTCTCAATTTTTTTTATAGATATTGTCCGGTGGGAAAAAACCTTCCTGAAACTAGGTTAAAATCTTATTGATCTAATAATATAACCATTTTCTAACATCTCATCAATTAACAGCATCAGAATGTATGTCAAATATCAGCATACGTCAAATGTTAAAGTTAATCTAGAACAGCCTGACTTTTCTTTATTTTAGATCAATACTCCTAGAAGTATACATTTTGTCCTTTATTACATGCATTGTATGATTAATCCTAATGAAGGTAGTAAAACGCCGAAACTAGTCGATTCGCCACTGATTCCATGTCAAATTAATAAAATCAATTCAACTACACTCCGTCGTTTGGTTTGGTGTAGATTCAACACATTTATTGTATAATGAATGTGGTTCAAATTCATCAAAAAAATCTAGAAGGGTCCAGTACCTTAGAAGCCCTTTCATTCATTCACAAATCATAAGTAATATGTAGCATTTCATCAATATACCAGGAAACATCTATATACATAATTATATCAAACTAAAAAGATTATTCCTCGTGTTCTTCAAGTGTTAGAATTTATTGTAACAGGTTGACTCTGTACTTGTGCAGGGTTTGCATTGCTCACAAATTGAGAATATGGAGATGCAGAGTTGATTGTCCCAGCAGCTCCACTAGCAGCAGTAGCAGCAGATTGGACAACAGATATAAGATCTAGGGCGACGACAGACAATGCTATAGTAACCATGAAGGTGATGGATATAGCCCCAGCTATGACAGAAGATTCAGCCTCTTCAGCTGTGTATTCAGTGTATGTATACCTGGTCCTCTGTGCTGCACTGGTTGCATTCCCTATGAATGGAAAAGTGAGAAATCATCATGAAAGATGTGAGAAGAACATCCCATTGGGAGCTGTTTTAGCTTTGTAGATCTGGGTCTATATCTTCGTAACTTGTTTCAGTTATTAGGCTCATCAGGTGAAATTTTACTAGTGTCGTCCTCATTAATATTTTTTCAAGGTTATTTTCAAATGACATTCTTTTGGTGACAAGATAGAATCAGGTATTATGAGACGCTAATCTAATTTCACCTGATTAGCCTAATCCTTGAAATCAATTATGAAGATATTTGCCCTGGTCATCAAGATGCAGCTTAATTGCATACATGTTCTCTTATGTTGTGACATGAGAATAGTTGCAATTTTGGATAAAACAATGAACATTAAGCATTGTACATACACAGATAAGCTACCATCAATTATAGACTTTACATGCCGTTATAGTTGCAGATTGTTAACATTACAAACATAGAAAAAACGATCTGTCAGGAGGTGACAGAAAAGTTTACATCCCATAAAATTCCAAACGGACGAAAATGTATGGGAAAATAGTTGTTTGGCATATTGTAGTATTGTAATAATGAGGCTGTTTCTGCTGCATAAAATTTGACTTAATGGATCCAGATTTTGAAAACGGTGCAAAAAAAGCTATGGAAAGATCATTTTTGAATTTTACAGGACTTTTACAAGAGCCTTTCAGGAAACCTTTACAATTCTGGAAAGCTCACCTTTACAAGATCACTCCATGAACTTGCACCTCAAAGGCCCCATTTACAAAACTCAGTAAAGGTCTATTTTGTGCAATGATTTACTCACCCTCAGAACAAGGAAGGTCACATTCTTTGCTGATTTCCAGCTTGCTGTGGTTGCATGGCCTTCCTCCATGTTGGTGTGGGATGCAGGTTGAGGTACTGAAGCTGGACCCAATGTTGCAGGTTGTGTAATCAGCCCCAACAGGAGGTTGGCATTCAGAAAAGTTAGTCCATGGGGTCATCACTCCGTCTATTGGACAGGGAACTGCCTCGCATGCCATATTTTCCTCGGCAGACCCTATTTGAAAAAGAGAACCATATATATCTATTTAGGTGAATGATATACATAGTTGCTTAAAGCTGATGAACTTTGATTGCTGCTGTCCTCGGAGTCGAAAGTTAACCCTTTGAAAATTATGAGTGGCGGATACCCACGTTTGCCGCATGTTAGAATGAAAATTGTTATACAAAATGGATTCAAATTTATAAGCCTGTAACTACGTGCAACAATGAAAATTGGTTACTATAGCGATAATTGTATATATATTGCCAGAGAAATACATTTACTTTACTGAATTATCTTGAAACGTTGGGCTCTTTTTTCTGTAATGTATTATAGACTTTATTCCACTAGTATTTGCTTGCAATTGTGGTACCATGAAGACGCAAGCAAACTGCTGCAAACTTGCCTGCGGAAGGGTATAGCAAGGTGGAATATAGGTACTTGTGGTACTTAATTGCTTGTGAGACTTGCTATTTTATATAGGTTTCCTGTGAACTGCTTGCTGTCGGGGATGCCAACATATTGATATCAAAACTGCAAATCGCTTGTGGTACTTAGCGACCACAAATGCTACCTACCGCAAAACGGAATATAGCCTTAAAGGGTTAAGAACGGTAATAAAGCTTACCTATACAGTCATCCCCATTGAATCTAGGAGGGATACATTCGCGCCTTTTCACAGCTCTCTCAGTACCACAGTGAGTGTCACACGTGGACACAACAGTCCAATTAGTCCAATAGCCATGTATGGGATCATCTGAAAAAAGGAAAAAGAAAAACACGGCTAAAGTCCTATGGGCACCACGTATTGGGAAAAAGGATTCACTTTCCTAGAATTTGACAAATGTTTCCACCCGTGTTTAGGAACTTGTCATAAAGGAATGTTTGCAGCTTGATCATTTGGTAAGTATACTTTTTTTTATTTTATTTTTTATTTGTACTTTTATTTTTATTTTATTTTTATGATTTCTAAGCTAAATAAAGGCTCTAGAGCCATGAATAGGCATTTCCATAAGGCTGGAAATCCAAGAAACTGTCACATATGTAGAAGAGAAGGGGAAATATATAAATGTATATAACTATGCATGATCTATATGTCTAGATGCAACTATATATGTATGACATGTTGAAGTAGTAGTAATAGTAGTAGTGGTAACATAAATGCAATGGCCAAATACTCCCAACTATAGGTCTGCATGGCAAAAAAGGGCTGTTTTTGTTTTTCAGTTCTATTTTGAGCTCTCCTTTCCAGAGATTTGTAGTAAGTTTTTTTTTATATGAATCACATAAGTTTACTGGTGGGGGAGTACATGATTGATGACTTTTTAATTTTCTAAACATATTTTGCATGTCAGTTGTGGCCATTTATCATCTGAACATATCTTATATTTTTTCCCCTTTGTTCCCATTAATTATTACATTCATTAGCAATGTCACATGGGAGGATGCTCATATTTTAAAAACTTGTGTCGTCTTTGTCAGATTTACTCCCATTTCTTTATTAAAATACTTGTGCCTGACAAACAATTTTGGTATTGAATGATAGAAAAAAATATACTGATTCTAAATATACCACTTTTATTCTTATCATAACATTATTAACAGCGCTATGTTTTTAAGACTGGTAGAAGGACCAGATATTTCAAGTTTTTCAGTCCTTTCTTGCCCTGCAGACCTGGCATGTTTCCTGCTTTGTGTGTGAGAGGTCGAGGGTTCTATCCCCAAAGGGGCTGGGCTTTCTATTTCTTTGTTTCTATTTAATTACCACATTTCAAGAAAGGGTTATCTTTTTTATTATTAAGTTATTGTAGACCATTAAGTTATTTAAAAAAAGAAGATACAATGGAATCATATAGGTATACTTTATGAATTAATTCCATTGTGTAATATCAATCATATATTGATAGCAAAATCACGATAAAACTTAACTGAAGAATGGAACTGTTCTTCAATCACATTTTAAGGGGGGGTGTGGGCTTTTTTGGCCAAAATTTCGATTTTTTAAAATATAATAATGTTCCTGCCCAAAGGGCTTTTTGAATTGCACACCCCCCTTTTTGAAAATTCCTGATCCACCTCTGAGAACGTTCTTTAACGTTCCAATAACGTCGCAGTGTGACGTCACAATGGGAGGTTGCAGCAACGTTATTGGAAGCCATCAAAATAACGTAACAAGAACCAAATCAGAACCAAACAGAACGTTGCTGCAACGTTATTATAACGTTGCATGCATGCCTGGGTAGGACGTCGTATTGGGATATTCATAGCAAAACACACTCTCAACTCTATAGGTTATGTCACTTTCTAATAGATATTCTACATCATAGGGACCTGAGGGTTGCAATTAGATAGAAGGATTAAAATAAGAAAGAGACTTACGTTTACATTCTGGGAAATTGCTGCTCCATACTCCACCCTCGACACACTCAATATCTGTGTTATTAACCAAGTGATAGGGCCCAACACATTCAAATATCACTCGTGTGCCCTGCCTTGTTCTATTAGGCGTGATTAATTTACCTTCTGGTATTGGAGATATGGGTGGACAGTCCTCTGTTACAAAATAAACACAGACAAATGTTAGTTAAAGAGGAAATGCAACTGAAGTAAATTTTTTCAGATTTTTATATAGTTTCTGTATCACTATATTTAGATGTACTATATTAACAATAACGATGATTCATTTTATGTAAACGATACAGGCTTGGCATTTTCAAAACTGTTTAAAGTATAGAAACCTGCTATAAATAGCTATAAATATATGCTATAAATGCTATAAATATATGTAATAATTTTGAGTCTTTTATGTCATTGTGTGACATCTATGTCACACAACTTAAGTGTATTTCACTATGAAATATTGCCTTGTACTTAACACTATCTAATGTATTTCTGAGATAACGCCTTATTGTAAGAAGATATATACTATCAGTGTGTTGGAAGCTGGAACATAATATTAAAACAAAATACATCTACATAATTATGAATGGCTGTTGCGTGTCTGGCCCTGAATGTGGGGCGAGGCACATTAAAGAACACAGGCCTCAGTCAAAGTGTAGGGGTATGGTCTCTACCACCTAATAGATATGATCATTTCATAGATATATTTATGATCATCAAAAAGACAGAATTGTCACAACCTTGTTCTCGCCATAATTTAACCATAGATGTTGATGCGGTGTTAAACACCAATAACCAACAAACCAATCTACATAATTATAAATCACTTACTCAGACAGTGGGGCTGGTCACTCCAGGTGCCATCAGCTTGACAGAGGACTTGCTCTTCTCCCTGGAGAATACTGTAACCAGGGGCACAGTTAAATCTCACATATGATTTGTAGGCAGGCACATTGGGTGAGGTCACATTTGGAGTAACCGAATGGTTGTAGCTAAATTCACTGCAGTTTATAGCTGAAATGAACATAAACCACAAATAATTATTACAGATACTTTACATGCCCTGTCTTTCGATGTAACGACAGTTATCTAAAAACTTTACATAACCATACTGTCATTATGTCACCATTTTTCTTCAATAATAACAATATTACAGTAATTCAATTTGCATTATAGGCCAGAGAAAACTATACAATAATATTTTGTATATAATCTTTACAATCATTTTATATTGATACTCAAAGAATACATTATGGGAACTATTTTAACCAGCTAAAACGTATTTTTCCTTAAATAGCAAGAAAGACCCTTTCTATTTTTCCTTCTATAAAGCATGTAAACTCACGTATGCAGTCAATTGGTGGTTGCCAGGTACCATCAGCAGAACAAGTTAAAGTGGTGGCCCTTTCAGTGTTATCAAAACTTAACACGTATCCAACATCGCACATTATCCCGCGCACATCACCATATTTACCAGATATGCCATCAGTGGAGTTAGAGTAAGGCTTGACAAGGGTGTTGCATGAAATCCCTAAAATATAAAGCAACAATAATTTAAAAGAAAAATTGTATCGTTCTCATACCAGCACCGCGCATCAGCCTTATGGATGGAGGGAGCATAACTCAAACACACCCTATATATATACGTAATGCCAAAGTGTTGCACCCAAATTAGATCATGTGATAGGGGTATTGGTTACAAATGATAACTTACCAACTTTGTATTTCCCATAATTATAGTTTTTGTTAGGGGAATTCACCCCAAAGCCATGAATAATTAAGAAGCATAGATAGGAGGCGGTTCGGGCGTATATGCCATTTATGGGCCACCCCAATGGTCGTTATGTGCCATTTGAATAGTATTACTTTTTCTAGGTTATGATCAGTAACAATTATAGTCCTTAAGTGTCATCCCAGGAGTTATTTTGCTCCATACCATCAGTCAATATGGGCCCAGCCAGTGTTC
Source organism: Lepidonotus clava (assembly GCA_936440205.1). Classification (NCBI taxonomy): domain Eukaryota; kingdom Metazoa; phylum Annelida; class Polychaeta; order Phyllodocida; family Polynoidae; genus Lepidonotus; species Lepidonotus clava. Next base: position 20,624,400 of record OW387147.1, read on the forward strand.
GTTATTAGCCACTTATAGAGTATAATGTGTTCTAGGTTATGGTAAATTACAATTACAGGCCAACATATGGTGCTTAAAGGTCACTGACATAGTCAAGCCTTCACCATGCAAGATTTAAGGACGTTTATTTCTTCATTTTCTTTCTGTCTCTGGGGGTAAGTTGGAGGGTATAATCCAGTGAGAAATGATTATATTAACTAACTGAATTTCCAAATGTATTTGGGCATGGGTAGTAATCTAGATACAGTTAGATATATCTCTCTTTGTAACCATCCCTTGGGTTCAACACTAAAGCTAACTTGTCCATTTTTATTATCCCATATATGGTGTTGTATGATGGATGTGATATAAAGAATATAACTGATTATATAATTATGCATAGCACAAACCTTTCATGATGGTATTTGGCCTATAAGTCTACTGACCTGTACCAACACTGGTCTATTACATGCTGGTATCACAGGATAGTTCATCTCTTTATTTTGTCACAAATTAGGATAACTGTTTTTATAAATCCATATTTTACCAGTTACTTCCTGCTTTTCGCAATTGAATTGCTACATCCGGAAGATTAATAAAAGAAAATATCATCAACTAGGAGAGTGTCCCATGTTTTTTTCTTTTTTCATCAGAGTGTTACTTTTCTTTGGGGAGGAAGACAGTAAGACTTACGTCCACATGCCACTTCTGGATAGTCTACTGTTCCGTCTGTAAGGCAGCTAACAGATATATTAGTTATGGAACTACCATCTCTTGAGTAGCCCTCAATACAATTTCCTTTCTTGGTTTCTCCGGCATATAAGCGGGTACCAACGATGTCTGTGTGATCAATGCTTATCTGTGGACATTGGATCTCTGAGAGAGAAAAAATAATGGGTCAGATAAGATGTCAGCTGTTAATAAAGTCAGGCCTGCTATTATGTGGAAGAATATTGTCAGGTTCTGAACATACACATGCACACATATTATATGCAAGCATGATTATTGTAATTATATGTATCGGATCTCATTGTAGTTAAGGGGGTTTGAAAAGTTTTTAGATATAGCTTCTTTCTTGAAAGACAGAATCATTGAATAAAAGAATACGAGATTTCTCTGAATTTTATTGTGAGCTACATAATATGGTCGCTGAGGAAACAGACACCTATATTCCAAGATCATCACAAAATTGCATATGGTAAATATGGAAATTTGAAAATGGTATGAAAATAGTTGAGAAGGATATCGTTACCAATAGATAATGATATAAGGTATGGAAGAGTGGTTTAAATAGATGCAAGAGATAGAAAACATAGCATAGGGAAAAGGGAATATACGAATGATTGAATGATGTACAATGTACAATTTTAACTATGAGGGAATTATGAACGCATTAGGCACATCAAAATAATATATTATTAACATGAGGACTTACATCTGATAGCCTTAATTGTATCTAGTCATTATTTATGTTTTAAACAATCATTATAAAAGATCAAACAAAACATGCAACTATGGAGAAATGGTGCAACTGCTCAAAGCAAACTATCGCTTGAAACTATTTAAGTAACTTACTTATGCAGCCTTCTGTGTTATTCCATGTACCGTTTGCTAAGCAGATTGCCCAGTAGCTTAAACCACCAGACTCTAGCTTATAGGTGCTATCGCACACTACCTCGGCTTTGTCATTGTATTTTTTGCCACTGATAGATGTACCTGATGAATGGGCAGCACCCTGGGTAGGGCAGGGTTTTGCTGTGAATGACAAAAATGTAAAAAGTTGTGTAATCTTGAAACACACATCCTACCCTGAGGTATATTGTACTTAAGAATTTGGTCGTTGATAAAAGAAACTTTTATGAGAATCAAAACCAATTCAAATCTCAGCTTCATAAGTAGAATACTTATTACTATAATAAATATTATTTCTTGTAAAACAATCAATGCTTCATTCATACATACGGTTGCAGGAAGCACCTTCTGGAAGCCACTTTCCATCTTTATTGCAGGTCAGCTGTGCGGATTGGTTTCCAGTGTTTGTGACATGGCCAGTTATGCAGTTTACTTTATGCTCAGTTTGAAGATAACCCACCGGGACATCTTCAGTAAATCTCCTCAGTTCCTTGGCTATCGGCTTACATGGCCTTGCTGTAAATTACAAAAAATATGTAAATGGTTCATTACTATTGTGAATAAGCTGCTACTTATGTCATTATCAGGTTGGGGCTACCATCCAAAAACATTTACGGCCCTGTATTACAGAATGTGCTGATATACCCGGACTTCCTGATACTTCAGAGCAACATGTGAATTCAGTGGAATTTGACTAATTTACATGACCTCAGATAGTCACTTTTAGAACAAACTATTATTTCTTTTCTGTATATATAATTTAATATTGGGTAAATCTAAGTACAATAACCGACAAGTTGTGTAGTAACCTCATAGAAGTCTCTCAAATTGTATATCATTTCTTATCATTTTATCTATATTTATAGTTTTAACCCTTTCCACACGCCACCATTTCATTCATGATTTAAAAGACTGCCAGTGTACTCAAGTAAATAGTCTCAAAATACGCCACATATAGCACACATGAGCCCTATATAAGCTCCATTTGACCTATAAAAACTTATTTACAACCTTGTAAATGCTTGATATACTATGTTATGGATGTTTTCAGCGTTTTGGAACAGTAACAGGTGTTTTATCCTTAATACTTGGCTTTAAATTCACTATTTTTGCCTTCATTGAAAAGATGCTCCAATGCATCTGGCGTGTTTTTGCTGGTGATGCCTCGAAGCATCTGGCGGGTGGAAAGGGTTAAGGAAATAGTTCTCCCAAAGGATACAATTTTAGCCCTTCCCTGAAGCCACCTGAAATAGTGAGCTTTACTATATAACGCTGGGGTTATCTCTAAATTAGACCTATATGATGCCAGTCTCATTTTGCAGAGTATATCAATTTTTTAATGATCTAATTACATTAATTTTATTTCCCGAGTATATATTTTGATAATTTTATTCTAAAATTGATTTTACAGATGATGCATTGATGAATCTGGTGTCCCTAGTGTGGTGATTAATTAATGCATCTGGTGTCCCTAGTGTGGTGATACATTAATGTATCTGGAGTCCCTAGTGTGGTGATGCATTAATGCATCTGGAGTCCCTAGAGTGGTGATGAATGAATGTATCTAGCATCCCTAATGTGGTAATGCATTACTGCATCTGGCGTCAGGAAAGGGGAAACAGCTGCAGGATTCAGTAATGTTGAATTAGACTAAATATAGTTATATTGCCTGTAACATTTAAATCTTAATCAAGACATGAAACAGTAAGTGAAAGAAATGTTTGTTTGGGTCTCATTGACCCATGTATATTAAAATGGTAAGTCTGATCTCTACCATTTGATTAAATCAGGCGGGGGAAAGGTATACGAGGTTTATTTGAGATAGTTTGAGATCTCCCCTTTATCTCCAAAGAGATTGCCTCTTGAACGTAGAAATCAAAATGGACGTCCCGTTATTCTGGGACTGATATTCCAGGACAGACTGTTTTCCCGTGGTAGCCCCAAGTTAATTGTTGGACACCATTGATATAGCCTGATTTGGTTGATCTTGATGTTCATGGTGACAATCGATGGTTAGCTTATATCAAAATGAAACAAGGGATTATTGTTTTCTCCATTATTTTGCTGTAAAAAAAGCATTTTTCTCTAAGGATAATTAACACATTCAAAATTAGAGATGCAATTATGCACTGTTATACAACGGTTACAATGAACAGACATATGGAACAGTCTTTCATTTGAGACAATATTCTACATACCAATTATGCTATTGTCTGTCAGCAAAACTTAAAAGCTGCATTGATAATGCAAAAGCCTTTGTTTTATCTATTGATCTTTTCGTGATATACACTGTTGTGTACTATTGGCATCAAATCACAAAACAAAACAAAACATTGAGTGGTGAAATACAGGATTTGAGGAGTTATACCCCATTAAAAACATAAGGTTATATTTAATCAAACTCACGTTGGCATGGTTTCAGTGTGCTCCACATGCCTGTAACTGTACATTTTGTGGTGTAATAGTAGCCTTCGTCTTCTGTCATATAACCGTCCTGACAGTCTATTTGTTTTAGCTTAGGATAATCTTCATCCAGGTCTTTACCAGCTTGCATTGTAAAGGCTGGTGCTGATGCATTGCAGCGTACAGCTGGAAATATAATGAAACTAACATGGTAGCAATTTCCAATATCATATGAGATGGGATGAGAAGGCCAACTTAGGAGCAAAAATTAAACTAGGTTTAAAGGACATCTTATGGTAGTTATCGTGTTTATCAGCTTAATACAAAGATATCTTAGGATAATTTCGAGAGGAAATTTAAGATATGATTTTTGTCTTGAGAATAAGATTAGAACACCCTAAGGATTTATAGATGAATTAAGTTCTTTAAAAAATAATACAATAATTATCATCAATATTACGCAATACTCACGAATGCAAGTGTCTGAACCATTCCATTCTTTATTGCCCATACACTGAAGGTGAATGCTTGAGAGGCCAGAGCGAAATACATAGCCCTCTTTGCATTGCAGGGTAATTTGATCTCCATACCGTCCTTGGTGATTGGAGGCATCCGGATCCGTTTGCAGCATTTCAAGAGCTTTACAGGGCACACCTGCATGAGAGGAACAATGCACATGTGGTGAACCAAGGTAAAAAATACACATTGGATTTGTACCCTTTTCTTCTTTCATTTCTTTTCTACGTGCATATTCCCAGATTGCCGGGCGCTTCACACATCAGGGTTTACAGCATTGTATGGTTATGGTTGTATGGTTTGTATGATTTGTATGGTGAGCTGTTTCCTTCTGTGGAGCTATGCTTGAGGGGAAACCTGCCACCGGGTGTTATACCCTACTCATTTCGAAGAGTGGCAAGGGGTCTTTTATATGCAATGTCCCAAAGACAGGGCATCACATACAACAGCCGTTGGCACTGGTAGGCCTTTGATGACCCAGTTGTTGTGCACTGGGGTGGAGAGTGAGCGAAAACATTGGCGTCGCCAGGACTTGAATCCCCGACCTTCCGATCACGGAGCGAGGACGTTACCGCTGCTCCACTCACTCGACAAGAGACCCGGAAGTACGCACATGAAATCTCAGACCCCCTTTCCCCCTTGATGCGTACATACTTAATGGCAGGCCCCTTATCAGCCCAAAGAATGATATTCCCTGCATGGGGATATTCCCTGAAATTACTTCGGTTACAGGAGTGGATGTATGTAGAAAGCATAATACATATGTACCGCTTGTCACTGTTCGTGAAGTTTATATCCAAACTAAAATACTGACCCCTCCCCGTCTTGGATCCACAGGTTATCAAGTTAGGCCTACTTACATAACCTATTATCATAATTATTAATTTGGAATCTAGTACTGCATAAACTAGAAGATCTTATTGTAACTGCGTCAATCCAAAACGATATTTCAATTTAATTATCTCCCTTCCTGTCTTAAACATTTTGTAAATCATTTCTCTCTATACCTAGCAATATAACAAATCATTTTCCTCAATTGAAACTTTGCACATCTTTCGAAACGACAATACTATTATCTATGTTTCTACTTTATGTGAGTCATTTTATCAAGAAAAGAGCACTTACGTGAACAATCATAAACACCCGTCCAGGTCTTTGTCTCCAAGCATTTAACAGTAAAATTTGGCCTTCTAAGACTGTCTGACACATAACCATAATCACATTGTACATCGAGTGTTTTGAGGACTAACGTTGTAGTGTCGGTAACATTACTATTTGGGATCGTGAGCAAATCACAGCGAACATCTATGGAAGAAATGTAAGTAAATGTTCAATGCAAATATAAAGTATTAAATGGAATATACATGTTAGTATGAAAAGGTAAAAAGTACATACAGGTGTACACACATTCCTAACAAATACAATATGCAAAATATTCATATTATAAAAGTACATTGTAAAGGATATTGCTAGAAATTTGAGGAAAGTACAAGGCACTTGAGATATATACAATCCTTCATTCCTACAATACATGTGTAATTTCCCACAATACATGCACATTTCCATTTTTCCTCAAATTAAGGTTTATGGAAAAGAAATAGTCAAATATGTATGTTTTATATTCGATTATCACTTGATCCCTTCATCTCTTACCTTTATTGACAGTAGTTATTATCCAAGAAATAGTCTTCAATAAGATCTGGACAACTAATGCAATAGCTAAATTTAAGGGATACCATACAACAAAATGTATATGAGTTTAATGCAACTTACCTATACAACTTATATCTGATGACGGTTCATAAATGGCCACATCATTGCACCTAAGCTCTGTAGTTTTTTGTTCTGCACCACTAGTAAGGTATCCGTCATCGCATCGCACAGTAATTGTTTCTCCATAGATAGCATTTACCCCCTTGGCATTTGAATGTGGTATATTTAAATCTGGACATATTACCTCTACAAATAAAACAAAGCATTTTTCAATAACCTCTCTGCAGTTTTAATCAATATATTCAACTCATGAAGTCACAAGAACAGATTTCTCTGACATTTTTTCTTAATGCCAAAACTTGCTACATTGCTTATAGACAATCACAAAGTAAAATTGACGTGGTTTTCTCTACCTATTGCAAATCATTGATGCTTGCGATGTTAACCCTTTAACCGCAGAATATGTCATTCTACAATTCATAATTACTTAAATATTGGCCAAAATACAAAAATTAATCTAAAGATTGCCTAACCCTAAAATTTTCTCTAGATTTCACTGGATGATCTTTTTAAAAAAATATAATTTGGATGACAACATTTCAAAATGTTGGCACCATGCCAATGGGAAACCTGACCTCATTGGCCAATAGCAGCACCATACCCAACTCATTGGTTTCCATGGCAACCAGCTTTTGGTAAAACATTTATTTCATGTGCTTTCAATAGAAGATAAGGGGTTTGTTTTGTTTACTCAAAAATGTTTGTGATTATGATATTTAAAACCAAAGTTATGAGCTTTTTACGATTATACAATTCCAGCGCTGAAAGGGTTAATGTCCTGTCCAGAGAAGTTATTCAGATTGCTTAGGGTATCAGGTTCATATCAGGTTAGATTGAGAACAGAAAATGAGACCAAACAATCACATATTACAAATAATATTTCTAGATTAACTGATCTATTTGTCATAATCCTTTGGTTACATGATACCTGCAGCTGACTATATTTAGAATATCTATGAAGCAATTAGCACCAAGTTTTAGGTTTAGAATATTACTCACTTGTGCATTCCTCCTTTTTTGTCCAGTTGCCATCACCATCACAAACACTAGGGTATGCATATACAGGTAATGCAGGAGGAGCGTAGTACCAGTATCCTATCACACACCTCACAGAAATCTGTGATTCAAAAAATCCATCAAGCATCCCATTTGAGGTGAAGTTTGGTGCAGGCTCATAACAAGGCGTACCTGTACAAAGAAAATACTGATGAGTTTGTTTGTTCACTTGATGAAATGTATCCTCCGGACTCTTTTTGAGAAAAAAGAAGGGTGTTTTTTTGACAAAATTCATTTTGTCAAAACCATATTGCAGGTGCCTGAATTACTGTAAATCAACTATCCATGTTAGGGAGAATCTTTGACAAAGAGCATGATTACTATATTATGAACATTTATTTGGCTTACCCTAAAATTGTCAAATCTATACGGAAAACAAATTGAGTAAATTTATTTCTCTTAACTATGTCGTCAAATAGATAACGTGTTGAGAACAAGAACAGAAAAGAATTTAGAAATATAAAAGGGACTTACGTAAACATGTCATTTTGTGACTCACTAAGCCAGTATGCTCACAGGTTGTATAATAGAACAGTTGTTTTAGAAAACGATAGTTAAATCTGTTTATCACTTCGGGCCCATTTAGATGAGTCACAAAACCATAGACACAATCCACCCGTTTGGTATCCTGATAACGCATTATGAAGTCACCAGAATCCGTTCCATCTGGTTGGGGTTGAAAACATGGTGTTCCTATTGACATAAAGAGAGCAGTTATAGTTTTATTCATCAATGAATGAAAATACATTTTAGGTAGTATATCTCAGCAATATATTTCATTTGTTTTCAAGCTAAAAAAGATGGTAGGTCAACACATTGTAAGACAATGTCTTTTAATCATCCTCCCACACCAGGGCCCGTCCCTCCCGCTCCTACACGTGTGTAGAGTGACACAGAGCCTGACCCGTGAAGATGCTTTTAATGAGATATTCTTTGCAGGATGAATACAGTTTCTTTCCTTTTTGTAAACAACAAAATTATGAAAAAGCAATGCAAGGTATCTTTGCTGTTCTACTTACGGACACAGGAGGTTACGTAGTCCCAGGTGCCATTGTATTGGCAGGTTGTGTTGTAACCTAGAATGCCAAGGTCCCAGTAATTTGTATAGTTTAAGACGTGTGGTGTACCCAACATGGTGGTTCTATAGCCTAAATTACAGCGTACCTCAAATACATCTCCATAGTAACCTTGTACATGGCCAGTTGTTGTGTTAGCTGGCCTGTTTGCATGGCATGGCACACCTGCATAAATTTGAAGAATAAAATGTATTTTAGCTATTCCTTCATTGTTAATGTACAAAGAGTTATAAGACAAAACTTAACTTAATGGAATAAAGAGCACTTTTAGTTTTTCGTATATGAATATCTTGATACTCATCTACAACACAAAATACATAAATGAGGTTCATGAACATTTTATGGTATTTTTCAGCACTTTCAAAGTATACCTTTTTCATATAGAAATTATTGTTCAGATGTTCTTCTTACATTAGTTTTACGTTTTGGCAATCATTTTTCTTGGGGACTAACATGAATTATGGAAGGATATAATTATTGGAGAACCAGTACTTACGGACACAGGGCCAACTATAATCCCATTCTCCAGTTGGAAGACAGGTTGCATTGTATGCGGTAGTCATAACACTCCAATAGTTGTAAAAGTCAAGGATGGAAGGCCCATTTGGTATAGAAGTGACGTAACCAAAAGCACATGTTACTTCTATTGTATCACCTAGATATCCCCTTAGATCTCCCTGTGTAGTATTTGAAGGCTGGGGAGTGCTGCATGGGGTAGCTGAAAAAATGAAAAAAATGCATTGAAAATAATCTTAATAATCTTTTCTGTATCTATCAGCAAAATTCATCGCAGTATCATCACTTCATCAATTCATCAGTAAAGTATCTGCTTACACAGTTTTCTACTGATTAATCTTCCAGAACTGCTAATATTCCTGTCTGTAGCAAAAGAGGTATGGATATGTTTGGTTTAATTTGAAACTGCGTTGAATTTTTTCTGGTTTTGGACCATTTTACTGATGTGATGTGACCATAAAAACAATTATTCTAACAATATCCTCATGATGATCAGTCATATTACCAGTCTGAGCCACAAAATCATAGAAAAAGGGAAAATTATTGGTACAATTCTCAATTATGAGTAAAATATTCATACTGCCAGAATCATGTCAGAATAATTCAAAACAACCCAAGCTATCTTATAATTATCTAGCTATAACCATCTCGCACTACTTTGAGTATGGATAATTACCAAGAGAAAATCTGAAAAAGTGGATCATCTAAAATCACGAGAATATCCCATCTAATCATGTAAAGAAATAACATAATTCATGTGAAAGACATGGGATTGGATCTAATCCTTAACCTTCCTTGAGAATAAAGAGACAAAGGTCAGTGTTCCTCAAGGTTATCATTGATATAATTACTTACAAACTATTTTTTCTTCAGACTAGAGGTTACCTGAATGGCTGTTTTCTTTTTTAAAACATTTGGTTATTCTAAAATTTATCTGAAGTCAAGGTGGAAGGGTATCTGGGATGTTGCATAGTAAAAAGGAATTACAAATTGTGTAGCTACGGATGTTTGAGTGACAAGGGTATCTGAAATGGTCCTGGGATGAATGTATTAGGGTTGACCTTGTAGGTAGTTACTTACGTGTACAATCGAGAGACTGGTTCCAGTTTCCACTGTCAAGACACTCCATGAAATACCAAGATAATCGTATATCCCTATAGTTGTCCTGAGTAATTGGTGATGCACCATTTGCAGATGTGATGTGACCATGAAGACAATCAGTTCTAAGAATATCTTCATAACGACCAGTGATATTACCAGTCACAGTGACATTAGGTGGAGCTTGTTCATGACAGAAGGTTCCTAGGAAACAAATAAATTGCACACTGTTAACAAAACCGAAACTGTTTGTCAAGACCAACACATTATTCATTCAACTGAGGGAACTATAGTTTTGCTAAATATTGGAAAACTGCCAAGGTCCTGCTTTACTGACTAACTCGACTCAAATGTAATATGCAAAGAGAAGGATCAAAGCAGTCTTAGTGAAAATGCACTCTCTTGCTTGACTGTACACCTTGTCTTTTTTGTTATAAAGATATTGCCAGATAGTGCATTTCTTGATTTACTTGGTCATAGTATGTATTTTGTTGAATGACTGTTTCTATATCGTTTTCTTTTCATTTATAAAACTATTTATTCAAGTATCCAGAGAACAAAAAGGAGGGGATGCCCTACTCTAATACACACAGATAATATCATCCATATAATACACACATATATATGTATATAGGGGGAATGTGTCTTGTATCACGCATGTGTGTTGTATCACGCACCTGTACTTCAAAACCTCTAGTTAAGTGAATATTGATCAAATCACCAAAATCCAAAAGGGTACACATGCAGTATTCTCTGTGGTACGCCTGGGATACCTGGATAAGAATTATCTATAGAATAACTTTTAGCATACTGTGATGAACGGCTATTCATCCAAAATACATAGAGGTCAAAATAATAGAAATAAGGTAATAGTAGAAATATATGTAAGAGAACGAAATATATGTAAGAGAACGAAATAGATGTAAAGGAACGAATATGTAATAATGAACGAAAGTATGGAAAGCCTGAAAAAGAGGCACGAATACGTAAAAGAACGAATATGTAAAGAACGAATATGTAAGGAACGAATATGTAAGGAACGAAAATGTAAAGGAACGAAACCCGGAAATATGTAAACCGGAAGTAAAATGTAAACCGGAAACGGAAAATATAAACCGGAAGTGACGTCAGTTGTAGGTCACGTGACCGAAAGCAGCCAATCAGGGCTGACCTCTCTAGTATATAAAGGGGCAGTGAGGCCCGAATAAACAGAGTTCTTTAACAGTTCTCCTGGTGTCCAGACGTGTCCTCTTTCCTGAAACAACCGCTAAAGATGAGCCGATCAGAGTAATTAAGCCGAAGTTAGGACAAAACAGTCGAAGCTCGAGATAGGTAGTAGAAACACAGGGTAAGGGGCCCGACGGCCCGAAGAACGAGGAACGAGGGAACGGAGTAAGGCACGAAGGCCCGAAGTAGTCCCGGAAACCGAGGCGTAGTATGGCACGAAGACATGGGGAACGGAACGAAGGAACGAAGTCCGCGGGGACGAGGGCGCGGCATGCTCGGCCCCACGCTACCAAACAATAGGCGACCGTCGGCCCGTCGCCCCCGCGGACCGGAACTCAGGGGTGGACCGCCCGGTCGGGGTGAATGCTGGTCTGGGAGATAGAGCGAGACGAACCCCGGCCGACCCGTACCCCTACCATAATTTCCCTCCCCCGCAGTCCTCCGTTGACATCGAGTGCCGATTCCCGATCGATTCGCTCAGCCCCCCCTCGTGCGCGAGGCACGACTCTAGAAACACATCTCGGTTCTTGGCCCGGATTCCCCGTCCGCCCCGAGACCCGAACAACCCCCACGTTCCTCTGTTGTAAGAATCGGCAACCCCGACTTACCAGAGAACGTCACACTGGTGGCAGCGGTGGTGCTGAAATAGGCACATACGGACTTGTGGATCTTGGGTGTTTCGTCGGTATTGGATACTCATGGCGACCGCGGCAGTCTTCGAGCAGATGGATTCTGACGTCGCCTTCAGGGAAGGTGGGGAGGAGAAAGGAGGTGCGAAAACCGAAACCAAAGGGGAGGACACGACCATCATGGGTAGGCAGTTTAATTTTATGGGAACGTCCACCCCGACGGATGAGCAGAATGCGCGGGCTCAACAACAACAGACCGGCCAGGTAGGAGCGAGTTTGAAGAAGTTTAGTTTACGACCAGAGAAGTATGACGGTAAACCGGATTTCGAGGGATGGATCAACCAGTTTGAGGAGTACGCAACATTGGGACGCTGGACGGCCGAGGAAAAAGCGGCGATGCTCTTTCTCTCGCTGACGGGAACGGCACGAATGTACTTTGTCGGGCTCCCGGACAGGGAACGACTCCGTTACTCAGCGAGGGTGGATGCGTTGCTCCGGAGGTTCGGTCAGGAGAAGGACACGTGCAATGCTCTGCAAGAGTTGGCAGGATTGAAACGTGTAAAGAACCAGACAGCGAAGGAGTTGGCTGATAATGCCCGGCGACTGGCATCGAGAGCCTACTTCTCCAACGACTACGCTAGCCAGGAAAAAGCAGCATTACATGCGTTCCAGGCTGCAGTTGGGGAAGACCTTCAGCTGAAGTGTGCAGAGAAAGGATGCAAGACACTAGAGGAGGCGGTAGAGGTGGTAGAAATACAGGAACGAAACTCACGCCGCCTCCTGCGGGCAGTGAAGCCCGAGGAGAACGCCAATACACAGATCATGGCCTTAAACGGTAAGTTGGAGGAGATGATGAAAGAATTGGCAGAAGAACGGGAAGCTAGAAGACAAGCAACGGCCTGGAGGGAGGCGTTTAAGAAGCGAAAAGAAGATTTAGAGTGTCATCAATGTCACCAGAAGGGCCATTTCGCGAGAGAGTGTTCTCAGCGTCAGGGAAACGGACAGTCGCCGTCGCAGTAAGCGCGGGGCCCCCTTCGGGCGCGGCGAGAGAAGTAGTAGGCATGGGAGAATGTGGACTTTATGTGGCCGGGACGGTGGGAGAGAGTGTCGTCCGTTTTTTGGTTGATACCGGATCTATGATCAGTCTGCTGTCGGAACGCCTCTGGAGAGAGTGGGGACGAAAATGGGAAGAACTGGATGGATATGAAGGACGTCTCTGCTCGGTGGATGGTAGTCCGTTGCGGTGCTACGGATGCACGAACTTGCCAGTAAAATTGGGAACGCGCGTGTTGAAGTGGACATTCATGGTGGCAGACATCGGTAGAGATGAAGGGATCCTGGGAAACGACTTCGCGGTGAAATACCGGCTAACAGTTAAGCCCCACGCGAGTGCTATCTTCCTGCCCGCCGAGGGGGAGGGAGAGGGGGAACGAATCCCAGGAGCAGAACAAAGAACGGTTGGGATTCGGGCAGTTACCGTCGGAGGACAGGTCGTGCGAATCGAGGAAACGACGGAAATACCCCCACTCCAAGTGACCCGAGTAACAGTAGTAACGAGAGTAGACATAGGACAGAGTGGACAGCTGGCTGTCATCACCGGCGCTGGATTACCTATGGGACTGGAGGTGATCCCAGGAACGGTGACATTGGGAGAAGAAAATGAAGTTTGGGTGGCCAACCGAGGGACCGAGAGCGCGAAATTGGAAACCGGCAGGGTACTCGGAGAAGCCACCTTCGTACAAGAGGTACGAGGAATAGGAAGTGAAGCAAAAGAACCCCCTGGAGCGCTCGTTGAAATGATAGAGGAGGCTAAGAAAGACCTGACCACGGAGGAAGGCGGAGAGCTGGAGAAATCCATCATGGCCCGGGAACAAACGTTTGCGACCTCGAAACATGAGTTAGGACGGACAGATTTAGTACAACATCGAATTAAAACGGGGGATCAGATGCCGATCAAGCAGAGGGTCAGACGGTATCCGGCCACCAGGAGAGAGGAAGAACGAGCACTGGTGGAGGATATGTTAAATCTAGGGATTATCCAGGAGAGCGGGAGTGCGTGGAGTAGCCCGACCGTTCTAGTCAAAAAGAAGGACGGAGGAACGAGGTTCTGTATCGACTACCGAAAACTGAACCAGGCTACGAAAGTGGACGCCTATCCGCTCCCACGGATAGAGGACAGCCTCAACACCTTGGGAGGAAGCCTATTCTTTTGCAGTCTGGATCTCGCAAGCGGATATTGGCAGGTGGAGATGGCACCGGAGGACCAAGAAAAGACGGCCTTCGTGACTCAAGGAGGATTGTATGAGTTCAAAGTGATGCCATTCGGGCTAGTGAACGCCCCAGCCACCTTCGAGAGACTGATGGAAAGAATCCTCAGAGGAATCGTGTGGGAGGAGTGTCTGGTATACTTGGATGACATACTGGTCTTTGGACCAACGTTTAAAGTGACTCTGGAAAGATTGGTACGGGTTCTGGACCGATTGAACGCTGCAGGACTGAAGTTAAAGGCGCGAAAATGCAAGCTGTTCCAGAAGAAGATTCCGTTCTTGGGGCACGTTGTCTCATTCAACGGGATCGAACCCGACCCCGAAAAGTGTCGGCAAGTAACCGAGTGGCCGGTCCCTCGGGATCTCCACGAGGTACGAGCCTTCGTGGGATTATGTTCGTATTATAGAAGGCATATAAACGGCTTCACGGAATTGGCTGCCCCCTTGTATGAATTGGCAACGAAGGAGGAACCGTTCGTGTGGAGCGCGAGACGACAAGAGGCATTTGATGCGATGAAGAAGGCGCTAACGGAGGCCCCGGTGTTGGGATTCCCGGAGGAAGATGGACAATGGTGGCTTGACACGGACGCCAGTGACGTGGGGACAGGAGCCGTGCTATCACAGGAGCAGAGAGGGGAGGAACGGGTGATAGCTTACACGAGCAAAACCCTGGAGTCAAACGAACGAAAGTATTGCACCACGCGGAAAGAACTGTTGGCGGTGGTGCGAGCTTTGAAGCATTTTCGGTGCTACATCTATGGTCAACGCGTGATAGTCCGGACGGATAATAGCGCGGTCAGTTGGCTGCAGAGAAGTAAGGAACCGATGGGGCAGGCTGCTCGGTGGATTGAGATTATCGACTCGCATGATGTGTCGTTCCAACACCGACCGGGCAGGAAGCATGGGAACGCTGACGCGTTGTCCCGGTATCCGTGCAAACAATGTGGAGAGGAGCACGAGAATACCGAAAAAGTGAGAGTAGTGACGCGGGCCCGGGGGTACGAGCCCGGATGGTCCCCGCAGGAGATGAGAGCAGCGCAGAGGAGGGATCGAGATATAGGGCCGATTGTCGCACGGATGGAAGAGAATGCGGACCGGCCAGGCTGGGAGGCCATATCTCCGGAATCCCGGGAAACAAAGATCCTATGGAGGCAATGGGAACGATTAAGCCTCAGGGATGGCGTGCTGCATCGGAAGTACTGGGAACTGGAAGGACATGGTTGGAGGAACCAGTTGGTCGTTCCCCGAGGGGAACGGGCCAAGTTGGTAAGGGAATACCATGGAGGCGCGGCAGGAGCGCATTTGGGAGTCGCCAGAACGACGGCCCTGTTGGAGCAAGGGTTTTACTGGCTGGGACTCCGGGAAGACGTGCGGAAGGAATGTCGAGAATGTGATTGCGCGTTGCTAAAAAAAGGACGAGGAAGACGGGAGCCGCTACATCAGTACATAGTGGGGGAGCCGATGGAACGGCTGGCCATGGATGTTTCGGGCCCGTACCCAGTCACCAAACGAGGAAATAAGTATTGCCTGATGGTGGGATGCTATTTCACCAAATGGTTGGAGTGTTTCCCGATCCCGGATCAAAAGGCAACGACAGTGGCGGACAAACTGGTTGAAGAAGTAGTAGCACGGTACGGCGCGTTTCGGGAACTACACTCGGATCAAGGCACGAATTTCGAATCCGAGGTGGTGGCTCAGGTCTGTGCACTATTTGGAATACACAAAACAAGAACGACGCCGTACCACCCCAGGAGTGACGGGTACATAGAACGAAGTTTCCGTACCTTGGGGTGTTGTTTGAAAGCCAGCTGCCGAGCAACAGGCCGGGAATGGGACGAGATGGTCCCGCTCGTGATGATGAGTTATAGAGCAACGCCGCAAGCCAGCACGGGAGTGACACCGAATATGATGATGCTGGGCCGACAGACCATGATGCCGCGACAAGCGATTTATGGGAGACCTCTAGGACCAGAGGAGGAACCCCGACGGGTAGGCGACTATGTGGAAAGCCTGGAGGAAGGGCTAGTCGCGGCCTATCGGGAGGCCCGGACGGGGCTGAAACGAGCCGCCATCCATCAGAAACACGAGTACGATGGGAAGGTGACTCGGCGGGAATACCACGCCGGAGAACTGGTCTGGGTGCACGATACGGTAGTGGATAGGGACAAAGGAACGAAGTTGCGATTTCCATGGATGGGCCCTGCACTGATCGTCAAGGTGCTTGACCGAGGACGGGTGGTAGTACGGAAGAAACGAGGGAAACCGGGGGGGGTAGTCCATGTGGACCGCCTGGAACCCTACCGAGGACACGCTGCGCCAGCCTGGATGGTAGCTGACCAGCAAGGATACGAGGCTGCACAGTAAATGCTTGGGGTGGGGCGCGCTAGGGCACGTAAGGAAACGGGGCACCCCTTTTTGTGATGAAGTCGTTTTCGTGTCTCGATTCCGCAGGTGGAAGAGGACCAAGGGAACGACCAAATCGGCGCTACACAAAAAGGCTTTGGCCAAAAAGGACTGATCAACCTGGGGCCATTGAGTCGGGGCGGTGCGTTGACCACTACAGTAGGAGTGCAGGTCGTTAGGCTGTAGAGATTTGCTACCTAGCTGAAGATTGGTTCTCTTGCGGATGTAATATAGGTGGGAAATGCGGGGTTGGAACGAAAAACGGCGTTCGGGAGCCACGACGGCCCGAATGTCTAAAGTAGTCCCACGGAGCCGCTTTCCGGTCAGTTCGGAGGAACCACAGCGTGGAAAAGATGGTTGGATTACAACAGAAGACAGACCCGGTGGCAAGCTGGTGAAGACTTTTGAAGTAATGCCGACTTGGTAATACCGCTTTACAGCGTCCAGGAGACCGGAGGAGAGTAGATGCGGCACTCTCGGGAACGCCGGAGGAACGAACGGACGGTTGTAAAAGGCGAGGCCTGAAACGAGGACGGGCTTTAAAGTAGGTCGTAAAAGGAGTAAAAGAGGACAAAGAGAACGGGGCGGCGGCGAGGAGATGATAACGTCGAGCCCCTGTGTTCTCCGGGAAGTGTGCGGAAGCACTGTGAGGGCCAAGATGAAAAAGGCAAGAGAAGGCGACGGAGGATGAAAAGACCGAGGACGTCCGGTGGGGCAATAAAAGGCCTAGGAAAAAAAACGCGTGGACGGGCGAAGGGCCGCGAGGTAAAAAAAGCAGGCGAGGCGGTGACCAGCGGCGGGCCCCGGGGACCGGAAAATAGTAGGGGGCGCCACCGTAGAAGTGGATGGTGAGTCTGACGCTAGGGGTCGCTAGTGCAGGCCACGCCCACTTCCGCCTGCGGCGGCTATAAAAGGCAGAGCGCTCGCCGGAGCAGGTCATTCTGGTCAGCCGATCAGGATTCATCAAATCGCAGACGAGCAGACTGAGCTAAGGAGAAGAAAACAAGAGAAAAAGCAGAGAAGCGAGACGAGCAGCATCACCACGAGACAAAAACGGAAAAGGCTGACGGGACGAGCTTCAAGATTGGAACGAGCCCCGAAAGCCCGGAAAACGGACACGATGAGCGGACAGTGCTGGGAAGGACATTGCCACGGAAAGGAGTTTAAGCACTTGGTCAAGCATATTAAAGGCCAGCACGATGGATTACGGAAGCAGTACTACATGTGCCCGGTGTGTTCGAATCGAGCCTATTCGACACACCAGGACTGGAAGAAGCACATGACGGACTCACACGAAGGGAACCTGCAGAGGGGGATGCCGAAGCAAGACCCCCTTCTGAGGCTGGAGTATGCTGCGGCGTTCGCCTTGGACCCGAAAGGACGACCGCCGTACACCAGTTTCGCTGCTGGGGATGAAACGGCGGCCCGGGTAGCCAACATGGAACGGGACTACGCGGTGCGCCATCCGGAGGGGTTTCAACCCCCTGAGAGGGTGGTGGATAAGGAGGCACCGGAGAGGCCGCGACGGCATATCCGCGTGCCTTACTACCCGAGGGCGTCGAGAGGGTCCGAGGACAGCGACGCCGAGCAGCCGGAGCAGGTAGCAACCGAAGAAGGATCAGAGGCCGACGAGGCCGGCGAGGGAGCCCAAGCAGCCAAAGCAGCAGGGAAGGGACCCCTGGCCGAGGTAGCGGAACGATCGACACCCACGCGTCGTTCCCCTCGGAGGGCCGCGAAAGGAGTGCGGAAGGAAGCCACCGAGTCGCCGCGAAGCGCGAGCCGAGCCGTGGTCAACCCGAAACCACTTCTGACACCAGACCAAATATCAGGGTTGGTACAGAGCCGAATTAAGAAGTTAAACGCCCAGGGAGAACCACGGGAACCGAGAGGACGAGGACTCCCGGGCAGAGGAAAAGGACGGACATCCACACCCACCCCGAAGCCGGGTTGCTCAGGAATACCACCGGGGGCTGAGGTGGTGGAATTGGTGAGCTCGTCCGACGACCAACGTCTGAAAGTAAAAGAGGAAGAGGAGCCGCTCGCTTTCAAGAGGCCCCCGACGCAGGGATGCCCGGCGGAGGAGCCGTCGCGAAAGAAGAAGTGGAAAAAGGTCAAGAAAGTCCCGAGAGAATTGGAGGAGGGAACGAGTTCGGACCAGTCGGAGTCAGGCAGGAGTATGTCGGTCCGAAGCGATCGGTCCTTGATTATTGCTGAGTCTAGTAGCACGGGAGAGCTGGGACCATCACAGCCTGAGACCTCGACAGGAGTCAAACGGACCACGGGACTAGAACCACCTTGTAGCGACGCACAATTTACTATGATGACAGTTCATAAGAAATCGGTGATATACGAATCACGACACCCGAGGTACCCCGGATATTTAAAAGGAACAATGAACCGGGAGGGATCGTTCAGGGGTTACCACGAGGCAAGATCCGACCGGGAGCTGGAGGACAGCATTCGGGAAGCACAGGGAGGCCGGCTGGTGGAAAGAGAAGCATTGTACCTAGGGAGGTTTCTACGCGAGATGGCAGAAAGGCAGGGACTCAAACCGTCGGGGCGAGTGGAGAAAGTAAAGTATGTTCGGCATGCGGCCAGACCGGAGGACACGGCGTCGATGGCCTCGACACAGCCGCTGTTCTCTACCCCTACCCCGACGAGAGCGGATTCACCCCTGGAGAAGATGGTATGTAAGCAGCCGATAGTGCCGCCCCCGGGACTGAAACGAATGAGAGACATTACGGTAGCACCAGACAGAGACACGGGCGGCGGTTGACAACCTGACTCGAGCCAGTTTGGGGAGCTCGTTCTTCGGGTCGCAAGGATCGGAGGAGACCCCGGGACCACCGTCGCCCGAACGAATGGGATCGCCGCCAGGACCGGATACCCCACTCAAGGACGAGGATAAACACGGGCGAGCGCTACAACCGCGGGTTGTGATACACAGATTACAAATACCGGCTGCCCAGTCCATGGACGCGGAGGTGGAAGACTCAGAGGACATGGAGTTGGGGCAGGCCGAGACCAGAGGATACGAGCCGGAGAAGCAAGAATTGGACGAGTCGGGAGCGGATTCAGTGTTCGGGTCCATAGGAACGGAGATACCGACGGCAGGACCATCTAAAGAAACACCGAGACTCAAGTTATTACGGACACAGGCCATTCACCAGGTCTTACAGGGACACTTTCTGGTGACGGCGCGAGCAGTACGAGACTGGGACGCGGAAGAGGCCATTCGGGTGCAACTGGTGTGGCCCCCGAGGGAGGTGCGAGGAATGACGGCTAAGACAAGAGCAATGGCTTCGGCGTCTATGGCGTTCCTGATGGCACTAGAAACGGGCCGCAAGCCAGAGACATTTGAAGAAGCGATGGCGCAGTTCCCGACGGCGGCACTGGGGCCGTTGACCAGGGAGTTCCCGGGAGTCGACCGGCTAGTTAACGAACACAACCGGACCGTCCAATTGGCTCAGACCCTAGTGATGTACAAAAACGAAGATCAACTGGATGACTTGTTGAAGACCACAAGAGAGGTGGAAAAACAGAGCGGAGTGGTGGATCAGCTTCTCGGGCGCCCCGCTAGGGAGGAGAGGCTGTTGCTACCGATCCGACGCCAAGAAGAAGGGTGAAGTAGATGCTGCTCGAGGTCTTGCACGGAAGAAAAACAGCGCGACGGAACCAGAGGTGGAATATGGCGCGTCGCGAGTCGGGTGGGGAGGGATTACGGGGCGTTGGCTCCTCACCCATAGTGTCAAACCCCCAGGGAGAGAACCGGGCCGAGGCGGAGGTACCTGAGCCGCACAGGAGGCCGAAGCCTGGATAAAAAACTCTCCTGGAGACCGCTGGACGGGCCCGAAACTTTACTTAAATTAATCGGGAACGGACTGGCGGGCTCGAACACTCTTATCTTAATTTATTCCTACTAGTTTCTTTATGGGAATCTTCTTGCGGAAGTGAACGAAACCACATGTGTTAGGAGGTGTTGAGTGTAATCAGCGAGCTGGAGGGTCCATGACTGGAACGAACTTACCAAGCCTGCGGGGCGAATACGGAACGGGAGGAGGCGCTAGGAGGAAAAACAAGTTTGTAGCTGTTCCTCTTCTTCCCTGGAGCCCGCTGCGTTGGTTGGGACCGAGCAGGTGGAACGGGATCGTCCGGTCGCGGAAATCAAATGGATAGCGGGCCGGGCGGCCCAGGAGCGAGAGTGAAAGTTGGGAGGCGGAATCGAAGAAAGGAAATCAGAATGGACAGATAGTGTTGTCATTGTAGTCTTTGAGTCGACGGTCGTGCCGGGGTAAATAAGGTACCGGTGGGCCGGCGACTCGCCGCTGGAGGAAAGGCTGGCGCGGGCCAAGACTGAAAACCCTTCTCCCGTGCTGCCTTGAGCGATCTGGGGGCGAGGAGGAGACGACCTCTGTCCTCTAGCGGCACTTCTACTCCCTGCAACTTCGTCTTCTTGATCTTGGATGGATCGATCAGAATGTGGATGAGCCCGGATTCATGTACCATCATCTTCTGAGTTTCCTTGTCTTCAGCCTCTTACCGCATACGAAGAGCGGCAAAATGGAATTTTTCGACCTGAATGCTGGTTTTATCGTGCCAGAGTTGATGCAGCGAGTCGTGAAAGGATTACGGCGAGTCGTAGATGTCTCCCGGAGGACCAAGGCACGAGCAGGGACGATAACTTAGGGGCCCTGGCTCGTGACCGACCGAAGCAATACATGAACAAGAAACGAAAATTAATAGACTTACTAAAAACTTATATTAATATCTTACCTGCGGTAACGACAGTGACTGCTTCCATGTCGTACTTCCTGGTATCTTCTTCTCGAGGAACGAAACAAAATAGTCTTTGAAACATATAGGGAAGTAGTCTTTGAAATATACAGGGAGGTGGTGCTTGGAACGTCGGCCGCGGATGCCTCGATAGACGCCTCAAGAGGTCTGCAGAGAGCGACGAGGAGCGATCCTTCTTGGAGTTCGACATCGGATGAGTTCTTCTCTATATATGCTATTTTTGAGATGGGCCCGTTCCGGATCTCAGAGGTTGACGTTGGGTGCAGATCCCAGTTGATGTCGTCCATCTTCACTTTCTACGGCTTCTTCCTCTCCTTCTCACTAATATCTTCAACTTACCAACTTCGAACCGCCGTACCTAGGAGCAGCCCGGAACGGCTCGGAGCTGTTGTCTCGGCGTTCGTCATAGGCATAGTGGCTTCATGCAAGGTGACATGGCACCGTGGACGACTGTGGCCTTACTCCAGAATCAAACCAGACCAGATCTTAAACTTACTTCTATTAACGAACTATTTGTTGGTATTACAGTCTCACGAAAATCGTCTAAAAGCATGGTCCTCCGGGAGGACGAAGAGAAAAACTTAGTAAACAGAGCGAGGCCCGAGAGCCTAGGAGACGAACGAGGGCCCGAGTGCCCGAAGCAGGAATCCTCTTCTTAGGAAAATCATCTCATCAGTGGAACGAAGGAGCCTCCCTCTCGCCCCAAAGAGGATTGTCTTCCTGCCGTTGCTTACGGAGGGGGGGAGGGATGAGAGGCGCCGGCTCCTGTCATCAAAAGAAACTTCATCAAGATTATCTTCTTAATCGGGTCTCCGTTCCGGTTGTTGTCATGCCACTTGGGCCCGGAACGGTGACGGAAATACTTTACTATGGTGGACTCTCTCCGACATCTCTTTCTGAAATCTTCGAGTGTGTCGACGTGGTCGAGGACTGAACGTCTTGGTGCTGGGTTAACCACGAGGACATGTGTCGTAAAAGTCAAACTTCAGTTCCTGTACGGAAAACGGACACCTCATCGATAATTAATGATTCTAATCTTCTCAGTCTTACCTTCACCCGGACTCCATCTCAAAGTTTCACTGTGACAAATAGCACGAAACCCGCGACGTCGTCTGCTGAGGCTTCCACTCTAAGCTTTGATGCATGAAGTTAAGTTCCTTTCCACATACAACGCCATTTTCTTCTTTGGGTACCTTGGCCTCTGGCTCGAACATGTTGTCCTTGCCAAACGTGAAAAAGTCACTGGAGGGCTCTGAATGCCGAGGCGACCGAGGGTGCGAAGTCCAAAAAGAACATTCTATCTACAAAAACTTCAGTCTTTCTTCTTCAACTCATCCTTAAAATCATCATCATCACCTAAGAGAACGCAGAGAAGAGTAATAGTTACGGAAGAACGAGGGGTCACGACCGACCGGGTGGGAGAATCACGACCGATTCTCTACCCAAAAACAACGGAGAACGTCTGGACGACGGAAGAACGGACCGAGGGTCGAGAGGACTGAGGGTCACGACCGGCCCTGGCCTCTGGGTGGGAGAGTCGCGACCGATTCTCCACCCGAACTAGGGGAGAACGTCTGGACGACGAAAAACGAAGGGAACGGGGGCACTGCGGGTCACGACCGACCCATGGCCCCGGGCAGGAGGACCACGACCGGTCCCTCTGTCCTAATGAGGGTAAAAGGCGAGGAAAAACACGCCGAGGGGCTAAGTAAATAGAGCCCAGAGGAGAGGAGCGGGGGCGACGGGGTCACGACCGACCCCCAGTCCCGGGTGGGAGAGCCACGACCGGCTCGCTCATCCTAAAGACGAGAAAAAAAGAGGAGGTGTAGAACGGGTCCTAAATAGATCCAGGATAAAGAACTCTGACGAAGATAAAAAGAGACTAGGATATATAAAACGAATTATATGAACTTTCATTAAGAAGAGAGAAAAACGTAGAACGAAAAACGAAGAAAGAAGAGAAATAATAATTAGCCGGATAGGCCCCGGGGGCCCTCCGAAGTAGACCGGGGAGGACAGAGGGTGACACCTCCTCCTCTACCGATAAGGAGCGTAGGATTGAAATGTTTCTGGTTCTAGAGTATGTTCTGTTGTCGTTGCTGTATGAACTGTTTTGAAATTTTGTAAAACGTGTTTTCCCACCTTTCAAGAAGGTGCGGGAGGGTGTGATGAACGGCTATTCATCCAAAATACATAGAGGTCAAAATAATAGAAATAAGGTAATAGTAGAAATATATGTAAGAGAACGAAATATATGTAAGAGAACGAAATAGATGTAAAGGAACGAATTTGTAATAATGAACGAAAGTATGGAAAGCCTGAAAAAGAGGCACGAATACGTAAAAGAACGAATATGTAAAGAACGAATATGTAAGGAACGAATATGTAAGGAACGAAAATGTAAAGGAACGAAACCCGGAAATATGTAAACCGGAAGTAAAATGTAAACCGGAAACGGAAAATATAAACCGGAAGTGACGTCAGTTGTAGGTCACGTGACCGAAAGCAGCCAATCAGGGCTGACCTCTCTAGTATATAAAGGGGCGGTGAGGCCCGAATAAACAGAGTTCTTTAACAGTTCTCCTGGTGTCCAGACGTGTCCTCTTTCCTGAAACAACCGCTAAAGATGAGCCGATCAGAGTAATTAAGCCGAAGTTAGGACAAAACAGTCGAAGCTCGAGATAGGTAGTAGAAACACAGGGTAAGGGGCCCGACGGCCCGAAGAACGAGGAACGAGGGAACGGAGTAAGGCACGAAGGCCCGAAGTAGTCCCGGAAACCGAGGCGTAGTATGGCACGAAGACATGGGGAACGGAACGAAGGAACGAAGTCCGCGGGGACGAGGGCGCGGCATGCTCGGCCCCACGCTACCAAACAATAGGCGACCGTCGGCCCGTCGCCCCCGCGGACCGGAACTCAGGGGTGGACCGCCCGGTCGGGGTGAATGCTGGTCTGGGAGATAGAGCGAGACGAACCCCGGCCGACCCGTACCCCTACCATAATTTCCCTCCCCCGCAGTCCTCCGTTGACATCGAGTGCCGATTCCCGATCGATTCGCTCAGCCCCCCCTCGTGCGCGAGGCACGACTCTAGAAACACATCTCGGTTCTTGGCCCGGATTCCCCGTCCGCCCCGAGACCCGAACAACCCCCACGTTCCTCTGTTGTAAGAATCGGCAACCCCGACTTACCAGAGAACGTCACAATACCAAGGATGAATATTATTATATATTTCTATCGTTCTGCTTCTATTTTTTAGTTAATTTTTGATTTCACAGATGTAGTTATACCAAAAGAATTAGATAGATGAGGAAATATTCCTCTGTTTATACAGAAAGTTCAGAAGATTCTGATAATGGACATTTTTCTCTTATGAAGGTACCTATATTTTTTCTCAATGATTCTTCATGGAGAAAATATAAGTTCATATGTTATTGTATCATGGATTTACTGTTGTTGTATCACGCAGTTAATTGCAAATTATTCATATATAACTGTAATTAATATATTTTCATTTTTTTCTGACATAAAGTCATGTTCTAAAGTATTTTTGATAGCATAAATATCCCTCTAATTCATGTTCCAAACATGAGCTGTGTCAAACGCAGATTTAGAATTAACCAGAGGAAAATGCAATTATAATCCAATATATAAATTATTAGATTACCGGAAAGCAATCTTTTACACTGAATTTGCTATTTTTTCAGTTATCAAGCAAAGGAACAAGGTCATTATCAAACATTTCATTGGCAAATTTTATTGACTTGATATTTTTTGCTAATTCCTTTTTTACAAATAGGTCCTGGCAAATGTGCTCACTATTCTAAGTCTTTTGTCTAGAATTTCTTGTTCAATTATTTCATGCTCTCATATCAAAAATAGATGTCTATAATGCGTGATACAACAACTAAGTGCGTGATATAACAACAGATTACTGTTTCTTATCAATGTGTCTAGTCATTTTAGACATAAAATGCCCATATCTTTACTTCAACACTGATATTTAACAACCCTCCCCCACATATTAAACAATTATCATAGGTTAATACGAGCTGTATGTTATCATAAAACTAGATCACTTATTTTGGGTACTATTTTTCTCTCCTACTACACCAGGAATGTATATTCTTGTTTATTTATCTGTTTGGCATAATCTGTTGTTGTTGTATCACGCATTAGGTGCGTGATACAACCCACATTCCCCCTATCACCTGAAGGATCAGACATAGCAAATTGCCTAGTCTCATTGAGTGATCCATGAAATTTTGGTCGAATCTCATTGTTGAAGCAATCAGGTATAGTCGAAAATGATCAGAAATAGTTGAAAGCGGCCAGAAATGGTGTTATTGAGCGATACATCAAAGAAAATTACCAAAACTTGATGAACCACTTGGAAAATATCTAACAGGGCTAGATATTAGTCACTGGTGAGATTAAGATCTGACCAGAATCTTAAGCCTGGTACCCACTTGGGTGACTAGATTCCCTTGGTCGGTGGGCGATGAAGGCAGTAAGTAGCCCAGCGATTAATTCTACACTGGCGCCCTGATGTCTGGTGACCAAGCCACTAGTTGCCGTGGTTTGTGGGCAAAATATATGACATGTTTAATATTTTCCACTCTTCGCTGGCGATAAGTGCAGTTAATTGCTAGGCAAGGCGACCAAAGTGAGCCCTAATCACTGGCAGTTTGATAGCAAGAGCATCCCAAACTACAATGACTTTTTTTCACACCGGCATCTAGTTGGTCACCTGGCGATTCACTTAATTCACTAATCACCGGGTGACCAAGGTAACTCACTGTCGTTGGTCACATAAGTGGGGACGTGGTTTAAGTCCCATTGCTCAGTGGGTTCCCACAGTAAGACTCAACTCAGCTCAATAAAACAAAACTAACAGGCAGTATTGCCAAGTCAAACATATCCAAAAGATTCACTTACTGACACAGGGAGTGATCTTGGTCCAGTCACCATCATGTTGACAGGTAGAGTTGTAGTCAAAAATTGCATCAATCAAATAGTTATATTCATTAAGCAGTCCTGGATTAACCTCATGGGTGAGCCAGCCAGGATTACAGGAAAATTCAAGAATGTCCTCATACTCCCCTTGAAGATGAGGTCTTGTTTGTACAGTACCCCCTTCTGGTAAAGGTTGGTAACATAGGGTTTCTGCAATCAGGAAAGGTCATCTTTCAACTTAAACATTTACACACGATACATCATGACTATCTTTGTATGTCATATAAGCATTTATAAACATAAAAAGCAGAATAACAAGTAAAGTATGGCAACAGCTATGATTGGTGATATGTGTCTTTCAGGTGTGAAAATAACTGCACGTTAAGTATATAATTATCCACTTAGTTGCATGGTTTGAGATTATTCATGTTTGGACTCAAACACTATAATAAACAAAAGGATGTAATAGCAGTCTGACGGACAGGGCCAATTTGGTGGAAACATATAGTTAGTACAATACAAGTATATTGGGCAACATTTTGATGTCCATGGTAATAATATACATCTTATCATTTAAGCATCGTTGTTTTGTCCTAACTTCTAATTTACGACATAGTTTGTGAATCATATTACGAGCTTATTCAATTTGACTAGAACCATAAATATATAGCACTTTATAAACATTATGAACTTACTCCGACAGCTATAGGTAATATTCCAATCCCCAGTGGCAGTACAGCCTGCTGTGTAGCTCTCTGTCTCAATTTGCCTTGCATTGGCAAAGGTTAGAGATTCAGACCCCTGTAGAGATGTCCTGTGACCATGAATACAATTGATGGTGACTTCTGACTCAAAGTATCCTTCCATATCCCTGGTGCCTGTTGTATTGTCTGGCTGTGGAGCATAGCATGGGGTCACTGGAAAAAAGTAAAAAGGAGTATTGATATCTGAAAAAAAATGTTGGCTTCGAATTGTCAAGGTTGGTGGTTTAAGTCTCGCACCTGCTGCTGTTATTAGTCATCCTATTTGACTTTAATAGCAGGTTTACCAAAACCCTAGAAGCAATGGCCATTACATGCAAAGTCCTGCCTATTGGGCAAAGCATAATTATTCAGCAGCTATAGAGTAGATAACTCAATGCTCCAGAACTACTGATTCTGTTGAAAACGAAAGGCTTCTACATCCTCCAAACGGCTGATTCTACTGAACTACTGATTCTGATAGTACAAACCAACAAACCAACAATTTGCAGGAACCTTTCAAACCCATGGGTATACTCCTCTAATATATTGGAATTTTCTTGAAGTTTCCGAGGGTGTCTGGAACCCCCACAGGTTGGATAAATTTAGGTAATTTAACATAGAACATAGCAAACTTAGAATAGATTTTCTCCCGGAACCCTCTCCTATTTACCTGGAACCCAATCAGACTTTCTCAGAACCCAGTCAGATATTATGGCTGGGTATGGCCCTGAGTTAGAAATTTACCTCAAACATATAACAAAAGAGAATGGCACATTCTGATACTTACATACACATTGTTGGGTATTGTTAAAGAATCCTGATGCTTGACAATGAGTGGTGTAGGCTTGGCTTGAAATAATTCTGTAGTTTGTAAAGTTGATGGTGGGTACAATACTAGGGTCTGGGTCTATTGATGTGATGTAACCAGGTTGACAGTAAACGGTCACTGCTTCTGGATAATGACCCTCAAAGTCAGCAGCATGAAATGTTGGAGTCTCCTGATAGCATGGTGTAGCTGAATGAGAAAAATATTACAAATTACAAACTTTATCTATTGCATATTTAAAAATGACAAGTTGGCTCCACTGCTGGTGTTCTCTATTCTAATTTGTAGTAAAATCTGACTACGTCTATTTTGGCAAAAATGTCAATGACAGATATCAGACGAATGGATCCAACATGTTTGATTGATTTGTTCGAATTCCAAATTAAGCTGGGGGATAATTGCTCCAGACAAGTATCGCATCTAGTCACAAGGATCCTCTTTTGTCAGTGTGAATGCTATTTGTTCAATTTTTCTGGCAAGCAGTAATTTGATCAGCCCTGAGATGATCGTCTTCTCCATATTATAATTTTGCCAAACATGCCAGCGATAAATGGCCCTTTAAATAAACAAACGCTTCCAGTGATTGAGTCCAATCTCATGAAATCATATGAAACTAGAAATAGGAGTCAAGTTCAATAATTCAACTCACGTTCACAGCTGTACACAGTGCTCCAATTGCCAGAAGGTAGACAATCTGCTAAATACTGAGACTGCCCAATGGTTTGATAGTTTGTGAAGTTGATAGTCTCCCCTCCAGGTGCAAATATGTACCCAGGAGTGCAGTAAACTTGTAGGCTAGTTCCAAAGTCTGCCTTCAACCGTGGTGACTGGTCAGTGTGGTCGATATAGGCAATGCATTTCCTAACTGAAAAAGGAAATTTAGTTAGTCCCAGTTAAATTGTCCTGTTCTTTTTTTTTGTCAAGAAAGCTACTCCTGGCACAGAGAACCAGGGTCCATATCTTCGTAACTAATTTAGCTGATCAGGGAAAATTTGATCAGGGTCTCATCATCAGAAATTCTGTCTATCATGAATAAATTTTACAAATAATTCCTCTTTGACACTTTTTTGCAATAACACAGTAAATTTTGGTAAAAGGCAAAATCACTGATCATGGGACCCTGATCAAATTTTCCCTGATCAGCCAAATTAGTTACGAAGATATGGGCCCAGATCAGTATGGTCAAAACAAAAACAAATCAGGATATTATGATTATATTTATGATGGCAGTTTGAAACAAGATGTCCAAGATAGATCGTAAAAAGTGAGAAAACTTGTACAGATTTGAAACGAAAGGTTGAAGAATTTAGTCATCAGCAATCAATCTCTCCTAAGTCATTTCATATTCAAAGGAGTATTTAAAGTTCACAAATTATGATTCTATACGGTTAGAAAAAGTCCCCATCTTTCAAGGCCCTATACCTATACTATTTGTGTTCATCAAATTATGAAACTGCTTTCACTGTCTGAACTATTGGGGTCAATCAAACTACCTTCACGTTCTGAACTTTTGTGTCCATCAATTATGAGAGTAACCTTAACCTGAACTATTGGGGTCAATGAAACCACCTTCATGTTCTGAACTTTTGTGTCCATCAATTATGAGAGTAACCTTAACAGTCTGAACTTTTGTTGTTCATCAAATTTTGAGACTACCATCACATTCTGAACTATTGGGTTTCATCAATCATTAGCCTGCCTTCAATTTCCAAACTATTAGTGTCCATCGAATTATGAGACTACCTTCTAAATCTGAGCTATTCCTTTTCATCAAATTATTAGCCTACCTTCTCATTCTAAACTATTTGGTGTCCATCGATGATAATGGGACTACCTTCACAGTCTGAACTATTGGTGTTCATCAAATTATGAGACTACCTTCACAGTCTGAACTATTGGTGTTCATCAAATTATGTGACTACCTTCACAGTCTGAACTTTTGGTGTCCATCAATTATCATGAAACTACCTTCATAGTTTGAACTATTGGTATTCATCAAATTATGAGCCTACCTTCACAATCTTCATAAAGTGTCCATTGTCCATCATAACAGATGGTGACGTACATCCTATTGACCTGGTCTGGCCGCACATACCCAACATCACACCCAACAGGAATGGGCTCATCTCCATGAACGCCACTTAAAGTTGCGTTACTGAATGCTGGTTCGACGGTTTCACAAGGTTTAGCTGTGCATTCAGAGACAAACATATTTATTGAACTGATTTGAAAGTTAAGCCACCATCTTACAATGATGTCCTAGTGTTATCATATCTCAGATTATTTTGACTGAGAATTATTTCAATTGCTTTGCAAGAAAAGCACTTTTTTTGTGTGCTTTATTTTAAGGAGTAAGTAAATAATTATTGAGCTCTATCACATCATAAAACCTTCTATATATTCTTCAGCTAAATAATTAGATTATCAATTACACATCAAGCTAATCCAGATAACATAATTGTTTGATGGAAAAAATTTGTCTAGTGTTTGTCTAGGATAAATGAAAGATATTTAAAAAAACACACACACAAAAACAAACAGAAAAAGAAAACATACGTTCACAGAATTCTGTAGCTCCGACCAGTGTGCCATCAGGGGAACACCACATGTCGAATTGTGTTTTGTTATTGCTCTGCAGTTTATAACCAAAGTTGCATGTGACTTGAATTACTTCACCGTAGTAGACATACGCCCTGAACGGATCAGCATCTGAATTTTCTATAACCATCCATGTACACCTTTTGGCTATAAACGAAAATAAAGGATACCATAAAAGATGTATTAAATACCTGATAATGAAAAAACACTATAACACTATACTTTCCGTGGTTGTGTTTTGCTTGGGATTTATGAAAAAACAATTATTTCTCCTCAACCTATGGACACTATAGATGAAAGGAGAAGCAAGATTAGCTAAACTTCACTGAAAAAGATTATAGAGACAATGCGCGTTATAAGAGGCTAAAAAAATAATATTAACTGATGCGTGTGCCCTTATACAGTTATAAAACCCATTGACGCAAAGTATGGATGACATCAATACCTTAGTGCAACAATAATTATACCAAACCCATGGGTCCTTTAAATGATAATGATTCATATACTAGTCTGACAAAAAGAAAATGACTTGACCAGCGGATTATTGGAGGCCTTGCTATCTATAGGTAAACATGAATTCATGTAGATAACACCATTAAGAGAAGCTTAAGAAAAAAACAAATAACTACAAAATTATAGCTCATCCTATCTCATTTAACTTACCAATACGGTGGTATGTTTTCATTTTAAGCGAGGTACTGTAAATCAATTTATTTGTGTCACATGGTGGTGTAATAGTACATTCATTGGCATCATTTTCCCATGTAACTGCTGTGTAGTCTCCATCGTGGGCTAGGTCGAGGCAATCATTGAGATTTTTAACTATGGTGGCGGTACTAGAATGAGGGCATTGGCCATATTCCTGAAGTCGAAAGCCTCTGTCGTCTAGACGGTGAAATATGAAAAAGGATGATGGGGCGGTAATTTATTACGTAAGCATTTCGATGATGCGGGGAGGGCCCGGAAACAGAGGCCCCCGCGCAACTCAACATTGTAATCAGCGTGATGGAAGTTTGTTCAATATGGCTCATCAAATAGACTGACATATATAATGCAATAAGCAGGGATGTTATCATGAATTCGCCGTGTAAGAAAGGACAATAATTAGGTTGACAGCTGTACAGTGAAAGGAACAATTTTTGTCCATGTAACAGAGATTGGCGTTTGAATTCTTAAACTTGTACTGCCACCCTAGTTGCGATAAAATCTGTTTTTTTTTCTCAATTCTCATTAGGGATATAACATGCAATAAGAAAAAAATGACTGCGGATTTAATACAAAATATTTGGAAGATAACACATGAAATAGGATAACTTAGAATTAATTATGCCACATTGTATCTATATATATTGGAAACCCTTGATATTAATGTAAACATTGTAGATAATTGTTTGTTACTATTGATGTATATACGTTCTTGTTGTTACGTCATGAAAAGCACTGTACAAGTGATGATGTTCATTTTGATTCAATTAAAAAAAAAAAGAAATACATTATATAAGATGAAAACCAGACTTACTGTCTTTGACGTAGACCTCTACTTCGCACACGGAGACGGCCATATTTCCATGATAAATTATTGTGTAACGGCCTCGTATTGGCCGGTTGCATACAAATTCTATTGTTTCTCCCATTCTAAAAGCTGCTGTAGAGGGCACCACCACGCAGGCTTTCTCAGATATATTCGTCACAGGAGTTTCTGCACTTATGTTAAATTGATCGCTCACAACAATCATAGAGTTTGACCATGCTTCTGTTGAGAGAAACAGAAATATATACGTTATATTGTTAAATTAGTTGAACATGCTTGCATTAGAGTTTTGACAGAGTCATTAAATTCATGAATTCTATTGATCTTCCCCTTTTTGTCCATAGAAATAATACGAAAGTAAGCTTGCCAGACATTACATCTCAGGAAAAGAGGAACCTATATATGTACGTCTGCTAAAATTATGTACCTAGGTTGATATTGATTATTATTCCTACTCACGGGCAGAGTTTCCAGGCAGAGTGACCACCACACTAACCACTTCTTGTGAGGCCCTCATTTCAACTGCCCACCAGGATGGGGCTACAGGGGATGAGGTTCCTGTCACCAGGCAGTAGTCGGGAACCAATACCGGCCTGTTGTCTTTCATTCCATCCACTCCCCTTGAGGCATGTGATGTAGTGCCCATCCACTGGTAGGTAATTCTGCCCCTTGCCTTATTGATTTCTTCTGGTGGTCTTTCGGTTTCTGAAAGATGTACACTTTGCTTTGATTTACAGCTTAAGTACATGTGTGTAAAAGATTGAAACTAGTCTATTTTCAGAATCATCATATCGTTAATAAACAACACCAGAAAACTACTTTCCTACATTAGATAGGATAGCAGATTTGAGGTGAAGCTATAGCTAAACATAATCATTACTATAGACAGAAGCAGCAAATTGGGAACTAAAAGGTACCTTTTCAAACATTAAAACACAAAAAGTATAGTAGCACAGTCAGTTCTCGATCAATCTTTACAAAAAAGGTATCATAAGAAAGCCTATGAAATTCTCTATCTCATGGTATGTAATACCATAGTTTTTATAGCAGATATTACCCATAATGCCATGTGAAGTGAACCGAAAATATGGAAAAAAACGTCAAAACGTTACGACATATATGTCCAGCTGGCTTCATAGTTCATAATTAATTCCTATGGATTCAATTTTTTACATCTTAAATTAACAAATGTCTCACACAGTTTCCATTAATGTCTTTCTTTTTATGTTGCACCTTGTATTTGTTGATTTATCAAGATTTGTTTAGAAATTAGGTTTTCCCAAAACATTGTCATTTTGATACCTTTTGACACTGATGTCATTGTTTGTATGTACACTATTTCCATGCATTTCATGTTAAATTTGATGATAATTTATTTAATCAAACAACATGAAGCGAATATGTCAACTACAAACATGTTTGCAGGTCCATAGTAGAAAATATTTGATGTCATGACATGTTGTCATGTTTTTATGGTTAAGAATTAAGAAATAGAGGTCAAGGTCATGACCCAATTATCTGAGTCATGGCCTGGTCATGACAGATTGGTAGCACAGTCTGATCAGGAAAGCCAAAATTAATGACTGGAAACATAAATTAAGTCTGTTTTTTATATTTCTATGAATTCAAACATACTTCTATTACTGGGGCACGGGGTGGTGAAGTGGTCAGAGCGTTTGCTTGGCATGCGGGAGAGCCGGGTTCGATTCCCGGCTGGGCCAAGGTGGCTGCTACACCCCTCTGTGTTCTCCCCAGTGGCAACAACTGGGTTATCAAAGGTCTCTAGTAGACCACCGGCTGTTGTGTGTAGGGCCCTGCCTATGGGACCCTGCACATTAAAGAACACCTGCCTCGGTAAAAGTGTAGGGGTATGGTCTCTACCTTCTCATAGATTCGATCACCATCACCACCCTTGATATGACCCTGGCAGTTAATTAGGGTGTAAAGCAACCAATAACCAACCAACCAACCAACTTCTATTACTCTTATTTAAGACATAACATTGTTTACAAGCCCTACCATTATGAATAGAGGGTCCTGGAGAATGTTTACCGAATGTATCCCATGGATATATAAGACATTTACTAAATCATAGTGTCGGGAAGGACCAGCTTTTTGCGCTTTAGACAAAGGTATTTGCTATTATACTGATAATTTGACCCAAGAATCATCTTTGAATTAAAATTTTTATTGTATGATATCAAATATAAGGACTATAATTTCCTTTTAAAATCTATCTAGGTTAAAAAATTATGTTTTTATTTTGTTTAAGATGGCTTCAAATGTGGCTTGTCCAAAGTTCCCAATTTGCTGCTCCGATCATCATAGTCATCTATAACTTCCCTAAACGCTTTACATTGTTTTCTTGCCAACTAGGGACAACTCATTGATTAAAAGTGTACAGACTGAGGAAAGAATGAAATATTTCGATGTTGTGTCATACTGCTGACATTGATAACAAACAAAAAGGTAGGTAGGTGAGATCAAATACTGAGTTGTAGCATGACGATAACTCACGTAAGAATCTGAATGCCTCAATCTCGATGATGCTCAGATTGCCACTTGCACTGATCCCAAAGCCCCATGCATATCTATCTGAACACCAACCAAAGTGTCCTGTTTCACCCGCCAGAAAATCATCCTTCCTTTTGTCACAATTCCTCTGGTTTCGGTCATAGCGTTCATTGTCGTCTTTTGTATATACATTCACAGAGGAGGCTGCAATTGATCATGAATAAATGGATATACCTTTCTATACTACAGACCACAACTCATAAAAGTGTATATTGAGGGATTATATAGGACACTTTACCATGGATAAAGCCCGATGAAGTAGCTGATTCAAATTGAGATGCATCCCCTGTCAGGAAATTGATTTAGAACGCAAACATGAATCCCATACCCTAATGCATATAGCTCACTTTGATTAGTCTTATGTTTCAGACTTAAAGTTTCTCCCAGACCAGTGAAAACTATAAGTTTAGATTAAAGGGAGCCAAAAGCAATGTTGTGCTAAAATGTGACAAAATTTTGCAAACTTAAAATGCTATAGAAATACATTTGAAGAGTCTAGCCTTAGCTAGTGGTACAGTTTAAAACATGAAAACTAACTTTAATTTAAATTGAATTCCATAAAACTCCTATCTTTCCTGTCTGTAGACAGCAATGTTTGTAAACAAACCAATTTTTGTGGGTCACCAAAATTGGCCAGGGACATGACATATTTTATTGTTTTATTGTATTTCTATGAAGTTAAATGCTGTTTTCACAGTCTATACTTTATTACAGGCCTCAGTTATGGTCATAGAATGTATTTCAATAGTTAATACATTTTCCAAATTTGACCCAATATTTGTTTTGGCTCCCTTTAATGTATCAATGTACCTGCAGCTCCAAAGATGACATTGATCCATTTAATTCTGTAAGGGTAGTTCAGAAAGACTTTGATGTAGTTGTCGTTAGTTTCCTGGGATATCGTTATGGAATCAGAAGGCATCCGGTACCCATTCGTTAATAGCCAAGTAATATTTTGTACTTCTGCAGGAACGTCAAAACTCGAGGCCCGTATAGCAATGTTCATGGATTCTAGAAATGAAATAGCAAATTGAAAAGGATTTTCTTTAAAATGCTAGATATTACAGTTTGCAAGAATGGGAGGTATAAGGCAACAACAAAGCATCCGTAAATGTTAAAGTACTGTTTGGGAAGGCAGACACTGCGTCCATGAACCTAAGATAGTATAAATTTTATTTATAATGTCTGAAATAAAAAAAGGATAAAAGATATGTTAACGTTTCAGAATGTTATAATCGACCCTTTCCCAACCAAGAACGTGACATCGCAGAACATCACGTAACGTTATTAGAATTTCACAGAACGTGACCATTACGTCATTCCTTGTCTGGTATCATACATGTTGGTCAACGTAGACATGTTTCACTAATTAATTACTTTTTTTGAAGACGTGGAAAAGAACAGCGCTATTTGTGTTCACATTAATAGGATATTGTAGTTTATCTCCGGCGGTTAACCCTGGGACAACAACCTATTGAACGCTGTTTGCTATTTTCTTTTGCAAAAGTCAATTACCAAGGCGCACAATCTAAAAT
Source organism: Lepidonotus clava (assembly GCA_936440205.1). Classification (NCBI taxonomy): domain Eukaryota; kingdom Metazoa; phylum Annelida; class Polychaeta; order Phyllodocida; family Polynoidae; genus Lepidonotus; species Lepidonotus clava. Next base: position 20,660,529 of record OW387147.1, read on the forward strand.
TCTAGCAAAGCGGTATTTATCTAAAACATAGTACATAATTGCATATCATCGCGTATACACATAGATATCTACTTTGTACTATTTCACACGCTCCTGCTATCATTTTTAATGGTCTGATGGGCGTGACTATACGCGCGACTATCGCGTACGCGGCCGTCGCGCTTATATAATTTCTTATACACGCGGACATAAGACAATGTGGTGTATTAAGGATTTTTAAGACACCATATGTACAGAAATTAGATCAAATATAGAAATAGAAAAAAAAGAAAAAGGGGGTTCGGGGGCTTAGCCCCCGATTAATATATAATAATTAGGGATGTAAGTCAGGGTTAATGAAAAAATCTGAAACCCTAGAGAAAAAATTTAGAATAATCTCAAAATGCTACAAAACGTCATGTAAGGAATTCAGTTTAAAAATTATTCTTTGAGGGGATGATGTGAAAAAATCTGAAATCAGATTAAAATCTGAAAACTTACATCCCTGAATAATGATGTGAAATAGAGGTACGTCCGCGTGTATTACTTTGCCTATATGTATACGCGGGCATAACCCCGCGGATACAGACCTATCAGTGTGCGCGGACATTACAATCCCGCGTGTATAGGCTTAACTGTGTGCGCGGACCTGGCAGCCGCGTTTACAAGTAATTCTGTATGCGCGGTGTTTTGATGTTATGCCCGCGTGTATAACTCCAGCCTGGTCTGATTTATTATGTTGGCTACGGGTTTTTTCGTGAAACGGGCTTAGAAAAGGTACAGCAGGTGTTACTAGTAAAAGTCAAAACACATTACCTTTGGTATAGACATCAATGTATTCGTCAGAGTTCTGATCAATGAGATACTTGGTCAGTGGTTCTGGACAGTCCAGGGCCACACAACGGTCACTGCTGCCAATGTCAAAGGGTTTCCAGTGGACAACGGTCATTTCTTGTGTCTCGGCTGCCTTAAAACAGTCCCCCAGGGTAGTCATCCCTCTCATAGTACTGCCTGGACACTGGAAAAGGTTTGCCTTGAGCCGACGGTCTCCATCGAGTGCTTTAGCGTAACGTCCAGGTTCTAATTCTATAAAAACAATGTAGTAGCATGTTATGTTAACCCTTACACTTTCAGAGTCCACGATCGCAGCCCCAAGGGGGATGCCTCTCTCCGTTAATGATAACAAGGATTTCTTGCGGGATTCCCCATAGATTCCCCCTGGAATGCCAGAAGAGTATTTTCAAAGTTTCTGAGGTAAAATTGTATCATGGATTAAAAAAAGGAAAGTATTAAGAAAAGGGTATTGTATGATTGTGATATATTATTTTATCTGCCTTCTAACTTCTGAGTAATGCTGATCATATACAAGGACTATTTGAGGTATTCAGAATAATTATTAATATTCCGGTAGATTTGACCACAAATTATCAAATAATTTGGTTATTATGCTTGCCTCAAGATATTTCAGGCAAATTTTGTCATTCACATTTATAATCTACTTGGGTGTCCTATTTATTTGATAGATATTGCCATTTTGTTGACCATGTGACCAAAATGTTCACATTAAAGTCTTTGATCCCCCTATCAAAAACATCTAAAATATATCTAGAAGATTGAGGTGATTTGAGTTTTTGTTGTGGGTTTGGGTTTGAATTAATTAATGACTGTGGGATAGTGGGATTGTGGGATTGTAGGAGAAATGGGAGAAGTTGTATGGGAAGGTTTTGTGAGCGTGTTTTAAGTTAGTGCATGGTTACAAATGTTTTCCCCCAGGTGGCAGCAATTAGCAACAAGGGTGGCCTGCGTTACATTGAGTTTCAAAACGTCAGAGTGATGCCACAGACAGAATTAACATATTTTATTCTGGCAGTGAAAGGGGACAGAATTTCGTTTTTCTGCCACCATTTCATAGTGGCAGACTTTCTGCAACTGGAGTATGAATTTTTGATGAAGGGGTATTTCAATGATGCCAAACACTTTAAGAACTAGAAAAAAACCTGTATTACACTTGAAGATCCAAAATACCTGTACTGACAATTTGGTAATTCGTAAGGTCACATTAGGACCATGATAACAACCCAGGCTTGCTGCATACTATTTGAAAGAGAATTTAAAATCCTTTCCAATGACATATAACAAGTGTATAATAATTTCTCCCATTTGCGACTTCAGAAATCACATAATATAAAAATCCGTTTACCGTCACAGGTTGGTTTTGAACTCCAAGTCCCATCATCCTGACAGGTGATAGAAACAAGAATGTCTTGTTGGTCTGATGTCACTCGTCCAGTGTCACAAAGCACGACTTCTGGGGATGGTGGTGACAGATATGTGCCAGTTATATCGGCATCGTTCAGGGACGATCTGTCAATGCTGAATGCACGACAGTCAACCGCTGTGAAGAGAATCACGAACCATAAAGGCTATCAGAGAGGGATCCTTCATTTAGAAAATAATTAAGAAATATAAGAGTGTTTGGTCATTATTGCATTAAAATGTAATATAAATGTAATAGAACTGACAAGGAGTGAGCTACATGTATACTTCTATTTTTCTTAATTCAAATTTTCATCTTATCCATGTTCTTTCATTTCCATTTTTTATTGTGTATAACGCCTAACCATACTTTATATTAGTATTCAATTAAGATTGTTTATTCTATTATCTTATTTTCAAAGCTATAGGCTGCAAAGGAAAGATTATTTTGGTGCGATATCACACAAAAAAGTGTATGTGAGCATGTTTATTGTGAGCAACAACAAAACCAGTTGACAGCTAGTAATGGTATCCATTCTTTCATTGTTTCAGTTTTTCTTTGATATAACTAACCAGCGAATTCTTTTTCGTTTTCAAATATCTAAAAAAATAAGGTCCCGAATCTAAAGTCCCACTCTATAATACTAATAAAGATGTATGGTGCAGAATTAGTAGGCCTCTACACCACACATTTCCTTTGCCTGTAAAAGTAAGATGGGTTAGCAAAATATCTTCAGAATATATGATATAGATGAATATTAAATAATACAATCAATAGGTATGGTACGGTGTAGCTAATTCAACTATTTTGTATTATAGTATGACATAATAATTAGATACCTAAGATTAAAGATTAATGCTATAATTGTAAATTTTCTTCTTTGTAGTTGATAAAACAATATATAACCAGAATAACCAAAGTAGAGAAATAACTATATAAGAAACAGAATTGATAAACCTCAACAATAGTGTATAACATCATATTTTTCTTGATACTTCTGACTTTCATAGAAAATATGCAAAAAATAATAATCAAAATATAACTTACGTACACAGGTGGTTCCCCTCGGTTGCCAGGTACCTGGGGACTTGCAGGTGAGTGTGCGGGAGTTAGACGAAGTGCCGTTTACTACATACCCGTTATCACATGTGATAACCCGCATCTCACCCTGCAAGCCCCTCAGTGTGATACCAACAGCGTCACTCTTTTCTGGACCAGTTTCACCATCACAGTAAGCTAATGGCATTGAAAACGGAGGCAAGATGTTTGTTTATGCATTTGGAATGGTTACTTTTGGCGGTGTTTATTGTTGGCCAACTGAAAGCTGGAGGTGTAGTATGATGATAATGATAATGGTAATGATAATGGTAATGGTTATGGTAATGATAATGGTTATGGTGGTGAATGATGTTGATTCAATCATACTATCTTGCGCTCTGATGTTGGTCGTGATCCTCACTGACCTTAACAAGGACACCACAAGGACTGTACAGGGACATAACAAGGACTTTACAGGGGACATAACAATGGACAAAACAGGGGACATAACAAGGACATAACAAAGACATCACAGGTAATAGAACATCACTTGCATTCCATTCCAAATTCAGGATATATATATAATGAGATTTTCTTCATTAACTTGAGTTTTCCTTTATATCAAATAAATCTTTTGGTGAAAAGTATTTTCCATTTTCTCAAATTTCTTCTTCGATGATTTCAGACATGAAGCCCCGTGTCACTTGGATTTTCATCAGACGATTGGTAGATTTATCAACTTCGTCCGTGCGTCTTTTCCCAAGATAGGCATGAAATAAAGAACATTGGCACCGCATAATATTAAGGATTTTATTCATACCGAGCAGTTTCAAATCAATCTATCAAGAAATTATATTGAAATTTATGATGATCATGACAAAATTGTTATCTCTATACTAAATCTCTTATTCAATATCATTAGGCATTTACTTGCAATTGGTTAGGTGGTAGAAATAGTATGAGAATGTGAACTTTTTCCTTAACAGATCCTTGGTCACTAAGCTGTTGCAGGCGTCCCTCCTGTGTAGATGAAAAAAAAAGAAAGAAAGAATTATTTTCTATTTCAGGATTATAAAGCTGTTTTGCCTGCGTATCCCAAATCTATAAAACTATATCTGCTGTATAGGAACCACTAAAAACTCATGATGTCAAGTTTGCGCACAATTATTAAACTATTATTGATTGAATATTACTTTTTGTATTGTTGGGAAAGAAGAATATTAGTTATATCCATCATCGTATGTAATTAGATTGATGGATAAAGGTCTCAAAGAAATGATACAATATTTCCTGCAGAGATCAACTCGATTCTCATATAAAATACATGTCAGCCATGCTTTAAAATTTTAGATGCAGTGGCTTATTAGTTACGCATAACATATCTCCTGACATGACCAGATTACAACAACAAAGGAATAATTCAACATTAGCTGGAAGAAGGAGCCTGGTAAAGTTCGAGGTAACAGTACCTGAACACTTATGACTAATTAAAGTCTTCCTCAACCATGGAACACTTTAATTGATCCCTATATGAATAATAGAGGTGTCTAGGATCAACAATATATAACTTTATTTTCATAATGTATGTATTTGCCAATAAGGATAAACATCAGGTGTGTTACCAGCAAAAAAGATTAAAAATGATGTTCTGTTGAGACTTGGGATCCCATCACCAGTGGCCCAATTGCACAATAGCGATCGTAACAACAAACGATAGTTTAACAACAAATGCATTCATTGTCCACTTCGATTGTTGTTAGGCCATTTTTTGCCCCCTTGAAAAGGTTATTCCGAATGTTGTAAATAAGCTTAATCTTAAAAATAACATACAGACTTACAGTTTCACCTCATATATCAATTAATCTTACAGAATTCAATCATACACCCTTTAACTAAAAATGTTCCTTTTTGTTGGAAGAGTAACAAAATCAGTATATCCTCTTAAATGTTGATACCATGAAAGTACCTATATTCATTTATGTTGCCTCAATTAATATTTTCTTTCTAAAAAAAATTGATAAAAATTTCTGTCGCTTTTTTACCCTTAAATATTGGCTGGAATATAGAATAATACTAATCTTTGAACACATCAATAATTTTAAATATTGAATAAAGATCCTTATTCTCAATAATAATTCTAGGATTGACACAAATTGTGTTTGGCAAAAACTAGACATTTCCTGTTTAAAGATTGCTTGAATTACACTTTCTTTAGTCTGTGGTCAAAGTCTGCATGACATATCTCTTAGCCCTGGTGCTTTTCCTATGAACTGTTTCTAAGACTAAGTTACTATGAGAACCCATATAAAAAATCTAGTGTATAAGCCGAGTTCCCTCTAAACTAATTTGAATCTTTGTTTCTGAAAGATTGCAAACGATTGCAAATGTTAAGAAAAGAAATAACATCGTCCAGCATTTTTCTTCCTTAATGAATGACTGCTTGTTTCCACTAGACGACCAATTCCCTAGTTTGTTCTCAAACTCCTTATAATAATCATTAACACGGTCCCCTCTTCGGTAAATCGCGTGAACCAATCGCAAGGACACATGAATTATCATTATCTTTTAAAAAAGGGAAATTATGTCATACATTTTCCTTCAGTTACTTCTCTCATTTTATTTTGCTTTTTATTAACTAACATTTTATCCAGTGCGAGTCTTAGTCTAAAATAGTTTTTATAACTCTTACAGCTGATTATACTTAATTTTAACAATTTTTGAACATCTTAAACTATTTACGATAAAGGTGATTTAGTTATAGGTGCATATTATCCAATTAATTTACTACATTTATCAATGATTGGTGATTTGCACTATTAGGCCTACATTCAGAGCATTTTTACAACTTTCCAACAACTATAATAATGTAATGGATTTTAAATCAAAGAAAAAGTAAAAATGATAACGTATAAAGTCAAAATGTCATATTTGGAAATAAACAGCATGCAGTCACTTACTGATCTGAATAGTAGAGAATTGTCCATACCTTCCTCATTGCCTCCTCCTGGCCCTGCAGCTACCAAACATACTTTCCCTTCCTCCAGACGACTTTCCGTCAACTCGTCTGGAAGCAGAATGCGCGATCCCCTCCCAACAACCATAGCTATATCTGCCTAGCAACCTGTTCTTGGAAGACTGGCCAAGTGCCATGGAATCGTTCCGGTTGATTGGATGGCCGCTGAGTCAAAGCGAACTGTAAACTCTGACTCTGTGGTATGTGAATAATTGACTTTCTACGCAGAACTTGCATGGCTGGCTTCCATGGTTGGCTTGCAGGGCCTTTTTGACTGTTTTTATGAGGTGGAAAAGTGTCAAAGAGAGAGTGGATATATCGAAGAAAGTATTAACTGGCTGGGAAAGGCGCCAAAAGCATTCTTTTCACATTTCTTGACTAGATCACAAATGAAGTTGCTTTCTCTTTTCCACGCTATAAACAGCTTAAGCTCTGTTGCCACCGAACGACATTTTGCTAACGATTATGAACGACAGTGAAAGATTCACTAGTCCTTGTGGTCTTTAGTAAAATAGTTCAGTGTAAACGACTGCAAACGACAGTTAACGACTGCAGAAATTAAAAGATTTACAAACGACCAAATATTTAACTTGTTAAATATTTTTGGACGACAGTTACTCACAATTTCTTTCCAAGTGAATTAAAAGCAATTAAAGCCATTATTCCCAACTTTTTCCACCTCTAGTCATTGGAAATAATCGTCCAGAACGTCCAAGAGTCGGCCAGTTATCAGTATTTTTGTCGTTCAGTGGAAACAAGAAATCATTCCTATCTGTACGACCAAAATGACCAACGATTTTATTTTTTTACAGTCGTTTTTAGTCGTCAGTAACTTTCAATGAAAATCGTTCAGTGGAAACCCAGCTTTATACATTATTAAGTGGGGCGACTGAGCCGCCTGATACATTTTTTTTTTTGGGGGGGGGGGGGGGGGGGGCATGGCGGCTGACATCGCTAGGGCATTGCCATTTCCTGTTGCCACTGGTCAGACCCGGTTTGAGTCCCGTGGATGGTGATCAAGTTTGAGTCTCACTGACCCAGTTCGAGTCATGCTGACCCAATTCGAGTTTCACTGACCCAGTTTGAGTCATGCTGACCCAGATCGAGACCAATGTCAGTAGGGAAAAACGGACTTTTTGGTGGCCCCCTGCACTTCAGTGCCCCAAGGGTCCCGCAGGACATAAGTGGAAGAACAGTTTATTTCTCAAGCCTATTTGCCTTGGCCATATTGCAACAGTTGTCGCTTATAATGATGGGTGTATACAATCATGCGAACAACAGTTTTGCAAGCAAACGGATCCAACATGTTGGATCAATGCGTCTGAGGCCCATACGACTCATAGGGATAAACTTGTACTTGTGAAAATAATTGCAAGGCAGTCGCAAGGACCCTCTTTCGTTAGTGTGAATTCTATTTGTTAAACTTCCCTGGCATGTGATAATTTTATCAGCCCTGAAATCATTGTCTTCTCCATGTGATAAATTTGTCGGACCTGCAAGCAGCACAACCATTGGTGAATGGGGCTAAAGCTGAACTACGCCTGTCTAAAATACTATACAGTGTCAGTCCTTAGTTAGCTTGGCCGTTTGCATAGAAACAATATCAGGGCCAAGAGTGTGACTCTTCATAGATTATGTTTGAAGAGTGAAGGCAATGTCAAGGGACCGGGGTATAACAGGGCCGGCAGCAACCAATCATTCAGAATGCACTAAGCAAGCAGTTGAGAAACACCTCAGATAAGGTAAAATTGTGTTTATTTCCGACTTTCTTTCTAAAAGAGAGATTGCTTTTGTCTTCAAAATAATAAAAAAAGACTTTCTATCAATTTGAGAAATTTGGGAACGTTTAATGTATGCCACATCCGATACAGCTATTAGGAGAAAGATGTATATACAGCTTATCACCGTTTCCCCTGGAAGTTTCTATCTATGAGCAGTAGAGAACCCATCTATTACGCATGATCAATTGTGTTCTCCTTTGATTTGATATATTCTCTATGAACATGCTATGTTTATTTTTTTTTTTAGTTTACCACGTCATTTCAGTAGACAAGTTATTTTTTCAATGTTTGACCTCCCCCCCGTTTTCATTGCTCAGAATTTTGTCGTGTGGAAGGGAGGGGGGGGGGGGGTTGAGGAGGGTCTCACATAATTATCGACAGTTCGTATGGACAGTTCTTTCACAATGTTGCTGTAAGAAGAGTATTGAGTAATAAGCACAGTTTCGCTGTTATACGGATTAGGCCTGAAAACCTCAGATCTGAATATGCGTCGTGTCTAGGATTTGGAATGGGAGGGGAAGGGGCACTATTTGAAATTGTTTTCTGTAAAAGTAAGGGGTGCACATCCACCTCGTGTCTAAATTTACCACTGCATGGAAACTGATGTCATCACCATTCACAATGTTTAAAATATGAGGAAAGCTTATGTATGCACATTTATCAATTGATACAGGCCACATTCACAAAACAGGTCATTATTATTGTATAGCGGTGTGCCTTCATGTGTTGCTGTACTCTTGGCATGACTGTTAAATATAAATCACCAACGGTTTAGTTTTACGGCTGACTGAAACTGCTCTTTGAATAATCTAATTTAGAAGCAACCATGTATGATACCAAATTATTTGGCCTGCCTAATTTCAAAATGTATTGGAAGTTTCTTTATTGTACTGATAATTGATTGATAACATAATAGATAAGTGGTAGCTAATCATGTTGTACTGACGCGAGTGTCAGTCCACTGCATAGAATCTTAGCTAGCTTTAGAAAAAGCAAGGATCAGGGCTAAAAGTGTCTCTCTGTTTACTAGGGGCGTAGAGCGTAGAGGTGATGTCATCGGTCAGGTAAATAGATGCATAGTGTACCGGCAACACCAGAGTGTAACAGTAGGCCGAGCATGCACATCCATGTGGTTAGAAGCACTGCAAACTCTGGTTACTGACTTGGTGGGTGAGCAGGGCCAGGCTGGCGGAAGAGCTTAGGAATGTTGGTTTTTAGTGGTTGAGTGGACAACACAGTGACACGTATTACATGCATTTGGACTAAAATTAATAAATATTATCCTTTCACGTGAGTGTTCTTTCACTTTGAATGCCAAACTACTTTCTGGGACGATTTACGGTCGAGACAGGAAGGAAGACTGCAAAATACATGGCTAGCATATTGGAATCATGAATAACCATAACTGGTAACCTAATGATTAATAATAAAATTAAACTCAATAGTTCAATGTTATAGCTATTAATATCAATCAAAAACTTTCATTATATTCTCACTCCTTGCCTTGATTGTCTGGCATAGTCAATGTAGTGATTGATTTGAAGTATATGAAATAATTAAAAAAAATATCAGCTTGGACGACAAGACATTCAACATACAATATTCATTTTAAATGATACGTTGATACCTGAATATTTCTGAAGGCAAGATAAGCTTTGTTTGCAATTGAAAGTAAACGTCAAATCAAACATAACGACTATCATATATACAAAAAAATAAAGCTGCCTATGACTACATTCTTCTAAGTTCTGAAATGCAGGATGCTCGTAAAATGTATTCTTAACTACACTATTTTAAACCATAATGCTTCCTCGAAGACTGTAGGAGAGAGGGTTCTTAGAAGAGAGTAAAGTTAAATATTCAACATACATTATCGACATCCGAGTCTTTTCACTATTCGAAAGCTCTTAATTTATTGAGAAGCTTTGTAAATCTTGTGGTTTCGAAAGGGGGCTTGGGGGGATCGATGTCGAGAATTTAGACTAAATACCAATTGTTGTCCACTTGTTAACACACAGGGATGTCGATGAGTGTATAGAGTGTCCACCCTTATTTGAGCTTGAGCTAATTCGTAACTTGAGCCAATTCATTGGACCCTAGTGTGGAAAGTTGGTTGCAGGCTGTTTACCAGTTTACGCGAGACTTTCGAGTGAGCCTTGACGAATGTCGCTTGACGAACATAAGAAAAGGCCATAAATTATGACCTGTTACTTAACTCTCCTTGTCCGATGTCGGCTCTAAGATACCCCCGGAAAGAGTCCCTCATGTCACATATCAAATTTAAGAAATAAACATGTTGTGTCGTTTAGCTTTTTTTTTCATAACACTATTGTAAGGCCCATGCCGCATGTCGTTTTTAAAAACTGATGCTGTCGCCATGTCTAATTCAAGGGTCTAGGACCCCTTCCTAACTCTTCATCAGGATTTTAGGGCCTATTAATCCCTTACTTAATGAGAAAGAGCGTGTTGGTCGTCTTCCTTCTGCCTTGTGTGAGACATGAAGTACAAACCGTCAAACGAGCTTCATAAGAAGTGTAAATCAGTTAAGAATAAGTTTATAAAATAGCAAAATGTTTATTAAATCGCTCATATACAATTTACCAACCGTCAACCATAGGGAATAAAGTAAGGAAAATTCTGTGAGGTATTAACGTTAACGTTTCTGCACCGGTAAGGCCTGTGTTTTTTCCCCATATAATAGGGTAAAGCCGCATTTCAGTCTGCAGTGTGAATGTGATGAATAACAATTAATAAATCAAAACTCAATGTTAAACAGACGCCATTTTCTCGTATGTTAACGAAGTCTCGTCCACCCCGAGATGTGAAGACGACCTTGACCTTTGTTCTCGATGTGACTTCCGGCCAGTTCTGTACGTCTGCTGATGACGTCGTGAACTAAGCGTCCCTGATGCTGAAGTCACATTAGAGTGAACTATGACGTCATATAGATTGTCTGCGTCATAGTCTGCGTCAGATATAAAGGAAAGTGCTCTTCCCCGCGAAGCGTTTGCTGCAAAAATGAGGTCGTAGAGGAATCCTCCAACTGATCCGCCCACCAGAGGGCCAAGCCAGAAAACCTGTAAAGGAACAAATATGAAAACTTCTATTATGATGCATTATATATTACAGTGGCTGATCGGGGGAGGGGGAGGGGGGCAATTGTTCCCCCCCCCCGAGCACTGGCTCTGGATCCACCCCTTATATGTAATCCATTTCTTCAATGCCCTCATCCAAATCTATACCAATAACAACAGAACTATGAGTGTATTACAGTATAGGTATATAACACGGTGATAGCTAGGTAATGCTTACATTTTTATTTGTATGCAACAGCTACTGCCTCTTTAGAGTAACGTTCTGATCATTGGTACCTATGTCATTTGTTAAGTATTAAAGCGGATTAAAGTTGACGTGATTCGTCACATAATGCAATCATAAACGTTTGAGTATGCAAGGGTTACATGTGCTGGCGAAATTTCTTACCCGAAATGAACTATATTGACAATAATGTTATAACGATTTAAAAACGCAATTCCTGATTCTCATGTATAGCATCATCAGATCCCCTCTTCATATAAATTATAGAGGAATTTTCAGGAAGGAGGATATAATTAATAGGGAAGCTTAATGGAGTATGAATATTACTGATATTGATTAATGATTAGATACGCACCCAATGTCTGTTCCATTTGCTCTCTATGATGGAAGGCCCTAAACTTCTGATAGGGTTCAGACTTCCGCCAGTATATGGCCTCTGAAAAAAGCAATCAATCAATTTCATGATTATGTTTTGCTTTTAATTTCTATTGAAAGGAATAGTTCAAAGAGAAAACGTTGTGTAAAATTCTTTACGTTCCGTCATTATGGAACGAAGGTATATCGATTATCTCATGCATGATTAGCAAGGTCTGGCCATTAAGAAGCATGCCATATCCGGTGCAGGTTTGTAACAAATAAACGGCATGAGGTAGGCCTATATAAAAAAAGCTCCCGAGATAAACACAACTTACATCAGCTTGAGCCATGGGCATGAACCCTCCAGATGGCACCAGGGTTCCTGATTAGAACTATAAGAATAGAAAGGGTAGCACACTCGCCATTTTGTTTTTAGCTGGTGCCTGTCAAAACCTATAAGCTGATGACCAGCAGACTCATAGAATTCACACAAGACCACAGTAAATGACCTAGTTTTATTTCTAATTTGAATAGGAAAAGCATATCTAACTTATCATATTTGTCTGATTTGTATTAAAATGAATCATAATTATTACAGTTTGTTTTGTATTATTGTGTGGCCTATTTTACAGGTAAATGTAGCTGTATGTATAGTTTCCCCCTTCAGTGCCCCTTTACTGGTCAGAATGCAACTCATTGACTGGGTTGGTTGGTTATTTATAGTGCTAAAAGGGTTTCCCCAAAGTTGTTCAAACATTTTGTAAAGTGATCACAGGTAACAAGTTAGAAGCTATATGCTCATACCATTCATGAACACCCTCCTTTACTATGAGACAAACTAGCCTGGTGCTTAGAGCTTAGAGCTTCAAATCTGAAAGTTGGTGGTTCAAGTCCCACCCATGGCTAGTCAAGCACTTTTTCTTTTACAAATAAACCCATTTTAGGAATTGGTGCAAAATATAAAACAGAATTTTGAAATCATATAGATCTATGCAAGTGGCAAGTATTTATCCACAAGTTATATTGTATTTATCACACAAATGTCATTTTCAGTTTACAGTATAGTAAAATATAAAAAGGTTTCATCCTGATTTGAACTCTTAACCTTTTTATTTACAGATGATCTCTCTAACCATTAGGCCATATGTATCTACCTTCCTACCTTCTTTAGAGTAACATTTATTCATACATGTATAATGAATTATGTCAAAGTGCAAGTAGTAGTATTTTATGCTATTTATATAACGGTACCCTTCTTACAAAATAAAGCTATAATTTATATGTGTAAGTATCCCAGGGTAATTCATATATGTATGTTTCTCAGGGTATGAATACATGTAATATAAATGGTTAAAATGATAGAACTTGAAAAATAACTAATAAGATGAGCATCTGGGATTTGAACCTCCAACGTCCTGATTTGAAGTCCTGCACCTTAGCCACTAGGCCACCGGTTACTGTGATGTCAGAGGCACAAATGCCTGGGTTGTATGAGAGTACAGTTTTATGTAAACCAGGAAGTCTTTTGTTCAGAGCCCCCATATGGGGGCCTCTTGTATAACTAACATTGTGATGTCACACGGGATTCCCCTACCCTACCATGTCCTAATTAACCTGTTTGAAGGAAATAGTAATGCATATTATATAAAAACTAGAAAACTATGGTCAAATAAAGGTTTTAACATGCATAGGAGTTATAATTACAATTGTCAATTGCCTATAATTACCAATTGGCATATATGCACATTGCCCTATGTGGTTGGTCATGTGACCTCCATTCATAAAGTCCTTTCCAAATAAGGGCATTGCCATATATGGTATGCTGCTATGCTGGGTGGGGTTGCATTTTTTTCAAAAAATTTGTCAATTGCCATTTATTGAGCATAAATATCAATAAAACACGACAACCAATTGTTTTTATCATTTGTCTGAAATACAAACCATTGGTTTTTTTCACAAAAAACATAATAGTTTAGGCATAAATCCAAAATATATGTCTGTGCAAACTGCAGGGTACAGTTTTAGGTTCTTACCCTGTTAGTATTATAAGTAACTGTGAGACAGGGGTAGCGCCATCTAGAGAGTTCATGCCCGTGGCTTGAGCAATCCGCAAAATACATATATCCACACTTGCTGGTAATTTACATCGGTATACAATGTCCATTACCGTGTTATGATGTTTTTAAACAATTTTACAAACGTATTAGGCCTATAGTAACTCTAATGCATATGCATCTCTTATCATAATAGACTTCTGGTATGGATTATAAGACAGACTGTTGGTTTGTCCTACAAACAGCAAGGTGCCTTTTCGTATCATAATAAGTTGCATGCACAACCTCACATCTTGTATTTGTAACCATAATTATCATCTATCATGATGCATCTTCTAGAAGTTGATTTCATTCAGAAAACAAAAAGGAAGGGAGCAAATGCAATTCAAAATACATAGCCTATACTGTGATGCCCATCTTTGGCTGTAATCTGAAGGGGATTGATCCTATTCATAATACTCTTAATATACAGAGAACGTAATGAATTATCTTTGGCTGTAATCTGAAAGGGGATTGGTCCTATTCATAATACTCTTAATATACAGAGAACGTAATGAATTGTCTGTTTTTAAATGAGTGCTAACAATCAATAGGCCTATAGGCCTATATATAATTACAAGCTGTTGAATGCGTTGTTCAGTGTAGACAAAATCCAAAGGTCCAATGTAAGATCTTACCGTGAAGATGGCTGCTGTGAAAAAGGACATGAACAACAATGGCGGCGACCCGCCGGAGGCACCCTCCTTCCGGTTCCGGTCCATGGCGGCAAAGAAGGAGAACACATACAAAAACGTCCCCAGTGTCTCCATACCAAATGCCTGAGCAATATCCAACTTATCATCCACTGACGTACTCCCGACGTACTTATCTCTGAGCAGGAGGTAGATAAGCGCCGACCCCATCACCCCTCCGGAGCACTGCGCGGCTAAAAATAGTGCCGCGCGCCCGACGTTGATGCGCCGGGAAACCAACATGGCGGCGGTGACGGCGGGGTTAAGATGGCCGCCGCTCACTTCGCGCATGCTCAGAGTCATATTCACTGTGACGCATGCGTAGAGGACGCCATAGAAAAAGACGTCCAGGGTGCGCGTCTGGTCCAGGTGCCCGGATGCAGGACCCAGGAGGAGGTTGATGAGGAAGGTTCCCAAAAGCTCCGCCAGGGCGGCGCGCCAGAGGCCCAGGAAGCGGCAGCAGGTCGACGACGACGGCGGCGGCATGGTCACTTCCGGTTGGACAACTTCCGGTCGGACACATGCTGCCGCCTGGTGCTGGCTCCCGGCGAGAACTCCACACTTGAAACTGAAAAAAGAAAGAAAACAAATTCAGACTTATTTCTAATCAATAAGATACAGGAAAGTCAAATTGCGTCACTATTTTCAGACCTTTCGCCTCATTATTGATGCAGTATTTTGATGGCGCTCTCACAAAGCCGAAAATGAAAAAAAAAAACAAAAAAAAAACGTCAGGCAATTTCATTTTTCAATGTTATAATAAGCAGGCACTAAATGTTGAGACTCAAACAAATGATAATAGCTAAGGAGGGATATCCGATCAAAACGTCACACAATCACTACATACATTACCTCTCAAATGGTATACAGCTAGGACAATAAATCATGGAAGTAGTCCTACACCTCCTTAGTAATAGAGCGATATAATGTCATGCACCTTTTTACTCCGTTCTTTCCATACACTCATGTCATCCAATCCAATCCAAACCAAGTCGATTCTCAGAATGAAACATGACTAAACACTTCACCTCCTGTTTTCAGACTCTAAGTATTGGGCATTGCCTCAGGGCTGTAATACAACCATAGTGATATCTGTGACAATAGAATGTAGGTCTATCCCGGAACTAGGGCTTACGTATTGTGAGGTACATTTAACCCGCGATTTCGGTTTGGTGATGCATGCAGTGCACGGGCTCACGTTATAATGACAGATTATAGTTCTACAGATATATAGTTATTGGCTCTGCACTTTTGATCTAGAATGTCCCTATAATTCTGATTTTTTCCTAAATAGTAGTCCTATGTGTTTTTGTCTTATGTAACTATGCAGGCTTATGGTCCTGTAGTGCAGTCCTGGGTTCATTTGAATTCCTACCATACGAAAAGAAATAATTGTAAATCTGCAACATCATTTGCCATATAATGTATGCATTTGAGAGACCGCCTGTGGTTAAATGAAGCAGGTATCAAGATTCCATGGTAACTACAATATGTTAGGTTACCAAGGCATGAAATAAAAAGAGGAGCTTTAGCGACAAAACAGGAAGGGTTATAAAGTGCATTGGCCTACATACTAATATAGAATCAATAGCTAACATAATGCGAAACAGGGGGAAAATGGTATATAAACAGTAACAACTCCTACAGATCCCATCTATGACCTACTTTCAAACATCATTTAATATTCAAAATACACAACTGCATAAATATTGATATCAGATGCTATCTTGCATAAATAGGTCAGTAATACATGAATATAGGTAATATCAGATTAATAGAGTTAATTACCTCTGAGTGAAGAGGGGAATATGTCCTCCAGGAAAACTAGTCTTAATTCAATAATTACGCATAGTCCCAGTTCTCCATATGTACGCCATGCAGATTTTAGTCCATCCATATAGTGCTACCATTTGCTCCACTTAGTGCTCCATTCCCTCTTTTTAGTGGCCACACCTAGTAGTTCTAGACATAATCCCAACAGACAGCAGTGTCAGTGACTCACAGCCACTCCCCAAGGTCCTAACCCAATGGGATGAAACCAAACAATGATAATGGAACTCCGTGTGAGTGTTTTAGTGTGATATCCTCAGGTCCTTCTCCCTACCCCTCAGCAGGGGGATCTGTCATGTTCATGTAGGAAAGGGTGCAAAGTATTTATGACACATTAACGTGTTAACGGGACACTAGCTTTGCGGCGGCGCCCATGCCAAGTAGGACATGGTCACAGACATGGGTCAGATTTTGTTTAAAAAGAAAGAAAAAACTATTTTGGTTTATTCTGTAATTGTATACTGACCCTCGTCTAGTTTTTTTTGGTTGTGCTATAATTTTGCATTTCATGATGGCTTATCATATTGAAAGTTTTATTGGATATATACAGTTTACAATTCTGCACTGGGGGATCCTGAAATGATTGCACTTTCGTAACCTGGAGGGTCACGCTTACCAAATGTATGCACCATATAGAAAGGGGTTACTCTCTTACCAAACACCCAGTATAAAACCATATAAAATATACTGCTACATGTCTTTATGAGTAGAAAACTGCAAAAACCTAAGTAGCAATGGTAAGTATAATTCTCCTCTTATGTTGTGTTCTAGCAGTGGTCGCTTGGACCGCAATCTTGTATAGCTAGATTTCAAACAGGGACATGTAAAAACAAGATTCGTTCATAAAGATCCTATGGGCAACATTAAATTAACACATGCTTACAATGTAAAGTTGGCTAAATGAATTAAGAAAATCACTGGTTCTACGTGGACGCTTAAGAGGCCTCTTGTCTGCATATTTATAATATCAATAATGGCATTTGGGGCGGATGCGAAGCCAAACATGATAATTAAAAAAGAAAAAACCCGTCATAGTTCTCAATAAACAATGAGACATCTATATTAGGAATGAGTAACCTCCCCACCCCTCATCCCATTCCAATCTACCTGTGCCCCAGCACCTATGGACTCCGTCTGCCAGAGGTGTGTACGGAGTGGTGACTGGTTGCAGGCAACTGCGTGATTCTCTCACATGGGTCACTGCGCATGCTTGGGGAGGGCGGAAGTGGACCATGACCGACCACCACTAGATGGCGTACCAGACGCAGGGCGGGCGGAAAAGACGTAAAATTGGGGAGAAAAGAACTGTAAACCGCGACCTTAGGGGGCAGCCCCTCACATCACGCATGGTGTGGTGTATGTCTGCAATGGTTTGGAGGAGAGAGAAATAGAAGAGGAGCGGGAAGAGAAAATGAAGACGATTGGAGAGAGAGGAAATGAAGAGGAGTGGAGAGGATGGGTGGAAAAGACGTAAAATTGGGGAGAAAAGAACTGTAAACCGCGACCTTAGGAGGCAGCCCCGCACTGCACGCATGGTGTGACGTGTGTGTGCGATAGTTTGGAGGGGTGGGGAGAGAAAATGAAGAGGATTGGGGAGAGAAAAAATAAAGAGGAGTGGGGAAAGAAAAAATGAAGAGGAGTGGGGAGAGTAAAAATGAAGAGGAACGGGGAGAGTAAAAAGATGAAGAGGAATGGGGAAAATGAAGAGGAGTGGGAAGAAAAAAAATGAAGAGGAGTGGGAAAAGAAAAAAAATGAAGAGGAGTGAATCCATGGAGAAAAATAGAGAAGAGGACTGGGGAGATAAAAATCAAGAAGGATGGGGAAAAAGATGAGGAGAAGTGGGGAGGGACAAAAATGACGAGGCGGACGTATTTGAGGCAGATGATTTAGAGTTAAAAATGCTGATAAAGAGAATAACGATGACAATTTCCATTTACCCTGACAAAGCCACGTGTCGTTCTATGTTTAACATGTCGTGTGTATTTGTCGTCCCTTAAAATGCTGCTGTTAACAGCTAACATCATGTGTGCATATAATTATATGTGCAGAGGCCAAATGTTTCCGATGCAAAATTAAACTTTAAAGGGACGGATTTAGAAAGGGGCGTATGAGACGCTCACCCCCTATTTTTTGTACCAAATCTTGACTTTTAAAATTAATGTGAAACTCAAGCGCTTGAAGGGGGTACCGAAACATGTGATTACTGATATTAACCCCCCCCCCCCCTTGGAAAAAGTCTGGATCCTCTACTGGCACATGCTACTGTGCATTCATGATGTGTGGGCCTACAGTACACAGTATTTCAGTAATAGTTGATTCTCAAATTTCTGAAGATGTTTTGGCCATTGTTACCGCTTGCACGTGCCCTAAAATCAGAACATGCCTTAGTCGTAAAAAAAATCCTCTCAAGACTATTGTTTCTGTAGGGCCAAACCTTGTGGCGCCATCTTATGAGGTAGTGCAAAGTCTCATCATGCCTTCATGGTCGACGGAACTGTCCCCTAGTGGGTTTTAGAGATACCAAAAACAAGTAAGAATGATTGTCCAAGTATAATGATGATCAGTGACATCTATTCAAACAAATGACATCCATTGAAGTTAGTTAATGGGACAATCTTCTAAATAGCAATATCTGTTTATGTAAATAATCATACAAGAATTATGATATCATAACTCTACCTTTGTCACAAGACATTTAAAACGCTGGAAAATGTGAATTTATCTGCATCTGTTTTCATTTTCCTATTTTTTCAACATTAATTTACAAGCCCTGAACCAACTGGGCTTGTCCCATCAGCACCCATGTCTTCGTAACTAATTTGCCAAATCAGGCAAATTTTGATTAGTGTAGTCCCTAACAATATGCTGTCTATCATGAATACATTATACACCTAATAATTCCTCTTTGAGAATATTTTGCAATAACACAATTGATTTTGGTAAAAGACAAAATAGCTGATTTTGACACCCTAATCAAAATTTCCCTGATTATCTAAATTAGTTACAAAAATACGGGTTCAGAATATTATATCGCTGATGGCTCTGTGAGGACACATGTGGCGTATCGATATCCGATGCAATTACAAAAAAAAAGTAATATAAGTTGGGTTCATCGACATGCTGTAAACTGTTTTGAAATTATGAACAAGCATGGAGACAGCCTCAATTTTAGATACAATATCTGACATCCCGGGTCATCGCACGAAAGGTTACTAATTTAATCTTTGAAGTGTCCATCTATGCACTTAGATCGAATGTCCTCAATTTCAAGAATACACTACGTATAGTGAAATTAATGTAATTAGCCGTTCAACAAAACTAGATAATCTTATCTAATCTAGGCCAACAGCTCTTAAACTTGATCCTTTTGGACATGCATGCAGAGCACATGGTCCAGGGCCCAAGGGTTGTAGCCTTGTGGACATGCAGGGCATAGGGACCAGGGGCCAAGGGTTAGGTGGGCAGATGGGGTGGGGTCGGTAGGGGGCAGGGCGGGGTTAGCAGGGGGCAGGGCGGGGGCGGTAGGGGAACGGGCGGTCAGAAGGTTGTGGCGCGACGGTCGCGGCCTGTCGGACATCGTGCCATGATTCACCGCCAGTATTGACTACCTCAGCCCAAAGGGGATAGGGCATAGGACCTGTCAGTGCTCAAACGGTCTACTGATAAAGTAAAATAATTATGAAAAGGCATAATGAACAATAGTTATAATAGGCCTAATAACAAAAACAACAACAGAAAAAAATTGTTTTATTCATGCACAAAGCGGAATATAACGATTCCACTCGTAGTGCATCCTAAAAGATAAAATTCACAATAAACAATAGTTATGATAATAATAATAATAACAACAACAACAACAACAACAACAACAGCAGCAGCAGCAGCAACAATAGAAATAAAAAATAACTGCAACAGCAACAATGACAACAAGAAATTATGAAATAGAGCAGAGTAAAAATCTTTAAATGACGAAACCTTTGCTTGGTTCCCTATATAGTCAGGAACACATCGAGCATATCACTGAATGTCGAATATAAACTCGACCATCCGCGCCAGCAGTGTTCAGTCATATAATATTATACAATTCTCACCTGCAACTTAGAATATGAGGTTTAGACAATCGTTAGTACGAGCTGTTCAGAAAATGCAATATCCCGACAAGGATATTACTATTACCCGGTAGGCCCCTACTATTTAACATTATGCTAATGTCAAACCATGCATTATAGGTATACTTCTTGTTGTGTTTAGTTCTTATTGATTGAGTAGACTAGCTTCTGTGCCACGTCGCATAACCAAACGCTCGCAACAGGGAGGGATTAAGGATGGTTTAGTTTTTCTCTCGCTGTTATGCACACATTTTGAACATATTTAATTGACATATTAACACATTTCCGCCACTCACCTCCTATATATTTCAAAAACTGAAGGACTCTGCTATTATTTCGTGAATATTAAAATTCATACCCCAAAATGTCCCCCCGGTTCATCAAAGTCACTTGATTTTAAACAAGGACAGGTCTTTTGAAATGTGCCAATCCTTGCAACAGCGAGACCCGTTATGCTACGCGGCACTCCTGATATAAAAACAATGTTTTCTCTGCAATCCGAGGTGCATGTGCATATAGTTGTCTTGCCTCAGTGTTGCCATCTAGTGTATAAGAATGTGATGTGATTAGCTTTGGACGGACATGAATCTTAATCTTATGCCTACAGCATGCACGGTTGCTATATTGCCAGATTGCTATAATAGTTACAGCAGGTAAGCATGCCACCTCGTGCAGCTTACGTACTCAATAAATCCTCTAAGATCCGCCCATATGCATGAACTCGTTCACCCAGTGAGTTGCCATAATGTTACTATAATACATTTGTGTATTGCTACCTCTTATTATGACCATAGCATTGATAGCACCAAGGTTACTGTTATATGGTATAGGTTCACTCCATACCTCGCGAATGATGCTTGTACTGCTTTTTTTATATTCATAATGATTGTGTTTGTTATAATATATACCCGTATAAGGGGTGTTGATGGGGGGTCCCGATGTCGCATGTCGAATTTAAGAAATAGCCATGTCCCCTGTTGCTATATTTTGAATTTTCATGTCGATTTTAAAAATTGTCCATGTCCCATGTCGAATTTAAGAAATAACCCATGTCATGTCCCTTTTTTTCATGTCACTAAGGCTCACGTCGCATGTCGTATTTAAGAAATGGCCATGTCGCCCTGTCGATTCTAGGGGGTCTATACCCATCGTATACATGTATCAGACGTTTGTAAATTGACGATTATATGTTAGTTTTGATTAAATTTGTATGATATGTAATATTCTGAAAAGCAGAATGTGTGTCCCATTTGTATTGTTTTGATTCATAAAACAATATTGCTAATTGGATATTTTCATTAATACTTGTATACTGCTATATCCTTGCAAAAGTATGTTACTGTACCCTTAATGTCTTTTCCTCTGAGACGTTCGGCTGTAATAAAACGGCCGTCATTGCTCTATATGTTTAACACGTACCATTAAATGTCACATAACATAACCAAAACAAAAAATCCAAAACATTCCTATTTACCAGCAACATAGCGGAGCGGCTGGCAACATTCACAAGGTCACATCACAGTGTTCCTATATGGAGGAAGGCGTGCTGGGGAGAAGATTGCGGCGACCTTGGCGCTCCCGCGTCGATGACCAATCAGCATCCGGTCTCGTATTGGTCACGTGACGACGAGATTCCCCTCTTAAAAGGTTGGGGTCAGGGGTCAGGTGGCCGAGAGGTCAGGCCGGGCGGCCCCAAGTCTCGCGAGGTCTCGCGGGAGCCTGACGGTCGATATCCCATGACCGACGTTGACGGCCTCGACGATGTCGCTCTCCCGACGTCGCGGGGGCGACATGGCGACATGGCGGCCCCCAGGACAGGTCACGTGGCCTGGTGACCTCGGCCGGAACTGCGTCCGGGTCACGGGGAGGCCAGATCGAGGCTGCCGGGACAGATTGAATGTATCTGCGGGGAGCTTGGCAACCAGCGACGGATTATTGTTATGAATTTGACATGCGTCGGCCGCTGTGAGATAATAGGGGTGGGTGGGTGGCGGGCCCGGAGGGTTGGGGGTGGGGGGCACTCATATATAGTTTGGGTAGCGTCTGTGGGCACACCCCTCAGGAGCGGGGGTGGTGCACTCGCTGTCTAAGCTTAAACGGATGGGCAGTCCAACATCTCGCTTAAGATTTTCTATCTGTTTATAATTATGCATTAATTTGTGGGCCTAACAGTGTAATTCAGTAGCATAGGTTCTAATTGAGGAGTTTGTTCTGCTTTTGTCTGGAGTCTAGACTCAAAAGGAATAAAAACAATGGGCGGTGGGCTACAGTTAGTCTATATTCAGCTATTTGAGGAGTGGTCAGCTTCTCTGAAATCCCCAAAATGATGGGCGGGAAGTCCCACAGTTGTTACCCAAGCCCAAAGAGTGAGTGCCCCCCCCCCCCCAAAGAGTGAGTGCCCCCCCCCCCAGGGGTAGCGGGGAAGGAGGTGAGGGGGTGAGGGGTGATTGGGTAAGGGGGTAGGGGGAGCAGGGGGCGGTGGCCAGGTCCCTGACCCGTGTTGATATGGTAACATGTGTCAGAGGGGTGATACGCTGCTATCAGAAAGCAATATTCCCCGTCCTCTGTACCCACCCCCTGCTGGCTGCCATAATACGAGCCTTCCCTATAGCCCCGCCCTTTTTATTACACGCATTCCATCGGCAGAATTCCTATTCTTGATATCCGCCCAATTACCAATGCTTTATATAGCTTTACATTGGGATGAGATATCTAGGAAATAGACCATTAACCCAATCTTCCAAATGCTTTATAAGTCCGATATTTGGGGATGATGTTGACTTTAGTCGACTAAGAGTCTGACCTCACCCTTTTGATGGGGACTTACAATGATAACAAGAAAAATAAAATACGTGCGAATGCGAGACATTATTATATTCACCTACATTTCCGAAATCCTCTATCCGCCCCTGATATGTGTGTTCTAATAGACAGTAAACTTGCTTTTGTTAAAGCGTTTTCTTCCAACGTACAGATACCTGGACATTTATTTGTATCAATAAATAGCCAGAAATCCTAGCTATCCTACCCCACACCCCCCCACCCCCTTCATCAGTCAAAATGCACGGTCACCACTAATGTAACGAACGGTTCACCAAGGAACAAGGCTTCTAGGTCGTCGACGCATGCGCAACCCTGCGTTCGTCACGTGATGTCAGAGACGCTGAACCCTCCACCCCCGACCTTAGGGGTCACTGTCCAATGTCACCAATCGCTAATGCCAGATGCCACCGTTAATTCGTCTCACGGTGCACGAATGTTACCGAAATAGGAAGTATAAAAATATTCGATGCATGTAGATGATTAGGAAGCACAGAATGATACATTCTGTATAAGGAAAAATAGGCCTTTGTAAATGGTACGATAAAAGGTGCGATTGTGGGTCAATTGTGTACCGCTGTCAGAAATCGGTTTGCTATAAAAAGGTTATTTTTTTCATGAAAATTTAATATGTAATTTATTCAGGAGTGTAAACCACTTGCTGATATAAAAGCTGATAATGAATATACCAAATACGCAGACAACGTATGAGAAGAGAATCAGTTGTCCTGAGATTGTTGATCGTGGTCATGAATTAGATAATGAGATCTTTACGAAGTGTTGTTATTTGTTTAAAGTCCGATGGCTGATTTTAGTGAAAAGACATTCTTTATCTCATTTGTACACGAACTCCCATGAAGTATTATGTTTGTCTTCATAGGTGCAATTATGATTACCAGACACTTCGTACCCCTGTAACTACGTCCCTGGACACTTCATACCCTTGTCACTACGTCCCTGGACACTTCATACCCTTGTCACTACGTCCCTGGACACTTCGTACCCTTGTCATTACGTCCCTGGACAGTTTGTACCCCTGTCACTACGACCCTGGACACTTCGTGCCTGTCACTATGTTCCTTGTCCCTTTGTATCCTAGCCTTACGTACCTGCTACTTTTAATACCTAATATCATATTTCTGTAAAAAAAAAAACAAAAAAAAAACGCATTTTCAATAATACTTTTTCATTATTTGTTGCAAAATATGTGGGGTTAGGTTGTTTGACAAAAAAAAGTAGAAAACAAAATTTATCTTGTGTATTTTATCAAATCTTTTTCCTATATAAATTCTTCAGTTTTCACACACCTGGAGCCCATTTTCGCACATTAAATCATATTTTGGGCATAAAATGAGTAAGATATTCAGTTGATCAAAAAGGTCACCTAAGGATCACCAGAAAAACATTATCTATAGATATTCCCTATGCAAAATGATAGTTGAATTGATCTCAATTCATTATGCATATCAGAAATGCTATGTTGACTGGAAAAATCTACAGACTCATTATTACAATAAATAGTAGAAAATACGCATATTTGGGCATTTTCATTAAATGACAGCATGCAGCATTAATTCGCCCAGATACAAGACATAAAAGGTAATCATTGACTCCTGGGTTTATAAGATTTAGGAAACTGTCTTACAAGCATATGAAAGCTCACTTGGATAATTTCTTAAAGTTTATATATGAGAAAAATGTTTGGAAATTCGGGAAAATATGTAAAAAATGTGCGAAAACTGACAACTGCATTATTTTTTTACATTAGTTTTCATGCAGGGGTTTATTTTCTCAAATTTATTGTAAAAATTGTATTTCTGATATTCTGATATGATGTCTCATGTATCTCAAATCGTACTGAACTATAGAGAGTTAATTATCCATTTATATCAGGTGTGCTTAATTAGTCGTATTAATTATGGATAATAGCTAGCTCCTAACAAAGTGACATAATGACTAGGCCTAGTAGGGTACAAAGTGACCAGGTACGAAGTGACAAGGGTACGAAGTGACCAGGTACATAATGACTAGGGTACGAAGTGACCAGGTACGAAGTGACTAGGGTACGAAGTGACCAGGTACATAATGACTAGGGTATGAAGTGACCATTACTAGGGTACGAAGTGACCAGGTACATAACGACCAGGGTATGAAATGTCTGGTTACCGCAATTATATATGTCGCAATGAATACAATAACACAGTAAACTTAAGAACATGGTCTTCCTTTACAGATCAGAATGATATGGAAAACACTTCAGTTCGTACTGACTGTAGTAAAAAACAGGCAGTCCGCTTAAAAGGCATCAAATAAATCCCACTAAATAAAAGGTTAAAACCTATACAAGTAATTAAATAACCGTCACTTAAATGTATTAAAGTGTGTTATCATTATTTTGTATTGTTTTAATGTGGCGGCAGGCATTTCACTCACCGTACGCCTTAAGCAAGGGGAGAAATGTGGAATAATGAATCAGCGCGACGTTAATTGTATTTATGTGCCTGGAAGACAATAAAATTACAACACCATAAAAAGTTGGAAAATGAATAATAAGGAAGAAAGTGCTTGCGTGGGGTTGTTTTGTTGGGTTATCCTGGCGATGAGAAGGTCGGAGACTCAGAAACCAAAATTTTACGTTTTGTTTTACATAAATACAGGTAAATTATTTGGAATTACTCACATATTTTCCTTTGGAAATTGTGAGTATATGATTAATGGATTCTTGGAAAATTGAACACAGCAGGGTGGGGGCTTCGTTTGCCTATGTAGTTAATTTTTAGGGTTTTTACAAATCTAAAAATCCTCTCAGCGAAAGTTTAAAGGGGTTCCCAGTAAACACAAATGATTAGCACTGTTCATTTCTGAAATAATATAATTGTTTCCCCGTTATACCCAATGAAGATTTTAATAACATCAAAGCATATTGACCATTCCGAAATTTTGATAATTGACATTGTCATATTCTGAATAAATCTGAATAAACAACCTCTTCCATCAACACTGTCGTTCAGGGGCACAGGAGACAGTTGCATCCTGCACCCAGCTAGACTGATGCATGATTTTTTGTTGTAAAGCTGGAACCCATTGATTTTTTTCCATCGGAGTGGGAGGCTGTGTTAACCTGAAATATTTCAGATATAAGCAACCAAGACATTGGTTTTGGCAAACCAGAAATCCAGATAAACTAGGCCTAGAAATCCCCAAAATGCTGAGGCTCTGTGTCTCAGAAAGTGACGTCATAGCCATCGGCAATCATGCCACTGATGACAAAAACCTCATTCCTATTTACACGAGCCCCTCCCCAAACGTGGGCCTGGAGGTCAAAGTTTTCTCCAAATCTCAGTTTCCCTCTCAAAAAAGAAGCCCACAATGCGTCCCTAATTGCGCAGGCGTGCCCTTCCCGACTCTCGCGGGGTCTCACAGTCTCTCGTGCGTCGCGAGAGTTGATTAATCTCGCCAGGGGGCGCCCCTCTCGGCTCCCGCCCTGGAGACAAACACTTGAGGTGGAGTCCCTCCGGGCGACCGGTGTAGGGGTGCTGGAGGTCCCAGGCTAAACATAGAAAACAGAATTCATGTATTTTTTGTTGTTATATTTTGCTAGAAAATGCACCTGGTTGAATTCCACGTGGACTTGTTTTCTTAAAACCACAGCCTTATAGTTTTTGAGAAACTAAAAGTAATAGACAGTTCTATCTTAACAATCAATTGCATAATTCTTTTGATATCCCTACGTAACTATTATTTCTGAGAATGCACCCGTCAGATCTTATATTAGTTAGATGTGCCTATTAGTCAAATTTCGTGACTTTCAGACGCGGATTTAGGGGGGGGGGGTGTGTGCAGGGTGCACGCCCCCCATTTTTTTGCCAAAGTATTGATTTTTTTAATGTAAAATTCTTGGGCTCGGAGGGCCCGGGAAAAAATTTACAATAGTACGCCACCCCCCCCCCCCCTTTTGAAAATTCCTGGATCCGCTCCTGACTTTGGCAAAACCTCAAAATCAGCTCATTTAAAGGTAAATGTCATTTTAAAAAAGCAACAAAAATACTGAACAACATGATGTGCAGAACCCCTAACCCCCTTACACCGGACCCTGCTAATCCAATCCCTGGACCCTGGTCACTCAGGGTCCCTCGCTCTCTAACACCGACCCCACCCCATCCGACCTGCACGCCCCCAACGGCCATCAGAGGAACTCGAGCACCTCTCCCCGTGCCGTGACGTCATCGAAGGGCGTCTACGGGGTTCTCCGCTAGGGCCGCACGGGTCACGCGGATGCCCGGATGTTGTTGATCGGCTGGCCGTCGTTCATTAGGGGGGTAGACACAGGAGAGGAGCTGACAGGCTTTAGGGGCATGTTTGAGAAGCTGTTAGACACTTGTTAGAGGGAGAGTGGGGGTTCATTTACTTCCATCTAAGGTCATTACCAATAGCAGCTTTAGTGAAGGGTCCCTGTAGTAAGAGTAGGGGCGTCAGCTCCTGCTGTATACGTCTAATAGACCTCTAGGCCAGGCCCGTGTACAAGGGGGGTGGCGTGGGTGCCCCCCCCCCCCCCTCGAGGAAATTTGTCAAAAGAAGGTTCCACCATTCTTGTTAAACCCTAAAAGAATGTGAGAAAATATTGAAAAGTTCCACTTGGGGAACCTCGCCATGCACCACCTTTCTTAGGTTTACCTCGCTGAAATTAAAAGCAAATGTTCCACTTAGGGAATCTCTCCCCCCCCCCCCCACCCCCACAGCAGACCCGGTATATATGGGCCTGCAAATAGGCCTACTCCACATTCAGACCTTCTTTAAGATCCACGAGCAGGACCTTGTATGTTTAAAAATAAGATACAAAAACACAAAATTGCAAGGATATACAGTCTGATGATGGCATAATAGTAAAATCCTCATGAAGGCAATAGGTGAGGTTTTCTTCATGAAATACTCTTTTCCAACCTTCGCCGGAACCATGAAATCTCTGTATAAGCAGACTTCTTTGATGACACAGGCCACGTTACGTATCTATGCTTCTGCCCCCGTGGCCTTTGGCTCATCATTAATCGGTGTACTACCATTAACAAATGGCTCTACCAGGTCCGGTAGAGTTTAACCCTGATCTCCGACCTTTGCCCGACCTCCTCCACGGTTCCCTCGGGCCCCATACAGACCTCAGTCAGGGGTATATTTACCAGTGTTTACCTGTCCCCAGGGTCCTCCAGGGTGGGCATTGATTACCTGCACAGTGAGGCCCTTACCCCAGACAGCCCTCTACTGGAAGTATATATATCTATATTTGAGCGGGGCATATTTTCGCTTAAATAGCCCTCTAGATTTTTTGTTGGGAAAATAAATACACTTTGAAAATATGATTTAGTATTCCATATATGGTAGCCCGGTCTCATTGTAACGCGAAATTAAATCCACGTCAACTTATATTTTGGGTCAAATTTGTAAAATTTTCACACGCCAAAAAATAGTTTTATACCATCCCTACCCCCCAGGGTCAGAGAATGGTTCATCTAACATACAAAATACCCAAACCACTTTCAAAGTATTGACCCATTCCCTTGGCGATTAAAACGAAACGCTACACCGACATCAATATGTGTAGCATTTTGAATACGAATCCTAAAACAACATTGATGAGGTGTCTATGCATACAGATTATAATTATTTCATAATAATTGCAAGTATTTGTATGTATTTCAATAACCTAAACATCAGTTTATTTCATTTGCATGGCATTCACTTTTTTGACATCATTAGATTTAATTAATTCATGTGGAAAAATGGTCTTAACCTAATATGCCAAAACGTTTTTCACTTTATAAATATATACTTTTATTATCCTGGTGGTCACTGATTTTTGCAGGAAGATTTACTGTAAAAATACATACCGAGGCAAGAATATGACGTTATAATAACGTTATTGTGCTGTCATTTTATCGTTCTTGTTAAGTCACATTTTGAGTTCTATGCACATAGACTTGATGGCTCCTAATCAAATCTCTGAGACCAACAATGCGACATCATAAAAATTTAGGTATTGATTCATCTACACTCAGTTAATATGTATCAGTTTTGTTACATACATTTTTAAGTTATGGCTCTATGTCACATATTCAACACGTCATAGCTACATTCCTTTTAGGTCTGGTGATTTTTTATAATATATTATATTTTTTTAATTTAAACATCTCTTCAATACAGGAGTTCTTCTGATGTAGGTGAATAATACGGTAATGATGATTGCATTTAATGAACAATAATGAAATAATAATATATACAATGAGGAGTACCATACCATACATACTCATCCATAAATTTACAATCGTATCTCATGCTCCTTTTAACTAATCATCTAATTACAAGTACATCATTTTATCTCATGATGACCACACATACTTAGTTTGTATCAGTTACATTGGTATCAACACATCACTGTGATTTTACAACGTAAGGTGGTTCTAACTTGATGTTCATAGAACATCATTATTATTTTCTTTTTATGGGATGTCATAGCATCCCCCCTTAAATCATGAAGTTCTAAAATCATGTAACTGTTACATAATATCATGTGGGGTATAGACTGACCAAAATGGTAGTCACAGAATGGTTCTTTTACGTCGCTTCTTGCCTGGGTATGTTCAATTTGGCCATCTACAATACGTTTCTATCTTTTTTTGCCTAATAAAAGGATAATATTCAGATCCTCGATGATAATTCTAGCAGGGAAATGACATATTAGATATAATAATACCATTTTGCTTGATATTGTATATTTTCCTTTGAAGTTTGTCATCCCAGAGAATACCAATAATTTCCTGTCCGAAATAGTCTTTCTCATTTTCTGTATAAATTGTGTGTTGTTTATGCATGAATCACATATTATTGAAAAGGATAAGTTCTGGTCATCAAGTCTGATGATAGAAATATATGGTTCACTTATTCAGAATGTTCAAAACAAGAAAAAGCAAACAAATGTATATATACATTATCCAGGCCTGGAGCAAAATCTAGTGGAATTGCCTATATATGATGATTCTGACATTGTATGTATGTATGTATGTATTTATGTATGTATGACCAAGGCCGTACACAGCGTGAGTGGTGGTGAGTTTCACATAGTGGATTATGTTTTCTGGGCAGTAATATTAGGAAAAGAGTTAATGAGTTATGAGTTGATTAATATGTGACATTTTATAGTCTAAAGAGGAGTGGAGCAAACCCCAATCTTCATAATATAACATCAAATCACTATGCATTAAGTAATATTCCTATCACGGTATATAAAGGATGAGGCAACCCCTAGATACCCTGCCAAGCATGTGATGTTATCATAACATTGCAGCAACGTTCTGTTTAGTTCTGTATTGGTTCTTGTTACATTATTTTGATGTTCCCAATAATGTTGGTGCAACATACTGCTGTGACATTGCACTGCAATGTTATCACAGCATTCTGGTTATGTTCTTAAACCTAAACAGAATGTTCTTATAACGTTCTGTTTTTGTTTTATCCTAACCTCACCAACATAATTAATAATGTTATAATAATGTTCTGATTTGGCAAGGTTTCAACCTTTCCGTTGATAGCGTAATTGTTATGTGCCATCTTGGTATGTAACAGACTGACTAAAAAAGTATGGTTGCAGAATTGTCTGTTACACTGCAACTTGGCTGGGTACTCATCATGTAATTTCAAATTTACAGTACAAATTTTGTGATCTTACAATAAATTTAACTGTTCATTTTCTAACAGTAAACATTGCTGTAAATGAACCGTACAATTTGCTGCAAAATAACATTAATTTTTTACAATGAAGGGTATCCCAAATCCGAAAATTTGTGTGTTCATTCAAGATGCCTGGATCAAATGCTATCTTAGTTCAAACCTGCCATATTGAACTGTCTGTTGTTGGCAGCAATCAAACAACACCTGAAAGACCTGTGTCTGCTCTGTGAAATCGTAATTGAAAGGTTATTTCATTGTGTTCTCAGGCAATAGTAAACCTTGAAAGAAAGGTTTGAACTTGTCAAAGGTCATAGACATGTATTTATGAAATCGATGAAAGATTACTTTTTGTTAGGCACAACACTTTAATATCCACTTACAATCTATTAAAAACGTGAAACAATGGCAGGCAAAATGAAATGTTCTACGACCTACGACTCTTCTGAACAGATTGGTATTTCATTACTATGAGGGTATTTAGGGAGCGAGATTAAACAAATTATCTGCTATTCAGGGAACGGACAGGCCTATTTACCAGTCCTTTCCCAGTCCCAAGGGCCCTCTATTTTTTTTAGAGATATCCTGAGTGAATGTAATACAGAACTGTCTATAAAATATTATAATTTAATGGTCAACATCATTTGACTTATATTTAACGATTATTCAATTCCTATGCCTTTCACCAGCTTCTGAACATTTTAAACCAAACTTCTATATACAATCGTTTCCATCTAGTGGCAACATCCCTCTGCTATTCCATTGCAGGTACAGTATATACGTCGTGGAGGGAGTAAGTACAACTGGGAGAAGTAGTTAAATGTACAGTACTGATAGGCTGACATAAACTTTATCTCCCAGGCCAGTAGCTAATTCTTAACATTGTTTCTATACGACATATAATAATATAACTCTTAACCCTATACTCTACAGAGAATTTGTTAGGAAACTTGTTTTTTTTAAATCGGCAGAAAAATCGGCAAGTGGAACAAAGACTTTAGCTCCTTGCCCATAAAGAGCTGTGAGCAAGTTGACAGTGGTCAAGATATTCTATATTACCCGTTCCCACGCCGAGGCTGACCGTACGTATGTAGTGGTCAGTATGGTTGGAATGTCCTCAGGTCACAGTATCCCATTAACCCTCTACACAGGCGATAATCGGGAGATAACCTGCTTAGCATTGCAACATTCTCGCGCTGATTTCTCACCAATATACTAGCTGCTTTACTGAATGTGTCAGAATGATATATATCATGTTTTAGTGTTCAATTCACATTAATTATTCTCTCAACTTATACCAGAAAAGAAAGTATTCTTTGCTGCTTTGCATTGTATGTAGGCTCTGTATTAGTTTCAATTACGATTATTTTGTACTCGTGTTTTTATTTGAATACTGTATGTGTTGCCAGTATCATTTTACTGCCTCCAATGTCTCCACTGCTTTTCTACTTTGAAGCTGAACATCTTTTCTTCATTATTTTGATAATTGACAGCCAACAGATTGGCAATGAACGGCATTTGTGAGGTAACATGCACAAATTAATAACACAAGGATACAATTATATCCCAGCCAAGTTGCGGTTTAACAGAAATGTTCTGCAACCACACTCTTTTAGTCAGTCTGGTACTTACTAAGATGGCATTTAACAATCAATTTATTGATGGTGAAGTCGAATCCTCACCAAATCAGAACATCATTATTATATATAAAATTTTTTTGGTGAGGTTAGGATGAAACCAAAACAGAATGTTATAAGAACATCGCAATAGCAATGCTATTGAAAGCCATCAAAATAACGTAACAAGAACTGATACAGAACCAAACAGAACGTTGCTGCAACATTATAATAACGCCACATGCTTGGCTGAGATTCCTCTGAAAATAACCCAGATACATATATATATATATATACAATTATGAGAAATGATTATATCGTAACTATGTACAATGGTTATCAGTTTATGGAGAAATAGTTTAGTTTTCCATAAACTGTTTATCATTGTACATATATATAATTACGACATAACGTAGTACATAAACACAATACTTGTTTTTGTTTTGCTAAACAAGAAAACGTGTCCATCTCCCAACAAGCAGCCACAACATACATAAACAACACGGGGACAACAATCTCTAATGGCTGTTCCTGTATCGGGTCATTTTGGCAGCTGAGATAAGCCCTATAACCTGAGGGCCTAATCCTAGGTCACTGTATACATACACGTGTAAGGACCTCCTGGGTGTCCTAATGACCCACAATGAGGGCCATAGAAGGGGAGAGGGGTCAATAGAGGACTTGCTGACATGGCCTGCTACTTAAGACGCTGACCTAAGGGTCGGGTATTGTCTTTAGTCTGGACAAGGTAGGGCGGGGAGGGGGTGGCGGATAAGAAGAAGCTTATAGTGGTTAGACAGAATGACCTAAAGCCCAGGAGGGTTTTCCCACTCTGGGCTTTAATTTGCTTATATTTTTGGTTTTGTTTACTTTTATTTTGTATTCTTTGCTTACATTTCTGATTTTTTTCCGGGGTTATGAGTAAAATATTTTGTCTCTCTGTTTTATAAATAAAGATATTCATTGAAGGATTTTGTACTTATATTTCACTAGAATACTAATCTTTATGAAGTGGCTTCCGATCTATAACCGGTCATAAACAAACTATTCCCGGGCAATTTGATTCAGTAATCTTGAATGATACCTTCATAAGAATTATAATATATTTAGTGGTATATTACCGGATGTTCATGTGGGAATAAGAAAGTCTACATGCAAATTAAGTGATTGTTTGACACGAAACCGGGAATACTAGTACTGCTTGGCATTCCTGACAAGGTGTCTATTGCTTAAAAGCATGGGGACTTCAAATGAAAGATATGATATTGCAGAGTTAACCAAGAGGGGCTGGAATGTAAGAGAGTAATCGAGGGTAAAGGAAACAGACCATCGGCTGATCATGACTACTAGCAATGCCCGACACTACTAGGCATTTACAACTACTACTTACAGTATTTGCATGATCCGTGTCACGCTGTGAGCTGGTGAATCAAGTGGCTTGGCGAGAACCCATTCCATCTAATCTTTCATTTAGATCACATTTCTTATAGCATTATTACCTGAAAAAAGGCTATAAGCCTGAGTAAAAATGTCATTTTTCACATTTACTGTACTTGATCCATGAACCAGATCAATTTTACGGATATATTTTCAGAGAGGTTCGCAGATTCTTCTATGCCCCATATATACCACTAGGTTGATAGAATGAAAAGGCGCACTACTCTATATTAACCCACATTTTTATTGAAACAAATTCCTTATTGCAAAAGTGGGAAATCCATCAGTTGAGTCACATTAGGGTAAGGGGTGCAGGGAAAGGGCCTATATCAGCCCAAGTGCATAGAGTAGGTACCCTATCACATGACTCTAACCTGACCCACTCCCACCCCTTTTCCCCTTCACTGACCTTAACCCCCCTGCACCACCCTTCCCCTTTCACCCCACCCCCCACCCTGACCTTATCCCCCCTCCCTGACCTCCCCCCCCTTCCCCTACCAGACCCACCCCTCTCCCTCCCCTGACCTTACCCCCTCCCCTCCCCGCCCCACCCCACCCCTTTGTCCGGTGGCGTGCCCCCAGGGCTTGGCCTGGCCCACCTCAGAGATTACATCACCCCACCTTATCTCCTTCCCCTCCCCCAATCCCCATTACCTCCACAAAAGAGCGCCCAAAATCCCACAAAAGCGGGCCAAAATATTGAGGCAGTGTGTGGGTTCTGGGGGCAATAGGGTCCTTATAATCAGAGCCAAGTCCCCACCCCTTTTGCCACTCCCCCCTATTGCGCCCCTGCACTTACGCCCTCAAGCATAAGGAAAAGGGATGAGAAGGTGCGGGAGGGATGGGGAAGGGAGGGAGGTATAAGGTTACCATTCCCTACCAGATCTTCCGACATGAAAGCTACGCAGTAATGACACTGTTTAATTCCGCTACCCGCCGCTACTATTTCAGAGGCGCTGCGAGCGGGGGCTCGGGGCTGAGTGAGCCTGAGGTGAAATGTGAGGTACGACTTGAGTAGGAGGGTACTTGGCAATTAGAATTATGATGTAGATAGCCTTCTTATGTCTGTGTCTTTTTGTATCATGAAGGACATTTTCAGGCCAGGGCTAATGGAGGAAAGGGATAAGGGTTGGGGGAGACAATACTTTCTATAAGAACTGGAGATACCAATTCCTTTCCTTTTTAAGGAAACGTCGCAGATACCAGAGAAAAGAGGAAAAATACGAGCATCACATCAGGTAATTCAACCACACAATCTTATGTTCTTATAATGCATAACTTTACAAGTTTTGTATATCGGTGTTAAAGTCGTTGACATAATTATGCTAAACCTTATAGTTATACATTGCGGACAGCATCTATTTGCAAAACTGATATTTTCAATGCAATTCCCCTATAAGTTATTGTACTGACGCGGGTGTCAGTTCTATTATGCAGAAGATAATCTTAGCTAGTTTTTTGTTAGAAACTAGACCCATGCGGGCAGTCTTTCAGACTGACATTGGTCAAAGGAAGCTCAGTGGCATATACTATTGCATTTGGATTAAGTAAACATTGACCTTTCACATGAGTGTTCTCTGTAGTCCCTGAATTAGGATCTAGGTTTGAAGATGATTAACAATCGTAACGAGATGGAAGACTGCGATCGGCAACGTCTTTATTGGAATATCTCACATGGAAACTTAGCGGAATGTAGACTAGACTTTCATGCGAAAAGAAAAACCCATAGTTCATTATCACTCACCATGGAGTACATATTCCCTTCCCAATATGAAAGTACCCCCCTCTAAATAGAGGTCAGACGGTGGTTGGCCTGGTTTTGGAGAGCCGATCCTGGGATCGCCCTCAAAGTAAGCAGGCCTTACGCCCAGGTGGAGGGCATCAAAGGCGGGGCGGCGGCCAATACTGTGTTGTGATACCTGATCGGCCGCCATGTTGGCATCCGGTCCCACGCCTAATGAACGCCTTCAAAGCGAGGCTGGGTGCACAAAGCCTCGTGGGGGACCAAAGTGAAGAACACTTTCATTTGAGGTGTGTGTTTTTAGCTAACCTATCTCGGTTAGGATCTGCTTAAGTTTAGCGTGTTTTCTAACTGAAGGGACAGAGTCATCTAAAGGTGGAGTACAAGGAAAGACAAATATTGTTTTATTGGAGAAGTCTTTTAATTATTGTTGTTATCCCCTTTTATGAACATACATTTCAAATATTTATTTGCCAAATTGAACCAGGCTACATGTGGATACAAAAACTTGAATTTGGTCCAAGTTAACAGAAATAAATAATGAATCAAAAAACAGTGCATTTTTACATGACAAGCATAGGTTTTATGAAGGTAAATATTTTCAGGGGTTACGCTGGGTGAGGAATTAAAGTAATACCGCTTAATAAGGAGCGAGGAGCAATTTCTAATTATCATGGCCTAAGTGATAGGATCGAAAGTTGACAACCAAATTGCTGCGGTAAGTCCAATCCATCAGTTTGCTTGTGGCACTCTCATTCCCCCTATGCCAACCCCCTGACCCCAGGAGGTCAGCCCCGACGCCCCCCGGCAACCCCCCGACCGCCCCCCGACCGCCCCCCGGCCACTCCCCGACCGCCCTCCGGGGGGAGTCCCGACCGCCCCCCAGGGGAGTCTTTTGGGAGGGTTTCTACCACTCTCACCTCTGACCCAGCCCCAGTATTAGTCACCTAGCCTCCCCCCTCTCTCCCACACCCCACTGCTTACCGACAAAAACACCTCATCATCTGTCTTCGCCAGGACAGGGTGGGGACTGAAAATAGTGAGGGGTGGTTCAGAGAAAAAAGGTCCTTTTCAATTAGTATGGGGCATGTGGGTGGGTGATGAGGGCAGGGGCAGAAGAAGGCTTTGTAGGGCAACCTTCATATTCTGGGTGTCTGTCAATGTGGAGACATTGGTCGGAATCTGTCTCCTGCTAGAAATAGTATCTTGGGAAGAGATGTAACGGGTGTCTTGGGTTAGAGGTTGCTTTCCAAAGGACCTGTAGGTCGTTGTATTGTGTAAATTTAAACATGATTAATATATCAACCTAATTATTCTATATTCTAACCAAAACCAACTTCAATAACCCTAATTCAATTCTAGATATGTAGGTATATGTTCAAGTACATGTATATATTTCAGTAATTACGATGGTGTGCAAAAAATACCATTTTTGAAATCCAACAGATTTCATATTTGTGAAATTATAATTGTTGAATAAACGAAATGATAACAATAAAGACAATGTAGGAGACGACAAGCCGTGAATAAAGTGTCTCTCCCATCCTCATATCATCTGATCATAAGTAAATCGTTCTTGATCATAGCACTTCACCTATTGGTTCAAGCTTTGCGATCTAGTTTCATAACTCATCTGTCATGTCATTAATTTATGAAAACATGTATCTTATACTCTTTCTATTACTAGTCGGAAATCTTCCTCTTCTAAGTAGGCCTTTTTCTAAACAAGCGAAAAACTAGTGTCATTGCACAATATTTTTAACAAAGTGACACACCCAAAGATAACAGGAAAAATTATCAAAAACGGAACTCACGAATGATATATGACATAATAATACAAAACCATAAGGCATTAATTAAGATCCAACAAGACCTATATTACATTAAAAGATGACATAACCCAACCTCTAAATGACCCCTCCGTCCAACCACGTGACCAGCATCGACTCGTGACGTCAGAGACACCCACGTGACCAGCAGCAGGTCGTGACGTCACAGACAGACAGCGATCTTCTGTCCGGGGGCTGATTTGTTATCGGCTGGTCTGACCTGCGCACTGGTCAATATCAGGTGATCGGGCGGTCTAACCTTGGTGCCCCCTGCGGCGGGGAGATGAGGGTAAAGTGGGTGGGGAGATGAGGGTAAAGTGGGTGGGGAGATGAGGGTAAAGGGGTCGGGAGATGAGGGTAAAGTGGGTGGGGATTGATCCAAGTAGATAGCAGGGCCAATGACTCATAGTCCTGACGGCTGGATCATTGCAGTTCCAACTCTTTTTTGCCTTTTTTCACCGCATTTAAACGATTGAAATGATGGACAGCTGCCCTAGGGCACTTCCGTAGGGGCGCTTATCGTCACATGATAAAATGATCGTTATATTATACATTTGTCTTATACCCAGCCACAAATGTATGCCCACAAAATAAACTGAACTGTAGATTTATGCCTTAAAATATTGGTATCAGTATGCTACCTGTCATTGCTATCACGGTGCCTCTTACATATGAAATTTCAATATAAAAGTGTCGAAATAGAAACTGTTGTATCTAAATTGTATAAGAAACCTAGATTTGATATGATGTTCTATTGATATTGTCTGTTAGCTTCTCTAAATATTTCCTGTCGACGAATTAAAAGCATTACAATAATAGATCATTAATGTGACATGCTCTGCGAAAAGCAGTCTTATGGCCTGGACTATTAAATTAAGATGGTGTCTTGGGGAATCTGATACTGAAAAAATTAGGTAAATATTCTTATTAGAAAAAAAGTTATGTTATTTTG
This sequence comes from Lepidonotus clava, assembly GCA_936440205.1. Taxonomy (NCBI): domain Eukaryota; kingdom Metazoa; phylum Annelida; class Polychaeta; order Phyllodocida; family Polynoidae; genus Lepidonotus; species Lepidonotus clava. The sequence goes on from OW387147.1 coordinate 20,699,108, forward strand.
AAGAAACAAAGGTCGGATATGCAAAATATGCTAAAATAGACTAGTCTTTGGTATCTATAAAGATATAACTTATATATAATCTAGGCCAAAAATTGAAATCCCAAATATGATTTCAGGAAATATACTGCCATTTCCTTTCTATTTAAGATATTCAGAATCTGTTTTTTGCTGAATTTGGCCAAGCAGTCCCTTAATTCAGAATTTCAAATTTTGAAAACTTAATTTTGTTCCATGGTTACCATGGAAACCAACATTTGCATAACTATAGTATCTGCGGATTTGGACGTTCTATCAACATTCCGGTTACCATGGCAACAAAATGCGAAAAATCCATATTTTTTCATCATAAATAAAAACTATGACAAATTTCATTTGTAGCATGGATTTACCTTATTTTTCTTATTTTTATGTATCCTAAGCTAAATAAAGGCTCTAGAGCCATGAATAGGCAATTCCATAAGGCTGGAAATCCCAGAAACTGTCACATTTTATGAAAATAAAATGATATACAAATATTCACATCATTTTTATCGATAAAGCGACAATATAATTTTTAGACGAGAAAAAAGACAGCTTTCCATGAGCAATTGACCGGCTCTGGGCCAGAAGCGGTTAAGGGGTGCACAGGACAGCACTGACCCGATACCCTTTTAGTTCCATAAGCATTTTGAACTTAGGACCCCTGGATCAATGGTCGAGTGCTTCATGGACTAAGCCAATACCCTTTGTTAAAAATGGATGAATACGGGCACCATCCACGTAACGCCAATGTGTTCTTTCACCACATGCCTGCCTGTAAAGAAATATTTTGGGAAATTAAATGAAACCCATCTATATGGACAGAATACTCACAAGTAATTCAGTATCAATAGTCACAGCGTCTCTTCCAATATAACTTGCACACCTGTCTGTTAAGAAATATAATATTTTAAGAAATGTTTATGCAATTAACTAGCAATTACTGTGGCTTTTGTAATGTAAACCATCTACAATAAGGAGATAATCCACACAAGTAATTCAGTATTAATGCAATAATCAGACGTCTATTCCTATAATTATAACTTGGAAATAATTGAACCTTTCTAATATTGCTAGCATTACACTAGAATAAGTTCTGTAACATAGACCTCATGACCAGATGATGGAAAAAACTGAGTATTAGTCATGCTTTGTCACCATATACTGCTATACAAAATCATATATTATTCTGGCAAATATGTGAGCAATTATATCGTCAATACTCACATTACTCATACACCCAATAGCTATAATAACGCAATGAGTTGCTCATAAACCTCTATGAGTGGCATGAGCAGTTCGCATGTGGCTGAGTCACTCAGAGGTCAGTCATTGGATGCCTTAAGGCCGTGTGTCCACTGACCACCACCTGGTCTCTCAGGTAATGAGGACAAACAATGACAGGTAAGTATCAGGTTGGACAGGAGGTGGACAAACGCCAGGTGCGCCGCGAGAAATCAATAGGTAGCCTAGCAGTAGTTGTGGGAATAAAGGTGGGATTGCTGGAAACTGTATATGTTTATTCTGGGATTTCAAAAAAGGATATCAATGCATGGACCTAATCTTAAACTGTTGAGTACTACTGTTTCAGAAATGTGACTGGAAACTGAAATCCCCATTATTATAAATGTGTATATTCATAAATTAGTAATTAATGACAATAATATGATATCATTCATTATCAAATAGCCGTTAGCCGTATCAGAAGGAAGCAGCATGAAAGATGATACACTTTTGAATGATAAAAATTAAGCAACATGATGGTACACAAAATCATATCAAAATCAATCCCAAAGCTTATGTCCCAAAACTAGTCAACACGCCCATGGAAACCTGTATACGCAAACAGAACGTTGAGAATCAATCCAATATTGTGGTTTGAAGTCTCACATTCATTGTGTAAAGCAATACCTCCAAAACCTCTCAAACATTTCCCCCACAGCATTTCATCTGAAACCATTCACATTAAGGGGTCTAAAGCAATGATCTCCAAGGACAGATCCGTTCACCAGGTCAGCTTCTTAGGGGCTTTTGCTCTCTTCTTTCAGGCTGAGGGCGCACCTGGGAAAGTGGCCCCGGACAGTGACCCGGAAAAAGCCTCACCCTGGCCTAAAACAAATCAGGAAAGCCTGTTCAGGTGTCGGTGTTTCTCCGAAAAATAATTTTCTTCAAAAAACTTTCTCTATGACGCGCTGTTTCAGTAGTCAATTCTGTTTTGACCTTATGGTTTGTTTCTGTGAATTTCAAAATAAATTCACTTGTTTGTATCTGTAGTTCAACAGCATATTATAGTTGAGACATTATTCATGAACCTACTCACCAAGGGCAAATTTATACTGTTGTTTTAAAAACACTTACGACTTATAATGATATAAGATGATAATGCTTTGAACCAATGGCATAGTCAGGGTACTTAGGGTGACCGCTATCAAGATTACTCTATATGGGCACACTCTACGAAACAAATGATCCCCAAATAAACTCTACAATAACCGAAACCGGTAAAATGATTTTGTGAAACAGTGTACAAAGAACAAAGGTTAACTGCATAACTCGGAACATTACATTGTGGAACGGACTGTCCAATTGAAAATCGGTTAATTTTGCCTCGAAAGGCACGTCATACTTTTTCTCTTGCTGACAAATTGCGTGAACGTGAGCTGGGGAGGTGGGGCAAGGTTTCACAGAAAGGGCTCTCAGCTGTCATATCATTAACTGCTCCGTGTTTTAAGACACAATGACGCCGATTAAAGAAAATACAGACTTTTCTACTGCTCTGTAAGCCGTTAAGCCGACACAGGAAGCATGGCTTTTGTCCTGTTTTAATGTACTGTGTCCCGCGATAGTTTCGTATTGTTCGGTTTTACTGTACTGTATTGGATGTTTCTTTGATACTGGGACGATGAGGTATTGTTTTTTTCACATTCACTGTGATGCCTCAAAAGAGGATTTGTCCTTGGGAAACCATAGCATCAGCAAGGATACTGAAAACGATCGCAAATCTGTATTTGTTTTTGTTTCGACCTACTTTTATAACTTTATTTTAATACCTGAAACTTATTTTGAAATCAGGCTAAAATCATATAATAATTATTAATGTTTATTCAACGTCATCAAGCCATCTTTGTTATAGTACTTTGTTCTAACGATGTTTCGTCTTGCTTAAATCCCATTCCATCCTATGATGTATTCATTTAAGTTAGAGTAAAATTTCATCAGGGAAAAATACTGTAAAGTAAGATACATTGAATCTAGCGAGAGACATTTTATTCTGAAGCCTATCAAACGGATAATTGGAAACGTCCATCAAGGTTTCAGGGTGAATATGTGGCCTTAGAGGTGTGGGGTGGGAAGTAACCTAATTACCATCTCATCAGTCCCCTAACCTCCTCCAACCTCTCCCCCACCCCTTCACCACCACCCGAGGGCTCACACCTAGAAGGAAAGGGTGATGGTCAGAAGAGTCCCAAGGGATTCATTGGTCCACAGCAGGAGGACTCCAGAGGGAAGACTTGATGAAATAGATGCTGCTTTATCTATTGGTAATTTTGCTGGATTTATAAAGCTGACATTCAAGAATACCTCTATAAAGTCTGATACAGATTATTATGTCTTTTCTTCCCTTTTCAGGTCTTTTGGTTATGCTGTTTCGTTCTGTAATTATTTGTACTGCTGTCACCGGGTGCTGAAAAACTTGCTAATTGTAAAAAGGATATCTGCTAATGAAAAGCAATGTGAAGACAATAATCTGCAGTATTCCGATCTCTAAAGGGAACGAAATGCTATGAAGATCTAAGGGGTACTAATGGTAAAGTAGTAGCCCTACAAACTACCAAAAATATGACTATAAGTCGAATGCCAAATATATCTGAAAATTAGTTAAATCTATTGGAGTATACGAAAATAAAGATAATCAAATGGTGTTTAAGCTTATTATGTTTACCTGAGTTGGCCGTATGGAACGTATTTCTACATCTATTTGAGTTGCCAGAATTTTGCTGCCTACCTTGCTCGGTTCCCAGTGTTTTCTTTCTTTCTTTTTTGGTGAGGTAAGGGTCCTAATCAGAAGTCTGTGCTGCTTGGGGAATATTCTCTTGGCCTCTCATGTCATGGTTATACTCACTTTGGTTCTTTACTAAATTGTTGATTTATCCTCATGTGGCTTGAAATATTTTCTGCCTGATACCTTTAGTGGTTTGAGTTCTGTGTTTCTCTTGCCAGCAGAGGGAAACAAAGGGAAATTAGTGTCTGATAAAAAATCCAGGACAAGTTCAGAAATTTAGGGGTAATACTATTGTGACTGCATCATAACTTGACTGTCCCAGACCGGCTCTTTATGAGATCAGGTTTATCAACCGAACATGAATGCAAATCAAATCATATGAAAACAAGTTTATTTGGTCCCATGACTATTTGGAAATAATGTAAAATTAAGTTATAGTTGTGACTAGAGAGTAAAGTTTTGACTTTACTCTCTCTGTTGTGACAGAAAGAATATAATAGGAGCACTAACGACGGTCTTCTAATAGAAATATAAATCCATTCCCCTGCCCCACCTTTCCCCCCGAACCCCACCTTTCCCCCCAAATAATGTCAATCAAAAATAGAACTGTCTATGGAAATTAAATACACGGGAAGGGCATAACTGTTGCTTTTTTGAACGGCATGAGAATAACAAGTAATAAATCATATTTAGAACAACATTATTGTAATTAATTCAATATTTGCAACTCATAAAAAGTCGGGGCTTTTGGGGACATTACTCGACCCCCAAGTGTGACAGTCAAGGCCCCAGTCCTCGTATCAACCCAATATCAATATTGCCTTATGGGAGTGATGTCACGTGATCCATGGCCTGGTCCGCTGGTTGTTGGTTTGCCCAACACATCCATGGGGGTACCAGCGAAGCAATCTGCTCTATCGCAAGCCTCCGCCAAGGGGATAGACACTCATATAGAGGGCAGGGTATGTGGATTGAAATCTTAACTTCCTAAATCAGGCGGTGTAACAGGCTGGGTGGTTTATAACTAGGAGGGTCAGGGTGGCCAGACAGGGTGATATGGGGTGTATGGGGAGTGAGGTATGCGATATATCCCTGTGGTGTAATATGCAAACGGGATTGGGTTGGCTCGGAGACTCTGATGGGCAAACTTGGTTTGATTTAGTAGTGCGTGTGTATATGAATGCTTAGGTTATACTGAACGCAATTATACGGCTCTGAATCAAAATAAAAAAGTTCTGAAAATAACAAATGATGAGACATTCTGAGCGATAACCTTTTCGCACCGACCAGTTGACAATAACTGCATTAAATCAGACTGACTTTTAATTAGTAACAAACATATTGATTCCATAGTTAAAGGAATTGTGTACAAATCTAATTATGAATTTTACTCTAGAGTTTACGACTTTCTAAAGCAACAGAGTGAAAAAAGGGAAAGAATTATAAAGGTACACACAATGCAACTTTATCATGATGAAAATATATGTAAGAAAGGACGAGAGGTATCCAAAAAACGTAGTAGGTTCTTTAGTTAGGCAAAACTCCTGACAAAAGGATAGCTGAAAGTGACACAAAGAAGTCTGCAGCAAACTCTTTATGTCTATGTATGTCTGATGAGCAGAAGGAAAAGGCAAACCGCCTACAAAGGGGGAGACACGGCTATATCTACCAGGGGTAAGGCAGGGGTCCTGACCCCCGGGCCCTATCCCTTACAGTACTGTGAGGTGGGGGCCTGACCTCCCTTCTGTGTAGGCTCATAATATGTTAGAACAGACTGAACCCCATGGTCTTTGGTCCACTATAGTCTACCAGCAAAATGTTGATGCCATAGTCTTTTATGATGCATGTTTATAATTTTTAGTACGTGAATAGTGCTAAATCTTCCTTAGCATTTCAGCTTCTGACTGTTAATGCTTATCCTTGAAACTAGATTTGGATTACTATACCTTAGGGTGATACAAGTTTAGTAGTTAAGAGTTTAACATAGGGTGATACAAACCTGGGTGATAACCAGCCTTGTATCACCCTGCAAGGCGATACAGAAACTTTGTTTTTCTAAAATTCATAAAAAAATGAAATCATTAAGAAATAAAAAATCTATCATATGCATTATCTACACAACATTCCTAGCTATATTTTAATTGCTACTGTTTGTGGATTTGATGGGTATCAAAAGAGTTATATGAAAAAACATAACAAAATGTGCAGCATCACAGCCCCACCATCACTGATTGCTGTTCATCCTTCCTTGGGAGCTCAGATCTAACAGAAAAGTTATAATAATTCCATAACCCACCTCAAAGGGAGTACTCGGGCGGTTATCACCCTGAGCCGCGACCCCGATTACTTCTCAGTTAGTTATATGTATATCGCACATGATAATAACCTACTTATGGGCCCTTTTGTGATACCAATGAAACATAATATTAGGCCTAGGCCTAAAGTGGGTGGAACCATATTATAAGATTACTCAGCTAGGAGATAGCATAACCCTTAACACAAATTATAAGATCCATACCTTATACCAAAATCCCAGACCAATCCGCCAAATAAGTATCCAACTAGTCGCACAATGCAACTTCGAAAATCATAAGTCAACTTCCAGAGACCAGACTATACCCTCAGGAGCTGCTCACCGTGTGGGGGCCGAGCAGCTCACTTCACAGCGGGGTCGGGCGGCCAGGGAGCCGGTCCAAAGACCTGTCACGATCTACAGCCCGAGCCTCCCACAGATAATCACTCAACCCTGAAATAACATCTTCACAGGCCCCACCCCGAGAGTATACTATATTATTTCACGGGCGACAGGGCGGCCTTGGAGGCTTGAGGCCACTAGTGGTAGAGTTTGGGGAGCGGGTGGTGTGTTTATATGAAGATATGGTGAGGGCTCGGGGGAAATATAGTAATCCAATGTGGAGTATGTATAATTTGAGAAAGTTTCTTTTCTTCTCATGCATGGACAATTTCAATGATATACTTGAGTGCTCATGTCCTCGGCAGCTAGGTTTGAGTGATCATTATTTCTGTCTACATTATAGGTTCACCAACTGTTATAATTTTGGACTTGTTTTCTTTCCAGCCCAACTGATCGAGTATAACTTCTCTTTATATCAGCCCAGCAATGGGTCGTTTATTCCAAATAACCACATAATTAAATATTTGCTCTCCAAATAAAACAGGTTATTATTGTGAGTAATAAGGAAACCTATTCCTATCATTTTGCTTACTGTATATTTCCTGACCTAACCGTATGATAAGTATAAACGAGGCACATAGCTGCCAATAACCGTTTTACGTTCGATAAAACACATCATAAAATAATTATGATAATCAAATTGTTTAAAAACACATATTCTCTGCAGAATGTCGCAAGACCGATAGGTTTCGGGGGAAAATCAAAAACTCTCATGTTTTGTAATCGTCAATGTGAGATTACTCACCAGTTGGACGCACTGCCCGATGGCTGGTCATACAATATATCAATCATCTGGTAGTGAAAGGTCAAACAAGTATATGGAACCGAAAGCTTGGTGAAATTGTCCAGTTTCAGATCTAATTTCACAACGTCATGGCTCTATGACCCCAGTTGGCAGGGCATGGCCACCAAAATATGCTTTCCGTCATAAAGTAATTGGTATGTCAGCAGATCATCGAATGAGTCACACAGACCCCCAGACTTTCAAAAAAGCAAATCAAATTTTTAATTTTCAGTAAAGAACAACCAATGCCACACCCCCTAAAGTTGCCAACATTAATTCGGACTTTTGACCATGTAGATATTGTTGGTGCCCGGCGTGTACACCAATATTAAACCTCTGACTGGTACCCAGTGGCCCAGAAAGGTCGGTCTTCTCTTAATTGCGAAGAATTTCCCTCTACAAATCCTTTGTGTACGTGAAGTTGTGCTTAATAAAGGAAACTAATGGTACAACATGTCAATAATATACCTCATGACTTCTGTCTACACTATGGTTCTGCTCCATCTACCAAAGTTAGCAATGGAGTTTGTCACAGTCAACATTTTTGACAAAATCTCTTTGATGCTGCTGTCTCAAGATAGCAGTTCCTTTCATCGATACGTAGCTAACATTGAATTAAACTTGAATGCTTTTCACCGATGATATATTTCATAAAAACACAACTTTAGTGTTTAAGCATTTAGATATAAATCTCCTATTCACAAAAGTTGATAAAAATAAGGTATAAAAACATCTCAATACGCAATGCCCTAAGACATCATTATGTTCACCATACGTATATATAAAACTCAGCTAATCCCCAATAGGACTAACAACCATGACGTCAGTTTTGGCTTGTTACTGTTACTGCGGAGCTGACATCATGGCGGACCGGAGCAATGGCCGCCATGCACTGACCCCTAAGGCCGGCGCAGGGGGCACGGGGTCCCGCCTAATACCGCCATAACGAAGCCTCGACCTAATCCCATAGTCCCCGCCTATCTTCTTATTGTGACCTCGGTCATTATGGCCTTTCTGTGACATTTTGTGCCCTGATGTCTGGTACTAGGGAGTGAATGATGGATGTAGGGTGTATGCTTTTCATATCTACAGCACTGTTCTTATGATATGAAGAACATCACTTTCAGTTTAAATTCGCATCTTAATATTAGAAAAAAAGGCATATCAATGCACGAAATTTGACCTTTACTGAATCAAATTACCAAGGGGACAATCGAGGTTTAGTTTTGGTAATGAAAATATCACATATAGAAAATAACAATAATGGATAGGGATCGACTTTATAATAAAGATGAATGGTTATTTATTCTCCGAGCATTTGAAATTGCTTTCAATATCAATGATGGTATTATAAACTGGTAATAATATCTAAGCAAACTAAATGCCATAAATCTGACGCACGGGGTCCTGCCTAGACAGGGAAACAATTATGCCAACTAAAAACATGGTAATAAAGATTACATTATAAACAGCATAGCGACACATGTAAGCTAACAAAAACGAAACGTGGATTGAGCAGGGCCAATACAGCCCATGATGTAATTTTCATCCCATCAGAGAACATACTTCTAGTATTGCATCTTTCAAATGTGAACGCCTCTGTTCTATTGGCGAGTCGTATGTAGTCGGAACTCATAAACTATCCTATATTCGGTGCAGTCTGCTTTGTTTGACAGTGAGTTGTGTCTTCAGGAATATTGAAGAAGAGTTGTACAGTCACCAGGCAATTTTATTTAAGTATGCATGCAAAACTTTACATTGAGAAGAAATGACACTTACGACATCCACAAAGATATAAGAATATCAACTGTACTTATTATTAAGAAATAGTCGTTGCTGTTCATATCATACGATTAATTTCAAATGGCAATTAAAACTTAATATCAACTATGATAAACGGAATGGCTTTATTTATCATATGTTTTTAAAAAAAAATATTTATTGAGTAATTCACTCGAGGGTTGCCCCTGGTTTTCGGTGATATTACATTGAGTATAGATAGTAGTACATAAATAATATACCTTGAAATGAATCCAGCATAATGGGCATGAAATAATGAACTATCAACAATCACACATAAATACCATATATATATATATATATATATATATAAATTCATGCTACCAAATAGATCTAACACAACAAGTGGGATGACGCAAACATAACAGTCAATATAAATCAGAAACAATATTCTGCATCATTCACCACCATACTGTTTATTTGCATGCCCTTTGCATTTGGTGCCTAAATATTTTGATGACCTCTAGCGCAATGGAAACGGTCATTGTCTGTGTGTGGACCTAGGATGGAGAATGGACATGGCACCTCCGTGTGCTAACCGGCCCCCTGACCCTCCCAGGCGGGACGGGGTCCAGACAGGGGTTAGGGACTCAATCTATTAAAAACCAATATGCTCTTAGCGCCCCAACCCCCGGTCACGGCCGGCCAATAGGCGAGATCTTAACACCTAAGCAATCTGGTTAACAACAGGGAAAAACTAATAAATAGAGAAAAAAGGGAAATATATCACAAATAACAGAGGAATTATAAATATTCTGGGAAGTCTGAAGTTATAGCAATCAGTGAGGAAATAAAATAACAATAAAAACAATTGGTAAAAAAAATTGATCTTGCATCCATGAGGAAATATTTTTAAGGGTTATGGGGGCTCACCGTTTCCCCTTGGGGCCAGGCCATGCCATTGGGGGCCGCTCCCCCCGCCGCCCCCCTCCTTAGAGAGGCGGGGGTTAAATAATTCATGGAGGCGTAATACGTGCCGTAAGCTCGCCAATGCACCGTGTGTGGGTCTTGGGGGTAGGCGGGGTTGGGATTGGGTTGAGATGGGCTAGGGGAGTGTGCTGAGGTTAGGGGGTGAGGTGAGTGTGCTGAGGTTAGGGGGTGAGGTGAGTGGGTTAGGTGAGTGGTTAAGGTGAGTGGATGGAGTGAGGAAAAAGAGGGTGTAAAATGAAGTTAGGTTCAAGGGGTATTGAAGGGGTTAAGGGAATGTTAGGAAAGTGCATGCTCAGGCTGGACTGTTGTGTTTATATTCTGTTCAGGCTGTAAAATTTGTACTTCCTAGATGTAAACTGTTTGATGGTACAATTTGATTATTTGCCAATTATGTAAGCTATAAACAAACAATTGCCAATGCTATCCTTACTTGTAACGTATTTGTAAAACTAACGTTCTGGACAACTTTCTTGATATTAATTTTGTAGATGTTCTACCAAGGAACAGTTTTAAGGATTGTGTATATAAGCATAAAGATTACTCAAATAAAGATATTGGGCCAAAATTGCTACTTAATGCAACAAAGGAAAATTACAGATCTAAAGATGTCCTATTCACAGCCAATACCCTTTCTCTAAAGAACCAGTACTCCATTAGGAAAGCTGGCTTCCGTCAACCTGCGACCCGTACTAAAACATTCATGACACAAGACAGTCCGAAGTCAACGGTCATTCCCTAATTAGCCCTCCTGTCCACATGTAAGCTTATCTAAATACACAATGTACTACCCTCTTTATTAATCATGGCAGCCAGGACCAGACAACTTTAGAATACAATTACCAGCCTGTGTGGGTTCAGACAAGGGATATCATGTGGTGCGCGGACTGATACTGATAGGTATAGAAGATATTGGCTTACCGCCAGTGAAGCAATCATTTTAGAATATTAACAAAATTTAATGTCTTCATTTACATTGCTTTAGGACCTTAGTACATATAACCATGAACCTCATTTTATAGGAGAAATTTGCTATATAATCAATTACTATTCTAAAGTACAAGTTGAATTCGTCATCCATAATTGTATTATCTTGCGCAGGTCAATTCTATGTTTATCTGTTCACCAAAGAATTGCCTTTTATTTAGACATTCCATTAGATATTAATATAGAACTGAATATGATATGTGAACGTAGCTGCATACCCCTTCTAACCTAACAAATATCCACATGCTGCCCTAGTGACGAAAACGTCTGATATGATTCCAGGACGCTTTATGGAACCAATCATCACCAGTTTGCCATGTGCTGGCTCGATACTCAACCCCGCGCCCCAATACGCATCCCATAGGGCCTCAACACGGGCAGGGTATTTTCTGCCATCACATCTAATACGTCGATGTTTCATCCTGCGTCGGTGCCATATCCCATATCATAGACTCTGTGTCCACTACCCCATAAAGCCCACACACCCCATACCACACCCCATCAACCCTACAACCTACCTGCCAACACTAGGGGCCTTCCATTTAGTATGTACTCACATTTTCAAAAATTTCAGACCCCCCCCCCCCACTCCCCCTTGGGCAAAAATACGCATAGGATATGTACTAAAATGTACGCACATTTTCAAAAATCTCAGACCCCCCCCCCTTGATGCGTACATACTTAATGGAAGGCCCCGTATGTACCTTCTCCCTACTCCCTCTACTACTACCCCAACGCTATCCCATTGCAAGCTCCACCCGAGGTCCTCTCCCGCCTCCAACCTTTACACAGCCTCACCCAAGGGCTAATCTGCCAGCCGTGCTGCGGTGGAGACTGGTGATGAGGGTTATCGCTAAATTGAGCGGGAATGTTTTCGGAGGGCGGAAATTCGGGCTGTCTGGCGGCCCATTACGGAGGTTCGGCCGGCTACCCACCACCCATTAACAGTCGGGGGCGGGTAATCAATTGGTCATATTGCCTGCTGGCCAAGCCCTACGCAGCTTCCCCATCGAGAGACGGTCTCCTGGCTGTTGGGGACGTAGGGGAAGGGGAGAGGGCTGAAGCCTATTATATTTCACTAGACGATTTTTACAATTAGAATTGGACAATTTCTGATTTGTTATTAGAAATATGAAAGGGACCCTTCCATGTTACATACTATTTGAAAGGGAATATGAAATCTTTTCTAATAATAAGTAACGTATCTACGTTTTGTCTTAGCTTATTGCCACTGGCGATTTCTTGAATTGTGAGTAAAATCTCATAGTGGAATACAGCCTTATTGGCATGAGGAGGAGCAGGTCGTGAGTTGCTCAGGGTAGAAGGTGATGGTTGAGAGGTCTGTAAACGGACTCTGAGCGGGGCAGGGCTGAAGGGAGCTATATAAGAGTTGTCTGAGAGACTATGTAACGATATGAAGAAAATGAATAGAGAGGGGGAAGTTTAAGTTAATTCTATAAAATTGGGCAAATGGTTTGGCCTGGAGAAATGGGGATAGCACATCTGAGAGGGGATGAGGATCGAGTCAGAGGGAAGAACATTTTTTTGTCTGAGGTAGGGACGACTTTGGTTTGTAGGTTCTCCTCAAATATTTTAGATGAGTCGTGCTTTCAAAACTCTGCCTGGGTCAGGGCCCATTTTCCTTATACTACTGACCTTCAAGTTACGTTCACGGAGGAATGGACGTGGTGGTAGAGTAGACCATAGGCGTTTGAAGCCCTCTACATCGATGGTTTACTTTCAAACTAAAGAATACGATTCTGATTCGATCGATGGCACCCTTCTGGCAGAGGCTTAAATACGTCCGGATATTATTCCTCGTTGTCGGTGTTTCGCTCATTATCTATATGAATTCACACCTTAGATATGTACTTTGCTTAGCACATTAATGATCAAACTAGTTATTCTAGATACTACGACATAGTCCAATCTTGTTCGGTCCTCGATGAGTTGAATATATATTTAGTATAAAGCTAACTGTTTCAAGCAAGAGGTCTCAAGTTATATCATTCATCATAGATATAATTTATGCAGACTTTAATTTCGTTCGCTGCAGAACGGCGCACACGGATTATTATTCTTTCAAAGATAAATTATTGATGGACTCAGCATATACTGTTACCTTGGAGCTAGAGTAGGTCTTTATAAACCAGCACATGTACACTTTATGATTTGATGATACATAATTATATTAAATATACTATTATGTTCACTATAACAGTCGAGATATGCAATGGCGAAGAAAGCTATTAAGATATCAAAAACTGTCGACGTATTTACATTCCGGTTGTATGAATTTTCGCATGATTCGCGTATATGAGATACCTAGGAAACACAGAATTATGTTTTGATCATTTGATAAAATCAAGTCCTTCCGTATCAGGATTCCCCCCCCCCCCCTAAAATTATTCGAACAGTATAATACGGTGACAGTTGTTTTTGGACAGAAAAACGTGTGAACCGGGAGCCCATAGATCTCTCGAAAAACTAAAAAACCCGACATTCTTTTTTATGTTTATCTCTATTCATAATTACGTAACCGTTATATAACGTGAGTTAAGCGGTTAGTAGCCCTAAATCCTCACAGCATCTTCGGGATATTATTCCCGTTAATTACTTCACATCTGGGCAACACCTTTTTCATATTCATAAACATTTTCAAGCACCTCAAAAAAATCTTAACCGCTAACGATCCCGCATTTAATAAACAACTAAAGAAAATTCCTTTATTCTAAAGCCGTTTCAGCTGCTTTGTAAATATCCTCACGATCGATTTGACTGAAATAAAGAGCCGAGTGAGAAGGCGTGGACCCAGTTTGAATAATTCCATTTAGAGCTTTAAAGATTGACTCAACCAAAGCGTAACAAACGCGGCGAACGCCGCCCAGTGGAAGGACGGTGGGGGAATCCAGGTACGGAATGCCCGCCTCCTCTCCGTGTGAAAAACGTCACAAAAAACGTTTAAAAAATAAATTAGATAAAAGTTGAAAAAACGTTGTAGCCCCGGCCCGGACGCTTCTTCCCCGACCGCCCCGTCCCCGAGGGAAGAGCCGAACCCCCTGAGCCGGAACGAATTTTAATCAAATTCAAACAGACTTCATAAATAATGGATCGGTTTTTGGGCTGCCTCTCAGCGGGCGGTAAATTAGAGATCCAATCTGCCGTGGCCGTTGTTTTCTGGGCGCGACAACGAGCCCGCGGAGTATGGCCGCACCCCTGGCGGAATACTAATTAAACATAGGAGGTAGGCGCGGATGTACAGAGCGTTAATCAGGTATGGGGGATCGCGCAGAAACCCCCCACGGTTGTGGATTGGTATAACGGCGTGGATATAACAGAGTAGACTCTGTGAATAGTGGATCCTCAATTGCAGGCTTTGTCATACCCTACTGGCTGTCATTCCTGGGAGACTAGGAGGGTTAAAAAACTTTTATCAAGCGTCCGCAGACAGGGGGAAGGAATGGGGGTACTGGAGGGGGTCTGGAGGGAAGAGCGGGTGGTGTAGCTTAAGGGCCCCCTATTAAAGAACAAAAAACTCCCACCCCTCGCTAAAACGATGATTTCAAATACTAATCAATTCTGGTCGGATTAAAAAAACTTTGAAGGAAAGAACTAAAAACCCCTTCCCCTTAATTGACGGGGACGCCCGACTTCCGTTTTCAAACTGTCTCTTTATTAAGCCGCAAAGCGGATTATCCGATAGGGCTTTGATCTAGGTATCTCTGGTAGCTCAGGGCTTAGTCGCCGTGTACTCTGATATTGTCAAATCACGATAAGCCTTAACCGTACTGTGTGGGGATTAACCAACAAAGAAGTGAAGGGTATACTCAAGACCCTGGCATCTATTTACTCTCCTGGTTGTCATAGTTTAATTGGCCTGCTATTTGAGGGCTGTCTCTCAGATTAATAGCCTTATCAAAATGCCATATCTCATGTGTGTTGAAATAACATAAACAGGGCATTGATGAAAAGAAGGATTTAATCAATTTAACTCAATTTCATTTTCAATTGGGGCTTGTGAGTCTAAACCATCTGCCAAGGCAGCGATTGGGGAATGGGCTATTCTTTGTTTCTATTTCCAGGTATGGACTATTGATGCTTTTTAAATTCCGCCTCATGGCTTATAGGGATGGTTTCAGGATTACAATGCAATACAAAAACGTCGGAATTCAAAGTTGGCCCAGTCCATAAGCTTAAAAGATTGACCAGAGCACTTGAATTATTAATTCAAATTATAAGGAAAAAAGCTTAGTTTTTGTCACTTAATTCGTTTTGGAAAGCTTTCAATATTTTTTGCGCCCTTTGAGTTTTGGCTAAATTTGTATCGAACACGGGATAATTTGTCTTTAAAAAGAAATCAAACGCAGCTGCGGATTAAGGTCAGGGTGCACCAGATGTCCCCCTTTATGAAAATAAAAAATTGAGAAATTTGCATCTTTTCTGGATTATATTTTTTTGACAGTTTTCCCAGGGTATCTTGGGCTTCCATCTAAACGTTGACTTTGTTCTTTACTTGTTAATCGTGTTGAGTTTCACCCAAACTATTAAAATGGACACATCTTTATTTTGCCCATACATAAAGTGGATTATTGCATGTATGTATGAGGGGAATATTTTATATTCATTTTACTATTCATCATAATTATTATCGTATCACTGGCGTTAAGAACTCAAATCTTTGAAACTGTCATCTGTAAATGATCTCCATTGATATAAGGGGCAATTACGCTTTTAATATAACCTCGTTAATAAAACAGTTGAAAGAGGTGTAAATTTGAGCTTTAACTGATTAATAAAACATCGCAATAGTATTGGCAGTAAACAGCTTAACATTTGAGGTAGATGCTAAAATTAATGACAAATGTTTTTCAGCATCACTGTAGTAGCTTAGCAGCTTCTACAGATACTATCCTAGAAAAGATGCAAAGAAGCCATGGACCTGCTCTTTGACTCAATTTCTATCCCCCCACCTCCACCTCTCACCCAAATAAAAATATCTATACGAAAGATAGATTATGAAAAATGAGGCCTCAGTGTCGGGCTGATTGACGAAGCTGAGAAGGCTAAGACCTGATCCTCCTGCGGGAAGACTGAGGATTCATCAGGGGTCAAGTCGTGGGTTCCGGACACAGGAGGCCAGAGGGGGACCCTGGAGACCTGCTGCTCATTATCCCACCACCTGACACCCACAGGAGGAGCCCACCTGTGGGAGCAGAGAGGTGATCTGGGGGCACACAGGAGGAGAGGTCGTTGGGATGGACGAGCAGAGGCATTAACATTAACTATGATTATGCAATTAATTCTTAAGAAAAAAGTTCTCACAATTAATGAATTTCGCCCCCGCTGTTCGAATTCAACCAACGGCAGATTTAGATTTGAATATGCTTAATTATGAGCTGCTTGCTTTGTAACGCACCGTATGTCAAGCTTAAGGTGATCTTGAATTGGCATGTTTATGTCAATGGGAATAGATTCTGTTGAGATTCTTTTTATCATGGGAATAAAACATCGATCCGTCTACAGCAAATCTTGTGTGTGAGAATTGTTGCCTTTATAAGAGTATAGGCCTATATTTAGGAATTGGTGTCAACTGTCTGACAATTTCTACTACAACAACAAATAAGGGTCATGATAATCTGAGTATACGGTATGAATAGTGTTTTTCATTATAATATGAGTGAGTGACTAATGGTCGCTTTATGCCATTCTGACAGCTATGGTCATATTCACCATGAGAAAAGTTGAAATGTTGAAATGAATTGAGAAGATGAATGACAGGGTTATGCAACAGAGAACTGAACTGAACCCTGTTTTGGGCTTTGTCTTGGACCCTTGGACAGTGGAAGAGCAACAGGGAACTGAAACCTGTTCGTTTCTTGTAAGTAATAATCAGCATCCACCGAACAGTCCTATAGCTAGGAGAAAACAAACGATACCAAAACAGACGAGTCTGGTAAGATTATATTGTAATATTTGGGGTGTGAGACCGTTATATTGTTATTTACGCGAAGTGGTGTGGAATGTCATTGTTCCGTAACGTTGGTTACGTAGGATTGTTGTCACGTCACTATATAAAATTGCATCGTAACTGTTATTTTCGGTTGCTACCACACCACCCATCTGTACACATCGTCAGATTTTAAAAGATTAGCTAGTTGTTACAGGAGGATTTATTAAATATTTCCCATATTTATCTATGTCCAAAGTTAATAACTTGTTACTTGTTATTTCCTATATTTATTTTATCATGATTAACGTAGCAGTAATTTGAGTAGATATATCTGTATGTAGACTGAGTGTATTATCAGTCTCCTCCTTTAAGTACGCATGCGTCTGGCACACCTTGCCATCTTCTCTGGACTTCCTCCCCTTTTCTTTTCCCCAGACACACATGATCATGTGATAACCGAGAGGCCTCTCCGTTACTGTGTCTCTAATGCCGGATTATTAGTAAGGTAACCTTAGCTGACTTTCTCTAATAAGCAGGGCTAGCTGCTGTGTCATGTACCTCTGCTTCCTCAGGACGGAATAGCGCAAGGAAGCATAGGAAATGGGGAGGGGAACCGATGCTTATGATTTCATCTTATTCTGGAGTGGGTTTGTTCTATCTTGTATATGATAAATGCGAGAATATATATAAATTGTATATAATATAAGCTGAGAAAGAAAGGGACTTATGTTATATCATCCTCATGTCATTTATTGATTTGATCTTACTTTCGATTTGTGTAGGAAAATAAATACGAATGTTTAATGGGACGCAGTGTGAAATAATATTATGTCCTCTTGAAATAATGGAATGCCATATAAAGTTACTGCTGTGAAGGACATCCAGGTGAAAAGTCTTATATCACATTGAAAAATGATTCATAGTTATTCAAATAGAATAGTTGTCGCCAGTAAAATTTTATAACTAACAACATATTCTATTTCATCCGTGGGCGCAGTGGCAATATGTTATAAAACGGGAAGAATCATTTCCTGATATTCGACTATATGAATCCCCATAGATCGGTCGTATACAAAAAGAACATCGTAATGTTTAGAATAGTACAATACCTTTTTAGTTGATTCAAATAGTCATACAAAGACGTAAATGTAGTATTGTTTTATCTGATATATAAAATTGCCACCACGTGGTATTCATTGTTGCATGGCTTACGACATTGTAATTGATTTATTGTTGCAGAGAGCCATATTAAAGCAAACTAAATGAATATCTCATCACCAGCGCTCTTTGCAATAGTGCAATACATGAGTAAAAATGTGCCTCAGTTAAAGGCTATATCATAAAGAACTTATACGAACATTAATTTATTTTTCCTCAGATGCTTGATGAACCCTGCATTTAAACTGCTGATTAAAGCCAAGGGACCCTCATAGTTCAGCGATTGAATGATAGTGAACTGTTGTTACCTCAACGATAATTAAAGCTGGTGGATTTTAATTAGGTTGCCTCAACCACCCCCCTTTAATCATTCATAAATGCAAGTTCAATTCTGATATGACTGGTGGGACCGTGTGCATAGCAGATGCAGATCATAAAGGCATGTAAAAGTAATAGTTATTTAAAGTATAGGTATGAGCCAGAATTACAAAAAGAAGTACGATGGTCGTCATTATTTATACAGTCATAGGGTAGTATCTTTCAACAGGAATTTCTTATCTAAGAATAGTAATTTTTCTTAGCAAGGCCGTACTAATGAACATAAACTATATCATTTATATCATGTTTACCAATGATTTGAAATTTGAAATTCACAATATTCGATAGAAAACATTCTCTTCTAATGTAAGTCAAACACGAAATTCTGTTTCTATTGTTTCCAACATTCTTTTAACGATTTGTCTAAATGTAGCATTTTCATGAGGTCTACAACGCCATTTTGTAAAACGTAAAAACTAAGATAATCACAATTGTGTAAATTCAAACACATGTCAAGGCCATTTAACATAATATACATTGAAATGCACATAGGAAACCACTGCGTAATAATGTATTCATCATAATTGTGCTAAAGTTGCAACCTTATAATACATAGCAGGGACAAAACAATGATAACAAGGTTTATCTAAGGCTATATCAGAATCAATTAAAACAAACATTAATAATTATTTTGTCCCGTCGGCACACATGGGTGTCAAATAATTGATATTTCCCCACATTCACTTATAAATTCAGCTAAAAAGCTCCATATCCTGGAACTATCATATATTTTACGATACAAGTGTTGGCGTCCATTTCACAAGACTTATCAATAAACCCACGTGTAATCCCATATTCATTAGGATAAAATTAGATTTAGAATTTCCGGGGAATCCTGATTGGATGCCTATCCCATTGATTGAGCCAAACCACTCAATGGCTTCTCGCTTTATTCCCAAACGGTGACATGCTATTCATTCACCAGCCCACTCCTGACCAAACCGACTGTAAAGGTGGATTTGAAAACCTTTATGTTCTCCGGGTACATGCCCAGTCACCCAGCCTTGAATAGGGCACCCACGCACACGCAGTGTCAGTGAGATTAATGTTGGGGGTAAAATGGCATTAGGATACATAGAATGGGATTATCGATGAACTGGGACTGATGTGATCTGTGGAGGCCACCCTGGAGTAGAGTGGGGATGGGGATAAAGCATTGAAGACAAGGGGAGAAAGGTTGAAGGTTGGTGGGTGGAAAGTTGAAGGTTGGTGGGTGGAGGGTTGAAGGTTGGTGGGTGGAGGGTTGATAGTTGGTGGGTGGACGGTTGATGGTTGGTGGGTGGAAGGTTGAAGGTTGGTAAATGGAAGGTTGACGTTTGCATGGTCGGTATATATATGTAAAACTTGTGGCTTGTGGCGAAGAGCATGTTTCGATGGGCAAGAAATTCTGCCACTGGGAAGTATAGGAACTTGCACATGGGGCGCTATGGAGCTATTGGTTGAAACTGGATGATAAAAGCAGCTAATCGTTGGACTATGGCAGTAAAATAAGGGATTGTTGCTTCTGAATTGAAGTTTGAGGCTGGAGGCTTGGAACTTTGGAACCGTTGCTTGGGACTGGGAAAATATGGGGCTGAAGGCCCAGGGCTTGGAACTATGAGGAGCATTTTGCTGGGTATGTAGAGGTGCAATAGGGTCTGGACACTGGGAAATCTACAAGTGATGGTCCTGGTTGGAGGGGTTGGAGACGCTGCTACTATACTGGAAGGCAGGCTGGAAAGGCAGGGCATATTCTCATTGTTCAATTGACAAGGTTAGCGGCCCGGCCCAGAATCACAGTCACCCCAGCGCGGATTTAGGAGCAGGGCCGGACATTGGCCAGGTGCATGATCTAATAAAGAAGCTGAGATGTGACACTACTGTAGGTTAGATCTCATACTCCGGCCACAATGACTGGCACTAGTCTACAATTACAGAGACGGTGCAGTGATAGGAAAATAATTGCATGGCCTTCTCATATATCTACGATATTGAATCGCCTATTGCCTCTTGATATAGAGGTAACACATATCGTTACAACGGTTGCGAAGTAATCATATATAGCTCACTGCTACGAATGTAGAAATATGTTTGATCTCACTTGATAAACTATGATTTGCTGTGCTGTTTTGGAATTTACCAGGCGAATATACACAGTCATTTACATACATTGCATGGATTCTTTCTTCGCTAGTGTAAAAAAAAATCAAGTAATAGACTTTTTTCCTTCATGGATTTACTTTTAGTATTCTAAGGATCTTTAATATAACGACTTGCCCTCATAGGTTAACACATTAATTCCCCATTAACACATATATAGTTCTACAGGACACCAAAATAGTCAAGATGCCCAAACGTAAAAGACGGATTCATAGTTTTAAGTTAACATTACAATCACCCCTTCTCAACACAAATAACCTTATCGATAAAATCTTGCAAATTATCTTTAAAACTACAATTATTGCAATTGCTGCTTGCAATCTGGATTTCAACTAATAAAAAATAACCACACCCACCTACTCCTCTCTCTCAATCCATCCATCCATCCATCCATCCATCCATCCATTCGTCTCTCATTCCCAATTCCCCTCAAATATTTTTTTCTTCAGTCTGAGGGGGTTGGAATTTGGGGTGGGGGGTTGTTTAATGGCGCATTAATGCGTACATGACGGGGCATTTCTCGTAACCGACAGCTGCCACTACAAGCAGTTGGATCCATTGTTCAGACGTCTGTCAGCTCTTTTTCTCCCCGACACGACTGATTCGGTCGATAATTGGCCAACTCTGTCAATGCCACGACTAATCATGTCCTTATTGCCGAGTGGATTTGTTGAGCCGTTAATTTTGACGATTGATACCATATCTGCTCGTATTGGTCCAATTTTTGGTGGGTAAATGTATGTATAAAATGCGCAGGGATTGAATGATAAAAAGATAATAGAGCTTTGATAATGTGATAATCTACTACATTTGTTTTATTGGGCAAAAGCTACATGACTTTGCAACATTGTAGAAACCGGCAAAAATGTCTCTGTTTGGATATCACAGGAATTTTCAAATTGAAGTTCAGTTCAGTGGTAGATCGATGATCGTAGGGGGGAGGGACGATTTTGAAAAAAAAATCTTAATGGGTTTTGGGGTCAGGTTTTCTGTAGAGGGATGGGACGTGTGGCCAGCCCGCTCTAAAACCTCAACCCTATATTGATTTCAGTATCTTTGAACCTCAGCTCAAAACCCTTCATCTGTTATTTGGGTACCTATAGATAAATTAAAACACCCCACGTTGTTTGTTTCATTATGGTTCTCGTAGTCCAGGGATGCTAACGTTCTCAAAAAAGAATTGGGTTAGGAAGTGTGCATGCGGATACGAATAACTGCCAAAAGGTTATGCAAATTATCTTTTCCCTATGCCTCTTAATTCTACTTTTCCAGATGATGAAGGAGATAAATTACCTAACCTAGGTTGATACTAGTCTATGTACACCAACAGATTTTACATTTAGAATCATACTAATTAGAAAATATAAGAAATACATAATCAACCCACGCAACAACATTGGAGCTGAAATTTATCGAAAAATCAATGACGTCACAGTTGCCATTAAAGCTGGACACCACAGAAATTTCAAAAACAAAGATAAATGTATACATATTATATTCTGCAGTGTGTCAATGAAACATTTCTAAATCCGATCAGCAATTACTATCCAGGTGCATGATCACTATTCTGGTACGGTCGCTCTTTCTTTTCCATTAAAATGGAACACGCTTGTCATTCATGAACTTTTACTACTTTCCCAACCCACGCATGCAAAGATACAAAGCATTATTGTTCCATGCAAAAATTAGGTAACCTCACATAGGCCTGAAAAATAATAGCATTCACTCCCTTAACCACGTGTTGTTCAGAAACCCAATACCCCTCTCCCACGGACCTTTGCCTCCCCCTCCCTTTCTGTCATTAAACTGTCACGGCGATAAAAAAAAGTCTGCAGCAAAACGCGACCCCCAAGCAATACGATCCGCTGTAAAAAGCACATACGACACCGGGGGCAATTACACATTTTAAATGGGAAAATCGAAGTAACGAGCTTTCAAATTTGACTGCTCCCCACCGGGGAAATTATTTTGCTATTACGGTATGACATTTTATGCTAAGGACTCGCCTGACAATGGGAAGTAATAAGTCATAATGTTCTTGACGACTGCTGACATATATGAGGTAAAATGAGTCTTTTTATGTTTTAAAAATGTTGAAGCTCGGCCTTGGGCTGTGGGAAATAATTAGTAGAGATAAAAATTTGGTGCTGTAAAATTTGCACGGAAATGTTATGCGCATATAAAAATAAATAAACGGAAATAATCATTGAAAAATAAACCCAACCGCCGAGTCATTCATTTTTAAGGGATCACTGTCAACATACTGCGTGAAATTGCAAATACAAAATGAAGAATCCCAGTGTGGACTGCATAACGTAAAAAACGCATTAAATCAAGGTCTGTGCATTACAGAAATCTGAAAAGAGCCATAAACTCTACTCCCCTGACTAGGGATGTCACGTTTCAATTTTAAAACAATCAGCACCAAGCAGCGGAGTCCAGCCACAGACTGTAATAACTTTAAATCATATTCCCATTGAGACGATAATGCATCATCTTCTACGGAGAAGTAGTGCGCGGTTTGCTGTGTGTCATTACTGTATTGCAGCGGCCGGAGTACCTCATACAAGGGGCCTTCAAGTTCAAGGCTTTTAAAAGCATGTTGGCTGGAATATATATAGGTCCTGATTTTGATTGTCTGCATTATCAGAAAAGAACTGTCCAAGATCAAGATTTACAATTTTTTTATTTTGAAAGGGAAGGTACAGTGTATAAATTTATTTTGTATGTTAATAGATTTATTATATTAATTATTTCATGACAAAAACATCATTATGATATCAACGAGTAATGTTAGTGGATGATACCTGCCCCATCCAGCCAGATCCACGACTCCTTAAAAGTGATGAGATAATCACCAAAAGGGTGTACAACAATAGCTTCTTATAATAGCCCTACATATCCAATGGGCCTTTCCGTGAATTTGACATTCACTCAAACAGAAAAATCAACCAGTCAGCACTAAAGCCATCCTCAAAACCCAACTCACAAAAAAAACCCAAATTCAACTGTTATCGGAAATTGGTGCTTGACCGATTTAGTTGTCGTTATTTTCATTGTTGTATTTTTTGTCGTTTTTTTCCTACCCGCTGGCTCTCCAAGCCAAACGCCGACGCAGGGACTCAGCTGTGGTGAGCGTTAATTAGTGCGCATGCGCGTCTCGGTGA
This sequence comes from Lepidonotus clava, assembly GCA_936440205.1. Lineage (NCBI taxonomy): Eukaryota > Metazoa > Annelida > Polychaeta > Phyllodocida > Polynoidae > Lepidonotus > Lepidonotus clava. The sequence continues at coordinate 20,723,114 of OW387147.1, forward strand.
CAGGTGAGAGGATGTGGTAATTACAGGTGAACAATAGGTGGGCAGGACCCATCAGGGCGCCGCCAAGGAGCAGGCCTAGCTTATCATGGGGCATGACAAAAATGGTTGCATAGCAATGACGGATACTGGCATTTTATAATGAAACTATGGTGTCTATTCTTTGGGCGTGTCATGAGATGTTAACGTTAAAAGAAATTAATTTTGCCCACGTCTGAATGTCTATTTTCACACTCATTTGTCTGTTCACTGATATAGTATGTTTGGGTCATGCTTGAGTTATATACAGATGAACATGTATACAACAGTTGATGAGGTGGTCAGTGTACAGTTCCAGTCTGCTTACCAACAGTTTAACCCTTTCACTGCTGAATATGTTATTCTACAGTTCATAATTACAGAGATATTGGCCAAAATATTAAAATTAGTCTTAGAAATGCCTAAAACTCAAATTTTCTCTAGATTATTCTGGTACAATTAGTTTTTATGTAAGTTTGATGAAAACATTCCAAATGTTGGCACCCTGCCAATTTACGAGACATGTCTATGTTGATACTATCTGCATTATGTTCCAATCTTTGGTTTCCATGGTAACCATTAATTGCTGAAATATTGATTTTATTTGTTTCAAAGAAAAAAAATTGGGATCTAAAGGTTTATTGTGTTTGAACAAAAAAAACAGTTTGTGATTATCTTAAATGAAACCAAAGTTATAACGTTTTGAAAATCATATCATTTTTCAAAAACTAACAACTTTCTATCAATTTGAAAAAAGATGGCAAAATCATCTTTATGTATATTGTTACAAGTTTGCGCAATTCCAATTTTACTGTTTTCTAATGAATTGATGATAGCATATTCAAATGCCCATATCTCCGGTTCTAATAAGAATTTTTGAAAAATTCTTTCAGATTCTGAAAGCTTAATTTCTCCTCTATAAATATTTTTCCTATGGGAATTTGCCATTGAGCCACTTTTGTGGCTTCCCGCGCTGAAAGGGTTAATGCGTGCATGCTAGGGACTTAATCTTTCTTTTTCTTTTTTTAGTTTTTGGTTCACGTTTCTTTTATCAAGCATTGTCCTGGGGTAGTATGCAACCACAAATTGTAGAGACAAGATACCAGAGGGCTTCATTCGTAGTTTTCAAGGGCTTCATTCGTAGTTTTCACAAAGTAACAGGGTTGGTAGAACCGAGATGAGAAAAAAACAATACATAACCGGACCTAAACCAAGCTAATCTGAATCTTTATTAAATGGAAAAAAAAGCAAGTTCAATTGAGAATCTTAACCTTTTAGCTCTTATCTAGAAGTCTTCAGAGAAAGTCTTGCTTGGTTAATGTTACTGATGTACAGGCATATAAAGTAAAGGTAATGCACATTAAAATCTAACCTGCCGGGCTCGACATGATTCTAGAGAAAAAGAGGCGAACTACATACGCTATCACTCTCCAATGTATCCTAATGACAGGAAGTGACGTCACTGCGTTCCCGTCCCTGACAGACATCCGTCGTGTCGGGTCGGAGAGTGAAGCTGGAGAGTGAAAGCTGGAGAGTGAAAGCTTTTTAATTGGACCTCGCCACTGGCGCCCCTAGCGGACGTCCATCCTTTTACCGGAAGAAGAATTCTTTTGGATAAGAGCAAAGAACGGACTAATTAATAGAGAGACCTGAAGAGCAAACTCTACCTCCGACGTAGGAGAGCGGAAATGAACGTAGTATAACTAGCTAAGGATGTAAGGATGTGCAGTGATTATCTAGAATTGAGGGTGTGGGGGGGGGGGGGAAGAGGGTACAAGTACCCCATGGAGTGAGTGGTGAAAGGAAGCCTAGGAGACCTCTCAGAGGTATTGGGGAGGGGGGGGGGGGGTTACTCTCTATGTCAATGTAGCTACAGACAATGCCTTTGTCTTTCGTTCATATTCTGACATAATTCGACCACGTGGTTGCGAACGAAATATGTCAGGCCATATTCTAAAGTAACATATTTGCACAAAACTGATCTATATTTTATTATATACCAAATCAAGACAATAAATTATTATGTCTACACTGTAGCACTGCTGTAGTATTGTCCCTGGTTACAATATGGCTATGCGGTTAACCTGCAAAACCTGGTAGGGCTGCATTCTAATCATTAGCCAGTTCATTCCAAGATATTATTCATGTGGTTTAACATCCAGACTTGTTATGCTATAGTAGTGCCTCGCGCGAGCATCTCGTGTTTTGAACTTCAATTGGTCCTACACCTTGGATCCTATGCCATTGGTCCTACATCGCCTCGCCCGACCCCTAAGACTCAAAGTGGATTCTCAATAGTAACGCCCCCCCCCCCATTTTCAAATCATCGCTGATTACCTGCCTGACTTGTCCACTGCCTTTGCACGGTTCAGGCGAACGCAGGTACCAGCTGTGAGAACCCGTGGGTGACTCATGACCTTAAAAAGAAGAGGAAATGAGAATCAAATAAAATCTGAAAAAAATAGTGACAGCTGAAAGAATTAAAGTGGGAATAAAATTAGAGTCAATTTGAGGGATCGATGTATTAGAAATCGGATGGAGATGTTATCAAAAATAGGAAAATTATTTTTCATATTGAGTAAGTTTAAAACAGAATCATGCTGAGATGTAAGTAACCTTACTAAAGTAGTCGGAGTAATCGTAGAAATAAAAACCATCCAGTAGTAATTGTGTCATATATTTTTCATTTATATGCGCACTGATATAGCTACCTTTCACATTAATCGTAATTCTTAAATAAATCCCATTTTCAAAAGTACACCAATCCATCAGCCAGCAAATGTGAATCTGGAAACACTATGTTTATATCACCTTTTGGCCATAAGTCAAAAACAGATAAAAGATATTTAAAAAAAAGAACTTTGACCAATTCCTTTAGCATCGAAATATGCCATCAACTTGTGAAGGCAAGATGGACTTTATGGTACAAAAGGACTTTGTGCTTTTGTAATTTGAGTCAGGTTCTACCATTTCCTTTCGTTCTCTTCCTCTAATTCTGTCTCATTTGTATGGCTCTCGGTTGTCTCAGACGAGACAAGGGAGTCCCAGCAGGGTTAGTATGAATGTGTGCTTATAAATATAAGTCTGCTCTTTCTATGTCTTTTTCTCTGTCCTTTAATCATTGGCAGAGTGTTCAGATTGTTTTTCCTTTGAAGCCAGTCTGTATAGAATACGAAAGTAACAGTGTTATTTCCGTTTTCATCTGTGAATGTATCTGGAGAAATCCTTTTGGGGAACTTCTTGTATCAAGGAGAAACACTTGTAAGAAAGGTTCGTGTCAAAGAGAACTTTGACACGAACTTCACTTTAACTACAATGTCATTGTTAGAATCCGTCCTTGTCGTCTTCAACCGTGGGGTAAAGGAAAAAGAAAATAATTGTTTCACTCGACGACGGGATAATTGCAATAGTGTTCTACACTCATTACAGGTGAAATCGTCGCGAAGGATATATATAATTGTCTTGTTCTATTCTTGAAATAAATACCACAAAATGATAATGAAACAGTTCCTTTAATCTTCAGAGTGCAAGTACTGTCGCTCCAAAAGTTAAACATGACATGATATCTGCGCTGTTACAACTACAGAGTTTACTAAATAGATTATATAAAATGAATTATAATATAATCATTCCTTTATTCACATAATTTGTCTAAGTAGTAACAATCTAAAATGTATGAAACATTAATATTACAGTATCATTATGATTTGAAGCTGTCTAAACGTTATGGTGATCAGAGAGATTCTCGTTATATATTGGTACACAGACCTATGATGACATGGTAATCAATGTAATTAGGTCATAGGACAAAGGTCTAGTGGAGGTAAAGCATACAGTTGAGAACTCTCTGAGAACAGGGTGCTGTGTTAAGCTGGGTTTCCACTGAACGACTTTCATGGATAGGTCCTAATGACCATGAACGACTGTAAAAAAATCTTTGATCATTTTAGTCGTTCAGAAAGGAACAATTTCTTGTTTCCACTGAACAACTGCATGACTCTTTGACTATCTAGACGACATATTCAAACGACAGAGGTCAGAAAAGTTAGGGAACAATAGATTTAATATCTTTTAATTGCCATTGGAAGAAATCGTGAGAAAACTGTCGTCCAAATATGTCAAACAGGTTAAATATTTTGTCTTTCATGAATTATTTCATTTCTGCAGTCATTTACTGTCATTTGCAGTCATTTACTGCTGTCTTTACTGCCGATGAGTTGTTTCAACTGAACGATTCTGTGAACGACCACCACCGATTACTAAATCTTTCCATGTCTTAGGCTGTCTTGAGGTCTATATATATGTCGTTCGGTGGAAACCGGCCTTCAGACAACAGAGAGAGTCTTAAACACAACTAGGCCAAGTAGCCTAACCCTAAGACCCCTGTCTTCTGAATCTTCAGTAGGTCCTACAACAAAACTTAATTCTTTCCACCACACTGTGTGAATTCCACTATATAGTACCCTTTAATTCCAATAGTAATGTTTTGGTTCAGCCAGAGAGCCATAAGTTAAAACTTACTCTCGCTGGTTCAACACACCACAACCAATATTCAAACCATTCCAGGATATATTCCGTTCATGGTCTACAATAGCCTACGTTATACATGCCCTGTCCCCAACAGAACACTGTACCACGACACGAAACCACCTCCGGGGTCCCTCCAGGGTCAGAGGCCCTGCTCTCCTCTCACTCTCCCCCCACCTTCCGCTGGCTCCCGGCGCTCAGGGCCTGGCTCCATTACACGCTGGCTGATCTTTGGCTGGTCCCCAGCCTCTCTGAGCTGCTCCCACAAAGCGGCCTGGGACTGCTATCTTATGGATGTGGGAGCAACTCGCGGGGATCAGCGCCAAACTTATAATTGACTTTGAGCTGCTCCACTGTTGATTCACTTTGAGCAATATCAGTGAGGGTAGCAGGCATGAACAGTAGGTACGGAGGCCTGGGGCTCTGATACAGAGATTCAAGCTTCCTTCAAACAAGGTTGTCTTTTCATGGAGCTTTAATATTGGGGGTCCAACGTGGATTCCGTTCTCAAAACATGATACAAGCATCATACTTCACAAGAGTAAAATATCTTCTCGTAGAAATGAATTAGTTAGTTTTTTTTATTAACCCGTTACCTTATATCTAAAGGCCTTTGTGATTTCGCAAATAGAGGGGTAAAAAATTGTTATCGTTAGCAGGGAATACCTGAAGAATAGACTAAACCACTACATGTTGGACTATTTTACATTCGTATACAGATAATTATGATATTCTCCTACAAAAGAAACTTGTAGTTAGAACAACGATATTGACGCTGATTTTTGTTTGAGAACTTTAATTAACATCTTTACTCGAATTGCATGATCTTTCACGTATTAAGTGGTAAAGATCGGTAGTAATATCATTTAAATATAGACAAAATTAATAATGGGATGATGATGAGCAATGGGGAATGTCTGAAAAATAGACTTAAAAGCTACACATTATACTCATATATGCATTTCCCTGTACAGTTATTTTCTCCCTTACACAATATCTGACTGGCCACATTATTGTTTTCCTTTTTTTCCCTACAAAAACAGAACACTCTTCTAACCCAGTCAGACAGAACACCGCCGACTGAGTGCAGCCGTGTGTTTTGGTCCGCCTTCCGGTTCCGCCCAGTCAACTCTCGCGTCTTCTCGCTGGGGCCGTGGCGTGACGAGAGTCTGTGGCTGGTCGTCGCTGGTCGGCCTGTCGTGTTCTTGTCACACCCCATGAGGCACCAGCATTCCCACAGTCTCGTTCTGGTGTCGGATGGTGGCCCCTAGGGCTGGGGGGGGGGGGGGGTCAGCTGGGGAGGGCCTCCGGGCGGAGCAAGGTGGTGTGCTTTACTGGACTGTACGATAAGGGTTGGGCTTAAAGGGGGTAGGAGGTACGACCTGCTGGAGGAAACATTAAGTAGGAGTTGATGTCCTGTGATTACTTGTTTGGTTTGTGGGGGCGGATGCATGGTATGAAAGATAAGGAGGGGGGAAATGGGGGTACATACAGGTATGTTTTAACTATACATAAACGGGGATGGCCTTCCGTTTTGGGTATGTGCCGCTACAAAAGTAATTGAAGTTGATTGAGGGGGTAGGAGTTGGGAGGGAGGGGTCAGGACCGCGGTACCCCCCTGGAGGAGCTGCCCTCGGGGTGCATACCGCACGAGCTATTGGTTATCCTATCTGTTTGACGAAAATGTAGAATGTAATTTTCAGCTGAGGTTATCGGTCAGTTCTGCATGGGTTATTGTCAAAGCAAATAATTATCATTTGCATGAAATCTATAAGGTCATAAACGCCACAGCTTCCGTAGCCATACGAACTATGGGAAGATTTTGAAAGTAAAAATTTAGTAATAACCACGAAAATTATAGTTTCTTTTTTGATATCACTCTATAGCAATGGTACCGGTCTATTTCTTCCGACATACTTGGAGTCTATCCCGTGGGAAAGCAGGACATCAGTGTTATCATAACAGAATGTGTATGATTATTATATTACTTCCGCAGTTGGCATCCTCAGGAACACCTGGTCGGGGAAAAGCTGCGTGACATTTCTAAGTAGTTAACCATACCCCTCATCGCCCTTTTTTGGGGGAATCTTGGACCCGACGCCGACTTTGAATTTTTCGGGGAATAATAGGACACCTGTGAAAATATCCATGATGCAGGTGGGTATGACTGCTCAAATTTAGAGAGCACAAAGTCTGGTTTGTGATCGTATGATGTAAAGATCTGTGGTGACAGAAATGTAAAACTAGAACGTTTCACATAACTTACCATTCCATAAGTGCGTCACGGTATTTTGCATGAGAACATATATATTTGTCGCATCTCGAAACCACCCCTCCTGTTCAATTTCCTTATTAAAGGTACATGTATTTCATTTGCCATTCATAATCAATCTCTCATTGGGTCATCAATCTCTCATTGGGTTCCAAGAAATGAACGTTGTATTCAACCGCTAAATGAACTTCCGGTGATCCAGAGGTCATCCAGTGCATTTCTCACAGCCTCCTTTCTCAACACACACACCCAACCTACCACACCCTACCCAACACAGAGAACCAAACACACACAGCCAAACACACACACACACACACAGCCCAACGCCGCTGGCTTCACAAACAGCCAGCCGCCTTATAAGATAATACGGTGGTGTGAGACCTCAGAAATGACCTTCACCTTGGGGCGGTGACCTGGGTCAGACGCAGACGACATCTGGCGGCAGCAGACGACAATTGTCAACACGTCCTGGGCGTCTGATCGATGCTGGCTGTGTGAGGGGTGTGGGCATGTATGGGGGTGTGGGAGGGTGCACGGGGGAGGACTGGACTTAATTATAGGGGTAGGAGGAATAAGGTAAGATATTACTCACACTGAGGTAGACTCTTGCCCTTCATATGAATAACACAACTTTTGCCTTTATTTCCCCACATATATGCATTTAGATATTGAACATTCAGAACTTATATTCAGTCTTTTTTTTATGAAGATCATTTCAGTGAACATTCTATGTTTCGATGTCCCTCCAGTGTACAATAACCTTATGATTTTGGTCATTAAATAATTATAACCATTCATTTTCCAGCATCGGGGGGTTCAGGTTTGGTGGTCCAATAAGTACTTAAGCATCACATAAATATATCTCCGGTATTGCCGTGGGTATTCCCCCATCCTTTGTATGTTGACTGGTCATTAAAATAAGAAAGTTGACAGAGTGGGGATCCTGGAAATTGGAATTGGGAAATATGTAATTATATAGAGAAATCCTTTTTACTTCCTTTGCCCGCCATACTTAGCAAAACAGCAACAGTACATGACAGATCACATATACTGTAATCTACTTACCGTGGCCTGCCATCTTTTATCACACGTCATTGTTTTGGAACGGGGAATTATATCAGTGTATAAAAGGCCAGTTACGCGTACTTTTATGTGTTGTAATCCTTATCAATTATGCCAAATTCGTTTATGAACTGCAATCTAAATTTAGAGCTGTTGGTTCGTATAAGCAAATCAAAAGATGGATCTATTAGATATCAAACATATTGATTTGAGAGAGAATCATCCAATGCCTTTATCCCCTCGAAAGTCGTCTGCTAAGGCAGCAGACGACATCCTGACGGCGGCAGCTGTCCGCCATTACTGCCGGTGGCGCCACACAGCGGCGGCAGGGCGAGCTACAAAAGGCGGCGCGACGCGGGAAGCGTCTGTCAGTTGAAGAGAGTCGCTCCGAGCGACTGGAACCAGCTGGGGGCGAGCTGCTCGACGTTAGTTCTGTGTCTGTCCGCTCCGTGGCGTCCGTGTCGTCAGTGAGTGATTTAGCGCGTACTGGGAGAAAAGCATTGGCGCGTCGGCGACTGGAGCATTTGGACGCTAGCTTTTCCCGCTACTGGATGGAAGTAGAGTCTACCACTACTACTACTACTACTGCTGACCTGGCTTATATTGTCTTTGCTATCAGCACCTTTGCAGGAAATTTGTTAATTAATAGTTAATTTGAAGTCTAATTACCAGCGGATAATTGAACTCGTTAGGACGTGAAATTGGTCGCCGTTTTCCATTTCCACCTCCGGATAAATACCCTGGAGACCAACACTATTCCAGGAAGACTTACCTATCAACAGGACATAATTATACAACTTGACAGGAATCACACACTGGTTTTGTGACATCCCAATTTGCTGATATAAAACTTTTTGGATATTGACAATACAACTCTTCGGACCAGTGCTTCATCTCTAGGAAAGGAGCCAAAAAAGTTCTTCCAGTTCGAGAAGGAGCACTTCAATATCCATTTGTGGAGGAAAAGAGGGAGGAACTACCAGACCGTCGATGCACTATAGGCCTACCTGAGGCCGATTGTAATCTTAAGGGGACACCTTCATTAACTTGGAGAGCACCTGCAGGCTAGGCGACAACAAGGAGATATTGGAACTCTTTGATCTCTTCCACCTGAGTCAAGGGATTACAGGGCTAAGACTCAGTACCTGTTCCCCAAGCCAAGCCGCCCGCCTACACCTTACCCCCCTCCTCCTGTGTTCCTCCAGTGACTATGGATCCCTTACCCGGCTGTGATGTTAAGGTTAACGCGGATTTGGGGGCGGCCACCACCACCACCACCGCGGCCGCCGCCCAAACTCAGGGCGGCCGTCGGAGACTTTGTTGTCCGCGTGTTTGTGTGATGATCTTCCTTTTGATGTCAGTGGTCAAAGCTGAGCCGGACGGTAAGTGGCATTGATTAGCACTCAAACTTGGTGGGGGTAGAACGGGGTGAGACTTGGTAGGGTTTGGAGGGAGGTCAGCTTTAGCCACCCCCAACCCCCTACAAATGCACTGGGCCCTTGCCATTGACTGCCCCCTACATGGCCTCCAACCCTCCCCCCCTCCCCCTGTACCTTGTTACCTCTGGCCCTGTAACCCCCCTGGCCCCTGTACCTTGTTACCCCTGGCCCTGTAACCTCCTGGCCAGTCGCACCGTACCAAGGCCAACCCCCCTAAATGCATGTAATCCATTATCGGCACAAGTGCAGGTAATACCCACCTGAGACCAAAAAAAAAAAAGAAGAAAAAAAAGATTACCTCATGTGTTACCTTACCTGGTCAAAAAGGTAAATTTTATCTTAACTTCCCTTGTCATTTTCATTAAGATTACAAGGTGAGTGGTTGTGCCTGGCAGTTATGGGGGAACTTCTTTATACATATTTTCATAGTCAGCTTACCTTGCGATAAGCCTGTGCCAAAGTATTGATCAGTAGTAACAATGGATCAAGGATACGTTCAGACATAGTTCTAACATCACAGCATCGGGAAAGATACAGAACATAACTATTACATATTATATAACAGAACCAGGTTAGCCAGGTTTCTATCAAAAAGTTTGGAATCAACTATCAATCAATCCAGTGCAATTGGGACGGCATATTTACTTCTTCGCAGGCCTTATCGTATCTATTGGAAGGCACCTGAACATCACAAGTCAGATCCTAAATATGTATCCAACCCCATCTAAAGTGGTTCCATTCACGGCACAAGTGCATGTATGACATTTTGACACGTAGTACATGGTTTAATGCAATTTTGGTCGACTTGTATTTCGTCAGAGTTATGTCCGAAACAAGGAATAGACGAGGTAACAGCATGACCGAGAGTAGCGCATTCCGTAATGGGTTGAGGGGAGTGTTATTGCGTACACATTGTCAACTTGGTGCCCTTATATTTCAAAGAAAAGAGTAATGAATACGGGTCGTGTAATATCAAGAATGTAACAATAATTTTCGGAAATGCTATATGTCAAATCACCCTCATATGCGTAGTGCGTCATATTAGTCTATGAAATACTAACCTTTCATGTTTATTATGGCAAAAGTGACATTTTCAATACTTTGCAAATATCATACTTCCAAATTACAGTTACCTGTTGACGTCTTGAGATTGAACAGCGAACAAAAATCCAGTGTGACCATTGGTCTGAATAGGTTAAAGACTACAAGATGCCACCTGGTCGTTTTAAAGTCGGAGAAGGTCATAATTGACAGATTAATTGGAGAGTTTCTAGTGTCAACCCCATTCATAATCTAAAGTCCACTCCAAATAAATAATAATTAACTAACTTGTCAGGGGGCCAAAGTTTAATATCCTCAACCAATATTTGTAGTCGGAAGTGGTTGGAACAATATTAATTCACCATGCTGACATTGAGATAATAATGAGATAAAAAGTAAAATATGACGGATATCACCCCATCCTAGTTACACGTTTCTGGTGAGAAATAATATTGTTTTGATCTTTTACTGACCTTTTAGTGAGAAAGTAAATAATATAACGATAGATCGGGTATTGACAAGAATCAGAAACAAATTGGGGATGTTTTTTCAAATAAGATAAAATGTATTTCCTACCAGATTAAATACACTGTGTGTTGTTGAAAGTAAATCTCCAGTTTTATTGTAGAAGAAAGGGCCATATTTAGTATCAACGTTGTATAACATCCACCGAAAACAAAGCAAAGACCTTTACCATCACACTTAAAATGGCGTTGGTCACTGTCTTTTCAATGATTAGTTTATGTACACAAAAATATTAATCATGAACGGTTTTCGATTCAATCCAGCTTAGATCATCCCAAAACCTCTAAACCTAGTAAAGGTCATCCCAAAACCTATAAGCCCAGTAAAACTCTTCCTTGGACTCATGACCAAACAACCAGCATACTCTTGATGTAGTAAAACTTTTGTTTTGACATTCTCTTTTGTCCACAATGTCAATGCAGTCAAAATAATATAATACTCTATGCATGTGACACACTCTCAGGGATTCCCTGTGTGGATGATGACGTTAGATGGCTTGGTCATAGTTTGTGTGTAGAGGGGTGGGGTAGCAGCTGTGGGATCCATAACCAATTACCTGCGTGTTTACCGGCCAATACCTGAGGGTGGGGGGTCGGGACGCTGACCGTCCTCCAGGGTGGGAAGGTGGGGCGCGCGGATTCAGCCCCTGGAGGCCGTCCTAAAAAAAATCTGTTTCCTGTCCAGCGGTTGGGGTTAAAAGAGACGACCCGGGCGGCCGCGATTTTTTTTATTTATCTTTTTAAATATTTTGTTTTTAAGGGTATAACGTGGATTTTTTTTTGAAAGATTAAAAAAAAATCGTCTCACCCGGCCCCAAAATAGTCACCCGGCCGGTCCACCAGAAACAGATTTTTTTTTTTTAGGACGGCCTCACCTGATACGGCTTTGGTTCATTCAATAGGACGCCGTCTATATACATTTAGATGAGCTTTTCCGTACAGTATTCTACCGGGCTGTGCTGTAATCTGGTGAGGACCATGATATATGAGGTAGATTTTTGCACTCAAGGCTATTTGATATGATGGTTTTATGGTTGGATAGAGTCGCATCAAAGCTCCGGGTCGTTGGGGGCGTACATAAGTCATCGGGGTTCAATTGCGCTAGATTTGAAGCGGTTGCGAATAAGATCAAATAGGAATCAATTGCACAGGGCATGATTATTACGAATAAGGTTTTTCCATATAGCATACACCTATACAGTCCATGTTGTCCAGGTGAATTATTTTAAGATATAGTTGGTTACTCTTAATGATTGGTTTTTCTCAGTATGTGTCATTGTTTTAATTAACAAAGGTAAAACAAAACCTAAAAAGTGTCAATATAAGTCCTACACAGTCCAGCGTGCTCCCAAAATGTCCTCCGACAGAAGGACTAGGCGGGTGCGGCACAGTCAAATGCAATAGAATTAATGGTGGAAGGCACAGGTTTAGATGGAATGAGATTGTAAAGTAGTGGGTAATTGGGCAGGGGACCCGGGTCAGGGATAGTTTGTGGGAAAGAAAGATTTCATTCATCACACATGAAGCCCGACCGTTTGGGCTGATCAGGGTATCGAAAATATTCTTGGGCCCAAGACATGAAATTTTTGATACCACACATACCATGAAAGGTTTATACCTGGAACTATTCCATGCAGGATGCTAGAGGGGTTATGGACACAACCCTAAAAATGCAGTTAAAACATAGACTTCAGAGCAGGGACAGAGATAAATTCAAACATTTCCGTCCTTTGTGTGTTAGTCTAATAATTCGGAGAAGTTATACCACCCATTCCTATTCACAAGCTATGTAGAGCTATCTTGAATGTATGGTATAGTTTAGATCTATATAAGAACAGACAATTGGGACTACACTGAGAGTGCATGTTTTATGTCAATGTCAATTTACTGTTACAGGTGCCTACTCCCCATGTAACTCTCCCTCCCCAGGTTCCCGCTGTCTAGACAAACTGTCTTACTCATCGATCTTATAATGCCTTGTTTTCCATCTATAGGCTGAGCCAACCGTTTGAAATACAAATGCCTTCCATTGATTTTGCCATGTGTTCAAATGACCGATTGCTTCTCCCCACTAACGAACTAGGAAGTGTTTCTCTCTTAGACATTGAAGTGTTCAGTATTGATGCTATTAATCCAAGGCTGATAGAAGGGGCCCTTGAGGTTTCCTCCAGTGTTGGTTTATCCCCAAAGGTGAAATCTACATACCAATGCTCTGGAATCCATCTTGCTATCTGACAGATTTGTTTCTATTTAACCCGTCTCAAGTTTAATGGGAAGCAACGCTTGATATCACCTACCCCTCTGGGTAAGGTAGTTTCCCTGGGTGCACAAGGCGTGTCTTCAGTCACCCAGAAAAAGAGCCACACACTGTGATAGTGAGATGAAGATACCAGAACCATTTCCAGCATCTACTAGGAAACAACACCCAAAGCTCAGAATCCCAATGGGACTTCTCCCTCAGAATCAAACCTGAAGCAATTAAGCTGGACAGGATCCGTTCCCATGAAGCTCTTAAACCCTTACCCTCCTACCCTGGATGATCCATACCGTGGGAAGGTTCCTCCAGTACCCTAAAGGCCACAGTCCAGCAGTCAACAAACCCCTCCAGATCCCACATTAATCCCTCCAGGCGGCTCACCCCTCTACTTGATCATCCCATCTGGATCCCTTATGGGCTGGGCTCTTTTTGCAGGGAAAAACTCCCTACACCTCTCAACACATGTGTGAATTCCTGGAGGAGGATGGCTTACAGATGATCCCATCCATATCAACACTTATCTCTCTCCATTTGATCCGAACCATGCTGGTTTATACATCACTCAGCGTCTGTCATTTTGTATTTACTGCCAGTTAGGCACGCGTCATGCATCTCCATATGGCTTGCTTTACATCTTGGCCTCAAGAGTTTTTTTCATGCAGTTTCACATACCCTGTTGGTACTTTAGCGTATAGGCAAGTTCTCGACTCCTTTCCAGGATGAGTCCTAACATTTTACTGTCTTGTCTATTGTTGTGAGCTATACCTTTTATGTAATTAGCTAGTATTACAGTTTTCAGTCTACCCCGAAACATTCCCCACATTTTGTATATAATAGTTATGTCATTCCAAACTGTCGCCTAGAACCTGTATTGTGGAATAGGGAATCATTGCCACTTCGACATAACATGATAGGGGGCGTATGGAGAGATTCTAGAAAGGGGGCGATGGAAGGGGGGGGGGGGGCGGGGCTATTGTAACTTTATAGAAGGAGTATTACATCTACCATTCAATTTGGTTCAAACTGAGGATAGTACGCCCCAATGCCACCCCCCTCCTCAACCGCGCCTGGCAATAATAAACTGGAGGTATTAAAGGCTGACTAATAAATCATTAAGTGCTGACGTCCACGTTACCAGCTGTTGACTAAATCACCTTCAATCAACACCACTCTGGATTGAACCCATAACCCCTGAATCACCGCTGCTAAAACGCCATTCCTCCAGGTGCCCACAGGAAATTGTCGGTAACTCTCCCCAGAGGGCGCGCTTTTATTAGGTCACGTGGGCACTGCTTTATAGGGCCACGTGACCACTAAGTCAGATATGTTTATGATTATCGCCTCCAGGGCGTCTCCATAACCCTGGTAGGAGACATTGTCCCACCCCCCTGGGCCTCCAGTGGCTGATATAACTTATAAGGCGCTGTTTCCACCAGCTGATTTTACTACAATTTCAGAAATCGGCAGTGGGAATATTGGTTAATCACGAACATGTTATATACCATTAGAAAAGGTTTTTATTTCCCTTTCAAATGGTATGTAAGATATATAATCATTTGCCATATTACCAGTTAAAAGTAATAAATTACCAACAAATCGGTAGTAAAATCGGCTGGTGGAAACAAGGCTTAAGCTGGTCACCCCCTGGAGGAGATCTAAGCATGGCTCCTCCAGGTGTTTCCCATGACCATTCGTCCTCCTCCTGTGAGGGACGACTTGGTACCTGAGGGCCGACCCTGTCCGGACCCCCAGCTTTATCACTGGAGGACGTGAGTGGGAAACGTGTTGGTTTACACTGTGGTTTACACTATGGGGAGGTGTGTAACTCATCAGTTGTTCCGAGCAGTTCCGAGCAGTTCCGAGCAGTTCCGGGGAATATCCGATTGCTTACGGGCAAAACACATGAGTAACCGATTACCTCATGACGAAGACAGATCACCACTAGATTCAGCGAATTTAGGGTTTGAAGGGCCTCAGATAGGGATATCTAAAACAGGGGTGGATTCAGTGCTTAAATAAGGGGTTCTGAATGTTGTCGTTTATGAAATAGAGATAAGCACATGATCCTATTGAATATATACTGTTGGCAACCGGTGGTAGTTGAATCACATAATTACCACATGGATTACAAAAATCAACCTTAAAAGAAATCTATACCCGCCTCTGCTAATTCTAATTAAGGCTCAAATCTTTATACTTGCATTATTTTTTAAAAGAAATGCTTCAGTCAAAGTTTGTTTGTTCTGCTGGGCAATTATGCGCATTAATGCCCTGGATGTTTGTTGCATACTGATCGGAAGATGACCTCTGAAATTGATCACAGATTTTCCACATCAAAACAGTTTTTCGTTCATCTGCAGAAAAAACAACTCAACTTATGCGTTCAAATTATTTCTGTGAATATAACCAGCTCAGGCTTCTAATATAAACTGAGATGAATCTCAAAATAATGCATTGGTTTTCAAATCTGAACACGGCTTGGATTTAAACCGGATCGCAAAAGTGTGATTAGGAATCAAAACTAGCAAAACCTAGCTCGGAGCCGCTGACGCAAACAGTAAAAGAAACACCAAAAAGATCTAAAACGAAAAATGAAAATAGAATTCAAGTTACAATCAGGAGGTAGATTTTACATTTTAATATCCAGAACATGCAAAATGGATCGGGATTACATAAATAAAAAGGTTTTAAATGATTTAAGGTGCCTGGGGGAGTCAGATTTAGACGGTTTTGTAGAGGATCTAAGTTTAAAAAAATGTAGTTGGTTATGAAGGGAAGCTGGTGGCTTAATTCTGGGAAAAAAGTATTTTGCTCAGCCTCTAGGTGTCTCGTCGTGTTTCACGGTGGGAAAATGGAGAATTAACTTATTTTAGCTGCAAGTTTCCCAGGCCACACCACAGGGCTCAAATATGAAACTTATTAATATTTTGTTGGAAAGTAATTCTGAGCAGGACTATTAGTACTAAAAGTGTGCGAACGTGATCATAATGAAGACGGCAACATTAATCAGGAAACTCGTGTCGACTTGCAATCCATTAAAGTTTCAGAGGTGTTATATGCAACAATGAATAGGATTGTGTTAATTCTATATGGTTTTACACAAACTTAGATTAAGCAAGGACGTACACTTCGGATGTGTTGGGGGTCCTATTTTATCCTAAAATGTATGTCAATCATCAATACACAGAATAAATAGATAGATGATTTTTTCTGTATGGAGACCAGGCAATTATCCCGAGGGTCCTAGATTTCGGAATTTTTTTTATGGGCATCGATCTGGCTCCTAGAATTGAGAAGATTTTTTCATTTCTTGTTTGTATAACATAGTAATAAATTCTTTGAAATAAAAAAAATCTTAATCATAATAAATTGGATTTCAAAACAAATGGCTAATATTTCCTATTGTAAAGAATTCTTAATAAAGAATAAAATAGCTAGTGAACAATGGTAAAGTCGATAAGAAATATATTACACCCAACCATCCTAATTATTAATTAAAACATAATTATTAATTAGAAGCACTTCACTAGAGCCACTGAACTTTCTTTCCATTTATTCACTCACACATCCACATCCTTCTAATTGATTTCAAAGTCTCATTTCTCATTGCTCCATCACTTACCACTTTTTCTACCCTTCTTTTTGCACCTTCCGTCCTGCTGTTATGAATTATCCTTTGCAGGTGCTGCTGTCCTTTATTTTTCCGACCCCAGGGGGAAAAGTGTCAGATTATTATGGATTGGCTGGGTCGTCAGGGATTGGGCTGGGTCGTCGGGGACGGGGAGGGTCGTCGGGGACGGGGAGGGTCTTCAGGGATTGACAGGACCGTCAGGGATGGGGAGGGTCGTCAGTGATGGAAAGGATCATCTTATATACGAGGGGTCTTTGGGGATGAGCAGAGCGGTTGGGGATAAGGATGGTCGTTAGGGATGGACAGGGTCGTCGGGGATAGGCAGGGTCGTCGTGGATGGGGCTGGTTTTCCAGGATGGGGAGGGCCGTCAGGGATGGAGAGGACCGTCGGGAATGGGGAGGGTTGTCAGAGATGGGCAGGGCTGTCAGGGATTGGCAGGGTTGTCGGGGATGGAGAGGGCTGTCAGGGATGGAGAGGGTTGTCAGGGATTGGCAGGGTCGTCGTGGATGGGGCTGGTTTTCCAGGATGGAGAGGGCCGTCTTGGATGAACAAAGCCGTCGGGGATGGGGAGGGTTGTCAGGAAGGGAAGGGTCGTCGGGGATGGGCTTTGTCGTTGTGAGTGGGGCTTGGTTTTCTGGGGATATGGAGTGCCGTTGGGGATGGGGAGGGCTGCCGGGAATGGGGAGGGTTGTCAAGTATAAGCTGGGGCATCAGGGATGAGGAGGGGCGTCCGGGATGGGGAGGGTCGTCGGGGATGGGCATGGTCATCAGGGATTGGCAGGGTCATTGACGACGGAAAGAAGCATCATAGATTGTAGAAATCGTCGGGGATGGGCAGGGCCGTCGGGGATGCAGAAAAAAGTATTCAAATGCCGTGTAACCCATCCAGGTCCCACCCCACCCCCTCCCCTGTGGCAGCGTCCAGGTGTTTCGCGTTGCCGTGGTTAACCCTGAACCCCGGACACGGCCGTGGGAAGATCCCCTGGAGGAGGCTGGAGGAGGGGTACATGCTGGAGTACGGCCCCAGGCCTGCACACAGCTCTTTGACTCTAATTGGCCGAGAAGTGAGGAAGTGGGAACATTCGGATAACCGATTTTGGGGCAAACGGAAACATTCATAATCATCTTGGTGGTAAGTCTGTATAATTTGAGGCTCCATCTATAAGCTCTTCATGCTGTGGTGCTTGTGAATTGGAATAAGAAATTAGATATAAAACATAAAAGTACCATGGAATTCATGAAAATTTGACGTCAGGAAGGTGACATTGATCGATGGTTTCCTGTCAACAACCGATTCAAATATTAATTGCAAATTTGATAATGTTGCCAGCATCTATTTTTTAACCATCAGCTACGCTAGGATACAAGCGACATGATCCACAAGTTTCATAATGTTTCCAGTTGCCTTAAATCACGGAAAACAAAAATAAAACAATCATGACTCCAGTTATATACACTTCGCGCGGTATATTGAACAGTTCTTGGGCAAGATATATACCGTAGCAACATTTAAATGTGTACGAAAAGGTCCTGTTCTCTCAGACAGCAAGTACCCTTGGGTAATATCCAAAGTAGGCCTATCCCTAAACAAAAGCAAAGCCTGCTCCAGTCAGACCATCTCTATCCAGGTGACACCTGGAGTAATGGCAGGGACCCAGGAGGAGCCCACACGTGGGTCCTTGCAGGGGGTCGACTTTAACCTGCTCACCTGAGCGACTCACTCAATGAGCAGCTCATGGAGCAATTAGGTCGTGCTCACGTGAATACGGCTCACTGCTTCTACCCCTGGGGGCAGCCGCTCCCTATCCTACAGATAGCATCAGGTGCGTGTTTACCGACTCAACACACAGCTCATGAGCAGTTCCGAATTGCTCAAAGTTTCCGCTGAGCAGTTACGAGCATATCAGAGTGGCTCCACTTTCAGTAGTTAAGCCTTCTAGTCAAATGTTGAAGGCCTTTAAGATCGGCCAGAAGTTGTACTACTCCGTTCTAGGAATATGGATGTTTCCGAGCAGTTCCGAGCAGTTCCTGAAATTGCTCATAGGCGAAACACATGCGTGAACGATTACATAGACTGGCTCCTCTTTGTTTGCCCAATAACTAACTCAACAGCTACCATGTGTAACCTTGCAAATTTAATCCGGTCCATCCCCCTAGTTCTTCTGCATGTTTTCAAAAGAAAAAAAAACTTCATTTTTTTCCTCCAGACTTCCCATTCAACAGGGATCTGCTAAAGCGATCCTGGCGTGTAGGATTATGCGGACAAGTCTTGTTAGCTGTTATGATGGATGAGAGCAGCTGACAGGGAAAGTGGAGGATATGCACATAATGCATGTATGCTACACACAAAAGACCAACACAGTTTAAGAAAAACACTCCTTCTAAAATGGAGAATGTAGAGCCAATCTTGAAAAGAGCTTGTCCCTGTTTACTGTGATAGAATGTCACTTGTTTGGTCATTTGAATATTATGTTGAGGCAGGTGAAGTCTGCCTTTAAATTTGGTTCAAATGAACACTGATCGATGTGTTTTTTTAACATTTGTGTTTTTCAAGATCTTGGATAATATTGTGTGCCTTTATAATAATCATTATGTTTTATACAGGTGACCTTATTGTTAAGTCAAAATGCTCTCTTGGTATATACATTTTTTTAAGGCAACACGGTCTTTTAATCTAGGAACAACAAATGCATGTGGCCTTTTTTAGAAACCGCTCTGAATCTTTAAGGCTTTAAGCCTGTATTCAGTCATAGTCCCCCGCTTTGGCTAAGCCCCCTGCTTCATTTCCCAATGCACGGAGACTGCCGGGGGAGACTGACGTGTACTACCGGGGGTTCAGCTCCGGGTGAGCTGCTCAACCAGGGAGGAGTTGAGCTGCTCACTGCACGTGTAGCTCGGCGGGGTACCAGGGTCTTTGTGTTCGGCCCATGTGGTGTGGTTGGCCCCCCACATGACCCATGGTTTGTGTACAACTACAACATGGCCGGCTAGCTGTGGCGTTTGGCATCTGGGGGCGCATCTGGGGCTTGAACAAGGGGCGAGGTGCCGATAGTGGACTGCTTCCATGGGCGGTTTCTTGAAAATTAGCATTTTTTCAATGTGAAATGCAGTCTAACCAGATAGTGGAATTTTGCTTCAAATCTTACAGTAATGATTTTGTGTTGGTGTGGATGGGGGGTACAATAGAAATACTGCCGTGCACTTATGTACCAGACTGAAAAGCTCCGAAAATAGTTTTTAAGCCATCTCCTAAAATGTCCTACACTGACTTACAAGAAAATAGAGAAAAATAATGCGTTGATTTTGGTAAGATTTAACAGAGAAATATAAAGAAGAATGGAATCCAGATGTATGCTCAAACCTACATTTATTTTATTTTCATACTGATGAGCTAAAGCCGACTCAATGAGCGTTGGTTTCTGCTTGAAGTGGCACTGTTTTCCTGCCACGCGTCCTATCCTGTCAACCACTCAACCCCTGTCTTCCACCGGCCCAGCTGGCCCTATTTATCCCCAACCCCCTCTTACAATGATAAAACATCTTTCCAGTTGAGCTGCTCGTATCTTCTGCTCGGAGGAGCTCACCCCCAATCTTTGTCCCTCACAGAACCCAGTATATATCATCTTGGACTCATTTGTCAAAGCTTAGCTCTTGTGGCAGCAATAAAAAAGGTTGGAGTGATAGTGCAGGATTTATGTCAGGAGAGACAGTGGTGATGTCAGATGATGTAGTGTGATGTGACGTAAAGTTACTGATGACGTCACGATTGGGGTTGACATGAGCTTGCATGGTCGGTATTATTCTTGCTGACTCCATATACTTTTTTGTGGTAGCGGTAGTGTGATCGTGGGATGGGGGGTGCGGGGCATCTTTTAGTTGGTATGACTTAGGATTATGCTGCTGTTACTTTCTTTTTGGTTGGATCGTTTGGCTTCTGGTCCCGTCGGTAAAAGTCGCAATTCATTAGGATTATCTACTCCAAATGGACTAGGCCTACATGGGATGCATAGGATTAAGATTAGCAGTCAGTGTCCTAGTCAAAAGCTGTGAATGCCTTGTGGTGAAAGTAGACTTACTAGGATTTTTATGAAACATAAGAGCATAGACATACATATATCTTATGTATCTCTATGATAAGAGCCATCTTATAGGCTAGATGGCAGAAAAGTGAATTGTAGGTCCCGCTGAATGAAGTGAAAATTCCAAATACAATGATGAACGGAAAGAGTAGGCTAGAAACAGAACAAGATACAACAAAAAGATAGAACGGGCCTTTTTCTAACGGGAAATAATGTGTAGTTTAGGTTCACTTAAGCTGAGAATTACAAACATTAATCAGACCAAACAAACACACACATCTATGCAATTGCCAGTACAAACACCAATGTTGATAAAAGATGGAAGAATTGGACGTCGCTGATCAAAGAAACCTGCTTGGACGAACCCGATCCAACGCTGTCAGACGGAGCTTACTTCCGCCACTTCCGTTGACAACCCCCAAGGTGACTGCTGTCATGTCCCCCTTTATCGCTCAGCGTGTCGTCCGACCTTGACCCTGACACCTCAGTACCAGCGAACCCTTTGTTGTGGGTGGTAAGAACGCCGGCAACCAGCAAACACTAGTGGCGACTTCTGGAGGTGACCTTGAGGATTGCTGGCATGCTGGACAGTCCTGAATTATGAATGAAACAGACATGGACAGACATAACATGACAGTCATAGAAGTACTATAGCCTATCATTGTACGTGGTGTGTAATCACCGTGAAGGGCGGTTCCAGCAAAGGGTCCTGACCCTCACCGCCACTCTTTTAGTGGACACATGAACTACAAAAGAGGGGGAAATGCTAAGTTAGACCACATACCCCCTCATTCCAAAGTCCTAGACCCGCCCTTATGTTCCTATAAATGGGAGGATTCATTTTTCACATGAGGCATTTGGGAGCATATTTGGGAAAAGGTACCTAATGACATATTTGGCCACCCTGTGGCTGCTAGTTCTGGAGGTTTGTTCATATCATGAAACAATCGCATACCATGCAGCTAAAAGTTATGTTTTATAGTGTTTCTGAAGTCCCAAGGATTCTTCTACTCTTTGTTTTATCATTCTATGATATTTAGTTCCTTCACAACCTTATGTACAATATAGGTTATTATGCTCAATTTGAATCAAATCAGGCGGTATCTGGCCAAAATTGACTCTTTGTTACATTAATCATGAAATATATGGGGAAATTATTATTTTCTAAGTTATTTTGTGAAAAATTTTAGGTTAGCAAGTTACCATGGTTACGGTAAATAGAATATAAAAAATGAAAGAACATTTTTTCACAGGTAATGTAGAAAATGTTTTTACTTTCTCAAAACTGAAAACAGTAAGTGGAACTAGCACTCCTGTCAATAGTTATGGCACTTTTAATATTCTCAGAAATAAGAAAACTTAATTTCTTGATAAACATAAGAAACTTTAGGTCGCCATTACATGGAAGTAACAACAGCAATTGGGAATAAGGGGTTCTCAAAGTACAAGAGGTGGGTAGGTTCATACATGTTTATCTCAGGTTCTATCAGGAATATATCAAAATGGTTTGCAGCATTTGAAAGAGTACGTTCTCTACAATAAGAATAATGCTGACACATTTCCCCATGTTTCATGTGATTTTGTGACCTCATTAATTGGCATTAGGTACCTTTTCCCAGATACGCTCCCATTTTGCTTTTAAGATCACGCTACCAATACTTGTATCTAGCTAGGGCGAACACATACGGAGGCTGTCAAATCTAAGAAGAACATGTTTATTGGAAATACTTGCGTATATGGTAACACAAATACATGAGCGAAATAAACCTACTGGACAAGCATTCAGCAGTTCCTGACACAAGCTCACACATGATATGGAAGATGCATGCCACTTAGGCCTATATGGTCAGATCATTGATGGAGTTGTCCTTGTGTTTCTATGTCAAGGCAGGTAGCCTCTTGAGTGCTAAGATCAGAGACATGTTTTTCTACATGACCGTGTGATGCCTTTAGAACGGACATTTCAGGTAACAAGCCAGCCTCTGACTTATGATACTTTTATATCCAAACACGTTGTAGTAAACCTTATGAAATGGGTTTGTATTGCATTGAACCCCAAATAAACGATGATGGGCAGAGCAATGATACACCGACAGGGGTTATAGCAATGGTAAACATCTATTGACTGTTATCATGTTCTCTGATGTCAAACCCATTGTGCATGCAGCACATGGCCTTCTCATATGCACCCAGCATTGATTTGTCACTTGATAATAGGAGAAGGATTGATCCAGCTGGTTAGGCTTTGATCACGAACCCGAAAAAGGTATAGGTTTTATGAGATAAGGAATAGGCTTAACTATACCTATTAGGCATTCTTTAACAATACAAGACCTATAATTACACCTATGTTATGAAACATGCTTTCTCTCTGATCAGTACATGAATCTATACTGAAAATGTGTATTCTGCGTATTCTGCTGGGAAGAATGAAAGCATCTTTAAGTTTTTTACCCTAGATCTCCTTTCCATAGCTGACTCTGTGCACACATCTATGCAGCTACTGTATAGAAAAAAGATACTTCTGTATGACAAAGATCCCTTTTCGGTTGGCCTAGTATCATTATTGTCTCTACCAACCACTGCCACACCTGTGCTTGGAACTGGCAGATTGGTTGATTGGGCTTGTCACAAGTGGTGCACTTCAGGCTGGCCAGGTATCAGGTGTCCGAGCAGCTCATCCAAACAAACGAGCAGCTCCTGAGCCTTTCTTTTTTATTAGCGAGCAGCTCTTAAGTTGGCCACACCTGGGATGAGCTGGTCATCTGATACCCCAATTAGAAGAAGGCAGGATGCTCCTTAAAGGTGGGAGGTTTTCTCCTATTGTGTGCGTGTTTGTTAGTAGGCATTGTGGGTTGGAGCGGCCTGTAGTTAGATCTCGGGTGTCTTTTATGGCTTTTGCTTATTTCTCTGTGTTAAAGGTTTGACTTATCATTATTTTGCTCATCATTATGTTATACTGGCTTGCCTTATCGTTATCTTCCTCTAATTTCAGAATTTGGGTCTAAAGCCTTTTGAGAAAGATTTACAAATAAGTTGACCTCACCTTTACTTTTTACTCATTAAGGTAATTATATCCATCTGCAAGTGCAATAAAGTTGTAGAAATTAAAGTGAGATACAGAATATATTTTTTGCAACCTATGACGTTTGCCAACAGGTAATTGTTGAACAAACTCTTGGAAAGGCATTTCTACATCCACCTTAAGCTTCCTGAAGTCATGAAACCACAACCGCTTAAGTAAGGTGAAAGCAGGAGAGTTCATTTGAGGCTACTCAAATGCTTGTTAAGTTGAGTGACAGGTCAATTTGTACAATGATTGGTTTCGTTCCTCTCAAAACTGCGCTACCTAGTTCATTATTATAACTAAAACTTAGCCAGAAGCAACCAGAAATAAAGAGTACGCTTTCCTTGGTTTATATGACACTTTACCCCATCTTCCCTTCCTTCTCCTGTTCTGCTGACGTCGTACTTTTGTTCTTTATATTTCATTATCATACTTTACAATCAGCTACCATTGCCCCACCCCTTGCTCACCAAGCCTAGTTACCGTAGCATTGGCAGACCCAAGCATGCTGTAGACGGAAGATCAATTACATTTCGCGCCGGCCGCCGAGGGGGTAATGGGAAAATGGGGCTCAATTATCGCCGGGTGGTAAAGCATTTGTTGCTGTCGAGGCTGAGCTGCTCCGTTTGATGGGCTGGGAGCTGCTCCTGGTGCCAGGGTGCTGGAGGAGGGGCTCGCCCCGCTGCCAAACGGCTGGGTTGGTTGTTCTATGGGGAGGGAGGGTACTTTGTATGAGAAAGGGGCTGATGGTAAGAGACATGGTGTATGTATGTACATGGGTCAGCAAAAGGTCATATGGTGCACCAATGGGAAGGATTCTTAGTTTTATGTACATTAGGTAATACCGGTGATAAAGGGGCCAGTGAATTGGACTCGGACCAGAACTGATTCATTATAATTATTGAACTAGTACCTATTCCATGCTTATACCAAATTCATATGTAATTCATATGGATTCCTTCTGTTATTATTTGCACAGGCTTACAGCTAAACTATCATCGTTTTATAACAAGCAGGGGTTTGCCTTTTTAATTTTCAAAGTAGACATGACACAGTTGCAGGATTTCAATCGGCGCAACCAACTTTGTTAAGTTTAACAAGTAAATGAACTATCACTATGGAAAAGGCCGCTGCATATGTCACAACAGCCGAGGCAAATTTCTTTAATTCCATCAGGGCACTTTCCTCAAAACCACATTGGCGCCCCCCCCCCCCCCACCAATTTTTGACTTATGAGTACGAAGTAACATTGCAGTGATAAACTGATGAACATTGGCAAATATTAGATCCCAGATCCGAATACAACCAAAGCGGCAGTTCTCCCCCCGTTTTGTTCCTCAGACAGAGGGGTGTAATGGCGACCAATGAGTGGGCCCCCATCAACGCTCCATTCGCCACCCTCACCGCTCGCGTGTCCGCGGCGACCGCGCGGCGCGTTTATTGCCAACCAAACCCGCCCCACGCAACATATCACACCACAACACACAAAAGCCTCGGCCAACCATCAAAACGCCAGCCTTTCACATCAACCCCCCAAAAAGCCTGAAAGAAAACCCATTAGGGCAATTGCCCCCAAACCCCATGGACGTTTCCTCCCCGTGTTTTCAGCTGCATCGCCAATATGGCTTGCATTGGCTCTTTGGCTATAATGTTATTATTTCATTGAGTTTTTTTTCTTTTTCGTTGAATATTTTCCCCCGCTGGAAACAATTTCTCTCCCGAGGCTTCTGGAAGCCCTACAAATTGCTTAACGACCCCTCCTGTAAAAGGGGAAAGCCCCAGCCAAACCCACTGCCAATTAAGACTCACTGCCAAGCAATTAGGCCGCCGTCGCTGACCAATCAAACTTAACCAAATGATTATTTGATTACAAGCAATTTTTTCCGCCCTCCCCGCGCTCCGTTCCTTTTATTGGTGATTGGCGTCACGTGACCCGCTCTGGATGAAAACGAGGCTGAAAGTTTTGGCGAATACCTGGATTTAGGGGGAGGGGAAAGGCCTGGTTTGGGGGAGGGGGGGTCAAAGCGTGGTTGTCTTTTTTACAACCAGATATGGATGCAATCCAAGCCGTCAGAACGGATTAAAGACTGGATGAAGCAATTAAAATGTTTTCGTTGGCAACATCGTTCAAGCGCCAAAGAGTTGCAATAACGCCAATTAAAAGAGTTAAATGATTATTTTTGGTGAAAGCGTGTTGCCATCATGGCTGGATCACGTTCTGTTATGAAATATTCCTAAAAGGAAATTAGGGAATATCAATTTTTTTCATTGTTCTTTTCTTTTGTAAATCTATTGATTAGGCCTACCACATATATTATGGTGAGCACTATACATCAACGAAAGAGAAATAATCAAGTTTCTTTACTTCGTAAGATGTGGCGCAAGATGATGGATATGATGAAGAGCAAATTTGTTTAGTTTTCAAATGATGTATGACGTGTCGATGGGTATTAGGCCACAATCAACTTACAAGTTTGCGAAACACGAAACTGCCGCAAATCACGTACAAATTCCTGTTTTCAATACTTAAAAGCCTCTTTCTTCAAGGCCGGTGGGGAGAACAAGTTCTATTGTTGTCTAAACATGATCAGCGATAACATAATCACAAACAGGTGAATACCCCTTCATAGATAAAAAACCGCATTACAAATTAACGAGCGAATGGAGATTCAGGTGTTAACAATGGATCGTTAACACGGCATGATTTATTACACAGATTCCGACATGATTCATCACGCAGATTCTAGGGCCCGAGATCAATCGCTTAAACTTGAGCCCGGCGTCCCATTGTTTGCGCAGGCGCGGCAGGAGCTGTGAGGGATGAGTTGGTCGCAAACAGGAGCTGCTCAGAGCTGCTCAGAGGTGCTCGGAGGTGCTCGGAAGCGCTCAGGCCTGGCGCCATTTATCAGGTCTAATTGAGATCACAGGGTCTGTGCTTACAGCTAGCCCACCCAATAATACTTCCCACTAATCAATGGGATACGTGTATGGAGTGGGTGGTCTCACACTAACCCGCATTTGGGCAATACCAAAAGAACCATGTCCATGACGTGTTCTTTATATCAGTACGTAAAAGAGGAAGCAGATTCCCTACAGGATCATCACACATTTACCATGTTTCTACTTATAAACCTGATTTTCTTGCTATTGCACCATACAGATTTTTGCATGGTTAAGAGTAAAGTACAATAACAGATTAGAATATTGGATCTTATTTATTATCTTCAAATAAATGGAGCTCTTCATCAGAAGGGTGCAAACTAACGTAGTTAATAATCGAATGCTTATTTCAAATATAACAACGTAAACAAGCTAGAATTGCGATATATTCTAAGTCCTTCCTCTGCAAATATCTGGTCACATAAACAGGGCAACATCCATTAGTTCTTGTTCACCGTCGATTGGCATCGATGGACATAAATCGGGCCATGTGAGCATAGCCTGAGGCAGGGTGCAATGTGGACAATGGTAAAACAGCCACTAAACCGGCCATTTATCCCCAGCCCTTTATGTGTGCAGGAAATATCGGAATCTTTATTTGTATTGGCATTGCCCGAGGGGGTAAGTAGCGATGGCCTTTTGCCGCTGATGTAATAAAGGCATTTGCAGGAGGCTGGCAATGGCTAAGTGCCTACTTCTTAGAAGGAGCGAACTTGGGAGAAAAACGCCACGGAGATATGATAGAATAATAGCCTATAGATCCAGTGTCCGTCTTGGGTGAGCAGATTGGTTTCATCTATTGACAATGTAGGATAATTGGCAATGGGAGAAGAGGAAGGCTTGTAATTTGTATGGGTAGTTTAGGTGTGTGCATGAGGCTGGTGCACGTAGTGGTGTTAAAATGATG
This sequence comes from Lepidonotus clava, assembly GCA_936440205.1. Taxonomy (NCBI): domain Eukaryota; kingdom Metazoa; phylum Annelida; class Polychaeta; order Phyllodocida; family Polynoidae; genus Lepidonotus; species Lepidonotus clava. Next base: position 20,750,876 of record OW387147.1, read on the forward strand.
CGCAAATAGTTCAAATTTTACCAGTTTTTAAGGGAAATGCATTGACCGGATTTCTAAACAAAATAAAAATTAAAAAAAATAAAAATGTTCTAAAATAAGGATTTTCCCAGGGGCACACGAACCATTTGATTCTTATGAAATATTGAAAACAATTAGATCATTATGTATAAGAGGAGGTAAGGAATGGATGCAGTGATAGATGTCCTGAGCAAGTAATAATGTTATGTTGGTATTTATGATCAATCATTTTTGATCATTCAGAATCGCCGAAAGATGAGTTGGCCTCTTTTGCATGAAGCCATGGTTGTGATAGATATGGTTTGCTGAAAACCTTATGATTAGTGCATCATATTCTGTTTGTAGCATCTTCGATCAACTCGTCATACGATTCCCCAATTAGGAAATGCGCGTGTTTTATCACTTTCGTGGATATCAAATGCTTGTGCCTGATGTCATACGGTGTCTTATAAGCTTGCCATGCGTGACACTGATCTAAGCTATCGCATTCATCCCCAATAGTTTGTTACAAATAGCGGCACAAATGGTACATTGTATGGCAAGGAAAAATAGTAAATTGAGCTTTTCGAATAATCATAAAATGGATAAGGTCACGGGTCTTATTTTGTAAGCCAGATCACAATATTAGATTAGTATGATGCGGTTGCTTTACACAGGATATACAACTTTTGCAACGTATTTCTCGTTTGTCATTTTTCTAAATAAAACGCTGCAGAAAAACAACTGCCGCGCTGCATAATGAAAACAATACATTTGTGAAGAGGGTGGGCCGGCATGTATTCGCTTATTCAAACCACACAGACGGGTCATGGTAACATATGTGTACTCTGTTTTTTTGTGTGAATTTTTCTTTCACAGGAGATATTTATGCATCTGAGAGAATTAATGTCCCATTTAAAACCAACAGCACGCATGCGCGATTGCAAGCCAGATAACTTTTCGCTCAACTCAAAATATTTATATAGGAAGATATGAAGATATGTTCGGGGGAGGAAAGTAAATTTTGTGATGTTTCTTATCAACAAAACTTAACGGGAGACCAGCTGATCGAAATGGCTAGCTTTGTATAAACAATAGGAATGAACAGTCAATACAGTTTTCATCGTATCTTTAACATGTTCTAATGTTAACTGATGCCCGCATGTTGTAGTTTGTCTCGAGTTTCATAGCGGTTGCTCCATTCTGTCATAGAAAAGTTGGTGTACCATCAAGCTATGACAAGGGGCAGGCTATCTATTATCTGTAAGTTTACGGAAGACGTGCATAATTACTTAGGGGGCAGAGGTAAAGCATTGGCTACTTCAGGAAAAGTACACATACACTTTTTCTTTCGATGTCCATGTATTGATAAGAATTTCCAGGGACCGATGCTTGAAATGATAATTATTGTACATATTTGCATTGGTCTGCACATGTCATCATTTTGAATTCCTTAGGGCATGTGGCAACAGTAAAATCATCGATGATCAAATGCCTCAAAAGTCACAATTTAATCATTCCTATCAACCTGCTATGAATTCTCTTTCCACATGGACATGATCAAAGGATTATGTTAAGCTAGCATGTAATGCATTGTTTTATTTAGTTAGATTCATCTCCAAAATGAAGAATGGATAGTTGAAAATGATTTAAGATATAACTCCAGCCAAGCAAGCTATATGATAAAGGCATCCATTCACACTCATTAAACATTTCCCAGACCTATGCGGGTCGCCGAAAACAGATAATTGTTTAGAGTATCCTCGTGCCAGCAGGTACCAGTGAAAAAGATGGTTATCTGCATGCACACTGTTAACAGGCAAGATGATTGCTACACTGGTCACTCTGCAACACCTTTCATGTTGCATTATTCTCCACTATATATGACATTATAAGGATAAAGTGCAGGAACATTTTTGGCGGAATCTGATTGGCCAAAGTGTCATTATGTGACATAACATTTGTCAAAAATTGACGAACTTGACAATGGCCTCAGGGGGGATGAGAGACTTTCAAAAGCGGGCACCCTCCGGGTCCGAGAAATTTACATTAAGGAAATCAATATTTGGCCAGAAATAGGCGGGGGGGGGGGGCACCCTCTGCCCCCTTAGTGGATAGGTCAGGAACCAGGGAAGATGGTTGCAAATATACATCATGGTCGGCACAATGCAATAGTCCAATGACCCCCTTATTGCATCCAGACCCACATATCTCCAGTAGGTCATCCACCTTCCTACTCCATCATCCATACCCAGACTCCCAATGCCCACCAGTCATCCCCATCCCAGGCCCCCACCCCACCCCACCTCACATCCATACACATACACTCATCACTGCTACTACCCCTAACAATACCCGACATGTACCCATCCGACCCCCTACACTCAACCCCTACTACCCCTAACAATACCCGACATGTACCCATCCAACCCCCTACACTCAAACCCCACCCTCTCCGGCAACCAGTAGAGAGACACCGCCCCGTCCAGGCATTCATCACGATAATCCGGCTTAACGCGGTTAATCCGCGGATTAGCCTCATCTATCGTCGGCGGCGCGGTACTTAGCGGCGCGAGTCGGCCCCCAATCGGAGGACGCATCCATCCCCATCGGCAGCATTAACCGACGGCTAGACGGATGGGGTGTCTCCTCTCCATAGAGCTTGTTGCATTCCAGGCTAGATTCATCAAGGAGGTTGCAGGACATTGTTGTTGTGCCTGACGGGACATGATGAAATGATAAAATAATGAAATGATGAACCGATCAAAGTTTCGGTATGTTCGAGTTAAGGGGTGTTCCCATTGGGCGCGGCGCGGCGCGATATTGCAGTAATTCATTATATAAGAATAATTGCATTGTCATAAAATGCAACGCGGCACGACGCTTGCAGCACGCGTAGAAAATAGCGCGCCCCTACGCGTGTCATCGCGCTGGTGACGCGGTAACGCGCCCCAGTGTGAATATGCCTTTACCTCAGTGGGAGATACGGGTGACGGCTACTACGTCATGTTAGAGGTTTGGATGGTGATTTAATTAAATGACATAAAGCTTGTTTTAGTGGAGGGGAATTTAATAAATCCCACGTAAAGTGCTTGTGGGGATACATGAAGTTCTTTTACCTGCTCCCTATCCCTCGTTTTATTGAAATTATAGTGCCTACTCTGAGGGAATGTTTCTATATTGGAGTGAAGACAAAATTGCATGGTTTTACCTCCTCTCTCATGTACGTTGCCGTTATAAATACCACAAATCCCCAGTGTCTGAATATTAAGATCCACAAGTAAATTCGACAAAACAACACATCTCCATTCTAATCAATCTCTTCTGACAATTTGGAGATTCACGTGAACCCAATCATGTCGCGACATTCAATTTAAATCCTCCAATTAAGCTTATCTGACTTTTCTTTTAGATTTAAATTACGCAGAGAGCCTTTCCTCAAACCGATTATTAGTTCTGAAGGTCGCCATTGGAGGGCGGGGTCTCCAGGTGGAGCCCAGGAGGAGAGGTAGTCCTTTCATGACCTACTTACCTCTTACATACTAGTTTGAGTACCTAGTGGACTTGGATGTAACTACAGTCTAGAGGAGAGGAAGAGGTATGGAGGAGGTGGTTGGTCTTTAATGTTGTAAGCCCAAACTGCTCAGCTGACAAGGACTGTGGACCTTGGCAGGAGAAGCCTCAGATAATTGCTTGGCTAGAGGAAATTGGAAGACACAAGATGGGGGCGTAGGGAAAACACCTTAAAAGTATTGGTTTTAGAAGGGTTTCAGAATAGACACAAAAAAAGAGCTGGTTAGCGTCCTCTTTGGTGTGGGCTGAAGTATATTGGGGGGGTTCCTTTAAATACACGCTATATGAGGGTTAAAAACAGTAACATAATTTGTCAACCTCAACCAGCCTGTTAAAAAACATTTAGCATGATTTGTCTTGTACCGTTAGATAAGATCGGTAAAGGCTACTACGCTTTTCTTTTTCAAGGAAAGAAAGGGAGTGGTGACATTCCCTGTTCCCCTCTGTATACTAAAAGCACTTGGGAGATTTTTATCTGATCGCAGACTGAATAAAGTCTATACAGAAACACCTATAATGAAACTTGAATTTATGACATTAGAATCCTGCCATGTTTCCTACACATTCTATACCTTTCTCCCATCTATTTACATAGCCCGAGGGCCTCTACTATGTCCCCTCCCTGGCGTGGGAACGCCCTTGTAAGGTCACAAGGTTGAGGTGCCATCTGGTGGCGGGACAGGGAGTCACGTGGCGCTGATCTCGTGCACGTGGTGCGCGCCGTGACCCGGCGAGATCTGACGAGAACGAGGTGATCGCACTTTTAGGGCCGACCGAGTTAGGCGCGTTCTTCACAGTTTGAAGTAGGGGGAGGGGTTCTAGGCACGCCTCAAGCCTAGAAAGGAAAGGCTGCCAGACCATAAAGAGAGAGGATGGTTAAAAAACGTGTTTTTTGTTTTGGGTAACACACATTCGTGAAAACAGGATTACATAGATATTTGCAAAGGCTTTCCAGTTATGTGAATAGGTGGGTGGGTTGGGGAATGACGTTTGGCTTGCTCCGGCTTTTTCAGAAAGAAATCATACATAGAGATAATGTTTAATATGTCTTAAAGTACGCTCTCGAAATTTAACCCCCACCCCAAACTGCTCGCTCCTCACCCATAACTCTCAAAGCTATAGATGTCCCTTCCCAATAGCTGCCCGTTCTGTCCCCATGTTTATCGCCTATCTGCCCGTTCGGTTGGTGCCCAGTGATTCATTACTCTCCTCTAGGGATAAAGGTGGTCTTTTGACAATTTCCACCTTATGACATTACTCGTTTTTCATCGCTTGGCCCCATTGATTTTGGCAGCGGTCTCAGGTGGGGAGTGGACCAGCCTGGTCATGATGATTGGGTTTGGTAAAAGAAACTCCATGGTCTGAGGTCGTCGTTGGGGAGTCGTGGGTCGTTGGGGGTCGTATATGGGGTCGTCGGGGGTCGTAGGAAGTGGGTCGGCTGGAGAGGCATTGGGTTCAAAGGAACCCTGTGGAAGATAGGTGGACGATCATTACTGTGTAGGTTACCCACAGTCGTATTCATGAAATGATTTAGGATGAACAGATGGAGGAACAGTATATAAATATAAGCTACAGAAGGAAGGGTTCAGGCGAAAATGGAGGAAACTTTCGGTACATGCTGAGAGGGGCATAAGGTAAATGAAATCCCGATGAACAGATTTGTTGACTGACGGGCATGAACCACAGGAGCAGCTCTCTATTTCCTTGTATTTTGGGTTACCTGCATACTTATCCAAAGTAAATTTATGATATACGCAAGGCTTTAACATATTGCATTATTTATAGTATTATCTTTTGTTTCATACATTTTTGTTTGTTTCTGTCTATGGTTTGAAAATGTTTTCATTACATTCATATTCTTATATGACCAATACAAAGTAAAATGAAAAGAATATACCATCTGTCTGAATCGCAAGTTGTAACTCAGTTAGCACAGGGTCATGTTTGTACTAGCTGTTACAGTTTGCGTCACTTATTTTATTTACTCTTATAAGTAAGCCTAATACTCTTAAAATGTTACCTTTGTAAAACTATGCTCAAACTTCAATCCCTCTTTTCAAAATGTTAAGCCCGCGATTGTAAAGTTTTCAGAGGCTTAGGGAAGAGGATCAAAGAACATGGAACTGAAATTAAAAGGACGTAAGGGTGAAACCTGGCTGCTGAGAAGATTTTCACCACCATGAATCGATTCATATAAAGGGGTTACGAGGGGTAAGGGCTTATCGCCGCCAGCTAGATTACGAGAGGAAGAGAGGGAGGTCGTAAAATAAGGCAGAAATGATGGAGCCTCCACAAGAAAAGACTTGACGTACAGACATACATGCATGTCTACCAGTAATTTTACTCAATGACCTTAGAACAAGACCCTTACACAAAGTTACAGCGATTACAACTGTCTTTCCTCAAGTCCTCCCCATATACAATAGTCATGAATCTCTGGTGCCCACATTTACCATATAGTCAAGTCAGTTATGGCCGATGTCAAGTCAGCTAGGGTTATCAATACGACTTAACGATGGTTTTATGCCGTCCACAACGAGGATCCAGGAAATGGCCTGATGGATTGTCCATGTTGTTTCATGGGTCATCACTACTTTTGCCTTATAAGCTCGTGGTAAATCGGGGCAATTGGTGCTAATTTTGTGTACGTGTCTGTGAAAAGGATATTCCAATGGATAAATGTTTTTGTCAATGATGTAAGATTGATCATCAATATGGCCAGAGTCTTTCAGAGCAGTGTGACGTCATTTGCACTACATCTATATCTATTGTAGGCCTAGTACAGTTTCAGATAAACTTATTCACATAGCCGTAATTCAAAATTAAATAAAAGAATAGGCCTAAATCTATTCAACTATCAGAGATAAAATTCCAATTCAATTTCACTGCAACATACCGGTTTCGGCACAAGTGCAACAGTTCTATAATTCTACTGAGTAACTTACACTATACAATTAAATCGCCCTCGTGCGAAGAGGTGTTAAATCATGCATTCATTCCTAGAAAGTAAGAGTTTTACTTGAGAAATATCATTAAATAATCATATCGAATAGACATGCAATTTCCATTTGCGTCGCAGATGAATAGATCTAGGTGCCAGGTTTCGATTATAGTAGCATTAAAGACCCCCTGACGAGCAATATCTTGAAAGCACTCCGAAGATAGGAAAATACCTCAATGGCGTTTGTGACATGTCCCATCGCCCGTACCCGCCACCAAGGTGCAATCTTCGTAATGGAGTCGACTGCGGCACTTTGTTCGAGTTCTCCACCACAGGGTGCTTACCTCTGATTGCCTCAATCGCCACCGCAGCACGGCAGGGCCATTATGCAGGTGAAGTGGTGGTGTTGGCACGCCCCTACTCCAGGTAAATGTTGGTCATGGGTGCCCCCGCCTATGTCAGATTCTTTGTGACCTGTGCTATACTCTGTTTCGTGTAAGTTGACCCCTCAAGACCATTTCAAAGCGGCTGCCGTTTTCCAATTCACTGCAATTCCACGCATTACCTATTTGTAACACAGAAACACTATAATATTTCCATAATTATGCAGACAGAAGTACCGAATTCGTGTAGATTATCAGATAGTATTCAAAGAGTAAAATATCTTTGTTCTCGATTCCAATTGAATAAATAGAAAAAAGGGATCTAGGCAGTAACATTATGGTTATGATATCCAAGTCACATATCTTTGAAAGGTTCTGAAAACATATGACTGCATTTCTTTTCATTAGAGAGAATCCTCATATTACTCAATCCATCCTTCTCCATAAAAGTGTGCTCAACTCTGGGAAAACACACTATACATAGCGGCTCGCATGACCTGCTCAGTGATGTGAGTGTTATGAGGTGCTCAGCCGTGGGGGCGGGGCAGGGAGCAGCTCACGGTGGGCGTATACTGCCAGTGGTCAGTGACAATCGCCCTCTTTATCGGAGCTACAACCCTCTCTGACTCCAGTACTCACTTCCTGACCCTTGTGTGCAGGAACAAATTTTATGTCTGACATGCATTGCGTTGGCTCAGAGGGCGTAAGTGGCCTACAATTTCTTTTTTTGGTCAGGGGTGCAGTTTTGACAATTGTTGTAATTGCATCTCAGTTTTCTAAGTGGAAAAGGGCAGTATTGAAGAAGGTGCTTCCCTGGTTATCTCTTTTTACTTTTGGCTACCATAGGCGCTGTCAGTATTCAATAACCATCAATTGAATTGTGGGACCTTAATCAACGAAGACACATGCCCTCCTGGTCAATAGTTCCTCTGTGTATATTTATATGTGTGTATGTTTATATAGTAGTTTATATAGTAGGGTGACTTGACCTCCTTGTCGAGCTGCTCCTCTAGATCATTCTCTTTAGAAATCTCTCGGGGACCAAGTGACACATGGGATACCACCTCATTGGAGAGTACACCGCGACCAATGAAGCGTTCAACATTGAATTATCAGACTATTCAAAATAAAACTGGCCTGTTTTATCTAACTGAATAGTGTTTATATTTGATGTCCTTGTTCGAAGACAAAATTGGCTACGTTAATCGATGAATGAACGTTGTTTTACGACAAAATTCTAATTTAAACAGTTGACACTTGGTACGTTATAGTGCTGAGCTGCTCAGGGCCTACCAACTCTCAACAGTCGTCACTCTCCTGCCCGAGGTTTTGAGTAATGACTACCGCTGACCCGGAAATGAAAAGGTCGCCCCAGACTAGCGTATGGCATGACGGGTAAAAGCCCAAGCGCTTCCGGTGCGAGAAGAGAGTGATTTTTAACGTCTCCAGTGACAGAAGAGTTCATGTCCGGAGTAGGGGAGGTTTGAGAGAGGGACTGACAGGATAAACTACAAGATTTGATATGAGGGGAAGGGGGGAGGGTATGATGGCGGATTGGGTTTGGTGGGGGAATAGTGGAAATAAATAAATGCCCGGATGTATATGTTGTATCAGGAGATGGATTCCATAAATTTGTATTTTCAACATATCGTCACCAGCATATAGATGACAGCACCATTGGGTTTGATCCAATTCTCTTTTCTCTTTGCCAAATGATGACGTGTTGGAGATTAAGGTCTACTCAGCAATTTTTCAGCTATATCGAGACCAACTCCGGTTGTTTACTACCAATTGGCTGACCGAATCTATGGGGTGAGAATGACGGGAAGGCAAGGTAGTATAGCAGACAAAGCTCAGACTCGAACCCGGGCCTCCCAAGTGCGAGGCGAGCACTCTATCCACTATACTATCCCGCCCCCCTTTGCCACATCTAAATATACGGCTACGTGAAAAAAAACCCACAAAATTACGAACCAGAATGTCCCTAAGCATGTTGATGAAAAGAATTACTATTATCCTCACCCCCTTATCTTCTTCTCTTTGATAGTATATCACTATTAAATCCTACTCGCACTTACACATGCTTTTTCTCTCTTGAGAGCCATATTCCTAGGCGACCACTTGCAATATAAAATGTAGTTTTATTGACAGATACTTCATCAGTTAAGCATAATATCCCATAATCCTTATAGAGCTGAAAGCTTTGCATTGAGGTAATCGGGTTTGCAGGGAAACCATGTGCGCGTTGAAAGGGTAGATTTAAAAAGAGAAATAACTCATTCCTATATCCTATTATGACACAGGCACCGTACCATCCAGTATCTGCTGTCTAATACAATTATTGAATGTATCATGATATACTATGTGTCTAAGCACTCAATTAATGTTCACCACACATCTGCAGGCACTCTGTATTAACAACAGCAATAAATTCGAATATACAACAAATAAAGTGTAAGAACGAAACTTTTATGGTAGTATCAAACTGGTCAGTTTTGAACATAGAGGTGTGAAATAAATCTTGGCACATACTTTGCACATATAAATTTCGGCTATTGTAGAATTAGTACGCGAAATTCAGATATCTATAATGATTGTGATGCAAACCTTGTCACCTGTCTTTAACGACTAAAACTAAGACATTCAGCTTTGTTCCCAATGCACCAATACATCATCAATTCATCCCGCTCTCCAAACAAAAGTTGCAATATTTGATAATACCCTATCTCTAGTAAAAAGCCAATACTATCGAGAATATACAGTCTGTCTCAAAATGAAATTCCAAAATCCCATTGGCTGTCTGATTGGGACCGTACTCTCAATTTGAAAAAAGAGTGGATGGGAAATAAAGGAAATCCCCAAGCGGTAGCCTAAGCCGTTGTTCACCCTAACCAGATTAGTGGGCTCTAAGCCTCCTCCACGTGCTTCCTCCTGCTGTAGGCTTAGATTACTGTCTCTGTTTACCGTCTACCCACTGGTAGTTAAAACCTCTGATTGCCTCAACACTGCTCGCTCCGTCCTCCTCGTTTCTTCACCGTTGTAGACAGCAATTTCTTAAGGCTTTAGAGGGGCACAGTCTGTGGTGGGGAGAAACGTGGCTAGGAACTTGCTTAAGGGATCTTTATTTATTTATAACAAGCTTAGATTGGGGGTTTGGTCCTTTTGCCGATTGTCCATGATTGTCTAATGCATCCTCAACTTTAGCTACAATATTAGTAGCATCTGAATGTATATATACTGCATCGATTTCAATAGTATTTTGCCAAATAACCTAAACTAAATTCAAGTGTTTTCCAATTGTTCTCCGCAGACTTGGACGAATTATTAGAGACTTTTGTATCACTATGTTCAGGGATATATATTTTTATATGAAATAAAACTAGAACCTATTAGGATGGAAAGATGGGCTTAGTTTCCTCTATATTTACTTTGATGATACCCAAGGCAATATCTCAGCATTTTAACCAACACATTCGAGGACATCAGCTTCTCTTCTAACTGTCCTAACGGGTCTCATTCAGTGATCAACCCCTTAACCCCCAAATCAACATGCTATTCACCACAGAGATCATGGTCAGCCTGCCTATGGACGATAAGGGTCATCAAGGTCCCTGAATGTGACACCTCTACGGGCCGACCAATGTTAGGACAAGATTTATGCACGTGCTCCGTCGTAACTCTTGGCTTAGAAGAGGTGCGGCCAACTTAAGGGTCGGGTATTTCAGTAGGTCCACACTTGTAACTTGGCGGTAGACACATAGTAAAGTGAGAGAGATGGAAGGGTGCCTTTTAGGGGACGGGAGTGTAAGCACCCTGGGTTACTGAGCAGGGTGTAGCAGAGAGTCCCTGGACATCCATTCCTCTTCTCTACCGTCTCGTTCTTTCTGTATAGGTAACCAACTGTTAACACCTAGTAAATATTCCTGTTTTACGTTTCTGATGTCTAAGGTATGTTTACTGGAAATGTATTTGCTTAATTGAAGTTAATGCCCAAAAATCATACGTGTAAATTTATCAATACCCAGTAACAGTAACAGGGGACAGTAACCTCACAATATCATTATGAGGTTACTGTCCAAATGAGAGATAAAATGATAAGACGTCTTCTTTATTTCAGCATGATATCATATACAAGCTTTACTGAAACTTAGTAAGTGTGGCGGGAAACTATACTTATTGTAAATGTAAAATAGATAGTTATTCTTAAGGTTTTAACCAACTCAACTTCCGATTCTCCAGTAGGCGGTACCTACCAGCTTCCGTCCGTCCCCAAACCTACTTGGCGCTCGCCCTATATGGTCAAGGTGGTGGGGACTGCAAACCGGATCTACCTAATGTGTGAGGCAGGACGTCGCATAAACCGGTTTTCCTCCAAGCGCCGCTGTGTGGCAGCACCAAGTGGGCTCATCAATACCAATCAGACTTCTTTGTTTGGCCTGGCTTTGGCATGGGACCCATGAGGGAAGGGAAAGGGTGGGAGGTGACAGAGAAACCTGATTTACACTGGCCGAATTTCTGGCGATGGTAGGCAAATGGGGTCTATCACTGAGGATATTTCTTGTAGAATGACCATCCTCCTTCTGGTAACTTGTAAATAAATGTTTGGGCATTGATCCTTGGCAATTTGTTTCTTATTGAGATCAAATTCTGAGACTTCAGAAATTGCTCAGTGTTAACAGCAATTAAGAGTGAAATAGGGGGAAGTGTGTGAAAAAAAGTTAGGGAAGGAGCTCGGGGAAGGTGGGAGGGAAGGCGGGATTAGGATGACATGGAAAAAGAACAGGGGAGACAGTGGACAGAGTTTAAGAGGGAAGAGCAAGGGAAAAAGTTGGGAATGGGTTGGGGGAAAATGCACAAATCAAGGCACCAGCGTTACGGCAATACCTGACTACAAGATGAATGACACCCTGCTGGTACCCATCGGGCGCCGTGGGATGATCGGCCGGCCCACCGGTAACCGGCGGCCGCTTCCCTCGCTTGGTCCCGCGGGTCGTGTCGCCAAGATCAAATGAATCCGGCGGGCGGAGACGATAAATCAACACGGCCCGCCCGCCACCAGCGAAAACTCCACTTACCCTCTCCAAGCAGAGTTTAGCATACCCCACGCTTCCTCTGACTCGGCCAGAGGTTCCGCTTGGAGAGTGCATTGCCTGCTACCTCCGCAAGGCAATGCCTCTTAAGTTAACTTTCGGAGAGGGATTTTCTTAAAGGTGCACTTAAAACGGTAAAAGCTGGGGAGGGAAGGCGTGAGATGAATGAAACAAGACAACCACGAGGTAGAATCACTAACGAGTAACAGTTGGTTTTAATGTTAGGTTTTGTGTGTTTCCATAAATGTTTCGTTATGTCGGCCGTGAAATGATAAGAAATCGGCAAAAGCGGAGTGCGTATTCCACACCATGAATGAGAAAACCGTAGGTAGGCGGTGACTTGAGGATGGGGAAATCACATTAAGAATATAAAACACAGAGTATTGATTTGCATTGTCACTTCTTAGAACTAAAAAGAAAACAATTGAGTTGGGTTAAAAACGGCGAGAAGGCAGCTTCGTCGGGAATTGAAGATGAAGACTGGGTGACGGTCCAGGGTCGCAAGGGAGGGTGGGCAAATTATAAAACTTGCTGTGGAGTGGAAAGGGTAGATTTAATAGGCTGAGGGGCGTAAGGCCTAAAAGATGGGAAGGGCCAAGGGGATTAGGCTCACTCTGTGGAGGGAGGTGTTGATATAGAAGTAAGTCTGACATAAAAATTAAAATAGGAGTTCTTTTCTATACTGACAACTCAACTTGTTATATTTGTGTATCTATCAGGTAGTATGATAAGACGAAAGCGAAGCAAAAGGAGGAAAATGATTGCACGTTAAACTTCAAACTGTCACCACCATTTCCTCTATATCATTTGAAATTTAGGAATTGGGTTGGAAACCCAATAGATACCGTCATATCCTAAACCCCTCTTTCCACCCCTTCCGCATGAGCAGCTCGCCTTCTGTATCTTTATGAGTCGGTACACATTTATTTATAGGAGCATGAGCAACTCAATGCAAAGAGACATGGAGAGGCACTATCTGAGGGAGCTGATTGGCAGTGTGGTCTCAGGCAGCTCTGGTTTCTGCTCTGATACCACTCAGCTTACAGGCAGAAGACGATTGGTGAGCAGTTAGTGAGCAGATGAAACTGCTGCTCCGTGTCTTTGTCACTACAAGTAGTACAACTGCCCGTGAGGAAGGAATCTGATTCACCTTGATTGAAATATGAAACGAAACATTCCGCCTGTTTTGCAATGGTACTTCAAAATAATTAATATTGTTATCTCCCTGTAATTGTTTGTTATTGATAATGCAGTAGAATTTCTACACCGGGGTGGTTATGTATACATTGTACGTTCATCTAATATGTCAAACTACCTTCTCATTATAACATGCTATTTCAGTCCCTTCTGCAACAACTCTATGACTATCAGGTAGTGTTGAGACATTGCCAATTCATGACCAACTCTGACATTACACGTGCATTACCAGCTTAAGGGTGGCTGAAACATAGAAACATGTTTCTGTGTAAAATACACCCAGGAGTCCCACCACTTAAGGCGGCGGTAACTCCGTGCAACCTGTAGTATATATAACCAGCCACCTGAGGGCTCCCCTCATGGCTTTGAGCAGCTCGTAGCAGCTCGGAGCAGCTCGGGGCGGCAGCTGTCCAGACGGGGTCACTCACCCAGTCGGCGCAGTCCATTTATTATACGCCGACACCCTCTGGAGGGGGCCCACAGTGGCGTCATCGGACGTCATATATTTTGCATGTCGCCTGTTGACGTGTGGGTTGATGGAGCCGGGCGGGGGTCGGGGGGCGTAGCGGGGCGGGCGCCCGGCGGGGTGTGACCCCCGGGACACCCCGCCCCCCCCCCCATGACCGCCCTACCCCCCTGCCCGCCCGCTCCTCCAGGGCTGGACCCCTCCAGCAGCCGTCGGCAGCTGTCACGCACCACCGGAGAAGGGCATCAGTCACTGCAGGCGGCTGGCCCTATACCGCGGCCCACGGCTGCCAACACTGTTTTTGAGTGGTTTTTTTTTATGAATTAAAAGTATGGGTTATTTATGCACATTTTTTGGACAAGAATTCCATTCCAGTTGAAGTGATTGCATTTATTTTTCCCCTGGCAGTATTCATTTTTTGTTCGGTTTCTGTGTGATTTTATTTTGTTTTTATACTTTCTCTTGTATTCGTCTCGTACCAAAACTCATTAACTAAATTGATAACTTCTCAAAAAACATGCATCAAACGTGCATCATCGCCTTTGCCTAAAAAAAGTGATATTCATTATGATTACTTTGATATATTACGGCGACATGGATTATGAAGACCCGCTTCTATCTAGCAAAAACTGTCTAGTCTATGGATGTGCACTATGATAAAAATGAAAAAAAAACTGCCGGTCCATTAGATTGATTAATCTTCTGACTCTCCCGTGGGATTAGATTTGACAAACAAAAACATACACAAATACGTAAAGGTCCTTCGCCCCACGGGGGTCCTCGGCTGGTTTTTACCATAGGGGAGACTCTTTGATCTGTTAAAGGGCCCTTCACATCGCCCTTTCAGTGAAGTACCGCGCCATGTGGCATACATGTATGCACGCGCCGCCTGCGACTAGAGCCCCATTACCACTAGAGCGTTTGGAACTCGTCGCTCTTGCTTTTGAATGATCTTGAAGTCCCGGGCATGAAGTATTGAAATATAAATGTGATATCTGAATTTCGACAAAAATATTCAGATTCTTTTGGAAGAATTGATATATTTATTTGCCGATTCGGTCCCCTGTGGATGGAGCTTTAACGATGATACTCGTACACAATACAGCTATAGTATTCAAATAAAGTTGTGTTAAGTTTAAAAAAGGCTAATGAAAGAAAACAGTATTTTAATTTCTTAAATCTTACCCTAATCAAATACAAATTAAAACATATATTTTGCATCATACATGTTCAATAAAACAGTCATTTTCAAGTCTACCAATTCAACACATGTACATCATAACCATAAGTATCACTATTTATTACCAACTCACGATATTCCCTATCACCCCCCCCCCCCCCCGCCCCTCCCTTTATCGCTCGAGTTGTCGCGCGGTGGAACCAAACCCCTACGCGCCGCCCGATCCGCGTCAACGCGGACCGCGCCCGCCGCACACGACGCGAAGGGACGACGCGTCACACAGAATGGACGAGCGGCAGAGGGTGATTGATTTTAGTGGTTGTTGGATGGGTGGGGGCGGCAAGGGGGTACAGGAGCAGGGGTGGGGGGTGGCGCCCATGGCGGTAGCCAGTGTGGGGGAGATACAGAGTCGGTAATCAATAAGTCTGGTCGTCGTGAGAAGATAAGACGGCTAAAAGCCCCCCGGAGTGGAGATACGAGCTCTGCTACTAGGAGGCCCTTTTTATTTAGGCGTTTCACACTGGGGTCGAATATTACAGGGCTTTTTGGACGCTAATGGTCGCGCTTATATGTGGTGGGTATTAAGGAGGTATTTTTTGTTTTGGATATGTGTTTTTTATTTAAAGGTGGGCATACTTGTTGTGGTACGAGGATGGATGGCAATAGGGAGGGTAGAGAGAGGGCCTGGAGGGAAGATATACCTATAGGTGGCCTTAGCGGATCTTCAGACCAAAATATCGGGTTCCTACAATAATGATCTCATAGGCCTATTAAATTTTGGTAATTGTAGGGGTTGAATAATTTTATTTTGGTATGGAATCCGTTTTGGCCACCGTTTTATTGTAGTTGGATACATGCACACTTATCATTTATGCAATAACTACAGAAAAAATTATACAACTCAGATTCTTTGAACAACTTCTTTTTCCACTATGGGTATATCTGTGATTTATGGAGAAACTGGTTGGTTTGGTAATGGAATGGAGTGTGAGAATTTAACATGACTTCACGGCCCTTTAGGGTCAGGGCTGACAGAGCGTGTAACAAGGTACAGCAGGGGGTAGGGCTGGATACACAGAGCAGCTCTCATCTACTCACTCATCTACTCAGTCATCAGCTCACTCACTCACTCTGCTCATCACTCACTCAGTTGGTTACCTCCTTATCAATGTATTATACCCCGGAGACCATGAAAGAATTGAAGAGAATCGATGGTGTTTGTCAGAAAGTTTTATGGACAGAAAAACCTCATTCGTATAAGAAGTATGGCTTTGAAGATTTACTGTTGAATAAGCATACACTAAGTTCGTCTAACTTTTCTTCTGTTCCTCCCCGTCACTTCTCCAGTTGCCTTTGATCTTTCTCCGATTTTTATCTATCAAATTCTAGCACATATAGTTCCAACTTCATGTCTTTGTCTTATTCCGATATTTCTAAACATTTGATACCCGCTTACTTCAGAATTCGCCTCATTTAGGCCTACTGTCTTCGTCTTATTTCCTAAATCTTGCATTCCTCTCCCTTTTCCCTTGTCTGGTCTGTGACCCCCATACTTTTATCCATGTTGCGTTCGCCATTCACTTTTGCCCTGTTTTCCTATTTGTCTCTGCCTTTTTTCCTGCCTCCCTCACCTCACAACGTGCCCTATCTGAGTCAGTTACACCCCCTCTTGCTTGTCTTCCTTGATAAGAGTCGCCCTGATAGCAACTTCTACCTCCAGATGCCCTCCTCCAGTCACCTCACTCTCCCCCAGATACTTTGTAGGCCACCCCAATGGTGTTCCATCAGACCAACACCAAATGCCTACGCTCTGAGAGTGGAGACAAGGCGGCGGCCATCTTGAATGATGAATGTCCTCTGCGCAGGCGCGATCTGCCGCAGGTCGGTTCTGCGACATATCGTCCGACAGTTCACGACATCCCCATGCATCATGTGACGTCACGCCCTGACGTGACGTCACGCAGCTGACGTTGTTACCCATCGGGTAGACGCCATCTTGTCACACATCTAGCGGCCGATTGGGGAACTACATTGACGCGGAGCTTGATGGGAGACGTGTTTGCGATGTAAGCTGTCAAAGGGGTAGAGAAGGGCAAATTGAAGTTTGATGATGTTCCGCACAGCGGATGCATCATTCAATTCCCTATCTATTTTTAACTTGCTTTATGTTCATCGAGAGGAAATGGTTATAACAAAATGAACATTCTACCATGATGGATTTGTGTAGAATTCATCGTCGAGAATATTTTTGGTTTACTAATCCTTCTTATCGACACTTAAGGTCATTTATCACACATTAATGATTTTGACCAAACCTAAAGAAATGTGTTTTCTTTTACTTTTTGTGTGTGTGTGGGGGAAACACAGGACATATCTTATGGCAAAAAACGGTTCGGACTTTGAAGTGACAACTTAAATGGAAGCCATCCAGCCTACCACTCAGCGACTCTCCATACATTAATGTAAATATCCCGTGTCATCTGAACAAAATCGATGAATTTATTTTAATGATCAATGATTTGGTGGATGGAAAAACACTTAAGGTGTCGCTTTTTACTAAAGACGTGTCCCTATAGGGCAAGAGGTTGTGTAGGATACATGCACGCAGTCAGTAAAAGTGTTTTGGCGTTTGCTTTAAAAAGTATGACTAAGAACGGGCATATTGTAAAATATCGAAATCTAAAACAGCTAGTACTACCGCTGTACATCTGATCCCAACATACGAAACCTACATTACATATCATCATTAGACACAGTTAAAACGCCAATAAATCAGCAATTTCCTCTTTGAATGTACCTTCATCCTTTTGCAGATGGGGTCAATATGTCAGCCGATTTCGTCCTTTCCCTGTCCCCTCTTTGGCCCTGGAAAAATCCATCCTTGTCCATCGCCTTATTGGCTTTTGGGGCGAGTCTTTGGGAGTGGCCACTGCTATCTCAGTCTGCACTACGTCAAAGGGACTCCATCTTACCACTCCCTCTCAGACCAAGGTGCCAGGCCTAGTTCTCTATCCCACCCTACCATCTGGGTCAGGTCCCAGCCTCTGTAAATCACATATTCCACGACTTTTATCTCCGGTGTGAATCCATTGGGCGTGTATGATAAATGGAGAAATGTCCGAGTGGGTTAGGATTTGACTAGGATGATCCGCATGTGGAGGGGTGGTGTTTTATGGTTTGGGATGTGGATAGTAGTATATGGAAAGTAGGATATGTTTGCGGCAATATTGAACATAGTAAAGGATCCTTAATTGAACAGTTGACCTGCCATAAACGTTCTAAGCCTGTTACAGCATGTGATTCCTATAAATGAAATTGATAAATCTTGCATCCATAGAAAATATGAAATTGTTCTGCAATGAATAATGACATTCATCATGATTCTGTTAATGTTAAAAGTATTGAGGTCATGCGATTTTGGAAGCAGTCCGTTTGTCATTATCTTTTTAATGATTTAAGAATGAGAAATATTTCCGTCATTTTATCTACCAATTGCTTGTGACAACGTACTGGCATGGGTCAGCCTGTTGGGCGCAAAAGTTAAAAGCTTCATATTCCTTACCTTACTTGATTCTATACGGATCAAATAGGCTACGAAGGGGCAAAGGAATGATAAACAATATAATGGTGATCTACTCCGAGACCACCCATTCCTCTTACAGGTCGACTGACTAAAACAAAGGGGAGGGTGTGAATTTGGGTTGATGGAGGCTTCAGTTTACCCACCTGGAGGGGTGTGACACTCCAACCCACAACCCCCAGGCACCCCGGGGATGGGCTGTATTGGTGGGGGAGGGAGGGAGAAGGTGTGTGTGTGGGGGGGGGGGGGGGGCTTTTATCCTATTTCAGTATGGGAATCCATCGTACAACTACTCCCCTTCCACTAAACTTGCATGGTCGTGGGTGGACAATCCCTCATTGGTTCACTGGGCGCCTTCCAGTCACACACAATTAAAAAGCTTAATTTCACCAATATTTCCTTTTATCGTTGATATTTATAGTTTTCATAAAACGTTGTTGATGAGTTATGGACTATTGTTAAAACCCATAGGAAAACGTAATCCTTTAGATAAGCACACAAACAACCCAAATTCTGACGTTAACGTTCTCTCAAAATTGCAATAGGCCTAT
Source organism: Lepidonotus clava (assembly GCA_936440205.1). Classification (NCBI taxonomy): domain Eukaryota; kingdom Metazoa; phylum Annelida; class Polychaeta; order Phyllodocida; family Polynoidae; genus Lepidonotus; species Lepidonotus clava. Next base: position 20,769,834 of record OW387147.1, read on the forward strand.
TGCATCTACTAGAGCATTTTCTTATCTAGTTAACCTTATTTCGTGCGTTTTTCAGGTATTTCCAGATTCAGAGCCTACCCTACAATTAAGGGCTTTACACCATGTCTGTACCACCCGGTCCAAACCCTTCCCCTCTAGATGCACTTCCCGTCGCCCCTGGCCAGAAGCCATCCTCCTACTTCATTCAAACCACACACGTTACTCATCCACATTCTGTCGTCCTGGAGGTTTTTTAAGCCTCGTACTTCACCCGTGGCCTTCTTTCTCCCCATGCAGCGCTTCCCCTTGCCCCTGGTAGTTTTGCCTCGTTATGGAGGCCATATTATACTATGCGTTGGCCGGTTCGCGTTTAGGCCGTTCCAAACGCGTTTTTGTCGACGCGAATAGTAAACGCGAATCTGAAGACCAAACGCAAAGTGTAATATAGAAAAAAAGTATACTAATTGCCAAACGCGACCCAACGCGACCCCAACGCGACCAAAAATGCATAGTATAATATACTTTGCGTTGGGTTGGACGTGTAGTGTAATATGCTCCTAACGCGTACTGTTCGCGTTAGGCAAAATTGCCCAACGCGACCATACCCCCGACGCATAGTGTAATACGGCCTTAAAAGGGTCGACTTTGTGTTACGCGTATAAGAATACAAGATTCTTCTTTGACTATTCATATTATTTCCAACTACAAGAGTATATATTATATGCAAATGCCCAGTGTATCCCAAATACTCTCGACATTACGGCCTGGGGTATCATAGGGGTACATGGATCTTATAATATAACACTGGCAAACCTTAGTATTGTACTGCACCTTCCAGCACCTGTATGCTTAAGTGTAATGTTCCCGTGCCATCTCTCTATTTTTTTTGCAAGTAGCTAAAGTCATTCTTTGGCCATAAGCTAGCCATATTTCCTTGCACTTCATAGAATCTCAAAAACAAATCTCACTCTCCCTGCCTAAAGTAAAATCTGTATGCCTCCTCCTCGCTGTCAGACTGTTACAAACATCACAGCTTTAAGACACTATCCTTCTTGAGCCCTTCACTTTCTTAGTTAGAAGTAGTATATGAAATTTAGACTTTGCAACAGGGGATACATTACCAGCATACCTGTAGCCTGTGGCCAAGGTGACTCAGCATAAAATACTCAAACGAATCTCCGCATGGTTAAAATAGTTATCATGAAAAAATTACAAAAACGCTACAAAAAGCGCCATACTTTATCCTGTCGAACTTCCCAACGCCACGCCTATCCCCCTTTTTTCTCCATCAGTCATTTTTTTAACTAATGCATTATTTTAGTTCGGAGATTGAAAGCCGTTCCTCTTAATTTCACTTAGGGCGATAGCTGTTGAAAAAAAGTGCCTAGTTAATGGAGATGGCGATGTGGCTGGGGTTAAGTGCCCTTTCCCTGGGTGCTTTGTGCGCATGCGTCGTCGGGCTGGGTAGAAATCAATGATATACGACTGGAAGACGCCCAGATCGCTACACCCCCTACACCCCCGTCATTAGCAAGGTCAAGGGCCCCACTGTTGGCACAAAGGCCGTTCAGTTGCTACTTTTTCCGCCTAGTTATAAGGCACACAATAGGGGGGCGGGGCCTGATATACAATACTGGGTCATTTGCTTGGGTCTACTTAATTATGGTACTCTAGACAAGGGGGCTTTAAACTATTCCCTGCTAGTAATTACACTTGCGTCTTATTAATATTACAGATGAGGGCAGGCGTTTATAAATAATACTGTCCTTGAAAAAAAGAAATAAATATTCGGATATTTTTGATTTGTAACGTTGCCGGTCGATAAGACCTTTTTGACAAGATGATCAGGACAGTTTTTTCGTGACCTAGGCCTAAAGCTATTAATCTTAAAAACCACCACCCCACACCCTATATTTTGTTAACTGAACTTGAAACCCTATCTGTTTTGTTTCTAGAAATTAACCAAGAAGATTTAAAGAGGTGTTGATATGGTATCTACATATTTTATATGGTATATTGGGAATGGTAATTATTTCAATGATAATGAACCTCTTAATGTGCCAGAATAGCTAAACGTTAACCATTTGTAGACTTCGAGTATCCTCTGTATAATTATTCTGGAGTATATGTCAAGGTGATACGCTCTGGGAAATAAATGAGAATTAAAGGTAAAATGTCTTATAATGATAAAAAGTGTATTCTTAAAAAGAATGTCTGACATAGTTTTTTTTAATGAATCTAATGATTAAGCATGGCATTCTTCCACACTCTATACAGCTATATCGTCCATAACATCATCTACTTCAATCTACTTAACCAAAAAATAATCAATATTTTAACATTGTACTTTCAGTTCTGCTGGACTACTGTGAGGACGCTACCTTCACGGCCCGCTGCCCACCCAACCATGTGGTGATGGTGGAGGAGGCGAGGTACGGCCGGATGAGCACTGGTCAGTGTCTGTCCGTCAACTACGGCAACATAGGCTGCTACAGCGACGTCCTCCAGGTCATGGATAGGTGAGTAACCCATGTTATCTGGTTATATAGATGTTATGTGCATGAGGTCATATCTAAAAATGGGCTGGGACCTTATGGGTGACAGGTTGAAAAAAGTTATTTCAGAGTTCTCAGAATTTAAGAACCTCAAGATCACACATAAAATATACTACATATAACAAATATGAATTTATCTCAAACAGACTTATGGACTCATAATCAGCATTAGTACTCTTTATAATGGATATGTTTCAGATTAATTTCATAGCCACATGGCTAGAGAAAGTGTCTGATTAGAAGGGGTTTGTAGTATGGAATCCGTCCAGGGGAAACAGGAATAAAGACAAGACTGTCAAGATACTACTTGATGAAATATTTAACAGATCACCAACAATTAATAACACAACTCCCTTAGCAATTTTTAGCATCAAGCTTAACACAGAATGTCAATATGACTTTAATCAAGCATTATCAACACTGAATGATTCACTAATTTATCACAAGGCCATATGATATGCGGAAGACAGCTGGATATGAAGGGCGAAAAGGTTGGTTTAGAATTGTAGGCAGTGAATACTTTCTCGGAATTCTAGGTGATACGTGCACCTGGGTCTAGTTAAGCCTAAGCCTGAAAGATATGACAAAAACATGTGACATGCCCATCATTCAGAGTAGTGTCAGTCCGTGCAGTTAATAACTCACAGCTCGACGATGGACTATATATCTACACTGAACAGTACATTACAGTCCTTTTTATATATTCTCACTGGAGATATAATATGTCATGCCAGCCATGATTAGCCATATTGCCTGTAACAGTATCCACCGTCTTAAAATCCATCATGATTACCTCCATTAAAAACTGCCTATGTACCACGCAATTTTTGAAGTATCATATTATTTTCTGTGTTTTATCATATAAAGTTATCATATAAGATCATACTTCGGAATCATGTATAACTTCCACAGCAGTATTTAGAATAGCAGTATCCCGTATCTATTAATCTCCCATTGTTGTCGTCTCGCATTTGGTCCTTGCCTTTAAGACCAGTGTCTGGAGCCTAGTGTTTCTATAAAGCTAATTTACGACCAGCGGCAACACTAAGTTAAAAACAATAATTAAAAGTAGATGAGTAGAAGGAAGATAAGCTTCTGGAGCGCCGCTTGGTCTAATAACATACTTTAATTACACAATGAAGGGATTTTTATCATCGAAGATGTAATCTAATTTCATCTGGTTTATAGGGTGTCTAAGTTTAGTAGTTTCTATTTCATAATGAAAAACGCACTGAGGAATCGAGGCTCCTGCAGTGTATAGGCAGGAGACAAGTGGAAAGTTATCACTGGTTGTCATATACTGAGGAGATTCTCTAGCAATTACCTAATCATTTTCACATTGGTCATTTGATAAAGATTACTTTCAATATAATGAATTTGTAATTAATACATATTAATCTTTCTTAAAACCTCATGCCCATAATGCAGTTTCACATCTCGCAGACTGACAATCCGTAGGGGTGTACTCTTGAGATGTTTATGGTTGATATGAATCGCCACACAATGGGCTGACTTTATATATCACAAGAATTGCACAGCGATTGCTGCGGGGATTCAGTCTAATACCAGTCTAGTGGGTATGATCTTGAGTCTATTGAAGTAAATCTAAGCTATTCGGTCAAGGATATTTCAACCAAGACTATAAAAGCCCATATTACCAGTGTCAACTCCAAGATTACCCAACGTTGTTCAAACTCTGATATATTCGACCTTGACCTTTAACCTTGTTCTGACCTTCAGGTACTGTTCCGGACGGAGGTCATGTGAGGTCAACGTCCGTGACCTTGTCGTGGAGGGCGCCAAGCCCTGCCCTAAGGACCTCCGGAGTTACCTGGAGGCCCGCTACACCTGTCTGCCAGGTAAGACACACACCTTTATATAGTTATGATAATATTATGATAATTTCAGACAATTTAATGTCATCTTGATATAATATATTTCATTAAATTGTCTGAAATTATCATTGCCATTTTTTTTCTTTGTTATGTGTTTTTGTACCTGTCATTTTCACGTGACTATAAAAATATATATATGTTCATTTGTACACCAGATACTTTCACACACAAAACAACACGCACATACACAAATGTACACACACATGCACACACAAATATTATATCCATGCCTATTTTCAACTCAAAGGAAGATCACAGCCCATGCGTGTATTGTGTATTATAACGAAGGGACTAATATCGGTTGTATACTCATATATATTTGTGGGATTTGATATTGCGGAGCCAAACAGCATCGCATAGATACCTTATAGACTGCTGATACCAATGCAGCCTACAGAGACATAGCCGATATTTGAAGCAGAGAGTTGTGCAGTCTCAAAATACTTATCATTTCCCCAGACCACATTCCACATGCAACAGAGCTGACAAAGTTCATTGTAGCAGTTCCGATATTGGCCACAGGTGGCGTTGTGTGGTAGATGTGTTATTAATGCCCCGGAGACCTAACTCCAGGATGACATTGCTACCGGCTACCGCCCTTTGCATTTCTGAGCTTCTACCCCAAGCATTCTCCATTTATAAAGGTCAAGCTACCACCTTTCCGGTCACAATATCCTGGCCAGCCTGCATATAAGCAGCAAAAACTAAAGCACAAAACTGGCAAAACAATGTGCAAGACTGCCAATGTAATGGATACATAGAATGACAGAGCAAAGTTGTATAGAGTTTCTATAATGGCCTCTAATTGCAATGATACAGTGGCGTAGGGTTCCACAATTATAAACTCTATCCTATCAGGATGACCTTAGCTATAAGTAACATTATACAAATTGTCAAATTTGAAAAGAAAAGCTATTAAATATAGTTATATAAGATGTAATATCTGGTATGCGACTTCGTTAAAATATCATATTGCATGTTGTGCAAACGGGATTTTGATGTGTACAGATCACAATACATTGTCCTTGCTAGCAAATTATTTTGACATGGGGCCACTTAATGGCAAAAGTGAGTTTTAGCAATCCTAAAGCAAATCGTTACATAAACTAGCGTATTTCAACACATTCTTGTTATATATACATGATTATCTGTGCACAACCGATGACAAATTTATGAGAATTATTTTGACTTTATTGTTTAACAATTTGTGTGCCAACCATAAAAATAAACGCCACGTTACTATGACGTTACGGGATGCAATGGGGTTGGATAAACTCCCCATTATTTCAGTGTTACACCTCGCAGTTTGGTCGGAAGGTTGCGAGAGCAGTAGGGGACTGTAGGGACTTCTGTATTGGCCCTGACAAATGGGATTTGTCTTCTTCAAATAAACAGATTTGTTAGAACAACATGTTGTCCTAGGGGCCTGCAAACAGGTCTTGACAAGGGGGTCAGGGGGCATGGGCTGGCACGCACCGCCCTGGTGGCCAGTCAGGAAACCAACCGCCACCGCCACCCCGCGCCTAAATCAATATTCACCACGGACAGCTCCGCCAAGCAATGACATTTAGGGGCTTCCTCCAGGGCCGATGGAGCGCCTAACCTCACAGCATTGGCAGAAATGTCACCTAATGCCTAGGCTATAACCGCAACATGTTTGCTTTTGATTTGCAATTTACTGGTAGGTCAGATTGTAATTGAACAGCCCAGGCGAAAATGGAAAGCACGATTGTGGTAGTCCTAAAATAGAGAATCGCCTGAAAATTATCTTGACACCAAGAACAAAAAGAAACCGAAAACAAAACAAGCCAAGTCAGGAGACAACATCTACTCTGCTGGAGAAAACAATCCGTCAGGAATCACTGTGGAAGTCCTCCAGGCTGCTCCCATGTTTGACAGCCTATAAATATAAATAAACTCCATATCCATATCCGGCACGTTTCTTGGACATTTCACAGAGGCCATAGATCAGGGATGGCGGACCAACACTTCCCTTCTGTGAGCCCCATCAGAACGTCTATAGGCCAATCAATAAGGGTCTGACCTAATATTAGATAGGCCCACTTCTCGGTAGGGAGGGTGGGGGCGGTGGGGGCTAGCCCCCACCCCCTACCACCCCCCTAACGCCCCCACTCCCCAACAAGGGCCCTAATCACCTACTACAGTGGCCAGTTGGTCCTATTGGGGCCGAGCTGCTCTTGTTGGCAATGTTACAGCAGGCTGCCAAGACTGATTCTATTATTGTCATCAACGTCCGCCGATAGCGACGCTATGTGTCAACATGTCCCCCAGAATAGCAAATCTATACGTACAAACTGCCGTTCCTTTTTTCAAAGATCAATGAATGTAGCCCTCTGTATACATTATATATAGTTAGCTCTCAAAATAACTCTGTTGATTGTATCTATATATCCGTAGGATGATTCTGTAGTCTATGGCAAATTGAGTTGATGTATTTGCCATGCACTGCCAAATCATCCCAAATATTATATAATTACAACCAAATATTATTACCATTAAATGGTGATAGTAGTCTGCTGAAATTACCCTTAATGGTTACTATTCCGATTCAGCGAAGGCATGTTATGACACGAATGGATATCCATGCATAACTAGATTCTTATGACATCGTTTTAGCCCATTACCTAATTACAGACTAGCTCCATTTAGCGGACTTGTCTCTGTGTCAAATAATCAATGCAGTTCAGATTTATGTTGCCAACTCTGCATAATCGTTATCAGATCCCATGGGAGGAATTCTACTTAATACCATCAGAAGAATTCATACCATGTGACGTCATGGCAATTACTCTTACGTCATGGAGAATGGATATGATGAGGGCTGATAGAACGCATGCGCCGCGTTGATTGGCTGGTTAGGACCACGTGACGTGTTTAGTTTACCAACAGTCCGCTGAGAGGCGCCCTTGGTGTACTATATATTCCCCCTGCCAGCGTTCAATATCCACAAGCCGCTGTGAGGTGTATAGAGAGTTACTTTTTTTTAAATCACAATCGTTTCTCCTGGCATTCATCCCGTTTGTAAAGTACACCCTGTGGTTATCTACGGAGGACAACCTCACACAGTAACAACTATTAATGATTACAGGACGACTGAATGAATAAAGCGCATCTGAGGAGGAAATATAACAAAGCTTTATGTGTCACTGTAATATGCAACGATACAGTTTAAACCCCCACATAGACAATTACAGGGAAGTGACATAGCTAAGGAAGATCGGAACCTAGATACATTAACCTAACAAATTATCATAATTGAAGGCCATCATATGTTGACGAACATTTTAGGAACTGTGTATGCTGATATATTTGTGCAACAGCAAATACGTAGTCTTCAAATATTTGAGGCCAGTGCAAAATAGAAAGCAATCTATTATGTCAAAGTATATCGCATTCCTCCTAAATCGCTTCATTACTAGGTAGAAAATAATGACTGTTGGTTATTTTCTCTGCATGCTATTATTTTTGAAATTTAAAATCCTGTATTGATAACAATCAGTTACCGGTTACATCCACCAGAGAGTAAAACACAGAGTAAAACAGTTCTTTTTAACCAAAGGGTTAAATGAGTGATGGGCGCGCGTACCCCCTGAATTCTTAAACCGGGCAGGGTAGACATTGATGTACAGCACCCTTAACATTGCGACCCTTGGGTGGCTCAATTACAGCTATTGGAACTAATCCCAACAAAAGTAGTTGCCCCTCCTCAGAGCAGCACCCAATACCCTTTGCACCCCCTGAAACCCTCACGAGCAATTCCGAGCAGTTCCAAACGTCTCCGAGCAGCTGTGAGCAGTTCAAATAAATTCCATGGATTTTGAGCAGCTTTAAGTACCTCCGGACCCCACTGGCTCCAGGCGATTCCAACCTAGGTCCTGCGAGCAGCTCCGAGCAGCTCTGAGCAGCTTTGAGCAGTTTGCCCCCGGAGCTGCTGGGAGGCCGAGTTATTGGTTCTCCGTCTGGTTGGGGCGTCGGGGGGCTTAAGGTCGGGGCAGGGGGTGGGATCCACCCCTATCTCCTCCAGTCCCCCCTAGCCTGTCCCTGGAGGAATTCATGGCACGCAGACTCACGAGTCCTCCCAGAAGATTAAACAAAGCCTACCTAAGCTCGCCTAAGCCCGCCTAAGCTGGTACACAGGCTCATCAGGGCAGGCCTACAACTGCCCCGGCCTACAGGCCTAAAGCCTGCAAGCTACATGGCCTATAACTCACCGGCTGACTAAACGACTTAGGTGTGGCACGCACTTATTGGGACTGGCTAGTGAACAGCAACAGACTTAAAGTTCGTTCTAATTAATTTAGGAAATGTTTATAGCTTCAGTAAACGATTTTAAAGGCAATGTGCACCTAGAAAAATATCAGGGAATGAGTTCCATTCTATATAATATGCTAAACACTGATTGTTTTCTTTCGCAAACATTGTAATAGCAGCTGCACTATTTCTAAAATGTGAATGGAATTACCCATGATGCCTAAACATACGCTTTTCCAGAGGGAATGAAATACTGTGAATCTTATCGCTAATGCATTTGGATCCTATTTTTCTGGATTTCCCGGGACAAAACCTTATTAGGATAGACCTGTCTCTTGAATAACCAGAGAATGTTCGCCATACAAAATGTATTAAAAGTCATCTCAAATATGGCACGTCGGAATTAACGAGCATCAAGGGATCATCTGATCTACACATTTGGCATGCTTGTAGATTAATGAGAAGATAAACATTTTGGAAGGAGATTTAATTGGTGGGATAGGTTTACCTCCACGTGACGCTGACCCTTCGGACAGTGCCAAATTTACCGCGATCTCTGGGGACCTGTCATAATAATGAGCATCATGAAATGGTTATTCGGCAGTCATATGCTTCCTACCTTATCTGAACTGTGAATGCAGCAGCTTTTGTTGCGTGAATCTAGAACCTCAGGACAAGAGCATATAGCTTAGATTTGCTGACTGAAGTAATATCTTGCAAAAAGCTCCGACTCAATCGTTATTCTTTCCACACCATGTTTTTTATAATTAGACGATGTTCTCAGATGACTGCCTGGATGTAAGTTTAAATTACAATAACATATAAAAATTGTTAAGAAGATACACCTTAGATTTGCTGACTTCAGCAATGTCTTTACAGGTGCAAAAAGTCTAGGCAGAATAATTAGATTGTTTATTTTTTCCACACCACTTTTTCCATAATTGGACGTCAAGAATTAGACGTCCGCAAAAAAAAAAAAATTCAAATTACCTATAGGCCTGTAAATATGAATTACTTTTACTTTTTGATCGCCAGGCAATGTGTTTGGTCGTACATGTTATGGCATAACTCATAATTATTATGTACTGTCAGACCATTCGGGCGATTCCCTTCATAAAACGCCCCTTTCTATATACTACTAGCAGCATAATCCTGAACACAAAACCTCCATAGTGAAGGTTCCACTCTACATGCCACACCTCCTGACCTCCGCGGCAGGCATTTGGTCTTTTTCCTGCCTTCATTGGGATCGTTACTGGTAAGTTTTAAATGGCCTCATGATTTTCTCAACGACGCCAATCATTGTTTTCTTCCCACCAATAATGCCTGGCGTCCATTCGGCACTTGCCCACTCTCTGGTCTGCGGAATATGCTGACCTTTAAGCTGGCGGGGCGTTAGTTAATCTGATCTTGTCAATGTTTTGTGTTTATGGACTGTCTTGACCGCTATTTTATTTAAAGATTTTAATAACCAGGAACTCCATGTTCGGCTAGCCCTGCTTGTGACCAGGCATCAGAATGTCCTTGTTTTGGAAATGAGGATGTTTTTTAATTGTTCAATTATGGACTAGGTGTTCTTGTAGAAGCAATTATTTTTCAACCGATTCCATGCAAGTTTTAATAATGTTTTTGATTCATATGGTATAGATTCTTATTCTTAGACATAAGAATTCTGAAAACAATTGAATCAACAAGCACTTTTGTTAAATAAATAACATTTACCCAGGGAGACAGCTGTATGTAGTTCTTAAGGTCAGAACCAATATTGGCACTTAAAAACTCCAGGGTCCCTGTATAAGTTTATGACGAGCACTGGCCCTCCTAGATCTACTTTACGACCACTGCTGGCCTGATCTAGGCCTAGATGTGCATCCTTAAATCAATAGGCTGCGGTCGTTCGTCCCTCATAACTCGGCACTTGGCGCTAAGATTAACACAGACTTATAGCCCAAGGTCCCACAAACGTCGGTCCGACCGCACTGACCAATGTAATACACGTCATACATACGTCATACAAACGTCATACGCACGTCATATTACCGCAGCTTATGTTCGCTAAGTGACCAATACGGGAGTGGACGGTTCTAACATGCTGGGGACGGTTCAGTGAGTCAATTCGGAGCTGCTCCTCACCGGGAGTTGCTCATATAAATGTTTCATATCGCAGGACAGTCCTTAAAAGGTCGGTCTACAAGGCCTACAGAGACTGAGCAAAAAGGGTGCAAATGACTACCACGTTTCTTGTGTATATGCTGTGCGTTCATGATAAGGCTTGAATATGATTTTGTAACTAGTTTGAGGATTTCCTAGCAGTTTCTTGTTCTCAAAAATCTTGAGGGAAATACTCGAGTTTGAACGCATCAAATGTCTACCCATAACTAACTATCAGAAGTGTATGTTTTCTTAATCATAGTGACGTTCGACTTCAAAATCTAGAACATGCGATGCGTCAGAAGATAGTAATTATTCAATGGACAAAATTAGCTATAGAGAAGGTCCAGAATACGCCTTTCACAGTTTTGTATACAATGCTGCCCTAATAAGGTAGACAATGGGATAGTTTTGAAAAGCTACGTGTATGTTGTGAATTCTGTGTTTATAAATCTGTAGGCCGCTCTGACGTTGTAATGACAGGTGGTATTTAACTATAAAAACTGTCACTCTGTGGGCGCTTTGATGATTAAAATACAATCAATAATAACTGAGACAAAATACATTGCAATGCATGTGGAGGCGGGGAACAATTTTGCGATAAAAACATTTCATAAAAACATGCATTTCAAGCTTAAGTAAAAGACAGAACGGATTTGACCCAGAAAGGGAATAGGGGATGAAACGATTGTTCATTATTCAAATGCAGCATATTGTGTATGGACGCTGGAGAACGATTGTGAACGTTTCTAGGATTTATATGATTTTGAACATATTCTAGGTAAAGACTATGTAATATAGGCCGTTGATAAATACATTGGGGTATATTTGTAAGAAAGGATATACCCAGGGCAGCCACTCTACAGCAACTATACAGACCTACATGCAGTGAACAGGCATGTACTATCCGTAGACAGGCTTTAACATAGGCACGTTCCGTTTCTTAAGATCATCTCGCTATATCCTACAGGGAATATACAAACTCAGCAAGATTGTTTCAAACAAGTAGGAGGCAAAAAAAACCACGGCGTACCGTAATGGAATCGGTGCATCGCTACGGATGCGCAAGATTCTGCGCACACAATGTGCGAAGCGGAGACATCTCCCCCAAGACCAGAAAAAACACACATCTTCGTCGCATGTTCTTCAAAGACATCCCCCTATATTTATTTTTCCCCGATTAAAAAGCCCAACCACCAGAGAACTAAGGAACCTTCCTGAAAAAGTGCCGAGCTGAAATTTTACTGCCTACCCTGGGAGGGATTGGAGTAGGTGGAGTAGGAGGGGGAGAGGCTTTTTTAAGGAGAATCTGAGCGGCGCGGCAGTGCAGCTTTCCCGCCTTTTGTAACGATGCGTCATGGCGCCGGTAAAAAGTCGTCTGCATAGTATCGATTGCGGCAGAAAACAAGATCAAGTTTACTTATTACGTTAGAAAGTCGGGGCGCGGAGCCGTGAAGAAGTTGGGAGCTTTTTAGGATGAAACCTCGGGTTTCACCGGAGGAAGCGCTAATGTGTGGGGTTTTCATAGAGGTCTTCTTAGTCGTTTGAATACACCAAGACAATGGGGAGGCATGGCAACGGCTGAAAAATAGCTCAGCATTTAATGTGTGAATACAAATTTCAATTCACATGGGATATTATTTGAGCTGCAAGCTGTAATGAAGCTATGATACACACAGCAATACGATTTTTTATTCTTTTAATTCTTGTTATTTTGCGTCCGTGCACAATGCATTTAGTGTGATCGAATGTTAATGTGAAAGTTATCTTTTTTATTAGAGTTCTTTGTGTTGTTGCACCACGACAATTCCTGCATTTATACAAGAAGGGAATCGTAGTAGGTTAGTTTACAGCAAATTTGAAACAAACATTGATAAGATAGACAGGTATTCAACAGGTAATTCCTCCTGAGAATGTTAGCCCAATGATTAATCCAGAATGGGACGAAATGTCAGGCAATATCATATACCTGTACAGTATACATGTACTGGTAATATATACTTCCAAGTAAACGTTACCTTTTTGTGATTACAGTTGTCTATCAGTTAATAACATATGAAGAATAATAATTCTAAATAATATCAATTTCCAAGATCGATTAAAACTAGGATCACATTCGCTCTGCCCATCACCACCTAGGTGAAAAATATACATTTTTGTTCTACATATTCTCCGGATAAAGACAGACATACCTCCAAACTTGACGACCAAGCCATTATCTTTAATGTCAGCTTGCACTTGATAAATCAACCCATCGTCCATCAACATGCACTAGCGTCGAGTAGGGTATTTTCAACACCTTTATTCTAGATATTCATTTCAGTGGGGGAGCTTACTCCTATATTTTGGCCAAAATTAGACGTTTTAATGTTAAATTCTGGAGGGGGGGATGGATGCGCCTCCCTTTTTTATTACCGCCATTACATTTTGCAACATACATGTACTTTGTACTTAAGATTTGTTTGATAAATTAACCTAGCAATACGGATAACAATAAACATTTAATTACTTTTACTCATAAACATAATTATCATTTTTCCTCCCGAACTTTTCAAAAGGCCACTACATTTTGCAACATACATGTACTTTGTACTCAGAATTTGCTTGATAAATTAACCTAGCAATATGGATAACAATGATAAATCTTATTACTATACTCATAAACATGTTATTTTTCCTCTAGTTGTGGCCGGCGCCCCTGACTGCTGCGCGGCGTCCGCCCAGGCCCGCCTCCAGTCGTCGTCCGGGCACATCGCCTCCATAGTGACGGAGGAGTCGGGGTGTGGCTCCATCGACTGTCCCTGGCTCATCGAGGTGCCCAAGGGACAGAGGGTCAACATCTCCCTGTACGAGTTCGCCCTCCCCACCGTGGAGGAGATGAGGACAGTCCGCGAGAAGATGCCCGCGTTTTCTAAGGTGAGTACTGGACGAATGTTAAGCCCCATACCCACTAGGCGATTTTGACCAAAGTCGGCCGATTCACTGGTGCTAAAATCGGCCGACACTACTAGAAGAGTTGGCTGATTTTAGTGCTGACTCATATCAAACATGTACATTTCAATATTACATACTGACAGGTGATCTGAATTGGTGACGATTTTACCAGTGATTCTGCCAGTTGCCCGTACCCCATTGGCAGTAAAATCGCCTAGTAGGTATGGGGCTTTAGTGTATGTAGGGTTCAAAGAGCATGGGTGTTAATGAATTGACTGTGGTCGCAACATTGACACACTTTGCATGACCTAGGGTACTATAGAAGCCGTTATACCCCTTTTGAGGGTCCCGATTGAGCCGATCAGCAGTGACAGAGGTAGATTACGTTTGACCAGATGGAAGTTGACTATGTGACTTCTCTCCTAATTTCGTGGAAAATGATCAAATAGTTGCATTTTTAGACTCCAGGAATATCTAGGTTCATAAAACTTCTTCTCTCCTTTCTGAAATTTACTTTCTCTTTTGTTCGTTTCTTTTTTTGTCAGGCAATCCATCTACCTAAATTAGACTAGCACCATGCACACAACCTGTCAATAAAATATTTTGATAACAGAAATCCATTAAAGTGCTTTCAATAGATGGTAGGGCTGTTCTAATCCCTTGTTCTTACCTCCTTTTGAAGCCCAGAAAGAGAGAAAATCACACATGTATAAGAAGTATTGTTTGAACATTATACCTCTGTTGGAAAAGTTTTTAGGCCTATGATTGTTCACTTTAGATAGGCATATATTTCATACAATACACAGATGAAAAACAGATATGGGCGTTCCCTCCTTATAGACATGACCGCGGAATATAGAAAAGGTGTTTTAAGCAGGCAATAAAAGAAAACTATAGTTCTGCACTATCTAAACAAGCCACAGTACGTCTGTTTAGATCTTAAAGAGAAGCATCATATTGCTTCAGCTTTGTTATATAGATATGCGATCTTTTAGCGCTTACTTGGAGCACAATTAACGTCTTTCTTTTGTTTTGTAGTCCTGTAGATTCAAATTTTTAGATGAACCATGTGAGGCGCAGAATGGTGCTTGAAGGTTTGTGTGCTAAAACTAGATAAGAGATGTAACCTTCATTGTGAATCAGGGTAATCACATTTAGGCACGAACTCAACTCTCTCGCGGGGATACATAACACATGTATATTCAATTAGATAGATAATTTGGTTTCTGTCAAATATAATTCATGAAACATGATTCATACTTTCAAGGTAAAGCTTGAATTAGTTCAACAGTGTTAAATTTACATACTATGCATATTGGAGATTCAATCATTTCATGAGATTATTTTGCATCTGTTTTGTATTCGGATTGAAATAGGTAAATTTGTGCAGTTCACCTAAGAGTACATGTGACATCCAATTTCTTTAGAGTAAATAAGGTACAGGAGATGTAAAGAAAAGGTTTGACATTCAATTATAACTATTTAAGTTACAAACTAGAGCGTAAGGTAAGGTTGTCGTGCTTTTTATTACAACAAGTTATAAAGATTCAAAGAAGAAAAACAGAAAGGGAATTCTTCCCCTATAGGCCTGCTGAGGTTCAAACAATATCAGAGGGGAAACTCCAAGTGCCCTAGTTCCACATAAAGCAAACATCCTTTTTTCCCAAACCTATCTAGCTAGAGTGAGCTTTTCAATATTAATCCCATCCAGCATCGGAGTTGCCTTGTTAAATATTCATCTGGAATCTCTGTGAAAATTTACATTTCACGAGCGGAGCCTCCTGGGATATAACTTAATTGGTAACACGGCAGTGGAGTTGTGAACGTCTAATTAAGTTCCCAGTAGATCGGCGCATTGTCGTGCCCCGAACTAGGTAAATTGATTTCAGGCCTGATATGATCTCACTATTGTTACTATGATAATTACACGCAGGTCCCCCTACTGGCTGCCAATTCCCGGAAGGGCAGAGTGAAAGGGTGTTAAACAAGGGAGCCAGAGCGATAAAAGAGGGGAACTCATAGGCGACATGTATTTTAACCCAGAGGAATTGTGGGTGTAAGGATAGGCTTTATACCCAGCACGCTCCTCTATCTCCCAGAATGCCCCACTGGTTCCGGTTGCGTAATACACAATGGTATTGAAAAGACAGACTCCACGCATGCGCACTTTATTGAGGGTAAACAATGCACTCTGGAGTGAATGACGTGTACTACCGTAAATATCCAATCAAGGGCCTTGAATATTTATACTCAAATATTTAGACTTAAATTTGCATAATGCAATTGGAGAAGTTTGAATCTTTGAAGCATACAAGGTAAATTGTAACCGCCCCGTGCCTTCTGTATGTCGCCTTATTCTCGTGGAGGTCTGAAACCAACAATTTAAAATTTGTATCAGTTTTTTTTTCTCATTGGAGTACTGCATAATGAAGACGTTTTTCGGTACTGCACACAGTGCGTGGTTCAAGATATTTATCCAATCTTGAACCCCGCGCTCCTTGCAAATAAAAACAGGACTATTATGGAAAAGCACGCAAAGCTGGTGGGTTTTTAATCTTTCCCCTTATTAATATATGCCGTTAGGGTCGGGGTGGGGGTCGACATGTGTCGTACACTATGTCGTGACACGTACTACTTAAAGTGGAACAACACAGGGGAATGTAGAGACTCAAGTTTACATTGTGTCACGCGAATTGATACACTGATTATCCACTAGTTTATTTATGAGGGGGATGGACATGCGTTTTAGTATGGGTCTTTGTCTTGTTTAGGCACTGGTATGCCGGGAGTATAATTTGCAACGAAGGCAACATGTATGGTTTCCAGACAAAAACAACAGTCCTAATTTCTTTTTTCCTTTTCGAAAACCATTATAACTTTTTGAGAAAAAAATCTGCATTTCCAAAAAGCCCCTTAGGTACACCCGGATATCCATCTGCTAACCTTTAAACCTATTTTATGATTTCTTTACTTTGCCCCACCCTGCCCTTTATCTCTAATCTATAAGCGTTGCCCCTCACACGCTAACCCCTATGCCAACGCCTACTATCATTATTACCTTAGACAAAACATACTCTTCTTCTGCCTACGATCTAGTCCCTTTTAACAAACAATAGACACAAAATAAACTAATTAATTGTAGATTTTGCTACTTAGGACTTCGGTTTGACATTTACTTAGTAGCACCCTTTGGCCTTTAGGATCCGACAGTTGACATTGCCTTTTTTCCGACCTGTACATATTAAAAAAAAGGCAGCGGTGGGGCATTGCCTTCTGCGGGCTTCCACCAATGGGGGCGGGCTTCAACCAATGGGGGCGGGCTTCAACCAATTGGGGATGGCTTCAACCAATGGAGGACGTGCTGGTCAGTGTTTTAACCTGGGACCTGTTGACATGACGACGCTGTGACATTTGAGGGAGCCATCCCCACCTCCTCAAATCGTAGATTCTCCCCTCCCCTCTCCCTCTTCTATCTCTTCCCATCCTCTCTCCCAGATCCTCGCCCTCTCTCTCCACCTGCTTTTCTCCGACACCACCCTCTTCTTTCTCTTGTTGTTTTGTGCATTGTTTGTCACGTTCTCCCCACCCCTCTGCCGCTCCCTCTATCCTATAGCTGGCACAGTTACTATTTCCTACTATTGCGTATCTCACTTTTTACTTGGAATAACTAAATATCCAGTCTAACTGTATTTCGGTGACAGACTGCAATGCAGCATATACAATTGACTCTCTATATGATAAACACAAATTACAAATAAGGCAAGTATTCGATATGCATTGCACATTGACAAGAATCTTGCTGAGGAACATGCAATATTTCCTAACGGAATCACCTATGGGTCACATGCAATAGAAAATGCATGATACTATTGTTGAATTTCTAAACGACTTAAAGCTTTAACAAACAAAAACACACCTATTCATTAGGGCCAACCTATCATAGACGTAAACCTACTAAATAACTAACACGGTGTCTACTCAGGACAAAGCCTAGCGTATGTCCGCTTGTCACAAGTGTCAAAACAGCACCCCTAATACAGACACTCACCGACGCCCACTGACCTTTCTGAGCTGCTCGTGACAAAACGAGCAAATTAGCCTACGAGACAGCAGCCGGGGACTCGTAACACACAGCGCAAATAAACTCTTAGGCTTACCGGCGCGGATTATAGAAAAGGTTGTCTATATAAATAGGGCCCTTAGTGGTGCCAGAGTGGTGGTGGCGGTGGTGGTGGTGGTGGTGGTGGTGGTGATCAGGATTGAAAAAAGCCCACCCTACAACATCCTGTTGACACTAATGATGATCATGAAGGTTTAAAAAGAGGCATGCTGACCTCGTGCCGGCTGTCGAGGGATCTTACATTTTATTGCGTTGTTCTGTTGATTGTGCATGCCTGATACTTAGTTTCTTATATTGGTGTAGTAATTAGTTTCTTATATTGGTGCGGTGGATAGTTTCTTATTTTGGTGTAGTAATTAGTGTAGCGGGGTGTTACTAATTATACACCCACACAAGTTGGCTCCTGTATTATGGTCCAGTGGGCAGTGCAAATGTGCTAGGAATTAACCGATATGCTTAAATCTAGCCTAATATGTTGGAGTAAACATTAAAGTGTTTCCATATTCAACACAGATAAATAGTAAGATAAGGACCTTTAATAATTAACTATAGTTTTATTATTTCTGTCGTGGCCTTAAGATTTCGGTTTAACGTACGCCAAGTAAGGTTGCACTTTAAAGATTAGTCCTAAAACAGCCTATTTCCTCTTTCTCCATATCCAGTCTTTTCCTTTTTCGGGTATCAAGACTTAATGAGGTTGATAACCTCGATACCATGATAATGTTATGGTATTTCTTTATGTGCCGAACCTGCCTGATCAGGCGCTATTCCTGGTGTTGCCTTAAACGTCCCATACTACATACAGATCGATCAAGATAGAAACTTTCAATAGAAATAAACAGCTAGGGGCCTAATAATGAAATGCTCTACCTAGGTCACATATACGAAAATTGAGATATCTGGACGGTACTTTCGTCTAGTTTTTCTCACCTGCATTTTTGAAAAGCACAAGATTGTGTCGATGCCTGTTTCAATAAAAAAGTAAATACAACTTCTTCTCTGACTGCAAAACTGCAAAGGTCAGAGAGGTACTTTTATAATGAGGCCTTTGCTTTCCCTATGTCAATAGCTTATTAACCAAGTCTCGTGTTTTCTCGCAGGTGTGTCACGTGTACGCCATCATTAAGGAGAAGGCGGTGGGGTCGGCCTTGACCTTGTGCGCCGGGGAGGAGAGACATCGACCCCTTTTCACCTCTACTACTAACGCCGTGGAGATCAGGATCTTCACCAAGAAAAAGATGGAGAGAGAGGCCTACTTCGTCCTGAAGTATGAAGGTAAGGACGAGGCTGAATCTAGTACATACCGGTATAGGCATGTCTCGTATGGAAAATGCTAGAGTATTATAATGTGTTCATTGAATGAGAGGTGGTCTTGTTCTTACCTGGATGTTTGCTTGGTATCAATGGTATGATAAGTATAAAGTTCTCCAGACAACTTGTTTGGAACATATGAATTGTAATGCAATGGAACGTTGGGAACTGCATTGGACTCTAATTAAGTGGGTAGATATATTCATTTAGTGTATTTCAGTGATTTAAGCATGTATTTTAAATCCACCACTAAATATTCAGGGGGAAACCGACGGATGTTATGTGATCATAAAAGAATCACTTATTTATTCTATGAAGTGTACTTCCCTTGATAGTTATGATTATGTTTAAAAGAAAAGGAGAATCTTAATCCAAATATCTGATGATATCAGGCCCAACGCAGTATTAATCATAGAAGTCTACAGCCGAGCGTCTATAAGGACAATGTCATTACAATGAAAGATTAACGACTCCACATGAACGTGTCACCTCAGAAATGCTCTTTCAGACACCCAGTTAATTAAACACCAGAACAAGAGCTTCTGGTATAATTAATAGATTGACACAAATAAAACTGTTGATTGTGAGACATCGCTAAATAGCTGTTATCTTTTTGCTGACTGTTTAGTGGGTGCCTCAGATCTAGGCGACTGTGTCAATTGAGCAGGTCTCAGATGGTATTTGTGACTCAGCATTTCTACATACGGGACCTGAGTAGCCAATGCCCGGATGAAAACAAAAATGGCCGTGACTTAGAGCAGACGACATTTTTTAATATAGATATCCCCGGCTCAGATGGCAAGGTCGTGCATGCGCATTGCTGTGCATTAACCGATAACGAAGCGAATTTTAAGGAATCAACTCAAGATAGTATTTAAAGTGCGAGGTATTTTTAGAACGACGCTAGACTTATATGATTCACGGCAAATACTGAGAAAGATATGTCCGTGCTGATAGGGTAATTAAAGTATATTCCACGCGGCAGCAAGAATGAATGACAAATTGCGAAAGGAGGGGGATTGGGAAGGTGGGGGTTGAGAGATATACAGATAGTGGATTTGCTTCTTAAAAAGCCTTCCTACAGCTGCGATTGCGGACGCTAAAACTAATTATACCCTGGGCTTTTTGTCACTGAAAGTGTAATTTACAGCAAGCTATGAAAAATGTCGGCAACGCTGGCTGATCAAAGAACGTGTCTTCAGATCTATGGGAGGGGACTACAGCAAACGCGTAGAAAATTGCATTTTGTGCCTATCAGGAAATACCCCACCCCCTTCCTACCCATCCCGCGGCGCGGCGTCGCTCCTACCTCATCCCATTGGAAAATATGTGAGTGTGTGGGGGCCTCGTCATCGTAATCACATTTTAAACTAAAACGTAATTCGATTAAACAATCTGAAATGCTTCTCTGGTAAAAACATGACGGGTGGGCACATAAAAGCGATGGGTATAGGCGGCGAGGTGTGTTTTTACCAGGCACCGCCAGCTGTTACTATGTAATTCAGTTACATGCCGGTAGGGGAGCGCCACATTAAAATTAAAGCGAGTTTGAAGCCTCTGTCCTCTTTTGTAGGCCGTCCTTCATTAGGGGAATTAGGCCGCTACTTAAGAATAACTGCGCATGCGCGACGCCGACTTGCGCCCAAGCACCAACAATAGGACGTCGTTTAAAATTTGCATTTGCGCCCCGGCCCTTTTTTCAAAATCCATTTACTCATACAGCGCGATTTATGTAATTAGATTGAAAATGCTTTTCGCTCGTTATGGCGATGGACTAATGTGGTCGCGCCTACGTTGAAGAGTGAAATATAGGGCAAGGCATGCCGGGAAGAAGCACTCTCCCAGCGGGAGACGGCTTTAGCGGAGCTTTTGTCTGGGATGGGCCAGTTATAAGACTGTAATGACTTCACTGCTGCTTTCACATTATTCCCTACGTTGTAGATGATGTATCGATGCGTCTTTTACGGGGCGGCCACTTTAAAAGATGACTGCATCATTTTAATGGCCGTTTAAACTGTCACCCCCACGCAGAGTCGGTAATGTCCTATTCAGTAATGTTCAGAAAGTGATTCTCGTAGTTAGTTGAAACTATTGATTTATGATATTCCGGTTAAAAAAGCGAAAGTAAATGACAGCATCCCTTTACCACGTGCACCTATTAAAATCCATAAGAGAAGTAAATAATGGAACAATAAACTTTAAGTTCACCAATAAGAAACCATCAATATTAACTTCCGAGGAAACGTAGTTAAGGAATATATAATTATTCATCTCTTACGTATAATGCATCACTATGATATATAGAATATGGTGGAAGAGAGGTTCAGTTACTATAATTCCTTATTCAATCATCTAGTTTAACCAGACCATTTCAGAACTTTGTGAACGTTGTTTGAAAGATACATTCCTTACCACTAAGTTGCAGAGGCGCTAAGTAAAATGCTCGTAACAAATGAAAAAAGAAACACTTTCTAAACACGAGCTAAAGGTTGGATACGACCACCTTCCTCCCACGCCTTTGGGATTTCAGCAACAGCTTGAATAATTGATAGTTATCTGGAACCTGTCATAGGTGTTTGTGGCGACGGCTAACACCGTTGGTTGTCGTCTGCTGGTTTGGTTACAGCGCTAAAAGCGCTGGAAAGTGCTCTGAAGTCTAACTAAATATCCGCGAATGGAACTTATCTGACTTGAACTAGACTGGTGAACCTGGGACATGTTATTTCCCCTCCCTCCAGTTTAAATCTTGTCGAAAACTGATCTTTGTGTAAATATTTCCGAGACGGGGTGATACGGGGGAAATCAAGTCTCCTGTAAATAGTTCCGGCGCGAAAGCTGCGCGCGGAGGGTTCCCCACATAATGAAACTCATTTCCGGCGTGTCACCAGTCGAGGTATCATTGCGCTTGGGCTCTGATTGGACGTTGAAAGGTCTGTTTACCCTCTGCGCATGCGCGATCACACACAAACAGCGTCTCTGTGTCCTAATTCGGCTAGGCTTACATGGGCCGCGGGTCAAGTTTTGTTGACTTTTGAATCATCAAAATTGAAATGGGAATTCCACTAAAAGATGATGGGGTTTTCCGGCGGAGTGGAGCCATCGAGAAATAATTGAACTGCATTGTACTTGTTCAGCTTTTATGAGCGCCCTTTCATTATGGAAACACGTCTTCGCTTTACCCCTGGACCTTGGGAACACAATGCCGCAAGGAAAAACTTGTTTCAATGGCGTTGAACAAATAGGTTTGATGGAGATTTGAAGCTGGAGAGGGGAATGGTCCCGAGGTGAGAGGCTGGGGACCTCCCATCAAAATGAAATCCTCGCGCTTTGTAATAGAAATTCACAAAAAATAAACAGACACGTTTTAGCTCGTCTTGGCGACACAAGTAGCCGATTTGCCTCCTGTTTCCATCTTTAAAATCCTTCCCCTACCCCTCCATTCACACTCACCCCCCCCCCTTCTCCAACCAAGCAAGCAACCACCACCACGGCTATCCTATTCCCTGTACGACCTTCCCAGGAAATTAAAGCTGAATTGTCAGCCAAGAAGAAGTGGAGAAAGCATCCGTAGTGCCGACGTCCATCCACTAAATTTATCTTTTTTCGAAAGCACCGTTTCCATCCGTTACTGCCGCCGTTATCTTTTTAAGGCTAGGATATTTCCCTGAGCTTGTCGATGGGTGGCGCTGCTGTCGGGCATCGTTAATCACTGGAGGAGCGGGGAGTCCTTAACAATACAGGGTCTTTAACAATAAACCATCTTTCACTCAGCATCACCAGGTTTTAATTCAACACCCTCACATACTGCGACTTGGGAATACTGTATCATTTAACAAAATGTGATAACGTAAAAAAAGTGAAGGCCAATATTAAGTAGTAATACAGAATAAATGTGTACTTATAAATGTATTTATGCTCGTAAAATAATTCATCGCATTGCGGCAAATGTCCGGTAATGTACACTAGTGGTTTTCCATCCAATGAGGGAGTTTACTACTATAGTTGCAGTTTGGGTTTATTGCTTTAGGTAGCTGCATCATCATGATGTAAACATATTTTGTATTCTATTTCCTGTTGTCTTGTTCTTCCTTTTTTACCCTTTTACTTATCAGGTGCCCTATTCCTAAGACGATACATCTGGCAGAGTTATTTCTATATCTACTCCTTTTGGCCTACATGACCATTATCTGACCCATCCCCTGTAAACTGATCTTAATATCTAAGTGATGTTTTTTTTCATTTTAACTTTCCTTTCTAAATGAGAACCCTTACCCCGAGAACCCTCCAATTATCCAACGTACTTGTCTTATATAAAATCTGGAAAGGACAGACCCACTCTAACCTACTAATATCCAATGTATCCTTCTAACTTGCAGATGCCTTGGCCTTCACACTCTACTAATGACCCTACATATATATATGTGACCTGTTTCTGTAAATGACCCCCTGTAACTAACCTATTCTCCTTGTGCCCTTTCAGCCATCGGATGCCCTGACCCTCAAACCCCTGCCAACGGGTGGGTCAAGCGGACCGGTGACAAAGTGGACATAGGGTGTGGAGAGCCAGAAAAGGTGTGGCAGCTGGTTTGTCACAATGGCCGCTGGTTAGGAGAGGCTGGCAACTGCTCTGATGGTGAGTAACAGTTCATGTTTATTTTCATTGCAAAGCTGTCTTTTCAGGAGGTCAACCTACCGATGAATAGCGAATTTATACGGTGAATAGCAGCTCTATGTTTGGTGGTTCAAAGTAACCTTCGTTTGGATTACTTTGGGAATAAGGACTTTATACAGGCCCGTAACCAGGGTCTATAGTGGGGGTGGGGATGGGGGCTGGGGGTGGCGAGAATCACTAAGTGGAAGTTTTGCTCATAATATCATTAATTTAAACATAAAAAGGGGGTTGCGAGGTTCCCCAAGTGGAACTTTTCAATATTTTTCTTTCAATTTCTTAGGATTTTTACAATAATTTATCAAAGGAAAGGTGGAACTTCTTAGGAATTTCCTGTGTGTGTGGGGGGGGGGGGGGGCGCCCCCAACCCCCCAACTCACTGGGTATGGGCCTGTGTAACAAAACAAACAAATCAGAAAAGGTAAGATGCTAGACTTTTCCTTAGTACCTCTGATTGAATTATTCTATTGCACCTATGATGGAGCATTCAACGATTGCACTTTTTAACATCAAAACTCTATTCAAATTGAATAATATAAATGTATTATGAACACATGAATGATAAGTAATCACAGAACAAGGTTAATAGAAGTGGCAGGGGCTGAGGCCTAGGGTGTGCAGTATGTCAGTTATTGGTGACCTAGGCCTGTTCTATGTACTAGTAGTGTACAGTGGTAATGACAGGTGTGTGATGTATCGGTGAGCCTATCATGATCCATCAATTATAGGCTTCAGCCTAGAGGTCACAGAGAGTAATTCTACAGTACACAGGGTTATGTTCTCTGACATGAGAGAACGCCTCTGGCCACTGATAATCCATAATAATGTACACAGAGCAATACACAGAAGGTCACCAAATGTGAGATTGACACTGCATAGGACAATAGTATAACTTTTTTTTATGATGAAATCGGTTTACTTGAATTGAGAACGCAAACACCAAACTTCTAATCTCTCATGTCCGGCAATTTCTATATTAGATTGTAGAAGTACAACATCTAGGTAAACAGATCAGTTTTCGACAAACACATTTGATAATCAAATCTTAATTATTCCCACAACCATATTTCTAGATTCATTCTTAATCAAAAGATACACCCTCATAGAAATGCAAGTACAAGTAAAAATAAGAGGCTAGATATTACAGGTGAAAATTTGTAGAATGTTCAAAACACGAATACATAGATTCTAATACACTTTATGGACAACTACCGTACCGCTAGATGTTCCCTGAACATCGTATTATCCTCGTTGGGCGCACGCGCAACGTTTCATGTGTTCCATGCTGGTCTGCTATTTGGTGGTTTACGACCCACAGTCATGGTATTCTGTCTGTCAGAGATTTACAACTCGTATACATGTAGTACTACTAGTGGAAAAGCGGCTCAGTTTTAACGCTAGTGGCTCAGCGTGTATATTTAGCCTGGTACAAATCCCCATCTCGCTTGGAGATACTACTATGTTGTACACCGAATTACTCCCGTGTCCACTTTTCTCTGTTAGTAAACGAACAAAATCCATCCATTACCTGATTGACATTGAATATCTATGTTGAGAATAGATGGGATTTTAATTATGCGTGAGCGGCAAGAAACTTGCTTAGTGGTGGGGAATTAAAGCTGAAAAGCAGCCCATAACGTCAGAGTAGTTCCCGTTTTATATTCGTAAAATGCGTATGCACTCGGTCAATGATTTGAATTATGATTCCTGTAATAAAGTGTTATTTACCAGGCTATAAAATCGGATTTTTCAAAAGGTATTTTTTCGATTTCTATTTTTTGATATTATACTTTCGTTATAATGTTTAACAAAAATAGACCTTTTTATGAATTGAATTCACTTCATTTCTAAATGCCACTATATTACATTGTCAGCTAGCTTTAATCGCATAGAGATTTACTCCCCCAAGTTTAAATAGATCTACCAGAAGGTGTGAGACGGAACACCCTTGGAGTAACCCTCATTGCCTGATTTCTTCACCTCCTCGATCTAAAACGAAAAACGCTTTTAAATCTTCACGTAAGAAATTGCCAATTTGAATAGAAAACCTGGAAATCCTATTGCATTAGTACTGGTGCTCCAATTCAAAATCGTTTCTTTGGGATAAAAACAGCATTTGCATGCGCTTCACCATATTGAAACGACATGGGGGAATTCCGGGCAGTTTTTTCCCAGCGGATCTACTAAACATTTCAGGATAAAACTTAAAAACGCCCGATGCACTTTGCTTAGTAATTTTCAAAACAGGCAGCCCCTCTGCATGCCTCGATAAAACCTAGCCAGGACAGGAAGATGTTTTGAGGCTCTGAAGTAATTAGCACCGGAGATCAAATTACTGTCAGAGGAGAATTAAATTCGCGAGGGGAGAGGAAAAGTTGTGTGAGGCCTCGGCTTCAGACTGGGACTCTACTATTTCCCTTTCACTGTAACAGTAATCCAATTAGAAAACAAATGCCAGATGATGCTTTTTGTGGCCTAATATGACTGAGCCGTGTCATTAGAGTCATGTCTTTGTTAGTCAGGGACCTGGAAGGGTTTTTAATGGTTGGAATTTTAAACTTTGCCTGTGAACTTTTCCTGTTGACGGCTAGATGTTACACGCGGGGGGTCGACCATCAGATGATCCTGACTTGAAAAAGGTTAATGACAGCTAGGTTTTGATGGGGTTTCAGAAAAGTGAAATGTTGCATAAATATACCTATCAAATTACACCTAAACAAAGTTCACACGCACATTCAAATGAGTACTTTCCTAAATAATGACCACGAAAATAAAACCGACGGGAATATTTTCACCCAGTCAAATGACATTAGGAAAACACTCGCATTTGCTTTTACCACCACAGTAAGCTAATTTCAAGTCATGAAAGATTCTCCAGGCCTACCCCTTTCTCTTAATGTATTTCAATATTGATTTGGGTATATTGAAATCCTACAAAGCTTACAATAGACTTTAATGGGTATGTATGGAGCGTTCGATGGCCAGGACTTTTGTCGCCAATTGCTTCTTTAACGATTTCCCGCACTTGAGACCGACTGCACATTGATCATTAACTAATACCTTCTTGTCGGGCCGGCAATTCCTGCTATGGATACTTAAGAAGTCCTGCAGAACGGTAAAGGGGATTTGCGATAAATCCCCAAGCCCCACGGTCGATGCCATCTAATCCAGTATGGGACTACTTTACTTCGATTGCGAGTAGATAAGTCCGGGCTGGGGATCAATATTTTACGGCTTTGGGGAATGGAATAAAAGTTGCGTTTTTTAAAAATTTCTATAAAACATGGCAAGCAATCTAAGTTCATTACTGCATGTCCGATATAGGCTTTCAGCGTTCTCACCCGAGCAACCACAGAATATCCCGCGCATGCGCGCAGCTGATGTCATTGATTGAAATGATCACGTGGCGTCTCGTAAGCCTCTCGTTTGATCACGTGGTCGCGAGATTCGATTTACAATCCCAGAGGTCCTTGCGCCGATTGCCTGCGGACTACTTTCAAGCAGAGGCCGCGTCACTCAAGGGAGAGGGACATCAATGGGAAGACCCTCCGCGCGCATGACAGCCTTGCCCCGCCGCGCAGGCGCAGAAGTACGACCGCCGGGGGCAGGTTCCGGTCTGACCAGCGGTCAATTCCGGGAGAAAATGAAGCCAATGAAGTGGTCATTGGAGGGTTATGTTTCCCGGGAGGGTAGGGGGTGAGGGGGAAGCGGCGAGATCACGTTTGCTCCTGCGGCACAGCCTCGACATCAGTTGAGCCCAAAACGAGGGCGTTGCGCGCGCACAGGTCGTCTATTTAAAGGCTGATCAGGACGAAATTACCCCACGCCGTATCCAATGGTGTTTGCTTTAGAAGTGGTAATTGAGAGCGAAATGGACGGGCGAGCTAGTCGCCTGGTCACTAGAGAGGTCTATTAACGCCTAAACTGGGAAGTGGTGAAGGAAAATAAGCCAGCCAAGACCAATCAGGCCTGAAATCACAGTTTGAATAGGTGTAGGATGTATAACATTCAGGCTCAGGTTTTCAGTTGTAATAAAGAACATGTGTTCACCGTCCAGAGGTGGGTCTGCATCTTTGGAACGGGCCTAACTTTCGAAATAACATGAAGCAAAGAACGAATCCCAAAGCATTAACTGCGGTGTTCATGCTTGAAAACATTTTGCAAACTGAAATACTCCAAAATATGTTCCAAAAGTCTGGCTTCAGTTGTACACCGTGTTGGTTGCATGGGTTTAAACCATAAAAAGTAGCTTAGCTTTCACTAGGATTTCATGAAAATGAGGTCATTTCTTTTAATTACACACAACGATCCACCACTGTCCATGTACAATAGTGAACTTCGGTTATGTGCAGGAAAACATAAAAAATGTTATGGAAACTATTGATATTGTTCATTAACCTATTCGTCTGTTTGCTTCCAGCAATCCATGGTTTCAATGTGGGCGGAGTATTGGACAACATTCTATCTCTATCCCCTGGTAAGTTCATAACAATTACAAATCCCAACCTGAACAAGAACATAATAATTGCAATAAAAAGTAGTCCAATAAAAAACATTTTCATGTCCTTATGTTATCATGTCTCGTAAATAATTAACCAATTTTCTGATTGATTTTAACAAGCCTGTCGTGACTAATTCCGTGTGTCTAAGTGGTTAGCATGGTATAACTATGGGAAAAGTCCCAAATGTGTACACATTCTGATTTGTGATCGGTGATTCTTTAGAGTTTGCACGCAACCTCTGCGTGATTCCAGCAAAGCGTTCCCCACTGCGGCCCACCTGGCTCTGATCTTTAGAAATATGATTACGCAGTACTAAAGGGTTATGTAAAAACAGTACTGGTTATTCTTTTCCAGATCTCTCCATCGTGGTTATTGTTTTAGTCGCTATGGTAATTGCCTTCGTTATCCTCATCGTTGGAGTTTTCTGTTTGCGGAGGTGAGCTATCGTTACTTATACAATACAAAAAGATCATACTTGTACTATTCTGGGGAATATTAATAGGTTCCTGACGTTATGTAGCATACGTATGAGGAATAGGCCTATAGGTAAACTAAAGCACATAAATAACATTGAAATTCTTTTAAATATTTAATGAACCGTACTAAAGACGACTCGCAAATGCTAAAAAATAGGGTTCACGTTTAACCAACATTGCTATTAAACAACAGGGGCGGATCGAGGGGGGCGGGGGGGGGGGCTTGCCCCCCCCCCCCTCCCCTGTTAAATCATGTTTAAAAAGGGGCCCCCTCCCCCGTACATTCATGTTTTTGCCCCCCCCCCTCTACAAATTCCTGGGTCCGCCCCTGAACAATATAGACTTTCACGTTCTTTATAATCAAAACCGTGTCATAAGCCATGCAACCTTTGTATATGCTAAAACACGCCAATAATTATATTAATCACACTATATTGGTGTTGTTTAGGAAATGGACACGTGCTACAACATCTCGACCACGTGGTGTGACAGCCGGTAGCCCCAGTCACCGCGTGGATGTGGGTGACGTTAACAAAAACAGTACCCTGCTCAACCCAGCCCTAAACGGGGGCCACAATTACTTCAGAACCTGGGAGCTCCAACGTCACAACAACGGGGGACGTCATCAGAACCCCCACGGGTACCCTGAAACAGCCACCATGGCTTCAGAGACTCTACCCCGTGGGTCGATGACGTCACCAGATGACGGGCAATATGGCGTCCGCTATGTCGAGCACGTTTATGAAAGCCCGACGTTCCACCGGAAGGACATACACGAGGCCGACGATCCTGCGCAATACTATGAGTTGGATCCGGAAGCGGAAGTGTTCACGCCGAGGCATATGGGTGTGGAACAGCGAGGCCCCGCCCCTACGCCCTTAGCCAATCAGAGGTGCTCGTATCCTGGGACCAATGCGCATGAGCAGCATATGAACACAGCGGGAAACTACACGTCATAACTAGGGAGAAAATGCTATGGGGGACCCTTAATGAAGAGTAGGGCTATTTAGTATTCATGGAGCTATTTTCTTTACGCAGTGGATCTAAGGCAATGCAACAGACAGGATATATAGGACGCAGTGTGGCATGAACGCTGGCTTGGTTTTTGGCCTCAAGTCCACTGGATGCCCTAAACATACAGACACAATCTATATTTTCTGTGTACATACTTATTTTGTATATAAACTTTACATGAACATAATATTATTGAGCAGTGTATTCATAAATGCTTTTGTTAAATTCGCTTTGATTCCGTTGAGGAAACTTATCAAGATGAAAATAGACTCCTACCCACAAACGCCAACTGTAGCTCCACCTTGTGGGTGGTAAATGAAATACTGTAGGGGGCGCTACAAGCAGTAGGCTACTGCCACCTAGTGGACTCAACAGATATGCGAAACCTTCCTGAAAGAATGTTGTCGGTATTTCACAAACTATCCATATGATTACGTTATAAAGAGGAGAAAAATAGAATTGTTATTAATGCGTTTTCATGATAATACTGACGAAGAAACACTGGTTAAAGACTCAGTGATTCGAAAACTACAAAACCCCTTCCATGTGACTTATAATGAAACTACTTTGAAAAATAATACACACTTTATGGTTTTTCGTGACCACACCTGGGATTTGAACAAAAAGGAACAAGAATATATAAAATTTAAAAAACACACCCCATTTACAGTTTTTTCTAATCATGAGAAAATACTTGTTCACCATTCAAACTACAAAGCTTGAGCAGTGTACTGGTAAGCTCACATGTGTAATGTGATTTCATGTATTCATAACATGAAGATGATAGTATAAGTACATCTCCCTCGGGGAACAGAACTTTTGTACAGCTTGTTTCGATAATAACTAAACTGCCAAATAGATCCAATCCTTCTCTTTAAATTTGGACCAAATATCCATTCAGAACCATGCATTCATATAATATAGACTACTTTGAAACTGAAACCTAGAAGACGAGAATAATAACTACCTAATTATTGAACCAAAAGCTTTTTGTGAGTCCATATATGATATGCCTGTATGTTCATAATTATATGTTATTCAACAGAATTTGAATGCGTTGTTTCTGTATAAAGCCACTAGCTTCACACTTGAAGATGGAATGAACTAAGAATGTAACACAAGAAATCGTGATATAAAAGTGTACATATTATAGTGTATTGTATGTAAAGTGATATTGTACAATAAAGCTGTGCTTTGACACATTTATAACCATAACAATGTTGTTAATAATGATTGTATTTGAATGTATTTGATTGGAAGTAGGCAGTGGGTGACGAGGGTACCTACTGTGTAAGGGTGGCACAAGTCAAAGTAGGCAGAACATGAGGGAGAGGGCGGTAAAACATATCGTAATTCTTTTTTTCTTTTTATTCAAACATCTCTTCATTTACACAAAATTCTTCCGATGCAGGTGAAATAACATAAATATCATAACATAATATACAAGATGACCGTAGTAATGGAAATCAATGAAATATGTATACACAAAGTTGACACCACATTAACTCAGTATCTCAATACTTCATCACACTTTGTTGGAGTTCCTCAATGTAACTGTCTTAAATCAATATGACAAAAATAGTACCTGTTACCACAGACAATTATCATAACTTTGATACAAAACGACCTGCCTAGATAGCTCAGTTGGGAGAGCGTTAGACTGAAGATCTAAAGGTCCCCGGTTCGATCCCGGGTCTGGGCAGCCTTTTAGAATAGCTGAGTTCATTATGTAAAAGAAAAACCGAGGCTAGTTCTCTTCTGATAATCATTGCTTGCATTATTCGAACATCAAGTTGGCCAGAGTTATAATAACCTCTTCTTTACCAAGTCCAAGAATAATAGTAGGCTATGTATACTATGGGGATTTAACCAAGTAACGCAAAGGGACATTAATTATGGAAATTAAAATTATAAAATTGAATCTACAATATAGAACTGAGATACCTGCACGACACAATTAACGTCATTCATAGACATTTGAAATAATTATTTCTCTCAGAAACAGTCTTACAATTGTCCATATTGTTAGCTATAGTTTGTTTTAATCAGTTATTTACCAGTAAACTGGCCGAGAATTGGTTTTCTCCAGTATTCCTTCTCAACCAGTCATAATGATGCATGTATGTCGAATCTCAAATGGTGCCTGAATCAATTGCAGTTTTTTTAAAACAATTATTATTCTTACAATGATATCATAATGACCCTTGACCACAGGCAGACACTGCCCATGACACGTGAAGGTGCATATAATTTGTGTAGCGATACCTGTTGAAGGTTGTAGATGAAAAACCAAAGTGCATCCATAGTTAAGGAGCTGTTCCAAAGCCTGATGGGGGTATGAGACCGATTACTGACTGTAGTACGCTGGAGGCCAAGTCAGTAAATAATTTGTGATGATATCGTAGAGGAGTTTAGCTACAAATAGGTGGATGATGTTTTAGCGATTTTAAATGAGGGCGATTACATGACTGTAGTTGATATAAAGTCAGCTTACAGAGCAATACCTATGCGATGGGAGTTAGGAGGTAAAGAAATAATTATGCCAGAGATGTTTTTAATATTCAGGCGGTCAATTATCTGGACGATTTCATCGTCATTGGAAGCGATTACCAGGAGGCCGAAAAAGCACAGAGAACTAGTGCCTGTCATAAAATTGTTGAGATATCTAAGTTTCTATATATCTTGGGGTAAGGTGACCCCTCCATCCCAGGTCTGCAGGTATCTGGATCTAGATATAGATACTATAGAAATGGAACTGAGACTGCCAAAAGACAAGTTAAAAATATAATTTTCATGGTTGAAAAATTTCACAAAAAATCTACAATCTCATTGACGGGGGTAGGACCCACAGCAGGACATTTTCTGATCTATATATAAATAATTGGTTTTCTCCAGTATTCCTTCTCAACCAGTCATAACGATGCATGTATGTCGAATCTCAAATGTGCTTGTATCAAAGCATTTCCTACATTTTTAGACAATCATATTCTTACAGTGATAGCACAATGACCCTTGACCACAGGCAGACACTGCCAATGCCACGTGAAGGTGCATGTGTTGTTGTCCTTTTCCACCAGATGGCAGTAGGCTCATAGTGCACCCTTGGCAGGTTTTACAAGTCATGGGAAATGCTTCCACACACGCACCAATCGACTGGATACTACTATTGCGATAGCTGTTGTAGCCATTTTTATAAATATCATGATCAAGGTGGAAAAAAGCCTAAATAAGTGAAACAACGCCATGTAAAGAATAATCTCTATTTAGAAATGGGCTTACATTTATTTCCAAAGCTGCAATACAGGCCTTTCAAAAAACCTTATAATCTTTTTCTTTTTAGGATTGTCAATCAAGCTGCAATACAGACATTTAAAATAACCTTATAATCTTTTTCTTTTTAGGATTACCATTATTTGCTTGAAAGTGAATAAACTAGTTAAGTTATAATCATATGGTAAGCATTATTGCTCAATTAATCAGTTTAAATACGTATGATCCCTGCACGTAAATCCTTTTGTCATTGCTGTCACCTCGAATTAATTGAAATACTGTTAATGCCGTGTATCTATACCTTAACACCGTTGTTGAATACCTATAGGGAAAAACATTGTGATAATTATTGTGGTACAATAAAAAACACAATATATCCTACACGCTACAACTTCATTCCATGTAAAAACAAAATGTTGGTGTTATTATTCTTTTCCATTCTAACGTAACAATCATAAAGAAATTGATGGGTTTAGACTATAGTTAAGTCATCCACAGACGTCTTCTACCGTGGACGTAACAATCATTGTACATCAGCTATATCTTATATTTGAATAGTACAGGCCTATGTATATTCCCTTACCAAATTCTTAGCTATAGAATGGGGAATATAATGTCAGCATTGTTGCAGCAGATAATATTATGCAGGTTACATTCCCTTTTGCGTGAGATGCAAAATAATAATCAAAGCTATAATCCCCATGGCCAATGGCTTTCGGGGACAAAATTCCCTTTTAAAACCAATAGTCCCTAGATGGAAAAGGAATATAGAATACCCTACCGTGGTATAATTATCACACAAATAATAATTATAACCTTCGAAACTCTAGGAATCCCGCGACCATCGGCATAGGTCTTCCTATGCTAATTAACTGAAGGGTGCTGTTATAATATTCCCTAGAATTGAATATAAAAAAAAATTATGATTTCAACCCTTATTAAAGTAGAAGTTTAAGCATAAAATTAATGCAAAATAAAAAAAATTCCGAAACTCTTCCTTCCTCTGCTCCGGATCCTTTACACAAACATCCTTTACATCAAGTGCTGCCATCTGCAGTATCATATTGTCTCCAGCGTAGATGTAAAACTGGATTCATTTCATGCTCTAGCAAACAGTTTGATCATCATATTTTACGAAGAAAATGTACCAAACTCTACTTAATATTCCTACAATGCTTCACCCCCGGGGGCTTGACCATTGCTATACCAGAAATACAGGCAATATGTAACTTTGCAGCAAGGACTTCTTCAATAGGCTAGGTAGTAAGGGAATTTCAACCGACATAGCCATCAACTGGTAATTATCTATACCTTCACTAACATTCTTGAAATTTCATGGGCAACAATCAGAATACTAATATAGAATAATAATAATAATAAAAACATCTACACCGTTACTGATTTTAACAGCGTCAAAAGTTGATATACCTAGCAGCATAATATGATATTATAATCCTGATGAAGGTCTTTGCCAACCGAAACATGTTGATTCGTACCTGACTATTAAGTAATAAAAACAACCTTGAGACGATCAAGTGGAGTTGGGTTTGATACAGTTTATTTCACTTTTACTATAGAATAAACAACTTATGGTAAATGTAATATAAATATAAATTAACTGGTTGCATTATAATTCTATTCATCATAAATTCTGGCACCAGTGGCTCATAACAAATAGATTATTATCTTCATAGGCTCAACTTTTCTACCCATCATTTGAAACTAAATTATTTCGTTTATAATCTGTATATATATACATATTATATGACATGTACACGGTATGCATACAAAACATACTACAAGATGTGCAGAACTGCTATATTTACCTACCTAGCAGCTACACAGATTCTCAGCAGTAGAGCTCATATAAAGCTCGCTATTTCCAAACATATAAGTTTATATCAACATCTAATAGGATGGCTTTTCCTTTGCCTCCTCCGCACAAAGAAACAGTGCAGCCCATCCTCAGGGTTCTATCTCCTATAGATTCCGTATGAATTTTCACAAAATATAAAATTCCTCCTATTTGCAAAAGTCATATCAGGGGGTGAGCCAGGCGGCGATGACAACTGTTTGATAGCGGAAATTGGCAGCGCCAGCCGAGGGTAATTCGAACTCATCCCATTTGTGAGTTTCACTTTGCTTGGTATGATATAGTGGGATATTCAAAACCACAAGGAAATGTACAGAAATGTAACTCCCCCTGCTTCCAGAGCTAATCTTAATGCCCAGGCCCCGCTCTCGAAATATCTCATTAAAGGATCACATGTTACGAGATCCGGCGAGAGATGGCATCTAAGCAAATACCATAGACTTCATCAATATATGCACAGAATCGTGTTGAATACCCTTTGTTAAGGTCTGAAATTAATTCCTCAGTTTCAGTTGGTGTTGTGTTGATCCTGGCATTTGGTGGAACTTAAAAGTGCTCTCGCTATATCAGGGAAAGCAAAAGCTAAATTCAACAAAAGATGTCTGCAGACAGTTGCAATATCAACAATAAAACAAGTAAATCAAAATGGTTTTTTTCTTAAGATTTGCCTTATGTGAACTCTTCCCGTCAAACTTGTAGCACTCATGAGGAAATTTAGGATTGGATATTGGAATACGCCACTGTAGTACGCTGTGGTGTTGTACTAACAGGGGATTTGGTTTTGCCCTCAGATCATTTTATATCACTGACCCCTAGCTATATATATACGGAAACTGAACGGTTTTAAAGCCAAATCTGAGGATCGCTGCAGATATAATGTTATCCTCGGAAATAGGCAACGGTGTATTGCGCTTCTATTTAAAGGCAATCCAAGTTTTTATGTAACTGAATTTTGTGAATTGAAATAACTTTCTATATAGATTTTCAAACGATCTTTGGTAATGGTTTAGTATAAACCATCAAAACTAACTGACACCTAGCTTGACTTCCATAGTATAATATACAACAGACATATTATGCCTGTTGTCAGCAATATTTGTTAAATAAAGAAAACAATAATTATGCATTATATTGTTGTTGTGGCACTCAATAAATAGCAGGGAACAAGACCAAACGTCTTTTAACTTAACCTTAGTTTCATAGCATATATCTAACCAAGTCCATGCTTAGACTTTTTATATAACTTCCTGGCATGTTACGAACATCTATGATTGTAACTAAGTCATTCATCACCGTTCAAATATAGTCAATCCCTCAGATGACCCCTTTTTGGAACCATCTCAGTCAGATAATGTCACTAGTTGAATCACCCATCATGCATTGCTGCCTCCTTGAGTATCCCTCGCTGGTTATTCCCGTATACCTACACTATAATTACTATACACGCCAGGAACCATCTCATCGGATGAGGCGTACGGGTAATAGTTCCAAAGGGAAATATAGAATTCATGAAGGACAAAACAACCCAATAAAAAAAACTAGCGTGTCTGAGATTAAGAGGGGCTGAAAAAATACAGACGGGTCCTCAAGGGGGCACTAAAAGGGGTAGTATCTATGTCCTGGTCCAAGTTATGAGTTGTTCATTTGGGGTGTTGCTCCTTGTTGTATGGAACAAACATCAATTAACGGAGAATTACTTCTATGATGTTTCGTTAGTAATGTATCATTAAAATGGGCTTGTATGACAGCTGAATATCTGTGGGCATATAGAAACAAACGTGAGTAAACTTTAACGAATAGTATAGATAATTATCGAATGATTGTGTGGAAATAGAGATTGTGTGTAGGATAAGCATTAAGCCCTTGAACAGATGTGGAATTATGAAAAGCCACTAGAATTGTCTCAGACATGATAGATACGGAAATATGACCTTTATATTGCCACAAGCTTTCCCATTCCGATTAAACCTTAACGAAATTATTCTACATTGTACCTACATTCGATTAGAAAAACATGACACATTCTATATTTCTTTATGTTTTAAGGGAAATGCCCCAATGAGAAAGGGAGGCAAATACCAAAGGAACTCCACATCAGTGTTTAAGGTAAACGTTCACTTTATTTCTTTTCAAATTAGGTCGCGTATATGTTAATCTTAGGCCAGGATGTGCATTGGTGTGAAACTTTTAAAGTCAGGAACCAAGAATGTAGAGTTGTCCAAAAGAGGCTGCAGAGGCCCAGTGTTCTCCCAATAGAAGGATTGCGTGTTGACCGTAGGCTGTAGGCTGTGGACCAAGGAGGGGAAACTGGGGAGGGGGGGGGGGGGACTCGTCCTGTCTTCTAAAGAGGAATGTATCTAAGAAAAAAACAAGTACCTTTTTAAGAATTACAGACTTAACAAAGTTGATTACAGTTTCATTTTGTTGTATATAAGGTAGGGCCAAAAGTGGATTTTCAATAAAAAGTTGATAAAACCCAAAGCCTTTCAAAACAGATTTGATTTTTTTGGTAGATACATGTTGATCCCATTTTAAAGATCTAGTGACCCCTTGTCTATATCTTTCCACACGAAGCAGCCAATTCAATGCTTCACTTAAAGACCCACTCCTAAAAGGGGAACAGCCCACTCCCAGGAAGCTTTAAGCCTAAACAGGTCCCCACTCTAAACAATCAATGTAGGAGTTTCAAGGAATTTACCCGAAATCCAGGATTTCTAAAATACTCATGTATCTACGCTTTTATCTCAAGATTTTGGTAATCTTTTCCAGCAACTTTGATTAGCAGAGTTATTACTTTGGTTAATGAAATAACTTTTGGTAAGGAAAGTTATAAGGTTAAGTGTGTGTACAATAATGCACTTGGAATAAGAACTGCACGCAGCCTATTCCCAGACGTCATAATAATTACTTTTCACATAAACTGATTCGTGTCCTGGAAATAAGACCATAGACTTAAAGAACTGAATTATGCAGCAGGTGCCGGTTCAAAGAGGGCTTTGTAGAAATCGGAGCCAGACTTATCAAGTATACGGCAGCTTAAACATTTAGGATGCTGCTAATATCATTTATTCAAAGTTGGCTCCGCTGAGTAATACCTTTTAAATGCAAACATAATTTGCAATAAATTACTCCTGTTTTATACTATAGTGTTTCAATTTCAGCCGAAGTACAAACATGTATTAATGCTTAAAACATACATCCATGTTCAACTGAAAAAGGCAATCTCAATGATGCATAAACAAGTTCTGATTGGAATGCGATGCATCTATCCTCGAGGCACATGCAACCGTAGAAGTACTAGTTCTAAGTAATATGCCCACTTGAAATGTCATTAGAATGACAGCACCTACATTTTATAGTTATTTCTGTAAGTCCGAAAATTTGTCCCACTTTTCAGCCAAGTTTCATCACGAACGACACATATTCAAAAATACTAGGTGAAATCAGAGTATAGAAGTGGCCGGATGGAGCTACGACACTCTCTAGAGGCTGCATAAAATGTAGATTTTAAGACTCAGATTCAAGGTGTAAACTAATCCGATAATGACGCAGAAGCCGACTTAATCCTCAGCTTATTAATCAAATCATGAGTATAGTATCCTGGGCGGAGGCGGCAGGCCGTCGTCTAGCTATCCGACTCAACCACTCTGGGTGGGGAGGTAAGTGGTGCGACGTGTCTCCAGTGAATTGATCCTAAACAGCCCACCCTCCCACCTTTCAGGTGGCCCTAACACAGTAACGGCCCACCCTACCACCTCTCAGGTGTCCCTAACGAGGTAAGCGTCTGCCCCCATCAGGTGGCGTCTTGCGATAAGTGCGCCTCTGGTGTCACAAAATGGAAACACTCGCGATCGCAGCGAACCTGGCGGCGGCGAGAAATGGCGGGAAAGTCGGGGCGGCAGACGACAATCAACCCGAGAAGAAAGCATTGCAGCGTCACTGTGACGTCTACGAGTTGTTTGCCGGGAACACTCAAGATCCGAAATCGGCCATATTTGGGAAAGCTACAGTAGGAAAGCAAGGGAGGAAAATGTATTATAAAGGAATAGGAGTAGTTGGCATGCAGGAATAAAGTGGTGCAAAAATAACAAACACTAAAGCCACATTGATCTGGAGTGCGTTGCTGGGTGCGTCGGCAAATGGGGCTGTCCCTTCCTTGGGCTGAATAACTGACACGCAAAAAACGACCAGAAGATCTTTAGAATTTGGCTTCCATCTTTTATTGTGGTGTGGTTAACGGCGATGGGAAGGAGGCGCCAAGCCATCCATCTTCATTATCGCCGGGCACCAAACAATGGTGAGACAAGGGAAAGTGCCGAATTATCGCCCAATTTGGTTAATCTTCAGAGTCTCATGCGGCCCATGGACTGCTTAACCAAAGGCAATGGTCCTGATCTTAGTCTGCCTGTACAATAGCATCTCTATCATGTGTTTAGTACTCAAGTTCCATTAAAGATTCCGTGATATCAATGACAGGCTGTGTTACAATTTTAGGGGTAGCAGACAGATTTAACAATTAGATTCCTTTCTGCTTAGAAATGTTTCGAGAAGCTCTGCTTATGCTGTTTGCCTAAGCTGTGGTAAGATATAGATGGCCTTATACGCTAACTGATACCTATCTGCATAGCATACATAGAGAGAGCTTTCTTACATTCTCTTTTGTTATGATAGCACAATAGCTATTCCACGAAGAGAACAATACAAGTACATATGCCTATCGATATGATATCAACATGATAAGAATAATCTAAGAAATCGTAGGAAATAGAATCTTTTGTTAGAGGTTGTTTGATTTTACGATGGGAATACCAAGGTGATGATAACTAAATAAAAATATCATATTGCTTTTTGAAGGAAAATTATTTTCTTTAGGTTCTGTGTGAAGGGTAATTAAAACACAGTCTGGTTGATTGGAAAGTAATGAACAATGATCTTGACCTGGCTTAGGCAACATTGCATAGCCCGAAAAGGCCAAGGACTAAATTGAAGCATTTTCCCAGTATGAGCAGCCGGGTGAATACAGTACCAAGGTGAGTTATTACACGTGTGCTTTACCATTGAAATCTATGGGCTACCTGACGGCTCAAAACACCTAATGCATTGGCCGCGGTCATGCCTTGCAACCTGTGAATTCCTCAGGGGTCAGTGGCGGTAGGGGGTGTGGGAGGGAACTCCTGTTCTCTGCCTATAGCTTGAAACTGACATGCTACTAAGTAGGGGCACCCCAACCCCCCAGCCCCGCTACTCTCACTTCATCTGCACGCATACCATCTACCGGCTAGGCTCCTTGAGGCCTATCCCTATGGGTACAAACATCCATTATAGCAGCACCCTGCAGGACCCAGCGTCCCAGTCGGCCATGGCGGCCATATCTTAGCCTCCGTCTGAGGCGCCCCCTAGCGGATTTCACGGTCCCTACAGACGGTTACCATGGAGACTGGGCGATGATTCGGTAGTCAGGACGTAGCTCGTGACGCATGGGTCTGGTGTTGACGTACGGATGTTTTAACCCTTTAAGAATATAGACAGAGATGTGGAGGTACAAACCGTCTGGGTTTGTTATATGGAGGTGGCGTTTTTATGACCGTAGCTGGATTCCATGTAAGGGGCCGTCCATAAATGATGTCACACTGTTTCAGGGTATTTTTAGACCCACCCAACCCTTGTCACACTAAACTTTCAGATTTAAACATGAATATAAGCTGACTTTCAGCCAGTGTCACACTGTTCAAACCACCCACACGCCCCCTTGTATGTGACATCATTAATTTTATGGATGGCCCCTAACATAATTATTATACTGTACTATTAAGAGCAAGTACTTCATAAGATAAGTAATGAAAGATGAGATAATTTAAGGAGAAATAGTTTTCCAGACATATCAAAAACAGGTTGCCTTTGTTGTGTTAATCTATTTACTACTTCATGTAGAAACATGTTCTTTCAGCAGCGTAACATAGGATATACAAAATATTGACGAATGATCTGATGAACAATGGAATACCATAATCAGACTTCCAAAACATAGCCATACATAGCAGGAAGAGGGAGTCAGGAACAGTGGGTGGGTTAATGTATAGACTGCAGTGCGGAGACAGGTGGATAGCTTGGTGTGTGTAACAGCTGAAAGGGTCTTAGGAGGATTAGTACTGGATCCTGAAGGCTTATCACAAGGTTGGTATAGGAGTAATTAGAGCTGCTGTCGAGTAACTTGTGTACAGTTACTTAATAAACAAAAACTCAAGACCAGCACATAAGTCACTAAAACACCCAGACTCCCTTAATATCAATACTCTGTCCCCAATCCCTATATCATAGTTAAATAGAGCTAACATGTTTATTAAAGGCCTTGATCTACGTTGCGATTTTGGGCCGACCAATTTTCTTTTCATGCATTTTTCACATATTTGGAATCAATTTTCCTGATGAAAGAACTATTTTTCTGATATGTTTTATTCTAAAGTCTCTGGAAAAGTGTATGTTGTATAAGAAAAATGACTATTTAACAAACCGATTTTCAAAATCGGTTCAAAATTGGCCCAAAATCACAACGTAGATCATGGCCTTTAGGAACGGTCATAATAAGATGTGGGAACGACCGAGTTAGGTTTAACTATAGAACGATACACGTGTGCACAATATAAAAATGTAGCTGGCAATTTACGATTACCAAACCAATTACAGTTGATAATTGCTCATGTCGTTTAAAGGTTATTAGCAGCTGATAATCACTTGTTCCTGATTCAGGTACAATTATATTTACTAAGATAACGATCAGTATTAACGTATTCAAACATAGCATGGATAACATAGAGGAAAAGCCAAGATATAACCTGAGGTTGTTTTAACTTTAGACTCAAGAAATTCTCAAGAAAGTATAAATTTGACTTTATCATCTAGGTTTGAAATATCGTGTAATTATTGTAAGGTTGGAGGACATCCTGCTTGGTTCTGTTTTGGTTGTTGTTATGCTATTTCTATTGCTCCCAATAACATAGCTGCAACATACTGCTGTGACATCTCAGTGCAATATAAAATTGCAATGTTCTGGCTATGTTTGTCAACCAAAAACAGAATATTATTGTTACATTCTGTATTGGTTGGGTCTTACCCTCATAAAAAACCAACATTATGATAATAATTATTCTGATTAAGTTTGGTGAGTTATTAACCTCAACACAAATACCTTAACTTTTATATGCCATTTAATTAAGTAACAGACTGATCAAAAAAGTATAGTTGCAGAAAGGTGCTGTTTTGTTGCAACTTGGCCGGGCCTCCCTTTCATATGCCCAGCCCCTTCCCTTAATGCCATCTTAAGATTATATCCTCACTACAAATTCCTCACTT
The DNA here is from genome assembly GCA_936440205.1 of Lepidonotus clava. Taxonomy (NCBI): domain Eukaryota; kingdom Metazoa; phylum Annelida; class Polychaeta; order Phyllodocida; family Polynoidae; genus Lepidonotus; species Lepidonotus clava. The sequence goes on from OW387147.1 coordinate 20,812,205, forward strand.
TTCAAAGACTTCCCTTAAATTTAAGGCCCTGCCACTGCAACATCTCAGACTATCCCCAAAGGTTTGTTTATATTTTAAGCCTTACCTTCGCCCTGTACATAATTGATGCAGGCCAGCCGTGATCATATATCAGAAGTATATACTCTAAGCCTGGTGAACAGTTTTCACGGTACATTTTCCTTGTGCATGTAGCAGCAGCCCAACATGCGATAGTTACATGTCAAAGGCCATATTATTATACTACACCTTGGTACAATGAATGCAACAAGTGAATTAGAATCAACACATCAACGCCAATTCTTCACAAGTCATTTCCCTAAGTGAATGACCTCTAAAATGGTATAGTACACTGTCGCGTTGTGTAAGATTCGGGTTGGACAAGGTGTGTCAAAGTGAATCATTCACCTTAATTTTATCCAAATGTTTGCAAATAACTTATCCAACGTGAAAGCCAAAGTAAACTTTTTCCCCCAATATATTACACTTTGCACTTGGATTCGCTTTTGATATTCGGGTGGGCCAAAATGTGAATAAAATAATCTCAACACGAATCAAACAGTATAGACAGCAGTAGTATGAGACAGCATTTAGAGTAAATTTAAGTAGAAATTAGAAAAAATGAAATATTGGCTTAAGCCCTTCATAAACACATGTCACCTTTGGAAAAGGATTTGAGATTCTCTATAACGTTATACAATTGAGAGTCTAAAGATATCCACAAAACAATTATGACACAACATCAATATAAACAAGTGTATAAATTTGTTCAGCACTTGTTAATTGTAGCTGGTATTCCTTGCATCTCACCAAACACTGAGTCATGTCCATTTGATTTCAAACGGAAAATGAAGATTGAGACTGATGAGTCATGAAATCTGCCAACTTTATCATGTCAGAGAGTACATGTCGCCAACGTCATACTTACTCTTCCATATAGCAACTGGTTTGCTATGCCAAACTATACTGGAAGATAATTAGGGACAATTAATACTCATTAAAAGCTCTAGATTAAAGGCATGTTCATCATGCATGTTCATCATGCTGTGAAAGGTATTGTTTTTGAAGCATATCAACTTAATTAACTTCAAGTGAAGCTCGCATGGAATATAAGTCCTTTGGCTAAAGTGTTTTTTAAAGGATCCTTTCTGATGTGTGATGTATTCAGAGACTATAATGCTCTCACATTACCCTAATTATGAGATTGTGGACTTCACATCGAGATTAACGTGCATGCTTATTGGACCGCTTTCTTCCATGAATAAAAGTCTGACGAGTCTTTTCTGCCTTATAGAGAAGGTTTTGTAAGAAATCTCCATCACCATTGACAAGAGGAATTATCAAAACAAAAGAAATGTAAGAATATTTTATCCTACAATTTCCCATGGAATATCTCAAAAGGCTTCTCGTTCCACGAGAGGGCATAGCTCCAACCAGCATCAATTATTACTGTAATTATTAGATCATGTTCTTGACTTATGCTATGAATAATATCAATAGCCTATGCCAGATATTACATAGATTTTATTATATATGATTCCATATTTCTTATTTACATTACTCCTTTGTTGAAAGGGCAATTCCGACAGTTGAAATTAACTAATTTTTAGTTTTCTTTCCTTATACTCTAGTGTGAATCCTGGAAGAGTGCATAATTCACAGCCTGCCATAAATTTTTCTCTTCGAGCTTTAGCTAATACATTGTAAATAACTTACACTTTTTGACGGTAAAATATAAGGATAGACTCAAATAGCTTAAAACAGGGAAAGAAGAACGAGGATGCAAACATACTTAATCATTCTTTTCATCGCTTTACTTATGAGATACCCCTCCACATAATCATTTTCTTCTGAACCATTAAAAGCAGGACAAGTGAATGCTGGATAATGGGTTGAAGATTTTTACATAGTCTGTACAAAAGATAATTTACAGCACAGTAAAGAATACCTAAAGACGTACCACATCTCATACATATGCATCAACTTTGCTTTTTATTTTAATTTGCAAGTGAATGGTGAGATATATCTGTTTACAGACTGGATGGAATATTGAGTCTATGTAGATCAGTAAAGGACTATACACGTTTTTATCTTTTTTCTTTTTCTTATACTAACATGTCTATACAGTACAGTACATTTAGGCCAAATAAGTACTGAATCGACTTCTCAGTGCGCAGTCCCTCGGTGCAACAGACCTGAAGTGGACAAACGTTGTAGTAGTCCATATCGGTAGACTGTAGTATCATCCAAATCCGCCAGTCGATCAAACTAGTATGCAAGGCACAACAAGGTCATGGAAGGACTACCATCATGGCTGCTGGTCCCTGGTTGGTTCCCTTGACAAACATGATCAGCACCAGTCGTGTTATTTCACGGCCAGTTGACCTGATTCTACCGCCCACAGCGCCACCTAACGAGCTGCCCCTAGCGCCCCAGGTGGCCAGGGGGAAGGTTGGGGGCCACCAGGGCAAGCCAATGGTCCAACAATGGACCTCGCATGGATTGTCTGTGTTTGCAATCCTTGAAATTGCATTTCCTTGACCTGGGTTCCTAATGCAAACCAGTTCTTTTTGTTTTTGATGGAATTTGCCCTGGATGAAGTCTGCCACGAATCTGTAATGCTGTGCCAGATTTTGTTTTCCACTTTGCCTCATGAAAATCACAAAAATAGAAATACTTAAACATAAGTAAATCTGGGCTACTATGTCTCATTATAGATATCTCTCTCAGTAAAAAGAACGGTAACAAAAATTGGGAATTGTCTTACAGAAAATCGTTGTGAACATCACAGACATTAAGTGACATAATGTGTAAATGGTAAATCGGGGGAGGGGGGGGGGAGGGCCAATTCCCCCCCCCCCCCCCCCAGTCTAGGCTGAGTGGATTTTTTCCCTTGAATAATCTATGTTTGTTGATTAGTACAAATCTGACATTATTTATTTTCACTTTTTTAGAGGGGATTTGGGTTGCCCCCACTAGATGACCGACTCTGGATCCGCCCCTGATTGTTGTAGGTGATCACCCCCCCCCCCTCCTGGTGGGGTACACGGGTCTCCAGGGGGTTGGGGCCAGACTGCAGGGGTAAGGGTGCAGGGCGTGGGTTATTAGCCACCACCACTGATGGCCTGCTCCAGGGCATGCCGCTGGACAGACCTAACTCCATCTACTCGGACACAACCGTGTGGAAGGACAGAGGCTACTGGTCTGTTGTCTGTCAGTGTATTACCTGAGATTACGGGCCACCAGCGGTACACACTTCACACCTCGTTTCTTTTCTTTTAAATTTTTATTTCGGTCAACCAGTGCAATTGCTAGTTTCTTCTTTTATAATTATGTCCTAATTCCTTTTCTTATAGCATGCATATCCATTGCGTTCTTCCAGATTGTAGTCCTCTCTATTATTCTTTGTAGCCATTATGCTGTAACAACTCATCAATATATTTATTCCAAATCAACACGTTAATAAAGCGACCTCTGCATATTATTCTAACGGTCAAACCTTTATGTTTTTAATGAGTTGTTCTCTTGTGATAATACTCACCGAATGTAGCGGATAAAGCGCTTTTCGACAGGAAGGCAGACCCAGAAAGCTGGACATATAGATATCAATTTCAGTTTACCTAAACTTAATACATAAATATCTTGAAATCATATATCCGTTTCCTTCCAGCTAGAAAAAATCAGGTCACATAATATAACATCACTGCCTCCGCTGATATACTGCACATAATACTAGACACTAGCTATATATATCTTTCCATCTACCGACTCTCATTGCATCCTTTCTAGAGACCTCACAGAGGAGGCAGTCTTTATGGAAGTCTCACAACCCTATTCACTTACAAGGATACAACTCATCCAAACCTCTAACTGCTGGAGGGCATTTGCAGACTCAGGGTGGGGGTCTCTGGCACAGCTGGGCTTTGGTTATTTTAAGTAGGAACTCTAGGAGGGTCTAGGCTCCTTATTTCACATCATCATACTGAAGGGCACCCCCCATGGTTGTGTTAGACAACCACCCACTCTGCCCCCCTGGATGGTAATGCTGTTGTTAGTGGTGCTACCAGTTGCAATAAATCCATGAAATTGGTTATGTTTATCGGACGTTCCTGATGGGTTATTTACTCCTGGTGGGGGAACACTGGAATGGGTGAACCTCAGAAAAGGCCATGATTATACCCTTGTATGAGAGCTGGTTCACTGGTACCAGATACTGCATGTATGGATTTCGTTTTTTCTTACTAGGAAATCGCAGATACATATATTTGTGAGCAGCTCTGCGATGATGAATGCAGAACAAGTATCAGGCCTAGGCTTCCTAAAAATGAAAGCAGCTTTCAAGTACTCCTATTAGAGGCTGAGTTATGGGCTTCTGAACATTATGACAACATTAATTCATAAATAAATAACTTGACAACTGATACAGTCGAAGGTAGAAACATTTAATTATCAAGTGAATTATGAATTGCATAAAATCATGATGCGGACAAAGTATATTTTGCAAATATATCTATATTAATACTATTTACATACCAATATTCTGCAAAGTTTAACAGTTGTAGTAACCAAATAGTAACTACTGTGTACAGTTGCTGGTATAATTTCAAAGTTTCACATCAAAGTTGCTTTCATTCTGATCACAAGCCTTACACAAGGAATAACCTTCCAAGAAAATGAAAGATCCCTTTGCTTTAACCATGGGCTTTGTTCATGCTTATTACATAATGAAAAGTAACACCTAATTCATATCACTGACGTGAATGTATAATGACGGTGACCTTTGAGCTGTTTATCATTGCATTTCATTTAGGAGTCTCTTTGAAATCCTGGTTGTCCAACGTCATACTTAATTGAGTTAGATTACCGAAACTGTATTTCCATCTTGTTATACTTTTGAGAATCTCTTTTATGACCTAATCTCTAATACTTATTGCTCTTATAAATACATTCATTGAGTAGCAACTACCAAGAAAGTCGCCGTTATTTTGACATTCTCATCAAACAACATTCAATTTAGAAAATGATAGACCCAAGATTTATATCTGTAGTTGGGCGTAGAGGCAATTCACATTATTCATAATTAAGTTTCGTCCATTGTACTTCTCACTGACTAATAAGTTTCTGACAAAAGTTACAATGTATTGTTTGGCTAGAGTCCAAAGCGCCATGCATGATGAATGATGTGCACATAAGGGAATTCTCCGTCATCCATAAAAGTCACGCCAGAAGTCTCTAAAAGTGTTAAATACATTTACAATTTGCTCAATGTTACATGAGTCAGTGCTATTTATAATGAGCTGAAGTTAAGGTTGCAAATACATTAACACAACATTACATTGTTAACGAAAAACCAATATGCGTCACAGTTTATTTAGCTGAGAGTGAATACATTCGGTGAGCAACTCATATTAAGCTTAGATACCCAGCTCCTTTGAGGGAGAGCTAGTTTGTATTGCTCCTGTTGAAAGTAATCTGAACCATTCCAGGGTCTAACTCAGCCATGTTTGCCATTTAGCGCTGCTCCCAACAATGGCGATTGCTGCATTATTCAGGTATTTACAAAGTCGGCGTCCATATTCAAAGAGACAATGGTAGAATTGCAAAGCAAGCCCACTCCTAGGTTTCCACACTGGGAAAGAAAAATGCATGTTCATTATTGATATTGTTTGAGAGTATTTTAGGTGTGAAATTGAAGCAACAACACCATAATAAACACGTGTTACCACGTTCCATGTAGGATAACAAAGGCAGATTTTTCCTATCATAGGGCTTATAAATACATATTATATTATAGAAATTGTTTTATAAATCAAGTTATTTCAATATATTAAGCTTATATCCTTTTTGTGAAATATAATTTTATTTTTACAGATGCCTGAAATATAACATGTTGCAAATCATAGAAGGCTGAATCTACACAGATGTAAAACTATACTCTGGCCCTTCAAGTTGTACCAGAACGATATTTTTTTTTACCATTGTGCTATCTTCCATCCAACAATAAAAACTAGATCTTCCTACTCAGTAGGGACAATATGACTGATGATCCGCTCCGAGCAGCTCCGAGCAGCTCCGAGCAGCTCCGAGCAGCTCCATGGCCATTCCTACTTCACTACACGCCATAAGGATGTAACTCTGAAAGAATGCACCCAGTCAAAGCATACTTGTAAGTAACAACAGATTCCTGGGATGTTCCAGGCCCGCGCACAGTGTGAGCAGTTACGAGCAGTTCATGAGTCAGTGAGGGAGCAGCTCAATCTATGAGTAACTCAACACAACACTTTGAGGATTCCAGGCGTAACAGGCGTATCTAAGAGCATGCCCTCTGCGTCCAGTGAAAGCCGTCCACAAACATCTTGTTACACTTAGATTCATCCGGACTTGGGAAATGGTCTGTCTGCAAATAAAGTGTCAAATTACGACTAGGGATAGGCCATGGAAGAGAAACGGAATCAATGAAACTGTAGGTTAAGGCCTCCCTTCGCTGACTTTGAAGCTTTAAACCCCCCAATTTCGAGTTATCAATACAAGATTCGAAGCGGTCACTTTAAGGTAAATGTGAAACCCATACAGAAACTACCCTATTATTACACACTTGTAATAATTGAAAAAAGAATTATAGAAGAAATAACTGTGTCCCAAATGAACATACATGATCGAGGAAAGGGTGTGCGGTATTAAGGCCCATGTTTGAACCAGATGATATAGAAAATTAAAAATAACATTCTAAGTGAATCCATTCGACAAATTCTTTGTTGTTACACCAAGTTAAATGAGTTATAAAACGCAAAAAATTAATGATAATTGTAAATGCTCTATTCTTTCAGGCCAGTCGTAACAGGCGCATGAGAAAATGAATGGGATCAACGGCCATAGTTCTGGTATTTGGTTCAGCCATAGAGGTAAGACACTGTACCGCTGATCTTTGGTTCATGTTAAGCCGGATCTAGTACTCAGTGTCTTATCTCTATTACAGGTTGCTGAGCAGCTCAATAGAATCGCTTCTAAATAGTGACTAATAGAATAAGCAAATGAATGAGACCACCTAACGTAATACAAGGCGCTGTAACCAGGGTAGAATGTGGCATTATAGAGAGGTTTGTTATATTCTAAACAAAACATCTGGAAAGATCGTCAACCAAATCATCTACTTTCAAAACATCTGAAAAGTATTAGGTCATTTCGGACCTTAGAAGGGATGGGCCAAATAGCCTTATCACCCCTTCCTTCCCATTTGGCCAGATTTTGGACATAGTTTGGGAATGAGTCAAAACCAAATAGCTTCTAAGAAGTAATGTGAGAACATCGCCTTTATTTATTTAAAGGGACACCTGTTTTAAGGAATGAGTAAGGTGTGAGAATATTCACTGTATGAGAACACATTATACATCCATTTATAACTCTTTTGAGCTCACAATACATTTGTAAATTTTGTAGTGAAACTGAAAGGCGGAAGGACATTGGAACCCACTCATTAATGACTCTTTACGATCCAAATTGTAACTTTGAAAGACTATACTGTTCTTTTAGGGCATCCTTATTGATATTTGAGCCTATCTGTAAATAGCTGGAACTCTGTCCCAACAGCCTTATTCGACCAAACACTGCCATAAATACTTTCACTGTTTGATTATTTCCAAATGTGAAAATAACACTAAATTCATCAAAAGCTGGGAGCAGTTATTAAAATCACACCGGCCGTAGCTTAGGACATTAGTTCTATTATTCTATGGAACACTCATCTAATGTTACGACAGCCGACCAACTCATAATCTCGATATTTCAAAAATAGGTATAAAAGTTGTTTATTGGACTTATTTTCTGTTTCACTCAATTTCTTGAGCTTGGAGGCAGAAGAATCGTAGTTTTCATGCAGGAAAGATTGTTTTATCCAAAGTTTACCAACCGTGCAAATATGGAATTTTGTTCAGATGAGACATTCATGCCACCCCCCTACCTCTTGAAATTGTTAATTCTTAAGAAAAAGGTCTTTGTGGTATATGTAAGCAGCTGGTAAGTGTTGTTTTTTTCTCGGAAAAAGACATAAGTAGTGTACGGAGGTTTAATTTATTTACTTGTGTGAGGGGGCTGACAAAGAAATCGTTAGAAATTTCTTGAAAGAATAAGTCTTGTGAAATTGAGGTGAGTAGGTAGCCCTAGCTGAATCTATACAACTGGTATAGAGGGTGTTTACACTACCAGTTTGCTATTACTTCCTTTTGAAAGGTCTTTGACCTGCGTCTTGTGAAATCCTTCAAGGGGCCAAAAGTAAATATATTCTAACTTGACAAGATTTGAAGTACCTCTGAAAGTCTCTTTTATGCTGAAAAGGGAGGGAGAGAAGCAAACAAGACAGATAAATCACATTTGGCGAAAATTAGCGGACAAGAAGCGCACATGGAAACGCAATTAAACGTTTCCGGTTCTGATCGTTTTAGGCTCTGCAGCTATGTCCTTGAAAAAGAAAGCGTTAATTTAAAGAAGAAATATAAAGAGATGTTCAAATGATACTGTCCTGTTTGGAAACAATATACTTTTAATGAGTTCCTGAAATCGATAGGCTCGACTAGGCTCATTCATATCAAAAGAAGAAAAACTGCAAGTCGCCAATGAAACTCTTATCGTCGCAAATATCCCAAAATAAATGAACAAGCCAAATATTATAAAGATACTATCTGATGGATCAATTACTGGTAGCTCAGGTCATACATAAATGTTTCTATAGTTACTAAAACAGCCACGCAAATCAGCAATATTCAATCAGATTGAAAATCATAAGTGTAATAAGGCAGTGCATGAAAATGTTCTCATATAGGAGAGGTGTACATTTCAAATGAACTTTCTTTGACCAATCTCGATGTGTGTGGTAAGAGACAATGGTAACACAAGCCGGGTTGCTCTTAAAGTTGGGTTATAATAACACTGTCTTATTGTTCCAATAAACAGAAATATACAGTACGCAGCAATACTTTATTTTGAAATTAAAAGTGACTAGTCCTTATACGGAGGACTGAATTTGAATTACATATTTTTAAATTCCAATGATACCTTATTGATAATCCAAATCAAAATAATAATGCTCCTCGAGTCAAATCTTATGCAACTCTGTGCTCGAGCTCATGAATTTTAGATTCATAGTTTCGCCAGCAAATCCCTTTTTATCACTTAGCTTCAATTTCTACAATGGATTATGATTTAATGTTAGATTCATAATAACAACTAGTCAGGATACTTTCGAGGCGACAGGAAGATTGCTTTTTTATTTTTGCTCCAAGAATACTATCGATTACATTATTATTATTAAAACTGTGTTGATACTTCTAATGTCATATCATATGTGTGCGATTGCAGAAATGAGTAAAAGATACTCGCTGTATTGAGTTAAAATGTTGATTATAGAATCGTAATAAATTCGGCCTTGAGAGCGTAAATTTTTCAACTAGATTGCTCTTGTTCCCATTTGCAGCTGCCAAATGGATGAATGGTTTCGCCACATCAGAGAATGTGAATCAACAAAAAATGTGAACACCCAGTAATTATTGGTGATTGCCAAAGGTATTGGATGGCGCCAATTTTTGTACAACTAATGACGTCATTGAGCAACTATCTTTGTAAGGCCCATAATCTAATATACTCATGCCACGGCAGTTAATTTGCACCAGTACACATTGTTATCTTATTTTATGGCTAGGTCCATACGAACTAACTTGCAATTGAGGGCAGGGGAACCCTCACACCCTGGATTAAATGTCTATGATTTGTTAATGGTAATTCGGCACAGCGTTTCAACACGGTGGCAGTAACCGTAGGTGACAGTTTGAATAGCAGGCTCGGTTTCTAATTTGACTTGGCAATAAGGCTGTTGGAGAAGTTTGAAGTTACTGTAGTGGGAATGGCAACAGGCCAGAGGGTTATGGAATTAAAGGGCAAGGGAGGATAAGGGCCAGAGGGGAAGCAGCATTTGGAAGAGTAGTGGAGAGTATACCGGGAAAGTATAAGCCTCCGAGGCAAAGAAAGTGGAATATAGGAATGGAAAATCAATGTATTAGAATCAGGAAAAGGTAGGGTAGATCTAGAGGAAAGTAACGTGGCCATAAATAAAGACATGGACAGGTTTGAGGGTGTTACAAAGACTGTTAAGTGGAAGGAATATAGCACTTTAGATAAACAATACTGCATCCGCGTGGTGGTCTTCACCAAGTCGGTCTACTGATCACTGCTATTTAAAATAATCAGATGATTAGAAATATCAAGCATATTATAACTTTAAATATGCGGATTCTGTCTGAAATGATTGTACAACTTGATATGAATTGGGGGTGTAAACGCTGATGGATTCGACGATTTGCCGACTGTCCCGGAAACACCAAACGAAGTTTGAGTCGCTCCAGTGTCTATACGGCTTCGGGGGGAAAGGTTTGAAGTTTTCCTGTACAGTCGGGGAAAGGGACAAGGGGCAAGGGGCAAGAGGATGTGAAAAGGGAAAGGGGATCGACGCAGATTGGCAAACTGTAATAGCACTGGGATAAAGGACAACAACACGTGACGTGGTAGTTGGTGTAGTGCAGTGGAGCCTCAGCGACTTGTTTGACATTTGGTTACACTGAGATAGACGTATTGGCAAGAATTAGATGATTATTCAAATGTACTGGCTAAATATTAGGAAAGAAGAAGTTTGGTCATAGGCCTACTACAAATGGAAATAAACAAAACATGGCAAAATCCAGGTTGCATTGTAGGTCCAGCATGTTACACACACTCGCACATAATATAATTAATGGACTAGAATTCCTCTCATTCCTTTTCTATTTCAGTTCTGGTATCGAGTCAAAAAAGAAATCCCCTAGCCTCATGGACCCCCTACATTCATGTCCTGTCCATGTCAGCACGCTATAATGGGAAATGCCCTTCTTTTTTCTTGGTCAATCTGTGCGACCCAGTTCCCGGCCATATTTACCTCCAACCCCTGTGTCCCTTAACTTATGATTAATACAAACCTGATCCCTGACCCCCTCCCCCCATGTTGACTCGGCCGAATATTAATCTGACGGGGCGCGCTCCGTTTCATTTCTTAGTGCCAGCTGCAGACGACATTTGACATGACGGACGCCGCTGTCCGCAAACATGGCGCGTTTGACTCCCGCCATTTCCTGACACGCGCTCACCCGACCTACTACTCTCCAAGCAGATTTATGCCCCCGTGTCGCTCAATGCGGCGCCCCAATTTCTCTTGGGAGCATCATGCAATGACTTGATATCCGCTTGGAGATGAACAAGAGAGGGAGGCTATGGACGGAGATCGATTGTTGTGAAATTTGAAACTCTGGTTGGAGAGTGCAGAAGGTTGGTGCAGAATGTGTAGAACAACTGTACTGACAGTCAAAAGACTGATATATTTTTGTGAATAGATTTTTATCATTTGTAGATGTCCCTGATTCCATCAAAAACCGAGTTTGGAAGAAGTGAATGGTTTGATATCAGAAATGCGGTGTTATTTGTATCTTAAATCTATTATTCGGCCCGCCTGTAGGTCCCACCTACCAACCCGCCTTCATTATTCTTTGGAAACAAAATTTTGAAATACTGGGTCTTATAAGAAAAGACCAAAATTCCAATATCTTGTTGGCCTCGTGCCACTGACCGTGCCATGTCATTCTGCAACGAAACTACCTCACGCTAGAAAAAAAGTCCAGAGAACAGTACTATTTCTGGCAGGCAAGAGAGGCAAAGTTGCAGAGTGTGCCCACGTTGGGCTGAGGGGGGTGGGGCAGGTAGGGGGGCGGGGGTCTCTCTGGTACGGGCGGTCTGAGGGGGGAGGTGGGATGAGGGGCGGGAACAGGGGGCTATAGAGAATAAGGAGGTTATAATTACACGGCCCCAGCCCGGATCATTGATCGTAATCACATCAGGAGCCCGCCCCCCTGGCCGCTACCAGCGCCACGCCCGCCCGCTCCTACTCGACGACTCCATCGGGTAGCCTACAAGTTGGGCAAGAGGCTGGGGACTGTAACATTGGTCCTGCTGCTATATATCTGTCTATATATATTTGGTCTGTCTCTTAGCCTTCAGTCCAGTGTGTACAGGTTGGGCCAGAGGCTGGGACTGCAATATTGGCCGTGCTGGTATATAACTGTCTCTTTGGCCTGTTTCTTACCCTTCAGTCCAGTGTGAACAAGATTGGTCAGTGGCTGGGACTGCAATATTGGTTCTGCTGGTATATATATAACTGTCTATTTGGTCTGTCTCTTTGCCTTCAGTTCAGCATGCATCCTTCAAGTTGGATTAAGACTTTAATATTAGTCCTGCTGGTATCTGCCATCTGGTCTGTCCCTTAGACCCCAGTCCAGTATGTACCCTAAAAGTTTGACCAGTCAGCTCTTAGCCAATTTGTACCCCCCAAGCCAAGGATGTGACGTCGAAGAACGTTCTGATAACGTCGCAGAACGTCACAGAACGTTATTAGAACGTCGTAGAACGTGACCGTTACGTCGCACCTTGGCTGGGCCTGTATGCACCCTACAAGTTGGGCCAGATGCTAGAACTGTAACATTGGTCCTGCTGGTATAATCTGTCTATTTGGCCTGTCCCTTAGCCTTTAGTCTCTCCCGCTGTCTATAATTGTACGATGATAGTATATATATATATATATATATATATATATATATATATATAGTTCAGGCTAGCTCTGTGAAAGCTCATTCACCCATCAACTGAAGGTGTAGTGTGGAATAACCATTATTACGTTAATCTACAGAAAACAATTGTTTATCAATCAAGCCTTGTGTTGCCTCTCATGTATGTATGTATGTATGTATGTATGTATGTATGTATGTATACTACTTACCTAATTGTTGGGATTGTTCGAATCATATGTATCAAAAGGATAAAAACGTTATAAGTTGAACATTTTTGAAATGCAGAGAAAAAGAGTACCTTCTCTTGCTTTGCTGCTGTGTTCCTTTTAGAAGACCTTTGTTATTATTTCGATACTTTTAGTCATTTTAATATAATCTGACCCACCCCTGTTATCTGCGTTTATCTTCCGACTTTGAGGCAGCCAATATGTCTGCATTATTGCCTGTGTTTAGACTTCGGCACAGTAGTCTTTGAAATTTGGGGAGGGTCAAGTAGAAATATGTAAATAAAGCTACACTCTGGCTCTACTGGGGTCGACACAAAGCCAAGCCTACATAGCACATCAAAGGCAGTTCTATTCAAATTACCTTTAACGGTGGACAGAATCCATGGATACGCTTATCTCCGTTCTGCCTGCTTTCCTGTTTCTCAATAAAACTGTATCTATCAAAGAATTACCCCCTCCCTATCCCTCCTCACTCCCCTCTGCTGCAACAGCCAGCCCCAGCCCCACCTCCCCTGTGGCAGTGGCACCACCTCTTGGTCACGATCTTTGATTCGGCCTCGTTTGTAATTTGTCGTCTGCACATGCGCGGTGGGGGTTTGGGCTGGCAGCAGACGACATCCCGGCGGAGCTTCGCGCCGCTCCTGTGAGGTGGCGCTGCGAACTGCGCGCGCCCTTGGTAGCGTCTCTACTACTACTGGGAGGTGTGTTCATTCAGTGGCTCGGGCGACAGCGCGCGGGGCAGACGGCAAACGAACGACGAAGGACGACAACAACAACCCACGTGGGCCAAACCGGCAGACAGAGAGGAGCAGACGACATTCTGTGATCAAGGCGGCAGCGGCGTAAAAGGGCGGGAAAACAAGGAAGGGTGCTATAAATACACCCTCCGGCAGAGGAGGAAGGAGACAGAGACTTTGATAGGACTTATCTGTGAGTTGGACCTCTACATTAGAGGAGCAGCTCATTGAGAGCAGGACATATAGATAAGAGCTACTCACGAGTTGCTCACCTTTGAGGACTGTTTGCACTGAATCTACCTCCCAACCTGTGTCGCTATATTGGAGCATAAAGTGATCATATTTGGACTTTGGTGACAGAGAGGAACTGTGTCTGCTTGTTCAGGAATATACTTATTGTCTTTGTAAACACAATACATTGACTGTTCAAGATGGGGATGCTACATCATTGTTTGACTTGTTTACAAGTTGTCAGCTTGGTTCTACTGGTGTCAGCTTCAAGAAATGGTGAGTACATGTTTTATTCAACAAATATTAGAAAGTTACAATATTCAATTCAGAAGTTTAAATATTATCATTTGTTGGAAAGAAGAACGATATCCAGCACTCAGGAAACGACATTGATGACCGGAACCTTTAGGTTATGTTTGGGTGAACGGATTAATTTGTATTTTCATTATTATTGTTCCAGTTCTGTGTACACGTTGTTTCCAGGAGCTCTTACTTTTCAGATGTGTCTTTCTAATATATTAACATGATCACGCAATATAATGTCCTGTACGAATATATTCCTTTGTTGTATGGACACTTTTTCAGGACTTCCTACAATTACATGTACATTGTTTATTGCTATCTATCCCCTGCAAATGCCAATGCATTCTAGGAACCTTACGCGTATTCTATTTCTAGGGACGCTTTCTAGACTATATACATCAAGACTATACTTTCTTTGAAACTCATTGTGAGTATCGAGGGAACATAATATTGATATGGTATTGCTAACTACAATTAATAACACTTAGGTATACTATATCCATGGTCACCAACCAGCCTCGGACCAATCCCCTGCAGGTCTTGAAATCCAACGTTGTAACCTTATGGAAAAAACACAACATACAAGTACATAGAAGGATCTATCCCATACGTTCTTGTGTAATCCCCCTCCAAGTCTAAGACCAGAGACACTGGTGTCGGTGTGAAGTCGCCGAGACGCTCCGAGAACTCCATGAACCCATTAAGTTTCCACTCTGTAAACAAACACCCCAGCACCGCATCGGGCTCCGATCAAAAGTAGGCGGAATGTCCTCAATCCAAACTCACAGATAGCGGCCTCACTAGGCCTCACTAGGCCCACATGGGTCAACACTAGGCTTATCACAGCCTAACATAGCCCAAGGAAGGGTATACATGTTTCCTAATGCCCACCTTCTGGTTGTGAGTTTCTGCCAGAGGAAAGGTTCCTCTGCATTGCTACTTGTAATTAGACTTGCATCAGATGCGTTTTCATGAATAATGTTACAGATCAGCTGTAATATTTACAGTTTACACTATTTTCATATTTTCATGAGAACCATTAGAGATAGGATATTCATTCATAACCCTTTCCCGGCCATACTAAATCTCTCTGGCGACATGACCTTACTTATTCAGGATCCAAACCCATAAAGCATTTGCCCTTTGCTGTTCCACGTCCAACTCCGCTCCCATGCATCGAGTTTTATTTTTACACTGAGTTGATAGGCATTCCTTCCCCTCTTCTTGGTTTATACAATTGGCACTTATAGTGAACTACCATTGTCAAATTGCAATGTGGATTACACTTGCAAGCAAAGTCTAGTAACAGACATCACCTTGAAAAAATGATAACCTTTATGGACTGTAAAACCTAAGGAGCAGCTCGGAGCTACTCAGGTCACAGCCTTCTGAATGCTTCCCAACTCACACCTTCATTTCTATTTATCCTTGAGCAGTTCATCACACACTCTTAACACACCAAAATCCAACACAAGAAAACTCCCAGTGCAGCAAATCCATACCCATTCACCTCCCCAGCTCTATCTCTAACCACACACATGAAGACCTACAACCTGTCTACCAGTGACCGGACCATTCACACTTCCGCGGCTCTTTCAGCCATAAATCGTCGCGTACGTGCGAGCCGCGCGACCGTCGCTCATCGCCAGCCTTGATAGTTGGCGATAAGCTGGCGATCGCCAGGTGATGGATCCTTGATCGGGGCGGGGGTCAGGACGGACACTAAACCGGCCGTCGGCCTCTCCACTGGGGCGCCGGGAGATAAAACCCAGGCTCCGATAAGGGCAGGGGTCCGCTATGGGGTGCCGAGTTGTAGACTAAATTTTATTCAAAGTTGAACGGACGACGATATTGTTGGATAGACCGGGAGGGAGGGACAGAGCCCTGCATGATGGAGGATGCAAATTCATAGACGCATAGGCAGTCGCCACCAAAAAAATCCATACATTGACAGTGTTCCATGGGATGTATGTATGCAAAGGGTCAGAAGGGTTTTGGAAATATGGAAATGTACAATTGTAATTAACGAATCATTCTCAAGAAATGATATTCTAGTTAGTTGTAACTGACTAATACTTGAAGAATTACGAGGAGTAGAACATTTGACTCAGATACAAGTATAATAAAATATGGGACTTTTAAACATGGAAGAGGGCTTTATAAATGAGATACAGATACTTTTGTATATTCAGGGAGGCAAAACCTTAACTTACATCAACATGCCATTATTCAAGCACTAATACCAGTGTACCACACTACCATGTTATAACCTTTATCAGCTCTTGATATTCAGCTTTATAATCATCATCTCACATTCACACCCTTATGTAATCGCTTATTCAGATTCCTACCTAATTGAGATAATTGAGGCAGTTCTGATGTGTATACTATTACTTAGTAAAGGGTAGAAAAAAAGATTATGGTACATTTTGCAATAAAAAATGAGCGTACAATTAGAATGATGGTACATTTTGCAATAAAAAATGAGGGTACACTTAGAATATCCTACCCATTGGCTCCAGGGCCGCCCTCCGACCTACGAAGGTTGACGCCTGCCCCTTTCCGAGAGCCCCCCGCACACTGGAGGTGCCAGAGTTATGGACCTAAACGGTGCTAGACGGGCCAGGCTCACGGGCTGTAAAACGTTTTTCACTCCTCAACTATAAATCAGGATCAAGCCGTGTCCGAAAGCCGATTGCATTCCGTGTACCTGATTCCAAGCGGACGCGAAATGATTGGGATCAACTCTGAAAAATAAGATTAAAATGTCTTACTGTACTTCATATGTTATATCGATTATGAGTGGCATCTTCTGAGAAAATTGTCTTCTAAATTATGTTTGCTACGTTTCGATCGGATAATGATGGTCCGGATACTTGATAGGTTAGGGGAAAGTGGTAAAATGGTCCGAAGGAAACGATTAACCCATTCTTTTTTAATTCCCAAGCCTCCATTATATTTACCGCAATGGAAATTTACACCTGCGGCCAGAATTTTCATAGAAGACCTTTTTCCATACTAGGCGATACATTTTTTGAGGAAGACATTTTGTGCCTATTCGAGAAAGGATAGGCTGTTCAAGCTTAGTATTTTCCGCTATGTTATTTCTCAAGATAAGTAACAGATGTTTAGCTGAAGCAGTCGGGGCGACCCCCCGCCCTGGAGCAAAGAGAGCCCGGATCCTCTTATGCCATGGAGGAGGGGCAATTACCATAGCTCGGCCCAGCGTCCCCATTTCATGTCTACTATTTCCTGGTTCCCGGAATCGATGACAACATCTTTAAAACACCTCTTCATCCTCTGTTCTTTTTGCTTCTTTTAAACCCTTGTGTTCTGCATGGAAGATTTATGTTGCATTCAAGCGGGCTCTCTCTTCACGTTTCATTATGTGACACGATAGAGTTGTTGAAATAAAACGGACTGAGGAGGACTTGGGACAATTACAGTAAGTGCAATTAGGCGCGTACGTGTGCCCTTTTTGCCGCTATTATTTTTGTTCTATGCGGGTTGATATTTAGAGGAGCCGGTTCATAATAAGGTGACCTCATTTATTGGTCTGTTGATGCTGGTGTTGAGTAGGTCACAACTGCGAGGACTCAATTAAAGAGTTAGCTATGATTCAGGTTAGATGGAATGAGTAATTGGTGCTAAAATAACGGGTAATTTTTCCTGAAACACAATTTCGGTACCCTTTGTTTCCCTATAATTATGGGCTTGTATATTCCCAAATGCTGTCCCCAACCATCGCCGTTAGATGTTTATTCAATTTAGATGCCCTGTGTAGTTAGATCCCTCAGTGACCCTGGGACTAACTGTACTAAAACACACTCCCCTCTATGTGCCCGAGCTGCTCGTTGGCTTTTCTATAAATATATACTAAATCATTAAAGTTCACAAGTAAACAGCCTTAACAGGTAAATTTTCCCACCACACCATACACTGCCCCTTCTCTCCACAAGCTGCTCATCTAGCTCTCTGCCCATCTCATACTACCCCTTATCTTTCTGAGCAACAAAGGAGTCTACATGAGAATTCTGTAGACTCCTTGGAGCAACTAACGCATCTCTCTGCCCACCCCACACTGTTCCTTCTCCATCTGAGCTGCTCACCTATATATCTCTCCACCCCATTTGACCCGAGATACTCACCCATGTTTCTGTCCATCCCATACTGCCCTTTCTCTACCCAAGCTGCTCACCTATCTCTCTGCCCAACTCACACTCTCTTTTCTCTATCTGAACTGCTTGCCTCTCCCATAGCCCACTGACCCTCCCCTTCCTGAGCTGCTCACCTACTTTTCTGCCCACCTCACACTGCCCCTTATCTGTAGGCCTACGAGCTATACCCACCTATATCTCTCTGCCCAACTCACACTTTCTTTTCTCTATCAGATCTGCCCACTGAACGTCCCCTTCCTGAGCTGCTCACCTACTTTTCTGCCCACCTCACACTGTCCTTCCCTCCCCGAGCTGCTCACCTACCCCTCCACCCCTCTACATGAGTTGCTCACCCCGCCCCGTACTCAGCAACCGACGACAGTAGGTGAAGAGGGGACTTGGGCCCCAGTAAGAGGCGCCGGGAGGTACGTGTTGGGGCGTGAGCAGCTCGTGAGCAGTTCGATATCCGTCTGGGAGGCTTGACGACGCCGAGTGCACATTGGTGTAGTGATTGACCGGGCTGCCACCCAGTCCTCTCTTACCAGGCCTACTACCTGTCGGCTGCCCTGTCCTCTCCCACTCCAGACGGTGGGCGGGTCGGTTGGTAGTTCCTCCTGACTGACCGACCTCCATAATATCCTACCATCATGACAGGGGTATTCCTCTATATAGGAGAGGAAGAGTGAACTTCACCGTGGCTGATTATAAGGAGGAAATCTGAGTTTTTAAGGAAGGGGTTCAATGTTGTAATATGCATGGACATGGTATTGCAAATGGTCTTATATGTGATATTTTGACACATTTTGGCGACCTGGACATAGAGGACAATGTCAGCGATCTCTTCCTTCATATCCAAGACCCGCTCTTGATTTAACTTGGTCAGACCAATATGAAGTATAGAATTATCATCAGGAAGCAGTCATTGTGACTCAATATCTATATTAACCACTAGGCCTATCGTTGCAGCCGCCTTAAAAACACTCACCTGTCATAAATGGCATCTTCCCTGAGCAATAAGTGCACATGAACCAATCCTCTGGATGGGTTAATTAATTAACCTGAATCTATGACAATTGGTCTGAATGCTTCCAGGACAAACAGTGTTTGCCTTCGCCTTGGCCACCTCTGTCGTATGATGGAGGCGCAAATGTTGGTCAGCCGGGAAAGTGGTCATCAGTGTTTGGACTGTTAATACCATTGTTTGGACTGTTAATATTGGGTGTCCTGGAGAACAATGGGTGGACCGATGTTAAAGAAAACGACCACACCTTCAGACAATAGGTGGCGTTCTTTTTGTTAACAAATAAAAGTGTGTGATTTTGTTGCAAATATAAAAAAGTAGACCAGGGTAGGCAGATGTTGCAACAATACATTGGCACAATGGTAGTTAGTAATTTACCTGTTAAGGCTGTTTACTTGTGAACTTTAATGATTTAGTATATATTTATAGAAAAGCCAACCTATGGCATTTGGAGTGATCAACGGTAGATCGGCTTTCGACAAAGTTCAATGCAGCAGTTCAATACCCTTCACTGGATTCACATAAATTGAAAAAGCGACTAGTGATATGTTGAGTGGGATGTGCTAAAAGATTCTGGCACAAGCTAAATGTGAACCGATTGATCAATGAAGCTTATACTACAACCTTCAGCATCCAAGAAGAAAGCTGAAAAAAGTACAAAAATAGCAACGTTCTAAATCCACCACTTTATCACTTTAGATTTTCCTCACGTTTTGCACCTGGTCACACGATGTTACCTCGCACCATACCCATCTGAAACCCATGGGAAGATCACGACGTGAAAAGTAAATTGAATAGATTGGGAAAAAAACTGTAACCCTAGACATAAAGGTCAGATGGTGTAAAAGCTACAAGGCCATTTCGCTACACTTCAGAGAAAGGGTTCCCATCTGCCAAGCATGTTCCCCTGGCCTCCTGGCCAAGACCCTACCAGTCACTCACCCTTCTACCACCTCCATCACCAGAACCAAGATGAATGAAATAAAAACTCGCCTGTTTGTTCACAAGACCGGAAGGGAAAGTAAAACCAAGCGGAAGTGACGTTGCGTCATGGGGGGTGGCGTTATCGGAAGCGATCGGCGGACACCTGCCGACATGTGGCGTCTCCTCCACTCTCCAAGCAGATGTCGGCACTTTCGCCGTTCACACGCCGTTGTTAAACATCTGGACGGAGAGCGTGGCGCCGCCTGAGACAGCCGCTAGGGGGCGTGTTGGTCTAGCCTCGCTTTGAGATCAGAGGCCACGTGGCGTTTCCCGCCAAGATCAACAGCGAGTTACGCTTGGCTGATTGGAGACATTTGGTTCGGATCGGGCTCGGGCTGGGGTGTGAGGGGGGCGGAGGATCGGGTTCTTGGGGCCTCAGACGGAAGGGCTTCGTGTCTTTAGTTTGATGCAAACGTGTCGAAAATACAGGTTTAATTATAAAGCATTCAAGGATTTGGATAAGTGCTGGCCTATGGTTTTGCAAGTTTATCTAGTGAATGACAAGACTCACCTGCAAATGGGTTGGCACTAAACTGCAATTGTATTGCAAATATCCATGAAGAACGGATCGGATTATATTGTAATGCCAAGAAACAAATACCATTATACATGGGCAGGGGCGGTTGAAAGATGGGGCAGGGGGACACAAACATGATTGTATAGGGGGAGAGGGGGAACATAAACATGATTTACCAGGGGGCGCGCACTCTGCCCCTGCTGAGGTACTAATCAAGATAATCATAAAACACGCGGTACGGCCAAAGTTGACCCCCAAGTCATCACTTGATCAAAAGGCAAAAATCTTGGGAAATGTACAATCCTAACCTCGCTTGTGTGGGAGACAGATCCTCCAGGTGATTGGTATTAACGTCAGCCCGTCATGGTTGAAGAGTCGGGGTTTGAAACCCGTGTAAGAAAATTGATACAAAGTGCGGGTCGGGAACTCGTAACGTTGGAGTTTGGGATCCGTACCAGATGCGGATTTAGGGTTTCCAACTCAACCCCTTTACTCATTTGTTTCCGTATTTTTGTATTTTTACAGATACACTAGCGGGTATGAATTTCATGCAAATAGTGCAGTATAGTAAATATCCTTCTTGCACTGATCAGTTTTCAATGTGTTGAATTCTTGCTATAACAAACAATGCTCTTTGTGTCGAAAAAGGAATACAGATTAAATAAAATAATCATGCATTACTTTATTCACTGAGTAAAAAATGCAAAAGTAAAATTTCATTTATAAATATACTTGTAACTTTCCATATAGGTACATCTTTTGTCGATATACTGACAAAGCATATAGCAATACCACTTTGTCTGGGTATAAAAAAACATAACCTCTAGGATATCGGTACAAAAAAACCTCCAATAAATTAAACTTCCCCGGTTCAGTGAATTCTTTGTGCACTTAGAAGAACACACCCGCGCGATCACTAAGCGGAACGGCCGCGACAGATCACCAATTTAATATTTGATAATAACTGGCGTTCTCAGCCTTAAACACGTCACAACTCTACAGATGGTCTACCCTGGACTGTCAAAAAGCACATGAATATGGCATAAGGCCTGACCTGGTCGGCTACAATAGTTACTGGTGCCAGGGTGCACCAACTCTCACAAAGCATTGGCTGGATGAAAGAATAATGAGATGGGCATTGTACAACATGGCAAGTCATTTGCTCAAGGATAACTCGTCCTGTGGATCGATTGTGGTGGTGTATGTCTGTGTTTATTGGGGGTAGGGGGGTAGGGAGGGGAATTGGGGAGGGGTGTGTGTATAGGAGAAGTAATAGGGACATGGTAATTGTATACCAAATGTTATTGAGTGCTTATATGTATAGGCCCATTTCATGTAGTTTTTCTACCAATAAGCCCCATCTGATCATCTATGCATATGGTGGTGTACTTGGGGAGTTGTGTTCTAGAAAACCAGGCAACTTCAAAAACGTATTGTTGGCACTTTTAACAGTGGTCACAATGTCATATATATGCTTTTAAGAATTACAATGACTGGGTACAAAAAGTATAGAACCATGGCGGTTTGTACAGTGTTATCTTTCTTACTAAGAAATTTCTATTGGCACTTCAATAATTTATTGGAACTTTGTGTGAAAAAACATCTTGTCAGTGATTCATGCTAACTAAAGACTTTAAAATGTGTCTATCCAAAAGTTGATAGTAAAAATTGCCTTGGATACCTGTACGTCTTGCCACTATCTGTATCTATAAATACACAGCACCCCGGCCCCTGGACTGGCATTATCTGATAAGTTAATAGAGCTGCTCCCCACTGCCAACACACATAGGGGTCATTAGGGGCATTTGCCCCTGTGAACTCTCCCCAGATGATCCACACTCCAGCCACCCCCTCTCCCCTGATCCAATGTAAAAGGCTCTATTGACCATCTCCTTTACAATCAGAGAAGGTTAGATACAGAAACTAGAAGCAGAAAAAAGTAACACAATGTAACAGGCGATTCCAACCCCAAGCTTTTGCCGCACGCTCACTTAGGATTGTGGAATTCCCCAAACATCTAACTTTTACGAGTTTGCCTTTTCCCAGGGCACAGCTACAAAGGTTGGCTCTCCAAGCCGAATTAAGTTAGTCATCCCTCGCTATACGCTTTGCGGTGTAACGCTGACGAAATCCGATTGGCGAGTGGAAACTCTACTCGCCCGCGCATGCGCCGAAGATTCAGAAGCTGATTCCCGGCGGTCTAGAAGGTCTGTAGCCTGGTCAATTATTCAGGGCCTTTTAGGCTTGACTGCCTCCGAGGTTATGTCATGCCATGCCAGGGATCAGCGAAACTATTATAGGGTTTAGCCCAACCTTTGGGGCAAAAACACAGTTTGCCATTTCGGAAATGTTCTCATATGTATTATCCCGGAATTGGAATGACTTTTGTTTCTATATTATATGCCTAGTTTGACGGGAATGGTTTGGGACATCATATCTATGCCCTTTAAAGAGGAACCCATTTGCTTGATGTTCATTTATCATGACTCGTAGTTGAACCTTGTGTTCCATCAACATAACAGAAGAACCTTCTATGACAGAATCTGTCAGATAAAGTCATGATAGTATTTTCCTATGTACCTTTTTGACTAAAGAGGGTCGTGACTCCAATGCCCTTTGGTGCCTTTAGTTTACTACCGATGATTTTTTTAAAACTTCCCCGGAAATCTTTTTGTTTTGAGTCATGTTTCGGTAATTTCCTATGCCAGTCTTTATCTTTTTTTAATATGTATTCTTTAGTTATTCGTGACCACTTTTGATGTATGGTGGTATTTATGACTAAGTCCATGACTACTTTTATGACTACGCCTACTGTGGGAAACCCTTAAAATGGCTGAGGCCTTCTGGGTAATCTGCCCACTAACTACCACGCCGCCTGGCGGGGAAATTCCCACTCTCCAAGCACCTCTTTACAGCGTCACCATATGGGAATGCCTGAGGAAGCCAGACACCAAACCTTGGCTTGGCGAGTGGAAGGGAATTGGCGCCAACTGTGGGCGCTGATTTTAACGACCACCAGATGGCAGCAGGAGTGGGGGTGGGGGGCATTGCTCCTGTGGGGGAGGGGCACGTTGGGGCATTTCTCACGGGGAGGTAGCTGCTTATCTATCAAGGCAAACACTTTAAGGAGCCCTCTAACCTTACTTGTGCCTTTCCTCACTGCTCTTTGGCTGGTCTGTACTTCAGTCCTCTGAAGTTCAAAGTCTCAGGAATTATTTGCATGTTGTATCTGAAATCAATGAATCTCAGTGATGGTATGATATCATATCTCATATCATGCTATCAAAGTACTAGTGTCATAATAAAGCTTTTGCTGGATTCGTATAAGAAATTATCAAGAATATTTGTACTTTAATTTATAAACGGACTAAACATTCTTTCTTTGAAAATGTTGAGTCACCTCAGATTGACATAGTTATTATCCACCCTAGCCTACATCTGTATATTATAATGAGGTCAACATAAAAGAAACAGGCTGTAGCCAAAGGCTTTCTGATAGTAGCACCACAGATGGTATCTGTGGTTTTCTTCAACTGTTGAGGCGCATTAAGTGCATTGCGCAACAGTATGCACATCTATCAACAAAAGTAGGATCCCTCCTTCTCTGTGATGAGTCAGCAAAGTGTTAGTGGGTTTGGGAAGGATTAACATTAACTTCTCCCTCTGATACATTAACCACTTAACCATGTCCCACTTTATACTGCCACTAAGTGTATACACAGACATGTATATACCTAAAAACCACTGAATCACTTGGGAAATAGCAGTAACATCCCCTGGAACATCCCCTGGTAGATCCATGGGAATATGGTGGTAAGGGGGTCACTAGAGAACTGTAAAGCAGCTTATGTGAATATTTCATTTTGAGTTTCAGGATATGATAGCATATAGATTACATAGACTGTGTCATCTTAATAAGGCCTTAATCAGTTAATCAATTGTTGGATCTAATTGTTTTTGGATCCAGAATGTAGGTTAATATCCTCCACTACTCTTAGTAGTTTGATAGGGGCTGACGAATCCAAACCACCATCCCTATTCCATTTAGACACTCCTGGAATTTAAGGGCCATACCCACTAAGCGATTTCAGTGGCGACGAGCGACAGCGAGCTTTATAGTTGGTGACCAAATCGGCCGACTCCTATGATGGCCTGTAGGTATACCATATTGAAGTGTGTGCGTTAGATCTGAATCAGCGCTAAAATCGGCCGACTCTTCTAGTAGAGTCGGCTGATTTTAGGTCAGTGAATAGGCCGACCCTTGTCAAAATCGCCTAGTGGGTATGGGGCTTTAGAGACCTTGCTTTATTTCTCAATTGCAATGGAAACTAGACGTTAGCGCCTGATTGACCCGACACCGACTCCTAAAAGACCCCTTCCTGTACTAGCTCAACGCTAGCTAGGTAAAGGCTATATTATACTGTCCGATTTTACTCCCGATTTTAAAATTCGCCAGAACGAACAATGACTACTCATAAACATGCTATACATCATTAGAAATGATTTTGAATTATATTTCCAATGGTATATAACATGTGTGGGTCTCTGTATTATTTCTAGTAAAACCTAAGAAATTGTACCAAGTTTGCAGTAGACAAAATCTCCTGGTGGAATTCAGGCTTTACGGGTTGGTTGTAGGTGCAGCCTGGTTATGGGGATTCTTATGGGAGGTGCCGTGGCGGGGGGCCGTTAGGGTACATAGCCACGGCTAGAGGGGGAGCCTGGGAGACATTACCAAACAGCGTCTGTTTCCCTACTCTCTCACTTCCTGGCCTGTTTTTGTTATTATTTGGGGATGTAAATACAACCTAGTTTCTATTTCTAGAGGCATGGTACATTTCGGCTTTTAGTACTGAAAGCAGCTGTTACGGTACTGGTAGTGTTTGGAAGTTTCGACCATGGCATTGCTTCCGACTCAACAGTACACTGAATATCCGTATGCTGAAATATGAAAGTTTATACATGTATAATTTGTATTTTTCTTTCAATTAAAAATCAATATAAACTTTGCTAAATAAATATTCAAGAAAAACTAGGAAATTTAGCTTGTAATATCCCCCCCCCCCCCAATTTTCAGTAACGTAATAACCGTCGACAAAAAAAAGTAAAGAACACCCATTTCCTCATTTCTTGGTCACCTATGACTGGTTGAGGTTATACCCTCGACTTATCATTCTTCCAACATGGCTCAAAGGATCAGATGGGAAATCCTAAGGTTGAACCTCCGCCCGCGGGCCGCGCCCTGACCTCAGTGTTCTACGCCCGCTGATTACGCGACCTGCAATTCGGCGCGGCAGCACCGCGCGACAGACAATGCCACGCGTTAACCCGCGCGGTCGTTGTATTTGTCCCGTTTGGCGGCTAGTTTTGGGTTAGTCATGGGTATACGAAGACAGATTTAGAAAGCTGAAGAATAGGGATTTTTGTAAATCAATGCAAAATTCTTTGTATTAAACAAATTTTGGCCACGTGATAGAAAAAGGCATGCGCCAGGGAAACCACACCCCAAATCTCCTACTGGTATGTATATCCAGCGTGGAAGTCAATCAGAGCCACGCATTTTCCGCGCGGCATCTGAACCTGTACGCGCCAAACCCCGCGCGGCAGCCCTACAGGCGCGTATCGCCGCGCGGCATACACGCGGGCAGGGGTCCAAATCCCGCGCGGTCCTAAGTGAAAGCCGCGTCGTCCGGCCGCCCCGATATGAAGGTTGTAATTACGTGAGTAATAGCCTGTCACCTGAACGCCCACCCCAACCTTCACCCCTCCACCCGGTCACCCTAACTCCCCCCCCCCCCGCCTCCCCCTCCCCCCGCCTCACACCCCCCCCCCCCCCCGCCAGCTGCCACCAACACCCCCGACCCAATGTCCGTCATAAATTTCTGACGAAAACGACCTAATTTCTTCCTCCTGCCGCCAGCCTCCTCCAGCAGCCCCCCTTCGGCCGCGCCACACCGAGGCCCAGTAACCTCCAGGGTTGGCTGGACTGGGGTGGCGATAAGGTCCTCTCTTTGATGTGCAGTTGGCAGGAGCATGGTTCCTTACCCATTGCCTGCGCCCCCACGGCCTCCCAACCTCTGCACCCCCTGAGCCGGTGTCCCCTCCCTCCCTCTGTGTCCCCTCCACGGCCCCCTGCCTGGAGCGACGTTGTCACCGTCCGTAATGTTACGTGGATCCAGTGTCAGTGCCATGTGAGCCCGGGTTGTCAAACCCCGCCGCCATAATCTCCACCCACAAGTCAACCCTTCTGAGGCTCTCAATGAGTGATCGACGCCGATTCATCGGTGTGTTTTATAATATCTTAACTGAGCTTATTCGATTCATTGAGATAATACTTGGTTATTTGTATTCAACTATTTTTTTATTACAGAATAGCTCTGTAAGTAGTCCATAAATGTCCTTTTACGTAATTTATTGATTATTGTGTATGCCACTGAGAACCTATGGTAGACTCCTGGTGGTCGATGAAAGATTTGATTTGTTAATGGTCCTAATTAGGTAATCAGTCAATAGAGACTAATTTCAGCAAACAAAATTAATGTTACTTTTTAATGCATTATCATAAGGTTTCAATCATATTTCAAACCTTAATTGGTTTGTTCTATTTGCCCAAAAACTTACAAGTTCAGAAAAATATCCCAAGCTGGGGGTAATGGATTTCACCGTCTGGAGCCATAGTTACAGTTCCAAGGCCCACAGGGAACAATACCTTATTCTTTTCCGCCTCCGCTCTGTGTTGGAGAAAGTTTGCTCTCCCCCCAGGTTCACTCAGTCTCCCCCTGAGGTCGGTGTCCAGGCAACCTAATGGGTTGGCTTTGATCTTGGCTGATGACTGCCCCCACACACAACCTCCCTTGATGACTGCCCCCACAAACCACCTCTCAGTCGCCCCTGTGCAAATGGAGTTTGGTAAACCCGGGTCAGCAATTCACCGATAACCCTGCGCCGCTACTGAGCCTTGCGGGGGGTAGAGGCGACCCACAGCACAATGTCAACCCCCCTTTTCCCTCTTTGTATCAAAAGTTTACCCAGAATGACGCTCGGTCAGGGCGCGAGGTCGCAAGACGGTTTTTTCTATTCTTGTTCCCTTCCACAATAATGTGAACTGCAGTCTTTGAAATGGACCAAGGATCAAAGTGACACTAAGAGGAAAAACTTCTAACGGACACATTGTCTTCTTTTTTAAGAACGGCCGTTGGGGTTTTTTGACCTTAGACCCACGAAGGAGTTTCTGCAAGTTGGACTTATTTTCTGCTCAAAAAATGTCGGCTCTTCCTTTTGAAATAATACTGGCGGATTAAAAGTCAGAATCTTTCGGCGGAAGAAAAGAAATTAGGATCATGCTTCCTCTGAGGAGTGTTGATCGAATTTGAGAAAGTGCTGAGCATTCACCTTTGAGAATTGAGAGCTGTTTTGAGAAGGATGACCCGTGTGGACATCTGTTTTACAAGGTATTATTATTATGTTTTCTTATGTGAGTGTAAAACACATTGTCTCATCGAAACAACTGTTTCTTGAAGCAAAACTTATTTGGGGCCGAAGTAGATGAAACTGAAACGAAAACTCAGCTGCAGATTTTGCTGAGCGTTCAAACCTTTTAAAAAGTAGCGTATGGAAATCGCTTTGTTTTAATTTTATCGGGAAAAGAGGGAAAACAATGGCTATGGCCGCAAATGGAGATCTTTCCTATCAGATTACGAACGTAGCATTGTCCCTTCAAGGAACTAATTTTTGATAAACTTTCTTCCTCTAGGACTTGTCTCATTATGAGCTTGAAATAATAATCATATTGACCTCATAACATATTATTAATGAAATCTAGTCAATATTTCTACATTACCTAATTATAAATGTAATAACTCTGACATGTAGGGGTAACCTTGACGATTATAACCAATGATCTAAGCCCTGAAAGTATTGTTAGATTAGAAATACCTGTATTTTATAAACCGAGATACAAAAATATGTAAACAATATGCCTATACTTCACTTAAGTAATCTACCTTAAAGCACCACCAAAACATACATTGCCTGGCTATAGGTATCCATACTACCAGCCTATAAGAAGAGCCAGCCACACTCCATAGATCCACAATGAAGTTAGGCTGTATTTACCTCCCTGTAAGAAGTATACAAAAAGGGGCCTCAGGGGACCAGGTGCCATGACGTGAGATATCCGACTATGGGAAGGTGTCAACAGTTTGTGGGTAGGGTGCCCCACCCCGTCCGTGTGTACCGAAGATACGGGGCGTGCGGGACTTATCGTACTCCACCATCATAATCCTCAGGGGATTGGGAAAAAGGAGTAGTTCGATTAGTCCTGCCTGCCGCTCGCATTCCGTAGGAGTAGGAATCTGCTATTTCTAAATTGCTTTGGAGACGCTATATTACATATAATATAACGTATGATTGATAAGTATATATCCCTATCTCTTCTTATTTTGGTTCCCAATCGTTCTTGCATTTCTTTATCTCTTATCTCAATTTCAAGGTATTGAAATATGGGGCGAAATATATGACCGAAGACCACCAGAGAAATGTTTTATGTTTGAGCTGTGTCTATGACAACGGACATCTGCCTCGAAATGCTTCTTTTAACTTTATAACGCATTCAATTTCCCCTTTTTGAGTAAGGCCACTGACGCATATTAGTCATAACCACGGCCAGTATTTGGGTAATTCTGTGATGAACTATTGTTATCATTGGCCAATCAATGATACTGCAGAATAGGCACAGTCAGATACCAAATCACAAGGCATGCAACGACGCATTCTGTTTTCATGTACATACGCTTGGAAGGATAGTGGCGTAGTGGCAGCGTATGTGTAACACCTGATATTTATGTCAGGTTAGGAAAACGGGGTACCTAATCTTAAGCCAAGGTGTCTAATAATCCGCTCTCACCCCCAACACTACCCAATGACCTCCGACTCACCTTGAACTCACACTTTTTACCTTCTCTGGATATTGAACATTGCGGCCCCACACGCAATCAGGCGTAAGGTGAGGGGAAAAATCGAACAATAAAAAGGCATAAAAATTGGCTGGATTTATGGCTCTGGAGGGCAGCAGTAAATGACGCACTGTTACAACCCCGGCGACCTTAGAGCTGCTAGTACACATGCTGTGTAGGCCTAATTAGGCTGATTTTTGATTAATTATACCACACCCACCTTTGGCAGAGCCCCGTGCGCCAGGACTGATCCCCAATTCCCGTGGAGGTTTTTATTAATGCCCCAGCTGGCTTTTGATCGTGAATTATACAGGGCGCCAAGGTTACGACCGTGTCGCCTTTGTCCACCTAGCGGCGGCGGCGTGAATTAGTAAGCCGCGCATGCGCGCTGGTAACAATAGGGACGCCGGTGAAGCATGTCTGTGTGTCCTTCTTGTCGGATTGGCTGGGTTAGGGAAGCGACAGCAACAAGGGCTTCCTCTTTTCCCCATCCCCCAAGCTTTATAAGATGAACTCCGTGCCCGGCGCTTTTTTGTTTTATTTAACCCAAACGGGGGGCTTTTAATCAAGATTTACGGTAAGGGGGAGGCTCTTTATAGCGTTGAATTGAAGCCTGGACACGGCTATCCCATCGGGAGGGCCCGGTCTGAGGGATGCTACTGACACGGGAGGCGCTGGCCGGCCCTAAGTCTCCAAAGGTCACGCAGACGCTACAGGAAGTGCTTCACCTGCAGCGAGGGATTGTGGGAAGGGTGAAGCTTCACTCTCCAAGCGTAGGCGCCGACCTTATTATGGCTTCCCCCCGCCGTGCCACACCTCGACGATAATCACGGGGGGATCTCGGGGGAAGGAAGTTGCAAGCGGCAATCCTTAGAAATTCTCATGTCCACTGCTTATTTCCTGGGCAATACTAAGTGAATATAGACGTGGATTGATAGCTCACCGTGGACTGGTGCGACCCCGACAAGTGGTCGTAATTCTCTGGGTTGTCATTATGATGATAATTAATTGTGCACCTCCCACCCAGAAAATAAGAAAATATCCGAGGAATTACCAACACGGAGAAAGAGGGTGCTGCTGTTAGAGTGGCTTTTCTTAGTCAAAACAAACACATTTGTCAAATCTGAACAACTATGAAATTAAGCTCTTCCAAAATCCACAGATTCTAGTGGCTCAACATATCAAAACAGCTCGGTAGACAAATTGAGCTTTGGAGGTGAATGTCCTTGCCTTGGTTAGAATTCTCTCTATTTGAATACTTGTGCTGATAGTACTGATACTGAATACACGCTGAAGTCTCGTTCCTGACTTTACAACCAACCATAAATATGCTTGGAGAGTGTACCGTCGCGTAGGGGATGCAACGGGTAAAGGGCGAGTTGTAACGGGACACTTCCTGTTATCATATCCCCTTGTCATTACTACAGGAAGCTTGTCTGACTCAAACACATAGAACGCAGAAATAATTAGATTGGTTTATGAGCAAAGGGCTGAAAGTAAGATCTCCAGAACGCAACATTCAAATATCCGCCGCAGCTGCTATAAAGACGACAATGGGGTGATTCTTAAAATGCCAAATCAGAAAGAAAGCACTGACTTTTAACTATAGTATGTGCAATAGTTTCAGCAGTGGATCTTTACTTAACGAACGGCATTTCTAATAAATTCCAAGGTACGAAGTATGCATTGGGCCAGAGACTATCTTTGCAATCTAACAAACTTTAAGCATACTACATTTAGAATGGATCTAAAAGTAGGGTTAAATCCAGACTGACTTCTTTTGGTTTCCTGGAATATTATTTTACAAATTATACCGCAAAGACATTACATGTATGATTAAGAATTAGCTTGGTTTGGGATGGGGACTCACCTGCTCCTTCCTTCCCTATTACCCAATGGTTTAGGGCCCACTTGAGTTGGAACCCCGCACCATTTGCAGTCATTATACAGCGGTAACGACCAGCTTAGGACAACCGAGGGCTGAGGGAGGGGCATGCTCAGAGCACATGAAAGGCATAGGTAACCTCAAACCCCCTCAAATGGCCTCCTCATGCCCTAACCCTTGGGCTTTGGCCCAGCGTACAAATGAGCTTGATAGCCAGGGGTCATAGTGGTGATGAAAGCAAATAGGCTTTGAATTTTTAAAAAGCCAACTTTGCTCCTGGAGATCCGTGCTGAACAGTCTGCTAAGTGTTTTGACAGGAAACACATGGGATGTGTTATATAAATGACACACCCATGCGAAAGGCATACTAGCACACTAATCATATAGTTTGCAATAAAATATCATAAGCATAATGCAAACATGATACTTTATTATCTATATGTTTGTATAATATTATATAGGCCTCTAAAGAATGATTTGGTAGAACATGATAAGCAGACTCCTACATAGTGAAGAACGACACTTAAGTATGAACACAGATCCAGTCTTGCAAACTCGCTTCAGCAATACGTACACAGCGAAGTGCATAGGTATGGTTGGCCTCACACAGAAATGTGACATTAGCAAATATAATAATATCATACATACACCAACTAATAAGAGAAACTGATACTTCCTTTTTAATAACAGAAATACAGGAAGCCAATGGTGCATCGCCACTCATACTACTCCTTGCTCAACTCCCAAGAGTTACAGCTTTGCATCAAGTAGTCAACACAATACTCCTGAACAAAAAGAAGCGAACATAGCAAAGCCTCTCCTTCTGGATTTCAAAAGGAGACAGTGCAGGAGGTTGCAAGCTCTTTCATCGAGGGTGACCCTAGAGCATACAGGCATATCAGTGGCCTTTTGAGGGGGTGTAACGGGAGTAATCCCCGCTGGAGGTAAAGCAACCCCGCCATTGATGGTCCCCGTTAAGTAGTCTCCTTAATTAACATGGGGCCGCCATCTTCATCCTTCCCGATCAATGCCTATAGGTGAACCAATGGGATACTGAATCCTTGGCTAAGGTTACCAATAGGCGTATTGTAGGGGGTATGCCTCAGCGCGCAATAGTAGTAGGCAAGGGCGCGGAAGTAACGTGATCAGATAAAACTGCACCCGGAGTCCTAGCATAGTTGAGATCTCCTTCCACAACAATGGAGCAGTGAAGGGTGCCATTATAATGAAGATGTACGTGTTGCTGCAGACAGGTGAAAGATGTAATGATATGCTTGATGTTACAGCTCATTTTATTGGATAAATATTCTGTTGACTAAAGAGAAGAATATGGATGCGAGCGAAACAAAGATTCAAGAACTAAAGGCATTTTTTAGTCTTTTAATTAAAGCATACAAACATGACTTGGTAACAAATGGTAGTGGAAGGCATCTGAATACATTTCTTTTTACACTGAAAAAAACATGAATTCATCACATATAATATATTCATTGATAACTTATGCTATTGTTCACCTTGTCTATGATAAATCCATGGATACTTCACACATTTTTTACTTTGAATATTAGAATCAGGAAGGGGTAGTATAGGCGTACATCTGCTAATACCCCTTCAGTAATGAATGGCTTTGGGAGGAGTCATCCTTCAATCAGGTCCAAGACAGCGGTAAGGCGGCTAAGCCTAGGGGTGTGATGATACTGCCAGTTTTTGCTCGATACCTAGTTTATCATGGACCAGGCTGGGGTGTGTGTGTGGATGGGATTGATACACGACCAGCCCCCACCTTGCCTCAGATTGGTCGGTGAGTGGATGGTGGTCAGATATGGAGAAAGTCAATATTCAGGTCCCTAGCTCCAATGATCAATCATCGTGTGTAATGTGGGATATGAAAACACCCCTCCCACCCAAGTGACCGAACAACTTCCAAACTACACACCTTCTCCTACCCACTCACTTCTCACTACTACACTCGTCTACAGTAAAACTCAACTACTTCAGAAACAATAAAAAAGAAGGAGAAAATCATCAACAGAAATTCAGCTATTCATAAGCTGAATCGACTGAAAAGAGATATTGAATGATACGTTTTTTTTTAATGTTTTCTTTTCATTTTTTCCCTATAAGATTACTGGGTGTATTTAAGGATTTTGTTTTGCACAATTAATTAAGTCAAATATATCGCCTGCTTACTGGTTACAGGAGTTTTACTGCACAACCTTGCAACTCCCTCCCTACCCACTCTAGCCAGCCATACCACTATCCCCCGTCTGCCAATTCCATGCCATGTCAAAATGCACTGCATGCAAATTAGACTTAAAGAGGCCTGTGGAAGGAGTGGGCGGACAGGCTGGTAGTAGTAGGGGGTGAGTTAGTGTGAGTCGGTGGGACTGGGTAGCGAGCAGCTCCCCTCCCCCTTTCTTTTAGGGATACCCGTTAGAAGTTGGATGAAATATGAAAACCCATCCGCCAAGGGAGTACGCGAGAGGGCCGGGGGTGTAATGATGAAAGGGGTGTGAGACTCTTTTTTTTTCTTTCACTTTTTAATAAGCTTTTTGCGTTGTTTTTTAATGCTTTTACCGCTGATCATGACTGGTGGTTCCAGGGCACGTGTGGCATTTTATCCCCAGCCTCACACCCCTCCCCCTTTTCTCCACCCCACAAATCAGTCGGCCTTTTCTTTGAGGAGAAAAACGGCGCTGCGTCACGATATAACGATAAAGTTATAATCACCCCGATCGGGATTTGAAGTCAAAATATAGCCTTCATACCATATGGTTAACGATATGAAATATTTTGATAAATTGACTCTGTTCAGTCTTCATCTTAAAGTGCTGTGCAATGCCACGAAAACAATGTGGTTACAAATAGATATGCTATGGTGTCTCCAATAAGATGAATTGCAAATCTCAGGGCAATCGCAATAATCGTAGGTCAAGGTGGGGTTGCGCATGGGAATCAATGGCCTTTTAAGCCATTTGTTTTTCAGACAGCCACTTGACGTCCAACCTCAAAGGTCCTAATCTATCATGGCAGTTATGAAAATAGAATAAAACGTTGCATGTCAAACCAACCCCTTCTTAAAGGTCACGCACCCGCCATCTCAGAAGTCTAAGTAACAACCTCCTGCACAAAGGTACAGTGGCGACCTTTTACTTTTACTGCATCTCAATAGGCCGGGGTCTAGGCCTAAAGGCCCGCCTGTATAGGCCGGGCGGTCATAGCTCAGGCCTAATTAGCTCTTTAGCCTTGGTCGGCGGAGCAGTTCCACTCTGAGGCGAGCTGCTCACAAATAGGTCGATATCTCCCCTTTACTGCTCGCCCAGCCATGCTATGGGAGCCCGGCCGGAGAAGGGGCGACATGCAATAGGCTCTATCATCTCGGTGCGTTACGGCTCTATTCAGGAAGTCTAGTGTCAGCAAGTCGCAAAGAGCAGGCCCAGGCAGGTCACTCCAGAGTCAATGTTGTGTTCCTCTCTCTTTTTATTTTGTTTATGTAGCTGGTAATCTTCCTTTTTCACAATTTTTTTTCCTGTTTTGTTGTTTTGTTTGACTTAGAAATTCGCGTTTCTGCCGAGGACGATTGCCCTTTAGTTCATATTGACATACGAAACACACATGCCAAAGTAAAAGTGGTATTACAAACAGAGGTGACAATATTGATGAAAGTCTTTATTCATAGGATGTCCTATTGATCCCAATAATTGTACATAGAGCAATACAGTTCTACCCGAGTCTCCCAATTAGGATTCCAACCTCAACGGAATCATTCTTGGGCAACAGAGTATGGCACCTTTAATAGGACCATTGCATCAAATCTACGTCGAGTTCAACACTTGTGAGCTCTGCACATGACAAGAAAGCCTCTACGTATTCCCATGGAATTGTCTGGGACTTTTCACACTTGTTACCTGCTATGTTTCTGGGAGCCCCCTTTCTGTCAGTGACATGTTGCCCTGTCAATGAAGCACGTCTGATTTAGCTCATTGTCAGATACTCTTTCCATTTGTCGTGACTCAGCACAACTGTTCATGCCTGTCTGCAGTTGTTAATGTCTGTATGGCATGGGTCTGGTCATAGGCGTGAGGTTCAAACACACTAAAACTCAGAATAATACGCCATCCTTCCAAAAATGTATAGTTGAAGCACAATATTGCCTTAAGCATGAAGATGTCTACACATCTCCTCCAGTTTTAAGTCCTGAGTAGTATTAAATATTTGCCCAAGTAAGTAGGTAAATAAGAAATAAAGTAACTACTGAATGTATACTTTGTTATGAAAGTAACAATATATATATATATATATATATATATTGATCTTAATGCACGCCTTATCATAATGATGTTCACAGTGTATCAGTATGTGGACCCTCAAGGGCTTCTAGATAGGCCTATTAATTCTCAACTACAATACCTATCCCGCAGCCGTACGTCTGATATACAACCAGCCACAGACACTATGAAGTTGAAACATACCCAGAAGGACCGTCCCATACAACACGCGTTTTAGCCTGGAGCAAAATGACATAGTAAAAGTGGATGTCTAGGATTGTGATTTCTGGAATGATGTTACTAGAAGTCAATTTGTTTTATATTATCGTGTCATGGTTAATTTTACACACCAGAAGTAGGGAATATAGGCTGGTAAAGGTGATTCACCTATATCAACCTTATAGATAACCCTCAGGCTCTTACCTTGAAGGATGTACCTGACTGATTAGGTGGGACCCAGTACACCTGACCTCACCTCATCCCAGTAGCTCCCACGTATGTCCTGGCCGGAGAAGGAGGTACACTAACATGAGAGTAGCTCGCATGGGAATGAGCAGCACCTACCTAAACTATGTCCCATTAGCAAAACCTACCTAAACTATCTCCCCTGGGCAGTACATACCTTAACTTTCTTCCATTTCTCATCAATAGTTCATGGGCAGCTTCGATTATACATATATCATATTATGATACTCTTCCATATCTTTCCTAGTGATAAGACGTTTGTGTCAATTTCAGTTGACAAGAAAATGATCATATAATTTGAGATGGATCGAGAGATCAACTAACACAGAAGGAAAGGACAATAGTAGGTACATGGAGGCCTAAGAGAAAAATCAATGATCATATATAAGAAGGTGATTATGACAAAAGAGGGAAGAGCCAGAGGGACCGAAAGGGTAGGGAATAGGGAGGTTAGAGATATAAATCAACATTTAGACAAGACAAAAGGTCAGAAATATAGGGAAAGGCAACGGTGAGTTTGTAGGATGCAAAAAAAAGAAGGGGTAGCCTACATTGAATTTGGCCGGAGATAGTAAGGGATGAAAGATGAGCAGCAAGGACACTTTCCATGCTTTGGAAGCAGGAAATGAATAAAACATGCGAAAAAGGAAGTCATGGACGAGAGTCTTGCGAGGAAGGAAGGATGGTCAGTGTTTGTGACTAGGGGAGAGTTAACAGGGATACACCAGTGGACACGTGGATGTTTATTGTGGCTGGGGACGCCATGGAGTTTCGGTGGGGGCTACATGCATACAAGGAAGGGAGGTGGTGAGTTTGGGCTCAGTGATATGATCCAGCAGGTGCCCAGGACGTCTTAGACTAACGGCCAGCTGCAGGAGGTGGGGGAAGGGTGGGGGGTACAGCCCTGGAGGAAGGGTGACAGGTCGTGTATTATACACAGATCCCTGCCTCCAGTAGATCATCAGCGGATCAGGGGCGGCCTCCTCTCACCTGACACCTGATCACACCTCCCAAAGCCGGCACAGGTGGGTGGGCGATATTAGAAGGACTAAAGGGGTTGGGGGTGGAGTCATAAAGGTGCCTAGGTGATGGGGAAGTGGGGGGGGGGGGGGTAGGGGGGTCAGGACCCCCTCCGGGAAGGTCACGCCACGCAGGTGGAACACCGCGAAAACAAAATGGCCACTGCGCCTCTTCCGGTGGTGTATCGTGCCAGAATTGCCCGTCGAAAATTGTCGCCCAGGGTGGTCTGGGAGCATAAGGAGCATTGGGGAGGATGAGACCCCGACCCCAACCTCCCACTCCCTCCATTCCCAGCTCCGCCTCCCCCTCCAAAAAAACGACCCCCATGCTTTAACATGCCACCTGCCACGTGCACCATTATCATTGTCACCCAACTGCGCAAAAACACTACTCTCACTCTTTTTTCAGCATCGGTAATAACATTCATGAACAGATCCCGGCGGGGAAAATAAAAGGCAGGGAAATCCAATTACTCAAACAAAAAGATTAAAGGTGATGTTTTTGCCAAAGAAAACAATACCCGATAAATGGTCCGGGATTTAAGCGCTCTTCTGCATATCTCATGGTGAAACATGTTCATTAAATTGCCATCCGCATTAGTGTAAAGATTAGGAAGAAGAGGAGGGCAGGTTTTAAAAGTGTTATTTGAATGGCTGTTTTGTTTTGGCGGCATTCAGAATTTTCATCACACAGAACAGGACTTCCTGGTACGGCTTCAGAAGAATTGCGAATAATTCATACAAAGATCAATAACTGCCATTGACTTGGATCATGTT
Organism: Lepidonotus clava; assembly: GCA_936440205.1. Lineage (NCBI taxonomy): Eukaryota > Metazoa > Annelida > Polychaeta > Phyllodocida > Polynoidae > Lepidonotus > Lepidonotus clava. The sequence continues at coordinate 20,850,382 of OW387147.1, forward strand.
TACTGAATGTGCAATATAATTGAATAAGTGACCTCTGCTTTCTATTCCATTCTCATTCTATATATAACTGGTACGTACGTCAATGGCAGAAAGTAATTCTTTATGAATTTATTTTCTTGGCTGTTGTTTATGCCACACAAATATACGTATCCATCCAAAAATATAATTTGGAAAAAAAAGATCTTCCGGGAGGTATACACGAGAATACACGAGACCTAAATAAAATCCCATTTTGTATATAATGATCTACAATATGGACCTTTCTATTTTCATCATTACGTGTATATACACGGTTCTATGTGGCAGGAGACTCAACCCCCTTTATACCTACCCTGGAGGGTGATACAGGATACAAGATACCCTGCCCTCTTCCTGTCCACTCAGATTGACCACCCAGCATGGCCTTTGTCACTTGGCAAACCGCAAAGCCCAGCCCTGTCCGGCCGCACTGACCACATGGCTGACTGACCACATGGCTCCAGGAGTTGTTGGCTGGCCACTCGGCCACTACTCTCACGCTGGACACTGTCCGGCAGACAGGCGACATGCCCCCCACATCCTCCAGGCGGGGTCGAGACCTTTGGGTCGCATCCCTAACCTTTCAATTCGTCACACACCTTAAATCTGGGACCCACTCATTTATCACAGGCACGAGTTAAACTAGGGCCATTAGAAAATAATTCCACCACCCGCGAGTAAAAAAAGGTCGCAATATTCTGTGGGGATAAAACATAGAAATGTCAATAGGTTGTGAAATGTCGCTGATGGGTGTCACCCTTTGGTAATTTATCACTTGATTTGGTGATTTATTGTTTGATTGTTTGATTGTTTGATTGTTCGGCAACCGCTTCCAGGTCGCTCAGTGGTACAGTCTCATTTAAAGTTTTATAATTTGTTACTATTGGAAATTAGTAGATAATAGACAAGGTAAAACGATCATAGTTGGTATGGGCAATGAATTGCAACTGACAGCAGTCTGTTGGCAATTGGTTTCATTTGCACTTGTGGCGACGCCTTTTGGCCGATCGACAGCAATTTCTGGGAAATGTCGCCAAATTAGCGCATATATATGACTGGCGCATGTGAGAGGGAATGGGAATACCACACTTTGGATGTTATGCATTCCACGAAAACTATATTTAATTTTATGTTGGCATTTAGGCATTAATTATCAACTAGCAATTCCAGGTTTGTGTCCCAATATCCACCTTCTCTCCAACGGAAATATGGGCATAAGGAAACCTCCAGCATTGTCTTAATCATGGAGAAAAAACCCTGAAATTTTGCATTATACACTCTCTGACATTCTCACAAATAGCGATTATTCTGGAATAAAGAATCCTAGAATTTCCTGGAACTGACGACAGCCAACACCACTGGTCACTTTCTATCATTGGTCATCCCCCCAGCACCACCCCTGCTCCTCCAGGGTCCGCGCATGCGCCCGGGCAGCAGCCCTGACCCCCGGGGGTCAAACGCCTTAACTGGCCTGTCACTGGGCATCGGTCAGCCCGGCCCAGCCAATCAGCGGCCACGTCACATCCAACCCCTTCACCGGAGTGAAATTTTCACAGGGGCTTCAAAAGGTATCCCTCTAACCTGACCAGAATGCGGCCACCATATAGGCCTATATTAGCTACCACGCACACGTAGTTCGCCTATGGCCCCACGTATATGTCCAGAGGATATACACGTGAATTTATTAGTAATAGAAATTTAAAAAAGTAAACAATAATTTTCAAGACTGAACCTATTCGGTACAACCAAATCGCTTGGAAGATAAATTTGAATCAAATCAAGTTATTTGTAAAAGGTTGAAAAGCTAGTTTAGAATACTGATGCCTTTTCTCGCTCTATATATTTTTGCTTTATTCCACAAAAATAAAATTCCACGAATTTAACGATCCACCTTCTCCATGGCTGAAATTACACTTAAAAGCAAACGTTGCGATTTGAACATACATCTGCACAAGCCGGATCTTACGAAAATATGTCAACGCTAAAATGTCTGCGTTCAAAATATTTTTGCGGTTGAAAGAGCTAAAAAAAGAGGTTCACTCTAGCGTCGACGGAGGGATGACAGGCGGGTCAAATGTCTGAGTGACATTAATAAAAAGCCGCCCTCTGGTGATCTTTACGGAAACTCCCGATAAGTCAACACTAATCTTAGCCATGTCCACGTTAGACATGGCCCAGGGCCTCTGACAAGTCTCATTACCTCAAACTCACAAGTGTTGGCAACACTTTTCTCCTTTTTTATTATTATGAGAAAAGTATTTTTTCTGCTGAAGGAGAAAGGAGGTTCTCTATTAAAGGTTGTTGTTCTTGTCAGCGGATTAGTGGAGTGAATAGATGTAATTAATGTTAGACTAAGAGGCAGTATGATTTTTCCATAAGAACCTTAATGTTGGGAGTATAACTTATAAGCTAGCGACGGACAGTATGAAATATCACTAGAACCATAGATGTAACCAATTGATATAATATGCACATTTGACACAAACAATCAATTCATCCTTTGTAATTTTGTCAAAATTAGTGAAAGATAATATACATTAACCATCATGTTGTTCCCCATTGTGGATGGATTGGGAGGGTGCAGGAGGCAGTGAGGGTGGGAGTTGGGTGGGTAAGGGATGGGGCCCACACCTCCTGACCCCATGTGACGTTGAGGGATGGCCTCCCTCCAGGTGTGACGAAGACCAGGAGGAGGGGGAGGCCACCCCTCATCGCCATCCCCTTCCTCCAGGGTCTTGATGGACATCACACCCCACCTCCCTCATACACGTTTTACTCCATGGAGGGACCAGTCCTGGTGACTATCATTCCTTCATTGTTTTACCATAGAATACACATATACATTTTTATTGATCCAAAAGTGTTTCACATATATAAATATAACGTTCCTTCAAATATATTATATTGCAAAGGTTGTGTTCACCATAAGTCTATTTAAAATGTTGCGACAGTTGCAAATGTTTATCACAACATTTATTAAATAAATTGCTCGCTGCAGATTGACTTGTTGGATCAACCCTTATGTTTTTGCCAATTATTGTTTTTACCAAGCAGATCCAAATATCAGCCCAGATATTTCAGCTTGAAGATAGGTTTAAATAAAAACGTCCACTTTAATTTCACGAAAAGACACTATAATTTCAGATAGGGGCCTACATGCTGGTCATTAAGTGTAATCCCATTTCTTGTTCCATTGTATCAAAATCTTAGGCACTTATAGTATTATATCAATAGAGAAATGACAGAATTTCCTCTTTAAGCACGTTGTTCTAAATTCAGGAGCAATTGTCTGTCAGCACAATTATTCACAGTCCATGTTCCAGGATACATTAGTCTGAAAAAAGTACAGCTTCACTTTACCATTAGTCCAATAAGTTGGTGTTATATAAGGGTACATTTACTTTAATTCTACTTCCATTGTAAAGGCAATTCTCTTTTTGATTGTCAGCAAAAACCATCCCATCTCTTCTTATTACAAAAAGATTTAATAGAGTTATTATCTGAAATTACACTGAACTCTTTTTCAAATCATATTTTTTATCACTGAAAAAATAGACAATGCCATAAAGAGAATCATCCTTTCAAATGAAAAGTGCACGTTGTAATCAAAACTATGAACAATTCTTAGAATTACATAATCTACTGTGATGAAATAAAAACAATCTTTGATAAAATGTCCCAAGGCTTACAGAGTTACAACGCTATACTTTGATCCTTGATTCAGCTAGTAGTATGCTTCGTCACAAGAATATCAATTTCAATGAAAAGCAAAGTTGATGAGGGTTTCAATTTATTCTGTGCATGACGCTTTACCAACTTGAAGAAGACAATGATTCTACCTGCTTTCAATTACTCTTCTAGGCAATTGTTCTTACATAATTTTGCACCTAGTCAAATCTTTGTTTAGTATCATTTTCCAATATTAGTGCATTGCCTTAGACCAAACAAAGGAAGATGCTGTAGATGTTTTTTGTCTGAAACTATCAAGTTTCAGCAAAAGCAGTATGCCTGTTCAGCCCATAAACTAATAGCATCGGTACCAATTATTGGTAGAGTGGTACAAGGCATTGCCAATCAGCCCATCAATCACTTGGACATTGTACCAATCCCACACTAGATAGATGGGTCTGATTCAAGCAGGTTCAAATTATCCAAAGTAAACCTGGTACAATTTCTAAAATCATGATTGAAGCACAAATGATTAACAATCACCATTATTCTAAGCAATTACCTCACTTTAGCACAATGTTCTTCTAAAAGCATGGCAAAGTAGTTCACACATTACAATCACTACTATAAAGTGAGCACTGCTGAAGTCAGCAATGACACATAGATCAGTAATAATTCCATGTTATTGATAAATTTGGGGCAAAGTACTGGGCTGACCTAGCTTTGCCTCAGAGTAGTCCAAAACACTCTCACATCAATGGGTACAGCCCTTGCCCTTTCTACTACTACTCCCTATAAGTATAACCCCCAGCAGTCACACTTACTCACACCCGCACCCAGATAGGCCAATGATTACAAAGTAAACCCAGAAAGTCATTACATCTGCTTCCCATAAATGCAAGCTGGGTTAGAAAAACAGTTCAGTTTAGGGAAAAAAAGGGCCAAGGCCCCTTGTGCTTGGGTAAGGTAAAAACTGCTTGATTGGTGCAATCAGGATCCACAGTCACAGGGTATCATCGATTCACTGCTACGTGTTAATGGTGAAGGTAATTAAGGCTTTTTCTACCACTGATCTGGGGGCCTGAAGGGGAGAAGCTGGTGGAGGGGGTTGGAGAGAGGTTAGTGGGGTCATGCGTGCCTTGGTTGAGCTGAATGGTAGCCTGGGAGTATATACAGCGGATTGGGGTATAATATAGGATAATTACCCTGAATGGTAATTATATTGATAGGGGCTCTGCTGAGATTATTGCAGATTTGTGTCTTGTATGTCGTTTACATAGACATAGCTGTATTGATTATGGATATAGCTTCACTGTAACTCTTTATCTGTGCCAACTGTGCATTCAATGGAAAAGTGTTACATGAATGGGGTTCCGGGATGGGGTTATGGCATGTACCTGACATTCATCCCAATTATTCAAGAATTAATCGGAATATTGGCTACATAACCTACGGTGAACCGGAGAAAAATCCGAATTATGGATAAATACCCCAATGACTCAACAACCCATCCACACACGATTAAACCTTGGCACCCTTGCCACCTTTTAACCCCCTAGTCTGTGTGCTTCTAACCTACACCCCCTGGCACAAGTCATTGCAACTGGTCGATATTATATACACTAAAGCACCCCAGATACCCACTCGAGTTTCAATGATAAACAGAGCTCAGTGCGCGTGGCACAAACTATCGCATAACAGTGAATCACGTTATCGGCGGATTTCTTAGCGGAACGAATCAAATGGTGGAGATAGATTAAATTCCCGATCCGCTGGGAATCTTTGGGAAATTGGTTTGCTGGGTTTTCTGTATGATCCATGGCGGTAGTTCTCAGGGGAGGGTAGCGGATCAAGGAACTGGCGGTGTGAAATATGGCCTCGGTGGATGTATACATCGCCGTAGACGGGTGGACTTGGAAAGAAGGCCCCTATGTGTATGTCAGTCAGGTAAAGCAATCTGAGCCAAACTTAGATTCTCCTGACGCCATGGAGGAGGTCCGCAACTTCTTATTCTATTTTGTTATAAATTCTGACTTCTTTTCCCCATTCTTCTACTCTATCTTCTACCTTTTCCCGTGGGGTTTACTTTTTGTATTCTCATTGTTCTTGGTGTACTTTCTCTTTATTTTGGCAATGTCTGATTTGATATTGATAAAGTTAAACAACAAGGTCATTTCATCTTATTCCATGGCCTCTATAAAAAAAGCTCAGTCTTACTTTATGATACATCTGTCTTGGATATATAAGTTGAGAGAAACATAGTTCATATAAACTTATATGCCAAAAAGCAATAACGCTCGCCACAACTTTCTTACCATCCTTCCCAGCAAAGTCTTAAGCCTGCCGCAATAACAGATCAATAACTTTGGAGTTGTAACTTAAGTAATAAATAACCGGTGTAACTCGGTGTCACGGAAGGATCCATTTATTGCACTGAATAACTTTTGATGTGCCGCCCTGGACACGTTATAGGCCGATCCCCTCCTGTGTGGATCAAAGTGTGGGGAACACCTGAGGCCATGGGGGGTCGACACCTGACCCCCCGCGTGGTCAGGTGGCAGGCCACGCCCTGGAGTAATGCCTGACACCTAGTGGTAGGGAAAGGAAGGTTGTGGTGGTAAGGTGTGTCATTTGGTGGTATGAGATGCAAGATGGGTAAATGGTTGGTCTGTGCAATTAAAGTGTAGGGGCCTTGAGTGTGAGACATATAAAACTAATGTTCACGAAAACATTTCAAAATGTTGGTAGACACGGTAACAAAACATAGGAGAAAACAATAGACTTCATAAAATGCGAAAAATAACTATGGAGGAATGAGATGCAAGATGACTAAATGGTGGGTTTGTGCAAATAAAGTGTGGGGTCCTTAAGGAGATTAAGATAATTATAGGAAAATGTATGCAATAATATAAACTGATATTCATCAATAATATTTCAAAATGTTGGTAGAAATGGTCACCAGACACAGGAGGAAATATACTTCAAAAAGCTGAAAAAAATTAATGGATGTACAAAATCATTTTCTGATTTGATCAAATATATTGAAATAGACACAGGAAGAAGTGCAAAAGGAAAAGGCAATTTCGGACTCGTCCTTGGCCATTTATCAAGATCCAATTTCAAAGACGTACCATTTTACATGGAGGCTATTAAAACGTCCTAGGTCAGGGAAAAAAGGCTTCACATCGGTTAGGAAACATCCGTATCGGATCGAAATGGACAGTGTAAGAAACTAGACAGAAAGCGAAAAAAGAAAAAAAAGTTGGAGGAGGAAAAACTATGAACATCCAGATCGTTTGATCAGCCAAAACTACTCCTTCTCCTGTCACCTGTCCATTTGGAGTCGCCAATGACATCCACGCCTGGGCAAAAGGGTAAAAACGGCATAAGGAGGTATAGAATGGCATATTGTAAACAGAAAGGCCTAAAGGTGGACGGAGTAGGGGTGTCAGATTGTAAACGTCAACCTCCACGCGAGGTCAGCTTCTTGGAACATTTTTTTTCCTTTTTCAAAGGGGGTGGGGGCTTGACCCGGAAACGGAAGCTTTTACAGGAGGGGAGCCTTTGGTCACGTGACACCCAGACACAAAATGGCCGCCAGTGGCGCCCTCAGACGTCTTATATTACACTAACAGAATATCAGGCTAGCGACCGATCTCTTGCAGGAGGGATCAATAATATGCAAAAAAGAAATTATATCTTTTTTTCCTCCTTTGGGGTTGGCATTCATACTGATAGATCGAATAAAAGGGGCATGGCATGCGGCAGTATTCGATGTACATTTGGGTGCACCACAGTGCGATTTATTTCATCTTTGGTCAAAGAAAGTGTGTATTCAGGCAGATAATTATGGTAATCCAAGGCCATATTTCTGGAGTCTGGCAGCGCGAGGTAATGTAGCGCGTTCGATTCTTATTCATAGAGGAACCAAGTCTGGGCCTCAGTATATCCCCCGAGACCGGCCCACTATCTCCAATCCACCCTTTCTTCTTATATCCTCAAAGACACTCGTTGTCAAGTATGTATATCCAAAGTGTAAGAATCGAACTGCCATTCATTCTGCTTCTGTTTTTCCTCACATCAGGCACATTCAAGTCTGTTTGATTAAGACTCAAGCCCCATATTGAAACGTCAGAGTGTTCAATTAAAATCCCTCTTGTTTACCAACTCCAAAGCCTTCTTTGGACTCCAACTAATAAGGACTTATGTGATTCCGTCGGGATGAAAAACACACACAGACGGTTTGGAGACGCACATACGACCATGTACCTGATTAATTCAAATAACAACAACAGATGCAAATTACCTTTATTCTCCATTTCCTCCCATTCCTGTGCCAAATACCATCATTAGAATCGAGGGTCTGAGACCTGTCTCTCCCGACACTGACCATCCCCCGAGTCCCTGCCATGGCGCACCTCCTTCTGTGAAGACTAATTAAGACACCTTAATTAACACCAGGTGACGTTCCTAAGGACGGTAATTAGTCGGCCCTTAGTCACCTGTTAGTCACATCTGAAGTACGTCTGTTTCCCCTAGGTAGGTGGGCGGGCATTACAAGTCGGCCGCCAAAAATGGATGGAATTCCCCCTGGGAGCTTGCCAGATTGGCCAGTTATTATAAAAAAATTAATAATATTCGATTATTATAGATCGTTCATGCAATCACCATAATTATCACGGAAATATGGCATTTCTCAGATTCATTCCATTGGTGTTCTAGTACTTCACATATTCATAATGATTACAATTAATCAAAGAGATCGAATGCAATATGTCAAAGTATTTGGTCTTTATATTCTACAGTGGAGCTTAAGCTCTATGTTGGACATAACAAGGCTACTAATAGTGAACGCTCACATAGAGTCTATTATATCAACTATTCTCAACCTATTTATCTTTTCTTAGATCGAATATCCAACTATAAGATTATTTCTTACATACATGATTTGATTCGTGCAATAAACCCCAACCAATGTCAAGATTGTGACAAAACTGTGTGTTTGATAAAAAGTGCAACAGACAAGGCTTTGCATTTAGAGTCAAAGAATCTGTGCATGCCTGGAAAAAGAGCACACCAGTTAACCTCTTCCCATTAGCCGTTTCAACCTCCCCCTCCCAAAGGTTCAGTGAGAGGAAAACATGAAGCAGTGCATGAATTAGTTTTTGATCTTAACTTAACGGGAGGCGACGATTCTGGGAATTTCTCGGCGTTGGAAAAAACAGATAGATAAGCCTAATTGTTCAGGTAGGTTGTTCTATGCATTGTTTGCATGGCTGATGGTTTTAGGCTTGATTTGTTGTGCTGTGGGGAGGGAGGGGGTTCTGGGGTCTGCTCCCAGAAGCAATAGGACATAGGTCATTGATACGTCTTTTTGGTGCCATTATACCCAATCAATCTACAAACAAGGAAAGTAAATAGGGATTTATAAATCCACAGGACGTATAAAGTATGGTAAAAACTAACAAATTCCATGATTCTGTCACAATTGGCTTAGGATTAAAAGTCAGATGCCACTACTAGGATAAATAGTCACATACTTAATGCAGTGATAACCTTTAATAAGTTAGTTTGTTGAGTAAACTAATCATTGTATGTTCTTTTGTAAAGGCAACAAGTACATAAAAGGATTACAGGAAAGCATGCAAAGAATTTACAGTAAATGCTCTGCGGTTTAATGTTAGGTGCGTAGTTGCAATAGTTTTTGTACCAAGCAAACAAACCGCAAATTAAAGTCAATTGTAATAAACAAAATAATAATACTTCGGTCCAATCCAATATTCAGGAAGAATGGGTAAACAAGTTATCTTATGATTGTTAGTTTCCTTTTATTGCAATTACACTCACATTACAATCCTACATCCCTCTGTTATTGAAGTATTTTACGGTAGTTGGCATCGACAGCCTCTCCTCTATATGGGAGAAAAACAAAAGTCGTTAATGTTCCATGAATACTTGTCAAGTTTGACGGACAAAAGGTGAGGCAAAAGGTCACAGAATGTCAGCCCCTTCTTTCGCCGGTCGCGGCTGAGCTGCCTCATTAGGCTTCGGCCAGGCTTTTCTTGATTTCTTTCTATTTTTTGTTTTTTCCTCACAATTGAATGTCCGAGCAGCTCGGAGGAGCTCAATTTACTAATGATGCCTGGAATGTGCTAGCTTTTGAGCAACAACTTCTCGGGTGTGAATCTTTAAAGAGCCCTGACGTGTCATTTCTACTACAAGTTCTTACAAGAAGGGGAAGTTCTTGATTAAAACTAGGACAATTATCATGCGTTTCTTTTAATAAGTGGGGACTTCGTCTAAGAAAAGATTGAATTTCTTTTCGGCTCGCTGACCCGGAAGATTTACCCGTTACGGCTTCCAGTGCTTTGATTCTTCCATCAAGTAGTACGAGTTGATCCGCACAAGGTGGCGCTTGATCTACATTGCTTTTAACTCAAACCCGCCTCGCAAAACCTCCAGGATATAAATTCTATTTTCCATCCAATAAATCTTCTTTGAGTCCCATTGAAATAGAAAAAAATACTCCAGGCCGCCAAAAATCCGTTAATCACCATACAACAATCTCAGGGGGCTTTGAAAGGCCTTGACAAAAAGTCCATTCATATTTCGTAATTAAAACCAGAAATCGTCCATTTCGTGATAATCCCATCGGTCCATCCCGGTGTTAATGCGGCCATCCCGCCCAATGAGCTGCTCGCCCCGGGGCCCTGAGCAGCTCATCCCAACCCAATCCGTCCCGGGAAGTAGGCGCGCCGCCCCGGCACGCAGAGAGCTGATTTGAGCAGGATTGGGCGGCGCGAGCAATTCATGAGTTGCTCAGAGTTGCTGTGAGTAGCTCGGAGTTGCTCGGAGTTTCTCAGATTTGCTCTATGTACTCGGGGAGTAGTAGGAAGCAGAGTTGGGAAGGAAAAGGGCGACGGGTGCAGTTGTGAATTGGGTGATGTTCTTGTGGGGAGAAAGAAGTGAGAGGGTGCAAATGGGAAAGAGAGTTAACTTAAAAAATAGCGGAAACATGCGTGATTGACTTGAGAGGGGGAACGGAATGAGGAATGGGAAACCTTCAAGTAGGGTAACATTGAACTTTGTGAAGAGTACGGATTTGATTGGTAGATGCAGAGCCATGCATATACATATTTAGAAACATAGTAATGAAACAGCACGTTTGATAATAATTGGGGTGTATTTGGGTTTTGTAAAAACCAGTACACCAATGTTTGCAGTCCTTGATAGCTACTGTGCTTCGTATATCAAAAGCAGAATGGATAGGTACCAAAAGAGTAACTCGCAACTTCCAATATCTACAAAGAGAAAAGAAGAAAATAATTCTATTGCCGGTGGCAGGATACTCCTTCAAACTTTGCTGGCGAAAATAGAAATCCGAATTAAAGACAATTGAAGAAAAAAATGATTTAGGAGGTGTGAGTCAAAATTAAGGAAGTTACAGCGCAGGAACTGGCGAATGCTCTGCGGAGATTGTGGGAAACAAAAGAAGCATTTATAAGAAGGGCCCAATGGTGTGTGCTGTGTGGTACGGCCGGACCTAATTATTGTAGGTCTTTGGTTGTGGTGTATGGGTCAGCCGGACCTAATCAATGTTGGTCTTTGGTTATGGTGTGTTGGACAACCGGACCTAATTATTGTAGGTCTTTGGTCGTGGTGTTGGTCTATGGTAGGCTGACCCGTGGCAGAAGTGATTATGACACTAATACATAGAATTGCGTGTTTTGGGAATTGAAAATTAAATGGTATTGCCCGACGTAATTTACCATTGTTATAGAAAGTATAAATCAAATATCATTTCAGTCTATGGTTTCATGTGATGCATATACTGTCTGGAACAGAACCAGATATAAAAGATTAATCAGTTGAAAATAAGTCAGTTTCTTCATTCATGATAGTAGTATCACTTTTAATCCCAAGCTCATATGCAATTCGGATGAATCAATAACTAACGATTACACACAACACACTAAAGGGTCTTGACTGAGGCCAATTACAACACTCTCATACCTTTAATATTCCTAGAAAAAAGAAAGCTCTAGGAAGAACAAACATTTGAGAGTAAAGATTGAGCTGAAACTGTAGTAAAGTTGATGTGGTTGTCGCGAGGCTTGTCAGAGGGCTGAGAGTGGGATAGTGTTCCCCTGTAGACCATCACGACTTGATAACACGGGGAACCCAATACCACTCATTAAAATCCATCCTGCCGCCCCTCGACCGTCGATAAATGAAGTACCTGCAAGATGAAGATGAAGCGGCCATTCATTTGTGTGATGATAAATGGAGAAGTTTGCAATCTCCACAGAATGATTCGTCAAGTAGAATTTGATTAAAGAGAGCCTTTTAAGGGAAATGTCTTCACAAAAAGGTCATTGTTTTGCCATCAGATGCAGATTAATGTCAGTGAATTTCTTTTGGAACTGGGGTATTCAGATGGAGAGTGCCATCTTATTATCATAGGCCTACTACATTTATTTACAATATTCAGTAAATTATGCATGTCAATTATTACTAAAATGATCATTAAAATATTTGTTTTACTAGGCACTTTAATAATTTTCATTTAATCAGATGCTTCCACATTGTCCTGGGGTAGTATATAACCTATTGCAGCAAAGAGAGATCAGCATCCATAGGGTTGCCCACCCCCTGCTCTTATTAATCAGAATAGAAATAAAATAGTTATATAATTCATATCCCGTAGCCATTGGTAAGTTGTGGACCACTGCAGGAGTGCAATGCATGGTACATGCCTTGCGATAATGTATGATACTGGTAGAAAACAATGCTGGAAATTGAACCCAGGATCTTTCAAACAACGGACCAGTGCTTTACCACTGAACTGAATCTCCTGGTGGATCCTCTGCTCCCACTTAGTCATATTTGACATTTTGTGGTATCTAACGTGTTGATACATGTGATATCCTTTTAAAACAAACATTATTTCCCATAAATCAAATATGAATTTCCATTTTCAAGAATGTGAAACTCAGAATAAAACATTGTAATTCATATATATAATACGTAATTTTGAAAATTGTTATAGACTTTCCCAAATAATGGACTTCCTGCTAATCAGGTTTCCTCTTGCATCAATTGATCCTACCTGGAATTTCAAATTGTAAAGATTTAGTCCGCGATGAAGCCTTAGCATTCCCCGTAGTCAGTAAACTCAGACGATCTCCTCCCAAAGTCGACTTTCGATAAAGACCTACAACGTCTGGTGGTAGAGATATGCTCCCCTCTTATAGCCGGGCCCGGGCTATCTCTATTTAGAACACTTAGAAGTGCATAGCAACTAACGAATGCCGTATGGAGGAGGCCGAGGAGGGGGTGGGGATACTTTACTAGAAAAAACCCAGCTTAGATATAATTACAAGGTGGAAACAAGACAGATAAGCTAATTGATTCATGAACAGAGGAAAGCAAAGGATGTATCATCATAAACGAATTTGTTAACTGCGTCGATTTAGTACAGAATAAAATAGATCCATACTTCAAATGACGATTACTAGGAGAGCATAACTATGCACTTTTCATATCAAGAAAACAATATAAAGTATCTAAAACAAGTAAACACAGAACTATCATTACGTAAAATCTACCAGTGTAGACCAAGTGAAAGAAATGTTGAACAATAACGTGTAAAAGGGTATACGTAAGTAAGCTGACATCTACTCATATATGAAAGAAAGTGACCCCCTGTAAACTGCCCCCCACACACCTACACAGTGACTGTAAAAGCATTATTGGGAACTGTGGCGGCACAAGCCGGGAACCCCTTGATGTTGGCGGACTATGTGTCCTGATAACAGGTATCAGACTCACTACTGAGGGCCCCGACGTTGTTATCAGATAGCCCGCCAAGGATGCTAATCACTCAGGGGGGTTGGATGTGGGGTTAGTGGTAGGAGAGATTATTAGGAAGCGGTACAAGTTGCGTAGATTCCACTATTATGGCTATATTCCACTAGCCGATTTTAGTGTCGATTTAAAAAAATCGTTTTTAAAATCGATTTCAAAAATCATCAATTTTGGTTAATCACAGACGTGTCACATATCATTAGAATGGATTTTTAATTCCCTTTCAAATGATATGTAACATGTAAGGTCTTACACCATATTACTGAAAACAAGATCAAAATTACCAAATGACGAGTAGTCAGAATCGCGTAGTGGAATACAGGCTTAAGGATGAAGGACGTTTCTGTAGCTAGGAGGCAGAGTGGTTAGGTATTGCAATGAGGGGTTGGGTTAAGGGGACGGGGGAGAGTGATCGTATAGGTTTTTACTCCATCCTTCCACTTGTATTTCCCGACCTTCTGATAGTACTTACCTATTGGAGACATGTAATAAATAACTGCTAGGACAATCACAAGAACAGGTTTTTCTGCTCTTATAATGTTTTTCTTTCGCCACTGTACAACAAACAAGTGTAGGCCTAGACTTCTGTAAGCCTATATAGACTAGGTTCGAGAGAAATCGATATTTCATTATCAAGGTATTGGTGAGAGACTTTGAAAAACTATATGGTAAAGGGTAGGTCTAAGTTTCTTCCCATTTCCTTGATTATATGTACAGCTCCATAATCACTGTAATGGACGTACTCTAGGCCGTTCAAAAACACGTACTAAGTATTGCAAATCCAGTGACGTGCAGCCAACGATAAGAATTATGAAAAATAAAAACATATTTTCCCAAATTCCCCTTTTGACACTTTTGACACTTTTTCAGCCTATAATCGCAGATACTGTGAATTTTGGTAAATCGGGGAATGCTTCTACTTCCATGGTCTTTCCCTTATAGTAAGTAGGCCTATAGCACGCTGTAGAAGCTCGTGAACTGTAAATTACTCTGCTGAGCCCTACGCTAGAAGCCTCCTCGGCACCGCTAACACAAACCAGCCCTGTAAGTAGTATAGAGAGAGGGACCCCAGACCCGGGCCAATCGTTAATCAATTAGCCCCATAATCAATGCTTATCGATTACTCCACACTTCTTATCGAATTTCAATTCACACTTCAAGAACATACCCATAGATTCAAATGATAACATTATCCAAAGCCGTATATAGTTCAAAAGTACATATTAGCGCGTTCCTGTGTGAGTTTCTGATATTTATTTGGGACTCGGAAAACTTGGTTAAATATTATGGGGGAAAGTTTTCATATTGGAGGTGTTACGCAGCCGCCGATTGCGCATGCGCAGCCTGCCTCCCCCCTGTTATGACTAAGTGAATTTTCTCATCACGTCGAATCGATGACGACATCGATCGAGAATGCAATTAATCCCCGCCAATTTTCTGTATTATCGCCCGGCTTGGGTAGGCCTTCCTGCCCGTGCTTTTATTTAGATTACAAATATTGGACAATTACCTGTCAATTAGTGGCGTTATGGGCTCGGGGCTGACCGCTGGCAGGTGGTGCTGGGTCGGTGGTTGGAGACTGACAGGTTCCTGGTAGGGAAATAAACCTGTGGTTCTATCTCCAAGCGGATTGTGGGTGCCACACACATAATCTGTGCTTATTTGCTCAGGAGCAAGTTTGGAGTTTGGAAGCAATGGAAGTTGCTGTTGGTGATATTTCTAGGAAAACATTTGGGGAGATTTGCATTTTTAGGTATCATATTTATAAAGGATATGGGTGAGCGCACACTTTAAAACTTCCAAAATGGCCTAAAGTACGTCGGCAGACACTAACAACATAAGCATAAGCAATTTGTATTTGCCTTATTTATTAAACGACACTTGACCACGGAATTCGACAGTCACCGTTTGCCAATATCAATAACAGGTATAAGAAAATTGAATATTGACATGCCTAATTCACATTACTTTGACTTTATTGGGACTATTGCAATTGGGTATGCTCCAGCAATCTAATATGGTCGGTTCCAGTAGTGTGGTCACAGATTTGAGAACGTTGCATTCCTCTTTGGGAAATGACTGTGGTGTTCTACCATTCTTGGCGATGCTGAATCAGTGGTGCACCAATGCAATGAGCTGCTCGCTTGGAGAGGGAGAGCAATTGGGAGCAACTCACACACCTCCACCCACTCCAAGGAATACCAGGCGAGCAGCTAGAGTAGCCCCATCAGGAGGAGTCAGAGTCAACGTTACGAACTTTTTTTTATGTTTGTTGATCTTTCAGCAGGATATTTCTTTTTAACTCAATTTTGTTCCCAAAAAAGAATTAATGAGGAGTTCATGTTTAGCCCAATTTGATGTGTTACAGGGGCCAAGGAGACACTGATATCATTGTTTTACAAATTAGCTGAAAGAGATGGGGCAAGTGGCGTTTTATCAGTGGTTAAGATACTATCCAGTGACTTAAAGGCTCAAAGTTCATACATCAATTATTAGATCTAAATTGGTTTCAAGTGACCGCCAAACTTGCAGTGCAGTAAGCACCTGTGTCAAAGGTATTTGAAAGGATCCATTCATGGTTACAAAAATAGTTCACATTTTACAATAACATCACCAGTAATTAATGAGAACATAAAATCAATATTAGTTTTTCATGGGAAAAAATGCATTTTTCTATAGAAAAAAATGTTTTGCGTTGGACTGCCCGTGGGACGGAGTAGTCGTGGTAGAAAAACAACAACTGTCTGATGAGGTAGAACTAGTATGGTAACACTCAACTATCCCACTTGCTATTTTTAGCCCCTACATTGTGTTCTAAAGCTTTGCATCCGTGTTTTGTCGCGAGACAGTCGGCCTTATTAAAGTCCCTTTAATAAGGCTAAGTAAAGAAGCACACACAAGACTACGTATTTTGGGCAGTTAATGCAATGATGTGGCATCTGGGATGGCGTCCTATGGGCCTATATATAAGAGATGTATGGTCGCAAATCTCGGCCACCCACTCACTGGAGTAAGCCGATTGTTGTGGGCTTTATATTCCATCCTCCAGCCTCTAAAGGGGGGATCAGGCCGGGCCGGGGGAGGCTAGACTCTTTAAGGAACTCTGAGTATGATTAATGGGTGCAGGGGCTTTAACTAATATAGACAGGGCATTGCCCTTCGCTGCAGGAGGATGTGAGGGACCTCACATATTATAGATAATGATGTGACCAGGAAAGGGTGGAACACCCAGTAACAAAGGGATGGTTGGCACAAAGCAAATTAAATCAAGGGTTTCAAATGCTATAGATAGTTACTTTTATTACTTCTGGTTGCATGGTTTCTCCTATAGTGCTTGATAATTTGATCCTCTGAGGGAACTTAACAAGAGTTACTGCCCTCCCATTCCACACATAAACACTTAAACAAAATGTAATTATAGACATTGTATAATGTGAAGCCTTGGATTGAGTGTAAAACAGTAAAGCAGATGATAAGGTGCAATGAAAAAGGAAGCAAGTAACTGGATTAGATTAAGAACCAATCGTACATCACATCATAATGAAATAATTACTTTTGCAATAGAATCAGCCATTCCTAATGACACCAAAAATATGGTCAGAAAACATAATTCCATTACTATGCACAAGAAAAAGGCAAACAATGTGACCTCATCATGAGTACACAGTTGGGTAAGGAAAACTAATAGAGTCCTTAGGTAGGACATACCCCCACTCCTGTAGCCTACCCCGGGTAGGTATGACACAGACGCCCTCCTCCAGGGTCCAACTACACCAGGCCTGGCTGCACACCGTTACATTGATCAGAGGAGTAATTTGGTATCGGCGACCCCCAGGCCTTTAACAGGGGAAGCGGGGGCTGGCCGATATATCCGACACGACTTAATTACTCAAATCCATCTTTTCTCCTCTTGAATCACCACTCAGCGGAAAGAAGGACCTGGTGGGAGGGAGGGGAGGAGGTGGGAGGAGGGGTTGAGGCGGAAGGAAGGGGGTGTCTTAAGTACCATTTTATGCTCAAGGGGGTGGGAGTGCAGCGGGGTGGGAGTGTGTAATGGTTTGGTGCATGGCTGGGTACTTGGACTCTGGTTGGTTTGGTGTGGGGGGATACTGAATTGCAAAATCATTACCTCAACTGTAAAGTGAATAGAAAATAGCACATATTAGTAGTTGCGATACAGCTTGAATACTGTTAAACGACTCATTTTTCAACAGACTTATAAGCCCTTTCATATTTAACACATTTTTCCACTCTTAGGTAGCTGCGATCCTTTAAGAAAGAAAACACTATAATACAAATTATATTTGTTTTCTCGTAAGACTTTTCCAAAACTATTTTTAGACATATTTTCTCAACGACCAATGGGAAAACATGGATAGGCCATTGCTATCTGGAATGTAAAATAAACGACACTTCAGTGTGTTTTTGCATTGGCTACCTACATTTACATTGTAAATACCCTCCCCCCCTCCAATCCCCAATCAATAGTTCGCATGCTCCAAGCTAGCTGGAGGCATGTGAGAATGAAGCTGTACTTGGTTCCCTGACGTCGTCCTCCCCGTCCTGGGTGACATTGATTGACGTACACACGTCACTCTCACAGCCCATTACGTTGTAATGCGTTAATTTGATACACTTAACGCTCCACTGGTCACAACAACCCACCCCCTCCATCCCCCTCACCCACCCCCTCCCCTCGCAGGTACAACCGCCACACCTTAGATCACGGGGCATTAATTCATTGATGATTCCTTGATAAGGATTAGGGTAGCCAGGCGTGGGGTGTGGAGTGGGGAGTGGAGACTGGTTGACCAGGCCTGTAACTCAATATCATTAAAATTGAATGGCTTTCTGGGGATCGATCTGAAAAATGGACGACTGCCCAAGGGGAGTCTCCCAATTGGTCTTCAAAGTAAGGGGCTTTAGTGCATGAGAGTTAAGGCCCAGTTGAGAGTGGTAAGATATTTGAGAACCTTTCTATGTATGGGTGTATTGCTGGGCCCCATCTAGAGATACATGATGGTATATTCTGATTAATTGTTAAAGCAATTGGTAGGGTCCAATAGATACATATTGACATACATACATTTCAGATGCATGAGAAGTAGAACAGCTCATTTTTTCCCATACAAATATTCACCCAATTCCAACTACAATCATGTAAATAATTCACCGCGTAAAAGCAGGGAGTGAGGAAAATATCATTCTATCCAGGGATCTTCAATTGGTGATGGATGATACGGCCAAAAACTTTATAAAAATCGTGTATCCACTTATGTTTACATAATTTATATTGCGTAAATCATAGTGAATAAGACGTTAAAGAAAAGGCGTGTAAGCTAAACCATCGTACATTAAAGAAGTGTGGAGGGTAATTTCTTTAGAATGATGTCATAATAAAAGAAGAGTGACATCGGTTGATTGCCTAAAAGAACACTCACAGACAACCTAAGAAGACTAATCCAACTCTGGGAGGAGAGTGATGTACCTGCGAATGGAGATTGATAGAGATTGAAAGCCAAGGAAAAGACCCCCAGTCTGGGCGCCAGGAATCTCGGCCTAGAATGAGGCCTAAAATCACGGCCTAAGCCCGGCCTTCCTTATCCCAAATTACTATCGAACCAGTCGCCACTGGGCGTCCATTTCCCCTGGAAATTAGCCTATGCCCACAAAATCCCGGCTGTGTATTGAAATAGATGGGTCACTCAATACGATGGGCTAAGAGGTCCGTATCTCTAATAAAGGTCTAAGTAAAGAGGTACGTTTGCCATTTTGCGCACAGTTTACCTTGATCCTGTTTATGGATAGACTTAGTGATATGTACTATACAGTGCTTGTCTCTTCTATTCGATATACAGTGACAAACGTATCGAGACTATTATCTATGCATGTCAATGTCGCTATATTATGGTTTATTGTATGCAAAGTAATCAACATCCAGTACGTTGCATTCAGTTGAGAACATGAGAACTGGATAGAAAACTTTATTAGAAGTAGACAGTGATTAGAAATGAAATATACCGTGGAAGTGATGGTGGTATTTCTATAAAGCCAGCAAGTTATACGAACAATAACACTTCTCTGCTTGGCCTTTACACTTAGTTTGAATATAAGTGCATAGGAAACGTCTGTACCTATTACTCCTTTCTATTTTCTGTTTATTTTTCATCAATGGGGACCAGATATTGGAGCGGCCATGGCAATAAGTGCTCGTTATCCATACTATACATACAAACACGTATTCATCTAGGGACTAAACCAGTGGACAACAAAACGCCCCAGGAACCAATAAAGACATGAGTAGTGTTTCATGTTGCCGTTACATGATATCCTGTTCTCGTTACATGATATTCTGTTCTCGTTACATGATATCCTGTTCTCGTTACATGACACCATGACTGGTGGTGGCGTTTAATATTCCTCCAGTTCCCATACAGGCCGCCCACCGTCTTGTCTTACGTGTTAAATTGGACGCTGTGGTTGCTCCAGGATGAGATTCCCCATTACTTCTCCTGGGCGTGTGTCATTACATCTTTTCCCAAGACAAAGAATCCACAACGCATGCGCGTACACTCCAATCAACCACCAACTAGTAGTTTGCTGAGTCATTGCATAAGGGTACAGGGAGAGACTCTTAGTGGCAAAGTCAATGCTGTTGGTTGAAAAACATAAAGGGAAAGGGGGTGGAAGGCGGCATATGGCGAGTGATGCTTGAACAAAGAGGGGAACAGCAATCTGCACGAGAACAATGCGCATGCGCGGCCGACCGGAACGCTGGTAACGACCACCTAGAGAGGGCGCCGTATGCGCATGCGCAGAGGACCTCGACATAGTTGCGTGATTAATAATAGATTGGAGACCCAGGGGCGCGCATGTAGATACTTTTTGGGCACATGATTCTGGTTCTCAATATACCAAACATTATGTTGCGTATACGGTCACATAAGTTTTCGTTATAACATTTTTTTGAACCGGAAATTAGGGCTTTGTTCGTGAAGATGAATGC
Source organism: Lepidonotus clava (assembly GCA_936440205.1). Taxonomy (NCBI): domain Eukaryota; kingdom Metazoa; phylum Annelida; class Polychaeta; order Phyllodocida; family Polynoidae; genus Lepidonotus; species Lepidonotus clava. The sequence continues at coordinate 20,870,942 of OW387147.1, forward strand.
GCACACTGCAACACTGCCCATGTATTTTTTATATATATTTTCTGTTACGTTTACATGGGTTTTAGTTTGCATGTTGTGCTTAGGCGTGATTGTAGACCTAATGTCACAATCTTTGATGTCTTTCAAGGGTATTTGCAGACATCATGTGGGGCCTACATTTCGGCAGCAAAAATTGAACCAAGGAAAGGGTTCGTCTATGTGCACACTGACGATAGTGTTTTTTTAATCAATGTTTTTCTTGTCAATATTATTTTGTTACGAATAGTCAATGTGTGATATACATGTACATGCTATGTCTGGAAGTTGGGGAGATAAAGGAAAATATGAATCCTACCTTATTCACTTGAGGCAAAGACTATGGTGTAACTGATATCTACATAACTAATACTTCTAAGATGTAATATAAAGATTCACTATGATTGGTAATATGATCGTTACCATATTCATTGCATTCTATATTTAATCAACTTTGCTCATACTGTAATAGCTAAGAAAAACTGTAGACTTCCACCGATGAAAACATATCACAATACCAATTTCCGATGTGTGCTTCTCACATTATTACTCATGTTACTGTATACGACTCGCTATGCCTCGGGTTGGCTTTCGATGGAATAACATATTGTATAGTAGACCTATATAGATGAAATGGAATAATCATGTATCTAAATAATATAATGAATAATAGATCAGTAAAGGTATTGACCTAAGATCAACGTTTATAATATATATGTATTGATCTAATGTCAATACTTCACGTGAGTATGAGAATAAATATCTATACTTATATTACTCAGAGGTTCTCATATGCAGCAGTGTATGCACCGTGACCATGAACTTTCAATGCATGAATGATTACTCCCCTAAGATGATAAACACACACGTAATAAGCGTATAAACATCCGCCATCATACAGATAACTAGTACGCATATTAGCTTAATACCTGACTACGAAGGCCATATCCCAAATACCACACACGCTATATATGTTTTTCATCACAGCCGTACAAAGACCAGTGTATGAGCACATATTCCCAACAGTTGGCAAGCCCTCAGACAACTCATACTTTCGCAGGGAAACAAACGATTCCACTTATATCTGACGACACACAATACAACATGACCAATCGTGTCTCTCCCTATAGATCCTTTTGTTTGCGTCAGCTGCTACAACAGGATCAATCGCTCACAAGACGTAAAGGGAGGGTGGGATCCCTTTCTTTGATCCCGAGGGGTAGGAACAGGAGGAGGATCCAAAGTTTGCCTCTCGGTCACGTGATCATGGCGTGGGAAACGGGAGAGTGGTTCCCGGCCTGTGGTGCCGTCTCGCATGAGTGGTTTTACCTGGGGATCCAGTGCTGGGCGTTTGATCAGGTGGTAATCATTGGGGCGGAACGTGCAATGATGATCTAATGTTAGCCTACCTTATACCTCTCGACTTCACATGGAACGTTTGGGTTACATTAGATATGGTAACTGTACATGTTATCTTTGTAAAACATGGACCATATTGAAATTATAAAATTAAGTAACAGACAGTATAGAAATAGGGTTGCACTTTTTGTATGCACTTCAAATTTAGTCATTGTTATAGTGCTGGGTTTATAACTTGGGTACGTCTATCCCCATCAAATTAACGATGTAGGGCCATTTTACTCCCTTTTCTGCTATTGAATACTTGCAGCAAATGGGGGCAAAGTAAGATAACAAACCTCTACAGACCCTTTGCCCTTTGATAAACGATAGACCCCTATCTTATTATCCATTTGTGTCCTGCATAATATCTGCGCCGGCCCATTGAGATCAATATATTGAACATTGAGGACTATTACAGCAAATTCTGTCCGCGATATAGACATCTTGTAAAATTGGCCGACAGTGGGCCTGTCGCTAAAACAATTGGCCGACAAGGAAAACCAAATATGACATCCACGGAGGATCGAATGTAGCCTCAAGGGATTGGAGTAGGAGCCATGGGGAAGTAGAAAAGGAAAAAGTGGATGGAATAATCCCAACTAGTGGAAAGAGAATATCAGTCTTCCCTTATCAGCGATAAGACCCATGAATATCCTCCATGAAGCACTCAGGATACCTACATTATCTCGGGGTAGTATCAGTAAATTCCCCAAAGGCCAGGATTTATGTAGGGGGCAGGCCAAAGACACAGCAGTCGAATTAACAACAGTCCTTTAGAAAACAATATCTACAAATGAGATCCCTCTGGTGCCCCATATCCGAGTTTAACTACACCAACAAACCAACCCCGAGCGGTGAAAATATAAATCCTTAACGCTCCAAAAAATAAATACACTGTTCTTTCCAAGAGATGGACTTTCTAGGGCAGGCAGAACCAACTATAAATCTCACATGATGTGGATATAGGACATCTAAGCACCGCGTAACGTGTATCTAGGGACCACGTGACGTGTATGTAGGGACCACGTGACGTGTATCTAGGGACCACGAGACTGGTATCTAGGGACCACGTGACGGGTATCAAGGGACCACGTGACTGGTATCTAGGGACCACGTGACCACTGAGGTGTGTATATCTACGATCCCAGCACGTCTCCTAATGGGGGACAGACCCCATGATGTATGAAAAGGATGCCCCCTTTTGTAGTTATTATCAACTCCAAATATGCTAAGAACCTCCCCATCCATAGACATGAACCCCAGAAATGTACTCCACTCCAGTGTTACAATAGCGGATACAAGTCGATTGGGTATATAGAGTAGGAATCCAATGGATGTCAATTAGCACTATTATTAACGCTTGCAGGCATTAATTTTCTTGGTTTGCCTAATTCGAAATGCTGGATACAAAAATAAAACATAATTATGATGTCATACCCAACGAATATACCCCAAAGAAGGGTATTGGCCCGAGGGCCATAGCGCCAATTGTAAACTTTCATGACAAGTCTCAAGTAAAAAAAAAACATGGCATTAAAAAATGGAGGATATGTGTACCACTCCCCCAAACCATTGAGTGCGTCATTGGAGGGTATTAAAGAGGGGCAAAATGACAAGTCATTGGTATACATGTCGTTATTATTGTAGATGTCTTTTGGGCCACACAGCAAGAAAGTAGGCACCAAGAAGGCAGTTTGGTTAGCCTACCAGTGGATAAGTTTTGTCAGCCGCTGATCAGGAGATCACAATAAAGACATGTAGTATTAGTCCCAATCCCTAACTACACCATAGAACAGCCTCGTCCTATCATACCGCTGACGTTTACAGCCCCGAGATAGTCCTCCAGGGCAGGCCTGGAGGTCGGCCCCTTTCACGGTCAGCGGGCCGACGATCTCCTCCTGTGGGACGTCATTAAAGACCACTCACGCGACGTCATGTTCCCGCGACGACGGCCATAACGTCACGGCGTCGGTAAGGATGGCGGCGCGCGTCCTCCAGGGTGTTGGTTATAGGGGTGGGGGGTAGGGGTGAGGTATACAGGAGGTGTGGTACTGGTATTCAACTTTGTGTACATGCATGTGCATGCATTTACATGGCCAATAGGCTGCAAATTTAGCATTCATATAATTTTCTTATACATTCATACTGTATTGTCACGATGAAGTGTTTCTGCCATCATGAACTCGTCACTATGATGGTGATTAAGGACAGTTAAGAAAATAGAACTGCAGCTGTATCAACCTCCAGCTTAAATCGAGGTTGTATTTTGCTCACTATGACTATAAAAATACGCAGAAAGGGTTATTCTATTCTACTTCTCTTTACGGAGACCAGTAAGACCACACATGTCACGATTGCTTTGGTCAGATTCACAAGGAGACCACTTGTATATATGGACTGGAAAATAGGAAGATGTTCTGTGTCATGATAGACAGTGGCTACAACCATCCAGGACATCCCTTACAATACTTACACTGAACTAAACCTCACATCACGAAATCCCCACTCATGAATTCACAGGGGTCAGGTCACGTGATGAAAAGCACACTGACACCATAGCATGAGTCTTTAGAAACACTCTATACAACCTTTACAACCTTTGGAAACTGGACCTTGTTGTTCCATTGCAAACCGAGGGCTGAAAGTTGTAGAAAGTCAGGGATTATTTCTTTTTAAAATCAGATGTCGGATGGGCCAGTGGGTAGAATGGTGGTTGGTTACAAAGTGAAGCTGGCAGGTGCGACGCCTCCAGGGCAGGGGGCCGGAAGTGTCATGGCCGCGCGCCGCAGTGCACGGCTGGCCGGTTAGAGACCCCCTCATGCCCTGGAGGAGAGGTCGACGATGGAGAATGGCGGCGGGGGCGTCGGGGGCTTCTGGAGGGGACTGGGGTGGTTCGGCCCCTAGGGCATGAGGGTGGAGGAGGGTGAGGTACTGGAGGTAAGGGGTGAGGGGTAAGGCACTGGAGGCCAGGAGGAGATGTCAGCACTGATTTACAGAGTGCGCGTCTCTGATTTGGCCAATGACCACAGGAACAATGTGGGAGGTGGACGCGGGGGCGACTGACCAGCATTTAATACGCAAGCGCCCGGGTCAATGCGATGACGGCGTCGGGCTAATGATATTTGGGCCACCACTGGCCCAAGCCTGGAGGTGTGGGGGCTCCCCCGGCTACCCATGATGACATTTTGAATGCAATGGGGGAGGGGGCATACATTATGTATTTACTGGGGGAGGGGACAGACCCTTTAAAAGTTTAAGGTGCGTGCCCTGACTTCTCTGGCTGTAAAAGAGACCAATGCTTCCTCCACTAGCCTACCACCCTCTCTGTCTGGCCTGGGTCATATCCCAGAATCCCACGCGTGGTCACGTGATCTCTATCCTCCACAAATATTAACACTAGATGGCGGGTCGATAGTCAAGCGTCGGTCGTTGGGTAAAGAACGTTTGGATAGGGCAGTACATGAGTATTATTCTCTAGAGAGTGGATATAGCAACCAAAAAGAGAGATTGGATGTAGTAACATAAACCTTGCCGATCAAAATAATAATTTGAAAAGGAATCACAAAATTACCGCTGTTAATACAGAAGGGCCGTCCCATTTTTACTACTTCTACGTGACTCAAGTGACAGAACTTATCTAATTACCAGGCATAAGGGTCACATAAAAAAAGAAAGGCCCAGTATGTTCCAACACATACTCATAGGCCTATGTGTAACAAAACGAATTTGACTCAAAAACTGTTGCCACCCATTGCCAATGTTGGTCTCTAACCTTTATCATGCTCTGGGGGACGGATGGGCGTTGGGCTTGGGTGGACAGATTGGTGGTAGGGAGGAGGGGGATGTCCGAGGGTGCAGGGCAGGATTTCTGATTTCATTATCCTCCACCAGGGGACGTTCCCGACTCATTATGTTTACCCTGCCTTCCGGTCCCTGAGGCCGTATGAAAAATTAAACAGTGGCCGAGAGGGGTGAGGAAGGGGGTTTGGAGGTGGGGGCTGGAATGAAGGACGTCCAAGGGGTAGGGGGCATGCTGTAACCTCTATTGTAAGTCGACTAGAACACCTCAACCCCAGTCTTAACGATCACAAATCATACGACCGGGCTCGACCCGATTGCCGTCCTTGGATTTAAATATTTCATATTTGCCCTGGGCGCATGCGCCCTGGTCAGTCGGCGGGCGCGCATGCGCTGAAGGCCCATCGGGGATCTGTGTAGGATCTGACCCTCGGACCTGCCCATGGCTAGGCCTGACAGCCTAGGTTAGGCTCAACAAGGCCTAGGTTTGTCAGGCTTGATAAAGGCAATCTTTGTATGTAAGGGAATCCCCTAGACCCAAACTACATTATGTGGGGGATGTAATTGTATCTCCGTAGGCCAGGATAAGCCGTTCCTATACATAGTAAAGTGATATTATGTGGCCATTGCAGGGTAAACTATATAAAGGATTAAGTAAATCTATTCGCGGAGGACCTAGAATTCCATGTCCTCTCAATATGAGGAAAGAATAGTATGCTATGAAAAATTGTCTTATTGAAAATATTGTATTCCAGCCTCTTTAATTTTTGATAATATTTTATTTTGCCCAGAATAATATCTAGTGTGCTATTTGCATAAATACAAAATATAGAATCTTTGGTTAGGTTGGTAATTTCCTTACCTTGTGCAAATAACAATCACAATATTTACTTACATTGGTGATGTACTCTCCTTTTCCTTTTACAACCCCACACCCACCCCTACCCTGTCCACTCCAGTGTGATAAGCTCCAGACAGTCGGGCAGAAGAACAACCACAGAAATATGTATTGTGGGCGTGGGTCAGCGGTAACGGGGTGGAAGGCGAAGACATAACTCTACACAGAGTGGAACGTGTATATGAGCAGTTCTGAGCAGTTCCGAGCTGAAGTGAGCGGTTGGTCGCTCCCTAAGCGGACGTACGGCCAGTCCCACACCAATCAGCGTTAACCCAACCGTAGTAGACTCAGACGTGTATGTATACAACTGCAAACATGTACAGGCAACAATACACTATCCATATAACTACCCTATTCCGACGTGAAGATCATGTAATTTGCTTCACTTGGCATTTATGGAACACAATTGGTAGTATCGTATAGCATTCGCTAAACGCATGCTATTGCCAACAATGTTTCGGGAAATTAAAGTGTAACGGTAATTTGAAACATTTCAGCCATCAATTTCTAACTTATTATTCAAGTAGTTAACTCAAGATGACTGAGATCATATCACCCTTTAAACGACATTTGATGTTGGTACACAGAAATTGTCAACCTATATATTATAATAAGAAAAGTTCCTCTATTAATTATATCAGTAAACATCTAAAAAGCAACTAAAACATCCGAAATACAATGTCCTGAGGTGAGGTCCCCTTTGTAGGCATATATATAATGTTTACAACAAGTGTCTCCATGGGGACGAGCAGATTGAGGAGCAGTAGTAGGCGGGGGTAGGCCTAAACGGGGCTATAATTTATAATAAACTGAGCTGCTCTTCGCCCGGCGCCCTGTGGTTAATTTGTCAGTCTGAGCATCTGTTGGTGCAGTCGCGAGCTGCTCCCATTAACGTCAGGTAGTGTTGGGAGAGGCGCAATGGATGGTGGTTATCGGCGAAAGCAGATACGCCCAGGCAAACAGGGTTGTCCCGCGCCGGGAGGACGCTGGCCAAAAGGCCCCGCACCCACGTCAATAGGTGGTCCGCCAAGCCGCTATTGTTTATGTAAATACTTGCAAAAGTCACTACTTTGGCATGCGACCCTGCCTTTTTTCTCCCCCATTTCGGGTCGTTGCATTCATGCCCTGTCTTTTAGGTGAAGGGGGCTTTTACGTTGCTGTGTGCGTGGAGGGCGGGAGGAAAAAACATTAGTTTTGGCTTGACAAGAACAATTGAAAGATTGCCATAGAAAAGAGATCATTTGGGGGATGGGGGTCGGGCAGGCATTGATTCGGAGACTGGTAGGTGACATTGGCATTGCCTGCCTGCCACGTAGGGGCTTTGCTTAACTCATAGTTCCTTTACGAAGACCTTACATGCGCTTTCTTCTCATATGTGTATATGAATTGTCACTCAATTAAGAATATATTCATCCGGAAAAAGCTTAGCAATAATGATTTAGTTCTGAGGTAATTCCTTTATATTTCAAACATTCCGCAGATTTTTAATGCTAAAAAATTTAGGCCAAAAATTACCAGATTTGGCATAAAACCGTGCCGTCACCTTTGGCGTGCCTCCCCAGGAGTGGGGATCTTATTGCCGCTCCCCAACGCCTCCCGGCGCCTCCCGGGTCGGGCCCCGGCCGCCTGGAGGGGGCGGGGACGGGGTGGGGCGGTGAGGGGGTAGGGGAGGGGGTGGGTGTAGGGGATTAACAGGGGACAAAGGCCCTTCTCCACGGTCCCGATTGTAGCGTGCTGTTTGTTCCCCGTCCGATCAGGGGGTAGGGGGGCTTGACCTGACCGGGTTGAGGGGTGAGGAGGGTAGGGGGGTGGGGAGAGTGGGGGATTGGGGCAATAACCCACATCCAATGAGGGTTATCTCACTCGGGCACTGGTTCAAATCTCCCCTCACCTCTCTTTGCACCGTCCCTTTCTCCTCTGATCTGTCTTTTTCCCTTCTTCTTCTATCTCCATCTATTTGTCTTTTACATGGGTTGTTCTGCATTGTACCCATCTTTTATATGGTCGCTATGCGACTACCCCCCGCTGCTCCCACATTTGTTTTTTGTACGTACCATCTTAAACTCTTAAACACCATTCACACATAATTTTCGTGGCCCTTAAATCTACATAATTATTTCTACGTCCAGTTATATACCATTAACCCCTCCCCCTCCCCCACAGGACCCTCGTCCACCTTTTTTTAGAAAAGTATTTGTCCTACTTTGGCATACATATTTTTTTCTAATTTTCCAACTGTCACCTTTACAAAAACGTGGGCGACAGTAAATATTCAAACATCACCAATATCTCTTCGCTGCCCATACCCTTCACTATTTCATCCAACCCTGCCTCTTGGCACCCATTCCTCCACACCCCTATCATATAACCTTCTGTACATATAACCCCCTTCTATTCCCCTTTCCCCTGGCACTACTCCATATCACTTCTGGCCCTTTCTTCCTCTATTGCCTCCCATCTCCCTGACCCCATCCACCTCGTTCTTTTTGGCGACAACTCCCATCAAAGAGGGGACTATCAGGCTTCCCTACCCAGGCAAACCCCCATACAGAAGCCCCTTTATTATTGGTTGTGATTGGCAGGGGGGTTCCCTATGATAAGGCCATAGTGGGCCCTGCCTACCAATCGGCCAGAGCCAATGGGCCAAGACCATGGGCCAGGACTCTAATACAGATAGACCACATACTTTGTCAAATTAAACAGCTAGTTCTGACCCACAGGCTAGGCATGAATTGTTGTATTGTAAGATTGCCTTTATTTCCAAATCACTATTCTGTGTTTGTTCTCTGTGTTTGGAATTTTATAGGTTGAATTCAATGGGTAGATTGATTATAAGGGAAAGGTTGCAATATACGTATTCCAAAGATATTAAAGACCTTTTAGTAAATGCCACTTTGAGTTTCACATAACCAATGTCTATAAATACAATAAAGCATTTCGAATTCTCAGGTACTGTTTCATACTTTCTCAAATTAAAGGCTTACCAAATTGTTGTAATAACGGGGACGATAATTTTAATGAAAGGAAGACTAAATACAACTATACATTTTCAATGGAATATTGAATACCACAAGATATTTTCAATAACTAGTTGATGGCTCGTGAGTAATGATAAAATAGTAAATTAGGAAGCACCCGCTGCATTTATGAAGGTTCCTATTATCTAAGTCTAGGTGGATTTTTAAATAACAGATTTCTGTTATGACTGCTATGTTTATATCATCGATTGCATAAAAAACAACTTGATTAGTATCCTGCAGTGCTGACAAAGAAACACGGCGGTTTATTTGCCTGAAGCTAACTGATTTTCCAGAACTCAAAAAACCGTCTCCCTTGTGAGAGCTGGGTTAGCACCCGTAGGGGAGACCTAGTCGCAGAAGCGTCAAGAGACATTTCTACATTCCATCAGCGATAGCTAATGGGTATTTTCCTTTGTCTAAAAACAAAAATAAAACTTTGATAAGCTGGTGCGACCGTCTGGGAAGTGGAAAGGGAGGCGGACCTCCAGAGTCGGCGACAGATTGAACAAAGGCCATCGTAAATTATGTGACTCTTTATTTATTTTAGTAATGACAGTTTCAAATGTCAGCTATGTAAACTGGTTGTCAGGCCGTCGCGGCGATGATGATGGGAGACACTCTTCCTTCCTTGTTATCAGTTGCGCCTAGTTCATATTGGTCATTGATCGAGTAATCAATGATAAGAAAACACAACTCCATTAGTATTCTAATTACATAAGTTGTTTTTTAAACCTTCATTGCACTCCCCCCTGCCTCCCTCCCTATTCCACCTCCCATCTCGAGCAGCTCATAGCGTTCTCGGGATGTTTAGAGGGAGCAGCTCGTGTTTGAGGTAAAGCTCTGAGTAGCTGGAGTAATGAGCAGCTCCGAGCAGGAAGCATGCCCCGCGAGCAGCTCACCAACTCATCACCAGCTCACCATTATTGAAAAAAAACACTCCTTACTCACAAGTTCTAAGTCGGGGAGGAAGCATTAGTAAAGGAGGAAGAGAGGGAGGCCGGATCTTGATACAATGGTAAATTAGTAGTAAATGCTGGATGTTAATTGCTAATTAGCCTCTTGGCAATCTGCCATGAGAGGAGAGAGCCTGTAAAGGTAAGCTGAGGCTGAGGCAGTGAGCAGCTCCAATTGCTCTTAATCGGCTTAGAGGACTCCAGCTCAGGTGGGTTGGATGCTGTGCTTACAGTAGAAGGGTGGAACAACCTACCTTTAAAACATCATCACTGCCTCTGCTGTTACAGTATAGAAATTAGAAGTATGTCAGTCTTTTTTGACTGCCTTCACTAAGTGCATTTCTCCCATCTCGGTGGTAACAAGTTACTTTCACCTGTCAATCATTACATTACCGACCGCATTAGCACGCCCCAACGGGTTGGTGAGGAGTGGCGGAACATTCTGACCTTTTTTCAACATTTTGCACATTAGTGCCGGAGAGAACCAGTGGTGCTTGGATATGGTAATACGAACCTCCCGCAGCCTGCTATTATATTTAGACCTAGTCTGCCGGAGGTAGGCAACTCAATTAAAGTTTCTGAATAACTCCAGGGGATGATATGCAAATTAATGACGTTTGGGTTTTTTGTGTATTCGAAGCGTGACTGATGAAAGTATTTGGCAACTTGGAAAAGAGACAAGTGTTGAGTAACTATCATAACAGATTTGCACAGCAAAGAAAATGGCGCTCTAATAAAGTTTAAAAGGAAAAATATCGTTCATCAACATCCGGTTATAATTAATGATTTCGTTTCTTTGTCTCTGTCGCCTTATCTAATTATACATAAAACACGCGTGTTTGAAGTGGACGCAAAGGGGGCGAGGTGATGTGTTATTAGTTGGTGCTTCAAATAAAAATTCCGGGATAAGTTCTATTTTGGTGACAGTAATCACGGGAAAAAATTAGCGTCGCGTGACTGGACTGAGAGAAAATGAAATCGTCAGGGGTTGTGAGGGGGTTATGGTTACGTCGGGAGGGATGGACAACAAAGCCACCACTAGCCACAAGGTCCAGGGTTCGAGGTTAGGGCGCGGGCAGCGGGAGCGAGGCTGGGCGCCGCGCGGCATCTGATTGACGCGTTGCCGCGAGCCACAGGGCGACGCGCGAAACGCCGCGCGACGGCCGCGAAAAAAAGAAGTGCACAGGTCTCGCGTGGAAAGCCGTTAATCACACGCGCAAGGGATGATGGGAATGCCACAGGACCACGTGACCCCATCGGGGCAGGAGGGCGGGCAAGGGGTGCGCATGCGCGGGAGGCTGCGCGGGGCGGGATGTCTTTGTCCGTTGACTAGGGTTAGATCATGGTCGGCGGGTGGTACATTGTACTGGTCTACCCCCATTTGATACTATTAGAACAAGTTTGGAGTGGTACTATTACTTGATTATAACTGTAGTCATGAATTTACTGAGGGTAGGTAATCATAATTATATAGATTTAACATATAATCGGATCAGCCAGTTCACAAGAAAAGGATTCATTACGCGACCCAATTGTATAACGATAAATGATAATTCAACAAAAATACCCAATACCTTCTACGCTATGAAATTGGTTTTCCTTAGATTTTAGAACATGTATGCCTATTCTGAAAAGTATAAACATTTCATGAAAAGCAATTCTGGGGTCAATGGCTTCACGATAGTAGCAGTGGGCTGCCCAAGGTGCAAGGTAAATGAAATTAACATAATCAGTTAAAGCAGCAAGTTTATGAAACATCTGATACATTCCAATGACCCACATATCATACCATCCAGACAAAAATGCCACAAGGCTTATAAGCATTGTAAGCAGATGAGTAAGCATGCTTACTTATCTGCCTACAATGCTTATTTTGCTTTGTGTCACAATGATTGATTGTCCCTGATCCCCAGCCCTAGTCCCTCCAATCACCACCTGCCAATGCACACAATTGTTTTAGTTTATGGCAACCACAGCAGAAATACAATTACCGGTAAAGCACCTTAACTCTATTATCTCATTATTTCAGGTTTCATTAGATTTATTTCTTTCGTGTTTTTCAGATATGCTTAATTAATGGTCAAATTTGGAAATTTTGGCATATTAAAGGCAACTATTTGAAATTAAATTTGGCATTAGAAGTTGTGGTTAAATGGATGCTAATGGAATAAGTTGAAGCAGGGACTGTTTGCCTTTGAGCTGGGGCCACTCTGCTATCTGTGCTTACTGTGACTCATTGAATATTGACTTCTATGGATACGTTTGACTTGTGAAATTGGGTAGAGGCTACAGGGTCACCCAGCGGGAATATGATTTCATCTTTGTGACCAAAGAGTGAAAAGCAACAGCGATTACAAAGACTTCATTCTATGGACCTTTGATGGAAACTACTAGCGACCGACCGCCGTAGTTTCAAACACACCCACGTCAGAGTCTATCAAACGGTTTCCTATCATGTCATATTGATTCTGGATATAAAAAATGAACGAAATACGTGTGAGTTGGACACAATACTGACATAAAAAGCCGCCGCCCAATCGGTCTCTTCTGTGGCATTTCAGTAGTCCTGTGTCGGCGACAAACTATAGGAGTGGGGGGAGGGGCAGTGAGTGGGTGTTGTGTGGAACTGGTTCTGGGGTGGGGGAGGGGCGAGTTATGATAGCGCTCCAATCATCACAGATAGAATCCTCTATGATCATACCCGCCCCAGGGGCTACTTTGTGTTCGTGTGTGGTATGGTATAAAACCACTAATCCCCCATCGCCCCGCTTCGTCCATAACATCCCCCCTCCCCTTTCTGCTAATCACAAACTAACGCTTGCAGACGTCACCAAAAATCTGTGATCTATGCGTCGGCGCGCCAAAAATGGAATCGTCTGATGTCGTCGGCTGAAATGTCGTCTGCCGCGGCACATATATCACGGGAAAAGGCGGGAAACGTTAAAAGCTTTGCTGCTAGCTCTAACATACGGTGCTTCTTTTCCCAGGCTATCTCTATATATTTCCACTGTATTCTCCTGAGTTTGCGGCGGTGCCACTAAATTATCCAGACTGTTATCTTTATCAATTACTCAGTTACTTAGTCTGACGGCAAGGAATTGTGTTCCCATGGTAACGGCTGTGGAGGTGTAGTAGGTTGCGGGGTGGCGGGGTAATAGACTGAACGTGTTGGGATGATGACAGACGGGATGATCCCATCTGTATTAAAGGTGGGACAAACCAAAATCACCACGCCCGTTTTTCACCTACAGTAAGTAGGTAGGTAGGAAACAATTGGTCGTGATCAGATGGGAACCGCAAGCAAATAGACTGATGGCAAATACATAGCCTCATAGTAGACAGGCAATGAATAATTGACGGATAATAATTGTACCAAAAAAGAATGACAGATTTAATGACAGCCATGCAAACAGACAACGCAGGGCCCATATCTTCGTAACTAATTTGGCTGATCAGGGAATATTTGATCAGGGTCCCATGATCAGAAATTCTGTCAATCATGAATAAATTTTACAAATAACGATTCCTCTTTGACACTATTTTGCAATAACACAATAGATTTTGGTAAAAGGCAACATCACTGATCATTGGACCCTGATCAAGTTTTCCCTGATCAGCCAAATTAGTTACGAAGATATGGCACCTGATCGTGTTACAGTCAGAAAGAGAGACAGATATAGGCATAACTATTGACAAAACAAAACTGATTACAAAGCTCAAAAGGTAAATGGAAACACATATATAAAGACCGTGCACCAATATATATATATATATATATATAAATATATATATATATATAGACTTAACATTGAACCCTGACCCTCATCTCCACCACCACGCCCTGTGTACGTCATTACATCGTCCACCAATCAGGCCCTCAGGGTCTTCGGGTGGTGATTGCTGCGCCCACTTATTATGGTCTGCCACCATCGGAATATCCCGGATGATAACCTGCAAGTCACCTCCATCATCCATCTATATACCATCTATACCGAACGAGCGAAAAATTATCTATAACGTTATCATAGTCTGTTCCGTGGACGTTGGCTTATATTTTATGCTGCCGCCTGCTTTATACTTTTGTTGGGGACATTATTTAGTTTGTACTTGTTATAGAGATGGTTGAGATCTTACAAAATCTTGAATTTCGGTTAATGCATTAGATTTTGCAGAGTTGGGCGATTGCTCTGCAACATTTGACAATTAAGTTTGTTTCTAATCGCACCTAGCGAAAATGTGATTAATTTTCAAATGTTGCCAGCATGTTAAATTGGGTTTAAGAACATAAAGCTTTTTATTAGCTGAATTAGGCCTACTGTATCTGTTTATAGGTAATTAGAACCATTAACAGCTCACTGCTATTTGCTGAGCTAGCACTGTGTTGGCAAAAATAAGATGATCATTTGTTCTCAGTAAGCATGTAATATTTGCTGAGAAGATTTCAAGAAATTATAAAGCCCAAAAGACACTGCCTCCCATCGGAAGAAAGCAGTCAACATTCTTATAACACTTCCCCAACGCTTTCTAAGCAATACCTAGATGCAATCTATGCAGATTGTCTGTGCAAATTACAATGCTGTACGTGTGTGGTTTTAAGAAGAACTGACTCTATTAGGAAAGCCAGATCTAGAGCAGTGTTAACCGTAAGTAACTATGCTAGTTGCCGCTTGCTAACGCTAATGAAATCAGGACGAGGTGTATGTCGTCTCCAGACACTAGGGGGCGCTCCGACACATCAATCACGTGACTGCTGTCGTCCGCCATCTTGGTTTACTTGCTTCTATCTTTTTTTCCTCCGGTTTTTGTTTCCTTTCAATCTTCTGCCGCTCATTAACGCTACTTCAGGTAGTCATACAGACCCTTAATGAAGTGGGGCCTATGTCGAGAGGCGATTTGAAGAAACGTCATTTTCACGTGTTTTTTTTATTTGTTTTCTTTTTCTTAAAATGGAGTGTATTATTACAATTCTCTAATATAGTTTTGAAAGAAAGAAACCAGTGGCGGGAATGGAATTATTTCGCGCATTTATTGGTTGAATTTACCAACATATTTATCTCTCAACAACTAAAAAAACTACTAGTGCAAATAACATACTCTGGTCATAGAAATATATTTATAAATCTTTCTATCCTGATAAAACTAATCAGAAGAAATCTATTGGGGGAGAATCGCGAATCTAACCGATTGCATGACAGCCACCCCTTCTTCCACTCTCAGCGAGTCAGCCTAACATCTCACTCAGCGTAAATGAACTCCAGTGTGGCGGTCTGGAGTTTCAGCGTGTAGGGAGCCCCAGAAGGCGGAGGAGGCCTCGGCTTAGTGACGGTGTCCTGACACTGTAAGCCACTGGAGTAATTGCTCCTTGTCTTTGATGATGCTCTTTTGTTTCTTGTCCACATGCGTCAAGTGGTTTCACCTTTACCTTGCTCACCGTGGAGGAGGGGTCCCTATCACAGGAGCGTGAGAAACAATGGAGATTAAGGAGGATTTTGAAGGATATTTTTTAATGGAGAGACACGCCTGTGCATGTCCTTGTCCACTGCGCAAGATGGATCCGGTATTTAGCGAAGTGGGATGATTGGTGAGGGTGTGATTGAATAGTGCAATTAGTCTTATTTCAATTAGGAATTATTGAATAAGCCCACTATTTCATTAGCGACAATATACATACCATCATAGACATGAGTGATACAGGACAGCTCATGATCAGAAAATATTAGCATAAATTGTTAACTGTCACTTGAACAACAGTGTTTATTGACATAAAGTATACGCATGTTAAAAGAAAAACAGTTCGTAGGTGCCAATATCTTTACCATGTTTCAGTCTAACCCCCCAAAACACTATCCGTAACTAAAGTATCACAACTTTCCACTCTGTCATAATCTTTCTCCTTTCGCAACTGTTTCCATGACAGATGAGCACTGAAGGAGATAGCTAGCCTACTCCTAGAAAGACAGAGCTGAGGTTAGCACAACCCCTCCAGAACTATAATAAATACAAAAACAAATTACATAGATGAAAGATGAGGAAATACCTTTATATGGGTCAAAACATATGTCCCCTTCACTTTCAGAAATCCCGGGTCCTCTCCTCCTGATCCCCTGGTATCAGTCATGCCATACCCTGGAGGATATATGTCTTAAGGAAGGTAGAGGGGGCTGGGCCTGCCCTGTCCTTGCTGGAGGAGCGGGCTGTAATACGTCTCCAGGTGATAGATGACTGGGGTCTTACCTGGCGACAAGGTCCTCCCGGTGGGGAAGATGTATTGCTTGGGTCTGACGATATTACACGCATCTCAATAACGTAGATGGCCTGATCAGGCTGGCTTGGGGGTGCTTGGAATAGTTATTTTCTGTAAACATTGCCATGGCCCTCACGTGTTTTATCAAATATGATATAAAATTGCAAACTAAATTTTCCAATGTCTTACTTTATAATACGTACTGTTGCGGTTGCGGCTAATCTTTGCAGCTTTTCTGGGAAACTATAGAAATGAATTAATGATTTAGCAATATTATTGCCATGGCCATCGTATGCTCCTTGGATACGATATGTAAACACATAATAAGGTTTTGCCATTTCTTGATCCATAATACTTTTATTACTTACTGGTGTGGTCTAGCTTTAACCATATTATATCATGGAAAGGTTTAACCATATATCATGGAAGTGAATAATGATTTGGCAATATTTCAACCTTTTTCCAAGTAGCCCATGTGCATATAGGTTATTATACAATGTCAGTATAGCCATAACAGCAAACACGTAACCTACCCCTGAACAAATTTGTGGGACATTTGTGGGTCTTAGGAAACCCATACGTTAGCCCGGACGTTAGCCTACTCTGGGTGAAGACCGACTGTTTAATCTGTAGGTAACACAGAGAGCTGTTGGGAGTAGTTCCCATTGGAGCAGCTCACATTGAAGCCACGCCTCTAATACCTACCTGTCTGTTACCTTATCCCCCTGCCTAAGTAATTCCCCAGTATAGAAAGTAATGTATCGAATAGTGGAAGCTGCCTTTGGCAACTGTTTACTTCTATAGGCATAATCATTTACCAGGCATAGTGACAATTACAATTTGATCTGAAGTGGAAAAGGTATGCAATATCCAACCATTATCAGTGATAATACTCTTTTACATGTACAAGTATCTTTTTTCGTAATATAATGCATAATTGTTGGATTGCATTTAACTCACTAGCATAAATGCCCATACCCTGCCAGGTCACGTCGAAGAACGTTGTTATAACGTCCCTGAACATTTATCTGAACGGCGCAGAACGTCCCCCTTAGGTCGCTCCTTGGTTAGGTTGATATAATTATGAGTTTTAGAAATTTGTGAAGATTCGGAGAAAGACATTTAATCTAAAGACGCACTCAAATTTAGTGTATTTCCCATGTTAAGATATTGCGTTTCCAAAGGCCTTGCCAGCCTTTATATTACAGTTTACCATATTGTAATATCCTTCCCAATTCCAATCTATATGAACAGATAGCAAGACATTCGCCGTGCTGCTTATTGCATTGCCTTTCTTGTCATTTGCACAGCAATCTTGCCAGTGCTAAGCTTCAACACTGAAGCCTGAAGTCCACCTCCAGAGTGCTTTTTCCCTCCCAATACTTTAATTAATCAAGTCGGGCCGTTTTTCTCCTAAACCAAACAGAGAAAATGCCAACTCTGTTCTTGCAAGTCAATACAACCTAGACGAACAGCAATGGCTGAGACCAAAGGCGGGGTCAGGATAACGTGAGTAGAAATCGCAAGGTTATTTGAAGGGAGAAAACACGTAAAAAGACCATTGGACTGTGAAGACTTAAATGGTATGTTCTTTGGATGGCGTGGTACTGCAAGGTCTGTGCTGTTTCTTTGAGACTGTTTTTCTCCCGTACATGCACGTTAAGGTTATTGTTGAGCACCATACACCGATGGACGTATGAGAACGTTGCATGCTGTTTGTGAGATTTTGCATATATGCTGATGATGTATAGGAGTAATTGCAAGGCATAATAATGTCAAATGGAAGTGTAGAATCAGCATTCTATCACTTTAATGCTGATAAAACATATCTATGGTAAGGGAAATGCAACATAGTTAGCATTAAAAGAAGTATTTTATTGAAAAATGCGCGTTTACATGTTCTTCCAGCCATTGAAAGTAAGAATTCACAATATTTTTTATAGACATCGAATAATAAACTGGTTGGTCTCCCTTTTTATAAAAGAAAAATTCAGCTATTCTGCTATCGCCCAACAACCATTCTTTGTCGCCTATCAAACAAAACAAAGTTGTGACGCATGCAAAATATGACAGGTGAAGAAAGGGCTCACGAAAAATGCACGTCTACAATGGCGTCACGTCAGAATGTTCTTTTCAATGCCGCTCTTTTAGTTTTTTTCCATACCCCAATGTCTGGGCTCAGGATAGATCCGTCCTGTTATACCAAATCTGAATCCCATCCTCGCCATTCAATGCCAGGGGCTCTCAGATCTATGTCCGACTCTCCCCTTTCTGATGGGCAAACATCAATAAAGATCTGCTATGAGGATATCATGGTCTTCAAAAGATAGGCTCGGCGCGTTTACAGGGCGGAATCTCCGTCCAATTGATATTAATAGCTGGGTGGGTTCCCCCCTTATTGGTTCGTCAATCATCTGAAACCCACAGACTCAGATGACGCAGACGCTACGTCATACATACACGTCAAACACATCAATTTTTAGACTGAGTCTTTCGTTTTCATGAATAAGTAAATATTTGTAACATGGGCTGTGTTTAAACACGCGTCTGGATCTTAGCTACCCGGCATGATTTATTCTTATATGTTTGCAAGATCGTGCAATGCACCTCAAGACATAACAATGGTAAATTATGATTATGTGATTGGGGTCTAACTCCATGAAGGCAGTGCGCGGCTTTTTTTGGGGGGCATAAACAGAGAAAGAAAAAAAAAAGAAAAAAAGAGGAGCAAAATGACTAGGATAGATAGAGGCCAACAATTAGGGCGATGTGACAGAGCTTTAAATCAGAAAAAAGATTGGAGGTCGTGGGTCCCTGGCCGGGAGAGATTGAGGAAGGCTGACCGGCCCCTATCATTAAAGGATGGGGTGTATGACCCCCTACCCCCGTCTACCCCCACCCCTCAGGCCCAGGTCTACCCCCCGTGAACATAAATCAGCCTGGAGGATGATGTGGCGTCATAACCAGGCGCACACAGGTCGGCCTTATTAAATCGATCCCCGCGACCCCTAATATCGCCCTCCCGAATATTCATCCGGGGCCTTCTGATCTCACCACGACCCGGATGAGGCTGACCCGCGCCCCCTGGATGGAGGCGCGGGAACTAGGGCTAGTGTTGGGGGCTGGTACCACGCATGCGTGGAGCTTCTGATGACTCGTTCTGGGTGAGGCAGCCTCGGGGTGCAGGGGGAAAGGTGGCTGGTTGGGGCGGGCGGGTGATAATGGGGGAAATGAAAAGTTGTAACTAATGAGAGGTGTGGTGAATGGATGGCTGACCAGGGAGGCTTGGCTTCAGGCAAGAATGGCCACACACGCCATAGCTGTAGGTGAATTGGCTGGGTGGGAGGTCGGGGGTAGGGGAAAGTAGGGGAGGGGGTGTGGATGATGAGGTTGGAGGGTATGTAGGTTATGGTTATAGGTCTGCTGCGGCCGGTGGTGTGTGTGTGTGTTAAATTTCTACGCTACACTGGTCACCAGAACTCTCCAGAGACAGCCAGCGTTTTGTGCTATCAGCCAGCTCACAGGCTGGAATAATGGAGTCGCACTTTTAGGTCAGATTCTGATTTAATCCCTTCTGATTTATGATCATGTGAGTGCTGAGCAACTCAGCGCCTGAATTTCAATGAGTTAGTGGCGAGTTAATTGAGAGGAGTGGGAGCAAAGTGGGGAAACTGCTTGTCACCAGCGGTCGTGTCCTATTAGGAGGAATATACGGCTGGATACCAGCACTCCAAGCGGCCCGACTCACGAAGCCATGTAAAAATAGAATAAAATTTCAAGTGATTATTTGTGTGAATTGCGTTTCAAGAAGCGATCGAGGCCGACGGTTTTTCACAATCAATATGCCGAATTAGCGAGCATAACAAGAACTGATGGGCCGGGCAGAGTGTCAAAACAAAATCATTAAGGTGACAGCTTGCCATGTTTTCATGTGCAAAATGTCACTTGCCTCTTCCCCCCTGCCATTGTGTCGTCGTTGGTGGGGCCGGGGGGTGGGTTATCTTTTTCTTTGAATTACCTCATAACTCACAATTTGCACGAACAGAAACAGGATTTGGCAAAAGGCCTGCCAATTTGAACCAATTCCTCCACAATGTGAAGTCATGTTACGTCTGGAATCTGTGCGTTGTGTTTCAGTATCTTTACCTTTTTGAAATTCTGACAAAATGTAAAAGCTTTGGACAAATTTAAATGTTAATTTGGGTTTTACCCCATGTACTATTTGTAAACGGGAGTGGTTCGGGAAGGGTTTACCAGTTCTAGAATAATCGTAGTTATAGTGACTTGCAGACTTTTAGAGTTGCGAAGTTGAAATATCAAAATAAAGTCCTATTTATATTCCGGTTAGGTTAAACCTTTAAGCCCTCTCATTAATCCCTACCTGCCAAAAGTACCTACCACATTAGCCCTTAGATCCCTCCTGGGTCCCTCCTGGGTTGGTGTCGCATCCCATTTACCCCCGGGGGTTCACTTTGGGTGTCAGGTGGGGGGATCAGAGGGGATCCAGTGGTTACAGGTGTGTAAGGGACGCCGGATCCTGGCCATCACCACCCCACCACTAAACACCTGACACCGCCTTAACCCCATCAACCTGGCCCTTGTTTGACACCCTCTACCCTTAACACCCATCCGCCAACATGCACAACTGTAACTGGCAGCGCTTGAAAGCGGTATTACACTACACGACTTGGGCTGCGATATAACGATGTTGTATAGAAGTTGCATATATTAGAGTTAAAGTTCATTGTTATCACACATGAGATACTTGAAATTGTCAATTTTTAACAATCATATCACTCCTACATGCAGATTGTCTGTAATATCATCATATTACACTAATATTGAAGCCAAAGTCATGTAGTGTAATACCACCTTAAAGCATGTAGCCAACCACCTTTCACCCCTCCCCTACTTTGCACCTAGTCCCAACCTAGTGACCCCCCGCAGACAAAGGTACACACCTGGACTGCGCACGCGCAGACGCATGTGCAATGCATGCTGGCAGAGGTGAAAATTTTGGTGTTGATGTAGTCACCTTTGTGGTTTAGTCTGAGGGCAGGTGTTAGGAATGTGGTAGGTTGATTTCAAAGAATGATATTCAGAAGCGATTGCTTTTCAGAGAAGCAATTATGTTAGATTCACAGTTGACGTATATCATTGTTAATTGAGCCTATTGGAAGTATATTATCAAAGTGCACATATTAAGAAGGGGTTCAATATTGAAAATACATGCAACATTTGTGTATGATTCAGCACAGAGAAAATAGCAGAATTAAAACCTGAAACAGCGTGGAGAAAGCAAGCATACCGTTTGATTTTGTCCTTTGTTATTGATGAGAATCAAGTGTGAGATTATGTGAACCACAACACGGAATGAGCAGGCTTAGTTCCCATTTTTCATGCAAGAAAGTGAGTATCATAAGGTGGAGACAAATGCGAAGAATACGATATAGAATAAAGTATGCAGGAGTTGACAAGTTACTTCATCACGTCTGGAGATAGTGAGATTCCATCGACTGGCTTGGGCTTAGACATATCAGAGTTGTCATCCTTCACCATACTTGTTCCGTCTTGCCACAGAATCAGATTGAATCATCTTTATTTGTCCCTCAATCCCTGCTGCATCCCTACCCCTATCATTCTGTCCAGTACGTCACGCAGTGCCGTTAGTACGGGTGACCGGCGGTGAGGGCGCCTCGGTCGTTGTGATTAGTAGTGGCTAGAGGGCAGGCCTAGTATGTCGGGACCTTTGGCTTCACCCCTCCCCCTAACTCTCCCGTTACCCCCGCCCCTCCCGCCGATTTATGGGTCTGGAGGGGGGTATCTGCCCCCATACCCCCTTTCTCCGCCCTCCCCCCACCCCCTCTCGCATGTGACGAACGATGCCTTGTCGATCTCCCAGAGTCAAGGGTCAAGGTTATTGGGGACAGGCAGCCAAGGTCATATCAGCCCGCCATCTTTCTTTTCTGACTCGGAATTGTGCATGCATATCGCTAAGAGATGAAATGGGAAATATTCCTGCATCAAAGAAAATGGAATGAAAGCGCAACAATGTTGTTTGAAATTCTCAGGATATAGTTTAACACATTTTTACCCTTTCTCTGCTATTGGAAAAGATACTTTTCCCATACATAGGGCAACTGTACTTCAAAGGGTACCTAAGTGTAAATTTAGTAAAGGGTTCTGTGGCTTGTGCATCAAAACACTTTTGATCTGAATAAAGCGGGGAAGTGGGGGCAACCCTAAGTGGATGCCAAAAAAACATATGAGTCACTTAATTGATTTTAGTATTCGTTGGAAAGTTGATAGTGTTGACCGAAATATTGGAAATGTTTTGTTTTCCACTTACCCTCTGGAAAGTGTTTTGAACTTCTAGGTGAACTTAGTGATATATGACCAAAGTGAGACAACTTCTGAAGATTAAGTGAAACAGGATTCTATTGAGGGTTGTACCTATTTTTGTTGACACAATTCAAAGGGTCTTTTCCATTGTTTGCATTGTGTGGAGATATGCGGTAAACACAGTGTTAATCAAAAATAATTGCTAATATTTCGTTCCAATTTCCCTTGGACTTAATCACAAGGATGTGCCCTTTGCTTCATGAGTTGGCAAACCGCTTCGTTATGACTGTCACGAGGTCATCATCCTTTCATTATGGTTTTAAAAAAATATCAGAAAATTATCATAAATAATAATTGTCAGTTTGGATCGACTTTGTACCTAACACGTAAATTTATAAGGAGCAGGTTATGTTCTGCAGCTCGAAAATGACAGTCTCCATGAATATTAAACCCTACAGTTGTACATTTCTGCTTTCTTTGTAAAAAAAAAATTAATCAACTTACATTAAAATACATGAAGCACCAAGAAGAAAATACAAACACATTGATTGTGGCTAATTTGATCTGGCATTGCAGTAACCATCCTAGATATAAAATAGCGTTGACAATATACATAAACATGAAAACCTTCCATGCAGGTGGCATCCTACCAAGTCATCCACCACCACTTCCCCTTCCATGAATTACTACTTCCAGCCCTGCAGGCCCAGCCTGAAGGTCACGTACCCTGGAGCCACCCTCAATTCTCCATACATATACCCTCTACATATACAAAAACCTCTTTACCCTTGCCTAGTTCCTACCCCTCACGTCCGTACTTTTCTTCCTCCCTACAGATAAGGCTGAGTATTGCGAGGACGAAATCTTTACCGCCACCTGCGCCGAGAACGAGGCGGTCGTCATAGAATCGGCCGTCTACGGCCGGATGCGGGAGGGACGCTGCGTTTCCGGCAACTACGGACACATCGGATGTTCCATCGACGTGGGGCCGCACCTCGATAGGTGAGTTGAGGCTGTGTTACACTAGCCGATTTTAGGCGCGATTTTGGAAATCGCCAGTGGGAATAAGGGTTGGTTATAGGCATGTTACATATCATTAGAATGGATTTTGAATTCCCTTTCAAATAGTATGTAGCATGCATGGGTTACTGTTATATTTCGCATGAAGATTTTAAAATTACAAAATAATCAGAGATAAAATCGCTGAGTGAAATTGGGCTTTAAGGGTGTCCTTTTACTGATCTCACAGAGTAGGGAGGGTGGGGGTTTGAGGCAGGTATGTAAATTGATAAGAGGTGGTGGCTGATACAGTTGGATGTGGGTTTGGGATGCGGATAGGCTATAATTAAGTGGTGGTGGGTGTGGATAGGGAATTGGGCGTTAAGTGTTGTAGGTGGGAGGTCTGCAGATGACAATGGGCATTGTGAGAAAGTGTGCATTGGGATTTTGGTTAAGGGGGACGGAGACTATCGTGAACCTATAAGTGTATCTGGCACATTGGTCTTTTACTTCAGACTGGCGAAATGTTGCATTGTATTCCTAACTACTTTTTCATTGGCACCGTGGAATTCATAACATGAGTGGCATTCTTTTATTTCAATTTATAAATGGCGCAAAGCATAAATAGCAAAACTCAATCATAAAAAATCTGTTAAGCAAAACAATGAGAGCAAACTCTATTGCACTATATTCTAGCGTATCAAAGAGTTTGCTACGTCCTCCAATATGATACTTGTAAGATGTTACGAAAAGTGTATATTACTATACACTGAATTCTGGAGAAAAGAAAAACGGGGAGGGGGCACCTTAACCGGTCATTTATACAGGACTCTGCTGGGCATCGTGAGCAAAAGCTCGTCCTGTAGTATCAAGGATTAAACTCGCGCAGTTCAGTTTCTGCAATTTCCTCAGCCTAAAATACATAACCGTATCCATAGTTAATTGTTGCCTGCTCTTATGCTCGCTACGCCCCTCGCACCCCCTCATATAGTCAAGATATGACTGATAGCGGAAAACAAATTATGCATGGGTAATACTAACACCCCATAATTGCGTATCAATGCCAAAATCTCCGCTGTAGTACTCGCTCCTGCACCTGCGGGTGGCGCATCACGCCCACAACTAAAGGTTACCGCGCCGCTTCAGACATCATGAATAGAATGCAGCCGTCCCCGGCAATCATAGGCCTTACTGAATGGCACCTTTTGTATGCACTTTATTATCCTGTCACCGCTTCTTATTGGTGCGGGAACCAGGTTAACGAGCCTAAGTAGGAGATCTATAGGGGTGTGTTATGGGGAAAGGTCCTGGGAGGTAGTGGTTGTGAAGGGCTTGTTATGCCAGTATTGTTTGGTTCATTGGAGATATGGCACTGTATGTGTTCATGTATATTGTATGGAAGTATTCAACATTGTATTCCGGCTATTAGGAGATCAATGGATACTTTGCAAATGATGAATGCTTGCAAGTGTGTTCTGCTTTTGTTACATGTATGAATTCTTTTCAGGTTATGCTAATTGCATTGGTTTTGGTAATAATACTCTTGAAAATGTACTCAAATATTACAAATAAACAGAAGTAAATGAACCAGGATGTTTAGACTCTTCAACCATTTATTTTTGACCAAAACAGAAACAATCAGTCCAAGAAATTATTCAAAACAAGTTTGGAGTTATTTTTAGCCTGCCAGGACTTCAGTTTTTCCATGACATTTAACTTAGCTTCTGATGTTTGCTTGTTAATAACAACATTATTATTATTTCTAACATTTCTAACATGTCTAAGCCATTGTTGTCCTTGTAACAGGTGGTGCTCTGGCCGACCCTCATGTGAGATACCTGTAACAGCCCTACTGAGGGGGGCCACCAAGCCCTGTCCTAAAGACTTCAGGAGTTTCCTGGAGGCCAGCTACACCTGTGTTCCAGGTAAGCTTTTTTATTTATTTATTTATTTGTTTTAATTCAATTTTTTATAGCTTTAACAAAGAACACACATACTCAGGGGCGGATACAGGATTTCTGAAAGAGGGTGGGATTGGGCCAGCGTATATGTATATGCTAAGTACAAAAACGCATGCATTCAAGTGCACACATGCTACATTTCCCCCTCTTTTTGTAGATCTGGGGTCCACCAAAAGGGGGGTAAGGACCCCCTGGAAACCCCCCCCCCCCCCCCGCAATCCATCCGCCCCTGCATATACAAATACAATATGTGAGCAAAAAACTTAAACTACAGTGGACCCCCTATTTTTTAATGGCTACACTCATCAGTGACTACTCTTGTAAGCCTCCATTATAATTTCCATGATCACATAATTATAAACACCTTAATAGTTTTGTGATAATAAGTGGTTAATCAAAATGTTTATATCTTTTCGGATCTTCGGATGGACTATATGATAAATAGTATTCACCCCTCTTGAACTGTCACACCACATAGGGTGGACACTTCAAAGGGGTACCACTGTAGTATACTAACTGTATTGATATGTATGCGGCTTTGAAAAATACAACAAAATATTTTCATACTGGGGACTGTCTTTCCTTGTCTTCCCTGTAACTTCCAGAAAGATCCATGAAAAACGTAACTTTAGAGGCATGTGTAGGCCTAGTGCTGAAACTCATCTCCTTTTCAGATTCGGTAACCAAAGACAGCAATGACCAATCAAGTATCAAATAGTTCATATTGAATGATAATGTTTGAATATCTGAAAGGAAATGGGAGTTGGTCAGGTACTACAGTAATCAAGGGTACAGGAGGCGTGTCAAAGTTTACTCCTCATAAAACGGTTTGACCTTTAAATCCGATACTTTGAATTGGAAGTGAGAAGAAATTTCGGACAATTGCTCTTTGGCTTCTTCAATATCAGAGAAAGTATTGTGTTTCTTATTCCGACAAACAAAGACAAGATCCAGGGTCTCATTTTTCCAGGGCTTGTACTGACTGAAAATCTACCACCAAAACATGACCATGGAAAAAAGAGGCACGCAATGTAGGATGGTTTCCAGTCTTATGATCTCGAAAGTATCATAGTCTCTAAGCATAACACTTAGAAACCAAAGAGAGTAAACCGAGGAAACGTTTTAGGGTTTTAATTGATAATAATATTATATTGCCCGAAAATTTCATATTTATTTTTGAAATGATGAATACCTTCCAGTATCCTTGGTTTACTTTAATTAATCAGTAATCATACTTTGGTGATTGGATATTTCATTTCTCAACAATTTTGAGAAATATAGGAACCAATATTTAGAATGCAAATAAGTGTATTGGACCGTCAACTGCTTCAGGAAAGGCCGGCCGGTCTTACGGCGTAAGCAGTATATGGAAATGGCTGTTTTCGGCGGGCATCAGTATCTTATTAACGGTGGACTAAGCCGACTGGGCGGGGGCCTAGGGGAGGGGTGGGGAGTCGCTAGGTGAGGGGCTCAGGAGCAGCTCATGGCCCATTCTCCGGTGAATATTGGCCTGGCTAAGGTTACGAGCAACTCGAATCTGCTCGCCATGGTAACGGGAGTGTCCGGTATGCCATCCGCCTACTAAAATGACTGTGTGTAAGCGCCGAGTAAAGTTCTTTCCTTCCTAACGTGCGCTGATGTTCCGATGTTCAGTCTCCGGTATTTTATGTAATACGAGTCGTCTCTTGGGGTTATAGTCTACTCAAATATCACTTCACATTGCTATCCCTGCCCTGCTCGGTGATAATATTCTCGTGTATAGAATTTTGTATACGATTTCTAGATTATAATTCTAATATATAGCCTATATACCTGCAGGTGTCACAGAGATAATTTTGGCTGTCAGATATTATTGTGTAGGGAGTGTTAGGTTACCTCGAAACAGAACTTTGGATTATATCAATTTGAAATGAACCTAATATCACATTGAATATTCAAATCAATCTTGACCAACGTTACTTGATTGTGAAAATCGATAGTTAAATTACTAAAACTAGATACAATTATCTGTCTGCAAGTAGTGCTAGAGGTCGACTGGGAAAAACTCTGAGATTTTCCCTTCCTAGTAGTAAGCAGGGTCGTGTCTATAGTCATCACTCCCGTATGATACTATTAGTGGTAGCCGCCATTTAAAAAAGAAACTCCCTTCTAAAGCTAATAATCATAATGATCTACGATGCGACTAAAACACCTTTCTCATTATATTCTCATATCATTTTTTTTTCGCTTAGACTATATTTTGGGGTTTAAATTCATATTTTGGGTAAACTGTTGATTTGAGGTATGTGATACATTGCGTGATTTAAAAGAATTATATTTTGTATCAAACCGATTTCTGAAATTATTCCAGAATTGGGACATAACCATATCGTGGATCATCGTCTTTAGGTAAGAGACCAAGACAGAAACAAGTCCAAGGCTCAACAGTCACAAACGTGTAAATCCAGGACTCCAACATGATTTAGTGTAAAAGGCAGTATTGTCAGACCTACAAAAAACATGTTTTAGTCTAGACATCCAGCGTCTGAGGGGTGAGGTTGCAATGGCCGAGTGGGGCAAAGGGGTGTAACCCTGAAGGGGGGTATAGGGGGTTACTTAGTCTTAGCTTTGTTCAAAAGGTGAAAGAAATGGTCCTTTTCCCAGCCCCAAACCAATATAATTTACTCGAAATAGGTGTAAACCTTGCTGCTTCACTCTATATGAACCTGCTGAAGGAATTGAACTTAAAGATATCAATGAAAGAATATGCCTATCTTTCATGAATAAACATAATATAGGAAGGAGATACAAAACAAATGAGGACGTAATTCATCATTGATATATCCACTAGATATCGTTTTTCAATAAGCTATTTAGCTTGATTCTTTCAAAATTAATGTATCAAGTCCTTGAAAAAAGATCACCTCAGAAAATGCCCCCCACTCCTATTCCAGTAGGTATAAGTGGTTCATAGTACAGGAGGGGGGGTTGGTCGTTTAGACCGTTGACTGGCGGCTGGCCGGGTCGTGTTGGTCCTGGTTGACGGCCTCTTACCACTACAAACAGACGAGCAGCTCACCCCCGCCCTGATCCCTGCTCCCTCCTGTCAGTTGGGTCCACAGTGAGCTGCTCCCGGCTGATGTTGGCCAGGTCGAGATGCTCGGTACTGCTCGTCTGGGCTGTTTGGATATGGACGTCTGAGATGCTTGGAATTGCTCGTCTGTGCTGCTCAGAACTGCTCATCTGAGCTGTTTAGAAATTGGCGTCTGAGCAGTTCGTAAATCCATGAGCTCTTTGGAAATTGGCGTCAGAGCAGTTCGGAACATGGTGTATGAGTTGCTCGTCTGTGCTCGTCTGAGTTGTTCGAAACTGATCGTCTGACCTGCTCTGACCTGCTCTGGAACTGCTCTTAATATATTGTTAACTGGAACAGCTCTTAATCATTTGAAGGAGTTGCTATGGAATATTTTCCAGATAGATATGACACATATAGTGTTGCAAGGAGATAGTATTAGTATACTGAAAATATAACAAAAAAGATATTTCTCCAAATCGTCATCTCAAAACTACTCGGGCTTGGCCACAATTGTACCAGACAAGGTATTTCCCTATTCAGAGCTGCCAGATCCCATAGCACCCGTAGATGTACGATACCATTCACGTCTTTTTCCTTGGCGGGATCAAAGCGTTCTACGATGGTGTAGACTGTTCTTAGGATAGAGTTTTTTTTTTTTTTTTTTTTTTTTTATTTCAAATATTTATACAGGATACAATTCAAACAAACAGTCTGGTCTCCCATTGCGGTCCTGTTCATCTATTTAAATATATACATAACTATAGTCAACCAGAAGAAAATTAGGTACAGTCCTTAGAGAAAAATAGGAAATGTACTATATATATGCAAAAATATCATAATATAAATGATAGAATGAGATGAGATGAACTAATGATATACAATTTATTGTATAATTATGCTATATACGGCATAACCTCTCTTTTAAAATCTTGCATATTATCAATGGAACGAATGTAAGGAGGCAATGAGTTCCATAATGTTGAACCCATATAAAATACTGATTTCTTAAACATTTCAGTTCTAGGTATAGGTAGATCCACTTGGATCGCTTCAGCAGCTCTAGTCATTCGTATAGGATTTTTAAGAGGAAGACAATTATTATTATATATATTTCGCCATATACAAGTAGCAATTTGTTTCTTTCTTCTAAAATCCACCATCTTAATATTAGACATTTCATGTAACTGTTCAATACTTACATCTCTAGGATCTTTGACGTCATATACACAACGCAATACCTTATTCTGAATTATCTGTAAGTCTTCCAACTCAGACAATGTACATGAAGATAGAAAAATGTTACCATAATCGATTAGACTACAGAACATAGTTTTGGTGATGTCTAAGGCAGCCTTTGTGGTTATCATAGGACATATTCTTCTTATGACAGAGTACTTATGTGAAATACTTTTGTAAACATCATTATAGTGTTTCCTAAAAGTCAAATCAGAATCAACATTTACCCCTAGATAAGTATATGAGTCAACCATGTCAACTTGTTCACAATCAAGACATACAGCAGTATTATCAACAACATTTGAACCATAGGGGTAAAACATACTTTTAGTTTTCTTTACATTTATACTTAGCTTATTTAATTTACACCAAGAAACTAACCTATTTACATCTAGCTGAAAATCATGACAGTCTAAAAATGGCTGGTTCGCAGATAAGGACCTATAAATCACGGTATCATCTGCATATAAGAAAATTTTACTAATTCTACAGGTATTCACAATATCATTTATATAACAAATAAAGAACAGTGGTCCTAAAATAGAGCCTTGGGGGACCCCACAGCAGACCATGGCATTATCAGACAGTATGTTATTAATGTATGTTTGTTGTGAGCGACCTGATAAATAGGTCGTTATCCACTTCAAAACTATTTCAGTAATGCCCATGTATTGTAATTTCTGGATCAAAATTTTATGATTAACAGTATCAAAAGCTTTCTTAAAATCTATAAATAGAGCTATTGTATTCAGTTTTGAGTTCTTAGCTACCTGCAAGTCAGAAGTAAATTGAAAAATAGTATCTATAGTAGAATGTTTAGGCCTAAATCCATTTTGGAAGTCGTTAAGAATATGATTATGATCTAAATGTGCACTAATGGCCCTATGTACAAATCTTTCTAAAATCTTTCCAGGCAACGGAGTTAAAGCTATTGGTCTGAGGTCCCCCACCTCTTTAGGCTTTCCCTGTTTAGGAATTGGTTTTATAATGGACTTTTTCCACGCAGAAGGGAAATATCCAAGTGACAATGACATGTTCATCAAAAACAAAACATGGACATTCAAATACGTAAAAGCAAACTTCAAAAATCTTGAAGGCATCCCAAGGATACCAGATGACTTATAAATAGCAATATCCCTAATCTCATTGTTCAAGGACTCCAATTCAATTAGATCAAAATGGGATAGTGAATTTTCGATAACCGGTTTAGGGAAACCAAGAAGGTTGCCGTTAACTCTAGGTATCTTCTCTTCTAATTTCTTACCTATATTCGCAAAATAATTGCTAACTACATGGGCAAGGTTAGTAGAGTCTATAAGATTACCTGACTCATCATGTAAATTGTCAAGACCAGACAAGTTATTTCTGGGCAGTAATGATTGTATAACATGCCAAAACTTTTTAGGATCATTTTTGTGTATATCTAATTGTTCCTTAATAAAATCAGTTCGCGCTTTTTTAACACTAATATTTACTAAATTTCTCATGACCTGCATATTCTCTTTGTCAATTGGATCCTTAGTTTTCAGATACTTTCTTAATAATCTATCCCTATCCTTCATAAGAGAAATTAAGTCATCTGATATCCACTGAGGTCTAGCCTTATTAAACCTAAATTCCTTCTTCGGACAAATTCTGTCAAGTACAAGTGTAAATCTATCAATCATAATTTTCCATAACATATCAAGTTCAGTACAGTCATTCAGATTAAAATTTTCGGTAGTGAAAGGAGACCAATCAAACATTGATAAATGATTCGATACCAATTCATAAGTCAATAACTTATAGCTTCGACCTTCAAAGACTACACTATCCTTTTCAACTCTAGACTTTTTCCTTACAATAAAAACAAATAGTTATTGCTCTCGAAACATCTCTACTTTGTTTGCTCTGAGGATCTAGCTCAATAACTATTTTTCCTCTCACAACACCATGTCTTCTCTTCACCCACTTTCAATCACCCCAGTCTGGCGAAACTGTCTATGGACTTTTTCGTCGGCTTCTCGCGCTCTTTCCCCCCTTTTCAGTACTCGTTCTCCTATCTGTACCTCCCCAATCCACGGTCCTAACCCATCCGCCACCTGAGTCACGCTTTATCTGATCTTTGGCCTGTTGTAGATCAGATAACCAAACGCCCAGACCGGTCTCGCCTAACCTCATCATCCAAGCATGGGGTTTCGTATAGAACTCTATACCCGCATTGCTCCATGTGGCACCCCCACTCCCTGCCCAATCGGTCAAGTCTGGTCTGACCGCTATAACAACCGCTCCAGGGTTGACCGTGGAGTAACGTGTGGCCACAAGTATTGCATCATAAATGGCGGTAACTAGCCGCTCTGGGATAGAGGAGGGAGTTGGTCGATGGTACTGCACTGGCCTACTAATCAAAGGGTACCAGTTCGATTTTGGTCATGTTTCGATTGTTGGGATCATGAACGCATGACGGGGCATTCTTGACTTGTGCTTTCTACCAAATTGGCCTACAACCTATAGCTATCAAATTATAGGTGTTGATTCTGTTTTCTATGCGTAAACATTGATTGGTTCCTTGTAAAATTAAAAGGGTATAGGACCATAGAAATACTATTCTTATACATGTATCTCTATGAAAGGACATACCTGGGAACTTGGGGTCCCCACTAAATGTCCTTATAAATCATATTCACACAATAATAACCCCATACTCAAAAAAGCACAACAGGCAGGGGTGGTTCTGGTAACAGACCATAGCCAGAGTCTGGCGACCTGATCTTTGATGGGCGGCCGGCTGGGGTAACGTGAGCAGTTTGTGAGCAGTTCATGAGCAGTCCGGACCGGCTCAAGGCCCCAGGCCGAGCGGCTCACGGCCAGGGAGCAGAGTAAGGGGGCGTGGCCTCGTCAGCGGTGATTGGCAGCTGGGGTCAGCCCCCTGCGACGGTGAGGGGATGGGGGAGGGGGGAGGTCAGCTGTGGTTACTGAACTCTCCACTAGGGGGCGGGGCGAGCGGTCACGTGACCAATACCCGATCAATCCCACGTCGATGTGGGATCTGACCCCGTCACTGCGGACGTCGTTATGGCTGGGGTCGCGTCATGATCAAATGACGTCAGGTGACGTCATGTAGGTGATTATCCAGCTGGCCTGTGGCGGTAATCATTTGGTTTTGGAAAAAATAAGTATGGACCGTTGCAGTTTTATTTCTTGCTTCAGTGAAGCGATGTAGCAGATATGGATGGGTAAAGTGCGTGGTTTAAGGCACGTGTTAGGTCTCAACGTATTACAAAACAGTACATAAAAGGTAATGTTAGTTACTATTGAAGGTGGAATTTGTCCGTCTGAAGGGCAGATATATTGTGTCTAACGGCGGTTTCGTGTTGGGATCTCGCTCTATGTAACAAGTGGTGTTTTCTTTGTGGCTATCCCCGATAGAAATTGCCTCGTTGCTGAGCAATACTTTGCCAGACACGACCCTAAGAAAGTTGGATTAGTTGTAGGCTAACGCCGAGCCAATAAAGCCAATCCACCCCCAGCCCCTCCTGCACCCCCTCCCTCCCCATCGTCCAAGCTGTCGTCCCTTCCCGTCGGCCATTGCGTGCCCTCTGCACCTCTGTCTTATCCGGTCTCCAATCCGAGGCTGGCCAACCGCGCATGCGCGGAGACCGGAGGTGTGTGTGTGTGGGGGGGGGGGGTGGGGGGTGGGGGGGTGGGGGGGTGGGGGGGTGGGGGGGGGGTGAGGGATGGAGTAAAATACCCTCGTATTGAGCTCTGGTGTCAAACATAATTATAGCCCCCCTGATTATAGAGTCACGCTGCCACGCACCCTGGTGGCCGCTGGCCGAATCTGGCGTTGCAACCCGTGTCAACTGGGGCCGCGCAGCCGACCGTCATTTGCGCCGTTTTCTCTCGGCGCTGATTATAGCGTGCACGAAGGTCGGCCGGTGATTGGGCGACAGAAATCCGAGCGGAAGAGGAGGAATATGAGGCGCAGGTCTGGGGCCAAGGTTGTGGGGGGTGAGCTTGCATGCAAGCGGGTCTAATGGTGTTATACAAAATTACCGGCTTATGACTGGGCTCTGAGCATGCGCGCTGGCCTCGACCTGGCCGCAACAGCGCCCCCTGTCCAGCCACCTGGGCATTACTCACAAGATGGCCGCTGCCGTGACGTCACCAAGACGAAATAACTACCTTGGGCCAGAGAGTATGGAGTCAGCTTGGGAAACTGGGAAAAGCTTGAAGATTGATCACTGGGCTGGGAACATTTTGCCGCTCAGTCCCAGTCATAGGCCTAGGCCTATGCTAGGCATACAAGTAGAATAAATTTCACTTTGGTGCGACCAACCATACAATTTTTTTTAGAAAAATACATATTAAAAAAAAAGAGTACAAAACCAAAAAAAAAAGAAAAAAGTTCGGACTTATTGATCTCGACATAGGAGGCGCTGCACTCTGATCCGGGTAACTGGGTGGTCGCCGGCGCATGCGCGTTATCCTCGGCGGTCATTGAGCGGCTGATCAAAGGGGAGGCGAGCAGAAAACAAGGCGGTGGGAACTGCTCGGAGCTGCTCGGGGGCGTGGGGAGCTGCTCACTTCGAGCCCTCCATTAGCGCAGGGCCTGCACTTTGCGTGTCGAGTCGGCTGTAGAGCCCCAACCAGCGCCCGGTATCGTGCCTGCAGCCAATCTAAGCAGGGATAAACTGGGGTCAACACAACGCAATTAACAGTCAATGCAAGTACGAGAGCAACGTTAGCCCGGGTTAGGTTGGTCGTATGGAAAAAGTGTATGGGATTTATTTTGGTTAGATTCGATGGAAAAGATGTGAGTAAATCGAACGGCGTATCTGATATTCAAAAGTAGCAGTAACCACTGGATGGTCCTACACACAGTTAAATCTGGACTGACTAGAATATAGAAGTTTATGTCTCTTATATATTATTCTTAGTTAGTTAAACTCATGTTTGAATGATGTTTCCAATGGGAACGATTTTAATCTGATTTCCTCATTTGTTAATTTGAAAAGCTTATTCTTTTGGCAGCACATTCCATAAAAGCAGATAAGAAAATATGAAAACATGTAAATGTACTGATGCTATCTGTAGTTGGCAATCAATAACTATATGCGATATCATCGTCTCTAATCAATTGTGTGTTGTCCAATAATGATCACATATTATTATGCTTATTGAAGAATCCTCCAAACCAATACACGGTGTACGCTCTGTGACGTCATTTTTGTAATCATTAGTTGTTTGCTAATTATTAAATAACAATGTGTCCAAATACCAATCCACAATGATGCATTTGTGTCAGCCTACCCCTCTGCAACATACATCCTAACAACTATTCACTGACCAAACAGTAGCTGTACACAAACCAAAAACCAATCCCAGCCCTTTTACCAGCTTACCCATCTCCCAATGAAGACAAAGCTATGCCCATTTAAGCCCCCCAACCACGACAGGACACTAATGGTGTGGTCCGTTTGGCCTTTTGCAGTGATGAGTGTGAAGAAGGAGGAGTGTCCGTCGGCCTCCTTCGTAGAGGTCACCGCCCAGGAGGGCTACATCTCCAGTAGGACCACGGAGGAGACGGGCTGTGGCAGTATAGACACGCCCTGGCTCTTAAAGGTGAGACGATAACGATTTGTTGTTGTTGTAATTTCTTTATTTATACTCAACCTACATCCGTGGGTACTGGTTTTCATTGTAGATACAGTGTAAATACATAGTCATGAAATCATATTATACTCTAAATAACATGTTAAATCTGATTGCAGAATTTGGTGTTACATAACAATTATATGAATAGTACATGGGCATCATAAGGCTATACATCTGTTCACTCTATTGGCATCAATATAAAGGTCATATTTATACAAAATCTGTGTACAACAGTGGAATTTAGTGGATTTAGTGGAATTGTGTTGGAATTACTTATGAGCATGTGGTCATTAAAATGGTGTCTTTCATCATGATGGAGGTTAATTGGTTATTCATTACTGGGGATGGGATTAATCAAGAGTAGAAGTTATGAATAGTTAACGTTGAAGGTAAATGATTAATGTATTCAAGATAGATCATTGTACTATAATTTTTGTTAAACAAGAAAGTTAACCTGTGAACATTTGCATCACAAAATATAATTATAAACATAGAACAGGGTGCTTACGATTGCCC
Source organism: Lepidonotus clava (assembly GCA_936440205.1). NCBI lineage: Eukaryota > Metazoa > Annelida > Polychaeta > Phyllodocida > Polynoidae > Lepidonotus > Lepidonotus clava. The sequence goes on from OW387147.1 coordinate 20,907,017, forward strand.
AATTGATAACATACCAATGCAGAATCGTATGTATATCTTGGGTAGGCCATAGTCACAAGTTGACCCAGATTCCTGATGGGACTTTCGCATTGCACATATTTTTGTTATAATATTGTCCTCATGAGGGTGGCAGTGATATGACACAGTAGTTTACCAAATTATACATTGACAGCTGCCACTCTAGTAATGGCGACAAAAAAAATACTAGAATATGAAGCAACTCCTAAATCTTATTAAGAGAATGCCAAAGATAAGCTTTGCAATGATCCAGAGAGGCACAACTAATGTGCCAACAAGATACCTGTTTTATCTATGTATGTATACACGTACTCAGTCCAACTTAATCATATTCATACTTATGGGACTATATTTCATGATTTAAGGCCAAACCTGGACAGAAAGTGAACATTACTCTCTGGGACTTCGACATCATCAACCGGAAGCAGATGGGGCAGACATCCGGGCATTCCGGACTTCCGCCGCCATGCCACGTCTACGCCATCATCAAGGAACGCTCTGTGACGTCATCAAAAACTGTGTGCCCCAACGACTCGCGTACGGCGCATGTGTTTACGTCACTAGGAGATACCGTGGAGATCAGGATTGTTACCAAGAAACAGGAGAGTGATGATCATGGCTACTTCCTGTTGCACTTTGAAGGTAAATATTATCTCTCTACATCACTAGTGTATGGGGAATTTCAGTATGCCGACTAAATAGTGCTTTTAGTTGGCCGACTAGTGTTAACCCTTTGTTACCCTATTGACTAGTGGTGCCTTGAAGCTCTAATGATTATAATATTGTTACACCGAGAAACTTTTAGAAATTGTCATTTGTCTACACCGATGAAATAATTAGCTCCTGATTGAAAATGAAATACGATTCTTCAAAAAGACGATTAATTGATCATTTATAAGAGTAAAACCTGTTTTACATCAACAGATACAGTTTCTTCTTTAATCACCTTTTTGAACTTTGTTGTAAAACTTGTTGTATCATATTTCATCAATTAATAATGAAATTAACTACGATAACTTAGTCTAACATGGCCGCAGTAGAAGATGATGGTTGGTGTAATAAGGTTCACGGTTAAACAAAGCAAATTAAACACCTTTTGTTTAAAGTTTTTTGAAACATATTGTGGTTTTGAAAACTCTACAATCTTGTGAAAGGCCATTCATTTCTTTCATAATAATATGACAATTATAACAAAAGAAATAGCACTTTCTCGTTGCCATCTATAATAAGCACTTTCTCGTTGCCATGTATGATAAGAATAAACATTCATTAACAACAAAAATCCAAACTAAACTCAAAAACGACTTTATATTACAAGTAGGGCCTATACATGAGAAGAAGTAGTATACCAATGCCCCTTTTACTTACAGCTATTGGCTGTCCCGACGTGACGCCCCCTCTCGGCGGCTATGTGAAGCGTATCGGAGACAGGGCTCTGATTGGTTGTGAGGCGACTGACGAGGAGTGGAGACTGACCTGTCACCGTAACGCCTGGATCGGCAACCTAGGCAACTGTACCCGCAGTAAGTTTTTTTTTTTTATTTTTTTTTTTATTGAACAAAACCAACTCGTTTTACAAAACGCTTTTCAGATGGTCGAAAGGGTTACGCACAAGCAATGTTAGTACAAACAATTATGATAATAAATATGATGAAGTTGAAGTGTTTTGAAGGTTTCTATAATAATTAATTAATGTAGTCAGGAATGAATGATTCTATCGACTTATTTCGCATAGACAATAGTGTCAAATTTTCCATTCATACGTATTCATGTCCAGTTTTTCATTCATTCTTTAAATGTGTATGTATTCTCAATGTGTTGTACTTCTGATGGAAGTTTGTCCCAAAATTGACACAACACCGGAAAAAGAGTATAAAAGACGCCAATGGTGGCTCCCTGCCAAAACCCCAATACCTTTTAATCCCTCAGCAGTAGCAGATCCAGGTTTTTGAAAAGGTGGGGCCGCGCTAATAAAAATCGGGGGGGGGGGGGCTATTTCCCAGACATTTATATTAAAAAAAATCTAAATTTGGCCCAAAAATAGCGGCTTAACAAAGCTTTTCGAGCATTGATGACTTCGTGCCTTGGTGTACTCCGTTCATGACTGGTAATATACTTGATACTAGGTAATCTTGACTCTTGTCCATGCGTTCTTTTTAATTTTTAAGTAATAATGTTATTCAGCCACTTACGATCTGACCCCTTGTACTTCCTACCTGCACATTCGGCATTAATATCAAATATTAATATGGTAATCTACAATGACTGCCTTAACATTAAGAGAAAAAATTACATGTATGTAGCCCCGACACACTTTCCCTACTCAATTCTAAATCAAAATTGTTCTTAAAATGATAAAGAAATTTGCAATGTTGATAGATCACTTAAGTTTGTTCATTTCTAGATAGGCATTACGTACAATATGTTGAATTCATTCTATTGTCATTCCTTTAAAAGTATGAATGTTAATCACGCATGTGGTAAGGCCATTAAATGTCAATTTCACAAGATTTTCTCTTTTTGCAATAGAGCGTTTCCTGCAATCTCCTAACATCCCTTACTACTACTGAATAGAAATCTCTGCTAAGGCTTCCAAATTTTAAGTTCAATCACGTTTCTCGGCCGGCTATGAAATCGTTCATTAAAGTTGAAAATACATAATAACTTGTTTTGGGTGGCAATGCTAGCCTGACAAGGCGCATACAATACCGAAACAATGCAGCTTTCAAACCGCGCCAAGCATTGTCTGCATGTGTGTCGGAAAAGTGTTTTAATGAGTCATTAGCAACACCGCCATTAAGCATTCTGTCGAACTGAGATTTCGGCCCATTCTGTCTGTGATAATCATTGTATTTTATGGACAACCAATAATTCCCTAGCGCGCAATTGTCTTGGCTTGATGGCAGTTTTATGCTGGGGCAATAGTATGTGCATGAATCGAGGTACTCTATTGTATAGAGCAAAGGTTTGGAATCGCTCTTTCTAAAACAATAAGGTAATTGAAATGTCAGAGTATGAGTGGATCAAGGCACTTAGGATGAGTAATCACTAAATCAGAGGGGACAAATAACACCAGGCACTCGTACTCCTCTTCCTTCGACCAAGTCAATTAACGAATCTCTGACACAGCTTCTGAAAGAGCCCTGCATTATTGAACTACAGCCTGCGGAGGTTGTATTAAGTTTCCCCCACTGATTGCAGAGTTTGACATCAGTAGATTCACAAAGGACACCTTCATCAAATGCCCTCCGGAGCCGGCTGCCTTTCTTACTACAAATATTTCACAGCTTTGAACTTTGCTCACCTTATCTTTGGTGTATGCGAAGGGGCGTTCCTATAGCGCTTTCTGATAATGTGCGCTCTCAGTAAATAGATATCTTGAAGTTTCTTTGGATTTAGCTCTGCAGGAAATTAGTCATGTTGCTTCCTGAAACTCTATATAGGACAAGGGGAAGTGCAAGGATGGCAGGGTACATATCTACAGTATCTTTAACGGAAAAGACTGCATCTTTTATTATTAAGACTAGATGCTATTTCACAAAGACTTCATGCTTTGCCGTGAGATTTGATACGAAAGGACGGAGAGGGCGTATTTGAATCTTCCGGCCAGGGTATGAGCATTAAAATAGTATTTCAAGGCAATATGTCTAAAAGCTTTCTCTTTTAATCTATTCCAGTTCCTTCAGCTGCCGGCGTATCGGGAAAAATATGGAATGTGATGTCTTCGTCCCAAGGTAAGTCATCGGAGAATTATTTCTCTTTAAATTAAAATTTCTGTACAGTGCCTGGCGCTTTTGATATGAGGAGTGGGAGATTGAAGATAGAGGAAGTATCTTAAGTATTCCATTTGGAGTTCCTTAACCTATGCCCTGGGAATATATATATATATATATATATATATATATGGACAAGAAGGAATGTTACCATCCCACGCTTGCACTGAGTATAAATGCACTACCTACCCGATGCTGCAGCTCTCTATTACTGTAATTAAAGTTAACCTATGTTGGTTTGATATATGGGTTTTCAGAAGCCTAATAATTTAAAGGCAATCTCCATCTGGAATGGTTTATATTTCATAATCATTGGGGGATTGGATCTTGGTCATAATGTTTTAAGTTCAGAGTAAAAAACGATTTTATGTCTTTTCATTGTATTGGATTTAAAAGAGAAAAAGTAGATAAAAGTCCTAATCAATTTACGAAAAGAAATCAATTAAATTCATTAAGCTTTCCACTTAAAGGATGTATTGTGATAAGTATAATTTTATTCTAAACTAGTTTACCGAATCAGACAACTCAGTATATTGAGAAACTGCCTGTGAGACTTCAACGTTGTTAAAGGTTCATTCTATTTCTATCCTACAGGAATCTCTATCGCCATTATCATTGGAGTAGCCGTGCTGGTGGGCATCTTGATTCTGGTCGGGGGCCTGCTTTGTCTCAGATGGTAAGTAACTTATAGGCTCCAATCCCCCCACTTAAGAGCATTAAGGTGCACCCTAATTACATTGCATCCTCTTCAATATAGGCCCAGGCCTTTTAGCGCGGACAGCAGACAAATATAATGTGTCTTGACATATTTGTATCAAGCTTTTAGAGGGATCCAATGAGTTGTTTTGGTGTGTTTCGGGGGTGTTCATGTTCCTCTAATGTTTTTTTTTGTCATGAGTATTTGTGTATTTTGAATTGTTAACCGAGTGACTTTTGTTTCCTTGGAATATAGCTAAATGAGGCATTTCATAGAAAAGAAAGATGTTAAGCTATACTCACGATTATTGATAGTAATAATCACAAAGAACCTAAACAATCTTCATAGTATAACACAATGTCATAGAATGCTCATAAAGATAAACACCATGCTAGATCCCCAAGATTTTTTTTTTTGAAAATCTCTTTTGAAATGTTGCTGGCCTCCTGTACTCTAATGCACAATACCCAAGAAGTGTTCCCTGTGTTGCAACACTTTGGCAAAACTTGTACAGCAATACAACAATATTCTCTGACAACACTCACATGCCCAGTATGCATAGAGTTCATTAATTGATAGCCAGTAATTGTGCAGGTCTTGTAGTAGATATTTCCAACCCACTGACCCCCAATGGTTAGCGAGGCATTAGCCGAGAACCACAAGCAATAACAACAAGTGACATACCACTAAACAGACCCATTAAGCCTAGTCCATCCCCCTGGCCGAGCATGGGTGATTTCCCAGAGGAGAACAGGGGTAGTGGTCAGGATGTATACCTCTACATCCAGACATTCAATTACCACGATTGCTCCTCTCTGTAGACCTTACAGATTATGCTGCAGTCGATGTCAACATATTACTCACAAGATAAATGTGATTGGATTCCCATTTGTTGACTTTAACCTAAGCGTTCAGAGTCCCTGGTGTGGTGTAGATCAGTTTGGCGTTACCATTCTGACATTGCTATTGTATGAGTTATTGCAATTTTAGTTTTCAAATTTGTATAGATCGGATGATAATTATTTGGAGTTGACTCATGTAAGTTGAGATCGTAGAGGGTTCTGATTAATGGGTGCTTTTTATTGGATATCCAAAAAGAAAATTTCGTAACTTCAATCCCCCCCCCCCCTCCACCCACACGGTATACACTTTGTCTTTCATAAGTCTGTATACATTGCTAAGCATGGTGAGACATTAGAAACGATAATATATTGACCGACATTACTGTATGTATAACATAGTGGTAATTTCCATAAAAAAAAGTCCTTCATGTAATGAATTTCCAACTATGAGAAGTCATGTTAGTTATTTCTATGGGGATTGTCCGCTATGAATATATATTTATTGCTAATACACATACTCATAAATTATGGATATGTTCTCATACATTTTCATGAAAACATTTTTTTCAAACATATTTCTCCATATGAACCCTTCTAGTTCTGGTCGCTTGAACTACCAGAATTTAAGTTGACCAATTTCTGACAATGGATCAATGCACTTAAATATTGAGAGTACAATAACAACACGTAACACTATATAGTAGAACTAATCAAACTGTTTCTTTTTTTACAGGCAACGCGCCAAACGGCCGCACAGCACCATGAACAACTTCTCCCAGGTGACCTGCTACAACGGTGACGACCCAAGGGGTTACAACGCCAACACCACCCTGGAGAAGCACCGGGCCAGCCTGGACCCCTACTCCTCCAGTGAGAACAACTACTACCGCACCTGGCAGCTCCAGCAGCGAGCAGCCAAGCAGAGCATCCAGGGTACAGAGCTCCCGCCTCCTCCATACCATCCCGTCTCCGTGACGAGCGACCGCGACCGCGACTCGCGTTATGCCGAACATGTGTACGAGAGCCCCAAGTTCGACCGACGCGACATGTCGCACTCTGAGAGCGGCGGCGAGCTTACGCATGCGCAGTACTTCGAGCTGGACCCGGAAGCTGTGGATCAGCTCCCGAATACCTTAGGCCGAGGGCCTTCCACTGGGTCGTCGGCGTCGGCGCGGGCGCACGGGGGAGGCGGTATGGGTATGGGTATGGGTGGTGGTTTTGGCGGTGGTGTTCCTGGAGGAATGGGCGGTGTCGGCCCCGGAGGAATCGGGGTGATTGGAGGGGTGCCGGAGCGGGAGATGATGTGGAACCCCCGCCTGGAGATAGAAGATGGCGGCGGTCTTCCCCGCTGACTGATCCCCCTACCCCCACCCCCTCCTCAGTCCCCCCACCCCCACCACCACACTCCCTCCCCCACCGTCTCCCCCTGCTCTCCTCCACGGTCCCACCAAGCCTCTCCAGGGCCGTCCAGTCCAGGCTTGTGGGCCACTGGAGGCAGGAAGGTGACTCTGCAGATGTACTCTCTCGACCAATCGGATTCAATATGACACTGAAACCCATCACTGTTGAACAACACACAGGAGAACACATGAGTAGTATTAGGCAAGGCCCTCTGTTCCGGGCAAACTAGTATTCTCTGAGCGTCATACTACTTGTAAAAGGTGCAGTCAGTCACAGGAGGAACATAGCAAGATTTGTATGTTTGACATTCATTGGTGCACATTTTATACATGTGTAAACTATATTAAGAACGACGTCGAGTCTATACTATAAAACAGTGATACTGGTTTGCATGTGGAACTGATACTGAAATAAGAATAACAAATAGGAAAATATACAATTGGTTGCGTATTACGTTTCAAACATTTGCATCAATGTTTTTTTAATAATCCCTCCCACCACCACATTACATTCACAGGAGTGAGCGAAACTTGCATAACCCTGCACCTAGGCCCCCTATTTAATATCCAACTGACTCCTGACGTGCTGTTTTTATTATTTCATTTGTCATTTTAAGCAAGCAATTTGTGCAGAGCAGATGATCTAGGGCCAGATGAGTGAAACGGAACTTCTTCGGAGATAATTAAAAATAGGAAAGATTTTTGATAACAATCAAACCGTACAGCCATGTTTAAAAAGCTTCATGTGTTCAGAGTACAGCCAGGATTCCATCCAGCAAACCTTTCCAACTGTTGTTATACAGGTTGTTATACAGCAATACAAACCGAACAGCACAACCTCTATAGAAGATCATATTAGATTCACTTGGGACGATGTTTTCGCCAGAGAAAACCACCTGATGATAGCTTTTTTTGGCAGGACAAATCTGTGATGGGATATGTTCTGACAGAAATATAAACGTAGGGACAACCTAGCAGCTGGCTTCTCTCCCCTCCCCAATCAACGATGTCAGGCAATGTGTAGACTAGTGGGGCTTCTGTGTACGGAAAAGGCTGGGGCCATGGGGCCTTGTCCCCTGGGGAAGCCCTTCTAAGGCCCCACTAAGGGCCTCGACTCGTGGCCCTAATGCGACCTAAAGTGAAGGAATCAGGAGGTCTTCAATGTCCCCTGATAGCCAGATCAATATCAGAGCCATGCCCCAAATGGGCCTGTCGACTGTCTGCCTGTGCCTACTGGAGAAGTGAAGGGACTCGGCTTTCAGCAACGTTTGTGTGAAGAAGGCGACGTATGTGTGAAGAAGGCGACATTAATTTTGTGAAAAGAAGGCGACGTTTGTGAAAAGAAGGGGCATGTAGGAAAGCTCAGAGATAGGTCTTCTGTTTATAGGACATTGGTGTATGAAAAGCAATTGTATAAGGATATACAAGTATAATGTTAGAAGGATGGAATCATCTGTGCAGAGAGGGGAAGTGTCATAATGATTTCGTGGTTCAGTTGTACAGAATTTGTCTAGTGAATGGTCTTTTTATAACTGTATCGTTGACACTCACAGAAACAGGTGCGAATCATTATTGCTTTTGTGTGTGTGTGATACATACTTTGCTTTATTACCTGTAGGTGTGTTCTGGTAAGATAGCTAATATGAAATACCAAGAATGGACTGGTACGTACGATGTACATTGAGTAATAAATACTATTACTTTGGCATAACTGATAACTGTACCTTCATGGAATCTACTGCTTATGCCTTGCACTACGCTGATATATCAATAGGTTCCCACGCCGAATGAAAATAGTTGTACAATAGTTAAGCGTGTCAACGGTACTATAGAATTTGGTTTGATAAATCTCTGTTTGATGTTGAGTAACGAATGAGACTGCATTTATGTGCTGCTTTATATGCATTTGCTTTAAGATCAGACTAATGATGAAAGGCATGAAGTATGATATCATCACCCTGATATTTAGCATGAAGTGATGAAGAAACCAATGTTTTGTATTATAAGCCGTTTTGTACATATTATGATTATATATAAATAACATGTGAGAGAAACTAACGTGACGCATATATATAGAATTGTAATATAAGATATGTGTGCATATATTTACTGAATAAACAATTTTTTATTTACTCATGCCTTCATATATATTTTATTTTTATATAAGAATGATAAACCACTAGTTTTCAAATGCTTAACAGTAACAGAGGGGTGCCAAAGGCATATGCTTATTGGAACGGAGTCGCCATCTTGTGGAGAGAGTAGGCCAATACGGAAGCCGTTAGCTTGCAGAAGAAATCTATTCTTTTTACAGAATATTGATAAGTTGTTCATTAAGTCCTCTGCTTTCACAGTAATAGACAAAATGACGAAGATGACATTTTACAATTAGGAATACTTCTTTTGTATACAGACCTTTATTGTTGGTATTTGGTAAGTTAAATAATACAAAAATCTTTCTTTCTTTCTTGACCAAATAGTCAGTCCCTATGGATACAGGGCTACATACGACGATTTAATAGCCTTAAAGTATTCACGTATCATCAAATACTGACATCATTTGTATTTCAAGAATGCTCAATTACTATCAATCAACAACTGTGGCAATTATTCACTACATTACTGAGTTATTACTACATTACTTAAATCAATATCAATTATGTAATATTGCATTATGATGCAGCTATTTTACGTGTATCTAATTTTCTCATATGATAGTACATTTAAAAGCTTTTGTCACAATCATTAAACGCATCTGAGTCTCAACTTAAATACCAAAACCAATATTACATTCTAAATTATAATAGGTCTGTGTAAGGTTTTTCAGACAGTTTCAATATTTCTAGGTTAATTACGGCCAGCAGTTTGTTCATTGATCTGCCGACTGTTCATCACGAAAGGAGATTCACATCCGGAAATTACAAAGACTTTAATCATCACCACTCGTCGATCTCTGATTATAATGCTATTTGCCCAAAGGCCTCTCCAGATGAAAGTCGATAGCTGCAGCTAATTATCATCATTTACAAGAAACACACAAGGAAGAATAATAATCTGCTTTTTTAAAGTTATGATTATTCAAAGATTATTGTGATTCTGGTTCATAGTCGTTATAACCAAGCTGTGTAGCTGAGTATAAGGTACCCTGGGTGTTTGGGATTTATGAATTTTTACAGTTTTTATACCCCCGTTAAACTCTCAAACCTGTGTAAAAACAAACGATGAAAAAGTGTAATTAGTCTGTATGATGTTAATTCGATTTTGCTTCTGATAAATACGACATCACGCGAACTGAAGAAGCAGGTGGTCAAATACCATTTGAAGAATTGAAGAGTTTTTAATAGCAAATTGCGAACTAGATTTACATTACGAATAATTGTATGTACAATAATGATTAAACATGTTTTCACCTTTAGAATCTAAACGATATTGATATATACATACAACCAGTTTAATGGGTATTCACACATACAAAACGTCAGCTGTTACATCATTGGAAGTATTATCCCCGGTTGCATAACCATTATAATGCGAAATGATCAAATAACTATTCTATGATTATTATAATTATGTACATGGAATTGACAATAATTCTTTATAGTTCATATTTGTCCTCTATATACATATCATCATTGCTAATGAAATAGGCCAAAGTATGTACGTGTACATTATCGCTAAAATATTATAATAAAACGTTAATTTAAGAATCAACTACAAAGATCTTACATTCAAAGAGTCTGACATGTAATTAAGTCTGATCATGGGCGGCCCCAGGGATTTTCAAATAAGCATAAGGGGACCTCTAAAGTAAAATTTTCAGATGGCCCCTTAAACATGTTATGTAAGTAGGCCTATAGAGAAGACTTTAATGCCCAATACAATAGGTAGGTGATTTGAAAAAAAGATATTATGTAGCTCTCCAAAAACATAAGTTAAAGGTAACAGATCGTTGATTGAACCAGTACTAGTCAACCATACACCCTAGGTGGCGTTCTGAACAGTTTCAGGTCCATTTGAAACCTGTTCCTGTAAGATTTGGCACGATTTTTGAGACAGAGTCTGGAATTGTTATTGAAATCCATATGTGTAACCTTCCCCAGTGAGTGGTGTCTTCTTCCCCGACATACATTGTTTGATTTCATTCTCCCAATGAGTGCCCGCTGGACACCTGCAATGAGAACACGTTAAGCTTACGAGGTTTCAAATGCTTTAAGTCAGATACTCTATGCCAGTCCTAATGGAACTGCATAACCTTATACAGAATGGTCATTTAGAAAGGAGCTATTCTATTAGTTGCGGTCTTTTGAAGTTTGAACCACAAATACATTTTGTAGTTAAGTAAAAGAAATTAATCATGGAAGATCAAATGAAGTAGACATAGTAATGAAGCGGTTTGGGAGGTACAAAAATGAGATGAATATAGAGTATTGTGTGCTGCCACCTGGTGGATGTACGCAGAATCATGTCCAGTCAGTAACAGTGTCATCAGGTACCCAGGAAGGCCTTGATATTGGACATGAATATTTATAAAAGTGTCCTTCCCATATTAGTTTTAACCTCACACCAGATCCATTACTAGAGATCAAGGAGTTTTCTCTTGATTTGTCTAATGACACAATTTTCTATAATTTGAAATAAGAAAAAACTTATTTTACAGAATAAGATAAAAGAGGTGCCATTTTATGGGTAACACTCATGTGGTGGCCAAATATGGCCTTATGGGGTGGAAGGGGTTAAAACACAACCTTTGCTCGTCTTATATTTTTGTTTAATCATTTCATACATTGTATATGTAGGCCTAACATAACTTCACCAACGTAATGGAAAAACATGTATTACCACACATAAAATTGATAAGAATCATCACCAAATAATATACCTGTATTTCACTGAACAGCCTGGTCACGGTGAAAATCTGACAAGCCAAATTCATAAATTGTAATATAAATGATTGTTTATATCTATAACATTCGATCATTTGGTAATATCTGGAGAAACAGAGTTATCTGAAGATATTCAATTAACATTTATAAAAAGTAACCATCAGGAAAGATCACTTTGCATGAAGTATGAGACAAGCCTAGTAGTATGGGCCGGGCAATTTGATAAATCATAACTGCGAATTCGTTCAAACAAACTTTGACTTAACCAGCTAGCTATAGCATAACGTTAACGATATTAAGCTAACTTGTCAACTTACCTCAAATAATACTGCTTACAACACTCACAGTGCTGCCCGTTGACGTCCCCAAACCCACACTGTATACGGAATGTAGAGTTGTGGGGGTCGGGGTAGGTTCCCGTGGGGTCTCGGCAATGACCGTCACAAATAGCTAAAACGTTGAAGATAGCACAATTAAATATTGCGGAATGATTTAATAAAGAATATAAGAGTGTGGATAAATTGAGAGAAGGGTTTAGCATGGACGCTTAATCAGTTTAGAGTTATAACAAACAATTCAATCTAGAATACTAGATACAACAATAAGAAGGGTAGGGAAAGTTTCTTAATTATAGTAATTAGTATATAAAAATTGGGTATTAGCGAGTCTGAAAGTTTTTAATGAAGATAGCAATAGAACGAATAGCAGGGAATGAAAAGCAAGAGGGTTAGAATTCAGTAAGTAAGGATGTAAATAAGTAAGTAGTATAAGAAAACATGTATTTGAACAGGGTTCCACTCCTCTCCCATCCTCCCTTTGGATGTTTACCTGTGAAACCTTCCTTGATAATTTGTCATGCGGCCAGTTTATCAACTTAAGGCGAAGCCTTCTTATATTTTCATATGTAATATATAGAACTCAAATAACAAGTCAAGGAGAGGGGTACAGAAAACTTTTTAATTAAAGTAAATAGTATATGAAAATGGGCATTAGCGAGTCTGAAAGATTTTAACAATTACAGGTTTTAATGTAGAGAATGCAATAGGAACGAATAGCAGCGACTAAAGAGCAAGAGTGTTAGAATTCAGTAAGTAAGTAGTATAAGAAAACGAGTATATGAAGAGGGGTCCACTCCTCTCTTATCCTTTCTTTGGATGTTTACCTGTGGAGCTTTACTTGATAATTTGTCATGCGGCCAGTTTATCAATTTAAGGTGAAGCATTCTTATATTTTCATATGTAATATGCAAAAAAACCTCGAAAAACAAGAACTCACTGAAGTCTTTAAATGTAGGGTAGACAGGGTCTTTACACTTTTCCATGAGGTCAGCACTATTACAGAGAGCCCCGTCACAGAACCACCAGAGGGCGCTAGGGTAGCCCTGGTAACTGCACGCCCCCTCCCGGTACGAGTCGACACCAGGGAAGATGATCCGGGTCACACAGCCACGGTACACGTCTAGGGAAATATGCATAGTAATGAGATGATTTAAAGATTGAAGAGTCTTAGAGAACATGGTTCTCTAAGGAACATTGTATTTTTCCCATGTTAGTTCGAACAGCAAGTGTTAAATTTTATGTCATGTAAGTCGCTTTGAATATACTTAACTCTTCTTGAACATACTTAACGATAATAATTATGCACACAATCATTTTATATACCAGAAGTGAACCCCGGCCTCCCGCGTTGAAGACTGGTACCCTTCCCATTAGGCTACCACTGGTGGGGTTGTGAGAGAGGCGCCACTTTGGGTATGGGAGGTTATTTCGCTGGGTGCTAGTGTTCTACCTTTTACTTCATAATGATATGTAAGAGTAGATATACCAGCATTTATCTCAACTGGCACTCTGCCTCTGGGCCTCACTCGCTCTGTGCCAAGGGTAGGTAGCATTGAACAGGAGGGGTTGGGTGAAGATGGAAGCAATGCTGTTTTTATATAAGGAAGGTAATAAACATTGGCTCAATGATCGCACTTGTAATGACACGTTTTTTAAATAAAAAAAAGTTTTGTCTGCTTAATGACCTACCCAGCCAAGGTGCAACAACAGTAGACCTACCACACTGTGGCCATTTTTGAGGTCATTCTTTTACTCACTAAACTGACCCATAGCAGTTATGTAGTTTATAGTTAGGTTGAAACCTCACCAAAACAGAATGTTTTCAAAGTGTTTTTTTTCTGGTGAGGAAAAGACCAAACCAAACCAGAACATTATAAAACTAGTCTATCTTGGTTGAAGAGCGTAACCAGAGAATCATGATAACGTTGCAGTGCAATAACACAGCAGTACATTGAAGATACTTTATTTGGAGCCATCAAAATCAAATACCGAAAACCGAAACAGAATGAAACATTCTGGCACTGCAACTTTGTGATAACGTCACATCTTTGGCTGGATAAACTCTATGATATTGTTGGATAAGGGAGAACTAACCATGAAACGATATTCTAGGAAGTCAGCAAAATTTGTTGTAGATTTAAACAGTTTTATTGATTTAACAAGGTACAACACGATTAACAATAACTCTTTGTATAGAAGTAACAAATTGGAAAAGTTGGTTGAAAAGCGTATTAATAAAATTTAAGAGTTTCGAACAGGGCAATTAAATAAGTTAAAATGTTTAATGGCAACTTGGTTATTTAGGAATTGTACAAAGCCCCTTGTTTGATTAGCTATCTAAATCTATTTTGGTTAAGTGCTTATTCAATCACTGCTACTTACAGGGGCCATACACAACGTCTGAGACAATTAACTTACGACCTCTTGTCATTGGACTATTTGCATAAATAGCTATAGTCTTCCAATCGGCAGATTATGTTCCATTCACCATTGTCTGTAATTTTGCTTTGTTTTCTACATACAATGGATGTAGACGTATCTCAGAAAAGCAAATCAATTTACTAGATATTATAGACATATAGGCCTATTTTGATTTTACAATTGAAAAGACAATCTTAATGATAAGACATGCACAAACCGTGAGAAATTTGGACCAATTCAAAATAAGGTATACCTACATCCGTTTGGGTCCATTCTAACATAGCAGCGACCATGGCAATCTTCATACCCACTAGTTCCGCCGTAAGACGAGGGGTGGCGGCACTCTTGGTAGCTCTCTGTGGCGTAGTGGTAGACACAGTGGTGACATCTGACGCCAACCCGACGCTTAAACTGAACATAATAATGAGCAGTAGTACATGTTCCATACATTATTAACCATTTTCACCTGGGTTTATATGGTGGGGGGGATGGGGTGCAGGGGTCCTGAACATCTCTCTTTTGGACGAGGATTATACTTCACATATAGAGGGAAAAAACGTTTTAGTATTTAGCCTATTATGTATATCATCTGTTTAAAATCCTGTATCCTGTTTTTGTTTTAGGCTTCACTGACGGTTAATAGTAATAGCAGCCTACTAAGCACAATAATTCATGTTAATGAATACAGGTAACTTATTTCGATGTCTAATGAATAATAAAAATAAAAAGACTATCATGAGACTTACAGCTAACAGATACAGGGTCAGAAGAATACAGATGATGCACAATTCTTCACAGCACATTAATTTTTTGATGTTGTCAAAATCATTATGATAAAAAAAACTACAGGGTACGCTCTTTCAAAAGCTTTGTTATATATTAAGTGTCCAACAGAAATTATTCTAAAGTGCCTCATTTGTCACACAACCATAAACAAGTCTCTTTTTTATCTGGCCAACAGCTTTCCACGTGGCAAAGGTTGAAACTAACGACATCATTATTGTCACAGGATGACAGTATGCCAAACCAAAAACGTGTGATGTACCGTGTAGGTTTTGGGTAAAAATTAAGGAGGGCAACAATCGAAAGAATATATCAAAAACCAGAGGATACTGTTTATGTAACCTTACAGTGATACTGTCAGTGAATTATTCTAAGACGATTAGTGAGGGTGGAATAAAATTGGATACAATTCACACACCTTTAGTTCAGACGCTATATGGTCTAAAACAATACATGTACTAAAATACCTCCGCGGAACTACCTTTATGTGAAATTGCCTTTGTGGCAAAAGCCTATGGCTATAGGCATTTATCACTGGAGAGGCAATTTACCAGAGTCGCCCCTGGGTGCCATCCCATTGCCTGACTTACAAGACTAAACGGACGTTAGTCATGACGTCATGACGTTTCTCAACCAATCCCATTACAATGGTCATATCTGACCAGTTAGCACACAGTTTTTGTTATGATTACTTTTTCCATTTATCCTATTTTTCCTGGTGACTTGTTTTCTAACCAGCACGTGTCATTTGCCATCCAATTTATTTTTTTGATCCCTATTCTATCTATAGTATGAGAATCGGTCCGTCATTTTGTAGATTAACCTCATCTATGACACATGATTTGTATTTATACCAAATAGGTTTTTAGGATGCGTCCACCTATAGACCTTTATTTATCATTGGCGTGGCGCCCTGCTTGCTGTTTAGGCCTGAACCAATGAGATGGGTCTGAGCTTCAATGGGCTGAAGCTAAAAGTGTTGGGGTCAAGGCATCTATGGGAGAGCCTCTTGCCCAGACTCGAATGAATGGTGTATACCTTTAATATTGACAGGGCAGTGGCGGATCCAAGGGGGGTGGGGGGGGGGGGGGGGCAAAAGGGGCAATTGACCCAAGGGACAACATTTTGGCATCTTAAAATTGGAAGATCTGTGTAAAAATGGAATTTTAATTTTTAATTTTTATAAGAGGGGTTAGGGTTTGCCCCCTATAGAGCATTGACTCTGGATCCACTCCTGCAGGGAAGATAATGGCTACTTGAAACAGTTAACGTTTGTATAAATAATATGTGGTATGGGAACCAAAGAATACTCCTTTTTATTTAGTTGTAACATAATTTACTGGCCTTCTGGAAGTGGTATTGTAAATATGTAGTTGTATGCAAATACTTGAATGACCAAGTTGAGAAAAATATATTTGTATGGCATCACATTTGGACCTGTTCGGCAAAATGACTTACATATTAGTCAATTTGTATGTATATCACCTCTGGTTATATCAACAGTTGCGCCGAATTCTATATGCTGTCAGAGTCACTCCAATACTCTGAAAAGGCAAGATTCTTGCAGCAACCTGCTCTCATGAAGACTTGTACTCACCGGATATTAGGGAAATACCAGGCAATGTAACCATGAAAACAAACGGGTCAATATCATCAGTGCTATTTGTTCGGTTACCCAGCAAACAGCGGGTGGTATTTGTAATCGTGTAATTCAGGTCTGGGTCGACTTCTGTGAAGTACATGTAGTGAGATAGGTGACTATAGCCCTGTTTCCACCAACCGATTTTACTAACGATTTGTTGGTAATTCATTACTCTTAACTGGTAATATGGCAAAGGATTACATATTTTACATACCATTTGAAAGAGAATTAAAAACCTTTTCTAATGATACATAACATGTTCATGATTAACCAATATTCCCACAGCTGATTTCTGAAATCGCTAGTAAAATCGGCTGGTGGAAACAGGGCTTTAGTGCCCTGTAAAGGCTGGTTTCCAAATGTCGACGAAAACTGCCATTTCCACATACCTACTATTTTTTAGTTGGTTGCTGGCCAACTATACTGTTTTTATTGGCTACCAACGAACTTAGAACAATTTATCAAAAGAACTATTCTGGCTGCGGCAGCCAACTAACACCTTTTCTGCATAGTTTTGTGCCGACAAATATTGGAGAATTTGATCCGAAACTTATTTTGTCAGCTGACAAGTTGCCTGTCAACATGCTTCGTCATGGTCCAACCACAGGCTCTCTTGTCATTGGTGCCTATACTCACATATGGCATTCCAACTGGGAGACAATACTTTTAACTGGCTGCTGCTAAATTGTAATATGCTACACACAATAGAGTCTTTTCCACAGCATAGCTGTCATGGTTAGGTGGTTTGTTTGTCTGAGTGTTGCTACCACACAAAATTTAATGTATTATGAAATATAATGGTATTTATCCACAAACTGTGAAAGATAATTGATGTAGCAGAAAAAAGACTAAGATGTGTGCTATCAACACATGTACCGTGGACGAAATACTGTAACCTTGCATACATCAGAATTTATAAGTGGTTTAGTATTGGCCATTTACCTAGCTAGCCTCAAATAGAAAACAACCCCAACCTTGTCTGACTGGCAGTTCTGATCCTACATTCCACACTAGGTGGTGTTGTCCGGAATCTCATTTATTGCATTTTTTTTGCTGTCGCCGACAACCAACTAGCCCTTGTCAGTGGTGTTTGTCCACCAATTCGGGTAGGGCAATATGTGTTAACCCAGTCGGCTTCGGACAAGCATATATCACCGATCACATTGAAGGATCTGCAATTTGGAAAGGGTGAAGATTTGTCTACAGTTGAAAAAACTCGTCGCAAGGGTTTAGTAGACTTGTGGAAACTTGCCTTTGGTCCCATGAATTAGTTTGCACAGGTACCTCCTCACATATACCATGGCAATGCCCATTCTGAATTTTGAGCAATCATATATATCTGTAAAACACCAACATAAAGATACACTATTGTTTTCTATGAATCCCTAAGAGTTTAGAAAGTGATGTTTAAGTACATGACATTGTAATACATGTATACAAGACATAATCAGTGGCGGATTTAGAGGTGCAGATGCCCCCCCCCCCTTAATTCTTGCCAAATATTGATTGTTTTTATGTAAAATTCTCGGACCGGGATGGTCCGGCAAAAACTTTTTCCATAGGGTGCCCCCCCCCCTTTTCAAAGTCCGTGTATGCGCCCTTGATAATCGTGCATTCTGTCCAAAATACAGATTGTACATACATTATGTATTCTGCTAGACCCATACATATCATGCATTTTGGACACAATAATCATCTCTTCACCCCAGGGTAAAGGTTGATGCTCTAAAAGTACACCCTAAGCTAGGATTTCCTTTAGTGTCGGTGAACAGGGTCGCACAAGGGGCTGGGGACCAGATTTTCCTTGATGAATTAATTTCCCTCTGACATTATGACTTCTTATAACAGAATACATGTTTTGTTCAGAGCTTACACGTTTTGTAATCGATAAATCTGATAGCGCAACAGGATGAAGCTCATCTTGCTGATGATGTGCATTGCCCCCAAACTCCTCAGACACGGTTCATAGTGGGGTCTGTTAAATTTTCGTTACAGAGTGTATAACAGCACCAAATTTGGTATGAGGCACAGCCACATTGAATATCAACACAATCCGGATGGGACCCAAGATAAATGACACATTTAGTTGAATACCTTCAATTTCAAATACAAAAAGCAAGAAAAATTCACCAACATTTTATTTTGATATTCCAAGGTGGCTCCCCTTCCAGATTCGACCCTCAGAGGTGCCTCATGCCAAATTTGGTGCTCTTATCCGCTCTGTAATGATTTCTCAAAAATATTACCTTAACAGACTGCATGTACAGATCGATAATAAGTGTGTTTACAGTATATTGTAAACATTGACAATGTTATTATACACATTATGATACCATACGCCTGCTAATTGAACTTATACAGTGAATAACCATGTAATTTAGACAATATTAATGAACTGTTTTTGCATGGCACTATTTGGAAGCGCCAGACAATGAACAGTTATTGTATGGCCTCAATTAATACCCTGACCACAGGTCCAAATTATAAAACAGATGTGTGGGGCACGGTAAACCCCACTTTGGAGTGTCATTGGTGGGTCCTCTGTCAGTGCCTTATAGTATACATGTGTACACATACCGAAGAGTGTAAAACGTTGGTATTCTAGTTTCAATGGCTCATGAGATATCGCATTTATATTAAAGCATTCCTAATCCTTTCGGTTGGTTTGATATTGATTATCTTATTTCCCTCAAGGGAAAAGAGAGCTCATAAGGAATATAGTGGGACTTATCCGTAGGGCTTTCCATAATAATCCCTTATAATCTACTAATCACATGTAATCATTCACTAATTAAAATGAGAACGTTGAATTTCAAAACCTTACCTTGGCTACATACATACTTCCTCCTGTGGTACAATCCAACAACATCAACCCATACAATAGCAACACTCCCAGAACCTGCCATGATAACACGTAAGATCCGTCCATAATGTCTCAGCAGCTCAAGCAGAAGATCCTCCAGTAAGACCTCCTAAGACGATCCTAGGCCTGATCCGCACCAGGTGGGACGCAAAGTTTAAACAACAGATGGTGTGAAAGGTCCCCGGACCAAGCCGCCATATGTGGAGCTTGATTGATATAATCCACCAGCTGCGACGTTAAACTCGCATCAAAAAGTCGCAGCGACAGGACTCAAGTGGATAGCTTTTTTTTAATGGATTTATTGGGCAATAAACATCAAGTTTTCCCTTGGTATTTAGTATTGTTACACAAGTTATTGACGGTCGTATTTAATAGGGATTATATACGAAGGTTAATGTACACGAGTGCATAGGCAGAGGGATATAGATCGATATAACAGTTTTCGTTTTGTTCAGATTAAATTTTCTGTTTATCATTTAAAAGCAATCTCGTATGTAAAACATTTTCAACATGTCAAATTACAAGGGAAATTACCTAAAGCTGTCATGGCTATAAGCAAGTTAAGAGGTACAATTAAAAGGCATGTTGAATTACAGTTAACCACTTCATCCTGCTATGTGCAGATGTGTGCATGCAATTAACCTATTCATCATAATTGTTTTCTTTAGTTGTTATTATGGGCCAATAGGCTTATATAATCTACGAACAACCATAATTAACTGAATAATGTTGTCTCATCAACTGAGTATAGATCTACGGTTCTTTAAAAGACATACTTGTAATTACGGTTCATTGATTTTCTCCCTACATATTGAATCTGGTCGATATTAAGGCCTTCATGTTCTTGTCTTTTTTTCTTCGTAGACGCATCTGGTGTACAATCATTTGTTGCTGAATCAAGAGCACAATTTATTTTCTGAATGCGGGATGCATAGTTGGTAGTTGGTCAAATGGATTGCCTGTACAAAATTAGCATAGCTTGGACAAGAAAACACTCGAGCAACTGTGCGCTCAAGCAACAGGCAATACGGTATCCAATCAAAGACTCTAGATTATACAGCAACCTGTAGCGCCCCCTACCCACCCAACACTCCAGGGTTAACAGGTCCATTCACTTCTCTGGTCAAGTAAGCCCTCATGTCCTTTCATACCCTCCCCATCCCGTATCACCCACTAATGTAGTCTACCGGGCTTTTCTGCTGGTAACAAAAGCATACGAATCGCCGCTACTCCCAACGAAAATACACCATAACGGCTTCAATCTGGCGGAACATCTGCTGCCGAAATCCCTGCTGCGCCATCTCGCGGCCACTTATTGTACTCGATGACAGGGGAGAGCCAATGAGAGGCCGCGACACGGCGCGGCGTCGGCGGCGCGCGGTCAAAGCGAGGCTGGGAACGTGATCGCCATACAAACAGTGTGATTGGCCACTTTGGGCTTTGTTCCTTGGCTGTGATCGATACGACTCAGAATGCACTCGTAACAGGTTTTTGCCATGAGTCAGTGGTACGGCTGGGCAGGATTGGGGTGGGGGCAAACATCACCTCCGGGAAGATTTGGCGGAAGTACATCACTCAGCTGGGTGGGCTGCGATTGGGGATGACTCTGAGAGTATACACCCTTTTCGTGAGTCTGCGCAGTGAGCCCTCCCACTGATACACTGGACGCCGCGTGGTGCGCTACAGTACCTTCCGCTATAGCTAGCCAGCGGGTCAGAGGTACCAGACTAACCCAGACTATCCCATAGACACCATGATCCCAATTCTTTAAGCCTTTGCCCATAGAAATCCATATTCCAACTCATTGGTTAAGGTCTGCAGGATTTTTGAAAAAACGGAGGGTAGGGGGCGTGCTTTAGCAAAGTTTCCACCTGCGCCTACTACTAGCAGGGTGCCACACTAATGAAAAAGGTGGGCTTATAGACGTTGTGCAGATGACGTCACAATGCCTAGAAAAGGACTGAACGCCATATTGGTGATCAGTTTACAATTATCATCATCAATATCTAATGGACACTTAGATCACTTTTTTATGCTTTCAGCTTAAACATTCTTATTTATAAGATCATAACTATGAATTTCCATAAACTAGAATTGATGCAATTCAGCTTTATTCAGCACCCTCGTGGTAATGGTGACCACATGGTGATCACCGATATAATTTATAATCACGTGACCACGTCTGCACAAGGTCTATACTGGTCGAGGTTAGGTCTAAATTTGGAAGGTGGATAAGGTGCAGGGATCTTCTTTTACAGTTTCACTGGTTTCCGCTTTTCATTATTTTGTTTCCACGATGTTTAAAGTGTAACATAATAGAAGTCATGTGGTCATGTATCGCCCAGTGTTACACTAAACTCAGCTCACCTCCCCCTGAAGGATGTCCAGGTAACGGGAAGGAGGACCAAGTATGCAATATATATGCCAAGATATCGACCAACCCGTATTCATTCCCCCCAACTGACAGGGCTAGCAGTATAGGCCCGGGAGAATAGGATGTTGAGGCGATGCCCTACCCTCTTTTATACCAGTAGTAGTAGTAGTAGTAACTTTTATTGACAGAATCAGAAAGTCAGGACTGACTTATGTGTCAACGGTACAGGTACAATTTGGATAGATAATATAACTCACTAGTCTACTTCTAATTCATCTAAGTGCTACCTCTAGGCTACTAGACTACATACAGATCATTGACAAAGTAGGGCAGGTTGTAGCACCTTAAACAGGTCGTATCACCTTAGTCTTAGACAGGTTGTAGCACCTTAAACCTCAGTATCATTAAGTTGCCTATATAGGCTTTGATTCAGAGTGCATACTGCACTGTTATGACTTAGAGTGCATACTGCACTGTTATGACTTAGATTATAACACAACTACCCAGCAAACACGCAACGTAGCTACAACGTTGGTTTTTCGTTGTAAATTGGTCACGTTGTTATCTTACATGCCTACAACGTTGTTTCAACCTATGAGCACAACGTAGTATTGCAACGTAAATACAACCATCAAATAAGACGTTGTAAGCATGTTGTTTTGGTTGATATTTGCAACGTAATTTAGCAACATTGTAGCAACGTTGTAGCAACGTTGTATCCACAAGTCTTTTATGTTAGGGAATGTTACATAAGATCCTGCCCCTTTGAAGTGTTGTTTCTATAGTGTGCGGGGGACATCAGGGGGATTAGTGCTGAGGTGCCCAGCCTA
Source organism: Lepidonotus clava (assembly GCA_936440205.1). Taxonomy (NCBI): domain Eukaryota; kingdom Metazoa; phylum Annelida; class Polychaeta; order Phyllodocida; family Polynoidae; genus Lepidonotus; species Lepidonotus clava. The sequence continues at coordinate 20,929,881 of OW387147.1, forward strand.
TCCCTGGCAAGATGCGTAGGGGCAGGGGGATGAGTAAAGCAGCCAGTTTTGATGCAGCACTAGTTTTGACGCACCTGAAGCAATATCACTGCTTTGGGGGTCTTTAAAATTTGAATTTAAATTTGTTTTGTATTTCATAAATAGGGGACGTATCATGTTTTAATTGTCAGTTGTTTTTTGAGAAAATTTTATGAAAATTAGCAATTTCAAGGTGAGAACTACCCCTTGTGTTGATGTATTTCAGTGATATCACTGGAAAGCTTATTTCGAAATTCATTCATTTAACTGTGTATGTATTAATTGAAAGTGATATGCTAACATTTTGGATTTACATTATTACATACCATTACATTTTCTTGACCCATGCATGAAAATTAAAGTCACAAAATGAGGCAAAAACTGGCTACTCAACCTCTAAAAGCAATGTATTATGTTATAAGCAAAATATTTCTCATATTTATGTTTTTTCCATGATTATGTTTTTGGGCTTTATTCCGTTTAGTGTAGGTAAAAGAATATTCAATAGATATATTTTTCTTTTGAATATTCTATTAATGTTCAATATGCCATGCTAAATGCATTAAAACCGGCTCCTCTACTAAGACCCGACAGGAGGGACCAGTGGACCACCCAGCAAATACATGTTGTAGCAACGTTGCAGCAACGTTGTAGCAACGTTGTGGATCTAATGCTGACTACAGGTGTGCAGAGTGAGCAAGCTGACCTACCTAGCTAGCCTGTACCCATGACAACCATGGCCAGGTGGGCAAGAGGTGCAACTACAACCAGTCTACGTGCCAGTTGTCACCTCACCTTCAGAGGCCATGCAGGGCCTGGGCATGCACATAAGTCAGAGGTAAGTATGTTTTGGTAAAGATACATGCTGTTATATTATGTTCATGATGCATGTACATGTAGAGGTCAATCATCTCCATTAATGCAATGGGGAAAGTTAAGGCTGGGAAATAGGAAGAAATAAAGTCGGGAAAGAGAGAAAAGTAAGGCCAGGAACTTGGGAGAAGTATATCTTATGTATCTCTATGGGAGAAGTAAGGGTGGGAAATAAGGAAAAGTAGACACACACACACACACACACACACACACACACACACACACACACACACACACACACACTTATTCAAAACCGCACATATATAGTGAGGCTATATATGCGCGGACATATCAAGGATCTACTTTTCATGTGCATTGACCAAATTAGATAAAGAGAAAAGAAAGAGGGGTTTCGGGGACATATCCCCCGATTAAAACAAAGTTTTCAAATGGTATTAGGGAGACATTACAACAGTGCATACAAGAAACTTTTTTCCTTCTAAAATGTTGGCACTTTTTACAACTTTTTGTAAAAGCAAATAATACGTTAAACGTGAGGGTTTGTGCCTGGAAATGTACCTGTAAACGGCGGGGGTATGGGCCGGGAAACGGCGGAGGTATGTCATGGGAAATGATAGGGGTATGTGCCGGGAAATGGTTCCCTGTGTCTGAACCAGAGCGTGGAGGCTGTCCCCGGTACAAGATATAAAATGTCCTAGCCACCATGGTGAATTTGCTACTGGTTGCATTAGCCACACTAATCTTTTATTAGCCACCTGTTTCTCTTTACTGATTTTAAAAATTGAAATTTAGTATTACATTAGCGTCGTATATTTTCCCTTTTAGTTTACTGAAGTGCAATTTCTTTTATGAATTAATAATAAACATTTTCATGTACATGTAATTTGTTAACATGTACGTCATAAATGATAACTTAAGACAATGTCTCATGGTTTTCAGTTGAGTTTAATGAGTGATTATTCTAGGATCAATGTGCACGTTGATTTTTGGCTCTATGTTAACACTTGGGCCCTATAGATAATATATTTTCCAATTCTTTGCAGGTGTTCGTTCAACTGGGGGTCAACGACGCTTCTATGAGTGATGATGACACATCTTTCCTTCAAGAGCAACATCAAATTAAAAGAATATAGGAAAATTTGTTTCTCAGTTATTTCATGTTTTTACATAAAAGGTTGTATGTAGGTTGCCATGCAACGTTGCAAAATACGTTGCAGCAACATACCTGGGAGTCTACATTTTTACGTGGCTACAACATTAGAATATTACGTTGTCACAACATTGGAATATTACGTTGTCACAACGTAACACCTAGCACCAAGCTGCAACGTTGTCCTTTGGTTGTCAGAAGGTAACTGTACAACGTAATTTGCAACGTGCCAACAACGCACCTGGGAGTCTACATTTTTACGTTGTGACAACGAAGAAATACAACGTGGTAGCTACGAAAACGTGACGTCGTCATAACGTTGCCACAACGTGATTTTGTTTGCTGGGATATCTCTGTTCCCCGATTAAGGTTTGCACGGTTATCAAACATATGTCAGACATACAGTTGACCTGAGACTGGATAGTGTGTAGCCGAGACTTTCTCCTGTGTCACAATAAAGATACATTTAATAAGTGTCAGCAGAACAGGTATATGCCGGAAAGGTTGCACTATTAAAAAAAGCTGGTATTTTCTTTTCCAAACTCATCGAATCCCTCTTTTAGATCCTACATCCTCCAGATTTTAACTTTGCAATAGGTTTTGACCTCCTCCTGCTACGAGCAAGAAAAATATCATAAAGATCCGACCTCTGTAAGCCAGGACAATAGATTATTTTATCTGGAATCTGGAAGGAACTATAAACGTGTATTGGAGATTGGGGGCGGGGGGGGGGGGGGGGGCTAGAGGTTAAGAAGGTGGGCCCCGGGTGCACCCCTCGTCATCTGCAACTGCCATACGTCACATTCAACAGAACGTTACTCATGATAAGATTAATAAAAGACTATCCATAATATTGATGTAACCTACATTCATTCATTCAGTACTTTCACTGCCACATGTTAACTTCTTTCTTGGTTGAGGTAAAAAGATTATTCATCCCCACTCGTAGGAAGCTCTTCTGGTCATGGAATGCTCATAAGATGAAGAACGGCTAATGAATAATTTCGAAAAGGGAGGGTAGGGGGTCATTGTATAGGGTACGTAAGTCCAGTGCAATAACTGATTTTCTTAAACTTATTCGAAGAGGCATTGAACATAATGCTTCATCAGCTGTACACTATTATTGTGGCATCACTCACCCTATAACCATAATATGTAGTTTGACCATCAATTAGAATAATGGGAATATTCCTCCTGGTTTCTCAGGAGTTGGATAGGACAAATCAGGACACATCAAACAGAATTCTGATAGAGCCACACTGATACAGCCATATCCAGGTGAGCTATTGTTAGGTTTTAAAATAATTCTTTTGATTGTGTTCAACAGGAGACATCGCATGTGAAGGGTCTGGCAAAGCTACCTTTAGAGTGGCACAAAGGGTAAAATAAAAAGGCAAGTGTACAACCTCAAGGTCAAGCTTAAGGGTTCCCTTTAAGAATAGACAATAAGAAAATGGCAAGACAAAAGAAAGATGCTTTTGCACACCGTTACGTACGCCTATGTACTCACGACCATTTATAGCTAGACGCACCATTTGTGAGTCACAGCAATCAATGCAACCATTCATAGTTATAATATGGACAATGATAATGTCATAGTTCAAAGGTTTAGAACTTATATATAAGACAAAACCAAATAATTATATGGTGCATCTATATCCAATGCTCTCAGAGAAAATAAAACAAAACATTATATCACTCGATCCTTCTTGTAACAGCCGCGAATTTCTATATGGCGATAGGCCCATACCGGCCATGCAGGTTTCACTATCTTATCTGTTCATACTGATGGTTGAAGGTTTTCTTGATAGGAAGATAGTTATTAATAACTTCCTATCTATTGCTTGAAACTGAAACGTTTAATAACTGTTAATTACCATTGTCGATTCTAATGGTTGTTAGACCTTTGGCTATTGCTAAAAACAAGTCGTTTGACATACAAGATTAATTGAATAAAATTAGGAAATATAAAAATAAAGTTGCCCTTTACCTGTTTACTAAACAGGTGGTATAGGACAGTATCTACACGTTTAACCGTGAAATGATTTCAAATACTATGTTTACAGTTTGCAGTATGTGTGGGAGTGTTAACGAAGAGAAAACTAAGGTTACTGTCTCCTTCCTTTCGTGGAAATTCTTACAATAATCTGAGACAGGTTGTACAGTGGCCTACAGTAGACCCCTTAGAGTTCTGGTATAACGTTAGCAGTGTGTGGATTAAACGTAAGAACAACAAAGATATATATGTTCTTTGTATAAAAGCAGTTAAAAGAAATCACTAGAATGAGCAACCATAAAAAGAGATGATTTATTCTCTCGACTGTTATTTTCTATCCCCTTTACCATTAGTGATAGATTAGAATTCACACGCGACTTCAAAGACTCTGAAGATTCAGTGTCGCATCATCTAGTAAAAATCTAGCAGAGAATCCTTGCATTACTCCCCTGGGCTTCAGAGAACTTCAATCTAAAAAGACGTTTTAGAGTAAAACAGTAGAAGCAGTATTATACTGCTTCATAGGTGGTTAAGTGCAATGTAATTTGATTTTGATTCCTGGCAGGAGTTAATCAAGAAAACGAAGCAAATGACTTTGTTTGCAATTTGTGCGAAAACTTGGAAAGACTTTGTAATTTGCAGGAGAACATGTTAATGTTAGTGAGGGTATTTCGGAAATTCTGGTGATGTTGATTCAGATATTTGGGAAAGGATGTCTTTCCAGATGCTGAGGAAAAATCATATTATATTAAAATCATGATGATAAATGGTTCTCAAGAGATATAAAATTCATAACGTTTGCTGAAAGTCATCATTAAAACAATGCAGTAATTTTATCAATAATTTAAACGTGAAATCACAGGCATGCCCAGGTCAGACTATATACTCCTGTAATTCTTTCATTGATATTATTCATATTATATGATATCGCAGCCTTTTTCTTGACCAAATTCTAAACAATTATCACACTTTGTAATATCTAAAGTATCAATAACCTCAAAGTTTACTTATCTCCATAACAATAGTTGATTAAGAGCAGTCCGACCAGCACAGCACGAGATCATTAAACGTTTTTGAAAATATTCAAACCGGCTTCATCCAGACATGCGTTCCATGTGCCAATGTAATCATAGAATATTGAAAGAAAAAAAACCGTTTGAGTAACCAAGAGGCTGTTAGATAATTCATGAATTTTAAGACAAACATTATAAATGAAAGCAATATAAGTGGCATTAAGCGATGAATAATTCAGTCTTGATACATTGGTCGAGAAAACTTTTTTTTTGCACATGCTGGATTTCCCAACCGCGCGCCTTTATGAAATGGGGTTGGTATGACCCAGCTCGATTCTCTAATAAACCCGTCATGAATATTGAGATTCATTTGATCTTCTTTTATCTGATATTTTGACAAGTTGTCTTTAATACTTTGTCGAAATATTATGAGAGTGCTAGCATGTTGTAATTCATGCCGGGATCGAATGGCAGCTATCTATTTCAGTGTTGAAACAACAAACTCAGATACATGTAAATCATCAGCAATACTTGATATGCTGTAAGAGGTTCCTCACAATTAGAACTCTATCTATCATTCCGATATATGATAATCATAATGTCCATATCATACAATAACTATGATACTTAGATATAGATATGGTATTGTTCTGATAATCCCATCAGAGATCTCTCTGGGAAACTTCAGAAGTTGCAAACGCTACAGGAGCAAGCAATCTTTCTAATGACTTCCTAAAACAAATCGTTTTTAGTTCCATTGCCCGCCTCATTCGCAGTTAGCGTGCGCAGCTATCCTATTTCACAGTGAATATCAGAAAGTAGGCGTCTCGTTTTGCAAACAATTAGTCCAAAATGGGTAGACTCGGAGCGAAAAACATCCTTCTTTTTCTGCAGTGATATTAAACTTAAAATCGTATTCACTCGCACAATATCGCCAATTTCCATCCCAGGCCTGCGGAGTTTTGCCTAGAGTCCCTTGATGCACACGAGAATCTCTACTTTCTGAGGCGGACAAAAAGTAATTTACACTCGTCGCCTGCTCTCCATATTGTTCAATTTGAGAGCAAAATCGAGATGCAGAATAATGGAAAGGCAGGATTTTAACAATAGTGCCTGTGATTATCATCTGCCATCATCCAGCCTGCCACCCCTCTCGCAGCTCGCCTACATTGCACAACTCCAGTTTCAAATCCAGCCAGGTCTAATCTCAGAGGCAAAACAGGAATTATGCAAATGAAGACAAAGGCTTGGCTTGATTGTACCAAAGCACGTGATAAATTCATATTTTCACCCCATTTTCCTCAGTGAGGCTGGCAGCAGCCTTTGAGTGAGGCTGAACGTTAGGCGTGTCAGGCCTTTGGTGCTAGGCCTATATTAAAGTGGTGCTGGCGTTTCAAGCCTAAGTGATCAGGTCATCTGGGTCACTTAGGTCGGCCTAAACGTCACTCCTGGGATCTCAGGCCTTAGCAGCAGGTGTTTATGGGCGGGTCCCATAGGTTTACACGCTCTTATTCTGTGGAAGGAAAGCTGGCTCTTAATCTTCCTGAAATGGTCAGCACATGCAACTCAGTTTGGCGGACGAAGAATTTTTTATATCATTCTATTTTATTACATCAAAATCAGGCAATTCCTTAAACAAAAATTCATATCTTTACTTCTTAACTTCCTAGAAATGTGTTTGTATGAAGAATTATGTTTAGTTTATGTACCCAATTATGAGGTTCTCTGAAGGTGGGGAACTTATTTTGTTTCCTCAAATGTATATCAAATGTTACCGATTTTTTATACTATACCTACCCTTTAGGAGACCCTTAAATGCAGCCTACCTGGGACCCTTTAAAGTTTATTCATACATTCCTTAGAATAAGTAGAATATTAAGGATAGACAACTGTTGATGGGGTCTGTTTCACACAAACTCGTTCTTCTCTGTAACTATAGAGGATACATTGACATACTATATATCAAATGAAAGATAATAGTTTTCTCTTTATAATGATATAAGTTATATTACGGTCAGACATTGACTTCAGAAACAATAAAATAAAAACCTATTTTTTCACTTTAATTTTTTGAACACCGATTTCTCAGTAAATAATAAAGTTAGGATCATGAAATTTTTCCCAGATATCAAAGACATTCAGTCAGAGGGAACCGTGTCTCAGTTTCTTGATTTAGGGCTTTGTTTAGATTTTATGTCAAAAAACGGGTAACTATTTATCATGTTTTGCACCTTAATTTTCTAGATTTCATAAAATAAAAACTAAGACCTAAATCAAAATTCTGAGACACTGTTCCCTTTCAATGACCATCATATCCATGTGTACCAAATTTCAAGTCTGTATTCATGTTTTCCTCTGAGATATGCTTGTTCAAAATATTGTCATCAAATCTGAATTTTTCAATTTTCCGGCACTGTTTCAAATGTGTCCTCTGATAAATATTTAAATGATTTATATCAATAGCTAGGACTTTGCATTGACTTCTTATTAGTATATATCATAAGTATATAGCTAATAGAATTACTGAATAGAGAGCATTTTACTGCGACAGTGGGAAAACACCCCTCATCACCAGTTGTCTATCCTTAACCTTCCCATTCTATCGCATCCATATCAATGTATACTACTTGTTGCCATCAGTACCTGCTCTATAGGAATACATTCTTTGTTAATATTCTCATGATTAAACTTGAATTCAAAGGTTCAAAAGTAGATTGTATGTTATAGAAACAGGAAAAAAATCGTGAAATCTCCATTTTCTAATTAAATTTCTTTCTGAATCATGAGTCTCACGTTTTAATAACATGGGTGATCTTTACAAAATGTCAATTTAATATATCATGCACAACCAAGTGAGCAAACTGATATCAAGTTACTTTAGACTGCTAGGTTTCTTTAATCGATCTAAACCTAAAGGTCAATGGAATACCACTTACAATAAGATATTCTTTAATGTAAATATGAAATTTATATGGAAATCCGCTGTAGGGAAAATATTAACTCGATAATTAGTTTCCTTTTTAGATCAGAAATAATCAGGTTATATGAAACCCATTTATCTATGAATAAATGTTGTGAAACATAATATTCTATTACCCGATTAAGGAAAATCATTTTCATTATAGAACCTTCCCAAGATTGTTTTGCTGCATCAAGCCTATAGTTGATGCAGTGAGCCTGCTGGACAGGCGGTGGTTGAATGCGATATCATCGATATCGTCATAAGCCATCACCTCCACTCGATAGATTCAGTAATATAACAGACAATGCATCTGGTTATCCTAGAATAGTTAAACGAACAAACAGTCAGATGTTCAAACCTAATGCACTGAACATATTCAACGAGTAACCTTTTCTCTTAAAATTTCCGATGATAATGTTAAGGATTAAGGATTTAAGATAATATTTAAGGAAAAACCTATGGAACTTTCGCCTCTATAGCTCACTCCGTTTCCATTCGCGTGATTTTCTACAGGGATTTTATAAGAGCAGAGAACCATGTCTCTTTGTAATCCCAGGAGCACCTAACGCTCTCCTTTCATCTCTGAAACATATCCACGCACGATATCTAAACCCTCTCAAAATCCCTCTTCGTTTGTTGCTCTTTGATCTGCCTTTTCGTGGCACGGCGCCGTTCCGTTTCATGCGGTTTGTAATGCATGATGGGATAGCGAGAGGCTCGTGAAAGATAGGGAAGTCTATAGGGAGATCATAGTGTAATGGGTGGTGGGGGATTTTTGTGGTGAATCTTTTATCAAAAAGAGAAAGTTATGCTATGGATGTTGACGTAATGTCTGTATTGCTACAGGCCTAAGCTGCCTATACTTGTTTGGTTTGACAAGGTCGTAACGGTTTGAATGAAACATTTCTCCTCCATTAGATTCCCTTTTCCGATTCGGTGACATGTTAAATGTCGGAGTCGCAGTAGCTGATGAGAAATATTATTTCATTTGTAATATACGGTATACGCATTAATTATTGTCTCACGAAATAGAACAAACAACCTATATGAATTTATCATACATGTGAACCAATGAAGAAATTCAAATTACGGCACTATAGATGTGTTTTTCATTTCTGTAAATAATGATAGTATGAAGTGATGAGTTGGGAAAATGTATATTGATTTGGATCAAAATGATTCCCTCACTGGTTGGACTTCAGTGGATCTTAAACCGTTGCCACTGCAGATACAACAATATGAAAATATACTACGGTTATTTCATCAAACAAGGCCTTCTGTTCCCGAGTGAACAAACATAGGAGGGAAAGTATATCGTGTAGTCTGCTCATTGTACTATCTAAACCAAGAGTCATAGAAGGACGGAACAATGAAGGTACTCTCAAACTATAACTTGTGCCATATACCTACTATAGAAACAAGACCTAACGTTCTTGAGTAAACAAACATAGGGAGGAAAGGGTATCATGTAGTCTGATCATTGGCGCGAATGGCTGGCGGTAGAAATACAATCTTTTCGTCTTTTCCTGCAGGGCCTCTGCCCAACTCTCGTCGCCAACTCTCACTCACGTGACCGCAACTCTTCCTGCCAAACGGGTTGCCGGTCCTCCCCACTTCTCCGCTAACACGTCGACCCTACACACGTTTCTTTGGAGGCCAGCGCCCGCCGCCACTAACTCTGGACATAGGTGTTGTACTTACACGTGTTACGACGGGAAGTATACGCATTATTTTACCCTCTTAATGTCTCACAGCTCAGAACATTCCCGGGTCACCCCGGCACAACGGACAAAAAATTTAGAAATGTCCGTCGGTAACAAAACCACTGACCGCTCTCGGTCACTCCATACCCGCAGCGAGGTGAAGGACACAAGCACCACAAGGTCCGCCGACCTATCAAACAGGGTGGGCGACCTAGAACAAGGCTTTCGTTCGGTCAATAGTAAACTTGACCAACTCCTGAGGGCAACAATCCCGACGTCGGCGACAAGCATGCCACGCCGAGAGATGAACCAAATGCCTCCCCCACTGCGCCGGTATCTAGACTTCGAACGAGAACTCCACCGGGCAGACCCGGCCTTCGATACATACAAGGGTAAGGATACAGTACGTGACTTTTTCGTTACCAACCCTATCCCACGTCCATACATGTTTATCGAGGGTCCGGGACTGTACTCACAAAAAGAAAAAGTAGCCTACCGAGACAAACTCTCTTTTAATGAATATGTCTTAGGTTTCACCAATATGCTCAAAGACTGTAGAGCCTGCTCTAGCGGAGATTGGCCCGAACTCATTAACCATTTGAACCAGGTCGCATGTGATGCTAACACCCGACCATGGGATAACGTAAGGAGGTGGTCTGAACATGTATTTAGCCGAATCGAGAGGGGCGAGATCACCTGGGCCTCCGCGGCGGAGATCCAATACGATAGGATGCGCCTCTCCCTGGCCCCTCCACAACAGACCACGACGACAACTACAAATACGGTCCAGGTAAACGCCCAGGCCGCCCACAAATCTGTCACATGCCCTGACTTTAATGCACGAAGGTGTAAACACAGATCCTCACACGTTGAAGGAGGCATAAACTTTCTACATAGTTGTGCTTGGTGTTATGCCTCGTCGGGCCACAAAAATCCTCACAACGTCCTTCAATGTGAGAACAAGATCCGACAGGCCATGGGAAGCCAGTTCCCTCCCCCACAACCTCCGCAACATAATGTTAGGGCTCAGCAATTTGTCTCTAATCAACAGCCCTTTATTCCCCCAGCACAGCAATCACAGCAACGCCGACCGGTCTTCACAACGGCAGCGATCCAGAACCAACCTCAACTGCAGCAGAGGCCAAAAAACGACGGGTAGGCGCCCGTGGTGATGGTGGGGCAGTAGTCACGGATCAACAACCAGTGGACCCGCCCCCCTCTCCCCCGCTGGCACGACGGCCCGCGGGGGCTTCCCACGAGCGCCATACCCATGAGGACCGAGGAGAGGGAGGCGTGACCAGCGACAAACAACGGTCGCATGTACCCGCCACCCCTACCTTACACTCCAACACCAACCAGGGTGACCACCGCGCCGGCCCGGCGGCAGGCGGTGGTATGCTAGCACCTTTCCCCGACAACATCGACACCGGCCCCGCCTGGACCCCGGCCCGCCAGCTGGACCACCCGCCGGTGTCTTCGCTGGCCTCACTGAAGGCCAACTCACCAGTAACCGGTCGCCCCCAACCCACCGGACCTCACGCCACGGCCGCTGGCCGAGAAACAACAACCCTGACCGATACACGCCTACACAGCAAACCCCCAGCTACAGCCGTCAGGTTTCAGCCCGAGGTAAATGAAATATTTCATAATGCTGTTACTGAACTAAACTTTGATGTTATAGCAGAGTGGTGTGCATTCCAAAAACCAACTGAAAATAATATTGATCCGTATGATCTACAGGCTCACAGGCAGGCCGAATGGCCCAATATAGACCACACACTAAGTCCCGACATATGTTATATTTATCAAGCCGTTAAAGACACAGGCTTACCTAATTGTATGGGGGCACGGGTTCCCCTACAAACGGGTCTTAACATATTGGCGTGGCGCAGTTACATTGATGGGTCCACACAGGAGGCCGAATTAATAGACTTTATGGAATTCGGATTTCCACTAGCCTATAACGGCCCCGTGGCCCATACCCATACTCCCATAAACCACCAATCAGCAACCCAATACCCAGATCATATAAGGGAATTCATAGATGAAGAACTTAAGTATGGAGCATTGGTGGGACCACATCCCACCCCCATATTTGCAGAATGGCACCACACATCTCCTATGATGACTCGTCCCAAATCAGACCCTGGCAAACGTAGAGTGATCACCGACTTGTCGTACCCGGCAGACAACTCCGTTAATGCCTATGTGATGAACGGCTATTCAGCCAAAATACATAGAGGTTAAAATAATAGAAATAAGGTAATAATAGAAATAGATGTAAAGAACGAATATGTAAAGAACGAAGAAAGAAATAGATGTAAAGAACGAATATGTAAAGAACGAATAACGAATATGTAAAGAACGAATAACGAAAACGTAATGGAACGAAACCCGGAAAATATGTAAACCGGAAGTGAAATGTAAACCGGAAACGGAATATATAAACCGGAAGTGACGTCAGTTGTAGGTCACGTGACCGAAGGCAGCCAATCAGGGCTGACCTCTCTAGTATATAAAGGGGCGGTGAGGCCCGAATAAACAGAGTTCTTTAACAGCTCTCCTGGTGTCCAGACGTGTCCTCTTTCCTGAAACAACCGCTAAAGATGAGCCGAACAGAGTAATTAAGCCGAAGTTAGGACAAAACAGTCGAAGTTCGAGATAGGTAGTAGAAACATAGGGTAAGGGGCCCGATGGCCCGAAGAACGAGGAACGAGGGAACGGAGTAGGGCACGAAGGCCCGAAGTAGTACCGGAAACCGAGGCGTAGTATGGTACGAAGACATGGGGAGCGGAACGAGGGAGCGAAGTCCGCGGGGACGAGGGCGCGGCATGCTCGGCCCCACGCTACCAAACAATAGGCGACCGTCGGCCCGTCGCCCCCGCGGACCGGAACTCAGGGGTGGACCGCCCCCCGGCCGACCCGTACCCCTACCATAATTTCCCTCCCCCGCAGTCCTCCGTCGACATCGAGTGCCGATTCCCGATCGATTCGCTCAGCCCCCCCTCGTGCGCGAGGCACGACTCTAGAAACACATCTCGGTTCTTGGCCCGGATTCCCCGTCCGCCCCGAGACCCGAACAACCCCCACGTTCCTCTGTTGTAAGAATCGGCAACCCCGACTTACCAGAGAACGTCACACTGGTGGCAGCGGATAGGCACATACGGACTTGTGGATCTTGGGTGTTTCATCGGTATTGGATACTCATGGCGACTGCGGCAGTCTTCGAGCAGATGGATTCTGACGTCGCCTTCAAGGAAGGTGGGGAGGAGAAAGGAGGTGCGAAAACCGAGACCAAAGGGGAGGACACGACCATCATGGGTAGGCAGTTTAATTTTATGGGAACGTCCACCCCGACGGATGAGCAGAATGTGCGGGCTCAACAACAACAGACCGGTCAGGAAGGAGCGAGTTTGAAGAAGTTCAGTTTATGACCAGAGAAGTATGACGGTAAACCGGATTTCGAGGGATGGATCAACCAGTTTGAGGAGTACGCAACATTGGGACGCTGGACGGCCGAGGAAAAAGCGGCGATGCTTTTTCTCTCGCTGACGGGAACGGCACGAATGTACTTTGTCGGACTCCCGGACAGGGAACGACTCCGTTACTCAGCGAGGGTGGATGCGTTGCGCCGGAGGTTCGGTCAGGAGAAGGACACGTGTAATGCTCTGCAAGAGTTGGCGGGCTTGAAACGTGTAAAGAACCAGACAGCGAAGGAGTTGGCTGATAATGCCCGGCGACTGGCATCGAGAGCCTACTTCTCCAACGACTACGCTAGCCAGGAAAAAGCAGCATTACATGCGTTCCAGGCTGCAGTTGGGGAAGACCTTCAGCTGAAGTGTGCAGAGAAAGGATGCAAGACACTAGAGGAGGCGGTAGAGGTGGTAGAAATACAGGAACGATACTCACGCCGCCTCCTGCGGGCAGTGAAGCCCGAGGAGGACGCCAATACACAGATCATGGCCTTGAACGGTAAGTTGGAGGAGATGATGAAAGAATTGGCAGAAGAACGGGAAGCTAGAAGACAAGCAACGGCCCGGAGGGAGGCGTTTAAGAAGCGAAAAGAAGATTTAGAGTGTCATCACTGTCACCAGAAGGGCCATTTCGCAAGAGAGTGTTCTCAGCGTCAGGGAAACGGACAGTCGCTGTCGCAGTAAGCGCGGGGCCCCCTTCGGGCGCGGCGAGAGAAGTAGTAGGCATGGGAGAATGTGGACTTTATGTGGCCGGGACGGTGGGAGAGAGTGTCGTCCGTTTTTTGGTTGATACCGGATCTATGATCAGTCTGCTGTCGGAACGCCTCTGGAGAGAGTGGGGACGAAAAAGGGAAGAACTGGATGGATATGAAGGACGTCTCTGCTCGGTAGATGGTAGTCCGTTGCGGTGCTACGGATGCACGAACTTGCCAGTAAAATTGGGAACACGCGTGTTGAAGTGGACGTTCATGGTGGCAGACATCGGTAGAGATGAAGGGATCCTGGGAAACGACTTCGCGGTGAAATACCGGCTGACAGTTAAGCCCCACGCGAGTGCCATCTTCCTGCCCGCCGAGGGGGAGGGAGAGGGGGAACGAATCCCGGGAGTAGAACAGAGAACGGATGGGATTCGGGCAGTTACCGTCGGAGGACAGGTCGTGCGAATCGAGAAAACGACGGAAATACCCCCACTCCAAGTGACCCGAGTAACAGTAGTAGCGAGAATGGACATAAGACAGGGTGGACAGCTGGCTGTCATCACCGGCGCTGGATTACCTATGGGACTGGAGGTGATCCCAGGAACGGTGACATTGGGAGAAGAAAATGAAGTTTGGGTGGCCAACCGAGGGACCGAGAGCGCGAAATTGGAAACCGGCGGGGTACTCGGAGAAGCCACCTTCGTACAAGAGGTACGAGGAATAGGAAGTGAAGCAAAGGAACCCCCAGGAGCGCTCGTTGAAATGATAGGGGAGGCTAAGAAAGACCTGACCACGAAGGAGGGCGAAGAGCTGGAGAAAGCCATCATGGCCCGGGAACAAATGTTTGCGACCTCGAAACATGAGTTAGGACGGACAGATTTAGTACAACATCGAATTAAAACGGGGGATCAGATGCCGATCAAGCAGAGGGTCAGACGGTATCCGGCCACCAGGAGAGAGGAAGAACGAGCACTGGTGGAGGATATGTTAAATTTAGGGATTATCCAGGAGAGCGGGAGTGCGTGGAGTAGCCCGACCGTTCTAGTCAAAAAGAAGGACGGAGGAACGAGGTTCTGTATTGACTACCGAAAACTGAACCAGGCTACGAAAGTGGACGCCTATTCGCTCCCGCGGATAGAGGACAGCCTCAACACTTTGGGAGGAAGCCTATTCTTCTGCAGTCTGGACCTCGCAAGCGGATATTGGCAGGTGGAGATGGCACCGGAGGACCAAGAAAAGACGGCCTTCGTGACTCAAGGAGGATTGTATGAGTTTAAAGTGATGCCATTCGGGCTAGTGAACGCCCCAGCCACCTTCGAGAGACTGATGGAAAGAATCCTCAGAGGAATCGTGTGGGAGGAGTGTCTGGTATACTTGGATGACATACTGGTCTTTGGACCAACGTTTAAAGTGACTCTGGAAAGATTGGTACGGGTTCTGGACCGATTGAACGCTGCAGGACTGAAGTTAAAGGCGCGAAAATGTAAGCTGTTCCAGAAGAAGATTCCGTTCTTGGGGCACGTTGTCTCATTCAACGGGATCGAACCCGACCCCGAAAAGTGTCGGCAAGTAACCGAGTGGCCGGTCCCGCGGGATCTCCACGAGGTACGAGCCTTCGTGGGATTATGTTCGTACTACAGAAGGCATATAGACGGCTTCACGGAGTTGGCTGCCCCCTTGTATGAATTGGCAACGAAGGAGGAACCATTCGTGTGGAGCGCGAGACGACAAGAGGCATTTGATGCGATGAAGAAGGCGCTAACGGAGGCCCCGGTGTTGGGATTCCCGGAGGAAGATGGACAATGGTGGCTTGACACAGACGCCAGTGACGTGGGAACGGGAGCCGTGCTATCACAGGAGCAGAGAGGGGAGGAACGGGTGATAGCTTACACGAGCAAAACCCTGGAGTCAAACGAACGAAAGTATTGCACCACGCGGAAAGAACTGTTGGCGGTGGTGCGAGCTTTGAAGCATTTTCGGTGCTACATCTATGGTCAACGCGTGATAGTCCGGACGGATAACAGCGCGGTCAGTTGGCTGCAGAGAAGTAAGGAACCGATGGGGCAGGCTGCTCGGTGGATTGAGATTATCGACTCGCATGATGTGTCGTTCCAACACCGACCGGGCAGGAAGCATGGGAACGCTGACGCGTTGTCCCGGTATCCGTGCAAACAATGTGGAGAGGAGCACGAGAATACCGAAAAAGTGAGAGTAGTGACGCGGGCCCGGGGGTACGAGCCCGGATGGTCCCCGCAGGAGATGAGAGCAGCGCAGAGGAGGGATCGAGATATAGGGCCGATTGTCGCACGGATGGAAAAAGATGCGGACCGGCCAGGTTGGGAGGCCATATCTCCGGAATCCCGGGAAACAAAGATCCTATGGAGGCAATGGGAACGATTAAGCCTCAGGGATGGCGTGCTGCATCGGAAGTACTGGGAACTAGAAGGGCATGGTTGGAGGAACCAGTTGGTCGTTCCCCGAGGGGAACGGGCCAAGTTGGTAAGGGAATACCATGGAGGCGCGGCAGGAGCGCATTTAGGAGTCGCCAGGACGACGGCCCTGTTGGAACAAGGGTTTTACTGGCCGGGACTCCGGGAAGACGTGCGGAAGGAATGTCGAGAATGTGATTGCGCGTTGCTGAAAAAGGGAAGAGGAAGACGGGAGCCGCTACATCAGTACATAGTCGGGGAGCCGATGGAACGGCTGGCCATGGATGTTTCGGGCCCGTACCCAGTCACCAAACGAGGAAATAAGTATTGCCTGATGGTGGGATGCTATTTCACCAAATGGTTGGAGTGTTTCCCGATCCCGGATCAAAAGGCAACGACAGTGGCGAACAAACTGGTTGAAGAAGTAGTAGCACGGTACGGCGCGTTTCGGGAACTACACTCGGATCAAGGCACGAATTTCGAATCCGAGGTGGTGGCTCAGGTCTGTGCACTATTCGGGATACACAAAACAAGAACGACGCCGTACCACCCCAGGAGTGACGGGTACATAGAACGAAGTTTCCGTACTTTGGGGTGTTGTTTGAAAGCCAGCTGCCGAGCGACGGGTCGGGAATGGGACGAGATGGTCCCGCTCATGATGATGAGTTATAGAGCAACGCCGCAAGCCAGCACGGGAGTGACACCGAATATGATGATGCTGGGCCGACAGACCATGATGCCGCGACAGGCGATTTATGGGAGACCTCTAGGACCAGAGGAGGAACCCCGACGGGTAGGCGACTATGTGGAAAGCCTGGAGGAAGGGCTAGTCGCGGCCTATCGGGAGGCCCGGACGGGGCTGAAACGAGCCGCCATCCATCAGAAACACGAGTACGATGGGAAGGTGACTCGGCGGGAATACCACGCCGGAGAACTGGTCTGGGTGCACGATACGGTAGTGGATAGGGACAAAGGAACGAAGTTGCGATTTCCATGGATGGGCCCTGCACTGATCGTCAAGGTGCTTGACCGAGGACGGGTGGTAGTACGGAAGAAACGAGGGAAACCGGGGGGGGTGGTCCATGTGGACCGCCTGGAACCCTACCAAGGACACGCTGCGCCAGCTTGGATGGTAGCTGACCAGCAAGGATACGAGGCTGCACAGTAAATGCTTGGGGTGGGGCGCGCTAGGGCACGTAAGGAAACGGGGCACCCCTTTTTGTGATGAAGTCGTTTTCGTGTCTCGATTCCGCAGGTGGAAGAGGACCAAGGGAACGACCAAATCGGCGCTACACAAAAAGGCTTTGGCCAAAAAGGACTGATCAACCTGGGGCCATTGAGTCGGGGCGGTGCGTTGACCACTACAGTAGGAGTGCAGGTCGTTAGGCTGTAGAGATTTGCTACCTAGCTGAAGATTGGTTCTCTTGCGGATGTAATATAGGTGGGAAATGCGGGGTTGGAACGAAAAACGGCGTTCGGGAGCCACGACGGCCCGAATGTCTAAAGTAGTCCCACGGAGCCGCTTTCCGGTCAGTTCGGAGGAACCACAGCGTGGAAAAGATGGTTGGATTACAACAGAAGACAGACCCGGTGGCAAGCTGGTGAAGACTTCTGAAGTAATGCCGACTTGGTAATACCGCTTTACAGCGTCCAGGAGACCGGAGGAGAGTAGATGCGGCACTCTCGGGAACGCCGGAGGAACGAACGGACGGCTGTAAAAGGCGAGGCCTGAAACGAGGACGGGCTTTAAAGTAGGTCGTAAAAGGGGTAAAAGAGGACAAAGAGAACGGGGCGGCGGCGAGGAGATGATAACGCCGAGCCCCTGTGTTCTCCGGGAAGTGTGCGGAAGCACTGTGAGGGCCAAGATGAAAAAGGCAAGAGAAGGCGACGAGGGATGAAAGGACCGAGGACGTCCGGTGGGGCAATAAAAGGCCTAGGAAAAACGCGTGGACGGGCGAAGGGCCGCGAGGTAAAAAGCAGGCGAGGCGGTGACCAGCGGCGGGCCCCGGGGACCGGAAAATAGTAGGGGGCGCCACCGTAGAAGTGGATGGTGAGTCTGACGCTAGGGGTCGCTAGTGCAGGCCACGCCCACTTCCGCCTGCGGCGGCTATAAAAGGCAGAGCGCTCGCCGGAGCAGGTCATTCTGGTCAGCCGATCAGGATTCATCGAATCGCAGACGAGCAGACTGAGCTAAGGAGAAGAAAATAAGAGGAAAAGCAGAGAAGCGAGACGAGCAGCATCACCACGAGACAAAAACGGAAACGGCTGACGGGACGAGCTTCAGGATTGGAACGAGCCCCGAAAGCCCGGAAAACAGACACGATGAGCGGACAGTGCTGGGAAGGACATTGTCACGGAAAGGAGTTTAAGCACTTGGTCAAGCATATTAAAGGCCAGCACGATGGATTACGGAAGCAGTACTACATGTGCCCGGTGTGTTCGAGTCGAGCCTATTCGACACACCAGGACTGGAGGAAGCACATGACGGACTCACACGAAGGGAACCTGCAGAGGGGGATGCCGAAGCAAGACCCCCTTCTGAGGCTGGAGTATGCTGCGGCGTTCGCCTTGGACCCGAAAGGACGACCGCCGTACACCAGTTTCGCTACTGGGGATGAAACGGCGGCCCGGGTAGCCAACATGGAACGGGACTACGCGGTGCGCCATCCGGAGGGGTTTCAACCCCCTGAGAGGGCGGTGGATAAAGAGGCACCGGAGAAGCCGCGACGGCATATCCGCATACCTTACTACCCGAGGGCGTCGAGAGGATCCGAGGACAGCGACGCCGAGCAGCTGGAGCAGGTAGCAACCGAAGAAGGATCAGAGGCCGACGAGGCCGGCGAGGGAGCCCAAGCAGCCAAAACAGCAGGGAAGGGACCCCTGGCCGAGGTGGCGGAACGATCGACACCCACGCGTCGTTCCCCTCGGAGGGCCGCGAAAGGAGTACGGAAGGAAGACACCGAGTCGCCGCGAAGCGCGAGCCGGGCCATGGTCAACCCGAAGCCACTCCTGACACCAGATCAAATATCAGGGTTAGTACAGAGCCGAATTAAGAAGTTAAACGCCCAGGGAGAACCACGGGAACCGAGAGGACGAGGACTCCCAGGCAGAGGAAAAGGACGGACATCCACACCCACCCCGAAGCCGGGTTGCTCAGGAATACCACCGGGGGCTGAGGTGGTGGAATTAGTGAGTTCGTCCGACGACCAACGACCGAAAGTCAAAGAGGAAGAGGAGCCGCTCGCTTTCAAGAGGCCCCCGACGCAGGGATGCCCGGCGGAGGAGCCGTCGCGAAAGAAGAAGTGGAAAAAGGTCAAGAAAGTCCCGAGAGAATTGGAGGAGGGAACGAGTTCGGATCAGTCGGAGTCAGGCAGGAGTATGTCGGCCCGAAGCGATCGGTCTTTGATTATCGCTGAGTCTAGTAGCACGGGAGAGCTGGGACCATCGCAGCATGAGACCTCGACAGGAGTCAGACGGACCACGGGACTAGAACCACCTTGTAGCGACGCACAATTTACTATGATGACAGTTCATAAGAAATCAGTGATATACGAATCACGACACCCGAGGTACCCCGGGTATTTAAAAGGAACAATGAACCGGGAGGGATCGTTCAGGGGTTACCACGAGGCGAGATCCGACCGGGAGCTGGAGGACAGCATTCGGGAAGCACAGGGAGGCCGGCTGGTGGAAAGAGAAGCATTGTACCTAGGGAGGTTTCTACGCGAGATGGCAGAAAGGCAGGGACTCAAACCGTCGGGGCGAGTGGAGAAAGTAAAGTATGTTCGGCATGCGGCCAGGCCGGAGGACACGGCGTCGACGGCCTCGACACAGCCGCTGTTCTCTACCCCTACCCCGACGAAAGCAGATTCACCCCTGGAGAAGATGGTATGTAAGCAGCCGATAGTGCCGCCCCCAGGATTGAAACGAATGAGAGACATTACGGTAGCACCAGACACGCCAGAGACACGGGCGGCGGTTGACAACCTGACTCGAGCCAGTTTGGGGAGCTCGTTTTTCGGGTCGCAAGGATCGGAGGAGACCCCGGGACCACCGTCGCCCGAACGTATGGAATCGCCGCCAGGACCGGATACCCCACTCAAGGACGAGGATAAACACGGGCGGGCGCTACAACCGCGGGTTGTGATACACAGATTACAAATACCGGCTGCCCAGTCCATGGACGCGGAGGTGGAAGACTCAGAGGACATGGAGTTGGGGCAGGCCGAGACCAGAGGATACGAGCCGGAGAAACAAGAATTGGACGAGTCGGGAGCGGATTCAGTGTTCGGGTCTATAGGAACGGAGATACCGACGGCAGGACCATCTAGGGAAACACCGAGACTTAAGTTATTACGGACACAGGCCATTCACCAGGTCTTACAGGGAAACTTTCCGGTGACGGCACGAGCGGTACGAGACTGGGACGCGGAAAAGGCCATTCGGGTGCAACTGACGTGGCCCCCGAGGGAGGTGCGAGGAATGACGGCCAAGACAAGAGCAATGGCTTCGGCGTCTATGGCGTTCCTGATGGCACTAGAAACGGGCCGCGAGCCAGAGACATTTGAAGAAGCGATGGCGCAGTTCCCGACGGCGGCACTGGGGCCGTTGACCAGGGAGTTCCCGGGGGTCGACCAGCTAGTTAACGAACACAACCGGACCGTCCAATTGGCTCAGACCCTAGTGATGCACAAAAACGAGGATCAACTGGATGACTTGTTGAAGGCGACAAGAGAGGCGGAAAAACAGAGCGGAATGGTGGATCAGCTTCTCGAGCTCCCCGCTAGGGAGGAGAGACTGTTGCTGCCGATCCGGCGCCAAGAAGAAGGGTGAAGTAGATGCTGCTCGAGGTCTTGCACGGAAGAAAAACAGCGCGACGGAACCAGAGGCGGAAGATGGCGCGTCGCGAGTCAGGTGGGGAGGGATTACGGGGCGTTGGCTCCTCACCCATAGTGTCAAACCCCCAGGGAGAGAACCGGGCCGAGGCGGAGGTACCTGAGCCGCACAGGAGGCCGAAGCCTGGATAAAAGACTCTCCTGGAGACCGCTGGACGGGCCCGAAAACTTTACTTAAAACTCATCGGGAACGGACTGGCGGGCTCGAACATTCTTATCTTAATTTATTCTTATTAGTTTCTTTATGGGAATCTTCTTGCGGAAGTGAACGAAACCACATGTGTTAGGAGGTGTTGAGTGTAATCAGCGAGCTGGAGGGTCCATGACTGGAATGAACTTACCAAGCCTGCGGGGCGAATACGGGACGGAAGGAGACGCTAGGAGGAAAAACAAGTTTGTAGCTGTTCCTCTTCTTCCCTGGAGCCCGCTGCGTTGGTTGGGACCGAGCAGGTGGAACGGGATCATCCGGTCGCGGAAATGGATAGCGGGCCGGGCGGCCCGGGAGCGAGAGTGAAAGTTGGGAGGCGGAATCGAAGAAAGGAAATCAGAATGGACGGATAGTGTTGTCTTTGTAGTCTTTGAGTCGACGGTCGTGCCGGGGTAAATAAGGTACCAGTGGGCCGGCGACTCGCCGCTGGAGGAAAGGCTGGCGCGGGCCAAGACTGAAAACCCTTCTCCCGCGCTGCCTTGAGCGATCTGGAGGCAAGGAAGAAACGACCTCTGTCCTCTAGCGGCACTTCTACTTCCTGCAACTTTGTCTTCTTGATTTTGGATGGATCGATCAGAATGTGGATGAACCCGGATTCATGTACCATCATCTTCTGAGTTTCCTTGTCTTCAGCCTCTTACCGCATACGAAGAGCGGCAAAATGGAATTTTTCGACCTGAATGCTGGTTTTATCGTGCCAGAGTGATGCAGCGAGTCGTGAAAGGATTGCGGCGAGTCGTAGATGTCTCCCGGAGGACCAAGGCACGAGCAGGGACGATAACTTAGGGGCCCTGGCTCGTGACCGACCGTAATATATAGTAAAAGCAATACATGAACGAGAAACGAAAATTAATAGACTTACTAAAACTTATATTAATCTCTTACCTGCAGTAACGACAGAGACTCCTTCCATGTCGTATTTCCTGATGTCTTCTTCTCGAGGAACGAAACAAAATAGTCTTTGAAACATATAGGGAAGTAATCTTTGCAATATACAGGGAGGTGGTGCTTGGAACGTCGGCCGCGGATGCCTCGATAGACAAATCAAGAGGTCTGTAAAGAGCGACGAGGAGCGACCCTTCTTGGAGTTCGACATCGGATGAGTTCTCTATACATGCTATTTTATTGAGAATGGGCCCGTTCCGGATCTCAGAGGTTGACGTTGGGTGCAGGTCCCAGTTGATGTCGTCCATCTTCACTTTCTACGGCTTCTTCTTCTCCTTCTCACTAATATCTTCAACTTACCAACTTCGAACCGTCGTACCTAGGAGCAGCCCGGAACGGCTCGGAGCTGTTGTCTCGGCGTTCGTCATAGGCATAGTGGCTCCATGCAATGTGACATGGCACCGTGGACGACTGTGGCCTTACTCCAAAATCAAACCAGACAGGATCTTAAACTTACTTCTATTAACGAACTATTTGTTGGTATTACAGTCTCATGAAAATCGTCTAAAAGCACGGTCCTCCGGGAGGACGAAGAGAAAAACTTAGTAAACAGAGCGAGGCCCGAGAGCCTAGGAAACGAACGAGGGCCCGAGTGCCCGAAACAGGAATCCTCTTCTTAGGAAAATCATCTCATCAGTAGAACGAAGGAGCCTCCCTCTCGCCCCAAAGAGGACTGTCTTCCTGCCGTTGCTTACGGAGGGGGGGAGGGATGAGAGGCACCGGCTCCTGTCATCAAAAAGAAACTTCATCAAAATTATCTTCTTAATCAGGTCTCCGTTCCGGTTGTTGTCATGCCACTTGGGCCCGGAACGGTGACGGAAATACTTTACTATGGTGGACTCTCTCCGACATCTCTTTCTGAAATCCTGAAATCTTCAAATGTGTCGACGTGGTCGAGGACGGAACATCTTGATGCTGGGTTAACCACGAGGACATGTGTCGTAAAAGTCAAACTTCAGTTCCTGTACGGAAAACGGACACTTCATCGATAATTAATGATTCTAATCTTCTCAGTCTCACCTTCACCCGGACTCCATCTCAAAGCTTCACCGTGACAAGTAGCACGAAACCCGCGACGTCGTCTGCTGAAGCTTCCACTCTAAGCTTTAATGCATGAAGTTAAGTTCCTTTCCACATACAACGCCATCTTCTTCTTTGGGTACCTTGGCCTTTGGCTCGAACATGTTGTCCTTGCCAAACGTGAAAAAGTCACTGGAGGGCTCTGAATGCCGAGGCGACCGAGGGTGCGAAGTCCAAAAAGAACATTCTATCCACAAAAACTTCAGTCTTTCTTCTTCAACTCATCCTTAAAATCATCATCATCACCTAAGAGAACGCAGAGAAGAGTAATAGTTACGGAAGAACGAGGGGTCACGACCGACCGGGTAGGAGAATCACGACCGATTCTCTACCCAAAAACAACGGAGAACGTCTGAACGACGGTAGAACGGATCGAGGGTCGAGAGGACTAAGGGTCACGACCGGCCCTGGCCTCTGGGTGGGAGAGTCGCGACCGATTCTCCACCCGAACTAGGGGAGAACGTCTGGACGACGGAAAACGAAGGGAACGGGGGCACTGCGGGTCACGACCGACCCATGGCCCCGGGCAGGAGGACCACGACCGGTCCCTCTGTCCTAATGAGGGTAAAAAGGCGAGGAAAAACGCACCGAGGGGCTAAGTAAATAGAGCCCAGAGGAGAGGAGCGGGGGCGACGGGGTCACGACCGATCCCCAGTCCCGGGTGGGAGAGCCACGACCGGCTCGCTCATCCTAAAGACGGAAAAAAAGAGGAGGTCCTAATAGATCCAGGATAGAGAACTCTGACGAAGATAAAAAGAGACTAAGATATATAAAAACGAATTATATGAACTTTCATTAAGAAGAGAGAAAAACGAAGAGAGAAAAACGAAGAAAGAAGAGAAATAATAATTAGCCGGATAGGCCCCGGGGGCCCTCCGAAGTAGACCGGGGAGGACAGAGGGTGACACCTCCTCCTCTACCGATAAGGAGCGTAGGATTGAAACGTTGCTGGTTCTAGAGTATGTTCTGTTGTCGTTGCTGTATGAACTGTGTTGAAATTTTGTATAACGTGTTTTCCCACCTTTCAAGAAGGTGCGGGAGGGTGTGATGAACGGCTATTCAGCCAAAATACATAGAGGTTAAAATAATAGAAATAAGGTAATAATAGAAATAGATGTAAAGAACGAATATGTAAAGAACGAAGAACGAAATAGATGTAAAGAACGAATATGTAAAGAACGAATAACGAATATGTAAAGAACGAATAACGAAAACGTAATGGAACGAAACCCGGAAAATATGTAAACCGGAAGTGAAATGTAAACCGGAAACGGAATATATAAACCGGAAGTGACGTCAGTTGTAGGTCACGTGACCGAAGGCAGCCAATCAGGGCTGACCTCTCTAGTATATAAAGGGGCGGTGAGGCCCGAATAAACAGAGTTCTTTAACAGCTCTCCTGGTGTCCAGACGTGTCCTCTTTCCTGAAACAACCGCTAAAGATGAGCCGAACAGAGTAATTAAGCCGAAGTTAGGACAAAACAGTCGAAGTTCGAGATAGGTAGTAGAAACATAGGGTAAGGGGCCCGATGGCCCGAAGAACGAGGAACGAGGGAACGGAGTAGGGCACGAAGGCCCGAAGTAGTACCGGAAACCGAGGCGTAGTATGGTACGAAGACATGGGGAGCGGAACGAGGGAGCGAAGTCCGCGGGGACGAGGGCGCGGCATGCTCGGCCCCACGCTACCAAACAATAGGCGACCGTCGGCCCGTCGCCCCCGCGGACCGGAACTCAGGGGTGGACCGCCCCCCGGCCGACCCGTACCCCTACCATAATTTCCCTCCCCCGCAGTCCTCCGTCGACATCGAGTGCCGATTCCCGATCGATTCGCTCAGCCCCCCCTCGTGCGCGAGGCACGACTCTAGAAACACATCTCGGTTCTTGGCCCGGATTCCCCGTCCGCCCCGAGACCCGAACAACCCCCACGTTCCTCTGTTGTAAGAATCGGCAACCCCGACTTACCAGAGAACGTCACACCTACATTAAGAAGAACAGCTCGATGGGCAGACATCATGATCACTCCCTGCCCACAGTCCAGGCAGTAGTGGAGGAGATTGCTAAAGTGGGCACAGGCGTGACCCTCTTCTCCATTGACGTTCATCGTGCCTATAACAATTTTAGAGCCTGCCCCCTGGACTGGCCTTTACTTAACATCGTTTGGCCGGACCAGGAGGGCAACCCCCAGTATTATGTTGACACCGCCATGCCCTTTGGTTCCAAATTATCAAGCTTGTATTTCCAAAGGGTGGCCAACCTTATAACCAGAGTTCTTACTAGCAAGGGCATAAAGTCGTTCATGTATTTGGACGACTTAATTGTCATAGCCCCTGACCCCATTTCTGCATATTACCAATTCGATGTGGTCAGGGACTTGTTTCGGGAACTAGGCCTGCCTGAAGCTCCCGGAAAAACCCAACCCCCATCTCATGTCATTACGTTTTTGGGTATCACAATTGATACCAGATCCATGACACTGTCTATCCCTGACCACAAGGTTAAGCAAACCCTCACTGAACTGAAGAAGGTGAAGCGAAGGACCACCATGTCTCGGCGTCAACTCCAATCCGTCATAGGCCGCATTATACATGTGACCAAATGCGTGGCTCCCGCTCGCCTCTTTGCGTCCAGACTCCTGGAAACCATCAGGGGAGACTACGCTGCTGAATACCGAGTCACCCCCACTATGAGGGCGGATCTTACTTGGTTCGTAAAATACCTAGCTAGTTGGAATGGTGTGGCTTACATCCCAGCCCAAAACATTTCTACCACTATATATACGGACGCGTGCATGCAGGGCATCGGTGCTACAGATGGTGCCCGTGCCTACGCAGCCCGTCTATCAGACCAAACCACTGCTGATTATCACATAACAGAAATTGAGGGCCTAAACGTACTGTTAGCATGTGATGCCTTTCTTACAGACAAACATGCAGCTTCCACCATCGTGGTCCGATGTGATAACAAGCCAGCGGTCCAGGTATTCGCCACAGGGAGGGGTAGGAACCCGGTACTCCTCGATACGGCCCGGAAATTGTGGTTTCTCCAAGCAACCCTCCACATTAACATTGTGTTTATTCACATTGCAGGCGACCTTAATGAGGAGGCCGACATACTTAGCCGGGCGTTCAACAATGCAAATGCATATACTAAGGCAGCCGCCCTTATATCGGAACGTCAATATACCATGTGTAATCCACGAGTTAAAATGGTTAATGACATTTCCCCCGTGTAATTACAGGTGCCCCGGACGAACTCATGGTAGCCCGAGCCCGTATACGCCAGAAACACGCCCGCGCTCCAGGCACGAACAAGAACTACACAACGGCAGTGCGCCACTACATATCATTCTGCAACCTACTGCAGCGCTCCCCAGCTAGTCTTACTACCCAAGACATTTGTGTATTTATTGAATATTTGGCAGATCGCCTATCTGCCCCCGCATCAATCCTTAACTACGTCTCACTGGTCAGGAAATACATCGCTGATTGTGACTATGACTCAACCAAATGGTACTCCTATCGGGTTAAGTTGGCCCTCGATGCCATCGCAAGGGACAAATCTCACGTGCCACGCCAGCGACCAGTCATACACCAACACGTTCTTTATAACGTCTTTAAGTACCTGGCGGCACGCCCAAACTCATCTACGCTTCGCCTTATACTGGCGACGCTATACTTCACAGCATTGCGACAGAGCGAAGTGATCCTTCACTCTCCGGGTCAGTTTGATCCCTCCCGACACTTAACCAACAGAGACATCTTCATCAAGGATGGGTCCCTACATCTGCATATTAAACATGCTAAGAACATGGCAGGCCACAGTGCACGCCGCATAGTAACAATGGCCCCCACCGGTGACCCCCTCACCTGTCCTCTCATCGTATATTCAGACATGTGTACCCACAATACTATACCACGACCTAACCAACCCGCGTTTCTTAATCGCGATGGTTCCCCAATACTGACATCTCAAGTAACTATCGCGCTTCGCGCTGCTCTCACAGCGCAAGGCTTGGATGCGTCACAGTACACGCTCCACAGTCTCCGCCGCTCGGCGACTACATGTGCATACGAGGCCGGCCACTCCCAATTGGACATCCAGAACTCAGCGGCCTGGTCTTCATCTGCCTATAAGACTTATATACACACAGACTCTCAATCAAGGGTCAATCGGACCCTTGTCAATTCCCTTTACCAACATTCCCTACCATAGGTGGCACTAACACTACTTTGGCTCCTTGGCCTCCCATTCACTTTTTAATTACATAAAAATCATCATTATATCAATTTTACCTTATTTTAACTCAATCAATTTTATAAAAATTTTATTATTCTCAAAATGTTCTTATTAATGGGAGTAATAAAATATTCTACTCCAAGGAGCCGGGCCTTTGTTATTTCTTATGCTAGTCATTCTTAGTCATTTATTTTATTAATGGGCGCGAATGGCTGGCGGTAGAAATACAATCTTTTCGTCTTTTCCTGCAGGGCCTCTGCCCAACTCTCGTCGCCAACTCTCACTCACGTGACCGCAACTCTTCCCGCCAAACGGGTTGCCGGTCCTCCCCACTTCTCCGCTAACACGTCGACCCTACACACGTTTCTTTGCCACCACCCACCCCTCATCTTTTATTTATATTTTACCAATTTTATTATTACCCTCCCATTCACTTTTTAATTACATAAAAATCATCATTATATCAATTTTACCTTATTTTAACTCAATCAATTTGATAAAAATTTTATTATTCTCAAAATGTTCTTATTAATGGGAGTAATAAAATATTCTACTCCAAGGAGCCGGGCCTTTGTTATTTCTTATGCTAGTCATTCTTAGTCATTTGTTTTATTAATGGTACTCCCAGAACCAAGAGTCATAGAAGGACGGAACAATGAACTGAAGAAGGGGCTCTCAAACTATAACTTGTGCCATACCTACTATAGAAACAAGACCTAAGTACTATAGAAACAAGTTCTTGAGAAAACAAAGATAGGGAGGAAACGGTATCATGCAGTCTGATCATTGTATTCTCAGAACCAAGAGTCATAGAAGGACGGGACAAGGAAGCGCCACTCAGGCCATTAATTGTGCCGTACTTTACTATGGGAGGAGGGCGGGTCCTCTCCCTGTGGTTACTGCCCGTGCGTGCTTCCTTTGATGTTTGCCGCCAGGTGGGGTGTAGGACAGGTGGGCGAGGGGTCACAGGCCGCAGGGGGTCTAATGACACCCCCTCAGGGCGAACATGACCCTAGAGGCTTTATCCCACTATCCGATTTTTTCTCGCGATTTCGAAATTGGAAGTGGAAAAAACAGCTAATTATACACATGATATAATTATATGAGTAAAAAGGATAGGGGCCTTCCATTTAGTACATACGCAACAAGGGGAGGAGGAGGGGTCTGAGATTTTTGAAAATGTGCGTACATGCTATATAGTACATATTCATTGCGTATTTTTGTCTGAGGGGGGGGGGTGGGGGGTCTGAATTTTTTTTAAATGCGTGTACGTACTTAATGGAAGGCCCCATATAGAATTCTTTTTCAAATAACATATAGTATGTATGGGTTCCTGTGATATTCCCAGTAAAATGCATAATTCCCAAACTTTCGGTTTGCAAAATCGTCTAGTGGAATACAAGACTTAGCTTACCCTTTTTATGAGCATGCACTCGTGGCCTGCTCGTATACAAAAAAAAGAACAGTCTTTGTTTACAATGCAGTTCATAGACCCCACCCTGAAAGCATAGCTTTTATGCCTTTCCCCAAAACGAATGTCATGAATGACATAACCTCTATGTGATGTTATGTGAATCATGGTTTGACCCTGAGGTCAGATATCAAACCGACGTTACATGTGTCATATTAGTTAGCCTTGAGGTATATGGATTTATTCTTAGGGGGTGCCAGTCCCTAAACGCACCTTACCTATTGAACCCCCAGACATGATTCGGTTTTAGGGCCAGCCCTCTCTGTTTAATTATAGGTGTCATGCACTATCCCTTTTAAGCCCACACTCATACTGAAAGTAATAAAAACAAGGCCGTAAATTAGGATCCCCATCAAAGAAACAATTAACAACAGCACAGACAATGACCAGCTGATGGTCAAGGTAGATGACCCCTCTGCTTATTGATCCCACCTTGACCGCTTGACCCTTCCTTTATTGGCCAATACAGATCCCCTGTTTATCCCCTTGACCACTCCCCTGACCCCACCCTCCACACGCTACCTGTATTGTTTGATAATTGCCCAGGATGGCTAATTGGGTGTTAATTAAGGGAGAGCAGGTGGGCGCAGGTGCCACTTAATTAACTCTTCAGGTGTTTATCTCTCACCTTGGCTTGGTTGAACGGCTTATACTGAATGCAGGCCTAAAGTGGGGAACCTGTTGTGGCCATGATCCTGATCCTTGCAATATCGAACAACGTTTCATATTTCCAAGCAATTTAACATATTTCAATATAAGATATTGAAATATGCAATGCAATTCGTGCAATGAATTAATATCAAGAGATATTAAGTATATCAAGATATCGAGATATCAAGAGTACAATAGATAATATCTCTTGTAGAATTGCTCAATGGGAACGCGATTTCTGGTCCTTTTCAGCGATTTC
This sequence comes from Lepidonotus clava, assembly GCA_936440205.1. NCBI lineage: Eukaryota > Metazoa > Annelida > Polychaeta > Phyllodocida > Polynoidae > Lepidonotus > Lepidonotus clava. The sequence continues at coordinate 20,959,902 of OW387147.1, forward strand.
TGATCGCTTGAACGGTAACAATATTCTACTGGAACTTTAGTTGAATTGCTCTATGGGATGCCCGTTTGGATGTGCCAGTTTATTCTCTAACAATATCTATTAAACCATCAAACACATACCACGGTTATAAATACAAGAAGATGTCAGGAACATAATGTTTCTTAACTGTCATCGACATGCTAAAGTAAACAGTCCAATTAATTCAACTTACTTTCGTCAGAAATACAGTTGATTTGTTAATTTATAAAGATTAACTGTAGTCTCTTCTTGAACAAATTCGTCGGCACCCTCCTTTATGTACGTGTTGGCACGTTTGCTGCATCAGTACTCATCAAAGGATATTCGATCATCAATTCTGACACGCTAAGACATGATCTTAAGTAGCTGTGGTAATCGTTGAAGATACCAATTGACTGATGAGGTGCTCAACACACTTGCTTTAATCAATCAAGACACAACTGCATATAATCAGGCGCTTGCTTGGGCGGATCAAGGGGGGGGGGGGTTCCAGGGGGTCCTGACCCTCCCTTACCCCCCTTTTTTTTTGGTGGACCCCAAAACTACAAAAAGAGGGGAAAATGCCACGCATGTATGAGCGAATGCATGCCATTTAAGTACTTAACCTTTATGCTGATCCTCCGCCCTCCCCCCCTTTTTAAAAATCCTGTATCCACCCCCGTTAAGCATAAGGATATGTACCTTCTGGTGGTTCAGTTATTTTCTCAATAAATATATTTCAAACTAACGTAGTTTAAAGCATATTTTCAAAGACGACAGACATTCAACAGCAATCTGTTTTCACCTCAACTGATATGGATCTTTTTCCTTGTGGGCCAAGCAAACGGACTTGTTTTGCCTGTATATATCACGAAACTGATCTAAAATTGCATCGGAGACATTTAGCTGTCTGAAGGAATTCTCAAAGTACAATGTAATCAATATAACCTACAAAGCAATCCAATATGACATTTTGAACACCGACTAATTATAGATCATATATATAATGACCTAAATATTGTCATGACCAATTGGCTTGAACTATTTACTATATTTATATTTGTTGCCAGGCCATTCTGCCTCAAGACTCTAACTCATAATCTGCAATGCCCACGTGCACACCTGGATCTACTTTTAGTGTCTGCTACTTTGAAGAGAAAAGACCAAGAGGCTTCAGAAGAATCCGAGGAAGGCTAGAGTCCCCCCAGATGTTTTCTTGTGTATTTTTTAACCACACGGATTGGCGACTAAAGAGGACCCTCACAAAGCGTGTAAAAGAAATCAGAAACTGGCCCCCACGGCACGCAGAGCATGGACTTAATTAGGGATTGTCTCTGAGAGGGGACTGGAGGGGGAAGAAGGGAGTGGCCTTGGGGATTAGAACCCTGGAGGAGAGGTCAAGGACAAGAGGCAATTAGTGGTGAGCGGGGTATGATGGGTGGTGAGAGGGCAGGGATCGGGCAGGTGTGAAGGGGGTGGCCTTAAAATACCTGTTTTGGTGGTCAGTTGTTGTTTACAGATTCACATAGAAGGGAAAAGGGAAGGAAGAAGGAAAAGAGGGTAGAGATGAGGGCAGAAAATCAAATTTAAATGAGGCAGGGAAGGAGCCAGGCAGGAGGGAAATAAGGCGGGTGTGAAGGGGGTGGCGATAAAATATGTTTTGGTGGTCAGTTGTTGTTTACAGATTTACATAGAAGGGAAAAGGGAGGGACGAACGAAAGGAGGGTAGAGATGAGGGCAGAAAATCAAATTTAAATGAGGCAGGAAAGGAGCCAGGCAGGAGGGAAATAAGGCGGGTGTGAAGGGGGTGGCGATAAAATATGTTTTGGTGGTCAGTTGTTGTTTACAGATTTACATAGAAGGGAAAAGGGAGGGACGAACGAAAGGAGGGTAGAGATGAGGGCAGAAAATCAATTTTAAATGAGGCAGGGAAGGAGCCAGGCAGGAGGGAAATAAGGCAGTCAGACTGGGAGAATGAACGGCAGGCCTGAAGGGAATAAAGGAAGGGGATGGTAGAAGGAAGGTCGATTTCAAATCAGAAAACCGTAAATATATAATTGGTGTGTGGCCTTTGTGGTCTAATACAGGTGGAGGAAAAGCATAGGGGGTGAATTCAATATCAAAAAGCGTGAATAGATATGCATATTTTCTTTTGGCAAATGTAGGCAGAAGCAAAGATGGAACGAAATAACAATTTGGCCTTCCTCTCTAAAATGCCTAGAGGTGAGAAACACAATGGACACCTAGTGAATAAGTAGAAGTGAGTATGTATTTTGACTTACCTTTTAGGGAATGGCTTCTCACAGAAACCTACCAACCGAATTAGTTTTAAGGCTTTGCCTTAGAGTGTTGAAGTTTTAAAGTAATGGCTTTAGCAGTTCTTTTTATTTAAATCTACTGAACTGCTGGAAACAAGTTTCTTGCCGTAACTTGTCTGGCTTCATAACTGGTTCTTAGACAATAGAATATTTGTGACCGACTTTTATTGAGCCTCTAGGTTAGCTTTTCTTGAAATAGTTAAAACATTAATTTTAATGAGAACAGCTGGTAGAATAACACACGCCTGTCTCACAGTTTCTGTGTGACATAAGCCATTAGATATGAAAGTTGAAGAAGGCAAACTCTCTAGACATTAATTCGATTTGTAATTTAGATTTTACATAAATACGTTCAAAATTTATTTCGTCAAAATTTATTTTTGGGGGCAGAGCAAATCAATTGTTGGACAATTAATGTTATGAGTTTAAATGTCAGTTGAAACCATGCCAAAAAAATTGTCAGGGATATAAAAGTAAATGAACAATGGAATGATATCAAATACAAAGTGATGAAGATGGTGGTTGAGTTGAAATTCGAGCAGAACTCGAGTATCAGGGACAAACTGATCAACCACACAGGTTTCCTTTATGAGGCGACCAGAGACCTTGACTTTGCATGTGGACTTCTCCTATCGGAGGCCAAAAATATCTGTAAAGAATCAATCACTGGGAAAAACAAACTCGGTGAAATTCTGTGTACTTACAGGGATTCTTTAGCCAACTAAAAATCATTGACCTGAAATTTCCTTTTCTAAATTTAGTTACGAGCTAAAAGTAAATTTTTAAGCATTCTTAAAATTGATAACATAGAGGAGACGTCGTTTGTACCTGTTGAATACTGCTATAATGTTTCCTATGATACATAAATGCGTACTTGTATGTATCGTTGGCTATTTGAGCCGTTTCCGATATGATCAAAATGAGAAATCGATTCCACTATATATGCACATGGTAACATTACTTGAATGTACTAACACTAAGCTGGTGATAATTATAACCTAAGTGATATAGATGGCAAGAAGGGTATGCATATTGCCCATATGAATGTTAGAAGCCTACACAGTAAATGGGAATTATTTAAATATCATTTTTCGTCTAGTAATCTGGACATGATTGGATTATCTGAAACATGGCTTGATAATAAAATGCCCTCTACATATTACAGTTTAAACATTGACTTTGATTTTATAAGACACGACAGAAATTGGTCTGATGACAATTCAAATACTATTAAAAGAGGAGGTGGGGTTGCTCTTTATGTTCGCAATACATTACCTTATTCAAGTACTGAATACAGTTACCTTAATAAGAGCACCAAGGATATTGAAATGCAATGGGTTTCCGTTAGTAAACCTAATACCAAAAAACTATTAATTTGTAACCTCTACCGCCCACCTCAAGGTAATAATGATACTTTTACGCAAGAAATTGAAAATATATTATCAAATTTACTACTTGATAAAACAGATCTGATTATTATGGGTGATTTTAACATTGATTTTAGACGTAATGATCCTGACTCTAGAGACCTGAAAAATCTAATTAAACCATATGGCTTAAGACAACTTATTAAAGCCCCGACCAGGTTATCATCAACTAGAGATAGTTGCTTGGATTTAATCATTACCAATTGTGAAAAAATTGAAAACTCAGGTGTTGCTGACTTGAACCTCAGTGATCATCAACTAATTTTACTTACGATTAAAAAAAAACCTATCCCAAAGAGCAAGTGTGATTTCATTGGACGAAGCTATAGAAATTATGATAAAGAAATGTTTCAATTGAATATCAAAAATCATGAATGGAACAAATTTGACACGTCCTGGAATATTGACCAGAAGTGGCAGATTTTAATTGATGTTATTAACAGCGAAATTAATCAGATGTGCCCACTCAAACATTTTAAAATTAAACAAATAAAAGAGCCATGGCTTAGTCCACAGCTAATCGAGCTGATAAAGGATAAAGACAGAGCTCTCAAAATTGCCAAAAAAAATCGTGCTAATGAAGTACTTTGGGAAACTGCCAGACAGATAAGAAATAATTGTACTAAGAGACTAAGAACTGCTAGAGCGGAATACATTAAGGATAACCTTGATAACAATATTAACGACCCAAAGAAATATTGGAAAAATATACAGAACCTTATTAACCCAAATTATACTAAAGTGCCAATTATGATCCAAAACTTTAAATATCTTATATCTGGCACTATATATGAGATAATAAGTCACATACAAAATTTTAGGTCTCTATCTATAGTAGAAGCTGAGATATGGGGCGTCCTACATGTAGGACGCTAGCATAATCCACTACCATAATTTCCATAGTATTTAACCCTTTGCTAATGCTAAAAAGAGCCTTATTGGCAAATATATGATAACAATTAAATCATACTATTAATTTTAAAAATAAGTATTCTAGCAATCCATTAAATGGAAAGCCACTCATAATTATGAAATCCACTTTCGGATGGTGCGAAAAAATTATTTCTTATTTATTTTTGGGGTTACCATGGTAACCAACAACCCAATTTATTGGTTATCTATGATAATATGCCTTTATCCGCCATTAAAGGGTTAAGGCAAAATAAAAATTTGTTCTAATATACAAGAGCTTTAAGGTACTAAATACCGGACTTCTATGGGCATCTACTGCATACTTTGTATGCAAAATGTGTGGGTAAATGATGACAAAACTTCAAAATAATGCTATATCATGTAGTATCCCAATTGATGCAGGGCATAAAATTAAGGTAGTGGATTATGCTAACGTCCTACATGTAGGACGGCAATAGAAAATTCTTAATATCTCTGGACATTATTATTTTATTTAAATAAAAATTGGCATGCATATGGAGCTCCATAAGGTCTATCTAAAATTCAAATTCTGTCCCAAAATATTTATTATATCATAGGAAAAACATACATTGATTTTTCAAATTTTCAATCTTCTGTATTTGTCAATTTACCTCATTGTTTGTTGCCATGGCAACATGATGTTGCATGAGACATGTTCTTATTTGGAATGTTTTCATGATCTATAGGTGTTGAGGTCATATTTACAAAAAGATTTTAGATTGTAATCATATTTTGACGAACTTTAACAAGTAGCAAAATACCCATGGTACAGGCGTCCTACCAGTAGGACGTTAGCATAATCTGGGTTAAACCCGGTAATGCAGATTCTAAAAATAACATAAAGTTATGTGATACTGATACCCATAAACTTATTCCCTTAGAGGATACTGCAGATTATATTAATAATTTTTTTGTTAATATTGGCCCCAAACTGGCAGATAAGATAAAAACCGATGTTCCTTGGAAATTTTATGGCAAGGTTTGCAAAGATAGCCTTAAATATGTCAGAACTGACATAGATGAAGTTATTTCCCTATGTAAAGATATCAATATAAATAAATCTTCATGCATAGACCACTTATCATCGGAAATTATAAAAGATGCCTTTTTGGCTGTCCCTGGCTTAGACCCTATTACAAGGAACTTGGATTTGTTGAATTTTAAAAAAGCTATTGTGTAAGTATAAGTTATACTGTGTCAAGCCATAACCTGTACTTTAAATTGTAAGGTAATTATATGGTGTAACCCTTCGCCTTCAAATATATAAGTGTTAATACAATTATTTATACAACAACAATTGCTGGAAAAAATGTATTTGTAACTTTGCATATATAGATAACTTGAATATTGTAAGAATTTTATCATGGGATTTTAACAAAGCTATTTGTATTTAATCATTGATTTTATGTGCTGATCACTTTAGTGACATATGAATTGTACATGAGAAGCACTTTGGTGCTAACACAGGCATAAAATGTAAACAAGTGTGAACTTATTTTATGTCTGTTGAAATAAACGAATTAAAAAAAAAAAAAAAAAAACCTTGTACAAGAGTAGAAGAAAAAAGGAGATACCAAAAAAAAATTATTGTACATGGGTAATATAGGAATTTTTTTAATCACTATGATATGATAAAGCTAGGGCCTAGATGTGCTGAGTAGGCTGGGGAGTATTTGGAGAGATATACATGAACCTATACATGAATATCATAACCTTATGGACTGAATATACTAGTTAACTAAGCAGATTTGTATAACTGCTGTTGTATTCTATAGTGTCGGATTGAGGACTGCATAAAATTCATATTTCTTTTTATCATTAAAGCATAACTATTTCCATATATATCCATTATGCAGAAACCCTCTTTCGGAAAAACGTTATAACCAATCCATTGAAAGTTCAGAGCTCTGGACTTCCGTAGATTATTTCAGTTATGTAAAGATAAAACTAAGTGTACACAATACACTTATTTAAGTAGGACCATCTGACTTCAGCAGAAATGTAAACTCTTGTACCAAGTAACTTAAGACCAAACAATTCTAGGTATTATATAAATTCCTCACACTGCGTCAATACTGTCCAACAGATGCTGACACCAGTCAGAGTCAGGGATCAGGGATCAGTGGTCAGTGTAGTGGTCAGTGTGGGACTTCCCACGCCCAGGATGAGGGCCCATATACCTGTCATCAACCCCTCACACGGTGAGGTTTGCACACCTGGAGGACAGGTAGGGCAGGAGGACGTTTTTACATGCCTGGCATTGTCTCAGGTGGCCAATTACAGAAGAAACTGACAGTTGCAGCTGGGATCAGATTAAAGAGGTAGAATGATTTTGAGAAAAACGTATTTTCTTATAAGCATTTCTTTTTGCAAGAATGTGAATGCTAACGTTGTTTGTGACCCAGATTTGTGCTCTGCTTTTGTGCGCTTCAACAGTATTTTTGTGCAATTAGAAGTCTCATGCTTTTGTACTATACCTTAATGGTAAATATATTACTAGTTTCTTTTACATTATAATCCCTTTCTAACCACTTGTTTGAACATCGGATCTCAACTCCATATTTTCTGTATAACAGTTTCTACCATGTAGGCTACTGCCAAATTGTACATATAAAAAAAAATCTATCCCTCAACTGAGTAATTAATGTGCTATTCCTTGGTGGATTTCCGTTAGTACCATTATTTTGATTGGTCTCTATGAGTTGGCTCCACATCACTAAGATGGTGCTCATGATCTGTCTATAAGGACTGATCACAAGTTAGTTTGATAGGATGAAGCATGGCGCAGGGACTGTTCCTTGATGAGGAGCCAGGCTGATTCGTCATGTGTCTGGGGAAAGTTGGAGGTAGGATGAGATCAGGAGAACCTCTCAGATACATCAGCCAAATCACAGGTAGCTAGATGAGTAGATCATGTCAATTGTATACATGAGCAATTGTATACAATTAGGTCCAGGGTTAGCTGGTTAGGGTACCAGAATAGAGGTCAACTGGTTGCAATGTGATGTTATGGTATTGTTTTCTATTGAAAAAATGTCTATGCTTTTTGGGGGAATATGAGGAATGTTTTCTCAAACATGAAGAGGAGATGGTGTCCAGCACCTACAAAATTAATATCCTTGATCTATTGATCTTTTGTGCAGTTGATAAGATTATTTATACTGAACATTACATTGTTGGGAGTTCCAGAATCCCACCCAACATACTGGGGTTATGGTTGGGAAAATGTTGTATATGAGTATGAAGCTGCGTCCCCACTTGAGCGACCAATAATGGCGACTTACATTAGTTGCCCAACGATTAAGAAATTAGTGCGTTGTTGGGCGACTAACTAGTCGCTGGGCTTCTAAAACACTAATCACCATGTTAGGATGCTCTTGTAGTTAATCGCTGGGCAACAAGAGGACACTTTAGTATGTCGCCCAGTGATTAACTAGTTGCCGGTGGGTAGAAAAATATTAAAAATGTCAAATATTTTGCCCTAAACCCATGGCGACTAGTGGTTTAGTCACCAGACATCAAGGCGCCAGTGTGGAGTTGGTCGCCGGGCTACTAACAACCTTAGTCATCTGCCAACCCAGGGAATTTAGTCGTCCAAGTGGGCACCAGGCTTCAGATTGATAGGAATTCTAGGGGAGGCACTGCACTCCAAACACCCTATATAAATGGGAATTTCAGAAATGGAGTGACTCGCATTGCATTATATCCAGGCTAGACAGCTATTTCAGATAGATGCTCCATCCTCTTGCTAGAATGCCTGGGACGCCTTCAGAAATGTATGGGCCCATAAAACCATGGTCTCTTTAAAAGAAGCCATATATTATTCCAATAGGGGTAGTCTGATAGATCAGAGACAGTCAATGTCCTACTACACTTCAAGGGAGGCTCATAAAAATGCCTCTCTGCCCTAAGCACCATTGTGGGTTAAAGGAGCTGAAAGTAGCAAACTCTGTATAGAACCCCATCCCTGACATCCCAATTGCACAAGCATGGCAGGACCTGTAGTTTTTATAGCAAGTAGTCACATGCATTTCCCAGTTTAAAGAATATATGCATATGGTCATCCAAATCCTTTTTGATATAATCATCAAGAGATATCATTATGACAATATTAATGTAGAAAGAATATTATGTGTGTGAATGCGACTCTCTTTTGACAATTCAATTGTCAATTGACTTCTTATATTATGACCTTGTGATGGACATACTGCTGTGTAGACTTTGAATTCTAGAAAGAGTAAAGTATCTCAAGCAAACGTAATTTGAAATAAGTAGTATAGCAAAGCCCCTAATTTAATGTGCGGCTTTAATAAGAGTTTGTCTGAAAAATTGATAACTAGGCCTATTACTATAATTATTACCACCAATAGATATCTGTATTTTGATCCCATGAAATTTTGAATTTAATACCTATTTTGATAGATGAGACAATGCCAAAAAGTAGATATACCCAGATTCAAACTATGGGTACGTCTTGAACTAGAGAGCAGCCTATATGTTACAATAGAAGGCGAAGCTTCTTATGTTATTTTGCTAAATTCTTGTAGCAAGCTAGCTATATATGTTGGAATACCATTTTGCAGTGCTTTGAAATCTTTAGATCTTCAACTGATCTAAACTGGCATTTGCTTTCAAGCCAAGGTCATCTTTAAAGAAATTGGATGGCAGCTGTACGACAGTTAATTCTGCCCGTAATATCCCTTTATGTGTCCGGAATCACAGTATGGGTAATGGTAAAGGTTGTGTAACGGACATAATGGCTGACATTAGGGGCTGAACCGTGTAACAGCAGGGGGACATTTGCATGTTGTGCAATGGTGTCTGAACTCACATTACAGGCTTGGCCCCTCTCATTCCTGCTATCTGACATTACTGACATTATGCAGGACTTGTGTGATTGTATAAGCAGAGTTGATTATAGATCTGGTCGGCAAGAAAAGGCTCATTTTATATCTGGTCAGCAAGAAACAACTCATTTTAGATCTGGTCAGCAAGAAACAGCTCATTTTGTGTTTCTTTTCTTCTGACATTGAAATATAGTTTTAGCTTGAAATCATACATTTCATTTTGTATGATGTGATGTATATAGAACTGTGGTTTATTAAAATATAGGAAAATTCAAATTCTGAGAAGGTTGCAAAACGTTCAGGCATTTGATCGGTTGCTCGGGTCCCAGATCTATGGTAACACATTATTCAATTTAACCATGTTCTATGTAATTAGCGAACACACATAAAGGTTCTTCCTTACTTTCTTAAGGACTTTCTTACTCCTTACTTGCATAACAAGAAAGAGGAAGTATGTCCTGTGAGCAACGCGTTTGCCTTTAAAATCTATATAGATTGTAGCATATGATGAAAACAGAGACATCATGAACTTCAATTTCCATTGCAATTTCCATCACCTGTTGCCAGCATTGACATAATTTTCATGGATACTCCTGTTACAGTTAACAACACATGTATTATAATTGTATCAGGATCCAATTGATCTGCTATGTTTCCGATAATTAAGATCTCCTAAATGACTTTCGGGGGTTTCAAATTCAAGCCTAATGTTTTTAGTATGCAAGCTTAAATCCATAATTGTTCGCTAGCCCACAACAGCTGCAATATGACAGACATCACATGCATCATTAGCGGATTCTCTGTGACAGAGGTCCTCTTTTAACCTGTTCCAGGGTGGATGTCCATGAACAGATGCTTAGTTTCTGTGGAAAAAAGGAAATTTGGCACCAGAAAGGGAAACATAGACTCTCCCGGAGTTGCCAATTTTCACTCCTTTTCTCGAATTGAATAGATTTCTAAGTTGATCAAAAGCAACTGTCAAGTCGATCTAAAGGAATTGATCTTTTCACTATTTCGACGTGTGTTCTCCTTTAATATAATATGAAAGTGTAAGGATAAGGCTATCATCAAACTAAATCAGTATAACATGCCAATTAGTTTTTAAACACCAAAACATACAACAACCAGTTCTGTCTGGCAAACTGATATAATGCCACGTTAAATAAACTGTCAGTACTAGTATCTATCAGCTCACGGTCTGAAGCATTCACTCATCCTTTAGCACCTCCCTGATTGCACACGCGGCATGTGAGCAGCACGTGAGCAGTTGATGATGCCACTGAGCAGCTCATACATAGCATACATGATGCATTTAACAAACCCCAAATTCAACACCAAATAATGGTATAGCAGTTAACCCCCAAAAATTCATGACATTTCTACTGAAAATAAAGCATAGATCTATGCGGTTAGCATGCAGATTTCGTATGAAGGCGGTGATCCACGTTGCGACAAAATTGAACCGATTTCCAACCGATCCAAAATCGGCTGGAAATCGGCTGGAAATCGGCTGGAAATCGGCTGGAAATTGGTTTACTTTGGAAAATATCGCAACGTGGATCATGTCAACCGATATTTTCCAGCCGATTTCCAACCGACACAAGTCAGACTAAATTATTCCAGCCGATTTCCAGCCGATTTCCAACCGACGACGGCCCGACAAAATTATTAAACCTGTTTAATAATTTTGGACCGATTTCCAACCGATTTCCAACCGATTTTATTATGATTAAGTATTTTGAGTGTTATTTCATTTATTTTTGGGACTAATAAAACGATAATGTTGCCAAAATATATCAAAATGAATTACCTTTCACATGATATATTTTTTAATGCTTTTTGACAAGTATTTTACTATTTTACTATTTATTAATCAAACAGATTGAATAATATATATTTCTGGTCCTACTGACAATATTTAAACACGAAATATTAAAATATTTCCAGAATTGTGATAATTTAGTCAACCGATTTTTTTTTCACTGTTTTCCTATTAATTTATGGTCCAGGATGCAAGGAAATAATCAGTTTTCACCTTGACAATGGATCATAGGTAGAGGAGCGATTCTGGAACGATTTTGGAGCGATTTAAGCAGCAACAGGTTTAATTACCAAACCGATTCAAGACCGACAAAAAACCGTCGGTCCGAAAATCGGTTTGCTACTATTATTTTGGGTCGGTTTGAAAAATGTCGCAACGTGGATCATTAGCTTTAGTAAATCAGAACGCGGAAAAATGTTCCCTGTGGCATCGGCGGTAGACAGTTATTGTACTCGACCAGACATTTGATATACACATATTTCCCACTATGTCATTAGCCAAGGAATGCACAATGAACAAAATGTATGGGTGTCGCACAGAACGTCAATTCTATAAACAAAATACACAGGAGAGTTGCAAAAGGCATCACGTATGTAGATAACACTTTCTACGAGGTCTGTTTTTGTACAGGATTCCATAGAGACATTGGTGTGTATTCATAATAGTACTAGTGCTATTGTCGTGGTATTATTGTGTATACTTTGTTTGTAAGTGGCGGAATTATGACCTGTAGCTCTCGCTAGCCATTTTCAGTACAATCACAAGAGCACATAATAAACTAAACTATGCGCATATCTATGTTGGGGAGAACTACAAATTATATTCCATTTGCATCTGAAATTTGAAATTCTTCTCATTAACAAGAATAGCGTGACTGTCCATCCAAAACTTCTTATAATTATCCATTTCTACATACAAAGAATTTGTACTCTTGTGTGATCTAAATCACATACCATCGTGCCCCCTCACCCCTCCCTCCCATCCCCCGCACCCCCACCATCCCCACCTCTACCTCATGCACCATAAAGACATCATATCCCATTGGGCCAACGGCCAGCGGCGTGGCTCTTTTAGCCCCAATGATCATGTGACTAGACTTCTGATCATGTGATCTGTCGTAGGGCCGTGCCAAGTGGTCACGTGATGAGCGGGTTCGTCGCAGCGCCCCCACACGAGCAGATCAGTAACTAAGGCGGTCATCGCGCATGCGCGTTGGTAAGCCGCCAACTTTCTTGTGTAACTGCCGTGATAGTGACCCCCTGTTCGTCACCCCTCCTACCTGCCCATCAAAAAATGTCTTTCATTTTTTGTCTTGAACAATATTCGATATGCTGCTGTGTTTTTAATTACCTACCAGGCACCCAGAAGGCTTAGTGAACAAAGGCTGAGCAAGGTTTGGCTATAGTGATGGGTGTTATGAAGGGTTGGTAGGCCTTAATGATAATGCAATTCAATGAAGAATATACAAAATATCAGTATAATCCTCTACTATTCCATCGCACTTCCTAAATCCGGTACGTATAAAGAACATTTAGGAATACCCTGCATTCTGAGCAAATGGATTTAATTGGACTTAAGATTGAGAAAACTGATAAAAGAAACATCTGAACCAAGGTAATTCTAAATTAGATTAGGCAGTTAAAGCAATTAGGATCTAATGAGTTCGTCGTAATTTGTAACGGCTTTTAGTTTATAAATGAAAGTTTCAGTCACTGCTCGTTTTCTGTGAGACCATAAGGTTATAGGTCAAATGAAAAGGGTATACCAGTTTACTTCATATCAGATGAAAATATATATACTTCACTAATAGTTAAACTTTAAATATATAACTTAATATGATTAATTATTGGTATTAAGGATAAACACCGAAACTCTGGAAGCAATATTCGTTGTTGTTCATGTGATGGCAAACGTGGTAGTGATAATAACGTGTGCTATATTGGATAAACGACATAATTATCTTTTTCTTTATGGCAATTAAATAACCAGAGATTATGGATTATTTGAAGAGGTAAGAGATTATTTCAAGCTACAAACTGTCGACATAATAATTATTAGGCCCGATCAGCTGACTAAATTTATATAATTGTGTTGTCGCCAACGAGTTTAAAATCAAACAGTCTTTTTTATCTCGGTCATTATTTGTGCCATCTTGAAATATTATCAGCTTCCAGCTACCAAATAACTAGTCTGCGATAATTTCAAAGTGTGTGACTCAAAATACATCAATTGTCTAGACGGATCACGCGCTCCGACTTTCCAAATATAAAACTACTGAATGACTTTCCTTCGCGATAATGAAGGTAATTTGAAATTCTTTAACTGTCTTGAATAAAACCAGTTATCAACTAAGAGAAGTAACGTCACGGCTCAGCCGGCCAAAGTTTACTCTAATTAAATTTGTTGTTTGTAATTGAGTTTAACCTACATTAGGGGGAACTGCTGTTGCTTCTTTTATTCTGGCAGTTCATTGAATATGGCAAGCCTGATAGTTAAGTTAAACTCGGTCAAGGAAGACTTGCGTCTCTATCCATATTTTTTTCAGATTAAATGACTCTGACACGTCACAATTTATAAGTTGTCATGTAAGTTTATTTCTGTACAAAATTATAGACAACACCTTAAATGCACCATTTTCACATAGGTTGCTCAGTTTCAATAATATTCACCATTCCTCTCTTCGAAAGGCAGCGAGAATAATATATACAAAACTCCAAGACAATATAACCAGTACGCCTCCCGTCGAGGATTACGACTTGGATTTAAAAAAAGCTTTTCCTTCGACTATCTCTAGCGATGCCTCATTCAATTCATTTAGATTAGTTCATTGGACAAATGAAAACTGTCTTATCAAATTAGAGGACAGTAATTATATCCAGAGGCGAAGTAATTACGAGCGTTTGTCTGTCCGGGCCTGCGTATCACACTGTAGCAAATGTTAAAACAAATACACCCTATTGTTGGGATGACTTGGCAGGCGATTACTCAGAGGCAGAATCGTCAATTGTCCCCCAATCGTCCTGGCAACGCGTTGAGTCGCGTTTAGCGTTATTTTTCATTTCACATTCTGCATTGTGGATGAGGTTTCTTCTGTACTGTTGTAAGGTCAAATGTGGGCTATGTAAATGAACCATTGTCCTCTGGCGGTAGTGGGGTGGTTTGTTAGTTATATTGACAGATGTGTGGAATAGTACTACTTTGTAGTTTATGTGTTTGTATTTCATCTTCCGTGACAGCGAAGGATTTTGTGTACACGTGTGTCTGTGACATACTAGGGGGTGACACATTGGAGGGGTACATGCGTTATCTACAGGGTTTGTATTTAGGTGAAACCGGAGACTTTCAACCGCCTTGGGCTATAGTTCACATGTAGGAATATAGGAATCAGTAGGTCAGGCCATCAAGTTGTAATATTATAACAGCATATCCAACTTCCAGTGACGAATTATAGACACTAAATTTTCAACACTTCTTCACATTTTGATATTGATGCGTACAAAAGCTACAATATTAATAATAATCACCTTAACATTCCAGCATAATTGTTATGCATTGTTCATAAAACAGTATCTTTTACACAATTATTCAAATCAAGTATTTAAAAAATGTACATGTTTGTGTATAAATATATTTAGAATATATATTACAGTTCATTCCGTGGTCTAGGGGCCGACAAAAGGCGTCGATCTGATCACGTGACCACTCATCGCTCACTCATAGTAACCATTCTGTGACCACGTGATTCCTCAGGGTCAAGGACGAAGTACTCCCGTGCTTCAGTATCGAGAGACCCCGTGCTCTGGCTCAGACCCTGGAGGCGCGGCGGGCTGATGTCATTATGGTTTCGCTTTTGCCGACTTCCGGTTCCGGTTTGAAAATGCCCCGGATGTTGCTCCCCTCCGCGGTAAGGCGGCGGCGGGAAAGACGAGACGCCGTGGTGGTGTGAAAAGTCCACTTCCGGCATGGCACTTCCGGTAGGGGACACTGGAGGGAAGCCATCTTGGATGGAGGCGTACTCGTTCTCGGTCATGGGGCCATTGCCGCCCTCCCGGCGGCTCCAGTAGATGTCGCCCGGTCCTCCATGGCCGTTGCCCCCACCGCTCTTCTGCCTGGAGTACCCGTATAGGGCCTTCTTGTAGTCCTCCGACAGTCCAGTGTCCGTCACCGGGAGTGGGGGAGGGCCTTGGGACTTCCGGGGAACGTCGCGACGCCTTCTGAGAAGAAACAAGAAGGAATGATTAATTTTCAAAGAAGAAGAAAAGTTCATTCCTATTCTCAATTACTACAAGTTTCTCTGTATGTATAAGGCCTAAAGAAATTATACTGATGACCTAAAAATAACTGAACCAAGTCTACATAGCCTATAGATATTTTGTTCTATTAATATTTGGATTTCTTAGTGACTGTTCTAGTGAATCTGTATTTTGATGTTTTATTTGAGTGTATCGGGGAGAAGGAAATTAAGGACCTGGGATAATATATCTCGGTATACATCTATGTCACCTGTTTATGCCATACTATCTCTAGGTCTGCTAACCCACAGTGAAGCTCCGTTCTTGGAACGCGACATGCTTGATTTTAAATCAATTATGTGTGATAAAGACACCTAGATTGTCAACAACTGAACTCCTTCTCCTGGTAGAAAAAGCTATGCTATGACCCACACTCCGAAATCAAATATTCAACATTTCATTAACATTATCACACCAATTGCCGGTTTGAATACCTACTTTAATTAGCTCAATTTATCGACGCTGGGGGCTTGGGGAAACCTAACGTGAAGCTTAGTCTGGTTCATTAAGATGTGATATCATTAGGGGTAAACAAAGGCGGGTGCTTACCTGTGCATGCATACAAGTCCTGCAAGTAGGATACAACCGGCAATGCCAAGCGCGATGAGTATTATGATACCGATAGACACACCTGAAAGTGAAAAAATAATATAATTAAACAAGGGACCTTGGCAACATGCAAGTATTTTTATTAAAGCTTCTGTTATATTTCTATGTTTCGTAAACAGTACTCCGTTGCCAGGCTTTGCTTAGGAGTGTTTTATTTCATTGATTCTTTTCAAACTTCAAAGAAGTGGAATGCCTGGCACAACTCAACTAGAATCCGTATACATTAAGCAGTATGGTGTATACATTAGGAACACAGACAATAAAATATAACCGCTTTGGTTGGGAAAAATAACAACTGCACCTTCAAAGGAATATTAATCAGAGATGCATTCTCTCGTACGTCTTCGCTGCCATGGCCTAATGTAATGTACCATTGGGAATAAGGCACCCTGGCTTGATGATGAGTTCTAGTTTGCTTTTGCCAATTACAATCATTTCAAATTGACGGTAATAAGCGGAGATAATACTACAAAATGTGGATTCGTTAGTTCCCAGATGTCAGTTGCTGACAGCTCTCCCGCTATCTATATGGCATTATGCGTCATACCAAGACAAAAAAGGTAGCGCTCGCGCAGCTCTCCCACCTCCAAAAAAGCCCTCATTTCATTTCTCTGATACGCACCAAATCTTCATTCTAATCAGCGTTGCAGGGTATGAGATTAAACATTCAAGTCAAATCCTGATTGAAAATTTGGAATCTGGCATTCGCTGCATGCTTCTAATTCCCCAATTAATCTCATATTTAATCTTTAGTTAATTAGAGTACGGATTGGCATAACATTTTTTTTCTGACTGTCTGTATCCCAAACCTCCAATCTGCGCGGCTAAATTCAATTGTAGTAAAAAGCTAAGAAGATCTATTTCTCGGTGGCGTCGGGCAGGAGCTGGCATGCCTGACATGGTCGCAGCCCTGGGACTATGATGCCATGTTTTGCATAGTTGGCGCGCCGACTCTATCAAAACCTGACTAACTGATTAGAAAGTGAAACTAGATCAACGTCCATTGATCAGGACTAGAGAGACATTATTTCAAAGACAAGATAGTGCTTGTTTTCTTTGGAACAGACTTGCAGATATCCAACAATGATTTTGCCTGGAGCTGCTTTTCCTTGAGGTCCACATTAATTTTGATTTAATAACTTATTCGAATCAAGAAATGATTTTGTATATTCAAGAGCGGGGTGCTTCTCCAACACCCTCCATTGTGTAGCGGAAACTAAAACCATTATAACTATATAGGCCCTGTGTGGACACCGCTAAGTTACAAAATCCTGGATCTCCAGCTTTATCAGTTTATATACCGAGAACACTATTGTACATTGATAATAGAACTTTCTCATTGAAATACTATTACAAATACTATTATAAAAACAGTTGCCAATAGAAGAATGGAAAAATGTTAATTTCTTAAAATGGTAAACTTACCAAATGATACTGGAACTTCAGGCCACGCTCCTCCGACACCTCCTCCTAAAAATAAACACATGAAACATGAGATTTGATATCATCCTTAGATTGAATGAGAGCAAAGATAACAATCTGAGACAAATTGAACTCCAAAAGAAAGACCTTCCATCAATATGAACACAGTGTTTCTACACTGCGACTGGTAATCCGAACTAACTTTATATCAGCAGATCTGAATTTCGTTTGATGCTATTTTTATTTTGTTTGATGAAGTTATGATATAATCTTTAAATCCGCAGGCCCATGTTTCATTCTCTTTGAATAGTGGTGGGAAATTAAGATTGCAGGATATGAAAGACATCTGATTTTGATCCTTATACGACAGAAAAGACATTTTGCTAGATGGCATGAGTCTATTTCAAGTGTGTCACATACATCAAGCAAAAACATGTGGGTGCCAGGCATTGGTGAATGAGAAATATTTCCAATTTCCTCTCTTGGCGTTCTTCCTATAGAACTGGCATGACCTTGAGGTTTGGTTTAAGGGCCCTCTGCCCAAAGACATCAGGAGTGTGACCTCCATTGTCTTACCAACCTCTCCATGTATTATTCAAGCAACCATTTCCTTGCATCGCTCTCGGGGACAATAAGAATCGTTAACCCCCGACAATGAATGGCTTTTTCTCCAGTCTTTCTTGAAGTGTCCTTCCATCTAAAACCATGATAAAACGTCACCTCCCGCCCAGGCCATCGACGAACAGGAGAGCCCAGGGAAAAACCTTTTCAAAGATTCAGAATATTCTTTGTGATTTGAGAGGCGATGGCGCTTATGAGACTCCCGACTGGCCTTTTTAGCAATCGCGCCGAAACCTCCATCACGCTGGGTCCCGCAAGGTTTACTGGTGTTGACCCAGGCCTGGACGTCTGCCGGAAACTGGTCATCTGCGCATGCGCCAGTGTCACGTGGGGTGATTGATGACCAATCCCGTTGAATGAAGCATGTCGCGCGTGCGCAGAGGGGACGGCTCTCTTGGGGGAGATCCGTCAGGGGAAGGACAGTGGGCTATTGCAGTATTTATTGGCTAATTCGAGTCCTATGTTTTAAACCTGCCCATCAGTCACCTTAGACAGTTGTTGTCGCCCCCTTGGGGGGCCTCCCCTTCTTGTAGTTGGCTCAATCCAGCTTTGAGCTTTGTGCAGACACTGTGAAACAAGGCTCTCACTTAAACAGCTGTCACTCCTGGCTCCCCTATGTATTCCTATACAAACTGCCTATTGCCGACGACGTACGCAGGCAATGTTTTCAGTGCCAATAGAGAGCTGGGAACATAAGGAAGAAGCCTGGAACTATTCTCATGCACACGCACATTGTGTGTGTCTGTGCTTTAATATTATACACAAGTGTGTGTGTGTGTGTGTGTGTGTGTGTGTGTGTGTGTGTGTGTGTGTGTGGCCGTAGGACTAGGTGGCTCTGTGTGTGTATTGAATGATTATGCGAAGTCCATTCTTATATGAGCTGACCAACGACCTATTGTCTGATATTTTCTTTAAGGCCTAGAGCTATTGCAGTTTTTCTAAACAAATTCACTTTGTTCTAAAGTATCTATGACAGAGGATATCCGCTATACATATGGTGGTATTTTACATGTCTGATTGTTTAATTTCAAACACACCACAATGACCTAAACTCTCTTCATGTTTCGTGACTGCCAAACTAAAACAATCCCATCCCAAACATGAATATCTACTTTGTGCCTATGTCCACACACTGCGTGCATGCATCACCAGTTTCCTGTGTTCTGCGTGTTGAACAGATAACCATTGTCTGTGAATGACCTCCACGGTCCCTTAGATCCCTAACCCAGCGTCGCCTGTGGTTTGACTACACAGGGATGGAGATCTAAGGGAGTCATACCCAGCCCCTGGGGCAGGGTGAGCAGCTCGTGAGTGACTCCCGTCTGATATGAGTCGCTCGCTGTAGTCTACGCTAAATGTTCTTTACTGGTGTGTCACTCGCTTCTGAAGATGTATTCTGTATGTACTGTTTCAATGTGAACTTGAAAGATTCACAATATGTTTATCACTGTACAGTTCAGACAGGTTCTGTAACGCAGCTTAAATTTTAGCGTTTCATTATTGGAGAGGCCATACTTTGACAAATATATATGCTGCTATGAATTATTTTTCATATGAAGCCAAACTACAACGTCGAGATTAACATTTTGATTTATCTTGTTTCTTTAGAATGCATTCTTTAACTTTAGACTTCATCATTAGCCAGTACCAGACATAACTTCAGACATAGTTCTACATAATAGAAGACCCAGCTATATAATTCAAGCTAAGAGAGCAGCTATAATGCGCTACTACCTGGGAAGTTATAGCGTAAGCCTGGGAGGAGAGTAGAGGAGATAGTAGAGGTTGTGGGAGCTCTCTCATTTTCTGACATGTGCCATCCTGTACGGCAGGGGCCGTGCCATATCAGACCAAATAAACACTGCATTACAGCCAGCGGCCACCACTCATATCCTCCGACCTTTAACACTGCCGCGTTTGTTGTTTTATTTCTTTTTGAACCCAGACAGATGCCAGGACTTTTACTACGGAGGGCTACACGTAAACAGTTCTGACATGTGTTCAATAAATGATCCTCTGTTGGAGTGCTGGAGGAGAGTTATAGGATAGGGTTATCTTTTGCAAGTTAAATATGATCGGGGTACAAACTGTTTTGACTAGAAGTCATATATATCAGATGCCAAAAAGGATGTAGTAGAAAAAAGTTAAGTAACTTCTGCCAAAAAGTGATTAAACAAAGGGGTTTCTAAACATTATGATCATAGTAAACTAATGTTTAGAAAATAAAAAAGGGGGTATCTTTTTATTTTCACCTAAAGCCAAATGGAAGGGATCACGCGGAGATAAACTGGTCTAAACAGTACTTACTTATGACAGACTCTTACAAACCACTCAGAGAACAGACATGCATTCACTCTACACTTGCAGGTCTGTTTTTTGTCTCTTTTTCCCACTACACGTGTATTTCCCCCCGTTTTTTTCTTCCCCAGGATATCCGCCTAGGTGGCGTGGCAAGCGCCATTTTGCTTGTTCTGCGCATGTGCAGATGGCATCTGGCCGACCTAAACGCCCCCTGGTGGCCCTGACATCTGGCCCCTGGACCGCGCATGCGCACATAAACTGCGCTTGTTGTGATTTGGCTAGCATGTAAGTGGTGACATGTTCAATTGACGGATGTCTGACTCCCACCATGTGCCCTGTCCCCTAGGGACGTCCAGGATCGCAGGGATTACATTAATACGGCCAGATCCCTGACGGACCCGATCAGGATGGACGAGCAGCTGACCCGAGCTGCTCGGAGCTGCTCTGACCCCTGGTCATGAGCCGGTCAGCCGGCCCGGGCAGCCCGGGCCAGAAGATGAGTCGGTTTTGGTTCTGGTTAGGGAGTCACCTATAGCTTTCCCTTGGTCATAATGTGACCAAGGGAAAGATATAGGTTTTATATGTTTTTTTCCCTACCAGTAGAATTCCATATTTTCGATGTGTGTTATAATACTTGGAACTTTTTCTGTTCCAACGCTCTCCCAAAGACTAATGACAATAGTTTAATTATGTGGGCCACAACCTTATTCCATATGGGCATTGTTCTAATAATGTAATAAAGAAAATGCAATAGTACCAATTTGGTAAACTGGGAAGCGTAATTTGCATGATCCCTACTTTAGTTCTCACTTAGCGCTTATGAATCTTAACTAATTACAATCGGTGTCAGCTTCTATCATATGAAAGCTTTTCAGTGTCTGTGAGTACCTGTGAGTGACTGTGAGCTAATCAGGATGGCCTCGACTGAGCCCAGGCTGGCTGCTACAGATCCCCTGACCGTCCCTGACCCTGAACGGTGAGCTGCTCACAGAGCTGCTCACAGAGGCATGATCCACTCAGACTTGGACAGAGATCAAAACGTCATGCTCAGTCATCGACTCGCCCCCGCCACAGTCATTAACAACCCATTTGCAGATGTGATTGGAAATGTCCAGCCTGGGAGGGTCCCTTTATTGGCAGTGATGCCCCTCCTACTGATGCATGTCTTTGGCCTCCCCCTAGGACTTGGTCCTTGGGGACTGGAGGATGTTTGCTGGCAGGGGGAGTGGGCTTTTTGCTGCATGAGCTGCTCTGTAAGACCAGTTGGAGATGAGTATGTATCCTTGTCTGAGTGTCTGAGGGAACGGGGTATGGGTTTGGTAAGCCAGTTGGTAAAAACTAAGGTTTGAGGTAATGTGATAGGAGGATGGAAAAAATAGAAAGGGGCGTGGTATGAGAAGACTAGGGATTGGCAAGCACAACAGCGGGAAGGCTGAAGAGTGATTATAATCTATGGGACATGCTCAGTGTAGGTAATGGTCTGTAAATAGCAGAGGGAGAGGGGGATGCGTAATGATATTCATCAAAAACTATTCTCCAAGATCGATAAAAGTAGCATAATGAACTATGGTATAGAAAACCTAGGATATGGATTGAGAAATAGTATGAAGGTTTCCTTAGTACATTCTGAATACCCAATCGCCTTTTTGTCTGATTTTGGACCAGAACCGACTCTCAAGAGTCTTCTACAATCTCTCCCCTGGCTTTCCTTTCTCGTGGCCCTGACCTATTCCACTTGACCCTAATGGGAGTATTATAGGGCAGCAGGAGGGATGGTCCCCCGCCTAAGTCTGTCAAGAACCCAGCAAAGATCAAGCCTGATGACTGGCTCTCCAGTCAGCAGCAACTGCCTTAGTCCCCCTTCCCATCTCCCAAAGGATCACCATCAGGCATCTCAGACATCAGCGGGTAATCGCCAGTTGCATCCCGGACACGAGTTTCATCTCGATCCGGAGCGCGGCCGGACTCACCGGACATTAGCCCGCTATCCCAGTCTGTCACGGCAATGCCTGATCTCTATGCATAGTTAATTCCCAATCATAAGTCGGCAGAGATCCATGCAGGATGATGGTTTGGGATGGGATGGGAGGATGGGGTGGGGATGGTAGGGCAGGATGGGAATGTGATGACCTGTCTCCTTGAGACGACTGGTGGGGGCCTGTGCCAGAGGTCATGTGACCCGTGGGAAATCCCCTGAGGAATCCCCGCTGTCCATATAGATGAGTGCCGCAATGCCGTCTCCTGCATCGGAATACTTCCAGGAGCAGGGTCTAGCATATACCTGTGCCACTCCCAGCTGTACTATAGGTATACAAATTTATACCAAACAGCATATTTTCCACCCACATGTGTAGGTGCACGCTCCTGTTTTCTACAATAAATTTATATCGATATGAGGTTTAGTGATCTCAAACGCTTTTCTTGTAAGCTTATTCGGTTTAATACTTTAAATAAAAAGTCTGTGCATGTATTTTGGAAGGCATATTGTTTGGATTATCGTTTTCAAATCCCCGGTTTTAGAGACATGTGGGCCTATATCCCCCCTAAAAGCCTTGTCTCTGGGGCTTGGGAACAACAATACATTGTCCTAAAGCCCCAATACACAGGTCTATATTTCACTAGTGGTTATCTACTTCACAGCCTAAGCCACCACTAAGCACCACCCACAGCTACTCTTTTTAAACTTCACCAACCGTTACCATACAACCCTCAATCCTTAACATAAGTGTTTTAACCTACAAATTTTAATACTAACTATAAGTTAACATATTTCAGCAAGATGTGAATGGAAATCAAACACTGCAGATAATGTCCCATCACTATAGATCTGGGACACAAGAAACAACTCAAAAACCTGAACATTTTCTATCACCTCCTGTTAGTACGTCGTTTCCTATGTTCTCGTAATTTCAAAAGAATGTAACTCTAATGGCAAATTCAAGGTGTGATGACAATATGTGGCCTGTTAATGTACAGCACTTCATGAGAAAATAACATTTATAATATCTAGCCAGAACTCTTAACTATCGCTTTGCCGAATAAAAGGAACTCCAAATGAGCTGTTTCTTGCTGACCAGATCTATAGTGATATGATAAACAATGCCTATATTTGGTATGAATTTCCGATGCCAGTCTATAGATTCGAGAGTGTAAGTATAGTAGTGGAATGCAGCCTTCCACACTGGCAGTCACACTAGAACCCCCACCACAGTGAGAGGTCAGCCTAACAAAGCCTGCATATGCCCCTACAGGAGGCCTCCACGGTCCCACCTGCGTCCCTACCCAGCGGCCTGCTTAGAGATAAGAGCACTGGGAGGTTACTGGAGACGGCGGGCCCCTTATCAGCTTACATGGGTCTCCGAAGGCTAGGCCTGACAGGGCTTGGGGGAGAGGACATGGGCAGTGTATTATGTGGAGAGAGGTTTGTGCTTCTTGTTAGGATCTTCTGCCATTGAGAGCAGTTGTGCGAGCCACCTGAATATGTGTTGCATATCAGGTTCACTTATTGATGTTGTTTTTATTCCAAAAACCAAGACTTCAATAACCCTTTTTGAGTTTCTTTGCTTCAATTGTCCTAATTCATTAAATATTTGTTATTTTCTTTGTCTAAATTTTTCATCTTTTTTTTAAGATTATGTTATTTACGTCGTTCATGTCATGCCTATTTCACAAAGATTTTCATGATTCTTTCCACAGATTGGTCTGATCCAGTTTCAATTCAATACGTCATTAAGAGAGGTGAATTGGCCATTCCAAATCCCCAAACCTTTGCCCTCTGTTCCTCATTCAGTCTTTTGTTTCACACCAGCGTCATTGAAACTCTCAATAACAACCTTTTCAAAAATAACCTTTCCCTAATCGCCAGCAGGGGCAGGTAATAAACTTCCAGGTCCTCAGGTTCCCCCACATTTGTCATTGAAACTTTCAGTAACTGGTGTTTTGGAAATATTTAACCACTTTCATAATGAGGAAACATGTTTTCCGAACTCCAATTTTCCGAATTAAAACTTACCGGAGGTGCAGTTGCCGACCTCGCCGATCCACTTGTTGTGTTTACACGTCACTTGCCAGGTGTCGCCCGAGTCGCGGCACCCCATGTGCATGACGTCACCGTCACGACGGGCCCAGCCGCCAGAGGGCTTCGCCAGATCGGCACATCCGGTCACTGCGAGATAAAGGCGGGAATGACATGAAGCAGACGACATTTTGGGAGTGTAAGTTTTGTGAAGTAGCTTAGTAGATGGCAAGAACGCCATAATATTTAGAATCAACATTATAATCAATTAATGACTCTTATTCTAAAACGTTCTGTAGTCATTTTTGGGTCACATGAAGATTTGATTGAAAAATATTTCACATAATAATTAGACTATTAAACTAATGAGAGAAACGACCTTAGTAAAATTGCTGTTTTTTTGTTATCATTGTTATTGCTTGCAACGACTGAGAATCATCCAGCATAGAAAACCTTTTTGTTTTATAAGTTATCAAAATAAGAGGAAGAGTCACGGTAAAAAGCATGTTGCCATTTCAGACTTGAAATATTAGGGACATGGACAGTGAGGGCAGGATGATAAAGCAAATGAATAAAAAAAAACTTAAAATCGAACTATCTTTGCAAAAAGAAACCTCTAAAGATTGTCTAAACTGGACATTGCATTCTCACCACGTCCCTAGGTCTAATCCCTTGCCTCCCTGTGTACCTTACAATCAATGATTCAGTCAAAATTAGCAGTCATTACCCAAGATTCATGACCCCACAGTCGGAAGACATCAGGACCGGCCCGGCTATCTGGTTAATGCAGGGAAGGTATTTATCCTAGGGGGCCACCTATTTATTTGAATCACAGACTGGTCACTCTTCGCCTCGAGATTGCTAACTACCGTTTAACTCTTGTTTATTGATGCTGGCACACCAGCAAGGTCAAGAAAATAGTCTTAATTCCAGTCTTGTTGAGACTACAAAGTGTACCTAGGCCTACTGGGTGGCATTGAGAGTAAAGGCCCATTCGCCCTGGCAAATTCGGTACATGCGATCTCTTGCGAAGTTTATCGTTTGCAATGCTGGTACAAACGATAATCCAAACGACCCAATGGCAAACGATCAGATCCAACATGTTGGATCAAATCGTCTGAATTTCAGACGATTCAGGGCTTCAAGTACTTGAGAAAATTATCGTTTGCAATCGGTAGGTACCTCTCATCTCAGGGCGAATGCTATTTCTTAAAAATCGCTTGCCTGCGATAATTTTATCGGCGCTGAGATGATTGTCTTCTCCATGCGATAAGTTTATCGTAGTTGTTCCCGACAGAATCATCGGTCAGGGCGAATGGGCCTTCACTCAACTGTAAAGGAGGGTGAGCTGCTCACTGGTTCTATTTATAGCTCACTAATTGGGAGAGCGCTATAGTTGTGTATCTGTGGAGATCCATAGGGTGGTTATACCCTTGATTAGATACATTGTAGTTCTGTAATGAGGCATAGGCTGGAAACTTGATACCATCTATTGTGGATGGACCTATACTTCTAAGCCTTTGGTTATAGACAGCTTTTACACTGTGTTGTAGATATATGGACAGTGTTGTGCATGTGCATGCCAAGAGCTGCTATTTTATCCATGGTTTACCTGTTTGAATAAGTTTCTGACATTTATAATGGTCACTGTTCATGTGGCTTGACAGTAATAGATGTAATCATCAGTGGTAATTAAACAAATTCAAGATTAAATCTGTGTATAATGATGAGAAAATTGAGAGTGTTATCTGATTCAACTTTGATTAATGTATCATGTCGTTGTGTGATGGATGTAACAGCATCATCCGTCTCGTATTACACAGGAGATTATTATCAGATATTATTATTCAAAGTCTGATAAAGACTAACTCATTGAACATGTATTAGGTTTCAAAGATGAATATGGAAGATGCAAGGCTAATTTAAAAATTAGATTCAGTTATCTTTCGATTGGGGTCTTCAAACTTAAATTCTTGCTTTAACATAATATTATTTTATTTGCAACACGTGTGAATATGAACTATGCAAATAGCATATTTTCAGAAATCCAAGGTTAGTGTCAGGATTGGAGAAAACCTCATAAAATTATGTAGCTGCAATAGAGTGCATCATTTATAAATGTATTTTAGTACTCAATCATTTGGTATGAATAACTACACATACAGGGCAGTATGCCCTAAGTATTCCACATCAGAGCCTGGGGTCACAGTTTACGAGAGCACTCTGGTATTGGATTTCTGTGAGCCCCTGAAAAATAGTGTTCTTTATGAAAAAGGCATAAAGGACTCTGAACGTACTGACTGACCTAGGGAGAATATGACTGGATCAATTATCGGGTGTTCTGCTTATGAAGATATTGACAGATGAGACATGGGGTGCTTGGGGTGTTTCTCCGAGGGCATAAATATGATATATGGGTGTAAAGAACTGTGGCGAGAACTTGTCTGAGATGATTGACACTATGTTAGTGAAAGTGATGGATTAGGGTCAGGGTTCAACTAGACTGGGCTAGATGTTGTTCCCACAGGCTTTCATTATGTATTAATGCAGTTTTCTACAGTTTAGAACAAGGGGTGAACTGGAAGAATTATCAGAAATCTGCTGAATCAATCTGTTAAATAAATCACTTAAAGAAACTAGGCCTGGAGAACGGGCATTTCCGATGTAAATGCTAGTATTTTCGAACTGGACAACCACAATAGACGGATTGCTATTCTTTTAACCTGCGTGAATAAAACTTGTTTCTCTAATTAGAAAATAGTCTACCTATCAGGGGCGGATTCAGGATTTTGAAAAAAAAGGGGGGAGGGTGTGTGCTATAGCAAAATTTTCAACTGCGCCCCCCAGGCACAGGAATTTCAAATTAAAAAAATTACAATTTGGCCCAAAATAGGGGGGGGGGGGGGCGCACGCCTGGCACGCCACCCACCCCTAAATCCGCACCTGCCTATAGCCTCATGTTTCGATTGGAAAACTATTAGTTCAATATGGCCCTATTTTACCCAATCCACCCAACGACAATAATCAACGCTCACCTTCATATTTCAACAAGAAATGTCTGGTAGTCTCCGGCGTCTGTGCCCCTAGTATAAGCACCTCCAGTTCATGCCCCACCGACGTATACGCCACATCCTCCAGGCGCCTTGACCCACATAGCGTCGATCGTCGATCCATGGTTTTCTCCCGGAAAATCGCATAGGCGATGCAGCGCGACTCGTCGACTGGTCCGCCCATGCCGTCGGGGCCGTGCACGGCAAAATCTAGCAGGGTGACGTTAATCTTCTGCCCCGGAAGCCCTTTGATGATCCAGGGGGCCTTGTGGGATCCACATCCGGTGTCCTTGGTGACGACGCTGGCGATGATCCCTTCCGGTGCGGTGACCTCCACGCTGGTGGCGCGGTCGCACTGGGTCTTGTCCGCTTTGATAACTGCAAGAGGTATGGAGAATGAATTTTGGTAAGAGTGGTTTCGATCTTGTGTTAGGATTATTTGAAGCATAAGTGAAATATTCAGTCACAATAGCGATATTAATTCCTTTAGAGGTGTACTTTTAAAAGAGGAATGTTATAGAGATCGGTATAGCGGTACAATGATGTCCTTGAACACAGCAGCATAACTTAGTTTACGCTAAACATGTTTCAAGTATAATGTCCTTTCCCTGTCGTTCCCCTTCATTTTCCCTCCATTTGTCTTTGAATAATAATAGTCACCTTTCATGCATATATTTCAATATTTCTCTTTTTAATCTACGAATTCATATAAATTGAATCGTATAATTCAGATTGTGATTGACCTGACAGTATCTTTCCGTTTATTGATCAATACACAAAGATATTCAAACTTTTTCTTCTAGTTAGCATTTATCTTCTATAATAAAAGACTAAAGCTTAGCAATCATAATCTCAATAAGCCTACTTCTGCAACAATCAAAAAAAGAGATACGACGTTTTAGGTGATTTTGGTTCTGAGTTATTTCATAACTGAATGATTGGATAATTTGTATACGTGTTATCTGATCCTCAAAAGATTTGACGTTTCAATCGAAGACATAGGTCAATCTTTGATTTATTGTTAATGAGACATCAGCCTGTTGTTGATTTTTCTGTAACTCTTTGTAATCAGCTTAAAAAGCAGGTAGCAAAATGTACATCACTTCAGGTGTAATAACTTTAATGAGGAAATGCTTCAGTATAATTGTAACATGATCTTCAACTACCAAGAGTTTTGTGTTCGTTGTGTGAAAGTAGATCATTAAGATTGAAACATAAGAAATATATTATTAATCCTTGTTTTTACTTATAAGTGAAAGGAAATTGCAAAGGTACAGACATTAATTGGAGATCTTTGTTTGAATGCAAAAAGAGATTGCTATCTTCTCATTTGAGAATAACTAATGAAAAAGATCTTAATGCATGATTTCCGCTAAAAAATAAAAAGTGAGCCAATCGATCTCTGCTTTTCACATACAATTTATCCCTTTGATAACTTCAATATGTTTGGTATGCAATTAGTGTCTATGCTTGATACCAGTAAATATCCAGGCTTATTATATCACATGATGAAAGAGTAGGTCACCACCAGGTGGCGTGATATAAAAAGTGGGTCATTGGTGAGGAATGGGGTACAAGTGATAGTTATTTTCCCCGGCACTGATGCCCCTCCCACCTTCCTGGCACTGACCCCTACATCCCCACCCCACACATTCCAGAGTTCACTCTCCCAGGCCCTTCCCGGAGCCCTAACCCTGACCCGACTGTACGCCTGCTGATAACACTCGTCATACGACGACCCCGCGGGACCCAGCGCCCGGAAATGGCGGCAAAAAGGCGCACCCAATTTGTCGTCTGCGCACGCCCGCGCACGTGTGCGCACAGATTCGGCGCACGCGTTGCGCAAACTTGATGTAAATCAAACCGAGCTTGGTGCCAGGTTGTGAGTTTAAGGGTGTGGATGAGTGATCGGTAAGAGGGTAGGCGTTCTCACCCACAAACATACCTCTCTTGTACAACAAGCGATCGCTTTCAGGCAACATGTGTAGCAAGCATTAGGGCGTGTTACAGTTGGGTGAGGAAAAACTCCCCAACACAAATGACGTCCTATTACCTTTCAGCAAAAGTTGAATCATAACGCCCTGGGTTTTTGGCCAATTCAAACGTCAGTCCAAATCATTGCTTTGTGTTTTTCAGCTTTCCAAATCTGCATTCAAATAATCCCATCCGCCACAAAGAACGTGTTTTAATATGACTGCTTTTGCCTCAGGTGATCACTGTTACTTTTTCGTGCATTCACTAGCTTTTATAAGGGTATCACAGTTTCAAATTCAAATCTTTTTAAATCATTACTTCCTGAATGCTCTCATTCATAACATGGTATTATCTTAAGCAGATAGTTCATTATTACACAATAAGTGTCATTGCATACCAAAACCTGTTGAGTTTCTTTCAACTTTCCACTTTTATTTTGAATGTGCTCCTTTTAGTCTTTGATTTGTCTAGTGCCTGGGAAAATGAGTGTAATAAGTATAGAATGTTGAAAGTTCTGTTGCCACCCTGTGCCATCTTTTACAAAAAGGCTGGTTCACATCTTACGATTCTTGCAGCTACTATCAAGGTAATAATATTAATTGGAATACACTTCTTAAGGCTTTAATCCATTTTTCATATCCTTTTACAACTTTTGATATATCGTTCTGAATTTCTATAAATAGCCATTGACATATATATAATTATTACAATTATTATCTTTATGGTATTGTTCAGAGTGTGTATTCCAGTTTGTACCGATTTGGTTATAATTCTGTTCCGATTCTGTTGCAACCCCTTACGTAACTGAAACAATATTAAGGTGTGAACCAGGCTTCAGCCAACCAATTGGACTTCATACTAGGGGCGGAACAGAAAAGGTCGGCACCCCTGTCCGTGATTTACGACCACAGGCCAGGCGGCCATATGGGCGCCGCCATGTTGCAGACCCGCAGTCGCGTGACAACTGCGGGACTGCTGTCCGCGACCTGCGAATGCTTGGCGTGACTTCATTTTTTTGCACTCGCATATTTTTTACCGCAATTACAAAAGGTGGATTGAAAAATGAACGTTTTTTGCATGCGCTTTTAACAAAAGGTGCCCTCTAGGGGTATTATCACTGATTTGAGATCAGCTTATCGTTTTACAGCTACATGCCAATTTTCCAATCTGGTAATAAGTTTTCAAAACCCAGACCCATGGAAGGATTCATATTTAATTCAATGCGTACTTTTGTACCCTCTATTTTAATAGCAGGATGCGCTTTGGGTGCAGACAATAGTCAATGATTACAATGCACAAACTGGCTTCCTCTGAATTATATATAACGGTTATTCTTCTGAATCAATATTAGGCAGTGATTTTAATCTATAGTAGAATACCTACCCTGGATCGGAATTCACTTAATATTTCATAGCTTTTATTTTACATGCGATGGTAGAAGAATTGCCGTATTGTATAGACGGGTACGGATGTATTGTGTACCGGTCACCTTGTGTTGCTGATAGTAGATGTATACTAAGATACCTTGGCTTTGTGATAGATTTGGCTACGGGGGTGCAGGATTCGCCTCCTGATTGGTAGTTTGAGAGAGGGAGACCCTACTTAACACACACTCTGCCCGTCACCAAGCTCTCCCTTTTTAATCGGCTTTCTTTTTGCCTGGAGGCCAGCCTATAAAGTGGCCTATCATTAGGCGAAGGCCAGGCTTGTCACGCCACTAGGGGCTTGTATAAAAGGGAATCCGGCCTATGTAGGCCTAAACATGCAAGCTGCACTCCCACCTATACTACCCCAGCTTCCCAGGGGGTCAGGGTGGTAGTTCTCCCGCTGCCAAATGTTTTGAATCTTATACACGAAATCAATCTTCTAAGTGCTCCCTGGCCATTTATGCTGCTGGTCCGGGGGCCAGAGGCACAGGTTGGTAATGGTTTTAATGAGATTGAGACCAGCATGACTCAGGGCGATTGGAGCAGATCTAGAACGACTCAGAAGAACTCAAGGCTATTTCAATGAGCTGCTCACCCCTCTCCCGTGACTCCACATTTGAAAATGTTATTGATAGCTAAATGATGTTGTTGGACGTGCACTTAGGGGTAATAACACACTTTGCTCTCAAAGTAATAAAGCTTTATTGCAAAGTCATTTTAACTCCTAGTTTGCCGGCGGTGTTCTCCTAAAAACGCCTTAAGTCTTGCAGTATTAAGTGATCGACTGGCAAGAGAATGGACCCAAGAATGTTATTACACACCTCTATCATATAACAAGGATATATAGGGATATATAACACTTCTTTTCAGATCAAGTGCTTTATCACGAACAAAGCGTCGCAGGAAAGAAAAATGAGCAAGTTTCCAGGTATCACATAACCCTTTTTGCTAAGACCTAAGTTTTAAGTTTCATAAGGTGTCAGGTAAGGTCGTCGCCTGCAGGGACTTTTTGATACACCGTGTAAAGTCATTTTTATAAATACACGGGGAAATTGTATACAGCTATAGGTTTAAGCGTCAGATGACCGAAACCAGATACCCCATATCTAAAACACTACCTGAGACGTTAAGCCAATGTCCGCTAGCCAATCTACCTGCATCCTCCTTTATCACTTATACTTCAACCGTGTCCCACCATTTAAATTTGGAAGATGTGAAGTGAAGCTCGGTTTGTAAAGCGCTTGAATACAATTCAAAATAAAATAAGATAGAAATGTCCTTATAATTATTTTCAGTTTACACTTAAAGATTTTCATGTGGGTTTTTTTCAAATGGGAAACCCTCAATCTCGTAAAAGATAAGTTATAAATTGTATCTTAAGAAATGTTAGCAGAAATCGCAAGGAGAAAAAAAATGTGTGCACCTCCCCCAAGTTTTGGATTCAATAACAGACTGCAAAAATAATAAATTCGGATCTCTAGTGTGAAAAAATAGACAATTTTTGGAAGGTAAACACACTTTGAATTTCACTATTTTTTCGCAAATGGCCATAATCACCATACATATTAGCCTAAATCATGTATTAAAAAAAGATAGGATTCTCACCTTTGATGCAGTCATAGCCCGCCTCCAGGTAGCTCTTGAAGTCCTCCGGGCAGGGCGGGGTCAGGTCGAGCTGCTCGTTGGGTACGGGGATGGTACACTCCCGGCGTCCTGAGCAGAAGGCGTGAGCTATTCCCATGACGTCGTGCCCACAGCCGATGTAGCCGTAATCCTTACGCACACACTTGGAGAGTTTCATCCGGCCGTAGTTAGCCAGACGCATCAAGACTACTTCGTCCTCCGCACATTTTGCCTGCATCTCCTCATTCTGACAGTATGTCCCGATTTCTGAAAGAAGAAATATGAGTAGGTGTTAGATTTATGGATTATTGAATGTGCAATGTTTGTTTTCATTAATGTGCACAGGAGGAATCTGGATCAAATACAGTGCAAGAGTAATGCTTTAGCTGGGGAGGTCCTGTTGTTGACATGTCAGAGTAATTGATGGCCGGGTAAATATGTTAATATCAAAGTGTCCATAGTTGTGCCGTCAAATATGTGATCCTTATTGGATGACAGCTGCCCTGAAAGATTGTAAAACTATGCAGTTCTTCAAAATATTGTGATTTGTTTGGATAGTGAGCGATAACAAAAACCACGACTGTTAAGTACAAACTCTTTGCAGGTGATGCCCTTCATCAAACCATTAGCCCTATATATGTGTATTGTATGTTTCAGTGAAGGGTCATCCGTTAACTTAAACCTTAAGGGGTACTACAACAGATGTTAGTATATATAGGCATATGTAGCTTTTATCAAATGAGGTAAACCAATATCAAATACAATTCTTCTAAAGACAAGACTAAAGTGTAGCACCTTGTATGTTGTGAAAATCAAACGCTTATCCTATCTCCCCGCCCTACATAGCAGAGGTTTTACATCACAATTTTATTGAGGCACTTTAAAGCTGTCTTCCGAACATGATGGCCTATTATAGCCAGACAATGTCATTTAAACGCCACTCTCCAGTAGGCAGTGACAGCGTCCGCCCCTCGTTAAAGCAAAGCCATCCTGTGGTATATCGACCGGGACTTATCGGAAATTCAATAGACGTGTCAAAACCCACAGGAGGGGAGGGGTGATATATCGACAAGGCTCGTCAAAATCAGACTGCCCCGGAAAGGGTGTCCTCGTCGGGGCAGCGTTCGTCAACGGCGCTCAGCCAATCAGCGGCGACAGCGACAAGACCCCGGATGCTCATTATCATTAGGGCCATCCGCAGTGTCAGTCACCGACGATGTACGATGGGATGGGGTTGGGGAAAGGGGGGGGGGGGTTGTGGTTAAAGACAATAGCCCCCCAACATGGGTCGCCGAGTACCAGCGTTGGTCCCATGAGGCACCAGCGAAACGCCCGCCGGGAACAATGGCCGGTAATGGCGGCGCCCATCTAATCGAGTTGAGCGCGCCGCCATTTTGCTAATGGCGACGACATCTCTTTATAGATCACGTGATTGACGCGTCATATTTCGCGCATGTCAACGGTCGCCGTAGCGACGAAATCACCACAACCTTCCATTTTGTCTGATGTGTACTTAAGGAGTGCAACCCATTCCAGCTAAGCAGCCTAATTGGATTATATTCCATTACGTTTTAGCAAATCGTTAAGTAAACAGCGCTGTACATCATTCCGGGGGCTTGTATTTATTGCCTTCTTCGTGATTTATCGCAGTAATTTGAGAATTTAAAGCATTAAGGTTTCCGTCGTAAAAGAGATATAAGAAGATGGAGCCATGCCTATGACAGGCTAATACCAATACATTAGGAGAGATAGAGGTATATTAATGATGACGCGAGACGGCATTGCTTCCAAATCTATTTCGTCTGTGAAAGGTCTTTTTGGTCTAAGAATATTCATAGAGGCAGCAGTACATCGCAAAGGAAGATTTATTGCGTCCCAAGCTAAAAGTATGAAATTATAACTTATGCAGGAAGAACTATTTGTAAAAGATTGAACAAATCAGAATTGTAAACACATTGTACCAAAAGAAATGGATGAATTGCAATGAAGGAAAATGATATATTAGGACGTAAAGCAACCAAGAAGTACATGTTCCCTTCAAAACACGCTTTTGTTCCCTTCAAAACACACATGATATTTCGCCTCAAGGGAATGCTATGTATCCGGCCAAATATTAGAAAATTGAATTCAAGTTAAGGCATACATATTTATGACGGCTTTCTGTGAAGGACAAGCGGAAGTGGATGGCAAATATGTGGATGTCCTCTAAACTACCTACCGCTGCTAGAGAAGACGCTAGCCAATGAAAACGGCGCCCTAACCCCCCTTGTGACCTCTGGCCACTGGGTATTTGTGTGACATGGGATATAGACGCTCCTGACGTTCGCCTAGAGCCAATCTTACATTTATTGGCTTCCACTTTGAAGTTGCCTGCCGCCCAAGACGACGCCCAAGTCATCCAGAGTGGCGTCAGTGACCTAGTGACGTCACACGTCGGTTAGAGCTCGAGGTCGTTTGAGCCGTTGCTAAGGGATCTGGAGGACACTGGAGGAATGCAGGCTTGTGGAGGAAGATATGGAAG
The DNA here is from genome assembly GCA_936440205.1 of Lepidonotus clava. Classification (NCBI taxonomy): domain Eukaryota; kingdom Metazoa; phylum Annelida; class Polychaeta; order Phyllodocida; family Polynoidae; genus Lepidonotus; species Lepidonotus clava. The sequence continues at coordinate 20,995,101 of OW387147.1, forward strand.
CAATGGTTTACATTCATTTTAAAACAACATAAAAGTACTTAAAGGTTTCACATATGACAGGAGTATGATTCATTCCCCTCCCTTTCCAATATTCAGTTTCCAGAATAGAATATACTAAAGAGAAATCTTCTTTGTGTATTAACAATGTTTTTAGTACCAGTCCCAGATGTCTACACTTAATCCCCACAAAAGCTGCGTGATTCATTTCCCGCGCTTTCCGAGAGTCGTCTGCTGGTTCTGACGAACATGTCGAGGAGCTTCTCACAAAACCACCTCCATCCCACTTCACTTCAAACCTTTTTTAACAACCCTTCTTCCAACTCGAGACTTCTCTCAGTTGTCGGACGTTTTTTGACTTCCTCAAAGCCTGCTGAGCGATTAATTGAATTTCAGCAGGGGAAAGCTGCGAGGGGCCTGGGGCCATGTTTTTCTAACCATTTTCTAATTTTCCATTTCATTTAAGCAGGACTAGCACCTATTCCAACAAGCGGGGATGCTCTGTTTACATTCCGATCGATCAGGCAGGGAAGAGGTTGGAATTATTCCAATTTTAATCTCGCCAAAAGACGTTTAAACGTGCGGCAGCGGTATTTAACCGGTTGCTATGGCGACCGCGATGGACAACTGTTAATGACGATTGGATTGCTCTATTGTTTTCCCCTCCCCTCCAGCTGCCGGCCGCCCGTTCACACGCTTTTGTTCCCGGTAATCGCCGCCGCCCTGGAGGATTTTTCCCACCCTGACAGACACTTGATCAAGGACGAACGCCCGCTCCGACTTCCGGTGCGTCTGACATGAGTGGGGCCCACTTGTGGCAGACGACAATGGCGCAAGACGTCCCGACGCCGTGACGTCACGCCCTCGAGACGTCTTGACGCCTGCACTTAGAAGGTCTCGGCCTCGTTTCAGTTGCCAAAGGGTTGTCGGGTGTGCATGCAGAGCAGTTCCTGGAACTTCCTAGAAATCCTCCAGTTCTGGGTATAGACTATACAGAAGGTAATGGCTATAGGCCTACAGAAAGTTTCTATCCCATTGCCTCACAATACCTTGAAACATAATAAAATGTAATAATTTAATTTCAATCTATCAGGCTAATGCTTGTAGATTGCAGTTTGCAACTTTCTTTTTTTATTAGAGTTAGAAGTGCCTTTACCCCTTGATATCTATGTAGATCCCTTGCAATCGATTGCTAGATACACACAATGTATGTCCAAAGGGTTAGATGTATGCGCCGTTATTACATACATGTGCCACATAGCCGACCTCTGTTTGGAGAGGAAGCATTCTCCAGTAAAGGCCAGGAACAAAAACACAGTTACCGGACCTCTCTCCTCCAGACCCCATGTTTTAGCCATTAACTCAACCCTTGCTTGAAGAACAATAGGAAATATTGACCGGAACTCGGCTTGGAGGGGAGCTCTGGAGAGCGGGTCACACCGGGCAGACGACACTGACAATGATTTGGCGCCAAAAAGTGAGTAGGAAAAAGCAGGTGAACGAGGTCCGAACGGTGAAAGAGCGCCCTGCAAGGGCGTGAGAACGGGCAAGGTGCCAGAGGAGGGACTCTTTGCCCCCACTTAACTGCTCGCCCTCCCTCCCAACTGCTCTGAGCAGCTCCCCCACTCACTGCCCCACTCACTCACCCACTCACTCTCCCAGCGTCCGCCACTCGCCGCTGGCGTTGCGCAGACAAAGATCAAGTCGTTGCGCAGACACACGATTACGCACCGACTTCAAAGCGCATCGTTAACCCTTTTTTGAGCTTCATTTGTCAACTACAGTCTCCAGAGGGGATACGACAGTGCTATAACAAGGAGATACATCCAGCAGAGAAAGGATAGCCCACTACCCCCCTAAAAACTATCCCATCCACCCAACAGGTTTTTGTGGTATCGATTGCCAGCTGCAGGGTCAGTATAACATCGTGTCATTAATATCGATTGGGTCTGTCGCCCTTTAATGGGGAGTCGGGCACTGTGATATGTGGGGTGTGAGGAGGCTTTCCACAGGGACGTACGCACGCGCACAAACAGACACTTTTCCGATCGTAAACATGATTATGACCACTCGCTCTTTGTGTCTCTTGTGGTGTGGTTTGGCTTCGGGTTACACAATTGCAATGGACGAATGGCCCCAGTGCTTTAGGTTGAAAGCAGGGGCATTCAGTTCATTTCTTTCTGCACTTGGTACAAACAGAATAAACATTCCCGTAGACACATGTATAGCATACAGGGGATCTTTTTTTTATGCTTACAAAATAGAGTTTGAATACACATAACATTATATTGAGTTTAGGTCTGCACATCCATCCACATATTTTCAGAACAGTATGTTCACCATATTCCTTATTCTTCTATGGTGGTGAAAATATGCAAATAATTTATAAATACCTTTCTTGATGATCACAGTAAAATATTATTCTTTCGGATTAACATACTTTATGGCATCTGCAATGTCTCTACATACACTGTATTAATAACATAGTTCAATGCATAGACTAAACATAGACTTATCTCTATGAAGGCAATGAGATGGGGATAATACAGAAAGATGACATACAAAGAGTATAAGTGCTCCCGCCCTTCTCCTGTCGTGAATTCTCCACGGACTTGCCGTGTCCTGGTGAACTCCAGTACGTGTGGCCTCCCGTCCGTCTGATCCCCTGGAGGGGGTCTGGAGGGAGACGCGCGCTGGGCGGGGTTAGGGGACACCACATGCCCGCCATTCTAATTGCCGGGGCCACTGGATCTGAGATCATAAACTTGGATCATTTTGGATCATCCCGAGGCGCATCGGCTTTCACTGACCGCCCAGTTGTCATGCGCCGTCGCCAGAGGACGCTCCTAATGCAGTTAGGGTGGGCGGGCGGCGGATCAAGAGCTCCTCGCGGGCGTTCCTTCAACCCCAGGACCCTTCCACCCTTTGAAACCCCCCTACTCTGGTCTGTAATGACGTAGGACGAGAAGAAATGGAGGTTGCGCCCCCCGTCAAAGAAGCGTTTTACAGGCTGCACCCTTTATCGCTCACTAATTCCCGCCGATTGTCATCCAGTGGGCGCGGAGACCGCCAGATGGCGGGAACTGGATGAATGTCGTCTGCTGCTGTGACTGCGACTGCGCACGCGCGCTGAGCCAGAAAAAAGGCCCCCTCCGACATCCGGTGTCACTGGGCCAGTAGGTGTCGCAACCCTTTCAGTCGTCGCCATGGCAACCACGTGCAATCTGCTCGGAACCAGCGTCTGGCGCAGGCGCAGTGGGGGAACGGGCCAGCGGCGAGTTTTGTGTTGTGTCATCGATGGCACTTGGCCCCTTTACCCCTGCCGCATCTCTTTCTTTCTCCCCTTTCCCCCTGCTGTCCCTTCTCTCCCTTCCCCCCAGCCACCAACCCCCACCACCCCCTGCGCCCAATCTGTCATTCGTTCCCCTCACCCGACCTTGACCGACCACGCATGCGCGCGTCGAAACGAGGCTAATTCCATATGGCACGCGGTGGCATTTGGGCGCGGACCTATTAGTGGGGAGGGGATGGTTTTAGGGGAGGGACGGCAGGGAGCTGTTATTGTAGGTAACTTAGTAACACCAGCCGGACTGGAGCACCCGCCCCGCTAACAACAGGAGGCGGCAACACGTATAGAAGTGGATTTCATTGTCATGAGGAGGGTAGAAAATCGGTAATGCTTTCTGATGGAATCCAACAGCGAAGAGGAACATATGGCTAAAAGCTGTCCTCTGGGACACACTAAAAAGCTATGATGGTGAATATTCATATATATGAAGTGAACAATATTTTTTGTATAAGAATTAAAATATCTATACATCATGGATGCACAAAGGATACACTCAATAATGGAATGGAATAATATTCTCCCATATTCTTTTTATTTGTTGTAATTTCGTATGATAATAAACTACCAAAGTAGCATTTTAACTTAATGCAAATAACAAGTACACGCAAATACAATACCCATTCATTATTATCTGTTTATAAGATGTAATAATATTCTCCAACCCTCCTGGCGACATACCACATCAGTCGGCCGTACACAACTCCGTTCGATCCCAAGGCCCAATAAGTTCCCTCTCTCCAAGACAAAGTAGTCACCATACGCCATGTTCTTCCTCCAGTACACCACACACTTCACAAAGCAACTGCCATTCCCCCGTGTCCCCCTCCCAGCCACTCCTGGCGTTATTTATTTGCAGCAGGCCTCATGCTCGGCGCCTAATAAAGAAGCGCTAATAATTTGCCCGGCTTCTGTTTGGGCCGAATACACGTGTCCCCAGCGACATGTCACTCTTCGTATCGACCCCTGAGTGACTCAAGGACCTGCTCGTGCAATAGCGAGCAGCTCGCAGGGAGGAGACTTTATGAATTATAGAATATGTCAAATATTGGGCGACTTGCAGCTTGGCGAGTGGATGGGGAGTCTGTATGGGAGAGGGTTGCTGCAGCTGGGGTATGGGAACTGAAGTTTGATGCGGGTGAATTGACTATAGGGGAAGGGAGAGTTAGTGAGGGATGTGGGGATTATCTCCTGGTATTACAGTATTAACAGCATCGGGTGATAACCCTTTACTATGGTTCAATCATTACACTCCACATGTATACACTGTATGGAGTTCATCCAAATATAAAGGGATATATTCCACACCGAATGATGCGGCACTTATATGTTATAATGGGCTCCCAGAGCCATATGGTCAAACAATTACTCCGGCACGTATCTCCTCTATAGATACTGGGTAAATTAATGGTTTATCTTTGCCAAATTGGTTTCCCTGACCCCAAGTAAGTGACCCCTGGGTGGCTGGCCCCATAACGTATACAGATAGGCCAGGGCTTATGACTTAATCAGGCAGAGTGGAGGTTGGTGCTGCATAAGGGCTCTCTGTCTGAAATTTACATCCCTTGGCTATGTATAAACAGGCACCTCCATGAATATAAGGAGAAATCTCCCCTGTTTTTATATCATATTCCGCCATGGATTTTATAAGTTCTAAGGCTACTTCAAAAGATTGTGTTTTCAACGGTAACGGAAATTCCAAGGAAACATGATTGTATCATACACATGCACGCTTTTCAACTGATTTTCGCACTTTTGAGCATTATGAGACAAGTAGTACAACCAATTCGATTAATTATGATCAAAACAATCTGAGCTCATAAACATACCTCTAGATATACTAAAATAAATGCATACAACTTTGGTTGTTGTTAATATGTGGGTGGTCCACAATATGGATCCGTACACTTCCAACCAAAATCCAAGCTGCACAAAACACATGACCAAAACACAGCCGCATACGCGTTGCATCCCAATCTAAACACCAGAATGCAAAAACTACTGCATACAAACAAGATAAACTTAATGAGGACCATTTCAGATAGAACTGTAAAATGTACAGTAGGAACCCAAACCATAATGCAGGTTTATGTTATAAGATAACTTTCCATGTAGGTTTACGCTCATCATGTCAAACTCTATACAGTTCCTAATGGACCAAGTGAAGTTTGCATTTGTCAATAGCACCCGGGGGGTTACTCTGCCTGAAAATGGCAAAATAAATAACAATGATTTATTCATGGCATTTGGTGCTGTTTGGTCTCCGGGCCATTTCAATGTTTCCAGCAGCTGTCTAGTTATTTTCCCTGGTTATATCATTTTTGTTTTGTTTTTTGCTTTCCCTGGTGCCTGGGGTATAGCGTCATCACCCAAACATGTGGGGTTTGTTTGGGGACTTGGGGTAGTTTCCCCAGTGAAGATCATCTCATAACCGAATGTGATATATGAGAAGGTAAATACCAGGATAATTCCTACCTTGATGAGTACATGCCAGGAAAAAAATACAGCACCCCCTTCTCATCTCGATAAATGCTACTTGGAGTAAAGGAGAGGGGATGGAGAGGGAGGTGCATGGGGGAATGTTGGAGGGGGGGGGAGAAGGAGCCCTGAAGTTTTCAGTAATTCCCTAAAAACCTTCAAAGGGGTAGGAGGTACCCCCCACCACTCCCACCCCCTCAGGGCCTGTTGGTAGTGGATATGAGCATACTACACGTTGCTTTGGCGCTGACAGTCGTTGATACTCCCCAGGCTGCAGTCCTTATCTATGGCTGTGTTAACGTGAAGTACCCCTAATCTCCGGGCACTGCTGGGCCACTGGAGGCCTGTCGGGAGTGTGGGCCACAGGGCTTAAGGACGACTGTCAAATAAGCCCAATAAAGGTGTCAAAGGCTATTTGCCTTGCCAATAAGGTTCCCAATTTCTCCTTTTTTTATTATATGTCTTTATTTTTGTACGTTTTGCGCTATTTTCTTTCTTCGTGTTTCATTTTAGATGGTGGGGCTTCGTGGTGTTACACCGGTGGCATTCAAAAGGGGATTTAGTAGAAATAGCTATACCAATGGCGCTAACGTGTTGCCCTTACACAGCATTCAACATAGAAAAAGACCCATTTAGAATAGATTTCAAAGGGCATTGACACACTATATTACCATGAAAAGCTCACATAAAATGCATTTGATAAAAAAACACACTGCTTTTCTATAAATATTCAACGTGTATGTATTACAGGGGCCTAAGGCATTAGACCACAGAGTGGTAATATAAGTAGGGGCATGATAAAAAGATGGGCTATAAAAAACGGCCATGTGGCTGTGGCAGAGGCAATGTAGCGCTGGAGGCTAGATAGGGGCGGGAGAGTGGGTGGGTGGGTAATGGGTGGGTGTGTACGGGTTTCGTAGAGGCAGAGTAGGGTCTTCAGAAGTGGAGGGGTGGGGGCCAGGGTGGGGGAAAAGCCAGACCCTGGAGCAGAACATATTGGCATCTGGAGGTCTGCAGGAGGCAAACCCTGGATCACCCCTGACCGACCGCCACTGGAGGAGACGTAACAGTTGCCGCCTCTAATGCAGCGACTTCTGGGGGAATTCCTCCAGGGCGGGCTGGGTCGGTGAGCCGGGCCAGGACCTGGAGATGGCACCCCAGAAGGAGAGGTCCTTCCTCCTGACACCTCACTTACACACAAGGACCTTTTATGGCCATACTTGAGTCTGATGTGCTTTAACGTTGATGCTTTCCTTTTGACTTTATTTTCCCATCTCACCCCCCCCCCCCAACCTTTCCCTTCTATCACCAATAGCAATATTGGAATTTTCATCCATATTTCAGCCAAGTAAGGCTGATTGATTTTAATACCTTGTGTATAATATGTTTACATGAACATAAAGCCCATGTATTTCTATGATCAAACAACAATCAATTGCAGTCCAGCTGCCGTGTTCTCTTTTTGTCATTATATGGCTTTGTAGTTTTCCGGACTAACTAGATTCAAAGTTAAAGCTTTGATGAATAAGTCTAAACATACAGAGCGTTTGATGTTACAAATAAGCAAAGTCAAATACATACCTTATCGATATGACATACTATAGTCCCACAAGACACTGATCACTGAGTACATGTTTGTATGAAAGTTACCATTGCCTTCAGAATGTGTATTTTTCTGCAGAATGTCTCCACTGTGGTAACCTTTAAAGCCCACATTCTATACATGTATAGTTTGTGAATTCTCCACAAAAAGACCTCTAAGATGAACTGTAAGATGAATATTGCCTTTATATCTAAAGTAACAATAATCATTCAAATATATTATACTGTGAAGCATAATGCCAATTCCTTGTATAAATTCCATGGATAGCTTATCAGAAAAATATTCCAGGAAATTTCCCGTATTACATTTCTAGGATGCGTGTGAGCTCTGGTCAGACCACCCCTGTTCTGGCCGTCTGTTCGGGGAAGGGGGTGGAGATGGGGTCAGTTCACTTCCGGCAGCGTCCAGATGACGCACACAACCCGTGAATTTGTATCCCCCTGGGGTCGGCCCCGGCCCCTGAGTCCCTCCCACCCCCTACACCCACACCCCAAGGTCCCCTCCCCAATGTATTGTCCCCTTACACCTCTCTACAGTGTGGCCAACTACAATGTCTAATTAACTTCCCTCACCTCTCTCTCCACCCTAACCCCAGCCCATCTCCACCGTCGGCCGGCGTGATTACCCCCTACACGGAGGGCCGCGCATGATTCATCTCACAGTGGCATCTGGTGGAGAACCCGCCCCTAACCTCTGCCATCCTGGCGGGCGGGTTGGGGGGCTGGTGGGGAATTAAATTCTTCTCGGTTTTATCCGTAGATGTCTGCATTCATATCTGGACTATCAGCAGGGGATGATGGAGGGAGGGGAGAGGGGGGAAGGGTCATTGGAGGCGGCGTCTGCTGCCCAGGAGGAGCCAGGAGGAGCGTCCCTCCAGCCTACCCCAATGTCATCCACCGACAATCCGCCTAATATCGCTCACCGGAAGGAGCCACGCCGGGTCACGTGATGATTTCGCCACCCCATCAGAAAATGTTAATTTAGACGTCCTATTGACCAAAAAAGTAACAGTGGGGCTATTTTTGGACTGTATTTTCCACGTTTCTTCATTCGATTGATGGATGTTGCTAGGAGGTTTTTGTGGCATCATTGCCATGGTATCTGCGATTTTCATGAGGGGATGTATTGGCGCGAAATGGTTACGAATGGTCCATTTTGACAGAAGTGTCGACAGATTGATTTGGAGTAATGGCAGCTGACCGTAAAAGCCCGCCAAAAACCTTTCAGCAGTTAGCTTGGTTTGTCGTCTGCTTTGGGGTCTCTGAGGAAACGCGCCCATTCAGCTATTGTGAGGAAAGAAGCCGGCGTGAATTGGACCAAAAAGTGGGTTGGGTCGAGTTCCAGGTGTGAGTTGGAGAAAAAAAGGAAGCGCCAAACGAATAAATCCATTAGGATATTGGGGCGCGCCCGGAATCCTGTCGTCTGGCAATGTCCGGGCGGTAAGAGCAGCAGCGGCAGTGATGTCACTGACATATTGGCGGGAAGGAAGTCGGAGTCAGAAGGGAAAGGACCAAATGTCGTCTGCAGCTTTCTGACATTTCCCGCGCTGCTTCCTCCAGGTAATGAGGCCATTGTATCAAATATATGTTTAGGTCTATCTAATATATTGGATACCATGACATTCAATATAGCCTACACCAATATATCAAGTATGTGCAATAAGGAAAACTATTTGCATGACTTTCGGAGCCGCTTGCTTCCATTGTTTGTCTTAAACTATAACTTCCGCATATAACACGAGCTGGGCGCTTCCGCTGCGTTCAACTTTTAAATTTGTCATTTACTTCTCATGTAGCTTATAGATTTCTATATTGGCAACATCGCCTGTCAGAATAATAACACATGGTGTTTTTAACATATCCGGTGTTTGCTAATGAAGCCGCGAAACCGCTAATTGAAATGATGATATTGACGGTTGGAAATTAAGATGGAACAGCTCTTCAATATTTGGTGCCCCTTTATTGGCATATGGGAGTGGAGGGGCTTTGACGAGGGAAGTGGTGAGGGGTGGGAGTAGAGGGTGATGGCAATCTTGCGCACAGGTTGTGCTGATGAAAAATACCAAGTAATCAATTCATATTTTATCCCTAAAATATGTGATTTTTGTTTGTAAGGCATGTACATTATATAAACTGATTTTTCTTTATCTAATCTAATTTCTGTGAGATATCATGGTTGCCACCATAGTTTTAGAATACGCGATTCGTAACATGAAATGCATGTTTCTATATCTTTCTACGATAGAAAATTATACTTAAAGAAAATATATAAATTCATCACATTCAGTTCAAAGTCAGCCAGCATTATTGTATGCTATTATTTAACTAACTATAGTAACACATATACAATGATGTCAAATACATAGTACAATTTTGAACAAAGGCCACCATTCAGTAGAATGTGTCATTTGCACTCGATTTTGAACTAAGGGAGACAGGCTTTGGTGGTGTGTGTTTGGGTCACGAGCCAGGGTTACATCACGTTGATGGTACGTGGCTTTGTGCCATAATGCACTGGATCCTCTGCCCTGCTGGCATTATCATTGGGAGTGGGGTAGGGCTGGTAAACCCTGGAGTCAGGGCACTGGAGGTACAGGGGACACCTCCCCAGCCACCCACTCCCAAACAAACTCTGTCATGATGTACCGCCAATGTGTACCCTTAGCCATGTAACCTCAATATGGTTATGGTGCAGTCAGGTTCATACCCGAACGTTACCTAGGCACTGAGTGCACTAAGAATAAAGAGAACTCATCAGTGGTGTCCGCCTGCCAATTATCTATGCATGCGGAACAAATGTGATTTAATTTTGTTCGCCAAAACTGTCCCCAACTACATGCAGTCAATATCGCCAATACCATATACATTTTGTCCCCTCCAGTTCCACTAAAAGTTTGATAGCTCGTCCTTATATCGATATTGGACTAATAATCTTTTTACGTCATTTGTTGTATTCCGTCGACTCATTAGAACAACTTATATTTTAAGGAGAGCATTATCAATGTAATAAGTACACCGAATCCATAGTACGTCATTTGTATAAGCAAGAGTACAAAAAGGTTCTTTCTTCCTAACTAATAATAAAATGCCCTTTTTCACCGTATCATAATTGATATATCTAACTTATATATGGTCGCCCATTCTATGATATGAAAGGCTTCTTTACGTGTAATCATGTTCAACTTTGCCAATAGAGCAATATTATTACACGGATATTGGCTTTTGAAATAATAGCACGCTGATCCGTGATATATGATACTTATTGTGTGCTGTGAGGGGGGGATGCAGTGATATCAGGTCACCAAGTAACGATCTATATGGGGGGTCAATTAACCTTCATTGAAATTTGATCCAGTCTATTGTGCACTATGCCTCAAAGTAAATCTTCTTGTTGTCCTTCCATGATATACAGGCATTGTATACAATAATGAATGCACAAAAGAGGGTGTATACATGTAGGTGTGTTTAATTTGATGGGGGCAAAACCACAACACAGTAGGTGCACGAAGCCTTCTATTTATTTGTATTCTTTTCTGCATAATTATTGTCTTTTCCCATGCCAACTGTCTTCTATCAATTTACAGTTCATATATGTTCCTTAAGGGACGCGGCTTTATATTTAAGTGCCCTAAAGGTATCCAAGATGGAATAGAAAGTGCTATCAGTTTTTTCAAAAAATTAATATCTCCGAGAGTCTGCACTTGGGGTACGGCCCCAACCCATAAGGCAAAGCACAACAATTAGCCTTTAACATACCCAATATCCTTTTAAAGGCGCGTGACTTTACTAGTAGGGCGAGGCAGGAGTCGTCTGTGATGTGAGCACATTCAAAGTTGAGCAATTCCAGCCTGGGATGGCGAGGCAATGCAATACTCTGCCCCCTGCTGCTCGGAGCTGCTCGGAGCTGCTCGGAAAAGCCCGTAATTGGCCCTTGGCAGGAGAGGCGGCCTCTCCAGTGGTCTTTGATGTGGCGCCCCCAAGCGATGTCTCAAGGCATCACCCGTCACCTGCACAGTTTGCTCAAAACGAGCGATTTTCAACTTTGTCTTTTGGCGCATGCGCAGGAATCCAACAAAAGAAGAGACCTCCCTTTGTCAGCGCAATGCCTTGAAGTTTCTTCACTTAAAATGTTTTGTGTGTTTCACTGAAACGTTTCGAAGAAATAATGGAAATCGACTCTTTTTTTTTGAGAATTTGACTTCCGGTCTTTTATTTTCCACCTGGCCTATCTTGACCCTACTTAAACCCTGGAGGGATCCAGACGTTAAAATCTTGTTCAAGCAACTCATCAGCAAAAAGGGTGTGTTTGTGAGTTTGTACCTTATTTCTCCGTACACGAACAGGGAGGCGCCAGTATCATATCATCGGTAAGGAATACACGGGAAAAAGTGCTATGTTCATTATTGCACACATTAAACAATAAAAGACGTCCATTTTCGCACCGACATTTATCATGCTATCCTACCAATCAAATACCCATTAGGTAATGTATCGGCCTACCCATTAGGCAGATTCACGCCAATGGAAACCGTGACTTTCTCCCCAACCAATCATGATATAGATCCTCCAGCACGTCCCCCACCAGACCTCCAGACTCCTCCAGTAGGAGTGTTATAAGTGACAAGCACATCCTCACGTGTTCTCCCATCACCTGCGCATTGCCCACACCTAAAGCTCTATATCAGCACAATGTGTTTGTGGCACACTATCTTTTATAGCTTCCTTTGTGCGGAAAAGTGCGTTTGGATAAAGAGAGCGAGGCGACGTTGGATCCCTACTGAGGAGCGGGAGCCCCGATAAATCCTCACCAAAATCAAACAAACTGAAACGTGATAGAAGTAGGAGTTGGCGGGTCTTTGTACTTGCCAGTCAGCGGCTAGGCGCCTTCATGCTGTATTGATTGCCCAATGAGTCGAGAAACTCTGTCCCTTACACAGAAAGAGAGAGGCCTGGTTGGCTGGTTGCTGAGGGCTCCGATAGTTTCCCCCCAAAAGGATAGATACAGAATGCACTGTTAAGGTTTGTCAAGTGCAACACTTTGAAAAGGTCTATAAGTAAGGAAATCAATGCTCAGAGAGAGCTTCCAAAAAATAATGTTTAGCAAGCGGATCAATTATCCACAATCTATATTATTCTTATTAGCTGACAAATATATTTGATGTTTGCTTGAACAGTTTTGGAAAGTTTATCCTGCTTACATTTACATGAATTTCTTAATATTAGGAATTTCATGCTCCAATCGATGGGGATCTTATTACACTTAAGTAGATGTGATTATTTGCATGTCAAATATAAACATCATAATATTTTCGAGACATATTAGATCTTTTACATTATCTTTTCCGTCTATTGTCCTTTTATTTTTACCAAAAATATTTTGCTTTCCAAACATAACATATTCAATTTAGCCCCAATTCATGAGATAGAGTGGAGGGTTCGTATTCTATGAAGTGACCATATATCCACAGCTGCCCCTAACTGATATAATAAAGGTCTACTATGGGGGGTTATTCATGTGAGGCTAAATGGCCGTGAAATATTGGTTATCTGGTACAAGTGTTTCTTTTGGCGGAGAAACATCTGGTGTGCTCCAAGGTTACATCATGCATAAACGATTCATCCCTCTTGTCTTTTTATTCTCTTTGCACCGACGCAGGTTCTCAGGACGACCTGGAAACCAGACCTGGCTGCAAAAGCCCCCTGCACTTCAGAAAACCAAATTACATGTGATCCGACGGGGGATCTTTGGTACCTGCGGCGGCCAACACCCAAACTGTACCAGCCCTTAACCTCATGAGAAATGCATGTGGAGTTCAAGTGTCGCCAAGCGTCACCTTTCAGCCTGGATCTCCCACTCCCTGCTTCCTTTGTGGCTTTATCCCCCTTTTGGTAGGTGTGGTTGACATCTTAAAGATCCGCGGCCAAGGCTATCAAAAGGGGGTGGATGTTAACTTAGAAGACATGCATGTTTTCGGGGGAACAAACGTACATGTGAACTGGTTCGATGTTCATCCCCTTTTTTATTGGTCCTTCATATGACCTTGTCTTTGAGGTAGGGATTTCTCAAGGATGCGTCATGTTTTCAGATGCTGACTGCACCTTACATAATTGAGGGGGGTTGGCATAGTGGTAGAGCAGTGCTCCTCTGATCCGAAGGGTGCGAGGTTCAAAAGTTTGGTTTTCAGTCAGTCACGGCTTTCAGGTACGTACCCAGATTTAAGAGTCGGCCTCTTTCAAAGGCCCATGGGATCACATAAGCCCGTTCAATAGGAGCCTGTGAAACTGGAGTGGCTCTCCCTGATCTCATTCTCTATCACAATAGACGGTACGGCTCGTATGTCAATTCTTTTCGGTTTTGAATGACTTTTTCTGATGGACACGTATTGTTATAGGCCAGAGCGGTTCGGGTAGCCCAAACCCAATGCCATATAAATACTTATCTATTTGTTGGACTTCAAAGTACATAGTACAGCGAAGTGTTTGCTTCAATCCATCACTGTCCACAACTGAATGTATATCCTTTATTACAGGGAAATGGATGATTACGAAGTGCCAATTCAGCCATATTTCTGACGCGTCCTAGACTACATACATTTCTGATTGAAGGTTAGGTAAAAATATAATATCCCAGTATTATGTGGCGTCTGTCATCAGTAGATGACTGTTATTACATATGGGGTATAGTATTGGCTATTGTGTGCACTTCTGATGAGGCATGTATAATATGGTATCCGCGCTGTTATATGCATATTCATTCTATGATCACCCCCTTCCCGAATGGACTGACGCTATATCCTGCCAATTAGAAGTCACCATGTCCGCGTCTACGTAAATACGGGTCCCAAGCCCACCATCTATCCTTATTACATCAAAGGCTATCTCCATAATGGTCAACCTATATTAGGAATTGATTGCATGACGCAATGCAGGGATATGTAAATGAGGTATAGTATATTGCATATGTTGATGGGCAGCATGGGTAGCTCTAGAGAAAACGTCAATCATTTGATGCGGGTTAGTGGTGAATCCATTAACTGAGATTTCCCAAATATCTTACATTTTTGGGTCAATTGTGTATAAATCATATGGAAACGGCATTGTGACTACCCCTATTTGGGATTGGGTGGAGGGTTGGTACGGGGGTTGGTATCCATTGAAATGGAAACATTGTGCCTTGCATACCTTCCATACGGCATACTCCTTGGGTAGCGAATACGGTTATGTGCCATAAATCATTACACTATAGCTCCTTGGGCTCCCCCTAATCTAATTAATCCGGATGGATAAACAGGATCTGCTTTGTGTCTAACTATAGGCGATGAACACACATACAACCATGGTATCACTATCTGGCAAGATATTGTTCAAAGAGTATGGAGAGTCACTATACACTGACCGATCCATAACTAAAACTTCTGAGAGAAGCACCTTAATAATATTATTTGATACAAAACCAGAACAGGCTATAAACAGAATTGATAAAAGTATCACCGGGGGCCCACGCATTAAAAAGACTTATAGCGCTTGTCCTATTGGGACGTAAATAACAGGCAAATAAAAGGAACCGTGTCTGGAAGGACTTATTTTATCAATGCTCTGTCAGGATCATATCACATCCACGGTATCATAGCTTGCGCTATATATCCTCCAGGCTTCTCTACATTGAGTACACAGGTGAGAAGACAAGTAAAGTCTACAGAGTGTCACTGGAGGGTGTCATTTAGTATAGACCTCTCAGGAAGCCAACTGAACTGGAAGTATAACTGATTAATCTGAGCTTTCAGGCTTCCGTAGTTCATATTGCTTGGATAGATATATTATTCATAGTTTGAGTAGGGAGGTATCTCTTTGCATGACATTACCTTGAGACGTTTGCTCTTACTGTTTCCAAGCTTTACCTTGAAGTATCACATTGTAATAGATAAATACTAATATAAAAACTTGATATCATAAAGATTGAGACATGGAGCAATTCATTTCCCCTGCAATGTGAAGAGGGGCCTGATATGAAAAAGGACATACGACGGTTATCTTATTAAATGTGCAAGTGAATAACAGACCTATAAAGGGAAGAGTGTCTGTATGAAACTAATAAGACCAATAACTATAGACAGCCAATATTGTCGCATCATAGATATTGAAGACTATAAATAGGTTTCAGGCTCAGATTACATTGTATCATCCAATTGTGAGGAAATGACCAAGGGCTGACCATCTTCTGTCCCTTTAATCCAACACTTCCTGACTTTACCCACTGGCTTCCACTACTCTTTAAGACCTTCACTAGGCGTCTATTCACTGAAATTCATGTAGGTTCTCAGAGCCTCCGGCCCATAGCCCACGTCTTCTGACACATAAATACATGTAAGGTGGACAGGTAGCAGGAAGGATGCCTTTGACATCATGTGAATAGATGGTGCTAGTACCTGTCAACCACACAGCCTTGTGGGTGGTGTTTTGCACCCACAGACCACCACCTACCTGCAAGAAATCTGATACGGCATTCTATGAAGGTTCTTTAAGAACCCATGGTAATGACGTGTACACACATTGACAGCTTTAAATTCTACACCTATTTTCATTAATGTCAACTACACTCATTACTTTGATAATAAAGGTCCATGCTATGTACAGAGGGAATGTTATGATTGGAAATTTGAATCGATTTTAATTATATAGCGATTTCCGTGTGTTTCATATTGCTAAGAACACAAACAGTGGACATTTTGTTATGTGACTCTTTGAGGTAAAAATTGGCAGATGGATGGTCTTTCTTGTCAAGGTGATGCACTAACAATTGGCAGCCAAAGTATCTCAAAGACAAAGTAATTCCAAGAAATACAGGAAGACATACACATGAACTGTACACAGATACAACATCAAATGAATATGGGTGAAATCTAACAGTAAATTAAGGCTCTAAGATCCTGTAGAGTTTTTGAAGTGTCTGGATTCCCTCTTGACTTAACACCAAAAATTAAAAACGAAACAATATAAAACTTTCTTCAACAGCAAATTTGTAGCCAGTTCCCAATTTCTTGCAACCCAATCCACTTCACAGGCTGGTCCTGTCTTTTTTTTCTTTTTTTTTTAAAAAAGCCCCACCCTAACTCCCTGAAACAAGACCGTCCCTGGATATCACCGTGGGAATCTCAAACCCTGGAGGAGGGTGCGAGCGACTCACCTGTGGCGGCCGTCCGGGCGGGAGGGTGCAGGAGGAGGAGAAGTGCCAACACCTGAGTGGTAATCAAAGCCTTCCTGAGCAGCTCACAATCCATCCTGAGACTTAAAGCCCTCGCTGGGTGCAGCAGCCAGCAATGAGTCGTTGAGTGAGCAATTAACTCCGTGTCCGAGCAACTCCGAGCAGCTCCGAGCAACTCTTTAAGCAACACCGGGAAACTCTTTGAGCAACCCCGAGCAGCTCTGAGCTGTAAGTAGTAGTAACACAAAAGGGGTTGAGAGCAGCTCCCTAGTCCTGGTGGCAGTCTGTGGCAGCTGTGGTGTGGCCGTATCCGAGTAGCGTGGCGGCCGGGGCGGCGGTCGGGTTGTGAATGGGGCTCGGCCCTCGCCGCGTGCCGAGTACTCGCTCACCCAGCGGCGAGCTGCTCATTAATAAACATGAAGGGGGTGGGCCCGCCTTTATGAATATGAAATGACCAGGGGTTGCTCTGGGTGGTGGCGGTTGCATGTGGTGTATGGGGATGGGTGGGGACGAGGGCATAGGTTTAATAGGGAGAGGGGTGGTGAGGGTAGGCTAGGGAGAGAGGGGTAACAGAGAGAAGGGGAGAGGGCGGGGAAAGGGGAATGGGGGTTACATCCTTTGTTGGTGACACGGGGATCACCTACTGACTAATATTTTTCCCGTTAATTACACCTCGTTGAACTACAATGATAACGTTTCTACCCCAAAATGGGAAAAGCGTCTGGTTTAGAAAGAGGGCCTTTTACCACTGTTTGTAGGTAATTTGCGACTTAAAGTGATACTTTTTTTTGTATTATAGTAGATAATAAAATTCCTGCTAATAAAAATAAATTTAATTTTTTTTTTTTACAAATGATAGCTTTAACGCAAATACATATATAACACTTTGCGAAACATTGTTGGACTTCAAAGCCCCGTTGTCATTAAATACTAATTTTAAATGTGTAATCTTTAATCCACCGGCTATTTCGGGATTATGCAAATTCGTTGATCTGGATTTAACTTTTTCACAATTAAACTTCTCTTTTGTAGTAACCCCTTGTATTCACATTTTGGACCACAGGGTTGCTTGTGGAATTGGGTGCACTGGAAAAGTGGAAATGGACGGTTGGTGTAGTTTTGCATTGAACAGAGCAGACTGGTGGTTGGGGTTGCGGGGAGGTGGAGGGGTTTGTCACGATCAAGGCATTTGCTCAGGGCACGAGGTCTGGATCGCTTAGAGTCCAGGGCACAGGCTGCATTCAATAGAGGCATTAATCTTTGCCGCTTTTATTACAGATTGGGCGAAGAAAGGTTAAATCGGATCAAAGCATTTTTTTCAAGGGGTGACTTTTCTAAGGCTGCTGAATCCGTCCAATATTGGCGCATTGTAAAAATCCAATTCAAAATTAAAGACGGCGTTTTGTGTTAAACCTTTCGGCGCCAAGATTGCATTTCTCATCCTGAAAGTACGGTTTAATTCTTTATGAGGATACCTCTTCTTTCCCTGATTGCTCCCAATTGAAATACTACTCTCAAACAATGAATTCAGAGATTTCTTATTCTAAATTACCTTGGTTTTTGCAATAATTGTTCTATGTTTTTAGACGGAAAGATATTTCCCAAACCTTCAGGACACAAAAAAGAGGTAGTTCTTCATATCAAAGAATTAAATATGCCAACATCAATATTAGCCAATTTACGGGTGAACTCGGTAATGCAGAATGTCAGAGTGCAAAAAAATCGTTATTCAAATCTTTGTCATTGGCGAGTTATCAGCTGCTATGTTTTATTCTTTAGCAATTAAGACGCACATAGAATTTATCTTATATCAAAAGAGAAAGTTAAAAGCCATACTTGTGACTAAAAACCTATGTTTGCATGTGCCTTTTTGGGTACGTCTTATTATTAAGGGAAATGCCAGAGGAACATGATCATTTCAATCTTCAAAGTTTTCAAATGTCAAACCAAATACAATTGTTTTGTTGGAGATTTTGCTTCTTGCATTAATAATAATCGTAATAGCTTTTATTGACAACTGTACATATGGCGGTCAGTTCTTAACCCATATGTCACAAATACAGATACAATAAATTATGGCAGTTCCAACTAAATCCAAATATAGCACTACTAACTGTCACATCTAATAAACTATTTATATAGAATGGTGACTAGCCTAGGAATATACACATGTACTATAGAAATGCAAGGGGGTCTTTCACAATTCCATAAGTATGTTAGTAAAGAATAGTACTGCTAACCTATAAGTATAACAGTAGTAGTGGCAGCTTTTATTAACGAAATCAAGAAGTCAATAGTGCAACAGTTATGACATACATATAATCTGTATGAATAAAGGCAACCACATATCCAATGTACATATCTGATTAGTTACATGAAGTAACAACTATAAAACCTAAGCTTAAATATCTCTGTTTAATTCTGAAGGTTTAGACAAATGCATGTAGTTGCGGACCGTTTCCAAGGATCATTTCATGCAGTTTACGAAGTTCTTCATTCGAGGATATTAGACATAAGAGCCGAATTAATAAGACATATAAACCGAACTAAAAGGCCTTAGGGGCTATATCAAAGCACGCAAATTAATCGAAATTCTGTATCCTAAACTCCCGCCACACCTAAGAAATTGCTGACCACTATATAAATCTACTG
Organism: Lepidonotus clava; assembly: GCA_936440205.1. Classification (NCBI taxonomy): domain Eukaryota; kingdom Metazoa; phylum Annelida; class Polychaeta; order Phyllodocida; family Polynoidae; genus Lepidonotus; species Lepidonotus clava. The sequence goes on from OW387147.1 coordinate 21,014,378, forward strand.
CACACATTTATAGAAGTAGCATTTCAACCCATTTCTTACAAAACCTATACTGGCATTGGCATATCGGTTGCTTACGTTCCCACATGTTTAAACTTGTCATAGCAATCATGCAGTGACCAAACCGGACGTCACTGCCATTTGGTAAAACACAGCGGTTTCACACCGGCTACAATGGCTAGGCGTTACCCATTACCACGTTCCATCTGGCTTGCTTTATTATTGTGAGAAAATCAGTTATCGCCTCCTGAAAAGTACTTTACACGTTCTAGGTGATTCACCTCTCTGGGTGATTGTAGCTGTGGCGACCAGGCATCAATACCCATCTGTTTGGCTAAAGCCCTGTTTCAAACAGCCAATTTTACTACCGATTTCAGAAATGGTGAGTGGGAAAAATGATGTCATAGATATGTTACATATCATTAGAAAGGTCTTTCAATTCTCTTTCAAATGGTATGTAAGATATATCATTTGTCATATTACCAGTTAAAAGTAATCAATTAGCAACAAATCGGCAGTAAAATCGGCTGGTGGAAACAGGGCTTTAGGTGTCACAAGCGCACATTCCCGCAAAAATATAGTAAACTTTTGGGTTCCCATACCTTAAAAGTGTTATTCTGTTGAAGCAGCATGTGACGTAGCTATTCTGTAACCATGGTTCCGCGGATCTGTTGATGCCTCGCTATATAAATCTGGCACCAACAGTTACATTTTAGTTGCTCACTTGCCGCCGAGCTGCTCGCATTGTGAATCTTAAAATTTTAGAGTTGCTGTGATAGGTGGATTTAATAGGTATTTCCCATATTTATCTATGTCCAAACTTAATCACCTTGTTTGTTGTTTTTTTCCTTTATATGTGCTCTATTTATCAATTACAGTTAGCAAGCAGTAAATGTAATAGTAGGTCTACTTAGACGTTTCTTAAGCCCAATTCGACGTGGGCAATTTTTCATTGCAATATTTAAATTGCAAGTATGGAAAACCATTATTTTGCGAAGATGATCAAGTCCTCTTATTTTCCATTGAAAACATCGTGGTAAAATACACATATATTTCCATTAAACGATCATCCTAATGATATTATTGTTCTCGGAATGAAAAAAATTCCCACGGCGAGGGGGCTTCATGAATCTTTATGTAAAAGTATATATATATCATATTATATTTATATAAAGTACCTGCACATATATAAAAGGCATCTTCATGTAGACGTCTGGCTACGTTTTTAAAGTGGATGTACAGAATTTCAGCCGGAGGGAAGATGTAGCTATGCATGTTTTAGGTGACATTAAGTTATTTTTCTGAAAAGAAAAAGTGGTGTATACTGGTATTTATTGCAATGGCGAGACTCGCGTTGCTACTCTCAGGCATGTAGAGCCGGGTCATCACTTTGCTGACAACGTTTTTAGTCACAGGGCGATTAGTGTTAACCTATTCCATCCACGACGACTAGAGCTTGTTAGTAGTTCTGGTCATATTTGATACAAGGGGTTAACCCTTTAGACCCCACAGTTTGCATTCATAAATTGCTTGATTTCCCCAAGACTTCCATGGGTTTCCCTCCGGAATTCCCTAAATTGCTTTCAATGGAGGAAGTTCAAAAGCTAACCAACCCCTATCAATAACTGTTATAAGCATGGGGTTTATAGCATTGGATGGGAAATTAAATACACTTTTAAACGATTATTGACCAATTTTGTATATTGAATATTCACAATTGTGTCCCCCTTGGAAAAATAAGGAAAAAAAATTACGAATAAAATCATCATTTTTCCGGGTGGCTACGGCCGAATCAGGGACTACACCCTCGGGTGACTATGGCCGGATTGGGGTCTAAAGGGTTAACACTATAGTTGTGCAGTGACTAAGATCTTCACAGTTGAAGTTGGGACGTACCTTAAAGCTGTGTCTCCATAAGGCGAAAAAAGGAGTTTGTTGCCTGGCGACAAACATAACCCTTTTTAAACAACCATTACATCAGCGCTATGTGATGGATGCAGCCTACAGTTTTGAAAGGGTTAATGGACATAGCCAAGCGATAAACGTTTATCACTAGGAGTTTATCACCTCATAGAGACAGAGCTTTACCTTCCACATCTGCTTTCCAAGTATGTTGCTTGCTTTGAGACTGCAAGTGTGGGTGTTAGGTTGATGGGATGACATATGAATAAAAACGTCAACGTTGGACCTAGCGGAGATGATATGTCTGCTATTACGTTAAGTCTTGCAGGTGATATGAAATGTCAAGTAAACACATTTATGATTTCGATCATATATTATACTAGTTTGTCAAACAGGGAAATAGATCTAATTCCTTGAAACATAAAGCAAGTATTCGACAGAACTTACACAACAGCTTTAACTTTTTTCCTGAAAGAAAAGCATAATTCTTTCGTTTTGGCAGGTTACTGGAGATTGCTACATTATAGAAATAATATATCATTACACGTTGGCAATGGACATTGCAGTGGTGAAGAACTAATTATGGGGTGTGAGGAGTATGGGAGAGGAGTCAGACTGGTGATGTGTTATCAAAGTAGGAGGCTATTCCTGAAGACCAAAGGGGAGCAAAGGGGAGTTCCACATCTCACCATTGAATTATGAAAAAAAAAGATAACTTACTTAGAAAAGTAGGTTTTTGTTATAAAATAGATCAAATATTGCAATAATAAAAACTGAGATACTAAGTTATAGTATAAAAAATATGTCACGTACACATTCTCATATTGTATGGCTGCATATTGTATGGCTGCATGAACGATACATTCCTAATATTACAGCTTTTCCCATGTTATTTTAATATGACAATAGATTGGCCTAGGGATTTTTGTATAACACTAAACATGCTACGCAAGGTATTAGCTCTCTATCATCCGTTTCTGTTTCACTGAAGGTTTTTCTCCTGTAATCAATGCTCACTGGTTAATTAAAGTATGATCTGTATAGTGTTTTTATACAATCAGATGTGTTGTTATAGTCCGATTGCAGAAATTATCTCAAAGTTTAGGAGCCTATGCAGTGGTTAAATTTGATTGGATTCCAGTTATGATTAACGGGATCCCAGATCAAACTAAGTGGGTTCTAATCTCGTATTATTGAAAGAATATCATAGTTGATTTATCTTTTTGTGGGACAACCAGGAAGCTTGAACAAATGAGTACAAAGAATGAATATTCACTTTACATTTCATGCATTATCAAACAATATTATGTTTTGTGAAGCAGAGATTTACGCTGTGATAATAGACTTAGAATTCACCTAGTACCTGGAAGAGCATGTATTCACATGAAAATCTTGATATTACTCTATTCAGTGGTGGATCCAGAGGGGGGGGGGGGGCAAAAGGGGCAATTGCCCCTCCCCCCCTCCCCCCTAGACCCAAGGGACAACATTTTGTCATCTTAAATTTGGAAGATCTGCATGTGTAAAAATCATGTTTTAATTTTTCATTTTTATAAGGGGGATCAGGGTCAGCACTGACTCTGGATCCGCCCCTGCTATTTAAAAAAAAGGTTACTCTAATCTAAGGCGTTATAAACCGTACACGACATGTTCCTAAACTGAACATCATGACTGAAGCTCAAGACCCTTCGTCTATTCTTAATACCTGTAGGCAGGGTCCTACCCCCCTCCTACATGTCCCCCACCTGTCACCCCACCTGTCAAAGCCCCTGCTAGTCCCACCTGAGATTGTGTGGACAGGTAATTAACGTTAAGTGAGTGCTGCAGGTACGAGCACTTAATGCTTCTAATATCGCCCAGCAGACGCTGAGATAACAGTCATATCGGCGCTATCGTACCATACGACGTCAGCATGTTGCCGTAAATTCTGTATTTATGTGAATAAAACTGTAGAAATTATGGTCATTTCATTTTCATATGTACAGGTAGTTTTCTTTGGAATTATAGGGATGGTAAAAGAGTTAATCTTGTAAATCAGAAAAGTGTTATTATCATCTTCGTCTTTGATCACATAAACGGTGGGATTTCTCAAATATTCTATAGATATTCAACGTTCATAGGTAGATAGATGTGCTAGTCGTCTATGTCCGTTTCTGGAACAAGCTCAGACCTGTAAAATCGATGTAAGACATCGAGCGGAAGTTTTATTTATATCACATGTTAAGTGAAATTAAGGTAACTGCCACTATTTCGTTATCATAATTATGGTTATACGCTCCGATGCCATTAGCATTTGTAAAATAATAAGTGAATTGGTTTGAATATAGATATCCATAATTATTTTGATTCAATAAGAAAATGTTGTCTTATACTTCATTACCAGTCTAAATTCAAAGAACAAAGAAGGTGTGCCTCTCACATTATAATCAAATACATTATGTATGATTGCGAACCAAGAATTATAGTCATCTGTAGTACACATATAGAACCTATACTTAATAGATTACTAAATAGAACAAAAATACTATGCTTGTACAATTAAAAGCTTTACGGTATAATAAATCAACGATTGAATTGTAGTTCTGTGCTTAATGGTCCGACGCCATGGACTGTGATAATAGGCTATGGACTGTGATAATAGGCTGGAGGAGGGGAGGTTGCTGACTATGTACACACCTGAGAATTCTCACCTGTAAAGACAACAGCTTATCATACCTAAATACTCCCCCGTCATCCGAAACCATATTCTCCCATCCCGTCTCATCACGTTTTTGACAGCAGAAATACAGCTATTATATTTTATGGAATCGGAATAGTCCGCGCCAATGGCAATCATTACAAATAGATGAGGCGAAGTCTAGAAAACGACAACCGCCTGTCATTAAAATCTGAGTTCTGAGATCGGCAAAAAGACCCTGGAAGAGTAAATAGTGAATGCGCGCTCACTTTTGCAAAATTGGAATTTCTCATGAAATCCTAGCATGTGTGCAAGCCTATTGAAAACAGTGATAAAGCGTCGCCATCTCCCACAATACACACACAATTCTGCTATTTATCCGGGGGAATTTGATACAGGTTTAGAACCGCCGCCCAACGATTTGACAAACAATGGATTTTTATTTTCTTCACGGCGCTGATATTTTATGGTCTACTCGATGCGGGCGTTTGTTGAATCCACTCAACGCTGTAGTTTTATTGAAGAGAGTGATGAATTGGTGGGGTGTGCCGTAAAAGGTGAGCTTTTGAATCACTCAGATCTTTTCTAATGATCAGAATTGTATTTATTTGAAAAGCGCGGTTATTAAGTTTAGGCCATCAATCAATCTCAGATATTGACGATACTCGACTGCGAGCGAATGGAGAGAATGGCATGGGATGTGGGGAAAAAGAGGACCAGAGGCCGGGAAAGGGAGCCCTCATAATCCTTCCTCCTATCCACACACCCCTATCCAGCGCCATCAATCTGATAAGCAAACTAGGGCGGACCTACGCAAAAACTTGACTATGATTAGCTACCGTTATATCCTGTTGGCATGCATATCCTCCCTCTCCCTCGCTCCCTCTCATCTCTCCTCTCCTCCCGATGACCACCGTTTAGGTCCCTGGGAAGAATCTAGACCTAGTGCCAACAGAACACATCAGGATCGTGCAGTTATCATTCTTTGAGATGATTGATAGATAAGGTTCTTAATTCATGATTTTGTAAGATGAAATAACTGTACAATTCTTCAGAATATACAATTTGATGGAATATGTTGGCTGTACACTTTTGTCTCAAAATAAAGGCCTATACATAGCAGCATACTACATCTTAATTAAGGTTTTACAACCCATGTCATGGGCCTAAATACTTTTAGGTCCCATACGATTAAGCATGTGCAGAGGCAGCTGCACGTGTGCTATTTCCCCCATATTCCTAGAAATATTTCCCCCATATTCCTAGAAATATGGTTTCAATGGAACAGGCTGTAATCTCTAAAACCAAACAGATTCAATTTCATTCTGTAACGCCTATTTGAAATGCACTAGACTGAGGCAGCTTGAAAACTACTAAATCAGCTCAACCCAATAAAGGCAAGTACCAACATGAAGGACTGCTTCGGGATGCAAATCTCTGGGAAAATTTTACGCCACTTTTATCGGACCCTGAGCGTGAGATTGAATGCAAACCTGTGGGAAATTCTGCAATATTTTTGCCATTTTTCGGCAATGTTGGCATTTTGAATTCATTTTTACGCTAGTACCCTCGGTCTCTATGATCTATTGGCATGGGATGAGAGGCACGGGAAGTCGACGCAGGAAACAGATTGGAAAATAAGTTTCGCTGGTTCCCTCGCGTTTCACCCCTCGTGTGTTCTGCCATGGCTGTCACATTCCGGACTTTCACACGTTAGATTCAGACGACTTGAAAAGAAAATCCTTCAGGAAGTTTAAAAATAAAAAAGAGTAGAAATCCAGCGTCCCCCTTGACAACAAGCCTCCTTCTCATCCTCTCCCGCCAGGAACTAGCGAAAGGAGACGGACAAAACAAAATGGCAGCCTCCAGGGGGAACTCTAGAGGCAGTGTTTGATATTTGTCCCCCGCTTTTCCCCTGGAGTACAATCCTGTCTTCCTGAATTTCCTGCCGATTGACAAAAAGCTTTAAATAATTGACATTTCGCTTTCACTGGGTGTTGTCCCACTGCGAAATCTCAAACGTTTCTAGAGAGGAGGGGTGGGTGGCTGGGGTGGAAGCGTTTGCGCCTCCTTTTTTGTGTCTGTGTGTGAGGGAGGGTTGAGTTACGCTAGTTGTACTGTGACGTGCTTGTTGAATTGTGTATCCACAAGGGAGGTAGAGGGGGGACTGAGCTTACAGTGGGGTGCGCGGGAGGGCGCACAAAACACTCCCATTTCATATTCTCCGTTGTATTTAACATGAGATCTAACATTTATGAAGCCTTGCCACAGCTGCTGTGGTGGCCAATGTGTGGCCACCGGGGACAATCGAACGTCACTAAATGTGGCTCCGAACGTGAAGAAATCGCTGCAACACGTATGTGCTTCTTTTCCAGAAACAAAAGCCTCGGCCAAACTAAATCTCCAGGAACTAGAATAAACCATAACCATTTTTCTAATCTGGATTAAGGATGTACTCAAGGAAGGGTAATTAGAATGTTTGAATATTCTATGAATGGTTATGAAATTCAAGCCCATTAGGCTTATATGCTTGAAGTAGGTTACAGAAGAGTGTTGCTTATGATGTATGACATTGAAAATAAACAAAGAATGGCTATGTTATTCATGAACTTGTAAAAGGAGAACTTTTTAGTATGTTCGCTTGATGCATTATCTTAATTAAATCTTGGCCATTATGTTGTAATCCCAGAAGAGATTTACTTCTCACTTTACTCTTTTTATTTTGTTTCACAGCATCACAGCGAAAACACATTTCTGGGATACATCTATAAATTCATTAGGACATTCAGAAAATAGTAGGCATGCTGCTTAGAATCTCTACTTTTGTCTATGTGGTATACAGCAACTGATGTACAAAACCCTACATCAAAGAGAATAGGAATTGAAACGCACTAAACAAGGAATATAGGCTGCTTTTGAAAGTACACTAATATTACTTCCATTAAAGTCTCCAGTAAAATACAACACCAAAGTTGGAAACTAATGTACAGAGCGAAGGAAAGCGTCGATAATACGACTAGGATTCTATGGGGAGTGCTAAAGGGAAACTTGGGCAAAAAATACCTTCTAACATGAGTCATGTAATTCAGGACGTAGGAGGGAGGTAGTCTTAGTTAACCGGCCGTCGGAACCACCTTCAGAAAACATCTTCAGGGAAAAGGGGGTGAACTTAAAACTAAGTATGATGAATAGGAGCGAGAAAACCGGCCAATTTTACTTTCTAATGTATAAACCATACAAAACGCGCTAATTATTGATGAGGCTATGGGCGCATAGATGGCGCCATGGGTGCCGCTTCTTTCGCGCATGCGCGCGAATTAATTCATTTTGATGGTAAGGAGGCAGGGGGTGATGTGTTTTGGGGGTTGGGGTATTAGGCAAAGGTGCCTAATGAAATATGATGGCGGGCACTGGAAGGGGGTGGTGGCTTGGATGATAAACACTGATAATACACGGGATTATGCGGACAAGGGATTATCCAGACCAGCCGCGAAGACCCCAGCCTCCGGCTAGAGAAGAGGGGTGGTACAGCATGCGAACAAGGATATGTGAATTACACTCCCTACAGGCATAAATACCGCCACCTCACGCCTCTAATGTCCTGATGGGCGGCGCAACATAGGGCGACAAAAATAGTCCCTGCGCTAGCGTTTCTAAATGCAAATTGATGTTTGTTTTTGTTACTTTTAAAGTATATTTGCAGGCTTTCAGCCGCCTAGATTGAATTTCTCAGGGGGATTTACATAAGAATGCTGAGGCGGACAATATTGTGGGGGGCTGTGCGAAGTTGGCAAGCCCCGCAGAATACTTTGTACTCCGGGTAAGCGGACTGTTTTTCCGGCCATAATTGGCTAGAAACCTGACACATGTGGAGTGATAAATATTCCAGAAAACAAAGGGATTCTTAGCTTTCACATAGCGTCTTGCGGTGATTCAAGCAAATGATATTTGCATTCTGATTTGAATGGCGGTAGTCTGTAAGACTTTAGCTTTGTATTTATGTGGAATTTAATTACAAAGGGAATGGCGGGGTACATTAGGAATGGTTAGGACTGCTTGGCTCTGTGTGGTGTGGAGTAGGGTGGTAAATAAGGGGAAGGCCTAATCAGGGAATATAGCTTTAACGTTACATCCATCTCCATAAGGCCAAAGTGAAGGAGGCCTGTGTAGCAGTATATTCAATGGACTGCTCCATAGAGAATAATAACATTAAAGGGGGCCATGTACATGCCCTACTACTGGGCATATTATATAGAGACTAAACCTGATATATGTGTGGATAGATCTGGATATATGATCGAAGGGGTCACGATGTATGTAGGGGACATTCCTCATAGAATATGCTCTAACACAGGTATTTTCATATCATTAGTGTAACGAGAGCAAATCAGTTTCCTATGCAAATATCAAAGGCAAATGTTTTGTTACTGGTGTTTCTCAAATCTATTCATATCGTTTAGCAGCGATCATTGTGGTAATTCTATGACCAAGTCCTTTATTTACATAAATGGGTTAATTTTGAAGCTTTGGATAAACAACAAATACATCTAAAAATAGAATCCCAAATTTTAATTGGAAGATGCAGGAGTAAAAGCACAATTATATACAACATGATGGTGTTTCCCCTACCCATTGCAACCGCCAGTACCACTTTAATGTGGGTACTTAAAGTAGGACCTAAACCATCAATTAATTCAAATTACTGCTATTACTAAAATTAAAGAGAAAGAGAAACCGGATGGAATTAGAAACCCGTCCCTTAGTATTTGAGCGATTGCGTTTTTTAAGGGAAGAGAAAAAGCGGTAAAAAGAAAAGATAAAAAAGTAGTTCCAAGTTATTACATCTCCCAGGGGCTGGGGGACTGGCTCTTATAGAACAGCAACCCATGGGACATGCTAAAAAGCCAGGCATGGCTTTGCCACTGGGTCCTCCTATACTATAACTACCACAAGGAAAATGGGTTACTCTTATAGGCAGTTGCAATAAATTAACGTTCAAAGCCGCTTCGTAGACATACAGAGAAGCACGAGGGAAAACTCTATCTAGAGTAATGTGGGGGATTTCGGATGGCTCTAAACCTCTAAAAGAGAGTGCCACTGGGTGCTACTAGTTTTGGTTTTACGATGTGAATTGGAAGTGCAATCCATAACAATTAAGATGCACATACATTGGCTGTATTTATGAATTCTAATAGGACGGGGAATGTTTTAAATGTTACAGGAAAAATATCAGTACATGTACCTTTAGTGTATAATATTGAAAAGATAATTTGTATGAATTCCAGTTGAAATAATGTATGAACAAAAGATGATTCGGCAGCCACCGCCCCGAATCTATTAATTCTTTCTGTATATATTTTATCAGGCTCAAAACTCGTACTGGAAAGCTATTGGTAGCCATTAACAAAAGAATAAACGAAAAACTTGAAACGGAGCACCCCCGTTAGGAGCCCTTATGGTGGATGGGTGGGTGTGGGGAGGGCAGGGCGAGTTTTGAATCAGTGGGCCTAATCCTTATCGATGGGCCTTCATAATTCCTAGCGGGGACAGGCGATACCATTCAATTTAAATTTAATCCCTAGCCCGACACGCATGTTAATTATGCCAGTGGGTAAGCCCGCCTAAGTTAATCCCTCCTTTATGAGGGTTTCCCGGTGGTCCCCCACCCCCAGACCCCTCCAGCACCTTCCACTGTCAGTTCCCCTCCCTCATCCCCCCCATCCTCCCTCACCCTCACCCCTACATCAATCCCTTTCCACAATAAGCCCCTAATCCTTCCCTCCTCCCACCTCCAGCGTAGGGAAATTTATAGCCCAGGAGGGAGCGAGGATATGGTTATGGTTATCATCATTTCATATTTCAGGTCTCGCTACGCTAAATGCAGCGAGGCCCACCGACGCGCTGTGCAAGCCCATCGAAGCCCTGCGTTCTTCACGCATTCGCACCCATATTCATCATTGTGAGACCTTAAACCTGTGGCAAGATAGATCGTGGCTTACCACCCCTTACCATACTGCAATCTGGACGTATCTACTCAAGACATACGCCCCTCCTCACTCGTCCAGGTTTTTTTTTATTCCGGGTTATTTCCGTTTTTATCAGGGATTAGTGAGTGGCATCCCTGGATCGTTAGTAGAGCATGGGGCGGGGTTTCACGAGGTATTCGGATTCCCCCAAGCCCTCGTCGTTGGCGGGAAACCATAGCAAGTGGGGTGGGGGTTACTTTCGCTTGTAAGTATTTCACAAGGTTCAAGCTTTCCATCCTCTTTTACATAGTTGGTTATTTCCATATGGATTTTTAAATAGATACCTGGCTCGAAAACCATACATTTATAAATGGCAAGTCTTTTCACTTCGAACTGCATATACAAAGACTAATCTTCGCATTTATTATAAGTATTATAATCATATTATTTACAAGGTGGCGTTTTACAATATCATCTTCTATAGGCCAGCTCTGGTGATACACATGGTGATTGCATCAAAGGGAGAGTGACCCTAATGTTCCATCTATGTAACAAAGGGAAATCCATACCCCTTATGTAAGAGGAGGATATTGTAACTGATTGAAATTTTACCAAAATTAATTTTTAAAAAACAGTACTTTGTATCACTATTAATGTCAAATGTAGGATATGTAGGCCCTAGAGATTCAGAGGAAACTGTCTTCGGGATCACTACTCTATTGTCTTTTTAAGAAGTTGCAATGTCTAGAAGAAATGGCACCACACAGTGACACCATGACCTTTTATACCAATGGTGTACAGGGAGAAATATCCAAGACCAAAGTGGCCAGATGCACTCCCGAACTTTGAGCCTTCCTTTTTTTAGGTTCTGCTTCTTAGCTATCAGAACGCCCCACTGTATGACTTGTGTCGCCATGTCACCTTCACACATGGGAGTGACACATTGACCAACCATACTGCCATCTGCTGGATTCATCAGCTTCACCAATTCTGAACAGGTCAGCTTCCTTAAATCCTTAAAATTTTCCAATTATTTCGATATTTTCAGTTAAATTCATATGTATACGGTTTGCTTCATTAACAGATCTTTTATGTTATAGTTGCGGACGTTTAACTTTTGAGGCTTTTAACGGATGGTTAGTGGCTCTTATAACTATTATTCATGAAACAGCCTATTCGCACCCTTTCCGAGATTCCGTTAGGGAAGCACAGAATCTCGTTTTTATGAACTAGACGGCAGGTCACCTGTTCCTTACACCTTGGTTCTATCCATCATACAGCTGTATAGCTGTATAGACATATCATAAATGCCATGCAGGCCATGTCACTCTTGACATATTTCTTGATTCACCTCATCATAATGAATTTGATGCATGTGTGTCACGGCTTCCTACCTTGCTCTAGCCTGTAATTTATCACTGGCGTCTTTTGGTTTTGTATGTGTCATGACAGATTTATGAATATTCTCGAACGGTTGGCTGAGGTGCCTATATAGATGACAGGTGCTCATGATGTATTCATGAAGGAACATATATGTCATTGAATCAATAGATCATGTCACGATAGATGCTACAATTATTTGGTAAAACGGAAAACAAATTAGATGTACCATTATCTTGTGAATAATCTCTGCAGGGGCGGATACAAGCTTTCCGAAAAGGAGTGGGCGGTCAGCATAAATGCTAAGTACTAAAACGGTGTACATTTGTGTATATATGCGTACCACATTTCCCCCCTCTTTTTGTAGTTTAGGGGTCAACCAAAAGGGGCTGGGGACCCCCTGGTCCCCTCCCCCTCTCTGCTCAATCCGCCTTTGCTCCGGTTAGATAAATTATTATGTTCTTGGATTTTCTCCTTATAATAGTTACAGAAATTACATACAAAAGCGCTAAACGTTTGATGTTCATCAGGATTCTACTACAAACTTCAAATGAGATATTTAGCGTACCTTATCAGTTGTATGGATGGTTATAATAGCTTGTCTCATATGCCTACTGTATGTCATATTATGCTGTGTTATCATTTCACCCATATCTATCTCCCTGTGTACATTACCTCCATCTCATTAAACTCTATCAACTGGAAGAACATACACTCGTGTACGTCAAGTTGAAAAACAAAAGAAATCACCATTACATCTTGCATACGAAGTACCCCCTCCCCTCCCAATACGCCCTCCTCCTGTGGGTGGGCTCCAGTAGGGGGTTATTATTGGGATGACGCTAGCACCCATCCTCCAGGGCCGACTACGACCAGTTGGATTATCACCTCAGGAAGGTTTATCACTCTTTGAGGCGTGGATCTTGTGACCTGACCCCTTGTAGGAAATGTAATAGGCGTTACGCCTAACCCAGGGGTGCTGTATAGGCCCAGGTGTAGGCTGGTTTGCATAGGTTTATTATTGTGACCCTGACCTGTACTTATTTTACAATGCATAGTAGATCGACAATAAAATTTGATGCTTCTGAATTTATTATTCCATGCATACATGTGGTAATTTTTCATTATTTCTGTGGTGATTCTTTTGTTAGTTGATTACAAAGGCACCTGTTTGAAGATCAAGGCGATATCCTAAATTGGAATGTTGATTCGATTTCATTAATATTTTAGGTATGATCTGAACATTAATGATTCACTGCTTGCCAGACGTGATTGATAAATTAATAGAGTGAATATCGGAAATATCGAGTAACAAGGTGATTAGTTTGGATATGAATAGATATATGGAATATCTATTTAATCCTACTATTACATAGACTCTAAAGTTCATAGTGTGAGCAGCTCTGCAGTGAGTGAGCGACTGAACTGCAACCGTTGGTTCCCCGATATCATAATCAGGGGCGGATCCAGGAATTTGAAAAAAAAAAAAAGGGGGGGGGGGCGGGGCGTGCTATAGCAAAGTTTTCGCCTGCACCCTGTGGGGGCAGGAGTTTTACATTAAAAAAATCTAAATTTGGCACCAAAAAAAAAAAAAAAAAGGGGGGGGGGGGGCCGCACGCCTGGCACGCCCCCCCCCCCCTAAATCCGCGCCTGATTATAGTCAGGCATCAACAGATCCCGGGAACCCTGGTTACAGAATGGCTACGTACATCACTTGCCGCTTTGCAGAAATAACAATTTTGAAGTCTTTTGACACAAAATCTTATCATAACTTTTTACTAGCAAACAATATTCTCAGAGAACTTGAATGTAATAGCATCCCTTGTTTGGATCGTTGTATAGTGTTCCTCCAATATTGCTGCACAATATTGCTGTACAAATTCAAACACTGACTAGTTTTGTTGCGGTTCTCTGATCAATATCTTTTGCTAGGTGCGGATCCAGGGGGGTCCATGGGGTTCTGACACCACCCTCTTTTGGTCGGGACTTACACTTTACAAAGACAAAAAACATTGTGCATCGATTCCGCTCCCTTCCCTTCCCAATTCTATTTGGTTCCTTTGGTAACCACTTATATCAACGTGACTGCCACCAGAGTTTCCTTCAGGGGACAGTATGTGACAACGCCATCTTGTGAATTATTCGCAATTCTTTTACACACTAGAATGATTCAACGTATTGATTGAAATGTGATAATCGTGTCGAATAGCAAAAGCTTTGAGACGAAAAATTTGTCAATGTGGAACATTACGTACTATGAGGGCGGTGGTTAGATTATAATACTAGTGTTATGATTGTAAGAAATAACCATCATTTTTCTGAGCGTAATCCCAACGATGTTGAAATAGATAAGGGTTGACTAAGATTCCGTCTTGATGTCTTTATACCGCATTGGACATTGCATATGCCTCAATTATTTATTAGCACTGAATGAAGATCTACTCTAGATTAGGTCGATTCAGTTTGGTTTTTTTGTATTTACCTGGTCAAGTTTATGTTTTCGTCCCGATTAGCATATGACATTGCTGTTAATTAGACTAGTAATTAGACCAAACTAGTTGTACTGTATGAAGAATATACATAATTCAATTTCGTATTTACTAATATCTTTATAATGTTATATATACCAGTCTTTGTAAACACGATTGCACTATTCCTGTTTTGGGAGTAAGTATAAAGTACTCGTTTGAAATTAATCGTTATCATTATCAATTAGGCTTGCTTTCTTAAACGAACGGTTAAGGAAGACCAGACAAGTGAATTCAGGTTAGGTTCTCTTTATTTCTTCGAATACAGATTTCTTGATAAACCTTGGTTCTGAAAATCGCAGCATGATCTTCGAAGTCTGGACATCAGGGGTGTGGCCATAACATCCGACAGAATCTGCGTACATACTGTTAATGAAGTTCAATCAACAATTATTCAAATCAGGTATTAAGTGAACAAATTATAGAAACAAAAATGCTTGATGATCATAAAGACAGTAATAGTAAGCTGATAGAAATGATATAGGATGAACAGGTATAATATAGCAATTAGAGAGAAGGGCTCATCTTTGCAGCTTCGTGAGTACTTAAAGTCTTATTTTTATTAAGTGAAAATTTGGAACATACAATTTGCACTGGTAGGAAGATGAATTCAAAAATCGTTTCATGGTCTTATAATATGGGTTCTGCATTTGGCTCTTAAATAGATTATCTTTTTCAACAAATTCTACGTGTGATAGCCGTAGTAGTAATTATATGAAGAAGGATCTTGAAGGCGTCATAACACTCATCCCTCTTACTGCGCAGTCTCTCTTATATTCTTTACATATTATCTTTTACTCTTTTTCAGATTGTATCTTTTTTCGAGACTGTCATCAAGTCATTCACTGATTTATTCTCATGTTCATTCAATATCTTTGAGTCGTTTTATGGACTTTTATTCTTCAACTCATTCTGAATAATCATTCCTATATCCTACTCACTTTCTATTCCATTCCGACACGTACTCTGCTACTTTCAATCTCAATTTACCATTATGAATCTTTGGTTCCTCTATCTTCCTTTTGACTCACATTCACATAATTCAATACCTTAATCTTCATCTCAAACTTTTACTCCTCTACTCTCCGTCTTGCATTCTATGTCATTTATTCTTTACATTTATGGCTCCCATTCTCAATTTTCATTCTCTTGCAATCAGTTCATGTCTTCCATTACATTACATTTATTCAATAAACCTATGTCTTCTATGCGTGGCCATATTCACTTTCTTTCATAGTCTTTTACAATTTATCACCTTTCAAAGCATTTAAACTTCATTTGTTCAATCACAATATTTACAAATCTGTTCTGTCTTTCACGTTCATATTCTCATCTTACTCTTTCAAGCTTTTGCATTCATGTGTTGTTTTTCATTCTCCTTTTAATCTTTAGGTGGTTTTGTTTTACTCTTTTGTGAATTATCTAATATTGATTACAATAACAATCTTTTCAGTGTTTCATTTGCTTACTGCATACATCAAGTGAAGCTAACATCATGTTATACGTTTGGCAATGTGGCTGCAAAGGAGGAGGTTTGAAGTATACAGTGTATTGCGGTTCAGATATGAGAGTAAGCTCGAGAATGAACAGAACATAGATATAAATTGTACAATTCATGTTCATTAGCAGTAAGATATAACAATTTTCAAATTGGAACAGTTGGAATTCAGAGTTATTCAGTATATTATAGGAAGATATATCTAAACATACAATTGCAATATTCAAGTAATCCTTACTTAAATAAATACAGTAAGGAAAGCTCAAGACCGATGAACAAACCCATACAACATTCTTTTACATTAGATTCACACTGAGGTCCTCCCTAAGAGCCAGTGGTACCTTGATCAATGCCTCCAAATAGACAAAGAACACTTTTCCGACCAAATGCAGGGCAGGTCACAAAACAAAGAAGTAATCAGAAGCTATGGTGGTCGGCAGGAGACAGGCACTAAATCCAAGAAGGCTGGGTGCCAGAACACACATTCAAAGTCAGAAAAAGGTGTTGTTGGCCACCTTTCTCCTGGGGTAAAAGGGGTGAAGGAGTGGCGGAGAGGGGACGGGTACTGGAGGAGAGGTGGGAGTTTTATACTGGATGAATAATGCAGGCTGATTGTCCTGGAGGCGGGCAGTGTGCCATCACACCCCTGCCATCCTCACCCTCCAGTGCCCACACCCTGGGGGGAGGGGAGGTGACTTGCATTTACATGCCTGGATTTGTGTCTCAGAGGTTTAAAAACAGAACTTTTTTGAAAAATACATACCTATAAAGAAGGGATGGACTAAAATTCATACCCATATAAGATGTTTTTGTTTAATAAAGATATATATCGTTATTTCATGAAAGCATCCTGAATGGCTTACCTTCTTTTTGGTCTATATAATAAAAACATAGAGGCCTATATCATTTTAAAGTTTTCCACATAATCATGAATAATTACCCATGAAATCCTAAAGCCCCGTATCCACTGGGTGAATTAGCCAAAGTAGGCTGACGGCATCGGCCCTAAAATCGGCCCCAAAATCTACCCAAAATCTACCCAAAATACGGGCCAATTCTAGCACCGATTCATATTAAACATGTACATTTCAACACTCTATACTAATTGGTGTAATGAATCGGTGCACTTACCGGATTCTTCTAGGAGAAATCGGCCGATTAGTGCGCCGATTCAGCCTAGTGGCCCCTTTACATAAAGTCTTAAGCGGCACAAAAATTTACAATAATCTTCTCCCTTACGCCTATTTCACTCACTTGAAGCTGAGAAGGACCTATGTCCTTCACATTTCGGAATATACATAAGACATAGTTGAGGCGGAGTATCCCCCTCCCTCCCCCTCAGGGGGACCCACACCCTGTACTTCACTATCACACCTCCCAGCCAGGCACCTTCATTAATCAGACTACAGTAGAATCACATTAGAATTGTCTTACTCTTTGATGTATTTGTGGAGGTACACGCAAAAAGTTCACAAATGTTTTGTTCGGATCTAATCCAATAAGTAGGCCGTGCATCTGCCTTGAAATTGTTTTTTTCTTGAGACCCAGTACATTGTAATCATTGTTTAAGTAACCTTTCTCTGAGTACCAATCTGTCAGAGCTTTAAGCCTGTTACTTGGTAACTTGGGAAAAGGTTGAATTATTTTGTCTAAACTTCATTGGAATTTTAAACTTGTTAACATTACCAATAAAATGGTTCCTTTTTTCCTTTTTTTACATAACTATAACTATATGTTCAAAGGCTGTTAGTTACAAGGTGAGGAAGGTGAAAGCGATTCATACCTATAACAATGTAGAGTTTCATAATTATTCAGTAATCCCTCCCTTTCTTTAAGTTAAATTTGTGGAGAATGAACCAATGGCTTTCTGTGAAAATATCAAGATATTTAAGCGATTATATAGTAAACCTGTCAGAAACATCCAAGTAGCAATCCATCACAATAATATAACATAATTATACTTCTCGAATGCCATGGCCAGTGCATTTACATCATGTCATGAACATTATTACGTTGGAATATCACTATGCTTTTGGCATTTAAACCTTGTCTACCTTGTAATTACACAGAGGTGACCAACCTTCCACCCCTCAGGTGTGGCCCTTGACCCACCTCCCACTTCTCAGGTGTGGTCCTCACCTGGGGCTGGCCAGACGCGCAGGTAGATTTAGTATGGATCAAAGGAATAATACATGTAAGTAAGGGCCAGCGGTCGAACTCTACACACCTCTACATCCTTGCACCTGGTTACCTCCAGTCAGGGCAGGTGGACTGGAAAAAGTGGCATTCTCCAGGTTCACTGGACCCTGGAGGACCCCTACAGAACAACTCATAGACTCATGGAGTATGGACAATGATCCATGGTCCAAGTGTTTTGTTAGTTATTCGGTTTGTGTTTTGTTCTTGTGTTAGGGGTATGAAAAGATGGGGTGTTTTCATGGTTACCTCCAATAGGGCTAGGTGGGGCCTACGATGGCAGAACAAGGGGGGAACGTATGAGGTGAGGTTGTAAGTTATGTTACAATTCATGATAATATTATGCTGGAATATTTTGTATTGATGTTTAGAAAGATAACCACTCATATACGTATGTATAAATCCCTTAATTGAGAATGTCTCTGTTATTCTAACATATATTATATTCAAGCTGATATACATTAGCCATACAAAAGTATTGCAATTTATTTCATGAAAATAAATCTGTCTAATGCTTCATTATAATGTGTACAAATATTCTAGCAATTTCTATATGGAAGGTAGGTTATCTGATGATTTAGATATGTAAATGTTCTATTATGTGAAAGCAGTACGCCATTGATAGATTTCCTGGATCAGTATCGGTATGTTTTTAGTCTCTGTTTCTGTGAAACAAATGAGAAACTCGTAGTTAATCATGGCCTAATACCCTATGACAGATGTCAGCCTACCAACCGAAGATGATCTTCTGAGTGAGCTTACAAGTAGACACTCCTGTCAAAAGTACAAATAGACCACAGAGACCAGAAAAAAATCATCTGTCATACTCTGAGGATCTGGGTCTGGGGCTTAACAAAGGCCTCTGAGCTGCTCACTGATTTATGCCCTACTGAGAGGAGCAGCTCACAAATGGTGACAAGACAGGTGGCTCCCCAAGCGGCAGGTGACGGAAGCAGCGTGAGGACAAGTGGGAGCTGCTCAGGAGCTGCTCGGGCATGTGCTCAGAGGTGTCAGCCGGCCCCGGGCGAGTGTGTTCCGCGGCCGGGCGCCCATTTATCTGGGGACTGGGAGGATGAGTCTGAGGGGAAGAAGTCATGGGGGCGGTGGTAGATCCAATTCACACTAGGCGATCTCGGAGATATTTGATCTATAATATCTATGGCAATGAGGAAATACGGAAGTCTCTTAAAAGAAATTAAATGAAAGTCACTGGTGGTTGCCTACGAAGATGTTACACATTTAAAAGATCTAATATCAACTAATTGGTGGGAAAGAAGTTGCGTAGTGTGAATTGGTTCTTGTGGAGAGGATTGATCCAAAGTAAGGAGTCAGAAAAATGCTTGTCTTCTAATGGTTTGTGTGGCTTACCTGAAGCAATTCTTACTAATGTAGTAGATGTGTTTAGAACATCTGCTGTACAATTGTAGCAGACAAGGAGGTAAATTTGCAATTCTAAAGACTATCTAACTTAAAATATTGACTACATAAAAGACACAGTTGATAAGCTATCTCTCTTGCCCTTATCACCAGCATTAATTTCGGCAAAAACGGAAAATAATCTTTTAAATAGCAGAATTCCAGAAAGCAGAAAATTATATTTCCTTTTAAGAAGAGTATTACAATAATAATGTTACGCAGCAATTTTCAAAACTGATATTGAAATATAATCTGACCAGCACCAATCTATGTGTATTATGTTTTACTGATGTAACCCAGCGTTCGTGCTACCTAATCCATGCGAACTCTCTTTTCTCCATCCCTCTATAATGTTTCACCTGCAGTAACAATAGAAGAATTTAACATTTTTCATGCCCGCTGGCTGCGTGTTGGGTCCATGTAAAACCACCCACGTTAACCGCTTCAGTCTTTTTAATTCAGTCTGGTTCAAGAGGATATTGGTTTTATAGCGAGGAAGTTGAAGATCAGTCGCCGTCCTTGTCACGTCATTATAAAGTCGTTGTCACGTAACTAGTATAATTCTCTAACAGAAAAAGCTAGGTCAACCTGTTCAGTCTTATAGAAATATACCATTAACGTAATGGGGAACTGTCTATAGGCACTTTACTTGACTTGATTGCTCCGTCCATCTTAATTTTATCAATCAAAGTAAGTCTTTCCCTCAGCAATTTAATTGTATCTTTGGGGAAATATCTTTCCGTCTTTCCAAAGTGAGACCAGTTGTCTGGGTTAAGGAAACGCTAAATGAGAGGATGTAAGCAGATAAACTACAATACATCCTCATCAGTAGCTGCTTAGGAGTAACTGGTTGGCATGAACATGACATTGTATGCATCTTTTCAGACCGTAGTATAGCATTATGTATAGTTTCACTTTTAACAATGATTTGAAACCTGTATGTATCAGTATGTGCCACAAAGTGATCTGCCTAAAACAGACATGAATTCAAGAATCCTATTCATGCAGCAAAAAGATCCTAAACAATTCCTATTGATAAAACCCAAAGCCTGCACTGCCCCCTATTGTAGGGCGATTTAGCGTTCGTGAGCGGGGTGGTCCCTGTGGATCAGTGAGTTGTTCGAGGTCACTTATCCCTGGGAATCGCCCGACCCTGGAGAGCATCCAAAAGCTGCCAGCCTCCAGTAACCCCTAACCCCAGTCTCCATGCTGCTAGCCCCACCCCTAGCCCCACCCCCCTGGGAGACAAACCCGTGTACTAGCACGTGAGAACCCCTTTGACACCAGTAGCGACATCTGGTGGTGTCACCTTACTCACTGCGCATGCGCGAACATCCACGTGAGTAGGTGCGCGCGCAGGCTATGCTGTTCTCGCGAGACTTGAAGCACGTGCTCGCGTAAGCTTTTGTGTGTTGCTGGGGCGAGGGGTAGGGGGTAGGGGGTGGGGGGATGAGGTTAGGGGTGGAGGCTGAGGGCTAGGGGCTGGGGGCTGGGTTTTTTAAGGGGGTAGTGTGTGTGGCGCCCACCAGGGGATCACCTGGGGGTTGGGGGGAGGGAGGGGGTGAAGAGCTCAGGTCTTCCCAGGGCATAAAAACAAGAGCAGCTCACTGCGGGCGAATTGCTCACCTCCTCCTTCTTCCCAGAGAGGTAGGGGGCCAAAGACAACAGCCTGCTTGCCAGAGAGGCATCTTTTTAAGGTGTGGCTCAGGCACTTTACTTTGAAGTGCTCCTGGACTTAGGCCAGGGCCTTCTTATAACACCCCCCCCCCCCCCCACCTCCGCACTCCCCTACCCTTATTCGGGCATTGATGCTATTTGGCAGTGGAGACCGTGGAATAGGCTCAGCTCTTTGGGCCAGTGGGGGATAGTTTCTTCACCGCCCCACTTGATCGTATGATCTGGTCGTATAGGATCAATACCCGGACAATTAAGGCCATGTTTTGTGGGCTTTAATTTGGGGCGGGGCGGATGTACTGGCGGTCGGACCAGGCGGTAAAATGGGTTAGAGTGCCATAAAGCCTCCCGCTGCGAGCTGTGAAGGTGTCAGCGTCAGGGAGCGGCTCAGGCATTAGTGGCGAGTTGCTCGGGGTATAAAAATACCTGAGTGTGGTCGCAGATGGCCCTTACAGCTCCACTGCCTGCCAGGTATGGCCTTAAAAAGGCCCCTACTTTTATGTATGTGACTCAGGCTGTTGCCTTCCTTTCTAAGATCTCACTCTGACATACAAGTAGGCTACGAGAGTAAGCCAAATGGTAGCAGGCTGGTCTGTTGAATAAAACATCCAAGGTTACATATATAATCTGAACTCAGTTTCTCACTAATACTATATACATGCTTCTCTTCATCCCGTAAAGAACAGTTCCCAAATACCTCTCTTTTTTTCTTTATAGTGAAACTTTGTCTGCTTATTTTCGCTATAACAATAACAACACTATGTGCATTATTATTTGTAAGTATTAACACGGATGGCAACCACAGGAATACTTGAATTTCCACATAGAGAGACAGAAAACTACCCTCACACTATGTGAAAGACTGCCATTGCCAAACAGAATGTGACTAGTTTAAAATAGAGTGTTTCTATTCTCCTGCGATCAAACCTTAGCGTGTTTGTCCGTATAACTCATGATGTGTAAGCATCTGTGCCGTTCACATTTCACTGAAAAATCGAAGTTAATTTTGCATGAGAGAAGTCTACTAAAATGGGCAAAAAGGGGCAAAGGATTCTAAAACAAAGGGGGAGAGAGCGAGGATTGCCGCAGCTGGTGCAGGGTATGGTTCCAGGGGTAGAAAATACAAGCAGGATGTATTGTTGATGGGGTGCCAGGCTTGCATGTCGACGGGCGCCGTTATCTACACGAACAGTGAAGATAAAAACACCCATCGCCTAACATAGTTATAAGTTATCGACAGGCGGCGAGGCCCTGGAAGCACGAGGGTATTAAAACCTGGGAGCGACCAAAAGAAAAGTTTCTGTAATTTGAAGATATGCATGTTGATGTTGATGATGCAGTGGGGGATTGTGGGGTACTAGAGGGGAGCGGAACTACATGGGTTGGGTAATGAAAAAGTAGAAAAAGACAAAGGGTTTCCGATCAAAAGATCAACACTTGCCGTGCCACCCCAATGTGTGAATAAGGACGAGCAGATGAGCAGATCAAACGAGTTGCTCACACGGTAATAGTGATTGCATTATACAGCCTCTCATCCCGTCCCTGCCACTACCAAAGTCGACCCAGCGCTCAAAAGCGCCGCAAAATCTTTCAGAAAAACGCACGGACAAACAAGGCCGATTGTCAATTGCCGAAATGGGTCTATGGGGTGTGTAATGAGCGTGAGTCACTCAAAAGGAACGTTCGGGTGTTTTTTAAGAACTTGAGAGCAGCTCAACGCCGTCTCATCTGCTCAAGGAGTAGTGACAACAGGCTCCGCGGGAGGCGCTGCGATGGGGTTCTATAGTCGGTTTCATGTAGGTTGAGATGGCTTACTTAGAAAATCGGTTTGTCAGATAAAATGTGCGTCTAGGTGAATTATATGACTTCTACTCTGTGGGGATAAAGTAGGTTTTTTGACAGATTTTATTTGTATCAGATATAGCATTATACTATTCACAATTTGAATGTCAATAGAGACGCTTAGAGAATGAACATTGGTATTATTTCTTTCTTTCTTCCAGGAGCCACTCCATGTCATGCATTAAATCATCATAGGGCATCCCTGGCCATGGCGTTATCCTTTGCATTATGTGATCTATATAAAAACAATCTGTAAACCTTTTAACTACAGTGTATTGATTCAAACATTATATAGATCGATGGTTAGTTTATTCTTAATAATAATGTCATTATTCTGATTCTACTTCACAGAGCACCATCGAAAGAACTATCTTTCTTATTATCATGTTTGAAAGATCATGTACTCAATCCGTGCTAATGATGCGCTGTTGCTTCATTTGGTTCGGGTCGATTTGGTTGTAACAGACTATAGAATACATAGCATGATTTACACCAATATCTCCATCACCACTCCTCTCCTAGTGTATTCCTTGGCACGGAAATGCTCGGTTGGCCTTTCAATCATCAGGCCTTCCTATTGTGTAAGGGTCATGATTATTTGAAGATCTACCCATCGCTTCAAGTGCAATATCTTGTTCAACAAAATGCATCAGCAAAGCATAGAACAACACGATTTTAGCCCACATTTAGAATATTACATCATAACCTAGACCCATAAAATCTGGATAAATAGTTTCATTTCGCTAACGTTTTCAAAGAATCCAATTTGCTATTTAAAAACAGAGAGGCGGACTAAATAACAAAAATAAATAGGACGGCCCTATTGGCACAATAGTGCTTGTTTTTGTGGCTTCCTCTATTGTGTGTTTCTCTATGGGTGCCTTTTGTAAGGGATTGGAGTGATTAAAAAGTTCAGAGGCGCATTAATTGGAACCCCAGGGGGTTGTGATAAGGGCTGAGGACTGGGGTTTGGTTTTCCCTGACTGAGCTGCTCATAATCACTCAGAGCTGCTCATAGTCATGTTTAATGCTATCTGCATGAATAAAGCTTTGATTTTTACTTAATCCTCAGTAGTGTGAATCTGACATACACTTTGCCTTACATTTTACATGGCAGAAGAAGGGTGCCATTCATGTAGACTTCACATAAGACTGTAGGATTGCATATTGATATATCAAGAAAATTGTTGTAATTGCAGAAGAAACGGAAAAGGTAACACGCTTTGTTAAAAGCCTCTAGCATGATTATCGTCAGTTATTGTGCATGGGCACGTCACAGTATATAGAACTCAGTGCCTCAACAATAATACTAAATATTAGACAAAATAAGTAATTATGCAACATGTATGTTTCAGTATTTCCTGCCCAAACGAATCATTTTATATGCCAGATTATAATGTTTATGATTAAACAACAATTATTCTGTCCCGAATTGGTAAAACCATAATTATACACATCAGTGGTAGCAATTTTCCTAAAATTAATGCATTTTTCTCACCCTAACAACATATCAAGGTTACAATTGGCCTTCATCTCTGAGTGAAATAGGTACGTCACAACGGGCTAAAATGACCCAGCCAAAGCCATCTAGGCCCGTCTCACAGTTAGGGCAGGGTAGGCTCATAGGGTAGCAGTTGCGGGAAGGGAAAGGTTCAGGCTTTAACCCTGTAAGGTTAACCCTTCCCCCACCTGGTCAACCAGCAGTCACGATGTCCCTGACCCTCTGACGTTCCCCAACTCTGGTTTCTGTTACATTGAATCAGTTTACCAAGGACGTGACTATCAAGTATCATCCTTACCAAACTCTCCCAAAACTATGTTATTACAAACCCGGAAATTGAAATCCAATTCATACTCAAATGATCCTCTCTGATCATGTTTTTATCAACATTGATTTTTGAGATGCACTGATTCCAAAGTGCGTTAGGGGAAATATTCAAGCACCCCGGGCTAGCACTCGCGAAAATTGGATCGGTTTCTGAACTTTCGGAAATGTAATACTGTATTTCTGGATACAAAATGATCATTAGGAATTCTAATATGCACTGGAGACAGACTCTTCCGTACCAATTGGCTATGGCAGAAGATGGATCACTAGCTTAGTATTGGTTGTACATGGTCCGGAGCTCAAATTGCCTTGTTAGGTTCAAATCTGCTGGTCGTACTGTGCAAAAGCTCTATTGCTGACTCTAGTACATTATTGACTCTGAATTCAGCACTAAGCTTTGCCACCTATGTTTTGTGGAATAAGTCAAATATTTGTACCCCAAAGGAGAAAAAATAGTTTGATTTGATCACTCCTCCGCCATATTTGTGGACGAAGCTGAATGAACCTGTCCACATGCCTTTACTTGTTTGCCTTTCATATCCAAATGGATATTTGTTTACTTTTCACCTACATCACAAGCTTCACTGCGGTTTGCAAAGTTCACCCATTGCGCGCCTGAAACTGGTGTGAAATCCCGTGCAACTATCATAATTAGATATCATAATGAGCTAAAGTATCATGGGACTTTGGACAGCTGGTTGTGACGCTGTGAGCGTGATACGGTGATGTATTTCATGACAACATGTGCTAACGTACAGTGCTGAAAGAACATACCTTCAATTAAAACATCCAGCTCTATTGACAAAAAAATATTCTGAACCCTCGCCTGCCTGCCATATCATTTGCTCTAGCATGCTGATTACGTACTTATTTGAGTATTATCTTTAAACAGTGGTCACGTTATCTCTACATCTAGTATTCCTAGGATACAGGTATTTTGGCCACGTTACCAATTAAGCATAGTCATTAATTTTACAGAGATGTATAATATATATCACATTTTGCTTAGTTAGTAAACGATTAGTGCCGGTTTCGCATAACCTACTGCATAGGTTATGACAGCTCTCTTTGACATAAAATGCCTTGAACACGTATCTTGTAATATAATATTATATTCAGGTACTATCGAGGTTTCGTTTCTCCAGGAGCAAAACCTATCTAAATCACAAGGAAATAAATATCCTTTTGACGAGAAATCCCTTTCATTTTGATATGATATGAATAATACATTAGTTTTGTCTATCATATTATGGGGACTAATATGAGTCTCTCCTACAGTGCCTGCTCCAAAGCCACAGCTCATATACTACTTCCATCAAAACGACATTTTACCATTCACCCATGAGTAACGCCTCTTATTATTGATAGATACAGATGACTCTATCGTAATAGAAACAGGTTGAATATGGCCATGTATTTATGAGACGAGACGAGAATATCATTCTACTGTCATAAAAGTGCAATTTGTCACTATATGTGGCGCCAGTAAATTGTCTGAGTCTGATATTCATAGGCAATGTGTGATTGGAAGGAATAAAATACATGCTCATCTATCTAAGCCGGTAGTGGGTAGATAAACGATTGTAAAACACAAGTAATAACCTATGTAAGTGCGAAATGGTTATGGTACTTTGTGTGGGAGCAAAAAAGTATTTGATTAACTCTGTACATAGAGCATCTCCCGATGCTTCTATGTTGTTTGGCTGAAGCTAAAGCAAGGCATTGCTTTGATTAAGGGCCAGTTCTACCTTGCCGCATATTTCAATATTCTCCCCAGTAAACTGTCCATTATCTCTCGCCTATTATGTTAGATGGCTTGATGGTAAGCAATAAGGAAATAATACATTAATAGCCTCGTAATAAAAGTTATATCATTTTGATCGAGCATCAGCAAAGATTTCTACCGTTTCGGGCATCTTTTTGACAATCTTGAAAAGACACAACTTGGCGAACGGCCGCATGGTGCTTTGTGATCACATCATTACAGCAGTAAAAAATATATTTTGAAATCTCAGCCATTCTATGGCCCAATGTTCTTCAAATTAAAAGGTAAACGTTTCAAAAGGTTACTTCTATATTTCCAACTAAGCAATGCGTCACACAACAGTTTCGTAACACTGTGTTCTATTGGTGTTTGAATAATATCGCAATGAGGAAGTTTGGACCCTGTTGACTTTCGTACTTCTGTGGGTTACTTTGACATTGTTCACACTACTCCACAGTGCATAAATATAAATTTGATGTGAATGGATACATCCACATTGCGAAGTGAATCTTGAAGGTCATGTTGTTTGAAAAACAACGTTGTTGTTAGTACAGTGTCTTGGCAAATGTTCTTTTGTTCTACTCTTTTACACGAAAGGAATGCTATTCTCTTGTAATATAAGCCTAAGCCCCATCAACACTGATGAATGTTGGAACGTTAGAACGCCTAGTGTCTGGGGAACTGCTGAACAATGTAGTGAGGGGAAGTTTCGACAGTTCAACCACTTCAAAGGAGCTCCTAGAGAAGGTATTTTCTACCTATGGGGAGGCCCCAATGAACAAAGTAGATCAGATAAAAAAAAAAGCCTACAGGTATTGCCAAATTGAATTGCGAGAAGCAAAATCACGAGTACATATTGATATGAATGTGAACATTTATACAGACATATTGCATATCGGAATCCATTTTGTTCTCGTCGATTATAATTAAATAATTATGATTAAAATTGTATGTATTCAGTTCTATCAGTGTTCCTTAGATATAGATATAGCATGATGTCTTTCTGTTAGTCAGGATCAAGCAGACCACTGTACATATACATTTACAGGTATTTGCCCTCAGTCGACCTGCTCCCTGGATACTGCTTTGACACCTAGCTAGCAGTTTTGTGTTGGTGGCAATGGGAGATTTGGAGAGATTGCTGAGCAGCTACACAGTTTATCCTGACCTGCTCTCGAGCTACACTGAACAGTTTGTTGTGATTGCATCATGGCAATTGAGGCAGAAGGCAGTTATTTGAAAATACCCTCAAAATGTCAAGTGGTCACAATATCGTTGTGTCAGAAATAACAATAACGAGGTGTAGTGCTACACGAATATGTTTTAGACTTAACATAATCAAAAATCTTTTTTGCTTTGAGTCAAAACAGTTTGGCAATGTGTATTTGCAAATACATTATGCACAAAATATGGTAATACACATGTTTACTATCATTCTATAGATAGTGTTAGAAGTACAAGTACATGTATTTGCTTATTTGCTGCGGCCTTATTCACAAATAATTTATGGAGAAATTTGAAGGATTTGGCTTGAGATTTCTGACATAGAATAGAGTATAGACATAAGACAAGGTAGACTTTCAAAATGATAGCTTTTAGACAAAAGTAGAGATTTCAGTTTACAATACTGGCCAATTTCTGAACTGGAGAGTTCTGGCCTATACTGATACCGTCTTTCCAGAGGAGCCCTGCAGACTCCGAATGGTGTCCTCAGTGAAGTTGATGAGGACATGAAGATAGGGTAGGAGATGGCAGATAGTGAAGATAGTCCAGACAGTGATAGTACACAGGCTGATGTCAGACTGGAGAAGCCATCCCACTGTCAGTGAAGAGGTAGCCAGCAGCATGGAGTTCTGTAGAGAATGAAAGGAAAACTTAATATAAGCATTGACTTGCAATTACAATTATGTAAATTGTTGTGCATATAGACAGCTTGGTTAAGGTGAGGTTTGTAAGGATTTAGCGTACATGGTTATATCTATAGTTACTGTCTTACTTGATAATCAATACCTAGTAAAGATTGTCATCAAGGAGAAAATGTTCATTTCTTAGCTGTTTACATAAAAATGATTTAAGAATGATTAAAACCTAGAAAAATATGCACTCACTACGTCGTTGTCGTCAAACAGAGTCAAGAAACATGTCTCAAACATCGTCATTTCTGATGTCATAAGTCATGTCCGTCTCCGATGTAGAAGGTTGATTGTCATGTAATCCAGAGTATGTGCAAGTAGGCCTATGACTCAAGCAACATATGGACAAATACCAATAGCTGGTGTTGGCTATAACCTTTTGTGGAACCTTTTGTCCCAAAAATAACTAATCGGGATTGCAATTCAATTGTCCAATTTTGCAAACATAATCTGAAATAACTTGATTTGGATGAAGGGTAGTTGGTTATGGGAAACCTGAGATCTGTATTTTCTAATGGTAGGTATTCTCCTTTAGATAAGGCATTAGATGATTATCCCTAGGCCTGTGTAAAATAATCATAACTTCTATTATTGTCCTGAATACAATTTCCATATAACCCTGATGTAGAGGAGTAATATTTGTATCAGCATAACCACGTGACAATGAATTAAACTAAAATTATCAAATTAAAGATGATGATTGATAATGGGTTTTCCTGGGTTGCTAAATATGAGATCTAGAGGTTCTGAATTTTGAATAATAATAATAACAATTCTAAATTGATCACCAATAATTAATGCTGCCAGCGGGGGGACATACTCTTCACAACGTCTTTGTATGCAATTCAGAGCCCCATCTGACAGACCTAGAGGCAACTAGTCAGAGGTATCAGTGAAATCTAACGGTCCAAGTGTAAACTCCCACACATGGTAAATGGAGTTCATTCCCCCTAAACCCTACCATTCCTTCCTCCCATAAAACCAACTTTTATGATTCATTATGTGCACCTATGTCTGGGTTACAATCAGGGGTAGGTGGTGTGCACAGCCACACATCTTTGGGCTGGACATTTATTATCCATGAATGGCCTTCGCTCGATACTAACTCAGCCCCTGCCTGACAGAGCTGGCATGCAGGGGACGAATAAGGTTGTGAGCCGTACATGAAAAGGGAGTGAAATGGTGGTGGTAAAACTGTACTTCCCTTACTGCAGGGATGTCTTAATCAGTTATCAAAAAATTTAGGTATTAGCACTGGTAGAGATGATTATATATCTGAATGCATGACAATAATGGTTATATATGCCAAATGATTGATAGAAAATGCATCAATACATTAGAAATAACAGCTTCTTTCTTTGTGTTTTAATTCAATTATTCCAATATTATTGAAGGGAAACAGTAATTGAGATACTGATCAGGTATAATTGCACGATACAAACTCAAGTTCAAAGTCTAGTCATAATTAAATTTGTATAGTAAATGGTCAATACCCTGCCATGGCCTATAGTGATCAGTTGATCATCAGTCACAGGCTATGGTAATCAGTCAATGTCCAGTCACAGGCTATGGTAATCAGTCGATGTCCAGTCATATTCTACAGTAGTCAGTAAATGTCCAGTCATATTAGATAAGTAGATAATCAATGTCCAAACATGGTCTGTGGTACTCAGTCAATGGCAGGTACTAGTCTTAAGTGAGCGGTCAATCCCTATTCTTAGTCTATAGTAATAAGTAAATATCCAGCCATAGCTTATAGTAATCAGTCAATGTCCAGCCCTCACACTGACTATAGCAAACAGTCCAATGTCCAGCCGTATTCTAGAGTCAATGTCGAGTCATGGATTATGTTAGTCAGTCAATGACGAGTACTCATCTTCAGTAAGCGGCTAATCCCTACTCCTAGCAGGTTAGGGACGAGACCTGGTTCCTGCAATGTTGCAACATTGTGCACCGATGCAAGAAATAGCAATGCCTGCTATTTTCTTTAATACTTTGCTAATATTCATTTCCTATGCTTTTGAAAATATATCTTTTTTCATAGATTAGCAGAAACGTTGAATATAACTAATCTATCTGTAATTTTTTCATTTTACAGCAAAAATAAGAATAAATTACTCTAAATTGGGACAGAATATGTGCTCAATCGGTAACAATCTATGCCATGTTTTCTTTTATTTGTTTACATCACGTGGTACAAATACTGTAACCCTATTGGTCAAAAAAGCTTGAACTCACATTTTAGAAAATCTGTACGGTAAAAAAAATGCCTAAAAATCAAATATAATCTTGTTCATAATGTTCTTTGATCCCAGACATTTGTTAGAATTCGGCAACAAAGATTAGATGATGTATTTTAATTTTTTTTACTTTGTTTACATCACGTGGTATAGATACTGTGACCCTATTGGTCAAAAATAGTTAAACAAATATTTTAGAAAATCTGTATGGTAAAAATTTTCCTCATCAAGAAATATTATTTAAATACTATTATTCTTTCTTTGCATACATTTGTTAGAACTCGGCAAAAAAGATTGAATGAGTTATTTCAATTAGAACTTAAAATACCTACAGCGATGCAAGATCACAAGACACTTGTGATGCAAGATTTAGCAACGATGCAAGATATAGCAATATTGCTAGTTTAAGTCTTGTCCCGAACCTGCCTAGTCTATAGTAAGAAATAAGTATCCTGCCATAGCTTGTAGTAATCAGTCAATGTCCAGTCCTCATCATTAGTAACCAGTCAATATCCTGCCATATTCTATGGTTATCAGTAAATGTCCAGTCACATCTGATAGTAGATAGTGGTTGTCCAAACATATCCTATGGTAATAGGTCAATGTCCAGTCATAGTCTAAAGCAGTAAGTCAATGTTCAGTTCTAGTCTTTAGTGAGTGGTTAATCTCTTTTTCTATAATAAGTTGATATCACGCCATATATAGTTAAAAGTAATCAGTAAATGTCCAGTCATATTATATAGTAGATAGTCAATATTTAGTCAGAGTCTATAGTAATCAGTTTATGTCCAGCCATATTGTAAAGTCAATGTCCAGTCATGCGCTATGGTAGTCACTCAATGTCCAGTACTATTCTTCAGCGGGCACACATGAGCCAAATGTCCCAGTTCATGATTATCTGGTTCTAGTCTCAGTTGTTCCTAACCCTCAAGTCCTAGTCTCGATCAGTAGTTCCATATTTCCTGTACTAAGCCCCGGTAGTAATGTCTTAAATTTCCTGATGGTCTGAAAAGAATATTACCTAATTGGTTTCTATGAGACATGTCCTGCCCTTGTCTGTGTTGTCCAAATACCTCGCCTAGTCTCAGTGGTTGTACATTTCCTGTCCTATTCTCAGTATTGAAATTAGCCAAATGTCCCAGTTCATGTCATGATTATCTGGTTCTAGTCTCAGTTGTTCCTGACCATCAAGTCCTAGTCTCAGTAGTTCCATATTTCCTGTCCTAGTCCTGATAGTAATGTCTTAAATATCCTGATGGTCTGAAAAGAATATTACCTCATTAGTTTCTATGAGACATGTCCTGTCCTAAGTTCTGTAGTCCTTGTCTTTGTATTATTCAAATACCTTGTCTTAGTCTCAGTGGCTGTATATTGCCTGTCCTAGTCTCAGTATTCAAATTAGCCACAGATTCAGTTCATGTCAGTATAATTATCTGGTCCTAGTCTCAGTTGTCCCTAACCCTTAAGTCCTAGTCTCAGTAGTTCCATGTTTCCTGTCCTAGTCCCAATAGTGATGTCTTAAATATCTGGATGGTCTGAAAAGAATATTACCTCATTGGTTTGTATGAGACATGTCCTGTCCTAGTCTCTGTAGTCCTTGTCTCTGTATTGTCCAAATACCTTGTCCTAGTCTCAGTGGCTGTATATTTCCTGTCCTAGTCTCAGTATTCAAATTAGCAATATGTCCAGTTCATGTCAGTATGATTATCTTGTTCTAGTCTCAGTTCTTCCTAAACCTCAAGTCCTAGTCTCAGTAGTTCCATGTTTCCTGTCCTAGTCCCAATAGTAATGTCTTAAATATCTGGATGGTCTGAAAAGACTATTACCTTATTGGTTTGAATGAGACATGTCCTGTCCTAGTCTCTGTAGTCCTTGTCTCTGTGTTGTCCAAATACCTTGTCCTTGTCTCGGTGACTGTATATTTCCTGTCCTAGTCTCAGTATTCAAATTAGCAATATGTCCAGTTCATGTCAGTATGATCCCAGCAAACAAGGCTCGTGTTTTCTTCCACTTTAACACGTGTTTTAGTAGTTGTAAACTAGTGTATGGCCAAACTCCAAATATACCTTGTGAAAACCACGAGTTTATAACACGAGTTTTGATTTGGTGTTCAACTAGTGCTTTACACATGTTTTATAAGGACATTTAAGCTAGAGAAACTCATAAGAAACACGATATTGACATAAACCTGTGAAAAACACCAGAAATACTGTTAACAAAATCACGTGAATACCACCTCATTTTGCTCCCTGAAAAACACGTGTTAACTCGAGCTTTTGTTTCTTGGCATTATTTGGTTCTAGTCTCAGTTGTTCCTAACCCTCAAGTCCTTGTCCCAGTAGTTCCATATTTCCTGTCCTAGTCCCATTAATAATATCTACAATTGACTGATGGTATGGAAAGAATACCATGTCATTAGTTTCTATGATATATGTCCTGTCCTAGTCTCTGTATAGTTACATGATTTTCTGTGTCTGTCCCAGTACTTGCTGAATTACCAGTCCTTGTCTATCTATTGTTCAAATTTCTTATCCTAGTCAGAGTGGTTGTACATTTCCTGTCCTAGCCTCGATGTTAAAATTAGCCAAATGTCCCAGTTCATGTCATGATTATCTGGTTCTATTCAGTAGTTCAATATTTCCTGTGCTAGTCCTGGTAGTAATGTCTTAAATTTCCTGATGGTCTGAAAAGAATATTACCTCATTGTTTTCTATTAGACATGTCCTGTCCTAGTCTCTGTAGTCTTTGTCTTTGTATTGTCCAAATACCTTGTCCTATTCTCAGTGGCTATATATATATTTCCTGTCCTAGTCTCAGTATTCAAATTAGCAACACGTCCAGTTCATGTCAGTAT
Organism: Lepidonotus clava; assembly: GCA_936440205.1. Classification (NCBI taxonomy): domain Eukaryota; kingdom Metazoa; phylum Annelida; class Polychaeta; order Phyllodocida; family Polynoidae; genus Lepidonotus; species Lepidonotus clava. The sequence continues at coordinate 21,048,054 of OW387147.1, forward strand.
GATAATCTGTTTCTAATCTCAATTATTCCTAACCCTCAAGTCCTAGTCTCAGTAATGTGATATTTCCTGTTCGAGTCCCCTAAGTAATATCTTGTATTAACTGATGATATGAAAAGAATATTATGTTATTAGTTTCTATGAGATATGTCCTGTCCTAGTCTCTATAGTTACTTAATTTTCTGTCTCTGTCCCACTGGGATAATCTCTGTACAATTCAAATTTCTCATCCTAGTCACAGTGGTTGTACGTTTTCTGTCCTAGTCTCAGAAATGAAATTAGACAACTGTCCCTGTTCATGTCATTATGCTTGGTTCTAGTCTCAGTTGTTCCTAACCCTCAAGTCCTAGTCTCAGTAGTTGGACATTTTCTGTCCTAGTCTCAGAAATGAAATTAGACAACTGTCCCTGTTCATGTCATTATGCTTGGTTCTAGTCTCAGTTGTTCCTAACCCTCAAGTCCTAGTCTCAGTAGTTCAATATTTCCTGTCCTAGTCCAAGTGGTAATGTCTTAGATTTCATGATGGTCTGAAAAGAATATTACCTCATTGGTTTCTGTGAGACATGTCCTGTCCTAGTCTCTGTAGTCTTTGTCTTTGTATTGTCCAAATACCTTGTCCTATTCTCAGTGGCTATATATATATATATTTCCTGTCCTAGTCTCAGTATATAAATTAGCAACATGTCCAGTTCATGTCAGTATGATAATCTGTTTCTAGTCTCAGTTGTTCCTAACCCACAAGTCCTTGTTTCCTGTCCTAGTCCCAGTAGTAATGTCTTAAATTTCCTGATAGTCTAAAAAGAACATAACATTATTGGTTTCTGTGAGACATGTCCTGTCCTAGTCTCTGTAGTTAATAAGTTTCCTGTCTTTGCCCCTAGGCCTGTGCATGCTTAATTGCTTATCCTTGTCTTTGTATTGTCCAAAAACATAGTCCTAGTCTCAGTGGCTGTATATTTCCTGTCCTAGTCTCAGTTTTAAAATTAGCTTATTGTCTCAGTTGATGTCATTATGATAATCATTGTCTGGTCTCAATTATTCCTAACCCTCAAGTCCTAGTCTCAGTAGATCCATATTCCTTGTCCATGTCCCAGTAGTAATGTCTTTAATTTCCTGATTGTCTGAAAAGAATATTACCTCATTGGTTTCTGTGAGACATGTCCTGTCCTAGTCTCTGTAGCTACCAAGTTTCCTGTCTAAATTGTGGATCCTTGTCTTTGTACTGTTCAAAAACCTTGTCCTAGTCTCAGTGGCTGTACACTTCCTTTCCTATTCTCAGTATTGAAATTAGCCAAATGTCCCTGTTCATTTTCTATAATTTGAGTGTTCTAGTCTCAGTTTTTACTAAATCTCAAGTCCAAGTCTTAACAGTTACATAAATATATCTTCTCCTAGTCCCAGTAATGATTTAAATCCATGTCTTTATAGTATGAAAAAGATGTTGTCTAATGTATCCTTATGTGCCCTGTCATAAAACTCCCTTCTCTGGGAATCATCCAAATAAATTGTCCTAGTCTCAGTTGAATTTCCTTTCTTGGTCTCAGTAAAACAATTAACTTATTGTCCCAGTATATTTGATTATGGTTTAATGTCTGAGTCCCAATTGTTAGAAAATTCTCAGGTTCTAGTCTCAGTAGTAGCTCACTCTCAAGTCCTAGTCACAGTAGTTGCAAATTTCCTGTCCTAGTCCCAGTAGTAACATATTTCATTCTCCACTAGTGTAAACAAGAATATCAACCCATTGGTTGTATGAAACATGTCCTGTCCCAGTCTCTTTACACTCTAAACCTCCTCTCTCTGTCCCAGTGCATGCTAAATAATATTGGTTTCCCTTGTCTCAGTATTTTCAAAAAATCTTGTCCTAGTCTCAGTTGTTGCACATTTCATGGCCTGGTCTCAGTATTAAAATTTGCCAATTGTCGCAGTTGGTGTCATTATAACCATCTATTTCTAGTGTCAGTTGTTCCTAACTCTCAAGTCCTAGTCTCAGTAGTTCCATATGTCCTGTCCTAGGTTCTGTAGTCCTTGTCTTTGTATTGTCCAAACATCTTGTCCTAGTCTCAGTGGCTGTATATTTCCTGTCCTAGTCTCAGTATTGAAATAAGCTGATTGTCCCTGTTCATGTCATTATGATTATCTGGCTCTAGTCTGAGTTGTTCCTAACCCTCAAGTCCTAGTCTCAGTAGTTCCATATTTCCTGTCCTAGTCCCAGTAGTAATTTCTTAAATTTACTTCTGGTTTGAAAAGAATATTACCTCATTGTTTCTGTAAGACATGTCCTGTCCTTGTCTCTATAATTTTTAGATTTCCTGTCTTTGTCCCTGTGCATGCTAAATTGATTATCCATGTCTTTGTACAGTCCAAAACCCTCATCCTAGTCTCAGTGGCTGTACATTTCCTGTCCTAGTCTCAGTTTTAAAATAGGTGATTGTCCCAGTTGATGTCATTATAATTATCTGGGTCTAGTCAAAGTTGTTCCTAATCCTCAAGTCCTAGTCTCAGTAGTTCCATATAACCAGTCCTAGTCCCAGTAGTACTATCTTAAATTCACTGATGCTGTGAAAACGTTTTTACCTCATTGGTTTCTATGGGACATGTCCTGTCCTCTGTAGTTAATATATTTCCTGTCTCTGTCCCGGTGCACATTAAATGACTCAACTTTGCCTAATATTGTTCAAATCTCTTGCCCAATTCTCAGTGGCTGTAAATGTCCTGTCTTAGTCTTAATAGTCAATACATTTCCTGTCTTTGTCCCTGTGCATGCTTAAGTGCTAGTCCTTGTCTTTGTATTGTCAATATACCTTGTCCTAGTCTCAGTGGCTGTATATATTTCCTATCCTAGTCTCAGTATTGAACTTAGCTGATTGTCCCAGTCGACATCATTATGACTATCTGGTTCTAATCACAGTTACTCAATATTTTCCAAATGTCTCAGTTGTTGCACGTTTCATGTGCTGGTCCCTGTCCCTACACGTGCTTGCAAAATTACCATAAAATATTTCAGTACTTTCCAAATCTCTTGTCCCAGTTTCGGTGGCTGTACATTTCCTGCCTTAGTCTCAGTATTGAAATTAGCAAACTGTCCCAGTTGATTTTCTATAGTTATAGTGCTCTAGTTACAGTTGTTATTCTCTCAAGTCCTCGTCTTAGCTGTTACATAAACATTTCCTGTCCTAGTCCCAGTAGTAATATAATCAATGTCTTTATGGAATGAAAAGGATGTAGTCTAATTTGTCATTAAATCTCCTGTCCTAGTCTCTGTAGTTACAAAACACCTGTCTCTGTCCCTGTACTTGCTAAATTACTATTTAATGTCTCAGTACTTTCTAAATCTCATTCCTAGTCTAAGTGGCTGTACGTTTCCCTCAGAGTTTCTGTAGTTACTAAATCTCCTGTCTTTGTCCCAGTGCTTACTGTATTGCTAATCCATGTCTTTGTATTGTCCAAATACCTTGTCCTAGTCTCAGTGGTTGTATATTTCCTGTCCTAGTCTCAGTATTGAAATTAGCTGATTGTCCCACTTTACATCATTTTGATTATCTTGTTCTAATCTCAGTTACTCAGTATTTCGCAAATATCTTGTCATAGTCTCAGTGGGTGTATATTTCCTGTCCTAGTCTCTATATCCCTGTGCTTGAAAAATTACCATAAGATGTCTCAGTGCTTTCCAAATCTTTTGTCCTAGTCTCAGTGGCTGTACATTTCCTGTCCTAGTCTCAGTATTGAAATTAGCCAATTGTCCCAGTTGATTTTCTAATATTATTGTGTTCTAGTCTCAGTTGTTACTCTCTCAAGTCCTCGTCTTAGCTGTTACATAAACATTTCCTGTCCTAGTCCCAGTAGTAACATAATGGATGTCTTTACGGTATGAAAAGGATATTGTCTAATTTGTCTTGTCCTATCTCCTGTCCTAGTCTCTGTAATTATTTAAACTGCTGTCTCTGTCCCTGTACTAGCTTAATTATTATTTAATGTCTCAGTACTTTCCAAATCTTTTGTCCTAGTCTCAGTGGCTGTACATTTCCTGTCCTAGTCTCAGTATTAAAATAAGCCAATTGTCCCAGTTGTTTCTCTAAAATTATTGTGTTCTAGTCTCAGTTGTTACTCTCTCAAGTCCTCGTCTTAGCAGTTACATAATCATTTCCTGTTCTAGTCCCAGTAGTTACATAATGGATGTCTTTATGGTATGAAAAGGATAATGTCTAATTTGTCTTGTCCTATCTCCTGTCCTAGTCTCTGTAGTTATTTAAACTGCTGTCTCTGTCCTTGTACTTTCTAATTACTATTTAATGTCTCAGTACTTTCCAAATTGTTTGTCCTAGTCTCAGTGGCTGTACATTTCCTGTCCTAGTCTCAGTATTAAAATAAGCCAATTGTCCCAGTTGTTTCTCTAAAATTATTGTGTTCTAGTCTCAGTTGTTACTCTCTCAAGTCCTCGTCTTAGCAGTTACATAATCATTTCCTGTTCTAGTCCCAGTAGTTACATAATGGATGTCTTTATGGTATGAAAAGGATAATGTCTAATTTGTCTTGTCCTATCTCCTGTCCTAGTCTCTGTAGTTATTTAAACTGCTGTCTCTGTCCTTGTACTTTCTAATTACTATTTAATGTCTCAGTACTTTCCAAATTGTTTGTCCTAGTCTCAGTGACTGTACATTTCCTGTCCTAGTCTCAGTATTGAAATTAGCCAATTGTCCCAGTTGATTTTCTAAAATTATTGTGTTCTAGTCTCAGTTGTTACTCTCTCAAGTCCTCGTCTTAGCTGTTACATAAACATTTCCTGTCCTAGTCCCAGTAGCAACATAATGGATGTCTTTATGGTATGAAAAGAATATTGTCTAATTTGTCTTGTCCTATCTCCTGTCCTAGTCTCTGTAGTTATTTAAACTGCTGTCTCTGTCCCTGTACTTGCTAAATTACTATTTAATGTCTCAGTACTTTCCAAATCTTTTGTCTTAGTCTCAGTGGCTGTACATTTCCTGTCCTAGTCTCAGTATTAAAATAAGCCAATTGTCCCAGTTGATTTTCTAAAATTATTGTGTTCTAGTCTCAGTTGTTACTCTCTCAAGTCCTCGTCTTAGCTGTTACATAAACATTTCCTGTCCTAGTCCCAGTAGTAACATAATGGTTGTCTTTATGGTATGAAAAGGATATTGTCTAATTTGTCTTGTCCTATCTCCTGTCCTAGTCTCTGTAATTATATTAACTGCTGTCTCTGTCCCTGTACTAGCTTAATTATTATTTAATGTCTCAGTACTTTCCAAATCTTTTGTCCTAGTCTCAGTGGCTGTACATTTCCTGTCCTAGTCTCAGTATTAAAATAAGCCAATTGTCCCAGTTGTTTCTCTAAAATTATTGTGTTCTAGTCTCAGTTTTTACTCTCTGAAGTCCTCGTCTTAGCAGTTACATAATCATTTCCTGTTCTAGTCCCAGTAGTAACATAATGGATGTTTTTATGGTATGAAAAGGATAATGTCTAATTTGTCTTGTCCTATCTCCTGTCCTAGTCTCTGCAGTTATTTAAACTGCTGTCTCTGTCCTTGTACTTTCTAATTACTATTTAATGTCTCAGTACTTTCCAAATCTCTTGTCCTAGTCTCAGTGGCTGTACAGTTCCTGTCCTAGTCTCAGTATTGAAATTAGCCAATTGTCCCAGTTGATTTTCTAAAATTATTGTGTTCTAGTCTCAGTTGTTACTCTCTCAAGTCCTCGTCTTAGCTGTTACATAAACATTTCCTGTCCTAGTCCCAGTAGTAACATAATGGATGTCTTTATGGTATGAAAAGAATATTGTCTAATTTGTCTTGTCCTATCTCCTGTCCTAGTCTCTGTAGTTATTTAAACTGCTGTCTCTGTCTCTGTACTTGCTAAATTACTATTTAATGTCTCAGTACTTTCCAAATCTTTTGTCTTAGTCTCAGTGGCTGTACATTTCCTGTCCTAGTCTCAGTATTGAAATCAGCCAATTGTCCCAGTCGATTTTCTAAAATTATTGTGTTATAGTCTCAGTTGTTACTCTCTCAAGTCCTCGGCTTAGCAATTACATAAACATTTCCTGTCCTAGTCCGCGAAGTAAAATAATGGATGTCTTTATCTTTGTCCTAGTCTCTGTAGTTATTTAAACTGCTGTCTCTGTCCCTGTACTTGCTAAATTACTATTTAGTGTCTCAGTTGATTTTCTAAAATTATTGTGTTATAGTCTCAGTTGTTACTCTCTCAAGTCCTCGTCTTAGCAGTTACATAAACATTTCCTGTCCTAGTCCCAGTAGTAACATAATGGATGTGTTTGTGGTATGAAAAGGATATAGTATCTTATTTGTCTTGTCCTATCTCCTGTCCTAGTCTCTGTAGTTATTTAAACTGCTGTCTCTGTCCCTGTACATGTACTTGCTAAATTACTATTTAGTGTCTCAGTACAGGAATTTTTTGTCCTAGTCTCAGTGGCTGTACATTTCCTGTCCTAGTCTCAGTATTGAAATTAGCCAATTGTCCCAGTTGATTTTCTAAAATTATGGTGTTCTAGTCTCAGTTGTTACTTTCTCAAGTCCTCATCTTAGCAGTTACATAAACATTTCCTGTCCTAGTCCCAGTAGTAACATAATGGATGTGTTTGTGGTATGAAAAGGATATTGTCTAATTTGTCTTGTCCTGTCTCCTGTCCTAGTCTCTGTAGTTATATAAACTGTTGTCTCTGTCCCTGTACTTGCTAAATTACTATTTAGTGTCTCAGTACTTTCCAAATTTTTTATCCTAGTCTCAGTGGCTGTACATTTCCTGTCCTAGTCTCAGTATTGAAATTAGCCAATTGTCCCAGTTGTTTTTCTAAAATTATTGTGTTCTAGTCTCAGTTTTTACTCTCTCAATTCCTCGTCTTAGCTGTTACATAAACATTTCCTGCCTAGTCCCAGTAGTAACATAATGGATGTCTTTATGGTATGAAAAGGATATTGTCTAATTTGTCTTGTCCTATCACCTGTCCTAGTCTCTGTAGTTATTTAAACTGCTGTCTCTGTCCCTGTGCTAGCTTAATTATTATTTAATGTCTCAGTACTTTCCAAATCTTTTGTCCTAGTCTCAGTGGCTGTACATTTCCTGTCCCAGTCTCAGTATTAAAATAAGCCAATTGTCCCAGTTGTTTCTCTACAATTACTGTGTTATAGTCTCAGTTTTTACTCTCTCAAGTCCTCGTCTTAGCAGTTACATAATCATTTCCTGTTCTAGTCTCAGTGGTTACATAATGGATGTCTTTATGGTATGAAAAGGATAATGTCTAATTTGTCTTGTCCTATCTCCTGTCCTAGTCTCTGTAGTTATTTAAACTGCTGTCTCTGTCCTTGTACTTTCTAATTACTATTTTATGTCTCAGTACTTTCCAAATCTCTTGTCCTAGTCTCAGTGGCTGTACAGTTCCTGTCCTAGTCTCAGTATTGAAATTAGCCAATTGTCCCAGTTGATTTTCTAAAATTATTGTGTTCTAGTCTCAGTTGTTACTCTCTCAAGTCCTCGTCTTAGCTGTTACATAATCATTTCCTGTCCTAGTCCCAGTAGTAACATAATGGAAGTCTTTATGGTATGAAAAGAATATTGTCTTATTTGTCATGTCCTTTCTTCCTTTCTTCTGTCCTAATCTGTGTAGTTATATAAGCTGCTGTCTCTGACCCTGTACTTGCTAAATTACTATTTGATGTCTCAGTACTTTTCAAATCTTTTGTCCTAGTCTCAGTGGCTGTACATTTCCTGTCCTAGTCTCAGTATTGAAATTAGCCAATTGTCCCAGTTGATTTTCTAAAATTATTGTGTTCTAGTCTCAGTTGTTACTCTCTCAAGTCCTTGTCTTAGCAGTTACATAATCATTTCCTGTCCTAGTCCCAGTAGTAACATAATGGATGTCTTTATGGTATGAAAAGGATATTGTCTAGATTGTCTTGTCCTATCTCCTGTCCTAGTCTCTGTAGTTATTTAAACTGCTCCCTCTGTCACTGTACTTGCTAAATTACAATTTAATGTCTCAGTACTTTCCAAATCTTTTGTCCTAGTCTCAGTGGCTGTACATTTCCTGTCCTAGTCTCAGTATTGAAATTAGTTAATTTTCCCAGTTGTCTTTCTAAAATTGTTGTGTTCTAGTCTCAGTTGTTACTCTCTCATGTCCTCGTCTTAGCAGTTACATAAACATTTCCTGTCCTAGTCCCAGTAGTAACATAATGAATGTCTTTATGGTATGAAAAGGATATTGTCTAATTTGTCTTGTCCTATCTGCTGTCCTAGTCTCTGTAATTATTTAAACTGCTGTCTCTGTCCCTGTACTTGCTAAATTACTATTTAATGTCTCAGTACTTTCCAAATCTCTTGTCCTAGTCTCAGTGGCTGTACATTACCTGTCCTAGTCTGGGTCTTGAAAATAGCCAACTGTCCTGGTTGAATTTAGTTTTAATTGTTACTAATAACTCTAAGTTCTTAGTCTCAGTAGTTGCATATTTCCTGTCCTAGTCCAAGTAGTAACACATTTCATTCCCTGATAGAGTGAAAAAATAACAACACATTAATTGGTTTATGAAATGTCCTGTCCTAGTCTCTGTTTTAACTAAATCCCCTGTCTCTGTCCCTGTGCATGCTAAATTACTAGATTTTGTCTCAGTATTTTTTCATATATCTTGTCTTAGTTGTTGTACATTCCTGTTCTAGTCTCTGTACTAAAAATTCTCAATTGTCCCAGTTTATCTGAATACTAGTCTCAGTATTTACATAGTTATTTCCTGTCCTAGTCTCAGTTAGTATAATCAATTTCTTAATAGTATGAAAGAGATATTGCCCAATTACTCTTTCTGGTATTTGTCCTGACCTAGTCTTTATCGTACTCATCAGGTTATAGTCTCAGTGGTTAGTAATTCCCAAGTCCTAGTCCCGGTAGTAACACATCTCATGTCCTAATATAGTGGGAACATTGCCACATTTGTTTTCTTTAATACCTGCCCTGTCTGTAGTAAAAAAACTCCTTACTCTTTCCCCCTGCTCGTTAAATTCCTAAGCCTTGTCTCCAAAGCAATCATTTGCTAATTGTTGAATAGTTCCTGTGCTAATCTCTGTTCTAAATTTGTTGTCCATATTTGTTCCATCATCATTATCTTGCTCTAGTTTCATTGGTCATTAAAAGCAAGTTCTAGCCCCAGAAGTTCCATATTTCATGTTTTATTCTCTGAAATAAGATACGTTTTTGTCCCTCCATTTTGAAAAGGATACTTTCCCTTGTGTTTTATAATCTATCCTAGTATCTATAGTTGCTAAATTTACTGTCTCTGTCCTAGTACATGTGCTTGCTAAATTGCTAGACATTCTCTCAGCATTTGCCAAGTGTCTTATCCCGTCTTAGTCTCAGTTGTTGCACATTTCCTGTTCTAGTCTCAGAAGTAACTTATCTAACGTCTGTTTAGTATGAACTTAATATTGGCCTATTTGTATTTTTACATATTATGTCCTAGTCTCTGTATTCAATAAATATCCCGTTCCTGTCTCTGTATATGCCCCAGTAATTGCCGATTCTCTTGTCCCAGTATTTTATTGTAGTTATCCTCTCTCCTAATTTCAGTAATAACACACATATTGCCCTTCTTGTATACTAAGATATTTCGTCATCTTTTATTTTTGGTATAATAAATTGTATTCTGTTACATCAATCCTACTTTCAATAGTTGCTAAATCTGTTCCTAGTCTCTGTTGTTGCACAGGTCTTAATATTGACTACATTAATTAACTCATTCGTCTCCATTCCTAGTCCCTTTTGTTGCATATCTCTTGCTAGTCACAGTTAAAGCATATTCATAATATGCTAGGAATCTTGCCTTATTTAATTGTTGTTACATAATATTGTCCTAGTCTCTGCAGTTGCAAAATTTAGTGCTTTCTAAGAGGTTGTTAGCCTTATCCTGTTATCTACTCAACTGTGTTGGATATACTAAATTTCTCTAATTATATTTGCCACATTCATCATTTGAATGCTCTAGCCTACTATAGCTTGTTCTGAAATGCTATGAACACTATTGTTCCTTTCTCTTAGTATTGGACACATACTTATTTCCATGTTCATTAATCATTTGTTTACATATTTACATTAAAATGTGCTTTATTCAGGTGGGGGGGTTCTTAAAACGTGTTCCTTATTTACTCTATATCTGTATAATCATGATAGTTATATGAGCAGATAATCAATTTATCATACCACTAAATATTATTTGTGGCCATTTGTCTGATACAAAGGGATAAAGATGAAGCTTTGTTACTTAATGTTAGACTGTTTAGTATTGTCTTAAAGTACCAATTCCTATAGTTGTATATAGGCCTACCTTCTCTGCTCAGGAATGGTAGTATCTTAAAAGCCTCACACTCGCTTAACCCTGCTGGTGGAGTCACAGAGGGACTCACCAGAAGTCACGCGCAGATATGATCAAAGTAGGAATCTTCTACGTAGGGGAGCAGCCATAAGCCCCACCCTTGTGCTCTCCAATCGCGAGGCTACAGCCAGACTTCACTGGTTTCCTAACTAACTTAAGGATTAATCTGAACCACAATTTAAGAAAAAAGTATTCTATCTTGTTTTTATCCCTAGCAACTGGAAAATGTACAAAATTAAGAATTATCCAAAATACAAATATTTTACTGCTGTTTCTTGGAGATTTACAGATTTCAACAATTCAAATTTAGATAAACTGTACTAATTTTTAAGTGTTGTTGACTGTAGCTACATGGGCGTTGGCTTAAGCTCTAACTGGTTAAGACTGTCATGAACATCAGACTGAGCCATGGGGGCCACTAAAGCGGGTCGTACACACATCAAAGGATGCAGTGCTTGAACTCAGACAAAGATACAACTGTGAAAGCCTAGGCCTGATGACACAGACAGCTGAGTGTATCTTTGTCCTCTGTGCTGTCTTTAAGTAAGGGCTGGAACTGCTAAGACAGAGAAGTAACCACCATGGAGGTTTAAGGCTTAAAGAGGCCACAGCCAACGTTAAAGGCTGACTCTAGGGACCATCTTTAAGGAATGTCTGAGGCCAAGGGAGTTGCTCACAAAGCATTAATACTGCCTCTATCTTTTGGATTTATGTGTAGATATTTGCCTTTCCCAAAGTAATGTCTTCAGAGACAAAGGAGTCAAAGTTATCTTATTGTGGTCTAATATATGATAGGTGGGGCACGTACAATTGTCTAATCTATCTCATACCTCTTTTCCTATCTGATAAAACGGACATTGTTTTAGTAGAACTATAAGTCGACATGGGTCAACTTCAACTATTGTTTGTTTCAAAGTATATATTTGGTTGACTGTTGGTTGATCTTACTAATTCAGAAATAAATTATGTTATATCAAAGAGTATGAGAAATATTATCTGATCTGATCTCATCATACATTTCTATAATATTCTCCCTCAACATTTCATAAATCTAAGCCCTATATCCCATCTAAATTTATTATGTAGTACCTATGAAGTGAATCAAGACTTGTCTTGTCTTTAGTGATAAATGCAATTTCTACTGTCAATATTCAATACCGAAACTAGTGCGAGATATGTCTGAAATCATATGGACATTTCAGGATGAATCAGCTAAGTCTGACAATCCGGGAGTAGTCCTGCACAAATCAGAGTGCCTAATGAGATTACCAGAGGCTCAGAGTAGATCACGTGCAGCCATAATCTGAGGTTTTATCCACAACGACCATCAACTAATCCGTATATGTTGACCTACCCCTTAGGGATGACTGAAAATTATGTGTTATTGGGTCTGATGTGTTCTCTCTCCTCTACCACTATTTCCCCCTAGTGGAATTAGTTGAAACCAAAGTGTCATAAGCACCCTCTATATGATTGTTGATGTACCATTATATTCTACAGAGTTCTGTCTGAAATCCTGTAGTGAGTATAATTCACCTGCCAGCTTTGAGAACGAAAGGTCTTTCAATAAATATAAGGATATAGTTCGTTTCGATATTACCGTACTTTACTAGTAGATTGCACTCGCATTACTCTGTTGCTATTGCAATTTCAAATTGTTATGATTCGTAGGGTTATTATTTCGCAGTTATGAAAAACATTTCAGTCATCGTTACTTTGTACTATTGAGCGATTTCTGGGCAGCATTTGCTTCTATATATGAGTTTAATGATGCATTGGACTGGTTGTGAATGCATAATCTTTTTTAACTTCATATGACATTCTTGTTTTGTGAAATTTGTATACATAAAGAAAAATTTAGATAATTGAACAAATTGTTGGTGCTTCCAGAAATGCCAATGTTTGGTAATATTTCAATATCCAAAGGGATGTTATTTGTTTCAAATTAAAATTTTGGATTATATTTTTTTCTGTTCTTTTTTTATTGAACTTGTTGTGAGTTAAGCTCACTTTCTTTCTGCAATTAGGAGCCTAAAATAAGATCTTATTTTCATGGAAAAAATAGTTGCCAGAACAAGTCAAATGTCTCAAAGTGCGTCACTTGCAAAAGCAGTCCAGCCACCTGGTGTCAAGTCATGTAACTATTTCTGATCCTAAGACCGCTAGTGTCACCTAGTGGATGTTTCAAGAATCACAAATGCAACACGAGAGATTTCCAAGTGCCTGCTCTGCAAAAATGTTATCAAACTGCGAAATATTTTAACCCCTGCATTATAACATGAATGATTCGCATCCAATGTTAATCAGCAGATATCTGAAAATTACATCAACAGTAACAAAATTAATGTTACTGAAATCAAAACTTAAAAACAGTCATTTAATGTTTACCTTGTTACTTTATTGATAATTGCACTTTGAGACATACAATCCTTAATTCTTGAAGTCAGTCACTGAAAAAATAATCATTTATATGCGTCGTCATCTTCTTGACTTGCAGATAAACGTGCATTGATGATAATTCAACAATCGATCAAAATAATTGAAACAAAAATCAATTTCAAAATTTCCGATGCACTTAGAGTGATGAGATTTTGCATTACATGATTATTTCGTCACTATTATAATTGCAGGACTGACTTCTCACAAATTGAATTCGGTTTTGGACAACTACTTTCATGTTCAAAAATATTATTTGTCAAAATATATATACATGTATGTGTGTTTTGTGTAAAAGGCTATGCGCACAAATTACCGCGGCATAGAAGTAACAACGACTGAAATGAATTTCATATTCCGATTACATATTGCTAATAATAACTTTCCGGAATGGCTAGAATTCCTTCAACAAATAAGTCCTGGACAGTGATCAACGTGGTGATGACGTCAATCGAAGTCCGTTTTACAAAAATCATGGGATGATCTTAATCAGTTGATGCGACATCATTAAATATTACTTATAAATATAACTGTCGGCTAACAGTCTGTGATGTCCGTCCGTCTGTGATCTGAAGAGGAATTGCTGGAAACAAAAACAGTCAGACAAACAAAAAAAAAGGTCGCGGTGAGCTTCGATTCGTCATTAAGTTAATTGGGTCCCACCCTTAAAACTGTATTTGGCTTTCCATGTCAGCTAAGAGAGTCAGTCTTAGTCTAGCTGCGGCTATATTTGATGCAGGCCTACCTTTGAAATGGTTTTAACATGCGCGTGAAATGCCAACATGAGTGTGGTGAAAAAACTAAATCAGGGTTTGACTTGTTTGAGGAGCGATTTGCGTCAGAGGCTAAAAAACACAGCCAACCACAAAGGTGGCGGTGGCGCCGCCTAAATGCCAACTCAAGAACTAAAGGCACAGTGGCGACGTGTTGTGGCAAACGGCGGAAGCTGAATCCAGACAAACATCAGGAAATTGAATGCTTCCCCACAATAAGTTGTCTTATAACTTAACAAACGTTATGTTAGAACTTGACATGTTTTAAAATAAAACATTGGAATTTCAAGAAGAAGATTGAAATAATTAGTCATTGCCCATTGATACAATTAAGAATAAATAACTGCAGTCTAGTTATTAGTGAACTATAAATTATTATTCCTTCAAAATATCAACTTTTTTTTTATCTAAACCTCTATATGTTAAATGACTCAGCTATGTTATGAATAGCTTTTTTTTCCCTGTATGTCATATCAGAAAAGACAGTTTCACTGAATGGCAGGCTGTAACTCATTGATATCTCAAAATACTCCCTCAGCAGAACCAGTGTGTTTCTACCAGGTGGGAGGTGGTGGTGGACAATAGTAACACAACTGGTAATTTTCCACTCGATGAGGTTTCCCAGAACCCACTCACGAGCTACACTTCAGCTGAACAGCCCAGGTGTCTCCCACATAATGACGTCAAACTTCCATATTTGGGGATTTTGCCTCCAACAGGATTCCCTTGTTTGGAGATTCCCTCATCGTTCTAATTTTAGCATGGGAGTGTTGTGGGGTGTCTTTAATGAAGGATTTGGGTTTGTTTTATGAGGGTCTCAATGACACTCAAAATTAAGAGGGTTTGAATAACATGGAGCCAAATTAAGCTGTTTTTTCTGGGATGAATCTGAGAAGCATGGCCAAAGAAAAAATCAATGAGCTTTTCTTAGACCACCTACACAAGAATCCACCTCCATAGTTATTAAAGAAAATCTGTCATAGTCACTTCAACAGACCGTACCATTTGTGATATGCTCAATGAGGGTTCTCTATATTCTCACATTGCACGTTTCTTTGTGTTGCCTTACACATTCCTTTGACCATCTCACATTAAAGATTTTCACCCCCTTACTCTTTGCCTTCTCTATTCTATATGGCCCTACCCTTTCTCTCTGACATGTGTATTACTTAGGCCTAGCCCCTAATGACCTTTCCATGCCTCTAGGGGACACGGAGGGCTTACTCTTACTCCTACACCTTGAGTCTTTGTGCGCTGCATGGAGCTCTGTAAGTCTCCTGCCGTGCATTATTAACACCTGAAGGCGACGGAGCAGCTCTCACAGAGGCCCTGAGCAGCTCGCCGCTCGTCACGCCCTCTGGTGAGCAGCTCACACATGTCACTCCCTCTGTGTGAGCTGATTAGGTCTGCTCGTTTGATGTCCTTTCCAACGCTAATGGCTGCACACAGCATTGCCTTCTCACTCTCCCTTTGCATCTTTGCTGACTTTACAGGAGCACAAGATGCTAGAGCTACCAATGAAATCTGTGAAAGGATCTAAAATAGTTGCTTGAGAGCTGCTGGAAACTACTCTGGCAATCTCTATCCTTGATAAAGTGCTCAAAGGGTGCTGCGTTTGAGGTTGGGATAAACATCATGCTGGAGATGATGCTTGTGCCATCCAGTAAAATCTCCCGGAGATTATCTCTGGTGACAATAGGCATTGCCATGGCAACAGGTGGGAATCTGACTAGGGCTGTTAAGGAGGCAGAAGCAGCACTCTCCCCACCCGATGTAAACATCAGGTAATCCCCAGGATTGTCTTTCAGTCCATACACAGCCTTTGCCTTTTGCCATTTAGTTACTAACATAGCTTCCTATAGTAGAAAATACAAGAATCGCTTTCTTTAATAATAACTGAGTTCACAGGGGATTTCATTTGAAATTTATAATAGACATTAGCTCTGTTTTATAAAAAAAAAAAAAAGAAGAAGTAAGGTCTCCCTGTTTTAATCTAGGGCTTCATTGTATGAAAAAAGCCTTACACTATATTTAAATGCTGTCCAGGAATAAACTGTCTTAACATTAGTCCCTAGGAGCGCAGCATTGAAAAAAACAGTCACAGCCCATTTAAATAATCGTCTCTTCAAAGGCCTGCTTGACATGTTCTTCTGCCTGCGCTGATGTTGTCAACAACTCTGACCCACATCTGTGAACCTCTTCACTACAAGTATCTCTCAGCAGAATCAAAGGTGTTCCTCAGGAAATGCCGCCCTGTTCATATTGGATCACCACGATGGGACTGCAGGGGGCTCAAGAGGATTTAGCCTAAAATATTCACCCAGGTTTATTTATATATAATTCCTGCCTAGGGACAAGCTATATATAGAGCCTAACTCCTGCTGATTTTTAAGAGAGTTTCCTTCTAATCTCCAGAAGCTTCTTCTATCATATTACTGCTGGGCAAGCAGGAAGCACATTACATAGAGTTCTTACTTTACTGTGAGGAAAAAGAGAGTTATTCCGAGATTAAATAGACGCAAGATCAAAATGCGGGATTCTTTGTTAAAATTGGAGGAATATTTATCTTTATCTCTTTATATCAGCATTAAAGGCATGCGAAATGCAGGCATTTGCATCATTATTCAGAATCAATTAAACACTTTTGAAATATGGAATATTGCCAATGCTACATGCGGAGTCTGAACACAAAAGATATAATATAGAATGTGTATAATATCTATGCATGGAAAGTCAAAATTGTTTGGGAACTGCAAAATGCACAATTAAGCATGTATATAAAAAGGGAGGTGATTTGGCAGGGGGTGGAGGGTTATTCATATGTTTGGAATGCACCACAAAACGTGTATATAATAGTGCACGGGGCTTTGAATCAGCCGATCTGCTGGCAATATCAATCATAATATATTGCTTAATAACCAATGAAAGACAGTGAGTTATAATATAGATCAGGTAAAAGGTTTTGAGGTAGAAGGAGTTGGAAAACATAATTATTATGGTACCGGTGGTATATTGCCATTCGCAGTACGACTGTTCCAAACCCACCCACCCGCTTCCCCCGGCACTTTGTAAACTCAAAATGATCATAATAAAAAATGCAAATTATCTGAAAGCAAAAACAAGGGGAATACTTACAGGGCAACACGGATTACCTGGAAATGAAGGTGCCAACTAACTGCGCCACATGCAAAGCAAACACCAGCAATAACAACAACAAAACATTCTGTCACAACATTGCGTTTTCTAAAGGGCACTGTTTTAGAAATGGCAAGGGCTAACGCTACTAGCTGTCACCAATTAGAAAAGGTGCAATCAAGAAGAAGCCATGCAATTGGGAAAGGTCGTGCGCATAGTGGCGTAAACAAGGTTTTTTTCCTACAGGGCCTATCGGTGGATCACAGAGTTTCCTAGAAGTTCTACGGCTGCAGCAGCGAAAACAGCTTAGGAAAGGCACTGCCTCTTTTATAATTCAAACTTCCCGGAATGATAACAAGCCCTCCCAGCCTGATGGCAGCCAGACACAATTACAACCTGCAGTCTGAATACTCCCACCTGTCTAATGGGTGGGAGGCAGGGGGCAGCTGGAGGAGTCAGGAGGTGGGGGGAGGCGTGGGAACTCAGCTTTCCTCCAGGAGGAAGTCATCAGCAGCGTCCCCAGCTTTCCTCTATGGTGATGCGAAGCGCCATCTCCCGGCGCAGGTGCACCCTCCTCACCACCCCTCCAGTGTTGACTCTCGCACTGACCATATTTGGTCGTTAGCCAGGGAGGGCTTAGTTCCATTCCTGGCCGCCTCCCTTCATTGGCGCTCACACTACTAGCACGGCCCTGGCTCACGGTTTTAGCCTTGTATCCAGGGAGAGAGAGGTGAGCAGTCCAAGTGCTGCACCGACCAACACTTCCTTGTTTACCTTCTCTTCCCTCATGCATTTTGTTTAACACATGCAGCCAACAAAACATTTGTTTTCCCTGCCGCTCAAAACAAATGCATTCTAGGGCAGTGCAAACACCTATTGTTTGGGTTATAATGAAACAAGAATATTCCAGGAAAGAAACCACTAAAAATTCCATAAGATTAACTTTGAAATTGAGAGAGTTTCCAAATTCCTGTCGATTTTGAAAGTTCTTTTTCGGTGCTTTAAGAATAGTGTTCATTTCATCACTATTTTAGATTAATGGCAATCTTTTGTATCGTAAAAATCCAAATCATTACTTTCCAATTTATATTGGAATATCTTTTTCATAGTATGTTTCACGATATCGATTACTGGACATGTTATGAAAGCTTTAATGCTCGGTCCATACTATGCAACCAAAGCTCCAATTAGGTTCTAATAAAAAAAAACTCACTCTGTGATATCGTGTCTTCAAAGCTGCTATGATTCAAGTAGGAGAGAGGCTAGGGTCATAGGGTTATACTGTATAGGCCAAAGTAACCAGGTAACAGGCTTGCATAGGCCTCTAATTACAGGTAAGCCAATGTTTAGATAACAAGGATGGTATCTAGTCATCTATTTAGTTACTAGATACAGTAAAGCATTGGTCCCTGGACAGAGGTGGTTCCATTGGTTATTTAAAGGAGTGAGCTACTCTGCACAAAGGGTCAAAGGAAAGCCACAGGAATCACAGATGGTCTGCTGAAGTAATTGGCACATTTCTTCAATCGTATAAGATTGAAAAGAAATAGTTTGTGGCCACACGGGATTGCAGTAGCGTGATTAGAAAAGGTAATCACAAAATGGTCCAGTTTAATTAGGATGGGATGAGCGTTTGCCCTACAGCTGCGCAAGAACACTTCCAGGGGGATTAGGTAGTGACATTTAGAATTGGTCTCTAAAATCTCACTTTTCTGAAAGAAGCCATGCCTAATGTCCAGACAGGCTTAAGGCATCACATAAGAAAGCCTAATAAGTCCAGGTAAATTGGGAGTATTAGAGGCTCCAAGTTACAATTAGACTAGTTATCAATCTAATCAAATGATGTCAGACCCAAAACTAACATCTGCATGAAAGAGACTAGGAGTTTGAAAGAATGTCCGAAGTGAACTACTACCCACTAATTCATTCAAATCAAGTACGCATAGCTAGGTTCAAGTCTATGCAGTCCAAAGTCAATGATCAGCTGGCAATTTGCTGAGCTATCATTCTAATGTGCATCAATGTCCCTGAAACCAAATTGTTGATTAGTAGTTATATTATATACAATGTTCCCATGTCCAGTCACGGTACAAGTGATGTAAGTAGAGTTAAGTCGTAGTAGAGTACTGGAGAGTCGGAGGTCACAGGTCGGGAGGAATTGGCTGAAGGAGCAGAGTCCTACCTGTCTGAGGTCTAGTTGAGCCAAGCCCCACTAGGTGACGCGCCGGTGGATCAACAGCCAAGGCTGAATCCTCGACGGAGACCTTGAAATGAAAGCGCAGAGTACAAATAATCTCTCTTTTTTTCCCATCATCAACCATTAAGTTTCTTCATTTAACAATTATATCGTATTCATTGATATTAGGGACATATTAATTGTAGGTACAAGTAAAGAGCTTGTAATTAATTGACATATTATTCATTTTGTCATAGTGACTTTTGGTTTGTGTTTAGGTAAGTGTGTGAAGCTTTTAGAAATAGTTTAGTCTGTATTCATTTATGTAAAAAATGACAGAAGTGTGGTGTCAGTAGAAAAGGATGATATGAACTAATACTTACTATGATTATCTACTTGCTAGCTGCTCCTACAATACCTACCTTCGAGAGCATAATCAAAAGAACCTACAATCTAGAACCACATATCTAATACGTTTAAAGAGTTGGTTGTATTTCATTGGGACATTGGGAAACAACAGGCCAAGGTAGTGGCAGTATTTACAATGGAAGGCAATATGGAGTCAATCAGCAATGTGTAAGAGACGTTGGGCAGGTGTTGTGGCGGCAGGTAAGTGGGGAGGGAAGGAGGAATAGGATCATGAATGAAGTCGGCCTATCCTTATATGGTTAAACCTTCCGTCTGCCTTATAAGGCCATTTCCCAGCCAGCAGTCGCCGCCATCATTCACGAAAAAAGAGGCCCCCTCCCGCCCTTCAGCAATAATTAGCATCCGCTGACAAGGATCAGTAGGCACCTTCAGCTGTTGGATTCACCTGCTTTCCACCTGGGCCCCCCTCCCTCCTCCCTCCCCACGTTTCTCGGTCCGTCTCTGCCTTAGATGGAGTCCCCTTCCGCCGCCCATGACGTCAATGAGAGCTGGCTGCTGATTGGTCGAGCCGTATCCGTGGCGAGCACATCTCGCGCTATTTCGGGAAACTCTCGCGTTGACATTTGGCGGCGGGAGAAGAGGAGAGGAGTCTGTCTCCCCACCGGAAGTCTTTAGGGCGGAGATATCAGTGGTCAGGTGGGAGGCAAGGTGGGATAATTGGAGCTAGGTGGGTGGGGGTGGGGTGGGGGTGGGGATGAGGGATGGGTGGGGCAGGGGAGTGTACCTGACAAACTTGCAAATATGCCGGGGAGGGAAAGGGGGGTCTGGATTGAAAGATAACAATCAAAATGACATGCAGGCAGAAAAACAATACTGACAAGACGAAGTAGAAATGTCATACTCACCTTTCTTACCTGTGTCTAAACTTATTTCTTTTTATATAGATCTACTTCCTGTCCTTTTTAATGATTTACCTGTCTAGATTTAATGCCTGAACGTGATAGGTTATCAACAAATGGAATTTTGAGCATTTCCGGGGATGCATAATTGCGTCATTAGAAATTGCTTATCAAGCGATATGCCTTAACATTTGAATGTGGTGCTTTTTTTGAATTTAGAAAAAGGTGTAAGGGAAATGGGTTCCGTCCGTTACAAGAAGGCCTTATTTAGAAAAGATTACTTCTCTCAGGATGAAATTGCAAATTCAAATTTAGACCGAAATGAGTTGGTGGATAGAACACCTTTTACGGTGCATATTACCATTAATAATTAGGAAAAATAATTTTGTTGGTAATTGAGATTGTCAAATTGTATGGGATTGATTTTGATTAGGTTTACAATTTGATTCTTCTAATCATTATTATTCTACTATTAATGGAACTTTGCCAAAATTCGTGCAATTTGCATTTTTGATCTTCTCTTCGTCTAACTTCAGCTTCTTTTCTTCAGAATCTTCATGACTTCTTCATCTTCTAAGAGCGGGCCTCTTCATCTTCATGTGTTATTTATCTCGATTAAATTACTTTCATAACTAGATTACTATAATATATTTGTCAATATTTTCCTATAATAACTCAGCAAAGAAGTAAATACGATCGTCGTTTGATCAGGAGGAGAAGAGACCTTCTGCTTGATGGAGTAGACTCATGCCCAAATAATGAGCACAAATAAACATCATCTTGCATCATAGTCTGTTTTCCTGTCAATAATTACTTCTTGAGAGCGTCAGTTAACTAGGTTTCGTTTTTTGTTCGTTAGTATTAATTCGATTTCTTTTGCCAGATTAGGAATAATGCATTGCACCTGTCGAGGTGAAATGTTTTATCCCGTGTCCGAAAAGGAAAGGCTGCTGCCATTCTTTTTAAAGGAAACCATACTCATTTCAACACAAAGTCAATATTATGAAGAATAACAAGTTCATAATAGTGACAATGGCTCGTAATGAATAGGAATGCCGTCATGTCATGAGGCTTATTGCAAACTTTCGTTTTCAGTTTTGTCAGTTTTCCGTAATCTGCTTTTGGTCAGTGCCTCTTGGACTTCAAGTTTTCTTTTTTTCAGTCTTCATTTCATGTCAGGTTTTCGTCAGGTTTTGCCATCTTCTTGACAAAGTTTTCAGCCATTTTCAGGCTTCCAATTAATCAATGACTCTCTATCTTCTATAGGCCTTCTTCATTTCTATCTTTGGCCTTTCCCTATATATCTACTGCTTCGTTTTGGCTTCATCTCTCTTTTAAAGGATGTGAGATCTTATTTGGCCTTCCCTTCAAGAATTTCAAGTGGCCTATCCGGATCTACAGAGCCTTTTTAACATTTTCCAAGCCCTTTTCGACCTTCTGAGGTCCTCTAAATCTTCATGACCATTTTTCTGATCGTTTCAGCCTTCTTCAAATCTTCATGGCTTTTCAGATCTCTTTGGTCTTTCTATTCTTCATGGCTTCTCTACCACCTTCAAGTTGTTCAAGGTTTCTTCATTCACCTTCATACTTTTAGGTTTTGGCAGCCTTCTAAGTCTTCAAGTTTCTGAGTCATTGATTTCTATATCTTCAAGTTTTCAGTATCTTCAAGTTTTCAGTTTCTTCAAGATTTCATGTCTTCAAGTTTTCATGTCTTCAAGTTTTCAAGTTTTCATGTCTTCAAGTTTTCAAGTTTTCATGTCTTCAAGTTTTCAAGTCTTCAAGTTTTCAGGGTCTTCAGGGTCTTCAGTCAAAGGAGAGGACAGAGTGGGTTCTGGGGGTTTCCAATCTTCAATATCTTCTTCATTATGCCATTTGCCATTAACCATTACCAATTACTGTTACCATTAACTTTACCATTACAATTACCATTACATATTACCATTAACCATTACGTACTTACCACCATGATAAGAAATCAGAAATATGAAGTAGATTCTTAGATATTGATACTGATATTCGAGAATAATTGAGATAATATTGGAAATTCGTTTCATTACATAAGGGGAGGGGAAGGAAGGGTTGGAGTCATATATGTCATGTTATTTGTCATTTATTATAGTATAAATATTTGCATACGCATTAAAATTGCATATGTCATCTCTTTCTTTTCAATCGATATGTCATAGATATCGTCTCTCTTTGGTATCACATTGTTTGTATCTCATTGTCATTGAGTATACGTCAGTGTTAATGATGACTTCATTAACAAGGATTTGTAGAGTGTCCATCACCCCAGCAAAGCTCTGCTCTACTGGGGCATGGCACCTAACACTAATGATGAGAGTTAGTACTCCATCTACAAGTTATAGTTATATAGTTGTAGGCAGTCAAGCTGGTTATATATCTCGTGCGGCCACCAGGGCGCGCTACGAAAGTCTGTGAGTATATATATTTGCAGATATATGCAGTCTATATATATATAGTAAGTCTTTGAAGTTCACGATATATAGCACGATATTCAATTGAGTGTACTAGATACTTAAACTGTAACTGAATCATATCAAAACGGTCATTAAACTCAAATCTAAACTTAAAGTTAAACACTCAGATAGAATAGAATGTCTCTGATTTTTCATTCTTCATTTTTCATGTCTTCATGTCTTCATCAGAGCTTCATAGAACTTCAGGTTTTCTAAGGGGGCAGTCTATTCAGTGATGGATCTTCATGTCTTCATGAGATGGTGCTTTCACACCGTCATAACGTAGAGCAGTTAGTCTTCAGGCAGTAAGTCTCGTAAGCTAGTCTCGTTGGTATACGTAAGTCACGTGTTCATCGGTCGAAGGTCAACCACTGGCCGACCTTGACCTTGGCTCACTCACCCTCTTCTTAACAGAAGGGCTGTGCTAAGCGTCTCTGGATGTTTTTCGTGTTTTTCTTTCTTCATTTGCTTCTGCTGTCATGAAGCACGTCATTTTCTAGGGAGTTGAGTGGTTCAGTTCATAAGGGGGAGTTTTTCAGGGGGAGTTTGCAAAGTCTATATGCAAGAATACTGGGGGTATTGTCCCACAACGGAGAACTTCTGACGTCACAATAAGTAGAAGACGCCGTGGAGTCAGGCCTGCTGACGTCGCACAGGCTGAACTGAATGAAATTAAGATTAAGTCCTCGAGATATTTCTTCAGCGAGGGGTTGTCCACTATTCCAACACTCAAACCACTTCGACAACATCTTCTTGATCAGACTGATCAGAACGTCACTTGGGGGATTGAGGTGGTCTAACTTGGTACGACACACCCACAACGTCACTTCAAGCAGTCTCAGTGGTTCAATAGAACTCAAATCATGTTGATAATCAACAACGTCACAATACTGAAGCTAGTCTTCGCTTGGCGTCTTCAAACTGGTAGTGTGTATGATAAATATGTACACTATGTATAGTCTATGTATAAGTCCTTGACTGTAGGGACTGTGGGTAATAAAATCGCGTTTTTCTGCACTAGGCAGTCAGTCAGTCTTTTTGGTATATACAATGCAATAGATGGTTATGTACAGATGATGAGGTTTTGGTCGTAAGCAGGGGGGTTGATTGCTTCGTTTTGTGCAATGCAAGTAAGGCAGCTCATTTGTAATCTTCTTTTTTCTCCATTCCGTTCCCTTATCATGGGGATAAATTTAACTTTCAGTGCCTTCTTCCTGCAGAGTGTCACATGTTCTGTGCGCATGCTCGGTAGCATGGCGATCACAGACAACCACATCCGGGTCAGGGCCGTGACCCTTGACCCAGCAATCACGTGACACCTCCCCATCCTGCAGCGCGTCGGGATCCAGTATGAAGTACTGCGGTACCTCACTTCCGCTTCCGCTCCTGGCGTCCCCCGGGCGGTGGCGGGCCGACCGGGGGTGCGTTCCGCACACATACCCTCCGCCATAGTGGGCATGCGTTTGCGGCTTTCCCGCCGCGTAACAACTGCGCACGCGCAGGTTACGCGCTAGGCTTCCGGTTCCGGTACCGAAGCCGTAGACGAAGCGCTGGTCGACGCGTCGGATTAGGGCCTTCTCCAGCGTCCCATGGACCGTGGGAAACTGGAACTCTTCCACGTAGGCATACTCGTTCTCCATATCACCGTGGCGTGCGCACACTTCGGTATGCGGACAGGCCGTGCTGGTAGTCAATACTGACTCGGTATTTAGGGGGACAGCCGACTGGTACGGCGAGGAAGGTAAGGATTTACACTTCTTCTCCGTTGAACATGGGCTGGTGGGGGTCGTCGAGGGGCCTGATGCTGCAGCCACGGTTATCTTTGTCGGTGAGCGCCTGCTGCTGTACGACCTGCAAGACACACAAGGGGAACACTCCATGATACCTGGGTCTAAGGCGCAAAAGTCCAAATTCAAATTCTCAAAGTCCAAAAGTTTTTAGAATGATTATTAAATCTTGTAAAAATTCAAATATGTTTGGTCATGTGAAATATTTCCGAAATATCAAATCAATTTTGGAAAATTATCTGAGTAAAATTTGTAAGAAAAACTAAATTTATGTTTATCAAAAATGTAAAGTGTGATTCAAGTTGAGTTACATCTTATATTAAGTCTTAGTTTACATTCATATTTCAAAAGTTTATAACTACAATTCACAAAACAAGAGTGGATAGTTTGAGGATTACAGAGTCACAAAACGGTCTAATATTCATCATACAGCAGTACAGCATCAGTTGGATGTCCATTTATGGATAATACATTATGGGTTACGATTACACTGATATAAGTCACGATACATTGTCTAGGTTGGAAACTTACACAATACGACAGAATGATGGATACTGATCTTGAAACAGAGACACAATGCCTTGTCTACTGGTCAAAGGATGAGCCCCACCACCTCTCACTTAATCCAGACACCTCCCAGCTGCCCTGCCACAGCCAAACCGGATTATCAGGCTGCTGGAGCAGTGGAGGGAGGGATTAAGAGGGTGAAGGGCATGGACGACTTGATAGATTAACCCCAATGAGAACACGACACCCAGGGGAGTAAGATCATTCTCCCCTCACAGTCCCAGAGCCAGCACAACCCCTGATCCCCGTGTGGGATGGCAGGGTGAGTGGGTGGGTGGAAGGGAAAATGTGATTGGAGACTGTTATTGCCTCAGTGAGGAGGGAGGCAATGGAGAGTGGAATGGAGGGAGGAATGGAGTGAGGAGTCACAAAAGAACCTTTATATACCGTATATTCAAGGTTGAGTTGTCAGTGAGAATATATAGTTGGGTTAAATATATATAATATGTAGGGTCACAAAACACTTGTTCATCATCACAAAACAGTATAGGGAGGTTAGGACATTTGGACACAAAAAGGATTGGATTTGTATAGGATTTACTCCTTTTTTCAGTAGGTTCAAACAACCACCCAGGCAGTGGTGTGTTGAAAGTGGTAGTAGTGGAGGACTGTAGAGGTGCAGGCAGGCACAGTTACGAATATTTTCATCACTACAAAAACGTATACATTTTCAAAAGACACCATCAAATTTGGAAACATTGTTTCATGAGACAGGGTTGAATTTTTCTCTCTCTCTTACCTGGTAGAGGTTAGTAGGGGGTCTGTTAGATGGGTTTTTCTGGTTCTTGTTGTTCTCAGACCAGACTTGGAAAGTGATAACGTAGGGGGACTCTTTCGGGTTGGTCGGGTTAGTCTTTGTGGGGTTGGCCTGGTTGACCTCCTTCAATTTCTTATTGGTTCTGCAAAAACACCCAGATATCGACCGTTCTAGTTTTGCTCGTTTTCTTCATGTGTCAAGTGTTGGGCATGTCAATATCCCCTTGGGCATTATAACACTTAAATGGTATTGTATGGCCGAGATGCCCTCCCACAAGATCCCCAGGGAACCATATTGTATACCACCTTTTGTTGAAAAAAACCCACACATCTCTGATTCGAAATTGTAGTAAACCAATATACATAAGCAAATAAGTTATAAGCAAACAATGTTAAAGCTTAAATAGTAAGCAAAGCAAGCTACGGGTTATCTTAAAATCCTTAAGCAAAAAATCAATAAGCAAGCGATGTCAAGTTCCTTATAAATAGGCGTATACATACATAAATAAAGCTACTAGAAAATCAATGCCCATAAACTAGCCCCAAATAGGTTATGAATGTAATCATTTGCCCTCCCCAAAAGGCCCTATTGGTTATATGATGGGACGCTTACCTCTTGAGGCAGAGCAGGCCGAGGACAAGAACGACCAGTCCGACCAACAGGGCAACGGCAACGACGATGAGCACTGAGGATCCGTGGGGAAGGGTTCCAAGACGGAGCAGGCTAGGCTCGTCATTCTCTGCAAAACACGATCAAAAACATTCGGTTATTTCTACGGTCTACTGATAGTCTATAGCAAGAAAAAAAGAAAAAGTAGTAGTAGCAATGGGGTTGGTGTACAGGACTGCCTCAGGGGGTTGCTGGGATAAATTTACAGAGTGCCCCCTTATAGAATGAGATACCAAAGTAATAGTCAATTTGTAGCTGCTGTCAACGCGATTAAAAGGAGACTGCGGGGAGGTGAGTTTGGTACGCCGTGGTTAGCCCGCAGGCAGTGGTTGGGGGTTATTGGTGGTAGAGGCGGCGGTGGGCAAGGGCCCTGCAGTTAATTTGACCTGTCTTCACTCAATGCTCTATCTATTTTACTGAGGCCGCCCGCCCCGACCCTCCCCTCTGGCCGATCCCTGGGCTCTACAGCCTCCAGCCTGACACGTTCCATTATGTCGGGACCAACCTCCACCTATACACAACCGCGAAAATTAACCCAGCCGCCAAAATAAAAATGTAAATATCCCGCCAAAGGAACACCGGCACAAACTTTTCATGATCGTGTCAGGAAATACAACGAATCAACTAATGATATTTGCAATGCTGTGAAAGGTTCATTTTAGAGTAAATGTTTCCCCATGGAATGTTTTTATTTTTCGCGTGTCGCAAAATTGTGCAACGCGCAGCGGCGTGGGCCGCGAGCTGAGGCCTTCATCAATTTCCCGCCAAAATCTAATTGTCTGCTGCCACACGTGCCTTCCATCTCCGCACGTGGGACCCTCACCCTACCGGAAACTGACACATTTTTGCTCCCCGAGTATATCTTATGTCTTTCCCTTTTAACCCTCCTTTCAATTTACTTTATTTTGTCAGACACTAACCAGAGAGCACATGATAAATGCATCATGTCCGTTGTCATAAAAATCCCCAGTCTTTCAGAGCATGGTTAAAAGCGTTTTAGACCTGGCGTTCTATCGAATTTCAAGGGCATTATGCCTTAAAGGTTCCGGTGGGAATGCATTTGACAATGGATGCCATAGATACCCATTGTTTCCTGTTGGCTTAGGGCACTTTAAGGAGAACCCATCTTTCCCCTACTAAAAGATGCATCTATCATTTGTTACTAGGGTTACCCTGTCTGTTCAAACGAACCCTAGTAGGTATGTTGTTGACCTACATTAGGAAATGCCACCACCTAAATGGAAACCCAGTGTAGGCTTTCCCATGCCAGCACATATCCCACCTTTAGGTATAATAGTTTAAGATAAAACCCGTGAAGATTTGCAAGATATTAAAGGGGATTTTAAATAAATGAATCTAGGGCCTTTAGCCTTGAAAATTCAAAATAATTTTGAGATAATGAAATTTTATCCAGGCAGATTGTTAGGTAATCTATGTTAGGTAGGTAAGGTTAGGTAGGTACATGTTTGGTAAACTTACCGATGGTGCAGTTGCCCTTAGGTCCGACCCACTCTCCAGCCTGGCACGTCAGCCTCCAGGCGTGGTCGGGCTCGCTGTTGCATCCCATGGTCATGACATTGCCCTCCCGCTCGACCCATCCCTCGAGAGGAGGAGTCACATCGGGGCAGCCAACAGCTGGAGAAGATAAGAGAGTCACACGTTAATCATTGAGCAGATGGTAATAAACACAGGTAACACAAGGTGAGCAGCTCAAAGTGGGTATATTGGAAGCCATGAGCTGCTCTTGGTGGGTAGTGAATGCAATGAGTGGTTGCTCTAGGTGGCGAGTGTCACTGGTGGGGTGGTCGTAAAGTGGCGACTTTGTGAGAAAAGACATGAATAATTTGTCTGATCGGTCGGGGGTAATTGAGATCCAGTGGGGAGGGTGAGGGATGGAGTGGGGAGGGGAGGGTCGCTTTAAGTGATGTAAAGGGTCAGGCTTCATGACCCCCGCCGGACGTATAAGGGACTGAGGGCCGCGTCGGGCCGGTGGTCCGCAGGGACCACTGGCCCGGCTCGGGCAGGAGGGGTCTGGGGGAAAATCATCTCACATTCCCCATCCATTTACCACCGCTGTCCCACCAAAGACAGATCGCCAGTGTTACCACACCAATAGAATTGCAAATACAACAGCTGTGTATATATGGGTATACAAAGGGGAGAATACTCCCAGGCAATGCTTTCAAAGAGCAGCTCTGTTGCTCAAAAAGCGAGCTGCTCGTTTGATCAATTGGGCGAGAAGCTCGATCTTTGACTTGGTTATTCAGAGGCAATCGCTCGGAGAAGGTGATCATGATTCTCTATCATTATGCCATTGCATGACTTGATCACTTTGCTAGTGTCCCCAATTGCATGAGGGCAGGAGGGGATGGAGGAGGAGGCATTGCCTCGCCTCATTTTGAGGTCAATTACTTCGATCAAATCGAGCTGGCATCTGAGAGTTATCCCTACTTCCGTACCTAGACATTGACGCATTGATTGGAGGGCTAGTAAGGAGGGTTAGCGAGGTGCACTGGTTCCCTACATTAGTCACTAAGCCTACTGTTCATTCCGCTGGCTACCAGCTCTGATAATCTCGCGTTGAGTGTCACGTGGCACCAGGCATCATTATGCCATGGCATGTCCCAAATGGAGGACCACTGATACCCCCAATTCCACGGTCTACGCCTGGCTTTTGTCCAAAGGACAACCACCACCCCCTTCCCTTCAATATCCGCACCCCCCAAAACTCACATTGTATCAATACAAAGGCTTTTCTCATTTGCGCCTAAAAAGCAATCTATCAAAAACTCCAAAAAGCCTAGGACCAACACATGTATTGCTTGCTAGGCTAGAGCTCCCTGATTTGAATTCCTGCCATGCTTAAGGTTTCTATCCCGCCAAGACCCCTCGAAGTCGGCATGATTTTTGTAATTGGCGGCGGGGGTATTTGTGTAATGAATACACAAAAGCCGTTAATGTCCGAGTCCCCCCACGTCCTGGATAATTGGACGCCCATTCCCAGCTATCCCTCACGTCTCGGCGCCATGACACCGGAAGTGAGATGACGTATCTACAGCCGGGACTTCCAATTGGTTTCATTTGTGCCCCGAAGCGAGCAAATTTAATTTCCGCTGGCCCGCCTGTATATTACAAGCCCGTATTTACCCGAGGGGGGCAGCCAAGGGCCTAAGGCCCCTTCTCCGCTCATGCCACGGCGATGAACATTTGTGTATGGGACGCGTCGGAAGGAGCAATCTATTGCATGTCTCCTCCAGCAAGCCCAAAAAGACCCTGCCCTTTCTCAATAGCCGCTCACGCTATCCTCCCAAGCTGTACCCCTTGGCTGCAATAACTTCTGTCGTCCGCATTACCACAAAGCCAAGGGGCTCCAGCAATGGGCTTAATATTTCACCCCCAGATGAATGTTAAGAGATTAGATTGTAGAATCTGCTTCCCCCCTTCATTGTCATTTCCAAATGTGGTCTTGCTATTGCTGGAGCAGTAGATTAAGTCGCCACTCCCTCCCCCCCCTCCTTCCTTCCCCCCAAAGATGGTAAAACTTTCTATTGGCAACTTTGAGAAGTTTGTGATTAAGCACCCTCTATCTCTTTGCATTTTACGTCCGGGATTTTTAGCCTTTCTGAGTAGAATTTCCAGATCTTAATTAGAGATACACTATCAGTTGCCCCTCTTGTGTTGCTCCATAACTAATGCAATGCCCTTGAATCTCTTCTTATCCCCTTACGCTCGCCTTCTAAGAAGCCGTATCAGATATCTCTGTTTTGATCAAACCTCTGGGAAGCCAGAGGCACTACCTAGTGCAAACACAGTGAGTGTCTCCAAACACAACCTGCTTGTGAGCTGCTCTCTCCTGAATTGCTCAAAGTGAAAGAACACAATGCATACTGGCCCAATTGATGTCATTTGATTTCTAAAGATCAAAAAAGGGACAACTCCCAGGTATCTGTTAACCGTTCAAACACAGGGAAGCGTTTGAAAGGACGTTATTTTAAAACAACAAACACGGCGGTTCCCCCAAACAATGTTCAGCTCAGAGCTGCTCGGAGCAGCTCGCGTCAGCTCGTTTGGGACTTTACGCTCAGTTAATGGCTCATGCATTTTAGATGGGGTGTCTTGCTAGAGATTAGTTTAAATTGAATGATGACGAAAGCTTGAGTAATGGTCTTCCACTCCTTCACGTCTAATTACTGCTTCATCGGCCTTTCTTTGATTCCTTGGGCTTCATCTAAAATATGATCTCCTTTCCAGCAATAGACATTTCAAATTCTAATCAAATTTCAAAAGTCAAATCAAAATTGCAATGAGATCAGCCTGAAAGACGCTGTTTGGGTGAGCCAGCCATGTTTGTTTGGAAAACATAATCTTAAATCTTAATGCATTGGGTTGAGTATTTGACTGGGTACTTACGTTCGAACTGGAGAAGGTACTGGCGGTGGACACGCTTGGCGTTGATGAGACGGACCTCGACTACGTTGGAGGTGGAGATGTAGACGGGTCCGTGCCTGTGCTGACCTCCGCACACTGTGATGCTACGGGTGGAGTCACGCTCCTGGAGAAAACAAGGAATAAACACCATTAATCACGGTCAAAATCACCATAAATCATTGTCGAAATCACCATTAATCATTTGAAAATAATGGATTTTATTTCTATTTTATTTTCTGTTTGTTCACAGAAGAGGTGTTTTCATTTAGTCAGCTTTAATTGTTAAAGTACAGAAAATGCTGATTGAGCATATTTAGTTGATTAAGTGCAGGTAATGGATCAATGCCTACCTTGATGATGGCGTAGACGTGGCAGTGGTGCTTGGAGGCGACTGGGTAGGTGATGGTGCCGTTGTGGACATGGGCCCCCAGGCTGAAGTCCCAGAGGGTGATGTTGATCTTCTGGCCAGTCTTGGCCGTCAGCAGCCAGGGGGTTGAGGCCGAGCCACACTTGGTCTGGTCAGTCACCATGGAGGACAGGTAGCCGCTAGAGCTCTTGGGCTTGACGTATTCGGTGTGTTTGCATTCCCGAGCCGCGGGCTTGACCACTGAAAAATTCACAAGGTGTTGGGGGTGAGTTAGGTGTGTGTGTCTGGGGGGTGAGGTATTGATGTTAGGAGGGATTGAGTGCTTGCTTGGTGTCGGGGACTCTATCTGCATGATGGGAGGTGGTGGGAGTGGTGGGGGGTCTATTGGAAGGTGAGTGACAGGGAGTGGTTGGGTGCTGATTGAGAACGCCGCTGTAATCATACCCACCGACCCCTCCCCGCCTCAAGCATACAGCGAGCTGCTCCCCTCACCACAGGGGAACTGCTCGGAACTGCTCACGCTCACATCAAGCATATTACACCCGCCGCCACTATCCAGGTTCACCAAGTACCCTTTGTTATCACCCTGCGACTCGTGTTTCCCCTGATAATAACATGGCGCATTGGTGTGGAAATATCGCTATAAGGCAACACCTCTGTGAGACCAGCGAATAAGAGTAATATTTGCCAATGGGAATGGGGCTTTAACTGATATGTTGATTTTGATCTATCTACCTTAAAGCTTCCCCCTTACATGTTCGGTTAGCTTCCCTCGTTAAGAACCCGCCTCAGACTGATCCCGTGCCAAATACTTTACTTTGATCCAGGATAGATTCCCATGATCAATATCCTTGATTCGAGCTCATCTTCTCATTGGGCTTATTTGTAGGGGGCCTAATGACCAATCCTTTGCTACGAGTCATTAACGCAACCCCAAAATGATTGATCCTTTTACCTGCCAGACTTGAGGCGTGCTCCAAACTACCTGTTTCCCCTAACCAGACTTAAAGAACCCCTTGCCAAGAAATAAAAAGGGACCAGAATTCTGGTGTTTTTTGGGGTTGTTTTTCTACTGGAAATGTTTCAATCCTGAATTAAACCCCTGGGAATTTTGGAAAATATTCGGAATGAGACTAAAATTAAGATTTGAATGGAATGTAAAGATCTATGAAATTATACTTTTTTTCTAGGAAATATATTTCTAAATAGGATGGAATAGATGCTTACCTTTGATGCAGTCGTAGCTGGCGCGGAGGTACCTGCGGAGGTCCTCGGGGCAGGGGTTGGCCTTGTCGAACACCTTATCGGGGATGCTGATCTCGCACTCCTGGCGGCCTGAGCAACGCGCATCGGCCAGGGACAGCACGTTGGCATAGCAGCCCACGTAGCCGTAGTCGCGCTTGACGCAGCGGCCACTCTGCATACGGCCGTACTCGGCCACACGCATCACGACCACCTCGTCAGCGGCGCACTTGGCACGGAATGTCTGCCACTGGCAGAATTCGTTGATAACTGCAAGACACAAAGGGGAAAACGGTTTTGAGCTATTGTGGCAATACTGACTTTTTTGGTGTAATTAAATGGGTTTTAATTGGAGATTTGCAATGATGTCTGTGAAGTGCATTGTGTTGTTTTCGAATCGGTTGCCCTTGTAATGCTGGGAAATGTATATACTTTGCTCCTGTCTAGTTTGAGTGTAATCAATGTAGCCCATCTTCTAATGCTATCATTATCGGCTATGCTTTTCCACTGCTCATCTGGATGCTTTTATCTTCTACTGTTGCCCCCGCCCATCTAGTATCGTTGTTATCTATGTGATGTGCATGGCCGGAATGTTTGCTAATGCACGACAAATGCCTCTCCAACTCACATTGTATTGTCCCTTCACTAAAGGTACTGCCCTATTACATTAGAGTAATTGCTGAGCAGAAGTCGAGTGGCTCAGGTCTCAGAGAGCAGCTCGTCCCGTTAAAGCCTACGGGTAATGGCTGCTATTTATAGCAACGCTACATCAGACCATACGTAATTACACATCTACCATGGGGAGAGGGATCGCGTCGTGCTATGCCCGATTAGCCCCACCCAGAGATAGAAACCTTTGCGAGTTACTCCTTCCCTTAGGTGAGCTGCTCACATCGATAAACCACCCCATACCAATTCCTCTTACAAAAAGAAGCCAGTAATTGGATTTTCTCTCCATTAAAGCCAGCCGGAGGGGAAAAAGCACCACAGGTTCTTAAATAATGTTATTCCAATAAGGGATTACTAATTTTGGACTTCAATTTTGTCTGAGCAGTCTTTTTTTTTTACAGCGAAAGGGGATTTTTTTTGCGGACACCTGCAGTGCCTTATTAGTTCAAGGAAAGGTGTTCCTTATCACCTGTCACTGATAGACAGGTAACCAGACAGCCGCCGGAGACAGCCTTCTGAAGATAAGGTCGTGGCCGTATATACAACACCTTTAATTAACGTAGATAAGAGAGGAAATTAAAGAGCATATTTTAAAGGGAAACTCCCCTGGGGCATCTTACCGAATGCAATGTTTCTACTTTTAACTTTGAAGCCAAAGCCAAATGAGAAAACGTTCGATTGGGGATGTTTTTGTATTATGAAATAGCGCTGGCAGGGAGGGATGTTATGGTTTCGGTTTTCACAAGGGGTGGGTGCTTACAAGAGGCGGCATTTTGACGTGGAGAGGCGGTGTATGGTAGAGATCGATCATGTTGTCAGGTAGGCTGTAACATGCCTCGTCACATGCCGCTTCTCCACCACAAGCCCGCCCCTGAATATTCTAATTAACGACCCTCTCCTCCTTATACACTTCAATTTGCAACTCCAGGACATCATTAAACCTCCTAAAACAAACACAATACAATGTACATATTATGCTGGAACCATATGCATATAATCAATAATGATTACATAATTATAGGATACCAATATGCAACTATCTATATACACACACATGTATACGAGAATATACAGGTTATTGTATTATACCCAGTTACGTCGTAAGCTTCTTTCTTCGGTCACAGTCGGGGTATTTTCTGTTTTTCTTTTTTCTTTTCTTACAGGATCTTCTAGGACAGGATCTTCTTTACAGGGATGGTGTGTCATAGTTGGGAATGGAAGGACAAGGGAGTGAATCAGTCGACTTGCTGGCAGGTCGTTTTTCACGGGGTGCCACCGGCAGATGGCAGGACTAGTTAAAAGGTGTCCGTACTTGGCCCCCACTCTGCCCCGCTTACTTCCCGTTCACTGCGCATGCGCGCATCAGCGTCCCAATATGGCGGCTGCTGCCAGAAGAACTCCACCCAACCACCCACCCTGAGTCTGCCCAGTGGTTGTATCATAAATCAGACACCAACAGCAAGACGTCATTGTCAATCTCATGCAATTTTGATCAGCTTATGCTGTGTGGAGATAATTTCGGAATTTTGAAGTAATTAATGCTCTTTGTTTGAACCACCGGTGAATAATTGTAGTGTTTTCAGAAAGGGCTCCAATTAAACACCGCTTCTAGTCACTTCATCAGCGCCTTGCAGGAAGCCATTTACACCAATTAACTAATAATACCGCCAAGAAGTGGTGAGAGATGGAAAACCAACTGATGGATTATTTCCCTTAGCGCAAAAGGTCTGGATTCTATTCGCAGGTTTGGTGTGGGAAGGCAGGTGGTTTTCTATGATGGATTCTAGCTGAGGTCTTACTGTTGGCGTTTTTCTGCTCAAACCACCTGTGAGTGGTGAGTCGTAAGGAGCGAATATGAGCAATTCAGAAAGGACCCCAAGCCCTAAGTAGGATCATGTCAATGTTGGTCCCTTACAGGGGTGAATTTCCACCCACTAAATCTCCCGCCCACGTCCCCCACTACAAGCTGCATTAGTGACTTAATGACCCTAACCGCTGAGATCTGTGAGATTTTATGCCCAGTTCCCACCGTTGAAACATAAGGTTCGAAAGGTTAGCTGTTTTTAGAGAAAATCTGTTACCCAAATGTCACCCTCTTTTTGAAAAATCACCAAAAAGGTCAAAGCAGAATTTTTGGAACGGTCAAAGACGTTTTTCATAAGCCAGTTGCTTTTTGAATAAATTCATTTTGCTGGAATAAGCGACAGAAGTAGAGGGTAATATATTGACCCAAATGTAGTTATATCGATTGCATTACTTTTTATGGTGGAACTTTGGAAGGGGCAGAACATAAAGTGAAGTGTGTTGGTTTTGGTCAGTTTCCGGTGCATGCGGCGCATATTGCTCGCTTGAGTTGGTTGACCTGCTCGGTGAGCAACTCTTGGTACCGACTCCTTCCGCTCGTTTTCCCCCTAGCCCATCCTACACATGTCCAAAGGTCGCCAGCCCAGCAGGACATCCCAACACAGATGGCCAAAGAGGTAGTCTTTTGCGAAAGCTTCTTTTTGAAGTGGAGAAAAAAAGTAGGATACTGATTTTTTGAGGGTAAGATCTTAGAGGGGATTTGCCTTTTGCGGAGCGGAGGCGGATGACCTTGTGCAGTGAGGTGGGTAGAGGGCGAGCTCGGGGGTTTTACGCTGCACTGCCTGGGGCAAATAGCAGTAACAGATATGTTGCCGTCTTCCAACAGAGAAGAGCTCAGACCGCTAGCACTCACCCCCTCCCACTCTCCCAGGACCCCCCCCCCCAGACCAATACAGTTCCCAGTCTGTTCTTCCACCAATACTTTAATCAACGGACTGGAGGCCCAAGGAGTAATCAGTTGGAGTCAGCCATGTTGGTTCCCAGCCGCCGTTATTGATGTAACAGTAATTTCCCCCAGCCCTTTGGTTCCCCCGAAAAAGCTCCCCTTAGCCCCTTCCCGACCCAGGCCGACCGCTCTGTGGCCGGATTTGCTGTCGGTACACCGCCCCCAAAGAGCCACTGCCACCTCCTCCTCCCAACCCAATGTCCAGTTGATAATTTTCACCGGGGACTAAGCCGTGTTTACACAATGCCGACCGCCGATACATTAGCCATTCCGCCCGATCGGCCACGACCGACGCCCGACCCCCACTAGCCGTGTTCAGACGAGCACACATCCCGCTCCCCGGGACCCCTCCCTTTAAAGTGTTTGCAGATTGCCTTACAGAGCGGATAATCAACTCCACATGGCAAGAGGGGAGCCATTCTGTCCTCCAAGTCCCCTGATTCCAATACAAAGTCCCCCCTTTGGAGAGCGCCGAATAGGGTGACTTTAGCATTGTTACTAGAAGACGTTAAAGGGGGAATGGCCCCTCTGGGTCAATTCGCAAGGTCATAAGGGCTTTGGATGAGGTCTTAAGAAGGGGATTGCCAAGCCTTATCGGGGTGGACCTACTTCATGTCTTATCAGTGTTGCTACACCGTTCCTCTCACTCCCACTTGCACCCTCCAGACTCACATTTCACTTCCAAAGCAATGAGTAATCTTCATTTAAAGTTTTATTCAGCAAACTCAATCTCTTTTGCAAGTTGCAGTTTCCATACATGTGAGATATCATTGATCTGTTTTTTAATCACACCCATAACTGAAGGTTGCCTGAAACCCTAAATAAATAGTTCAAAGAAAGAGGCCAAAAGTCAATGTCTTTCCAGAGGCGTATGGGTATGGCAATTTTTAATTTGCACCGAGCTTGGCAGGTTCTCTGAGTGCAAAGTTGAGAATGAAGGCCGAAAAGGATACCATGTTGCCAAAGTGCCAATACTATTTCTGAACCTGACCGAATAAACCTAAACCTTTTTTTTCCTCTAGATACCTTTATCTTGAAAATTAGGAAATTTATGTAGTACGAAATTTAGAAGTGTTAGCTTTTAAAAGATGTTTTGACTGATTTCTGACTGTAAACAAGAAGACTGATGTTTTTGCGGCCATCTGGTGGCTTTGAGGGGATCTATACCTGAAACTGGTTGGGCTCAGTTTGTGAGGTAGATTGATTGATGTAAACTGGGGGTTAGAGCCGTCCAAGGCCCAGGGCTGCCCAAATCCCCCATGGCCAAACACTTTAGCTGACCATCGATAAAACATGTCACTTATCTGCTACAGCGATTCGCAGTCACTTTACTGAATGAGTACTTAGTCTTTCACCTAGTTTATGGCTGACAAGTGAAAAGTAGTCCTACTTTAATGTCTTCATGGTAATATTCATGGAGTCAGTTGATTTTGACTGTTTTGGCTTTTTCTTAAAGCAAATAGTTTTCAAGGTTGTATCACAAAGTCTTGTCGTCCTGAGAGTCAAATATCACAGTAATCTATCACATTGGCCGCCGAATCTTCGCCCGATGAATTGCTCAAAATGGGCATGTCTGAGCAGCTCCACTGCGCATGCGCCCTGGTGAGTAATATGCCCCCCAGGCTGTGATCATGTGACCACTCTGAGGGCGGTTGGTGCCAATCGTTAAAGGGCCATATTGGGGCTTGTATCAGTGGACGGATCCATTGCTACCATGCCTGGTCACAGCCTTAACACCCCCTGCCACCCCCGCGAGCAGCTTATGATCTGCTCACTCACTGGAGGACCTGCTCCTGGTGTGGGCTCCTCCACGGTGCCACCACCAGAGGGAGTCAGCGGCAGGGGGTGGGGTGTAGATAAAATGCTATCATTTGCCGGCAGTTGGCCGCTCTATGGCAATATTCGGGGGGACATAAAGACCCAACTCTTTCCGCCGCCGGCGCAATCGGC
This sequence comes from Lepidonotus clava, assembly GCA_936440205.1. Lineage (NCBI taxonomy): Eukaryota > Metazoa > Annelida > Polychaeta > Phyllodocida > Polynoidae > Lepidonotus > Lepidonotus clava. The sequence continues at coordinate 21,085,949 of OW387147.1, forward strand.
CCCGAGCCAAATCGTCCAGCTCCGCCGAGCCCTGTTTGAGCTGCTCGCGAGCAGTTGGGCGAGCGGCCTTAAATAACGTTAGAGCTTCACCTCTGGACCTCCGAAGGCCGGAAGGAGCCCGTCTCGCCTGTCCCCGAGGTAAACGTTAGCGCTCTGCTAATGCGATTTGGGCGGAAAACTTCTTGCTTCTGAAAGATTGTCATCAGGCTCGCCTACTGCTCATGAGTGTTTGCTGGTATCGCTATGCGTGTGGCTGGAATGTTGGAGAGCGGACGGGGAGGGACACTCAAGGGGGAGCGTCCCAAACGTCTGTCACTACTTCTTGGGCGTCTTCTTCTCCCGGCGACTAAATCACATTGCTGCTTTAAATCATATCACACTGCGCCGTTCACTAACTCACAATTGAAACACTCAGAAGCTTTACCGTCGCCCCATCCTTTTTTCTTTACGCATTAATTTAACCGTCTGCTGCCCACTGATTTTTTGAATAAAAATGCTAATGCGTTTCTGCAAGCCTAGGAGGTATTTACATAGCCAATATGGCAATACTTTTACAATGTTGAGATATACATTTTCATGTGTGTGGGTTCCTCCCCCAGCAAACCCAGTGGTTTTTCAGTGACTGTTTGCAGAGTGCCGGACTGTTACATGGCAAATAATTGTCTTCCACTTTCTGTGGGTAGGTTGATATTGGCCAGGCCGCCGTGTGAATTGATTGGCTTGGTGCAGGGCATTGTATGGGACCCGTCAGAATGCCCCAGTGTTATCACATCCACCAAACTATGATAGATCGCACCACCAACATCATTAATAGACACCGCGACGAAAAGCACTGCCAATATGGTCTTTTGTCTTCTTTGGAATATCAAAATTAATTAATTTGCAAGGTCTCTCAGGGTCAGTTTAAATGTTTAGAAATCATTATAGCACATGGTGATTACTTCAGATGTTGAGTTATCTTCTTTTTTCTAAACTCCAAAATTTGTAGTTTTTTTTCATGTAAGTCAAGTCTTCGTGTTGGTCGTATCTTTTTTTATGTCATTTTTACAGCAAATCTTCTGTCTTCGATTTCCCTACAGGCTGTCCCTACGGTTATAGTCTTCAGCTTCCATACCCTTTCTTCCTCCTTCAAGTCTTCAAGCTAGGTCTGCCCGTTAGTATTTTTTACCCAAAGTCTCAAAGTCTCCGTTCACCTCTCCGCTTCACCTATTTTCACTCGCCACAATCCCTCCCGGGAGCCAGGGGGGAAAGGGGAGCACAATTTTCTTCTGTCGATTGCACAACTTCATTGGGGACCAGCAAGCCGATCATGGCGAGGGGACTTGTCTCTGTCCAAGGGGTCTTCTCATATTGATTTCACAAGGGGGAACTTCTTATTTACACGCCAGTCGCATGGATTTATTTTCTCGGGAAGGGTCTAGTTTTCGTGGAGGATTTCGGAGGAAGGGGATGGAGGCAATTTCTTTCTACAAATAAATGACAATGGCACAAGCAAGTAATAAGCGTATAAACAAATCTGCCTAAGGCTTAGGTTTTTCTCAGAAAAAAAAGTCAACTACTGCTGTATGTAATTCGAAATATGGTCTACAAAGCAATATCAAACTACATCTGTGCGTAAAATTGACAGCAAGCAAAAATCGATGAGGCAAATCAGATAGGAGGAGATAAGATCAGAGGGGAAGATGCAGAGGTGGGAATTGAAAAAGTGCAGAACTCAAAGGACTGAAATGATAGAATGGAGTTATTGTTTGTGAGCTGGGATGAGTTGGTCAGTAGAGGGTTGAGTTGCTCGCCCTAAGGGGGTGAGCAGCTCGGGTAAACACGTAATGCAGAAGGCACTCGGGCGGCAGAGGTCTGCACACAAGTCCTAGAGCTAGAAAATGAAACGAGGAGGCAGAGGGCAGGAGCAGGTCAAAGGAGGAGAGAGGAGGGTTGGCAAGTTTCAACTTCTCCCAATAGTTCATATTGATTGTTTCATACCATCCCATACCCTAACAATTTCCATTAGAGGCAATGCCATACCCCTGTAGCTATCAGTAAAATCCGACTACAGGCTCAATTGATTAACTATCTCCAATTCAAATAAGGGAATTCACAAAGTATTTGCATTTAATTAAAGAGAGGCACTGTATGGATTATCAAATGTCCTATGACGCAGATCCGGCCAATCCATATCTAAGCCATGGCACTGACAGGAAGCATTAGATCCTTAAATGGTGCCCATTTCCTTTCTCTTTATCATTCTGATGAGGTGTTAAAATGGGTTGCGAAATAATGAATAGTTGCTATTATCAGAATGTTTGTGGGAGTTGACATTCTCAATGGTCATCCCATGACGTCTAGCCGCCAACCCAAGTATAGAAGGGGAAGGTACGTCCTAAATGTTAATCTTTTTTATTGAACGATTATTAGAGTAAGTGTACGTGTCGACACAGAGAGAATAAACCCAGGGGGGCGGTCGGGGATTTAATTAAAGTAACACCCAGTCTGTGATCTAAAAGTCACGTCATCAATTAAGGACAACACCCGAGATTTCCCTTTTTGTTTCCACTAATTATACAACTGCAAGACAATGGAGCTCATTATGAAACTAATCACTTCCTCCCGGTGGGAAGAAGAAAGTGTAAATATCAAGTCGGCAAATATCACCTCAGACTTGCGGGAGGGTTTTATAATTAGACTCTGATGAGGCGGGAGCGTTGTTTAATTAAGCTAGCGAGCTGTGACTTGTGGCCGCCTAGCGGCGGACTACGTGACTGATTAGACCTCGAAAAACTCAACCTCCTTTGTTTTAATTTTTAGGCGGAACCCAAAACTCCCGAGAGACGTCATAGGCTGACGCCGGCCTAAAGTCCCGGCGGAAGTAGGCCGACCGCATGCCCAACCTTAAGGTTTAGGCCTAAGACTTTGTAATTGAAACATTGGGTTGGGTTGCTAACTGCTTATTATTAATAATAATGATACTTGTGAATTTGGTTCTTTTAGTGGCATTGCAATTTGGCCAAATGCACCCCAAGGCGAAATTAATGAAATTGAGAAGATTGAATTCTTGTCTCGCAGCCTCGGATTTCTTTCTATGAATTTTGAAAGCTTATAAAATGGTGTTTTCACAGGGGAACGATTATCGGCGCTACCAATCATTCTCAAAATAATCCCCCCTCACTCATTTCATTCAGCTAATAGCTGCGCCCACAAAAGTGCGCCCTCGTAAAGAAAAGACGCCACCTCTTTTCCAGCCGGTTTCATTTCACACTGTCTGGCTTTTCTCTTAAAGCCCCGGCAGCCACACTGTAACAAACTGAGCAGCTCGCTCGCTTGTCTTCAATCTTTACCCACTTGCTCGGAGCTGCTCACCCTAACCCTCAATCCTTTCAAAGGCCATCCCATGGCTCAATGCTTAACCCTGGACACGCGCCCTGCCTTGTTCACATCTGACCGGGACGACAGATTGAGTTACTCCGAGCAGCTCTGAGCTGCTCGCCTCTCCGAGCTGCAGGTTGATGCGAGCAACTCGCGACTCGACCACTGCGCCCCCCTGCGCTGCTCGTCCTAACTAACACAAGGAATCCCCATCAGCGCCGATACAGGTGCTGCCCATATATGGAAATTATTCTCGAGCTGCTCCCGAGTTGCTCCAAAGCTTAATTTTCTATGTCTTGACAAATTTACAGGTTGTACAGATTTTCCCTACACGCCACCTTTTACTTTTCTCGGATTTTAGGCTCCAGAGCTGCCTTTACAGGAATCACTCTTTGTTTTCTAATTTGACATTTCTCCCTAGATTTACCGATTTTTACACTTTCCCTTCATTGGAGATATATATTTTACATCAGTCAGAAAATGAGAAAGATAGAATATCCCAACTTCACACTCACACTTCTCAGACACTTTGCACATTCACTCCTCAGAAAGTTACATGAGGATGATACAGAGATAGAAAAAACAGCAAGGGAGTGGAGACTGCTCCCTGAGGAAACCTTTCCAATCTGGAAATTGGAAATTTTTCCAATCTGGAGATTTGAAATTTTAGAAAGTGGAAACTGTACTCACCACCTGGCTTGGCGATTTCCACCGACGTGTCCTGCACGTTGGTGATGGGGATGAGGGCGTAGGCGCTGCCCACCATCATCACGACGACGAGTTGGATGAGGCTGAAGTGCTCCATTTCTGATTCTCAGTGTCTCTCAAACTGACGACTGGGGAATAGTTGATGGTTTGTCGAATCTGCACGTATTACCACGTGAAGATTGGCGTAGGGTGGTTTGGTTTAGCAAACCGGGTTAGCAAACAGAGTTCCGTTTTCTGGGCGGGTAGTCTGGATGCTAGGTTTGATCCACACGGTGTCGGACTTTCGTAGAAAGCTGGCTTGACGTTGTGTGAATGTAGATGATGAAACAGGGTTGAACAAATCGTTGACTTCGATTTCTCTCAAGTCCTGTTGTAGTATGTAATTCACAGTAGGCTGTTAACTACAGCTGGGTTGGTGAGTAGAAGATGTGAGGGGCTGTGTTGGGCTCTGAGGCTCTTGGTGTACACACTCCGCTCACAAGTTGTGATCTGACTGGAGAGGCGAGCAGCTCGGCCTTTTATACAGCTCGCCGCCCGCGTAGAGCTAATGTATTCACTCCTCAGTGATACCCGACTCGGCGGGGCGGGCCGCATAGGCGATGAGCAGCTCGCAAAAGGAAACCTTCCTACGCAAACATAGTCAGGCCGCGCCCATTGGAGCTGCTCACCGGATGAGGTAAGACTCGGCCAATCAGCGCACGCCGCATCCTTAATGAGCAGCTCACCGCCTTGGGCCACAAGGCCGAGCAGCTCAGTGAATCATTCTCCAATCACAGCTTTTCACCTTTTTCAATTAGGCTCGTTATGATAATTCCCCCTCCCCCCTAGGCTCCCCCCGTGGCCACTGGCTACCACTACCTACCACCACCAGGCCTGAAAAGAGTTTTGATTCATGTTTCCGACGTGCCTAACTTCCGGCCTGAGTAATGATCCCCAACTTTTATTCACAACAATTAGACACGGCTCTGAACGGCCGTCATTGGCACTCACTGGTATCGGCTCCGACTCAGGGGTTTGGCACGGACGATGGACCTTCCGGCTGAGAAAAAAATATTGAGAATTGTTTGATCTTTGGTTGTGACAATGGGTACTCTACTTCCCAGAACTTCTAGGAAATGGTCCTCTTCTCCTCCTGCCCCTCTACACACCTGGCATGAGTAATTGTTATGGTCCCACTAGCTTGTTTACAAACAAGTATTTCTTACCAGAACGTCCCAACTTCCGAACCTTAACAACTAACAGAATTGACGCATGTGTCATCTTTCAGTAAAATAGCATGTTTACATCCAGAAAACTATCACTAACTACAATGGCATGCAATGTTTGTATCAAATATCCCATTGAACTGTCATTGACAATAAAGTTTCCAAAGCCATTCAATCCTGTCGAAGATCGCTACTGCAACAGATCATCGATCATAATAGTACTACATCCTCATTTCTTACCCTGCCAAGTCTTTGAAAATCCGTTTTTGCGGACAATTTATTACTTTCCAGAAGCACAAATCAAAGGCAGTCGTATATATTTAGAAATAACAATGTATTCCTGTATCGTCAGAGAAGATGATATGATTTATTACATATATCATATGAATGGGAGTTGTTATTTTCCTGAGGAACAAAAGGCCTATTCATGTACTTTGTTCCACTGCCAATAATCGATAGTGGATAGGCGGTTGTAGCGTACGCCAATAGGCTTGGTATCAGGTAGAAAAGGCAGCTGAATCGCCATTCACCTGAAGTAGGGCTTTGATACGGATCCAATAATACCTGGTTTCATCTGATGTTCTACCATTGCCACCCATTTACCCAGGCACCCCCTCCCCTAACCCCACCATCACAACACCACCACACCCCTCCTCCTCCACACCATCACAAACCACTATACACCCGTTTCCGGTGGTAGCAATGGTAAAAAAGACAAAAGAACACAGACGCAGGTAAGGAGTTGTAACTTCCGGTGCAGGTCTGTATACCTGAAGCCCCACTCGGTACATTTCCAGTAGTGTGTATGTAAGACCTTAAAAGGCAGGCAGGGCTGTAAGGGGCGGGCACACATGAATGGTCATACCTTTTAGGGAAACAACTTCCGATAACATGGAAGATAATGGTTTATTCATCACCCTAGCCTCATCAACATGGCCCTGCCTCCGATACACTCCCATTCGCGCTGGATTTTCCACTACGTTCCACACACTGGAGTTTTCCATGTTGTCAATGTTTCTATTTCTGGCCTTAATTCATGTACGATGTGGAGCCTTCAGAGTTATTTTTACCCCAGGCCCTTAGAGTCGGCTGGGACCTCGTAGTACTACCGTATTTGGTCAAGTCCCTGGGCTGATGGCCCTCACCTGTTATCTGAATCCAAGCAGCATAATGCTGTTCTCAATGACTGTTCCAGGTAACAGATTTCCACTGGGGGCCCTGATGGGGAATGGCCCTATTCCCAGGCTTATCAGCAGCAACAGGTGGATGGGGCTGGCTTTGTGTAGGGGTACTGATAGGGCAAATAACCAGGTTATCGTCTAACACTGGGAGGGTCATTTAGACGGATTTGTTTACAGACAGGTCGTAGTAGTGGATTAGGATGTTTGGGTGGGTGGGGGGGTGGGGGTGTTGGATGGGGGAGGGGTGTTAGTTGAGAGGAGAGGAATGCTTCCAATCCTTCAGCCTTGTGTCTCCGATGTGACCTGGTTACGATTCTCAATAGAGCTATAGGCTGGACAACTGCGATAGAGGCTTTGATGGGGCTAGCGGTTTCATTGACCAATGGATTGATATGAATGACAAAGTTTGAAGAGGGATAGGATTTGATGACCCATTTCTTAATATTTTCTTGTTTACTATTTACCTTAGTGCCTGTTAGAAATGTGGTAATCATCACATGGGTATGGTGGACAGTGTGTGAAGAGAAAGATAGATTAGAACAGTATTTCATTTGGATTTGAAGAAGTGTGACCTCAAATGGAAAGAACTATGCACGCGGACCTCGGCCGGTCGACCCCGCGTAGATAAATTCCCTTGTATACGCGGACCCAGCTCTCGCGCAGGGTAGGTAACCTTATATACGCGGAAGTGGGTCCGCGTATGTCACATCCGCTATACACGTGGACCCTTACTCGAAGTCGCGTATAGACTAGTAGTCTAGACGCGCACATAATGACCACTATGTACGCGGTTGTGATCGAACAACGTTCGGCCAAATTATGTTCAGATACGGGGAAAAACATGCCGCCGGTGGTGGTAGAGTCGGCCTCTCAATTAATATTGCGCATATAAGCAGGGAGGGGAAGCATTGATGAAACAAAGTCAGGCTTCTTTAAAACAACGACATAGAATTCTAATCCGACGCGGTCAAGCGCTCGTCACTCTCCTGGCCAACCTATGGTATTATCTCACTAAATCTGCAACGACCACTGTGACCGGAGAATGGTCACGCATACCCTGGGTCAATAAGTAGGACATTCAGCTGTGACTCTGTGAAGAGCAACTTTGTTTGTGTACTTTTAAATTGTTATCCCTGTGGTAAAATCATGCTTTATATTGAAATATTAAAGGTTATCTAGGTTTTAAAGTATCAGAAAGCTAAATGGAATTCGCAGAACCTTTAGAAGTATCCCCTCTTTATGATGTTTGCTCTAAAGAAAGTCGTATCATTGTTCCGTGTCGCCCCTGTGGCAGTCTTCTATTGTGGATTAGAATCAGGCATCGCATTGAAAAAGCAGCCCTTTCCCCAACCTGATAAGGATCAATATACACGCGGAAGCACACTCCCGCGTGTATAGTGGTTTCTGTGAACGCGGACTTCGAGAATGGGTCCGCGTACCGATGGTTCACCATACGCGGGTTCGACTTAACAAGGTGAAGTTATTCTGTAGGAATTACACACCCCACTACCTAATATATCACTTAAAACGGGTCCGCGTATATAAGAAAATTTATAAGCGCGACCTCCGCGTACGCGAGGTCCGCGCGTATAGTCAGCCCCACCTCAAATAAGTATATAAGATGGATTGGAAGCATTTTGTATAATTGTGACTAGTACACTGTTAAAACAAGTGTTTAGAACCTAAACATTTTCCTAAACACTTCGGTGCATCCAGTTTTGGAGCACTTATTTCCCTTAACATGTTTAGAATTATCGGTGTTTAGGGTTAAGTGTTTAGAAATGTGTGATGTTTAGCTGTTTACCCATGAAGTGTTTAGGTCCTCAAGGTGTTTAGAATCAAAACGCTTATGATTTTTTTATGTTTAGCTGCTAAGTGTTTAGAAAACTATGATGTTTAGGTGTTTATCTATGAAGCATTTAGGTCTTCAAGATGTTTAGGGTTAGGTGTTAAGTTAAACAGTAATATACCGTAATATGTACAGTGTACTTTCATTCTTAAGGATGAAAACCATTTTAAATTTAACAATAATATACCGTAGTGTATAAAAAAAAACACGTCGATATTACATGTAAAACACTGCTATGGTACTGTGCCATTCAGTTTACACCAGATGTAATGTTAACAGCATTGAAAGTTTTATTTTTCCTGTAATCACACTACAGGATCATTTAGCCAATAACCACATATCGTTGGCTGAGTAATAAAAGGTCATATCTGACAAAAGCTTGTTTTGAGTAATTGAGGATTAAAGAAATATGACATTAATTAAAGCTCTGTATAATTCTAAACATCTGCTAAATCATCTTAATATCTTATCATTAAGAAGAATAGTATGTTTGAAAATACTCTGGTCAATATTATGAATATATTTAGATTATAAGGATGTTGCTATGGCAGCAGGTACATCATTTCTTCCAGATACGACCTTTTATTACTCAGTATTAAGGAGAAGAGTTGGAAATCAGTGAACAACAAAAGGTTGTATCTGGCATTTACAAATTTTAGATAAGTATAAATTAAATCAGTATTACTTACACAAAATAAGACAATATAACATTTCTGAACTTACACCACTATGCTAGTCATGATTTCATTCAACTACTATAGGATAGTGAAGATTTTTGTGATATTTAAACTATCAGATTTGATTGAAGCCCAGATACGACCTTTTATTACTTAACATCCAGCCCAAAACTTCAGTAAACAAAGGTTGTATACAACATTTTGTAATCATATTCCCATATCTTCTATTAGTTTTATGAATTAAACCATAATATCTAAATATACATTTCACATGATAGTTAAGTGAATAACTGAATCATAACATATTTTTATTTTGCATAAATTATTATATTTTACTAAGAAAATCTCAAATTACTTCATTCAGATACGACCTTTTATTACTCAACAAAAAGTGTAAATGTGCAGATACGACCTTTGTTTACTGGGCTATAACATTCCAAAGATTTGAAAAATTAAAAAAAAATCAATTTTTTTAGATACTTTAGGGGGAATGGAAACACATTCAAAAATAAAAAATAATATTGATTTTTTTGAGATACGACCTTTTATTACTCAGCCAACGATATGTCCTTCCTTCTTGGTTTAGCCTTGCATGGATTGTTTGATTGTTGGAGGTAAAACCTTAAGGGGTATAGCTGATAAAGTTCTGGTACTAAAAAGGTGTCTACATGTTAATCCTACTAAAAAGGTGTTTTAAAACATTTTGTAAATGTTTTAGGGGTGTTCTGGTTGGTTGACCGTACCTAGAATAGCAGGCCAATGAAGTGATTATCTTAATGATGCTACAAAAATTTAAAAATCTAACATTTTTAATCACAAAGTTCCAAATTCCTAAGTGTATGAAAAACACTATTTTACTAATCATGGCCAAAAATATGGAGGGCATGTGGCAAACCACTAATAGTACAACTACTTCATAGTAGTATTTTGGTAACTTCAGTAGCCGAGATTTGAACCCGGGGCCCCTCACATATGAAGCCTATGCTCTACCACTGAGCTATGGAGGCCTGTAGGTAGACACAGCCCAGCTTTGCTACTTAGCTGAATACATAGGGGTATGAGAGTACTGTCACACCAACATGATGTTGAATACCTGTATGGTAGTACTGATCCTACTTATTGGTGCTGACCATGCCAGTGTGCACTGCATGTAGTCCAAGTTAGCTCAGTTGGTTAGGCTTCTACCTTGAATGTAAAGAATGTGGGTTCTAATCCCAAAGTGTCCATTTTTCTTTTCCATAGTATACAATTGATATTATGTGTTTAGATTCTAAACATATCCCATTCAAAACATGGTTAGAGGTTACAAGTGTTAAGCTTTTAAACACAACTAATGTTATGCGTTTAGATTATAAACATAGTTAACCCACACATGTTTAGAAGTTACAAGTGTTTAGGTTTTAAACAGATATGGTTTAGTGTATTTAGATTATAAACATGTTTATGCCCTTAACACATTTAAATTCTAAACACCATTTTAACAGTGTATGTATTAAATGCAATGAGAAAAAGGCAGCCTGTTCTTTTGGTGACCTCCAATGAAATCCCCTGTAAACACAGAATACAGGAACTGTTTTCCTTCCAACGTTTAATTTTACACTTTTAACTAGCACGGTATTGGAACTATTATTCAGATCGTAATTAAGGTAAACATGTTTGTTCCTTCTTTGATGTCAAGCTTGTAAAAGCAATTAGACCATATGTGATTAGATTGTTTGTATTGACAGGAACAAAATAATCTAACTTTATGACCTTTATCAGTCTGTTCATCCCTCGGTCAACATCAAAATATGTTTGTCCTTCAGGAACAACAGACAGTCTGGCATTAAGACAGCACAATTAAAGCTACCCTAATTACGCCAAATCCGTGAAGGTCATTCAGACCTAAGTCAACATTCAGTGGGGGTGCAGACAGAGGCCTTTTTTTCAACACCGTCTCAACACCTCCCTTTACTTTATTTTCTATTCATCCTAGTTATTCCCAAATGTCAGTAAATGTCTCGGGACGGTTTTTCTCTGCTCCCTGCCCCATGACCAAACTACAAAGGACTTGACCGGAAACGCTTCACTTCTAATTGGGCGGAAACACATTTGCAACCGCAAGGATCTAGACTGCCTTCTTTTTCTTTTCTCAGGTTCTTTATTTGTAATAAATGCAAGGGCATGGGAGGTGTTGAGATAAGCAGGCGGTGGCATCCGCTGATTGCCCAGGGAATTCCTTATCTAATCTAGATAGGAGAGGGTCTCCCACGTTTGACATTTCGCCCGTCGGAAGTGGCGGCTGTCAGATGGTAGTAACGAAGGCAATCAGCAATTTATTCAAACCTAGAGCCACTCTCTTACCACTCCTGGGCCACTCCTCATCAGGTCTAGATGCACTCAGAAACTGCTGAAGTAAGGGCAAGTGTGTTTAGATTGCATTATACTGTCTGGACTGCTCAGCAACTGTTATATTGGTTCACTGGTGAATAAGGATTAATCTAATTGTTGTCAAACATTAATTAAAATAATAATTATGTTTAGGGGTCTATAATTATGCTCCATAGGGTCATTAAAAAACAAACCGGACAGCGAGCTATAAATACTGTAGCCCTGATGGTCTATAGGGCCATGTATTCAACAGAATATGGTGAAAAGGGCAAAAGAATACAGGGATCAGGACATCTCTTCAGGAGTTATGTTTTTTAAAGTATATATGATCTATAGAGGATTGTCTACTGTATAGGTTCTCTTGTGTTTTAACATATACACAACAGCAGGCTGGCCTGAATACAACAAATATATGGGATGGTCGGTTTCAGATGGTCCCCTGATAACACGACAGTATTATGCTTTACTTCAATGATCTCCGGCTATATTTTTGGATGTACCATTGTAAAGCCAGACAAGTTGGTCTAGGGACCCATATAACCAGATATTCTTCGAAGGATACTGACAATCTTGTGACTCAAATACAGCTGTAATTGAAGTTTTGTTTTGATGAGAAGTGGAGGGAAAAAAGAGTAGATTAAAGATCATAAAAAGAAACGTCTAAATCAAACATTCAAAACCATTCTTTCGAATATGGTGAGGGCATTGGTACAAGCACCGTATGGAAGCACATAGTCCTACTAATACATTATCATTTTCTCAATAGAGTATACTTTGCTGAAAATAAAATCACAATCTAATGTGTTTCACTCTATAAAGAGTATTGTTTCCGACTTGGTGTGAAGAAATAGCTGAAAAATTCCGTTATAGGCGTTGTAAACATGTTATGTTTACAATAGACGTTGTAAATATGTTGTGTTTACAACAGACAAATTGTAAACATGTTGTGTTTACAACACACATCCCGCCTCTATTGAGTAGACTCTTCAGTTTACGTTGTGTCTGGCTTGTGCTACTACAGAAAGGCCCCAAGACTGCTTAACCCACTGGTACCTCATTCACAGGCCGGGGAGCCCTGAGAGCACTCCATACATGGAGCGACGGCATCTAGGCCCTTCTAGTCACCTGGCAGGGACAGGTGAGAGCAACCCCCTCCCCACTCCTCCAGTATGTACTTATGACTCGTCATCAGCGGCCAATCAAATCACAGCCCTAAATATAGGATTCTACTACTGTAAACCAGGGTGGAAATTCCCCATTCCCCAGCCTATGCGCATGTCCCAGCCCTAGCAGTGAATTGGCCGGAAACCTGTTGTCTTCTTATGGTTGGATGGGTAGGTATTGTAGAAGCAGATGCTTGTACTAGCAGATAGAAGGTGTCAGCAGATGGTGAACAGCTGCTGCTGCAGCGTTAGGAGCCCAACGGTGATTGAAAACGACCCCATTCATTTAGGGGGGATGTGGCTGAAGGGTTTTCTGATGGAAATTGGAATGGGATTGTGTTTGTCAGTTTGTGTATACCCAATACCGGGGCCTCCAAATGTAACTAATGACAAAGGGGGGTAAGGGGAGGTAGGGTGGGGAGGCCGTATGACGACGGCCTATAAATAGGACTCTAAGAAAGGGGAGCCATGGGTAGGCAAATTGACGGGAAAAAACGAAGATGTTCAAAGATGAGGCCAACGATGTATCTATCTAGTAATGCCTGGGGGCAGTGATCTTTTTTCCTATTTTCATTTCTGATTAGGCTCAACGTACATGCGAGCAGCTTAGGGTCAGACAATACGTTGTTGGCGTCATCAGGAAAAAATGGAAATGGTCCTCATCTTTGTATTTCCCATCTCCAATATCCTTTGCTTTTTTTATTTGTTCTTTGTAGTGAGTGTTTATCAAATAATCTCAACCCTTTCTATGAACGTCCACCTGAACTGAAACGCTTACTTTTCACATCGACGTCATTGTCCTAGGTGGTTGTACGAGTAATAATGAAGAGGTCTTTTCTTAATATCAGGTTTGTAGCGTCAATCAAATTCAGATTATATTGCAATTGGTATGTGTCATCACATGTAATTGAAAAAAGGGATTCATCAAACACGTTTGGAAAAAGTCAAACGGAATCCCCGGGTTGGCATTTCCACTGACGTCTAGAGAAAATCGTCATATGGCAATTAAATCGACCACAAAAAACGGATCTTAATAACCTTAACACGTCCTATTGAAACTACACTTTTCAAATTATATTCAAATGCCTGCACATAGAGCAATCAAGCATACTTTGAGAAGCAATAAATTTGGTTTTATTTGTAATAGTTTTAGAGAACAATGCATGTTTTTAATATGAAATAAAATGTCCCTGATTGCTGAGAACGTGAGGTTTTACTGATTCATGGGCAACCCCTGACTGTTTGACGTCACTTCCGGTCCAGCCAAAGGCCATTCGCTGGTGCCCCACGTTACAAAGAGGCCCTCATTAAGAAAGGCCTTAATTACCGCCACACGCCGGTCAGCAGCGAAGAGCACACCTTGGCTCTTCGTTCAAAGGTGGTAAGTTATTCAACATTCAGTCTGGGGAGCCCAAAATGCCAAGATTCTCGGACACCTCAGCACACACAAGACATGCCAAATGTTGATTATCATTATCAGTAACATGTATACACTTTCCTAATTGTTTTGAAATAGTGTTGTTTGTATGTGTGTTATTTGTTGTAGTATGACCTATGATCAGTTGAATAAAAATGTTGGCTAACGGCCGGTGAAAACCCCATTCTGGGTCAAATAAGATAATCATTAATTGCAAAACAATTCCTAGTTGTTTTGAAATAATGTTGTTTTCTGAACATTGAAGTAGTGTGTCTGATGATCAACTTAAAATACACATTATAGCTTAGGCCGAAGAAAACCCCACTCTATAGTAAATATGATAGCATAACCATTAATATGCAAACAATGTTTCAATAGTCTTCTCTAATAATGGAGTTTCCTGTTGATGTAGCTAGTATGTCTTATGATCAGCTTGAATAAAAAGTTGGCTTAGGCTGAAGAAAACACAACTCTTGTTCATGTAATAAAATGAAAGGAATTTACATATTACTTAGTCAGCGAGTTTTGTTTGGTATTAATCTCTCAGGTGGTACATCTGAAACCGAATGTAATAAACTGATGTGATTGTCCGGTGTTTTGGCAAGTCAGCGACATCATGAGATTTCAGGTGTAATTTGTTGGCCGGCAACTTGAAACTTAACGTATATGTCCGGCGGAAAGGGCAAGCTGGTCGGATTACTTGGTGATGTTGTTTTTAGTTAAGAAGGAGAAGGTGGTGTCCACACGTGACTTGTCGTATGACACAGCGTTTTATCGAACCATCACTCCACCTGAAAAAGACAAGTTTATCTGTCAATTCAGCTGCTTTACCTGATCGTAATACCTGGATTCCATTGCAGTACTTGATTAATTGTAATATTACTAGTTATGTATTCGCCTAGTGTACAATTGCAAATTCCAGAGTGAATCTATGAAATATAAAATTCTTTTTAGAAATAAGTGGGGGGTTTTCATCTCTAGAAATTGGATTAATTTCTTCACGAGTCACACAAGACATTTCAGAGGTTAGATCAATAACATAATCAGGTGTAGCATTGTAGTTGCATATTCAAAATATAAATCCGGCTACAGATAATGTACTTTCTGTTGATATATGAAACCTGACTCTAAACATAATAATTAGAATCAAACCTAGACTCAAACAACACACAAGTCCTAACCAAAAGCACAAGAAAGAGGGACTGTTTCTTGCTGCCCAGACCTATAGTCAGTGTATATTCATCATCATTTAATAGTATTGTACCTCTCATTAAAGGACTACGCAGATAATCATTGGACTACACAGTTAATCCAACCTATATATTTACGAATCTAGGTGGGCTATCCCCAAGTGTTTGTACTGAAGTGTCCTTTGGTTTTTACTGACGTATCAAGTCCAAAAACTTAGTAGAAATCAATTACTTTGAAAATACATAGTTTACTGTACGTTTCGCATGCACGTATTTATAAGAAGATAAGTTTGTTCAATTTGATTTCCACCATCTTCCTCCCCCACTCCCTTATTCGGACTGATATGTAAGATGAACTATGTTCATTTCTTAAATTTTGCTGTCTATGCTCTTTAGCTATAGTAAAACCGATGCATGGTATCCAACGTCAATGGTCATATTGTTTATGTATCTATTATTGAAAATATAATTGCATTGAGCAAGCTGAAGGTAGATTATGAAATGTTTAGATTATGAATAGAACATACAAGTTCTAAAGTTTAATCTTGCGAAATGCTTTTTGCTCACTAGTTATGTACTTTCCAATTTGATTTAAGGATGGACATAGATAGCAAATGACTGACCCATCTATAGGCAGCCACATGGGGGTGTATACTTCGTAGGCTTACTAACTTGTGCTGGTAAAATTTCTCCATGTTCGTGCGTCATAACAATATCAATATCGTCAGAACTAATAGGGTCTCTCGCTCCAATCTACAAATAGAAACGAAACCGAATTGAGGACTCACATGGCTGGTGTGGAAATATTATTTCAGATTATTTGGTAGTAGTAATTACTAAGTCTGATTAGATGATGTTTACAACTGATTGCCACCCCATGCCCGGGGTTCGGTTTGATTAGCATCTGATAACGTCATTAATTAAAACTAATTATCTTCTGAAATTGTATATTGGGCATGATGTCATTCGAATACATTATGTGACCTGGAGAGACTCCTTTTATGGGATTAGAAGCTCCCAGGGTCGTCACGAGGCACTTTCCCTAAATATCCTCTCCTGTCTTATACTGTTTGATAGAGTAGAAAGTTCTGGTTTGTCCCTACAACTACCACTACCTATATCAGCTGCATATAGCTTCATAGGACAACAAGTATTATAGAAGTGTATCTATCTGTTCTTAAAACTCAAAACTCTATGATTATTATCAGGGAGACATAATGTTATCTTTTACAATGTATGACCATCCGGAAAGAAAGTTGTGAAAAGACATATCGACTTTTGGTAGCCCAACCGTCTAAGGATATTATTGAAATTCACTTTTTAGTTTTAGTTTTCGTATCATTTCATGAAGTTTGTAAGCCTACAATGCTATTTTTCTGGCAGTGGCTATTAACTTTAAATTCTATAACGAAATATAAGGCTTTAGGATATGGATTTGTGCCCGGTATCCGCCCTCATTTTTGTATACTACTTGCTGCTTTCCGTTGCATGTATATTCATTATTTGTAAACGCTCAAGGGGACCTGAACCCAAAACCAAAACGCAGGCCATTAAAAAGGACACCAGGCTTTCATCCTAGATGAACGTTAACCGCACCAATACCAGTACCGAATGGTATTTAGCCACTCTTTCCAATAGTGCATCCAGTGAGTATAGATGCTAGTAGACCCAATGGTATCACTTTTAATGTCCACCAGCGGCTACAAAACTCACCCAGAGGCCCACAACGGCCTAACACCAATGCCTTAAAAAGGCAGGCTTCCCTTTAGTCTCTCACACATGTGCATTAAATAGGTCATAACATTCTGATCATCACGGCCACTTAACGCCCCTAACGCATGCCCAAATGTGGCCATTCTCACCGAAAACCACTCAACTAGCACCTCCCTGACAAACATGTCATTTGTGGTCACCTTTTTCTCCTCCACGGTTCATGAGGAGTTGACCCATTCGATGGTCAGTCGTGTCACGTACCTACACCCTCCCCTCGCCCTCCTCCCCCCCCCCCCACCCCCTCCAACACACTCAAAACCACGCCGCATAGCGGTGACCTTTGTCATGTCTGACCGACCTTCAGGGACTCGTTGACCGGCGTCCCGCATGGCGGCGCTGCTGTCACTACGCTAATTGTTGACCAGTGAAAGGTCAGTCGTGGCCAAGGGGGCCTTCTGTCCGCTCTTATTTTACTTGTTGTTTTTCATTGTAAGGGTTGCTCTTTAACACCGGAACTGTGTAGGTCTGTCAGTCCTGCTGTGTTTTGGAAATTAATTCTCTATTGTTCTTTGCAAGAAAATTATTTAGGCTTGGAGACTCTTTTGTTGTCCAGATGAATGGGTTTGTAGGGTTGGTTGCATAAAAACCATAAGCAATACTGTTTGTTTAGAATTTGCCTTTGTGATCTATTTTCATGCAGCACAACAATACACCTTCCAAGTTATGATTTAGGGTATCAGATCTCTTTTAATTACTGTTGGTAGAAAATCAAAGTATTCCATTAATCAACTACATTGAAAAGGATGTGTCCTTGGCAAGACACAGAGTCATAATGTATTTAGGTATATATATGCCCTACCTAATCAACTATCTGACATACGTATCGTGTATCCATAAGCGAAACTTTCATGAGTAGGTGGGTATTCGGAGCTGTAGTATCTTATTTCTAGAAGGCCAACAAACAATGTGACAAAGACATCGATGTTGTTACAAAACAAAAGATATGAACCAGTTACTGTAATGGAGAAGACTACTTCTCTTACTAAACTCTACGTACCCAAGGCTGTGAACCTTTGCCTTTTGTAAGCATCATTCAAAGTGATCACTTCCTAGGACAAGTGAAGCCGAAGAAAACTACAGTGATATTACTCTAGCAAGTGAAAACCGAATCGAAACAATGCAAAGTGTACAAAGTGAGCGCGTCTACCCCTAACCCCCATCCCCTTTGCGCTCTAGCATAGATTTAGAAAAAATATATTTCATCATCTCCTCACCAACATAAGGCTACACTCTGTTTCCATTTTCCATTTTCATATTATCCATGTGTAAAATAAAAACAGGTCACCTCTCTTTCTATTATTCCATTAATCTCACAATCATACGCTCACTCACATACACAGAAAGTAGCCCCACCCCTTAACTCACACACCTCCCATAATACTTTACCCCAGCCATCCTGTTTGACCCCTCCCCTGTCGCCACCACCTACCATGTCATTCATCACCTTACACACAGATCCATACTCGTCCTAGGCTGACCCTTGGTCAAATATCAGATAAAGGAGATGCCCACTGTCAAGTCTGGGACAGCTGCCCACTTTCATCACAGCAAAAGTAGCCACCAATAATCTCTGCTTTGACTCAAAGTATTAAGGACAAGTACATATCATTGGTGTGTGAATAGATTGCTCTCCATGAAAATACTCATCTATGCATTATTTAAGTAGAGTGCTCTTAATAACAAAATATCTATGTAGGGGTGGCGATAGGCTTCTCTACATAAAACCCCATAAGTGTATGATAAGGTGTTTTTTCAAGTTTAAATTAATCAGAAGCGGTTCAAATGAAAGAAGAAATACATTAGCATTGACTACAATTTAATTAGCTTCTCACATTAATTACTCCCATTTCTTGACTCAGTAGTGAGATGCATAATATTGATGTTGATCAATAGATTGGCCTTAATCGTCGTTTACTTTGATCTTAATAGCTAAAAACAATACTTTTTGGGTGCGGTGCGTAGTAACAAAGTGTTGTTTTGATGTTTTTATAATCGCCTTGGGTGGCAGTGCAGCCTTGTGCCCAACCCTGAGGACACCAGCAGGCGTAAGTGTGGGCGCTTAGGCTTTATTCTTTACGACAGACGCAATGGCTTTCCGACAGGCTATCTCCTTGATCCGGAAACAATTAGTTGCCTCTTACATGAGCAGCTTGGAGCAGTTGGTGAGCAGCTTATGGCTAACTGCTCCCTGGGGGACAATGGAGAGACACCAACTCCTTCCTAGTCATTAGCACAAGTCTGTCCACAATCCGAGTAGGTGTGGCAAGATAATTGGTCCAATCCCCCTTCATGGCTAGATCCTAGAAGCAAAACAATTCGTTATCTTCAATTTGCGAAGAAGCGTTTTGATATTTCAACCTTTGATGAAGGTCATTATGGAGAAAACGTGCCAGGGGATTACCCGCCTTTGATGAGCTAGGAATAGCAGGGAGGAGTTTGTGTGGGTAAACAGCAATCGTAAAAATAGAAATTTCGGGGTTAATTTATGATACTAAACCAAGGTCCTAAGAGTTATTGCTTAGCATAAAATATCAAACGACAATGCAAATGTCCTTGGCACACATCTTATGTTAATGACGGTTTAGACAATAATTGTATGTAGGCCTATGACTTTTTTACACTTGAAGAGTGAATCTATAGGCATAATGAGAAACTATTCAGAGTGGGTGTAAAGACCGCATTAGCCAGGTTACTATTTGGACGTGCACGTTATCTGCCTTATTTGGACAGGGTGTCGGGAAAGCTGAGGAGCAAAAAGGCCACTTTCACTCAGCTTTTAAAGAAATTGACACCAAAAAGTCTGTCAAATTACCCAGAAAACGATTTGGAAACTCATTCACACCTCACTTTTTCTCACTCCCTGTAAAGAAACTGGCTTCAGGGTAAAATAAATTCACTCACCCTTCAAGTAATTAACCAACAAGGGTGTTCTGCCACTTTCAGGAACACAGGCAGTTAATGGAGAGTGGGGCATATGGCGTGAAACTAGCCAAGTGGAAAAACTTTGAATAAAAAGCTAATTAGTTTAGACCTCAAACGTTTTAACACTAATAAGGCAAAGTGCAGAACGTCCCTGACGGTTGCTAAGTGCCTTTAAGTGGGGGCCTTCGCTGGGTCCGGACCGGCCGGGAATGGCCATACAGGGATGTCCTGCCGGTCGCCGGGGAACAGCGGATGGGAGGGTGGGGAACCAGCCGACCGCCGCCGGGCGCTATGACAACGGCGCTGGTTACCATCGGAACAAGACGTGAGGAGCCATTAATGGCCACTCTCGGGTGTTCTAGGAGAGTGAAGCAGCTGGCAGGGAACAATGTTGTCTCTGTGGTTAACGCCAAAAGTGTTTTCATCAGAAGCCACGATGGCCTTATGCGCACGCAGAACCCGCTGGCGTCCTTGGAGACCGTTAGTCAAACATGGCCGCCGCCCCGAGTCACGTGCCACCCTTTGCGCATGCTCGACAGTGACAATGTCGATTTCCCTCTCCACTAACGGTATTATTGCCATCTATCTAAAAGAGCTTTGTTCCATATTCCGATGGCTGCGCACAACCGGTTGGACAATCTGCTAATATTGCTTTTATAAGCCCTTGGTAGATCTCCAGGTAGTAAAAGACTCAACGGAGAGCACTCGTTGAATTTTATTATGGGACCTTCATGTAGTTTTGCTTTTATCAATTAGCAGAGCATTCTCTCAAAGTACGTAACACTCCTTGTTTTAATCCCAATTAATCAATCCTCCACCTAAATTAGACCCATAGGGCCTACACTTTTGATAATTTCAGTTGAGATTGGGCCTAGATTTAGCTCCACTTCTTCTATTATGAGTAACACCAAATCATTAGAACCAGTGCCAATCTGTGCCAAAAGAAGAAAATCTGTGCCAAAAGAAGAAAATCAGCAAGTCATAATTAGGCATTAATATGCCTATGATGGGCAGTTATATGTGCCAATGCCATTCAATGATGGGCAATGAATCCACAGTTTAGGGAAGTAAACCAACGTTCTGTAGGGCTAGTTGTAGGTGTTGGCTCAAATAATTCATTAGTGAAGACCCGAGGACTACAAAAAGTGAGTCTAAAAGTCGTCTTTCTATATATCAACTTGTTCTGACGTTAGCCATTCCAATTGATCATGATTATTTTAGGTTTCCTTGAAATAGGATTACTATCTATGTAGCCTTAGCTCTATTGTTATGCAGTAAGTAGTTATACCTATTATAGATACTTAATTTGAGCCAATGGTAGTAATCAATAATAGCAATATTTTAGTAGGCCTATATTTAAACACTTCACACTCGACAAATGTTATTTATAAACATCAATATCTTAGATATTGCATTATGATCTATTGTGGCCGATAAGCTATTAGTGGTTATAAATTGAATGTAAAGAGTGGGTGTATCATTTAAAAGATCTCATTTGTTCATCTAAAGTCCTAATTCATATCTTTCTAAAAAGGTTTCCTATCAGTATGGAATTATAATTAGACTGTCTCTTATATTTCATTAGGAAATTATCAACAGTGCCAAATAGTTCTTAAGACATTTGAACTGAAAGTAGGGAGGTAATCAGATATACTATCAGCGTTTATAATTAGACTTTGTGGAACCAATGTGCTGGGCAGCTAAATGTAGGCTTCTTCCTTATCTTCAGGTTTATTTTTGGAACTCCTAGATACTAATTAAAAGGAGAAACTTTAGCCTCTAGGAACCACGCTGTACTATTTTGGTTCTTTCTCACGGTATATGTAAGCCTACTTGCTCACTTCTGTTCTACACTCATCTTACCCCAAAACGCCACTTTATCTACGGAAAATCGCTGACTAGGCAAGTGTAAATAGAATCATGATAGTCTTCACAGTTTCCCCAATAGATTAGACTAGATATCAATAGTTAAGGCAACCCCAACGCCCCCTAGCCTTCCACCAAAGGCTCACTCAATAAGGAATGTATATGTATGCAGCAGCGGAAGCGTGGGACAAAATATCAAACAGTCTCGATGGGAGGGCTGGAGAGGGTTTCCCTATTGTCAATTCTGCCGGCCGGGCCCCCGCCTGACCCTCTTCTTCAGAGGCTGAAGTCGCCGGGCCAGTCTTATTACGTACGTGCTTCAAATTCACTAGGTCTTTGCCCGCTTTGATTGGACTCCTCCGTTGCCACTCAAACCCCCTCCCAGAAGGCTGTGCGACCGGACGTCCGCCATTCAATCACCGCTGCTGGGTCCCGCGACCCTCCCCGCGGTCGGGGAGCAGGAGGCGCGGAACCAGCGAAGATCCCAGTTCTGACACCAGGGGTCGCTTCGGTCGCCACTGGGGGTCGGGGGTGGTTCAGATGTCCGCACTTTTTTCCCGCTTTTGTTTTCGATCCTATTTTTTAACCTGCTTTTTAATTTAGATCTTCTTCCCTCGGTTATTTCAATCCCGTTCTATTTTCGGCCATTCACACCGCCCCCTTCTCTCCCAAATTACCTTTTTTGATATAGTTAATAATCAAGCCCGCGCTCCTATTTCCTATGAATTCTCTATCACAAATGAGCTTGTCTTGTAATTGTTCTCCAACTTTATTTGCGTCATTTGCTACTTTTTACTTTTGTCTCGGTTTCGCTTTTAATCTTACCGAGCTCACTTTTTCCGTTGTATCCTTGTTATTTTTCACTGTGACGCTTTCAAGTTCCATTTTTAACTATATTTTCAAAATCCTTTTCTATTTTCAATATAATAATTTGTGACCCAACACACAAAAAGATGTTCCGAGGGGGTTATATCTTAAGCTCTAAGGCTAATATTAAGGGGGATATGGGTAGATTTGTGAAAAATAGGCTTGGAAATTTTTTAAACCAACTTTTTGTGTAAGATTCAGTATCCCATTCTATTTGAAATGTTAATATAATGTTTTTCCCCATATATTGCCTAACATTAGATCTAGATGTTTGGTTACCATGGAAAACAAATATTTTGTAGATTTTGTCAAAAATTGTAACTCATTTGGAAAAACATGTCTCAATTATATTACCAGTCCAAACTAAAATAGATTATCTTTTCTAGATCAAAAGTTATATGCATAATAGCTTTTTAGGGCATTTTGTTAATTCATGGAGAAACTTTATTTTATTACTAAATATCTAGATAAAATATTCAATATCCAGGCTTTTTGCCATTTTCAGGAAGACCAATGACCTTGTGTTCAACAGCCTGTAACTTCCTTGAAAATTATACAATTTCAATGTGCTTGGTATCATTTGAAAGCTAAAACATCTTCCATAATGCTTAGTTACCGCATGGAGCATCCTTTCTGTGTGGTGTGACACAATTGCTCTATTTTCCACACATTATAGGCCTACTCCAGTTTAGATATTTTCGTCTGTTCTACCTTAACCCATTGCTTCCAGCAGCTTCATTGTGTCCACATTTACATTGTTTTTTATTTGTCCTATATTTCCGCCCGGCTTAGTGGACGGCGGCCTTTTGGCTAATGCCCTGGGTCCGTCCCTTGATGGTTGGTATGTGATCTATGAGGGATTCCCGAGTACAGCCCACACAGACTGGCCAGCCGAACGGGCAGGGGCTGGAAAAGAGGACACAGGATTGTGTACATGTATGTAGGGAAGGCTGTGGTGCACAAAGGAGAGAATGCCTAGGGTAGAGAGTTGGTAACTGAAGAGTTGGGCTTTGATAACTTAATAGGTTTAACTTTGGTAACTAAAGGGAAGATCCTTGGTTATCAAAGGACGTAGGAATGTGTACATGTAGGGCAGGCTGTGGTACACAGCGGACTGAAGCAAATCTGAAAGGTTGGGCCTTGGTAACTGAAAGGTTGGGCCTTGATAACTAAAGGGTTGGGCCTTAAACACTAAAGGGGGTAAACCTTGGCGGTCAAAATGATGGCCCTCGGTTATTAATCACTTAACAGCTGCTCCCGAGTATACTCGGGAGCAGGATGCTTTTTTGAGAAATTCTACTGAAAAATATACCAATATTCATCAAAATTTTGCATATTGACATATTATGAAAAGTTAGGGGTGTAAGGTATCATTGGAAAGGTCATCCCTTTGGCTTCAAGGTTCTCATATTCATTTTGTTTAACAACCACTCATTCTGTATGGTAACCATGGCAACCCTTTCCTTAGCAACGAATTTCAAAATTTCAAGAAATCCAGGAAAATTACAAAAAACATGCCAAAATTTTCAAAATCAATTAAATGGTCAAATTTTAGATCATTTTCCAATTCATTCTGGAAAAGAACTAATTTGATGCACTTAAAGTGTTGGTTGCTATGGAAACTTAAATAAATATACCTTATTTTAGGGTAAAAAGTCAATTAAATCCAAGAAAAACTGAAAATGGCATGGTTACCATGGTAACAGTGTTCTAAAAACTTTATTATAGCACAAAATTCTAGAACAACCTATAAAAAACTAAAATGTATAGAAATATAGCTAATTAGTAAGAAATAAGTGTTGCTATGGAAACGGTTTCATTATAATATGGTCAAATTCCCTAATTTTGTGCATTTTTATGCATTATTCTAGAAAAATACATGCATTTTTCGATATGTGATATCTTTTGACATAAAGTTGCTATTGAGGCACTTCATGTATCAAAATTTAGAGAATTTCATTGAGCTCTTAATTTAAGTGTTCATGATGGTTTGATTATAATTTTGAAAATTTGGCCAAGCATTGTATGATCACTTTAAGAATTTAATATAATATAAAGAAAAATCATCAACACGGTTGCCATGGTAACCGAAAATTCAAATTATGGCAATTTCCTAAATTTTCAGGTCATGAGCTAAAGAATGATATAACATAACATGCCCATCAGTAAATAAGTATGAAAAATATAATTGATCAAAAGTACATCCATTTTGCCTAAAATTTCCCCAAGGAGCATAGCAGTTAAGTGGTTTTAAAGAGTCTTGCTTTTAACGAAGGGTTGTGCCTTGGTAACCAAAAGCTTTGGCTTTGGTTATGTAAACTTGCTTCAGTATCTAAAGGGTTGAACCTATAGTAACAGAGGCCTAAGCACCTTGAATGGTGAGTTTTGGTAACCGAATAGCTATAGGCTTCTACTCTTATAGCTAAAATGTCGAGTCTTTGTTACCAATGAATAAGCATTGGTAAGGTAGATTGTGTGCCTTAGTAACCAAAGGATGTATCCCTTGGTAACCAAAGGGATGAACTTATTGAGCCAACGGGATGAGCCTTTATTTCTGAAGGGATGAGCCTATGTAAGCTAAGGTTTTTGCCAAGATAACGATAAGGTGGAGCCTTGATACCTATCTAAAACATAATTGTATATAAACATTTCATCCTGTTCACCTCTATGTTTTTTATCACCATCCATTACAAACAACTGGAAGGACATGAACCTAGCTGAACGTGAAGTTGTGGAGAATAAAAAAAGAAAAAAAAAATCGGTCTTGGGAACCAAAGGGGTGGGCCTTGGTTATTGAAGGGATGGGATATAGAAGTAGAGGTGTACTTTGTTAACTGAACAGATCTGCCTTTGTAAATGAAGCTCTAAGTCCTACATAATCATTCACATGCAAATTCTGGGAAAGCAATGGCTCTAGATCTTTCGAGTGTAATGTAGGATGTGCCAACACCAAAATCAGCCTGTGCAATACACCTTAGTAACAAAGCCCTGGGTGGAGCGTCATTATCACTACATTAAAACATTACATTGATAGATTTGTTCCTTACTGGAGAATAAGTGTTTCTTATGCTTCCGCCTGAAAGAAACAATCTTATATGGTGTTTATTATCAAATGGCCAATGGATACCGGTAAAGGCGGAACTTCAATTTGTGGGTGAGTATGGTTATAGGCTATCAAATTTCCTTGTGGCATTCGCACTAGTTCTAATCGGTTTAATAGTTCTATGGTTGTTGTATAAGTCGTCGGAAATACTTTGTCTATGGTGCGTGATGAAAGAAGATTGGTTCTGTTATAGCGTTCACGTTGGAATAAAACGTGAGCCATTGTCTTTAAACATATTCATTTTCCTCTTACGAAATCCGCCTTTTAAAAACTACTGACAAAGAGATTTATTGCAAACTTAAGAACTACAAATTGAGGCGTAGATTCAGCCCAAAGTTTTCACACAAATAAAGATTAACAAACAAGCTATTAAACCGTTATGCTATTTTATTCCCATGAGCAGCTCCTATTTAATTTTAGTTCTTTTAACCATTAAGCCATTCCAGTGGTATCTTTTTATATTCTCTCCTCGGCCTAATTAATAACAACATTAGAAACAGTGACTGGTATTGATGAGTGACTCACTGAGCAGATCTTGAGCTGCTCCTTCTAAATCTAGACCCCTACCCGAGTTGATAAACTAGGTCAGAGGTGAGAGCAGCTCGGCAAACTCAGCCTTGATGTCATTTCCGCGCTTGAGACCACGACTTGCGTACTATTGACTGGCTGAGAAAGCCGCGCCGCTTGTTGACTTTCTCACCTTTTTTTAAAACACTGAGCGTGATTCAGTTGGCGTTGATGATTTGGAAAGAGGACGTTTTTTCTGTGACGTTGGGTCGGTCATTAGATCAGTATTATTTGAGGAGGAATGAGTGCTCCCAACTGGTTTTCTATTAGTGGGCGCTTGACCGGGTTGATTGATCCTGAAGTGGTATTTTTATTTCGAGTAGGGTGAGTACCCTGGCTGTCACACTTGACGTTGGCTGTCTGTGAGTTATATGACGTAACCAACCCTTTCAGGTCCCAAACAAAAGACTGATTTAGCAACTTTCACTATTGCGTAAAAGCAGATGTCTGACGAAAGTTAATGACTATTCTTAGTTTTTAAAAGTAATTATGGCATAATTGATAATTTATAGAAAAGTTTAATAGAAGTAATTGGAAGATGGCAAATTGTCAAAAACGAGTCCAAACAAACGTTTACAATGCAAAGGCAGACAAACTAAACGAAATAGGAACAGCCCTACCTCAAACCTCTCAGAAACTATACCCATCTTATCAGTAACAATATTTACATTTACGTATTATGGACACTACAAATAATGTCCCAAAATGATGTGAGTATCAACATAAATGTATATGCCATATTGATAAAACCAGTAAAGGCTTGACCATTATGATGTGCAAAGTCGGGCGTTAATGTTATTCAGGCGAATATTTTCTGTTCAAAATGCGTAAGTTGAGCCCTTCAGGGAGTGCAGTCATCCCCGGACGGGATAGTCTCTGATGTGTAAACTTTGAGACCCATCATGAGGTTTTATCTCATCAGTTCAAACTCAGCAAAGCTAAAGAGTATCCACGACTTAATTTTATGATAGTAAATGCATGGTTAATGTGTTTAAAGGCAATGGCGCCATTATGCACTTGGCCAAAAAACCAAAGTCCTTCAATTCTGATAAAAATTGGCAATAATGTACATTAGTGAATAGGCAATTCGAAAGTGACAAAGAAAAACCTAGCACTATTTTAGTTTTAAACCTACATGACTTCAAATATGGCTAATTTCATGGAAATTTCAAGACTGTTGAAAACAACTTTAGATGAAAAAAATAACATTTATGCTCATATCTTTTTTGCTATATATTTTACATTTAAGTAGTAAATATCTATGGTTTCATATCAATCTCAGGGATAAAAAACACTTGTTGTGTTCATTATGGCAAAATTTTAAAGTGGGTTTAAAGCTAAAAATACATAGGTACCCACATAAAACCATTTTCTCATATTAGAACAGATATGTAACTTTCCTGACCAAGTAAGCATGGTGACCCCCAATTTTTTCCCCAGAAAATGATAGATAACACCTTAATCTACAATATGTGTAATTTTAAAGGATTTCTTAAGGTTAAATTTTTTTTGGTGACCATTTCTATCAGAAATTTGACCTTTTTGAAAATTAATTTAATAATATATTTAAGATAAAAGATATCTTTTATTTCAATTAAAGCCATATTATTTTCTAACTTGTGCATGGATCTTGTGTATATACGTCTTAGGTTCAGTTTTCAATGATTTTATAATTGATTTGAGGATTATTAAGAAATTTATCATGAAAACTGTCCTTGAGCATATTTTTTTCAAAAATGTTCATTTAATAGGAATTATACTCACATTGTTATATCTCTAGCACCAAAGTTTCCATGGTGACCCCCTATTTTTTTCACATTTTTAGGATGCATATATGTTTAACTCTTATTTCCTAAAGTTTCATAAAAATCTTAAGGTTGGATCTATAATGGCGCCATTGTCTTTAAGACAGAAATCTCACCTTTACCTCCAACTGCTTGCTATACATTCATAATTATATTACAACTTTGTATTAGCATTAATTCTCCATATATACACGACTATTGGCTCGAAGACCTTTCACAAGTTACAGTCGTGGCGTCATAGTGGTCAGCAACGGATCCATTGATTTAGGAAGGGGCACCCTACCAAGAATAAGAATATGGTCAAGACCTTATGGCACATGCTAGTCCCCCATCATTGTCACGTCATTATCCCCGATTATAGTGAGGTTTCGGAGGGTTTGCGGATGGAGTTGAGTGTAAATATGGGTACAGCGAATCTGTTCTAAAATCGATTTAGGGGTTTCATAGGTTCTCATTCAAGTTGGGTTTAGTGTACACGCCCTTATCGATACTTAGTTAATTGTGCAATCAATGACTTTGTACCCAACTTACATTCAACATCATGTACCCTTTTACTGAGCGTGGTATATACTTAAAGAAATCGTTAAATAATCACATGCACCCAAAAAGAGAACGGAAGAAATGACACACAAAGTCAGAGATCAGTAGATGCCCATTGAACAATAGAACTTGTCGTTTCGGCCGGTTCTGGTTGCGTAGTTATGTTCAAAACGACCAGAACTCATGAAAAATTACCAGAAAATATGTTACCATTGAAGAATCCGACCAGAAATCAACTAAAAAGTGTTCAATTGGTTGGAAAATACTTTGGTAGATACTGATCATCACTGGCGATCTCTAATCATACTTGTGTTCTGATCGCATCGCTCAATTGGTCCCGTCTACTGAGAGAGCTAGAGGGGTCCCCACTGTTTTAAAAACCATTTTGCGCTGAATATTAACTAGGCATTGCATTATCTGCGCATTAACGATCTAGAAATCAACTTCTTTTTATATGCACTCTCCCCCCCTAAGGCATTTATCATGAAGTAAGATCGAATATTATATGTTGATATGTCATTGGTTTATGTCCACAATATACAGATATACATATATATAGGCCTATGTGTGTGTGTGTCTTTTTGGTACTATTCCTGTGCTATCTGTAAATAATTATCCTCATCAGCATCACTTTGTATTATACATAAAAAGATAATATTAATTCATGTGAATTTACATCAGAAAGTTGAGTGATTTGTAACGTCTGGAAGATCAGACTATGTTTGAAAGCGACAATAGAAATATTATTAAAAAAACAAACAAAAAAAGAAAACACAAAAGAAAACTGTCCCCACGGGTCAACTGGACCCCGGCGATTTCTTTTTATAGTGGAGTAGGTTGGCCGACCAGTGTAAACCCTTTTTAGTCATGACTATTGGTGTTCCACTAATCTCCGGGGCGTATAGTCATTACGTGGGGACATGCCTTACTGTCTAATATGAGTAGTATATGAAAACAGGAGTTTCTTTTTGGTCATACATCACCAGCTGTTCATTATTGTAAACTATAGTTATGTTACGCTGAGTGCATGATGGTTTCGATCCGCAATTAAGAGTTTATCCCGTGAAATTCTTATAATATTTTAGTAATTAAACATACGTATGTACACGTTGTATATGTTAGTTGTCCCCTTGGATGGAGTCAGTACAAAATGACCTTTACATACTTTACTGTATGCACTTGCTGAGTGCACCCCTTAATTTCTTTTTGAGAAGGAAGTGGATGATTTCCAGGTAGCAAAACATCGGTATTGTTGAAAAAAATGTGTTTTGTAACTTGTAAAACGATATCTTCACTAATGATTTGCGGTGTAGTTATTTGATATCTCAGTAGCCAACGGTAAAAGGTATGTAAGAAAATAAGAACCTGACACTCCTTTTCGTTATTCCTTATAAGCCTTACAAAATGGCAAATTGATTTTTCCCTTCTCTGCCTCAGCATCCACCCACAGGTTAGTATAAAAGGTGTACCAGCGACCTTTGTAAAGGACATGCATGCAAGTAATCAATATTGCAAATAAATTACTGTCACACATGTTTTTGAGGAAGAATGCCAGTTGGAGATAGGCCTAATATCATGTCCTTATATGTGCCTATAACAACACTGCCGGTCCACCTACGATCAAATAGGATGTTTTCGAAAGAAACATTATTATGAATGAAACTGTCTATGGTGAAAGCTGATTGGCTTATAGTGGCTGGGGTGCTTATTTTCATACTCCATTGATAAGTTGAGCGGAAGGTGCATGGTTTGATTGTCCTCCCCCATTCACTTCAGGCTATTGAGCTGCTCATTATAATATGTTGAGCAGCTCATGAGCATAATCCATTCACTCCCTAGGTACCATAGTACACTAAAGTACCGGAGGAAGTAAAAGAAACTACCCTGGTCGGACGTGCCAAGTCTACCGTCCTTTGTGCTAACGATGTGGGCATTGGCAATTGGAAACGGTAGCTAGAGCCACTACTTAGTTGGGATTAAAAGAAGGTGGGAGGTTTTTAATAGGAAGCCTTGTTTTTCATCTTCTCCAATCCTTGGCTCAGTTGGGAGCATTGTTCTGCTTGATCTGGACAATCTCGGTTTCCGTCAAATAATGAGGCTGGGGCTGACACCAAAGGGAACAAAAAAGAAATATGGGATAATGAACGTTAATTGACCGCTGAGGAGGTTGAGACTGGCATCCCGCCCGCCCACGTTGGCGTCGGCCGACGAACGAGCTAGCCCGACCTTTGCCGAGCGTTTCCGAACCATTCCGAGTCATGCCGAAGTTCGCCTATGTTTACGAGCTGCGCCTCTGACGTCTTCGGAAGCCAGCGAGTGCTCCGACGAGTCGGCCCGACCTTTTCCGAACTTCTCCGAGTTGTCCCGAGTCATCCCGAAGACTGACGTCGTAGGAAGTCAGCGAGTGCATGAGGTTTAGTCGTCATTCTTGTCTCTAATTAAGCACCGGTATCTTTAGACACGATTCATCGCTGCTTTGTTTCTAATTCCCATCTGTTTGTCGAGAGAAGTGTTTTTGAACCCATTGGGTTTGGCGTAAACCTGTGTGGTTGATGCTGTTGTTTATAAAAGCAGAAATGGTAGACCCTAATTTGTAGTTCAGATATCTGTGATTTTCTTCGGAAAATATTTATTGCGTGCGTGGTGTTTCCTGTTGATTGTTGGTAGACATCATGAACAAAGAAGCATTCGACTAGATCAGAGAGATCAAAACACGGCTCTTCTAATTCTGTGTCAATGGGCTACCTACTTCAATGAACATTTCCAGAAATCCCACTATTTACCATGCAGGATAAACATGCACAAATTAATCAGGTAATGAAACATGAACATGAACCCTATGCACGTATATTCCCATAAGATTGTGTTGACATGTCCATCCACCATCGAAACAACAACAATCTCCAAAGCCCCCGCCAAAACGACAAACCCCTTTTTAGATAAAGCCCTTTTTTCCTAATCAGACGGTGCAAAACTGCAAGAACAACAGCTAAATTTAGAAACATATCCCATCAATTACCCTCCTTATTCTCTCCCTTTGTGACAGGTCCTAGCCCTCACTTTTTCGGAAATTTAAGACCCTGTTAGAACAAAACCGTGATCCGCTAATGGACCAAAAATAGTCTGTTGACAAAGTAATAGAAATGAATTCGCCTCTCATCTTGTCCATCAACTAACAAAATCTAACAGGACTTCTGTACTTTTTCAATTTCACTCAGCTTTCCTCTTTATCTCACTCTTATCTTTTGCTTCTAGGCCAAACGGAACAAAGGCAATGTCTTTTGTTTTAGTATTAGGTAAATGCTTTTCGTGTTGATAATATGTAAAGTAGTTCAAAGAAAATGTATCCTCAGATGTTACCAATTTGAGACATGTCTGGAATTTGGCTTATCTGCAGGTAATATACTGTAAAGAGATTTTATAGGGATTCATTGGAATATAAGCGCTTCCTTAGATTTCAGAAGAAATGAAATAGCAGTTTCTATGAACCAGAATGATAGTCAGGTGATGTTCAGCTTCACAATCATATAATCCTATTACATATGTCTAAAGCCTTTTTGGTCTGCAAACAATGAATTTGATATTTTTCTGGAAGGTTATTTTACTAAAATTTATCACCTTACTGTGTTTCAGTTAATTGCAACTACAAATTAGTTATTCAATTCTCATCAATGTTCTATCCTGTCTGCAGTTTTAATCTGCCGTTTATTCAACCTTTTGATCGACCATTTCACCCTAAGGCCTTATCTTGAATTTGGTTTTCTAGGTATTCAAGTCTCTTTGACAAGTGACGTAACTGTGCTTCGACGAAAGGTATTGCCTACGGCGCCATAACCGTATGAAATCACGTCAAGAAATCATCAGATTCCGAGCTACGCTAAAGCAATACTTTTTTGATAAAATATCATGGCATTTCTGGGTATAGCAGCATTTTCTAATCTTCCTGGAATGCACAGTCCTGCTCTAGTTTTGAGACAGTTTTTAAACACTTGTAAATGCTAGTGCATTAGGAATTTGGCCACGTCAACCTTTGGGATGAATGTGTATTTAATACCAAGTCTTAATCTTAATATTGATATATAGACATTGTTAATATAGGATAAACTATTGGCTAAACAGTGCGGGCTTTACCTTATCATTATAGTGTGCTATTAAATAATATATCAGCTGGCGTTTCGCCTGTCCAAGAAACCAAACTATTCGTAGTTGGCTGTTCAAAGAAAACACTCGAAAACAACCTCCATCCCTTAACTCCTCGCTCCCTCAACCCCTTCTGGCACAAGCAAAAGCATGTAATAAGGATAAAACCTGTATTCTGTTCGAATATTGCATGAAACCATACATCCTAGATACCATTTGAAAGAGAATATTGCAAAACCTGTCTAATGATATATGATATGCCATCATTTAACCTTAAGGTCCTTCTACTATTTCGGCAGCAACATCGTCATGCGGAATATAGGCTCAATTTTCTTTGACCTTTTGGAGCTTAAGGCACATCTGAGGTTTGGAATTAGGACAATCCAGGGGATACTATCATGCATTCTGATATCCCAACCATAGACAAGAGCTGCCGTGTTGTGCTTGTGTTTAAGAATGATAACTAAGTCCCACCTCCGTCATTACCATCCCCCCTTTTTCAACTGATCAGTAGTACCTCTCACCAGATTATCAGTATCATGTATGAGGGGAATTAATTCCGCTTATACATGATGCTGTTATCTTGAAATGAACTAGAGGGGCCCTATATTCCTTTTCTTAAAGTTTCTGAACTTTTCATCATCAAAAGATAGATTCATGAAAAGTACGAAGATTAGATGGTACGTAAGTTGGTACGCGATTATTCAAAGTTTGACTATACTGTCTTTGGAACTCTAATAGCTAATCGTGATTGGAAAATATTTACTGACTCTAATGATGTAAATGAAAAATGGAAGTATATGTATTCGGGAATATATGATGTCTTGGGTATTATGTGCCCCTTGAAATATGTACATACCAGAGAAAAACCGACACCATGGATGAATGCTGATCTGTATAAACTTATGAATGATAGGAAATTCTATTCTCGTTTGTATAAAAGAACACTTCATCCTGATATTTTGAAAATAGTACATTTTTTACGTAATAAAATAAATCTGTTAGTTGATAAAGCACGTTCAGCTTATATAAAACAAAGCTTGCATGCTAATACAAAAAATCCTAAACGTTTCTGGAGAATAATCAAGTCTCTACTTAACACACATGATAATGATAATATAGATGTTATATTTCAACATCATGTTACTGGCGACTCTATTGCTCATGATGAAGTATCTGACTATCTCAACGAATATTATTGTAATATCGGTACAACCACTGGGGGACCAAGTGTGTATACCATAGATGATGTCCCAATATATGATATTATAGGTGAATTTGACTTTGCACTACCAGATCGTGAAGAAATTCTTCAAGATCTAAAAGATGTAGAGGTATCTAAAAGTAGTTGTATAGAGGGTATAAATACTCGCATTTGTAAATATGTAGTAGAATGCATACCAGAAATGTTTGTTGATCTATTCTCATGTTCTATTAGAACTGGAACTTTTCCAGAAAAAGTGGCGCATGGTGTTATTAACATTATACCTAAATCTGGCGAAATGTCTAGTGCATCAAATTGGAGACCAATAACCCAAACCCCTGTTTATGCTAAGTTACTAGAAAAAATAATCCAACGTCACATATTTACTTACTGTTTTGATAATAATATCTTCTGTTCTAGTCAATATGGATTTTTGCCGAATAAGTCTACGCAAATGTTTTTTTTTGATTTTTTGAAATATATCAATACTAGCTTTAGTCATAATAAATTAGTAGGGGTGGCTTTCCTGGACGTATCCAAGGCTTTTGATTGTCTGAATCATGGCTTATTTACTGACAAGCTTCGTAACATGCAATTTCCAGAAATATTATTGAGTTGGTTCCGGAGCTATTTTGATAGATCTCAGACGCTGATATTTAATAAGTCAGTCTCCAGCTCATTACGGATACGCACAGGGATCCCACAGGGAACGGTCCTTGGGCCGACAGCATTTATTCTATATATTAATGATATAGTTAGGTGTGTAAAATCTTCTAAAATCGGGCTTTTTGCTGATGATTGTGTACTGTATGTTTCAGGCAATAATTGGCAAGTAATACACAAAAAACTACAGTCTGATTTATCCAGGATTACATCTTGGGGTGACCAGAATAATTTGAAACTAAACTCCAGGAAATCTAGAATTATGATTTTAGGCTCTCGCAATAATCTAGCAAAAATTGTTAACCCTATTGCTGTGTATGCTTATAATGAACCGCTTGAATTTGTCTCTGTTTATAATTACCTGGGTTTTTTGATTGACCAAGAACTGACTCTCAATCTCATGCTTAATAAGATTACTGGTATGGTCAACAATCGTATTTTCAGTCTAAGTAAAATACGCCGTTATATTACTGAAAGTACTGCGATACAAGTTTATAAACAAACAATATTACCGTTATTAGAATATATTGGTTTTGTACTGTTATCTTTAAATAAGAAGGACAAAATAGCTCTTCAGGTCCTACAGAATGATGCTTTAAAAATTTGTTGTAATCTTTCATGGGAAGATCATGTCAGAATTCCTGATTTACATAAAAGGGCTAAGATTATCAGTTTGGAACAGCGTAGACAATTACAGTTATATTCTTTGATGTATCATCATTCTCAACAAGCTGGTGTACAGAAACAAATAACTCGTAATACACGTTCTAAAGACAAATTTATTTTTAAAACTGAGAAATACACTGGTCGGAAATATGATAGAAGCCCATTCTATAATGGTACAATATTATGGAATAAGCTCAGTGCTGATGTACAACAAAGTCCAGACGTTCATAGTTTTATGTCACAAATACGGCGCCAATATCTGAAATATGAGGATTTATTGCATGTTTGACTTTATAAAAGTGATTATATATTGTATATTCCTCTATCTAGATGTATCGTTTATCATGGAAGACCAGGGGTAACCCTGAATGATGTTTTCACAATAAATAAATAAATAAATAAAAAAATAAAAAAATTATCATACAATACAATGTAGTGACCTAAAAGCTACAAGTGATTTTCAAATTGAAAATTGATATCTTAACATCCTTCCACTGCTGAATCTTACTGTGATTTTGATCACCACGAGGATTCTATTCCCTTTTGCCCATATTAAGTATAAAGCCTGTCTATTGGGTTCCAGACATTACCTGAGTAGCCTCCAGTGAGAGCATGTCCACCATGAGCGTTAATTACCACTAGTACTATGAGTCACTCTGAGCTGCTCAAGCAAAGGTTACTCTAATCACCACATTGACATGCACACACACAGACAATGGCCATAGGAAAAAGGGAATCCTAATGTCATTCACAAATGACATTAGTGTTCATTCACAGATGGCATTATCGATTGGATTATGATAATCTTTGAATGATACAGGTTAAAGTGTTATTTAAGCGGCTTTGATTTTCGGCCGGTTGTAGGTTCTGTGTAACGAGGGAAAATTTAACGTTTTTATATCGTTTATTTCAACTTATTTTTCTAATAGCATACATGTAACAACTTGAACAAAGGAGAGGGTGTCACAATGATTATCATTTCCCAACAGAGTTAAAAGTTTTAAATAAAATGCTTTATTGTTTGCGACTTGACTATAATATGTTAGTGGTACCTCCAATAATTCTGTATTACATGTTTTCCTATATGTACAGGTTATAATTTGCTTTACTAAAACTTTGGGCTGTTTTCTGCTGAATAAACAAGACTAAATGAACCACACAAAACGACGCAGACACCCGAGATGGGAGCAGTAAAGGAGGTGCTCAGCTTCATGGATCCGTGTGTTTATCAAGCTCCCTGGGTGTTTTTCAAGCCTGGCAGGTGAAAATGGAGATATTCTGCTCGTACATTGAGAAAAACAGGACCTCTTTAAAAGCTTGCTGAATCATGAGACTGTTTAAAGAGTGTAAAATTGTGGTATGATGTTCTACCTGAAGATCTGTACAATGCAGCATATATGTATATATATTCCACATTCTTAGTAAATACAGGGCAATTATTTTTGTATTCTACCTAAGAGTTTGGTTTAGTAAAAACTACTGTACCAGCCTCTATGGTTCTTCACAGCAAATTAAGGATAACTCAACAACCTTCCATCTAGTAGTTGATTTTGTGTGTATATTTCTGTATTCTACGTTTCACTTCGTCTCTGGCAAAACCTGTTTTTCATATAGTCTTTGGGTAGTGTACCGGCATCTGTTATTGAGCAAGAGACCAATATTCTGAGGGTTGTATCAAGCTCTTAATAAACTCAAAAGAATCATATACATGTGCCCCCATGGCATTTGGTAAGTTGTTGACCACCCCAGGAGTAACATTTGTGAAACATGCCTGGTCATAATCCATGACCCTGGTACAAGAACTAGGCAGGGAAAGGAATCAGGGGCCTTTGGATTGGCAGACTACTGTTCTTCCACTAGGCCTACTTGCAATAACTAGAGTAAGGTTTTCCATAATGACTCCAGGAACTTTAATTTGAAGAGGAATAGGTTCTCTTATTTGAATGAATCTCAAGTAAAATCAAGCGATCCAAAAAGCCAATATAAGTCTTTGGTGACATAAATTCGTTCATTTGCTCCGTCTTTTGGCAATTTTACCTGCAATCTTCACCCATATCCAACTTAAATTCTTTCGAGTGCTTCTTTCATAAACATTAATGACCGAATCTAAAGTTGGAGTGAAGGGGAGACCTTACAAAGGCAGATACACTTCATATAATCGATACACTATCCCTAAACGCAGCTCTACCTTCATGGCGACAAGATCAAACGCCGTGAGGATCATGGAGTATACTGCCATGTTGATGTCATGACCGTTTGACATGCAATGGGTATTTGGAGAAACACAAGGTAACCATTAAGCCTTCATTCAAGTCTGCTGTAAAAAGAACTTGCAGAATGGCATCTTTTGCCATGCGCATAGAGTAATGGTCTCGTAAAGGAAGTACTTTAAATGAATGGGGTAATTCGTCCGAAACAGCTGTAAGCAACTTTAGGATGATAGAAGGAATTGGTGACCTGTCTTTAAGAGTTTGTGGAACTTAACCATTTTTTGGCTTAACATTGATATCGATGTTAGAGACAACTAAACTTTATGGAATAAATGGAAGTGGGCATTCATTTACTTTAGGTATTTAATATATGTTGGTTTGAAAAATTTACCAAAGACTCTGACCCATTTTTTCCCTCTCTCTTTAAATTATATGGCCCTATTGATGCATCATGCCAATGGTATAAACACATTTTCCTCCATTCAGATATTAGCCATGATTTGGCAATACCCATTGACAGATAATAGCTTCAGAAGTTGATGCATGGCGGAGCCCATTCATAAAGAGTAATCTACCTGTATCCAATAGGTGAGGAGGGTAGGTGTGTACGGCTTCACACAGGTATGAATGGGGATTATCGATGTGATCCACACTATGGACATCTATATCCAGCCTGGAAGCAGTCTGGGTGTCAGATAACGTTATCGATTGCTCAGTTATTCAGAGATTTCTTATACTCATTCAGGTAAGCTTTTAGGTCACTACTTTGGTCTTTGGGAGTGGCCGTTAGGTAAAAGGTGTGTTTGTATGTGTACAATGGTTGTAGTGAAGCAGCTGTTTGTATGAGCCGACAACGCATTATTGAACAAGGTCTAGGGTTACTAAGCAATGTAATGACATCTGCAGCCAAAATTAGAAGAAAATTAGAAGTAAACAGAAAGGTATTTTCATATGATCATAAACACTCGTCCACAATTTTAAAACGTCTTGAATGATAACACCATTAAACTCTTAGCTTTGACCTGGTTCTAAGATAATTTCTCACATAATCACAACTTATCATTGGGAAGATTGTATTCCGATGTTCAATGACAAACATGACCTTTACTATCAGGTTAGGTAAGATCAGTTAATGACTACTGTCATATTGATTATCTAGGTAAAGATAGAACATCAAAGAAAAGATGCTGCCGTAAATACATTTTGGTACACAAAGAATTGTACCACAAAATGCCTAAATATAGCAAGATGTGCTCTCATTTTCATCAAAGGATTAGCATTCTCTTTGTTGACTAAGCCCCGTTGGCTTTCTACGTATTGTGAACCTTGTTACATATTTAACATAAATACCGTTTTGCTGAATAACAGCTTATTAAGCTAACATTCTGCAGCACTAAAAATTCATGATTGCTACATCTAAAATGTACAATACAGACCTATCCGAATCAGACTTGTATCTAGATGACTGCCTATTATAAGCAGGAATTGGCTAACTGACGTCAAACTACATGTATTTCCAATTAATTCTACACTCTCTGTGTTTGTCCAATGGAAAATCTTTCAGACTCCTTGCACATTCTCCTAGCTTAAGGTAAAACGTAAGTACTGACAGAAATTTTAGATTATCTCCGATGCGGTGAATTGTACATCCAGCACTATAAATAGTAACACTTCTACTGAACATCCCAAGAAGGCAAGGCAGTCTAAGAAATGTTTTTCCCGCAGGATTCCCCCGACGACGAGAAGTAATTCCTTGAAAGGGGAAACGGCGAAGGTACCACAATGCCTTGGCTCATTTTCCTTACCTTTCAAGGGTTACAGTTGCAATGTGTGTTTACTTATGTAGATGATCTGCCCAAGATGACTGCCTCTGTTACTATTAATAGATCACTGGCATATATATCTGTCGGAATGCGGTCCCGAAGCACAGCCGGAAGTGGCAAAGGTCCCTCATTTATCGCCCAGTATAGGTATGCTCTGATTTCTGCGTAGGTAGACATTATTGTGCCGCCCCTTCTAGTTTCTATTTATAGCCCTTTGAGCCTGAGGTGAATAACTCAACGGTTTGTTTACAAATTGCATGTTATTGCTCAATCGGACGTTCAAACGAAAATAGCGTTCAAAGAGAAATTGGAATGTAAATTGAATAATTGTGAACTATTATTGGCAAAAAGACCTTTCAGAATAGGTCGATCGTAATTATGGATTCATTCATGATATTTAGTTTAGAAGAGAGAGGGGTCGCCTAGAACTTAAACATTACGCATTAACATGCAAACAGTTGTCATTGCTCCATCTTTATTTAGTTTATAGGTATTAGTCATTGGATCCTGGGTTGGGAGTGGGAACCCCCCTCCCCCTATCCAATTAAACCATAGAGGAAAGAGAGGGGTTTGTTCTCATCTACTTATTTCATGAAGACAGTTACATGAAGCAAACTTAATCAAATCAATTTGGTTAACAAATAACTTTTAAAGTTTGTGAAAGGCAACTTTAAATCTAGTCTTTTCCCCATAGGAATCAATGTTAAAGCCTTTCAACCCAACCTGCTGTGAAACAACCCTATGCTGCCCTCTAATAAGCATTTTGATTGGCTGGCAAACATGCAAATTTATATACTTTTAAATCTTAAGAACTCATAATGTTTTATCAGTGGTACTTGGGAATATAGAATAATAAAAGTTATTTTTTTATTCAGTAACCCCAAATCTAGAAGACAATGTGGGATGGGATTATTGTCTGTCTTTAATCTCCGAAAATTGACATTTAATTTTATAGTAACTGAGATTGTGAACAAAGAACTCCATATTTAGCTCTAAATCTAAGGCTGTTCATAGAGATACATTTCTGTAATATATGTCTTTGGACCGGTGATGCTTTTCAAAGAAAATAATTCATATCTATGACAGATAAAAAGGCCCAGACTGTCATATAACACCTCACCTGACATAAGTCTCACTTACACAGAATATGTTTCTTTTTCCTATGTCACAAAACTTGACAAGATCATGGATATGTTTGGCGGAAATTGGAAACGAGGCTCAGACTTGAGAGGCAAACGACCTATACGTGACATATTTTCGCAAAAAGAGCAGACAGGATCAAAATAGTCACATCCCGATATAATAGGAGGCATCTAAGATGGCGACTTTCCCTTTTGGGGAAAAGGGCCTGGGGAAGGGAGTCTGTCGGGTTATTCTAAAAATAGCCCCTGATACGGGTACTTTTTGGTTTATTGGTAACCCGAGGACATGGCCATTTACTTCCGCCGGAAGCTGTATCTTCTTGGGTGGTGTATTCTGGGTGGAAGGATGTACAGGAGTTAAGAATAGTAGGATCCGATGGGCTATTTTTGGCTGGGTTGGGACGTATAATTTGTCTCATCCATACATAGATTATTATCAAAATGTCATATGAAGGCCGTATAACATCTAATTATGGCTATATGTCTAATGTTATGTTATCACATTCGTTTCGTTGATAAATACTGGGTCTACTAACCATATGATATAAACCTATACATTTACAAACAAAACCAGAAATCGTTAAAAAAATCTGTTATCTTGGTTACATATGGTTTTAGTAAAGAAACCCATAATATGATAATAATAAAGTTAAAATCAATCCGACCATTACAATGTTTTTCCAGATGCTATACATGGGAATTTTACTGTTAAAGAGCATCTTGTCCAGTCAAAATGAATTATCGCATCATAACCCACCCAAATTGACATGAATATAACTTACGTACATTATCTGGAAGACAAGTACTTAAGTGAACTGCAATAAACACAATAAGGAACCGTTATTTGCGTTTCGTCAGAAATAATCATCCTTATGTTCAATTCCAATCGATTTAAAACATGAGAGATCACCTCCGACACCCCCAGCCCCGTTTTTCTCATCACTAAAAGCCATATGTACAGGCATGTACCGCCATTCTTTCATTCCCTCCACCCCATCCCATCCACTAACACAGCTAATTTCACCAGTACACCTTTTCACTTTATCCTTTTGTGGCTGTCCTGGCGTATCATCCCCGGCCCAGCGCGTGTATAGCTCTTTGTCGGTACAAGCAAACATTGTGGCGGTATGGTGATCTGATACCTGCACACAGCAACAGGATAAGGCTTACAGGAGGAGCCCTCCCCGGCATACACAATGTATCCTGGAGGAAGGTATTCGCCCTGGGATAGCACTGGGAGGATACTGGGATGGCACTGGACCACCAAGGCTACCAAGACATGTATGAGTACAAAAGGCCATACATGTAAGATCGGATAAAATGCAAGTATGATGATAAAAGGGAGACCTATGATGACAAAACTGTAAAAATGGTTATACAATCAGTAAGGGTCTTCCACTAAGTACGTACATATCAAATGCGGGGAGGGGGGTACGACATTTATGAAAATGTGAGTACGTTCTAGTACAAATTCAATTGCGTATTTTTTTACCAAGGGGGGTCTGAGATTGTTTTAAATGTGCGACCGTACTAAATGGAAGGCCCCGTATGGTTACAAAGGCAGCAGATAGTATTACATGTAATCAATAAGGCTAGAATTATTAGATGTAAGCATAATATTATGTGCCTGTAATCGTACGTGTCTCATCCCAGTGTAGATGTGCAGGCCTGTGTAAGCATACATGGATTTGTCCCAGTGCGAATGGCCACACTG
This sequence comes from Lepidonotus clava, assembly GCA_936440205.1. Lineage (NCBI taxonomy): Eukaryota > Metazoa > Annelida > Polychaeta > Phyllodocida > Polynoidae > Lepidonotus > Lepidonotus clava. The sequence goes on from OW387147.1 coordinate 21,128,074, forward strand.
ATGTATCCCCGCCTCTCCCTATTGCAGCCCACCTCTGAGGCATTAAAGGCCTGGAGTCAGAGCACAATGCAGAGAGACTACCATCCCCTCCCACTGGAGGAGGAACCTGTTGGTCCATCTTCCCAAACCTGCTTACACTGATTGCATCCTGCCGTGATCTATGCCTCCAGGATCATGTTTATATTCCTCCAGGGTTAAGGGTACCCCGGGGAAGGTTTAAATCATATAAGATAGTAAGCCCTTGAGATAAGCACTGCATCCATAAGCGATATGTTTTAGGGGAAATTAAGCATTCAATAAGCGCAGTACTGCATTCTATCTTCACACCCTCAGTACTATAGGATTTTCCACTCATCTATAACAAGCCCCTATCTTAATAACATGGGCTACTAATAAGTATATTTCCGAAAACATAGCCCATCAGATACAACATATCACCGCGGATAACCCAATTGATACTGAAATACAGATCACAGATCCCCTTTTGCCTTGCTGCCCCCTGCACCAAAGGCTATCTGTGTCTCTCCTTTGAGTTAACCTGTGATGTGGGCGTCAGTGCTGTATAATCATTCAACTAGCCGATTTTTCCTCGCGATTTTAGAAATCGGCAGTAGGAATTAGAGCTATACATAATATTATACATAGTAGGGTCTCTTGTGTACTTTTTTTGAAAATGCTTGTTAATTTATAACACCTATACTTTTTGTTATCCTTATGAGTCAAGGATTCTGAAAAGTTTTGGTGAGAATTTTTCTTTTCAGGTTCAAGGTCATTTCAAGGTCATTTCAAGGTCAAAGGTCAAAAGTCACAAAGATCAACCATATCTTCCTTAATAATCATGATAGAAATACAAATGAAATGTCAAATCGATGCATTTTGAGAGATCTATAATCTGAATGAATGAAATTGGCTTCCTTAGTTACACGGTTGCCATGGTAACCAGAAAAAGGCTAAAACTTTACCAAAGTTTGAGTTTCTGGTTGGTTTCTGTTACCATAGCAACCCACAAATATAAACTATAAAAAACAAGAACAAACTTATATGAAAGGTATAAATCCTGCCTTCATTAAATGAGGGAGTTTGCTGAGATAATATGTATTGAATGTAGAAAATAGTTGGTTTCCATGGAAACCAACAAAAATATAGCAAAATTTAAAATTAACCCTGTTTTGGCCATATCTTCCTTAATATGCAAGATAGAAACACAAGTGAGGTGTCAAATTGATGCATTCTGAGAGTTCTATAATCTGAATGATTGAAATTGGTTTCCCTAGTTACTCGGTTACCATGGTAACCAGAAAAAGCCTAAAATTTTACCAAAATGGGAGTTTCTGCTTGGTTTCTGTTACCATAGCAACCACAAATATAAAGCTATTACAAACAAGAAAAAACTTATATTAAAGGTATACATCCTTCCTTCCTGAAGAGAGGGTATGCTGAGATAATATGTATAGAATGTAGAAAATAGTTGGTTTCCATGGAAACCAACTTAGATATAGGCAATTTTCAAATTAACCATGATTTGGCCATATCCTCCTTAATATGCAAGATAGAAACACAAGTGAAATGTCAAACCAATGTGTTCTGGGAGTTCCATAACCTGAAGGATTAGAACTGGTTGCCCAAGATACTTGGTTGCCATGGTAACCAGAAAGGACCTAAAATGTTTCCAACATTTCAGTTTCTGGTTGGTTATTGTCATCAAAGCAATCACAAATATAAAGCTATAACAAACCAGAAGACACCTATATGAAAGGTATACATCCTTTGTTGGTGAAATCAGGAATTCTGATGAAAGAGTATATATAGAATGAAGTGTCCATAGAAACAACTAAAACATAGCTAATTTCTTTCTTAATATATAAGATAGAACTCAAAAAAGTGCCAAGTTGATTTACGCTGGAATAGAGAATTGAAAGTAGTTTAAATGCTTATTTGGTTTCCATGGTAACTTGCAAAGTCCTCAAAATTGACCAGAATTCAGCTATAGTTTGGCCACAGTTTGGTAATAGTTTGAGTACTTTAGGGATAGTTAGAGTATACTTTGGGGTTCCTTTTAGGGTAGTCTGGGGATAATTTTGGAGGTAGTTTGAGAATAATAAGAGGATAATTTTGGTATAATTTGAGGATACTTTGGGGATCGTCTGGGGATAGTTTGATGACACTTTGGAGATAGGTTTGAGATACTATTGGGGTAGTCTGGGAATACTTTAGGGATTTTTGGAGGATAGGTTATAGATGCTATGGGGTTATTCTAGGAGTACTGTGGGGATCTTTTTTAGGATACCTTTGGGATAGTATGGAAATAGTCTGGGCATAAATTTGGGAAGGTTTGGTCATACTTTTGGGACTGTCTGGGGATCCTTTTGAGATAGTTGATGGATACATTGGGGATAGTTTAGTGAACATTTGGAAAAGTTTTGATGATAGATTGGGGATAATTTGGAGGTACTTAGGGGATAGTATGAGGATTCTTTGAGGATACTTGTAAGGCAGGTTTTGAATAATTTTGGGATGGTCTGCAAATAGCTTTAGGATATTTTAGTGATAATAGGGGGGTATTTTGGGGACAGTCTAGGGACAATTATTCAAAGATTTTGAGATAGTTTTTTGATATTCTGAGCAACCTTTAATGATGATTTTAAGATATCTTGGGTATAATGGGGTGACACTTTGGACATATGTTAGACATAGTTTTGGGATGGTTTTGCCAAAGTTTGAGGATAGTTCAAGGATATTATGGGTATATTTGGTTGACACTTTGGGGATATGATGGGCATAGTTTGGAGATAGATTTGTGAAAGTTTGGGAACACTTTTTGGGATAGTCTGGGGATAGTTGAGTGACACTTAGGGGATATTTTTGGTACAGATTAAGGAGAGTTTGGTGAACATTTAGGAATTGTTATAGGAATTTGTGAATAATTTGGAGATATCTGTGCAATAGTTTGGACATACTATGGGGATAGTCTGGGGATTCATTGGAGATACTTTACAGATACTTTGGGGATACTTCAGGGATACTTGAGTATTGTTTGGTGATTCTTTGGGGATAGTCTGGGGATGATAATGAAGATATTTTGGGTATACTTTTCAGAATAGTCAAGGGATAATTTGCAAATAGTTTACAGATAATCTAGGGATAGTTTGGGGATACTTTGAAGATAGTCTTAGAAGGGTTTGTTAAGGTCATTTTTTCGTGAAATTGTTACGCAGTGGATAAAAGCACCAAATTTGGTATGAAGCACCTCTGAGGCATAACTATCAAATCTGGAAGGGGAGCCACCTTGAAATATCAATAGGACAGGTGTGGGGGCCCAAAAACCAAAATGGCCAACTTTTAATATAAAAAATCTTATATCTCACCTTCTAAAAAGACTAAAGAGACATGGTTGGTGTCAAAATTGAGGGATTATGGGTCAGGGAATTCAATTATTTATTTCTCAAGTCAATGCGGAAATCCAAAATCCAAAATGGCTGACCAATTTTGAGAAATCCTATGATTTTTAGCTACTAAGGCATAAGGCCAGGGGAAATGGTTCTAATATCAGTTGTTAATAGCCTAGAGGGCTCAATAATTATAATATTCATCCAATACAATACCATAAATTTCAAAATGGCTGAATTTATCAGCGTGATGCCTTTGATAATGACCACTAGATTCCGAAATAATTCAAAAGAAAGGGATATTATCTTTACTCTTTTGCCGTAAGATTTCTTAATTTCATTTGGTATGATGATCCCCTAGGACCACTTAATCGAATTTGAAAGGGGAGCCACCTTGAAATATTTACACAACCCTGATGGGGGCATAAAATCCAAAATGGCAGCTTTTCAGTGAAATAACCTGATATCTCAGCTTCGGAAATGCCTTGAAACACATTGTTAGTGTCAAAATTGGTAGATTATAAGGACAGGGAATTCAATTATATGCCTTTGGAATATATACAAGAAATCTAATCCAATATAGCCAAAAGATTTGGTTAAATATCTTAAATTTCAAGTGCTAAAAACATACAAAATTTGTCAAAATTTCATTTTGGTATTTCAAGGTGGCTCGCCTTCTAGATTTAATAGTTATACCTCAGAGGTGCCTCATGCAAAATTTGGTGCTTTTATCCACTCCATAACGGAAAAGTTGACCCCAGACCCCACTATCTGGGGATACTTAATTGAGGATGGTTTGAGATCAGATAAGGATACTTCATGGATATTTTTAGGATAGTAAGGAGACAGTATGGTGACATTTTTGGGGATAGATTTGGGACAGTTCAACTTCAAAGATGCTTCATAGATAGTAAGGAGATACTCTGGGCATAGTATAGTGATACTTTGGGGATAGTATTGAAATAATTTGGGGATGTTTTGGGGATATCGTGAGGATACTTAAAGGATAGTTTAGAGATATTGTTTTAGGATATTCAGGGAAGCTGGAGGTCCAGGAGTTAGCATTTTATATACTACAATTTTATTCAAACTTGATATTTTATATCAATTAAATCCAACTGAAGGTTACCCACTTATTTCCAAACGTCACAATTTTGCCATTATTGCCCTCTTTACAAGTAGCCTTGACCAGGATGCACATTGTGTATCAGGGGTGTGCAGACCCAACTTTATTTTCGCAAAACTACCAGTGAAATTTGCACAATCTAATCAAAAGCTCGCTGGCTTTTGTATCGGAATTTCACTTTCCTATATAAATTTGGGTGAAAATCTCACACATTCTGTAACAAAATTCGCACATTTGTGTGAATTTGCAAGCATTTGCACACCTCTGGGTATTATATCGACAAATCACAAGGCTTTAGCATAGGAATTTTCATTAATCATGTCCATATTTCTAGTTTGACATGAAGAAAACCTATCGATCATTATTCTTTAAATCTGTATCCATATTTTCTAAGTTTTTTTAAAGTTCATTAATCATAGGTTGATATATCACAATTATTCATTAATTTTCAATAGTTTTTCTAGGGGTTTTGTTATCAGGATTGGTGAAATTAGTCAGCAGGTGCTTAAAATACTATAAATCAGCCATCTGTGGTAGGAGGGATTGACAAATGTTTCTTTGTGCTATTACGACATCTCCAAGACTAACAGGTGGATTTAGAGGGGAGGATTAAGAGGGGAAAGGCGACAGGGTGGTGTTCTCCCTCCCATTCGTTTTTGGCAAATTTAGATTATTTTGGAAATAGGGGACCACCCTTCTTTCTATTGGCACCCCACCACCTTTTCAAAAAGCTGCATCTGAATGATCTGCCACTGGGACCAGGGCAGTTGACAGAGCTCAGAGCTGTCAGGTGAACTTAACCATTGATCACAGTAAAAATGTAGTTCAATCCTAGTTCTATTAAGTTAGGGGTGACGTCAAAGTTCAGATGCTTTGAAACTGAGATGCTGCAGGACTGGCTGCAACACTCTAAACCCCTATTGCAATCTCTTTAGGGGTACCAGACATGAGCCTATCTCAGTTGTTTCATTAGTCATATGATAAAATGGAACTTTCCTTTTATGTTTTGTATACATAGCATACTCACTATCTCATTACGTTTAATTAATTGATTATTAATTAGTTAATGAGATCATTTAGGGTCATTAAGATAGTGTGTCCACTCTCCACATATCAGGCTGCAGCCCACGGCAGCAGGCTGTGACCTTTGATACGCCTTAACAATGGCATCATGCTGGACTGCCACTGACCACTGGCTGGACCTACTGTGAAAAATTTTGCCCTTATCAGGACAGAAAATTGGAGACCTTGGGGATAAACATTAGCTAAGACATTAAGGTTAGACAATGAGAATTTTTAAAATAGGTTCCTATGGGAAGAAAATATTCTTATTTTTCATTAAATCATAAAAGAATGAAACATTTACAAAAATCTAAGACTTAACACATGGATCATATCTACATGGTTTTAGGCTACTTTTCCTTCATGAACTATTTGTACTTCTGATCAATATTAAAGCTGTGAGAAGCCAAAGTGTGACAAAATCAGCAGTATCAAAACCAAAGCACCATGAGGTTACTGTCAGTCTAAACCTCTCTAATGAGAGAAGGCAGGAGTGGATCCAGGGGGACCCTGAACAGGCCTTGCCCCCGTTCTCAGTGCAGAGTGCCTATTACAGACTTGGTTATCAATGTACCTGCAGGTATCACCAAGAAACGGTACTCTTCTGCCTCAACATCTTGTACTGAGAGTTACATCTCATGGACTATCATTTCTGGCACAGAGGGTAGCAGATAGCATCGAATCTATCCCCTCAATACAGAGTTTCCCTGTGGTATTCTGATACTCTCCATATTACAAGACCATCAGGTGGCCACAAAGAACAGGGTGTCCCTTTAACTGCTGTCGTCTGCTTAAGCATTATGCAGGGCTCGACAAATAGGGTGCCCGGACGCCCGGGACAACCAGAAAATAGTGCTGGGCAACCAGATACAAGGGTCTAGTTGCCCGGCGGACAACCAGGTCCTGGACATGTTTTTGAAAAATATCTTCATGTGGTTTCATGCCCAAGAACTTATTGCTTCTACATATATTAAACTTAGTAATTACAACTATTTCTAAACTTTGCTTTTGATATAAAGAAAAATTTCGGGCTACCAAAGAAAGCCTCGGGCAACCAAGACAAGTCAGCTAGTTGCCCGTTGGACAACCACCTTTTGAAACGATTTGTCGAGCCCTGATTATGCCTATGGACCACACATGCTCAAGTGCGCATGTGCCAAATTTCAAGGTATTAGAACCCATGCATCAAGCATTATAATTCTCATAGATTGTAAAGTTAGACTCTCTAGGTCTCTAGTGACCGTATAATTTTGGTAAAATTTAAGATTTTAGAAACATGTATCATGAAAATTTCACCAAAATATGTGTATTTTAGCTGAACTGCCTCTATGATTGAAACACTTTCCTTGCTTTGCCTTCCACTATGTCCACCTTGCCAGGCTCTGTGACTTAGAATCTGCACAGAGACTGTTGGATGGCCATTTGCAATCTGTACCTTTTTATATAAGGAAGAATTACACCAGTTTTCTTTGGGAAAGGTGCAAAATATACAGTAATAAGTAGGACAGCAGTTGTAGGATTCATAAAGTTGCCCCCAACACCCAGTTGTTCATGCCCCTCTGGTAATCCAGCTTGCAAGGTGATGCTTTTTTACATTTTAAGACAGGAATTCATCAGATTATACAAGGGGAGCATTTCTAGGGATGTGCTTGGTTAGCCCCAAGCACATCCCTAACATTGTGGATATTGGTAGGTTTAATATGTATTCCTCACAAAGAAAGTGTCTGCCAGTTCCATGCTTTACAGTAATGTAATCCTGCCAATGGGTGCAGTTGGTATGATAATTGTTTTCATAGAAACAAGCCTTCTACTATAATTGTTCAGCCTTTGTCTTTGACAAAACAACACATTCATATTACCTCATTATTCTAAAATTTACTACCCACCCCCTTATATAATATTTAAGGGGGTGGGGTATATTATATCTAAATATAAATCATTTCTCTTTTATTTTCTCTCAAAACACATGCCAGACTTGTCTTTTCCTCTCATGGGCAGTAATGCTTCTTTCATTTTTAGAGTGTACATCATGATTTGGTCAATTTATATTGGATTCAGTTTTTTTCATTTGGTCTCCATGGAAACCAACTACTAAAATTGTATACATTCTAAACATGTTATTTCATCAGAATCCCTCATTTCATGAAGGAAGCTTATTCTGGTTTGTTAAAGCTTATATTTGTGATTGCTATGGTAACAGAAACAAACTAGAAACTCAAATTTTGATAAAAATTTTAGGCGTTTCTGGTTACCATGGCAACCAAGTAACTAGGGCAACCAGTTTCAATCATTCAGCTCATAAAACTCTCAAAATGCATCGATTTGAGATCTCATATGTATTTCTATCTTACATATTAACCAAGATATGGCCAAAATATGGATATCTAAAAATAACCATTTTCTACATTCTATATATGTTACCTTAGCAGACTCACTTCTTTCATGGAGGCAGGATGTATACCTTTCATATAAGTTTTTCCATGTTTGTAATGTACTGACGCAGGTGGCCAGTCCATGTTAGGCACTATGGCGTGAGCTTTTGAAGCGCATGTGCTAGCCATGTTTCACTTTGTCAAATAGTGAAATAGGGGGGGGGGGGGGGGGGGTCACGGTGTGACGTACTACTCTAAAAGAGCATGTTCTGCTCTCAGTCAGTCACAGTTTGCTGTAACGCTGTGTGAGTAACATCCTGGAAAGGTTGGACCTTTAATCTGCAGTCTTGGTTCTGAATAGAGGCATAGAATTCGTGTAAGAGCGCGGAGCGTTGACTGAATATGTTTGAGGGGATTCCTACCTCGTGACTGATCATGGCCAATCGAGTTCTTGTCACATAACTACTATACACTGGATAATAAACAACAACTTCCTTTCACGCGAGTGTTCACGTCTTATATGATGTTGGAACTATAATTATGTATTGGACGATAGCAGTCGACGAGGTGGAGACTGCGTACAGAGCTACTTATTATCTATAAACTAATTACCACATTAACGTACACCACACACAACAGATAATTAACCTCTATAGTTCAGTAATAGCTTTATATTTGTGGTTACTTTGGTAACACAAACCAACCAGAAACTCAAATTTTAGTCACAATTTTAGGCCTTTTCTGGTTACCATGGCAACCGAGTAACTAGGGAAACCAATTTCCCAGATTATTCAGATTATAGAACTCTCAGAATGCATCGATTTGACACCTCACTTGTGTTTCTATCTTGCATATTAAGGAAGATATAGCCAAAATAGGGTTAATTTCAAATTTTGCTATATTTTAGTTGGTTTCCATGGTAACCTACTATTTTCTACATTCTATATATATTATTTCAGCAAACTCCCTCATTTAATGAAGGCAGGATGTATACCTTTCATATAGGTTTGTTCTTGTTTGTTATAGATTATATTTGTGGTTGCTATGGTAACACAAACCAACCAGAAACTCAAATTTTGGTCAAAATATTAGGCCTTTTCTGGTTACCATGGCAACCGAGTAACTAGGGAAACCAATTTCAATCATTCAGATTATAGAACTCTCAGAATGCATCAATTTAACACCTCACTTGTGTTTCTATCTTGCATATTAAGGAAGATATGGCCAAAATAGGGTTAATTTCAAATTTGGCATTATTTTATTTGGTTTCCATGGTAACCAACTGTTTTCTAAATTCTATACATATTATCTCAGCAAACTCCCTCATATAATGAAGGTAGGATTTATACCTTTCATACAAGTTTGTTCTTGTTTGTTATAGATTATATTTGTGGTTGCTATGGTAACACAAACCAAGCAGAAACTCAACTTTTGGTAAAATTCTAGGCCTTTTCTGGTTACCATGGCAACCATGTAACTAGGGAAACCAATTTCAATCATTCAGCTTATAGAACTCTCAGAATGCATCGATTTGACATCTCATTTGTGTTTCTATCATGAATATTAAGGAAGACATGGCCAAAATAAGGTTGTATTTTTTGTTCCTTATAAAATTTGACCTTTGACCTTGAAATGACCTTGAAATGACCTTGAACCTGAACAGAAAAATTCTCACCAAAACTTTTCTGAAACCTTAGGGTGTGTAGGTTATAAAATCAGTCACAGAAATAAATTAACATGCATTTTCAAAAATGGCCCTTTTTTTGACACAAGCTACCCTACTAACATGTTATATATCATTCGAAAGGCCTTTCAATTCTCTTTCAAATGATATGTAGGATACATGGTCTTTTCCAAAGTATCGGAGAAAAGTAGATACTACCAAATTAATGGCATCAGAATCGCCTAGTTGAATATAGGCTTTAACCTGTGATGTCGGTGTCGGTGCCGCCACTGAAGCCAAACAGGCTACTAATCGCATCGGGCTGATTCTAGACAAGGGTCCGCGGGGGCCGATAGCCTATCGAGCCGTGGACAGCCATGGGCCTATCGGCTCATCGCGAGCTGCTCGCGGGCTGGAGGAGCACGGCCCTGGGGATGAGCAGCTCGGTGAGGGGAATGTCATAGGGCCGGTATAACAGCTCATGGCACCTGGGTATAGGCAGGTCAAGGCAGAGTGTGTATAATGTTGTTAGTGGTTTTAGACGTTGTCTTATGTGTGTGATTCTATTAACACATGTTTATTGTACTACAAATGATAATAGGTTAGTGTTTGTAGTTAGACTCATGTACAGATTGTGTGATATACACTGTGTGTTTATAAGTATGTCTTCCGACTGAGTTCTTATGCAGTAGTGTATGGCCATATCTTTGTGAATGAACGTTTCACAGTTTCTAATTGAAGCTATGAATTCAAGGGAATCCATATATCAGGATTGAAGTTTATAGGTTATAATCTTAAAGCACAGATTATTCAACATTTGCGTCAATTACTATAACAGGTTTTAGACTGATATTGCAAATCACTTCCGTTCGGTTATTTTGCTGAATACAACCTTGTTTTCAAATCAGTTCTCAATCCTTATAATACGTTACCTAGCAATCTATAAAAATAAAACTCTAAAACTCCCTTATCTATAGGACATTCCTACAGTCGTATCTTATACAATCTACACTTCAGATACTGCTTTTTCTGGAAGCTATAGGTCTGCAGGGCAAGAAAGGGCTGGTTTTGTTTTTCAGTTCTATTTTGAGTTCTATTTTCCAAAGATTTGTTGTAAAAAAAAATTCTATCAATCACATAAGTTTACTGGTGGGGAATTTTTGAATTTTCTAAACATATTTTGAGTGTCATTTGAGGCCATTTATAATCTGAATGTATTTTATATTTTCTCCCCTTTGTTCCCATTAATTATTGTATTCATTAGCAATGTCACATGGGAGAATGCTTATATTTTGAAAACTTGTGCCGTCTTTGTCAGTTTCTACTTCCATACCTTTATTGAAATACTTGTGCCCGACAAACACTTTTGGTATTGAATGATAGAAAAAAATATACTGAATCTAAATATACCACTTTTATTTTCATCATAACGTTACCAACAGTGCTACGGTTTTAAGACAGGTAGAATGACCAGATATTTCGTGTTTTTCAGTCCTTTCTTGCCCTGCAGACCTATAGCATGAATATTTGACTATCCCGTGTGGTTAAATGGCTCATTTAGTGACCAGCCTCCCGGACTGGGCCAGACGAGACGGTCAACGGACCGTCTGGGCACGTACCTCTCTGACCCAGGTTCACCAGAGGTCCAGTTATAGATTTTATTATGTGTGGTACATCGTCCTGGTTAATAAAAACGCTGCAAAAGATCCACGGTTTGAAAATAGCATTGATATTATTGATAGTATCAGAGATATTAGGGGTTTGTATTTCTTTTGACCTTGTATTAATGGTTTATGCCATTGGTTAATATGTCAGGTCAGGTAGTAACATACAAATACACCGTGTCACCCTTAAAGGGAGCCAAAATCAATAATGTGTCAAAATTTAGCAAATGTATTAACTATTGAAGTACATTCTATAACCATGACTGAGGTCCATGATTAAATATAGATGGTGAAAACAGCCTTTAACTTCATCAAAATATAATAAAACATGTCCCTGGCCAATTTTGGTAACCCACCAAAATTGGTTTGTTTACAAACATTGCTGTCTTCAGACAGGAAAGGCATGGGTTTTGTGGAAATTCAAGTTAATTTTCATGGTTTAAACTGTACCACTATCTAAGGTTAGACTCTTAGAATGTATTTCAGTAGTTATTTAAATTTGCAAAATATTGTCACATTTTAGCACAACATTGCTTTTGGCACCCTTTAAGTCCCCAAACCACCAAAATATACGGGTTAATAGAGTACATACAATCTGCATGTAATAGGAATGGAACATTTTTCGCACATTCAACGAAAACTATTTTTTCTGGAAGCTATAGGGGAGAAACCTTGTCATCCATATAATTAGCCTGAAAAACATCTGATATATTAGGGATGAGCATGCATGTGACTGTGGGACAGTTTTCACACCTTCAACGGATCGGACAAGGAAAAGTTTGGAAGTTTCAGACAGCATAAGCTAGATAATAACTGCTATTCGTTAGAAAACCCAGATCCAGGACGCTTGCTGGGAAATGAATTGAATGTTTTGAGATGATCTCAGATTAAGCTTAATGCCTTCTGTAGGCACCGCCGGGAGTTAGGGTTAGTACACGTAATTAGGATGAGTTTGGCAATCTATTTGACTTGTGTAAGTCCTTTGATCTTAAAGGTCATCTTTAGAGAAGGTCATTGGCAGAGAAGGATGTAAGGTTTGTTGTGTGGAATTACAAATTAATTAAGAGTTATCAAAACAGTTAGGCCTAATGTTCATCTAATCTTCACTTTAAAGTATTATATTATTAAACAGTTTACGAGTATAGGGATCTGTTTCTGTTAATGATATATCTATACGTGCACATGTACAGTATTGTCCTTCGGATTTCTGAGGCTAGTATATAATATATACATCGGTGAAGCCATGGTTTCCACTGCCATGGTAATCTCCATAGGGAAAAACCATTGCTAATTCAGAGGACACAGCTTCGGGGGATGAATACGATTGTATCATCCAGCAATGCATAATTCACATCCTTCCTTTCAACAACCAAATCCCCCTTGTTTTACCCCTTCTTAACTACTCCACTTTTCATGTGATGCATGAATTTGTAAGGAATTTCAATGCGGCCATAAACACACAATGCCTTTCAAGGGGTGCTTCCTTTAAAGCCAATTTCCCCGCACATATATAAGTCGGCGTTTGCTCACTGTACTCGGCTGCTAATGTTTTATTCTGCTCCGAGCAGCTCCGAGCAGCTCCGAGCAGCTCGTCAGCCTTGTGGAGGTGTTGGCGGACTGTCTGGAGGGGTGTAATTACATCAAGCCCCGGCCGCCGGGCCTGATTCGTGACATTAGTAGAGCGTGGATGATAATGTGCACTACCCCCTCCTCGGCTGGGTGGTAAAGCATCAGCCAAGTAGTCCTCATTTACTGTGGACCCATTCTACCCCAACCAGCCGGTCCCCACCCTCCATCCCACCCACTCAGCCCTCTACCCAATACTGCTGGGTGTGGTGTAAGACTAAAAGCTAGAAATCTCCCATGTACACTTACCCCATCTATGCAGTCTCGGTACGCTGAAGCACGTCTCTCTTTGTCTATTCATGTCTCTCCACATGTCCCCATGTCTCTCCCTTTGTCTCTTCATGCCTCTCCATGTCACCCCATGTCTCTCTATTTCTTTCCAAACTGCTCCAATCCCATCCTATTATTTTTGATTAAGAATTGTCTTTTCCGTTAATATTTCTCCTATTTTCTCCTTTCCTTTTTCCCACATTCGAATCATATTCCTCAGCCCGGACTCCTCTTTTCCATCCACGTTTACTTTCTACAAAACCTTCACGTTCTGCAAAATCACACTCTCTACATGTGCATTCCATCACGGCAGTAGGCTATTCATATCTGACGTGTCTATGAATGCATGTTTTGGGTCGTGTCTAACATGCTTTTGGTCATGTCTAACGTTCTCAGATCTAAATGTAATATTAAGATACTGATCAACAGACACACAATTCGGACAGTGGGAAAATATTCCTTGATTCACTGAAATTACACTTGGAACTAGTTGTCCTCTAATGTCCTTCTAGTTGTCCTCAAATTTTCCTCTAATGTATTGGAATACAATTATATTCTATACAGAAGCAAGATCTTTCCATCCTCAAATTCTTTTATCCTCCCTAGACTTCTTGCAACTTCATCATCATCTGACTAGCTTTATTTGCTTAACTTTCAATCCTACCGTTCATTTCTAATGAACGTTCCACTCTTTTTACATTCGCTCGAACCCCCTCAACCAGATCTCTCTTTGCGCCTAGACTCACTTCTTAGTCAGGGAACTGGTTTGGAGGGTGCCTAGAGTATACAAGAAAGACGTGAGAAGATGACCATTCCATAGCTTTGACTAGGCCTAATTGTCAGGCCTAACGTCTCATCTTGTACAAGTGAAGTTTCTAGGAAGACAACTAGGCAGTCAAAGAAATTCTCACAGTCTTTTATTACGTCAGTTTCCTAGAACAATGTTCGTACTGACAAGCGGCAGACGACTTTCTAGTAACAACCTTCAGGCTGCATAACATGACAGGTTACAATTCACTGCATGAAAAAAGACATTTTAAGACCTTTAAGTTTTTGTAAATGGAGCCATTGAGGTGTGCTAAAGGTACCTTTCCAAAACCTCTTCAGGTGACCTTAACAAATTCATCAAAGGTTTTGCAAAGGTATTAGAAAGGTGATATATCCTATGCCTTTAATGAACCTCAATGGCTCCATTTACAAAATTAAAGGTCATTAAAGGTCTAATTTCATGCAGTAAATTGTTGATGGTACAATGATTAAAGAGGTCTACGAAACATTTATTACAATACTATGTTGTTGATGGGGATACCAAAACAAACATATTTAATTCACAAAGGGCTATGATATCATTGTCAATAATCTAGATTATGTAGGAATCCTTACCAAAAGCTTTCTGGATATAACTAAAGATTGAGAATAATAATTATTGTTGTATTTGAAAAGTCTGAGATTAACTTAAACAAAAATGAAGGCACATAATTACATAGTTTTCCCTACACAATAAACAGCAAACACCCCCTCAACTCCCTGCCCCCCTCTCCCCGCTCCAGCAGCTGTGAAGAGGCATTATGGGAGCAGCTGACAGCTCGCTGGGCCCCTGGAGACTGCCTATCTCTCACCATCACACCCTGGAGTGGGTAGGGTCCGCACAGTGCTATCTGTCCCTTCTCAGGGCCTTATCAGTAAGTTATCAGCCGCCATCATGGCCTGGGACTAGCCCTATTCACAGGGCTTTCCCATCCTCCAGGCACCATGGCAGTGGGCAGCACTCTAAAAGTGGTGGGCTTTTATTAATGCAACCACTCTCGTTACTTTGTGCCAGGGATAAATACTGCAGTTCTTTTACTGGATTAACTCTGATCTCTGTTGTACTCCAGATGATATTACACTTACGTAAATGCAGATTCCCTGCCCTCTAGATGTTGTGTGACATTCATTTACGACGGTGCTTTGATAAATCGGTTTGGTCTATTATAGTTATCAGAGGACATTTGAAGTAACTTGATACTTTAATTTAAAGTCAATAGAAATATCATTAGCTCTAGGTACTGACTGTAATGACACAATGAATATTTTCTTATGCTGACAATTCAATACAATTATCCTACTCTTTCATCTGATAACACCCTCTTCTATAAAACTACTGATACTCATCATAATACCTGTCCCTATAGTTTCTGGCGGAGAGACGGCTCTTTTTCAATGTCTACGTCATCAGCTGGTCATGTCTACATGGTATTAGGTGTTTTCCCAAGCTTGAATTTAACTACACAATCAGTACTCTTGATAGGCAGGTGTAAAGACGGTTTTATTGCATGGGACTTTATTACATTGTCATCGTTAGTATTGCTTTGTGACCAGCGTCATACAATCCTGAAAATGACCCGACACTTATTTCCATTGACATTATTTGTGCCTCTGACGATGAACAAGCCAACTACGTAAACAGGGTATCTGGTAACACGGGAGATTGAAGCAGTGTGTGAAGATAATCATGTCCATTGGAAGAGGCTTCACACTTTTTGGTTTTCGTCTGGCCTTGAAGGCAATATGACGCCAACAACTCTTCTTCTACTATATGAATGGGTTAGTTAAACTTTGAGTGGGCTGTCATTATAATATCAATGTACATACAACATACATAACTTACATACTTACACACTTATATAGTGATGTAGGGATTGGGGTTAGGTAGTTGGGATGTATAACGGGTATTTTTTACTGTTACTAAGTGTTAGTAGTATATGAAAATTAATGTAGTTTGACACATAAACCATGCCTCTCTTGCCAAGGATCCAAACCTATGTGACTGTGTGTGATTTAATTTCATGATTTCTTTGCCTACACATTGAACAAATATCAATCAAACTCATGATAATTATATTACCCAAAAATTAGTTTAATCAATACTACCCTTTTGTGTACAATGTCTAAAGTATTTCATATCTGAAGGTATAATATCGATTTATCGCACAATATTTTAGATCCCTACTAGAGCTCACCAGGTGGGAATCAGCCTTAAGGCTCCAGTATCTAAAGTCTGGCGCCTGTGGTCCTACCTGTCAGGTCACTCTCACCTTTACCCCTCCAAGGTGAGAGTCTTGTCACCTGTCGGAACAGCCTCCTCCTGTGGGTCCTCCTGTCCCCAGGCAATCTCCATACACCTGTCCAGACACACATTACACTATTAGAGCTCTACCTATAAGGGCTGGGCAGTCTGAGAGGGTCTGATAACATCTTTGTTCATGTAGGATAAGATAGTATGAGTTGAAATTATATTACCTGAACTATTTATGGTAATATTTCTTTCAAATCTCCCCAGTTTGGATACTTGAAAAATGTACCCAAAAACTGTATCATAAAAGGCATTCCCTATCATTAAAACTACGCGGTGGATCGGCAATTATTGTTTAGCATTAAGAGATGTTTGTCACCTATTTAGTCAATGCATGGTGGCAAATTGTCAAATAAGTTAAAAGAAAATCAACAATGAATCATGAAGTATTTCCCCATTTCAGACATTTAAGCAGTAAAGCAACTTTGGTACCTTTATACAAATATTTACAATTTATTTCAGTCATTCCAGAAATGTTCAAAACATGTCAGACATCTCGGACTTTTTCGACTTAATTGGATACACTGGAAAAGAATAATCATCCTGTTTTGGAGAGACAGTGTCATTATCATAACTGTAATGGTAGACCATAAGGTGCAGAGCCCAGATCCTCTACATGTTGTTCACATCACTGCCAACACTGCCGCTCTTTATTTGTCTCCTGTTCAACTTTTTCATCCCCACACACTCTTTTACTTCTTGTGGCCTTCTTTGTTCATATCCGGATTATTGTCTGGTTTCTCTTCCAAAACACACTATGTTGTTGTCAGTAAAGTTCGTTCATTATTCAGACCACCGAGGTTTCTCTGTGTGTAACATGATCTTTGGGAAGCCTTTGTATTTATTCTCCTTATATAAGAAAGCATTGTTGCTCTCCCCATTAATTATTGTCATGGTATATCTAGCGTATGTATCCTACGTGCACGTATACTTCAGACTTTATGTGTATATATGTAAGAAATGCAAGCGTTGTGGGCAATTAAAAAAAAGAAATTAAAGTTACGTAACCCGGCAGTTACAAAATCTCTTTGTCCGTAATTGTTTACTTTGTTCATGCACCTACACAAGTTTTAGTTCATTTTTACAAAACGTTTTATGTCCTGGCTTCCCACCTTTTGGTAAATCCCTGGTCAAGGTAGCTTCACCTATGAATCTGTGGCTTCTCAAGTTAAAGGTTGTATTCGATTTTCATCGCAATTTTAGAAAACGTAAGTGGGACAATTGCAGATATTATCTATCAGTATGCCACATACATGAGTTCCAATAATTTTCCTCATAACAATTTAAAAACTTACCAAATTCTCGATGATCAAAATTGCCTAGTGGGAAACAGACTTTAAGCCTACTGCAACTTGCAGAGATTTCTTTGCCGCCGTTCGTTTCAGTTAATGTCCATTAGTTGGATAACCTCCGACCAAAATTGGACCGCAAATACACAGACACCACAAGAGGTGGTCTGGTTTGCAATCATAATAACAACACCCCCACAATGGCTGAACAAAACAGAATGTTTTATTTGATGAAATGTTAACTTCTTCTGGTAATGTGTGCTTGAAAATGCACAGTGACAAAATATGGTATTGAGTGTTATGTAACACAACCCATAAGTTAATCAACAATATTATTGCCGTCTTCCTTGTATCATATTGACATATTTCATTCAATTTGTGTTCATACATCATCATAATATTTTAGAAAACTGCAAGACTGGCCAATAATGTAGGATCATGATGGTCACTTCTGCCACTGATTTTAGGTCCAGTTTTGCGCCTACACCTTTGGGTTAAAACAAAAGCATATTATTGCATTGGCAGATAAAGAAAAATGTAGCTTCATGCCATGAGCTCAAAAGCTTAATTTCCCATTAAATTGTGTCTTTGTCATCTATCAAGTTTTCAAATGGCATTCGAGTGGGGTTTTTTTTTTCTGGTACATTGCTTATATAAAACCAAGTCAATTTCAAAGATTCCCTCACTTCCCAGGGAATCCTGTAAGTCCTCCAGGTGCATTGTGTACTGGAGGAGCACACCTCCTTTGTTTCCACGTGGACACTAAGAGGTCTTGAGAAAATGTCTTATTGTGAAGGCAAGGAGGTGGTCGCCTCCCAGCACCATAAAAAGACATCCAGGTGAGGGATAGGCCTGCGTGACACTCTAACCAGTGGAATGTCTGGGCATTAGTATCCTGGGCAACAACTGGGGACTTGTGGTTGACCACCAAGGAGACAGCAGAGCCTCAAAGCCATGGCTTAGCCCACACACAGCACAAAGTAAAGCCTGGCTCCACACCCACAGAAAAAAGGGTGTTAATTGATAGTAATTCTACTGCCTTGATGCTCCCATCTCTCAAATGGTGTAAACCACAGAAGCCCACACAGGAAGCTAAAGGGGACTTGTGGCAGGGAAGGCCTTTTGATTGGGCTTGTGGTTAGGAAGTGGTTGAAGGTTGGATATCTCTGGCCATATATGGATGGGTCTAGGGGATAATTTGCTACGCTAGGTAGGTGGGATGCCAGCAAGGGAGGCACAGGTTGTCTTTGTTCATTTCATGGGTATGGCTTTTTAAGTAATTCAGTTTACATTTCTAATTTAAGCATATTTTTGGGTAGTGGGTGACAATTGCCTAACAATTGTAGTTGGAATTTGTACATTTTTATTAGTCCAATTTAACGTTGGTCTATATTTTGCTGCACGAGAAATACATCCATACGAATCCTATTTACCAAGACATGATGGTGATGCAGAGAGAATTTAACCCTGGTATAGAACCAGAAAATATATACATGAAGTTAAAAACACGATGTTTGAAGTAATCACATTTTTTTCTCTAAAATGCATCCTAGATGATATATACCAGACATCTTTCTTGATACCCACGCCATCAGAAGATACTAATAATATGCAGAAATTTGTTTATATAAGCACTTTGAGAACAAAAGAAAACTGAGTAGATCAGCTTTGGTGCCCAATCAGACAATGAAAAAAGGAGTATTAAAATAGACATTATACAGGTAAACCGCAAAGTCTGCAAGCAAAGAAATAGATGTAGGTTACTACTTTGATCTTCGTTGTGGTCATAAAAGAATCGAAGAGAAATTACTTTGACTAAATAAGGACATTTAAATGAAGAGATTAACTAGAAGCAAGAGCGGGTTCGTTTCTTTTCTCGTAGACCACACCATACCTTTCTCCTTTTAGATAAATTGAGGTAGGTGGGTTCTCTATTTATAAAGTCCGTCGTTTCATAACATTTTATTTGGGTAATTGCGAGGTTAAATTGGATGTGAGAGGAAGAAAGACTAAAACCACAGTTTTCTTTTATCCAATTGAACCTGGACACATTGGTTTTCAGAACACAGAGGACTGTAACCCTTATGAGCGAGTGCACCGCTAGTACCGCAAAGATGAACAAAACATTAGCAGGTACTTAACTTAGGACCTGATATTGGATCTGAGATCAGTGGGAGGCACTCAGGCCTTAAATGGATAGATCCAGGAATTTAGAAAAAAAGGATGTTCTGTGGTTACAAAGAAGTGGCTGCATCCCTGGAAACCACAAGGTTATATTTAAATTCTGAGGTATTGGGGGTGTCTTTTGATGTGCTTAGGATTGTACAGCTTATCAGAAATGTCTGTAGTGCACAACCCAATAGTCCTCAAAAGGAGGTGTTAGTTTGATAAAACTGTCTAAAATACAAAGGAATGAGACCTCAATTATTGCTAATATTAATGAAAGGATTAAACAGGACTGCCTAGAAATGAAATAGAAATAGTAATGAACTGAAAAACGATTCTAGATTGAACTGAACCGGCTGCAGAAGTCTCCATAAATGTGTAGGTTAACAGCTACCTGTGCAAAACATTATGCCGAGAAAGCAGTACTATTTGCATCCTACTTTTTTTTTAAATACTTTTATTTTGTCCTGGTTTATAATTTAGCAAAAGTATGCTAGTTTTCGTTGTAATTCCAGCAATATCCTATATATATAATTTCGGAACTGCAAAATCTATACCTGTTACATAAACACACATTGATAGTTGTCCCATTTTTGATTTACAATTGATTTTATGCCAACAGTTCAAAAGAAAATTTACAGTCATTCGCCAAACAAAAGTTTGGCAGGTCTCATTTAGAATAATTAAATAATATCCATATAATATACTCCTATAAACCAGTCAATTGGACAGAATTAGACCTGTGAATTATGTCACACCTCAATTAATATTCTGACCTCTAGATAAAAATATGTTGGAACATTCATATAACAGGGAAGTCAAAGGGATAAACCTCAGTCTACAATATTGGATGTATTGAAACAAAATAGGTTGACCATAAAGTGGGGAACCCATTAAGCAATTTAACTATAATTATGGTCGTTTTGCCCAGTTCTGATTGTTTAGTTTTGATCGATTTGACCAGATCTGGTTGAAAACGGGTAGAAACAGTGTTCCCACTCAGCAATTTGACCAAAAAAGAAGAAAAACACTCGCCAAATTAAATATCTGACAATGTTAAGTATTGGTAGCTTGTGATCTCCTAATCGACCAGAATCTTAGTTGCGTCACTCAGTGGGTTCCCACCTTACAACTAGAGCGACCTAAGGCTTTGAAAGTCAATATTTCTATAGAATTCAAGCATGAAATTTGGTTTTCTATATTGGCCAACGTACAGTACAAAAACACCGAAGGTAAATAAATGTCATTTTCGCAATAGTCCTCCTATTGATGAGATTAAAAATGCCTTTTGAACGGAGATCTGTTTTGCTGAATACAGATTTTATGCTCGTAATTGGTTTCATAGTGTTGAGAGAGCAGACATCACTACATCTTTTATTGGAAGTATCAGATTTCAATTTAATTCCATTTAATAAAGGAAAGCGCTGTCATGGAAATTAAGGCCCAGCACAATGAAAACAAGTATGTTATTCACCTGAACATTGAAAGTTTTGGAAGATATCAGTTTCCAGAAACCATGAAGGACTAATTATTTTTCTGGGAAATGATTAAAGAGTAAAAGAGAAGGGTTACTTTTTTAATTAACAATTTCAATTGGTGTACTCAAAATCCCACTTGGTCAAAATAGCCAAATTCATTTAGTTTGAATTGCAAGTTATGATCGTAGTTTCCCATACTATTTGATGCTTTCATCTGCACAAAATTGAATGGATACAAGAATAATATATCTCAATGCCCGTATTAAAAGCAACAAGAAAATTAAACAGGAAGCTTAAACTTTTCATCAACCATAAACAGCTAATGACAATCACAACATAACTAAAAAAGGCAATACCGAAGAAGACCACGAAACAGTAAGCAGTAGGGAAACCACGAAAACAAAAACAACCAACCCAAGAACCATCTAAACAATGCAATGCCAGGAGGAAGAAGCCAATCTCCGAAAACCGGATCAAGGGATTGGTTAAACATAAATTACTAATCTGAAGAAACTCGGTCCAAAGGGAATACTAAACAGTTGACCCTTTTTGAATAATAAACAGTGTCATGTCACAAGTAGTGAGTTGGGGGAGGTGGCCGGATGTCTGGGCTGTCGGTAGCAGCTTGTAAATGTCAGATGACGAGCTCAGGAAGCTGTGACGAGCAGCTCATCGCTGGCGTTTGAGCAGCTCAATGTTTTCTTAAAGGACAAACGTTGGGGATCCGCGTTCCTTTGCTCAATTAGTTCACTTAATGTTAAACAATTCGCTGGGTTATCTAATTCGTAGGCGATGGGATGATTTTTATTCAGGTTGGTGATTTTAGCATGGTTAAACTGATGACCTCAATGTCTATCTGATTGTAACATGTTTTTAGTCTTTCGTGACATCTGAAAACAACAATATTGATGTCACGAAAAGCTAAATAAATTCATGATTAATGACTCAGTTATTGGGCGGTCTGTCAACGTATCATGATTACTACCTAAAA
This sequence comes from Lepidonotus clava, assembly GCA_936440205.1. Classification (NCBI taxonomy): domain Eukaryota; kingdom Metazoa; phylum Annelida; class Polychaeta; order Phyllodocida; family Polynoidae; genus Lepidonotus; species Lepidonotus clava. The sequence goes on from OW387147.1 coordinate 21,150,282, forward strand.
TGGAAATACATTTAATACAGGTAATGCTACATTTGATGTATTCCCATTTTAGGTGGTAATCATGGTATGTTTACAGACCAATAATTGAGGCATCTATTTACTAATACTTTCATTCACAATATCCTATCCTCGAAGCCTGTAAATTTCAGTTTATCGTTCACAATAGTTCCTAGATAGTTGTACCTATTCGTATTTTCTAGATGAGTGTCATCCAATAAAATCTAGAATTCACAATTTTTCATTAGACCGAGCAATTGTGAGCATTGCTACACTATGCGACCGAAATTCTCCCCACCACAGATAGCTTATGTACTGCCATGTATCTATCTGCAGGCTAGCCTAGATCAAGATGCAAGCTTCACTGCACGAAAATAGGCCTTCAAGATCTTTAAGTTTCTGTAAATGGGGCCGTTGAGGTTTGCTAAAGGGAATGGAAAGGTCACCTTTACAAGACTTTCCATCCCTTTTTCATGTGACCTTTAAAATGTATCAAAGATCTTGCAAAAGTATTGGAAAGCTAACTTATCCTATGTCTTGAATAAACCTCAATGGCCCCATTCAGAAAATTAAAGGTCTTAAAGGTTTAATTTCGCACAGTGTGCTTGGCAATATTCAAGGCCTTAAGCATATACTATTCATTTATCATGGAATTCTTTATGGTCTGATATAATGGAAATCTAGCAATGAGTATTTTTTCAATCTTTATCTAAACGTCGGTGTTTTTCTCCACAAACCTAAAGTTACTTAAAATACAGTTATCTGTGGTAGGGAGAATTATATAAAGTTTCCTTGGTTTGCATTATGAAAGAGTGATTTTGTTAATTGTTTCTTCTCCCAATCGTGCCTATCTATCCTTAATTGCTCAACCCCCTCTCAATGTCCACTCCTTTACACCTGTCCAACCCACACCTCGGGTTCCCCCCTCTCTGTTGTTCTCAGTTTTTAAGGTTGATGTTTGACGTCATACCCCGTCCCCAGGAAAGGTCGCCCTAGCCTTGTTTTTTCGGCAATTAGTCTTCTGTTTTACCTCACTCAGGAATGCCCAGTAATTAGCAGTTTTGAACATTGAGAAGGAGTGTCGTCGAACGTCATTGAGGCTTTAAACCGTGACTCATTACCTCGATTGATTCCCCCTAAAATGCCACACGCTCCAGTCAGATGCTATACAAACAACATGATTAATTACCACAATCTTTTTTGTGCTTTTTTTTCGGTTTCATGTTCGTTATTGTATCGCCACTTCTTGGATGTCTCCTTCCTGGAAAAAAAGATGTGAGATCACTCTGCCATTTGAAACTTTCAAAGTTGAATCACTTGCGGTTGGGTTTCTGTGAGCTTCTTGTGTGAGGTGTCAATGTGAGTGTGTGTCTTGTCAACGTGTGTGTGTGTGTTGTCAAGGCGTGTGTGTGTGTGTCTCTCTCTGTGTTTGTGTCTGTGTCTGTGTGTGTGTGTGTGTGTGTCTGTGTCTGTGTGTATGTGTCTGTGTCTGTGTGTCTGTGTCTGTCGTAAGAGCTGCGGATATTGGTACCGACACGAACACACCCCACACACATCTTTTGTGTCCCCCGGAACACTGCTCATGATAAGCTACTAATGCAATTGCAAAACAGTTCATGTGGCGATTTAGACAAACAAATTGTTTCATATCAACTGGCAATGCCTTGAAAACGTGATTTCGAGGGTAGAGAATCGCCAATTAAAGTTTGCTTTAATAAACGGAAGGTTGCAGTTTATGATTTGAAATAATACCATCTGATTAAAGATATGGTCCGAGCATTTATATTTGCTGCCTCTATTATAAATCATAATCAGTTGCAAGCTCATACACTTAGTATGGTCTGAGAACAACCTGTTCTCATTAGTTTAAATATACACTTTTAAAAGATGGCGTCAAAAAAGGATGTCAGTCTGCTCTCACATTGATCCCCACGTGAACGGCTGCATATTACAAATGGTTTTGACGGTCTTGAAGGTTCTGCCCAAACTTATCACTGATGAGTTGATCTAGTGAGATGCTTGGTTCTAATTTAGTTGCAATGCATTTAACTTATACTTCCGCAGGTCTCATCCTTGAACAAATCCTATCTTCATGTCCTGGACACATTTTTGCATTAAAAGAGAGGGATTTGACCCCTGGATATCGCCCTAGAATTTATTTTCTCTCAATGATGTCATGATGAATTAGCAGAATTTCCAATTATTGCTAATTGGTTTAAACATCTTTTACATGGTAATCGGGTCATGTAAAATCTTTATAATCCGTGTTAATCTTCCTGCTGTAAAATCTGCCCAAAAGCTCAGCTTTTCATGACGTCATCATGTAAACAGTTGACGTCACGGCATTGTTATCAGTTTTGTGGGTTAATCCTGCCAGATTCTGTCAACTCCAGGCTTCTTTTATGTAAATCCCCTAATCTGTTGCAACAGCTAATACCTGGAATCCCCCACCTAAGGCTAGATAGCAGTACAAATTTAGACATCTGTTATTTCAGGAACTCCATGTAGCAGCTAACATTGATGACATCGAGTCTAAAAAATGCTGTTGAGTTTGAGAAGTTGTACAAGATATTTTCGATTACAAAGTTTCCTCCATCCTCCATTTGTCATAAAAAAAAATCTCTAACCTAGAATTCATGGAAACATTATAAACACTGCTCCTCGAGCTTCCTTTTAGCTGTGATTACTAGTCTAAAATGGGTAGTAGGTTTGTTCCTTTGCATTTATAACCTGGACGGACAAATTAAGGGTGGACGCCAGTGTTAACTATGGTGCTCCCGGCGCTGCCTATACGCGCGAGGTCGCCTGAACAGGTGCCTCTATTTACGCAACGTTGTTGCGTGAATTGATTCTATAATTCACGCGATATGTTAGTAGTGTATGGAAATGGCAATTTGGAGACATAAACAGTCGCATAAACAGTTTATATTAAACACGCGACGCCATGTACATACTGATTGTAATACAGCTGACGTCGCTAAAATCTGTTAATTTAAAATCTATATAAGTGGCAATGTTGCCTCAATTGATTATACTATATACGTGACATGAAAGTAGTGTTATGGAATTAGGTATTTGTAACCAGTTACATTACTTCATATCATCGATATCACATTTTTGATACAGAGAACCATGTAGGAACTTTCTATGGAAATAGCCCAATTTATTTGGGTACAAAACTGTGGGATAAAACTCCCAGTGAAATACAAAAACGTGATGATAAAATGACTTTCAAACAATATCTGAAAAATGAAAATCATACCTATAAGGAGTTGTTGTAAGCATCATAAGGATTAATATGGAAATGTATATGTAAATATCTGGAAGACCAGGGAAACCTGAAGATATATTTCGTCCAAACAAAGAAAAAGGTGGGTTGTCACATGCATTGATCCTATGTATACGAGACATGTCAGTAGTATATAGAAATGGGAATTTACAGACGGTTTGATTATTGTCCCATGGCCAAAACTGTATAACAGAAACAGACCATTAATAATAAAGCTACCAAAATAATTTTATCATTTACACCATATCTGAGATTGTATTTTGGATAGACAAAATGTTACCAGTTGTGCATCAGAGGCCAGTTCCATAAAGAAATATGGGGACATTAAATGAAGTTTCATAAGCTGACAAAGGCTTTTTTAAGTGCTATTAGCTATGGGAGTTCACTTACCTCACAGATCTATAAAGTTCCCTTAATACTCAGTTGTGGGCTCTTAATTGATGTTTTGGGGGTCTTCTTTGTGAAACCCCTTATCAAACCTTCGCTAGGTTTCTGTTTAGGTCGCATGAAACCTCCATAGTAGTAGAGGTTTCATGAAACAGCCAGCAGATAGCAACATGTCCTTAACATTTCAAAGTATTGGGGATTAGACCTGTACATAAAACATCCCACCCAGAAGCAACCAAACATCTGTAACGATATCCCAGTAAGAAATTACAATCCTTGACTGCCCCGAGACAGTGACAATCTGGACCCCATCTCGTTGTCATAGTAACCCAAGTACTTTTCCATCCAATTTCCTTGGTATGACGTCAATAGCAGCTTCTTTACACTGCCAAATATCAGCATAGCTTAGAAAGTTTCTTCACCTCGACTCGAAAGCTTAAGTCCAATAACTTGTTGTCACCAGGACAGCCTGGAGGCAATTAACCCGGAGGGAGAAAATCTTGGGTAAAAAGTAATTGAAGAAGATGGGAAATAATACGCCATTGTGTCTTCATTTATACGCATGACAGGTGAGGCATTCTGGTGACAGGTGAGGAGCATGTAAGATGAGGGGGTAGGGAAATGATCAGATTAAGGTAGGGGTTAGATAACAGATGATCCTGCCCACCTATGACGTCTGTGACGTCAAATATGACGTCTATAGCACCTGGATTTAACAGTTAAGCCAGGAATTACCGCTGTCCAATGCACTTACCCTCCTACCGACCAACGGATTCCAACCCACACGGATGGGAAAGAACCAAATGCTTGTAGGACGCTAGGGTACATTAGTCACTATGTTAATTGGGGGTAATCATAGATGACGTCATAGCCTACTGACGTCCTTGAAGGACTAAAACTAAAAGCTGGCTTTCTATAGTTGGGACCAAGCAGGGTTCCTCCATCCATTTTCCCGGTTCCCAGAAGATCAAATTAGTGAGGAGGCCAAGGTGTGATAATTCATTCCATGTTAGACCACCCTGGGAGACCCATCCAAGCCAGGTAAATGCACGAGAAAGCTTTGTCACTGATGCAAAATAATAGTGTTTGCCCCAGAAGGCTCTCATAATGTATACATGCACGTCAGTCATTGGGTGTTTATTGAATCTCCCCTTTTTTCATTTTTCTCAATATTTATTTGGTTGCGTTCGAAAACACCTCCTAAAACTAATGGTTATTCCCGGTGAGGTGCAATTAACTTGAGCTATTCTCCACCTAAATTGCTCTGTAATTACCCCCATACTATTGCAGGATAAACGAATTAACACCGTCTAGAGCTGCCTTGGTGGGATGTTAATAGGTTCTCAGCACCACCATTTTTATGCAATTAAAATGTGGGGTAATAAGGGTTGTCACAAGTCAGCAAAAGGACGTTTTATAGCTCTTACTCTTTAGCACACTCTTTGTGAAAAATTGGTGGAAGCGCCAGCCTACTGATGTATATCATTGGAGTACAACGTTTTGTAAATAATTAGGTCTCTTTGTGCATTGTTCATGCTTGATTCAAAAACTTTACTTTGAATAAGTTCCTAATTACTGGTTAAATGTATGTAGATATCATAATATTATTAGAATTATCTTACTTTATTTGTTCTGACGTAGTTGATCTACATGTATGTCCAGATTAATTTACTGCCAAACCTACATGTGACTGCTAGAGAAAATTGATATCAAGAGTTAGATACTAATATTATGGGAGAAAATCGAATTATTCAAGTACAAACCAACATGTCATCGTAATATTTCATTGAACTATTCACGATGACGAGATATCTGATATAACGTAGGTATCATATGCATTATTGTCCTTACATAATTCACTTAAAGGTCACTATAATATTATTGTGAGGAAATTTAATCCTCTGTACCACCAACAAGACCCCCGACATATGAGATATCTTAAAGGGAGTGTGAAAGTGCAACACCGTCCTTTTCACATAAACCTGGCTTTCATGAGTTTTTTCCATTTTCCTTTCCTTATTCTGGTAAATTATATACAAAATCATTGAATGTTATACGGACTGGTCTTCTAATTTGATGATGTGCCTGATGTCGGTACATTAAAGGTTGATAGATAGCTTTGAGAAATGGAAAACATATTGATGATTTTGGAGTTTGATAAGATGACATTGTTTATAGATGTTTACTCACTTAGTAGGTGTGGATTAGGTATATAACAACATTAAAATTTTGATTCAATCTACACTATAACCAATAGATAAACATCAATAAGTGAAATTACTGTCTTGAGTGTTATCTGTAACATCGTTCTATCGTGTAATATTATTACTAAACATTTGAGATATGACAGAACCAAAACTGTTTTCTCTGAGACAATAATTATGTTTGTCTCACTTGTAGAACCATAAATGATAATTCGAAATAAAGTCCTGTGATAACATAATCGCACTGGGCACGGTTTCACCCCGGCCTACTGATAAGCATGTTGTTTTTTGATAAGGTACCGTCAAATACAACTCGTTCAGCAGCCATTATCTGTCTTCATATAACGGTAGGCACAAAAACCCATGCAAGGTTATTTTCATACAAAACATAAATTCAATGATACATATTATAGATTTAATGTTGAACTAATTGTTTTTATTCAATGTTGGATGTCATACAATTAAGAATCATGCTCCAGAGAGGTAGCGCGCCAAATGGCTACAGCCTATTCTATTTCAAATTAGAAAATAAAAAGATTTGAAGAAAAGACGGTCCTTTAAATGTTTAGGTGGTGTTTACTGTACACGAAGCTGAATTTTGAGCTTGATGTAGCATTATGTTCCATAAGCAAATGTCTTTGTGAGGGAAACATTATGAACATTTAAGACCTATTCATCAAAATAATTGTCTAGCACGTAAATACTTATGAGAAGTTGTTGAATGCAAGAAAGTAAGGACCAAACGAATCCAGTCTCACTGCCTATAGTAATTAGAAGATATAGCTTTTATAACATGACTTGCGTTCCATTTCATGTAATATGATATTCGAATACATACGGCAAATGATTGTTTTGGCAAACCCAGCAAGATTTGAGGTTCATAGAACCTGTTCTTGTTATATTGCCAAGTTTGTACGGTGCCTGTTGCTTATCATTTTTCTCTGTAATGCTTTTATATGTAATCAAATACACCCCATCCAACTCCATTGTAATTTTTGAAATCATAGAAATAATGTACGTCCTGCGGTATTCTCTATAATGTTTTATATCCTGATTATTGCTCCGCCTCATAGCTTTAAACGAACTGCTATATTCCCTATGATAATTATAAACGCTGTACACGGGAGCTATAAAATGCACAGAACAAGCCCTACCCTCCGACGGGCAAAATTACTGCTTATGGTACTATGTTTTACATTTTAAACCTGCTTTTGCCCCATGGAATAGAACAAACTCACATAGTCTGTTTGATATTGCCATAGATCGATCTACTTATACATTGTTTTGCTACATAGACAAAAATCAATAGCCAGCATGATATTCTCTATATACTGCTACTGAGTACACACTGTTTCAGGGACATACCCTAACCTAAGGGGACCAGCCTGCTTATGATATTTTGTATGATATTGTTCTTCCCTTTATGCCCAATACCTCAAACTAGGATATATTATAGGTAGTCCCTAGGATATTCTGCACACTGTGCTATAATGTATACTGTTTTACTGCATACCCACAAGCAAGGGGATCGGCCTACCTGTTGCATCTTGTCTAATAATATATTTCCCACGTTGCCCCATAGCCTCAAACATCTATACTATAATATAGTCCCAATGATATTCTGTACACTATGCTAGTAAGTGCCCGCTGTTTTAGTGGTAAACTCAAAACCAATAGGGACTGGACCAATTATTGTATATCAAAAATATCATTTTTACCCCTTTGCCCCATAGCCTAAGACCAACATATATAGGTAGTCCCTAGGATATTCTGCACACTGTGCTATTAAGTGCACACTGTTTTACTGGCATACCCTCATATATTCCCTATGACAGTCTGTACACAGTTCCCGGCCCACCCAATGGCAGCCCTGCCCGAGCTGCTCGCCCAGACCACGTGACCAGGGCTCTGACACTGAGCTGCTCATCCGGGGCCTTGGTCACGTGGGACAACCAGTGGCGGCCCCTGGCGGGGACGGTAAGTGGTCAAACAACATGGCGGCGACGTCCTTCATTTATAGAGGATAGACAACACACACATGAGTCTCAATGACGGATAGATTGAACAGAAGTATGAGTATATTATAAGCATTTCCTTGTTCCCAGTGTTGTACTTGTCTTATCGTCAATTGAAATAGGAATATATTATACTTTCCTAGAATACTGTCAAAGAATTTAGTTCTGGTTGTTCCCTATCTACAATGCTTCTAAGTAAGCTAGTGTAGTGCTGTAAATAAGAAGTGGCAATCATGGAGAATGAGGTCAATTTTATGGACTCGTTACCGAGGCCAAAAGCCAAGGTTCTTTCTATTTCTGTTTCGAATTGAGATACATAAAACAGAAAATGAATTGGAAGACACATTTTTAATACATTAGTATTAAAGTTTTGATTTTAAGATATACGAAATTGATACTAAAATTCCAGCATTTCATAACCGTTCTCCAGACCTTGCGACTGATAATAATTATGTACTGAAGATATCATTATTAACCGCGGGTTGATTTGTCGATTAATAAAGCATGCATGTCTCCAGTTATCTACCCTATGCCAATACAAGCCAACCTTTACAAGCGACCACGTGCACTGCCGCACATGTCTGCATTGCAGCTACTGCAATGTGAGTCCATCTCTTAAGCCCCATACCCACTAGGCGATTTTATCGGGTGACCGGCAACAGACAACAGCAGAATCACTGGTAAAATCATCACCAATTCAGATCACCTGTTAGCATGTGACATTTCAATATTACATCCAACAGGTGATCTGAATTGGTGATGATTTTACCAGTGATTCTGATGCTGCCCGTTGCCAGTCGCCGGTAAAATCGCCTAGTGGGTATGGGGCTTTAGCAATAGATCGGATTACAGTGTTTGCAAATGATTGTAGCGATGTCGGCTCCTCTCATACATGACTTTACAATCCTTTTCCTTTGTTTCGCTTTTACAAGTGAATGGAGAGTCAGCTTGTACAAGGAGGAGGATAAACATACAGATATTGATTCGACGTGTATTAGAATTCTCGTTATCAAAAACGGTTGTTTGGAGGATTTAGATATTGAACACATGATGTGTGTTTTGGCATACCCCTCACCAATTGTATGGGGTCGTTAACAGTGGAAGATACATGCATGTCGAGTGTTAGCACACGTTTAGAGAAGGAACTCAAATCAATTGTTGACTTGGGATTCTTCAAGTATGAATGGGTGTTAAGCCAACTTGTGTATTAACACATAATGCATATTATCATTACCTCTTGGAAGATCTTACTTGTAAGAAATCGGTTTCAATAAAAAAAAAAAGGGGGGGGGGGGGTGAGGGAGGTCCAACCTAACGTTCTGCGACATTCTAATAACGTTCTACGACATCGAATGTATTATATTCTTGGCTAGAGGAAATCGTTTGGGTTTTTAATTTCGAGGCGATATGACTTCATGATGTGGTTGTCTTATGTATTAGCTAGGTGATGAGCACACATTCCTTCTGTCCATATGGTATCATTTAAGGTTCAGTTACAATATATAACATTTAGTCCAAATCCTTTCAAACAATGTCAAGTTTCTATAACACTTTGCTTTTAGCTACTTCAGTGAAAGACAAATCTGTTTTCTTAAACACTATTTTGTTTTACGGATTCTGTACATTTCTCCATTCTTAAAAAGGTATATCTATCGGGATGAGGAGGCGTAAATTGGATATGGACATCTCTATTCAAATATCAAACGTTTAGTTGTGTACCAGCAATCTACCACCTACATATAAAATACTACTCATACAATTCACATTACACAGCAAAATTAGCTCTCCTCTCACTCCTACAAAAAAGGAACACTATAAATAGCTCCTTTCCACCTACTCTCTGGTCAGCTACGTGCAAGTCTGCAGAACCCCGCGATCGGGAATCTCTAATTAGTGTATAGTTACTTATCTGCGGTGTCCACGTAAACCAGAATAAGTGTATCTGTGCCTGTCAATGATTGTAAAGAAATCTAAGCGTGTAAGTGCTAAAAGGCGTCGTGTTAGGGTATACTCTTATAGAAGATAAGCAACAGGTACTTTCAGAGTAAATTGATATTGGATCATTGCTTTTTACTTTTAGAAACTGTACATTGCTAATTTCCGACGCTCAATAGAAAAGACACTTACGCCTACCACCTATATATGTAGCAGTAGGCAGGTATTTGCCACCAATTTTTAATTATACATATAGAACAACTTAATTGGATTTATCAACTCAATGTTCCACTCTCATGGTAATTGATCAAATTGCGCTGACAGTCAGATGGTATGTAACCGCCTTCAGATATGAACATCTTTACGTATGAAATACAGCATTACATGGATTACATGTCACAGAAACTTCTCTGTTGATACACATGCAATGCTGATCCTCTACACAATACCCGTCTGCCGTTGGTGAATTGAAGAGTGTAGATTACCAACGCGGACATATCCTTTAAATAATGATAACTTAAATATCAGACCTGAGAATCAATTTTCTAAGATTTCGTAAGACATCAATTTTGTTATCCATATAAATGTGCATAGCTTTATCAAATATGATAGGCCTACTTCCAGTCTGAACGGTTGATGAAACTTTCAATATTGTTAACCTCCCTATGATTGTACATTACATGTTTCAGCACAGCATAAGGTTATACCGCCACAGAGACTGTTAACAGCCATGCTGGTCAGCAAACCGAAAAGGATATCCTCATTCTGGTTGGGGGCCTTCAGTCATTACATACTCACAATGGGGTGGGGTCGGGGGGACAAAGGCTTTAGTACAACTCTTAAGGCCATGATCCATGCACGATGCGACAAAACGCCAGCTGACCTTCTTCTCTTGCATTTTTTTTTCATATTTGGAATGACTTTTCCCTGTGAAACTACCACTTTTCTTATATGGATTATCCGAAATTCTTTGAAAAAGTTTATTTCTTATAGGAAAAACGATTAGTTTACAAACCGATTTTCAAAATTGGTTCAAAATTGGTTCAAAATCGGCCCGAAATCGCATCGTCGATCATCCCCTTTATGCGTATAACATGCTAAATGGGGGTTGGGGGTTCACAAAGCATGTCAAAATGCCTATGTAATTAATGGACAAACCCTTCTAACACACAAGTCATCCCCCATTACCAACCACTCCTCCAGTACCCTCTATGATAAGTAGCAGACACAAGGACGCTGCAGGCCGTGTATGATTTCAGTAAACAGCCGTGTCAACAGGTAGCAGTATGTATGCAAGCAGCTGCAGCTTCCACCGGAACTGGCCACTTCCGGTGACCGCAGCGTCCTCAGTGGTATAAGCGAGTGTCTGTATACATTTGTACATAATGTATGTGTGTGTGCAGCAACCTAACATAGACAATGATTGAAACTTTGTATCACCTGAATAGGGGCCTAATCAAAGTATACTGTTGTTTATAACTACTAACTAGCAATAAACCAAATGCTTATGAAGAAGATTATCATTCAATCAGGATTATGTTTTCCAATAATTCTTTGTATGGACATAGCGGATGGTTATTATATATATATATATATATATATATATATCTTATTATTATTGTCATGATCATTAATGTTAATACTAACGTCATGAAAAGTACAGCAATTGTAACGATGCATAACTCAATAAAAAAAAATAGATAAAGAATAATGATTTAAAAAGTCTGTCTCAATTTTATCGCGCATATATAATCAGCATTCAGAAATCGTCGAGAGAAAACAGGTTATCTACTTATTGGTATATAGGTTAGTGTGGCTTGATAATAGTTATGATCAAGGAAAGCCCCCATGTTTGGATAATGTTCTGTCTCACGTACACATTCTCCACCTCCCTGCCTCACCACATTCACAGTCAATCATTCCCTTACATTCCTCAGCAGGTGTACATCCCAGACACTCGCCCTCGTTCCCCTAACCCTCATACCATATACGGACACAAGCCTTGTAGGGACAACAATAAAAAACGCCATTTTGTCAACGTTACCCCATTCCCACCACCCCAATCCTCGACCCCCTCCCCTACCCCGATCCCTCCAAGAAGCTGACCCCCTTGTCTCCTGGCTATACACTCCTCCAGGCGTCCTCCAGCACCTAACGATCAGTCTCCTGCCGGTCCTCCAGGCTGACGGTGGCTCCCCCCTCGGCGGTGAGTGGAGACGGGAGGGGTCTGGGTCCGTAGACAGTCCTTATACGGCGATCGACAACACTTCTCACAACCCTTGTCCCCCTCAGTGCACTCAGAATACTGCCAGACACCGCTCTCATCAAGGTTAAAGTCTTTGAGGCCTAATAGCTTGGCACCCGTTGACTTGCAGGTTAGACATCAATGCAGAACCAAGGTTTCTTTGTGTATTCCTCATAGGTATACGTATGATTGCAGGTTTGATAGTGTATTTTGGTTGCTGCAGTAATTCTTTTTAAATGTCAGTAATTTTGTTTTGTTTACATTATGCTGCCTGCGCCATGTCGATATGAGAGAAATACGCGAAAGTGCATTTATGTAACGTAATTGCTGATATGCTACCATGGCACTAGCATCACCGAAGTAGTAATTGTTGAGACATAATTATATAGATAAACCTTCAACTCAATGGTTGTCCGCGAATCACAAGATACTATTATATTTCACATATATCAGATAAAGCATGACCTATACATATTGTAAGTAGTAGACTTACATGTCAATTTGCTACAGGCGACCTTTACTGTATCATTAAATTTTCTTTAGATGTAATACATACACATGTCCCACGTGCTTAAGTTATCTATATGGTATTTTATTTTTCAAATAGTACATATAGAGAAACCGTCACGTTAAGTGTACCTATATATATAATCATATATTAACTTCTACTCGATATGGAAGACCAATGTGTAAACTCTGAAGATTGCTTTAATAAATGAAAAGGAAAAAAAAGTATTCCATATTTTGTGGAAGACACACCATAACATGCTGACAAAGTGATAAGGGATCCACGTTGCAACGTTACAAATTCAAGCACAAGCAGACGGCCCCTGCCATGTAAGAAGCACCAATGGATTTTCTTTTGGCAAAACCCAGTCCCACCACTCATGTTAAACGAGACAGGATATAGATTAAAAACATGAACCGGCTATGTGTTCATCTATAGGACAAGGTTATAAATGTGCCCTGTGTGTATAGGGATTGAGAAGGGCATGTTTTATACGTGTTATTTCCTCATATAGGGGCTAGTGCCTGACCCTTCCCATCATCCAGTGAGGGTAGGGGTCGGGTTGCCTTTAGGATCCCCGGGATCAAGGCTCTGACCTCCAGGGCTGAGGGGCTAGTAGGGCAGGGCTTGAGAGGGCTGGTCGGCCTGGAGTAGCGATGTTTACTGGCTACTGGAGGACGCTGATGAGGTGGGAAGCAGGATGGGATGCCCTGGAGGGGTGAGGATGGAGTCATGAAGGAACATGCTTGCGTGGCGTACTGGTTCGACCTATTTTTTTAATAGTGTGTTACCGTGACGCACCAAAATGGGGTCCTCCGCTACCTACTCAATGTGAAAAGTGACACCGGCATTTGGTCATACGTTTGGCAATGCACCAATCTTTTGAGATAAGATATTCCTATAAAAATTTCTAATTTAGTATGCCAAAAAGCCAATTATCTGAATTTAGCATCAGTCTGATGAAATACTTATAAGGAGAACTGCAATAAATGTTATTGGTAGTAATATTATTGAGATACATTAAATTGCTCCTTTATGCAATTTCTTGTATGGTTCTGCCTAAAAATATCTGAGGATCCTTCGAAAATTCTAAAAACGCAAAATAAAAATAACTAATCCTCCATCTCCTCATAAACAACCTCCTCCTGACTGCAGCCATCCCTCCAGTGTGAACCGACAGCAGCTCCCCCTACAGTGAAGAAGACGAACTGACCACTGAAACGCCAAAGGCTGACAAATTCCGAGTCGTAGCGCCACCAAGTGTCAAAGACTGGCGCCCTGGTAGGTCCCAGGCCCCTGATTACTCGATTCCTCCAGGGTGGAAAGCCGAGTCGTTGTCTAGCCACCAGGGCACTTTCCTAATAAGTCCATGCCCTGGATTTTATCACAGTTAAGTCTCATAGCAGACTACATTTATGGGCAAAGAATTGAATTGAGTTTGAGGCATTCCGTTTAATCATCCCCATTTCATTATCTTATACTTGGTAATTAATTTCCTTTGTAGCCTTGAGATTTCCGTGTTTTACTCCTAAAGCGAATTTAGATGATTAGGCGAAGTTCTGGATCACAGTAAGGATGATCTAATTGATTATTTGGATGCAGTGAATCGTGGGTCTATCTGCTTGCCCAGCCTGAATGGCTGTTCTTCATCTATTCGTCTTTCTTTCTTGTTGATTTATTTTCCTTTCGCATTTCTTCTGGTTTAGAGTCGCAAATTGACATCAAAATATTCTAGATAAATATCTATAGCAGTCCCTGTGCTATAGTATTTGGCGATTTTTCCTTTGCACCTAACTGAGACTCTGGTTTCTGTCCAAGTTCTGTCTGATCATTCTAGTCACGCGGGACTTTGCCACCCACGACTTAATGCGGGTGCTCCCCAACACTATTGGGAACTAAAGGATGTACTGCATGCACTACCCCCCCCCCCCCTTTACAACCGTTCCCATGTTGTTGTTTTTTTCTTTACTTTTTATTTTCAAACTATTTCAATTACAAATAGTTCTACTATATCGAATTTTGTGAATATTAATGTCGCAATGTCGCTTGACCCTATACTTTTGATGTTTATTATAATAAAGTTTATCACACCAAACTAGACACCAGCAGTTGTTGGACTATGTTGTTTTTATTGGGGAGAGAATCGTGCAATCTAATATAATTGTTTTAATATTCAGGTGTGTAACCAGCCTTAAAATCTGAAGGGATTTCAAGTATTATTTGTAGTCTCATTTCATAAACTTTGAGAAATCTGAGGGGGTTTCAGACATGTTTTTAAAAACCCTCATGTGGCATGTCGAACTAAAGAAGTGACCTATGTCATTTCGTTTATCTGTTTTTTTCACGTCACTATGCTTGCACATTGCATGTCGAATTTCAGAAATGGCTCGCCCTGTCGGTTTTAAGGATTTATACCTCTGCTGCATTGACTCTGGCACATATAATGACGTCTATTCTGACTGGTTGTGCACGGCTCCCCGGCACAGCTGGTACACAGCCATGCACTTATAGAAATACCCCTTACAGATTAGCCCCAGAATGTGTATTATACCTGTATTGGGGCCCTTGAATGGGGGGGACCCTAATGTCGCATGTCGAATGAAATGAGGATGTCGTCGTGTCGAATTTAAGAAATAGCCATGTCACCCTGTCGAATTTAAAAGAAAATAGGCATGTCCTATATCACTAAGCCTTAAAAAGGGTCATGCACGTCGCCTTGTTGAATTTAGGGGTCTAGGGCCATTATATTGAACTCTCATTATATGCGCAATATTCTAGTCTTGATATTCTGTAAAAGGTATTCATAGCCTGAAACCTGGTCCATGCATTTAAAAGTATAATATAAAACAACATATTTCTATAGCTATAGATAAGTCATGCATATGACCTGTCAGGATTAGGTAGGACTACTTCATACATATTTCTGTTAGGTTTGTATATATATAAGCCTTCCACGATATCTAAAATGGTAAAAATAAGTGGATCTGTCAGAAGTTTTATATAGGCCTAAGACTAACCAGCACGTTGGTAAGACATGGGGATAAGCCTAATCACTAGCTGAGTCTCTTTACCCTTGAAATAGACATATTGGTGTATTGTAAAACCCCAAGGACATTGTATTGGGTGAATAATTTGATGTGAGATAGCAAGCTTGATACTGCTTTTATGGGGCATTGAAACAGCTCTTACAAAAATAACGTTTCCTGATATAAAAGTGGTAAACTAAGGTAATTACTTGCAACAAACCTACTAGATTATAAGTCTAAAAAAATGTTGATAATAGACTGACCGTTCCCATTAATTTTCTATACTCAAAGGCGATATTTAATTGATCATGAAAATAAGGAGAGAGATAAAATCCTTCTACATTAAAAGCAATAGGCCCTACTTTTTAAAACAATTTGATTGAGGTTCTATTAAAACCTTGTTGTTCTAGACCTTTGTTTTGTGTCAGAAGTTTCCGGACTGGTCCCCAACTCTTATCTCATTTTGTTAGTCCTTTGTTGCAATAACGAGACTGCTTTCTTTCTGAAACCTTCAGTTTTTCACGTCGAGGAAGACTGAAGCAGAAGGCTACCAGCTCCTCATTATACCGTAAAACGACCCATGACATTCTTGGCGCCAAATATTTCTCAGTATTTATTTAGCAGACGACATTTTAATAGTGTAAATACGGATGCGCGTTTCTTATTTAAAGTGACCAGCTATGATCTTTGGTCCAAAGGTTACTTGTTTTACAGGAAAAGAACATCTGCTTTTGACCAAATACAGTTCTGCTACACGCTGTTTTAGTCTGGGCATTTATTAGATTGATAAAAGTAAGTGTTTGTAATGTGACCATATTTGACTATTTACTTCTTGTTGTTCCGGCAAAACGCATTGTTTGTGCATTTTTATACTAACCAAGTTCTTACTACTGAAATATTATCGTCTTAATATGGTCACATTGTTTCCTGACATAATTCTAGCCTTCACCCTTTCATGATTTTCATTAGAAAATAATCTTGCAATTTGCCACAATCAACACTTTGAAAGATAGAAACCCCTCTTTAATACCCAACTGGAAAGAGGTCCTATGCCAAGAGGCAATATCATAATGTCATATTATGTAAGTAATAGAATATCACCCTATATGTATTTTAAGTAGTTGAACAAGTGCACTGCATGCTGCCACTGGGAGGCAAACCCAGGTACCCTCACACTGGAGGCAGACACCCTACCAGTTAGGCCACCACTGGAGGGGCTGTGGGAACGGGCCACACTATGGGCAGGGTGTCATTTCGCTGAGTGTTGGTGTTCTAGGCTTTACCACATAGTGATATGTAAGAGTTGATATACCAGCATTTATCTCAACTCTGCCTCTGCTCTGACTACTCTGTGTCCAATGGTATACCTAACATTGAACAGGTGGGGTTGGGTGAAGATTGGAAGCAATGGCATTTTAATATAAGGAAGGTAATAACACATCAGTGCGAAAAGGACACAATATAGTTAAAGAGGTGATGAAATCAATACACTTGCATTTAGTGATCATAATGAAGTACAATACAGTCTTTAATATCACATCAATACGTGTTATACTGTTCTGAAGAACACAGTATCTATTGCTCGATCACAGTATGGCTGGTTAAAAGACGTGTCCCTTGGGTGGAACAGAAGAATACAGGCCATTCAGTCTGGGCGAGCAGCTCCGAGTCGGTCGTTAACTGCTCGGGGAGTAGGGGAGCTCGCAGGTGTTAACTCGTGATTGGATCCAGGGTCTGAGGGGAGGCGAAGGGTCCCTGTACAGTGACGTCATGCCTGGACGATGTAAAGCGGGTACCAATAGTATACAAGGGTCTTAGTCATTGACCTTTGAATAGGCCTAGTTCAGCGGGGCCTTAGAATTAGAAAGAATGTGGTCCTCAGTCTAGTTTCTCTTTTATACCTTTTTAGACTAAAGCTTGTCCCGATATTGTTCATTTTGCCCCTAATGAATTAATTCAGTACAATTCTACGAATTTTCAGTCTGAAAAGACCTGTATCATTAACTTGTTTTCAATATCGCAGTTGAAAATCGCTTTAGAGGTAATTGCTCAATTCATATCCCACTAGGTTAGCCCACCTACCAAAGTATATTAAATCTAAAAGCCTAATTTTGGATATCAAAATCCAACATTTAGAGTAGTTAAATTATAAACTTTTTTCTAATGATGGCCTATTTCGCCAACTGCATTGGCTCTGGTATGGCATCAAGAATATTTTGTTGTTTAACACCTTTAAGTCAATGAGTGTTAAACAAGACAGATAAGGTTGCTTCGGTTGGAATTCCATAGGAAATGGAGTGGGGAGTGGCAGTTTTTCCATGAAGCGTTTCCTGATTTAAAGATCTATATTCAGTCTGATCAAGAAATTTCTGAATGATTGGAAGCCCTCCCCTCCCCTTCCATCATTTCATCTAGACCATCAGTTCATACCAATTCTTTTAACCCTTTAGACCCTACAGAATTCGTAAATAAATAGCTCTATTTACCCAGGGTTTTCTCAAATTTTCCGCAAATTTGCTTGTAATTTATTGAAGCTGTGTAACTTCTAAATCCTACACAAGTCTACTATACCATAATAAAGAAACATGATTTCCAGTGGTAAATAAGGGATTCGATTAGCTTTCATTATATATATGAATATTTCAATATAGTTATGACTTGGGCAATTACTTTGCGTCGGGATTAACAAACATGTGAAAAAACGCGAATCAGATGCTTTGGTTTCAGGTCCCAACGCGACCATAAACCCAACACGTAGTCCAATACGGCCTTGTATTGTATATATACTCAAGTGACATGTGCTTACAACAGTCTGAGTAGTATATGAAAAGATCACTTTGGTTCTGTTGGGAACATAGCTTCTCTTAAACAAGCAACGTCGTGTATATGCTGTTGAGAGTATAAGTTTACGATGTCGTATAGACAACATCGAGTGCATAGCCGTTTTGGTATTTGCTTCCATATCATTACCTGTTCATTACCGTAACACCTGGTTCGAGGGAATAAAGAGATGAGGCAGGAGTGGCGTAAAAGGTTTTTAATTTTATTTTCATAATAGATATTATGAGAATAAGATTGATATATGATATGATAAATCTAATTTGATAGAAAGGTGTTAAAGATAATAATAAAATGAATTAAAATAGTATGAAATAAGAAAAAGGTGCGGGTGGGTGGGAAAGCTAGGTTGTTGAGTGGTTGATGGCGGGCGCAGAAGTGACGCGATGGGCATAGGTCAGGGGTAATGTAGAAGGAAGGGGCCACCCACTAGTGGAGCTCATTCAGGGACTCGGGAGTTTTTTTGTATTGGGCATCGGGGGAATCTACTCAAATGGTTCCACTATGAATTGGGAAGGAGGGGTGTCATGGATCAAGGCCTATCCTATCATCGTGTTGTTATTTGTGTCTACTGTTACATAGTCATGGTTAACTTAGAGGATCGGGACATCTTGTGGCCACCCTCTATGCACTTTTTCTTCTTTATATTGATTAACCACTTTCACATCCTTGTGTTCTTCCAAGGAGGTATCGAAAATGTTGTGATAACTCTTTGGAAAATTACTTATAGACATACTTACAATAAAAAAGTAATTTAATTCTAGGATAATTGCAGTAATAATCATAATCATTATTGAGCCAACCGCTTCGTCTACTCTCCAATAATCATATATCACGCTAGTATACGATGTACCTCTACTAAACATAAATTATGAGTAAAGGCCGTATTCCACTCTGCGGCAGACAAAACTGCCTAAGATCAGAAGGCTTTAGGGCTAAAGATCGCGAGTGTGTCTATTTCAGGTAGGAAAGATCATGAGTAGGTGCATGTTGGTAACAATCGGTGGGATTGCTCCCGGTCTCTGGCTCTCGATTTTTGGGATCCAAAAGATCGCCAGTGTGTGTGGGTGTATTCCATATGCTGATCTTAGGCAGGGATAACCAGCACTCCCGATCTCAGCAGAAAAAGGAGCAAAATAGCAGGATCGTGAGACAAACACCATGTACACTGAAAACACAAAGTCGTCAGAGAGCCACTTTAAAGTTGTCAGAGGGTTGTCATAGGTGACTTTTGGGTTGTCATAGGTGACTTTTGGGTTGTCATAGGTGACTTGTGGGGGCAGAGCAGGGCTCATTTCAGGCCATTGATGCTGTGTGACAACCTTATGACAATCCTTAGACAATTTGGGGGTGGTCAGAGGGTTGTCATTATAAATTTTGAGGCTGGATGACAACCCAAAGGTTGTTATTTTCTTCCGACTACTTTGGCCAAAAAGGTTGTCAGAGAAGCAAAAACTGAGAATCGGGTTGTCATAGGGTTGTTACAGAACAAAATGAGAGTCAAAAGTGCTGCCTGACGACCCTAGGGTTGTAAGTGAATGGTGCCTAAAACGACAGCCCAAGGTTGTCATGGCCTCTGTCTATGATAAAGTATTGTAAGTGAATGGTGTCAAAAACATACAACTCATAGGCCTCCTATGTGTAATGGCCATACCTAATAAATTGTAATAAGATAATAGGAAGCCATTATTATGGACTATGATATCTACAACATGAAACTATTCATAAATAAGATTTTTTGTATAAAAAACACAGACAACATTGGGTTGTCGTTTTTGGCACCATTTTGACAACTCTGTGTTTTCAGTGTAGTGGATTACGGCCTTAATTGATATTAGTGGCTTTCCGGAGTTCAGAACAGCCATAAGATCATGTTATTTCAACTCAAGAAGCATTTTTTTTCCACTTTGCACCAGCTTTTCACAGGCTGGTACCACAAACACACTTTTCACTCTCGCTCCGAGGTCGCCTTAAGCCTTTGGTGGAAATAAGTAGAAGATCATAATTAAAATATACTAAAACTGCAACTTAATATCCGATTCTATACATGTATTAACATGTACCGTTATCTCTGCATGAAGAGTACTCAAACCGTATCTACCAAGACATTGTTAAGGACCAACCATGTTGATATATCTGTGGATGTAGGGTTTATAACGGAAATGTGGAATTAAGAAAATGCTATTCTTTTGACTGAATAAACTATATTATTTTTTAAGAGGGTTCGACTAAATTTTCATGCGCATAAATACATAAATTATGTGCGTTTTATTGAATTTTCCGCGCTTCATTGGGAAAATGGTCTTACATTGTTCATTTAACGTGAGAAGGAAACATTTTGAATAGATACGTTTCTAACATTAACTGACCGAGACGCCTTTGTTTCGTCTATTTAAAGGTGTTTTGCCCATTACTTGATTAAGGAAAACGTTGTTTACACATACGGTTGTAGAAAAGATTTTTTCTATCCTAACCAACCCGATATATCCGTTTGGTATTCAGAGAACAAAGCTGACCTCCCTTTCAAGATCTTGTTTTAAGCATCAAAAATGTATTTTTGGATATCACAGCTAGCTCGTTCCATCACTGTCTGTCACGGCAAAGCTAGGCCTATTTATAACCCAGGCCTAAAGATAGAAGACCTAAAGGTAGTTCTAAAACTGTCATACCGATATAGATCATGAGGCTTCAACAAAGAAGGTGACTGAACTTCATGCTGCAGTAAATATATTTAAGCGGCGGTAATTATATCTCAATTATAGTAATTTTGCTCGTATGATTTACACAAAGGGTTCATTTATAGTTTTCTACTTTGAGAAACCCATGTAAAACTACCATTAAAAAGTGCCGCCGGTAATGAGGCAAAAGAAGAAGGGTATGGGTGAAAGGTTCAGGAGATGTGCGATGGGAGATTTTTAAAGTTGAATATAGTACAATACATATGAAAATATAGGGGTCTAGATGGGATGGAGGGAGGATGGGATTATTTAAACCGCCAACCGACGATGATCCAATATTGAACTGTCAATGCTGAAGGTGTCTTTGTTGATTTTCAACTTTAAATCAATACTTTTCAGACATTGATATAGGCGTTGTGCAGGTGACGTCACAAGTCCCAGAAAGGGCCTGGGCGCCATGTTGGTGATCATTTTGTCATACCTAAAACGGGTATGGCATTCTATTATTCAGAAAAATGTTATACTTTAAATCTATTTTATTATTTTATATATAATTTCAAAATATACACCACTATACCTTTATTATTATATATTTCCATCAAACAAATAGCCTTTATATGCTCCACAGGTTAATTATACATATCAATTACTTAAATTAGCCATATAGCACTCCCGCTTTGAGGCTAGGTTACATGTAAAACAATAACCCTGTAGCCCCCATGTGGAGCTGTGGAGCCCCCTACTCTGATTGGTCCTACAGGTAAAACAATAACCCTGTAGCCCCCATGTGGAGCTGGGGCCCCCTAAGAGTTAATAAAAGGCTATGCACACACCCAGTCTCGCTCTCTTGGAGGCTGGGCTTGGAGCTGGACACATCCCTAGACATTAGCACCTGACTTTGGTCTTTTGTTCCTACTTACACTACAACACTAAGGTAACCTTTAGTACACAGGGATATATTATTTTGAAACTTTATCATTCAAAAGCTCTACCACTTTTACAAAGCTAGCTCACCCAAAATTATAACCAACAACTTTTAGCTTGAGAAAGTTACTTTTGATACACACAAAAGTAACTTTCCACAATTTCAAAAGTACAATTTTTCATTATTGTAATTGTGCTGAATTTATCTGATAACATCACACTCAATCAGAATAATCATTTTTCATCAATCACAATTAGTAAATATTAGATCTATCTGCAAGCCACGTGGTTATGATGAGCACATGGTGATCACCAAAATGTGATCACGTGACCACGTCTGCGAAAGGTCTATAGAACCGATATATAAATGTTGTGGCAGTAGCTTGTCAATCACTTCATATCAAAAGCTATTAATCAGCTGGTAATGAAATGCATAAAAGTCAAAACTGCTTCAATATTTCAGAAACACATCATCATTGTTTCTTACGTCTGAGTTCAACATAATACACTGAGGCTATAGCTATAGGTTATGATGTATGTCCAATACAATATGTATCAGCTTAGTCAATTTTATTTGGTTTACCTATAGTTATACTAAGGAGTGGGGATGTTGGTAATTGAATAACAGTAGAAAGAAAATAGGTAAGGGAACAAGTTACGTGAGGAAAGATTAATAGGCTTTAGAAATGAAACGATAACTGAAATCAGCTTAGTGTCATCCTCCTGTCATAGAACTGCCTACTAGAATAGTTAAACTGCCATGGAGGGAGATAGATGGGTTAGTCTACGTAAAAAAGAAAATCCCTCAGTAATGATGATTGGAGTTGTCTGTAATGTACTTTTGATACAATTTAGTTTGGAATATAATCATAAACCTATTGTATGAGACGTCAATCTCCTAAAACTCTAGTAGTGAGTAAATAATAGCATCTGATATGCATGGCAAGAACCATACTTAAGACAGACTCTTGACCCACTGAAGGTAGAGAGACACATTGGGGTATACAGATTGTTAAGAAAGTAGTGGAAGACTTAACAGTGAATAGTACAGTCAGTTTGACATTAGTCAGAAGTGAGTCGCACAGGGGGAGCTACAAATAGAGGATATAATTTTCCATTGACCAGCTGACCATGGTCATAGTAATAATAGTCTGTGACAGTGAAAACCCTTGTGTTGAAAGTGTGGTTTAGCACCATCAGGAAACATGGATAGTACCAGTGAGTGTCTGACCAGAATCATGTAATGGAAAGTTCGTAACTTTAAGAGAATCTGATGCTCCAATTTTGTGTTTGTGTGCAATAAATTTAAACTCATATTAGTATTAGTTATTTACCCCAGCCCCCTCCCAACTCTGTCCCTCGATCCCCTCCCCTTTATGATGACCAGGGGGATACAGGATTTTGGAAAGGGGAGGTCCACATAGGCTAAGTACTCAAGCATTCTGTATTTGTAGGTATCTATATGAAAGATCTATAGAGAATTCTTAAATGCGACATGCGACACTGGGATAGATAAGCGACAAAGATATATAGGCCTATATATATATATATATATATATATATATATATATATATAAATATATATATATATGCGCCATTGGCGTTTTATTGTTTTTTTTATTCGACACGCGACATTGGAACCCCCCATCAAGATCCCAATAAGTAGGTGCGTAGATAGGGGTCCCGATGTCGGATGTCGAATTTAAGAAATGGCTATATGTCTTATGTCACTAAATTTTTTATACTCATGTCGCATGTCGCAAGAAATAACCTATAAGCTATGTCAGGTCGTTTATATTTTTCTGCTTGTCACTAAGCTTCATGTCGCATGTCGAATTTAAGAAAAGGCCATGTCACCCTGTCGAATTTATGAGTCTACACCCATGTAAGTGGGGATGGGGTGGTGCCCATGTCGCGCTGTCAAATGATCGTGAATGTCGCCCTGTCGAATGTAAGAAATGATCATGTCACCTTGTCGATTTTAAGCCTTAATGGTTATATCGCCTTATCAATTTTAAGAAAGGCTCATGTCGCATGTCAATAAATCCTAAAATGCTCGTGTCGAATTCAGGGGCTGATCCAGTGTAAATCATCAAGGGGGGGGGGGGGGCAAATCAACCCCCTAGATCTAGGCTATATAAAAAAAAAAAGTGAAAAAAAAGTGGAAAAAAATAGGCCTATGTCAGATTTGTACTGGTACAAATCAACAAGTTAGATTGTTTGAACAGGTTTCTACTTGGTCTAGGGGGGGGATTTAGGGGTCTACACCCATATTTGTCCCCACCAAAAAAAAAAGGGGGAAGGGGAGCATCAGGATCGACCCCCTCGACCCCCCTCCCCTTTGGATCCTCCCCTGATGACTTCTAGGCTAGCTAGACTATTGCTGTAACTTTTGTTTACTATGATAATTGATATGTTCGTTCCAATTGTTCCAATTCCATTCATTATACCTGCATAATATGAATAGTGTCCTGGAACAGTCAACTGGTCAATGTTCTTGGAGGGAGATCACTTTCTATCCTGTGGCGGGAGATCTATGCTGTGGCGCCGTCTAGCGACGAACCGTTGTAACTGGTATATACTCTCACAGTGTAATTCTTGAGTTGTTCAATATAATTATAAAGCTTAGATGTTTCGTACATTGATACTTAAATTTGGTTGTTATTACCAAGACAAGTCTCTAAACGTATGGACCCTACATACCTCAAAATGCGAGGGACTGAAGAGTTGTCTGCTTGAGCTTCCCTTTCAGTGGACCCATTTTTTACCGATTCAGGAAGTGACGTCATAGAATATGGCGCCCAAAAAAACGCCGACAACGTCTAAACAGAGCAGAAAACAAAACAGGTAGGCCTATTGAATGCAAGTTTGAGATAATAGTTTGGAACATCGACCTCAGGAGAATAGTGATAAGCAGAATGCAAAGTGAAACAAGGTTAGGAATAACCTCAATACAATAAGTCACATTAAGTAAACGTTCTCGTGTCACTCACATCGGCCATCCACGAAGTCGAAGACGAAGTGCAAGATTAGAAATTGACGACAGGACGTACGGCTACCACACGGAAATCAGATTGCGTACCTACATTTGGCGGATTGGAATACTATTTGAAATTTCAATGTTAGGTCATTTTGAAATAAGCTCCAATGTTAAATAAACAACACTTCCATGGGGCGGAGGTTGGGGGAACGAGAGAGAAGCATGCTGCAAAGTACGACAACGCAATATGTCAGGGGCCGTCCATAAATGACGTCATGCTATTTTTGACCATTTTTGACCCCCCCTCCCCCCCCTTGTCATGTTATGTCATGTGTCCCTTGACCCCCCCTCTCAAAATGACATCATACGAAGAGGACCCCCCCCCCCTCTAATCACAGATGAAATATAAGCAGGGATGGACATAACCAAGGACCCAAAGACCTTGAAAAGCAGCTTTACTTGTCTAGGAGGCAATCTGACCCTTAAAAAGAAATTTCAACATTGAAAAATCCCAGTTTCACGTACAGTTTTCCTCTGAAATTTTCGAAATTAAAATTGTTCAAACATGATGTCATGCACCACATGACCCCTCCCCCCCTCCCCCCCCCCCCCTTGTCATGTTTGGTCATGAAAGCATGAACCCCCCCTCCCCCCCTGCTGCATGACGTCATTTATGGACGGCCCCGTCAATAGAATATCAACAATATGACTGCTCCCGAACTTGTCGGCGTCTGATGACTGATGTGATGGCCGATATCTATTGGTATCCCTTAAGCCCCATACCCACTAGGGGAGAAGTGGTATAAGTCGGACACTTATGGGTATATCTTAATGTAATTGTTTAAATTTGTAAAATTTGTCAAGATTTTTGTTTTGAGATATCGGGAAAAATTCTCAGGTACAATACCGAAAAAAAAATTTCTTGATTATTTTTTTCACAAGGGTCACTTGAATGTTCCAAAACACCTGCTTTTTGTGTCAAAAGTCGGACACATGTGTCAAAAGTCGGACACATAATTACATACTTTTAATATTTTTATATAATCAAAAGCAATTTTTTGAAAAATGATAGTTTTTGTTTCCTATATGACTTAAAACAAGTTAGGGGAAATTATTTTAGTGCATAATAGGTTCAACTTGAATGTGGCATATCTTGTATCCAAAGGTTTAAGGAATACCTTTTTTTTTTAAGATGAAAAAAATTGAAAATTTGAAATAATGAAAAAATGGGTATTTTACATGAAAAAATAGAGGATACCTTGTGCAAAGTATAACAAATACTTTTAAAATCAAAATCTTAAGCTTTAATGATTATAACATGATCACGAAACACATTGATAATCAATTCCCAGCACGAAATCAGAAAAGAAATTATTTTTTCATATTTTGTGAAAAATATACTAAAAGTGTCCGACTTTTGACTACCGTCCGACTTTTGACGTCTCTCCCCTAGGCGATTTTACTGGCAACTGGCAATGGGCAACAGTAGAATCACTGGAAAAATCATCACCAATTCAGATCACCTGTTAGATGTATTATTGAAATGTTACATGCTAACAGGTGATCTGAATTAGTGATGATTTTACCAGTGATTCTGCTGTTGCCCGTCGCCAGTTGCCGGTAAAATCGCCTAGTGGGTATGGGGCTTTAAACTAAAGTACAACGTAGCCACCATCACCCTATATTGTATATAAGATTTCCACCTCCTATAAAGTATATATTCAGAATACAGACCACGGGCAAGGTCAGAGGCACAAAGCAAATAATCGTCAAGCCTCAACTCAAATACAAAAACTTTAGGGCCAAGGCATCTAGAACTAGATCTATTTGTGTGCAAACTTCGTCAGCAATAATTGCTGAGTGCGCCCGTAGACTCTACATGGTCTATTCTATAACAATTGTAACACAAATAATTTTAGACATTTTTGGGGGTGGATCCAGGGGGCAGAGGGCCCTGGGGTTCCTGACCCCCGCCCCCGTTTTGGTGGACCCCTAAACTACAAAAAGAGGGGGAAATGCCACGTGTGTATTAGCCAGTACTTAGCCTTTATGCTGCCCCCCCCCCCCCCGCCCCAATCAAAAATCCTGTAGGCCTGATTTTTACTGAAGGTGACAACATAGAAATTGGCATGAGTATTCAAAGACATGAATTATGGCTCCAAGCAAGGAAATAGAGTTGGTGATGCAGTACATGTATACAAACTATGGGGGCCTGACCACTCCCCTTCATGGCCAAGCCATAATTTTTACTGCTGAAGCACATGCTCTAGCACGTTCACTAGACTGGATCAAAGTCGGGACAGAGAAAGTTCGTCATAGTCTAAGACTCAAAACTATCCAACAACATCAGCCTAATAATCCCATAATCAAAGATTTCCAGCAAAGTCAGACCAACCTGTAAGTGGTAGGAAAAAAAGTGATTTTCTGTTGGCTACCTAGCCACATTGGGATATCTGGTAATGAAAAGAACCTGGGGCTGCTAGAATTCCACATACAGACTTGCTGCCACTATATAAAAGATATATATTCCATTCTTAGTGGCAAAGCCACTGGAATAAACAGGAGAACAATCTTCTGTAGTCTGTCCAACCCAAATTGGAAGAGAAAAGTGACAAAAGCAAAAGAGAGTGCCTAACAAGGTCAGAACAGGTGAAATTGGCCCGACTTTGGATAGCCCTTCTTTGGTTGATTTCAACTCTCGGTGGCGTACGTGGTCCAGAAAATAATTTATTATACGTCGCATGTATTACAATTGTTATATATATACACGACGTAGCTTGTATAAAAGAAACAACATGTATGCAACAGCAATGAACAGTGATTATATTAGAATATATTGGGATGCGACAATGGCGCACTCCTCATTAAACTAAATAAGCCATTTTTGGTAGCTTTTAATCCTAAATGATCCATTGGCGCATTGATGAGACAATTAATGTGACATTCTAGTTTTAAATGGGCCCAGGGCGCATGGCGCAGCCCTAACATTTTCACTGAAAACCATCTGTAAATTCCCATTCCATATACTACTACCTTATTGCGTATGTGATAGAATCAATCCACGCGAACTAAGTGAGGCATGTTTAGGGCGCCTAGATGGTTTGACTGTTCTTGCATGCATATAGGTCATCTATTCAGAGGTGGTTATGTGGTTATTTTTTTGGTGATCACCACATGGCAAAGTTCACAAGTACATGGATTTCGAATAAATATTCCAAAAGATAATCATTAAAAGTTGATCACCTATATTATGGTGGCCAGCCTATTTAGGGACATATGAGATCATCTGCACAACATCTATATCACCAGACTTTGTGTCGCCTATATAGTTTCTCTTATTCACGTGACATGTTAGTAGTATAAGGAAACGGGAACTTGCAGATTGTTCCATAATTGTCATGTGTATAGTTTGTTTTATACAGGCAACGTGTTTACACTGCTACTAGTATAAACAACGTCGCATACGCGACGTCACGCGTATAGTAGGTTTGGTATAGGCGATGTCCCCTGTATAAGACCAGTTATACACGCGACAATAATCTAACTAACTGCAAGTTCCCATTTTCATATACTACTAACTTGTCGCGTGTATAGAATTAATCTACTGTCGCTTAAATGGTGGAACCTATAATTTAGGCTATGTGTATTTGTGTTATATGGAAATACCATCTCTACCATTTCTAAATCAGGACTGATGATCAAAAATGAAAGACGGATTTAAATAGAACGCACAATTGAATGTTCTTCTGTAAACTAACTATCGTTCATTGGAATTAAACATTGTACATCAAATTAAATATTGATATCTAATTGTCACATAAAACTATTTCTGACATATTTCATATAATAACGGATGTAACCCAAATTATTAGGACATGCTTATTATTTGTGTCAGTGTAATTTCTCCATAGATACAGCAAAATTGCATTATATCAAAACCATGGGAAGTTGCTGTTCCAAAAGCCACAAGTCCATCGCACCGGCAGAAGAACCAGTTGTCAATGCAACGCCTGATCGCGATAAACCAACCACAACGGCCAAGGGGAAACAAGGGGAAAAACATCCACCTGGTGAACCCCAGCCTGAACCTTACACGCCTGTACCCACACCTCAACCCAGGACCTTTATATACGACCCCAAGAATGTCCGTGAAAACTATCTCAACTGGTCCAAGACTCGTCTAAGCCTCTCCCAGGAAAGGATTGGTGAAGATGACCTCCCCTCTACCAGTGACGACTCCTTTAAGCTCGTCACACCTAAATCCTCTGGGCAGAGGGAAATGGGGAGGTCAGTACTGGTAATAGACGATAGAGGACGGCCCAGCGCTACAGAGATTGGTTCAGTACACAGACCCAAGGTGGCACCAGGAAAGCTTTGGACTGATCCCACCTTTCCTGTTGATGTGGCGATGGCTGGCTTGGTTGTGGTGGACTGGAAAAGACCGAAAGTGAGTGTTTTTTAATGTACCATAAGCGACATAAGTTTCCAGGTTTTTGTCTGATTTCAGATTTGTACACATCATTATCTCAAATAATAATTTTGTAAATGATTTACTTGGATCAGGTTTCAAAACATTATAATTTCAAATTCGCTTTCTGGATTTCAGATTCATGTTATTAACCTTTACTTACATGTCTGTACATTGCGTGCTTTTACAATAACTTTTTCCATTTGTCTTAAAATGCATTTACCCTGCTTAAATTGTTTGATCAAAGTTGTGGGCATAGCCTATTTCATATTGGCTTTTGGGCCGTTATGATTGAATTACAATATTGATTTTGAAGTAATACATAGTGTAAAATGTTTATTACTGAGGCAGAAACTATTGCCGAAAAATACAACATTTAAATGTTGTAATCGTTTCTGCCTCAGTGCTAGACTCAGAGACGCTTCGGAAATAATATCAAGAACCGAAAACACGTTTCTGATGGTTTCATATGTATCAGTAAGTTGTTAGTAGCAGTATAGGGAGACCAGACATTCATTAGCACATTGACTTATTGATTAAGTCATCAATTTCACCCCAGACACGTTCCATGCTGATTGGTCATGAACTTCAACTAATCAGCAAAACTTGAATAATGATCGGCGAGATCATTAATTATTGGATTGGAAATAATTGGTCCGGAGGAAACTTCATTAATGTCACAGCTGCCTGACAATTCAATGATTCACATTTACACATAATTTGTTCAATGCATACTCACCGTAAACCTTTGAAAATCATTTCATAATGGAGGCAATTGAATTGTTTTACTTTCAATTAATGGATCATTAATATCTTTGAGAAATATCCATTCGTCCCCTGTATATTTTTTCCTTGCGTTTTCCTGAAGTTTTAAGTGTAAGGGATAATGAAAAATAATGCCAAGCATTCAGGACTAATGTTATGTTGATGTTTTTTCAGGAAATTTGCAAGAAACCTGTGCTTTTTGCTGATGGGTCGAGTCGGTACGATGTCGGTCAGGGGTCGGCGGGTACCTGCTGGGTGTTGAGTATCCTAACTGCACTAGCTGAAAAACCAGAATACCTATCACAGGTAAAAAAGGAAAATAAGCAGCTTCTGTGGGGCGTTTCATAAAAAGCTCCGGATTGTTTATGATGATTGTTTATGATGGTTTGTTATGAAACAGGCCACCGAATATTCATCAGATGTTTATTTTCAGTTCGAGTTTATGAATTAACATTCATGTATACTAATATGAATTATCTGAACTGTCTCCTTGAATCAATTCAAACACCCTTTACAAGTTATAAGGTAAATTGACAGAAGTAATTTGTACGTTACAAATCTCATACTTTCAAATTAAAGCACGTTGATATTCAGTAAACGTGTGTGAAATTATTGTTTATTGTTATCACTTCCCCGAATTTCCCCAAAATGATCTGATCATAAACATCGTGTCCCCCCCCCCCCCCCCGTTTTCCCATTTGCCAGTACCAGTAGACCGGTTGCTTTTGTTTTGTTTTTTTACATTTGAAAATTAATTCGTGAACCTCTCAGAAGATATCATTCAGATCATAATTTGCACTGCTTCAATTTTCCTCTTCTCAGATCATCTTCCCAGATTCCTATTGCATAGGTCAGGCTGACTATGACGGTGTATTCCACTGTCGGCTGTGGTCAATGGGAGCGTGGCACGACATATACATCGATGACCTCCTGCCTGTGTCGCGAGAGACGGGCAAACTATGGGGCGCCCACTCAGCCACTGATGACAATGAGATGTGGGTAGCCCTAATGGAGAAGGCCTTTGCCAGGTCAGTCGCTGAACCATCCATAATCCCACAATTATTCAGGGATTATACGTTTGTGATAATACTTATTATTAGATTTAGTGGAACTGAGCCATTTTGTTCAGGGTATGTGTGCCTTCCTCATTGATTCACAAAATTCTATAACAACTAACAATTAATAATAAATAATATCTATTCATTCTATATCGAATCTAAACCCTGCACATGCCTAATTAGAGATTTTTAAATTTTGAGACACTTCATTTTTGTCACTAAGGACAAAATTGTGCCTGATTTACATTACTTAACCTTTTGATTATTATTCAAAGTTTCTGATTTTCTTGAATTTTTCATTTAAGTCAACTGTCATCAACGTATGATGTAAAATTTTAGGATTTGATGATTCTAAAATTTTCCCACCAGGGGGAACAGCTGTGAACAGAATGTTATTCCTTTGAGGTTATTTTTCCTAACCTTTTTTTTCCACGAAAATGGCTATTTGTGACTGGCATACCTGATATTACCAATTTAAAGAATATATCCGTAATTTCAAATAGCATGTTTTTGCAATCTTCTTAGATTCTATGGCAGTTATATGGATGTGACGGGTGGCACTGCAGGTGAGGCATTCGTTACCCTAACCGGTGGTGTCCAGGAGTCGCTCAAGTTGGACCGAATTACACCACGCGAGCTCTTCGCCCGGCTCGACAACGCCATGAGGGCGGGTGCCATCCTCGCCTGTAGCGTGCCAGTAGGTCTATCCGATTTCTTCAAATTGGTGTTACCTGTCAGTTTATATTTCCTGACAAGGGTCTTCAAAAGGCATTAGGTGTATTCAGTCTCAAGTTTCTGTTGAAATAGTACGGTTTTTTTTAATGAGATGAGAGATGTCGTCCCCCTTTCTTAAAACTGATTTCCGTATTTTTAGCAATAACTTTTCAAATTCAAAAGACTTCCTTATCAACGTTTCATATCGCTTTGTACTATATTGCTTCATTTTCATGATACATATCTCACATGTAGACAGATATGTATGTAAGTAGAAAGATGACATATGCCTAGAATACTTTTACATATCAATTACAATAAATATCTTCTTTCTTAGATATACAGTATATAATCAGCCTTTTTTCCTTCATTCACTACAGGAGGAGTCCGATGGTACCCTCGGTCTAACCGGAGGCCATGCTTATACCATCACAGGCATAGCACAGGTACATTAGCTCCCACGTTACATACAGGTCATTGCTGCAATGCTTTAGGTTGACTTCATATCTTACCTCCCAATACGTGCTATAAAAACAAATCCACATGCTTTACTAATAACAATTTTTCTATGACAACACCAAATGAAAATATCCATTATTCCTTGTTTACTTCTAACGTACTTAAGACCTTAAATCCATCTAACAGGCAAGGGCCCTTAAATTTGGCCTAGTCTTTAAAACTATTTCGTTTTCTAACTTAATGTTTTATTGTTAACTAAGCCTGTTTGAGACTGATTAGATTGATATTCATCATGGACCCTGACATCAGCAGGAGTAACGAACTGTCTTCTTATCTACACAAAAAATTATCATTTAATGTATTTTCATTCACGATTAATAAATAATCATACTGAAAAATAACCGGTGAAAAACAAGATATTATGAATGGCGTTATGCTTTGTTCCAGGTTCCTTACAGAGGCCGGCTCGTCTCAATACTGCGGGTGCGGAACCCTTGGGGGACAGGTCTGGGGGAGTGGACTGGGGCGTGGAGTGACGGAGCCCCGCAGTGGGCTGAGGTCAGTGAGGACGTCATTAGTGGACTCAACTACCGCAATGCCATGGACGGAGAGTTCTGGATCTCACTCAGCGACTTCTTCCAGTACTTCTGGAGGGCGTTTGTCTGCAACTTCACACCTGATTTTGACAAGGATGGAACGCCCGACGGCATGGGTAAAGTGATACTCATTGCTTAAAGGAGAAAAAACAGGATTAATGAATCATTATAATGATGTGGTGATGGACTTATTGAATATCTAAAAAGAATTCTATATGATTGAAATAATATACATGAAAATTAATAGAACGTTGCGATTTGTTTGCATAAATGCACCCAATATACAATCTTTAGTTATTGAAGTAGTAACTACTAAGGAAATATGCCAATTGGCGGATTTAGATGAGGAAGGGGGTTCTTTTTTGACCAAATTTAGAAGTTAATGTAAAACGTTGGAGGAAAAAAAGGGGGTTGCATCCCTTCATATCAGAGCGCCCCCACCCTCTCAAAGCCTGCATATGCCACTGCATGCATTCATTAGATAGAACCAGAAAATATCACAGTATTAAAAGAACATAAATTCACATTTCAATTGTTATCCTTCATTTTACAGACAAAGTGTGGACCATCCTAGGGGAGTGGGGTGCAGAGCAGGACGGTGACATGTTAGACCTTCAGACCCGACCAAGGTATACATTCACCGTGCATGAGCCACTCACTAACACTCTGCATCATCTCGAAGGCAAGTGGGTTTTTTCTTTGTTGTTTTTTTAAACAATAAACTGGACATTTTAATTTAAGTGTTTTGTATCCTTCGTGTGTTCTGCATCGTGTACTAATTCTCTAGAACTCTAGGACAGACTAATATCTTAAGCTTGTCAGCTATTCATAAGCAGTATACATACTTTTTTAGCTTATTATCTTGACTTAAGTATTTTACAGCCTTTTAGTGAAATATGTCAGCCTAGATGCTCGGTTACTATAGACAACATATTTCACAGCCTATGCATGGTTTCATGTTGAAAAATAAAAGTAGATTACCCTTGTTTTTGGCTCTATGTTGCAGGTGTAGACAAAAACCACAGCCCGGTCGTCATCCAGTTACTACAAAGAAAGGCCCATGATTTCTACCTCTACATGCGATGTGAGCTGTTCAAGGTAAAGATAAACAGTTTTATGATACAGTTATTCACCTGCATGAGCACATACTGATAAGCTCTTATCTTCTCATATTACAATGGGATTGTACCACCTACATACATTGAAGCCAGACATAAAACATGTTCTGAATAATAGACATGTCGAAATCCTATAATCCTTCTAGAGAGGGCTTACCGGGATGCATAACAGGGATTGGAAGGTGTCAGACAATAAAGTCAATCTGCATTGTATCTCCCAATTTGAGTTCATCTCAATGGATGGGGGCGGTCTAAATTCTGAAAAATAATACATAATTTATAAAGGCCCCTTTCAGGGGAATCCACTTAAAACATACAATTGATATAAAACACAGTTTTCTATCCTGAATCTTTGAAGTGATTTTTTTTACTGTTGATAAATCTTAAACTCTGAGATCCTGAAGAAGACATTGAAACGTCGAAATATGCTGATCATGCCACTTTATTGATTCTTTTTAATAAATCATCACAATACCTGTCCACCAGTCAGTCGTGGAGTTGGACATATTCTCTACACTTTTAATCTTAAACTCTGGTGAGAATCAACTTAATCAATAGACGCACCGTATCACCTATATCCCCTTTGCAGGTGGAGAAGGAGTGGTCAGAGAGGGATGGTCGTCACGTCTTACTGCGTTTGATGACCAACGACAAGACGTACATGGGGTCTGATGACGTCACCTACCGCTACTCGCTGGTGGCCGGCACCTACATGGCCATGCTGACCTACTCCAGGTCCCGCATGCCCGAGACCAGCAGACGCTACTGCCTCAGGTTGTTCACCACGGAGCAGATCACCTGCAGGTATGTATTAGATGATTTTTTTGATTCAATCGAAAAACATTAACCATTGGTAACATCAGTCATACAAAGATTTTTCGGTTTTCGGTTTTTTTTTCAACTCAGATGGAAGAAACAAAAGATTTTTGTATTTTCGTCAAATCCACGTAATATGACACTCACCGGCAATCGGTCTTATTCATGAATGATTATGAAATAGCCACGCGTGATTGTAATTTTATGATTTAGCTTTTTAGATAATTATCTTTAGGAAATACAGGCCTGTAGGTGTCATATTTTTTTGCCCCCAAGCTAAGAGTTGTGCTTTCTGTTTTCACCGGTCTGCGAGTCGCGGCAACGACGAGCTCGCCCTGACCTTTTTATCTGAAATATTAGGAAACCTGCATAATTATTTATTTATTCAGCATGTTTTATTCTATCTTTACTTATAAAAAGTTCTTGGGCATATCAATTCACGTACCCTTTAGCAGGCATGAAACCATCTACTTTTACTCCCAAACTAATTCAGAAGTCGCCAAAATAATATCAGAAATAGGTCTACAAATTAATAAATACAAGCTACACGTAAGGCCGAAACCACGTTGACAGAGAAACCACATATAAATCCTTTAAACGCTTCTGCCATCTTATATTACCACTATGTGGTAGGTCAGCTTCCTGGCCTCAGCTGCCATTTCCTCAGGCTATCTGGGCGATGAGATGGGACCGTGGTCCGGCATGTAGCGACCGAGAAAGGTACACGGTCCGAGTGGTGTCCGACAAATATTGGGACTCTCCTGGGGGCTCGGATACATGGTTGGTCATGACCCTGAGTTCCTGGAGGTAGTGGTTTCTGTTGCCTTGGAAACAGTCTGAATTGAATTTGTAGCTTAGCCAACTGCCCTAAATCAATTGTGGCTTTTAGAGAGTTAGTGTATATGTTCGTTGGATAGAGTGAATTGGCTGAGCCATTTGTGAAGTGTTCGGATGAATGTTTTTACTTTCCGTATAATTCTTCCAGAATTTCAGTACAGTTATATTCCTTGTCCTGTCATCTGCATATTTCTAATTTTGGAAATAAGAAAATGAATAGAAATGATATGGAAATGATAAAGAAATAGGGGATTTAAATGAATTGCAAGGAAATTAACGGAGTTATCTAAAGAGTAAAGAATTTTTACTTGGCAGACAAGTTGATTGGGATGAGAAAACCCACATATATGTGAATGACTTCAAGTACAACTATGACGATGGTTCACACCGCTTCCAGCCTAGTGAGTGTAGAGTAGTATGGGTGTGTGTATGCGTGTTACAGTTAATGGTTACCAATTACTAGAAATTTACCAATTTACAAGTTGTATCTTGTTAGTTTGTGTTCAGTTGAGAAAGAAAGAAACGTTATTGTAAGAGGGTGACAAAAGAGGTTGTACTATTAACCAACGATTTTCAGTATACAAACTAAAAACTTCATCAGAGAGGCGTTCACATTATATTGACACAGTTTGCTATGAACTGGCACCGTTTCCTTAAATTCAGTTGTTCTGTTTTCCGTAGAGGGTGGGGGGGGGGGGGGATAAAGAATACTCAAGTGAAGGTATATGCATATCCAATGGCACTGTTTCCCCAGACGAAATGTTTAAGTCTATTTGCACATCCTAAACTTGGCACAATCCTAATCAAAGAGTATGCCCACTGAGGACCCAATTAATACTATTCTATGCAGTCTTTTTTGTAGGGTTTCAACATACAAATTTGAAGATTTACGTGATTTATGCTTTCAGCTAATGCGATAGACCATCTCGGAGAGTGGCGGGAAGGCCGAAACGCAGGCGGTCAGGCATGTCGGGGTCTCTACGAGAGAAACCCACAGATCCACTTTCAGGTCCCAGGTTCGCATAACAGAATGTTTATAATTTATATTTCCGGACGGACCTTTTATTATATGATTAAACTCATAAAGGATAAATGGAGGTACCGTCTATTCACACATCTACACATCCACACAAAGTCACACATCTAAAACATCACACATCCACGGGCCCATGTGCACTGACTATTTTCCGCGACGTGGATGTGTGCCCATGCTCACTGACTATTTTCATACCCATGTGCACTGACTATTTTCCATGATATAGATGTGTGCCCATGCTTGCTGACTATTTTGTACCCATGTGCACTGACCATTTTCAATGACGTGGATGTGTGCCCATGCTCACTGACTATTTTCATACCCATGTGCACTGACTATTTTCCATGATATAGATGTGTGCCCATGCTTGCTGACTATTTTGCACCCATGTGCACAGACTATTTTCAATGACGTGGATGTGTGCCCATGCTTGCTGACTATTTTGTACCCATGTGCACAGACTATTTTCAATGACGTGGATGTGTGCCCATGCTTGCTGACTATTTTGCACCCATGTGCAATGACTATTTTCAATGACGTGGATGTGTGCCCATGCTCACTGTCTATTTTCATACCCATGTGCACAGACTATTTTCCATGATATAGATGTGTGCCCATGCTTGCTGACTATTTTGTACCCATGTGCACTGACTATTTTCAATGACGTGGATGTGTGCCCATGCTCACTGACTATTTTCATACCCATGTGCACTGACTATTTTCCATGATATAGATGTGTGCCCATGCTTGCTGACTATTTTGTACCCATGTGCACTGACTATTTTCAATAACGTGGATATGTGCCCGTGCTTGCTGACTATTTTGTACCCATGTGCACTGACTAAATTCCATGACGTGGATGTGTGCCCATGCTTGCTGATACGAAAAAAATCAGCAAGTATGGGCACACATCCACGTCATGGAAAATAGTCAGTGAGCATGGGCCCGTGGATGTGTGAATTTTTAGATGTGTGGTTTGTTTTTGATGTGAGAATAGACACGGCCATAAATGGAAGCTCAAGTATCTGATATTCCTAAAGGCCGTATTCCACATACCGCTTTTTGATGCTGCCGATTTTGTATTTCTTTGAATTTCTCTGGGAATATGACATGACACCCTACATCCTATATATCATTCAAAAGAGGATTTTAAGATCTTTCTATTGATGTGTAATAAAACTACATTTAACCTTTATTTCTTCTGCCGATTTTCAAAATTGGCAGCAAAATTGTTATGTGGAATACAGCCTTTAGAATATTCTGACCTGAAAACATTAGTGAGATTTTACATAAATAAATATAGTCATTGTAAGATACTTATTCTAATGCACGATTAACCAAATACTTACTCCTTAGAGCATGTTTGTATGTAAACCACAACAAAAATTAATGTTAATTATAAGAAAAGAACATGAATTAATTTCCCTTCATCTGTTTCGACCACCCAATAGGAGACCAGGACTTACCAGTGGGGATTTGCATCAGTCAGGAGATCGTACCACCTGTTGTCCCGCTTGGGGTGGACATTTACAGGGTAACTTTTCTTTCATCTTCTTTTCATTATTCACAGCATGCTTTCTTTTCATAGTTTTTTTTCTTGTTTGTTTCCCCTTCGCTTTTCTTCTTGTTTCCTTCATTCGTAGCATAGTTATGACAGCTGAGAGCTAGTAAAATATTTCAACTAATCTCTATATTTATTATTTCTAAAAGATTTAGACCTATGTAGCACAGAAGAAATTATTCAATGATTGACATACATGTAGTTTTCACATCAAGTTTGACGACTATATAGATATTTTAAGGGTCCCTCAGACAGTTTATTGTTCTAGATACACTCAGAGAATGCTGTATTTGAAAAGCAAAATGCTCTGTTCCAGATTACAGATGCAGGGGTTGCCATACCCTTAGACAGCTTCACTCTCACCAGCTATAAGGGGATCACTCGCTGTTCGCAAACGCTAAAAGGCAGTTTCCTCTTTCTGCGAGGGCCAGAGGCGGGCGGTTACTACATGTTGTCACCGGGTCGCTATGTGGCCATTCTCTTCTCGGATGCCATCAGCGATGAAAAACGCTTTGTTGTAACAGTAGCCGCTTCATGCAAAACCCAGTGCAAGTAAGTAACTGTTGATGTTGTCAAATGGCCCAGCTGGTGTCAGCTAATGTCTTTTTAATATTCACTGAACTATTTGTTCTTAAACAATATGAAAAAGCTATCATGGCAGTCAGTTACTCTGCGTGTACTCAGTAGTTTGGAAGATGTTTTAATGATTTGAAAAATGCAACCAGCATGTTGGCTTCAACGACTCAGACTATACCTAGTGAGTCTTTAAGTAACAAATAGTGTTTGGAACTTAATGTAAAATACATGGCTGCTACCAATGAGTCGTCGTTTCCAGGAAGATAAAAGACATTGAATATCCTTTACATGATATATGAGTCATCGAGTATATTTAACTAACAAATGGTGTGCAGTGAAAAGATAAAAAGATAAGTATTTTTTTAAATTATTGATTGTATCAATATATATGTATGTGAAAATTGAATTATTTCAGAAAATTGTTTCAGCAACTGGTTTCATTTCGCCCAACAGGTTCTACCAAGAGAGATGATAAGGAAGTTGAAGTCTATCGACAATGGCGCCGGTTCCCCATGAATCTAAATGAAGAGTGTATGGTCAGCTGCGTGCATCAGTAGCAGCGAGCAGTGTCTTCTAACAGTCAGTCACAGCAGTTAGTCACAGCTTTACCTCATCTTGAATGTATATGGTTGCGAATATACCGAGATTAAATCCAGAAGTTAATTCACAGGGATGTAAGTTTTCAGATTTTTTCACGTCAGCACCTCATACAAAAAAAAATAATTCTTATATATCGGATTTCATAGCATTCTGAGATCATTTCTGTTTTTCCCCTGCAGTTTCAGACCTTTTCTTCAACCCTAACTTACATCCCTGAATTCGAAAGCCTTTCTGAATCTAACTGTATTGTTCTCTTGTAAGGACAAAATAAGTTCGGGAAGTAATTTCGGGGGGACTAAAGTAATTTACGAAAGTTTTGGATGTGGAACGTCGATCTTTTGTGATGGATGAGTTTTCATTTTGCCGATTTGTATTTTGTACAAAGTCCTTTTTAGCTAATCATGTTCTCAAAGGAAAAGTGGACACTGCAACACAATGGCCATGATATTACGTTTACTGAATTGACAGCGATTTTAATCCTACTTTTTCAATTTTGGTTCGTCCAGCAATTAATTTTACTCCTGAATTAGGAAAATAAAGAAAAATAAAGGAAATAGAACTTGTCAAATGATATTATGTTTTGCATTTTAATATACATTGAAATATGATATGATGTGAAGTACCGATTTCAGTAGTTAACATTTCTAATGCACGGATCTTATGAAATAATAACACATCTTCTGTGCTCTTGGAACATGTTTTATTTTGGCTTCACCTTAAAGAATCCTGTACCCCATTGAACCTACAAAATCAAGGTAAGTATCATAACTGAAATTTACACAAATGTACATAACATAATATCGCAGTCAAGCAACGTATGACATTTTGTGGTATATTGACATTTGTGTGTTTATCAGTAGAATAAGGAGAAAGAAACGTAATCATTTCATTTTATTTTACCGTATGGTATACACGAAAGCCTTAGCCAACGAAACGCATTCAGAACTATGTACATACACTTATCTGTAAGCATACTCCAACAATTAACATTAAAGCAACGCCATTGCCCTACGTTAGGAGGGTCCAAAAGTGTTTATATAAACCCTCTTAAATGTTCATGTCACATAACTTTAAAAGTTCAGTAAAATTCCTCAGATGTAATCCCTTGGATTGTTGACCACTCCCCCCTCCCCCTTGGATTTATCTGAGACCCCCCCCCCCCCCCCCGGTTCTTTTAATTTAAAACATTTATAACCTTCCCGTGTAACATTAATCTGTCACAGAGTTAACGATATTAACATACACATACATATCTAAGTATTTTTAGACCTCGAAATATCAAATGCCCAAATAAATAATTGAC
This sequence comes from Lepidonotus clava, assembly GCA_936440205.1. Lineage (NCBI taxonomy): Eukaryota > Metazoa > Annelida > Polychaeta > Phyllodocida > Polynoidae > Lepidonotus > Lepidonotus clava. Next base: position 21,191,215 of record OW387147.1, read on the forward strand.
AGGTGGGAATTATTAACCCCAAACAATCAATACCTTGTTACATGAAATACAACAATTACCGATTAGACGTTGAACTCAATGTATTTTGTTATATATCCAGTACTGGTTATCATGATTTGCAACAGCCTGCCTTGGTTAAATGATAATTATAAACCAGTAGCACGTCTCCCGAAACCCATTCTGGTAACAGATCGATAGTAACAACAATATTTTATCTATATTATATTAGCATGTTTAGTTCTTGAAATAAAATAATCACTTTAATAAAGTATTTCCTATGACATTGACATTTGTTCCTGTACATCAGAAGATGTAACAACTCAAAAGGATGTTCTATGCAATCTGAAAACTGTCTTTACTACCCTTTTAGCAAACTTAAACATATTTCTAAGAAAGAATTGCCTCTAGCTTTGCAATAAGTACAAATAAAAGGGATTCTCTTGTGTATAGTACATCAACATGATAAGGCCCAATGCCTATCCTTAAAACGTTGCTTTGCCACAAGGATTGTACCTTGCATTGGAATATAGGTTATATCTGATGAAACAGTACTAATACATAGCCTCAAACACACATCTTCAATTTCTCCATTTCCCATAGCATTCACCGCAGATAATAAATTACCTTGAGATAAACGATTGAAGAACATTTGATGCGGAATAAACTTTTGCAATGGACTTGGTACAACAAAGAACAATATGAATCATGTACAAACTAACATTGGACTGTTTACATCCTTAAAGAATATATAACATTATATTATGTTTCAAGTATTGTATGTGGGGACAGATTCACATTAAAATATTTCATTCACAGACCAATATAGAATACCCCAGTTTCATGTTTACGGAAAGTGAAGCATGAAGTACTTCACGTAACTGCTTGGTGGCTACCAGTGTAAAGTACAACCTACCGACCAAGACACGGGCTAGATGTATAGCAATCCCAACAAGAACCAGAGGCCTCATCACTTCAACCCGAAAAATATATCTTATCGTTTTCTGTAACCGTTTTAGTATAAGCATCTAACCGATGTAATTCACAAGTTTAACTCCCACACACAGAGGAAACATCGAGCAATACCTTTTTGTTAGATTCTATCCATATAATACCAATTCCGGTCTAAACAACAACTGTCTGGCCACCAAGCAGCTTCGTATGGTACTTCTTGCTGCAACTCCGATAGAGATTAGGTCTCTGCTAAAAATGAATAGGAAAGAAATTATGTTACTTGTATGCCCCAATGCCCAAGCATGTCTTTGTTTTACTTTGGATTTGTTACTGGAAATTGATTTGTTTTATCATTTCTGACATTCGAATAGCTAATTATCCTTTACCTCTTTCACATAAACTGAAGATATCTAATATGTTATATCAATGCCTACGTTTATAGCATAGTGGGAAACAATTATCTTATGTTCTTTGTTCTGCAATAATTTTTTGTACTTGGCTGTGGCCGTTGCAACATGTGTTAACTAATCCACAATATCAGTATGGTAAAACCCTCTTCAGGTAGGATCATGACTAAGGGTCTTGGTCTATAAAGTAACCATTCACTAATGTTTGCCTCATAGGATGTAGGTGCCAAGAATATCACATGTATCTCTAGTCTCTGATTCCATAGGCAAACTGACCCATGTATTGACTGGGAGAAGGATAAGGACTCTTTGTCACCCTTTTCCCAGCCAAAGGAAAATTACTATGATGCAGGGTAGGAGGGGAGGAAATACAATAGCATGTATGTACAACACTGCCCCCTACAGAACTTCCACAGACCAATAAGCCAGCTCCATAGCACTCAATATCTGTGAGTATGCATGGAGGATTAGAGGTCAGCTTGAACAGTTAATCCCATGTAACATTTCCAGGTATGGGATGAACATCCATACATTCCATTGCCCCCTGGTATGCTTGTATGCAGAGTATAGGCACTCTTCCAGTTTCAGTGATATCAAACAGGAACCTGTCACTGTACACATACAGATCCCACTTCCAGTTTCCTTACTGACACTGTCACAGCCAATAGGAGAAGGCGTCTCATATGGCGTTGGCTTTCACCGCTAACCTATTCATCTCTTCCTGGAGGTCAGAGGTGGATCCTATCGACTCCTCATCCGTGCAGATCCGACCGCTCGGGCGCCGCGAGCCCGGATTGGGAGGAGGGACGCTATCTGGATCAGCTTGGTAGGCAAGGGCAGCCATGAGCACCTGATCAGGGACGATATCCAGGGGTTTGACCTCCTTCATTAGTGCAGTGGCTGGAATTAGGTTGAACTGGATGACATCTAGGAATGGTGAAAAGATCTCGCGAAGATCCTTCTCCGGACATTTATTCAACTGCTGCGCCCGACTCCATGCAAGTGCCGCATTGAACTTGGTGAGCGCACTTGCGTGGATATCCTCTCGTGAGAATATGAGTGAGAGCACGTGACAAGGGAGTTCCGTCAGTTCAGGTTGGGTCAATACGCTCTCTGCATTCTTGTCAATGAAATCCATCACCTCAAAGAAAAAACCAAAAAAAGGCATTGATTAATGGTTTTAAGGTTGGAGGGGACCTGATGCAATTAACAATAAATGTCTGCAGTAATTAATGGGTAGCCTTTTCAGGCATTCCACTCAATGAAACAGACAAACAGAGTGTGTTGATTTTAAATTCAACAATGGCTCCAATTTCTCATATTCAAGTGAATCAAAGAAGGCCAATAATAACTTATGACCAAGTCACATTTGATGTCCATTGACACATGGAGATTTGAAATGAACAATTCTCATTGAATAAGTATAGGCAGCCGTCTTAAAATGCAGAAACAGATGGTGCAAATTCTGATTCATACTACTCCTTTTTGTGGAAAAATTGTTATAATTCTCTATTTCCTGTTAAATATAGGCTATGCAGTGTTCAAAACTAACGCCTGTCCGTCCGTTTACTGGCTGACCATTTTGGAACAGGGCCGAAAAAGTTGAGAAATAACAGTTTAATCGGCCCGGATGGCCCACGCCGTTTTTGGCCGTCATGCACATGCTTTTCGGCCGTCATTCATGTTATTTTGACGAGTGATATTTTCAGCATGCTCATTATTTTTGTGACACTATTTGACACCCAATTTTTACTTATGAATATTAGAATTAGTATACCATATTTACTTACATTTTCAGACACATTTGGTATCTGATGTCTCTACACCAATTTCCTTGCTACCCATTCCATCGAGTGTCATCTCTTTCATGTAGATACCAGAGACTTTTGTCCCCTATATTCCCATACCGTTAGTATTATAATCTCACCTTTTGGATGTAGACCTTGGTGGTCTTGTACTGGATGTACTTCTCTGCTGAGTGTAGCAGGTCACATACTGTGGACACGTTTACACAGTGCCTCATGTAGTTTGAACAGCCGGCCACCAACTCCTCCAGTCCGTATTGCTCGGCTGCGTTCACCAAACCTAAAAGGGAACATATAAACCATGTTATCAGTTTCTGAGATGCGTGCAAAATATGAAGAAGAACAACTTTCTGGACCATGGGGTATCAGCCATAGGCTATTGGTGTACCTTGCAAATCAGTGGCAAAGAAAGTCTCCTAAGACTGGTGCCAAAAAAAGGTTTTCTCATTCTGAACAAAATGAAAATTACATTGGTTTGAAATACTTTGTTTTCGTTGAACATATGATTCATCTTAGTTTTGAAATATTCTCATTACAGAAAGGACATTTTGACCCGGAAATATAATTGCAAATAGATGAGAAATATGAGAAGAGAAAAACTTAATGTTTTGTCGCATCGTGAATCACAACTCAAACATGGGAATGGAGTGGCAAACCCATCTCTTTAACCACAATCCTCAAAATAATCACCCAATATTTTCAATCAAATATATAAACCATAAACCTCAAAAGTAATTCAAACTCACCAATAAGTGTCTTGGGTTCAAAGGTCACCGTTCCTGTGTGTAGGTACATCATCAGCTTTCGGAAGACGTCGGCGTCAAACTCCTCGACGACCACCTGCTGAGCGGTGATGTGGGGCTGGGGGGCACTGTTCAACACGGGTACCCCGTGGTCACTAGTCAGGTGACCGGTGTCTGAAGCCCTCCGGTTAAAGAGGCGCAGATTGCCCAGCCCCGACTTGATGGCGGGCGGTTTGACATCACTCAACTTCCGGTGTGGCTTTTTGCTGATGGAGCTAGGGTTTTGGATGAGCTTCTGGAAGGCTCTGAAATTGAAGGAAGAATTTTAAGACACTAAAGTTTCGAGACTGTGTGTCTATTCAGAGCAATTTTGAGTGAGTGATTGATGGATGTTTTACACTCTGTCGACAGCCAGGGTCATTTTCATGATGAAAACTAGTTAGGAAGAATTCTGACTTTTCCGACACTGTTTTGACTTAATTAGTCAGTCTTTGATGATTGTATCTATGAGAGGAGAGTGCCAGGGCAGGCAAATAGCAGGCAAATAGCAAGGAAAGCAGGATAGCATAAAAACTTGGAAATCATTTTTGCTGTAGGCTATCTCCCTTAGTGAACTCAGACACCAACCAGGAATCAAACCCAATGAACCTCTTAGTGCTGGGTCCCCCCTATCGTCACCTTTTACGATCATTAGGGGCTACTGGAGGCCAATGTTCTTCCCATGATCCCCACCCTGGTACCCCCACGGGGGGATTTTGAGACTCAGGGGCCTATATATGTAAGTGACTTAATGAAAATGGTTAGTCTGGGTTGTATACTGGAGCAGATACAGAATTTCAGAAGGGGGGTCCTCATATAGGCTAAGTACTAAAATGGCGTCCATTCATGTGCATTCAAGACATAGGACGCTAATATGCGAATATTGTGAATATCAAAGTCCATAGGAAAAAGACATCCTGTGGGCCTATGTAAATCAAATAAAGATGTTGATATAGATATATTGCAAACTAAAAGGGATCACTTCAAATGTGAACAAAATCTTCCCAGCCAATGTACGGACCTTTAGAACCCCAAAATGATCAATGTTTTACTCACTTGCTCCTGGCGCAGAGGATGGCTCGGACGCCGTGCACGGGTTCCTTATTGTCTCCAACCAGAAATACAACATCACATAGTTCAGGACAGGTTGTCAGTGCTTTTAGGTCCTCAGATAGTGCTGATGTGTTTGATAGTGTGGTGATTTCTGCCGAGAGTTGATCTGTTGCTTCTGAAAAATATAAACCACAAAGCCTACGTGAATGCTTTATTCATATACGGTGGGATACGCCATACGATCTTATTGACCAACTCACAACATCAAGGAGAGGGGGCAGTAGATGGTATAGTACTTTCATTTCAATAAGTCATCGAGTCTCCCATACTATCTCTAGGCATAGGCCTAGTATATGTGATCTTTTTGTCATACCACATACGTATAGGCCATTAACAGGCCCGTAGCCAGCTCTTCTCAGAGGGGGGTTCGTTTCTGGGGTACCAGTTTGATTTTTTGCAGGGGGGGGGGGGGTCGTTTTTTGAAAAAATACATATTTTTGAGATTTATTGTCATATTTTACATTAAAATTTGAGAGAAAAAATCCGCCAAGGGGTGGTTCGTACGAACCCCCCGAACCCCCCCTTGGCTACCGGCCTGATTAATATGTATCCTATAAAAGTGGAACTAGTATACAAATATTAAACGTCATTGATATGTAGGGATTATAACACCCGGACAAGAATCAGATATAGCCATATCAAATCCCCCCCTAAACAGCACACTGCTTGACATATGAGCCATAAGAACATGGCTATATTAGAGCTGCCGACCTTTCCCTTCCATCATGATAAGATGTCATATATACTGGCATTGTACTACAAAAAGACGCTCTCCCCCTTCACAGAGGGCTATGCACGTCAGTCTCCACTCATCTTATAAGGGTAATGTAGGGGTAAATGGCTGGTCAATCTCATCCAATTTCTTGTATTTACAGGTAATAGCCTCAGGAACCCAGACCCTTAAGGTCCTAGGATAGTGTAAGCCTACATAGAGGCAGAGTTATTTGGTTGGTTATTGGGGCTTAACACTATCCATGGTCCTATCACTGCGAGAACGAGTTTTGACAATTCTGTCTTTGCAGATTAAATCTATACATAACGAAACTATGAGAAGATAGAGACCATACCCATACACATAGCAATATAATTGTTTTTAATGTGCTTGGTCTCGTAGGCAGGGTGCTTTGGGGGTAGGGATCAATAATGAAACAGAAAAGGGTGACATTTGATTTAGAAAAATATGGTCTTTGTACATATAGCATTAATCGTTCAAAAGGGAGTCAATTTCGTAGGGACTATCCGTTGAGTACAAGAAGTGCAGGGTTTCTAGCTAATAAAGGATCCTGTTTTTATTTGCATGGAAAGGGCTTTTTATCCTTCAAAACCTTTTTACATTTTCTCACATATTTTAGATGGGATATAATAACCATGTAAAATCATCTTCTGTTCTGAAGGTTGTATGAGGAGGGGTTGTGATATTAGGCGAAGGGCATTGCAGCTCTAAGTGCAGTGGCAATGAAAAGGGTGGTGGAAGCACATCAAATGAAAGAGTAATTTTAAAAGGTATATAACAGTAACAAGAGCTTCCCTTTATTTCCTTTGAGCCCGCTGCACAATTAAAAGGAATACACATACAAAGTATGATTTCCTATCTTAATATTTTTTATACATTACCCTCTCATTGACCTCACTTCATTACAATCCGACCCATAATGAGTCAAATACAATTACAGTATTTTACCCAGCTTCGCCTTTCCTTTCCCAAAGGGACCATTTTGTGTTTATGTAGTTATCCAGCGTCTGTAACACAATTAGGTGGACACAGGGGTACACCGATACAATGTGTTGGTTTTTAAGGTAGCAGTCGGAAAGTAGTTTTTTTTATTTCACTCTCCATAGGGATGTATCAGCGACAATGTAAACCGTATGGTGCACGTGTGTTATATCAGAGGTGTGGATGGCGGGTCCCCATGTTGCCTGTCGACTTTAGTAAATCAATAGGTCATCTGTCTCCGGATTAGATTTTTCCTTAAAATGACTCCTTAATGCTGATTTCGGGAATTACTCCACGTAATGTAGTTTAATTTTCTCCTAGTACTATTATAGTGCATGCAGGATTATATATATCAAAATAAACACATACAGCCTGTTATTGATCGACTAAATTGTCCATCAATTATCAAACTCAGGTTAAAGAGAGAGTTCCAGATGCTGAAAAAAATTCCGATTTTTGTTTTGGTAATGTGACCGATTTAATTTGTTGACAAATGTCGGCCATCGTTTGTCTTAATTAATTGCATTTAACTTAAGAACAGACCTTATCCTCCTGTTACAGTGGCGTACCCAGGAGGGTTCCGAGGATTTCTGCAACCCCCTCAGATTTCTCAAAATTTATGCAAATTAACTACAAACATAGAACAGTTTTATCAAAATAACTGGTCAGAACTCCCTCACTTTTGCATGGAACCCCTTAGATTTCTCTGGAACCCCCTAAGATTTTAGGGTTGTGTTTCGGGTCTACACCAATGATATGCAGTTGATAGTAGCAAATTTCTTTCCCACACATGGCTTCCTTGTCCTAATGTCAAGCATACTATAGCTTTTGCAAAAAGGTTGATAATTACAACAACCAAAGCCAAACTGTCCGCTTCGGAAGGGAAAAAAACGTTCAAACGTAGACGAGCACCAAAACCCCTCTTTAGGTCTGTTGCAATTAGTAGAACTTTTCCTGGTATTCATCTCACTCCCTAAGGACATGAATGGTGATCCATTGTGATTTTATTCTTTGAGCTTCCGAGTCTATGACCGTGGCTTGGACCCTTAACAGTCATAGAAGATGGTCGTAAGGAAGATTCAAAGCAATCTCTGGCGAACTAAATCACTATCCTTCACCCTTAAAGTGTCAGGCTAAGGTTACCAATGCTTGTTAATATCCAATTAACTGTCATATGAAAGATGTGGTGTCATTGATATAGTAGCTATTGTGCCTTTATACTATTTTTGTTCCCTGCTTCCCTTTGAAGACACGGCTTTCAAAGATAAAGAGAGGACTGTCAGAGAATTATCTCCATGTTTCATTATATCATGTTTGTTAAATCTCCTCCTTATATATAGATAGCTGTTTCTTGCATTACAGACGAGACATATTAAAGAATGTATATTCAAGTTGGTTACCTTTCAGGCCCGTAGCCAGCTTTTTTTTAGAGGGTGGGGGGGGGGGGGTTTCGTTCTTTAAGTAATAACTATAGGGCACAAATATTCTTGTGGATTGGGGGTATGTATGCACACTACAATAATAATAAGCAATATCAAAAAATTTACAATTGATTCTTTTCATCCTAGGCCTGGGGGGGGGGGGGGTCGGATGTTTTAGAAGGGGCTTCGTCCAAAGGGTGTGTGTGTGCCCCCTGAACCTCCCCTGGCTACGAGCCTGCCTATACTTGTAGCTGCATTCCTGTCAGAGGGAAAAGAAAACTGAATTTATGTAAGTGTCAACTTGATTATGGCTTACTGAGTTCATGCATGGCAACATTAATTCATAGATTCTACAAAAATTAACCCCTTTCTCTCCATAATATTCTCTCCATAACTTTCCATCTGTAAGTACCTAGCATCAATGAGCATTGGTGCAGATAAATGCTATCCCCTCTTTCCATTAAGGATGATCCCCTTTTAGATAACCGGACCGAGAAATCCATCTCGGTGAAAATGCTTTTTATCACCACCTTTGGGTGATAACTCATGGTGCATAGCTGTCAAGCGTGTGATTAAGTGGAAAGGAACTGCACCCAATTTTTAAGGGCAAGCACCTGAGTAGATGGTTATTCGCGTTTGTTATGAAGTGCCTACATTATCCTCATTGATAGCATATGTAACCTTTATATTTCTGTTCACGTCACAGTAACTAAAGCTAAAAAGAAATACAGTTCATGTCCACACATCCTGTTATAATTATTAAGGATGTTAGTTGCAATACTCACACAGCAAAGTCTACCTTTTCATTAGAATCTTGTTCCTTTTGATGATTATGGAGAAATTTAATATATAAGAGGTACAAGAGATGTGAGACCCCAAGGCCATTGACCAAAAAGATTTACCAAACTGAATTTACCTTTTCATGTACACCTCTACTGATGTACCTTAAGGGTGAGGTTCAACCCCTTGACATTGGAGGTTCACCAACCAGTAGGCCTATGTACATTGGCATTGACATCCATATGTAGGTGCCTTGGGCTGGGCTTGAAGACTGAAACTGCAGCTCTTCTGTAAATGACACTGTATGGTGAGCTTTACCAAATATGACAGAAGCAGCTTGTGTGGAATCAGATGCCCTGGAACTATTGTCACTCAGGGTTATAAGTTTTGAAATTTTCTGATGTGTTTTTTAAAAAATAATCTGTGTCATATTTCATTTTTCCCTTCCAGACAACGGCTACATAGTATCCACCATAGTGGCAATCAATATTCTTTGTCCAGTTCTTCTTTCTTTTTTTTTTAGTTTTTAACCTTTTAGGCCCCAATCCGGCCATGGCCGCCCGGGGGTGTGCTGTCCAATCCGGCCGTAGCCGCCCGGAAAAATGGCAATTTTTCTATTATTTTTCCATATTTTTCCAGGGAAAACACTTTAATGAATATTCAACATACAAAAGCGGCCAATATATCGTTCAAAAGCTTATTAACTTTCCTATCTATTGCTTCAAAACTAATTTCTATAACGTTCTTTCAGAATGGTTGGTTAGACTTTGAATTTGCTCAGGTACAAGGATTTTAAGGAATTCCAGAGGGAAATCCATGGAAATTCTGGGGAAATCAAGCAATTTTTCAATACCAAGTTTGGGGTATAAAGGGTTAACTGCCAGCCAAGTATACTCTATAACATGGACCTTGGTGTATACAGAATGACCTGAGACGCTGATCCTGGGATGAGGAGAGAACATAATACTCAGTATTGGACCAGCTCACAAACCTTCCACTATTCATCCTTAGTGCAATTATCCGTGAAATACATAATATTAATAAAGAGAATAAAAACCAATAAGATAGGGAAACCACTTGTGCCTAATTGAAATAGTCATACATATCAACCAATAATGGTTTCATTGGATTATTCCCCACCAGTAGAACGGATGTCTATTGAATGTTAGGGCACCTTTCCATAATGTGGTTTACACCAAGTTATATCCCTTCCCAGTCTATTGTGTGAGTCGTCATCAAATAACAATGGATCTCCGTAGACGTATAACAATATGCCCTTTATCAAGGTGTGTCTGAACCTGAGGCAATTCCGGATCATTCAGCTAATTAATCAACACCAGCAAGGGCCTGACACTCAATTACAAAGAGATAGAAAACAACAATGGAGGAGAAGCGTTGGGTGTGGGTCGAAATATGATATTGGCTCTGGTGGGAGGCCTATTGTATTATGATAGTCTGCCCAACTGGTTCCAGAGTCCCTGATGTACGGCTATTATCGCCCTCTGTGCTAGGTTCACTGTGAATGGGTGAATCCCCTCTGCTGCCTGTAGCTGACAGCTTCAATATGTGGGAATTGGAGGATAAGGCCAGCTGAGGCCAGGGCAAGCAAAACTGCTTATTGGCAAATTCAATCAATTGTTTTTCTGCTTTTATTCTTATAGTGCTCAGTGTGCTTTGTTTGTTTTTCCCGAGGATTGGTGCACAGAAGGGTGAAGGCTTTCTATTCGTTCCTTTGTCTTTTGTTTTGGCTTCATTTCATTTTTATCCTGGTATTGAAACACATTGCAGTCTTCTTTTTTCACAAAAAAAGAAGTCAAATATAGGCATTAGATCTGGCAGCAAACATGATGAGTTCCCCTAGATTAAAAGCTATCCAATATCCCTTCCTTCTCCCTGATATCTCCACAGCTGAAGAAGGTCGCCTCATATTGGGAAATGAATAACTATAAGAAACAAATCAGAATCTTCTTACATTATTTTGAGCGTAAACTTTGTATCATCCACAACAATAAAATGTTATTCAGACTAGAAATTTAAACCTGAATAATGTATTATTGAAAAAAAGTATGAATGTTAATGCAGACGCTATTAATGAATAGAGCCAATGTTGTTTTTGGCTTGGCCTTCTGCCGTCATTGACACCGTCCGCCATTCTGTATGTCCACCTACGTTGGAGAAGACTGACCTTTCAGGCCCACAGCTCACGTATATATAGCCACCTCACACCTACAGCAAAACATGATTTAGTGTGTTATATGCTGGCCTTGTTGCCGGAGGTAGATAAAGCTGTATGTGTGCGATTATTGTAATACTATATGAGAACTAGTCGGAAGTATTATAATGACAGGTTTGGCATAACTGATCCGACCATCAGTTATAGGCCTATTCAATTTCTGATCATAGGCCTATTGTTTAAGCAGTGATTTGCCGTGTACTGTTGTTGCTGAGGTAGCTTTAAAGGGAGGCAAAAGCAATGTAGGGTCAACATTTTTCAAATTCTGTTAAAAATTAACTATGTTAACTATTGAAATATATTCTCTAGCCATATCCTGGGCCTGTGGTAAAATATAAACTGTGAATACAGACTTAAACTACATCAAAACACATTAAAATTCATCCCAGGTCAATTTTGGTGACCCACCAAAGTCACCAAAAAGACCCACCATTGCTGTTTTCAGGCATGCATGGCATGAGTATTATGGAATTTAAGTGAAGTTATAGCTAGTTATCATGACTTATACTGTAGCAGTGACTAAATATAGACTCTCGGAATGTATTTTCATAGTTATTTTAGTTTGCAAAAATGTGTCATATTTTGACACAATATTGCTTTTGGCTCCCTTTAAAACTCTCACAATCTTGTTAATTTTGATTTCATAGGATTATGCTTAGTATCAGCTTGAATATCAATACGTGGCGCGGTGTCCACGTGCCGTTATTCGGCTGGTCTATGAATAATAGATCCCCCATAATATGTGGTGTCAGTAGCAAAGCATTACCTGCCAAAGATATTCACTTGTTTTGCGAGACTGATCCCATTCTTGTACAGCCCTTATACAAATATAAGCTCCTAACACAAAAGACTCTGCTGAAGAAAACCTTCAATATATGTTTGCCAGTGCATTGCTTTATGCCACAATGATTCGATGGGCATTAGACTTATAGTAATTTCCTTTGAACCTTTGAATATGACATATATACATATTGACCATAAGAATTTGAATGCATATCTAGATCAATTATACTCTTATTCTACGTAAGCCTGGCCTGAAATGCCTATAAGAAACTTATTCCTTCATATCAGAGTAGTTACCTGAATGGGATAAAGCAACGAATAACATCCGGGTGTGTGCGCTTTGTGCATAATTATTATTATGTACTTTGGCCCCAGAGTTCATTCGGTACAAGATGCTAATAAAAGATATAAGTAACATTGTGCAAAGTTTGCTGTGAATAGGTGCTTGCTACTTAGAAAGAAATTCCAACATTATGGCCATTTTGTCAGCAAACCCAAAGTTGCCTAGCTCCCTACTGAGGATGTATTCTATTTCAGTTCACTTAGCAATATTGTAGCCTTTTAGGCGCATTCAATAATAATAGGAAGCATTTTCTGCCCTATACAGCTGAGTAAAATGTTTAATCCGAGGTAGCTTGAATTAAAAGACTACTGAATATGTGTACCCCCTTAGTTTATTTTTATGTTATCGGCCTATAACCCCTTTGAAAAGATAAGTAATACCTCTCGGACTCCCTTTTCTCGGATCAAAATAATCTTGTTTTCAGGATTATTTAGTTTATCCAGGGTACAGAAGTTGCAGAACAGACAATGAGAAGGCCCTGGAAATAAATCAACAATCACCTGGACAAGGAAACGTTCCAGCTCAACATTTTTGAGGCAGGATGCGTTTAAATTACGCTTTATCGGATTTCAAAGTGCAGCGCAATTATCAATTTCTTAATTTATTGGTTCTCTTGTTGTAATTTCCTAAAGCTACTTCAGGGAATTTCACCCATTTGAAGAGAATATTGCATGAGATAAAATTCAAAAGCGAACGATATTTTTGATAATGACTAATTTATCACTTCACAAGTTTGGTCAGGTTATGATATAATTTAGTTACTCATATATTCCTTGAATGTTCATCAAAGATCTAGAGTTATAATTATGCTCCTTTCTTAGTGATGGAAAGAAGAAAATACAATCTCGAAGTAAAAGAATATCAACATTTGATATTGTTCATAATTATTTTAATCTGCTCTATAGAAATCCCCCTTTACAACATTCAATCACGACTCGAAACTAAAATAAACATCTATAGTTTCTATACACAAGATTCTCCATACTGTTTCATTCTACTCTTTCTCCAATTACATCCCAGCCACTGAACACAAATCAAAGAGAAGCGCTGCATGTAGTTAGCCAATGAGGCTCTATAGCTGCTCAGGTGCTATAAATAGCCTGTGAGCAGCTCGGCATGGATATAACAGTAACAACAGTGACGTCCTGCCTATCCCCTCGGGCCGCTGCCCCCCTCGGCGTCCGCAGGGCCAGTAATCTGTTGGCAAAAGCATTAAGACATGTGAGCTGCTCCTGAGCTCTTGTGAGCCGTTCCGAGATCCTCGGGGGATTTCCTATGTTGCCCGTGCTCGTGGGAGGATAGGCCATTTGTGAACAGGGTAGAAATTGTTATCTAATTTGTACTTAAAATGCAGCCCAAAGTTCTGATAAAATCTGTGGGAGCATCAAGATTAGAGAGGCTGCTCCTCGATTTTTTTCTTTGCCATTGATGGCTTGCCTCACTCAACTTTAAAATGAAAAGCTGTCTATTTGTCCTTGCAATTTACTTCTCTGTTTTTATTGTAATTTTTATGTATTTACTTATTTTCCGAAAGGGAAACAGCTAGAATCACGTGCTATTACGCGTTTTGGTACAAAACTGTAAACGATCAATACCTACTTAAAAAGTCCTTTTTACCACCAACACATAATAGAAAATGCATAATGTAACTGTGTGAAAAAAGATATGAGGATTTCTTTTATTTAAACATACAAGATTGCAGAGGTTACACATGGTTCCTCATAATTTCGGTCGTCGAGATTACCTCGGGCCTTGCCCAAACATCTGAGGGCTGTGGCCGTCCTTAATGATTTATTTCCCTAGCCCTGCGGTATGTATGTATGTGTCTGTGGGTGTGGGGTGCAGGCTTTGGGGTATACCACTACAGTTGTGTTGATGGCTTAGGGATGGCCCTGTGTTTTATTATATCCAAAGTCTATTTGACCTAGAAATTCCATCCTTGAGTGGATGATGTATATTGGATGTATATAATCATTCAACAAACATCTGAAAAATTTGATATACATTCTTCACATTATCCACGCATCAAATTATTTAACTTCTTGGGCTGTGTGGTGTCTGTTGAAAAATAATGTAATTCTAGCATGCTCCTGCTTGTAAGATATAGACACAGGTTCTTTGATATGCCCAAATATCTAGAGATAACCATTGATAACTAGAAATGATTACATAAATACCTATAAACATTTCCATCGCCTGATATGTCAACCATCATGTTTGCTTGTATTATGCCCCTCATGCAACCACGTGAATACAAAATCACTTAACTCACCAGACACAAAGGTGGATATAGAGAGGGAGGGATCGAAGGGGTCCCTCTCCTCTCCTTTTTTATAAGGACCCAAACACACATGCCATATGTGTGGATGAACGATGATCGTTCTTGTAATTGGTATATTCCAGGCTCATTAAGGACTCTGAAAAGGGGGATCCGCATTCTGGCGAAGTGTTAAAACATCATACATCACAAGTATGTATACGACACTTTCCCCTCTTAAGCCCCCTCCAAGAGGGAGGAGGAGAGCGGAGGGGAGGGAGGGGGATCTTCTGGACCCAACCTGGATCACCCCAAATTTATCTTTCTGAAATTACACTGTATCTGGCCCTGAACTGATACAACCTGTCAGCTTATATGAATATATTCTGCTCAGAGCTACATCTACTACCAATAATTCAATTTAAAATGCACCTACCTATTGTCATGGCACCACTCTTAGTTAAGATTATAAATAAAACATGCAGTTTCCAATGTTAAAAAGTGGTTCTAAATACAGAGCTGGTTTGGGTGGGGCAGCTCATTTGTAGTCATGATCGAACCGAATTTTAAGTGTTTTGATAAATTTTAATTGCAGGTACCATTATTTTTTCTGTTCGCCGTGTGTGCATACAAAGAGCAACGTTCGGTTGAGCGTTTCTTGATGGTATCTTTGCATGATCGGATTTCAAACTCAATCACGTAATGAATCTGCTTGAAACTGGAAAATATTCGATTTCCATGTGGGGAGTGTCATCCTGTGGCTCTTGAATTAAACTGGGGGACTAGGAGTGATGTATCCTCAGCTATTCCCCTTTTAATTATTTAAGTGATTAAAACAGATATACTAGCATGTCCTGAGACACTTAATTACCCTTCGGAAACACCTTTGTTATTCCTTCAAGTCTGACATGGAAAGAATAATGTTATATTCCTTATGATTATAATGATTATACTTGTGAACTATTGTTAGTGTTGATTTAAGACTGCGTGATGTGTATAATTAATTTATCCATGAGTCGTTCATTCAAGTTATTGAGCCAATCAGACTGCGCTCAAAGTTAATTCATCCATTCCCCAATAGTTCAAAAGAAATGGACGATGAGGAAGCTCTTAAAATGAAAGGGTTTTTATTGAAGTAAACATCTCATCCCGAGTCAAAGCCACAGTGAATAAGTCTCCATCAGTCCACCTTCCCATCTCCTACTCAGTGATCAACCACATTTAGAATACAAGTTGTTCCAGCACATCCTAGACCACCCTAGCGCTTAGCTCTATCACAATCCTTTGTCCGAAGTAGTTGGTATCGGTAAACTCCAGTATACTCCGCAGGAGCTGGTAGGCATAGCTCCGAGCAGCTCAGCTAACGCTGCTTACTAGTTACTAACTCCACTAACTCTGTGGTTAAACTCTAAACTGACTCGCTCCCTACCTTGCAACACCTTTTATACTGGTTAACAGGTGGCACTAGGAGCGCAAAAATACCTCTTCTTAGAAGTAGACTTGCTAGGCCTGATCCTAACTAGATTATACAATATGATAATATATTAAAAGTACTAAGCTATTAGTACATTCGACGGCGGTCAGATGTTTGAGATTGAGGAGGTGGACGACATAGCTCAAACCTAATAAGGATTATTCAGCCAGATGTGATTGTGTTCCCAATTTGGATTATTGGACATATTATATATTTTTTTTTTTTTTTAAAGTAAAGCAAATTGCTGTTGGGTGGCTTTGACTCTCGTGGTACATATAGCACAGTGTCAATATATTTGTAGATTCCATTTTCTGGTCATTCGGAGACATAACCAAAAACACAACCTTATGAACGGAATTGTTCACTACATAAGTACATTTTATTATCAGCCCCGTGCTGAGGCTCAAGGTCAGCGGAAACCGTTCATAAAGTGACAAGGTAAGTTCATTGTGTTGTCAGCCCCGTGCTGAGGCTTAAGGTCAGCGGAACCCGTTCATAAAGTGACAAGGTAAGTCTAGAGGATCGTGAAATGATCCTTAAAGTGAAGGAGATTGTCATGCAAACTGTGACAAGGAAAGTCTAGAGGATTGTGAAATGATCCTTAAAGTGAAGGAGATTGTCATGCAAACTGTGACAAGGAAAGTCTAGAGGATTGTGAAATGATCCTAAAAGTGAAGGAGATTGTCATGCAAACTGTGACAAGGAAAGTCTAGAGGATTGTGAAATGATCATTGAAGTGAAGGAGATCGTCCTGCAAACTGTAGCAGTACTCATTGTTCCGAGTCAATAACATTTTCAGTATTAACTTAGTACATACATGTACAGATTCTTAATCTATCCGGTTGGAACAAAAGTCAATAAAATTCAACATATATACAGAGTGAAGTTGTCTTAATCCTCTAAAATTAACAAATGAACAGCAAATTCAATTCCAGAACAAGTTAACACAATAACAAGTGACTTCGGAGAAATCGGACATCTTGAATGATCGGGTTTCATCATACAATGTAGGTTGATTTTCGAACAATTTTCAACTAAAATGACATTATTTACAGTGAATACAAGGTCCATGCAGTGGACCGGTCAACATTAAACAGTTTGACACATATAAACCACTATAACCAGCGCGCGCCCATCAGTCACTCTTAGTACATGTGTACTTAGCAGGACGCTTGACTGGAGTTCCCATCCAGGGCCCGACCTCGGTCTGGGTTCCTCCAGGCGTGAAGTGCCCGGATGGCAATTTTCTGGTTCGAATGAATTCAACGAGTTTGCACGCTCGATGTGAATTATTGGGCCGAGACAACTGAAATTTATCACTTAATTATGTTGGTTGGGGACCTAAACTTTAGTTTAGCACGATTTCTGAGGAAAATTAAACGATGGTTTGATCATGCTAGCCGATTTCAAAATTTGGATCCTTTGGATCGAAAAGGGGTTTACCAAATTAGCCTCGTTATGACGTCATTTTAATCAGTGCCGGCGGTCCTTTTGAAGTATTCGGACGCGTTTTATCTTTTGTCTTACTAACTTTGATCCCTTTACCCTAGTTACAATGGTTCGGGTCGCCATTTTCAGTTCCAATCGGGAGGCAGGGATCCAGGATTATCCGGACTTACTTTTAAACTATTCGGACCACGTCTTCGTGACTTTTCCTTGTGATGAGGCAACCACTGCAGAGCTGGCGGGACACGCCTTCGCCCACCATATTTTGTACCCGGACGACGTGCTTATAGTGATCTGCAACCTGTTAGATATCTTCACCTGGGATCGGGAACTGGCCCTCTACATCCCTCTTTTTATTAACCCCGATGCAGTCGTGACTTTCTACGCCGAACTTTTCAACAGAGCCTTCCTAAACATCCAGGCCCACCCTATACCAGCCACCCTTATTTTAGCCACCCCTTCGGGTTTCGATGCGCGAAGGTGGCCACTGACGGACAGTGATGATTCGCTGCAAAAGTGGGTCAACCGTCTTGTGCCAAGGATCAGCCGGGAGGTGAAACGTGCCGATGATTGGTACGGGGTGCCTACCGTCAACACCGGACACGCGCTCCACTTATCCAAGACCGTGGCGGATGGAACGATGACGGTAAATGATTTTAGAGAATTAGTGGACGGCTACACGCCGTCCGCCCGAGTTCTTAGTCAGTGGGCCCGGGCCCTGGGCCAAGTCATAGTCCGCCTACCGCTACCCCAGCGGTAGACCGTCGGCACTCCTTTTGTATATAGTAATTTTTTCCTTTGGAGTGATTTCCACCAAGTAATTCTTTAATCCAATTCCTGGTTAGCGCCCAGGTCACTAGTTTTAGCACCCTTATATATCCAAGAGGCACCAGCCAGTTTGTTTTTATGGGAAACACAGACCACAAGACTGTTCTCACGGGACTTTGGATGTTCTTCTCCCTCGCCCGTTGCCGGGCGCCGCCCTTCTCTGCTCAGCCGGCCCTTCACCTCTACCGCTCCACTCCTGGTGAGTGTAACCTTTTTCCCTCGTTATTAGCACGTTAGGTAGGCTACTAACTCGTTGGTTTAAGGAGATTGTTGGTCCAAAATTCTGCTAGCAGTTTTCGGCTCGCCTTCATGTGGTTGAATTCCGGAAGCTGATGTCACTCCCGGAACCAGAGATTGTATTTCGCTGGTGATTTTGTAACGGGTAGCGTGGTGGGGCCACCTGGTGTTTACTTTGGTTACAAGATGGTGGATGCGGGCCGGAAACTAGGACCTCGTGTACTAAACTTATTGTCTTTTCCAGGTCCTGTGGTGGGTTAGAATAATACGGATGGGATAAGATGACGGTGTTGGGCACTGGGAGGCGTCAGGCTGAATACTTTAGTGGGAGGATTTGTTAGGCGAACATGATCAAGTGTTATTTATCTCGCGCGCAGGTTGGGCGATAATAGAGGATTTTACTTGACTTATTGGTTTGTTGACATTACCAGTTCAAGCAGGCTCTCAGTGTGCGGGTAGTGTTTGCCGTATTGGCTTTGTAATATTATTTTATGATTATTATCTACTAGTTGACTGACACTGCACTAGTGGAACTGTATGTGACCAAGCATTCTGGTCTGGGTTGCGCAGCACTAGATTGGCTGTGACAGAATTCTTTGATTCGTCGTTCCCCTTACTAGGTGATGGAAACGCTCCATTGGTGACTATAAAGCGTAGGCGCTTCATGTGGTCACCCCAGGTAGAGTCGTCCGACTGTCCGTCGGCGACTCCGTGGTAAGTTTTGAGGTTGTAGCAAAGGCTACAAACACCGGTTCAGTCTTGAGTGCGATACCAAGACTGTCAGTGTCGTGGTGTTAGAATAAGAGTTGTAGATAATGTTGTTGTGCAGTGTCGTCCAGATGGGGGAAAGAGAAATGATGATTAGGACTGGGTCTATTGTTGTTTTATAGAGAGACTACTTTTGGTTTTCTAAAGAGCCATTGCTTGAACGGGGTGTCTTATATGTAATTTGTAAATCTTATCAGGTACATATTATTGAGTTACTGGGTGGTAGCTTGGCGTTCACCCTCCTAACTTTGTTCTGGGGTTGAGCGCCAAACTCCACCATTTACACTGGGTAGTTGACGCCCCACCTTTCCAAACAGGTAGGCGCGTCCCCACCACCAGACAATTTCTTGGATAATTATCCTGCCTGCATGTACAGCAATAACTTACCATTTTAAATTTGTACAATACCATGGGTTTTCACTCCGCAAGTATACATGCCGTTAAATGACATTGAGCATTAACTATACAAGGAGTATTTTGATTATTCGTTACTTATTTTATCACTTGAGAGGATCGGGGCTCAGACTCAGGTCCATTTCTGGTCTGAACACCGAACCTCATCAGCTATACGTGGGTCGTCGGTACCCCCCACTCTGTGGAGCCAGATGGGCGGGCACCGAGTCTCACATTGTTATAATTAGGAGCAGCATGCACATTTCCTTTAATATGCACTCTACCCCTTTTTACAACCAAGAGATGTGTAAATGCACTTCTCCAGATCACTTCCAGACAGCACCTTTTAAGTCGGGCCTTCTTTTAACGAAGTGTAGTACAAGGTTAAACCCGTCTTCTGTCAAGGTCTTTGCCCGTCTTTTTTTTCTTGTGGAGAGCCGAGACTACTCCTGAAAGGACTCCGCCCCCAGCCTATTTTAACACGAGGGGCAGGAATTTTCTGCTAAAGACAATTTTAGGATTTTTGACTATTTACTAATAGGACGGGTAGACTATCTGCTAAGGTTTTAACCAAGTTTGTAGCCGTTCGTCAGGGAATTAGCAATCCGTCTCCCCCCTCCTCAGCTCAACTGTTGAGCGGGGACCCGGTTACTTGTGTTACGATGGCGGTCGAGACTAAAGTTTCCTTTTGTTCATTTTTTTTTTCTCGACGGCGGTCAACTCTGAAGCCGCACGTCCTTTTATTATTTTACCCGGGTTCTCCACCAAATGAACTATTGTTAGTGTTGATTTAAGACTGCGTGATGTGTATAATTAATTTATCCATGAGTCGTTCATTCAAGTTATTGAGCCAATCAGACTGCGCTCAAAGTTAATTCATCCATTCCCCAATAGTTCAAAAGAAATGGACGATGAGGAAGCTCTTAAAATGAAAGGGTTTTTATTGAAGTAAACATCTCATCCCGAGTCAAAGCCACAGTGAATAAGTCTCCATCAGTCCACCTTCCCATCTCCTACTCAGTGATCAACCACATTTAGAATACAAGTTGTTCCAGCACATCCTAGACCACCCTAGCGCTTAGCTCTATCACAATCCTTTGTCCGAAGTAGTTGGTATCGGTAAACTCAAGTATACTCCGCAGGAGCTGGTAGGCATAGCTCCGAGCAGCTCAGCTAACGCTGCTTACTAGTTACTAACTCCACTAACTCTGTGGTTAAACTCTAAACTGACCCTTTCCTTACCTTGCAACACCTTTTATACTGGTTAACAGGTGGCGCTAGGAGCGCAAAAATACCTCTTCTTAGAAGTAGACTTGCTAGGCCTGATCCTAACTAGATTATACAATATGATAATATATTAAAAGTACTAAGCTATTAGTACACTTGCACCATATGACTTTGATGTGGCAAGGCTAAACGGAAAAAAAAACTACATATGATACTTGCTAAATTAATGCAAATGAAGTGTAGATGACACATTTCTTTTACTGACCACACCCATTTAATAAGAAATGCGCCTTGGCATTGGATGATACAGGTATTTGTTTGCAGAAATATCTGATATAACACTGCAGTTTAGTCTTTTCCTAGCATGTTGCGCAACAACTGGCCTATATCAGCTGTGTTTCCATTGGGTTCCGTAACAATGTCAGATCACTGGGAAGGTCGTTACATATTATCTAAGATATTTTGAGCAAATATACAATTCCAAAGTTTTACATAACAGAATCGCGGGAACACCTATCCGTTTTCAACGTACTTCCAGAATCTGCCAAAATTGCTTAACCGTTTAGAATAAACACCGTTGCCAAGGCAACAGCAGTATCTCAGGTTTCCGTATTTTCCCTTGTGTGGTTTCAGCATTTCAAGAAATAATCAATGAGATTCAAATGAACAACAACGAACAGATTTATTCAAAAATACTGTGCGATGAAAACAGAAAGATAAATGGAATACTTGAATGATGGGGTTGCTTCATTTTGCGGCTGATTACTGAACCAATTTAAGGAATCACTTACCCTAATGCCATTTGAATGAAATGTGAGTGGTAAAAAGAATGTTTCAAATTGCCCTTTTTATGTTGTCTGGAGAAACTTGTGACCGGCCTACAGATCTTATAGATAGTGTTGTTCGCGAGGTTAATGAGAGATGACCCTTTAATTAAATTGGGCTAAACTGAAGACAGGGGGGTGACTTCTTATATCCAGGGGTGGGTCCAAATAGAGTCCTTGGGGTCCTAGGGGCTTAAAATTTAGAAAAAAAAAAGGGGGGGGGGGTCGAAATCTGTTGCCTTTTAGAACATAGCTTTAATGTTGGCCCCTGTCACCTATTTTTTCAAAATCCTGAATCCAGCCCTAACACCTGGTGACAAGGTGACAAGATTTACATAGTCAGCTATGCTAGACCCATCAATTGAGATTCCAGAAAAAACAAGGGCCTTGTATATTATATTTTCCTATATGATATTTCATACTAATAAACAGTGTGATAATTATGTGAAATCGATATTGACCAAACCTAGAAAATCCAGGATCCCCTTGAGTGAAAAATAACATACACCATAACAAAACCTCGTAATGTCCAAAGTGTTTCACTGTGACTTATGATGTTTCCGAACTGTATTTGTATTTACAGTGTCATTCCATCAATTTCAGCCAGGACAATCTTATCCTGTAATGACTGAGACAAAACTAAGGTTGACAGTAACTATTTGTTTTACAACACTCACTGTATTTTATGAAGAAAAGGAGATAATCATGTCCCTTTCTTTGCCCTTGTAAATAATTGATCTGAAATCGCTTTTCAATTTGCCTGTGATTGATTTAAATGCAACTGAATTTGCAATTAATACAAATGCCTTCACATGTGTTATGAATGATATAAGGCTAGAGGGAAAGAGTAAGCACTGTAGGGTAGTGGTAAGCATTCTCACCTGACACTAGGGAGATACCAGTTTCTAATCCCATTTGAGTCTTTACAATTTTAATTAAAAACACTTCCCTGAATATTTTCTGGCAACAAAATTGCCCCCAAAAAACATCATAAATTTGGGTTACTATTACTTATGGTGAAGAACAAAATCCCATTTAATTTCCGTAGGGTGCATGAATCATCCTATAGGCATATATGCCTCTATCTTAACCATGACAACCTCTTAGCTTCAAAACGATGTAATATCATCCCTCTCGTCCCCTTTAAGCCCTATACCTAACTTTTACCCTCTTCTCGCTAACCCTGGCATGGCAGAACCCTAATTAAATGACGTCAAAGGATTTAGATCAAGCGGCTCGGAATACCTAATGAAATTTCAAGAATTCAATTTGGAGGATTTGCGTTCGCATGTACCGGTGCCATCCGGCAGATTAACATGCTGCCGTTCAGGTGGTTAATCAGACTGCAATGCTTCCGTTCACGACTAATGGTTCAACTCTAATGCCCTGGGCTTTAATGGCGTCCTCAATCTAAGACTTTGCATAAATTGAGATGCCCCAAAGCACAGGCCAGATTTCCATAGATTTTCGAAATAATTATTGATTTCAATGGTTCTTGACCTCTGAAACGTCACAGTGGTTTGAATATTTTGTTTAATTCAATATGCGAACATACTGCTCGATTGGCATGCATCATAGACTTTGCATAAAATTGACATGTGGATTCTGTTATTACAAATTGACAAAAGCAGGCAACAAAATTATGTATACCTCTACCATTTATCTTCTGAACCTCTTGAAATGCACATTACAGCTAACATTTATTCTTACCACTAAGGTGACCGTTGATAAGGCACAGAACGTGTAGACAGTAGAGCTTCCCGGCATCTCCGGGGAGATCTCCATTAAGAATGGAGAGAGGCTTTTGTAAAAACTGTCCCCTACTGGAAAGAGCCTGGAGGTGATCTATAGTGGTCACAGTGGTATAAAAATTATGTTTAATTCGATATGCGGACATACTTATCGATTGAAATGCATCATAGACTTTGCATAAAATCGACACGTGGATTTTGTCATTACAAATTGGCAAAAGCATGCAGGCAACGAAGGGACCCCAAATATTGTTTCTCTAATGAAATGCTTCTATGTATAATGTATCTGGGATATAATGATGAAGAATCAGATCAGTCCTGCTATAAAAGAATAAGATAATCTTCCTTGTCGGGGATCCATCCATAGGCCCATCCTTGGCCTTTGTCGATTTTTAAAATTTGCGGATGTATCTCATCAACTGATTCCAGAGCAGAAAACCTTTGCTATTATTTCCTCAAACTTTTCACCGTCAGTTATTTTCGCATTAAAATCATGTATACCTCTACCATTAATTTTGCTTTCTGAACCTCTTGAAATGCACATTACAGCTAACATTTAGTCTTACCACTAGGGTGACCGTTGATAAGGCACAGAACGTGTAGAAGTAGAGCTTCCCGGCATCTTCGGGGAGATCTCCATTAAGAATGGAGAGAGGCTTTTGTAAAAACTGCCCACTACTGGAAAGAGCCTGGGGTGATCTATAGACATCCAGGGCATTCATTACTTTGGTTATCTCGCCTTTTATGCATTAGTTTACATCTGCCTGCTTATCTATAGTTTAGTATCATAATTTTGTTTGCAGATCGCATGAAAAACAGGTTATTAACCGCTGCATGTTAGTGATTTATTCGGAAGAAAGCGACATATTTATCAGCTTTAACCAACATGGAAACACATGCTATGATTCGGCCATTTAGCTGTATCTTTACAAGGTCTAGTTTCACTCCTTTCCTACATAAAAATGCTCCATTGGGTTTAACTATGTTCCAACAGCGATCAAGACAGAAATGCAACACCGCCGTCGACCATCTATGCAAGCAAACCATACTCTCCCCTATAGGCCTATCTCATGAATTTTGACTCTGCATTTGGTACCTCTAGGCCTATATCCCATCGTATCCCATGCCTTCTTGGATTCTCCACCAAATATCCCTCCTTCTTAGCCTTTCTATTCATTCCATCTCCACCTCCTACAACCCCTATCATTAGCCAACACCTGTACCCCTCCAACCCCCCCCCCCCCCATACACACACACACCCACTCCCTCACCCAACAAAACACACACGGCGTCCCCGGATGTGGCCGAATGTCACTCAGCGCGCATGCTCGGACAGGAGAGCACGTGACGTGGGGGCTAACACAATGCGGCTGCGCGGGGCGACCCCTGGCGACATTTGGGAGGCCTCTCTGGCAGGCGGAGTAACGAGGTAGGCGCGGGCTGCCTAACAAGGGGAAGGCCTAGACTGTTTGCTCAGCTCCACCACCGGTTATGTCAAAGTCTCACGCCTGGGGCTGCATGGCTTGAGGGGTATGGGAGGCTAGGGGTAGAGCCCTTGGTTGGATTTGGTATGCAAAGGAATGTTCTAATCACAACGAACAGTGGCCTCAGTTTGGGTTGGTTCTTGTTACTGTATTTTGATGGCTCCAAATAACATTGCAGCAATATACTGCTGTGACATATTGTACTGTGACATTATAATAACGGTCTGGCTATGTTCTTCAACGTAAACAGAATGTTCTTATAACATACTGTTTTGGGTTCGTCCTAACCTCACCAAAAATAACATTATTATAACTTTCTGATATTGTGAGGTTTCAACCTCACCAACAATAACATTATTGTTATGTGCCATCTTAGTAAGTAACAAACTGACTATGGTCACAGAATGTTTCTGTTACATTGGAAGCTGGCTGGGTACATATGGCATTCCATAGTTATAGGACCTCCCAGTCTCCCTAGCCAGTGATTCCAGCGGACCCTGATTCATCTCCTCAGCGACGACAGTAACGCATGAGCACCTCACTGCAAAAACAGAATGGATCCCACAAAAAGATCCATCAGCACTTTTAGTGAAAATACTGGTACGCCTCAGAATCATTTCTGTTTATATTCTTTTATTCAAACTTGAGAGTGTTTGTCTACTAGATCCCACTTCCCTTTTAAGAGGTCGGTAAGGTTGAGGCTTCGTTTACTGAGTGTTGGTCGGGGGGATATAGCATGGAGTGGCTTGACTATAGATTATAAGGTGAGCAGTAGCTGAGCAATAGCTGAGCTGCTCAAGTTGACATAAACCACTTTGCCATACAAACATCCATCATCAGAGTTTGAAAGGTTCCCCAACTAGGAAGTTCCTTCACTATTGTAAAGCGTGGGTTCTCTTGAAAAATGTTTCCTTTCCAACTGTGTTTCCAGAAAGGTTTGAATTGTGTTGAATTGAGGTGTTTCGGAAAATACATATATAGGAATTAGGCAGTATGATATATGCCATAATTATACGTGGAGTCTAAACGACACTTGAGCTGAGCACTGTTAGAGATATACACGCTGAGTAATAGCTACTAATATGTATTGCAGTGCATCAATAGCTAACACCGTTTGCAAACATGAAATTGTATGCATTTCGAAAAAAAGGTAATGGAATCCACAAAACCTTAGAAGCTCATATAATATTATTGTTTGTCAACATGCTCTTATTACAAGACCTCTTACAGTAGAGTGCATAAAACAAGCTTTGGAAGCATTCATCAGTATTCTGTTTTTGCTATATTTAGTTTTAGCGGTAGCTTGTAAAGGGGAATCGAATAAAATTCGCATTTTTCAACATTATGGATCCGTTAGGCATCAGTTAAATATACCACAAAAGCATAAAACTACCTCCACGGCCTTTTAACCTATCCCGGATCCAATAGTTCAACATGACTAACTGGTTGTACCGATTATAAATTCACAGATCTAGATCAAAGCAGCGGCTACATAACTATGCTTAAACGTCATTATCAACGTCCCGCTAGACGCACAGCTACACGTCATTTCATTTGAATCGACTAGTGGCTGTGCACATCTAGAGGCAATTCCACATATATAGGCCTATAGGCTTGGGCTGCAATAGCGCCAGTTACGCATGCCTTTATACAGAAGTAATGCATTAAGTATGAATAGGCCCAGTGCATTATATTGAATGAAGCCTAAGTGGGGAGGAGTCAGATGACAGGGAAGGTGAATGATGACGAGTCATCAGACAATGACTGTTGACGAGTCAGCCCGGGAGTCATCAGACAAGGGTTGTGGTTCCAGAGTATATATAATTGTTGTCGCACAACTATTGATATAGCTACAGATAGGCATGGTAGTAAGGTAGTTTCAATGGGGGAAATATTGAACTCAGATCAAAAGAGATTACTATTCATATTTGCGTGGATTTAATGGTAAAATATGTTACATAAATATACAGGAGGATGTGTATTTCAAGGCAAAAGTTACGCATGAAGCAGACCGTATTATTTTCTTATGTATAAGATGGTTTAAATCAGTCCTGGTGAAATGATATATCTTATCATATAGCCAATAGATCTTTTTTCATAAGCAAAAATTATAAGTCTGAAAGCAGTGTGTGTATCTTAAGCATAGACTCGATTGCCAATGTATAGGAATTGTGGAAATGGGCATACATAATGGTAAAAGTGCCGTTTGCAAAGTATGGTTTCAGTGATAAATGGGAGACAGATAGGATCTACGAGTATTCAATACATTGCAGGGCTCTAGTTTCCTCTAGGCAATTATCAATCAGTCTGACAGTTTATGCATTTCAGCAGCTGAAAGTATGTAGAATGCCAAAAACTGAGTGTTTCGGAATACATGCGTATTCCATAGGGACTATACCAAAGGCTAGCCCTATACCCCCACAACATATGGAGGCGAATACTATTCTGCTCGAAATGCCTTGATGTGCCTAATGTCATAGCAGTAATAGCTCCCTCCCAGCATCCGGATGGAACTCATCCTTGCTGCGCAAGCGCAGATAAGCACTTACTGCCAACTGTAGCTCTGTAATTACTTGCTTAAAGTAATTACAAAGTGTTACATGGCCATCATTTGCATATTCATTAGGCTAAGAAAGAGAGTGATACCCATCTACATGGTTACCGTGGTGGAAGCCAAGAGGGATGTTGAACTGATGAGAAATAAGAAAAACAAAAAAGTAATTAGAAAGGCGACAATAAACTAATGGACTGAGAGATGGTATGGTATTTGGAGACAAGGATTTTAGTCTTAAAAGCATAATTCTGTATTTCGGTGTTTTTTTTCAATCTAAGCCTCTGCGATATGGACTGTCTATGGTTGTTGAATTGGTAAACATCATGCAATGTTTCATTGTATGGCAATAGAAATACGTTTTGAATTAAGACCGTTTAAAGCTCATTAATTAGTTGATGACCACAGTCCCAGATCACATGAAACTAAAATGGTCCTATAGGCAGGTGAACCAATATCACCAAATGAGCAGGCTGGTAGCCAGCTTTTCATTTTCTAAAACAGAGAGGGGTATTTTTGTTCGTGGAGGTCAAGTGTCTCTTAAACCTAGAACAGGTTTGTGTTTCCTATAGCTAATTAAATGTAGGAAAATGAAAATAGATGAAACTGCTATTTTGTAGATTTTAAGCTTCGAGTTGAGTCTATAGTATTTTAATGCACACGTGCAGGGTCAAGTACAGTAGACCTATTCATGAATGAGTAGGAGAGTCCACATTATATATAGGCCTATACCTATATTCCAAGTACTAAAGCATTGCACATTAAAAAGTACGAGAAAGACATCTTTTCCTCTTTGGTAGTTTCAGTCCCAACCACAATATGGGGGAGCGGTCAGAGCCCCTTTTATTCCCCCCTGGAACCGCCCCAGACTTTTACTTCAAATTAAGAATGTCTATTCACGTCTTTGATGCCCATTCTATGAGATCGGCGGTGAACTGCTTCCAGTTGGAAACACAGACAGTTCCCTCCTCCTGTTCGCATTGACAATGTGCCAGTCCAGGCTTACTGTCTGATTCGTCGTATTGACTGAGGTATAGACTTTGGGTGGCTTCCAGGCCTTTGGACCTTCAGTGGGGCCCTAAACAGGGGTTCCCCCTTCTCCTGTGGAGTGTACAATTTAAGAAATGTCCCTCTCACATGCTCTTGCTGCTTATTTATCACTATGGCGTGTGTGGAATTAGATAAATACCCATGTTGCATGCCACTATGAATTTTACTATCGCTGTTGTGTCAATTATTCCCCGGTCAACACGTCTACACTGAAAACACAAAGTCGTCATCCTGACAACTTTAATGGTGTCAAAAAACACAACCCTATTACAACCTTTTGACAACCTTTTGACTGCTTTTCTGGGCAAATTTTGGGCTAGTTGACAACTTTGTGACAACTTTGTAACAACTTTGTACGAGACAGCCCAAGAGTCCCTGACGACCCTAGGGTTGTCAGTCAATGGTGCCAAAACCCACAACCCTGGGTTGTCAGAGGGCTCTGTAGGGTTGTCAAAATGGTTGATTCTTCAGTGACAACCTGGGTTGTCACAGAGGTGTTTGGGAGTAAAATATAAAGGTTAATTGTGTCAATTACAAACATCAGTTAATATTGATAATGAAAATTAAACAGATTCATGTTAGCAGTATTGTTATCAGATTAAAAAATAAGATGAAAAGAATCTGACATATATGGCCATCCATGTATTGTTACATCCATGAATAAGATGCACAGCAAATGATTGGCTGAGTAACAAATGGTTGTATCTGACAAATTCTCATTCTGATTAATTGCTGATTAAAGAAAAAGGATATATTTGAAAGCTCTATATGATTCTAAATATCTGACCAATAATCATACATAGTGAAACATACATAGTTTTTTTCCAAATACAATCTTTTGTTACTCATGTTTAAGTTGTCACTGTGACAATCTTATGACAACTTTATTACAACCATGTGAACTTATTATCAATCTCTCATTCTATCCTTGGAAAAGCCTCAACAACCTTTAATATTACTTCCTCCAACATCTAGAGACAACTACCTATTCTAAACATCAATTTCTAAAGACTGATGAACATTTAGAGCAATGGATTGGATTAGATTGTACTCACTTTCTCTTCCAACTGCCAAATTCAAAATGGATTCTCAGGATGACATCACTTCCTGTATGTCACTTCCTGTTTAAGTTGTCACTGTGACAATCTTACGACAACTTTATTACAACCATGTGACTTTCTTCAGAAGTGGAAGATTTAGATGGTATTATACATTCTTTCAGAGGGTTGCCAAGGTGAAAACTTGATCGGTTGCTTAGAAAATGCAGCAGGTTTGATCAAAATCTATAGACCCAGAAGAGTCCCTCATAACAATTAAAATTTAAATTTAAAAGATATGGTTTATAATCTTATGAAATTTAATTAGACCACCTGGCTAGTTGGTAAGAAAAATACAATTAAGAGGATTTGTATACTTGTACTTATGATTAATAACTCTATGTGTTGATATCTACCACTATTACTGTCACAAATATATTTCTCAGTTCCAGGTTATATATCATATGTGTGCATGTATTTAGCAAAAAGACAGGGATATTTTTGTGTTTGTTCTATATTTTACTCAATCATTGGAGGTTAAACTTCAGCAGATGGATTGTGACAACCTTGCAACAACCTATACTTCTTCATCAATTGTATGACAACCTTTTTGGCCTAAAGTTGTCAAACAATTTTGACAACTCAGGGGTTGTCATTCTGACGACTTTAGCCATTGATTATACTATGACTACCTGTTGACAACCATCTGAGTTGTCAAAGAGTTGTCAAATGGTTGTCAAATGGTTGTCAATGGGTTGTCAATAGATCTTACTGCACACCTGACAACCTAAAGGTAGTCATTTTCAGCAGTATTACAACCTTTTGACAACTCTGGAAAGGCTCTGTGACGACCTTATGTTTTCAGTGTAGGCCGACCTCATCAGTATCAACAATCATGTTTCACATAAACCAATCCAAAACATCACAGCAATTCCATTCAAATCCAGACCTAAATTATTGCTTACAATTATCTACTGTTGGCCGGAATCTGAGGCAAATGAACAACGTTGATATAACGTTAAGGTTTTATTTAAGTTGTTAGACTGTACACAATGATATAAGTTTTACTATGTACCTGACCTTGCACTGGACATCAATACATCCTCGGATAGGTGGCAGTCAAAACGTCTGGGTCACCCTTATCAGGACCAACATGTATCACATCAACCAATTCAAGAAATCACACCAAACCCATTCACACCCAGACCAAAATTGCCTATGATCATACACTTTTGGCTGGGATGTGTTACATAGCTTAAGGAACTGCATGCCTTCATTTCTTATTTTAAAGCTCCATTGTCCACAACACTTTATTACTGTTTTGCAAAGCAAGGACAATTTTCTAGGGCACTGTTCTATCCCTGACATGTAGATTACTGGCAATCAAGTCAAAATAATGTAAAAGAATCTGGCCTTGCACTAGCGTCAATATGTCCTCGGAGAGGTGGTCGTCAACACATCTGGCTCAACCTCATCAGTATCAATGTGTATCACATCAACCAATCCAAGAAATCACACCAATCCCATTCACTTTGACTAAAATTGCCTACAATAATGCACAATTTGCTGGGAAATTAAGGAAAGGAACAGCTTTTATTTCTTATTTTCCTAGTCCATCATACTTTAAAACTATTCCATGGCCAGAAAACTGGGAGTGTTGGCAATCAAGTAAAAACACAATAATATAAATGTACCTGGCCTTCCACTGGTTATGGATACGTCCTCGGAGAGGTGGCGGTCAACACGTCTGGGTCGACCTCATCAGTATCAACGTGTATCACATCAACCAATCCAAGAAATCACACCAATCCCATTCACACCCAGACCAAAATGGCGGCGCACCCGATGCCCCTGCAGGGCCATCTATCGCCAACGTCCATCATGACGTCATGTTTGCGCACTGCGCGTCCCGCCAGGTGTCACTTACCATCTTGTTAGTACTATTCGCCGCCTGTGGGGGCGCTTCACACATCAGCTGATACGTCATTTAAATCGCCTTTTAGAGTCAGTCCTCTCCCTGTCCCCGTCCCCCAGCCGCCTCAGACGCCCACGTTTTATTCCCCTCATTGTAGCATGGGCGGCAATCGATCCGTAAAGCCAATAACTCGTCGGTCCGGACCACACCACTGACAGACGACATTCTGCACAGATTGAAATTCCCAGACGCATTTCTGCCTGGTGCACGTTGTCAAGTTTTTAAGTGCTAGATCACTTCATTGGCATAGCGCCACATGGTACGTCATTATTGTGACGTCATGGAACGTTGCCGTGGCGTCTTTTTTTCCATAAAGATATCTGTGCTTGATCTGATCCTGTTTATGAGAATGGGAACTTTATCTCTATCTTATTGGGGTGGCTGTTTGCATGGAAGGAGTTCCACGGATGGACACGGGGTGTAGGGTTCCAGGCAATTTGGATATTTGGCAGGTGTTTCCTATGGGGTCTGTTAAGCAAATAGACCAGTGAGATTGGGATATCTTGACCCTCCGCAAGAGATGCAGGCTATATGAGAAAATACAGTACAGATAAATTGTTTAATGTTGAAACAATGTTTATGGAATTCTTCATAATTCAATAAAGTTAAATTTACTACCTTCATATATGGAGGTATACCTTTAATCCGTTCATATTCATTTCCGCGATTGGTTTGGAAAATGAGATTGAGCTGTACACTCTGAACAGATTGGTTTCGAAATTGGTTTCATTTTGTACTGTACAGATTGCACTTGTAAGGAAAGTCCCAAAGGGTGATGCACAAAGAAATACTGAGGTCATATATTATTAAAGGTCGGTGCTATTGCCAAGAAGATACTTTAGCAGCTACAAGTACTAAATACGGCCTTCATCAATCCCTTTCCCTATATAAGAAATCTACTGTATTGTACCTAGAAACACAAATACAATATATTATATATTGCCAACTAGTATAGAACGGGTGATGTATTGGTATGACGTCATAAAATGCACATGTGAACCATATGTCACCAAATAACGATTCATACTACTGATTGTGCGCTTAATGCTTTTAAGCGATTTAAGTGCGCCCTTTTCACGAGTTTGCGCAGTGGGCCTTCCAAAAGCAATGGGCCCGGTTCATTAGCACACCATGCCCCAATACCTTAAGCTTGACTAAGCCAAATCCGTTTAGGGGTGCCACAATACTGAAAAAGGTCTATAGAATGTCGTCTAATGTGCCGATTCTCCCGACAAGAACTAAAGTAGTTTGATTAGTGTGAATTGATTTCTTTTGTCTGTCCTTAATTCAACACTCCAGCTATTGCTGGAGTCCTTTACATAGCAGTTATATAGTAGTTAACATTTCATTAACGGTCCTGAATAGCCATTGATGACCAATAGATTGCTTCAGAGACAGATTTCTACTTCCAAGGAATTAACTATTATATAACACATATTATGTGTTGCACCTAGAGCTAAGCGTTTGCAGGATAATCCGTAGCTGCAGCTACAGTTCCAGTGGATACAGATATAATTATAGTGATACATTTTAGGGACCTAACATAAGGAAATTACACCTTGTGTAGGTATCCAACATTAGAGAGGATGTTTTGAGCTTTGAAGATGTATTTGATATATTGATTGTACATTGTAATTTATAATACTCATTAACAGAAAATAATTACTGTTAATGAAGTTACAGGCTCTTGAACATAGGACCGTCAGTATCCGGAAAATCCCCAAAACACCAATAAGCCCATCCCACATTGGGTATATCCCAGGGTTGGACAGGGATCGTACAAATTAAGGCCATTTTATTATTTTCTTTCATAAAATTACCCATTTCTGTGTAAATATAAGCCCAAGTGCACAAGATAAAGCGCCCTCGGAACATCCTTTCCCTGTATTGAGACATTGCCATTTAAATGACATTTTCTTCCTTTTAGATATGCAATTTCCATGTTCTACTTCGTCAATTAAAGTAAAAGGTCATTGGATGGGCAGTACAACGCTGAATAAAGGAAAACAGAGCACTTGCAATTACCAACGAAATTAAGGGGCTTGCTGAAGCATCAATCAAACCGTAAATGTCCACTAAAACAAACGCAAGAAAAATATTTTCATTATTTTATTGTCCGCTGCGGCTTTGTTGGCTTTAAAGGGCAGCAAAAGGTAGATTTAAATGTCCATCCCAACTGTTCACACCTCCCCTAACCTCGACACGCACCTTTGGAATTGCCTTGCAATTGTAGGTGTTACACGACAGTGTCAAAGCTGACAAACTCTTTACCCAACTCATTCTCTTTCTCTCCCATCGTCACGAGATGGGAGTGTGTATTTCTGCCACTAGGTGTGCGAGTGTATGACGTCATAAGCATTGACGTCATGAAAATCTTGGAACATTTGGACGTCATGAAAAAATTACCAAGAATATAGACGCTTAACAAAATGTGTTGCTTTTGATGACGCCACACAAATAAATGAGTAGGCCTATTCATAATTCTAATAAATGATAACAATCATGTTTATACCAATCATACATTCTAGAAACTCCTGGGATCTTAATTAATAATTACAATCATTAAGAATGCAGCAGGTTTGCATTAGTTCACGGACACTTTGTTATGTATTATATATTATATTATATCTATGGCGAGCATCAAATATTACATTTTGGCACCTGACAACGTCTGCGCAACCTTTCTGTAAGTTATGTCAAGGACGGAGTTTGAATCTTTAACATCCACAAACCAGCGTTAGCTAGGCCTATATTTAAGTACAAGAAAAGAGGAATAAGAGTTAGCCCTTCAAACTCAAAGACCAAAATTAATGCTGACACAAGTCGAAGTATAGTATGACTTTCTGAGATACCTAATGACACACTTTATTTCCCCCCCTTTTCTATTTCCGTGTTCTTTAGCTTTCTGTATACCTTATCTTTCACTTATATCAAGAAAAAAAAAGAAATTAGATATCACAAAGAAGACATCTGTTATAGATCATGCACGACCCCATTCCTCAAAGCATTTAATATAGTTCAGCTGTTACCTATCACCCACAAATCTATTTGTCCCATTCTAAGTCGTATGATTGGTGTGAGTGATAGGCTAAAGACAGGATGGCCTACCTTGTCAACAACTGAAGAAAAAACTAAACTGTTAACTTATTGTCTCTCGAGAGCTATATCAATCGTTGTTTCAGCTTATATGGCACATTTAACTTTAAAAGCATTTTAACTTACCATTAGAATTAATGTGATTTTTTCATGGAACTTGTGTATGCTGTACACAGAAAAACTAGAGTATTATACGGAATGTGAAAAGTTCTTATTATTTTATTTCTCCAGATCTAGGCCTATTCATTTGAATACCCTTGTATCATCCACCAAAGAGGGGTTCATTGGATAAGGGAATACTTGCTTTTCTTGCTCATTTGTGTACAAATGCAAATGGACAAATACATGAAATTAGAGTAAACCATGACCCCTTGCCCTCTCAATTTAACTCCAATTCCCTAACCTATCAACACTTATCTAGTCTAGCATCCAAACACTTCTCCTAATCTGCAGCTCCTCGTATATCACAATCATATGAATTACCCTAGCAGTCCACTTACAATATTGACCAGTTGCATGCCAAAGGTAGGAGCAGTTCCCCTCAGCCCAGCTTATCGACTCCCTGCCCTCTCCCCCTTAATGCCCCTGCCCGGAGGGGGTCTGGGGGTGGTCTGGAGGGGTCAGTGCCAGGTTCCCAGGGTCATTACGTCACAGGCCTCATATTGATCTCCTAGTGTATGGACCCCAGCACTTGACATGTGGCTCGCTGTAGACCATTCCCTGATTAAAATCCCAAACTCTATACTACTCATGCTTTTCTAATATGTCCTTAGGATATCTGATAATATAGGTCTTTATTTCAATAATTATATTAATCATAGGAATTTCCCCATTAGACTTCCTGCGGTTAGCAGGTAGTCTAATACTCAAGGAGACAGGTGTTTGCAGGTTGAGTGCATTGCAGATGGAGCTTTTTTGTAGGCAATTTCTAATTTGATATAACTTAAGTTTAGGATTCGGAAAATGCAAGGTGACCCATGGCTGCTCATAGGAAATTTCTTTGAATGGAGGTTTTAGTTTCGGCATTATCAGAATTCGAAATATGTATAAATCATTCTAACCAATGTCACTTAAATTAGTAAACCTATAAAGATAAATCAGTTTCCTCCACACAATGTATGGAGTTGAACATAATAAGTCCACGTCCTATCACTAGCTTTGCCAGCAGGTTATAATGTAGGCCCACGTGGGTGTATAATGGGGACTTTAACCCCTTCCACCCCATAAGGCCATATTTGGCCACCACATGGCTGTTACCCATAAATTGGAACCTAATGTTATGGTTATTTTCTAATTGCAAAATAAGTATTTAACCTACAGTCAAAAGGTAAATATCTAAATATTCCTGATGCTCCAAGGAATCATTAGCTTTTTATATTATCTTTCAAAGATACTTAGTTCATATTTGAGTACAGGACTTCATGCCCGATTTAGGGCAAATATGGCAAAACCTCAAAATTACCCTCTAAATCGCAATAATTAAGTAATTATTTGGAAAAAACATATTTCTTAATATGTAATTTTGTGTGAAAACTTGACTTATATGAAAATTTACAGAGAATTCAATGGCATTTACAGAAATAACCAAATTTTCCTGAATGAGGCATTATGGGTAATTTGCAATGGAATGATTTTTCTGGGAAATTCTACATTAAAGAAAGGTTGTTATGTTACCATGGTTACGGAAAAAAGAATATTAAGGGTCAATTGAACATTTGAAATGGATAATGTAGAAAATATCTTTGTTCACATAATACTTCAAACGGGTAGAGAAATAACCTTCTGAATCAAAAGTTATTACATTTCTATCATTTTCTATAATTAGATATGCCTTCTTTTCCTTACTAAATATGGTAAAGTTCAAGTTGCCGTAACATTGAAAGTAATATGATAATCAGGACTGGGGTGTTTCTATTATACAAGGGGTAGGGCACTTCATACAACCATATCTTAGCTTCTAAAAGGAATATTTTAAAAAGGTTTGCAGCATTTGAAAGCTTACTTTCTCTTGTCTACAGATATTTTCTACCTTATATTCTCAGGAATAGAAGGGGTTGAAGGGGTTAATTGATTTAGTATCCTTGGTGGCCTACATTTATCAGCGAGAGGTTATATAACTACATACTGTAAAACGCCCCATGAACCTATTAATAATATAGTCAGTCCAACAGTTCAATACATTTTGGATTGTAAACCTTTTATTACGACCTGAAGTAAAATTAGAATTTTTCATAATATCACAATGATATACCTTGATACCTCCAGGCTATTTCTAGAAATGATTATTTTAGATAAAAAAAAAACGGTCGCAATACTTTTATATATGACAACATATCTCATGAAAAACAGTGAATGAGCATTTTCCAATCATATGCAGAAAGGTTATTGGAAGAACACATGTAATGTGAAATAGTCTTAATTTGATTGAAAGAAAAATAGCGGGCACAAACTCAACCTACTCAGTATAGCTTGAAAGGGAGAAGTAGTATTAGCAATTGTCGGTTTGAATCAGGGGCCATATTAATTAGGAGGAGTATGAAGTAGGGTATTGTCATCGGGAAATAGGAGCGAAAATAATCACAAAGCTATAGGCCTCTATACACAACATGTGTGTTATTTGATAGATCCTCCACACACTGACCTTGGTATGGAGTTAAACATAATAAGTCCACATCCTATCACTAGCTGTGCCACAGGTTATAATGTAGGCCTACGTGGGTGTATAATGGGGACTTTAATTGATTTAGTATCCTTGGTGGCCTACATTTATCAGCGAGAGGTTATATCACTACAAACTATAAAACACCCCATGAGCCTAATAATAAATTAGTCAGTCCAAGGGTTCAATACGTTTTGGATTGTAAACCTCACGACCTGAAGTTGAATTAGAATTTTTCATAATATCACATTGATACCTCCAGGCCATTTCTAAAAATGATTATTTTAGATTAAAAAAAAACGGTCACAATACTTTTATATAATGGCATACATATGACAACTTATCTCATAAAAAACAGTGAATGAGCATTTTCCAATCATATGCAGATAGGTTATTGGAAGAACACATGTAATGTGAAATAGTCTTCATTTGATTAAAAGAAAAGTAGTGGGCACAAACTCAACCTCATCAGTATAGTTTGAAAGGGAGAAGTAGTATTAACAATTGTCGGTTTGAATCAGGGGCCATATCAATTTCGAGGAGTATGAAGAAGGGTATTGTAATCGGGAAATAATTGGATCCCTAATACACAACAAAGGCCTTTTTACACGAAGTGTGTGTTATTTGATAGAAAATCTGATGATTTGACAGTATTATGAACATAGATACCTTAAACTGGTAGTTTTGGTAGAAACTTCATTATCATGGTCCACATCTTCTCATAAACGACAAAGAATATAATTATTTTCATTACTACCTTTCAAAAGGAGGAGATGCAAATGAAAGTACAAACTCTCATTATGTATATAACCTACTACTCATACTCGGAATAGTAACGTTCATTAACATGTACCATAAATATCTAATCGATAGAACTGCGGTTCCATGACGAATTATTTCTCTTAAGTTTTTCCTGCTATGGTCCTGTTATATGCGAAGTGTTTCCCCTAAATAAATATAAAAACACTCCTATTTTGAGACAAAATATTTCCTTTCCACTCTCTGTTCACGACTGGAAGCAGACGCTAGACGGCGAGGGATTCCGATAGCTGTGATCCTTTTTAACCTCCACCAGATTAAAAAGATTAAAAGGGGGATCATCTTGGGCACCCAGAAACCAGGCGAGGTTTTTTTAATCAGTGAAATGCGCGGCTTCAAAGTAAATATTGATTTCTTTCCCAGATGAAGGATTCCCAGGCCGTCTGGTTGGCCGGTGGTTGGCCATAGATAAGGGGCAGACACGTGAATTTATCAACTCTTTTAAGGGGGGATTTGGGGCGTATCAAGCTGGTGTTGAGGCAATAGATAGCCTCAGCTGTTTGTATTGGAGCCGAGGGAGTCATGTAAGTCTGATATTGACTTCTTTTGACCTGATTCAGTTTGTTTGAATTAGGTGGTTTATCTGATGATGTGTTGTTTATATTTGTTTTATCATTTAAATGAGTGTATTAGACCAACGTTTTTGTCATGCCTAATACATTTTTGGCACTTTTTCACTTTTAGTAATATGTGCACATCAGTCTGATAAAAACGATAACACTTTTTATTCGCACTTATGTTTTATTCCATATGAACAATGAAAGAGTACGTACATCATTGGAATTGCATTATCGTTGAGGTCTTGTCGCTGACGTCTTACCGTTGGATTACATACAGGAACCCCCGTTGCACGCTGTAAAATGTCGAGATAAAGACAGAAACCTCCAAATTCCTCCATCGTTCCTTTTTGTGCCATTCTACGTGTGCGTAAGTTTCTACATCCCATAATACTGGTAAGCATGAATCGTTTTCTTTTTTCCATATTTTTGCTTCGTTGATCCCATATGGCGTTTTCCTCGATATTTCCTTTGGAAATACTCTAGTGGATTAACTATTGCGTGGGTGCTTTCGATTTCCCCTATTCTCGATATCTTCTACTCTTTTCCCCAAAGATCGAAGACTAGACCATACATATCGACCAGCCTCAGATGAGTTCTAGACGTCAGACATGTTCAGTATGGATAGATGCTATCCTATAAGTGACCCTAAGGGAAGTCACTTGATTCCCACAAGATCTAACTATAGGCGGCGTGGGGAAGCTGCACATGCGCACAACGTCACACCGGAAGAGGCACCAAGCTGTGTCCAGTCATGCGCACACGTCAAACGACCAACGCTGGAGGCCTCTTTTAGAGAGCTCGCCGATAGGATCTTTCTATATCAACGACGCCTGCCAGGATGATCTGGATACGCTATATTTCTCCTGCCAGGCCTATAGAGATGCAGTGAAGTGTTGTATTGATGTGTATTTTAATGGGAAATCTATTGTAGTACTTGGGATTTATATCAATAGAACATGAGATTTAAGGCTATATTCTACCTTGCGGTAGGTCGCATTTTGGTGCCTCTATTTGACCACCGCAACGAGTTTTGCGGTTTTGATACCAAGATGTTGTAAGCAAAGCATAGAAAATCTATACAAATGAGCAGGGGCCACAAATAGGGGCCGCAAATAGGTGCCGCAAATACCTATATTCCACCTTGTGGTACCCTAGCGCAAGCAGGTTTGCGGCAGTTTGCTTGCGTCTTTTCGAGGTGCTGCAAGCAAGTACCGTATAGGGGAATATGGCCT
The DNA here is from genome assembly GCA_936440205.1 of Lepidonotus clava. Taxonomy (NCBI): domain Eukaryota; kingdom Metazoa; phylum Annelida; class Polychaeta; order Phyllodocida; family Polynoidae; genus Lepidonotus; species Lepidonotus clava. The sequence goes on from OW387147.1 coordinate 21,231,215, forward strand.
TTAATAATCAAGTGATCTGATATAAATAGACTTCTTTTCCCTTAACATGGAGTTTCATGGGTTCCAAATGATTTTCGATTCTTCATGTAGGTTATCTATAATTCATCTAGTGTGTGTCCTTACATACTTGACCTTATAGGTGCCATAGTCAGTTTATTCCAGACAAATTTCTTTCTGTGATTCATATTCTCCCACCGCCTTTCCATCCCCCATTTTCCCTCGGCCGCCCTGAGCCTAGGAGGGCAGGAAGGTTACCGAGGTTGGATGACATGCATCTTTTTCATCTGGACAATACTAGTAATAAGACTATCTATAATATAAATGGACAGTGCATCCGACATCCCAATCCCTCTTTTCCTTTTTCTTCTCTTCCTGTCTTAGCCCCTTCCACATAAAGGGGGTGGGGCAGAAATTTGGAAGGTATAATTATTTACCTGGATAGATTTAAAGCGTACTTTTTACTGGTGGAGGTCGGGTTTTCCTTTCCTTTTTCCTTTCTTTTTTCCCCTTTTGTTTGGGGGGGGGGGGGAGAAAGGGGAAATATAAGTATGAACCTGTATAAATATAATGCGCACAATTAAGAGCTGGAGGTCTAATCCTCATGAATAAAATGCCCGCGTACTTAATGGAGGGCCCCCTTTGCAAATCCTCCATGTATTTTTGCCATAGTACTTCTATTCATAAGGTCCCTTGGTGAAGTCCATATAATATAAGACCAGCCCCCCCCCCCCCACTCCCCCACCCCAACACACGCACATGCTTACAAGCTACCTCCCATTCGTTCTGGTGTTCCCGGCTTCCCCTGTAGTCCTGTCACCATTTCTCGCCCACACAGATTCCTTTGGCCACAGCCCCCCCCCCCCCCTTGTCACAATATTTACCTTCGTGCCACATATCCTAAATCTCGTAGCCAACGTTGCCTTCACTACCCTCTCCGCCTCCCTTGTGACACCCCCATGTACTCCCTCTATACCCCACCCCCTATTTACAATATATCAAACCCCACCCCTCCCCCTCCCTGGAGCTCTCACTGGTGGAAGCTTTGCTAGCTGTAGTACATTTGTGCAGCTGGCATGGAAAGGGGGAGAGGGAGGGCTGGCTCCCTAAATATGTACAGAACAAACTGTATGGATCCCATGATCAAATCACGTAATCTACTCAAATCACGTAATCCAAATTGCAGAATGCTTAAAGCTATCCTGCAGGATAGTAATCTAAAGCAACTGATACGTAAGCCAACAAGAGTTACGAATAACACTAAAAGTCTAATTGATGTAATGATTACCAATATGACAGAGGAACTTTTACTGTCCTCTGACGTTATTGGTTATTCTATTTCTGATCATCTCCCTATCTACTTGAATAGAAAGATGAAACGTGTACGTCAAAAGATCCGGATGCAACGTAGTAGATCGTATAAACTATATAATAAGGAGTCTTTTGGCACGGCCTTATTAAGTGATATGCGATGGAGAAATTATTGGGACCCAGGGAAGACTCCAAACGAGATGTGGGAAATTATGCTATCCATAATATATACCAGTCTTAATAAACAGTGTCCTGTGATGCATGTAAAATTCAGGGAAAACCAACATCCATGGATCGATAAGGAACTAAGGTTGATCTTAAACGAAAAGCATAGGCTGTATAACATGGCAACGAAAACCTGTAGTCCCTTGGATTGGGAAAAATTTAAGGAAATAAAAATAAGATCCCGACGCCTGTTTGTATCCAAAAAGAGAGCATATATAAGGGATCGACTAGATAAAACTAAGAGAGAGCCCAAAAAGTTTTGGAAAGAAATGGATAATAATCTGCAAATAGGAAGAAATAAATGTAGGAAAAGTCTAGAATCAATAAAGGGTAATAATGGTTCGATCTTAACTGGCACCGCAGCAGCTGATGCTTTGAACTCCTATTATGGTACCATAGGATTAAACCTAGCAGAACAATTCACCGTGCCTTTAACCCCTATAGCATATTGTAATATACAACCGTATAAACAATTATATTTTAAGTTCGTGAGTGAAGCGGAAATCAAATGTTTAATTAAGTCACTCCAAAACGATAAATCGTCCTGCATTGATTTAATAAATACCCGCACCTTAAAAGATGCGTTCTTGACGCTATTATTAGAATTCACACATCTTATCAATACTTGTCTGACCCGAGCGGTCATGCCAACCGATTGGAAAACCGGTGTGGTGACCCCTATCCCTAAGGGCAAACCAAGCCTAAACCCCGGGGACTATAGACCGGTATCAGTTCTGCCGATGCCAAGTAAAATTATAGAACGAGTAGTTTACAACTGTATAGTAAGATATTTAGACGAAAATAGGTTGTTGGACAATCGCCAGCATGGCTTTCGTAGGGGACACAGTACAGCTTCTGCTATTTTTGCATTAACACAATATCTATATGAGAGTATAGACAATAAATTAATAACACATTGTGTTTACATAGATTACTCGAAGGCATTCGACACCCTAAACCACAATTTATTAATCCAAAAATTAAAATTTTTAGGACTAGGTGAAGACATTATTCAGTGGTGCCATGATTATTTAAGAAATAGACATCAGTACGTCAAGATGGGCGATCACAGTTCTGGATTGTGCGAGCTGTCCTGCGGGGTCCCCCAGGGATCTATCCTGGGGCCTTTGTTTTTTATTATATACGTGAATGATTTATTAAAACTGTATGACCATTCTCATGTCCATATAACACTGTATGCCGATGATACTGTCCTGTACATTGCCGACCCTGATCTGATAAAGGGCAGGAATGAAATAGAAAAATCATTGTCAATCCTGTCGGACTGGTGTGACCAAAATCGTCTCACTATTAATGTGTCCAAAACCAAGCATATGGTTGTAAACCTAACTGGTAGACCGGATGAGGATATTAGAGTAAAAATGAGGGGGACTGATCTCGACCGGGTTGAACATTATAATTATCTTGGTGTGACTATCGATCACAAACTTAGTTTTGATAAATTTCTTTCTGAAAAGTATGGTAAGGCAAATAATCGGGTCTACCAATTGGGTAGATTGAGAAAGATTATTAGCTCCCAAATTTCGAACTTAATTTATAAGCAGACTATCCTCCCTTTGCTTGATTATGGTGACCTCATGATTGATAGTGGGCCCTCGGGAAAAATTCAGCGTCTTCAAAAATTACATGAAAGGGCTGTTAAAATCATCGACTATAAGTCGTCCCCAAATCAAGACATAGAGGTGTTAAATCACAAATATGGTTTGGTAAATTTATCTCAACGTAGATCAGAGCATATATGCTGCTTCATGTATAGGTTGAGTAAAATGCCATTGTTTCTGGATTATGATAGGCCAGTCATTAATCTACGTAGTAGGGGGAATGTCCGATTTAAGGCCCCAAGAAGAACCTATGAAAAGTACCTCAAGAGCCCACTATCCCGTGGCATATCTCTATGGTCACAACTGTCTGAAAATGAGCAAAAAGCGAACACCAAAGTTAAATTTAAGAATATGATCAAGTCCAAAAGGTTTAAATGAATCAATAGAGATTCTTTACCAATTTATTGAATAGATGATACCTCGGAAACCTGATTATGATACGATTCGGCTATGATCATCATACATACTGTTATCATGCATATTATTCATCATCATCTTGTTCGGCTGGAAGACCATGTACTTGTTATGTGAAGTTGACAATAAACAGATTTAAAAAAAAAAAAAAATGATTATTCTGTGATATGGCAGTTTTCATCATACTGGTAACTTAGATGAAGAGTTCGTACTGTGGTAGATCCTTAGGAATACCCATTATCTACATTATGGTATATCTATCAAATATACAAAATGTGTCTGACATAGTTCTGTTGGCTGTCCGTCGAAAATAATCTAATAAATGTGAAAAGAACATTCATGGGGGAAAAAGGGAAAACTCTTGACTGGACCAGTCAATTCCAGGAGGACCTATGTTTTGATGTTTTCTTCCAAAGCCTTGTTCCACATAGCGATGTTGATGCTTCTGAATTTGTATTTGTTTAATTTTCCTTCAGGAATAGCATGAAGCCATAAATCCTATATACCATTTAAATATGAATTATGAAACCTTTTCAGTGCTGCATAATAGCCCCATGTCTATTTGTAGCCCTAATTCCTACTGCTGACTTTTAAAATCAGCGGCAAAATCGTCATGTGGAATACATATAGGCAAAACTCTCCATTTTTCCGTCACAATTCTTTGTTCCATATTGCCCTGGATTTCTGTAAAGAAACCCCTCCCCTCCCCCTGGGGTGTTTCATGTTGTACCATTGATCGTCCCGCTGACGGGGGGGTATGGGATCTACATGACAAATACTAACGGATACAGACGTCTGTGTGCTAGTTGATGGAGGGGGTAGGGCCTGGGGCTGGGGGAAACTGTGCAGGGCTATCTGAGCGACACAGGCACCTCTACCATAACGCTTCATTTATTTATTTTTTTTACCTTTTTTTAATATATCACGGATGGGTTTGCTATTAGTGTGCTGTCAACCCATGATTTATAATAGGTTTTTGGGTGTAAAATGTAAAGGGTAACCACTGTTGTTTAGATTGAATCATATGCTAAATATCGTAGCCACCGTCTAAGAATGTTCGTGTTTTAGAGTATATATCTATAAGCATCCTAATTCATTCCTTTCAGGTGGTCTACTGAGCAGGTGTTTAATCTTGCCTCAAGGCTGAAAGCCTCGACATAATCATGTTTTTTTCCTTATACATACGAGACAATATTGAATAAATAACGTGACTTATATGAAATCCCAATCTATGTACCCTTACCCTTCGGTTTATTAATTAGCATACTTGCATTGTAATAAGTAAAGGACGGTAGTTTGTTTAATAATGAGATAGAAAAAAATCATGCTTACTATATTTTGACTCGCCAAGTTAACAACATCTATATATGAATATATTCAATAGCTGATGGCTTAGTCTTCACTGAGATATCAGGTTTTGCTTTTGACAATATAAGATAGTGTCGATTCACTGTCCTCACTCGAAGGCTATGTAAAAGGGAAGATATATATCAAAAGGTAGCAAAACATACATTCTTCTCTTGGTATTGAATAATCAAACTATTCAGGAGCTTCACGGCTTTCCATTACCCTCTAAGACTCTTTTCAATTATATTCCTTCCAGTTTCCATTACTCCTAATTGATATGTAATAGTTTCCGAGTGAAATTCAATGGGTAATTAGATTGTGATCTAGCTCAATGGTGAGATAGAGCTTATTTAATTGTTTTTTATTGAATCGTGCACTAGCAATATATGAACGTCTTCAGGGTCCAAATAGTATCTACATTAAAGTTCTATTACATTCTTCAAAACTGTCACTTTTTCTTCAAAAAGGTGGTCTGTATCGTATCTATCATAATCCTGACAATAAAGACTGTTAAAGCAACCAACTAGTCCCATTTCCCTATGTGGAAATGGTATCTATTTGATGTTTCTTACTATCATCTTTGATATGCTTGCTCTATATTCAAACGAAAGGCAAAACCATCATACGGTGTATCATAACATAATAATTATGGTTACACCTGGCCTAAATATTTTATGTGGATCATTTTGAGTAACGGAATACGTATCATATCCAGTGTCAAGTTTAATTGACTTCTTTCGAATTGCAAATCTTGCAATTTGTAATATAGCTCCAGCAAGTATTTCTGATGAAATATTTGCATGATTGATATTTTGGTAAAGGCGCATGAAATTGCTAATCTAATCTAGACAAATCTGTAAAATTATTTAGTCCATTAGACATCCTTGATAAATTAGAATTTTAATTTTGAGCATAAAACTCAGCAGGATGAAATAAAAGTGATGATCGATGATTTTCATGAAGTGGAGGTATAACGCACTATAGGCTGTCCTACAAAGTGTCTTGTTTATTCAAATCAATGTCGAGGTACCCAGCACAAGAATTGTGTTTGATTGATGGCTATACATAGACATTCATTGATAAAGTATACTTGTATAGACACTCAGCGTCCAAAGTAAAACTCATCAAACAAACTGTTGCTTACACTTAATTCTGTAGATATACTACTCCCATAAATATGCAAATATGTATTGTATATTTTGTCAAGAGCTTAGGAATAGCATGTTTTGCAGGTGTTGATGAATTCCTGTCAACGGTAACTTAAATTAGTCTGATCTGAATTTCGAAATAATCTTAGTGAGAGGCCTGTGAATTAAACTATATCATTCTTAACAGTATATATATGCACAATTGTATTTTAGATATTCTAAACTGAAATAGAGTAATAAACCTTTTTAATTTAAAATTCCTATTTTGATGATTCAGGCATGTCTTTTGAGAAAGAGTAATACTCTTTTTATATACAATGTATCAGCCTTATTGCTTTTACATGTTACAGTTCTATTCCCTGCTACTTCATTTTACAAAGACCTTTTTACATCTAACTTGGCCTGATGTGGTGGGAACTCATAAATATTGCCATCGCATGCCTCTGTATCTTTCTCTGTAGTCTGTGTCTATTGAGGGAGACAAACATTAGTTCTGTGCACAAATGACTGCCATTTAACCCTTTTATGTGGCGAAATAAAAGACGGTTGCCATGGTTACCGAGCTAGGAAAAGGGAGAGCATTTCAAAGTTTGTACTGTGAAAGGTTTTGTGTTTTTTGAGTCAGTATGAAAGCGAGTAGCTGAGTGTTGGATTCTCACTAGAGGTCGTCTAAGGTTGCCTGAAGGCACTTTGATTGTGTGTCACAATGACTGTGTGTGACAGAATGTATCATATCTCAGCAAGCTCTGATTCGTTCATATAATAACTGAGATGTACGTGTAGGTTTCAAAACAAGCAATTTAATACACTCCCTTTCAAAAGAAATATGAATTCAAATGTAAACATCTCAGCATAAGAATGAAAAGGACACATCGCAGCATAAAACAATATCTAGATCGTCTTCACAGACCAAAATTCACCAACCAAAATGGGGGCCTAAAAATATCAATATCATTACTGAAGATACCTACGTGAATGGGAAAGACAACCTTCACTCTAAGATATGCAAAGATTTCACCATTCATGATAAGAATCTCAAAACAGTTGAATCTCACTTTACAGTATAATCCAGTGACATACTAAAAAGCTAAACCCTATTGCAGAAACTGGTTCCCTGTTTTTCTTAAACCGCACCACCTCCATCCCCTAAATCTCTCCTAAGCCTTCTAGACCTGAAATAAACTGGTATTTAGGTCCTGACCCCACAGTGTAAGCCTGCTCAGTGCGGTAGGTTGGTGCCCTTTCAAACGGCCATTCGTTGACGACAGCTCAAGAGTGAAAAAAGGGCCTGAAGTGAGGCCCTTGGGGGTAGGTGTAGGAGTGGGGGAGACGTGATGGCAGAGAAGGGTCATGGCGCTGACTTAGGCCTATGTAGAGCCTGGTGTTAGTGTACTGAGTATATCGACCCAAAAGCAAAGATATAATTTTTCCTGTACACAATGTAGACCTTGCAATTGTCAGCTTTGCTAAGTATCTATTCTCTGAAAATACTAAAATCGCATCATTAATATGATACGTATCTTACATGTGTATTGTGTGCATAATAGATGCAGTTTTAGATTTTGACTAATTAGCGCCCTAAGTCAAAATTAATGTCTTTCAAAGCTAGCACATACATGTCAAAAAAACTATGAATAGGTATAATAGGGGTAGTTATAGATGTCAGCAACATGCGTCAAATGAGGACAGATCCTGATGATAACAATATTGTACTGATCCCAAGATTAGGCATTTCATATAAATGTTCACGTCCTTTAAAAAGCAAAGTTATTGGCTCATGCACCTATATTTCTCGCACGTCGATCAATTTTGTAAAATCGTGGTAGTATCTAATAAGTATGATGATCTAGTAGTTTATAAATACCCCTAAATTTCAAAGTTCACTCCTAGCACCTTCTACAGTTTGACTGACGGTGGGTTGACCAGCCTTTCCCAGCTCGACTCTCTAGGGTAGAGAGTCCAGCTGATGGTCACGTCATTATACTTTTATCTGCACGACACCGCCGAGTGGGCTGACACCTAATGGTCAGCGGGTGGTCAAGGCGTGGTCAAGGCATACCCGAAGTTGTCTATGATACTGCTAATGGATACTGACAACTCATTTGACACGAACTCCAAAATGTGAAACTTTTCTCAAAAGGAAAGGATTCCATTCCAGGAATGGAACACTTTAGTAAATATTTCAGAGCTAGGCCTACCCTTAAAGAGCCAAACCCACTAGGCAATTTTACCATCGACGGGTAACGAGTGGTTGAGAGAATCGGTGGTGAAATCACCAGCGACTGGATCATCAATTAATCACGCGGCAACTAGTCGGCCATCGCCCGTCGATGGTTAAATCGCCTAGTTGGTATGGGGCTTTACAATCTACATAATTATATCTACAAATCAGTAGAAATGCAAAGACGTGAGTTGGTTCCTTTTCTGGAAGGCTATCGATAACATGTAGATATGCATTTCTTACATATATGCATTTGGTATTTCATGTTTTCTATCGGTGGTCATCAGTTAGGATTCAAACGGCATTGACTTATTCAAATATTTTGGGCTTCTTGCATGTTGGAAACCGACTACTCAATATCATATCAGCATTTGTAACCCTGTGCTCGATGTACCATACAAAAATGCATCTTGATATTACACCTGTTCAAGTAAGGTGGCAATTCCAATTGAAAAACATTGGGAAACACTTCAACGTATTACCTTACTATTGATAATGGAAATGCCTTGTCCCTTTCCACATTGACCCTTGCAATATGAGGCAGATCTCCATTATACTGTCCGATCGGGGTGTCAGATTCAATTCTAGCAGATTCACTCTGACAAAGTCCACTGCGTTTATCCACCACGGCAGCTTTGGCAAGTCAGACATACAAGTCCTGAGAATATTACATGATGTTGCGGTTATTGTTTTCCAGAGGGGCCTATATATCATATCATTAATGAGCTAAATAACCCCAACTAATTGAGCTCCATTGGGTGCCATTTGATGGTACACCTTCGATTGTTTACCAGTATGCCCCTTGTGGTTGTGACGTCACAATCCCATTAGGTTTGACGTCATGGAGTACCTGAATGGATATATATATTATATATAGAAGTTCTTGGCTGGTGGGGAGTGATAGACGTACGATAGATTAACGGACAGATTGTACCTTGAATAGCCAGGAGGCCGAATGGACAAATCATGGAGGAAGAGGAAGGAGGCCAAGGATAAGAAGGCAGACAACAAGCATGAAGCTATAATAAAGATTTCCAGGCAGGCCATGTTAATATGGGTCTAACATAGACAGACGGGTACACAGACAAACACACGGACAGATGGAAGTGCGCACACTACATCAAAAGAGAATTTGTATTGTATTGTACACCATTTTCAAAGATTAAAGACCCCCAGGGTCCCCCTTTTATGCATACGTACGTAGGCAATGCGACATTTTTAGCAGGGTGCTCGGCAGGCAGGAGGGATGGGACACGCTGGACGGAGGGGGAGAGGGCGTCCCCATCAGTGGTCATTAGGTACTGGAGGACAACTTGTATGGCTCCACGTCACACGTGGGCGCTGGAGAGAACCCTGGAGGTCGGATGCAATAGGACTGCCTGTCAGTCTATCTACATCTCCTCCCGCCAAACCGTAAGGTTTAACCTTGTTTGGTGGGTAAATGGTAGGCAGCCTTACCTGCATTAGGCTTTGGATAAATACTATGGATTAATTGATAATCTAGCTTGATTATCCATCTACTGCAGATGAACTTCTTTTGAATGAATAGTACCACATTTCGTGATGCCCCTATGTGTGTATTTTTGGAAAAGTTTCATGGCCTTTCAATGTCGATGGCATTTAGAAGTGTTCCCTATAGGAAATACCGACAAATGTGTCAGTTTGTAATACATGTTTGTACGTGAGGGAAGCTAAAATTACAGAATAACAGAATGTGTAGAATAGTGCAATGCCTAGATGACATTTTATGCTTGTGACTAATGTGGTCATTATGGTGATGGTGTGATTAGAGGTACATGCTTTACAAGATTATCAAAAATCTCGGATGGACTAAAGACTTAAAATAAATCTCTATTAAAGAGAGGAGGTTAGAATAAGGTATTGGCGGGCGATGACACGCAATTCACATTTTGGTGCAATGATTCAACATGCACATTGTAAATGCCAACGATATGTAAGGGGAAAGTAGTCAACAAAATATTAAGCAATATGCTTCATAGATAACTTTTTTTATATCTAACCACGACTTTATTGTTCAATTCACTATGACGTAAACCCGAGAGGCAGTAATAATGTGAAGTACTCAGTTTAAATGTCGTCTGCCTTTGTCAAAATCTTTGCGATGACGTCAAAGCTGTGTGCATAGCGCATCAAAAATAGCATATGCACCTGGTTATTTTGTAAGAGACGTAGGTCTTGGGTTCGTCTATGATTTCATCCGAGGATAAAGACATCGCGTGCCCCTCGCCATCATTATAATGTTCGCCATGTTCTTCCGCTTGCGAGAAGATCAAGATCCCCCTTCTGACGTCACCAATCTCTAGTGGGTCACGTGACAGGCTGCGGCTCCTGCCCTTTACCCGTATGCCCACGCACTACTAGACTTGTACTGGAGCTTTACAAGGATATCCCCTTTCAGACTAAAATGAACTGAATTAGCAATCAGGCTCTCCTAAAGGAACGTACCCTCCCACTTGCTGTCTTGGTATGCTGAACCCCCTCCCTCTTTTCTTTAATTATTCCAATTACTTTTTCATTTCATAATTTACAAATTTGATATTTGACGTGGTACCCCTTTCTCTGGGACCCCATCTATGCTTGGATGTCCTTGACCCAGGAGGTCGATCTCTCCAGTTCCGGCCTTGGAGGGGGTGGGGGAGGGGGGATCGACCAGGGCCTTGCCCGTTGGAGAGGACAATGGAGAGAGGAGATGCTGTTCTCGCATGTCAATCCATGTCGGGGCTGCGTTCATACCGCGCAACAAGCCAGCGCTTATATAATGATTATGTTGTTAATGGCGTAGCCAGGGAGGTGGGTTCTGGGTGTCTGCAGAACAGCATCAATACCATTTGATTATTTCCAAAATACAAGTGAGATACATAATACAAAATCAATAGTGAAAAACCTTTGTATTTATGGTGTCTGTATTAAAATAAAAAAGAAATGTAGGGTGTCGCATTAACCACTTTATTTTCCCCATAACCCCAATCTCCTTAAGACACATGCTGTTGACAAAATCCAGATAAGTCTATAAATTGGAATCATGTTATTTTGATACTGAAATTGAAAAAACAATGTTGGCAAATTACGTCAATCAGAAAGCAATACCAACTCATAAATAAAATGAAAAATAAAACAAAATCTATTCTAGTCTTATCTGGTTATCAGGGTAAATTCTGATAAGTTATTGACTTATTTGGAGTTGAACGTTAATCTTAACCCCATTTGATAATCTTGTGTGACCAGACCCAGAACGTCAAGAAATCAAGTCCAATAGACGAGAGGCCAAGTCGGTCGGCGCCGAAGGGCGGGCGGGCGGGCTGGATGGGTGGAGGGCGGAGGGCGGATGGGCGGGGCGGGGGGGATGGGGAATCTTAAGGGGAGCTCTTGCTATGAAATGAGGGGTGGCGACGGCCACAGGGTATGGACACCCAGCGTGCCAATCACTTGTCAGAGCCCACTCCATCGGTTTCCACTTTCTTTAATACCTCCAGGGCTGTGCGTGCCGCTCGCCAGCGGGCCAACTTTTAGCCTGACCCAGGAGTGTAAGGTATTAAGGCGGGAAGCGGTCGTGATTTACTAAGTTAGCCTAATAAGGCCCACTGCACGCGACCGGGGCAGATGTCAGGCCACTCGAGATAATCGTTGGGAGGTGCCATGGCCGACTGAGTGGTTGTTGGAATGAGTAGTAGAAATATGTGTTTGTTAAATGTGTTCCAGGGGTAAATGGGGGTTCCCGGTTATTTGGTTTTGGTCATGATACTGGGATAACGAAATAGAGTGACCTCTAACGGGCCATCCATAAATGATGTCACGCACAAGGGGGTGGGTGGGTGGTTTGAAAAGTGTGACACTGCCTGAAAATGGGCCTTATTTTCATGTTTAAATGAGAAAAGTTAGCGTGACAGGGGAGTGGGTGGGTCCTAAAATACCCTAAAAAAGTGTGACATCATTTATGGACAGCCCCGAAATAGAGTGACCTCTAACTCCTTGGGTTGATGAATCCATACGGGACCAAACCATGGTTGTTTTTTTTCAAACCTTGAGTCAATATTGATGTGAAATTATAAAGCTGGTATAGCACTATGTTCTACAGTTGGAACTACTTTCTGTATCACCCTCCAGGGGAATAACACTTTGGTTATTATCGTCCCTGTCTAAGCTGCTAAGTGCTACATTAGTCCCTTAGCTACTGAACCTGTATCACCCCAGGGTATGATAAATACCCCACCCATATCCCTATGAAGATACTTACATGCGCTATGCAGGGTATGATAAATACCCCACGCATATCCCCATAAAGATATACGTATGCGCTACGCAAGTCGTACCAAATAGGACCGGGAGAGGCCTACACATGTTTTTAAATTCTCATTTTTCATTTTTATCAGACAAAAATAAGATTCTAGTTTTTAGAAGTAGGCCTACAACTGCTAGAAAGAACGCATGCCTGGTCAATATTTTACTAGCTTGTCAGAGACAGTTATTTCCTACATTCCAAACTCCAGTTAATTACTCTTGATATGGGGACTTTGTGTTCAGCTTTAACATTCGATAATGACATTGGCCTGCAGTGCATATGGTTTACGTTTCAGCTAATATAGCGCGATATTCTCTATCTCCGGTTGAGCTATTGGCCTATTTTTCATGCATATCCTCGATCGTTCCCGGTCAAATGACTGCTGGGTACGATAAAACGAGCCCTTACCATGGCACCTTGCCATCCGGTTGTTTCCCGCCATTTTCTGTGTGGGGAGCAGCTGCCGCAACGATAGCAGACGACATTTTATCATTCACCGACTCGGTTAATCGCTATTCATTATTTCTATAAATCACGCCAGGTGGCTCTGTCCGCTGCCAAGAACCGGAAGTAGCGAGATTCTTGTGAGTATTTTTCTGGATAAGCCAGCTCTCTTCACAGGGACACCTTTTTTTTTGCCTTTTTACCCAATTATTATCTTTTAGCTGATGCAGCTTGCAGAAAGGAGCGGCCATTTTGGCTGTTGCCCAGGGTCTAAGGGTTATAATGGTACTCTGACATCAGGATCACCGTCGTTTCCATGGGGCAAAGGTTGAAAGAGGAAGTGCGGCATTGGCGACGAAAATTGGGATCAAAAGGTTCCGGAAACGGAACGGCGCGGCCATTACGAGGCCGGTAATTTGGCCAGATGTCGTCAGGTGGCGCGGCGAACGGCTATAATTATGTGACGTCACGACCTTTATGCGCTTGCATTAGCTGTTTAGGTCCCAGATTCTCCTGTTATTATGGGTTTCCTTTGTAGGAGTGATATGTATAGAATATGAAAATGTCATTGACCTCCCTTTGGGTAAAGGATAATAAGCATTTTCTTTTAGATGCTCAAATAATAAAAGCTATTGCTGGCCATGGAAGAGAATGTCAAAATTAATGTTTGGTTGTGGTATGTCCATTAACATTTTACAGTAAATAGGCCTCCTATCTGGATTTACCAACACTTTTAAGTTTATTTTTCAAATGTATATACGTCTACACAATAAGGGCTTTTCATCACCTTCAGGAACTGTAGTTTACTTGTACTCAATCCTTGTCTCCTATATAAACGTATTAGGTTAGCTATACCTGGAGGGTATTTTCATGTAAGGCATCCCCGCACCTATACTGCACTCCGCTAGTTGGGGGTTATTGAGCACTCTCCCGTCATTACTCTCACTCTAATCAGTGGTTTACCGGTCGGCTGACGCTAATGGAGGCACAGCCGGCCCCGCCCTCTCCTCAGGGGGGGAGAGTGAGGGTCCTCACGATGACCTGTGGACTGACCACTACACTGACAAGTGTCCACTCTAGGCTTGGTGAGTGACCACTAATGTTGAGGCAACATGGTGATGGCGGATAGGTTGGACGCTCGAGCTTGGCACTTTATGTGTGTATGAAAGTCCTGAATTAATGCTAGGATTGAACTGCATGAATATTGGTAGTTGCTCTATACGCCTGGAATATGTTCCATGTGGTTGCACTGTGCAAGGATGTAAGTTTTCAGATTTTTGTCTGATTTCAAATCTTTTCACATTTTCATCTCAAATAAAGTGTTCTTTCCATATACTACTAACATTTTATAGCAAGTCAAGATGATTTCAGATTTTCTTCCTGGGGTTTCGTACTTTTTCATTAATGCTGACTTACATCCCTGAGTCAGTGCACTCATTTCCTGTGTGGTATGATTTATGCAAACAAAGTTCATACAGAGGATAGACCTACCTGGTCATCGGTATTATTGAATCGGAACTCTCGTGTTTAATATCACATGTTGTCACTAGGCAACGTGATAGTTCTTCTCACTCCAGGTAAAATCTCACCGATAATCCATTAGAGACGAGATTTGTCACCACATTAAATTCAGCCTCAATCCCATACACTATTCTTGGTCTCAGTGAGGTCTGCTCAAGTTATTATCACGGTACTCCCGCGCTCTTGCAACACCACCGAATGTGATGATAAACTCAAGATGAGGAAGTTGGAAGCAACATTACAATAACATTAATTCAGTGTCAGCAAGGCTTCCCCTAACAAAGGTGCCTTTGGGAATCTGGAGATAACAAGGCTACCCAGAGCATTAACTGACAACTGGGGTTTAATAAGACTGCCCAAATCCCGTGGCAACTTTAAGAAGTTCTATATCAACTTATCTTATTATTATTTCATGCACATGTATCAATATTTTCTTCCCATTTCCATTATCATCTACTAAATCTATACAGGTTATTTACAATAAAATTAATAGACCTTTACAAATAACGTCAGTAAAGCTGGTGATCCACGTTGCGACATTTTCCAAAGCGATGAAAAGTACTAGAGGCAAACCGATTTAAGGACCGATTCTTTTTGTCGGTCCTGAATCGGTTTAGTAATTAAACCTGTAGGTCCTAAAATCGGCCCAGAATCGGTCCAGAATCGGTCCTACTTCCATGATCCACAGTGAAGATGAAAACTGATTAATTCCTTGAATCCTGGACCATAAATTAATAGGAAAACAGTGAAAAAAAAATCGGTTTGCTAAATTATCAGAATTTTCGAAATATTTTCACATTTTATGTCTAAATATGGTCAGAAGAACCAGAAATATATATCATTTAATCTGTTTGAGTAGTAATAAGTAAAATAGTAAAATACTCATCGTACAGCATTAAAAAATATATCCCACGAAAGAATATTCATTTTTATACATATTGGTAATATTTTCGTTCTAATAATAGTCAAAAATTAATGAAATAACATTGGAAATACGTAGACATAATAAAATCGGTCCAGAATCGGTCCATATCGGTCCAGAATCGGTCCAGAATTATTAAACAGGTTTAATAATTTTGTCGTACCATCGTCGGTTGGGAATCGGTTGGAATAATTTAGTCTCACATGTGTCGGTTTGGAAATTGGTTGGAAAAAATCAGCTGACATGATCCACGTTGCGATATTTTCCAAAGTGAACCGATTTCCAGCCGATTTTCAGCCGATTTTCAGCCGATTTTCAGCCGATTTTTGGAAATCGGTCGGAAATCGGTTCAATTTTGTCGCAACGTGGATCACCGCCTTAAAGTGTTCTTTTCATGTTTTTTTTTTTTTTTTATTGCGTTTATTCATAGCAAAACTTTCAGGTAAATAACCTGATCTTCCAAGCGTGCCAGTCTTGGTACAACTGAGGCACTACATTTATAGATATAAAAATAAACAATTACAGAGAATACAAGCTATATATAATAGTATACCGTGCACTACCATAACTAGTTGTCAGTTAGGTAAAAACACACGGTTAGACACTATTTATGAAAATAAACAATTATACAGAATACAAGTTATATATCACAGTACACCTTGGATTACCATAACTAGTCGTCAGTCAGGTAAAACACAGGGTTAGACACTATTTATGAAAATAACAATTACATAGTATACAAGTTATATATTATAGTATACCCTGCATTACCATGACTAGTTGTCAGTCAGGTAAAAACACAGGGTTTGACACTATTTATAACCTTCAATATATGTACAAAAGTCCTTAGAGATACGGCTCTGAAAATCGAACTTAGAATCAGTATGTTGACACTCGCGTGATAACTTATTCCACAAGGATATTCCACGAACATACGGAGAACTTATATACTTCTTACTTATCATTCGCTCCGTTTTAAATACTATTTTCTGCGCACTCCTATTTTGTCTAACGGGGACTCTTAATTTATCAACAATTCTACTATTTCTATACATTAACATTAACAATTGCTTATCACACCTCTGCAGTACGCTTGCAAGCTTCGATTCTTGATGTAGCTCAATACGAGTCATACGATATCCATGTGGATGGCCGAAGCTGGTTCGTAATCCACGATTTTGTAACTTTTGCAGGTTGAGATACTCTCGTTGATTACTCGATTTATAAAGGTAACAACAGTAATCCAAAATCGGCAAAATAGTTTGTTTATACAGTTGTATGGAAGCCTTTTTGGTCAAGTACCGTCTGATTTTACTAAATTGAAAAAGTTTTCTATTTACACGATCATAAACATTATTGAGGTGAGTACAAAGGGACATTTCTGAATCCAGAGTTACACCCAGATAATTATAAGTAATTACATGATCTAGCTTTTTAGCCGATATACTAACACCCAAAAAATTAGTTTTCTCCAATTTTTGACGTGTAGACACCAGCATACTTTTTGTTTTTGAAACATTTATTTTTAAACGGTTTTCACTACACCATAAGGCAAATAAGTTCAAGTCATCCTGTAAGTCAGTGGTCACTTTGTTGACATCCTTATCAGAGGTATATATTACACAATCATCTGCATACAATAACACATTACATCTTTCAAAAACATTAAATACATCATTTATGTAAAGAATAAACAGTAAAGGACCTAAGACAGATCCTTGTGGTACTCCCGCAGTTACAGTTAAATTTTCAGACAACATGATATTGAAAAACGTTTTTTGAGTTCGAGTTAAGTAACTTCGAAGCCACATTAGACTTTTCATATGAAGACCCATCATTGAAAGCTTATTTATTAATCTACCATGGTGTATACTGTCAAAAGCCTTTGAGACGTCCACATATACCAAGCCCGTTAGCTCACCCTTGTTCAAGTACTACTCATACATGCACACAACGAGGTTAATGTATAACACATTATACGAAACACAGTATATAGAGGAATAGATGTGAGTCTTGTAGCTTATAAACATATATATAGATCATGTCTGAGAGACATCAAGCATTTTGAATATATTCAAAAAGTGGTGTCGTATATATATGCGCATTAAACTATAGATACATATGCTAACAAAACGTGCTGTCTCTTTGATATGCGACGATATACGAGACATGCTCCAAATATGTATTTCAATATTATACTACTAACGTGACACATGTATGATAAGCAATGCACGGGACAATGTCATATATTTCAGAACATAGGAAGCTGACGCCCTATTGATATGGCCTACAATGTATGCACTAAGCGTTGGAACCACACTTTTCACTGTGTTCTATCTTATTGATCCCATAGTTAAGAGTCATAGAATGTGTACTTTGTGTAATGTGTTGTATACTTAGTCTGAAAATTGTACGGAAAAGAGCAACATTCCAGAATACGCATTGAGGTGAATTGTATGAAATTGCAAAGAATTAGCATGTAGAGCAGCGCTCCAGATTCAAGGCATTTTATCAAGCTTCCTGATCCTTATTCTAGAATGCAGAAATGGTGCTGTTCACTGCATCATTGAAATTACAGATCTAGAGTTGTCACAGAATTCACATTCTCAAACTTGCAACTACAATGCGCATGCTGAGGCTTTTAGTCTGAAATGGGCATAAACAGTGCATTGCTTTGCTCCCCATGTCTAGTCTGAAAGTCTAATGTGGAGTCATATGTGGAACGAAGAACTATTGCATAACCTTTCTCATTTGTTTTTCCATTAACCCTTACACTGCCAGAGGCCTCATATGGGGCCCTATAGTAAAATCCCATAGGAACACCATTGAAAGAATGCAAATTATGCTTTCAGAATCTGAAAGAATTTTTCAGATATTCCAATTAGAACCAGAGATACAGGTATTTGAACATCGGACTATCAAGTCACCCAAAAATATTAGAATTGCGATTCAAGAAACCATAAACAATGTATTTACATTTGAATTTGCCATACTAATTAAAAAATCATGAAAAATGGGTGAATTTATGTAAATAACATGATTTTCAATTTGCTCTAACTTTTCTTTTATTTATGATAATCACAAACGGTCTTTTGCACAAAGAAGATAATGTTTTCATGTTACTTTTATAAAGAGTGTGATAGTTATTTTATGAATTATTGGTTACCATGGTAACCTGCAAAGTACGATAGTACGGACAATTACTCCTTGTGAGAAATTTGCCTTATTGGCGCAGTGCCAACATTTGGAATGTTTTTATCAAAATTATTGAAAAACGCTTTTCATCTGAAGAATCTAAACTAAATTTGAGTTTTAGGGAATTTAAGCACTAATTTCTGTATTTTGGCCAATATTTCAGTAAATATCAGTTATAGTGTGATATATCTGGCAGTGAAAGGGTTAAAGATGCAGGGGGTGAATACCCTGTTGATTGGAGCCACTGTCAAGGAATACAGATGGTGATACTGTTGTTGTGAGCATTGGCCAATTGGTGCCTCCTGATTCATGTTATGACTTGCAATTGGCAATGCCTGTCTGATTGTAAATCCGGTTACGACATCTATATGCTGCTATTAATTGCTGCCTCTACTTTAGGTGTCCAGGAGAGCCATTCAGACAATATACACCGCTGGTCCATTGTAAAGAGTTGGGACGGTGAAATTACAATATTGATCACTCATGCTTAATAAATCAGCTTTAATTCTAAATTAGAGGTAGGCCTACCCAGTGTTATTGAAGTATCATTCATTTTTCAGAAGGACATTGTTTTTCTTAAGTCATCAAACGTCATATTGTCTCGCATTGAGTATGAATCATTTGCTTCAGGCACTTATACACACAGTAAAAGGGACTTCTGACAATTAGATTACGATTTTCTTTCATTGTTCCAAATGCATTGCCTGAGACCTCACAAACGACGTTGTGTAAGATGCAGCAGGTGGTAACTGGAAGTTTGAAAATTGATAACTAAAACTAAAATAGATAAAGTCATGCCTAATGTTAGGGCAATAGCATAGTCACTGAGCCCTCTTTAATACCAAAGGCACCCAAGGAAGGGTGCAACATAATGGTAACATTCTGTGAAGTTCTGGGTCGTTTTTAGCATGTTCTGTGACATTGCAACCTTCCAGGGGCAGAGATGTTATGTTATAATAATTCTGGTTTGGTTCTTGTTATATTTTAATGGCTACCAATAATGTTGCTGCAATGTACTGCTGTGACATTGCACTGCAACATAATTATAACATTCTGGTTCTTCATCCTAACAGAATGTTTTTATAATGTTCTGTTTTGGTTTTGTCCTAACCTCACCAAAAATTATGTTACAATAATGTTCTGATTCAATGAGGTTCCAACCTCACCATCAGTAATGTAATTCTTACAATCATGCCATCTTAGTAAGTAACAAACTGACTAAAAAAAAGTATGGTTGCAGAACGTTTCTATAACTTCACAGGTTGGCTGGGTTGGCTAGATAAGGCCTGGAAGCATCCCGAAAATGGGATATTGAGATCCACTGCTAATTATCTGCTATTGTACTGTAAATATCAACTACTAATCTCTGGATCACTATCTATTTTGATGTGAATTTAATGCTGCTTGCTACATGATGACAATTTAGTTGATAGAAATACATTACTGTAATATGATGGTACATACATTGACATATTCACATATCCTATGTCAATCATTTTAGAAGTGTATTCTTCGGTTTCACCTCTGATAGTTGTTTCCATTTCCGGTATGTCTGTTTTTTAGACCATAATTATTTCAATGGTCTAATTATCTTAATAGACAACATCCGAATGCAAACATTTTCACATATCTTCATATGTAATATTCCAATGCCTTCCACAGTAACGACGGAGGCTATACCGAATTGGCATAGTATCTTCGAGCATTGATTGAATTGTAAAATTGATAGATTGACCCTACCCCAAGATAATCTTATTTCTCAAATAAAGCCCAAGGAATGGCTGTCCATAGTGTCGGTTCTAGCGGTGACCGCTCGGTCAGATGGCTTAACCCATTCTGCCGGGTATCCCAAATGAATTGGTGGATTTTGCCTATTCAGAAAAGTGAATTACCCAAATGAAATTGGTGCAGGGTTGTCGTAATCAATATGAATATAAGGAGGGCAGAGCGTAAATATTTCCGATGGTCTCCCTTTATATTACTTTTGCTGACTTCAGCAAACGTCATTGCATCTCTCCCTACCTTTTCCTCTCTGACCTTTTATTCCTGAATTTTTCTGCTAACTTATCATTGATTTACGCAAATGTCATTCTACTCCAATAAACTGGATATTTTCTTTAAAGAGTCCTTCTAATTTTCTTCATGAAGAGATGGGGGACAGTATCAAATGTTTATAAGCTTCAATTCACGAACCACGTCCCAATCAACAGGTATGAGTGCAATATGTCAACAGAAAATAATGAATCCATATGAATTTTAAAAATGGGCATAATCTATCCGTCATTTTCTGGAATTATATGTTTGACATCCTTTTTTATTTGTTATCTGACTCTCGAACATAATCGTTTCCTATTTTCTAATAATCTTTTCAATTCATTTTTCGCTTGTGTAGCACTCTTGAAACACTCATGATCGAAAGTTTAAAAATGCTTTTAAGATTATTAACTGGTCAAATGGTCGGCATATAGCCCATCTGACAGACAAATCCCAGGGCTATTTTTCAAAAGTACAAGTTTCTCCAGGATTCAAACCCACAACATAGGTGTTTGGGGTGGGGTGGGGGGGGGGGGGTTTGCTACCCTTACACTATGAAGCCACGTAGAGAATGAGGGGGGAACTAAATAATGGTGTCATGACCTAATTTGCTGGTTCCCAAAGGTCCTTTAAAAAGCTGTTAAACAAATCAGCAACCAAAGGTAATGGCTTGTAACAGCCTATTGTGCTAGTTCTTAGTATGGCCTGCCTGACGTAAGTTCAGTGTAGACTGTAAAATGTGAAAGGACATCATTTTAGAAGTAGCAGGGCAATAAAAATTATGTTCATTACATACAGTGCCTGAATAGAGTGAAGGTCAGATGGGTGACATTAAATTTCAATGACTTCCAGGCGACTCCATGGGGCTTTACACATATATGCGACTTCAGATTTGACATGGGCGTCAAATGATTATGTCGCAGAAAAAAATTAGATAAATGAGCAATATCGTGTCCAAAATAGATCAAACCCTCCATGTTATAAAAGCCGTACTATTTAGTATAGAGAGACTGGCGGGCGCCTACAACAGCAATAATATAGAATGTAGACTAGCTGATATCCCTATAGCTACTTGTAAGCCGGGCTATAGAGTTGTGCTTTATTAGGTGCGTCAGCCCTTGAACCACTCAGCAGGAAATTGAATTTCCCTGAGCCCACTGACCCACACGGTTTGCCATGATCTGGAATCCGTAACGCTTGGCCACTGTCCCGTAGGTTCTTATTTTATTGCTAGAGATCTTGTTTTTGACCCCCTGCAAGGCCTCATGAACTGCTTGATATTACATCAGTGTTGGGGATATTTTGATAGTTTGAGACGTGAATGTGTAAATGCAAGAGTAATGTTGGTAACAGGTAATTGATGTGCTACAACTAGCTGTGCGAGCAGATTCATATGGTTTGAAAGTCCATACAGATTTACATATATGCATACATGTATGCAAGTATAATTGTAGAGCCTATACCAGTATACTGCTATATGTATTTATTTGTACACCCTGGTAAAAACAAAATGACTGAAGCGTAAAATTGCCCGTACTTTTTAGGATACATAATATTCGATATAAATATAGCATACACTAGCATACCTTTGTGTACATTACCCAGTATTAGCGTTTTATACACCATGACCCTGTTACTTAGTGTTAGGAAACAGAATACAGACAATCTATACATTAGGGCGCCTTATCTTACATCTCCAAGATATTGGAGAATACATAGGTAAAAAAGCAAATACAAGCAAAATGTAATTGTAGACACGCAATTATTATCGTCCCAAAGTATTATGATTACATGCTTGATATTGCCAATTTGTTAGGGACTCATTTGCAATTGCTACAGGTCATAATACGTCTTGTAATTAAACTCTTAGAAATTTGCCCGCGAATCATACCTATGTTATCTATTACTAAGCGTTCATTTCATAAATGTATCGCTGACGCTCATACACTATTGAATATTTAGAACGCTATGTATGAACCTGATTTTTATGAAACATAATATTCCGAACATCAATTGGTGCTGCAGTAATAATCGGGGCTAATAGGCCCTGTGTGAGAAATTTCGGCGACATTTTTGTGTTTAGAATTATCATTTTGGGAATACCCATCATTACTAATATAGGTGTCATTGTAATTTGAAGAAAATAAAACCAAACTGAAATAGTACTTTATCATGCCTGGGATGCTGAAATGGTAAAGAACGCTGAGGAAACGATCGTATAGAACTTGCAGGGCCTTATGCCCTGTTTCCACCAAAAAGACTAGATCAAAATTGAACGATTTCTTCAACAGACAAACACAGAAGACTTTATTGTAAGAAAAAATCGTTCATCAGTGACGATTTTTTGGACAATTTTCTGTTTCCACCAAACGATTTTACAGACGATTTTACACACGATTTTATTAAACTATATTTTTATTCAACAAATATGGTTTAATCTATCATGATAGCATATACGATTTTTATTTTTCACCTTATGTTTAATTTATTTTAGTATATATTTGTTATTTACTGAATCGTCCTAATATTTCCTGTTTCCAACAAAAGATTAGTGCAAAATTTGTATAGGAAAATCGTCCAACAAGTCAAAATCGTCTGAAATCATTTAACATGTCAAATAATTTGTCTGATGTCTGTCAGGCAAAGTCGTCAGTTGATGAAGCAAGAAATCGCGTGTTAAATCTGTCATTTGGGACGATTTTCTTGTTTCCACCAACAGATTTGTTGAACGATTTGCCAAAACTTAAAAATCTGGATGATTTGTATGTATTTTTTGGAATCGTTTGAAGAAAAATCTTTTGGTGGAAACAGGGCATTACTTTCCTGCCTATTTTCCGATGCAATATCCTTAGACATTTCCTCCATCAATGCTCCAAACCGAGGGACTTGTTTTCTCATTTGCGCCTGCGCAGTGGTTGCTTAGCCTCCATTATCGACACGTCGCCTCAAATAAGTGTCACGTCATTGACACGTCACCCCGTATCGCCGTCACCCAGCCTTTCCAAGCTCATTGGCGCGTGCTTGCCCGATTGCATCTTGCTGCGGCAGCCCAGTGATGTCATCACACCTTCTTATGATACTTCAATACCACTCCTCCAATACCCAAGAAGTATAAAAGGAACAAAGGAAAGAATATAAAGGAATCTCTCCATTTCTATAGACGCCTGTGAAGATGCTAGAGCTATCTTTGTGAGTCATTTGAGTCCCTGCAAACCCGTTAGATATACATACACAGTAGAGGGGCTCTGCATGGGTGGCCCATGCAGTGTGTTAGACATAAGAAATGACTATGTTGCATGAATGTCATTGTTGCTTATTTTATATCTCAGTGTCCCATAGCGAATTTAAGAAGTGCCTCTGACCCTTGTACCTATACTTCTTACCCTCCTGTGGTAATCAAGGGCCCCTTTGTCACACCGTTGAATTGAGTAAATGCCTGTGTAGTCGTGTTGAATTTAGGAGTCTAGACCCATACTATAGAGACAAAGCCTGAGGGCGGCCGCGGACTCATCTTTAAAGAAACATCGTGATGTGCTCAGGCCTCCCACCGCGGAGGGATACATCTGGGAGGATGTCAGCGACTAGACACCCAGGCGTAGGAATTTATGCCCAAATAGGGCAGTGACAAGGCGCAGCGGCAGGCGGAGACTTTCCCTTTGATCTCAAATTCTCCTTTCTCATCTACACAAACCTCGGCTCTTCCATCAAGCCGTTTATCACGACGCCATCTTGCCGAGGGAGAAGGGACATTGATGAGCGACTTAGGCCTATATTGCCACTTAGCCGAGTTTCCATTTAGGCTGAGGCCTAGGGAAGATGGGACCATCCCCTTAGCGTACTCTTAAGGGTGTTTGATTATAATATTGCATTAGGGGCGAAGTTAATTAGTTTATGTCATATCATCTGATCATTATTTTACACTGTCGTGTATGATAGGATTCATAAGTCATAATATTAGTGGTACAGTTGTTTTTACAAGAGTAGGTCAATGGATTGTACAAGTAGCGTAGTTACTCTGTTAGAAACTAAACAATGTTTTTGTGTGAGAAAATAGGCACATGGTTGACAATCTGCTACTGTGGAAGTGTAAGCGATGTATTAGAATAAGGAGAAAAATACTCTAGTCACACCCACTGCATAAAGATAAAAAGAGTTCATTAATTTTAGTTTATTGTGAAAAATCCAATAGTCTCCTCATACATTTCCCATGACCTTTAGTGTTCTTTGTGATTATTTTTTTATTTCTATTTTTTCCCAAAATGTAGACTGAAATATAAGACCAAAATAACTCTACTAAGTATGTGGAGGTCTTGACCACGAGCTTTCCCCACTCCAATACTCCGGATCTGCGCTTTGACCGTGGAACACTTAAATCTCCGCCCGAGGCTAGGTCACCGTCCCACGCCAAGCGTTACCACCCCACCTCTAACTCTACTTCCTTACATGTTGACCCCCTTCTGTGGAGATTGTCTGAAAGGTGGCCGTGTAGATCTGTGAGAAATTGCTTGTCCGATTGACTAAAAGCACGCTGGAGGGGCCCTGCATGCCTGTCAGGATCACAGCCCGCCAACTGACCGCTCGGCGACGCCCGGCCTGTAGTTGGAATTATGGGGCGCCATGTGGTAGTCTATGGAATGGCTGATAAAATCATTATGGGTAAGTAGCAGGGACAGATCCAGGATTTCAGAAACTTCAAAAGCGGTTCAGCATATAGGCTAGATACTCTAACAGTGCGCATAACAATTTTGTACGTACAACATGCATAGTATGTTCCTCAATCTGCAAAAGTGAGGGAGTTCTGACCAGTTATTTTGATAAAACTGTTCTATGTTTGTAGTTAATTCTCATTAACTTTGAGAAATCTGAGAGTGCTCCAGACACCATCGGAAGCCTCCTTGGTACACCAGTGGGTTCCATGTCCTTTTGTGAATAGCACACAATTGTTTGGATTTTGGAAGGGAGAAGTTGCAGGTAGCTATAGAAGGCAATTATTGTTTAACAAGGAGGATGTTCACTTTAACGTTTTATTGCATAAGGTGGTTGTAGTGACTTTGAGCATATACTGCAATAATTATTCTAACACCTGTCAAGAAAATAGAGATAGCTATGGCTTTTACGTTATCGTACATTTGATTAGAGTGTAGAGGGTCATTACTAATTCAGTGAGTTTAGATGGTCAATTATGTCTCCAATTCTATTGAATCAGTATTCATCTTTTAACGTATGGGTATTGGAGATAGAGCGTTACCTGACAACCTGCATACCGCATCCAACAGCGTTCTAAATAAAATATTACACATCATATTATAATTTTAGAAGATATCTGTTATTTGTCGAGCATTATTCAAACCCTTGTAGTATATCACACTAAAACGATTTGAAATACAATGCTTAACTATATGGATCATATCCGTTTAATGCCAAGCATTATATCTTTAAGGATAGAGGGTGGTGATCAACGGGCATTTCAGTAAAATTGCAACAGCTTTGCCAATATTGCTAACTGATTGATGTATTATACATCAAATGAAAGGGCAGATTTTTCTCTATCTAATGGTATAGATAGATTTTTAATGAAATGGGGATTAGAAAGAAAATATATGAAAAAGTGAATTTTTCACTTATATTTTTTGAAGGTCGATATCTTCATCACCGTCTTCTCTGGAATTCTTAGACTTAACGGGTAATACAAAAACATTACTGTGGAGGGAACTGTGTGAATTTTTGTTTTAGGTCCTACTTTTTATTTTATTGAAAAAAACGGGTAAATTTTTAATAATTTTTTTTACATTTATTTTCAATATTTTCTTAAAATTTAACCAGGACCAACATAAAAAAATCTAAGACACAGTTCCCTGCATAAGAATGTTTTGAATATAATATCATATCCAAAGTGTCTAATAGTTGCCTTCAATATTAAGTCCGATATCGACCTTCAAAAAAATATAAATTCAAAATCAAATTTCCGTTTTTATCGTTCATTTACCCAGTCAATTTTCATTGAACAATCTTACTTTATATAGCTTTATGTAGAGGACATATTCAAGTGTAGATATGAGAAATATTAAGCAGATATTTCTAAAATTGAATCCTTAATGATTCAAAGATACAGCTACTGCAAAAAACTCCAAAATCACCACTCTCTATCCTTAACCCTTGTAGCATATTATGTTAAAACGATTTTTTGACCTTCTAGGTTTATAGATTTCACAAACATTGATTTTCATGAGGAGTAATATTTGACGTTAAGGCTGCCTGTCACTCTAATCACACTGCCTATCACACCGAATGCGCTGCCTTATCCCACTGCTCGCCTCCATCACTGAATCTCTTTGATGTGGGGGATTGGTTCTCGTGGGAAGGCCATAACAAAAAGAAAAAGTGACCTTGTTCTTTTTTCATTGGATCTGGGGGCAGTTTGTTGATGTGAACTTTGTGAGGGGGCGGAGGCCATAGAAGGGGGAATGAAAACATGAGATTGAGGGACGAAATGACAGCGTTAGAGAGAAAGACGAGAAGAATAAAAGAAGAAAGTACTTGACCCAGGTTAAAGAAATGATGGAAATGAAGCATGGGGAGGCCGTATATAATAATGCCAAAGCCCCCTAACAAACATGTACGCAAACGGAGAAAGGTGGAGTTATAAATAACACTGAATTATATAATTATTGGAAAATAAGGAGTAACAAATTGAATAATGGTGGAATATTAAGAAAAGGTGGAGTGCTAGGATAACAAGTAAATACTTTAGAAGTTATAAATTATGATAAACAAAGTAGAAAGACATATCTGTAATAAAACATTTTTATATGATTACTAGACAGACGACCACTGGCAGATGCAAAATTTTGAAAAGAGGGGCGTAAATGGGATTCTTTTTCATTAATTACTTTTTGGGCGAATTTTACATTAAAAACGCAACATTTTCCGAAAAGAGGGAGGGGCGCCCCCTACCCCCCTATAGCTCCGCCCATGATAACAACGCAAGAAATTATCTTTCTTTTAATTGATTGTTTATTAACATCTTCATGTGTTTACATGATCTTCAATGAAACTGGATGACAAAAATGACTATAAGGAATACTAACACTTGCTTGGCAGTCATGGGGATAAAGATGAATGGCTCTTGCCAATAGCAGATACAAAATTCTACCATTCTAGATATAGAGTGAGCCCATAACAACCTGCCTACTGTCAGATTATAACTGACAGCCTGGATGTGGGGTGGGCAGGGGAAGGTGTTCCTGATACACATGGCTATCTATTCTCCCAAAGACCACCCAGACAATGGACCTGTATAGACCATCAATCAGTGCAATGGGCAGAAAACCTATCCGGCAGGCGGTCAGCCAACGTAGCGCCACATCTGCCAATTCTACAGAAGAAATTCTATTTGTAAGATGGGATTCATGCAGTATATTGGTCTACACGCAAACTTCCTTACGTGTAGTGATTTGAGCTAGCTTGTTTAGATTGGTTTGTCTGGACTACTATATAGGATGTGAGCAAGTGTTTCTAATGAACACGCATCTGATATGTTAAGTGATTATTTCTAGGACAGTTTGATTGAGACTTATTTATACTAATGGAATTGGACAATGTTTACATACAAATTAAAATTCAAAATTTCTAGATCCTGGAACCAGTAGTGATGGGATGGGGAATTTCTAGGCAGCTTCTAGGAATGTCTACAATTTTATGTTAGAAACTAATGAGGTTGTGGGAAATATATAGTCTTTAGCATAACATTATGTTTTCATGAGTAAAGGGGGTTCAGTCACTGCATCACATTCGGTATGATACATTGCACACGTTTTAACCGGTCCAAATTAACTGTGCTTTCTGTGAAATATAAAACAGAACCACCAATAGGTTTGACATATATAGGGTGACTTTACCTTGCTCGGGATATGTTTGGCAATGAGCTTTTGCGAGGTCCATAAGCTCTTAGTGCCCTATGAGCAGTTCAGGGCTGGTCCTCCTATATATATTTGAGCAGCTCCATGTATAGTTCCTGGTTTATCGCTACCGCCCCCACCACACTGTATGCAGCTGGTAACACCAGACTCACATTGGTATTCTGTTCTCAGCGCAGTTGGAGGAATAGATACGGCTAAGTTGTGGTTGACGTAGGACATGCCCAATGTCCGGTCACATCAACTTACTCTTTATTTTCCTGCAACCTATGCTACCAGGACACATTGTCCTCGCTTTATTTCCTTACAACATATACTACTGTGAGGTTATCACTCAGCACACTGTCTGCACTTCATGTCCCTACAACCTTTACTACCAGGACTTTATAATTCAGCACATTCTGCTCGCTTTACTTCCCTCTATCTATATTGGAAGTTATCACTCAACACAATATGTTCACTATATTTCCCTCAACCTATACAACCGGGACGTTATAATTCAGCACATTTTACTCGCTTTATTTCCCTACAACTTATACCACAGGGAAGTTTTCATTCAGAACATTGTCTTCACTTTATTTTCCTCAGAATTATTCTACCGGGAAGTTATGATTCAGCACTTTCTCCTGGGTCTAATACTGCCATTTCACAACAATAATATTATTCTTTTGAAATATAGACTACTTCTCAGTTACTTGTTCATCTGGGGTATGTTCTCTGAGATTATTTTCATGCATTTATATGAGACCGAACCTCGCAGCTTTAACCTTTGACAGGCTGCGAACTGCCCCAGGGGACTGTTTACAAACTGTTAAGCGGAATAAAGACTACTTTGTGACATGAAAGCAAACCCATTACGGAAGCAGCGACAGTTCAGATAAAGAACCAGGGGCTACATAATAGGTGCTGTAGCTCTGGGCTGTAGCAAACCTTCAAAGTTACTACACTTTCTATAATATCAGTATGGTACTATGTATTTAATTTGCATAGCGATACCTATGTCAAATTATTTATTTATCATCGCCCCCATTGCCATCACTACGGCGATTTGTTGTACCCTCACTATATAAATCGCCAGGCCAAAACTGTTGGTCATTCGCATTCCATCCACTGACCACATCGCAGCAGAATTTTAACTTTTAGAGTTGATGTAAGCAGGAAGGATTAAAATAAATATTATTTATTAATGTCCAAACCAAATTACTAATCTACTCTACTTTATCTAGCCGCGACGTAAATAACAATAAAAAAACTCTTCTCTTTTAATATGAGCATGCCTGATCAGAATGAGCTATACACAATCAAATATATCAGATAAGTTGAGGACATTACAATAATGATGCTGACATGCCCATGGGTTAACAGAGAAACTAACAGAGAGACATATTTTGTGTTACAAAATTTCTTAATAATACAATTGCGAGTTTATAATGAAAATGGCCCATCATTTTCACGATGTTCAGGGAGCCTTCCATTTTGGGTCAGTTATCCTGGGGCCCATACAGATTTGGGATATTGACTGCCGTCGGTGGGGCATAGTTTGATAAAGTGAGAAGGAGCGCTTTACGAGATGAGAGGGACCTGCCCATGATCCCTCTAATGTAGAGATAGCCGGTGGGGGGAGGGAACTTGAGGAGTGTTTGTAGCCTCGAGATGTGGAAGCAGGGATGAGAAAAATGAAGGGAAGGCTTTGGATTTATCGAAGAGATGGGCGCTTAGCGGTTGAGAGGAAAATACTAATAAATAATACCATATAAGGTACAGTCACACAGAATGCTTACTGTCATGGGAGAGGTTGGGGATTGTTGGCATTGAGTGCTCGAGTTAGAGTAATGTAACTTGGCTTTTAATCTAGCTGTTTGATCGTTGGCCTTGAAATATTAATCTAAGATACTCTTAGTCGGAAGTACAGAAGTTTATACTTCAGAGTCAATAAACATGAAGTCAGGATTCTACTTCATCAGTAATCAAATTAATGTAATCATGAAGATTTTGACATTTTCCACAAAGATAGTGAGGGCGTATTTCGCTCCAATCCTTTGTTTGATATCTGATTTGAAAAGATAATCCATCTGACCTTAAGGTTTCTCATCTACTGGCACATATGTATGTTATAAATTAGTAAATTAGTATCATTGAGAGTTTACCTGTGACCATTGGCAACATTGGAAAGGTAATAATGTCATGCTATAGGCTAACCTGGTTGAAACACACTCGTGAAGATGGTGTCAACACGTCTTGTAAATTGGTTTCAGTACGATAGTCAAAATTGGAAAAGACTGATAACTGAGAGATGACCTCAGGTGCCCTTGACGTTTATTGACGATATTCATCTCCTTTCAAATATTGCACTGAGCCATTTCCTATTATGGCACTTGAGAAGAGCAAGTCGACTGACCAGGCTAACGGGTAGAGAGTCTTCGAGGAATTGAGAGGTGAAAATGAGCTAGGTTTGGGGTTTAAAGGGTAGGAGGTCACACTGAAATGAACATGAGGCACTGACAAGTGTGACAGTGTGAGATTGCAGAGAGGCCCAGAGAGGCTGGGGTGAGAAGGGAGAGGTTCAGCTGGAGTGTTTTATGTAGGAGATGGGTTAAACAGAGCTGTCTTGGGAGGCATGGATAGGGGCGGGTGGCTGGGAGAGGTGGGTAGAGAAGCTTACAGGAGTTACGGTAAAGAGCCTTGAGGGACTGGGCGGTATTGGAAGAAATACCGTAAAAACGTGGATTATTATTGGCGGTTTTGAGGCCTTAAGGGAGGGGCACAGGTGGCAAGCATGGATTATGGATAAAATTAAAGGTGCTCATATGTGTGATGGACTTTTAGATTGCTGTTGAGTATTTCCATTGGGGCCTTTTAAGACGTAGCCTATTTAAATAGGTACTGACTGTGAAAGGTTAGCACCCTTGTTGGAAAGACAGGGCCAATATAGGGATAAATGCCTGTTTGATTTAAGGATTTTACCTTTAAATGGAGCTTCCCATAAACTGGACAAACAGTAAAATCAATCCTAAGTATACAATATTAGATGCGGGTGGACGAGGCGTTGGGTTTCTCCCGGGTCAGGACCACAAGTGAACAAAGAATTTCAAATTTGGCTCTAAACTCACCTGTTGGTGGTGGCCAAAAGTCTCTTTTTTTCTGATATTGGTAATTCCAATAATCTCAAAAAAATTAATAATAACTAAGTATACAATATTGGTTATGTTCTTATTACAGACAATTTCAATTTGGAAGATCTGCATCTTTTTCTGTGCGTTGAGATGGAAACCGTGTTTGTCCTTTACCTTTCCATCATGATACTCTCCTCAAAAGACCAATGACGCAACGTATCGATACCTTTCCATTTCTATTTCCAGCATCACAGGGTGTAGAAACAACTCAAAGAGTACAAAAATGGTTTCCATCCCAGGATGACCTTCCCCTGCCACAACTTAAAGTGTAAATCTTTCTTGAGGCAAGCCTGACGTACTCAGATCAACAGAGAGCGTGTAACCTTCCTGTCGTGAGAGACAGCGGCCCCTCAGTCACACAAAAGGACCAAATTGGAGTCGTGCCCAAAGCAAACATGAGCACGTCGACTTCTCTTCGACCTGAGCAGGTTTGTTCTCAGACATGTCAACAGAGGGCGCCCCTGAGGTCTGCGCATGCGTGGTCGGATCCCGGTCCAAGCCCTAGGGGCTGCAGTGCATGCCGGGATTGGATTCCAGCCAGTCGTTTCTTTTCTAGAGTGGTAAGAAAGCTTTCCAAGTTTGTATAGTGGAATCCGAACTATTTTTAAGATTGAAAGGTTACTTTGATTCGTTTGTACTTTCAGGTTACAGACAGCACGTCTAGGGGCGGAAATTATATATTTGGAGTAGTTTTGATTAGATCACTCGCTCGGTTGCTTGTTGAATCAAAGAACTATGCAAAGATCTATGCTTTAGTTAAAAGTAAAGATCTATGCTTTAGTTAAAAGTTAGGAAAAAGACTTTCACATGACTGTTTCAACGTCAACTGTATGTTTCGTGGGGCCCACTACTTTGAATCAAATTATCTTGATTCGTTTGCAAACATTTGACCATAGTGCCAAATTCCAAGTCACTAGTTTTGAGTCCATTAATTTTGGTATCCTTTACAGTTGCCAAGCAGATACATATATAGGGCCTACCTGTAAATTTCTAGGCTAAACCTAAGCCTCCAGATACATATATGTACCCAGATTAAGCTTATCCTCAACATGTGTCATCCATCAGTTAATCCGCCTAAGGCTTAAACATCAAACCTCACCCCAATCCCTCTCCACCTCTCTATCCTTTGAAAACGCCATCACAAGTAGCGGGGCAAATCCCATATAGCCTGCCAACTGCAGGAAAGTGCCCGGAGTAACCGTCGGATATCAGACTTAATGCCGGACCTAGCCGCGCATTGATAGGCTCCACGAGGCCGAATTACAGCCACATTAGTTTCCCGATTACAGCCCCGAGAAAATAGATTCTTGAGGCATCTGCCGAGCACGCTTTAAGGGCCTAATTATAGATGACGTGGACTACTGCAGGCCCCAGTCATTCTTCACAGTGGGACACGCATTCTGGGTTCTCTTCTTTTGAGGGTGGGACCAAGCCACAAGGCAAATAATTCGCGCGGTATTAGAGGGGATTGGATGGGTAGTTGTGGACTTTATCCTCTCAAAGGCATGCAGTGCGCGCCTGAGACTATTGAAGTGGGTGGTCGTTGAGTGGTTGGGGAAGGGGGAGGGTTTTCATTGTATATCGGTTTTCCTATTAGCTGTTACCCAAATGAGAGTTGAGGGGCTTTGTTCTAAGGCTTTATTTGTGAATGTGTTAATTGACATTCAAGCAAACATTGCTACTATAAATGCATACATTTTCGCCTAATTCGTGTTCCTGAAACATCTACGAAAAGTAATATACATAGTTAGAGAAAATATAATCCATTATATCATAAACAGTACGGGTCTTATCCTTTAAACGCAAATTCAATTTTGTCTTTACATTCAAGTACGCAAAATTGTATACTCGCGGAAAATATTAATTAACATTTTCAGTATATTGTCTGTCTATTTCACTGAGTAGATATTATATCAAAAAGTTGATTAATTACTAAAGGGCGTCTATTTGAAATGAATTAGAAGGTAAATATGTTTCTTTGAATTATAAATAGCTTTACTTCAACAGATAACACCTGACTCCTGGAAAAGCAACAGCAAAACATTTTTTTAACAGTATCTACTGTAAAATTGATGGTATGCCTGTGTGTTCCCAGCTTTACTCTGTTGACGTATGAACCTTTTGCCCATCTATAATCAATGAAAAGTCACCCTCGGGGACTATAATATACGGCCAGTGAAGCTGCAAGGGGCATTAGTATAGTCGAACCCACAGAAGGCGCATCATTGCCTGAGGAATAATGCATGAGTCTGAATATTACATACTCCCTTTTACTTGGCCCCCCTATAAATTTTTCGCTGTGTTGTTACCAATACCTAAGTCTAACCTGTAGCGAAAATTGGCTTTATTCTTCAAAGGTACATGCCTGTATGAAGAGTTTAAATATCATATCCATTGTTCATTAGTTGTCAAAATAATTATCGATGTACAATAAGTGCATTTTATTAAAGAATTGATTATATTTAGACCTGATAATTAAAATACATATCTAATTAACATGGACACGCACATAAACGTGGTAGTGAAAATGGGGGAAGACGGAAACATTCTTAAATATTCAATGTGAAATTGTGTAAAATAATTGACTAAATCGACATCTTATTAACTTGTTCATTTATATTCATCACTTGTTACTTTGTTCATCTATAATCACTGCATCGGAAGAACTTTATTGTATAATGAAGAGATGTTTCAATAAAAAAAAATCAATGGGTAAATAAACTAGTTTTAAGGCATCTGCTGATAAGGTTGCATGTTTAAGATTGGGATATATAAGTATAAAAGTCTAGTGAAGTCTCAATTTGCATTTTATCCACTTTTATGTTACATCCATCCTATTTCTATACACTAGTAATTTTAGATCCCAATTTTCGTATACTAAACACCTCTGCATACCATGATCGTATCATTTTCATATACTACTTACACATGTGTTTATTCCTATACACAACTAGCATTACCACAGACCCTCTCGGACATTTTGGGTTTATATTTTTACCATAATGTTGGGTTCTTTTGACTCTGCCGGTGTGAACCCCAGTCTCCAAAATACATGAGAATGCTGTACCACCTGGACCCATATCTTCGTAACTTATTTGGCTGATCAGGGAAATCTTGATCAGTGTCTCACGATTAGAGATTTTGTCTATCATGAATAAATTTTACATCTGAGTATCCCTCTTTGATACTATTTTGCAATAATGCCATAAATTTTGGTAAAAGACAAAAATGCTGATCTTGAGGCCCTGATCAAAATTACCCTGATCAGCCAAATTAGTTACGAAGATATGGGCCCTGAGCTACTATGATCCTCCAGGGATCTATGATCCTCCAGAGGACCTGTAGTAGCATTTGGGTACTGACTCTGGCACCTGGTTACCTGTGTAATGTACGTTTACTTAATTTCGAAAACAACTAACTCAAACCACAGGTTCACACAACCTTTGCCGGTTCCCATTGGCATATACAACTTATATTACCATTTTCATATACTACTCACATGGTCTTCACAATACCAAGGTGGAGGCAGCAACGCATAAGGCGTGTGTTGTGATGTAACTGGTCAATTAGATAGTCGTCCTCCTTACTCTTAACTTCAATTACTCTAACTAGCCATCAGAGCGATGATTGACTCATTACTGTAATAAGACTTTAATGATGATCTGTAAGGAAGAAATGTACTTACTGACAGGAAACCGAATGGAAAACTTCCTAGCACAAAATTGCCTTACTTGATTTGTTTAGTTACACATCATACATATGTTGATAAATGACGGAAGAAGCACTAACGAAACAAACGGGATCAATTCTATAAAACTATCTTCATCTTTGGACATTAATAACAATTCTAGGATTATTTCCAATGCAGTAGCATCCTAAGCGCATTAAACAGGCATAGGAATAAAATGAACAAACAGCAAATATATGTTGCAAGAACTCCGAGGCAGTCACATAAGTGTGATGGTGGCGATTATAGGAGTTATCGCCCATTGCACAGAGGCCATGTCATTTGGCGAGACAGCTGTCTAAATGTCAAGAGAAGAATTAGGAATGATTAATCCATGATTGACTACTAGACTGAATACTTGACCTGCTGAACCCTGGAGATGGGTGGGGTCATGTGGTTGGGTGGTGATAAGGCTCAGGTGAGAGGACATATGGGGATGAAGTCAATAGATCAGCCAAAGCATAAGGCAATGCATCAAGCAAAATAACACCAGCAATTTTCTAGGCAATTTTCATGTGCAATTTGGTTAGTGAAATTAGTCAAAATACAGATATTGTGGATCACTTTTCAAACTTTGCTCATTTTAAAGTTGATTATAGCACCATTATCTCTTTAGCATTGGTTATAAATCAACTATAGCTCTTCCTATGTCCAGCTGATTTAGAGTGGTAATTGTAAGTGACAACGTGATTAAGGAGAACGCATATGATGGATAATGCGCATACAGGAAATTACACAGGAAACAGATCTGATATTATAGATGTTCACATAAGAATTCACATAAGAATTCCAACAATGTAATTATATGATTACGACAGCGGTACTGTATTGTTCACAACCTGTATCAAATTTCATTATGCCTTGCATACACAGGTTGTCCAAGTCAGGTAGGGACAATGCACTAGTGAAAGTCATGTTTAATTAGTGTAAATTTGATCCACATACAAAATAAAATGGTGTAGAATTGAAAGAGCCAGAACACCTACGTACGTGTTCATTTAACTCTAAATATTTCAGCCAACATTTTCTTCAATCAAATCCAAGAGAAACTCTCTTCGTTGACCTATCATGGAGAGGACCTATTAATTAAATGCAATGTCCGGAAAAATCGTATTATATAACTCCCGAAACTGTATTGTCCTCTAAATCCTGCTGAGCATGCAGTTAAGTAAAGATGCTGACTCATCGCGTGTTCCTATAATGAATATTTGAGAGAACTTATGACATTTTGGTTTAATATATGGCATTCCATCACAATATAACTTCCCGAGAGTGGATGATAAAATTAATGTAGGAAATGGATTTCGTATCCCAATTAGTCGAAAAAGCCACAAACACACATATACACTTATACATTCTTAGGTTTGTATATACTAACAAGTGTAGGAAAACCTGAAAGATTTGGTCACACTATTTCAGGTGTGTTTTGTACCATAGGTACCATAGAGACTAGTATCTTATATAAAACCCAGAATGGGTTAGTCGTGTAATTAGAAGATTACCTACAACAATAGATTGATTTATAACACACTTACCCCAAATGTTAAAAATGTTGAATATTTGATAACTTCATTCTCATTAATTCTGTCTTTGACATCAATTTCCGACGGCTACTGGTTATAGGTTTCACATAGTTCGCCCAATTCATCCCATCTGGAAAATTAATAGGGGACTTTCCGGCGGAATGAGTGTGTACCTGAGAAAGCATCATGAATATTTCAGTGAAGGTCCATGTTTGCCCTATCAGTGTAGAGTCGGTGTTTATAGTCCTTTATTGGGACAATAAATCAGGATGATGAGGTTGTCTGCTCATAGCACCTCTTTGTCCTCAGTGTGAAGAGTTGTGATAGTATTGTGATAATAGCTATGATAGTCGCATGAGTATAGCTGTAATATTATAGGCACCTGAGAATAGCTATATATGGGGCCATGTTATTTGGTGAGACAGCTATTACCTTGTTTCTGAATTATAATCCTTGAAAGAGAAAATCCAAAAACCTAAGCAACTCCCTTCCCAAGAATGACATTTTATTATCGATCCGCCTCCGCGAGTATAGAATGACAAGA
The DNA here is from genome assembly GCA_936440205.1 of Lepidonotus clava. NCBI lineage: Eukaryota > Metazoa > Annelida > Polychaeta > Phyllodocida > Polynoidae > Lepidonotus > Lepidonotus clava. The sequence goes on from OW387147.1 coordinate 21,268,799, forward strand.
GTCAATTCAACTGACTGTACAGACTTGTCTCATTAATTCTGTACTGATGGTGACTTTCGTACACTAAAGCTCGCAATTCAAACATAATTATCATAATGGTGTTTGTGTTCCACTTGACAAGTAGATCTTATTGTTGTCCTCAAAGCCTATTGTTATTCTGATAGATGTAGGTGTAGGCATGATGAAGAGGCTGCCAGTATAACAACGAAACAATATCATGAAAAAAAAAAATATAAATCACATATTCTTCATGCCTTTTTTTTTCGTTCTGATGGCATCATCACATAGTGTGAGCAGACATGATCGATTCTTCTAGCACAAAAGGTATGCTCCAAACACTAAGCTTTTCCTGTATGTGGAATATATTCCAGCTATCTGCCTGTCACACCTTTAGTGTTGCTGGTCTTTCCCCCATGTGCTACCTCATCAGTTATAGTCCAGGAGCCAAATCCAAAAAATGACTTTTTTCGTCCAAAAAGACGGAGGATCTAAAAGTGGTTTTAAACCGTAGCCCATAACCTGAAGTTTACATTTTGACGTGTTGGCATTTGCGCAACACGCACATTTGGCTGGTATCCATGGCAACGCATAGCAACCACAGAATTTTAAGTAACATTGTGAAAAAGTAGAAATTTCAAAATAATTTTTCATACATGAGCAAAAGTGTGCACTGTTGTACCTCAAATGAAAGCCCATGGAGTGGGGAATGTAAAAAGAGAATGACTTTTGTTGTCATGGTGACATGGTTGCCATGGCAACCATAAACATTTCAAAATTTCATCATTTTAACTACTTTTTCCTATGTTCTTTTTGTTATAATGACAATAATTAGGACAGGAGTGATAAAACTATCATTTATTGAAAGCACAAGAGTCCCCATTTTGTATCCATGGCAAAAATTTCCATTTGTTCCATTTGTTACTCTGCCTAGCAACCACGAAAATGTCATCATGTGAATTTAGCAATCTGTGTCCATTTTGGGGCAAATTTGGTGGATTTTTGGAGAATTACATAACAATTCTACAATACATATCAAACTTCCACTTGCTTATCATCATTATTGATGAAGACTTGATACAATTAAACTTTTTTACAGAAGAAGGAAGTTTCTAAGGCACTCAAGTTGCCATAGCAACCTTATGAACGCAGGAGTTGAGCCGTTTTCTTATGGTTTCCCCCTTTACTAATGACCTTTCATTTTTAGAAATGAGACCTGAATGTATTATCACTAAAAGTTAAATTTTTAAGACATAACATCAGATTGTTATGCTAAAAAGGAAAACATTCCATTAATATATTGGTCAGAGCATCCATTTGTTCCATTTGTTACTCTGCATAGCAACCGTGAAAATGACATCATATCCATATGGCCATCTGTGTCCATTTTGGGACACATTTTGATGGATTTTGATACATTGTATACCAAACAACTGTACAAAATATTTTAAACTTTCACCTCCTCATCATCATTTTTAATGATCAAAGCTTTTTTCAAGATAATTTTTTCACATAAGAAGGAAGTTTCTATGACGATACAGTTGGCATAGCAACCATATGAATGGGAGAGTTCAGCAGTTTTCTTATGACGTCTACCTTTTCCAATGACCATTCATTTCATTCGTTATGAGGTTTGAATGTATGTTGAATATATGTTCAATTAATATCAAGTTGTTATGGCAAGGAGGAAAACATTCCATTGGTACTCTGGGAAAAAGCTTCCATTTGTTCTACTTGTTACTCTGCTTAACAACCAAGAAAAGGCCATGTGGATCAAGTTGTCAGCATCCATTTGGGTACAATTTTGGTGAAATTTTACAGAAGGTATCAAACTTGCACTGGCATATTTTCATTTTATTAATAAAGAGTAGATGCAAGACATCATTTTCACATAAGAGGGAAGTTTCTAAGATATTCCAGTTGCCATAACAACCCTATGAAAACAGGATTTGAGCAGTTTTCCATCCACCTCTCGTTTCAAAATATTAGAATTGTATGTGCTATGATTACATGTAAGTTTATTTTTCAAGGCATAACATCAAGTTATTATGCTAAGAAGGAAAATATAGTTGCATAGCAACCACATGTGAGAACTCTCTTTTTATGCAGATATAATTCATAATTGTTTTCCCCTTTTCTCTCAAGTTTGATGATCAGGTCTTCATTTGAGAGAATATAACAGCACTGAACTTGAATTATCAAGCCTCAATTAATGTAGATTGGGTTAATTCAACTGATCCTATTCCTATGTTGAATCTCACTTGTGTGTCCATGCAAACAATTCCTTGTCAATCAGTCAGTCGTGTAATAAAGGTATACAACTTGGTTTTAAAATTGTAAAAAACATCTACTAAACTCCTCACTGGGAAAGATATAGTAATTATGTATACACCTTATAGCACTAGTGTTCAATCTCCCTCATCAGAATATGTCACCTCAGAAATAGGAATGTTTGTACAGTTGTCTTTACAACCACAAGCATCAGTACAACAGAGCCCAAAAGCAAAAACAGCACCATGTCTCACAACTTTTTGTGCACTTACATGATATGAGCATGGTAAGGGCTACTGGTGCTGGTGGATCACTGTTCCAATCAAGTTGCAAGTCTCTATCTGTCATGATCCTTTTATTTCCATTTGGTGATGGTAGTTCAAGGTGTGGGACTAGTGCACTGCGTCCAATGGCAGCCTGGAAGTTTGCATGCTCAACATGTTTTTGCAAAGCATGTTGGGTTGGAGGTAGTAGATGAGATTAGAGATTTTTGAATTTCCAGAATGTTTCATACCTTGCCTCTGTAACACTGTCTGACATGCTGTTGTAGAGTTTGCATACAAAATGCTTTATTCCTTTCAGTGGATCTAGATCGAACAGAACTTTTTGTCCAAGTTTGCCAAGTACCGCTCTGTGGGATTTTGGTGAAATTGTAAGGTCCCATCCTTGTTTTTTGCGACCAGCAAATGAACTTAAGGAATCACAGCCTGTTATAGCATGATGTCCTGGCAGTATGTAGCAAATATCTGGTCCGAGTTCTGTGGCTAGTTCATGGTTGTTGACAACACGAGAGTTGCTTGAGGTTCCTGAAACCAAGAGTACCTCATCAGGGATTATATGTGGAACATGACAGGCAATGACTTCAACATCAGTATCTGATGAGTTGATGGTGACAACTTTGTGGCCGTTGCGAGCAGAATGCAATGAGTGCTGAAACATTCTGGATTTGGCATCATGGTGAAGTGTGATGAATATCTTAGTGGCACAAGTCTTTTTTAGATAATCAAATTAAGCATTACTTATACAATAAAATACTTTAACTAAGTGCCCGTGCATTGATTATCAGTATAAGTGTAATTGTTTAGCTTTGAGAATGAGGGCAATGGAAGCATGCAGTATAGCACAAGAATTGACATGTTGGCACAAGAAGTGTTCATTAGGTATAAATGACCCTCGATGAGGTCAAACAGACCATGTGATCAGCATTAACCAATGAAATCAAAATTTGTATGCGTGGTAATATAAGAAGCAATGAAGCACAAGAATAAACAGTCCCTTTACGGTACTTAATGTGTCAACACCTCTTCCTTTCCTTAGCCAGAACCACCTCAGACTAAGAATACCTAGAAGAATCCAGGGGACAAAGAACGAGGGAAGAAGAATAGCGTAGTTTAGGCTAAAGTGGCGATTGTACTTTTGTGGATTATCAAAGCAGTTGATGTGGAGAGAGGCACATTTGATACTTTTCTTGTAGGTGCTGCAGAGAGCACTCCATCTACAGATGAGACAGCCAATGGCAGATCATCAAGTTCATGAGAACTTCTCTCATATACATTTCCTGAGTCTGAGCAATAATGAGAAGACATGCAAAAAGTGTGCTGTCTGCCTTGATCACTTTCTCTTTGTCTGTAGTTTTTGACTTCCTGTGTATGAAAACATCATCAAATGCTTTGACCGTTTGACCGTTTGATTGATGCAAAGAAATCTTCTTTGGCAGTATAGAATTGTTCGTCTATGAAACGTTGAAGGGCCTTGTCACCTATTTCTCTTGAAGAAAGAGGATCTCTGGTTATTTCTTCATTTGCTACTACAGTGGTCCTTCTATATGTGGCACCGCTCACCAATGGGGGCCTCCTCATCAATGGCTACCCTTCTGATGTGGCCAGCCAAGATGCCAAGAAAAGGGCATGTTGAGATGATCTGGTGGTAAGGGGTGACGTCAAAATTCAGAGGCTGCGACCCACAGATGCTGCGGCAGGCTCCAGCAAGATGTCAGTTATAATCCCTATGTGTTCCTGAATGGCTGTGGCCTTCCAAAACCCCATTGCTATCTCATTAATAGTGCCAGACAGGGCTCAGTTTTGATATGATCATTGGGGAGAAAGATAATGTGGAATTTCTCTTTTATGTTTGTATTTATGACATAATTATCACCTCATTAGGGCTAATTAGTTAATTAATTAATGGGTTAGCGAGGTCATTTAGGGTCATAAAGATAGGCTCTGAGGGTCATTAAGATAGGGTCTGAACCCTCTTCTTATCTGGCTGCAGCCAATTGCAGCAGGTCGCGGCCTTCAGTGCCCCTGAGTGGTGGCTACATGCTGGTATTTGACAACTGGCTGCGACATGCTCTGGTGAATTTTGACGTCTCTCCTAAGTAGTCACACTTAGAACAGAGGAGGGGTGGCCAGGAGGTGTTGATAGGAGCTGGAGGTGAGTATTCACACCTAGACGAAAGGGGGAGTAGCAAGGAGGTGTTGAGAGGACCTAGTGGTGATAGGTCGCACTCAGAACAAAAGAGGGGCCGGGAGGTGTTGAGAGAACTTGGTGGTTGTGAAATACAATAATTTTGAAATGTAGATCCTAAGGGATATATGAGTGAAGAAATGTGCACATACCACTGACCTCAGGCCTGGGTGGCATACCCCCCTCATACCCCCATATGTGCACACAACAGTAAGGGTGGTCCTATACCCTTGATTGTCCACTTCTGACCACAGGAGTGGCATATGACCTCCTCATCTACTATAAATGTACACACCAGGAAGGGTGGTCCTATATCCTGACTGTCCACCACTGATCCAGGACTGAGTGGCGTCTCCCTCACCCCTCCTGCCCACGCCTAAGGGGCAGTCCACCACCACTATTGATCCATGAAGGTGGTGACTGTAGGCATCCAAGAACTTATATAGCATAATTCATTGAACAAACGAAGGGCCAGCCTTCTCAATAGATTTATACAACCTGCCATTAGAATGTCCAAGACAACAACATACTACACATCCGACTTTTATAAGTGAAGAAATGGGCCATTTAATACAGGCCATTTGACCAAAGGCACCCTAGATGAGGTGGTTAGCCGGTCTGTTTACCTTATGTATTACAGACAAGGTGGGAAAGCCGAGATGTTTATGTCCCTGCCCTGATCAGAGCAGCATGGACGGAAGTGACATTTCATTGGTTGAAACAATGCAAATGAGCTGTTGACATCACATTTAGGGTGGGTTTGAAGGCCCTGGTCAGGGTTGCATTCTATACAGCCCATTTATTCACTAAAAAGCCTACTTGTATAACCATGTCAATAGGATGCTCCCCCTCACCAATGGTCACCCCTCTTATGCTGCCAATTTTCAGTTTCCCCATTGGTAGCCCCATAAATGGAGGAGTACTGTATTCCTGATACAACGCTCCTTAAATTCTGAAAACTGTTAAAGGGGTTGTTTCCCCAACTAATAATTTTTTTCATGGACAGAATGTACATCCTCTTCAACTTTGTGTTCTCTTTGGGTTGTAGAAGAATCACTCAGACTTCTCAGATCTTCAAGAACAGATGCCCATGTGTGTGCTGTAACTAGCCATTTCTTTACAGCTAGCACTGTAGGTTCCTGGGTGAAGCCAACCATACCCCTGGACATTTTGTACTGGTTTACTGTCTGCTCAGTGGTTTGGTCAATTGGGATTCTGGTGAATTTTCCATGACCTCTCTGTGATGTGAATTCTCCCCTTGCCATTTGACGATATGCATCAGGATGCCTTTCCTCTATTCATTTCTACCCAATACACTGGTAGGTATCTTGTATAGTGGTGCTTGTCATATGCAAAAACCCAGGGCAAAAATCTCCCTTATGTATAGGCAAGATGTAAAGCCAACCACCTGCTCGTGATGCATGGATGAAGCGCAGAAGAAGCAGGATCATCTTCATGTAGCTGATCCAGAATTCTTTGATTGGACCTTGGGGTACAGTGAGTTACCTTTGGTAGCGGTTGAATATAAAACCTTGAACTGAGGATGACTTGTGAGACAATCAAAACCACTTGAATCCAAACACTCCTTCAGCTTTGTGAGATCATTGGACATTTCTGTCAGATCTACAACATGGATGTCACTCCTGAGACAGAAATCCTACCAGGAGAGTCTGAAGTTTACCAAAAAAATTTATGGCTATAATTTATATTCCTTTTTAATCAACATGTTCTGCAATGAGATTTATTGATCATATACTGGAGTACCACCAGATAAAAAACTAACCTTGTGCAACTGGACAGCATGGTTGTAATGTCTTCCTTCAAGTACACCAGACACAGAGCCAGCAGCTAGAACTCCACTCTCAATGAGGAGATTGGTCAGCCCTGCGTCCCCAAATCTCTTGCCAATGACAGAAATGTGCAGGTAGTATGGAATGTGCTCATGCGAAGGACTACACAAACTACAAGACATTAATTTTGCTATAGAATCTGAATGGCTTTAGCATACAATGCTTGGTCAAAGACTATGGCACAGTCTCTATGACCCAACTCTTCTGCCATTGCAAGACTTCTTTTCAGTGTATTATACATAGCCTGAGGATCAGAAGGGGTTGCATGTCCAATGATACAGAAAGCTATTTCCTTAATTGAGCATGAGGCATTAAATGCTGTCAAAGTTGGAACAAAATGATAAGTAGATGAAGTAGAATCTTGTTTGTTGGCATCAATAGGGAATCTTGACATTAATCTCAGGCATCAGTTGTCCTTGCTGATTAAATGGCTATGGTCCTCGTTTCTGTTTTAAAGCATTTCCTTTTGCGAGTCTTCTGCAGATGGTGTTCTACCTCATCCATGGTCTGAACACCAGCATTTGGTTGAACAAATGTGTTGTTCTCTTACCATCAAAGGTCTCCCCTTGGGAATCAATGTTATCCCAGCCAATCACAGCAAATCACAGCAGGGACATTTGGTAGGCAAGCACTTGGTAGGTATTTCCCTTCTAGCTCACTCTGCAGATGCACTTCTGCTATAGCTGTTTCTATTTCCTCCAGCTGTGTGTAGGACACACTATGCTCACATTTATCAAACAGCCTCCTTAGATCCTGAAGTAGTTCTGATTTATATCAGATTTATCACTCGTTACAAATACAGTGTAAGAAACTTTTTCCTTCTAAGCATAACAACTTGATGATCAGATTTATCACTGGTTACAAATAGAGTGTAAGGAACATTTTCCTTCTAAGCATAACAACTTGATGTTTTACCTAGAAAAATGATCATGCTGTCATAGTACATAAAATGTGCAAGTTTGAAATCTTCTGTAAAGTTGTTATACTTATCTAACAAATTCCACCTAAATTGCACCCAAATGGATGCTGACAACATGATCCACATAATTATGGCCTTTTCTTGGTTGCTAAGCAGAGTAACAAATGGAACAAAGGAATCTTTTCCCAGAGTATTAATGGAATGTTTTCCTTCTTAGAATAACAACTTGATATTAAATTAACATATATTCAACATACATTCAAACCTCATAACTAGAAATGAATGGTCATTGGAAAAGGTAGATGTCATAAGTAAACTGCTGAACTCCCCCATTCATATAGTTGCTATGACAACTGTATCGTCATAGAAACCTCTTTCTTAAGTGAAAAGATGATCTTACATGAAGTTTTCATTATTAAAAGTGATGATAAGGAGGTGAAAGTTTAAAATATTTTGTACAGTTGTTAGGTATACAATGCATCAAAATCCACCAAAATTTGCCCCAAAATGGATACAGATGGCCATATTCACATGATGTCCTTTTCATGGTTGCTATGCAGAGTAACACATGGAACAAATGGAAGCTTTTTCTCAGAGTATCAATGGAATGTTTTCCTCCTTAGCGTAACTACTTGATATTAATTGAACATATATTCAACATACATTCAAACCTCACAACTAGAAATGAATGGTCATTGGAAAAGGTAGACTTCATAAGAAAACTGCTGAACTCTCCCATTCATATGGTTGCTATGACAACTGTATTGTCAAAGAATCTTCCTTCTTATATGAAAAAATTATCTTGAAAAAAGCTTTGATCATTAAAAATGATGATAAGGAGGTGAAAGTTTAAAATATTTTGTACAGTTATTTGGTATACAATGTATCAAAATCCATCAAAATGTGCCCCAAAATGGACACAGATGGCCATATGGATATGATGTCATTTTCACGGTTGCTATGCAGAGTAACAAATGGAACAAATGGATGCTCTGACCAATATATTAATGGAATGTTTTCCTTTTTAGCATAACAATCTGATGTTATGTCTTAAAAATTTAACTTTTAGTGATAATACATTCAGGTCTCATTTCTAAAAATGAAAGGTCATTAGTAAAGGGGGAAACCATAAGAAAACGGCTCAACTCCTGCGTTCATAAGGTTGCTATGGCAACTTGAGTGCCTTAGAAACTTCCTTCTTCTGTAAAAAAGTTTAATTGTATCAAGTCTTCATCAATAATGATGATAAGCAAGTGGAAGTTTGATATGTATTGTAGAATTGTTATGTAATTCTCCAAAAATCCACCAAATTTGCCCCAAAATGGACACAGATTGCTAAATTCACATGATGACATTTTCGTGGTTGCTAGGCAGAGTAACAAATGGAACAAATGGAAATTTTTGCCATGGATACAAAATGGGGACTCTTGTGCTTTCAATAAATGATAGTTTTATCACTCCTGTCCTAATTATTGTCATTATAACAAAAAGAACATAGGAAAAAGTAGTTAAAATGATGAAATTTTGAAATGTTTATGGTTGCCATGGCAACCATGTCACCATGACAACAAAAGTCATTCTCTTTTTTTATTCCCCACTCCATGGGCTTTCATTTGAGGTACAACAGTGCACACTTTTGCTCATGTATGAAAAATTATTTTGATATTTCTACTTTTTCACAATGTTACTTAAAATTCTGTGGTTGCTATGCGTTGCCATGGATACCAGCCAAATGTGCGTGTTGCGCAAATGCCAACACGTCAAAATGTAAACTTCAGGTTATGGGCTACGGTTTAAAACCACTTTTAGATCCTCCGTCTTTTTGGACGAAAAAAGTCATTTTTTGGATTTGGCTCCTGGACTATTAGTGATGACGGGGTCGACACGCCCTCTGACCCTAGCACCATACGTTACCAACATAGCCAACGAGTGCCCCTTATCTGTTAGGCCCTTTCAGAGAGCTGTGCTGCCTTGTTAGGCCTACGTACCTAATCTAGGGCCTGAATGTATGTTGATCTCACTTAGCTATAGTGGTCCATAGTGAGGTGCTGATAGTGCAATACTACTCATTGTAGAAAAATGATAGTCACATATTGATTACATTTCTTTTACCTAATAACTGAATTATTTTACATAGGGGTTAAATACATCTACTCCTCAAGCTTGTGGGGGTAAATCAGTCAGGTAATCAGCAGGTTTTATATTTTAGGCCAATGCAAATAGTCGACCGACTGGCCTGGCCAGTCAGCGAGGTATGCAGTTGAAGGGGCATAAACATGGCTAGAATTTCATTATCAGAGTCGAACCAAACACCTTTGCACTACTGGCTTTCAATCCTCTTCGTTGTCGTTACATACAATAAGGTTTGATATAATGGTTATGCACATGGTTTGTCCACTTCAATACCATTAATCGATCCATAGATTACCTCTGAGTATTCAACAAATTTATGCAATATCCACTTATACTACAGCTTGTTTTACAACCTTTACATGGTTTTGATTGCCAAATAGCCGAATTCTAGTCCTCCATGAGTGTGGATAAAACTAAATCGGTCCATACGGTTTGAAGAGTAGTTCGTCAATTCATCGGAATGTGTTGGGAAAATGTATGAAACTTGACTACAAAAGAAAATTACCTATTCATGATCATTGCAATCTAAGTATGCTTTTATCTCAGATGTATGTATTAACACCTCCTATGACAATTACTATAAGCTTCCGCTGCTTATCCTTATTGGGAAGCATTCACTCCGTGTCAAGCTCAGAAGAAAATGCTTTTCTCTATGTTACCTTCAAGACCAAAGCTAATAAAAACAAAAAAGACCAGCCTCAGCACCCCGACCTACCCCTTATTATCCAGCCCTGAAAGCCCACCCCATAATTCTGACGCATTCACCTTAAAGTGGGGTGGTAGGTTTGAGGCCTTTACCTGTGTTGTAACGGGTATGGGGGCTGGTCTCTAACATTAATTTCACAGGGACCTATCGACTCGTGTAATCAGTGTTTGTGGTCGGCTTGGTGAAGGGTGAAATGGGCACCCACAGAACTATGCATCACCCAGTGCTGAGTGCATGACTTCTGACAGATGGGGAGTGGGGCAGCCAGCCAGGGGATGAATATGGAACAGGGGCACGCCTGAAAGGTCCTATTAGCTACTGGGGTGATTAATTCATCTAGTATTTATTAGAACAGCGGTATTAATTTGACGTGTGTGGCCGAATTTGTTGCTTGATCTGTTTTTCTGTTTGGGTGTATCATCATGACGAGTCATGGTCAATTCCATAGCACCACCCTACTTTACTTCTTTGAACCTCATTGTCAGATATGGAAGCTTATGTTATCAACATAATTATTTCAATTTCCCCCAAACATTCTTAAAGGTTATAAATTGCTTCTCCACGCCCTGTCCCATGCATTTGTTGGCAATATTGATAGTATGTAAATGCCCCATATATACGCTCATTTCCATATACTACTCACAGTACGTTTAGGACTTGCCGTCTACCCTATTACAGTCGAATCCTCCGCCCTGGTTTTGTATCGTCTAAACGCAAATGGTATACCTGTTTATTGAACTTCAAAAATATTACCATAGCTATGTGCTACCTTCTTCGTGATGCACTCTACTCAACGTCTTTCTTTACCCCTTTTCAAGTTTGACCTAATTCTTTAAAGCACCCATATTCAATAACTACTACCTACTTTTTACCTCTATGTTCACACTACTAAATCTTACATTTTAAGCGTGTTTGCTCCTCCAGGGTTCCCTCCAGGGCAGTGTGGGAACTCCCAGGTGCACGGTCACGGATGGCTTGTCTTCTGATAGCTTAACGCGTGGCGACACGTGCCAACACAGAACCCAACGGACTTTTTTTTTTCACCTATTGCAGTTTTATCATTAGCGCTTTGAGACCTCCAGTGCCACACAAAAGTTTGACCCATAATCTATCTCTCAAGTGAAATAGTGTTTCAAATGTTTGTATGTTTTTTTTATTGTTGTGCTATAGTTAGGACGGTCGTCTAATGTGCACAATATGAAAATTAGACAACAGTCCTAACTAAATGTTCTTAAATAAGATAAATGTTAAATAAACTAAAAACTTAAATAAACAATTATGTCTTTGTCTTTCCACAGAAGAACATTTTATTATTTTGGAAATCATGGTACTCCCCATACGATACGACATCTATGTAAATATTGAGCAAGACACAAATATGGAATATGAAATTTAACCTAATAGGAAAGCATTTATGTAGCACAGATATGCCCCATTTGCTCCTATTTATATCACATTTAAATCAAACAAGTATAACGTATGAATTTCAAAAGATGGCCGGTACTAGGCAGTTCGTAATGAAATGTCTTCATGTAAAGGATTGATTAAAAAATGTGCCAAGTACCTGCAATCAGGTGTATCTGAAGATAAGACACTTAGTGATGTGGTTGGGAGTCTCAGCTGTTATCCTATCAGACATGGTTCATTATTATCACAATATTTACATTTCTTATCACGGCGTTCACCCTGTATCACAACTTCATACTTGTTATCAGAACATTCACACTTTGGCTTGTGTCGGTGTACTGAATGTTCCGCCCATCTACCGCCTTATCTTTATTTTGTAAGTGTGGATACTTTTGTAGAATAGTACTCCCATATTCACCATAATTATACAAATATATGCAAACTACTAGAATTAAATTATTATATGAATAAAAAATGTCAAGTGATAACAGAATGTCCAACTGTGTCAACATAGGAGTGAAACCTACACCAGTCCAGTAAAACATCCTAGAATAGAGGTAAAATCACATTTTAGATAATTGATAATGCCATTTCTTTTGAAAGGTGATTGATTCTATCTCACTCAAATCAGTCAGCCTTTCAGAAAGAGTAGCGGCGTCAGCTGACATCAGTTGAATTTATTTATTGAAAGTAACCGGTCAACGTTAATGTATCTAATGGTTACCATCTGTTACACGAATTGGAATAGTATTGTATCTACAGTCGGTAGGAAAATAGGATATAGACTTTTTTCATTAGTGTGGCGCCCTGCTAGCGGGATAGACCATGATCTCCCAAAATGTGTCTGCCACATGCACATCAAAGGTCAATTTATAATTTATATTAAATATTAAAGTAGTGATAACCTCTTTGAATCATACTCAACAATCGTTGTCAGTTAGGATTGATCAAAATGGTGATCACTTTCTAGTAATCACGTGACCACATCTGAAAAAACGTCTATACACCTTTCTCTTTTTAGCTCTCCCACTCATAGAACAGATTGAGTAACCATGTATGCTGTAACACTTTAGGAAATGATAGTAAATGCAACACAATTATAGCTATAGCTTTCTCCAAAAAGTGAACCCACTATTCCTCAAAATGACAATCATGGCGAAATCCTCCTAGATATTACACAAGATATACCTAAATACCTCGATATTCCCATTGAGTGTATAAGCAGTAAGGAAAATCACCATATTACATGCATCTTCCTTCTAGTAACAAACTCTTTGTTACTTATAGGCAGTAACAGTGTGACGTCACTTTGCTTGGTATCACACCAGGGGGTCCTTAAGGATGCTACACCCACCCTTCCTACCCCCCAACCGCCAGTGATTTGGGCTCCCCTGGCGACTGGTGAACAGTGATGGGTGGAGTGATCAGGAGAGGCAGGACAATTTGCGTCATGGGCTCTTATTCCACTATCCGATTTTACTCCCGATTTCGAAAATCGCAACACGAAGTATGCGCTGATCATAGCCATGTTATATATCTTAGAAAGCATTTTGAATTATCTTTCAAATGATATCTAACATGTAGGGGTTCTTGTAATATTTATAACAAAGACATAAAATTTGGCAATTCTTATTTGTCATGATCGCCTAGTGGAATACAGGCTTTGTTCCATTTGTGGTTAGTCCCCACCGCCAAAGACTTGGGGAGATGGTGGGGGTTTAGGGAGAGTGTGGTGGGTTAGGGAGAGGGGAAGGGATTGGGGAGATCAGGGCCTAGGGAGAGGCTAGACGTGTCTTGTGACGGGCGCCTATGGCTGGAGAGACCCGCCAATCAAGGCCTAGAGAGGGAGGTTTTTTTCCTTTTTTTCCTTTTCTTTTTTTATTGTTTTGCAGATTTTCTTTTATCTGTTCGCCTTTGTATTATCCTCTTTTGAGATTGCCTTTGTTTGTGTTATAATGGGGTTTCCTTTCGTCGTTTTTTTTGCAATGCTTTTTTTTCAGGTGGTGACAAGCAATATTGCCACTACTGTGATAAAATTACCACACCTAGCACTTTATTATGATTGACCTAACATTGTTTCTGTTTGAGAAAGGAAAGAGCATAACTAATAGGGCTATCCTTCTTAACCAGCTGTTAACATAATTATCGTTGGTCTTATTACATAGTTAGATTATATTATTACATGAACCTTACACGACGCCTGACGGAAGATAGTTATGAATTTATGCAACAATTTGTTCCAATATACCAACTAATTGAATTAGGTAAATAGGTACTATCTGCCATCAAAGGTCAAACATAACATAGATCAATATTGCAATTGAATCTACTTGGGTTGCACTAGGCAATATGTAACCCTACCATGACTAAATTGGCTGGAGAAAATAAGGATTTCCATCACCTAAGAGCCCCATAAATCCTTTCAGTCCCCAATTCCCATGAGTAGGTCTATCACCACTCACTGTAGCATTAATACGATCTCTCCTTATTTCCACATTATCTGTGCCTATTATTTTCCCCTACTTCCCCATCAATATCATTGTCTCCCTGGATACCTGAGATTGCAGTAAGCCTAGAAATCAACACCTATGCAGTGGAAGCTGCTATAAAAGGTCCCCATCCAAGGGTTTTCACCTCTACCTGGTAAATGGGAAATCCTGCAGGGTATTTTACTAATGGTGTGGACTTAGACAATAGTATGATACATCGCGTTCCCCTGGTCTATGTAGTAATTGGTAGCCGATCATACACTTTAACTATTTGCCTGCATAAAGTATAACAGTATTGTGTATGTCTACTTTCATTCACAGATCAATATCTGAAAGATTTGAGAAGTGGATTGGTTGGTTTTAATCATTTTGCTTGTTCTTGCCTTATTTCTATTTTTATATCTATAAATCAATCTAAAAACCAGTGGGAACATTGGAATTAATTGCAAAATACAATGTAATATTCTTGATAAACTCTTGATATTTCTTATTACTATTCCACTTAAATTGTATATACACTGCCATGTATCATCTGGAAGACCAGGGGGTTACCCTGAGGATGACTTTTTGAATAAATAAATCAAATATATATTAGACGGCCTTTCCGTTTTGTTAGCAATAAACAATAGCCGTATAAATTTCATATTCCTCCCCTGCTGATTTGGTAGAGCCAAGCGACAAATACTTGTAGTTTTGAAACAAATAATGTTTGCTTCCTGCATTTGTGAGCGTGAGAATAGATCCACAGCGGCTAAAGTGCAACTGACAGTGTTTGTGTCTGGGCTGCCGTTTTCGGATTTTCTTCTACGAGACGTTGTCTAAATGTCGTCTGCCAGAGAGAAATGGCGCGAAAGGCCTGCCCGGCAGCTTGCCATTGAGGAAAGTGTCAAATACAAGAGTAGTTCGTAGAGAAGATAGATGTTTGTCTCATTTGACTGATGTTTATACACAAGAAACGTGATACGAGGAATAATGGCACATTACACATTGTATTATTGTTTTATAATACATCCAGCGATGAATGTTTAGGGACTGCAATCCCAATCATATTGAATTGGTAGACACATGGCAGTAAATTCTTACACAGTCATGACAGTGTGGTGGTATTTACACTGTTACAAGACTGAACCACTGGCACGTAAAACAAGGACAGCAATACGAAGTTTCACCAGGGCGAACAAAGAGCTTTAGAATCTGATTTCTCGTGCCTAAATGTTCCCATTACACAAAGTAGAATAAATCTGTAGAAATAACCCTTTGGTCAGTTTAAGTTCGGATAATGGTCGTAGCCAACCTCTGCTCACGCGTTCCTTGGGGGCCCACGTACAGCCTAACATTTAGCTCAGCTCAGTAAAAGCCTCTTTCTGCAATCAGTTCTTAGGCCTGTATTCCACTAGACGATTCTGACTGCTGGCAATCTGGAAACTTATAACTTCCCCCAATAAAATGGCAAAATATCATGCATCCTATATCATTTGACAGAGAATAATAAACCTTTTCTAAAGGTATACAGCATGTCTATGATATAGCCCTCTTCCAACCTACGATTTCTGAAAATCGGGAGTAAAATCGGCTAGTGGAAAACAGCCTTAACCTATCTGATTACCCAGACGTGCAGTCTCCATGGAGCCCAACTCCACCACACGGAATGGGATGAAACTAGCCCTGAATAGTCTTCAACCTAGACACAGTTTCTTGTCACCACAAAACACTCAATTTCATTGATTTTCCGTAAGCCCTGTGGTTTTGTCTGGGAGATTATTTCTGGAACGCAAGACGGGGAATATTCTCTTTCATTGCATGCAGACGTGTCGTGTGCTATCTGCTGAGGTTGTAAGATGTGGTATGTAAATGTTAGTTTGGGAATTATTTGAGGTTCTTTGATTTTGTTTTATCTTTGCTTCTTAGAGACTTTCAGTGAATGTATCATAACATCCAAGTTTCAGACATAACAAACTTAGAGAAACCTTTTGAAAAAAGACACATGAAATGTATCGTCCTTATCACGGCAGAGCATGAAAGCCGTGGTAGTTTATTAGTATAGGCCTATAGATACAAAATAACACAATTTTGATGCATAATAATGAACATTATGGCCATACCTTTGCAGAGATGATCGAATTAAAGCGAGGAAATTTATTATTGTCAGAAAATATCATACTTTGCAGTCTTGCATCTTAGGCCCCCTCAGTATTCGATAGCGTGTGCAGTCAAAGAGTAGGAATACGTCATCCATAATACATAGTGTTGGTAAGGGTCCCCTAAGAGCAATCAATGGTTGATCATTTGCTGAGTTAGGGGTAGTGAGACTATATTTCACTAGGCGATCCTGACTCTCGGAAATTTGGTGACTTTTGATTTCTATATAAGATGTATAAGAGAAACCTATGCTTGCTACATACCATTTGAAACAGTCTGTAAAATGTTGTCTGATATTATGCAAATGTTTATGACTAACCTTTGTTATTAAGGCCGATTTTTCGAAATCGTGAGTAAATGTCGGCTAGTGGAATACAGACTATGACAGCAGCCTAGATCAATCATTCCCCTTGGATAGTGTAACCGAAATGTCATTTTTGACAGACCATTAATGAGATCTCTCAATCAAAGTGTAGAGTGGTCTGCTAATCCAATGTTCCAAGTTCTATTCTAGGCCCAATTTTGCACTGGGGTCAAGGTTATAAACAGGCATGTTTTATGCATCATTCTCTAGGCCTTAACCTATCTGATTCAATCCAACATGTTGGATCTGATTGGTTTGCATTATCGTTTGCAAAGGACATGGTAATGACAATCCAACATTCACACGTCGCTCATACCCCCGTCAGCCAGGGCGAATGGGCCTTTATTCACTGTAACCAGTAGTGGAACCAGCAGTGCCAAAGGGACCCTTTCAGTGATGTGGGCTGTGTGGATTTATGGCCATATCAGCAGGGCATTCGTCATCCACGTTCTTTTGCCTGGCAGTTCTAGGTGGAAGAAGTAGCAGGAAAAACTCGCCAACTGCCTGGAGGGCAGGCATCTTTATGGAGGGAACTGGTTAGGTTGTAATCATGCTGCTGGGGCTTTCATTACCATTTTAGTCCCATGGGATTGGGCTTGTATTTGTGAAACCAACAGGATAAAACCGGTTATTCATTCTGCTGTGACCCATACCAGCATGTTTACATAGATGTGATTAATGTTTGAAAATCGTTTGGTGTTATGATGCTACCAGGTTACTGCCTGGATATAGCGTGATTCTATTATCTGATTTATATAGTTAGAAGGAGTCTATAATTCAACTTGTCGTTATCAGCTTCAACCTGGATATGTTTGAAAGCATACCATCCTACTCTATAAATAATGTACACGCATGTTCGAATCATGTCTTGGAAAGCAACTAATGTAGACGATCTCACTAACACGGATAGTATATCTTCCGTGTTATACTTGCACACTATCTTAGATCAAGGTGCAACCTAGGAAATATGTCGACAAACCACTATAGGAATTTTCATTTATCATGTCATTATTTCTGGTTTAACTTAATGAAAAACTATTGTTGCCTATCTTTTTGTATCTTTATTTGCCTATTATTTTCAAGTTGGTTTGAAAATTGATTGATTAGTGATAGATAGCAAATACTTGTGTTTTTTCTATAGATTTCGGCAGGTCAGTAAATCACTATTATCATGCAGCGATCTTGACACGTCTTGTGTATTAGATTATGTTGCTTTAATTTAACCTACCACAGACGAAAACAATCAATATTGCGCAGCCTTCAACCGTATAGGACAAAAAAGAAGTAAAATGTGAGGCTGCAATGAAAGGTTTTGTTCCTGCACCATATTGTAATACTTAAAAAGCAGACAGGAATCCAGGGCGGTTCCGAAATCCCCAGACTCTTCAATGTTTTCTTATCCTAATGTTCTCTTCCTATCGATCACAATTATGTTTAATCCTCAAATCAGTAAAACCATTCAAGACCCCTATTTAAGCCACCAAAGTCAAACAAAAGATAGGGGAAACTTTCCATAAAAGTTATATTCAAGTAGTCTTTAATCAAATATTACGGTGATCACCTGGCATTTATATATAACAAATTTCCCAAAAGCTAGGTAATACAACAAAGTCAAAATACCTAATGCCATTCATGATAATTGTCTTAAGGGAGGTACAATCAAAATGAATTGTTAGAAGGTATGGGTATAATACCCTTAACTTAGCATGGTCCTCAATTTAATTTGTTGAGTCGTTAATACCTTCTGTCAGGAAATATGTTTAAACATTATTTTTCTTTAAAATGTTAGTAGTTTTCCCTGACGTGATCAGCCAGTTTGAAGAAATTACCAGATAAGGTTCTAAATTGTGCACCATCCTAAAAACTAAAACTAAACAGGTGCTGAGAAGTATGTTCGTCAACTTTAATGCTGCGAAGTATAATTAAAGGGCCTGTACCTAATACTAAATGTTCTACTGTGTTATCCGTCCTCTAAGGTTATTTAATATCCATAGCCGATTGTTAACTTCTTGCTGTATGTACCATCTCCTTTGACTGCAATCAGAAAAGATAGAAGTAATTACTTTTCCTAATTACTTTTCCTGTGCTAATTACTTACGGTTATTGTAGTTACATTGCACCCCAGACACCACAGCTTTGTGTGGCATTTATTAATAGTCCTCAGTGGATTAATGACATCATCATCTTATATTAATGACGCTTACCATGGGGGATGATCACAATCTAGTAGACCTAGAGCTGCTAGCCCAGCCAAGCTGCGACGTAACAGAAACGTTTTGCAACTATACTTTTTTAGTCAGTCTGGTACTTACTAAGATGGCACATAACAATTACATTATTTGTGGTTAGGTCGAAACCCCACCAAAATAGAATGTTATCAAAACAGTATTTTTTGTGAGGTTAGGATGAAACCAAAACAGAACATTATAAGAACATTCTGTTTAGGTTGAAAAACCTGACCAGAACATTATAATAACATCGTAGTGCAATGTCACAGCAGTACATTGCAGCAACGCTATTGGGAGCCATCAAAATAACATAACAAGAAGCATAACAGAACCAAACAGAACGTTGCTGCAACGTTATAATAACGTCACATGCTTGGCTGGGAACCTTGCAGATCTGCGATTCGTCTACGATGCTAATGCCATACCTCCCGCAGTTCGTATGTCGTGAGGTAGCTCTTCTCTTACCTGTATGTTTTATTTGAACAAGTATTTTCTTATGATCTTCAAAAAAAATGTTTCTATTCTTTATTAAAAAATAAATATGTTGCAATGTTGTTAAGTGGCAAAACTTTGTAAATTAAAACATTTAGACTGTTAGAAGCGAATGCATTTATTTGTTATAAATCAGTTAAGAATAGCTATAGAGAATGTGCAAACTAGGCCCTCATATGAATTATGATTTAAAAAATATCCCTTTTGGTGGCCTCCATTCCTGAACACATCAATGTAAAGAGCAACTCATTCAAATCTCGAGTAACTCGCGACATCCAGTCATCTAAAGAGCAGAACCCACCCACTTCAAACTCGCTATTAACTCAGAAACTCTCCGATAAGACTGATTAGAAAACAAAATAATCCACTTGCCGGAATTTTCAATAGACTGCCTTGCTGACTTTTCCCGATTACGCTCCGTTCGTTCGCTTCCCACTAATTGAGATTAGCTTCTGATGATTTCCATTTTCATTTTTACCAAATCGAACATGGGGGGTTATTGTTCCCTAGTTTTTGAGGCTGGAGATTGCCAAATGAGCGTGGCTTGAGATTTAACAGCGTCACAGTCATGCTCCTCAATGAAGCCTATAGGTTTTGGTGGGGTGAGAAGAATTAGGAGATGAACTTGAATAGAGATATTTGATAGACGTGTTCCTTTGGTATCTGAATAAAGAATACAAGTGATCAGCTTTTAAATATAGGGGCCTAACGTATCTTTTACCTCAGCAATTATAATCAGCACAAATAGTTCAAAATCAACGTATGATATCGAGATACCTTGTGGCTGCTAACACTTACTTTAAATTTAGTAGTATTAATGTGTATCATATAATGATAATATTAGTAACATGATAATACTTTATTCCTGCGTGAAAATGTCCGGGTATGCACTATGCATATGGTCCGATAGATTATTGAAGAGGGTGTACGATGCATCATTATGGAAAGTATGCATTTCTTCCTCACATGATCTAGTCAGCCCAAAACAAGGGCAAAGAAGGATAACTATCTGATTTATTTCAAGTTTTAGTAAGACTACCTAACAAACGTTGAACTAATGCGATTACCAACTCAACGTGAATGAAATTATTTCCCACAAGAACTTTAATGAACTCTCAAACAAGGACTTTTTAATGCATAACAAGATTATTCTACTTTTCTTATGTTATGAATCAATGTGGAGGATGCTGCAATCAATCAATTTTTGTTTTCTTAAATCACATTTAAAATGGAGTAAAAAGCCCTGTTTGGCACCGGAACCCACAAGCCCTCTTTTGTCAAAGACCTTCTTTGGTAACCTGAAAAAATCAATGCCACCATTCAGCTGAGACTGGCGGGGTTTTGACATATTTTTTTGTAATTTCGAATGAATTGCATTTAACTCGTCATTGATTTTGTTTCACCCAGAAATAAAGAGCTTTAAATCTCAAATTACAATTCCTACTTTTATCATTATACCGTATTCAAAAGAAAACTGTGTATTTGCCTATATTCAAAGTACTATTCGATTAATATTCTAAAAGGAATACCCTACACCACAAAAATGTCATTTGTCTTTCGAATACTTCCGCCTAAGATGTCAAACGTTTTCTGATCTAAAAAAATATTTTTCAAACAGAAACACAGTCCCATTATATTAGAAAAACTGTTGTGCTTGCATGTTTTGTGTTTCTGTGTTGTACTAGAAATGTAAATCGCAATGCAGTTTATCATAATGTTGTTTTATAGTTGTTACACCTGACTCTTAGAGGAACTATTTACCTTCCTGGAGCTGCAAACCCTGCACGGTAAACACCCATGTGTAACCTTTGACTTAGTTTAAAAGTTACAGGCAAATGCCTCATGGGGGTATGTGAAACACGAGTCCTGAGCTTTCAGTTTTTGCAATAGTATTCAAATTTCAGTCTCTGCCCTTTGACAGTGATGTCTACAGAGAATCATTTGTTTCAGTCAGGTTAAATAAAGTACGGTCAGGTAAACGAGTACTAGAACTTGTTTTCAGCTTGAGTACAATGCCTGCTAAAAGCAAAACTAAAACCAACTAAACAGGTGGAGTTCTTTCAATGTATCAAATGCATTTTGCAGTGTCAGCAGAGCCGTTTTTTCTCTTACATTCCATTGAGATGCATTTAAATGCTAATCCACTTAGTCTTTCGTCTGGGTGAGTGAGTCTGCATTCTTGTATATATGGAAAAGGTATTGCGATTTAAAATTTACAAAAAAAAGTATGCCATTGTAATCCATAAAAGCACAAGTGCTCGAAGATGCTCATAGTTGATAAAGACCTATAAAGTAATAAACCATTCAAAAGTAACATTTTAACCGACAAAGATGGGAATTACTAATATGACACATGTTGCTCTGTCAGTTAAAAAGATTCTATGGGCAAATATGAACGAAACAGATTAATTTCAGAATATTTATGTTCTGATAATAATTGTGTCAGAAAACAACTGAGAAACAGAGGTATATATGCGACTACATAAATGCTTGACTACAATACTTTCAGTCCCAGGGTAGCACCTATTATACCCGAGTTATATACCAGTTATACACGTGTTATACACGTGAATACCCTTCCTTTGTAGTGCACTGTTTGCCTCATCTCAAATCCTTCCAGCCGCAGCGTGTTGTCTCGTATAAAAGATAAACAACCCTCTATCTATCACTGTCACACCCTCTCCCTGCCTGATAGTCAGTGGTTTGTTTCTCTGTTCACATTATACCGGCCCAGCAGTGCAGTAAAACACGCCTAATTAGTGTAATTGTCCCGAATGTCATTAATTTTTCAGAGATGATACTCTCACTGGGACCTCCTGTGGGAAGGCTGGTTGATTGATACCCCGTGTAATGTTGTATCATTACCATTACATTTATGTTGTATCACTGCCATTCTGCCCGTGTTTTATTCAACAATTACCCTCTGAGAAAGTTGTACCGAAGGCGGATTGAGAATGAATAGTTTGCCATGGTATATATTTGTCACATATCTAGAAGATAAAATTATTTTTTTGGTACAAAACAATGTGCACTTATTTATTCATTATATTACAAAGTAATGATAATACTTTGTAATATCATTATATAGTCATCTAGATCTGTACGCTTAAATGAATCATTAACGCTACAAGATACGGTGGGATTTTTTTATTTTATAACTGCTGTTCCTTACAGAGGTTTTGTTTTTTTGCAACTTCTATATCCATTTTCCATGAAGCAAATGGGTAAATTGGATATTCTCTTCACCCCCTTAGCATGAGGTATATGCAACAGATTTCTACAGGTACGTATTCAGTTTCGTCCAATGCAATCGCAATAATGCATAACACCTCTCCAGACTGATATAAACGTAATATACGTATATATGTAAGACAGAATTTCGAGGGCATTTATTGACGTTGTAATGTAAGGAAGTATTATGTAAAACCTGAAAGTTCACGAGCTCATTACTAAATCATAACTCACCTGCCAGGATGATATTTACATCACAACGTAATTCTCTTAACATGGACTTTTTCTTAACTAAAGAATAAATTCCTCTACCTGATTTTACTCACTATTTTAAAGATCGTCAGTATGAATGTGGACGACTGGTAGGCTTGCTATATATTATTCGGAAAGATTTAAATTCCCTTTTGAATGGTGTGCAGCGTGAGTGTGTTTCTGTTATATTCCCAATGAAAACATAAAGAATAACAATTTCTGGATTGTCAAAATCGCCTGGTTGAATACAGACTTAATCCACCAATTTACCAGGTAGATTCTGCCTGGCTGGTATGCATAATCTGTTACCATATCTGGATTCATAAAGCCTCATTAGCATGATGGCCATGTAATCAGAGCAACATGAAAAGAGCTCATTATGAAGCCAATGAGTAAAAATATGCCTAATCGCTGAAGCAGAGTAATTGCCAGTGTTATGCATTTCAAGAGCCGGTGTTTTGAGACCAGTGTGTTTGATCAATGGCTGTTAGATGGTAGTTGGAGGATTTGGCTTTGGGGTAGACTAGATATGATGTGGCCTGTGTTATTGGCTAGATGTAAATCCACCGACTAAAGTGACCAGTGATGTTTTTCGTGGATTAATCATTGAAAATCGATATAAAGGGCCGGAAAGATTCTTCTTTCTTATAAATACTTAGCAGTCTCAGATCAGCCTAATCCTTATTGGAAAATCTTAATTCAGAACCTGGCTGGCTCGTCAAGTACACAAACATTCAGGCTCCCATACAATAATATACACACTTTTTTTAACATTCAAGTCTTTCAAGAGGGATACATCTCTCGTCCACCCTTCTCCTGTATAATTATTGTATAGACGAGCAGCCGAGGAGGAGGTACTTTTGGTGCAATAAGGAGGGCCGATACTAAGCTAGGTTGAAGTCATGGGCTACAGGTCATTGAAATATATTGCCTTATAAGTACAGTGATTTATAATCTTTCTTTTGATAAATGTTTAAGGTAGCAAGATTCTGACCCATGCACAGTGGTTGTTGGAGTGGGAATGACTAGTACAAAAGACATACACGTTCAATCAATGAATCTTTTGCCTAATAATTGGGTTATTTACACCAATATGCTAGTGTAACCAGTTTGTAATTTCAAACAGAAACATTAAAAGGTCATTGCATGTTACGCATAAACTGAGCAACTGTTTTGTGATGAAAGTAATACTAAAACCTATTCTTCATTAGGGCTCTTTGATCAGCAAAAGTACATTACCTTTCCTAACTGAAGGGAAGCTATAGACTATTATCATTATTTTGCTATCTCTGAACATAGACATTGTAGTACCTGTACTGATTTGTGTGGACTTTAACAAGAACACCGCCTTGGCGAAGTATGCCACTAAAAATGATTTTAAAAATTAAAAAGAAAACCTTTACCAGGGCGGAAGAGGTCAACCTACTAGTTCCTTAACCCTGTGAATGACGGAACACTTTAAACCTCTCTTGAATCGGCCAGCCAGATGCTCCAAGTTCTTAGTGATCTACTTGACCTTTTCTACCTAGGATCAAATTGCAGGTCTTAAGCATTAGTTGGATTGCCAGATACAAGGGGACCGGTGTTTTTCTTAGATACCCTGAGGCCCATGGG
The DNA here is from genome assembly GCA_936440205.1 of Lepidonotus clava. NCBI lineage: Eukaryota > Metazoa > Annelida > Polychaeta > Phyllodocida > Polynoidae > Lepidonotus > Lepidonotus clava. The sequence goes on from OW387147.1 coordinate 21,293,357, forward strand.
TCGAGGTCTACCATTATCCCATTAGGGGAGCTCTGAATAAGGTAAAATGGCACGAAACAAGCACTTTTGAGCCTCAAAAAGTGGATTGCTTACGGCACGCGCCGGATGGGTTTTACCATCATTTAATGTAACGGACATTCGGCATGTTCCACTAGATCATTAAGGCTTTGGTTGTTATCGAAAGGCTGAAATTTTAAAAGGCATAACTCTTGTGTAAATTAAACAGCTTCTTGAATGATTTATCGATATTCTGTTTGCACTTATTCTCATGTCGTATGGCCGGCACAGTCATTATATAAATGGCTTTGGTAAGTTTTCAATTGAAAAGTATTTTAAACATAGCACTTGCAATGATATCATGAATCAAGCCAAAACATGCAATACTAAGGGAAAATAAAAGAATATCAAAAAGGTCCTAAATACATCTTCTTTTTAGGTATGTATGCATACATTTGTAATACAAACTGTTTCAACACCAAAATCTACCTAAAAGTAACCTACAAACCCTCGATCTCATCCCTCTCAATTTACAGCTTTTATCTATAGATGCCAGTAAGAGAATCTCATAGGAATCCCCCCTACACCAGTAGTAAACAGTGCTACATCGTAAACCCGACCCCTCCCTGGCCCATTAGGCAAATGCCTGTAGGAGTGGTACAGGATGGTCTTCAGCACCCCTCCAGAGGCCCCTCTTTAAAGAGGCCAAGGTGGGCAGGCACCGCCACCACAGACGTCGGCCTAATGGTCGCGGCCTATCGTTAGTTTTAATGGAGGAACTATAGCGAGCTAAATAGGGGCAGTCCTGCCGAAAGACCTGGCCACTCTGGCCATAATTGCAGGTAGGAATAGGCATTACAGCCAGCGTCTGAGCAGTTTGAAGACGTGGCACGACAGCTTTAAGAGAAAATTGCATTAGATTGTCCTCGGTATTATCGGCTATAAACGGTCTAGGGATTCGTGATGGAGGAAGTTGAGCTGCATCATCAAGGGTTTCATTAGTATTCAACTAGCTATTAGATCAACAAAACCATAAATACAAGAAAACCCATGACACAAAGAATTCAGATTACGCCTTCCAGATGAGATATATACTAAGAGCGATGGCAGTCCATCCCCTGTCATCATAAAGGGGGAAAGACAATGCAAATGGCACGAACTTTCTAAAGTACCCATAAATCCTGAATGTGATAAAACCAATTATGTCATAAACCTTCTTTTATGACTATCAAGTCTTTCTTTTTCTTCAGATTTTTTCCGTTTTCACTTCTTGAAAGTCAGAACATGGCTACTTTATACTAGATAATTTTTTTTGGAACAGCTCCTGCAATTGAGGTACCAGGGCCCAGCCATTAGAGAGCATGGGGAGAAGGTACAACATGAGCTCTTATGTACTACTGGCTGCATACATGTGCATGATTGGGAGGTGCTTTAAAGAGGTGTTAATTGGTGAATCAGGCATTGGCAGTCATGGGAGCATCTCATGCCAGTTGGCTGAGTTAATTATGGAAGACTTGACTCTCTGCCTGAGCTGCTCTACACCCCAGCCTCTAGAGCTGGGCCCCAGAGGGCACCTCGGTCGTCGCGAGCAGCTCAGGTATCCATCTTTGTTACCAGGCAACTATCCATCATCCTCTGTTATTGTCACCATGGTAACAAAGCAAGAAGAAACTCTGTGGAAATTAGTGAGCGTTTTCAGAGCCCTGCGGTCCGAATGAACAGGCTTCAAATCATAGCCTTAAGGCCACTTCTGAGTTCCTTACAAGAGCCTGAATCCTGCTTAACTGGTCTACAGGCGTGACTTTTTAATGGTTATTATAGGGGAGGCCTATATGTGAAATATTTTATGACACCCCTGGCAGGCAAGCCCAAGTTCAAATGAATAATTGGAAAGCTGTGATATGAGAACTGATGTCATATACATGATTGCTATACAATTTCCTCTCATTACATTGGAGGCGTTGCAACTTGATTTGTTGCTTGGCTTCAATATTTGATACGGCTGCAATATATTCTCATCTACACCCGAAGGGAAAAAGACTTTTGATTGATAAGGACTGGCGTTGAGAGGTCAGACAGGAAACAATAGAGCTGCACTGCTCTAAACAAACACTTCACTGATGTAATCCTACACTAGATGTGAGGAATTTAATCTCCTTATCTTAAGAAAAATAAAGCCCTAAGCTCCTCTCAGGGAATTAATTCTAAGACTACCTATATTGAGATAAGAGCCAGTTAGACAATAACAACATAGAAATAACCTAATCATGACATTGAATCTTGTTAAGAATATATTTTTCTTGCTATAAAGCAGAGTCTTTTTAAGCCCACTGAGATACGTGAGATTAAATGTTATACAATTATGTTTACAAATGAACTATTCAAATTGTAATGGAAACTGAGAAACGAGAAAGAGACATAAGCATTATCTATATGCTGGCACTTAAGGATGCTTATTGCGTTGACTTTTGCCACTTGTTTTAAGAGTTTGAGGGCGTCTTATAGTGATCTACAGGCCTATAGATAACAAAGGTATACCGATACTATTGTATTATTGACCTATATGGCTTGAATTAAGAGAACTATTGATGTTCCTGAGAATAACATAAATAAATAGAAGCATGACCTTTATCAATCAACAGAGTATACAACCTAGATCTTACTCATTGAAATTGCTTATCGAATATGCAAAGGTGTTAAAGATGATATCATAGGTACCAAAGATGCATATCAACCTGCCACTATGACCTAAAACTGATCATAGATAGGCCTATGTAAACCTGTTTTCACAGTTGGTGCAAGCATTACCAATTTCAAAAGCCACAAGCCAAGCGTGGAAAATCTGATGCCATTCTGTGCAGTTGGTGAAAGTATACAATAATGTGTGGGAGAATAGCCACCGGTGGCACCCAACGTTAGCTGGTTGAGATGTCAGTCAATACGCCTGATGGACTATTATGTAACAAAGTGCTTAATGGTCAACCATAGGAATAATGACAGCGTAACAGGGACGTGTCTAGGGGTCTATTACTGTATATTCAATGAGGCTTATTCGCAAGGTTATCCTTGATGAAGTTTAACTAAGTTATTGTTAACCATAATGATGAATAAGGTTATTCAATAATGTAGTTGGTTAGTATTTTAGGGTTTTGCTATGAGATATTTATTGTACCTCTATTTGCTAGGATATATTGCAGGAAATATTGGTAATCCAAATTTATTATCTAGCTATATTGCATCTACGTGTCTCTAAATTCGAATAAAGTAATCATTTTGACAAAGAAATCTGAATGCAACATGGCTATGCGTTTAGCTTTTGATAAAGACGTATCAGAATTGATCTTTCTAATGCATACGACCGACAAGAGTTTCAAAAATAACAAACTCATTCTGTTAGAATACCGGACCATAATTATGATGTACTTTGCTAAACTATATCAATATGTAATTACTAGATTAAGGAAGAACAACTAAAAAGGCTAAAAGTAGTGTCTCACAGCATGGTCTGTATATACATCAAGGTCAAATCGAATCCTAAAATAGCCCGAATCATGACGTCAATCCCCCTATATATATAGTGCTCCTCTCTCGTGACAGGCGCGACATAGTGTATTCAACTGAAAGCCAACGAACAAACAGTACATCTAATACATGCATTGGCTGCAGGGTGTACGTTGGGCCAACTATGAGAGCAAAACGCACACATCAAAGGCTTAGCCTCAAACCATGTCCCTCAGTCCCTTTGAGTGGATGCAAAGGCCACGTTCTGACAACAGGAGAGAGTAGGTCTAAATCGGAGAGGTTCCCATGTAATCTTTTTCACTGAATTTACTATGTATACTATATTAGAATGGTGCCTTAGGGCTAATACCCAAAAATGAAGATTGAAATTACATGCTATTAGATAACTTAATTTTAAAGCTGTCAGGTATATCTAACACGACAGCTTTAGGGAATTGTGTGTTGATTCTAGTCATTTGACGTACATAAGATAATATGTTTCCACTCATTGTTCGACATTATGTTATGTTCACACAATTATCAGAGAGTATGCTGCCGTATGTTTTCAGGCATAGTATCTATCAGTTAGTATGTTGCCACTTATTGTGGAATTTAATGTTATATTCACAATTACCAGATAGTATGCTTCCACTTGAAATAGTATCTATTATAATTATGATGCCACATACTAGTATATGATTTGTGATCACAAAATTATATCAGATAGTTTTTCTTCACACTAACTGAATGACAAACAATGTTCGTGAATCATTTATGATTCTTCTTGGGTCTACAGTACTAGTATAGGTCCATAAAATACCTTAATTCTGGTAATGTTTTTAAAATGCACAACATTTAATATAACTTCCGGATTTTAATTACCTGCTAATGGTACATTTTGTGTTAGATGCTATAATCAAAGCACAATGCGTTACACAATCTTAATCACGGAAGAAGACGTTTATTAAGAGTATTTTGTAATTAAGCTGTTGATGGATCCTTCTTTTCATTATCTGTAAACTGTAAGTAATATTACCTTGCCTGCATGGCTTCCTCCCCCGCCCACCCATCCACCAGTCCATAAACGTGTCAGCATGTGGATGTTATCCGAGAAAGCAGGGAGGATAATGTGACAGGGGCATTAAGATAGTCAATTTATGAGCCTGCCGTTGTTAGTGATAATGATAAAGCAACTGAGCGGCATCCATTGCTTTGAATTTTGCACAAAAGCCATACAAAGACAGCTTTCAGAAAAATAATTGCCTGAAGGCGCTCCTTGTGTGAATTAACCGCCTGTTCACCCCCTGCTAGATCAATTCTACCTATCAACCAGTAGTTCATGCTGCACTGCGATTAAATGTGATGGAATTAAGCTGCCATTCTTCACAGTTATGAATAGGATTAAGGGGGGACTTTTTAATGGGCGGCAGGCAGGCAACTTGTCTTGGGAGAAGCCTCCAAAATACGTGCAGCACTGTCGGCATGTGGATTACAATGTCGACGATTTTTAGCCTACATGGCATGTCTGAGGGCTGATTGGAACATTAACCATGCTCTTCCTGCCTTCAACTTCGTGCTGTCCACAACCCTGCCTGATGGGCTGTTTTTTCAGGCACCCACACCGGGCTAGCACAAATTAATTCATCATAAACCAGGTCACCTGAGATACACAACTGGTGTTTTTGTGCGACAACCACCGACATGGTTTTAATGAAATTTTTCTGTGACACAAATTACTAAAGAAAAAGTGCGCCCTCTGCTCAACAGGAGTCATGGCCGAAATGACAACATGAGCTTTATATGAAGTATTGTATTGCGAGAGTGTACGCTGCACGAAGAGCAAGAGCTATAAATATAGCATGGGGTGAGTGGCTGAGACTAGCCTTATAAAGGAGATGTTGATTCAGGCCCCACTTCCCTCACATTATGTTCTATGGAAGTATTCAATCCCCACTTCCCCCACAATATATTTTGTGGAATATTCAGCCCCTACTTCCCCCATATTGTATTCTGTAGAAGTATTAAGTCCCCACTTCCCCCACATTATGTATTATGGAAGTATTAAGTCCCCACTCATCAACATTCTGTCATATGAAAGCATTCATTTCCTGCTCCCCCCACAATATGTTCTGTAGAGGAATTCAGCCCCCACTCATTCAAATTGTGTTCTGTTGAAGCATTCATCCCCCACTTTCCCCACATTATGTTCCCTGAAAGTATCAGCCCCCACTTCCCCCACATTATATACTGTGCAAGTATTCAATCACAGCATCCCCCACATTATGTTCTGTGCAAGCATTCAGCCCTCAGGCGTTCACATTAGTTTCTGCAAACGCATTCAACCCCCACTTCACGTCCCCACATCAAGTTCTGTGGAAACAGTCAACCTTCACTCATCCACATTATGTTCTGTGGAAGCATCCTGTCCCCACTCAACTACATTATATTATGTAGAAGCATCCTGTCCCCATTCAACTACATTATGTTATGTGGAAGCATCCTGTCCCCACTCCCCCACATTATATTATGTAGAAGCATCCTGTCCCCATTCAACTACATTATGTTATGTGGAAGCATCCTGTCCCCACTCCCCCACAATATATTATGTAAAAGCATCCTGTCCCAATTCAACTACATTATGTTATGTGGAAGTATCCTGTCCCCACTCCCCCACATTATATTATGTAGAAGCATCCTGTCCCCATTCAACTACATTATGTTATGTGGAAGCATCCTGTCCCCACTCCCCCACATTATATTATGTAGAAGCATCCTGTCCCCATTCAACTACATTATGTTATGTGGAAGCATCCAGTCCCCACTCCCCCACATTATATTATGTAAAAGCATCCTGTCCCCATTCAACTACATTATGTTATGTGGAAGCATCCTGTCCCCACTCCCCCACATTATATTATGTGGAAGCATCCTATCCCCATTCAACTACATTATGTTATGTGGAAGCATCCAGTCCCCACTCCCCCATAATAATTACTGAGGAAAGATTCAGCCCCCAGTGTTCTACATTGTGTCCTCTGGCAGCATTCCTTTGGTAAGCAGAAGCACGTTAGCAAGCTATATTATAACAAAAAGCAATCTGCTTTGAGGCTTGTGAGTCTGTGCTACAAAGGCAAGGTACACAGCAACATCGCAGATGTTATATCCATGACCAATATACGTCACTCAGCTGTTGACATAGATTGACGTCCATACATTTAATGATAGGCATTTATCCAATACTCCAATGACACTATTCTCTGTAATTAGGCATAATGTTCAATGCATTAAGCTTTAACTAGTATTAACAGGAGAACTAGTATTAACAGGAGATTAAAGGCATAAATATTATTATATAATGTTGTATAACCTCAAGCCTCAAATTTGATAGATTGCAGCCATACATTATTACTGAGTAATGTGTGAAATGGTATACATAGTCGTCTATATTTCTAAAGTGTGAAGCTCTATAGACTTGCTGACACACGTGTTATTGATTCAAGAGACGCTCTAGAGCTCTGAATTAAGCTTCCAATTGACACATCCCCCAAGCAATCTATATTAGCACTTGATAAAAACAACATATTTCCTGTGAGTGATAAGGGCGAATACCTGTGCCATTGACGTACATCTAAGTAGATAAAGTACCGACATTATTAATTCTTCAACATACTTATACTCTGTGAAAAATAACCCTACCCTCCTCAGAGGGTCTGTTTTCAATAGCTTCCTCTGATCGATACATACATTGGAATGACTGGAAATTAAGTCAATGGGTAGCTCTTCTTCCATGTGGACAGCTGAACGTTTTATATGCCATGAAAATACATAGGCTTTTCGGGGTCAGAACACCCTTCTCTCCATTTCATTTCCCGTTCCTTTCATTGATATTTCGGTCCGTACTTCAAATGATGGGGTAGCGTATGAGAGTGAATTCTAAGTGTTCCAATACATATTGTCGTATCTATTGAAATATACATTTCCCTCGGCCAGGAGTAAAGGTTAAACAATTAAGGGTATAGGTGATGTACAGGTAGGAGTTTACCCTGGAGGACTTACCTGAGAGGGTAAAGGAGTTGCTGCTGACCGTGGAGATGACGTCGGCGTTGAGGTCACCCTCCTCCCGGCCGGGAGACTGCGCCATGCTTAGGGGGTAGAGGGCACAGGAGGAAAAGGACACTGGAGGAGATTTCAAATGAGAGGGGGTGATTTCCAGACCCCTACCGAGCAATGCCTCTCCTTTTGTTGTTGTTGTTGTTGTTGTTGTTGTTGTTGTTGTTGTTGTTGTTGTTGTTGTTGTTGTTGTTGCTGCTGCTGTTGTTGTTGTTGCTGTTGTTGTTGCTGCTGTTGTTGTTGTTGTTTCAGATGCTGCTCCTCCAGTAATCCTCCTGTTGCTCCTGCTGGTCACAGAGTACTCCTGGGTTCTGGCAGATCCTCCTGTAGGGTTATCCGGGCTGTGGCCGCCTGACTTGCCGGCTTAGGACTGGCTGACCGCCGCGCGCTCCCCGTTTCAGCCGAGCGTAAAGAGAGACCCGCTCCCGCCAATTAAAACAGCCGAGGAGGCCAGCTCAATGCATCAATCCTCACTGGAGAGATCCCTTCCTCCTGGGTCCCTCTGGGGTCATCTGTAATACCTTTAGGCCTAGCTAGCACAGGGCGGGGATTCCTCCTGTGAGCAGTTGTGAGCAGGTGTGTGTTGGGGTGAGCTGCTCACGTTAGTGTGTTGGGGGAGAGTTGCTCGCTTGGCGTCCTCCTGCGGTCCGCTCCTTACCGACTCGTCCCGCGCACTGCGTCCCTTCCCTCTCCTACTCCTCCAGTCCCCCCTCCTGCCTCTCCCACCTCCCCGCACGCGCGCTATTCTCCCCTATATTAGGACATGCCCACTGTAAACTGTCTAATTCAGTTACACTCTCAGCAATGAATATAATACAACAGTGTTTTTGAAAACCCAAAACATCCAGGACATGTCCGACGGTTTTAGTGCAATGCCCCACAGATAGGTAGAAAACGTTGGACATGATTATAAGATTAATTGTCCGAGAAAAAGAACTGAAAATATGGTAAATGATAACTATGAAGAAAATGTCTGACAACATTTAGCAGATAGTCCGACGGCAGGCAAATAAAAGACGGACACAATGTCCGGCACTTGGAAAGGTATTTCATAAACAACAAAATATCAGATAGGCCTTATATTTTTGAACTTGCATTGTATTCTATGTTTGTGAATTATTGTGGCTCTTGGGATGAGTACAGGACAGGAAAAGAATGACGTTTGCCATTGTGTTGGTGTTATTTCTCATCATCAATGACGCTTCGAATATTCTTTACTACAAATGATTTTCCAATATTTGGATTGTGTACTTTGGGACCAGTGACCATATCTTCGTAACTGATTAGGCTAATCACGTACATTTCTTATTGGGGTCTCATATCTTGAGATTCTATGGTTTACAAAAAGTAGTAATTTCGTTTCAAAATGACCTATGTGGGGTATCACTGAGTGTCTATACTTTCTGATTACTGATGATAGCACCGGAATCAAAATTTGTCTGATCACCCTGATTAGTTACGGAAATATGGTCCCTGGAGTGAATATCATATTGTTGTGTCAAGCAAAAATTAAATCAAACGAAAAATGGTGATGTAATTTTTCCAAAGAATAGAAAGCAGTTGTTGCACAGTCGGTACTTTTTAGGTTTTTTCCTTACTATCAAGTACCTCCGGTAAGGGAATTAATAAAAAGAAAAAAGAAAAAAGAAGCGAACTGAAAATTTCCTGACAAAGTAAACAAATTAATACCAACAGGCCCCTAATGTTCCAAAAGCTTCTTTTTGTAACTGCCTCAGTGTGGCGTTACCATTCATGACTTTACCAATAACATCGCCAGAATATATATAAGTATATGTTCCAATGTCACAAGACATCACTGGGTTTAGGGGTGGAGCCTCTAACCTTCGCAACCTACCCACGATACCTTGGTTTTAAGTTAAAGCTATATTCAACATATTGAATTTGTTCTCTTGCGATGTTAGAGGGAATCACTAGACCTATATCACTTCCATGCAACTCTGACACCGCTTTCGCAACGAAATTGCTGGGAAATTATCGTGAAATGGGGTGCTGCCGATTTGATATGGTAGTACATAGTCTGCCCAACCAGAATTTTAAAGGATACACATTATCATTCTAATAGAGATTGCAGACCAACGGTTATTATTACAACTTTCGTCCACGTTTTTGGAGAGAGAAAATAGGGAACGTTTTCTGTACAAATGTTTGTCAGTTGGGAAAACAAGGATGGCTTTTCCCAATGGTTCTTGGAAAAGGGTTACATGTATATCATCGAAAGTCCGCATTTTCCGGGAAAAGGGGGGTATTCATTATAAGAAGACAGTGGAAGGGGGCCATTCTCCATTTTGAAGACCCACGATTATAAATAGTACATACCGAGGAGGCACAAAACGAAAGTTATGGCCCTGATTTGCACATACCATCAAGGGCTTAGGCACAAGACACAGGTGCATGCAATCTAAAACAATAACCATTGTCTGTACTTGATTTATCAATTGCACAGAAAATGTTGAAAATGTTTACTAACAACACACAAAATTGCATTAATATTTAATGATAACCATTATTGCCATCCAGGGCAATAACAGATCTTTTATTCACCGATTTCCTAGAGGGCAGGACAATGGTGAGGTATAGGGGCTGGAATCATGATATAGATCAAATGTCCTTGCTTTCTACTTGAGTGGTAGATCTAGAATCGGTTGTCGGTAAAAGATTGCAAGGAAATCTTTACCAACTTGTTGGTAAACTCATTCGCTGCTGTCTGCAATGATAATAATGTCGCAGTTTGCAATAGCTCATTGGCAACATTTCACAAGGATATTTTCGCATCTACAGAGGAATACAATTATTATAAAACCTTTAAGCTTTTGTTTCCATTCAGCTGATCCCAAGCCATCCCATCGACGCACAGCTTGCTGCCTTTGCGCATGCGCGAGATCTCATCCCGGGCTACACTTTTCCCGCTATAGCCAACACTCACCACCAGAGCTCGCTGCGGGGACCTGCAGGGAAGGTGTGGTGCTTTGGGGATAAGGTTAAGCGTGTTGGGGTGGAAATAGGCCCCCTACACCGGAACTCCGGTGTGGTTTGCAGCGTCTGCCGGAAAAGCCGGAAGGGGTGGGATGGGGTGGCAGCTGTGACCTGGTCTTAGGGGTTAGGTGGTTGTAGGCCTAGAGGGAAGGGTCTTTAACGGCAATGTAGGCACGCTTTTTGCAGCCCTTTTTATGCAGCCCTTAACCAAACGGGTATGGTTTCTTTATGTCTTTCTTTTATTGTACATACTTCATTTTTTTCAATGTGAGTTCAGGGTAATTCGTTTCAGAAATTCGATCGTTGAGGGTTTTTGGTCTCCTAGCCAGAATGACCTGGTTTCTCCAAGTCCAGAAATATTGGTCTGTGATCACTAATCTGGAGTTATTTGCATCGCGCGTTCTTGTTTTATTGCATTTAAGAAGTATCTCTAACCTGATTTCTTTGTATAGCCGAAAATAGTGCCCCATTATTTGGTCAACATTCTCACCAATTCTCTTCAAGCTAGCTTACATTGTGTTTCTCTCATCAGCTCATTGCACATGAACAGAAATTACTAGAAGGAACAATCATTTTATCAGCAAATGAGTAAGTCTGAATGAAATCAATCATGATGATATTGGGTCAAGAGGGCTTGAGAATTTGACAACTCCGCGTAAGCCAGGAAAGTAAAAGTTGTTACTATTGCTAATATTGAAAATTTCAATGTCAAACTAAATCACCAAAATGGCTTACAGACTGTACATGACTTTCATCGATCTAATCGAATGTACGAATCAATAATGAAATAGGGGCGTCAGTATCATGGTATTGAATAACAGAATAGCCTCTTTATTTACCTTGTGTTCGGTTGATACCCATTTTGTAAGGGATATAATTATGCGGGTATGCCATTTCAGTTTTCATACAATTGTTCACCTTTGAATAACTGCAAGGTCACTGCATTGTAACCATTTACTATAAACACTTTTCAAAACGATTTGTCTCAGGGCCAAATAACAACTGTTAGCTCATTTTTCTAAACTTCATCAATAAACAATATTTTGTTATTAATTCAGTATGTATACCCCACAATACTGATAAATCAAAAGAAGTACAATTGACTTGATGCTGAATGCAAGGGAATGAATTAACCCTTACCCATCTTCTTTGGGAACTTTAGATAACTCTTTTTGACTTTTGATGATAATTATCCCGAAAATCTATCACTTTCACATTTTAATTAAATTCATGTAAGATCTTCCACCCTTGTACAATGTAGGAAACCAGAACCCATCCCTTTCAACAAGCCACCCACTCTATCACCACCACCAACCCACCAAAACACCACCCCACCAAATCTCCACCCCACCACGCCTCCACCCCACCACCACCAACCCACCCCTCCACGCCACCAACCCTCCACCCCACCACCACCACTCCCCACCACTCCACCTTACCATTACCATCACTGGAGACTCCCGCCCACGTTCATAATGGCCCTTACTAATGCCCACAAAGACTCTCAGAGATGCAGAAAAGGGCTTTAGCTGATGCCCTTTGGCCATGCCTCTCTTTGTCCTGTGTCCTTCTTCCCTTTTTCCATCCTGCTCACATCTCTCAGACATCCTGCCTGTTGTCCATCTTAAGGTCAGTGGGATCTCATTCTAACTCCTTAACCCTCATTTTGGGTATGCAGGAAGACTTGATAATAGTGTTTAGGTACAAGGCCTTCTTCCATTTGAAAAAAATATTGCTGGCCATATCATTAGCGTTTCAAGAGAATAAAGTAGATGTAGTTTGACTATAGATCTAGTCAGCAAGAAACAGCTTATTCTCTATTCCTTTTATTGTGACATAGCGATTATTAGGAGCTCTGGCTAGATATTTTACATGAAGTGTTGTACATTAACAGGACACATTATTGTCATTACACTTTGAATGTGCCATTAGAGTTACATTTTAGTGAATTCACGAGAACCTAGGAGAAGATGAACCAACAGGAGGTGACAGAAAATCTTCAGGTTTTTATTTGTTCTTGTGTCCCAGATCTAGAGAAATATGGAAATCCTGGATCAAGTAATCAAGCACTAGGGTCTTTATAAATCAAACCCCCTCTTTTTTTTTATATATGTCACATATTATGTTCTTGTGATGAACATCGAATAGTATCACATATCTTAATTTGAAAAATGGAATTTTCACTCATAAAATATAAACTATTACTATGCAATCATCATTAATATTGAGAATAGATGTACGTGGTGATAGGTGACAGCTTTATCAATGTTTAAAGTTTAACGCTGCATTGGATTTCGTTTGCATCACTATTTATATAGTTGTGTATGCTTGTATGCATGTATCTATGAATGCGGGTATTCATATATGTATACATACATGTAGGCCTATGTGCACACAGTTGCATTCCATTTGTACTGCCGTTTCTCCTTTGTATCTAAGTGAAGGGATCAGATGACACTAACAAATCAATAAAAGCATTCTGCTTAGAACTTTGTACCTGAATGATGGTCGCACGTGAGCATGCAACCATAGGGGCTAATTTGTAAATTGGCTATGGTTCACTGAGGCGAGACAACTGAGCTCAGACCAGTCAAACACCTGTGTCTCCCCACACAGAAAGGATGCTCCAGGCGGGAATTAAGCATTAAAGAGGATCTTTTAAGCTTTCAAATGGTACCAAGATCAAATTTGGATAGTTTCAAAGGAAGTTACCACCTGTTGAATGCAGGATTGTCAGTTTCCCTGAAAATGGCAAAAAGCCCGAATATTGAATATTTATCTAAATATTTAGAAATAAATTAAAATTTCCCATAAATAAACAAAAAACCTTAAAAAGCTATTATCCAGATAACTTTTGATCTAGAAAAGATAATCTATTTTAGTTTGGACTGATAATATATAATGAAGTCACGTTTTTCCAAATGGGTTACAATTTCTGACAAAATCCTCGAAATGTTGTTGTTTCCATGGTAACCAAACATCTAATGTTAGGTAATATATGGCGGGAAAACATTCCATTAAGGATAGAGAGTGGTGATTAACGGGCATTTCAGTAAAATTGCAACAGTTTTGCCAATATTGCTAACTGATTGATGTATTATACATCAAATGAAAGGGCAGATCTTTCTCTATCCAATGGTATAGATAGATCTTTAATGAAATGGGGATTAGAAAAAATATATATGAAAAAGTGAAATTTTCACTTTTATTTTTTGAATGTCAATATCTTCATCAACGTCTACCCTGGAATTCTGAGACTTTATGGGTAATGCAAAAACATTACTGTGGAGGGAACTGTGTCTCAGATTTTTGTTTTAGGTCATTCTTTTTGTTTTATGGAAAAAAACGGGTAACTTTTTAATAATTTTTTCACATTTATTTTCAATATTTTCTTAAAATTTAACTAGGACCTACATCAAAAATCTGAGACACAGTTCCCTGTGTAAGAATGTTTTAAATATATATCCAAAGTATCCAATAAGTACCTTTAATATCAAGTCAGATATCGACCTTCAAAAAATTAAAGTTAAAAACCAAATTTCTGTTTTTATCATTCATTTACTCAGTCAATTTTCATTGAACAATTTTATTTCATATCACTTTATGTAGAGGACATATTCAAGTGTAGATATGAGAAATATTAAGCAGATATTTCAAAAATTGAATCATTGGTAATGCAAAGATGCACCTACTGAAAAAAACACCAAAATCACCACTCTCTATCCTTAACATTCCAAAATAGAATGTTTTCCAAACAATATGGAATGTCTAGAGTGGGATAACTGAATTCTACACAAAAAGTTGGTTTAAGACACTTTCATCCCTATTTTTCACAAATCTACCCATATCTCCCTTAATATTAGCCTTAGAGCTTAATTAAGATATAACCCCCTCGGAGCATCCTTTCTGTGTGGGGAGACACACCTGTTTACTACTGGACACAGGCCCTGTCACAAGCCCCACCTGGTCAGTCAGAACTCAGAGGTAATCTTTTTGGCCAAATATAGATTTTTTCTAATGTAAGATATTAGAAAGAGGGTCTAACACCCAACCTTCTATTAGCGCGCCCCCACCTTTTCATAAAGATGGATCGACCACTGGTGGCAGTGTTTACCTCCCTCCACTTCCTGTAAAATACAGTCATGTAATAGGTTTCAAAACCTCGTTACGCAGACATTAACTGTATTGATGGTTAACCTTATTGGCTTTTATGAACTCAGAATGTATTGTTTTGTCCTGTACCTGTTCTATATTGATTCATTATAATTATATATAAATGTTGTTGAAAACTAAAGGCTCCTACATCCTTTAAACGGCAGTTGTATGTGCTAATATCGTCCAGGTTATGGTATTTTTCACAGCACTTGTCTGATTGCATTATTCAGCAGATAGATGATTTTTCTAAAAATCTCTTTTGATGCGTTTTGACATTAGGTTTAAACAAACTGTATTCTGAAGTAAGTTTTAATAGGCCTCCACAGAAACTAGCGTGACGACACCAGTTTCGACCACTTTCAATATACTACTCAATCTTTCAACTGACGAAAACCAATATTTGTTTATACTACTCGTTTGTTGGTTCACATGTGTTCCCGTTTGATCTACATGCGACTTGCTATTTAAGAATAACAGTTGTACACGCAAGCTCCCTGGGATTCAAATAACTATATGACGCTGTATCTTTTACCACCAAGTACAGATCGAACTGTAGCCTTCCTCTTACTGATTCAGTCATAAGGAGGTAGAGAGTTGGTTGCTCAAGAAACGACAAGAAACATATGGACAGTTTTAACCTGGGTCAAGTGTTAAAGATATTTAGGCCAATAAAACTAGCCTACTGGTAGATATTGGAGGGCACTTTTAGATATACATGTAGAGTAAATACTGATAAAAGGACTGGCTAGTACACCGATTTCAGCCTGGATTAGGAACCCTTGAATATGCACATGTCTTCCGAATTCAATAAAAATTAAAACCATTGAGAAAGCATTGCTATGTTCTTGAGTAAGGATTGTAAGCTTATCAGAGAGAAGGGTAAATGCCTGAAGGCAAACACATCGATTTTTCCCTGTTGTTACCTAAATGTCAGTAAAGTATATATATCTTCGTGGTGAGAAAGTTCACAAGGGGGCTTAAAGAATATAAAACATTATATAACAATTGAATTTTACCTTCCTCTGTTCTTAATGTTCTGGACAATTCGTGAGGTAGCAATATACCAGACGAAAACTATTGAAAACCGAAATAGAATCTTAGAGAGCATATTTATTGTTCTCAATAGACACATCAAACAATTAGAAAAGACATGAATTCTATCGCGTTAAGTACCTATCGTACAAACAAAATGTTACTTTAGTCGAAATATTGTTTGTTTTAAAATCAATGAAAAAACTATAGATTAAACTTTCCAATGTACCATTTAACCCCACACAATACTGCTAATTCAGACCAGAAATGCACCATATGCGCTGAGCCTATCTGGGCCAATATTTTCATAACTAATTAGGCTAATCAGGGAAATTTCGATCAAGGCCTCAAGATCAGCAATTTTTTCTCTTACATAAAATAATGATGTTATTGCAAAATAATCTCAGAGAGGGATTATTGCGTGTAAATTTCATTTATGATAGATGGAAATGTCTAATCATGAGATACTAATTCAAATGTCCATGATTAGCCTTATTAGTTGTGAAGATATGGACCGTAGTAATATCACGCGTGGAATGCAATAATATGTCCAATAATAAGTGTTTACAGGAGTAGGATTTCGCTCACACGTGTCAGCCGTTCGGTTGACTAGGTACCTTTCCAAATATGACACACATACACATGATACTTTGACACGTAAAATCGTACTAAAATTCGAGAAAACGGTAAGTTTTTCACAGTCAATTGAAATCAGAAAAGACAGACTTAAATGAATATCCATTCGAGTTCAAAAACTGTAAACTTGAGTCGATACGCACAGATATGTTTAACAATAACAATTTCTAAAACGGCCAACGTTTTCATTGGCAGCAAAATTAAAAGAAAAAATATTTGCAAACAGAACGATACGCAACAATATTAAACATAAAACCAGGTGTATTTCTAGAAGCAATTAGGACATCTATAGGACACAATGTGTGCACAGCGACAGCTGACTAACTGCTGGTTGAGAGACGGAAGAAAAAGGTTCTGGCTTTTGAGTATTCCCCAGGCACATTAAATGGAGTAAACGTACTGTGCCACATGTGCAGGTCCATTTGAACTGTCCAAGATGATACTGATTCAAATAGATTGGTTGTAACTGGAGTGAAATATTGCCATTGATATAGATAGGGATCGAGCCAGCATACTGTTCTTTCCCAGACAGAGTTTCAGGCGATAAAGGATCCTAGAATTGATTTTTAGATACTCCTGGACCTACAATATAGATGACCTGTTTTCTGCCCAGGCAGTTAAACAAATCGTTTACTATTCTAGCAAAGATGTTCATAAGTAACAAAGTTCATACTTGTAGAACACAAAATCAATATTGAAGAGGATACCCTCTTTGCGCTGAATGGGAAACCGTAGAATTCAATTTTCAATACACATTGATGGAATATATCCAAGTGAAGCAGCAAGAAAGGCAACTTGGGAATATGAAATCGAAAATATTGTTCTCATATTAACCTTAGAGACAAGGCTTTCTCTTAACTTCTTTTTGGAGCCCCTTTTTCTCTATTCGATTTGTTTCTTTGACTTTTTTTGCGAGGAATTAAACGTGTTGAATATTACTAAATTAGTTACTTTCATTTTATAACACAGAATCCCTGATTATGCAGACTCCAAGACACAAAGCACAGATCTATCAGTGCTTCTGTGTGTGTATACCTGTCGATTTACTTATACCAGGGGCCGGGATTCAATCAATTAAGGGATCTGCCTTTTATAAACTAACAAATATTCAATAAAGTAAAGACACATATGTTTTTTGTTGTTTTGTTTTATTTTGTTATGTTTTGTTCTTTTTTTTACTAATCTAGGATCAATGTTAAAAGGTTAGAACTTTATCAAATGTAATTCACACATCTTGAAAAGGATTTCACTGTTTAAAATACCGTAAGCTTGCATTCCACTAGGCGACTCAGACGGCTGTCAATTTGGTAATTTATTACTCTTCTCCACGAAAATTGCGACAGACCATCCATCCTACATATAATTGGAAAGAAAATAAAAGGTATTTAACATGTCTATGATTGCCCCTATCACCACCGCCGATTGATAAAATTGGGAATTAATCTGCTAGTGAAATATAGGCTTTTTGACAGTAATTGCATTGCTTGAGCGATCCTTCTTTCCTATTCAAGCTCTTATGGAGAAGGACGATGAGAAGGACATATACAATGGCTTTTCTTTGGCTATTATATTTCAGGCATTTGAAATTGTCACAGCTGTAGAGAACACATTGTTATGACTTTCTATAGAAGGCGGATGGTCCTGATAGTGCCATTTGTGTCTATACTACTGTAGGCTGAGTCGTTTTCATTAATTATTGGAGGAACTCATGACAGCAGCTGAAAACTGGGTTGACATGTGAAGAATGCAGAGCACGGACCTATATGCAGCATGCCGTATAGAATAATAAGCAGATAAGTGCACACTAATTTGGTCTACTTTTTATCAAATTGCTGTTGCACCCCCCCCCCCTCCCGAACCACATAGGTTGTTGCCAATTAATGCTGAGTGAGGTACCTAGTATTTGATAGTGCTTCGATTCTGTGCATATCGGTAAAAATAATTGAGCTTATTTAAGGCTCAGGGGAGGGACCACTGAGTGCATGGTTAATTATGAGTACATGTATATAGAGAGAAACCTCTTCATATAAATTAATATACATATGTGTCGAATGTGTACAAATGATATGAAAATCAAATAATAGGCCTACATAGATGATTGGAATACCATGTTCGTGCAAGTGAGTGAGTGAGTGAGCATGTACCTATGTATATAGAGGAAAACATATTCATGGAAATTAATATACATATGTGTCGTATGTGTACAAATGATATGAAAATCAAATAAAAGGCCTACATAGATAATTGACATACCGTGCAAGTAAGTGAGTGAGTGAGTGAGTGAGTGAGTGAGTGAGTCAGTCAGTCAGTCAGTCAGTCAGTCAGTCAGTGAAAGTGGGAAAGTGTATGTGTGCATATTATTTCATATAGTTATGTGAATCTATATGCATAATTTGATTATCAGTACTCCTCATGATAATAAAGCTAAGATTAACATCTCCTGCGTGTATATGTACACTATAAATGACTGCATGTAATCAGTGCGCCTTGATGTACGCATCAACCTCCTAGCTGGGTGGGGCAAACATGACCAGCTGCTAACGTAGTCTCTTTGAGCTGTGTCCTTTCAACTAATGTCCCTTACGCAAGGGCCCTCCTATGTTGGATTGTACTGGACAATAGGGTGTGGTCTGCCTGTAGAAAGGGCAGGCGAGTGTGCGGTACAATGGATATACACAGCTGGTAGAGATATCATATGGGTATTTATAGGCCTATATGACAATTATTATAAAGGCTACATGTGGGTCTCAATTCGACGAATCACTCACCGGAGAAATTTCAAGGGGTTTTACCCCTATATGCTAATTACGTATGGCAATACCAGTAAAGCGACGTTGATCCTTTGTATGTTGGGGATGATCTTATACTACTGGGGATCACCTTATACTAAATAATTTGGCCTTTCACACATGTGAAATGAAACGTTATCTATACTCTGAGCCTTGCAGAGGTGTAAAAGCCCCTTTAGTGTCACTTGTCAATTTCTCTGAATGGCTAACTCATTTCCAAGGAAAATCTAAAGTGAAAACGAGCATTTTAAACATAATAATTATAAAGAGGAAAGTTATGACCCCGGTTGTGACCCACCTTCATGCAAAGAGTAAACAAAGAACAATGGCTGAACTTTTCAGGCCTTGGCATGGTTTCCAAATTAAGAAAAAAGTAATAGAACACACAATTTCTGCGAATGATTAGTAATATAACAAGACTATTACAAAAAGAAGAGTGACGTATTGGTAAGTTTCTACGTCATCGTGACGTCAAACTTATGGCCTGAAGCCAAAATGGTGATCGAATAGGGCACCATGGCAAAATAAATGATAGGTGTATGGATTGCCGTCAGTAATGTTATGTCTAAATAATGTCAGTGACCACAGGTAAGACGCTAATCACGAAACGTCTGTTTTTCCTCTCGGCTACGGAAAATATGGGTCAACTTAGCCTACATTTTAGCTCGTAAATAAACTAAAATAAAGTAATCTTATAGTGGAGTGCTTACACATAAAACACTTTGTACTGAGACTCAAAGTTTTCTATATAAATGTTCTGTAATGACAACCAGGCCAAGAGTCTACAATTATCAGAATCGACGTATTTGTATTGCACTAGCGCCAACTATTACGCGAATTGAGAGCACGGCACACTGCCAGTAGAATATCAATTACTATAATCATAACCTGCCCACACGCCTATAGAATGACACAGCTTAAGAAGCTAACCCCACAGAGGCAACTGCACGTTTCAAATGAGAAAAGAAATCACAATCAGCAAATACACACACAGCGAACTTAATTAAACACTTACCCAAATGAACCACCCGGGATATGGCTGACTTGCGCCTGCTGGAGGTTCTTAGGAATCCTGACCCCATCCACTCGCTAGACGCCATCCTGTCTTGACGAGCCACTCTCACTCGGTGTGAGCAGTTTCTGAGTCGTTGTGAGTAGCTCGGGTCAGCGGTCAGCGACGAGCAGCTCGCCCGTACTCCAGCCAGGGTAGGGGGGGGGAGGGCGTTATGTAAGCCGCCTTCTCATTATCACTGGACGTCTGTTGGACGAGGAGTATGTGTGTATAGCGATGAGGCGGGTTCCGACATTGTATTTTTTCGGTCCCAAGTTTCCAACTAAGAAATGAATGTATATGGTAAATACTTGTATGTTACATTATGTAGGTTAGGAAACATTCACTTGAGTTTGTTTGTCTCACTTTCTTTGAAAATGCATCTGATAAAAATATTGGTATAATGGAATCCTAAACTAGTTCCTGTCTAAAACAAGGTACTTCCGGTTCCTTTGATTGGCTCAATCTAAACCCAAAGCTTAACTTTAGAGAAGGAGATTACATTTAACGGTGACTCATCGTATATCAAAAACAAATGTGCAGGCCCTCAAAATGTGTATGTCTAGAAGTGTGCCTTAAATTATCTATATGAAAAGACCATAAGGGGTTTTCGCGACACATAATTGTGTGAATAGTTTTTCCCTGCACATTCCTGTTGGTTGATCTGAATTTGCAATCTGTCTATCCGCCACCGGGTCATAGACCTATGCTTTTTTGTATTGTTATTGTTATGTGAAATTACATAGTACTGTTGGTTATCCATAGCTTTCATTGATTGATAGATATGATCGGGAAAATTGGCCAAGCAGCAACTCGAAAAGGGCCACATACCAATCAAATTATTGATCCTATAAGACCTATATTGTTCAAATTAATATATTATATATGACTCGATAAGCCAAAGGATTGTCCAGTCGTTTACCTCTTCCAGTGTGTTAAGGCGGTGAGCCATGATGCGAATAGGCTATGGCCCGATTTTTAATCGATTTCGAAAATCGGTTACACAAAGTATTCTTGTATAAAAGTACCTTTCTATAAAGTAGATGAACAACGCATGAGAAGAAAGGTGGTTGTCGTTTTGACGCGTCATGGATCACAGCCTTTAAAAAAATGACATACAGCTGTTCTTGTGTTTAATTGTGCGCTTTGTTTCAGTTTATGAATTAACGGTCATTCTATGAATCTTCAGGTGTCCGTAACTATGACTTCTTCTATTCCTGATGACTTTCTATCAATTTAGCTTAAAGGATGGAGCCTAGAAAAGAACTTTTGAATTTTTATAAAAAATACCAAAAAAAAAAAAAAAAAAAAAAAGTTCATTCTTCAAGTCTTCAAATTTTCTGTCTCGATTTCTTTGAGGACTGACTTTACTGATAGTATGTGACATTACAATGCGTGAAAAGTATAGAGATTGAAAGGAGTTGCGTTTTAATTTCTGAAACAATCTCAAATTAGTGTATTTATCACCCTGCATAAATAGCATATCCGTACCCAATTTAACTAATATTAAGATGAGTTTAGTGTGGCCTTATAGGGAATTGTGCTCAATGAAAATGGCATTGAATACTGCAATTCCTAAATTCGATAGTCAACATTGGGGGTCCTATACCCAGCCCCCAGCCCCTTCCAAACTACACAAGAGGACGTCCAAAGGCGGGGTACCGATTGTTGACTTAATTTCCTTCTAATTAGCAACAGGGTCTGAGTCCTGTCTAGCCTTGTGTCGGAAGTTTCGAAGTTAATCAGTAGAAGTACTTTCTGTCAGGGATATCTTTAGATCCAATCTTTCCAAGCCACAGAAGTATGTTGCCTATCTAATTGCTGGCATTCTTATCTTTAATTACTGTAAGTGAATTGAATAGATGACCCCAGTACGCCTAAAAGACGGGTGACACTTAGACTTTTGTTTTATACATTTATATAATTGACAGTAAAAGTTAAACCTTTCAGACTGTACATGTATAAGCTGTATGATGCATGGTTGTTTATGAAGGACTTGTGTCTTAAATGTTGACCCCTGTTCAGTGATACATGATTGTTGGTTTTCTTATTAACAGTCATATCATACCGCTTGTATGCGGAGGACAAATATGGAGTAGGGTCCGTGTCAGGGTTCAGTGTGGGCTATAGCTAGAAAGAAAATATTCAACCTGGTATAAGAACAGAATGGTTTGACATATACGCACATGATCATTGTTAGTATCTACGAGTAGCCTATAAGAACATTTTTATATATATAATATATATATAAAAACTTATGAACTTATATTAATAAACACATATTAATGCCATAATATATTATATTATGGCATTAATATGTGTTCATAAGTGCTATCGTCATAATCATGGAAATAATTATGTGTGTGGATTTTCATATTAACTGTTTCCTTCAATTATCTGGAGAGCTTTTCTGTGCAAAAAAGATGATAGGATTCTGTACTGACACGGGTGGCCCGTCCATGTTTGGGAAGCATAACGTGAGCTTAGAAGCGCACGTGTAAGCCAATGTTTCACTTTGACAGTAGTGAAATGAGGGAGGAGTCACGGTGTGATGTACCACCATATAATAATGTGTTCCGCTCTTAGCTAGCCAGAGTAGCTGCAAGCACTGTGTGAGTAAACATCCTGTGAAGGTTGGACCTTTAACCTGCAGTCTAGGTTCTTGAGTGAGGCATATAGAAATTGTGTTAGAGCGCGGAGCGTTGATTGAATGTGTTTGAGGGGACTCTTACCTTGGGACTGATCATAGTCAATCGAGTTCTTGTCACGGAATGACTATACATTGGATAATAAAACAACAAATCCTTTCACGCGAGTGTTCACGTCTGACATGATGAGGGAACTATAATTATGTATTGGACGACTGCAGTCGACGAGGAGGAGACAGCGAATGGAGCTAGCTATTATCTATCGAATTAAATACCACTTACACACACTAACATTAAATGGATAATTAACCTCCTTATAGTTCAATTCCATACAAAAACGCATTGCAATGAAATCAATGTCTACTGAATGATGTGGTTTCCGACACTCATGGAATAATTTATATTCGTTCTGTACTCTACCTTTAATAGTGGGGTCTGTTAACATTTTCGTTACGCGGCGGATAAAAGCACCAAACTTTGCATGAGGCACCTCTGAGGCATAACTATTGAATCTAGAAGGGGAGCCATCTTGAAATACCAAAATGAAATTTTGACAAATTTTGTATGTTTTTAGCATTTGAAATTTAAGGTATTTAACCAAAACTTTTGGCTAGCTTCGATTAGACCTATTGTATAGATTCAAAAGGTAAATAACTGAATTCCGTATCCTATAATCTACCAATTTGGACAATAGCAATGTGTTTCTAGGCATTTCAGAAGCTGAGATATAAGATTTTTTCAATAAAAAAGTCGGCCATATTGGATTTTTGGCCCCCGTCTGGATTATATTGATATTTCAAGGTGGCTCCCCTTTTCAATTCAATGAAGGGGTCCCAGGGGATCATCATACCAAATGAAATCAAGAAATCTTGTGGCAAAAGAGTAAAGTCTATATCCTTTCTTTTGAATTATTTTGAAATCCAGCGGTCATTATCAAAGGTATCATGCTAATGAATTCAGCCAATTGGAAATTTATGGTACTGTATTGGATGAATATCATATTTATTGAGCCCTCTAGGCCATTAACCCCTTCCACCCCATAAGGCCATATTTGGCCTCACCACTGGTGTAGCCCATGAATATAGGTCAATTTTCATGGTTATTTGTTGATTACAAAACAGATATTTGACCTACAGCTTTAAGGGAAAGACTATGGCATTCCTTGAGTTCCAGGGATTTTCCTACCATTTGTTTCATCACATTATGTCATTCAGTTCTATTAGAATGTTATGGCCAATGCACGCCATTATGGCAAATTTTGGCCAGATTTGGCCATATCTCGAAGTCAGCCCCATAATTTTATTATTTATGAAATTATTGTGAAAAAACTAAGTTTTTATGCTGTTTTATGAAAAAATCTTACTTAAATAGAATTTCTCAGAGATTTCAATGGTTCTATGACAAATAAAATAGTTTTAGTAACCATTGCATTATGGGAAATTTGCAGGGGAACGTTTTTTCGGGGAAGATCTTAGTATTTGGAAGGTTGCCAGGTTACCATGGTTACAGATAAAAGAATAAAGATATTGAAAATAATATGTTTCATGATTTCTTTAGAAGATGTCTTTATCTTTTAAATACCACAAACATTTGCTAAAATAATCAAAACTATGTTAAGTGATTGCATTTTTAACATTTTTAGTGATTGAAAGACTTAATTTCATGCTTTAGGATGGTTGAGTTCAAGCTGCAAATACATTGAGATATTGAAAATAATATAGATTGAAGGGTTTCCTAGCATAACATGAAGTATGTAGCTTCAAAAAGCGATATCTCAGGTTCTAACAGGAATATTACAAAACAGTTTGCAGCTATTAAAAGCTGAGAACTTTTATTTTAAGAGAAATTTTCATCTGATTTTCTCAGGAATGCAGGGTTGAAGGGGTTAACAACTGATATTGGAACCATTTCCCCTGGCCTTATGCCTTAGTAGCTAAAAATCATAATATTTCTCAAAATTGGTCAGCCATCTCGGATTTTGGATTTCCGCATTGACTTGAAACATAAATAATTGAACTCCCTGACCCATAATCCCTCAATTTTGACACCAACCATGTCTTTTTAGTCTTTTTAGAAGCTGAGATATAAGAATTTTTATATCAAAAGTCGGCCATATTGGTTTTTGGGCCCCCACATCCATCCTATTGATATTTCAACGTGGATCCCCTTCCAGATATGATAGCTATGCCTCAGAGGTGCCTCATACCAAATTTGGTACTTTTATCTGCATAACGATTTCCCCCCCCAAAAAAACCTTAACAGACCCCACTTTAACTAAAAGACGTAAAATCATCTCAAATTAGTGATATATAGTGCTTTCAGTATTAAGACCTACTTTTGGCAATACTCAGCAAAAGGCAAACACACTCGATGAGCCAGTCGCTTAAGAAAAAACCTTCAAATATCTTGTAGAAGTGTTTGAATTCTTTTTAGCAAAGAGGAACGATGAATACATTATTATCTGATTATAAATCGATCGATGGTCATCAGTTAAAACTCAGAAGGTCTCTAAATTCTACGCAATTTTCATGATGGAGGATTGGCCACTGTACCCTTTTATTTCATTTCTATTTCAGATGATGAGGGAATGCCCAATGACAGGGTGGCTCCAGTGCTGACAGGCATTCCTACGTCGGTCTTAATGCTAATGACAGATCACCCAAACAGTGGCCAACTGCCAATCGATGCTGGCCTACTTAGAGACTCATGGCTTCGGAGAGGCCATGTACAAACAAGCAGAGAAACTGCTGGTCACCAAATCGTAACTAATCGCAGAGTTCTGCAACACTGCAAGCTTGTTAGAACAATATGCAAAGCAAGATTAGCAATGTTCTACAGACACGAGTTAAGGTGTCTTGTCTAATGTGATGTAAGTTTGTGTTTCCCGGACGCTAATGTTCGATAATATACATGGAGCCAGGTTGAAGGGGCATAGCATCAGAACAGTAGCTATAATTATATATATATGACATGGATTTTATAGATATATATGTATACATATATGCAACGCATGCTGCACATGAATCTTTACATGATAATAAGTTTGGTAATATATGAAATGCAGGCAACCCCTCGCTCCCGCGCACTGCATAAATTCAAAAGTGTCTCACCCAATTATTGATTAATATAAAAAGGCCACGCAAAAGATCTACAAATAGCAAGATAATTTCTCATGTAGGCAAAGCCATGAGCTTCTTATGCTTTATTTCTAATTCAAAAAGAATATTATTCACTTTAAGGTATGATTTCCATCATTCATGGCCTTCATCCACATGGATAACTCTATCGGAGGGTATTCCTGTTAATCTGAAGGTGTTTTCTTTTTTTTTAATCTAGGTCCGTTCTTTGAGAATCTGAGGGGGTTCCAAATTAATCTGGAGAGATACCCAGTAAATTCGATGGGGTCCCAGTTGACAATTCTGTTTTGTTATGATTTGTTACGATTTTAGGTAGGTGACCTAAAGCTGATCAGATTTGAGGAGGTTCCAGACAATCTTCTTGTTGTTCAATGATATCTGATAAGTATGTTATTATCTTACCAATAATCTTTCACAATCGACAGAATATGCATCAAACCACGAGACCTTTTGGACACAACCCTGATTCAAATCCCTTCTATGCTGCTAAGAATAAGCCCATCCCAGTTTACACCAATGTTAAAGTTTACCATAAGATATTTTCAAAATTGCCTCCATGCTTTTCTTATGAAGACAGATACAAAACAATTTGGTTGACAAATTGCTTTATAAACTTGTAAAATGCAGCTTTATATGTTTGCTTTTTTTCCCATAGGAACCATTGTTAAAGCTTGTCAGCCCAACCTTTAATGTCCGACCCTATTTTCACTGAAATACAGCATTTTGATTGGCTGGCAAACCTGCAAATCTGTCAATTGGTAAAATCTTGGAAATCATAATGTTTTATCAATACTTGGGGATATAGAAAATATAATTCTTGCTTATTTTAGTAACCCTGAATATTATTTGTAAGATATTATTATTTCTAGAAGACAAGGATGCTTTATATTTTAGTTTTGTCCGACCCTTGTCCAACCCTAGAAGTACCCTATGTGGGATGGGCTTATTGTGGCAAATCTAACGAAAGACTTTGAAGGTGTAATCCAGACACAAGAGATCCAGGAGAAGCCACCCCTGTGCTGGGTAAAGAAAGCCCCGTCCACATCTTACTTGACAGGGGCTGTGTATTTGTTCCCACGTCAACGCCTACAGTTCCCAACTGCTTTCAACTAAAGAAAAACAGTCTGGCAATGTTTTACTTCAGACAATTGTCACGTAAAGTATCCTTGTGGCTCTCAAATTGTCCATTGTTTTGACGGTTTGCTGAAGTGGCATTGCCTCATGGTTGTTTTCAAGTTCTTTTGTTGGTGTGTTTTGGCTATATGACTGAAGAAAACGAGAAGGCAAACCGTCCCTACCCTTTTTTCACTAATTTACTTAACTTATAATCATTTATTGTAAATAACAGTTGATGTCTATTTTATTAACATGGCTGTATCTTGTCCATCAGGAGGTGCTGCTAATATCTAATATCCTATATTGATTCCTATAGGACCTAGGCTATTGCACTTGGTGAGGTTTGAACGCATCATCAGTACCGGTGGTGCTATTTTATCATCAATAATTTGATATGCAGTTATAAACTTGGATGGCCTTTTTGAAAAACTACGAAGCATACAAGAGCATTCGTAAAATCGAATACAACAGAGGTATAGTGCGGCAAGAGTTGTAAACAACATGGCCCACAACATTTAAATACGGCAGCATGAAAAGGTGCTCTGTGCGTGGAAATGATCACCAAATCGATTTTGAAACAGAAATATTTGAATAGGTGTTTTGTTGGTGCCACGTTTGTAAGGCTACTTGCAAAGTCACGTCCGTGCTCATGGGAAAAGCAAACGTGGTTTTTAAACGAAACCTACTAACAAGTCAGTATATGTCGATCGACACTCAAAGAGGCCATGGGTATAATGCTACTCCTCGGATGTGGTGATCAAAAGTGCTGAGTTGGCACTGGTTTTTCCTGGTTGCTAAGGTATAGATCAATGTCACTGTGTATCTATTGGGGCCATTTTAAGGGTCATTCATACAGCAGAATGGGCAGCAAACGACATTACTATAGGCCTTATATTGGTTTGCCATCTTTGCTGTTTTGTTGTTATTTGAATGGCTAATCCGGGGGCATCACCTGTTTTTGAGGTCTTTGGGCCCCTGGTTATATCCATCCCTGTTTATACTCTGTGAATAGGGGGGGGGGGGGGGGTTTCTTTGCTCGATGTCATTTGTCCATATCGTCGTTTACATTGTTGTTGCTTTTATGCGAACCAGATGAGTGATAATCTACAGAACATGTAGATATCCCATTGAAAATATTTGTCTGTTGGGATGGCTGTTGAATACTTGCCATCAGTTAAAGCTGACCTCATGTCGGAAGTTAGATGCGTCACAGTTCAATGTTAATTCACAAGAGGATAACGTATTCCTACAAATGTGTGATTAACGTAACTGGTATCAGAGTTTAATTTATTCACTTTACAGTAATCGCCTTGTCGACTGTATAAAATTGTATTGTATCATAAGGTTTTGTGTATCAGATAAGGGCATTTAAATCGTTATTTCAGAAAGGATTATCACAAAACACTTCTCGAGAGTTGGAATTAGCCTGAGCTAGCCTGCCGCAGCAGCCCTAGTAGAAATGAGTAGTCTGCCATTCTTTTGTCAGAATGTCTTATAAGAGAAAAAAACATCATTGTCAATCAATGTAATTGCTTTCAGAGGACTGTTTGACTCTTCATAACACTAATGTGATTCTCTTTGTTTGAGAAGGACAATTTTGCAACTTCAGCATTCAAGTCTTTTCTCAAGACTTGTGTTAATCCTATCATGTCAAGTCCAATTTTAAGCGAGCTCTGTATATGCCACTATACAGATCTGATAGGATTTTCAATGCTTTAATCCTATTATAAAATACATAGCTTGAACAGGAATGAATATAGACAACTAATTGATATTTTTAATAAAGTGCCTG
The DNA here is from genome assembly GCA_936440205.1 of Lepidonotus clava. Lineage (NCBI taxonomy): Eukaryota > Metazoa > Annelida > Polychaeta > Phyllodocida > Polynoidae > Lepidonotus > Lepidonotus clava. The sequence continues at coordinate 21,322,315 of OW387147.1, forward strand.
TAGAAAGAATGGGACTGCTGCGTGTGTAAAACTAAAAATTAATGTTTATTTGGAAGAGATGACTCGGGTCACTAGGTTGAGTCCAATATCCGTTAGATTTATATCTTTCTATAATATTATACCTGGAGGAAAACTTATGACATGAACTCAACAGGTTTATAGATGCTAGTTATTATGTTTCAAATAACAAGGTATATACTTGTTTGCTATTAGGGCTTGTGTATAACTATTATTATGGTTACCTCCCAGGCACAACACCATGTATCATATCATTAGTGTTCCACCGATATAGAGCAAGCATTGAAAACGTTACCATAATGTTGCTGTGCCACAGGTTGATGTTGCTTATAGAGTTTGTGAGCTGAATCACTCAAGTGGGAGGAGACCCTCTGTAACGCCAGAGCTGAGGGCAATACACTGGAGATAAGGGCTTTCAGTGGGGCTTTCAGCTTGTCATCTATTACATATAAGTCACACTAGCTAGGCTAGACGGTTGTTATCCGCGGTTATTTTATCGTGGGGGTAAAGTAAGGGTTATCTTTAATTTGTTTGATTAGTTCCTTTTCATGCAGACCTTTCTGCGAAATATTAAAGTTGAAATAAATCCTATTATTCTAGCATTGTCTGGTTTATATTCATCTTATTCTTTATTTCTAGACTTCTTTTTAAGATGCATATGACATGAAGAATAAGCATCTTATCAACTTAATACCCAACAAGAGCAGATGTGTAAGATGTTGTTAGAAGCAGATATATGTATCATTATAAACTCAATGAACTAGGCTATATCTATGTTCATCATTAAGATGGAGCTAAGAGGCCGACTACATATCTAAGAAACATGTTTTGCTAGAAACTGAATTACTGAAGGGAACTTTATGAGATCAAGAAACTCCGGTATAACATTGTCTAGATAACCCGATGTTCTGAAGTACACTGATTTGTATCTGCCAGTGTTGTTTTCGTGTTTGTTTATTGAATTGTCAACGTTGGCTTGATCTCAATTCTACATGTCTATAGTTCAACAAAGAAACAAATCCTATAGATTACTAGTAAACAATTGTCATTTGCGTGCTCCCTCTGAATTTGCGTGCTCCTTCTAATAAAGAAGTGAAAAGAATAGGGGTTCGTCTTGTAACGAATGTTTCAAATGTCGGCTATCTCAAATGTCAAGGACTCTGTGAAGGATCCAGATAAATATTTGTTAGAACGGACTTCCTAAAATGTCAAGGACTCCTCAGAAGAAGGAGGACCTTGAGTGGAAAATGGTGCAATATTAAGTCATTGGTTGGGGTCTTCAACACTGCACATTAACTGATTAGGTAATGATGACGGATTCAAGTTATTCCCTAGTAAGACAAGTTAATTTTTTTCCTCGGGGACTATGAAAGGAATTAAGCAGAGTCCTGTATAACCTGACAAGGAAGGTTGGTTTGTTCTTAAAGCTTAATAAAACACTGGAAGATCAGGTTGTATTGTGAAGTGGATTTTGTCAATAAAAAAATTAGGATAACAGTACTAACACTGCATCATTCTCTGATTAATATTAAACTTGATAGATTGAAAATAAGTAAAATGAAGATCGCTTCAATGTAACTCCTTAAAAGAACAAATATATGGAATTTGTTCCCTTAGATTCTTTTCTAAAACCATGTGCTTGCAGTCACTAGTAATCCCTCATCTTACCTGCGCCTATCAATAGCCAGTCTGTCATTTCCATGTTTTATTAAGCTAAAGAACAAACTTACCCTCGACCCATTCAATTAATATATAACCCCCCTTTCCGCCATATATAGATCCCTGCTTCTTTTCATTGCAGGTGAGATGAATGGGCAAGGTATGAGTTATGACAGGGGCAGATTAATGCGACGGGATTCTGGAAGGGTGCTAAAGCCTACAACGCAAGATTTTCCATCTTAAATTTGGCAATTCGAAAATCATTTTATGACATTTTAGATGTTTAGAAATATGAAAGGAAGCCCTGCATGCTACATACCATTTAAAAAGGAATATGAGATCCTTTCAGACGATATGTAACATGCTTTTATTTAATCGTTATTGCCATTTACGATTTCTGAAATTGTGAGTAGAATCGGGTTGTGAATACAGCCTTAAGTATCAAAATATCGACCACACACAGCATTTCCTTGAATTTTAGTAGTTTACGTCCCCACCAAGAGACTTACCAAGCAAATGAGGGAGGTCGTTACCCCCTGAACCTACCATCCCTGCAGGGGGCAAGACTTAAATAATAAGGCTTGGAAGTCATCGAGAACATAGAACAAGGGCGTCTTGTAGCGCACCGCACCGATAGAATAATTAAGCTAAGGTTTGCAGTTCAAGCCTTGGCACTGATACTGTGGTTCAGTCATCCTCCCTATGCTAATTATATATATGAGAATATTATTCCACTACTAAATGCAATAAGGGAAACAGCGTTTTGGAATATTTACTAAATTTGTAGGATGACTCCTCCTCCCCCCTCCCCCCAATTTTACTTATTTTATGATTTTTCCCCTTTTTTCCAGTTTCCCTGGGGCCCTTGCTGGGGGTCCCCATGTCAGATGACGAATTTAAGAATTGGTCATGTCACTGTGTCGAATTTAAGATTAGGTCCTGTTTCATGTCATTAAAGGCTATGTCAAATGTCGATCTTAAGAACTCCCCATGTCGCCATGTCGAATCTAAGAATAGGTCCTGTCGCATGTCATTAAGCCTAAAAAAAATAGCCATGTCGCCGTGTCGAATTTAGTGGTCAAGACCCATTTCCCTCTCCTCCCACGCTGTAGTTGGCCTGACGTGACCTCAGCCGCTGGCCGTTCTCCTAGTTTACCGACTCATGGGGACACTCCACCTCCCCATTGAGCCCAAACCCTTCCGGGGGGAACACCTGCGACCTCTAATTATCCTCCGCTAAAATAAGCGTGCCTAAAAGGCGACTTCAGCAGGTGTGCCTTTCCAAATGGGAGAAGTATCGTATACCTTGGGTAGAGCAATTTCAAGTCAGATATTTCAGACATAAGCAGTTTTATAGTGCTTAATTTCGTGTATTTCATAAATTAAGTCTATGCAGGGTTTCAATACATTTTCGAATTTATTGAAGATATTTATAGATGTAACACCTGGATTTTTATGTATTGAAGCGCCCTTACTATAAAAAGATGATATGCAATTCTGATGCCTTTGGCAAATGGGGCTTTGGAATGAACCAGTGTTTGATTACAAAATAAACCGATTAGTCGATTTAATCTTTTAATTGTTAATGACGATCATTACGATCAAAACTGTTTTCTCTGCGAAAGGTGATGAATACAATATTATTTTTAGAAACAAAAAAAAACGAAAGTAAGATAACCCCACCCCTACAAAAAAAGCAAACAATTCAATAATTCACCAATCCTCATTGCACACATACCGTTGTTTATATACTACTATACAAGACATTACAAGCAGTATATTACAATAATGCATATTTCTTGTTTCCAATTGACTACACTTTCTAAATATCTTGATTATGTAAAATTATGTTTATAATGTTTTACCTCCCGCTGCATAGAGTTGTAATCAACGAATGGTCTGTATGGTCCTATTAATAATATTAATTTTGTCTAAGTTGACATTCACCCTCAAACCCCAAATCCCAAAGGTGTGCCCGTGGGAAATATCTCCAATCCAGCCCGATCCACCTCAGTTATTTATTTTGAAACATTTTTCATCTGAACCCTCAGGAGCCGTTCATAAATTAGGCATGCATTTTCATATGATTTCTAGCCCCCCCCCCCCCCCCCCCATTCCCCTTTGGCATGGAATACACTTTAGAAATGTACTGAATCCCTTGACAACCTGACTAACCGCCGAAATTAATTTACAATGTCAAATGGATGAAATTGTTGATTTAAGACCGTTTTCTATCTAATCGCCTAGAAGTGGGGAGGGGGATACAGATCTAGATGTTTTGTTAAATGTTCCAAAATCTATGAAACCTAGTGAAAAACGAAACTTTCTAAACAAGCTGGCTTTAAAGGGTTAAGCCCTGTTTCCACCAGCCGATTTTACGTCTGATTTCAAAAATTGGCGGTGGGAATATTAGTTAATCACAAACATGTTATATACCATTAGAAAGGGTTTTCAATTCTCTTTCAAATGGCATGCTAGATATATAATATTTTGTAATAATACTAGTTAAGGCCGTATTCCACATACCGAAAGTACGCGCTGCCGATAATGACCCTCACCATGGAAACATTCTATAACGGCCGCGCGTACTTTCGGCGGCCAAAAGTGCGTAATCGGCGGCCGAAAGTGCGTAATCGGCGGCCGAAAGTGTGTAATCGGCGGCCAGTCCAAAATCGGCAGCAAAAAATTACCAACATGTTCGTAAATTTTATCGGCAGGGCCGCCGATTGTATATCGGCACTGGCGATTGTAGATGGGCTGGAAATCGGTAGCGCACTTTCGGTATGTGGAATACGGCCTTTAAAGTGATAAATTACCAAATAATCGGTGGTTAAATCGGTTGGTGGAAACAGGGCATTAAGGTAAAAGTTTTTTTAAAAATCTAGAGAATAGAGAACACAGTGGATTCTCCTCAATGCCAACTGGGTCCGTCCATCTCCACGTCCTAAAGAGAAATCGATGAAGGCACCTACTAAATCAGGGTAATTTCCACCCAGGACGTCGCCATTTTGACCCTGGAGGAGGAAGCCCTGTGGTGAGCGTCCCCAGCTATAAGATCTAAGGCACCTACCGAACCCTATCAGATTGGTTTTCAGCTGTATTTTTCCAGCTGATTATTTAGATGTGAATGAATTGAACAGTCATTTTCTTTTATCTTTGTATGCACTATTATCAATATCAGATGGATTTCACAAACGCTTTTTTCCATTAAGTAAAGTAAGGTATAATGATACTTGGTCAACATAATTATTGCTTCACAAATGATTAACACATTACATTAAATATCTTACTTTCGATCCAATACACCAGAGGCACATCAGAAAGGAATTACAAATGTAAACTACTAGGCGGAGCCATAATATTTAAGTTGTGTGTTCAATCATTTTGTCAGTTGATTATAGATGCGTTAATTATAATAATTCTGGGGGGGGTGTCAGGGGATTCGTACACCCCCCCTACCCTTCGACGAACCCCCTTCTAAAACATCTGAACCCCCCTCATAGGATGAATTGAATGAGATATTTCATTAGATAGTGTATACCCCATATCTATCTACAAGAACATTTGATGCCTATTAGTATTACTGAAAAAAAAACAAGAATTTTTGGGATGCTACAGATCGGGAGTGTTTAAAGGTATATTCCACCTCAAGATGCTCCCAAAAATCGTAACTAACTACCCACGTTTGGCGTTTTTGCCAAACATCATTATAGTGGAGTACGGCCTCGAGGATGGAATTCAATTCTGATTAAATATCATTGATATATATATTGTTGTCTTGTCAACATATATACGATAACATGAATATCGGCGATGTCATACCATTTATCTTAATATCTATCTATGAATAGATAAAACAGAGAAAAACAGGTATCGAAACCGAGAAAAACAGATATCATGCAACTACAGCAACATTTCAAGAAGTTTCATTTTACTCCGAGGTTATCCTAAAGTCCATATACATTTTACAGTTTTATTGAATGATATTTCTTTTACATTGGTCTAAGCTCCAAAATCGTTTAACATTTACCGATTTAGGAGGCGTTTGATGTCGGTGAAGCGCCAGGCACATTTTACATATATTATCTTTTATTACATTTTTCTTGACTTGAAAATTGTCCCTCCATTTATGGTACTTCAAATAGGCCTCATCATTATTATCCAAGGCCTGTAAATATTCAGCTAGATGTTTCGGGGACTTGTAATTTGTGACATCTATGAACGATTTAGGTGGCAAAGACTGACTGTAGTTTCCACCCCCAAGAACTATTGGCACTGCCCCATAGAATAAAGCATCAAAGGGTTTTTCTGATATATATTCCTCACAAATGGAGTTCTCTAGAGACAAAACGAATTTGTACATTCTCCCTACATATTCCTTACATTTACAATGCATATAGTTGGGGCATTTTCTCCAGCCACAACTCCCATAGATGTCCACCTTAATGTGTTTCATTAGTTCCTTAACAAACAATTCTCGTCTAGACATTGTCTTGCAATTACTCACTACCCATACAATCGATACCCTTCTATCTATGGAGCCAAGTGCCTGCAGCTTTTCCTCAATATCAACTATAGATAAGAGAGGTTTCCCAGCAACGGTTTCCCCGTACGGGCAAAATACGTCAGATCTCCTAGAATAGGTTGCTGTCCAATTATAAAATTCTCCTCCGCTGTGGAAATCCCGTCCAATTTGGTAGGGAGATTCAAGCAGAAAGAAGATGTATATTTGAGAGTGAAGTCTTAGTTTAGGGGCGGTGTGACCGTCTCTGCCGTGGAAGACTATAGCCTGGTAGTCTGTAATATTTCCTGCTCCGGCCGTCCTTCTAGCTGTGGCCTGACAGGACACCTCACACGGTACTTTCACATTTTCCCTTCCCATTCCCCAAGTCCTATCACCGAAGAATGTGTTCCAAAGTAGTAGTCGCTGAGTTTGGACGGTACCTTTGTTTGCATCAGATCTGAAAAGAAGGACACAAACATTCATTTAAATCAAGAATCGAAATTGTCCAACGTGAATTTTTCTTAACCGAAACCGATGCTTTCATTATTCAACTTTAGATAATCTTAGATCTAATAGGCCGTATCCATAGGAAAGAACTTTTTTTTTCTTTTTGAAAATAAGTCCAATACAAGAATATCTTATCTGAACATCGTCATGTATATATACATAATATATCACTTGAGAGCCTATGATTTCACATTAAATTTTGAGTACAGAAAACTCTGTTTATAAGAACTAAAACTCGAAGGAGGTGGGGATGGGGGTGGGGATGGGGGTGGGGTGGGGGAGAACAAATTTGACACCTTTCAATATTTGTTTTCGAAATTTGTGTGCGGTTGGTGTTCCCCTACACTGTAGTGGCTTGTAGTCTCTAGATCTAGATATTGACGTATCTAGATCTAGACATAGTTTCGTAAGAGCGGGTTTCTTATAATTACCAACTGCAGTGTGGGCACGCGCCTTCCTCCACACACATAAAGAGATTTTACACATTACACATATTGATATTCACTTATATTAATGCTAATGGGTCTAGGTTACCTGTAAAGGCTGAAACGCTATCTCCTAAATTCCTCTACCGTACCACTGGGTATTGCCTATTGCAGTATTGGCAGTTAGACCTAATTAAGCCAGGGGCATGGACCGATTTAGAGGGGGGTGCAGGGGACGTTCGCTTCCCCTTTTCTGGGGGGATAAATTTTAAATTTTCTAATGTAACACTGACGCTCCTTGAGTGAGCGCTGGTACTATTCAAAAAATGCATCCGCCCCTGTAGATCTAGACCTAGCAGTGTAAGCCTGTCTCGTGTCCAATTTGTTTTTCTTTTTCTTTTAGATTAGTGTTTATTTACTCCTTCTTGCTGAACATGTTCTTCCAATACTTGCATGTATAATAGATGAGCAATGGATAATCCGCCTTTACACTTAGATCTAAGCCTGGGCATAGAAAAAAATCTACTTTATCTGCACTCAAGTCAAGACCAAGACTCAAGACTGAATCTGTGACATCACTGACGCAGGAGTGGATACAAGATTTTCAAAAGTGGAGTGCGGGGCGGTCAGCATAAAGGCTAAGTATACTCTAGGCCGCAGGGCCCAGTAGGGGCCCACCAAAAGGGAGGGGGTAGCCTAAGGGGGGGTCAGCCCCCCCCCCCCCCCCCCCTCTGGATGATGGATCCGCCCCTGCTGATGAACCACTTTTCTAGAAATATAAAACCTGTTACCTTTTTTTAAAAAATGTTACGTACACCCTACTGCTAGAGCAGTTAATCAAAATTGAGATGAACATTGAGTCAAGAATTTGAGCTTGCCTTCTCTTTGACTTTGACTTTGTTAAATTTGAAGAGCGAGCGGCTTGCACATGATCGCTGGTATAATTGGCATTTTCCGAACAAAAGTAGCCGATTTCGTTAGGTGAACCATTTTTGTAGAGAGCTGATGCAAAAGTTGTAAAACGTTGTGCATTTTGAACTATTATGGAGAGCAAAATCAGCCCTAAACTGACAAAAATCAACAGCAGACATCGATACCGGATGTTCATTTTGACCGACGACTTCCATGACAACTTTCATGACGTCATGAAGTCCTTAGCTGGTTCTTTTCATGATTTCTGACAAATCGATATTGGTAAGCTCACAACCAGCGTAACGCTACCAGAAAGGGTTGTTTCCCCGCCAGATAACACGCAAAGGCAATTTTCCATGTTATCACTTACTAAACAAGTGGAAAAGATATCGGAGAGTTCAGAGAAGTGAATAATAACCGGATAACAAAACGAAAGCGCCAAACTTGCATCAGAATCGTCAGACGGCGCCACCAGTGGTTTGACAAAGATGTGTCATGGCGGTTGTGAAGGGCGCGTGAACAATTTTACATCGGCTGAATTTTGTATTTACATCACCAAATACAGCACAACTTAGGCAGGTATGTGCAGCTTTGGAGCCTTCAAATGTTGCTTCTTCATGGTAACTGTTTAAGTTGGCTTAAAATCATTATAAACGCGAGTTAACTGTTAATTTGTGTTGTTCCAAGGACACATTTTCGTTGGACGCATTTCGATCAGGACTCGAAGAAAAATTAGCCCCAGAAATGTATTTACCCAACTACCAAACGATTTATCGAGTATTTTTAATTGTGGGCACTGAAATACACTGCCTCAACAAAAGATATACGTTGTCCGAGTCCCTCCTAAGCTTCCAAACGTACGGTTATGTTCGAAACATTAGTAAATCCAAAATGGCGGTGGTTTACTTGGCAGTGGTTTCCGAGGCTGAGGCTGAGGCCGATGTGTTGACAACTGCCGTCTGCTAGTAAACTCTAGTCACGGACTGCTCGAAAACCTCGCTTTATCTAGACAATGTCCTTCCTTTTTAAATTGATGTTGTACCAGGCCCATTTCACATTAATTTGCCTCCACTTCAGGATAGACCCATTCAATGGCAATGCATTGGCAAATATAACTTATAGTAGATTCTAATTAACGTTAGTGACTGGTACCTGGCCGGTGCCCCAGCCAGAGGCCAGGGGCAGAGGCAGAGGTAGGCTGAAGGCCCTCTCTTAGTAACGTTAAATGACATTTTTATTCAAGAGATGTAGTCTAGATTCTAGAAATTGTTGTGGAGGGAGTCTTTTGTTAGGCCTTTAAAAGAAATGGTTGTGTTAATGTAACCTGGCCTACCCTAAAAATTTGGCCCAACCCCCTTTTTTTTTTAATTAAATTTTTCCTATTTTTTTCAAAATCTATAAGAATTGATCAGAAAAGCATTGAGCAGCATGGAAAAGCGTAAAGATGTTCAGCGCATGTATTTTAGAAGCTGAAAATTGTGTTAGATGGTCTTTAGAATTTTTCTTCTTCTTATTTTAAACACTCCGTGGTCTATTTGGTTAGTTAAAAGAAAATAAAAATAAGTTTAAAAAAAAATCGACCTACTTACCCTAATTTTTTCGACCTATTTTACCTGAACACAACATTTTTTTGGCCTTATTCTGAATTTTCAAGAACGCCTCAATCTATTTGAGTAATTTTCTTCTTTCTTTTTTTCTTTTTCTTTTTTTAAGGGAAAAAGACCAAACTACCTACCTAAATTTTCCAATAGGCCTACATGTTACTTGAACACAGCTTTCTTCTTTTGGCCTCGTCTGTCAGCAGAAACTTCACATTATATCCTGTGACCATGCTCCAGAAGTGGAACCTCCCCAGTATCACGATAACACTCTCACTTAATTATTCAAAAATAAAAAAAATGTGATGTTCTCATGAAAATATTCTACAGAAGAGCTCATAAATGAGCCATTTATTTATGGGTAACCGATGCCTATGGTTTTTTGTTAAGTTTTCTTGTTGTTTTGGATTTAGTTTTTTGTTTTAACTAATAAGTCTGAGGTGATAAAGGGCCACTGACACTTTGTTCTACGTAAACAGGATTACTGAGCAGGGGTTCAGTGTTCGAGACTAACTTTTTTCGGATCTTGGCCATCAGGGCCGATAGCTCCAGAAAATTATCGGCCCTGCTAGCCTTCATTCGGCCCTGATTTATAGCTGCATAATTTTGTATTTACAGATGAAAAAATAGCGCAAATGACGGCCAAAAAACAGTGCAAATGACGGCCGAAAAATAGTGCAAATGATGGCTGAAAAATAACACAAATGACGGCCAAAAATGTGTTGGCCATCTGGGCCGATTCCACACCGTTTCCCCCGTATTTTGTATCGGCCCTGATCCAATATTTTCGACGGGCAGGCTTTAGTATCGAACACTGGGGGTTGAAATAGCTCGAGGGCATTCAAAAACAGGGTATACATCTTTCATATTATAATATTTTCAAAAAGAACAACCATTTGAGTGTATACCTGAATTAAACTGAAAAAGTTAGTTATATAACGTGACCACTTTTTTATGCTTGAGCACTGTTTAGGGTTTCTGTGTGCCAAGTTATTAGGTTTCCTGCCTACGAGCATGCCCGTAAATTCATCTGTTGTGATGCCACTGATGAACCTCTAATAGGCTCTATGCCGAGGTGGAGACAAAATGAGAGTTGGAACATTTTCCTACATTTTTGTCAGAATATTTTGTCATATGATAAAGATAAGATTGCCACGGTATTTTAGACTTATTTCTCTTGGCAAGGATACTAACAACTTTTATGAAACTCAAAAGTGTAAGAAGTCAGTGAAATTTTGATGTTAATATTACAGAGATGCCATATTTCCTTCTTTTTCCGGATTTCCGGATTTTTGCAAATTCAGTATAAAAATGAAATTTACATTTGCCTTTACTGAAGTGACAAAGTTTGCTTTTCAACTTGTTCCTTTGATGTTACTAAGCCATTTTAACCATAAAATTGCGTTTTATTGTGAATATTTCAACCCTTTTATGTCTAAAACTGAAAATCCGGAAATGTCATTCCTACTTTTCCGGATTTTTCAACTCTCCTGAGTGGCATCTCTGATATTAAATAATCATATCTCGCTGGCAACCATCGTGACAGAAAAATTTTACATTCGTTTTTTTATTGCAGGTAACATTTTATATTTATATTTTTATACAATACCAGATTTTAAATACTAAAGTATAGCCTAACTTAGTACTTTCTTCCTGAAATACGGAAAAGTGTTCTCACGAACTTCCGTGTATTTCATGCTTTTTCATCTATGTAAATTACTTTCCTGGACTTGAACTGAATGTATAAATTTTATACTTTACAGAATGGCGGAGGTGCACGTACCTCCTCCCGAGGCCCTCGAAGAAGACTCACCCCAAATCACGGCCGAGATTAGAAATATCCCAATGGTAAAGGACGTCACAGCCAACAGCCTGGTCCCGTTAATACAGGATGGCACGATAGAGGGCACCACTGTGGGTGAGGGCCCGATGGCTACCGTACAGCTGGGGGACCTGTCCGGACACTCGGTACAAGAACTCGCCGAACACCTCCCAAATATTGGTATCCACTTCACTTGTAAGAAGTGTAACATCAACTGCAGTCAGGTGAGATTAAGTTCTAGTAAATAAGTCAAATATCAGAAGGGTTAAAGGTGTATTTCATCGATATTACTGTTCAGTAAAATAAATAATTTTAATGGAGAAGTAATGAAAATATATCCTGAATATTCTGAACCGCGGCAAGGTATTAAGATTTTCTCGAAATATTTGATTGAACAGTCTTAACCGTTTTCTGCAATGCATTATGTTACTGTTTGGCTCTCAGAACACATATTTTAAGGAGAAACATACTTATTTGATCATCACTTTAACCGGGTGCATGACAACGTGTATGACAAACATAATAATCTCAGGTAGTAGGAGTGGTAAATATTGAATTTAAGATAAATTAGATAATGAAATTAAAGAAATAGAAGGGGTCCTCTTGGTATTCGTCGTAGCATTGCAGTGCATTGGTCAGTCGAAGCAATAGCTGTCTGACTGATTTTTTTTATGAACGTAAATAGTTCACTGAGACTACTGTGTTAAAAAGTATTGAAAATGTAAAAAGGGATTTTAATAAACTTCATGACTATATTAAGAGATGCTGCAATAGACAAATAAAACTTATACATAATAATTATAGTTAAAGGGTAAAGTTTGAGACAATGGATAATTTACTAAGCTCATTATGTTGACTTGTTTCTAGATGAGTGAAGTTCTGGCCCACTTCACAGACGGTAAATGTTCAGGAAAACCCTCCCCTGTCCCAGGTGGCGGTCAACCCACAACCCCTACCAAAACACCAGCAGGACCTACCCCAGGCCGAAAGCGTGGTCGGCCTAGGAAATCAGAGATGACACCAGAGTCAACGCTTACTACTCCGCGCGAGGCTGAGTACGAGGAACTACCAAGAATCGCAGCACCGCCTAGTACAGGAGAAAACCCAGGTGGAAGGCGAACACGTTATAGCGCAGGGAAAATTAAGCGCTTAGACGTGCTGACTTTGCTCGGCGGGCGGATCAAGGAAGAACCCGTAGATGATGATGATTATAATGATGGAGAGTACAGACCCTCTCCTTCTTTGCTTCAGAAAGGAAAGAAGCGTGTTTTAGCTGAAGATGGCGTTGAAATAAGCGAAGAGATCCCAGCCCGTAAACGCAGAGGCAGACCGCCTAAAATACCAAGGTCTTATGTTGATCCAATCTTTAGTGGTAAAGAGGCAGATGGTACTGAGAACCTGAACCTTATGACTGAGCATGGCTTCGCCACTGTGACTGTAAAGACTGAAGGCAGTGCCAAGGTAATTTTAGTAAGCACTAACAGGCCTGAAGACTCCGAGGAACATCAGGAATTCTTAGAAGAGGAAGAAGACGATGCTGAGGCTGAAGTAAGTGAAGTAAGTAGAGTAGAAAGTGAGAGTGGAGTTGCAGTATCTCCGGGAGAGAAAAAAAGCCCACAAGTAAATAATCCAGAAAGCAAGCAGAAGACAAGCATTGATAAAGACACAGAGGAACGTGAAACAGAAAAGAAAGGAACAGAGAAAGAGGGAAATACACAACTAGATACTGATGACTCAAAAGTTGTTAACAATGACGAGAGTCAGTCCCAACCCGAAGAGCAACCCACTCTTGAAAATGAAAACGGAGAGGGAGAGAAGGAAAGTACTGAGGAAAAGACCAGTAGTACTGTTAAGGATAAGTTAGTGCGAGTACAAAAAGCTTCTCGGCGGACGCTCTACGAATACACCAGCATGCTAAATAAAAAGAGGCAGAATAAGTGCAAGATCTGTAAACAGCGTTTCTTTTACACCGAAGATGAGCTACAAGTGCACACTGAGTGTCACACAAATCAAAAGGGGGAAAAGGAAGGATACACGTGTGTAATGGCTAACTGCACTTACTCCTCTGTCTTCTGGAATCGTATGCTAGAGCACCTTATTACGCATGAAGATTATCGCACTAAATTCAAAGGTGCGCCCTTCTTAAGGAATATCATAGGGAATTTCTCTTGTCCCATCTGTAAGAAGAAATTCGACCGGAAGAATAATATGAAGGGACACATATCCAAAGTGCACTACAAGCAGAGTCGAATTTGTGAAATATGTGGAGTGACATTGACGTGTGTGGATGACAAGACGTATAAACGCCATGTTGAGAAGTGCCAGCATTTACTTTTCAAGTGTATACATTGTGACTACAAGACTCCTGTATCTGCTAATATGAGAAAGCATATGAAGATCCACCTTGGGCAAGGTTTTACGTGCGATGTGTGTCAGGCTGTGTTCCCTACAAAACAGAGGTACACGGTCCACCGAGAAATCCACGACAGCAACCGACGCCAGTTCATGTGCGAGTTCTGCGGTCAGGCGTTTGTGAGCCAAGACGCAGTCAAGAAGCACGTCGTACGCTTCCACACTGAGATCACGACCCTCTTCTCATGTCCTGAGTGCAGCTTCACCTCTAAGATCCAGACAGACCTCAAGAAGCACATCACTGCTGTACATAACAAGAAATTCAGATGTTTACATTGTGCCTTTCAGACCAATTCCTCTAGTTCCTTTGAACAACACCAAGAGTACCATGGACCAGGCCGGACTTGGGCCTGTAACTACCCGAGTTGTTTCTACCGAGGTGCCACTGGCAAGCAGCTGTCAAATCATATCAGTCAGGTGCACAAGCAGAGTCACAAGCATGAGTGCCCAATATGTCACAAATTCTACAAGAAGAAGACCCACCTTGCGCGCCATCTCGTGGTTCATACTGGTGACAAGCCATATGTGTGTTTGGACTGTGACGCAGCTTTCAGCAGTCATTCAACATATTACCGCCATAGGCAAAAAACAGGCCATGACGCCAAAAGGGAAGGCATTGTGAGCGTACCACAGAACATTACCATCCAGTATATTAGCCCACAGGAGGCTACTTTTGCCGAAGATGGAGACAACCAAAAGTTTGTTTTAGAACAACCACAAGGGGAATTTGAGGAAGAGAGTGTTGAGTATATCCAAGCCCCAGCCGAAAACGAAGAGGAACAACAGGACGTAGGGGAAAAGCAGAACATCATTATTCTAGAAAACGAGAATGGTGAACAAGTGACGTATATATTGAAGGGCAGTGAGGATGGGAGTGGGGAAATAGTGATGGTGACAGAGGATGGGGTGCCCATGGACTCAGGCCTAGCTCAGCAGATTCAAGCTCAGCTGGCCCAGCTGCAAGACTCAGGCACTAATCAACAGACCCAGGAGGTGGTCCAGGCTTCCAGTAGTGAGCAGCTCACTGAAGGAATCCAGATCATCCAGGAGGAGGTGGCAGAGGAAGGGGAGCCCACTGAAATGGTCATATACACTGAGGGCAACCCTGGAGGAGAGCAGGAGGGCATCACTCAGGAGGCCCATCAGCTGCTCCAGGTGGTAGAAACTGCTGACCAAGAAACTGCTCATCAACAAGAGCACATAGAGGGAGCAGCTCAGGTTAGCATTGTGCATATGGGAGAAGAAGAACATGCGACTGTGCAGGAGGAAGGTGTGGAGGAAGGGGTCGATCAGAGAATACTGCTTGCCGAGGAGAAGGTGGAGCAGCAGTCGGACGTGGAGCAGACCGAGCTCGTCGAGCAGTGGGTTCACATGGAGGGATCTGGAGAAGGGCTCGTGTCGGAGGTGGTTTCTGTGGATAATGCCTCAAACAACCTGCAGGTAGGTGTAGATACTTTTGCTTGTGTCCCATAAATTATGCGCCTGCCTGCCTGACTTCCAGGACGCTGCAGCCGACGTGCAGTGTTTACAAAACTCTAAAAATATCAGACATGTCCGAAATGTAGTGTCCAATGTCCAACACGCTTAGTTGAAAAATATAAGGAGAAATTCAAAAGGACTGAAAGTCAAACATATGTCCGACATAAGAACAGTTTTTGTGTTGTTTTTGTATGCAGTGCTATCAAAAGAAGTAAATCGAGTTTTCATTTCCTAATGCTCAGTTTCTTATCTTAGTAAGATATGATATTTTGATTCATGAGTGATTGTTTCAGCCCAAATACCGTTAAGTTTGACGTAAGGATCAATGCTTATTTTATGAACTTATAAAGGATACAAAAGTATAATTCTTTATTTCTGATGTAATACAAATGGTGCTTTTTATTAAGTTTAAACTTATCTACATAGATCTTCCTGATTGTCTTCTAAACTGTTGTAGCCTTTTAAAAAGTATTGCTGCTTTTAAGCATATTTTCGCTGGGTAAACCAAAGATTAATAAATGCCTTTTCTTTACTCAAATTATTCAATTAAGGAGGTGCAGCATGTGATCTATGAAGAGTCAGTGGTGGAGGTGGCAGCGCCCGATGGTCAGGGCGGCTCCAGCTCCCAATACGCTATCGTACTGCTTCCATCTAACGCGGCTTGCGGAGACGAGCCGGAGGCCGCTCTCAGTATGCTGCAGCTACAGTCAGGGAACACCATCACACTGGCCGACCACGGAGAGCAGATAATCGAAGAAGTCCATGAGGTGGAGCAAGAGCCATCCTGAGCTACTCGCGTACTGATTGAAGAGTATGGGAGTGTTAACGAAGGTAGGTCGCAACTCTAGTATAATGAGGACGTTTCAGATAATCGATGGCATGATGTAATGTAAACTAACGTATCTTTTATATCAGCTTTTTATTTTTTTGTCAAAAACATTTCATCATGAGTATATCACTGTACCTCCACCATACACGACTAAAGTTATGATTCAAAAATTTATTGTTATTGTATGTTGTGACATAAATTGGGAGTTGGCGGAAGATCGGCAAAGCCGAGCCGAAGTGACCCAAATAAAAAATAAAAAATAAAAAATTAATTAATTATCCTCTCAATTATCATCCAAAAGTTCTGATTTCATGAATTTTTCATTTCAAGTCAACTGTTATCAATTCATAATGTGATATTTTAAACTTTGAGGGTTGTGGAATTTTCCCACCAGGGGGCACAGCTGTGAACAGTATGTTCTCCCTTTAAAATCTGGAAATACTGATTTAGAATTTACTTAAATTTTCCTTAACTCAAACCTTCCCTCAGACAACTACTTACTTCCGAATAGCCAGTCCGTAACCTTGGGGGCTATTTTGATGAAATTAACTGGTTCCCATGCTTCTGTTGATATGTTTATTTTTTACTGATACAATGTTTCACCCATACATACA
The DNA here is from genome assembly GCA_936440205.1 of Lepidonotus clava. NCBI lineage: Eukaryota > Metazoa > Annelida > Polychaeta > Phyllodocida > Polynoidae > Lepidonotus > Lepidonotus clava. Next base: position 21,339,094 of record OW387147.1, read on the forward strand.
GCCTAAAACATTGCGCAACAACTTAGTTTGGAGAAGCTGTTGTAGTTACTGGTGCAAAAATAATCATGTGTTCGTGATAGCTAGTGTTATATTACCGTTTCAAAAGTAAATAGACGTTCGTAATAGCTAGTGTTGTACCTTCAGGTGAATACTGATGAAGGCCTTTACACGCCAAAACTAGTCAATTCACCAATTTTCACTAATCGTCAATATTCAAGTCTATAACACATCAGTCACTAATGTAGCTTTAACATCATTAATTTGATAATTGCAGGTATAGCGCTCGGTGGCCTAGAGGGCTATCTAACTTCTAAGTCATCAAACAGGGAAAAGAGGAGTCAAACGTCCATGGCCTACAGGGGCACCTAAAACTACCAGACGTATGCACGTATCTGTTGACACAACATCTCCAGACAAGTGCAGAACTGAGCGACAGCTTGTTCTTTTTGGACTAAGAAATCAGAAAAATTGAAGACATACTACAAATACTCATTGCTAGTGTAAAAGCATTTATTTGTATTGGCACAGCAAGTATCTTTTTTCAGAAACTGCAATGTTATTAAATCTTGTAAATTTTGAGGCTTGATTATAATCCACACGATTGAAAAGAGTCCTCATTTAATTTTAAGAAACGGCTATACAATGTTTGTAATTAGGAGAACAGAAGATTCATAATACTGTTGCTTGAAACTTGCCAAAACAATTGTGTACGTTGTGTTTACCAGATTCTCTGTTTTTAAGCCTTCTGCTCGGAATTGGTAATTTATTGCAAATAAATGTTACGCGTTGCAATATAAGAAGTTTTACAACTGGCTACAGTCTTTTTCTCTAGGTGAATTTTCAGTTCGGCACGCCGGGCTTGTTACCATAGATGTTCAATAGTAAATGGCAGTATTCCCTGATTTTAGATAAATAGTATATTGAACAACGGAATCCAGCAGCCAGTTGGTAGATAGGGACGCGGGTAAGTTAAAGGAGAACACTAAAAGGATGTTGTATTTTGGAAAAGCTGTATTTATTACTGTATATACATTTCAATTCGAAATTATTGTATTTTCTTAGTGGTTGTAAGCTAAGACTTTCGTTGACATGTTAAGAACCTACCTAGTCATGTCTGTGAAACACAAAGAGCTTCGATATTGATAAAATTGATTGCACTGGTTCAGTTCTGCAATCAGATTGTTAAACCTTGACGAGAGAAAATGAATTTAACATGAACATGTAAATAATGTTTTCATATCATGTAAGCGGACCTAATGTTTCTGTCCACAAAACCACATTGTACAAATCGAATAGAAAGGATAATGTACATTTGATCTGTACGTCGATGTCTTGGTCAATGCTCATCCATTAATATTTCTCAAATAAATTGACTTAAAAATGTGTATATATTTTAGTTATATCTGTATGCTTCATTATGCCAGTAGCCCGATTCAGTTTTGTTTTGCACTAGTAAAGCATCTTTATTGGTTTTGATCGAGATAGAAAATATAATAAGGCGTATTTCAAACCACATTATAATGGATTTTCAAATGAATTCAGATTTTTTCTTTCTTATGCAGTTTGCGATTGTTTGTTCCCTGTATTTCGTTCCTGCCTATAGTTGAACGCTAAGTAAATAATTCCATATCGGATTATACACCTTTCTCATTAAAGTTTGGCGCCCCCTGTGAATCAAATTGAAACACGTTTTTAAGTCTTTTGCTATAGTTCACCTATATGAAGTGAAGCATATAGGTTAACTATTGGAAAAGACCTAAAACATTGTTTCAATTTAATTCTACAGGGGGCGCCACACTCTTAATGAGAAAGGTTTATTGTGATATGTGTTTTGAAGTTGAGGTAGAAATGAAAGTGTGTGCTATAGAAACCGAAAAAAACGTTCCATACATTATTCTATCCTGAAGTAAAACGCTAATATAATATAGTAAATGCATAGTAGGAAATCTTGAATAAATATGAATGTGCCCCAAATTCTGAAGGCTTAATTTTCGATAAAGTTTCTGCTCGTAATTTGTTAATTTTATATTTTTACTGACATTCCATCTACAATTTAAACGCCTGAAAACACTAGTGCATGTGTTGGAAGACCAAAATATATTATAAAGGTGAAACTCAAAAATGGAATTACCTGTAATCAAACCGTTTTTATCTGTTGATGACGTAATCTTTTATTTTAATCTGACTTCAGATGTTTTTACGTTTAATATTCTTACGCTGTAACTTGGAAAGCAAACAATACTACTTTAACTTGTATTCCACTTTGTGATTTCGACTATTTTAGCTATAAACTATGTTAATGAAAATTTACTAAAACAATAGTGAAATAATGATTAGCCGCTATTCCTAATACAGTAAAATCGCCTCGTGGAATAGTCGTTAGGCAGAACTGGCCCTTGTTCCAGCCTTTATAATTAATAGAAAATATACAGACCATGACATGACTTCATGTTGCAATTGCTCTCCATAAAGTCTATAGTGTCCGCCCCTAATACAGGGTCCCAACAGGGAAAATGGCAGCAACAAAAATCCCTGACAGGGAAATACAGGGGATTTGCAAAATACCCCAAAACAGAATTTCATTTGGCCAGGTTTTGAAATTCCTGATTCTGAAAGTAGTTTTATTATAGGTCGGCTTCATCACTCTGTCGATGAAATCTTGTCTAAGTCTGACTTTAAAGTCTTTAAAGCTTTAAATCGAAGCCGAGCTATTCTCTTCTCCACTTCTTAGATCGGTGACAGAATTTCGCGTTATGCCTGAAACGCCCCAACGCGCCAAACGTCCCAATGCTATTCCTATGGAGGGTAAACTGCCGCGTTACGGGCATAACGCGGCAATTCTGCCTCCCAATGCTATTTCAATGGTGACCATGTCCCATCGCGCGGCTGCTTATCGCGTTATGCCCGTAACGCGGCAAAGTGACGATGTCCCAAATCGATTCTGAGCTAAAATAACCACATTCTTGGGCTTATTTGAGCTCACATCGCAGAGATTTGGATATATAGAATACAAATAAATCGTTAAAATCGTCCAGAATGGAGCAAATTAGACATTCTAACCTGGAATCGTTACGGTGACGATGTCCCATCGCACGGCTGCTGCGCGTTATGCCTGTAACGCCCACCAGCCTCCCTTTCGATCGGGGAGGAAGGGAACCGGGTCAAAATCTGAATATTCAACAAATTTGCATGCCTATTTCACCATGAAATCGGTCATTCTTACGGGTCAAATAAATATACAGGGGTAGATTTGGATACATAGCTTAGCATCCCAATGTCTTAGGATCAAATTATTGCGAAATAACGCGTCTAAACGCGTAAATGCATCGCGCTATTTTTTGGGAGTAATCCTTCGGCCTCCGCCCGGCCGCCTCACATTGTCAGACCGCCGGGCGCAGTCGTCCCGAGCGGACCATTACAGAGGGGGCTCTCTCTTTCAAGCCTGGATTACCGCGGTATCTGATGCTTTCAATATATATATTTTGGACGAATGGACACCCTTAAACGCATACAACGCATTGAAAACTCATGCGGGAACTATGCGTTCGTATCGAAGGCAAAACATTGGATCAATCGGACACGTGGAGGCACTGTCACTGTCAGACACTGTCATGGCGTCATCCTGGCCGGGTTTTCTCCCCGCACGCCTGCATCGATACTTTGAACTCAGAAAACCAGGATGACAATTCACTAAACCCAATAATTGTGGAGGATTTAAGTATTCGGAAGCATTCAGGACTCAGGCTGTACAGGTAGGTACATATATCTTTTCCAGCAGTTCAAATGATAGGCCTAGACAAGCTGTTGGACTCGGCCTCTCAGGCGTTCGACACTGGCAATCTCAAAAATAATTATTTAGACCTTATTAGGCCTATCAAAATGAAATTCATGTATATATCTATGTTCTCATATATGTGAGGGTCCTAAATATCAAATGGTCTGATTATTTTAGGCCTGGATAAGTTTGCAAGAATATTTTACATATGGTAGATTTTTAGGCCTAGAGGCTGGATGTCAAAGCAACTCGGGCGTTTGGTCGGACACTGGCAATCTGAAAAATAATTATTTTAGGCCTTATTACCCCTACCAAAATGAAAGTGATGTAGATATCTATGTTCCCATATATCTAAGGGTCATATATATCATATAGTTTTAGCATTTTAGGCCTGGAAACGCTTGCAATAATATTTTACAGATGGTATGAAAAAATGACTGGACTCAGGCTCAGATAGGCTAGGCCTAAGCCTCCTGCAACACTGTCAATGTATAATGGAGGCTCCGAAAGCAATTATTAATGATCCAAAGATTAAAAGATTTGAGAAATTGTTACTATAGTGTCATTTTTTCAGACCTACCACCAAAATATTCAATCTGAACTTTGATATGTCTAGGCCTAAGTCACTGTCAGTGTCTGAATCATTCCCATTCAATGTTAAAACATAGGCGTCACACTGTCAATAAGTTCTCCGGTGCTGTCAGTTTATTTGTGAAATTGTCACTATAGTGTCATTTTTTCAGACCTACCATCAAAATATCTTATCAAAAAAACAATAGATATCTAGGCCTAAGTCACTGTCAATAAGTTGTTTGATTATTTTAGGCCTAAAGATTAAAATGGGCCGACCTATCACTATCAAATACTTTTGATAGTAACTTTGGTCATTATGTCGTTTGGTCTTGTTTGACTTCTTGTTGGGTTGTCCAAAATTTGTTCTCCATGAAGTCTATAGTGTCCGTCCCTTATACAGGGTGCCAACAAGACGGGGATACATGGCAGCAACAAAAATCCCTGACAGGGAAATACGGGGGATTTGCAAAATTCCCCAAAACAGAATTTCATTTGGCCAGGTTTTGAAATTCCTGATTCTCAGAGTAGTTTTATTTGACTTCTTCTTGGGTTGTCCAAAATTTGTCGGCATGCAAAGGCTTTGGAAAAATTGCCGGTGGACAGGGAAGTCTTAGGGAAAAATTGGGACTTTGAGAATGAAATTTGCGTTGGGACCCAGCTTATATCTTCTTTCAGCACTAGGATTCTACGATCCTTATCAGTTCTTCGTAGATGGGCTTGACCCGTGCGTCTACGAGCGGTGAGATGTAGGGTGACTGGTAGTTGGTAACGTAGGCCCAGGCCATATCCAGGCCTGCCGACCCCATCGCCATCTGACACCCCTTACCTGAGTGATAGATGGCCTTGGTTTTCTGAAATAGTAGAAAATGAACGAATAAGGATGCACATTTCAGAATTTGTCAGATTTTTCTACTTCAACACCTCTTATAATTTTCAAAAATATCTTTACGTCAAGTAAGAGTTTTTAAGAACGTATCAGGTTTTATCTTTACTGTATCAGATTTTTTCAGTAACCTTCAATCCCTGGATTGAAGTCCTCTATTTTTACCAGGATTTCCAGTTCTGTTGAGGGCATTGCTTTCACTGGAAAATGCCCTGAGCTGAGGCAAACTGATACAACAATTTTTGCGATTATGACATATAATATCTCTTGAGTAACGAGTATTTTTCCCTTCTTAATAATTCCGAAAATCTCTCCAATCTAACTCCGTGGAAAACTAAGAGGACTGTCTGTGGAAAACTAGGGGAGCTAACCTCATGGAAAATTCCATTGATCCACCTAAAAGAAATCCCCCACCGTTAAAAAAAAAAGTCCTATATTTGCTGGTCGAAAAGAATTTCAACCCCTTTTGAGAAAGGGTGATTTCGGTCTTGTTTATTAATCCAAATGTGAAGTAATTTGGAATTCTAAAACAGTCTAACCTTTTTACCCACGTCACTGACTGCTACTCCATACCCAAACACTGTAGGGTAGTCGATAATCTGGTCAATTCCACTTGTCCGGGGTACATGGACCAGTCGGACGGTCTCCTCAGACAGAAGTCTGGGCTCGTCATGGTATTTGGCTGCTGCTACAAGGCTGTAGAGACGGGCAAGGGCCTGGGCCGTACCATAACCATTGACACTGCCCTGGGGGATCTCCCGATAGCTAGGCCAGTTTGCATGTTCCATGTCCAGCTGAAGAATAATACCAAAAGAATTCTATATCAAAATCAAAATATCATATCTAAAAGGGGCTTCATTTAAAAAATCAGCATTATGTCTTTATCTTTCAAAGAAAATTTGATGAGAAAATTGTTAAATTATCCCCACATGTAAAGATGTGTTAAGTTTATTCGTGGATGTTAATACTATTCAATGTTTATTCACCGAGGTTGGTCTGGGTTTATGTATTTGGCGAAAAAGAAGAAACATACATTATATGCATAACCAGTTTAGAAATATTCTATTTCAATTTGAAATAGGAACATCCTTAAGTCCTGCTTTCCTTTACGAATTACAATTTTAGTATCGAAAAGATATAGAAATTTTCCTACGTAAAGCTGATTAAATAAATACATGATTTATATTGGTTTTCATGTGTTTTGTCTACAAAACGCATTCAATCAACCTGCAGGTACATAAAAGACGGGGGGCCTGCAAGTAAATATCAAGGAAAAGCGGAAAGAATGAACCACTTTGGAGAAAATTCAAAGAAAATGGACATACAGGTGGATTCGCAAATGCACGGAGAGTGAGTGGCTTCTTGTAGATCAGAAAATTGGCGTACATGCCGCGAGTAGGGGGATCGAATACGGCTTGGGAGAGGGCCTCTATCAACGGCTGTTCAGTATTACGTGCTGCCCGCCACTGGAGTGGGCGTGGTAAACCAATGTGGAAGTCAATTCCTGTGAGGAGTGGGAAAATTATTCAATTGATACTGCTTAACAAGGAGGATCCAGGGGGACCCAGGGGGTCCTGTATCTGCCCCTGCTTGATTAAATTCACAATAGACAATTATTCATGGTCTGAGGAGGAGTTTCTATTCTAACTAACAGAGTGTCATTGATATAAAGGTGTAATTTCGTTTTAGAAATATTGTTATATAAAATCTTGATTTTGAAAGATATTGTTAAAAATTTCTATAGTTTAGTGCTTGCAAAAACTGTTGGATTCATACAATTGCTGCGAAGGGAAGTGCTGTTTCTCTAATTAAGCTAAAAAGATCCTTTTTTCTTTCAACATTACATTCACATTTACAGAAACATATTCAGGATGGTAGCAGTGAACTAGATTTCATAGTACATCTTTCCCATAAGGTTACATAGAAATCTTTTATAGTTCAATCTATAACAATGACCGTCAAGGTACACCAAGGACACCTTAAATGACACAATGTCATTCGTCATTTCTTACTTTAAATATAAAGAATATTCAATTACATACCATATGGTTCCGAAATTTCCTCTCTGAAAAACTGCTGAAGCGATCTATGTTTTGGATCGATCCGACGAATTAATTGGTCAACAAGAATCCCAATTGTCAGAGCATGGTAGCCATGTGCAGTGCCTGGTGGCCAGTTAGGTTTTTGGGCAGCAATGATCTGTCCCACTCGGTCGGGGTCCTCAACCAGCATCTCCATTGGTATATCCTCATCAATAGCTACCAGACCTGCCTAATATAACACAAAACATGAATGATAATGGTTAACATAATAACAATGGATAAAATTCATGCTCTGGATATTCTATGAGTTATCTTTATCAATTTCATTAGTTTGTTGGTTAGTAAACCTGTGGACCATAAGACATAAGCCACACCATGAACATTTCATTTCATAGAGGTTAGATATTTGAGGACTTTATTAGCATAAAAAAAATAAATTATGATATATAGGTGAGTGAATTGCTATTGCCTTTTTGCCATAATGCAGAATTAACATGGGCTTATACACAATGATTAAAAGAGCATTATAATACCTACCTGATGGCTTAGCAGCATACCAATGGTCACATTATCTTTGCCATTCTGTTTAAATTCTGGCCAGTACTCAGACACCAATTTGTTGTAGTCACATAATCCTCTGAGAGAAAAGCACCATTATTTCATAATATTGACCAAAAGAATTGTTATTCAAACAAGAACAAGCAAAAGTAATGTGCATGTTATTTACAATTACATATCGTAATTATATACTTTGTTCAAAATATCTTGATCTATATGCTTTTTGGTCTAATGACCATTTATTCCAAGAGAATGTCATAATTTGAGATAAAATATTGAGCCCAATACCTGTCATATAGTACAGCAAATGCTAGGGCAGACACTCCTTTGGTAGTTGAGTAGGTCACAGTAAGTGTGTTCTGTGACCAGGGCAGGTCATTTGTTTTGTCAGCCCAGCCACCCCACAGGTCACACACCAACTCCCCCTTGTGGTAGACTGCAAAAGCAGATCCTTGATCCAGGCCTGTTGCAAAGTTATCTCTGAAAAGTGACAGGTAATCAACAACAGATCAGAGGATTAAAGATTAGAGTATGATATTATGTAATATAGTACACTATGCGGTTATATAATACGATTGAACTCCTATTAATGAGATGCAATCTTCTTAATCATCAATTTAATTTTCTAGAGCTATTGAGTATAACTTGACAATCTGTGCAATCTCTGTTTATTCATTTCTGTCATTATTCACTAGAGAGTCAACTACTGGAATTTTAAAAAATATGATTTTTCTTCAGTGTTGGATGTATTGGTATGTGCGAGGCATTTACTCTTTTTTTTGTGAAATCTGGATGTCCTCCAGAAGGAGAATGAGCTACGGCCTGGATCCCCTTGGCCCTCTCCTTGGTCCTATATAAACTATATAAATTATATATATATATATATATATATAATATATATATATATAGACTATATAAATTATCACATAGTAATGACTATTACCTTGACATCCCCAGGCTTACATTATTACATTCATGTGGGGTGCACATTAAAAGATCGTATTATAGAGGTATTGACCATAGCAATGCTAAGGAATACCATATCCTTAGGTAATAGCTTGAGGTTCCTCTCCCAGCTCCTTTACCAAGAAAATGCCCCACACAAAGCAGTTTATTGTTATAACCAATGATGGTGTACTTGCTGATGTGTGTATAGAACACGATATACCATGGTCTTTGATTGAGTATTCTTGAAGAACGTTAGCTCCATATGGTGTATTGAAATATGAGTACAGTTAAAACAAACTAATGTTAGACCTGTGCATTCGTTTTTGTTAATCTTTATGAGGCTTTCCAATATTATTTCTTTTCCTTTATGAATCTGTGACAATTCATTCCTACATGATTTGTCCATAATACCTGTATCATAAAGGACCGAGTTCACAGCTATTTATAGTACATGAATGGTACCATGTATTCTGGTGTAATGTCCATGACCCAGATGTTAAACTCGGTCAAACGATAGGAAAGCTGCAGCGGTGTTCGACAAACAGAACCTGTACATGTACCAGATTCTGACCCTCCCCTATGCACACAGCCCTCAGTAGCTATCTAAATAAAAGTTTTTTTAAAAACAAGGCCGGGGATTGAATACAGATTCAAAAAGCATTTAATCCTAAAACCATGTTAAGAAAAACAGGTAACCTTACTCCCAAAAGTCTGTACATGTATACTAAATGTTCCAATATGGAGTCAGTAACTAGATTTTATGTCTATAGTAGAAAGTGTGTAATCTTGCTTGGGCAGGTAAGGTAACCTACCTGAATATATTCTCCAGGGCCTTAAACTTAGGTTTACAGGAGCCCTGTGCTGGAGGAGGGAGGGGTGTTAGGTGTCTCTGGAGGAGGGTGTAACCCACAGCCAGGAGGGCTAGGATTATAGCCGTGCGTACCATCCCCATCTCTATTTTCAACTGACAGGGTGGCTGTCGTAATCTAAGGTGATCTTAACTCAGCCTGTGGGCAAGTAAGGCCTATCCTAAGGCCTATAGACCTTGTGCAGAATGAGTCATATCAACTGTAACTGGGTCAGACACCATTTTGGTAATCAGTTGTCCTTTTGGTTAATTATGGTTTCTAAATGGAGGGTTCTCGATTTTTCAAAGTCCCTTTAATGTGGATACATTTTAAAACAATTGAGTTGCAATGTATGATTTATCTTCTGTCAATCAAAAGCAAATGGTCATTGATATCACAAAGGTATCATGACCTGGTCTGCACAAAGTCGAAGTAGGTCTAAAGAACACGTATGATGCTCTACATTGGTTGATCTAGTATTTTAAGAAAAAAAAATAGAGGGGGGTCATTTCAATTAATCATAATGCTGATCCACTACAATTCAACTTTTTTGCAAATGAACAGAAGATATAGCACTCTACATCTTATGACATTGCACCATAGCGCATGATGTAGACAAATGAAAAGATTGTCATGCTTTTCAGGTGATGGGTGGTCGGATTCGTTTAGACTCAGAACTAACAGTGCGTGAGATGCTGGTAGTAAACCATAAGATTAGATGTAGGGCAAAGGTAAAAGAAAAGCCATGAATCAGAAACAGTTTATCGGTGTAAAGATAATCTTCTTTTGGTACAGGAAAACAGGAATTGAATTGCGCCGTATGTAAATCATTTGCTGAGTGAGAGTAGCTGGCCAATAGATGATTCAGTACCAGTACATCAGCTTTGTGTTGCATTGAATAAGAACCTGTCTAATTGCGAATATAACTAGCTACTCTTTGGCAACCTTGAGTCCGGCAAACATCACCACCTAACATGGCTTGCCCACCATAATATATGAACACATCCTCATTCAGCGTTTGTCCCAACACCACAACTGGAGTTATGCACAGCTGCTTACACTGGTGAATGTTATTCGGATATTTTTATCAACAAATTGAAATTACCTCTTGGGGTGAGTGTCTCATGATAATGGAAGGAGCTTATCGTATCACTGAGGGTATTGATTAACTATAAATAAATACAATTTAGATAAGAAAGTATCAAAAAAACAATAAAACTCAGCATTTTGATGCTTCAATATAGTTGATTAACGTAAAACTGTACAACTTACATGGTCAAGGCTGCTGCAATTTTACTTCTATTCTTTTATATTTTAATGTCATGTTCATATTAAAAAAAGCAGAATTTTTTTTTGTTAGCTTAACTGTCAACCTTGGTAGTTGAACACCAATAACAAAGCATACCCTTTATAAAATCTGCTTTTATTCTGGATGTAAAAAGGACATAAAATGCCAATGAACTGCAATTGCAAGGAGATGTCATGGCTGTACGATGCATTCAATGTATTTAACAATGACACTCTGTTGTTGTTCTTATTTCTTCAAATAAAATGGATTCACGATTTCTTCCAATACAATCTTTTCTCAGTATTCCGTTTCTATTTCTATTTCTATGCGTCCACAGCCTTTAGTAGTGCCTCAAAGAGTGGCTGGACTCTAGGGTCTATCAAAGAGTTTAAGTACCCACAAGGGTAGCTGTTAACGTAGGCCCAGGATAACTCTAATCCACTTGATCCCATAGCCATCTGGCATCCCTTTCCAGGATGGGAAATCATCGTATGGCCCTGTAAGATAGGAAAGGATTTTCAATTATTGCAACAGTCTATCTGATTCCAGTCTTATCACTTCGTCATGTGTAGCATACAGTTATACAGTGAAATGTTATACTTAGGTTCTAATATAGCTACTAAATTTAGATATTCATGATCATTTTCTATATTGTGCAAAATTGAATACGTAAGATTGTAACAGAACATAATGCATATTTTCTTCAAGCTGTTTCACACACAAGACATGGTTTCTATATTCTGCATTCTACTGCATCTGTTACATTCATGGTAATTGCCAATATTTAGGGAAAACCCCCAATGTGTTAGTATAGTTATATTTTCAATTATTTCAATCAGCTCTTCATTTCTTGTAACTCTCAGCTCGAGCATCCAAATGTAGAATCTTTTGTCTGTAAATTCAGTTTTCACTAAATCTCAGTGTAATTGACATACTTTTATTCTTAAAGTTAAAACATACCTTTTTGCCAAATTGCTCTGTCATGACCCCTGGTCCAAACTTGAGATCCACTCCAAGAATTACATTTGTGCCATTATGGAGGGATGTATGGAGGAGTTTGACAGCTTTTTCAGAGAGCAGTGGGTCCTCCTCATGGTATTTGGCTGCAGTAGTAATACTATAGAGACGCGCCAGGGCCTCAGCTGTACCATAACCATTGAAACTCCCCTGTGGAGTTGCTCGAACTCTTGGATGGTTCAGTTTGCTTACATCAAACTGCAAAAGTTAACAGTGGTTTTCTTCAAAACAAGTCAAATGATTGTGTATGAATTAAAAGAAGAGTGGAAATTGAAAAGAAGATAGTTGCCAGAAATATTTTCAAATTTGTTGATATGGAAAAATATGGTAATGATTTAGTTTTCTTCCCTTGATATTTGCAAATGGTGATAGTCTCTTCAAACAGATCATTCAATTAAGACCTACTACAAAACAAACTTTCTTATCCATGTCAGGTCTATATCTATTCCAACAAATTACTATCTTACTATTTACCTCAGGATTTGTGAATGCACGAGAAATTAATGGGTCCTTGTGAACCACAAAGTTCATGAGAAGATTGAAACTAGGTGCATCCTGAAATGCGTGATAAAGTGTCATTGGAAAGGACGTCTCAGTGAACCTTGCGGCTCTCCATTGAAGTGGACGTGGCAGGCCAATATGGAAGTCTATGTCTGTAGGGATAAGAACATCAGTATAATTATTAATTTTGTTGGGAAACAGCAGGTGGGGAGTAAAATTACAGTTAAAAGCACACCTGGAAAAGAGACAATATGAGTGTGCTTAGTCGAGAATGTTTCATGCGAAGATAGATTTTTCAGAGTTTCACAATGATTTTTTCCAAACTACTTATAGTGATTGAAGAGGGAATTATCAGCTTGATCATTGTGGCCAACACCAAATTGTGTCATCTTAAAATCCCTGCTTAGAGTAATTTCGATGATGCAATATTGTCTTGTCTATGTATACATCTCATTCTATCTCATCTATATCATCCGATACTTCAGTTATGCAAATGAGGGTTTCCATGGTAACCATGGAACAAAATTTAGTTTTCAAAATTTGAAATTTTGAATCAAGGAACTGCTTGGCTATGTTCACCAAAAAAAAGATTCTGAATATCTTGAATAGACAGGAAATGGCAGTAGGAAATCATATTTGGGATTTCAATTTTTTGGCCTAGATTATAAATAAGTTATATCTTTATAAATGCCAAAGACTGGTCTACTTTAGCATATTTAGCATATCCGACCTTTGTGTCTTCAAATTAACATAACTTTTTATCTTGTAAGAATATTTACCTAATTTTTTCAGTATTAGATTCCCCAATACACCATCTTAATATAATATTCCAGGCCATAAGACTGCTTTTCGCAGACGATGTCACAAATGTTGGTTATTTCTCTTACCATAAGGTTCAGCTATCTCCTCCCTGAAGAAGTCATCCAGTGACCTGTGCTTTGGATCAATTCGACGTATTAGTTGGTCAACAATGACTCCAAAGCTAATGGCATGGTAGCCTTGAGCTGTGCCTGGTGGCCAGTTAGGTTTCTGGGCAGCAATGATCCTCCCCACTTCTTCAGGTTTCTCATTAATCATCTCATGTGATATTGTCTCATCCAGGGCTGCTAGACCAGCCTGTTAAGTCAAATGAAAGATCAAATGGATTTTAGTGACTACAAAAATCACAGATGAAAGTAAGATAATGAGATTATCATTAATCAGGTATGTTCAGTGGAAAAAGAGGCCCACAGATTGTTTAGATAATACACTAGTTTCCTAGTTCTCTTGTTTAATATAGAATAGACTGTCTGTTAATATAAACTGTGTATAATATTGTGAAATACAGCATGTGGAAAAGAATCACATCTATGTAGATAGTAAACAAAGACGATTTCATCCATACATCTAGTTTACTAATACGCTATAGATTACCATACCTGGTGACTTAAAAGCATCCCAAGAGTCACATCCTCCTTACCATTCTGGGCAAATTCTGGCCAATATTCGGAAACTAAGGTATCATAATCACAATAACCCCTGCAAGAATAGATCACTTATATCATTAGATATAGAGCAGAATTTGAGTAAAGCTAATGACATTAAAAAATAATATTATCAATTGAATGATTTTATTGCAAAAATATTTGAATCTGAATAATTCTAAATAATTGTTACAATACATCTTTGCTATAATCATTTTTTGTGCAACGTACATTTGATATGATATCAGCACCTCACAGATTCATCTTAGGTATTGTTCTTATGGGTATTCATCTTAAACTCATATCATTATGAACATGGTTTTATTATGAGACTAAAACAACAATGGAATTCTCAGAATTATCTTAAATACCTGTCACACAGCAATGCCATGGCTATAGCAGACACTCCCTTAGTGCTTGAAAAGACAATTGCCAAGGTGTCTTCTGTCCATGGTATGTCATTGGTTGGGTCGGCCCAACCACCAAAGAGGTCACACACCAATTCCCCCTTGTGGTAGACTGCAAATGCTGATCCCTGCTCAATTCCATTCTCATAATTTTTCCTGTTTGCAAAGAAATAACTGAATTAGATTCGTTCATCAAAAGTTAACTTGTTATGTCTGAAATATATTGTCTGGTTATCCTGCATTGGTTTAGCAGATCTTTGGTTTTGCAGACTTGATTTATGATTATGTGAAAAACAATTCATGGACAAAGATTGTAAAAGATAATTATGAGGCTTTCCAATACTATTTTCTTTCCTTTATGAATCTGTGATAAAGGTACAATTCATTCATATATAATATGTCCATGATGCATGTATCATAAAGGCTAGAGCAGAGTTATGATTATTTATAGTACATGAATGGTACTATGTATTCTGATTTAATATCCATGACCCCTGGAGATGTAAACCCTTTAGACCCCAATCCGCCCATAGCCGCCCAAGGGTAGTTTCCCCAACCCGGCCATAGCCACCCAAAAATCTGACGTTTTCTGACGTTTTTCTGACATTTTACCAAGTTATGATAGTTTGATGATGGAGATGATCACCTTCAATAAATAAGAGGAAATTTCCTGAATATTTTGGAAAATACTAGGGAAATAGACAATTCACTTAGGAAATCAGTGGGGTCTAAACCAGATCTAGATCTATTTGTCTGTAAGATGTTTTATGGTTGGCTATTACTATATTGGTGTTAAATCCTGAATAATAAAACATTCCAGACTCCAATTCAAAGAACATAAACTCAAGGGATAGGTAAAATGGACAGGTAGATAAACGTAATATTTGTTATGGTTGTGTCTTTTTATTCAAGAAGGATGCATTTTGCAAAGGATTTCTTGCCAACAAGTATTGAAATAAATATTATGGTCCTAACACACATGCCAGAACGTTTTCAAGTGTTTTGAGAAATGCAATAATGAGTAACAATACCAAAAAGTTCTGAAACGTTTTTGTGACAAATATTGAGTTATTTACATTGTTTTGATAGAAAAAAACTGGACTCAAAAAAAAGTCCTGAATCAGTTTAAGGCCTCCAGATTAGTCCAAAACGTATTCAATTAGTTTGATAATTACTGTTCTTAGCCCTAAACAGCATATCATAGTACATAGTCATTAATCTCATACAGTACATTACAGGGTTCTGCATACTATTTATGCATTCACTTTTATTTGAATTATTTAGTGTCAGTGTATAGTCATTGGTTCTAAAAATCACATGTATCTATTTTAGACAAATTAAACTTATCTGCTTATTGACCTTATTTACCCTATAATTACTTCATAATCATAATGTCTATCATCTCTTAGCATTCTAAAGGCTTCTGTAAACTAAATGAGCGGTAAAACGATTATAATTGTTTCATAAATAAATACAACCAGAAATAGAAACTGGATATTTAAAAAATGACAAATCCTGGCATTTGAGGGTTCTTGTACTCAATGAATTCTGGGCATCTGAAGGGCCAATATTAAAATTTCTGTACACATTAAAACGATCTGGTGGTCTGTATCCAAGAGATACTGGGTTTTTGAGGGCCGTTTTTTCTAAACGTTTCAGTACGTTTGGTTGTCAGCATTTCTTGTATTTGACATACAACATCAGGATTCCCCCCATACCCATCAAAGCCCCCATCTAGATGCAACTATGTTGAACAAACAGTACCAGATTCTGTCCCTCCCCTATGCACACAAAGTTCAGTGGCTATCTACATAAATGCCCCCCCCCCCCCTTCCCCATACAAAATAAATATTAAAAAAAAAACAAAAAAAACTGTGCACACTCCTGATCAAACGAGGAGTCAGAAACCTAGATTCTATGTCTATGATAAAAAAAATGTGTAATCTTGCTCAAGGCAGCCTACCTGAATATATTCTCCAGGGCCTTAAACTTAGGTTTACAGGAGCCCTGTGCTGGAGGAGGGAGGGGTGTTAGGTGCCTCTGGAGGAGGGTGTAACCCACAGCCAGGAGGGCTAGGATTATAGCTGTGTTTGCCATCCCCATCTCTAGCTTCAACTGACGGGGTGGCTGTAGTTGGGGAATAGGCCTGACCCGATGTTTGCTATTTTAACCCCCATGTCGGGCTCAGTATCTAGGTCGGGTACGAACCCGGGTACAAACCCTTACTCGTGCTCACTGCTGTCCCCATACTCACAGTGCTTAGACAGAAAGGGTGGTCTACTATTTCATCTTTTGTAGTCCTAATTACCTCTGAATTCTTGGAAATCACCCCGGGGAAATCACATCTCATAAAGGACAATTTTCAAAATATTTGTTGTGATTTTATATTATATTTCATCTTTTTACAAATTAAGGGAAATTTTAAGCTTTAATCACGACATCTTACATAATAAGATCGTGGCTAAATCAAGCCAAATGTAAATTATGGGGTTTAGCTCTCATATTATTATAGTGGGTCACCAAACTATTGGAAAAGGTCTATAGTTATCCAACACTTTTGTTTGTGTCAAAATTATCCCCTACATTATTTCAAAAGCTAAACCCGATTTCCAAAAGTAACCCCTATAACCCCGATGGTATAGTTTATAAACTAACTTACCTGTAAATTGACTCTAAAGCTGCGAACTTTGGTTTACAGAAGCCCTGAGGTGGAGGAGGGGGTTCTGTGAGATGTCTCTGGAGGAGAGTGTAACCTATAGCCAGAAGGCCTAAGATTAGGGCTATTCTTCCCATGCTGGCTTATAACCTAGCATAAACAGGGGCCTCTGCAAGAATACCTGTTTGTGTATGGCAACATCCCATCTCTTGACCTTTTGCACTTTGGTCATTTTTGGATCTTTTTGATTGTGTTTATCAGTCTGCACCCTGACCATACTTACCAGGTGGTCAGACAGAACATGACCCTTCTAGGCCAATTTGGGCCTTATCACTATTTTGATATCAGGGATAAGATAAGGGAAGACGGCAAAAGTTCAAGTAAAAGCGTGAAGAGGAGTGCAGAAAATCAATTGCCTGGGAAAACAATGCAGTAACGCGCACTAACTACAATCAGTCAAATTCTTAATCACTCCATCAAAATTACCCGGCGCAAAATTATTTGCTTTAATGTTTCCACATCGATAACCCTATTAATGCGTTCCTTTGTCATAACGTTGTTTCATAGGGAATACTCATAAATATATGTTCACATAGTTATTAAATTTTTAGTCCCATAATACTGTCATATATGCCTGTTGATATTTTCCCCAATCCGGCTTTAGCCACAAAGAAAACGGCCGGATTTTTCAAAGAAGATCTCCTGGGTGATAGATTATATACATGTATTTTCGTTTGGTGGTTACCAAAAAGTATTTCATAAACACATTTATTTGACCTTAAATATATTTCTGGATGTTTGTCAGGATTTATCACTTAGAGCGGTGAAAATAATGTTACTTGTTTACTTCACAGTTGTCAACTAGTTTTCATCCGCATTTTGTATGGTGATTGATCCAGGAGGATAATCACTTTGTAAATCAAAAATGATAGATTCTTGTGAGTACTGAAGGAATCATAATATATATATATATATATATATATATATATATATATATATATAATAACATAATATGAATTACCGAGATAAATTTCCCCCCCAAAGTATGGGTACCAAATAGTTTATTTTATTACTTACGTGAAATGATAGTGATATTCATGCTAGTTCACCTTCATAAAAACATATTGTAATGTGCCGATCAAATTGTACTCCATTCTAATAAAAAACAATGCTCCTTTATGGTTTATGGCATGGTTTCCATGTGATTTCTTTATTATCTTATCATTAATTCTGTGAAAAAAGGGACATAGAAAGCATCAAGGCTATCATTGAAAAATTAGTTCAAAAATGTAAAATTGATTCACTTTTATCTATAAGGTGAATCCATTACACTTCTAATGCCTTCACAAGTGCCTCATAGATAGGTTTGATACGGGGGTCCACAAGTGGGACAGTCAAAGCACTTTGATAGTTAGTTGTGTAGACCCAAGACATTTCCAGGTCGACGGACCCCATGGCCATCTGGCAGCCTTTTCCTGGGTGAAAGAATGCTTTGCCTCCCTGAAATTTGAAATAAAATGCTTTGAGCATTATAAACAAAATATAACAAAATTTTAGGTTATGATTGAAAGAGGAGTCTTACATGATAAACTAAGTAATCAAATGTATGTTCAAAGCAAATGAGCACAGGTATGATATTTATCTACATTTAAAGGTTATACCATTCTATATAAGTATTTCAGATATTTAGTATGTTCTCAAGGCAACTCTGCATGACAACTCTTTTATTATGTAAATTGTGTTTAATAAATTGGGGCCGTCCATAAATGATGTCATGCTATTCTTTACCCCTTTTGACCCCCTCCCCCCTTGTCATGTTTTGTCATGTAACCTTTGAACCCCCCCCCCCCCCCCTCTAGAAATGACATCATGCCAAGGCAACCCCCCTCCCCCCTATCACATATAAAGTATAAATAGGGCTGGACATAACCAGGGGCCCAAAGCCCTTAAAATGTAGGTCATGCCCCTAGATTTTCTTGCCTAGGAGCTTGACTGGCCCTTACAAAATTGTTGATCCTACTTGAAAATAGAAATGTCAGATTAGAAATTCTGACCATACCCACACTTTTCTGATGAAATGTTTAAAATTTAACTTTTTGAACATGATGTCATGCACCACATGGACCCCCATCCCCTCACCCCTTGTCATGTTTGGTCATGGAAACATGACCCCCCCCCCCCCTTCTCCCCTGCTGCATGATGTCATCTATGGATGGCCCCTTGTCTTTAAAAGTCCCACCTTGTGACCAATGTCATCCACATATACACCAGGACCAAAGTTGATGTCCCCCATAAGTATTTTGTCTGTGCCATTAGTGAGAGGTGTGGCGAGGAGCTTGACAGCCTGTTCAGAAAGTAGAGGTTTCTCCTCGTGGTGGTTAGCTGAGGCAACAAGGCTAAAGAGACGGGCAAGGTCTCGGGCTGTCCCAAAACCATTGTAACTCCCCTGTGGAACTGCTTGTTCATGTGGATGGTTTAGGTGGTAAACTTCAAACTGCGAAAAGAAATCATGACATAATCAATATACAATATACAAAAACCATATACAACCTATAGATCCATAAAGTGCCTATAGTAGGCAAAATGAAAAGATTTTTGCTTTTGAAACTGCACTTGCAAATGCTATACTTTGTCATTATATGAGAGCGAGTTTGTTTCTTGAAAAGAAAATCATACTTTGAGGTAGAATATTTATCCAAATATGACGGTATCTATCATGTTCATTTTATGGTGTGGTTCGTAATAAAACGTTATGCAAAACATGCATTTTTTTCTCATTAAATAAAAATAAACATGTATTTCACAGGACCATAAATGGCCTGTTAAAATACTTCAAAACGTGAGAAATGGTTACCACAGGGTTGGTCGCAGCACGGATATGCAGTGGATTTCTGAACAGGATAAACTGTGACCAAAACTTCAAGGTTGGCATGTTGCTCATAGATGCAAACAAAACCTGCTGAATTGGATGCTCGGTGAATGTAACTGCCCTCCATTGAAGTGCATGGGGAAGTCCAATGTGGAAATCAATATCTGCAAAATGTCATGTTAGATATTATTCTTGTTGGTCAGTTCTTTTTACGTATTGTTGAAATAATGCACATAATAAGGTTACTCAATCCATTTCAAGCATCATAATTCATAACAATATGTTAATCGTTATTTCACTTGAATTCTTTTCTGTCACATGTTTGATGGATATATTGGGCCAGGCTCCAATTCAAAAAGAAGTTTTTAGAACTACTGTTTGGGCTAAAGTCCCATCCCATCAGGTGATTTGTATTTCAATCATGTTTTAAGCGATAGCCCGTGTGTATACAGTTAATTGGTGCAAAAGTTATTGGGGGGGGGGCAATTTAACCACTGACATGGTAAAAATTGCTTTGTAGGTAGGAGTTTAAAGCACAAGAAGAGCTATCTAATTCAGATGGTCATTCCAAGCTTAAGATTAAGCTCAGAGCCGTTAAGCAGAAGGGAGAGGTGTCTTGAAGCTGATAGTCATCCACATTAAATTGTACTGACGCAGATGGCCAGTCCAGACTTTAGCTTAGCCGTTCCTGTGTGGAACCAAGACTCTAAGGGCTAAGACTGTAACTCTCTGTGCTATGGTGGAGAGTGGATTAGGGCAGTGTTAGGCAAGCATATGTAAACATATGTAAGGCACAGAACTCAGCAGAGCACTACTAATTGTCATTGGTTAAACACCCTGTAATGATCGGTACTGGAAGCTAGGTTTTGTCATTGGAATTGAAGTGAATAGATTGGTAGTCAGGTAGGAGCATTGGATGGGTGGGATTGAGTGGACGTTCCCCTTTGGATTTTTCATTGTCAACAGGAGTTCTTGCGATTGGTATCTACATATTGGAGATTAATAAACTTAGGGGAGACGTCAAAATTCCCCACAGCCAACCGCAGCCAGTGGTCAGTGACATTACAGCTTGTATCCACCTCACAGTGGACTGAGGGTCGCAGCCTGCCGCGACAGGGCTGCAGCCCAATAGAAGAGGGGTGGGGACAATATCTTAATGTCCTAAAATGACCTCATTAACTAATTTATTAATTAGTTAATCAGCCCTAATGAGGTGATTAGGGTATGCAATGTATACAACAAGGAAAGAAAAGTTCCATCCTATCTTTCACTCTTTTTTATATATTGATAAAAGGTGGTGTCTGGCATCCTTAATGAGATAGTAATGGGTTGTAGAAGGCTGCAGCCAGTCATGACACATAGGGGTTAAACCCAACATCTTGCTGCAGCCGCCGCAGCATCTCAGGTTCACAGCCCTTGAATTTTGACGTCACCCCTTATTCCTTTCCCGCGAGTGTTATGTCCTTCATGATGCGGAACTACAGTCTAAATTCAGTCTGCTTTGAGCTTCATTATGGCCAAGCATGGCTCTGAGTAAAATATCCTTTTAACCAACACATTTCTTTTAGAGCCAACAAGATGTTCAAATATTGACAGA
The DNA here is from genome assembly GCA_936440205.1 of Lepidonotus clava. NCBI lineage: Eukaryota > Metazoa > Annelida > Polychaeta > Phyllodocida > Polynoidae > Lepidonotus > Lepidonotus clava. The sequence continues at coordinate 21,360,519 of OW387147.1, forward strand.
TTCACCAAACCTCGAGTTCTAATCATATTAGTTTAATTTCCATAATGTACTGTATTGACACAATAAAAGATGTGATATATTTTACACTAACCATATGGCTTAGCAATCTCCTCTCTGAAGAACTGTTCCAAAGATCTTTGTTTCGGATCAATACGGCGTATAAGTTGGTCAACGATGATGCCAAAGGTCAAGATATGGTACCCGTGTGCAGTACCAGGTGGCCAGTTTGGTTTCTGGGCAGCTATGATCCTCCCCACATTGTCTGGGTCCTCAGCAATCATTTCTAATGTAATCTTCTCATCCAGGGCCGCCAGACCTGCCTAGAAGAAACTTACAATGTCACCTTTATAATTGTTTTATGCATAAAAGCAAAGTTACTCAGGGAGGAGGACGGTGGACTTTTGCACAGCAGTTATATTATTTAATATTTATTTTCGTATATTCTATGCGTTGGTAGACTATCTTAATTAGATGCCAAGAGCTAGATGTTCACATATTACTGGCTTACTATTCAAATTTGATGACATTTTTTAGTCTAATCCCTTTTCATCTGACTGAGTGATATATGAGGTAATCCATATATTCTGATCTATCATTTATATGGTTAGAGGGATGTCTCCATTACCTGATGACTTAACAACATCCCTAAAGTTATATCTTCCTTGCCATTTTGTGCAAATTCAGGCCAGTAGTCGGAGACTAGCTTCTCATAGTCACAGTACCCCCTGCATCAGAATTTGCATTTTTGTCAGTTAAAGTGATTATGATATGTTAATTGTATCTTTATAATTAGTTGTCTTAATCATACAAGAGTGTATTCATAATTAAGACATGGATTCCATCTTACAGATATTACTGATATCATTTTTTTCAGAATTGATTTAAATTTGGTTCTATAACCACATAAATCATTCTATGGATACTTGAATCATACCGTTTAAATCTATGATTACCCCATAAAGACTAGAAAGCCACTAATAGTTTTCCCAATGTGTGAATGAATTTTATCGAACATTCTTACACATACAATATTATCAGCAATGGTGTTCCAAAACAAATCACACAAAGTAAATGGAAGACTACATTTTTACGTCTAAGTGTAGTCTAAATTGAATAGAATCATGTAAATACCTGTCACAGAGCAGTGCTATCGATATTGCAGACACTGCCTTTGTACTTGAGAAGACACGTGATAATGAATCCTTTGACCAGGGCAGGTCATTTGTTTTGTCAGCCCAGCCACCCCACAGGTCACACACCAACTTCCCCTTGTGGTAGACAGCAAGGGCTGAACCTTGTTCTAAACCATTTTCAAGGTTTTTCCTGAAAATCACCAAAAGAAATTAACAATTAAGAAAGGAAGTCGTCTTAACATCAACGAATACTACATGAACAAAATGAATAAAGCCGGGTCCCCACTGAGAAAACTAACACCTCAGCGACGTATCTGGGAGCGACAAACAGGTCTGGCGCCACTTTGGCTGGCGACAAAGTGCATTTTCAAGGGGCTTGTCGGCCGACAAACCACCAAAAATATCAGACATGTTTGATTTTGGGGGTGTTTTGTCACTCTGAGCGACGAAATTTCGTCGCTGGTAGCAACATTTGTGCATTTGGTGGCCGACAAAGTCAGTTTCGGAGCTCAGTGGGGACCTGGCTTTTATTTCATGGAGAATTTGTTAGAATATGATATATACAGAGCACTATGATTTGTATAAAGTTGTATGTGAATTCCTTTGAGTGGCTTTGATTTAGTCAAGAAACCATGTCTTGTCATACAGAAATTCCATAAAGAAAAATAAAAGTGCAGTGTGCCTATAGCAAAGCAAATAAGAAACAACTAGTGTGCAATATGATAAAGATATCATTTCTTCTATGTCATTATCTTAGCCCAATACAACATAATATCAGTGTTTCAGTTAAAGACATGCTTGCAATGACATACCTGAATATGTGTTCTAGTTCTTTAAACCTTGGATTGCAGGATCCCTGCGCTGGAGGAGGAGGTGTTGTACAGTATCTCTGGAGTAGGGTGTAACCCACAGTAAGTAGACCCAGGAGCAGGGCTGTGCGCATCATCCTGTGGAACGAAGGAAAACTTTCTTTAATATATAATTAAAGGGCCGCCGTCACTCTTCAAGTTATAAGGTGTGGCTTAAATGATGCAAACCTGAAGAATTTATCACAATTGTATATATTGTATGCCAATGGAAAGTTTCATGGGTGGTTAAAGTACAGTTTTTTTTCTCGGTAATATATCACTGGACGCTTCTCACTTTTTTATAATTTAACAATGCGCTAGCCTAGGCTGTCAATCAGAATAAATACATATAACATGTACAGATAGATATCGCCGTTATGCTATAATATCTGCAGAATCAAAGTGGTAGCGAGGGAATATTGTTTGTATAGTAATGCCCCTATCCCGCGAGTCTCCCATGTGGGAAGTGATGCATAAAATTTAATGATGAAATAGATCATACAAGTGGGTGAAGGATAAATAATAGGACACCACGTATATATTTCGTACATTTGTTCATACACACGTCCTGCAATATTTCTGTCATTGAGTAATTTACCAAAGAATTCTTTTTTTAAAAAAAGAAGGGATACAGAAAGGGGGCGTGCTAAGACACCTTCCCTTATTTATATACTCTATGCAGCAGAATCGGTAATAAGTATATGGGATTATATAAATGTAGCAAAAACTCCATACTAGGTTAAACGCCTGTAGGTTATTACAGTCAAAACAAAAAGTTTCAAGTATGTAAAGATGGCTTACTTACCTGTGTAATTTGCTAATTTGTTTGAACTGTTGTATGTTGTATTTGTGCAGTTGCAGTTAATGATAACGTATGGGTCACGTTCTTCCCTTGCGAGCCAAGGATGAGACTTAAGCTTGTAGTTGTATCCAACGACACCTTTAGGTTGGTGTGACTTTTATAGGTCAGTGCACCTTCATTAATATGGGAGCCTATGCTAAGCCAGGATGCGGCTGGATGAATGTAAAAGTAATAGAAATGTGTCAGCTTTACGTGGTCAGTGAATGGAACAAGAAACATAAATTATTTTGAAGAGCAATGCAGGTCATCTGATTATAGTGCCCCTTTCATACAATATTTATGATTATGTGAGACTCAAAACATCCGAATTCATGTTTGAGTATAGAAGTAGCCAATTTCCCCCCTTAAGAAACTAATATCGAAATGCCATGCTCTGATAAGCATATAGCCCTTACTGGTGTAGCATCAGTCCATGTGTAAGACCATGCATATAAATGTTATTGCTAGATATAGGCAGGGAACCTCTGAACTATAGTCGGTTAATTATCCATTAATGTTAGGTGTACTTAATTAGTTGCGTTGCCTTATGGATAGATCATAGTTCTGCATTATGTAAGACATAACACTCGCGTGAAAGGATGTTCTTTATCTATTTCCTGCATATTGTAGTTCCATGACAAGATCTCAATTGACAATAAACAGCTCCAAGGATGGAATCACCTCAAACACAATCAGTCAACGCATTCACCTACTAAACAGTCTATCAGCTTCTATTCCAAATCCAGGACTCAGCTTCTAGAACACCGCCTTTTCAGGATGGTTACTCACAACAATGTTCAGCTAGCTCTGACTGAGCTTGGGCATTGCACGCCCTTTTAGTATGGTATGTCATACCTAGACTCCTCCCTAACTCCTATACACTTGACAAGGAGTTATAGCTAAGGCATGCACTGGTGTGAACACAACGCTAAGCTAACAGAGCATGGACTGGCCATCTGTGTCAGTACACCTCCATGCCTTGTACTGTGGAGAGTCGATCCACCATTAGGATGTAGTGGTGAAGTAGGCCTCAGGCGTCTGCAGTCAAGAGTTGTTTTAATCTATAGTAGTCCAGGTAGCCAAATCCTGAAATCAGTCAAAATAAGAATTTACCCTACATGGTGAGCCCCCTGCATTTTCTTGATTTTTTTCATCTTATAGCATCCTAGGGACCATGAATCAAGATGGTTCTGAAGAATTTAGGTATGCGAACACTGTCTAATTATGTGATTTGTACTTAATTACCAACAATTGAAAAACACATTATTTCTAAATTACTCAGGAACTATGTAAGATATGTTATATGTCATCTGAAAGGGTTTTTTTTCCTGATTTTTTGGTATATGGTTGTTCTTGTCATTAATCATGGCACTGAGTAATATAAGAAAAACCTGTTGTTTAAGTCAAAATCATTAGAACGTAAGAATCCAAGGTTAAACTCTAGGTATATGTAAAAGGGATCTCTAGAAAGTCGCTAGTTAGTAGGGTATCTAACCAGTTTTGTATGGTTGTGCTAATTATATTACCAAGATATGGTCAGTACCAGGAGGCCATGACCATTGTGAACAAGCCTCTTGTTTAGCATATCAAGTAGGCTAGATTAACGTAAGTAACGGTGGGTGAAAGTGTTGTGAAGAAGAACAATATCGACATACAGAGTTTGGTGGACGGTTCACTTGTTAAAGTTGGAGTAAGGGAACATACAGCGGTGAAGGTTGAGAGTATTCAGTGTATTGAGTAGATGTATTACAGATGAACTTTTGCCAGACTGGATGAGGCGCTATGACAACTGTATGATTACTAAGAACGGAATAAAATTACAAATCTTCTTACAAGTGCCTTAGTCTTTCATTGCTAGGGTGGAAATACTTTGGAGCTTGAGTAGCCGACCTGCACCATTGTCATTGTATGACTTAGCTGAAGAGGACAACAAAATATGTGAGATGAACAACAACAATATACAAATCAACTAAATGAGAGACCAACATCAATTCATTATACCAGAATGGTACTGATGGTGACCATCTTCACAGACTTTGGTAAAGCATCATGTCAAATTGCCTAGGTTACATGGTTTAAACATTCAAGTGTGAAAGAGTGCTGCTTTTTCTACAAGAAAGATGTCTATAATCACGCAATCAATTCATATATCGTAAACTACATTTGATAAGGGGAATCCAGTTATGCTGAAAATAGTATTTTTTTCTTTATGTTTCACAGATATTGATAGAATATCAAATATTCCATATTTAAAAATGTATGGGGATAATCACAATTTGGTAGAATGTTGTATTTTAAACAGTACAAAAGTTTTTATAAATATATTCAATTATCCAAAATGCAGGATATTGTTAGGAGGTTAATCATGTGCATTATGGAATACAGAGACATTTCTGTGACCATTCCTGTTTCTGTGACCATGCATACCCAAAATTTAACGGTAAATACCCTATAATAGATAATGTATTTCAAGAAGAAAAATATGTAATTCGGTATTATTAAACAGTCAATATATATTTACTGGATCTTTATTTCTCACTTGCAATCTCACTTGTAATCCCTTACCCAATTGCAAACTATCAGATTTACTCATATCTCATTAAATATTAGTCTTAGGACAGTATATATATAAGAATCACAGAATATTCTTCCACTGGGAGGGTGTTTAAACGTAGTAGATGTTTAAACGTAGTAAGTTAATTGTACCCCCTTGATCCTCTTGGCCAATGTTCTCTATGCTCCTTATCTAATCTTTATGAGTTTGAATGTCAAGCACATGAAGTTTTGAGCTCAAAAACGTTGGACCTTCACATGCTGCAAGTTTGTCCAGGGACTTGTTGACACAAGGCCAGGGCATTATTTACAGGAGAGGGGAAGATGAAGAAGTATACTAAGCTTATTTTTTTCAAACATATATATACTTCTTACTGGTTAATCAATAACCCTGTTTTATTGTCTTTGGTGAGGATATTAACTTTCTCATCATATTTGTTCATTATTGTTACATCATATATAGTTGTCTCTATGTCTGATAGTGGTTACATTATCATTACTATCAGACTTTAAGACTCAACTCCTGCTGGTATTGCTTATGAAAGACTGGCAATAACTTCATTTTACAGCTACCATCTGAGTGTCTCATGGCCATGAACTGAAAATTGTAATGACCAATCAGAATCCAGTATGCTATTGTGTAGGCTTAGGTTGTGAGCTCACAAAAACAGTGACTGATTGTCACTCTAACTGTTAACATGTCCTGTTTTTCAACTTGAAAATGAACTGACTATTTTCATGAGACAACTGAAATAAAGCTATTTGAACAATTTTGTGAAACTCAGGATTACTCCAATTAAGTAACTAGCAATCTACAAACAGTCAATGGATTTAATTGCATTTAATTTGTTTTTAAAGAACATTGAGAGCTACAGTGGTCCAGAATAATCAGGTTATATCTTTTGTCATTTATGATTTTATAAATCTTTACCATTGTTTTCTCTGTATCTGAATTGTAGTCTAGCTGGCACAGTATTCCATAATTGTTTTACCAAATCGTAGTAGTCTATAAAAAAAAAATTTACCCACCATCTTTTAAGTATTGGGTACTTCTCTTTAGAAATTGTAACAGATTTTAGGTTTAAACCGTGAAAATGACCCACAATAGTAAATGGGTGCACGCTTGCCATGTAAATAAGCAAAGCACTACACATTTTAATGTTCAATGGCAACATATTGAGGCAAACGAAATCATGTAAAACAATGCCACCGCTCAACACCTGACAGGGTAGTAATAATTTAGTAAGTACGGCAAAACAGCATCGTAATTACTCAAGCTTTTTCTCAGCTCATATTTCATATACATTAGTAATATACGGTAAAATCCCTTGCCTTATACACTCAAATATCTGTTGAAAGATCAAGGTTTTCATCAGATGTCTGTAATTGCATCATAACGATTTTAAATTTGAGCAGTGGTTCACATGTTTCAATTAGACTAGTGTAATGAATTTTAGACCACTCTGTGATTGTAGGCACGAAATTGAGAAGGCTATAAGTTGGCCATAATAATTAGTAAAAGATGAAGAATTAATCCCTATGATCGAAATTCTTGAATGATATAGTCAATTGCCTTGTAGAAACAAAATATCATGTCAGTACAAAATTTAGAACCAAAGCACAAATAATTAAGGAAAGCATGTAACTGGAAATGACCGCTGTAAGGGTCAATGAGACCATATGATTGAAACTGACCAATAGTAAGGCACTTAAGGCCATGTAAAGCATGGAGTAGCACGAAACAAACAGTCCCTTTTTTGATACTCACTGTGTTCACACCTCTTTCTTCCGGGCACAAACGTTCTCTCAATTTAGATGATTAAACTATGGTGCACAAGGCATGAATAGCTCAATTAGGACCAAGTTAGGGTTAATGGACTTAGAAGAAAATAGGCAGCATAGGACACTAAAATGGGCACCCAGGGACATGAGAACAGGAGCACGATTAGGGAAACCATAGGACAGCTCGCCAACACGCTACCACCCCTTTGTTTTTGACGATGACCCGATGGCCATCCCTCAGTGTATGACCCTGAATAGTCAGTAGCACAATAGCATGAAACCTAGCGACACTTCCCCTGGCACAACCAAGAACGCCCAGATACCTAGCCCCCATGTCTTAATCCAGAGCTAGTGAACCCATGCCAGGCACACCCTAGAGCTATGCCGATTTAAGACCACTTTCATGCACGAGGCACAACTTTGAGACATACGTTCCCTTACTCGACTCCCTGTGCCCAATTCGCAGCCCTGCGACCTGTCCCGGAACTTGAGCAAGAGCCCTTACTAACTGTCCACTTCATTCTCTCGTACTGCAGAGAACAGTTGGACCATAGCTAGAGGCGGACCCCGACACGGAAAAGGAACCAAACCCCATTTCCCATCACACTAGTAAAGGACCATTATTTTCCTGAACAAATGAACTGTATGTCATTTGTTACCTTATTGTTAAGAATCACAGCCAACATTGTTTAAAACCTGATGTCTTCATAATCTTAACAATCAACCTGAAGAGTTAAACTGATGTGTCAAAACTGACTATATCATCTCAAACCTTATATGGAGTTCACATCAGTCTTGTGACAATGTTACTCATGTGCTAACCCAATTATTGTAACCATCAAGAAAAATAAAGGCAGTTTGAGTTTCCCCCTGATCAGACCATGTATTCCAGTCAGTGAATTAGAATTCCTGAGTCGGCCGTACATGCCTACAAAGTCTTTGGAATAGGAATAAGTTTTAGAGGAAATAATCAACCGATATCTATCATGTGAAAGCTGCTACTGAACAACCATTGTAATTCTATTTCTGAACAACCATTGTAATTCTATTTCAACGTCATCAAGTTTAATATACTTTAGAAATGTATGACATAAGATAGATTGAAAGTTCTCTTCAGTAATATTTAGTTTATTCCTGAGGAAATAGAAAAACTCATATATGAATTCTGTGGGGTCTGATGTGTTAAGAGAATAGCTAAGTGTCCTAGACAGAGACTGCAATATTGAAATGACGCATAACCCCACTTTCAGAGCAATTATTATGTCTACTCCCTCAAAAACATGTAAGTGCCCATTTCTGTCTGATGTGTATCAAGTGTTAAAAAAACTGGTATAATAACCAAGGTTGGTGAAGGAAAATTATCATTGGTTTAATATTATGGAGGTACCATTAGACTGGTCGACCATCCAGATTCAGCAAAAAGAAACCGGCAGTGGCTCCTCTCCACTTACTCATTGCAACTTGCGCATTTTGCCATTTTCAGCATTAATACTCAAAGCAATGTGTGCATTTTCACTGTTGGAACTCTCCCAGTACTTAATACAAGGAAAATACATTATGTTACTACACAACATAGTTTATCTTAACAGCTGCTTAAGACACTGCAAAACCCTGTATATAGTTGCTGTGCAGTCAAAACACAATGGCTCGAGAAAAATAATTTCTTTCTGATTTATTCATTGAAGAATAACATCCTTTGGAAAGAAATATGTGCCCAAGAATTGTGCAAAATCAACACATTTTGAAGTAGTCCCCCATCAAAGCCAATACCTGGCCCTACTCATTGACCAGCTGTTCACAGTGCCAGTCTGTCATACTATGTTACTATAACTATTATAGTAATACCTATTTGTCTACTATATTATCGTAAAGAAATATGAGGTTTTAGGAAACAACAGTGAGATGATAAGAATAAATATATCTAAAAAAATCAATATCTTTGTTCATGAACAAGTCACCAATGTTTAGATAAAAATCTGGCTCTCAAGACTAATATAAGATCGATCCCTGCCTGAAAAGCCGATCTGCAAACTTTATATCAAATGACCAGTCTCTGTTGATTTACTCCAGATTGGGACCTTTAGGATAGTACTGGGTCTTGCCGTGGCTTAAAAACTATATAAAGAGCCTGTCACCACCAGTAGGACAGATTGCACAACTACTGCAGGCCGAACTATCACACGTTCATCATGCAGGTCCTGGGACTCATGGAGGTGCCCTGGTGGGCCCTCCTTCTACTGACAATCGGTGCCTATCTGCTGTAAGAAAGTTATCTTTATTCCTAGCTTTCATGCTCTACATTCAAGGAAAAATAACATTATTTTGCTTTTCCAACCTATAGTTCATCGCTTATTAGTGATAGACTATTAATAGTGATAAGTGACTATTTTGCTAGCAGAGTACTTATTTGTGATCTATCATTTACCCAAATGGCATTGTCATAAGTTATATAACATTAAAATTAATAACAACTTTAGAAGGAAATCAAATGAAATCATTAGAACAATTTCAACTTGTTCTCACATGACTGTAGATCACGTTTATAGGGGATCATTTTCTAGCATCAATTATCTTTTGTTTTATCTGAAAAATCTTAATCATAATTCAAAAGAAACGGATCAAACTCTTGTGATATGAAATATCAATTAGGAAACAGTAACCTTAAAGTATCGCTATTTGAATGTCTGCAGAATTTCAAAATAGAATGTAAGAATTCAAAACAAAATAATCATATTTAAAAAAATCTCCTTATTTTTAATGTAAGATAGTTCGACGTTCCTCAGTGAGTCAGGATTTCCAATCTCTATGATGAAGAGACGTTGGGGTTGTTTTGGTCCCGAGCCAAACAAATGGTTGGAGCAAGAAACCGAGGTGCAAGATTAAGAGTCGTGCCTCGCGCACGAGGGTGAACGAGCGGGATGGTCAGGGAATCACGGTTCTTGGGGCTCTTGGGGAGGAAAAAAGGGGGGTATGCTGCCCAGCTGAGTCTTAAACAGGAGTCGGGTCGTTGCTTGCCTAGAGGGTGGTAGCGATTGGCCAAGCGGATCGCAACTTCATCCCAGTGGTGACAGGCTGGCTGCTCACTATTTCAGGCTTTCGTACCTGGCCGGTCTTTCAGTCTCGGGTCGGTCCTCTGGCTGATTCGGGCTTCCATACCATCTTCGGGTTTCCGGATCACTAACCAATTTACGGATAACTTATGTCATTTGCTTGAGTTCAGCTGGCTCATTTACTTCTAATAAGGCATATCTTGGACTTAGGCCAAACATAGGGCTAGGTTCCTTAAAGAAGAGACTTGTGAACACAGTGAGTACCAAGAAGGAACTGTTAATTTTAGGCCTTCACGCCCCTTTTTATACTCTATCACTCGATTCTGATTGGTCACTTTAATCACGTCACTATTCTGACGTCACATCTGGTTACAATATGGTTTCATACTTTTGTGCTTTTGTGCAAGACTTGATCTACTTTCTTACCTGATTCATACCTTACATCTTTACTATTGTTTGACATTCATAACACCATTATTCGGTTATTTCACATAATTCATTCTAGTTCGTACCTCTAAAACAGATGAATGGACAATTCATCACAATAGGAAGCATCAATGCTTTTCATATAGAGTTAACATGTATGTTTAAAACCTCATTATAGGTTAAGAGCTTTTTGCAAGTTTAATAAAGCGACGATTCAAGTGACTTCTCATCATCACTGAAGATATTGAAACCACCGGTAATATGTAATACCGTAAATGTAACATTTTATTGATTTATCTGCAAACTCTAAAGAAAATCAATAGATGCCACTATCTCTAGTGAGTTCTGATAAAAGGACTTTGTTGTGAAGAAAAGCTCTAATGATTTGTTGGCCTCTTGTTTTAGAGGCCTTGTTAAGGTACTAAAATTTGTTGTAAAAGGATGACATATATTCTTTTTTTCCACAATCAAATTCTTCATTCCACCTACAGCCATCTTGGTGAGTGGGAAAGCGAACTGTCTAAGGAAAGGCAAAAAGTTTACTCTCCAATGTGATCTAAGTCAATACACATTGTGCATGTCCTACTTAAAGCTTACAGTAAAACCATTTCCAAACCTGCACCCACCAAAGTTTGTGTTATCTTGAAACTGGCTGGAAGCATGTATAATAATTGTTTTAAATATCGGTTAAGCAGGTTGGGGCTAACATAGGAAAATGGGAACGTCCCGAAATCTCGGATCATCCTAGTTAAGTGGGACGTCCCGTGATTCTGGACTGGCCTGATAAGTTGGGCTAATTTATATTCCCCCGCTTTTCATTGTTGTATCTTACCACTCCACAGCTGCCTTGACCCCTGTCACCAGATGGAGGGTCTATAATTAGCCCTATTAGGAGAGCGTAGCACACCCTGAGACAGGTTATATATCCCAGCCCGGCCGCTTCCCTCCTCCCTTGCTCAGTGATACTGATATTTTCAGTTTTGCGAAAAAATATACACATTTAACTTCCGATATTAAGATCTAAATAACTAAAGATACTAATTTATGACATATTTACCGAGTCAGAATGGTTAGCAAATCTCTCTTTTCATAAATATTCTTAGTTTTATCAAAATGTCCCTAAATCACGGGATGATCTGTGTACCTGGATTATGAGACGTCCTGTTATCTCGGGTTGTTCCGATTCTCTGTGTTAACCCAGACCTGTTCAGAGGTATTCTGACAAGATGTACATTAAAGAACAGACAGCTGACAGATAAGAAGACCTGGTGACATTAGTAAACTTAATTGAGCATAATCATGGGACCAACTATTTTTCAGTGAGAATATTGGCCAACAATTCCGAAAGTTAGCAATCAATAAAATTTATTTGAAAACATTATATCTATAGATCATTTCCTTTATTATTACACATAATGTTATATAGATCTAGATACATGTTTTACAATAGGATGTGTAAACAATTTTAAATGTTGGCTTGATCCTGTAGGATTTCCAATTTTTCTGGAATACATCCATAGCTCAAAACTTATCACAGAATTGCCCATTTTCTCATGGCAGGCCTTTGTAATATGAAAGGAGTGCAATAAACAATGATTAAAGGTCCTTGCTTTTTTATTTCATAGGTATACATGTCGTGATTTCAACTACTTCAAAAAGCAAGGCATTGCTGGAAAAACACCAATCCCAATTTTTGGCACGACGTTTTATGCTTTTCATAAGGTAAGATTCCTTAAGGGTTTGATGTCGGTTCTTTGTTGCAGTTGTGGAATCTGTTGGATGAGTACTATTTAGAAATAATAGAAATTTTGTGTAAAGTTTAATTAGGATTAACATAGTCGTATAATCCGCTTCAAAGCCAATTTCCATTTCTGGATATTTCCATGTTTTATGACACCCAAAACAAACCCAAATATTAAAGGTTAATAAGTTAACATTTATTCATAGGTTATTAGGGTATTTGCAGATATACCCTTTACTTCTTCTTCTATGAATTATCACTCACAACCATAATTGGTCCTTCTGTCAAAGAAGAGTATGATTATATTATTATTATTTTGTACTTAATGTATTAGAAATATCAAGTCTTACATAGATACCAGTACACAAGTACAAAAGTAACACAATTGAATTGGTTTTAAAGCCATAGTGATGTATCTATATCATTGTATGAGGATGCTGGTGGCAATTAAGTAATGGATCTTGTACTTTGACTTTGTTTCATAGAATTTGCCTGACATGGACCAGGCACTGGTCAAACATTATGCTGAGAAAGGGATTTGTGGGTGAGTTGATAATCTGTTTCCTGGGCTCATATCTTCGTAACTAATTTGGCTGATCAGGGAAACCTTGATCAGGGCCTCAAGATCAGCAATTTTGTCATTTACCAAAATTGATGGTTTTATTGCAAAATAGTATCAGAGAGGGATACTCAGATGTAAAATTCATTCATGATAAACAGAATCTAGAATTGTGAGACACTGATCACGATTTCCCTGATCAGCCAAATTAGTTACGAAATATGGCACCAGGAAAGATTTCTTTTCTCTAAATACTGATAATATTAGGATGATAAGATATAACTCACTTTTCTATGTCATATTCGAAGTGCCAAACCAAAACAATATGGCAAAATCTATGACAATTGAAATGATTTCACAGTATTGACATTGCATTTGCTTGACTCTTTTAAAATCCTCCAGACAATGCTATTGAACTTCTTACTCACAGAATATTCGATAGTGTAAGGAAAGGGTTTATAAGAATATAGTTATCTTTTTATGCCATTTGTGTTATATTGTAAATATGAAAATTCTGGCAAGATGTGCATGGGCAATTTATCTTATTCTTAAAAGCTACTATATTTGGCAATTTAGAGACATTTCCCCAAAAATATAAAAGAACTTGCAGTCTACAAAATTAATATACTTTTTGTTAGGGAATTTTTTGGAAGCATCCCATCTCTGGTGGTGTTTGATGAGAAGTTGCTCTCAGAGATAATGGTGAAGGAATTCACATCTTTCATTAACAGAGTGGTAAGTTGGACTTGATTTTGAATTGGTGAAATGTGTGATTCTTGTTATGAAATAATGTTAAATCTTTCTTCGATGCTGTCATATATGCACAGACTTTTTAACAAATTTATGAATATAACTGTAATGACTAAATATAGACTAATGAATTTCTGATGATATGATCAAATCTTCTATGAACCTTTTTGACTCTGTTGAATCTCCTCTCTTTTCACTTAAAAGTCTTTCAAAAGTGATGGTGGTACAACAGACAAGATGTTAGGAAATCTTGATGATGAACATTGGAAGCATGTTAGAAATGAGATGACACCAACTTTCACAACTGGAAAACTGAAAAAGGTTTGTTTCCAAAATGAAATAGGGAGATCCACCCAATGCAGACAGAACATTAGGACAGACAGGCCACTAACTTAGGGGTGGTTTAATTCATAAGAATTTTGATGCAACAATACTTTTACACATGTGACCCTTTGAAAAGATGTAAATTGCCCTAAAAATATGATTTTCATCTCTCCTTCCATAAAAATATCTTAAATACTGAATTATTGTGCATGCAGATGTCTGCCTCACCTCACCCGATTTATCCTTTTATTCTCAGACTTGTCAACTTTAGAACATTAATCATTTTTCAGAGTACAAAAAAGAATAATTTAAAGTTAAAATGAAAGTTTCTTTAGCATAATTATATGTACTGGCAGTCAATATTGATGCTTAAAATCAGATATACTAATTTCCAATACACTTTCAGTACACAAAATTGGACAGAGAGTGTACTGGAAGTGTACCAAAAATGAGCACTGCTGATTTGGAGGGATCACCATGGACATGTTACCTGCAACTCAATATAGACAGCCCATACTTTTAGGCTTTATTTTACATTGCTATATTACATAAGTGATGCCTCTTTGCCCAACAGAATACCCATCATATTGTTGAATAGTGTATTGTGGGAGAGGGGAAAGATATTATACATGATAGTCTTTGATATTACATTTCCACGATTGTATTGAGGACGATTGATTTTTTTCTGTACATATCCTTTTTCAGATGAACTCAGAAATCAATCGTTGTTCAAAGACCTTGGCAGAAAATCTACTTAAAAGGGCCAATTTGCATGAAAATACAGAGCTGAAAGAGTAAGGTTATCAATCACTCACCTATAGTTAATTATTGTAATCTTCACTGAGAAATTATCCAATGTTCATATGTGCACAAATGTCCATGATGACAATGATTATAACTGATAACATTACAATTGACATGAATTTATGTAATTATGCTCTATTTAAGAAACTTTGGAAATGGAAATGTGGACCATGTGCAAATCTCAAAAAAGGATTGCCCTCTAATATGGCTAGTGTAATAGTCACTATTGTAGGACTATTATAGGAAGGGAAATGCTTAATCTAAGTACTTGATCTAAACAGGAAAAAGTACCAGTAATGTTACATCATCCTTTATTTCTATAGGTATACTGGAGGATTTGCAATGGATGCAATAGCCAGTACAGCGTTTGGTATCAGAGTGGATTCTCAGAAAGATAGGAACAATGCATTTGTCAAACATGCAAGAAAAGCATTTGATGAATTCAGCCCTTTAAACCCTATGATGTTCCTTCGTAGTAAGTTAATGGCCTCATATGATGTGTTAATTTTCATATTTCAGTTAAATTAGCTTTTAAAATTTTTTAAAACAAGCCACTCCCATGATATTGATAAGGAAAGATTGTAATCATTATTTACAAATGATTGTATCGATTTTATAGAACTTAATATATGTTCAAAACAGTAAGGGGTTAAGACAGTCTGTGTATTAATTCAATGTATGTCTTATGGCAGTAGTATTGAAGAGATGGACAGAAATTTAGCAAAAATGTATGTACAGGTTCATACTCTCGCATCTAAATCAAAATGTTTATTTTTCAGTCTTCTTCCCTGAACTCTGCTCTCTTCTGATAAAACTTGGTTTCAAGTTGGAGATCATTGCAAAGGATGTCAGGGACTTCTTTGGCGGCATAACAGAACAAACCATCAAAATGAGAAAATCAGATGTTGATCAGGTGATTCAAGGAAATATTTCAAGCAAATTTAATGTTTTCAAGTAATAATCTGCATGCTGAGTTTTGAATCTGATTTTCTTGAATTCCTAAATTGTTTGGGTTGTTCTTGAAATTTTAGGGAAATGAACATTTAATAACTTTGATGGTGAAAGTGAAATTATTGTTGCAGACAGCAAACGAAAAGTATGTCAAAAACTTGCGTAGTTAGAAGGTTTTATTGCTTATACAATCTCTCACACAGACTGTTATCAAATCAAGAATAGAATTGTTTTCCAAGTATTTCTTATTCAATATTTCTTTATGTTTGCAGTCTAAAAGTGACTTCATTCAACTAATGATAAACAAGCAAAGAGGAGAAGACACTAAAGATAATGATGATGAAGACATGGCAAGTGCCACAGACCATAGTTCTTCCACTCCAGGTATAATATTATGATGAACGCTTCAAAAAGAGCTTGTAGGTTATTAATTATTATTTATTATTCAATCATCTAATAGTTCATCAATATCAGTCTCAAAGTGTAATATAATGCAGAGTATGCCAGAAGTGTTGTTCAGCAATTTTATAACCAAAATATTATTATGGATCGGAACTGTGGGCTGAGCATGAAATATACTTTTGAAAAAATGCCCTCCTGTGCCCGTGTCTTCATAGTAATTTTTGCACAAATAAATCAATCAGAGCTCATTGAGGAAAGATAATAACATTCATTTGCTGAACCCTGTTCATGAAGGAAATATTATCTTACTGAGACCTATAAATTTCTAGGTCCTAGATACATTTTTTCATCAAAACATAGTGGAAAAATAACTTGATTGCATGGTAGATAAAGAAGAGGGCAAACATCAATATAAAAAAGCATTTCTCCCTGCTAAACATTTTTGTTTCGCAGGGAGGAATGCTGTCCTAAACTTGTTATTGTTGTATATCAATTACCAGAGGTTAGGCGAAAACTAAAAATGATAATTTAGATCATGGAATTTTCTAAAATCAATTTATCTTATTATCAGAATGACTTATCACTGATTACAAGTTTGAATATGTTTACAAAGAATGCTAATAAAAAATGTATACTGAGGATATAGTGAAATGCACAATGCCAAATGGACATGAGTCTCACCACAAACTTACAGATTCAATGCTTTTACTTCACAGGCCTTACAACTGATGAGATATTGGCAAATGCCATAGTCTTCTTTGTTGCCGGTTATGATACAACAGCAACATCACTCAGTTTCCTCTTCTACAATTTGGCAGTCCATCAGGACTGCCAAAACAAACTGGTTGAAGAAATCAAACGTGTTGTTGGTGACCAAGTAATTTCTGTTAATGGTCTAATTATTTCTAGTAAAAGGGTTAATATATATGGTAAAATCAGAGATTTCACCTTGCATCAAAGTTGAGCTCAACCATTCAACTGGGGACCAATGAAAAATGGCCTATTTTGGCTAAATTGTAATACCCAGTATAAATAAAATAAATAATAAAAAAAAAATTCTCATGATACAAGAGCAATTAGAAACTCTTGATACAACAGCAATTAGATACTTGTCAAAAAAAAGTCTGTATTGTATTGGGATTATAGTGCAAAATATAGTACCTTCTATATTTAATTTTCTAGGACTATGTGGACTATAACATGCTTCAGGACATGCCTTACTTGGATCAGTGCATCAATGAGAACCTCAGAATGAGTCCCCCAGCAATAAGGTCAGTCACTTAAGAGAAATGGTTTTGGTGGATGAACAGTTTAATACCTGCTTTTGCCATGATTTCTGACTTTTGAATCTTTGTCATAAATATTGTGTACCATGGATCTAGATCACTGGTATTTCACACAGGTATTATGTTCACAACACAAGATTTCTTATGCCTAATTACACTACGGGTCGGGTCCATGTTTGTGTAATGTCCCAGCCCCCAACACATATGATTTGCATTGAGGCTGGATTAACAATATATCACAGTACACACTGGGTCCCAAAGTGACCCAACACAAAGTATATACACGTTTTGGCTCCAGTTGGGGGTTGCGTTGGGTCAAGTTGGGTTGCATCAGCTCGTGTTGGGTCCCGTTGGGCAATTAATTCATGTCAGGATTTACAAACATTTTTGTAAAATCACACGAGTCGTTCAGGGCAACGCAACCCATGGCCAACACAGACGGGGATACGATGCGTAGTGTAATATGGCCTTTAGTCTACTAACTTAGGTGCTAACTTTTGTTCTATCTAAAAGAAAGGATGGAATGTAATTTACCAATTTTGCTGCAAAATGGCTGTGCAGTACAGTAATAGTCATGCCTAACGGTTTGGTTGATAAGCAAAAACCAGAGGTATCACTTATAGTTTTGCATAAGTCATGAAAATGAAATTATAATTAAGTGGACTAGAACATTTTTTTTAATAAAATCAGTTTAGGAAGAACCTTGAGGTTCTAAATGTTACTGAAAACATTATTTTGTAAATGATCATGGTATATTTACAGGTTGAACCGCAAAGTCAATAAGGATACAACAATCAATGGCATTTTCTTCAGAAAAGGAACCATCGTGGAAATCCCAGTCTACGGAATTCATCATGATCCAAAGAAATGGCCTAACCCAGAGAAGTTTGATCCTGAAAGGTATGACCCTGACAGTACATGTGCCTATATTTTGGTAATTGTCCAACAAAGAAAAACATCATTAAACAATTTTCCCAAAGCTAGAAACATGAAAAGATTATCAAGCCATAAGGACGCCTGATAAATCAGATGAATAGTTAAATTATATTGTTGTTTGAAAATGTAGTATTCATTTTCAATTAAATGTTAAGCCTAGATTGTTATTTGAAAGGTATTATATTAACACATATTGAATACAGTGTAAATGAAGCACTTCATATTGCAATTATTTTGTGTCAAAATATATTTGAATAAAGATAAAAGCTGCACATGTACAGAGGCATAAAAAAAACTAAAACTAAATTTATGCACCTTTAACAACCTTTCTATTTTCTAGGTTCAATACTGAGAACAAGAAGGACAGAAACCCTTACTTTTTCATTCCTTTTGGAAATGGGCCCAGGAACTGCATTGGAATGAGGCTGGCTCTTATGGAACTTAAAGTGGGTGCCATCCATGCACTGAGGAAGGTCAAGTTCACTCCATGTGAAAAGACAAAGGTACCTATTACAAAGGTTCTTTCTCATTCAAATTTTTAGAAGAACCATCCATCAGGATCATTTTTCCATATTATATAAGCACTTTGGTTCATTCAAATCTTGTTAATATTAGCGATAAATGATATTAGGTTTTTATGATCTTATGTATGATAGTATGATAATTTCATTATATTCATTAGATCCCTCTCCAGTATGCAACGGACAGCGCAGTGTTGAAAGCTGAGGGAGGAATATGGCTGAAATTGGGACCCAGAGACTAGATGTAATCTCCAGCAATGCAAGATGTTAATCAGTTTGCTGGTTTTGACTTGCAACCTTTGATAGTAAGTGACCTCATGTAGTAAATATTCACTGTAGAAGCTACCATACTAGAGGTCTGAGGTAAGATTCTAAGATATGAAAGTGGGAAGGTTACCACCTAGCCTAGTAGCAAAACATTACCATGTTAATGATTTGGGGATTTGATTTTGACAAATTTATGAGATATAATATAAGAAAATATGAAGTGCAAATGACTTCAAGTAGGCCAATGATGTTTTCTAGGTATGCGATTTAGTTTTCGAGAGGCAAACAGTGAACCTAAAGAGCTACACTCACTAGTTGACATTCTCAGAGTCGGCTGACAAATCAGTGCTTAAACCATTGTCTAACGTTGAATTCTGTCAGCCGAACCAAGAATTATGATTGTGTGTGGGTCCAGTCAGAGTCCACTGATGGGAGCAGTGATGGATGTACCGACATGAGGATTGACCCAGCACTGATCTATATCAACCATGTTTGATAATTTATTGACCACTGACTGGCCATCGACTGGCGTTGGCCCACTCTTCACAATCAGCTGTCACTCTGTCATCATAGTTGGTTTGGGGCCTTAGAAAATAAGAAAAGGAAATGTTTGTATAGATATTAACTGTATAAGCAAACACTAAATTTTGTAACAGACCATAAAATAACTATAATTCAGTAAAAATATTATTATGTGTGATGTAAGCTTATATTTTGTTGACTGGTCTGAAATCTTTAGATATAGCTGGAGTTATTGAGAATAGTGGATCAACATTGACTAATTAGATCAAATTTTATCACCAAATTATGAATAACTTTATTTGGGGTGACACCATAAAAGTTTCACATAATTGTCAATCCGCAAACACAATAAATTTGAAGATATCACATTCCCAAGAATATATTTTTTCTTGTATGATTGAAGGGATATTCAAAACGTACTTCAAACTTCAGACATCTCATAATTCTAATAATCTACTACCAGACGTATATTTTGCTCCAATGTATAAACATGATATCATTCAGCTCCTCAAAATATTATTAATTGTCTATGACTATATTGTGATAGGATAAGTAGGATACTATGAAGCCATTATTTAGAGAGTACATCATACGGCTGATTCATATTTTTTAATTATTTCAACCAATCCATAATCTGTTTTGTGTTAGCACGATTCACAATGTACTAATAAGCTTCTTTCTTATTGTTTTGAAATACTTTAGTTTATTTGACCCTTTTATCAAAACTGGATTAAATCTTTTACTTTCATCACTGTTATAATTTGGTTTTGATTTTTGATTTTTGACAGAGCTTAATAATGTATTAGTGTCAATTTCCCTTAATCAGAACAATGACAGTGTATGTTCCAATGACTGGTTGAAGGGTACACTCTTTTTTGCAATGTATGCTTTCCTTGCTGTAACTGAAAAATAAACGTTGATCTATACTCAAATCTTCAGGGTATTATTTAATAGTTTGATTCTTTAGAAAGCCAAGCCAGTCCATAGCTCTATTATACCTACCTTGGGCACGGGAAATGATATTACACTGCCTGCATCAGGTTGCATATTTAGATATGGTTAGGCCCATCTGGAAAAAACTAATGGTTAAGCATGGTCCCCACTTGGTCGGCTAGATTACAAAGATTGGCAGCGACTAATGACCCTGGTGACCAACTAGACAAGAGCGTCCCAATATTGGGATTAATATTTTAGTCACCAGGCAACTAGTTGGTCACCCAGCGACTATGATTTCCTTCTTGGTCACCGCTGAAAACCACTAATCACCGTTGTTAGTCCCCCAAGTGGGGACGCGGTATTAAGCCAGGTCCCCACATGGTGACTAAACCCCAGGGATTAGTGGTACCTAAGTATTTAACGTATAGATTAGGCCAAGATAATTATCGTTTAACCTTTAGACCCCACAATAATACCTACTTGAATGGCCATTTTCCCCAAGATTTTTACAAAATCTAACCCTAGCATCCAATTTGCAGTCTAATGAAGCTCATTAAAATGAGAGGAAAAATCTCATGTCCGGTGATCAATTTGCACTTTGATAAGCTTTTATTTGATGCATACTGCCAATGAGGTTCTCAAGTCAGCCAATCAGAGAAACCCAGGAGCTACATTGTTTAAGACCGGAAATAGATTGTGGAGACACTCTAAAACATCAAATTTTCATGAAAACGTACTATTTGATAGAAATCTAACAATTCATGAGTGCAATCTGTGGGGCTTGAATGAATGGATAACCAGAAGATATTATAATACCAATTTTACACAATTTTCTAGGGACTCACTCCTTTTTTAAGGAGTTTAAACTCTTTTTTTTAAACATTTATTCTAAAACTGGAATACAATCTCAAGCTTAGAGCCTGTTCTCCCTCATACTTCAGCACCTGTTGAATTGTACAATGTGTTTCGTCAAAGCAGAGTTAAGCCCCATAGGCACCAGGCGATTCTGGGGTAGATCAGCGTAGCCATCGGCGCGGCTGTCAGCCAACTGAGTAAATATAGGCTTTCCTGCATTTAAATGCTGGAAGACTTTGTACTTTGACACTACCAAGCCAAGATAAAGGCTCAAATGCATCATTGGATCAAGGTTTCTAATGTTTGAGCATACATAATAGGCAAATATACTTGTATAAAAATATAAACAGTCCTGGATATATATTTTCTTTGGTACAAAAGATGGTACCATGAGATCACACATAAGTATCCAAACATGAGTATTATAAAAAGAAACAGTCTGTATATAGCTTTGAGAATATGGTTTAGATGTAGTATATAATCACAAGTAACTGTCTTTATTGAGCCTCGTCAAACAAAGATAAAAGTAATCTTCTGGGTTTTGCAAGAGACCAGTCTGACCAGGGGTTCTATGTAGGTCAAACGTGTTGGTATGCTGATTGATATTAATATCAAAGCACCGTAACCAGTGAGAGGGAATAAGATCCACTTCCCTAGTAGGTCCTGCAAAGGCTGCAAAGGAATCCTGTCCAACTCTTAGGTCGAATAGATTATAGCAAAATTTACTCTCACTGGTTTAGTTATAGAAAGTTAGTTTAAGATACAAAGTTTATGCACAATACTGAATCATCCTGAGTGTTTCTGATGAGGATTAGGTACACTTCTAGTGGCTGTCATGATGGCAGTAGCCCAGGCCTTGAGGAGGTTTGTTGTTGGGTGCAGCCCATTCGAAAGAAGGTCATAGTATTGTATGTAATGGTTTGGACCATGGGTATGGTGAACCTGGCGTCCAGTCCACATGGTCAGTACACTACTCTGTTGGTTTAAGGTGGAGATGAAGCTGTTGATTAAGGGTATTGCAGTATTCAGGATCTTTTGATGATTGGGGTCTGCACACCACGGATATCGGTGCAACTCCATCCCTGTCATATGACCAAAGGCAATGGAAGTATGTGGAAAAGCCAAGGGGAAGGCGTTGGCAGCTTCTCTAAAAAGGGTTGCCATGTAATCCACTAGTTCCTCTGAAATCGTATAAGGGAGAACATAACGTTGAACCGCCGGATCCCATCGTGTCAAGTTACAAACAACGGTTATTACTAAAATCAGATCATTTGAAAAGCGGCCAAAACCATTGCATGTCCTCCGGTTCCGGGAACTGGTTGGATCTTGATAGTTGCTGTAGTATTATTTCCCTTTTTTGTTCCTCGCTAAGCTTCTCATTTATCCACATATTTGCACAAGCAGGGTTAGGTTTGATTTGGTTTCTATTTTTGTAGACTTCATCACGTTTTGATAGTTTACTGAAGATAATGACGCTAGGTCGAGGTTTGTAGGTGTTAACTTTCTTGCCTAGACGGTAGGCATTTTCATTGTTTTCAACTCACACTCCAGTGTCATAGAGAACCTGAGAGACGATGGTAGAAAGAGGAGGGTCGTCACTGGTTTCTACAACTCCCTCAATAATCATGTGCCTTTTTTGATCTTGTCTTCTGATGTGCTTCACGGTTTCTGATTTAACTGATAGTTCACAACGTTTTGAGACGTCAGCAACTCGAGCGTGGACATTAAATGTGAAAAAGCCACTAACAAATTTTGTTAGGGTGGCTTTAGCTGAAAATTTTCAGCTTCAAGGCAGACTACACATTTCCTAAGATCATTGATCTGTGCTTTGTTGCCTTCGACTTCAGCTTGGATATTGTCGAAGTTTTTCTTAAATTCTTTAAACTGCTTTTGTATTTTAGGAAATAGGCAATTTGACACAATCTATAATGTAGTTCCTCATTATGAAGGACATAACACTCGCGTGAAAGGATTAGTTTATTAAGTCCAATGTGTAATACCAGTTGCAAGAACTCCCATCGACCATGAACAATCCAAAGGGTAGTGTCCAATCAACCACACCCAGCCAACGCTCCTGCCTGTCTACCAGTCTATCTGCTTCAGTTCCACGACAGAACCTAGCTTCCAGTACCGATCTTTACAGGGTGTTTAACCATTTACACTGAGTAGCACTCTGCCAAGTGCCATGATTTATATGTGTTTACATACGTTCCCTGTCCTTTTACACTCTTCACCTGAAGGAAGAAGAGTTACACTCTTTTTTTTTTTTTTTTTTTTTTTTTTTTTTTTATTTGACCAACTTCACATACAGAGTCCATGTTCTTCCAGTTGTATTGAAAATAAATGAGGATGGAAGAGGTTAGTATGAACATAATGAATATAATACAATACAAACATACAATGGTGTATGGGGCAGTGCAAGCAGATTATATTGGGTAGGATTGTCCGAATAAGATAATTGTTCTGTCAGATAGTCCGGTCTGGCCTTATTTATTTAACATGGTTTTAAATTTAACCTTGGTGGTTGCATGCTGAGTATTCTCATCAAGCATGTCCCACAGCTTCACACCACGATAGAATGGACTATTTTGGACTTTGGTTAATCTGGTATATGGGATTTTAAATTTGATTTTCCTATTATTTCGGAGTACAACTCCAGGCCTATAATGGTCTATAAGTGTAGAAATCGTGCTTTGCCTATACATTACGGAGAGTAAATGTTTCTTCCGTCTCTCTACTAATTTTTCCAAGCCATAAAACTGAAGAATATTTTCATAGTTCAAGCCCCTATGCTCGTTCTGGTCGATGTTACAAAGGGCCCTTCGTTGTAGTGATTCCAGCCTTTCTATATTTACTTGTGATGAACTATCGATTAGGAAATCAGCATAGTCGAACATCGGTAATATGCAAGTCTTATATATCAATAATGCAGTTGAGTTAGGTATAAAATACCTAAGTTTCTTTAATACATAAAGTTTCCTATTGGCTTTGGTATAGGTTTTCTCAGCCATCTTGTCCATCACTAGGTGTTTGTCGATGTCTACACCTAAATAGGTGTATACATCAACATTTCCCAGAACTTCATCACATACCACAATCTTTGTATTCGTATGGTCTAGGTCTTGTGATGCTGTCCTAGGGAGCAGCATGTGCTTGGTCTTTTTAAAATTTATGGTTAGTTTATTTGACACACACCATCTTGATAAGGAATCTAATGCTTTCTCAGTGATAGAAACTGCCATAATGGGATTATCGCAGGAGGTGTACAATACAGTGTCATCTGCGTACATCTCAACTGTTATGTTCCCTTCATTCTCCATGTAATAAAGAAGGTCATTGGCATAAATGATAAATAGCATCGGACCCAGGATCGATCCCTGAGGAACCCCGAAAGGGACATTGGTCTCCTCTGAGGTGATATTATTGCATGTAACCCGATGCCTCCTGTTACTAAGATAAGATCTAAACCAGGAGACTGCTGAGAGAGATAGACCGTATCTCTGCAGTTTATGCAGAAGCAGTTCGTGATCTAAAGTCTCGAATGCTTTTGAATAATCTACAAAGACACAACTGGTACTTTCACCGTTGTTGTAATTATCGAATAAGTCCCGTACAACCTTAAAGATTGCAGTGGATGTACTATAATTTTTTCTGAAACCATGTTGACTTGGATGAAGAAGGGAGAAATCTTCAAGGTAACTATATAATTGTGAATGCACTACCCGTTCAAGTAATTTACTTGGAAGGGGTAGGATTGTAATGGGTCTCCAGTTCCCTGGTTCGAGCAAATCTCCCTCCTTAGGGATTGGGGTTATAATCCCAACAGCCCATGCCTCTGGGATTTATTTAATATTGTGGAGGTACCATTAGACCGGTTGACCGTCTAGATTTAGCACAAACAAACTGGCAGTGGCTCCTCTCCACTGACTCAATATAGACATTGCAACTTGCACATTTCACCATTTTCAGCACTAATATTCCGTACAATGTGTGCATTTTCACTGTTGAATCTCTCCCATGACTGAATACGACCGGGGCAATACCTTATGTTACTACACAAAATAGTTAGTCTTAACAGCTGCTTAAGACACTGCAAAACCCTGTATGCAGTTACTGTGCAGTCAAAACACACTGGCTTGCAAAAAATAGTTTCTTTCTGATTTATTTATTGAAGAATAATATCTTTTGGAAAGAAATATGTGCCCAAGGATTGGGCAAAATCAACACATTTTAAAATAGTCCCCCATCAAAGCAAATACCTGGTCCTACTCATTGACAGTCCTAGTTTGTCATACTGTGTTTTTTTTTAAATATTTATTGTATCTCTCTTATACAGAGCTCTTCCGATAACATTTTAAATACATTCATATCAATTCAACTTATATACATTAAGTATTGGTGTCGGCATAATACAGTAGTGCAATGTGCACATCCATGCAAAAAACAGATAGGCACTGTTACTATAACCATTATAAGAATACCTATTTGTCTATTATATTATCATAAAGAAAATGAGATTTTAGGAGACAAGAGCTAGTTGATAAGAATTAATATGCCCAAAAGATTCAATATCTTTGTTCATGAACAGTTCACTAATGTTTAAATAGAAATCTGGCTCTCAAGACTAATATTAGATATATCCCTGCCTAAAAAGCCAATCTGCAAACTTTATATCAAATGACTGGTCCATGTTGATTTACTCTAGATGGGGACCTTTAGGATAGTCCTGGATCTTCCCATGACTTAAAACCTATATGAACAGACTGTCGCCACCAGGACAGATTGCACAACTACTGCAGGCCGAACTATCAGACGTTCATCATGCAGGTCCTGGGACTCGTGGAGGTGCCCTGGTGGGCCCTCCTTCTGCTGACAATCGTTGCCTATCTGCTGTGAGAAAGTTATCTTTATTCCTCACTTTCATGCTCTGTATTCAAGGAAAAATAACATTATTTTGCTTTTCTACCTATAGTTCATTGCTTATTGGTGATAAAAAATAGTAATAAGTGACTATTTTGCTACCAAAGGACTAATTTTTGATTAATGATTTACCCATATGGCATTGTCATAAGTTATGTAGCATTAAATAAATACTGTAATTGTAACTAATGATATAAATCATAAAACTGTGCATTTAGAGGCTGTTATGCAAGTCAAACAAAATCGTTGGTACGATTTTAACTTTCATTTTCTCATAACATAAATTGCTTTTCCAACCTATAGTTCATTGCTTATTTGTGGAAAATAATAGTAATAAGTGATTATTTTGCTACCAGATGACTAATTCGTGATTTATGATTTACCCATATGGCATTGTCATAAGTTATGTAACATTAAATAATAACTGTAGGGCCTAATTGTAACTAATGATATAAATCATAAAACTGTGCATTTAGAGGTTGTTGTGCAAGTCAAACAAAATTATTGGAACTTGCATTTTTCACAACATACATTTGGATATCTAGATTATGTTGTTGACAAATGTGCACAATTTCACATGGCTGCAGTAGATTTTGGAGGGTATCATTACTCAAAAATGAACTAGCTTTTGCTTTATCTAGAAAATCTTGTTTATAATTCCAAAGAGATGGATTAAATCCCTTTGATATGAAATATCAACTAGGAAACTATTACCTTAAAATGGTTGATTTTGGTATGTCCACATAGTTTCAAAAAAGGACCTATATTATCATTAGACAGTGAGTATCGTTGCTTTTCATATAGGATAAACATTTATGTTTAAACTATTTTTTGGATAAAAGCTTTTTGGAAATTTAATAAAGCAACAAAAGTGACCATTCATCATTACTGAAGACGGAGAAGACACTGATAAAGTGTAAAACCATTGTTGTAGCATTTATTGATTTATCTGCCAACTATAAAGAAAATCGATACATATCATTCTCTTAAGTGAGTTTTGATAAAGGGGCTGCTTTCTGGGCCCGTTATCTCTAATGATTTGTTGGCCACTTGTTATACCCTAAAATCCATAATAAAATGAAATATCTACTCTTTTTTCCATCAAAAACAAATTCTTCATTTCATTCACAGCCATATGGGTCAGTGGGAAGGCAAACTGTCTGTGATCTAAGTAAATATACATTGCGCATGTCCTACTTTAAGCCACAGCGAACACATTTCCAAACCTCTACCCAGCAAAGTTTGAGTTATCTTGAAATTGGCTGGAAGACTTAAGGGTGCATTGCTTGAAATATTAAGAGGTATTCAGAGGTATTCTGACAAGATGTGCATTAAGAACAGAAAGTTGACAGATTAGAACACCTTGTAACAATAGTACACTTAATAGAACCATGATCATAGAACCGAACATTTTCCTGTGAGAATATTGTTATCTTAAAGGCAATGGCGCCATTATAGATCTACTGTTCAAAAATTGCTTAAACTTTCCAAAATACAAGTTATGCACCTATAGATCTTAGAAATGCAAAGAAAATGATATGAACTATAGTTGATTCAATTTTTGATAAGAATTACAAAATGGTAATGTGACGGTGTTATGGGAAAATGATAATCCTTTCAAGAAAATGCATACAATTTCTTTTCTAAAGGCATCAATAATAAGCTTTAGGTTAGGGTAATTGAAAAATTATGTGTTTTGAGGAATTTGATAGAGTCTTGTACATTTTCAGCATGAATATAAGCAAAAAAATAAAGTATTCAGAAAAACTTAATTTTGTAGAATACATAGGGATACAAAAAATCCACTGTTCAAAATGGCTCAAAATCAGGATATGTTATGGAAAATATCATACACTGTAAAAAAAAAACGTAGATTTTACGGTAAACTACTGGCAACTGTGGCTCCAGTAGAGTACCGTTAATTTGACGGTTGACCGTATTTACTACATGACCGTAGTTGGTACGGACCAAAACCGTTTAATTTTCTCAGTGTTATACCGTAGAAAATTATGGTCAACCTTCATTATGACTGGCCAATACCGTTTTTTTTAACAATTTATTACCATTGTGTATATCGTTTAAATCATTCAAATTACAGGCCAATAGGCTCATGATCCTGTAAAAGACTGTAAATGCTACATACAGTGACATCCACTATTTCATTGATGCCTTATAATTTCAAACAATGTTTTTGATACATCAATGGCATTTGATCAACCAAGAGGTAAAGTTCAAGGCTAGAGTCAAAACTCTTTCAACATCATGCATATATAAATGCAGAGTTGAACTCTGAACTAAGGTAGGGTTGGGATACCTCTTGTGAGTCCCAGAAACACAAGACCCATACCCTAGTCCCTATGTCTGTCCACATGTGGAAAAGGTGTTTAAACAAAGTACATCTTCAAACCTCGTACAAGACAATTTTCCTTAAACTCAAAAAACATCCTAATACATTCCATATTCATTTCTTATATGCTCTACAATGCCAAGAAAATTCTCAGAATTTTATAATAAATCTATATTAACATTTAGAAGAAAATAACTGCATAGAATTTGCATACACTGTCACCTGGTGGAGAGATATTGAACTACATGGCCATGCACTTAGTCAGCCTAAAATTTACATTCTCCCCTCCTAGTCTGGTAGAGTGACCTAACACTGCGCTATTTAGGACAGTTATTGCGATCCACTAAGCGACCAAATCATGACTTCTAATATGCATGTGCCTGACCCAATACTCTGTTGGTGTCTATTACCTATACCCAGTCTCATACCCCTATTATTTCAAATGAGTAAAACTGCTTCCCTTCATCTGACCACAAGCCTCCATAGCTCAGTGGTAGAGCACTGGCTTTGTATGTGAGAGGTTGCTGGTTCAAGACTCAGCAGCACCAAGTTGTAAAACTACAAATACTTTGTGGTAGTAATAACACACACTGACTGATTTTTTTTCATATAGTTTATATAAAGATATGGAACTTAATGATAAAGGATTAATCTAATTATTTGATTTTTTATGGAATGCTAGGTCTATGTATGAACAATTGTTGGAGATGTAAATGCGGACTCCCTTTGGGATATAATACTGAAAAAAATTTGAAACCTAGGTACCAGGGTATAGCTGACAAGGTTATTGTACTAAAAAGGTGTGCACCTGTGAAACCGACAGAAAAGGTGTTTAAAACGTGTTGCAAATGTTTTAAGGTCTAGTAGGACCTACTGAAACACGTGTTGTAACACTTAAGGCCAGGGCCACTAAGATCACAAGGCCTGACTCATTACATTCACTTTGAGTCCACCTTACCAAGACTATCAGTGATTTGTCATATTTCAATAATATAATGTTTACAGAACTCTACCGTAAAAATCAACTACCGTTATATACACGGTTGAATACCATTATATGCATTGATTATACAGTTTTTGTCCGTAAAATTAAAAACGGTAGATTACAAGCATGAATAACGGTGGTTCCCTGTATATTCTACGGTTATTTTTTACAGTGTATGCTATCATTATCCGCCAAAAAAGTAAGGGGTCACCGTATGAACTCGGTTACTGGAACTGCATTTGTACTTTCTTGTGATGAAATGGCCAAACATGGATTCCCATGTAGTTCCTCCTGAAACCCATTGAAACACTTATCCTAAAAATATTCTGACTGTTTGCTGTTGTTCCTGAGACCCTTACAAGGTTGGGGATGTTTACTATATCATGATATGATGAACAATTTAGAGGTTAGAATAAAAGATGTATTTTTTTACACATAAAGTGTTTTTCAGTGAAAGCAGAAATTTAAGAAAATTGGTCATGTTCAACCATTTGTACCTCAGAAGATTAGGGTTTACCATACTTTTCGTTTGTGAATTTGAACTCCCCAACCATTTTTGAACATTTTACCCAATTTTTAGCAAAATTGAAGCAATTTGATTTTTGATGTTTCTGGAAAATGGCTCGATTGTCTTTAAGGGGAACCATTTTTAAAGTTAGGAATATCTTCCTTTATTATTACACATATATATCAATTTAGATACACATTTTAATGTTGGCTTGTTCCTACATTCCTACTCTTATCCCAAAATTGCTCGTTTTCTCAGGGCAGCCCTTTGTAATACAAGAGACCTGTGTAAAATTAACATTGATTAAATGTTCTTGTTTTTTTAGCCATTTTCTCAGGGCAGCCCTTTGATATGAAAGGTGTGAAATCAATAATGATTAAAGGTTCTTGCTTTTTTACATCATAGGTATACATGTCGTGATTTTTACTACTTCAAAAAGCAAGGCATTGCTGGAAAAACACCAATCCCAATTTTTGGTACAACGTTTTATGCATTCCATAAGGTAGGATTCCTTTTTGCAATATGGTTATATTTAATTTCTTTCTAGTGGCTTTGGAAGCTGTTGGATACTATTTAGAAATAATAAAAGTTTTATTGTAAAGTTGGATAAGGATTAGCAGAGTAAAATAATCTTCAAAAGCATTTTCCATTTCTGGATATTTATATGTTTTCCTGGACACTCATATGTTTCATGACAGCCAAAACAAAATAAATTATTATTTTGTATCTTTCGTCCTAGAAATATTAGGTTTTACATAGATACCAGTACACAAGACTAGTACAAAAGTGACACAAATTAATTGGTTTTATTACATGAAGTTAGACTGATGTATTTATATTGTTTTATGAGGATGCTGGTCAGACCAGTAGAGTGTGTTCTGATAGTGTCATAGATTTGTTTTTTATTGAATTCTATTTCTTAAAGGGCTACAATTCTTAGTGGCAATTGAGTAACGGATCTTGTACTTTGACTAATTCCATAGAGTTTGCCTGAAATGGACAGGGCAATGGTTCAACATCATGCCGACAAAGGAGTTTGTGGGTGAGTGAAAAAAATCTGTTTCCAGGGAAAGATTTCTTTTCTCTAATTAAAGATAATATTAAGATAATAAGACAAAATTAATTTTCTCCATGTCATATTCTAGGTGCCTCCTCACAGTAGAAGAGGTAAATTTTAATTCAGGCAGACCTCATGTTTCGGACAATTTGAAGAGAGTGTATTTAGCTGAGAACATCAAGGTTTCTTATTCAATTTAACGGTAATTTTCCCCATAAATCAAAACCTATAACAATTAAGATAATTTTACAATTGACCCCGCATTTGCTTGTTTCTTGTAAAATCTTTCAGCCATTGCCAGTGAACCTAGCTTACTAAGCCTCTAGGCCTGCCCTTGATTGTATGCATAATGCATTAAGGCAGTAGTACCCTCAACCTTGGACGTTTATTCAACAAAGAATAATTTATATAGTTCTTCATTTTTGAGACAGAAACTTTTCATCCTTCAATTTGCTTAATTTCTGCAAATTTTGTGGTTGTTGTTGGTTAACATGATATTATTTGAATTAAATATTCAACTTAATATTATATCGATGGGCGCTTTTGGCCTTTATATCAATGGATAACATTTGGCCCAGCACGGCATAATTAACATATTGCTTCACAGAATATTTGGTGGGCTAAGGAAAGGGTTAATAAGAAATTAGTAAAATTGAATGGATGCTTTATACCCTGGCCCATTACCTATTTTAAATATGAAAATTCTGGCAATATATGCATGGGCAATGATTTAAGTTTTTAAATTCTACTTTGCAGGCAATTTAGCAATATTTTCCAAAAAAATATAAAAGAACTTACATTCTACAAATATTAATCATTTTTATTATATATTTTTTTAGGGAATTTTTTGGAAGCACCCCATCTCTGGTGGTGTTTGGTGAGAAGTTGCTCTCAGAGATAATGGTGAAAGAATTTACATCTTTCATTAACAGAGTGGTAAGTTGGAATACATTTGTTATTGGTGAAATATGTGATTATTGTTCTGAAATAAAGTTGAATATTTCTATGATTCTCTCATATTCACAGACTTTATATCAAATAGATGAATATGATTGTAATGACTAAATATAGCCTAATGAATTTCTGATGCTATGATCAAGCCTTATATTAACTATTTGCCTCTTTTGAATCTCCTTTTTTTCACATTACAGACTTTCAAAAGTGAGGGTGGTATAACAGACAAGATGTTAGGAAATCTTGAAGATGAACATTGGAAACATGTAAGAACTGAGATGACACCAACTTTCACAAGTGGAAAACTGAAAAAGGTTTGTTTCCAAAATGAAATAGGGGGATCAACCCAATGCAGACAGAACTGAGGAGAGACAGGCAATTAACTTAAGGGTTGTTTAATTCATAAGAATTTTGATGCAATAATACATATACACATGTGACCCTTTGAAAAGATTGAAATTCCCTAAAACATATAATTTCTCTCCTTCCATCAAAATATCTTATATAGAGAATTATCGTCATGCAGATGTCCACCTCACCTCATCAAATTTGCCTTTTTGTTCTCATACTTGTCAACTTTAGAGCATTATTCGTTTCTCAGAGTATAAAAAGGAAATAATGTAAAGGTGAGACTTAAAATTTGAAGCGCTTAAACTTGGCCTAGTATGCCACATTCTGAAAATATTCTAGTGATTTGATGCAAGTACACAATCACACATGCCATTTTTTAAATTGTTGGTACCGGCAGAATTTACCAGCATATTAGAAAAACTTTCCTCTCGATTATGTTCTGGCCGTCAATATCGACCCTTAAAATGGGAGATACTAATTTTCAGTACACTTTCAGCACATTTTGCAACAACATTATACAAAAAGTGTACTGAAGGGGTCGCATGAATGAGTACTACTGACTTGGAGGGTTCCACCATCATCACTATATATGGCCACATTACCTGTAATTCAATAAAGGCACCCCAAACTTATAGTATGTGTAATACAGGCTTTAGAAGAACCATTATTTCCCATTGTTATGTTAAAGTACATAAGTAATGTCTTTGTGCCAAACGGAATATCAATGTATCTGTATGTGGGAAGGGATGCCCATATGTTAAACTTGATAGTCTTTGATATAACATTTCCACATGTTGAGGACATTGAGAAATTATTTTCTTCTCTATATACTCCTTTTCAGATGAACACGGAAATCAATCGTTGTTCAAAGACCTTGGCAGATAACCTACTTAAAATGGCCAATATGCATGAAAATGCAGAGATGAAAGAGTAAGCTAATCAATCACTTATTTCTTATTAGTCGTTGTGATCTTTCCTGGGAAAACATCAGCTGTTCAAATACGCAAAAATGATTGCATGATTATAATTGATCACTTTACAAGTGGCATAAATTCATCTAATTAGACTTTATAAGAAACTGTGGAAATGCAAATGTGGACCAATTGCAAATCTCAAAAAAAACTGACCAAAAGTGCCTCTACTGAACACAGTCATGCTTCTTTTTTTTATTTATCTTTTTTTTGAACAGCACTCTTTTTTATTAGTCCATAATATTAATAAGTACACATACCCATATAAGTATTCATTGCTGTTTTTTTCTTTTTCTATACACATTTAACTCTTTAGACCCCGCTGAAAGCATATAAAATTGCTCCATTTCCCCAGGATTTTCCAAAATTTCCCTGAAAATTACCAATTTTTCAATGTTGGTCATATATTTGTAAATTCGTCTCAATCTCATCAAGCTATGATAAAAAGATGAGGCTGTATGTAATGAATGGACAATTTCATGAGCTTTCATTTGATATATTGGCTATATTTATGGCATGATTTCTGAAAAAGTTTTTACAAAAACGTCAGAGTAATGTAAGAGTAACGTCAGAAAGCGTCAGAATTACGGGCGGCTACAGCCGGATTGGGGAGAATACCTACAGGCAGCTACAGCTGAATCGGGGTCTAAAACGTTAAGGACAAGACATTTGACAGGACATAATATATCTAAAACTCTAGTATTATAATAGATCGTAATAATCATCTTAGACTCAGTCCTTACATGATTTCTATCAAAATGCTACTTGTACATACTGTAGATAAGTGATACAAATCAGGTCCCCAGCTAGGGTAGCACCACGTTAACTTTTGTTGTACATCATAAACAGGATATAATCATTACTAGTTAAGGCAGAATATCATAAGATATCATGCAATCTACATGAACAGCTAACAGATTTTGCCATTTTCGAAATTTACTCGTTTTGTTTTCCATTTTACAAATATATTCTTGAGCTAAGAGACTGTGGTTCATTTCTGTCAGCCACTGTAGTATGTCAACATTGCACCTATGAAAAAGGCTGAACACATGCTTGAAGCATAATAATTTGGACCATACTACCCCCTCTATAGATCTCTGCATGAGAAGAGCATAATCAGATGTAAAACAAAAATAATGCAATGCGTTAATAACCTTAAGCTTCATCCTCTTCTTTGTTTGATTTATGATTACTTATTTAGATACTTAAGAGGCAAATCATTTTGCTTGATTTCAGGAGGTCAGGGAAGTAGCTTATAGAGTTTATGAATTCTTTGTAAGATCTTGTAGTTGGAAAACAAAATTATGATTTCTCCTCTTTTTTTCCTGGTTATTACTGGAACATGTTACATGTGTGAATTTTCTGTTAAAAAAAAGTCAAGTAAAACAATCACTGAACTTTTAAATCTTAATAGATAGCAAAAGTACTAGTAATGTTTCATAATAATTCATTTCCATAGGTATACTGGAGGATTTGCAATGGATGTAATAGCCAGTACAGTCTTTGGTATCAGAGTGGATTCTCAGGAAGATAGGAACAATGCATTTGTCAAACATGCAAGAAAAGCATTTGATGAATTCACCCCTTTAAACCCCATGATGTTCCTTCGTAGTAAGTAAAGGCCTCATATGAAAGTTGCTTTTCATATTTCCATTATAATAGCTTTAAAAAGATTGTAACGAGCGACTTACACTGTGTACTCATTATTTACAAAAGGTTAAAATCTATATTCATAGTTCTTTCAATGTGTGTGTGTGTGTGTGTGTGTGTGTGTGTGTGAGGGGTTAAAAAGCCTCTGTATTAATTCAATCTATTTCTCATCACAGTGCTAGAGAATGGGGAGACATAAATTTAGTGAAGTTGCTTGAAAAGTATGTAGAGGGCCATACTATTTCATCTAAATTAAAATGTTTATTTTTCAGTCTTCTTCCCTGAACTCTGCTCTGTTCTGATAAAACTTGGTTTTAAAATGGAAGTCATTGCTAAGGATGTTATGGATTTCTTTAGCAACATAACAAAGCAGACCATAAAAATGAGAAAATCAGATGTTGATCAGGTAATTCAAGGAAAAATTTCAATCAAAATGTTTTCAAGTAATAATCTGTATGCTGAATTATGAATCTGATTTCCTTGTCTGCTTTATAATGTGCATTATTTGGGTCATTTTCGAAATTTGATAACTGTAATGTTGAAATAGAAATTATTGTTGCGAACAGCAAAATAAAAGTATGACAAAACCGTGTGTAGTTAGTTATTCTTTTGCTGATACAATCAAACCGCCTGACACAGGATGTTTTCAAGTCAGGAAATGAAATTGTTTTCCATGTTTTTTTTATTCAATGTGTCTTTTATGTTTGCAGTCAAAAGCTGACTTCATTCAGCTAATGATAAACAAGCAAAGAGAAGATTACACTAAAGATAAGGATGATGAAGATATGTCAAGTGCCACAGATCATAGTTCTTCTACTCCAGGTATGTAATAAAAGCTCAGAAAAGAGCTTGTAGATTACTTATTACTTTATTCAATCAACTGATAGTCCATCAATATTATTTTCATAGGGTAGTGTACACTACATGCCAGGGCCCATATCTTCGTAACTAATTTGGCTGATCAGGGAAAATTTGATCAG
Organism: Lepidonotus clava; assembly: GCA_936440205.1. Taxonomy (NCBI): domain Eukaryota; kingdom Metazoa; phylum Annelida; class Polychaeta; order Phyllodocida; family Polynoidae; genus Lepidonotus; species Lepidonotus clava. The sequence continues at coordinate 21,396,729 of OW387147.1, forward strand.
GGTCCCATGATAAGAAATTTTGTCTATCATAATCAAATTTTACAAATAATAATTCCTCTATGACACTATTTTGCAATAACACAATAAATTTTGGTAAATTTTCCCTGATCAGCCAAATTAGTTACAAAGATATGGACCCAGAGGTGTTAGGTAGCAATATCATAACCAAAATATCATTAAGGAACTATAATACATATGAAAAACTAACCCATTGTGCCCTTGTTTTCACACTAATTTGTGCACAAATAAATCAATCAGAGCTTCAATGAGGAAGGATAATGACACTCATTTGTAGAACCCTGTTCACCCAGGAAGTATAATCTTACTAAGTCAATCTTAATTACTAGGTCCTAGATTTTTTCATCAAAACATAGTGGAAAAACTACTCGATTGCATAGTAAATGAAGAAGAGGGAAAATATCAATTAAAAGCAAGTATATTCCTCCCTGCTTAGACATTTTCATTAACTGTCCTAAACTTTTTATTTCTGTATATCAATTAAGGTAAATTCATAGTTACGATAATTTAAATAATGGAAATATCTTCAATGCTTTTACTTCACAGGCCTCACAACTGATGAGATATTGGCAAATGCCATAGTCTTCTTTGCTGCGGGTTATGACACAACAGCAACATCTCTCAGTTTCCTCTTCTACCATTTGGCAGTCAACCAGGAATGTCAGAACAAACTAGTTGATGAAATCCAACGTGTTGTTGGTGACCAAGTAGGTTCTGCTATAGACGTTGTGCAGATGATGTCATATTTCTGAAAATGGGATTGTCAGCATATTGGTGATCACTTTAAGATATTGAATTTTCCCAATGCTGGGACATTTCAAATAAATATTTATACAAAGTTTTACTTTAACAAACTCCCTGACAATATTCAACAATTACTATTATTTACAATCTATAAATCTAGAGTTTATTGTATGGCCACATGATCTAATTCAGCACATAGTGATCACCAAAATGATCTAATTTTTTCTAATAATAAGGTTAATCTGTTATCAAATGAGACTGTACCTTGCATCAAATTTGAAGCTCAATCATTCTCATGATGTAAATGCAGTAAGATACTTGTCATAAAAGGTAGTCTGTATTGCATTGGGGTTGAAGTGAAAAAACAATGCCTTTTGTATAATTTTCTAGGACTATGTGGACTATAACATGCTTCAGGACATACCTTACCTAGATCAGTGTATCAATGAGAACCTCAGAATGAGTTCTGCAATAATAAGGTTAGTCACTTAAGATAAATTCTTTTGGTAGATGAACACCTACCTACGTTTGCCACAATTTCTGACCTTTGAATCAAATATATTTGTAAAATAGATATTGTGTATCAAGGATTTAGATAAATGATGTTTTTAAAATTAAATCATCAGAAATTAGATAAATATTTAAATAGAATAAGTTTTGGAAGGACTTTGAGGTTTTAAATGTTACTGAATACATTATTTTCTGAATGGTCATAGTATATTTATAGGGTTAACCGTGCAGTCAATAAGGATGCAACAATCAACGGCATTTTCTTCAGAAAAGGAACTAACGTTGAAATCCCTGTATATGGAATCCATCATGATCCAAAGAAATGGCCTAACCCAGAAAAGTTTGACCCTGAAAGGTACAGTATTTTTATAGTAATCAATTTCACCTTGACAGTACCTACATTTTGGTAATTATCCAAATTCAAATCAATATAATTAGCAACTGTTGCTGACAACAAATATAAACATAATTTATCAATTTTCCCCAAGCTAGAAACATGATAAAATTATCAACCTATGAGGAACCTTGATAAATCAGATGAATGGTTAAATTGTATCATCGTTTGAAAACATAATATTCATATTGAATGAACTTTTAAGCCCAGGTTATTTGAAAGGTATTATATTATCACACATTGAATACAAGGGAAATGAAGCACTTCACATTGCAATAATTTTGAGTCAAAATACATGTGAATACAAATAAAACAGATGCTACAAACCTGTACAAAGGCAGAAAAGAAACTAAAACTATGCTTATGCTCCTTCAAAAAACCTTTCTTTTTTTCTAGGTTCAATACTGAGAACAAGAAGGACAGAAACCCTTACCATTTCATTCCTTTTGGATATGGACCCAGGAACTGCATCGGAATGAGACTGGCTCTTATGGAACTTAAAATTGGTGCCATCCATGCACTGAAGAAGGTCAAGTTCACGCCATGTGAAAAGACAAAGGTACATATTACAAAGTTTCTCTCTTATTCAATTTTTTAGAATAACTATCTGTCAGTATCTTTTCCCATATTCTGTAAGTGCTTTGGTTTATTCAAATCTTCTTAATATTTGCAAAGAATGATATTTAGTTGTTATGTACTTTAGATTGTTAGATTGTATGATAATTTTGTTATATTCATTAGATCCCTATCCAGTATGCAACTGACACTCTGCTGTTGACAGCTGAAGGAGGAGTATGGCTGAAATTGGAACCCAGACGTTAACTGTGGTTATGTAAGAAGCTCATCAGTTTGCTGGTTTTGACTCTAATCCTTTGATAGCAGTCAGTGGCCTTATGTAGCAAACATTCATAAACTTAACTGTAGAAGCTTCCATGATAGTTGTATGAGATAAGATACTTTGATGAATTTTTAAGATGAATGAAAATATGAAGTTCAAATGACTGCAAGTAAACCTATGATGAAACTGATGCTGAAGCATCATAACTACTAGGCAGTGTTCTTTGAGTCAGGGGGACAAATAAGTACTCAAACCATCAGTCGACACTAATTTCTTCAGCCGACCCAAGAATTTACTACCAATATGTCTGTTGGTATGCCTTGTCCAGTCAGTCACCTAGTGGGAGCAGCAACGGGTGTTCTGACATGAGCATCAATATTGATCCATATTATTGATGTTTGATAACTTGATGCCTCATCGTAGTGGGTCTGGGTATTCTGAAAATTAAAAAAATTAATGGTTAATGGTTAGATAGATACTAACTGTATAAGCAAACACTAAACAATGTAACACTTCATGACGTAACTATAATATGTTATATGATGTAAGCTTATACTTTGGTGACTGGTTTGAAATTTTGAGATACAGTCGGAGTTATTGAGGATACTGGATCAATATTAATTAATAAGATCACATTTTGTCACCAAATTATGAACAGCTATATCTGGGGTGACCATCATAAAAGTTTTGCAAAATTGTCAGTGTCAAAACTGCATTCATAAAACTTTTATGATATTCCAAAAATTATCACAAAAGCTTCATAATAATAACGTTAACACAGTGGTATTTTGAAGATATCACATCCTCTTTTTTCACCAAGGCTAAAGTATGAAAAGTTACATATTATATGGTCAAAATCAAACCTTTGTCAAACCTTTGAAATTTGATTCAAACATGAATTTAAAAACAATATTATGTCACATTGGCAGAGGTTTTATGGTTGTCATTCCTATAGGGATATTTAAAATGCACTTCAAACTTCAAATACCTCATAATTCTTGTAATCATCTGTATCTGATGTATATTTACTCCAATGTTTAAAGAGGATATTATTCAGTTTCTTAAAATGGTAATAATTGTCTATACATGGTAGGATAAGTAAAGAATGTTTTAATAAGCTGCTCGCATATTGCTTTGAAATAATTTATTTGATTGACCATTTTATCTTTTTAAAATTGAATTAAATCTTTTACTTCTATCACTGTTATAATTGGACTTATTTATGAAAGAGCTTACAAATGCAATTGTGTCAATGGTTATTGGGTACTCTTTTGTGTTGCAATGTGTGCTTTTCTTGCTGTAATTGGAATATAAACATTGATCAATATTCAGATCTCCATCGTTTTATTCAATAGTACAACTTTTTAGAAATTCAAGACAGTCCATAGTTCTTTTATGTAACGTACCTAGGGCACAGGAACTGATATTACACTGTCTGCATTTGGCCACATATTTTAGATATAGCTCTAATGAATATATGGAAGAAGTTTTCATTAACCCTTGACTCCACTCAGCCTAATGAAGTTAATTAGAATAAGAAGAAGGAATCTTGTGTCCAGTGATCAAATTGCACTTTGATAAGCTTTTATTTCATGCAGCCCATGAGACACCCAAGTCAGCCAATCAAAGAAACCCTGGAAATTTCTTCTTTGTGACCAGAAATAGATTGTTGAGCAACTCTAAAGTATCAAATTTTCATGAAAAATGTCCTCTCTGATAGAAATCTAACAATTCATGAATGCAATCTGTGGGGCTGTAGGAACGAAAGACCTGAAAGTATTATTAATACCAATTGTCCCTACCACGGATAGCTGATTTGCATTTTTTTAAGGACCTATAGAAAATAATCAAATAATTCCTATAAACCCATCTACAATGAATGGATTTGCAAACAACTCAGAAAATACCAATGTACATAAATACTAATCTAAATAATTACGATGGCTAGTTTTTCACAATGTTGGTTTAGAAATAATGAAACAATATTTATTGATGAAAACTTCTGTACTAAAGCCTTGACTGTTATCAACATATTACCCAGCATGCATCCTGTTTTAGGCTAACCTGCAGGTACAACTCACAAAATCTGTGGTTGGGAGAATTTTGCACAATTTTCTAGGGACTTACCATCGTAGGATTTTTAACATGATTGTATTGCATGGTTTAAATGTTCATTTAATTCATAGTCAAAACTCCAAACTTAATTTAACCCTATCACTGCTGAATATGTCATTCTACAGTTCATAATTACAGAGATATTTGCCAAAATATGAAAATTAGTCTTGAAAATGCCTAAAACTCAAATTTTCTCTAGATTCTTCTGGTACATTTAGTTTTTATGTAAGTTGGATGAAAACATTCCAAATGTTGGCACCCTGCCAATTCACGAATGTTGTCTATGGTGGTAATATCTGCATTATGGGTGGTTGGACGTGGCGTAGTTCTCACTGCGAGACCAAGTCAAAAGTAAATTTAATACCTTGCACAAAGGTGCCTTTCTGTCACTTGTGTACTGGATGTCAGGGTGACTGCCCTCTGATTGGTCCATTGAGTGTCTTTCACCTCTGACCTCACCCCACTCACTGTTTATTGGTGTAGTGTGGGGGGGTGTCTAGGTCACTGGTGGTTCCCAGGTATACTCTCTCTCTCTACTAAGTTGATCTAAGTTAATTTATATAAGAATGTATGCATTAACATTAAAGAAGAAGTAAAAGAAATATTGGGAAATCTTATATATCGGGCATGTTTTATGTTTGCTCGGTTTTGGGCGGTTAGGCCTCATCATCGCTTTATAGTCAGAACTTTATTAGCCCTATTTTTGTTTTGTCATGCTTGGCTCCCTGGCCAAGAATGGTGTACCCTGTATTTTACTTTTTATGTGAGTTTCTTTCACAGAAAACCTAATGGAAATAACTCATTTATTAGGCTTTATATGTACAATATAGTGTCGGTTTTAGTTGTTTCTTTTGACTCAATCATATGGATAGAGCCTTAGTGAGTTTAACTATACTTATATTTTTCACCTCTATATTGGAAGCCTTGGTGGCTGTGCACTGATATTTTTTACCACCTATATAAGAACACTGACGGACAAGTGTACACATACAATTTATCAGTGCACAGCCACCAAGGCTTCCAATATAGAGGTGAAAAATATAAGTATAGTAATATCTGCATTATGTTCCAATTATTGGTTTCCATGGTAACCATTAATTGCTATAATATGGATATTATTTGTTTCAGGGGGAACAATAGGGGGCCTAAAGGTTTATTGCGTTTGAACAAAAGAAATACAATTTGTGATTGTCATAAATGAAACCAAAGTTATGACATTTTGAAAATCCTACAGGTTATATTTTCATACAAACATATCAAAATAGCGCAGTGGATAACCTCTGTCGGTGGTAATTTGATGTTGTGGATCTGTGTCTAATTTATGTGAAGCAGATACTAAAACTTTTCATTAATCTAAATTTATAAATAAAAAATTTTTTATGACCAGGACTATACCATCTAATGGTATAGTCCTGGTCATTTCCCATCTCAGCTCCTCCTGAGGTTTGTAAAATAAACATCTACCAGAGGTTCACTTAATAAACCTCTGCAGGTCGTTAACTAAATAAACCTCAGCGGCAGTTTGTTATGTCACATACCATAGATAGCCAAAAATCATCATTTGACCGTCCATTTTGTAACTACACTTTATTGCCCCTAATTCCCTAATTCTGATTTGTCATAATTATGCTATCCATGACAACCAGTTGTTAACCTCGCCTATTATCTCTCGGCAGTATTCCACCACTTTTTGCTACATTCAGTATGTCTCAGCTTTGTGGGGTAATACACACTTAGTACCCAGCTCTTGTCACCACTGTTGACCCGCCCACAGCACATGCCTGTCCACATATGTGAAGAAAAGGGTAAGGCTATTATTTACAAGGGGGGCAATATATTTCAAAAAATATCTTTCTATATGATATTATGATACTTGAAGTTGTGGATCTGTGTCTAAGTTCAATTCAAAACAATGTAGAACCACAGATACATCTACTGCTGTTACAACCCAGTTTTTCTCTCTATCAGGTATTCCCAGCCTTGTCATAAATCAAATGCAAAATATAGACTTTTATATGTGTGCCCTTGCCTTTACTGTAATTAGCTGAAATTGCAATGGAAAGTGCATAATTTCCCCATACATTTGCAAGACTTTGCATAAGTGCTGTAGCCTTTGACATATTGTAGGTGTCTACGGAGGTTTATTATGTTGTGAAAAATGAATCAGAAACAAAGGTTACAGGTGAAATATATAGACCTTTCTCCTGAGTGGCTATGGCCCTTTTCTAGAATATCCTACTGCCCTTTACAAAGGAAATGATAATATTTCGAGAAATAATGGTATGAAACCTAACCCCAACAGATATAGCTAATAATTTAGTCTATGGGGCTTTTGCACAAAGGATGTCACAGCCCCATTAAATCCCAATGCCCTTGGGAAGAGGGGTGTGATAAGCATATGGCACTCCATAGCATAAGAAGGATAACATGTCAAATAACTTTTTTCAGTAAAATGGGCGTGTGGGCCCTACAGGAAACATAAGATCTACCTCTGCTCTAACAGATGAACAGCAAACCCTAGACCAAATGGCCATTCCCATTTGCTTTGCTCTAGATTGAGAACTGAGGCAAGATCAGGGGTTCACCAGGACAAACATATTATAAGGCCATTCTTTCCAAAACCACTGCAGTAGTAGGACAGTTTACACAACCCCAACTGGCCGACACATCACACCCTCGCCATGCAGGTCCTGGGCCTTGTAGAGGTGCCCTGGTGGGCCCTCCTTCTGCTGACAATCATTGCCTACCTATTGTAAGAAATGTTTGATTTTCTACTTCCATGTAAAAATAACATTTTTCGTGATAAATCAATATCACAGAAGAATATTTGGGTTCCTATTGCAAGTGGCAAAGATATGATAGACAACTGAGACAAACACTCACAAAGCAATCTTACTACATATCATATATAACTTAATGATAAAGTAGGAATTGTCAAGTTATCCATCATAATAGTATTAGTGTGCAGTAAGAAACGTTTCAGAACAATTCAAACATAATAAGGGAAAAAAATGTTTTCAACTGGCGCTGTTTGGAAAATCCTCTGTAAATATGACATTGTGTGCAACAATGGGGGGGTTTAGGGTTACATTAAAATCAGTTTATTAATCTATCATCTAAACATTTTAATTATGGGAAGTTTCTTCAATGAGTGCAAATAGTTTTTATTTCTTTATAATAATGAAACCAGTGGCCCATTGCACAATAGAATTTCATAACAAGGATCAAACAACGAAAGCACAACGAACTTTTGCTTAACAACGAAATGTTTCGTTGTAACAAAATACAATATCTCGGGTACTAATGAATGAAATTAAATTCTGTAAATTGTTGTAAACTAGGAAAAATTATCAAAAAATCAGTAAAAGTTACAGCTCTTTGAGGCCATTCTAAATATAGATTTTTTTTTTTGCAAAACCGTCGTTGTTACGATAAAAGTAACAATGAAATGTTTCGTTGTTTTTGTTATTTTCGTTGTTACGGAACCCATTGTGCAACAGGCCACAGTGGCCCGTTGCACATTGAGTTTCATAAAAACGAAAATCAATTAAACAACGAAACTTTTCGTTGTTACTTTTATCGTAACAATGATCGTTTTGACACTAAAAACATATTTAGAATGCCCTCAATGACCCGTGGTCCGTTGCACAATAGAATTTTGTTGTGAGGATCAAACAAAGATATCTTTGACAAAGGTTTCGTTGTTACAATTTTACAAAAATAGTAAAATCTCTGGTTCTAATGAATGAAATTGAATTCTGTAAATTGATGTAAAAAGGAAAAAAATTGGAGACAATTCAGTAAAAGTTACAGCTCTCTGGGGGCATTCTAAATATAAAATGTGGCCCGTTGCACAATGGGTTTCCTAGCAACGAAAATAATGTTATTAAAGAAATTGATATTTTCGTAACAACAATGGTTTTGACACAATTTTCAGAATGCCCCCAGAGAGCTGTAACTTTTACTGAATTTTCTCTAATTTGTTCCCTTCTTACATCAATTTACAGAATTCAATTTCATTCATTAGAACCAGAGATTTTACTATTTTTGTAAAATTGTTACTATGAAACTTTTCGTTAAGATATCTTAAATTGATCCTTACAACGAAATTCTATTGTGCAACGGGCCACTGTAACTTTTGCTGATTTATTTCTAATTTTTTCCCTTCATACATCAATTCACAGAATTTAATTTCATTCATTAGAAACAAAGTTTTTAGGACTTTCATGACAAAGAAACATTTCGCTGTTAAGCAAACAATCTTCAAGTTATCTTAAGGTGATCCTAACAACGAAAATCCATTGTGCAAAGGGCCACAGCACCTTTCTGGTTTAATCTATTCACCATAAAAAATCTATTCAATACAACAAACGGACCTACCAATTTCATACATTTACATCAGGATATAAAGAAACTGTTTTTAGGATTAAAGCAATAGCATGTCTTTCAACGGGTTTTTTTCTCAACAGACAAGAGGTTGTTATTTTTCAATCTATCAGCAGCTATCTGGGTCAGTGAGAAGGCAGGTTTCCAACGTAATCTAAGTAAATATACAGCGTGGTTGTCCCATCTCAGCCTCACAATAAAGCCTTTTACAAATCCTGTAACAACAAAGTTTGTGTTATCCTTACATCGCCTTTAAGAAGATAAAATACAGAAAATCTGTTGGAGGAGTAGACTGCTCATGATCCCCAATCATTTCATTATTACCATGAAGTATTTTCAAAATTTAATCCATGCTTGTTCTCTGAAGACAGTTGCATAAAACAAATAACCAAAGCAACTAGGTTGGCAGATTGCTCCTGAAATTTGTGAAATTCAACTTTATGTATTGGCTTTTTTCCCACAGGAACCTATGTTAAAGCCTGTCAGCCCAACCTTTAATGTCCAACCCTATTTTTCCCTGAAATACAACATTTTGATTGGCTGGCAAACCTGTAAATCTGTTGATTGGTAAAGTTTCAGAAGTCATGTTTTAGCAGTACTTAGGGACATAATTCTTGTTTATTTTAGTAACCCCGACTCTAGGTGATATGGATGGCTTATAAAGTTATTTTGTCCAACCCTTGCCCAACACTGGGACATATACAATGTGGGATTGGCTTATTAAAAAGAATATATTAAATTTTTATAACAATGTCATCTCTGGTTTACTCTGTACTTTCAAATCATGTGGCTACATTTATAATTATGGGAGAGAGTTAATCAAGCTTATCACGGAATGACCGTCTTTCCGGTGAGTGCCCCTATGAAGTTGAAAGGGTGTTGGCTGGACGTGGCTGTGGTTCCCCAGCTGTGTCAAGACCACAATGAACAAATTTAGTGGTTTTCCCTCCTTTTGGAGGTGGTCAGTCCCCGCTACCCCTAAGGGACTCATAAGAACTTTTTCTTTACCAAACAACAGTATATGGATGATATTCAATTGCCATTCATAGAATCTATAAAGGAGAAATTTCATATATGAAAGGGTGAAAGGGTGCCTAAATAAAACTATCAATATTTCTATTTAATAATGCATTAATTTCCTTTTTTTCTTTTGACCTAGGTACACTTGTCGTGATTTTAACTACTTCAGAAAGCAGGGTATTGCAGGACAAATGCCAATCCCTATTTTCGGTACCACCTTTTATGCTTTCAAAAAGGTAAGATTTCTCTTTTGACTAAAAACAATTGTACTTATATAAATATTATCTGAGGTAGCCTCTGACTTACCACTATATCAGCCGTCATTGAAGTACAAGCAGATCCAAATTTAAGTAGTAAGTTGCTCCTTGTGACTTATGGTTTATTAGTTTGAGATAATCTGCTATGTAGCCTTTTTCCATTTCTGATTATTAATGTTCATTTTGAGGGGAATCTTGCAAAACTAGGTAACAAAGATAACAACATTATCATTCACATCTATTTTCGAAAACAATACTCAGTAGCTCAGTTGATAGGGTGCCCGCTTCAAGTGTGGAAGGTTACCAATTCAAACCATAGTCAAGTCATACCAAAGACTTTCTAAAGATGGTAGTTGTTGCTGCTTGACTAGCACTCAGTAAGAGGTTGGCCTGTTTTCAGTATAATGTGACTGGGTGGAGTATCAAGTGGACCTATGACATGATATCTCAGTGAGGCGCCACTATAAAGAGGGCAGTGGGGCCCACTGCTACAAAAAGGCTCAACCCTCGACATGATCCTGGCACTGGCAGTTAATTAGGGGATATTAAAAGGGCCGTACCCACTAGGCGATTATTCCTGAGTCGATTCTAAGGGTAGAATCAGCCAATTTTAGCAGCAATTCAGATCAAACCTGTATATTTCAATATGCTATACATAGAGGCATCCTTAAGAATCGGCCGATTCTCCCAGTCGCCCCTTGCTCGTCAGTGTTAAAATCGCCTACTGGGTATGGGGCTTAAAGCTCTTACAAAGATAGATATACAAACAATACACGGTTGCCGTCTGAGGGAAAAGGACCATTTTCGTATCACACAAACAATACAAGAAGATACCAGTATACAAGATCAACCATACTCTTACTTAAAAAAGCTACATTTTATTTGTGATGATATAGTACAGAGGAAATTTCAATCCATGCTTTCACTCTATTCTGTAGATTATACCAGTTATGGATGTGGAACTAGTGAAATCTTTTGCTGACAAAGGAATTATTGGGTGAGTGCTAAGTTTGAAGAATATCTTAAAGGACACAGAATTTTGGATTTCATAGCAATATAGATAAAAAGGAAATACGTTCTCTGACATAGTAGGTGGTGGAGGTGCTGAATTACCATTACGATATTTCGTAATATTCAGCGGAATTAAATACCACAACATGCAATTTATCAGCATAGCATTATGAGGATAGACAACGTCTAAAAGCAAATTCAAATGCCATTTGAGCAAACGCTGATTGTCAATGTATTTGAGATTAGTGTTTCTAGGATGATTATAAAAAAAGAATATACAAGGTTTGTTCTTCTCTGTACACAATCAGACACTGCATATTGAATACTGATCCTATAAAATGATATAAATGATACTGATGATATTGTGATGATTTAAAAGAATTGTTCGTCATTAATTATTTCATTTTCCTCATAACTATGCATTTGTTAAAATTAAATGTCCTTGTATTCTACAATAAATTCATTATTTTTGTTATACATTTTGTTAGGGAATTTTTTGGAAGCATCCCATCGCTGTTAGTTTTTGATGAGAATTTACTCTCGGAGATAATGGTGAAGGAATTCACTTCCTTCACCAACAGAATGGTAAGTTTAACTACAAAAAGTGATCACTTGATAAACATATATATATATATTCTCAAATACAAGCGTAAAGTATAAATGGCAGAGATCCATTATACCATTTTATCATAATTATACATGTATGCATCAAACAATGTAAAATATTTTTAGGAATTCGTCCTAAAATAGTAATTTTTTGTTGAGATTTCACTACTAATTCTAATTGATGAACACAATGATAATTACTACACTGTTAAAAAAATCCCGTCAAATTTACGGTATAGTACTGGCAACTATGTTGCCGAACTTTTACCGTTAATTTAACGGGTGACGGGTAATATATGGTAATACATACGTCAGACATTAATTCTTATGGATCAAAACCGTTTAAGTTCAACAATAATATATTGTAATACATACTGTAGTAAACTGCCATACAATTTATACTGGATGTAATTTTAGCAGCATTGAAAGTTTTATTTTTCCTGTAATCACAGTACAGGATAATTTAGCCAATAACCAAGTACATCCATTTTCTCTTGGTTTAGCCTTGCATGGGTTGTTTGACTGTTGGAGGTAAAACCTACAGGGCTATAGCAGAGTTCTTGTACTAAAAAGGTGTCTACATGTTAATCCTATTGAAAAAGTGTTTTAAAGCATCTTGTAAATGTTTTTGGGTGTTCTGGTTGGTTGGCCATACCAAAAATAGCAGGCCAATGAGGTGATCACCTTAATAACACTATAAATCTAACATTTTTAATCACAAAGTTCCAAATTCCTAAATGTATGAAAAAGATATTTTACTAATCATGGCCAAAAATACAGAGGGCATGCTGCAAACCACTACTACTGATAGTACTATTACTGTATAGTAGTAATTTGATAACATGAGTAGCCGAGGTTTGAACCCAGGATCTCTCACATATGAAGCCTGTGCTCTACCACTGAGCTATGGAGGCCTGTAGGTATACAGAGCCCAGCTTTGCTACTTAACTGAATAAGTAGAGGTATGAAACTAATGACTTAATGTCTGTCTAATGTTGAACACCTGTATAGTAGTACTGATCCTACTCATTGGTGCTGACTATGACAGTGTACACCTCATGCAGTCCAAGTTAGCTCAGTTGGTTAGGCTTCTGCCTTGAATGTGGAGAATGTGGGTTCTAATCCCAAAGTGTCCATTTTCCTTTTCCATACAGTATACAACTCCCACATACGGTATATTACTGTGAGGCTAAAATTCAGTAATAAATACAGTTATATACTGTAAATTGCAATGGTATTATGGTAGATAACCGTAAAATAAAATACGGTATTATACTGTTAAGGTTTACAGTATATAACTGTTAAAGTTACGGGGTTTTTTAACAGTGTACTCTGCTACAGGTACTATCATAAAACTATATGTTCACTGCTTGATTCCATGAAATTCCATCTAGTTTCAACTTATAAGTCTTTCAGAAGCAATGGTGGCACATCTGACAAGATGTTGACAAATCTTGATGATGACCATTGGAAACATGTTAGACATGAGATGACACCAACTTTCACAACTGGAAAGCTCAAAAAGGTTTGTCTCCAAAATACAATATATGATGTAGTGCTGTGGTAGCCAGGCATCAAGGCTACAGTATAAACAGGAAATGACTGATGCAGGTTGCTGTCCATCAGGAGAGATGTCCACTGTCCATAAATTGGTGATATCAGTCAGTCCTCTTTGCACTGGTAATTGACAAAATATGACCTATTGATATTGATCAAACTATTTCAGTTATCTTTGAGGGGTATATACTAGTTTTTTTCTTTCACAATTTTAAATACAACAGATGCTATTTTGTTACATATACTTGTCTATATTCCAGGCCAAAATTTCACCATCCTTTGCTTCACAGTACACACTACCCTAGGCCTGAGGTGTCTCAGTAATTTATTCAAGAACCTAAAACCCTATGGGTTATTAATATGCATTGATAAGTTTGATATTGTTTTGAAAGCAATTTTAAAAGCAAAGTCTTCGTAGAGAATCATCACTCAAAAAACGTTATCGCTGAAGATATGCCTGTACTGCTACCCCGTACTCTTATATTGGGAAGGTTTAGGTAATCAATTTGCAATTACATGTAATTATATAGTCCATCATATTCAGATATAGATATTTGGGACACTGGGTGATGGTTGTCGGCCGCAAATGTATAATCATAATCCTAAAGATCTAGCTTTTAGTTTTGTTCTTCAGATGAACTCAGAAATCAACCGCTGTTCAAAGACCCTGGGCGAAAACCTTCTCCAAAGAGCCAAGTTGCATGAAAATATAGAAGCGAAAGAGTAAGGTCATTAATTGCTTTTCCATGATCAGTGTCCTCTGCCATGCATCAATAGTGAAATGAATATAAATAGGATTTGTCATGTATATCTTTGTAAAGAATACGTTCATGTCAAAACTCTAACGTAAAATGATACATTTTATGAGCAAATTACACCTTAGGTAGGTAATTAACTGTTTCCTATTCTTATCACACATGCAGTTTGATATTATCTCTGGGACTCCCTTTTCCTGATAAATCAAAGCAATCTTTCCTTCAAATCAAAGCTTTATAGCTTCATAAACTCTCACATGAACTATATAATTGATGATACCATAGGTGGCATGAGCCCAAGTAATAGAATGAGGTAAAATTGCTGTTTTGAAATAGTGAAGAAACAATTTACAGTAGCTGCAGTAACACTTAACTTCATGTTTTTAGATATACAGGAGGTTTCGCAATGGATGTAATAGCCAGTACAGCCTTTGGAATCAGAGTGGATTCTCAGAAGGATAGGAACAATGCATTTGTCAAACACGCAAGAAAAGCATTTGGTGCCTTCAGTCCCTTGGACCTTAAGATGTTCCTCCGCTGTAAGTAACAGAGTTCGTAATTCCTAAAAATAAATTCTTATGGTACATTTTCATAATTATTTTCATTATGAAAGTTCTAATAAGGCTTTAGCGGTAGACCTTTCTTAGAGGATAAGAATAGACATTTTCATATTTCATTGTGAAAGCTCTGTTAAGGCTTTAGCCATAGACCTTTCTTAGAGGCCAATGATAGTTGAGGGGTTCAAAGTTCAGTGGAGTATGTAAATGTAATAGATGGATGGCTCCTTATTGTTATGAAATGTATATTTTTCAGTGTTCTTCCCTGAAGTCGCCTTTATTTTGATAAAACTTGGAGTTGAAATGGAGATCATTGCAAAGGATATCAGGGACTTCTTCAGTAAAATTACAAATCAGACCATCAAAATGAGAAAATCAGATGTGGATCAGGTAATTTGTTCTATATCCTATTCTTTTTATACGTAAGAAAATTTTGTTTACAATAGCAAAGCTAAAGTATGATAATACCTGGTACAATCAGTATGCTATATTGCTAATCCAATCCAATTCTCTGACACCTCATTCCTTGATCAGGACAGGGAAGACAATTATACTTCAGGTTTTTACTAATTAATTCTCTTGCAGTCTAAGACTGACTTCATTCAGCTGATGATTAATAAGCAAAGAGGTGAAGACATCGATGATAAGTATGATGAGGATGCAGCAAGCCCAACAGACCAAGGTTCTTTCACTCCAGGTATATTGATGGAAGCTTTCTGACTGATCAATGCACACAAGATCAAGTGTGCATATATATATATAAAATATACAATCTACTGAATGAGAAAAGTCAGCACTTCTTCCATCAGCCAGATGTTTCCCTAAACTTTCTGGTGCAACAAGTGCATACTTTATCTATTATCAACATCCTATTTTGTAGCCATTGCATTTTTGTCAGTAATTTTGTGCTCAGATTTAATATAGCACAAATTGTGCTCGAATAGGTCTCTAAATATTTTGATAACATAACATGTATGTCATTTTCTGAAATCCATTACCAGATAGTCAACGAAACCAGCTTCTATTTTGTATGAATTACATTATTCTAGGCATTTATCATGTTAATGCATCTGGAATTGTCTGAATTGAAAAGTACAATAACATTGATGACTGGTGAATAAAACTGTTATTCGCCAGTTTAAAGTACATTAAAATGGTTACAGATCCACTCAGGGGATGTTGGTATGTATGCAGTCAAGTCTCACAATAAAGTTGTAAAAGTTCTTTTCTTTACAGGCCTTACAACTGATGAAATATTGGCAAATGCCATAGTCTTCTTTGTTGCTGGCTATGATACAACAGCCACATCTCTCAGTTTCCTCTTCTACAATTTGGCAGTCAATCAAGACTGTCAAAACAAGCTTGTTGAAGAAATCAAACGTGTTGTTGGTGACCAAGTAGGTTCTTTGAAATAAAATTTATTATAATTATTTCAAGTATAATTGACAATAAATTTTTATGTACCAAATTTGTCTTTTATGTTCTGTTATTGATAACTGTGTTTGTATTGTCAAGTAAAGCCTAATTAGGGATCCCAAATTACTGAGAAGTTCTAAAGACCTTTAGCCCGAAAGCCCAAAGATGGCCCAATATCCCAAAATATCCTGAGACCCTGTTTTGGCCCGAAAGACTGGCGTGGTATGGAAGCCCAAAATAGTAAGCAGTCAGCCCAGAACAACAGGAAGGAAGGTGCAACCCGCTCGGCACTGTGCTACCACCCTTTAATTGTGAGTGACTACCCGACTTCCTAGACAAGAGGATCGACAGTCAGCCTGACCGCAATAGACCGAGACTATCCACACTGACAAGCAGCCCCCCTCACTTTTTTCTTCTATCCAGGCACAGAGACCTGACCCCAGACCATCTCGAACATGTGCCTAGATCCATGTAGAACAAACCCTGGCCTCCTTCAAAAGCTCCACCGAACAACCCGTCCATTCACCCTTGTGTGCGAGGCACAACTCTCGATCTTGCAAACGGTCTCCTGCCCGAATTCCCAATCAGCCCGAGACCGAGAAACCCAAAACTTCCGTCATTGCAGAGCCCGGTAACCCCAACTCCCTGAAGAATATCACATAATGACAAAGATCCAGGTGTAGCTTAATTAGAGAAAAACTTAAATAAGATGTTTTACAATATATCCAAGGCATGGTCAGGAAATGGAAGCTCAACAGTTCTCAAGATTCCAAAGTAATAAGATAGGTGCTAAGAAGGTAATTATCCAAGAAGAGGTAGATTGGAAACAGTCATGATGCTTAGTATATTACCAAATTTCATTTTCTAGGACTACGTGGACTACAACCTCCTTCAGAACATGCCGTATCTTGAAAAGTGCATCAACGAAAACCTCAGAATGTGTCCCCCAGGAACAAGGTCAGTTGCGCAAAAGAAAACACTTTTAGTAAATGACTACTTTAGCACACCTGCCAAAATATTTGATTTTGTGTTTCAAAACATTTGTGTTAAAATGTGTTTTACAAATCTAGATCCTTAGTCTCGTGTGTACAGTTGATTCTTATATTTAGGAATTATCTATTTCACAATTTATTTAAAAGAATAGTAATAGCATTTCAAAATGCCATAGGGGGCCTAACTCTGGTTCAGTTAGCTGGCAAGGTAGTGTCTTGGAAGGGTTAATAATTTTCAAAAGGCAATGTATTTTTATTAATTATTGTAACACAGATGCAAATCATCAGGACTATTGTACTAATAGCTTAGTACTTTTAATATATTATCATCTTTTATAATTTAGTTAGGATCAGACCTAGCAAGTCTACCTCTAGGTAGAGACATTTTACGCTCCTAGCGCCACCTGTTAACCAGTATAAAAGGTGTTGCAAAGGTAGGGAGCGAGTTAGTTAGGAGTTAGAGTTTAACCATAGAGTTAGAAGAACTGCTCGGAGTAATACCTACGGCTCCTGCGCAGTATACTGGAGTTTACCAATGCCAACAGCTTCGGACAAAGGATTGTGATAGAGCTAAGTACTAGGGCGGTCTGGAATGCGCTGGAACAACTTGTATTCTAAATGTGGTTGATCGCTGAGTAGGAGATGGGAAGGTGGACTGATGGAGACTTATTCACTGTGGCTTTGACTCGGGATGAGATGTTTACTTCAATAAAAATCCTTTCATATTAAGAGCTTCCTCATCGTCCATTTCTTTTGAACTATTGGGGAATGGATGTATTAACTTTAAACGCAGGCTGATCGGCTCGATAACCTGGATGAACGACTCATGGATCAATTAACTATACACATCAAGCAGTATTAAATCAAACATTAACAATAGTTCACTATAATATTGATATAAAATCAATTTTGCATAACATTAAATGAACACAAAAGCCACTCAATTCACTTCTTTCTTTAATTGTTTATGGTGTGTTCACAGGGTAAACCGCAAAGTAAAAAAGGATACCACAATCAACGGCATTTTCTTCAGAAAAGATACTTATGTGCAAATCCCAGTCTTTGGAATTCATCATGATCCAAAGAAATGGCCAAAACCAGAGGAGTTTGATCCTGAGAGGTAAGGCATTATGATTTCCTTAATAAAAGGTCTATATTGATTAGATTCTGCTGAATTACACAACCAGGAGTCTGTCATCTGATACATATTGGAGGTGATTATTCTTTATGTATTGAGTTCATTTTCCATCTCCTTAACCCTTTAGACCCAAATCTGGCCATAGCCGCCTGTGGGTACTATCCCTGATCTAGCTGTAGCCACCCGGAAAAATGGAAATTTTCCCATAAATTTTCCAAATTTTTCCAAAAACCCTTTAATGAAGATTGAACTTACAAAATTGACCAATATATCATTTGAAAGCTAATTTAATTTCCTAACCAATGCTGAAAACCAGAATTTCAAATGGTATGGATGGGTAGACCCTTGAACTTCTTAAAATATAAAGAATTTAAGGGATTTCGGAGGGATTCCATGGAAATCCTGGGGAAATATAGCAATAAATGGGGAAATAAATGCAAATCTGTGGGGTCTAAATGCTTGAAGGGAGCCAAAACTAATAAAATTGGCAAAATTTTCAAAACTCAGATAAGTATAGAAATATGTTAGATGAGTCTAGTTAAGGTAAGTGGTAGAGTAGCTGTGATTTCAAACTAGTTCAAACCGAGGTAGAATTCCACAAAAGATAACAAGGAAAAAGCGTTTTTTATTAATTTCTACCATATCGCATGGTTTAGATTTTAACATGGGCCAGAAATAGACTCAAGGAATGGATTTTCGAGATGTTTGAGTTAGGAAAATTTCCTTGAATTTATTGTTTTTGGCTCCCTGCTTTGGTATAGAAATCCTTGACTATATAAATATTATTGTTTCCAGGTTCTCTGCTGAGAACAAGAAGGATAGAAACCCTTACTGGTTCCTTCCCTTTGGAAATGGACCCAGGAACTGCATTGGGATGAGACTGGCACTTATGGAACTGAAAATGGGCGCCATTCATGCACTGAAAAGGGTCAAGTTCATGCCATGTGAAAAAACCAAGGTATTTATCACAGCATTTCTTGTTATTTCAATTTTTTTTTAAAAACATAATTAATTTGATTGTCATGACTCATATTCCATATAATTATATCATGAAAATCAGTAACAGTATATGACAATAATATGCCTGGGGAGAAAGATCTAGCAACGATGCAAGATATTCGATCACTGCAATTTCAGTTTGTATTGAACTTGACTAGATATAATATCTAGTTTGATGATGATTTCTTTGTTATCATCAGATCCCAATCAAGTATGCCACAGACAGTATGCTTCTGCTTGTTGAGGGAGGACTTTGGTTGAAGGTGGAACCCAGAGACTAGTCATCAAAACGTGTCTTTACAATTGCTTTATAATAGTTATGTTAGGTTTCCTAGGTAACATGTTTAAGTGTTAGGGTTGTGGTATTCAACGAATTTATGGTACTTTTGCCCAAACCCTCATGAAAAGGCAAAACTACCTTATGCACACTACTTTGTGCGTAGATATTGTTAAAGTACCGATGTTGTATTCAGCTTAAGTTTCAATGTATTTACCCTGTAATGTGCCTGTAGGCCTATAACGGCATGCTTCATGTATAAATGGCTGGCAGAGGAGAGGTTAGTAAAAAGTGATTTAGAATGATTTATTCACCTCCACTATATTTAAATGGAGTAAATAGATTGATCTTATATCAACCTCTACTGATTAACCAATCAACATCGATTATTTGGTAAACAAACAAGATGTTGACATCACTATTGCGACAATGACATCGCTGTTGGCACTTCCAAATTGCTGATTTTTCAATAAATTGATGATTTTTCAGGATTTTAGCCATCATATAAAATAAAGAAGACATATTGATGTATTTTGGACCTCGTCTTACTATTATACACGCTGCCTTACAAACACTGATATGCTGTGCTTTATTCTATAAGAGGATTCCCCTCTTTGTTCAGTATTGCCCTGCCCAAAATTAGGTACATT
This sequence comes from Lepidonotus clava, assembly GCA_936440205.1. Classification (NCBI taxonomy): domain Eukaryota; kingdom Metazoa; phylum Annelida; class Polychaeta; order Phyllodocida; family Polynoidae; genus Lepidonotus; species Lepidonotus clava. Next base: position 21,416,969 of record OW387147.1, read on the forward strand.
CTGAGCTGTATTTACCCAGAGGCAAATAATGCGTATCTGAGCATGCTCGTGCCAACGTCACGATATATTTTCAACCTTTTCAGGGTACCAAGTTTGATATAGATTGAAACATGGAATAAAATATTTTTGATGTAGTACTGTATGTATATCTAATGCTATAACGTTTCTTACGTTAGCTGTATAATGCATGCTTTCCTTGTTGTTGCAAAAGGAATAAAAGCATTGATCATTACTTGAAACTTTCTTCGTTTTATTGACATCTGTAAAAGTTTCATAGGGGAAACCAAGAATTAATAGATTTTATGGTTTTCCAGTACCAGGGTCATATCCAAGTCCAAGAAACCAATGTGATTACGATCAGTCGCTATGAAATAAAGCCAGAAATCTTTCAATTCTAAAAAGTAAAACTTCAATGAGTTTCTTTTGATTACCTTTGATATATATCTATATATAAAGATTCTAAATATTTTTCGGATCGTGAATAACAATTAATTCATATTGATCACCAACTCATTTTGAGAGATATGGCGCCATCTGCACAAAGTCTATAAACCAAACTCTAATCCAAATGAGTGTTTTTGTTTAAATGAACAACATACTTGTATAAATTCTCACACATGCCATTGACCATGCTCATCGGCAATGTGATAGTGGTGATATTCATTTTATTGTCACAGATATCAGCATGTGGAATATTGCCTTTATAGCTGAGTTCAATAAACGAAAGTGCCTTTGTGATCATAATCTAAAATTTCAACCAAAGTAGCGGAAGCAACAGAAACATACCATTCCTAAAGCCAGTCCACAATAGAGAGGTTTTGTACCGTCTGGAAGAGCAGACAATTTCTGAAGACGCCAAATAAAAATAGTATAAAAGAAAAAGGTGCCGACTCAGTTAGTTGCATGCATGGGCGGATCCCTTTTCAAAATCCTTGATCCGCCAGTGTGTTGTACAGGTACAACACAAAAGCCCTACATGTCGGGGTGGGGGTTGGGAGGGGACGCCTTCTGCTCCATGTCTATTTACAAAATGTCCATGGTTCAAAATTAATCTTGATCGTTATTAGTCTTAATATCCATTCTCGAATTCAAGGAAAGGCTGATACCTTAGAACACAATATTTTAAGGTATATGTTATTCACACTGTCATTATAGGCCACGGGCATGAACTCTCTAGATGGCGCTACCCCTGTCTCATAGTTACTTATAATACTAACAGGGTAAGAACCTAAAACTGTACCCTGCAGTTTGCACAGACATATATTTTGGATTTATGCCTAAACTATTATGTTTTTGTGTGAAAAAAACAATGGTTTGTATTTCAGACAAATGTTAAAAACAATTGGCTGTCGTGTTTTATTGATATTTTATGCTCAATAAATGGCAATTGACAAATTCATTGAAAAAAATGCAACCCCACCCAGCATAGCAGCATACCATATATGGCAATGCCCTTATTTGGAAAGGACTTTATGAATGGAGGTCACATGACCAACCATATAGGGCAATGTGCACATAGGCCTTTTGGTAACTATATGCAATATGCAATGGTATTTATAACTCCTGTCCATGTTAAAACCTATGTTTGCCCATAGTTTTGCCATAATTGTGTAATGTACATTGCTATTTCCTTCACACTGGTTAATTAGGGCATGGGAGGGTAGGGGAATCCTCTGTGACATCATCATGTTAGTTATACAAGAGGCCCCTGAAAGGGGGTTTTGAACAAAAACCTCATCCCAAACATAATACAGCAACCTCATTCAGCCCAAGCATTTTGTTCCACTGTCATTACAGCAAACTGTGGTATAGTGGCTATAGTGAGGGACTTCAAATCAGAAGGTTGGTGGTTCAAACCTACTGATGGTCATGTTGCAGTTTGACCATGTTGCATTTTTTCTTATGCAAATCATCTTCAATCTAATATTATTATCAACTTTTACAGTGCTAATCATTTATCTTTGGTATACACAAAGATATTTCAATTTTAGCTTAATGTTATAAAGTTGAATAAAAGGAAAATGATTTTTTTTTTACAATTAGACACAGGTCATTAGCTGTAGAATTATAAGCATTTATACAGCCTATATATAAGACAAATAAATGGTTGGATAGACATGAATGTCACATCGTTCTGTTGTTCTTTCACCCAAATGAATGCTTTTTTAAAGTGATTTCTTCATTTATTAAAAAGAGTGACACTGCCCTGACATGGGTGGGATTTGAAACCCCAACCTTTGGATTTGAAGTCCTAGACTCTAGCCTCTGGGCTATTTCTGACCATGGTAGATATGGGTGTTAATGAAGGCTATGATTATACAACTACTAACTCTCTACTTGTATTGAGTTCAGAGAATGTCTGAAGAAGTTTGTGGGGAAACCCTTTTAACACTATAAATAACCATCCAATCCAGTGAATGAGTTGCATTCTGTTCAAGTAAGGGGCACTGAAGGGGGAATCATACATAGAGCTATATCTTCCGGGAAAACATTAACTACAAAAATTCAAAGCACACTGCAATAATTATGATTTAGTATTGTATTAATGACAAAAATATAATAAGTTTAGTTGTGTTTTTTTATAGTAATATCAAATAGAACTGGGTCATTCACTGCAGTCTTGTGGGAATCCCATGCATCTGCTGGTCATCAGCTTATAGGTTTTGCCAGGCACCAGCTAAAAACAAAATGGCGAGTGTGCTACCCTTTCTATTCTTATAGTTCTAAGCAGGAACCCTGGTGCCATCTAGAGGGTTCATGCCCGTGTTATAGGCAGTTGCGTTGCGAAGGCTGGTTTTTGATATTATGTTATGCATATAGTATCTTAATGTTATATAACAGTGACGGATTTAAGGGGGCGCATGCACCCCCAGCCACCCTATTTTGCCAATAAAAATAATTTGTAAATGTAAAACTAGAGGCCGAGGAGGAGGTCAACACAGGCGCTTCCTTTCCAAGAACCCTGCATCTACTCCTTCATGAAATCTGCATATGGGCCTTCCTACCTCAAACCCGTGCTCCTCTTATGAGGAATTTTCGCACTAGACAATTTTCGCACATTTCCTATCTAGATCATTGATGTGTGAATTTGAAAACCAAAATGATTTTTTTATTATATAGATTGATAATAAAAGCAAAATCGTGAATATTTTAATGCAAGATGGGCACAGTAAAGCTAGTTCCACAAAAATTAAGTAGCGCAAAATATCTACATTTACAACTTTCCCCCATGGTCCCACCATGAGCCGTGCCTGCATGAGAGGTTCGAGCGGGCACTGTCTCATGGAAAATCCTCACCCTCGACGCATGTAGGAAAATTAATCTCCTATGCCCACATCCCCAAAACACAACATAACATAACCGTTTTTTCCTAACCATACCCTAGCTGGGCAAACATTGCTGCAGTCCCCCCCACACACGCTATTCCCTGAATTGAGGACAGTAGGGCAGTGTAGGGCCTGGTTCCCCACCTCTCGGCCTTTCCACCACCACCACCACAACAGTCTGTCTTCACCACCAGAAGCATACATTTCCCCACTGAAGACGGCCACAACAACACACCTTCACCATGTTGGTCCTGGGACTGGTTGAGGTACCCTGGTGGGGCCTCATCTTGTTGACGATCGTTGCCTACCTGCTGTAAGAAATATTTCTATTATTATATTTATGCATCCCATATAGTCTTCTGAGAGGTGCAGTATAAAAGTTTTATGTAACGAACTCTATGTTTTTGCCAAATTCATTGATGCAGTGACCATCGGTGCATGGTAGTGTACAAGCATAACACATGGTTATGTAACTTTATATATCAGCCATCTTCATTTATTTTTTATCTAATCATGATTAAGTTATAATTAGTCCAACTGTTTATCAAGCATAAATCTGACATTATTTTCGTCACCTCCTCAATTTATTAAGTACGCGTAATAAACAATTTTGCACCTGGAATTTATCCTTTGAATCTTAAATTTACGTGACCAGAATATACATGTAAGAGCATCAAAGTCGACCGATCCAAGTACTTAAGATTGCAAGTATTAACAGGTAAAATGTCAGAGGCCAGATAACTTATCAAGTTTTTCTGATCCATCAACTTCTATCTAAGTCAATGAGAGAGTTGTCTATCAGAAAAAAAAAGGAAAAGGGTCTCTCCGAAGTAGGTTGAGTAAATACACATTGCAGCCACGCCATGGCTGGCATTCAGCAACAGTAAGCACCATCAAATCTCACAGGGCGTGTTCATCACGTACTCACCACACGTACTTGGGAAACTGTGTTAGCAAAGCAGGCTGCTGGGAGAGGTTGAAGCTACACATACAAACAGCAGACAAACACGCGTGCATCTTGATTTTAAGCCCACATAGAAACAATTTTGAGCTTATTTTGTCGATATAACTAGCTGTTCATTATAATAGAGATATTTGGAGAATAAAAATAATAATAATAATGTAATGATGTGAAACAAGAACATGATGAAACAAAACATTTATATAGGCCCTTGGGCTGACTGAGGCTGGGCGCAGATCATAGGAGTCAAACAAGTTGGCAACTCGCATGATCCCATACAATATCGAAATGCCCCTAATGATAGGCATGTGAACGCTTTTGATTCATGACTAAAGTCAGCGGTTGAAGGGAAGGATAACTAAAGACATATTATAAACATTAAGGTATTATCATTCTCTTTTGAACTTTATATAAATGGGATTATGATTCCATGCAATTACTATTTGATCAAAGTAGTTGCTTTTGGTAGGTTTTTCTAAAATAAAAAGGCACTTTCACATTTGATTTCAATTTCTAAGTACTACGTTTGATTAGGCACGGTCATACCACGGGATAGGCCTAATCCCTAGAATTTTCATTTAAAGCAATAAGGTATTTACAATAATATTCTTGGGTAAATATCCTATCGCATTAACAGGGATACTAGAGGAAGTTGCCGTTCGTTTGTATAGTCACGTACTGTTTGATTTACTCTTTTTCTTGATCTACTCGTTTTCCGTGATACTCTGTATAACGTGTCATACTTCATTGGCCATGCATGGAGTGTTGGCATCATATTCTATGTGGCTATTCACTGTGCACAGCTGATATATATGGGAAACAGCGGGACAGAAGTCGGTCAGTTGAACCCCGTTTAACTATGGAGACTAGGTGTGAACGATGTATAGGCTATATATGAGGCGGTATTATACTACACGACTTGGGCTACGATATTGGCAGGATATGGTGATTTTACAGATACATTTCCATGTAGGAGAGCCTAAGTCTTATGATTGTTAAAAATTGGCAATTTGGGGCATGTCAAATATATATGAAACAAAGAATTTTATCTCTAATGTATGCCATTTTTCTGCAACGTCGTCATATCGCAGCTCAAGTCGTGTTGGTGGGGGGTTAATTGTTAGGGCGGATACAGCCCCACTCCATTGGATCCGCCCTTGGGTGTATGATATATATAGCTTTGTTTTTGTATGATATAGTATTGCGTCGTCTGGGTTTGCAATCTATGTTTATTAGAATCTTAGTATGTCACCTCTGCCAACACCCTAGATAGCTGGTCACTCGAGAATGGTATCTACCCGGAACGTTGCGCAAACGTAATGATAATAATAATTATCATAGTGAAATGGATGAATATTAATCAAGCAATGTTAGATAATTATGTTTAAATTTCATTTGTGAGACAAACATCCCGTTGAATTTCTGCTAATCAACATTTGCTTTTGCGTTAGCGCTATTTCAGCGAATGTTGTATTTGATGATATAGGTCTACAATTAGATTTTTATATTAGTAGGTATCACCAAACGAACATAAAATGACCACTTCAGGTCCATGTCTTGGTTGTGTAACCAGCGCACACTCTCCAAACAGGGTAACTCTATCTTCTCTCAAAGTCTACGCTGATGATATGCTTGAAGAGCGTTAGAAGGGGATGCCAGCACATTGCTGGGGTAACAAAAACATGCCATCAGTTTCTCTTTTTTGCATTGAAGGCTATACAGGCTGAACATACCCTTTCCAGTACAGGGTGTTTTAGTAATAACATCTGGAATATGGTACTGCACATTAAGCGTGCTCTTTTCTCGCCCTTTAAAATTATTTCTACTGTTGTAAATGGCCTCTATAGAAACTGTTTGACCAGTCTGTAAAAAATAATAGTAAAAATTGATGTTAATGAATTAAGTATGATCAAAATTGTCAATGGCACGAATATCAAAGGTCCCTAGAGCACTGGCTGTTGTATGTATGTCCCTGTCTATGGGACCAGGTATATTAAAGAACACCTACCTCGGTAAAAGTGTAGGGGTATGGTCTCTACCTTCTCATAGATTTGGTCATAAGAATCATCAAAAACCTCGTTCTCACTGTGATATGACCATAGATGCTGATACGTCATTAAACACTAATAAACAACCAACCAACTGTATAAATATAATATTATGTGTACTGACATACACATGATATTGAGTTGGGAGTCTTGTAGGGACTGTCAGGGATTTAAAGAGAATTGTCGAGGCTATCGTATAAGGTATAGGTTAAAACATAGAGATACATAAGATGACATTATAATCATATGCTTATGCTTATCCCTCATTGTAAGACGTAAGCAGGTATAACTATAAGTGTTTCACGCATGCAAAATAATGTCAATCAACATGATTGTCATCTTGTATTAGAATCTTAAATATTTGGTTATAGGTTCGCTAGTCGCAACTTCAACTACTTCAAAAAACAGGGAATCGCAGGACCAACTCCTATTCCAATTTTCGGCACCACCATCTATGCCATGGGCAAGGTAGGAAATATTTTCCTTAGACAAACCATTCCAAATTGAAGTTAAATAAAATTGTATATGAAGGATAGACAACAGGTATCCTGAGAATAATATGACATAATTATACAGATCATATATACTTTTTACCAACTTGTACGAATGAAGTTACCATTGAATTACAGAACGGGATAATATGGAATGAAATCGAATCCTTATTAAAAAAAATTGGAAAGAGATATTCTTTGTAACTTTTGATCTAGATTCCAGGAAACAAAAATAACTGGATTGGATCAAAAGGGTCGTATTAACCCTTCAGTCCAAATTTTCTGAATATTCGTTATTTAGTATTATGACTCTCCAATGGGGATTACTTTTATCCTTGTCTATCCGCTAATATTTTGATACTAAGAATAATCAGTTGGTTGAATTGTGCATGATGTCTTATAAGATAATAATTGTATTTCCAAGGTTATGCCAGAGATGGATATGGCGATGATAAAACGTCATGCTGACAAAGGAGTGTGTGGGTAGGTGTTAAATCATGATGCCCGCTTGGCCTCAGGCATAAGATATTTGTATACCGCGTTCGGGAGAGGCCCAGTAGGCGCCGCCATGTTTAATAAGGGATGGTCCTGATTGGGTGAAAAGTCACGCTTGTCCACCCACAGATACTGGTGCCAAAGGACAACACATGCGCTGACCAAGGTAGTGGGGTCTGTTAACAACATTTTCGTTACGGAGCGGATAAAAGCACCAAATTTTGCATGAGGCACCTCTGAGGCATAACTATTAAAGCTAGAAGGAGAGCCACCTTGAAATACGAATTTTGACAAATTTTGTATGTTTTTAGCATTTGAAGCTTATGGTATTTGACCAGAAACATTGGCCATCTTGGGTTAGGTCTCTTGTATAGATTCCAAAGGTAAATGATTAAATTCCCTGACCTCTAATCTGCCAATTTTGACACTAACAGTGTGTTTCTAGGCATTTCAGAAGCTACGATATCAGGTCAATTCACTGAAAATCTGCCATTTTGGATTTTTGGCCCCCATTAGGATTGTGTAGATATTTTAGGGTGGCTCCCCTTTTGAATCCAATTAAGGGGTCCTAGGGATCATCAAACCAAATGAAATTAAGAAATCTAGTGGCGAAAGAGTGAAGTCAATATCCCTTTCTTTTGAATTATTTCGGAATCCAGCGGTCATTGTGAAAGGTATCATGCTAATAAATTCAGCCATTTTGAAATTTATGGTATTGAATTGGATGAATATTATATTTATTGAGCCCTCTAGGCTATAAACAACTGATATTGGAACCATTTCCCCTGGCCTTATATCTTAGAAGCTAAAAATCATAATATTTCTTAAAATTGGTCAGCCATCTTGGATTTTGGATTTCTGCATTGACTTCAAACAATAATAATTGAATTCCCTGACCCATAATCTCTCAATTTTGACACCAACCATGTCTCTTTATCTTTTTAGAAGCTGAGATATAAGATTTTTTTTATAGCAAAAGTTGGCCATATTGGTTTTTGGGCCCCTACATCCATGCTATTGATATTTGAAGGTGGCTCCCCTTCCAGATTTCATTGTTATGCCTCAGAGGTGCCTCATACAAAATTTGGTGCTTTTATCTGCGTAACGATTTCTCAAAAAAATGACCTTAACAGACCCCACTAAGACTCCCGAACGTGGTATAGCGTCAGATCAGACCAGGTTGTAAAGAATCGAAGAGTTGTATATATACTTTTGAGTCCAAGAAAACTTCAAGTATTACTTATGTTCAGAACGCCCCATGCACACGACTTGCCAAGGTATTATGGTATCATCGAATTTTAATGAAATATTTAAAGGAAAAGTTCTGCCTAGGAGACTCAGCCTTTTTAAAGATAAATTGAATAGATGATATATTAGGCTCAACATGTTCAATTACCTCATGTAGCACGTTAACATAATGATGAATGATAATATGAGTTGTTCTGCTGTTTACAATAAATTCATTTCACCTTTTATACTGTTTTGTTTTTCGAAAGGGAATTTTTCGGAGGCGTGCCATCGCTTGTGGTATTCAATGAAAAACTTCTTTCTGATATTATGGTAAAGGAGTTTACTTCATTCAGTAATCACGTGGTAAGTTTATTGTTTCGCTAAATCGATTAGAAAATGAAATAGATCAATCAATCGCTTTGCTAGTTGACAGAGGTTTTCTAGAATCGTGGTATATTATGTATTAATGTCTACACCTAGAATTTCAGGACTTTTTTCTGCAAAACTATGCTGGGAATTTTGTTCATCCCACCGATATCCTTAATCAACTTGTCAATACATCAACTAGGCCTACTTTTTTTACCGTTCCAGAACTCAAAATAAAAATACTGACGTTCTAATTTTGCTTTTTGCAGTTATCCATGAACATGATGTTATTTGTTTGTTTTTTAGTCTTTCGCAGGCAAAGGCACTGTAACAGAAAAGATGTTGGGTAATCTTCAAGATGAGCACTGGAAGCATGTTCGAAGTGAGATGACACCAACTTTCACCACTGGAAAGTTGAAAAAGGTCGGATGCCAACATGATTATTCTTATTATGCTACATTTTGTTAATTCAGTTTCTCAAAGCATTTAATTCACCCTTAAAACCCATCGTTTCCCAATATTTGAAAGTTGAAATTCCCATTCTACTTGATGCTCGGGAGAAGGGTGTTTATTTTAAGGTATACTATTGATAAATAGACGTATATTCTAGATAGCATTACACAATAATCGACTAAGTTTAATCGTTTATTGATATGAAAAGTAATCTGCCTATATTAATACGTATACAATATATCTTAATGAATTTTGATTACATGAGGTGGTGGATAATTTAGCCCCCTAAACAATTGTTCAGCCTATCTCTAATCATTGATGAAACAAGAGGAAATGTACTTTGGTTTCAAATCTATGAGATTTTTTTTATGATCTTCCTACGTTTCCTCTTCTTCAGATGAATTCAGAAGTCAATCGCTGCGCAAAGACCTTGACTGACAACCTATTAGAAAGAGCCAGGTTGCATGAAGTTGTGGAGATGAAAGAGTAAGTTGCATGAAATTGTGGAGATGAAAGAGTAAGCGTACTGATTATTAATATGTTATGAAATACACCATTATATTTTCTAAAGAAAATAGCACTATCGTGGTAAAAACGTAAAACAAGTATGATAGGAATTTAGTTAAATTGATGAAACCATAATGCTAAGCATTGGTGACCTTTAGGGTTTTGATCCTTCTGTTTTGCACAGGTAGCAGTGCCAACACTTTTCAAAACATGATATTTTTGATGTGCAAGATACTTTGGTCTTAATAATCTATAAATGTTTTCAGTGTTGATGATTTATGTCATCTAAAATGATGCGTATATTAAGTTTTACTGACCATAACCGCCACAGTATTGCCATTCTTCCTTCCAATATGCCTGCACTAAATAAACTGAGTTTTTATAGACACCATTAGTCAAAATTTCTTTTCATTGATTCTAATTAGATTACAGATACTTTTTGAGGTCCACTCAGTTGATTCTTCTGAAAGTGACACAAGCTGGTGCTCATGGTATCTAAAAAGAGATAATAGATATTAAATGTACTTAAAACTATCATTCAAATCCATTTAATTCCTTTAGGTACACAGGAGGCTTTGCAATGGATGCAATAGCCAGTACAGCCTTTGGTATCAGAGTGGATTCACAGAAGGACAGAAACAATGCTTTCGTTACCTATGCAAAGAAAGCATTTGACGATTTCAGCCCGCTTAACCCAATGCTATTTGCTCGCAGTATGTCAAAGAGAGCATTTGCCTATCAGGAATTTGGATATTGACATTCGTATTTTGATTATTCCGTTCCTAGTAAGATTTTAGCCAACAACTCTTTTTAGATTGTCAATAACTTAATTATTGGTTTGCTCTTCCAGTCTTCTTTCCTGAGATCTGCTCCATTCTAATGAAACTTGGTCTATCTATGGAACCCGTCTCAAAGGATATCTTGGATTTCTTTAGTAATATTACAGAACAGACTATAAGGATGAGAAAATCAGAAAACGATCAGGTAACTTTGATAAGAAATGACTTGTATTGATTATTACAGATAAAGGGTTAATGTGGCAAGTCCAATATCCATATAATTACATATTCTATTTTCTATAATCTGCATAAATATATTAATCAAATATATCAAGTGCAATAAGAATGAAATAAGTACAACAGAACTTAAAATACCGGTAACTTTCAATTTCCTATTTTCTTTCATACTAATAGTTTATATTTAACATTAATGCCATGAAATTGAAAAATACACAAAACAGGAAAACAGACAATCGAACCCAGTCTTAATATGCAAATTAGGTACAACCCACCTCATTAATATTCATTTTTGCTGGTTCTCTGATGCTAGACAACCTATTTCAGGCCACCAATCTCCACTCTCCAAGTAGAAACGGGTACATGTAGAGTTCCCTTCTGGGAGAGTGATGCCCTACTGGGAGAGTGATGCCTGTCAATCATGTATGCTCATTTGCATATTAAGACTGGGTTCAATTGTCTGTTTTTCTGTTTTGTGCATTTTTCAATTGCATGACATAGGTCTTAGATGTAAAGTATTGGTATGAAAGAAAATAGGAAATTGAAAGTAATTATAAGTTTACTTGTAGTATTTTCATTCATATGCCATTTGACATATTTGATTAATATATTTATGGAGAAAATAGAAAATAGAAAATGTTATTATATGAATATTGGACTTGCCACATTACCCCTTCATCATTATACACCAAAACAATCAGACTAACTTACATATATTTCACAGGTGTTTTATTGATTTTCATACATCATTTCATTACACATCAGGTGTAAGCACTGATGAGGAACGGAACCAGTAATCATTATTTTTATTTGCAGTCTAAAGCTGACTTCATTCAGCTGATGATAAACAAAGAAAGAGAAGATGGGGATGATGCGGATGTCTCAAGTGCTACTCCAGGTGTGAAAGTTCAGAGTGCTGTTAGGGTTATACATTATTTGATCCAAGTTTTGTGCTTTATATTTCAATGGTATTGACAGTACATACATAAAAGTTCATTCCAACTTGTCACGCTCATAGATGAGTCAACAGCATACAAACTCTGTAATGTTAGCAGGAACCTAATATAATGGGATTTTGTAGGCAGAGGATCCTACTGCTTATTCTCTGTTCGTTTTGAATTGAAATTCAGATCAAAAACCACCAAAAGCCTTATCATTATGGTAACAATGCTCTCTCTTATGCATGAACTCTGATAACTAAACCTTATCCTTTATAGGTCTTACAACTGAGGAGATAGTGGGAAATTCTGTAGTGTTCTTTGTTGCGGGCTATGATACAACAGCTTCATCACTCAGTTTCTTCTTCTACAATTTGGCAGTCAATCAGGACTGTCAGGACAAACTTGTTGAAGAAATCCAACGTGTTGTTGGAGACAATGTACGTACTACAAAGATTCATTTTTTTATTGAACTTGGATCAGATTCCATAACTCTGTATCCTTTGATGCTTGTTATGCACGTTTTCATTTAATATCATATCATATCATAATATCACATATAATCTATGATAGAGAATGTACCATAGCTATATGCCAATCTGTATATCAGGTACACACTTAAAGAATGAATATGAATCAAATTTTATATGAGTTATTTTCCGGTAAAAGCTTTGGAGTATTACTTTCTTTCTTAGTTGGTTGGTTGGTTATTGGGGTTTTACGCCGTATCAACATCTAAGGTTATATCACGGCGAGAACATGATTTTGACAATCCTGTCCTTGATGATCGTATCTATGGAATGATCGAATCTATGAGAAGATAGAGACCATACCCCTACACTTTTACCGAGGCAGGTGTTCTTTAATGTGCAGGGTCCCATAGGCAGGGCCCTACACACAACAGCCGGTGGTCTACTAGAGACCTTTGATAACCCAGTTGTTGCCACTGGGAGACACACAGAGGGGTAAAGCAGGAGCCCAGCCCAGGATCGAACCCAGGCCGCTCGCATGGGAGTCCGTCACTCTAACCACTTCACCACCCCGTGCGCCTACTTTCTTTCTTATCTTTATAGGATCCTGTTGACTACAGCCTTCTTCAGGATATGCCATACCTGGATCAGTGCATCAATGAAACCCTCAGAATCAACCCTCCAGTCAGTAGGTGAGCCAACACAGTATAAAGAACAGGTTTCACTTGCTCTGATTCCTAAACAAACATTGGTATGTCAAGGACCTATACTGATAGCCAGATATAGACTCTTGGTTTTCCTTTGGAAAATAATTCAGTACATGACAATTAAAGTTAAGTAAAGTTTTGGTTATAATTTTTTGATAAGATGTTGAAATAGGTTCGACTAAAGTTGCACAATTTTTATACTAACATAATATTAATATTCTAATCCCTTACTGTGGCAAAATCTTTTCTTTAAACTTGCAGAATAAACCGAGTAGTTACCAAGGACATCACAATCAATGGTATCTACTTCAGAAAAGGTACCGTAGTTGAAATCCCTATCCATGCAATTCATCACGACCCTAAGAGATGGCCAAACCCAGACAAATTTGATCCTGAAAGGTAAATAATTTGATTCATTCACAGCTTGTTCTAGACGTTTGAATAATGGGGATGATAATCAACCATGACTGTATTGCAATTTATTATTTTCATCCATATAGAACCAAACTTAGCTGTAACCTGTGTTGGTGTAACCTGTTAACAGTCACTGTTCAGAAAGCATTGGTAGAAATTATATATCTTCCCAATTGTGCATAGAATCTTGGATTAATCAAGTAATCATTTTAAATGTTATTGAGGATCTATAGGGCTTACTACACTTTGAATTCTGAATCAAGACAGGAAAATGTTTTACACATAGAGGAAAGATGCAATGTCTTAATATTGCAAGCTTATTCTGTTACAGTCTTTGTCAATGTATACATGGTTACTTTTTATTATATTTTAATTCTATTATAGAAAAGATTAATTTAGTATTGTATCTTCTAGGTTCACAGCTGAGAACAAAAAGGGCAGAAGCCCCTACTCCTTCCTTACCTTTGGAGGTGGACCAAGGAACTGCATTGGCATGAGGCTGGCCCTCATGGAACTGAAGATGGCCGCTATTCATGTGCTGAGAAATGTCAAAGTAACTACATGTGAAAAGACAAAGGTATTTATCTGAAGGTTCCTTGTATAACATAATTATAGTATATCATGAGGACAGTATTCAGACCTATGGATCTAGACCCTGAAATTTGACATGCGACAGGCATAAATTAAGCAATAGGGACATGCAACAGTGGCATTTCTTAAATTCAACACATGAAAAGGGCACACTCCAGACCTCTATTATTTTCTCGTGTTCCAATGTTTCTGTTATTTCCTCAAGAGTTTTGAATTACCAAGTGCTATACCCTTACAAATATTTGTATTTGCAGGTCCCTGTTAAGTATGCCAAGGACAGTTTCATACTGAAAGTCGACGGAGGACTTTGGCTGAGGGTGGAACCCAGAGACTAGATGTAGATACCAGTGATGGGAGCTCTTTATCAGTATACTGGTTTATTTGCTCCTGACTCATGACCTTGTAAGCTTCAACCTCACCAGACATTCACAGAGAAAGTCAAAGATTTCTGAAGTTGATTTATCCAAGCACGGATTTCTATACCTTATTTTGTATGGTGTATAGTGATTTTCAGGGTTATATGTACAGCTTATCAGCTTTTTATATCAATGACACCAGGCAAGACCATGGCCCATGCTTTGGTTGGCAAGTTAGACATTAAAAAGTCTGGCTGGAGAGTTTAGTAGTGAACCAATGGCCCTCTACCAACCATCATACAATTATCAGAAAAACCAGTAGATGAAAAACGGAATAGAGCTTTTACAACCTGTCAGTGAATGATAATTATTATTTACAATTATGATGTCTCTGATATAGAATGAAGGAAGTTGGTAAATATGAAATAATGCTTTGCTTGAACAAAACAGCTTGTATTTAGATGAATCATATTAAGAGTTCATATTCTGCACATTTAAAACGTATACAAGCTTATCAGTAATGGTTCCCAATACTTTATATGCTTTATACTGTAGCTGTTATTCTTACTTTACGTCAAATAATACTGAACTAACCGATCGGCACTTATATTAGTGAATCGGTTAAAAATATGCATAATGTTGAGCATTATATACTACCTCTAGTGATATTCTACTAATTTTTCCCGATTATCGTAAATGGTATTGAAATAGAACAAGCAGTCTCTGACATAAACAAAAGTGAAGCAATTATAACTAATGAAATAATTTGTTAGTCCATTATTGGTTCATAATTCTTGATGCACACAACATCCAAAAAGCTGGTGGACGTAGGGTCTAAATAATGTGATTGTGAAACGATCACAGACTGACATACATTTTGATACGTTTAACATTTTTTATCGATTCTAAACCAGTTATAGACTGATTGCACTAGGTATGTACTTCGTATATATAATACATTATGTCTGGTATTGCGAATAATCAATACATTTAATGCGAAAACGAAATCTCTGTTGTTGTTTTAATGCATGCATCTATGAAGTACTATAGTAATCTCTATGGACATAATTGGTTGTCTGCTGTGAAGCAGATCGGTTGAGGGAACTCCTAGAGAAATATCCAAAGATATTCTTCTTCCTCAACACGCCCCAAAATTGCCATACATGTGATATGTCTATCATCATTATAGAATTGAATTGCCAATCCAAGACTAAAATATCTACGTGGTAAACTAGGCAGAAGAATATTTGAATATAGAATAACCTAAATCACCACTTCATTTATGTCAGGTAGTGTAATAGGGCCTATGAAGTTAACTATAGAAAACAATAACCTTATCAAAGGTTATGTAATACAGATAAGGTATCTTCTGGACATATTTATCATTCAAATGCAATTCAATATACCTATATTGCCGCAAGCATCAGCAGACAGACAAAACCGAAACCTATAATCATGATGATGATAATGATGAAATGACCTGTTTCCCGACATATGGAACATTCAACATAATATTTACTATATAAATTCATTGAGTCATTCGCTAGTGCCTTAACAGGGATTATTGTAAGATCAGGTATTTATACCTGAATGAACTGCTTTGAATAAACTCACACACATACAAGTACTACGTGACAGGGGTATTAGGGAGTTTTAGCAACCACGACGCATCTCGATGCGTTAACGTATCTCAAAACTTTTGAGCCACAGTACAGGCTACCGGTGCAAGATTTATTATAAGCAAACATCTAGTTACTGATATCATTGGCAAAGGATTGTACCTTGAATAACATAATTCTAGCATCAGTCATTACAGCAGAGATAAGAGATACGTTGCGTTTGCGTTATGGGACACGTTGGGGGGTGCTAAAACTCCTTAATGTCTCTTACATTTGACCGTATCCACACATCTCTGTATGGTTATGCTTCGTACCCTTTTCCCACCAAGGTAGCAGGGCTCAGATACTTTGTTTAAAATGTTCATGATTGTTCCAGTGCCCCACACCGGGTAGCAGCACCTCCCCATTCTCTGCTCCCATGCCCTATACCCATGTTAAAACATGTGCACATGGTTTGCACACCATTTTGGTCTAGTGAGATGGTCTGGAACACAGCTACCCCAACATGTCGAGGGCATAATTACAGGATGGAAATTTCAGTCTGACGGCTTAGCTATACATACACAAATATCATACAATTAGCAAGAAAATTACAGTTTAATGGTTAGCTTGCTGTTTGTAGTTTGAGGGCATTAAACAAGAATTTTGATAGAAGCTGTAAGTGTACACTGTCTGTGCATTCCATAATACATGTGAATTTTTCCTTATCACTCAGACCTGTTTGCGCAAGCTTGGTTAGACTTGGCCACTGGTCAAGTAGTAAAAGAAAGGTTTTGGTTAAGTAGAGGTCATGTTGATCGAGTTAACGTCAATGTTTGCAAAGAAATACTGACTTTGTAAGGGAATTAAGAACTGTTTAGTAAGTTTCTGAATGAACGAGCAAATATATACGATGTGTGAAGTTAATCAGTTACTATAGATATGAAACAGATATGAAAATAGCTATATATCACCAACTTGATTTCTGAATTATATACATGTAGTTCGGGAAACGTTTGGTTATACGATTGGGCAAAACAAGAATTTTACAACCCTCAGATATTAAACCAGCTCATTTAAGGTTAGAGTAGGGTGATCAGCTTTCCATTTGCAACAGTTGTGCGTGTTTGCTTATAACTCTGGCATTTCTTTCTCAATTTAGACATATTATATATCATATTAAAGCTGAATATCTAAGCTATCTAATGATATTACATTTTGTTTATTTGCACTATATTTTAGTCTTGAAATAAGTTAAAGAATGTACAAAACTGATGTTTTTACTTTTATTTTTTGAACACGGATTTCTTATTTACCATTGGCACAATGGTTATAAAACTTCTCAAGTGTGTTAAAAACATTCCTCTTGAGGGAAGCGTGTCCCAGAATTTGGATTTAAGGCTTTGTTTATTTTTTATGGTGTAAAATATAAAAAATGTTGAAAAAAAATGAATATTTTTTTTCTACATTCAATAAAAAATTAACCAGGCCCTAAATCAAAATTCTGAGACACGCTTCCCTCAAGAGGAATGTTTTTAACATATTTGAAAAGTTTCATTGCAGTAATTTCATTATTAAGTAAGAAATCCTTGTTCAAAAAATAAAAGTAGAAAAATTTGAATTTGAACTTTGAAGTCGTATTTCTTACTAACTTATCAATCAATAATTATATTAATCATATGGCAAGATAGATATGAAAAGCAGCTATTTTTTGGTATATGATATGTCAAGATGTCTTAGATATGAAGAGAGTTGTGAGTCTTTAAGTGTGAACAACAAAAACGAGGTGCTCATCTCCCTACTCTATCCTTAACTGATTAATTGAAACACTGTTGAATTTCTCCATTGGATCTTTGCCAATATATTTCAGCAAAGAAAAGTGGAGGTCACCATTCAAATAAGAGTTATACTCCATCTCACTTGAAAAATGGCCAATTCCTGTATATTCCTTTGTCGAAGATTTCCTTTACATATGGGGATTCTGGCATGCCTGAATGATACCCGGGTCTATTTCATAAGGTAAACACAATATTGTCTTGTAAATCATCTATCAGTTGGGACCTATGTGCATATTAAGTTTTGAATTAAATGATAGTTGTACTATAAATCAGATTAGGAGATGATAAAATTTGCAATTGATTCAAATTAAATTTATGGCATTTTTTGTTTTAGCATACCTGCTGTGTTCGTAACATGAAAAAATTAAATGAACAGGGGAAAAGGGAGAGATACGAATGCAATTGTATCATCCTAACTTTGATAAAAAGAAATATTTCACCTATATCATTTCAATGAAGCATCATGTCGATTAAAAGAAATATAAAAGTCCCCACATAGATTTAAGGGTATGGATCCCCATGAGGATTACTTATAACCCAGACTAGTCTGATAGATTACTACACTGGAGAAGTCCTCGGCACTCACTACTATCAGGACGTATCCACACCACCTGGCTGCACTATCTCACCTTCACCATGTTGGTCCTAGGACTGGTTGAGGTACCCTGGTGGGGCCTCATCCTGTTTACAATCATCGCATACATACTGTAAGATGCTAAAACATTTCTGATATCTTTTGTCTTAATACGCCATCGGGAGACATGGCTTATATTGAAGAGAAGGGGCAAACAACATGGAGTATTTTTATGCCATCATGTTTTTAATACCTAGATAGTCAATATAGTTACAGATATTTGTACTTTATAAATAGTTTCACATATAATATTCAGCATGCTTTTGCCCTACTTTTGTAAAATGTAAGTACCTACATGGCTAAATTGTGTGAGAAGGAACTTGTGAAAATAGGAAAATATAAATAATTAATCACCCGATTATCTGCTTTTTAGGTACTCGTGTCGTGATTTCAAATACTTCAGTAACCAAGGCATCAAGGGACCAACCCCTGTCCCAATATTTGGCACAATATGTTATGGATTCAATAAGGTAGAGTGTACGAATGAGTCTTTAGTGTCTGTCCTTGTGAAGGGACAAACTGAATAGTTAACGTTTATTTTGGAACAAATTAAAAGAGAAAAACAAATCTCAAGATAGGACGAGTAGATTTAAGGTTGAATATTGTAAGTGCATGTACATAACCATATTTACATTGTCTGTCATAGGGTTTCTATGAATATGATAAAATAATGTCGGTAGATTTTTATCATTTGTACACACATACATGGATCAAGAGCGAGGCGTATCCAGACATAATTCTGAAAAAGCCTAGCCATAATATGTCATGCACATGTGAAATTATTTCTCTGCTAAAGCATACCATAGTAAGCTCCTAATTTCTAAGTAAAATTGTAGCGCGCCCCGGCCCACCTACCCCGGGGCGGAGTCAAGACCCAAGTTGGATCACTAGGATTGACGCAGTGTGACATAAAACCCAACAACAATTCCCTTAAGTTAAATAAAGTTTATTAAACAACTTTCTTGTAATAACAATAGTTCAGTTCCAAATTCCTTAAAGATCTAAGTTCCTATACATTACCTGTAAATACCTACCAAACAGTCAGGCCAAATACATACAGGGTCTAGAAACAACATGGGAGAACACAAAACACTTGTGGGACAAATCATCAATGTCAACTCAAAGCCTCCACCACAAGTAAAGCAAACAGCAGCCTAAATATAGGCTAGGCCTAAATCCATCAGTCATCTCCCATCAAACATCAAGGCCTTCTCAAGCCTAAGCCATCATCAAAGTCAGGGTTACCTCCTAAGGTCTGAACTCTACAGCCAGCTATTCCATCATCAAACAACACTCCTCAGGTCTAAACCCAACCATGAGCCTAAACAGACTGAATCTTTTTTTTTTTTTTTTTTTTTATTTTGGTTTGGGTTTGGGTTTGGAGAGCGCATGGCTCTCCTGGAGCCCTGGTGCTTTTACCTAGCTCCTGAAAGAAAGGTAGGGAAGAGTATCCCCTAGCCCGGAGGCTAGGAGGTTTTTTAACGTGCCCCCCAAATAGACTTGGAGGACACGAGGGGGGGGGGACTTGACGGTGGCTTAGTTGGGAAGTGCCGAGGTTCCCTACTGTTATGGGACTATCTCGTTAACGTTAGGGGAAGGGTGGTCTTGTGTATGGGTAGGTAGTTTATGGGGCCTTAGGATCGAGGTGCCTCTTCCATGAAGTGGGCAAGGTCTCTGTAGTTCCTAGTGGCCTGGTTGTTGAAAATGGCAATGGCTATGCCGTAGGGCGATTGGGCTTTGTCTTCCTCTGGGAGGTGTCTAAGGAGGAGTCTAGTTCGGAGTTGAACTGTTTGGGGACAGGTGGCTAGGTAATGGATGTTCTGATGTCTGGATCTACCCTCCTGGGTGTCCTCCTTATATAGCATGAGCACGGACCTGGGAGAAAGCACCCACAGCCAGCTTCCCAAGGACCCAAAACCTGCTCTTCTGTGCTTGAGGAATGCTGGAACCTGATTAGTCGGTTTGACTGAAGAGCTGGCTCCCTATTGGCCGAAAATGCTGGCCTCTGATTGGTCCTGCACAGACCGTCCAACCTGGCCCCCATATATAAGACGAAAGTTAGGGTGCCAGTCCACTCAGTAGGCCTAAGCCCCTTGGGCGCCACAATATAACAGGGCGGACAATAATGCTTATTAGGTTAATACTAATACTTTTCAATTGCCATCATTCCCTCTACATGCTTCATACCATCACTTGTAAAAAAATTCGCGAGCAATTGTGATTGCATTGGCTCTAAGGGTTATCGTTAATCCTGGGCAAACAAATAAGAGCCACGGCTTATGGACTGAAGTACATGCCATGAAAAGCTGTAAGCCAAAAGTAGGCCAAAACTTTATCATGATAGATATCAAACGTTGACAGCACTGATAAGATATATTACAGCAGAATAATCATGGAATAAAACAGTAACTATAAGAACACTTAAAATGAACTTTCTTTTTAGGGAACAACTTTATTTTTTACATTTGTTATTGACTTTATATTACAGTGTTTGCCTGAATTGGATTTGGCAACAGTTATACAGTATGCTGACCAAGGAGTTTGTGGGTATGTGTTTGGTAACTGCAGATAATTATATGATACAGAAGAATTTCAGGATGGTCATTTTATCGAGTATTTGTATCAAGAACCAACACGTATCATGCCGCATCTTGATATGATATCATATATATCATTTAATTCGTTAGAGGTCGCGAACTATTACTTTTAATAAGATTTATGCTCATAATAATGTAGATGAGGGTCTTCCTCGTGTTATTTGACGTAAGATAATTAAGTATTCGCAAATAAGTTTGCTTTGACTTTACCCTCTTTTTCATTTTTTTCTAAGTCAATTTTTCGGAAGTATTCCCTCACTACTGGTATTCGATGAGAAGTTACTCTCGGAGATCTTTGTGAAGGAGTTCACATCGTTTATGAACAGATTGGTAGGTAAACTGATTTATCATTCTACTGGTTTGTACTTTTAAGTGAATTAAGAAAGTGTTTTTTCGGAAACAAAGGTACGTTTTACAACTACATAGATATGGATCTACTTATGAATGCCATAAGATAACAGAGAGTGATTTAAGCCTAGTATTCCACGATGCATTCATGTACTTGCGTTCATCATTTTACATGCGTTTATTGACATGAACGCAAGTGAAACGCAAGCAAATGTAAGCATTTCTAGGATTTTCTTGCGTTCATATGCAAGTATAAGGCTATATTCCACAATGATTTCAGTGTCATTTGCGTTCATTCAAACTAGGAAATGCAAGTTTGCTTGCCTCCAGATACCAACATGTTGGAATCTGGACACAAGTAAAATTGCACTTAGAGGAAATGCAAGTGCCACTGAACACATTGTGGAATATAGCCTTAACTGAACTTAGTGAAAAACTTTATTGGTAAAAAACTATATTGGATAAAAACCCAGAATTTTGTTAAGATATTAATCATAACATTATAGTTAGTGATTTATATGTCTTATCATTTATAACAATTTTCTCTTTGAAATCTGATTCCTGCATTATATAAATTCTTCCATATGGGCCCTATAGGCTTTTTCAAAAAGTTATTTGAAGATGTTTATCTAACAATTTGTTTTATAGAACTTAATATAAACTGCATGCAGTTTTACATTATATAATTTGCTTGACTTACAACAGGCCTTCAAAGGCGATGGGGGTACACCTGATAAGATGCTGGCCAACCTTGATGATGAACACTGGAAGCATGTCAGAACTGAGATGACTCCAACATTCACAACTGGGAAGCTCAAAAAGGTGGGGTTACATGTCAAAGATGTTCTCTTAATTATACCTATGATATTGTTTTAGTAAATGGTTTTACAAATGGCTCAGACATATTTCTGACAGATTCAATTATATTAGTAGGATATTTCCATTAACATCTGAAGTTTTGGCTCTAATAAAACACATTATGTCAGATCCTCATTTCTGAAGATATTTTCTTTTCTACTCTGCATAGAGTATATACATATAATTATATTAATTATCTAATCATAAGATATAGTCAAAGATTTTAAAGGTTTCCTCTCACTCTTTTCTTCTTCAGATGACTGCAGAGATCAATCGCTGTGCAAAGACACTGACAGATAATCTATATGAAAGAGTCACGTTGCATGAAGGTGTAGAGATGGAGGAGTAAGTTTAGAGATTATTTATAAATATCCTTAACATAAAAATATTGTACTCCTAATGTAGATATTTATTAAGGACTTGGGTCTAACTTAAAAATACTTGAAGACCACATTTCAGATTTTTTGCAGCTTCATTATTTTGCACAATTGATTAAACTTACTTCTGATAATTTACAATGATGTTGTATTCAAATTGAAGGTAATGACCATATAACTATGTCTTGTTAGACATGTTGGTAGTCAAATACTTATCTTAATAAGTTGATTGCCTACAATAAGTCAGTGGCTTAAAAGATCCCGCCGCCCTGAAAAACTATCATTTTGAAAACCAAGGAATAATGCTCATTCATAATTGATAAAATTTGAGAATTCACAACGAAAGAAAACTATCATAATCGTAATATCAGTATGGTCACACTTTCTTGCGCTAGAAATAAATCAGTGAAATTGCGACATGAACTAACTTTAAAATGATTTCTATCACATTTCTATCATTATGCCTTTTAAAAAACAAGTTGGTAAAACTGATCACCAATGTTGTGTCCTCACAACCAATCATCTGAATAAGGTACATAGTAAACATTATCACATTTGATGTCTTTAGATATACAGGAGGATATGCAATGGATGCAATAGCCAGTACAGCCTTTGGTATCAGAGTGGATTCACAGAAGGACAGAAACAATGCTTTTGTTGTCAATGCAAAGAGGGCATTTGATTTAGCACCTTTAAACCCTGCAATGTTTGTACGCGGTAAGTTTGTTTGCGTATTTTAAATTTCATTTGATAAAGAATGCAATCAATATGACCATCCATAGTAAAAGGAAGTGCTTGTAATACTTTAATGTTTCTTCTTCTTCTTTTTTTTTTTTAGATATTCCTTAACTGTCTATTAATGAACGTTGCCTTAATGTACATGTAGATTTCTTATAGAAAGGAGCACTAAGTAGATGTATTTAATTTCCATGTTCCTTATCCATTGTGTAACGCTTATTTGTGTTGTTTTTATCACCAAACCATGATTGAAAATGTCCAGGTTTCTTCATAGTATATACAACATTTGTCCATATTAATTTTTTGTAGTTTTCTTTCCCGAGCTCGCGTCTCTTCTGATGAAATTTGGTGTCACAATGGACGTCTTCTCAAAAGAAGCTTTGGCCTTTTTTGCTGATATATCAGAACAGACTATCAAAATGAGGAAATCTGAAGTCGATCAGGTATAAACATGTAATGGAAGTGCATCGACCTTTTCTGTTAGAACTATATAGTTAAAGAAACGTTAACGTTTTAGTTTACCTAATCATGATTGTGTTGTTGAACTAGATTTAAATCATCACAACATTTGTCGATTTATCCATGGTATGATTAATAAAAAGGTCAGTAATTCTCCCAATCAAGGATAGTTATTTCCTTGAGTTTTACCTTCAGGTTAGTTTGGATAAAGATGCATACTGGGTAATATGTAGACAAATCAGAAGGCTTTCGCAATAAAACTTTCATGAATCATCATTTTATTGTAGTTTGACACTAGCGATCATTTTATTCTAAATTTGTATTTATATTATTTGATATATTGTAAGTAGTTTGAAAATTCATTGATATAGAGGGATGAATAAGAAAAAATAGCTTATTTTCTCAAGATTTTGTCAGCAGAGTAGTCCGAATAAGCCTGCAAGTGTTTAAGATAATTATTGTAAATCAGCTGTCCGTTGCATGGAGAATAGATATTTGTAAAAAAAAATACCGATTAACTAAGATATCTATTTCACAGTCTCAAACTGACTTCATTCAATTGATGATCAACAAACAAAAATCAGGAACAGCTACAGATCAGGATGATGAGGACCTGACGAATTCTACAGACAATGATTCACTCACTCCAGGTAGGTATAGGATACGGTTTTTAAATATTATGGGTAAGTTGGAGACCCGAGTCTGAAAAGAACCCTATGTAGTTGGCTGGAGGTTAAACTACCCCAACAAAGAAACAAACACTCTTCTTAGATAATTTTTCATTCCCCTTTTTCCTATTATATTATATTATATTATATGATATTTTGTATAGACATTCATGTGTATAGACCTTGTGCAGACAGGGTAACGGGACCACATTTTGGTGATCACCATGTGCTCTTCATGACCACATGGGTATGAGATTTATCAATTCTTTGTATTGATAATGGTCAGTTATTGTTCATAAGGTTAATTTATGTAAATATGACTTGAAAATATTTTCTAGATGTTTCTGAAATAAAGAAAATAATAATTCTAAATTGATCACCAATATGGCGGCTACCTCATATATGGAAATTTGACGTCATCTGCATAACGTCTATGATCATGTCAGTTTATTTTCAGTACTTATTATAATAGGCTATGAAAAGTAAAAGTGTGTCCTTTTTTGTATGGAAAAATGAAATTACAAATTTGATTAGTATTATTCAATGCACATGTGTCTCCCCACACAGAAAGGATGCTCCATGCTGGAATTAAAAAGGATGCTTTAAGCTTTCAAATGATACCAAGCACATCAAAATTGGATCATTTTCAAGGAAGTTACAGGCTGTTAAACACAGGACTGTCAGTATTCCTGAAAATGGCAAAAAGCCTGGATATTGAATAGTTATCTAAATATTTAGTAATAGAATAAGATTTCCCCATAAATTAACAAAAATACTTAAAAAGCTATTATGTGAATTACTTTTGATCTAGAAAAGATCATCTATTTAAGTTTGGACTGATAATATAATGAAGTCATGTTTATCCAAATGGGTTGCAATTTCTGACAAAATCTGCAAAATGTTGTCGTTTCCATGGTAACCAAACATCTAATGTTAGGTAATATATGGAGAAAGAACATTCCATTAACATTCCAAATAGAATGTTTTCCAAACTGTATGGAATGTTTAGAGTGGGATAACTGAATTCTAGACAAAAAGTTGGTTTAAGACATTTTCATCCCTATTTTTTACAAATCTATCCGTATCTCCTTTAATATTAGCTGGAGCTTTCTGTGTGGGGAGACGTACATAATGTTATCTTTGATGCAATTTCTCAAACGCACTCTCTTTACAGGTCTTACATCTGAGGAAATATTAGCAAATGCTATAGTTTTCTTTGTTGCTGGATATGATACAACTACAAGGTCTCTTAGTTTCCTCTTATACAATTTGGCAGTCAATCAAGACTGTCAGAACAAACTAGTTGAAGAAATCCAACGTGTTGTTGGTGACAATGTAAGTGATTCTGAATTTTATCATCAACCTATTACCAGATTACAGCTATTGTACACCACTAAAAAGGTCTGCCTTTCAATTTCTGATCCAAAATTGTTCCAGGCATCGAACCAGCTGACGGTCTCAGTTGAACGTATCAGTCAGGAGATTCAGAACAAGGAAAATTATATTGAATTGTGAATAAACAAATATATCTAATTAAAAATCGGCATAGCAATTTCTTTAGATAATTTTGTTCATGGTCACACTGTTATGGAAATTCATTATCTAAATGGCAAATCCTGTTATTTTTCAAGGAAAATGTGGACTATAGCATGCTCCAAGAAATGCCTTACCTTGATCA
This sequence comes from Lepidonotus clava, assembly GCA_936440205.1. Classification (NCBI taxonomy): domain Eukaryota; kingdom Metazoa; phylum Annelida; class Polychaeta; order Phyllodocida; family Polynoidae; genus Lepidonotus; species Lepidonotus clava. The sequence goes on from OW387147.1 coordinate 21,443,131, forward strand.
GTGTATCAATGAAAGCCTGCGAACAAGCCCTCCGGCCGTCAGGTGAGCAAGGATAATTCCGGGAATGAAAAGTGAAAAAGAACATGTCTCATTTCTCGGCTCCTGCACACTTATGCTCCATCCTTAATTTTTAAGTAAATTTTCAAAAATTAGATATGAGGGAGGAGCTCAGGGCCCCTTTTGGTGAGGGCCTTAACTTCTTAGGGAGAGGGAATACCACACGGGAATCTTCACCCTGTACATTATCTATCATTCTAACCACTTGACACTTTAGTTTTGGTCTAAAATGAAAAAAGTCCTTGATTGAATAGGTAGCCATCCAGATTAACGATATATGGTCACTGTAATGCTATGTCAGCTGATTCCAGTTAAGATGCGTGAGAGATATAAAATTTAAACTGTTTTTATTGTACGTGCAATATTAAAAAAGAAAATAAAAAACACGTTTGTACTATAGTTGTCCATGTCTGTCGACGCTACACCACATTGTTATACCTTACTGTTAAATGCACTGTTGATCTGTATTAGCAAAAAGAAATGTTGCTGGTTGTTTCAGGGTGAACCGCAAAGTAACCAAGGATACAACAATTAATGGCATCTTCTTTAGAAAAGATACCATTGTGGAAATACCAATTTATGCAATTCATCATGATCCTAAGAAATGGCCTAACCCAGAGAAGTTTGATCCTGAAAGGTATGTGATTAGCAATCTGTAACTAATAATTTCAGTTTAATTGTTCGCTGAATATATATGTTTACTTAATTATTATCTCTTTTAAAAATCAACTGAATCTTAAATCCTAAAGAATCAGTTTACTCTCGATGTTTCTTTGATCATAATTATGAAATTAACAACTGAATTATGCTAAAGGATCTTGGGTTAAAGGCGAAAAGAAAACAAATGTTTCTGTTGCAGTATAAAGTCTAGATCTGTATTCCAACTTTTGATTTTGATGCTGGTGATCTTGCATTTGTTTGGTTTTCTTAAAGAATAGGATATGAAACCAAAATACTTAATACCATTCAGAAGAAGATGATAAAACCTTTCTAGGAATAAATATAGGTCTATATTCAACTATAAATCCTAAATACCACTTAATTTGCCCTGCTGATATTTCAAATTGGCAGCAAAATTGGCAAAATAGACTGAACTAGGCCTATGTTAGAAATAACAGATAATTGTATTTTTTCCAGATTTTCTGCGGAGAACAAAAAGGACAGAAGCCCATACATTTTCCTTCCTTTTGGAAGTGGACCAAGGAACTGCATTGCGATTAGATTGGCCATGATGGAACTAAAGATAGCTGCTATCCATGTACTGAGGAAAATATGGGTCACCCCATGTGAAAAGACAAAGGTATTTTGTTGTGTGATATGTTTAATTTCTTCATGAAGACCTTTCAAATATTAAATTTTGCCCTTAAACCTCAAGTTATAAATGTGAGATTATGATAATAAATAAATTGTGAGATTACGTAAAGATCTTAATTTTAGATCTTTACGTAACCTCACATTAATATCATAACTGCAGACATTTTGTTTCAAATAAGATTTTATCAAATATTTTTCATTCATAATTTGATTACTCGTATACACGTATATTAATAATCATGCTATTACTCAGTGCTGAGTTAGTGAACCCATAAGCCAAAACATTAATTCCGTTTGTCTTCATAACTTTGTATAGTTGTTAAAATTATCTTTGATGAAAACTGAAAATACTTTTATTTTTTCAAGATCCCCATGACGTTTGCCAAAGACAGTCCTTTCCTGAAAAGTGACGGTGGAACGTGGTTAAAGGTTGAGCCTAGAGATAAAAATTAGATATTCGTCAAGTGTCGCTTGAATCTTTAACTTTTTAATGATAGTGTCAACTTGTGTCAATTAGGCTTATTTTGTAACTGGCATGCATGCTACGCTATTATTAAATCTGACTGTTGCCTATTAGCTTCTTGTCAAACAACAAAAATATGCGTTGTGCCTTTGTGTGCGAATAAACTATATTGCATATATCAGATGTATATGCCAGTCATATCGAGCATCCTGGTCCAGTTTTCATTGTGGTACGCGTGTTAACAATTAAGTTAGAATTAAAAGTGTAGAAGCTATATCCAACTCGACGACTGACTGTTGGACAGATGTTCTGATGAATTTATTGAGATGAATCAATAAAATGGCAGGATCGACATATTTCGACGTTTGAATGTCTTCTTCAGGATCTGATGTGAAGTTAGTATCAGTCACATGGAATTTCATAATACTTACAATTATCAATATTCTTTGGCTTAAGGATAGACCCACGTGATGGGAGTGTGAATGCCGTGGCTGACTTTAATTATAATCCTTAGGCCTATAATCATTTGTTGCTTAAAGTATTATTCGATGGAAAACATCATTAGGTAGGCAATGGATAACATTATCTCATCTATCCTGTGTTATCAGTTAGATCCCGCCCTAGTTTTGAATTCAGGATAACATATAACCGTGATGAGGTGATTTCTTGCATGGCATCTTTTTCCATGTCTGGGGGCACAGAAAGTGTTAAACTAAAATACTTAGCTCAGCAGTTTTACGGTAAGGTCAGTGTATACTGACCGGTCAAAGTGCGCCTATAGCTGCTGGGACTTGCAGCTTAAACTGGATTACATAACGTCCCAATAGATGTACTCTAGAGCCTTAAACTTAGGTTTATGGAAGCCCTATAGATGCTGGAGGAGGCGTTAACTATCACTGGAGAAGGGTGCAACCCACAGCCGGGAGGGTCAGAATGATGGCCACGCGTGCTACCCTGCGGCCTCCAGGAGTATGGATTGGTTTTAATATTATCCATAGGTGAGGGTGGTATTATGTGAAGGCCTGTTTGTACTGGCCCACCAGAGATTAACGTTGGAGTTGGTGTGGAGTTTTTATTTGTGCGCTGCCTATGCAGTTGGTTTCCTTCTAAAGATTCATTCACTAGCATTTACATTAAGATATTATTACTATAATTAGGTTAATTATTACCAAATGATATGAACGCGGGCCTTGTAGTAGATGGTTATTTGATTTATACCGATAGCTCTGCACCTATTTCAAGGATTGACAACATTGGTTTTAATAACGATAGGCTATTTCTGTTGATTTGTCTTGGGTCTCCTCAGTAATGTTCATAGGCCTAGGACTATATAACTCATGCAGGAGGTCGACTCACGGTTCAAATGAAAGTTATCTTTCGAATCATGATCGATATCCCTTGTTTTTATCAGTCCTCTAGATTCGGATCCTGTTATATTTGCCCATAGGTGAATATTCACATGTTATTAGATTATTCCGTTCATAAACCGGTACAACTGGCAAATCTTTTTATCAATAGGCCCTACAGATAATGATAAGATAGGTTGACTATTTTCTCTGATTAGATCTAAATTTTTACTCCCATATTAATATTGTAATTGAAAAGCTTTAAGTCACTTTCTGTAGGGGTGGATCTCGGATGATAATTAGCCTGTAAAGTGGTTAACCGGTGATGGCAGGGCCATCAAGAAACGAGGCGGGAAAATTGAAATAGGGTGGTGCCACCTAGCGTTTTAATACGTACATCGTTTTTGATTTAGGCGTCAGAGGGCGCCACTTAGACAGAGAAGAGAAGACAGACGTTTACGGCAGCTGTCAAACATTACTTGTGCACCAATTGCAACACATCGTCTGCTTCAAAGAGATGCAAAGTAAGGCTAAAGTAAGACTTATCTCACATAGAGAACTGTGCAAGGATTTGAAGCAATACAGTGTTAACATTCATTCAAGTGGCGGGGATCCAGCGGTCTTGGGCGATAATGTGGTAACTGAGAGTGATAGCAAGCTAGACTGTGATAGGGTTTCTGAAATGAGAGTAATAGTATAAGTTTACTGAGTTCAGCTTTGTGTTGTCTATGAATGGAGGCAATGAAATCATCAGTTTTGAGTCACTGTATCTAATATAACAGGTGCTAACTGCTATACCCCTGTTGCACAGCGCTTTTAGCAAAGTGCTAACTCAGTTATTCAACTTAGACTTAGTTTACTGTCCAGTTATGCAACTTGGGCCTTGGCAAGTGAATCACTCACACGGTAGATCTATTTCACCCTGATGCGCAAGTTGTCCACACAGAGCTTGATAAATTTTCCTCTCAGTCAAACCAAGCACATCATAGAAGTAAGTCGGTTATCTTGAAGTTGATTAGATTGAACATTTATATATAAATATTATATAATAATGATGATATATGACCGATTCTCCCAGACTTGGATGAAGCAATGAATGAATGAGTATCTTTTCTTTTCTTTACTAGATCTATGCTACACTAGTACCTCGCGCCAACTCCGCCAGGCTACATAAGCACTAGAACAGCGTAATCCCGTAATGGCGGATTGTGCGGCCCTCGAACAATTTGTCGAGGTGATACGACGTATAGAAAGAATGAAAATATATCACGACGATTTGGGAAAACAAGATATTATATAATAAACTGTCTTGGTTGAATTAAGACGTTAAGCAGACAGTAAACATAAAGATATCTAAGAAAATTTAGAAGGGCAGTTGTAGCCTCTTCCGCGCCTACCGCTATGCAACACGACGCTCTGTGTTCAGAGAGATGCCGAGAGAGAACTCAATGCAGAACGCCGTAACTGTAGATACCCACACGACCTTGACCACTGGTTTGAACTTCCGGTTCTCATCCACAAGTTTCATGCCAAATTTCAGAATAGCTGTAACATACAAAATTCTAGTTTTCAGGTTATTCCATATTTAGATATCAAGCATTATCCTCGCAAAATATCTGAGAAATGGGGGCGCTGGAACCATCTCAAGTCCAAATGTAAACAAACTTTCAAAAGTTACGAAAATTCAAGATGGCGGACGCTTAGGCTGTTCTAGTGCTTATGTAGCCAGGCGAATTAGCGCGAGGTACTAGTGTAGATCTATGCATGACTTTGGTCATTTTTTCAAAATTGTGTTTGAATTTATTTGATAGAATTTTTTTTGTATGTTTTAGACCTATCTAGGCTTGATATCTAGATTCGTGAATCTAAATCGTTCCCTTTTTGTCTGCATACAACAATAGATCCATGCCGTATCAGTCTACAAATTAGTTAGGCCAAACGAGTTAGGCCAAAAAAAGAAAATTGTTGTGTTCAGTTAACCTGACCTACCCTAAATTTTTAGCCCTATCCTAACTTTTTTTTCGTAAGAATTATTTTTTTTAATCCAAAGAATTGACTTTAAAACGCATGGAAAACCATAAAAGAGCCCATAGATGCTCAGGGCATGTATTTTGGATGCTAAAAATGTTTATAGAAGATATTTGGAATAGTTCTTTAATTTTCAACAGTGATTGGGTCTCTTTGGTAAGTAAAAAGGAAAAAAAAGAAAAAAAATCTTTTTTTTAAATTTCTACCTACCTACCCTCATATTTTCTACCTATTACCTGAACACAACTATTTTCCTCTTTCCTTTTTGGCCTTATTATCGTAACCAGGGAAAAATCAACAAGGCTTACTTCACTCTCGTATGTATAATATTTGGAGCCTGGAGTGTTTACGGTGTAGGAGGATATCAAATATATAAGTATTTCTATATATATATGAATATGATAAGATAATCAATCTAGATATATCTAGACTGTGACCCTTGGGTATCCTTCACCAAAACTGGGGTCCAACTGACTTAAGCTTGATAACAGGGATGGTTTCTAGGTTCTCCTCAAGGCATCCACAAGGTCCTGTCAGGGCTTCCAGGGGCTTTAGGGGTAGGCCAGGACACCCAAAACGATGAGGCCTAGATGGGCATGATATTTCAAATCCACCGGTTTTAATTTTCAGTTTTAGAGTCCTGTTTCTTATTTATAATACTAATAGTCCGTTACTTTGTAAAATTAGGGCTATTTTGATAATTTTTAGTCTCAACAACTGCAAAAACGGTATTTCGACTAATTTTAATCTGATCATTTCAGGAGGGAGAAAGTCGATTCAGTCATCAAGAGAAGCACATCAAGGATATCTGTCCACCAGGTCACTCACACAAATATGGAACAATCACAGAAACAGGTAACATTGGATATATCTTAAATGTCTTTTCTAAAGAGCAGTCTGTTAACTCATGTCGCACCCGAAATATTAGTCCTATCTTTTGTAGTCTTTACAAGATAGCGTCGTCTTTACTCATTATTATATGATCATATGAGATGATTAACAGAGCCTTAAGTGACTTGTCAGAAATGAAATATCAGATTCATAACTGTATCTGTATTTGTTTATTAGCATATGCATTTATATCGATTTTCCGTATACGTTTTTTCTCTATATTATGGAGAATAGCATTAGAAATGGCCTATTGAATTATCCTTTAGTTAAAAAAAAAATTATCTTTTAGTGTATTTATTCAATGTACGATTCTTTTATTGCTACAGATCCAAAAGATCCTGGTGGCCTTTGACTTTGACCACACCCTGATAGATGACAACAGTGACATTTACGTGCAAAAACTGGCTCCGCATGGGAAGTTACCCGGAAAGATCAAAGCGCTGTACACCGAAAAGGGTTGGAACGAGTACATGGGAGCAATCTTCGAGTACCTCCACCAGAACGGTACGACCCAAGAAGACATCTACGCCTGCATGTGTGAGATCCCCTTCGTGGCCGGGATCATTAAACTTCTCGAGCACCTGAATGATAAGCGCTACAGCGTGGTGATCATATCAGACTCCAATTCTGTGTTCATCGAGTACATCATGAAAGCGGGGAAGCTGGACCATGTTATCGATAAGACGTATACGAACCCGGCTTCGTTCAACGACACCGGCTGCCTTACTCTTCGGTACTACCATACCCAGGACTGGTGTGATCTTAGCACTGTCAACCTCTGTAAAGGTCACATACTGGAGGAGCATATAAAAGAGGCTGCGCAAAATAATGTAGCTTTCCCAGTCGTGGCCTATGTCGGTGATGGGGGTAATGATCTCTGTCCCTGCCTGCGACTCAAGAACTGCGATTACGCTTTTGCGCGTAAAAACTTTACTCTCGAAGGCCGGATCAAAAAGCTTCCTGAAGGGAAGATGAAGGCCAATGTGGTGCTGTGGGAAAACGGGTTTGACATACTGAATGTCCTGCAAAAACTGACAATTTAATTGCATTTCAATGTTTCACTGCGTAATATGACGATTGCAAAGTTGCGTCCAAAGAAACACTTAAATTCAACCTTGTTGAGGTATCTATTTTCCTGAGATGAAAACAGTTTATGAAGCTGCGTTACTTCTAAATGTAACTTGAAAAATGAATCTCTATGATTTTTACATAATATTGAATCTTGCATAGCAAACGTTATTGTAGAAAAATAGTTTGTTAATATCAAAATGTGATTACTGGCTTGTGATTTGTACTGATATATACAAAGATTCACACCAAATCGAAAACAGAAACAATAGCTAAATTTTTGTAACATTACTTGTAAAAATGAACAATTATGACAGGAAAAAATAATGAACGTATCAAAGTTTAACATTGTTGCGAATTGTATAGAAAAAGGGACAAAAGTGGCCCGTGTCCTTTAGATTGTACTTGGCCGAAACATCATGGGAGAATTTGGGCTACATGAGGTCTCGTGCTTAAAAAGAGATGGTATTTTTCAACAGCTGAGTTTACAGTTAGTCATTTCCAGGTACTCGAATTAAAAAGAAAAACGGTCTACCAATGTTTCTCGGGTTCGCCTGATAAGTATTACAGTAAGCAAGAATCCAGATTAAACTTGTGAACTCAAATTGTGTTGTTCAAAATCACTTGTTTTAGAAATACTTTAAATATATTTCATTGTTTAAATATCCTGACAGAAGCATAATATTATTCTGGCTATTTTGTTTTGTTACAATTTAGCCTGGCATTTGAGATTGAATGAATGCTCAATTCTCAAACTGCTACTATATTGACAACTACCCGGTACTTAAAATCTAGTCTCATCTATTTATGTTACATCACATAGTTTTAACCGTTGATTCTCCATTTTCATTTATTTCACTATTTTTTCCATAAGTTATTTTATATATTGAACTGCACATATAATAACTTGTCAGAGATGCCGTTTCTCCTATTGCCGTAAATCAACGATAATTTCTCGCAAATTAATATTCTAAGGCGCAAACTATTGCATTTGTTTTCATGCAACAGATGTTCTTTTCTTAAGTCAGAGTGTTAAAACTGTAAGACCCTTTTCCTTTCAACTCTTCCTACTTACATTCCGGAATGGTTCGTTTCAGGACTTTCTGTATTTTTTGTTTTTAAAATGGTATCTCTGTCACATGGAGAGTGTAACCATTTAGAGCGTAAATTGTAAGACTAATGTTTTCTCTAATCAACCAGTAATACTTGTTAAATGTTTTTGCCAATAAAGTTATTATTAGTAGGTAATACCAATGACAATGTATCATTGTTTTAGTGGCTCCTTCGACGCAGTTATTAAGGCGAAAGGGTGGTAGAGTCACTAATATCAGCGTAACTATATAATTTCAATGTTATCTGCGATTCATAGTATTGTTATAACTGGTCACAACTCAATCTATCTACACTGCGGTGTGCACTGCATACTGACATAAAATGTGGATGTAATACTTAAACCTGAATAAAACGGTATACCGTCTATTCTTGACTTATTCTATTCAAATTGAATACAAGTTACAACTCGTTAGTACTTTTTCTATGAAATGTTTATTAAATTGTAAAGTAGAACTACTAAGCCATCACAAGTGATTTTGTTAGATATTCTTAAAATGGAAGATTCTTGGGAACAACACAACTCCTCGATTGAACACTCCTACGGTAAAATGTTTTCACAGACTAATAAATTATAACAATATGGAAGCATATTATATCACAAGTACATGTATTTAAATACTGAGAACATATAGCAGGGTAAATAATACAAGTTTGGGTTGTACTTTACAACCAATACATTTTTGCGTAGTTGCGCCAAGCAGTATTTTGGGGGACATCGATTGGCTTTTGTTCATTAACCAACATTTTCTCAAAACAGTAAACCTCACAGCAAATGTTCTTTTGCTTACAACAAATAAATGGTGGAACAACAGATTGATAAAGGAGAAGGGTGGCAGTTCCTTTAATTAGCATTTCCTGGACAACTCTCACCTTTTCTCAACAAATAAGTTTGAATAATAGATTGGCCCTCAAATAAAAATTACTGTTTTGATAAAGCTTATACAATCCGGATAGAACTTCAAACCAAGCAGGTTATTTGACTTGTAAATGATTTAGCTGGTAAGTGAAAACAAAAGATCTTGTAACACTGAGGCAGGCCTGGTATACTTTTCTTTTTTCTTTTTTTTTTAGCATTTTTCAGGTAGATTCTCCGCATTCTGTAACTGATAATTTGTGCCTGGAAATTATCGATTCCAACAGATTCTCAATGTTGAATTTTTAAATTGAGGTAAAACTTTTAGACTAGAATAAATAACATAGAATCACAAAATGAAAACAATGTACTGTCAATATGTTGTATACACTGCATTTACAAACCATAATGAGGTAACTACAAAATATCATGCTTCATATACTCAAAACTGTCCTTTTCAAATACTATGTAATTTAATATATTCAACGCTTAAACATGTTATTAATCCTTTGATACCGGTAACCCATGTTATCATACTGAGGTATGAATTGTGCATGTTTAATTACCAAAAAGCAGTATTTTTATGTTCAATGAGAACGGACGATATATATTAGGCATAAGATATTGTTACAACTAAACTACATTCTGTATTCTCATACATGGAATAAATACCATGGGGAAAAAACAAGCGCAAGGTATCCTGTACTTTGGCAATATTATGACTGGTGACAAATGGAATGTAAAGATACATATATGACTAGTATCGGAACGACCAAATAATCCGTTCTACAGACTAAATAAGTGTAAATAGAACTGATTAAGACATTCGACTTCTAACTTAGTAGAACGATCAAAATAAACCGACGCAAAGCGACTCTATAAACGTCCTATATTTCCCCAATGGGGAAATATTTGGTAGGTGAAACGAAAAAATAAAAGCATTTCAGCACAAGATCGTTCGACAGCAAGAGAATAAGGCATTACCTTCTGAATGTGGCACAGTTGAACAAAAAGTATAATCGGCTTGGTAAACGACAGTTTTAACAACCTTTGATACTAAAACACCAGCTCCAGTTATTTAAATCAAAAATGGTTACCCAGGTACCATATTAAAATCTAAATTAAACATCAGTGCCATCAAGCGGTTCAAACCTCCCGTTACATCTTCGATTTCGAATTATCACATCGTGGATATATTTCAACAATTCAGTTAGACAATTAATACTATTACTGGTAAGTTCACTTAACTGGATTATCAAAAATCCAATTCTAAAGTAAAATTTCACCCATTCCAAGGAATAATTGATTACTTTGATATATATACTTTACCATTTCGGTCTGACAATTAATACTCTCATTGATAAGTCCGCTTGATTAGTTTTTCAAAAAATCGATTCTTAAGCAAATGTCAACCGTTCAAAGGAATCATTGAAAATATTCTAGAAAAAAAACAAGAATGGCGGTCTTTAAAAAAACCTGCAATTATTCCTCTTCTCTGACCTCCTCAGCATGTTCTATAGACATATAGGTTTCCACACTCATTGAGGATTTTCCTCGCTTTGGTAAATTTTCAAATTCCCCCAAATCCTCAGCCACCTCTTCCTCAACCTCAATGTCTTCCTCTTCAAAGTCCTCCGAGTACTCGTCTTCTGCCCGGTCATTCTGGTCTCGCTCAGCGAGCGACTCCGACTGATCTTCTTCTGCAGCTAGATCTGGTTCTGATGGTGCCTTATCTGAGTGCTTCTCAATTACCTTATCTGTTTGAGTGAGCTGCTCATCATTTGAGTCTTGGGTTATCGAGCTGCTCTCCTGACTTGTGTCAGGAGTTGGCGTCAGCGAAGTCTGCGTAGGTTTGTCGCGTAAGCTGTCCAGCGATGTCTGCACCATCTGGTCAGTTGGTTCACCATCTTCTTCAGATGGTTCTGTCTTCTGGTCACTAGCGTGTTCTTTGGGTTCTAAATAAGAAGAATTGTAATGTCTTTTTAGCTGGCCCGTTTTGATTGATTTTGAATATAACAACCAATAAAACCTAAACAATTAAGTTCTGATTTGCCATTTTTATAGAAAAAAAACAATGGCACCCATCTTTTCCCCACTTATATAATTTAGAAGACAAGATTCTGTAGTGATTCATAATGTTTCAAGGCCATCACCCATGCCGTGATAGATAAGGATTAAGTAGTAATCAATGTCAGAATGTAAAAAGTGAGGGTATGTGCTTTTTATTTCCATACGGGATTACCGTAAGATCCTGTTTAAAAGTTCTAACATGTATTTCTTAAACTTTTCTTGAGAATTTATATTTCTAACAGACCTAACCCTTTAGAAAGTTGTATATCTATTAATTTGAATATGAACACAATATCTTAAGGGTTCATGAAAATCTAGGCGGAGAAGCGTTTACACTCAAGAGTTTAAATCATTTCGACAATTACGCATTGACGCTTGCAAAGAGTGGAGAGTGCAATTCACAGAGAGTGCAAGCAGAAAAATCATGGGGTTAAAATTATATTCAAATATCAAGAATAGTGTCTTGCAAACCTCGGGATACATTCTACATCTAAGAAGCCTGCATATTTATCATTTATGCTCGGTTAAAGTATCATCATGTATTTCAGAAGTCAACATCTTTATCTCAACTTTAAAATCTAAATCTGGAACTTTTGAAACAAACACGTCTAAAATCTGGAACATCCAAATAAATGTGAGAAACCATTTAGACTGTGATGCAGTATTTTAATATGAAGAGCATGTGAACAAAGGTGGGAAAAATCTGACGAATTCATTTTCACAGGACAAATCTTATCACAAGGGAAAGCTTGAAAGCAGATCAAATTAAATTGTTCAAATGATCTGTAACTTTATATCCAAACTTAAGTTGCAAAGAACCTGTGTAAAATAAACTAACGATTACCTTCGTTTTATTATGTTACTTCCCTACAAAACAGAGTAAGCGATGGTTGTGTTACTAGTTTTCATGACAACAAATCCTTACCGTGAAAAAAAGATGTGCTTCTATGCATCGAACTACAATTAATGCATCTTAAAATACAATCTAAAAGTCTAGTAAACTAGCATAACAGAGTTTTTAAGAATTTAAATAACGTTAGTAAAACCGTCATCAGTTAGAATCCATATAAAATGTTTCATTCTTACGGTTTTGATTCCTCCTGAAATGTTCCTCACTGGTATCCTTTTCCTCGGGTGGACTGTAATCGCAAAAACAAATTCTAATTAATTCAAATTTGATCACACTCCTGAAACATGATTGCATTTTAACGCTATTTACACTTTATATTTTTTGATATATACTTTATCGAAATTCTTAGACTCACATAGAACAGAGCCAAAAGTTTCACTTTCCAACGGCCTGACCAACAGCTGAAGTTGCCTTTTACTTTCACAACTTCATATATACAACTCGGTCTTGTGTGACACAAATAATGATCAGGAATAATGTTTAAGGTGTCAATATCACACTTGCTCATTAAATCAAACTTTATTTAACTATTAACGCACCCTGAAGTAGCCTTAAAACAAACGAAACACATCTGTTTTATTCAATAAAGTTCAAGCTTGTTCAACCAATTTGCTCGTCGTGTCAGTTTTGGATAGTTAAACCTCACTCTTTGATTCTTTGATATTAACGGTGTTTTTCCTGACCTGGTTTGTGACGTCTGTTGCCCCCTGGGAGAGGGGGTCATCGTCCTTTCTGAACTCGTGGTGTACGAGGAATCACTACTGTACGAGTAGGACGAGTTGGGCGAGCGGCTTCTGTCTCTCTGCATGTGGAAAACGTATAGGCAGTGTATCAATCGATGTACGACAAAATTATTGTGACCATTCAAATGCAAAAGTTTTTGGGGTTTTTTTTCTGAATAAAATGGTTGTGAGCGTTTTAGTTGGAATAAAATCGAACGTGTATTCAAATAAATGTATAATGCATGTTACCGGTCGTGTGTATGTAACTGGAGATGATTTTAAAATTAATGTATTCTAGCACCCTACTTTTCTTCTCTCAAAGTTATTGACATTATACTTTATAAAAGTATTTCTCTCACCATTTTCAGATCACGGAGCCGAGCAGATAGACTTGGATTACCCGTATTTAGACCTAAAATCAAAGCAGAACACGTATATTACACAGGTTTCTCTTTCTTTAAGTCCGATCAAAAGTGTCTAAAGGACGGGGACTGAAGCGGTGGTAGATCACATATAACCATAATTAAGTATATGATTATCGTTCGATGTAAAGGACGCGATCTTTTCTAACGTGAGATTTTGATGAGTTTACATACGAATAAACTAATTTTTCTACAAGCAAAGACAGGCTATTCATTCTTACTCATTTGCATCCAATATATTATAATGGTTTTCAAAAAGTTTGGGGAATACCTTGTTCGATGTAGTAATCTGCGTACTTCTTGCCGTTTAATACCGAACCAACGTGACTTGTGTATCCTTGATAGCGTACATCCTTCCGCCTGTCCTTTAACAAAACCCCTCTCTGGGAATGGAGACTGGTCAAATCTCGCACAGGAACCTCCTCCTAAATGGTAAAAGGAACAAGTCAACAATGAGAGTCCAAGGGCCTCATCTGTCATTTTTTGAGATGTGAATTTTAAAACTACCTTCAGGATTCCAAATTAAGGGCCTGCCCGGGCCAGCTTGAATTTGAGTTTGACTGGTTAATCCCTATATCCAATTGGTTAGTATAATTTGTACACAAATCTTTTCGTCTGCTATATGTTGGCTGTATAATATATTTGGTGAAATCTGTGATTTCAAATGTTAGGCAGGTGATTTAATACAATGGCTACCGACAAAGCGAATTGAATTAGGCAAGGCCAAAAAAATAGAAAAGAATAGTTGTGTTCAGGTAACATATATAAAAAAAATAGGGTAGGTAGGTCGATTTTTTTTCTGCTTTTTTTTTACTGACCAAAGAGACTCGGGCAGTGTTGGAAATAAAAAACAAGAAATACGTGAAGGTAGATCGTAAACGATCTAGAGTGAAAAAAATGCAATAAGGGGGCGGACCAACACCTGAAAGCCAACAACTGACCAGAGGAGTGAGTGGCGTCTGCCACCCCCTCCCCCCTCACCTACCCCACGTGCCGAGACCAGCAGGGGGCGGACCAACAGCTGAAAGCCAACAACTAACCAGAAGAGTGAGTGGCGTCTGCCACCCCCTCCCCCCTCACCTACCCCACGTGCCGAGACCAGCAGGGGGTAGTAAGCAGGGGGCGGACCTATACCTGGACACAGCCAACAACTGACCAGAGGAGTGAGTGGCGTCTCCTGCCCCCTCCCCCCTCACCTACCCCACGTGCCGAGACCAGCAGGGGGCGGACCAACACCTGAAAGCCAACAACTGACCAGAAGAGTGAGTGGCGTCTGCCACCCCCTCCCCCCTCACCTACCCCACGTGCCGAGACCAGCAGGGGGTAGTAAGCAGGGGGCGGACCTATACAGTCCGTCCTCAAACCCTCAGCGATGGTATCACACCCCGACCCCCGGACTAATTAAAAACCCATTGAGTGGTCTGGCCTGATATCTGACCCGGGGTATGGGGCTCTCGACCACTCAGATGACCAAGCACTTATACAAAAGTGTACAAAACATGATGGACAAGAAGCCTCCTTCCCCTCAGAATGACCCCCTACCAGCCCCATGTTGTGATCAAAGGGCACCACCCAGCTGGTATCAATTAACACCCGACCATAATCACTCTACAGGCCCCTGTCCCTTCTTGAATTCCACAACCATTTCAGCCTTGACAGGGACCCTAAATGCCTTATTAGTACCATGGAGAGTAATCATTTTACTCTCCATGTTAGTACTTAGGGCCTATGATTGTAATCTTATCTAATTCCAAGCTGCCCCCAACTCACAGGTGGGGCCCTCAGACCCGTCCCAAGAACCTATAGAACTGCCCTCATCCGGGCCTTCCTCTCGTTCCCCACCTTAGGCCTCCGTGCGTGGTGTCAGTACTGCGGACTAATCCTCCAGGGTAGACTGAACCCGTCAGCCTCTGGCCCTGGTGACTTTCCTCCTAGCGCAGGCCCCCGCAGCGGAGGAGAGCGGCGTCCAGTCTCCAGCCACCACCCCCCCCCCCAACACACACCCCTCTGTGTCCAGTAGGGGTTCGCCTCTGCACTGTGACTCACATCACGCCGTACACACCACGCGAGTGAAATGTTGCCAAGGACCTTGTAGAGATAATGAATACCTAAAATACATGATTTCTTGAGAATTTCAAAATTTTTTTTTACAATTTAATCAACAAAAAAAGTGTTTCCTTCCTACAGGAGGGTCGCCTTGAAACTATTTTTTTATATAAAAGGCATGTGGGTTCTCTTGAGATTTATGCAGGACTCAGCTGGTTTCCTCAGTCCCGTCATTAAAGTGTTTACAAATTCGTAGTACAGATGGACTGGCTGGTCCACCCCACCACCGCTGGTTACTGGTAGTGGACAGTGTGGAGCAACAGGAATGCACATGCCGTCAAAGCAACCACGATTTAGTATACGTAGGGTAACTATATTCAAAATGGGAAATTGTGGCGGGTCCCCCTCGTATCCTGGAGTGAGCCGTCGGACCTAACGACGGCCAGCTGGTCATGGCACCACAGGGGGTGGGGTGTCGGGGAGACCGTCCAATGGTTGGACGGTCAAAACGGGGTTTGCAGGGAGACTGTATACCTGGACACAGCCAACAACTGACCAGAGGAGTGAGTGGCGTCTCCTGCCCCCTCCCCCCTCACCTACCCCACGTGCCGAGACCAGCAGGGGGCGGACCAACACCTGAAAGCCAACAACTGACCAGAAGAGTGAGTGGCGTCTGCCACCCCCTCCCCCCTCACCTACTCCACTTCCGTGTGCAGGCACCGTGAAGGTGCGACCATGGTGTAATTGGCTGAACAAAAGAAGGGATTGTCAGTCAATTGACTTACACAACTTTCCGTTATGCAGTCAAGGGAACACAAAGGATTGACATTCGACCCTTACTAGTGAAAAAAATGGTATCCATTCACGCAAATACACCAATACAAATCCATTTTTTTCACTAAAAATCCAAATATCCCCTAAAAATATTTTGACTATCTAAAATACGTGTCCTCAGCATCTGTAGGCTGTTTTATAGTTGTCTATGCTTTTTCAGGTCAATTCTTTTGGATTTTTAAGTATATATATAGAATTTGCCCAAAAAAAGTTAGGGTTGGGCCAAAAATTTAGGGTAGGTAGGGTTACCTAAACACAACAATTTTTCTTTTTTGCCCAGTCAGTGTAAAAAAAACAACAACAAAAAAACCACTGAATAAAAATTGTTGGACTCAGGTAATTTATGTTAACAGCGGAGTAAGAAAGCGACAAGAAAAGGCTTTAACAAACTTACAAGTACTTTGGAGACAGATTCTGTAATGCTGACAGCTTCCATGGAGCGTGTCATCTGCCGAGAGTTTCGGACAAGTTTTGGCTGAAGCTTATTTTTGGTCCTGTAACAAACAAGCAATTCAAAGAATATTTATTATTATTCTCTCTACTAATTAGGCGTTGGTCAGTTTAATGCAGCTTGCAAAAGCGAATAGTTTTATGCCAAAGTGTAGAAGTTCCAATGCATAATTCGAAAGTTTCACACATCATGAAGGAAATTTGATTTATAATTAGACAAAGAAAATCGATGAATTTTATCAAAATGGAAGAGTTTAAGATCAAGGCATTTCTTACCCATTCTTTATCAGTGCCTTTTGTTTTTCCTTTGCGCGTTTTTCTAATGTCGTTGCCTCGATAACTTTGTAAGCCAAGTCGTATTTATGCTGTAAAATTAGATGACATAAGTATTTCTTTAGTAGGCAGTTACTGTGAAATAATTTATGCGTTTCGTAGTATGTTTGGTTGACACGACACTAGATTAAAAGACATTTCCCATTTTAATGAAAAGTTTCTACCAAGAGTTTTAAAGGAGCGATATTTTCACTAATAAAAACAAACTCGAAAAGTGTGAGACAAAACACGTGATACGTTTCTCCGGCATATGAATCGTCCAGGTAACTTGCAAATTGTATTCAAAACGCGCGTTTATGTTTTTCTAAAAAATACTTTTATACACCTGTCCTGAACTCTGAAGAGCAGGTTAATTACTTCCATTATACAGTTGATTATTTCTATAACTGGCTGAGCCTAACAACCTTATCCGCATTATGCAAAGCGTTCTGCCTAGTTTAACAATGAACCGCTTAAGTAGATTATGGCACCCGTTAGGGCAATTGTTCGGCTCTAAATTGTGAGATCAATAATCATATTATACACAATATCAATAATCAACTTAGCTAATTGGGCATTCACAATAAAGATTTGTGCCTCACACCTTACTGCTTATATGAGTTTGATTGAAGTCAACATATAGAAACAACACTGAGTGACTGATGAATTTTTGTTTGTACTGTCAGCGGTCACATATTGCTGCCGATGATCCAAATAATAGAGTAGAGCAAAAATGTTTTCGTTTCTTTTACAAACAAGTTCCGCTGGTCACTGCCCCCTGGCCTAAAGGGTAAGCCTTAGGGCATGACCTAATGGTTGTACACACAAAGGCGGGTGAGATAATCCCTGATTGTTCTGTTTGATCAACGACTTTCCCACCACCAAATACTTTTTGTGTAACATTATACACGCAGAAAATGTGGGAAAATACTACCAAAATGCTTTTTTTCTTAATCAAATACTTCAGTAGTAATCATTTTAATTCTACAACTATTACAGTCTTCCCTTTGTCATATAGTGGCAAAAAGTGCTTACATGAGGATTTGTTGGTTAGGGTAAAAATGCCATAGGTTTTACGGTAGTATTTTCTCATGACACATTTTCTGTTTATACAATGAGGTAACTGGCACCTCGAAGGTACTTCCAGTTGTACACGCTGAGAGGAATGCTTGACGAAAGTGCTCAAGCACTTTGTTAAATAGAGGAGTTTGAGACTCGATCCTTGTTAATATTACCAGAGGACAATTATTGTTCATATTAAGTGAATTACGTTGGTCATTTGAAAAGCGACTCTTTCGCCAGCACTTATTTATTACATGACATACTGTTATTGTATAGATCACATATTAATATTTCATCTCTAATAAAAAACGCTACTTTTATTTTAACTGGTGATAAATGATAAGAAATAATTCTTTGTCTATTACATGGCTTTTTTCGTACGCGTCTAAGTGCTTCATAACATGCAGTCAATTTGTCAAACGCTTCTGAAGAATACTCAACCATTCTAGATGTGGTACGATGTACACCGGCAGGGTCAAAGTGTTCTTCCCTTTTGGTTCGATTCATGTAATCCTCTCTGAATAGAGACAGCACACACTTAGGAAACATGTTATGATACTTCTTGAATTACCAACAAAATAGTGGTACGTCCAATGAAAAATAAGAACGGCATTTGTAATAATTATGTTTATCATCATAGATACCACGAAAACTAGAATATATTAATACGGACACGAATTTGTACAAGTTTTAATATTTTCTATGCCTGGAGTGACACGAACGTTTTGGTGTTAAGTAAAATTATTTCCCAAATACACTCTATCTCTCGTTATCTTATAATCATCAGGAAAGTGTTAAAAAGCACTTACAGCTTCCTTTTCACAAGCCGGGCCAGTAGTTTCTCTTCCTTTTTCTTTCCATTTTTCGGCGCTTTGGCTGGTTCTTCTTGATTGGAATTAGTCTTAGTTTCGTCCATTGTTTTACAGTATCTGAAGATGTAAATACTTTATTATGATTGAGAATTATTGGAAAAGCAACAAAACACATGTAAATAAGTTCCTCAACACTGCCAAAATAAAATAAAAAGACTTTATAACCCGTGCAGCCAATGAGCGGTGTGTAATGGTAGTGGTGCATATTGCCAGGCCGCTCGGCATTCTTGGTTGATTTAACACCTTCAGGGTGCCCACGCATTTTCAGAAATCAAAATAAGACTTTTATAAGACCTTTAAAATACCTTCTGCAGAGTGAAAATAAAACCTCTTTAAGCACCGGAAAAGTTCTACAAAAAAGGTAGATATAATTGGTTGTGTCGATTTAGCAACTAAAGGTGCTTTTAAAACCTATGTATAGCTTCATAAAAGTTTTATGAAAATATATTCAGGCAAAAACTTCAAAGAGAAGGCAACCTCTAACATGTTGTTGGACTGGAAATAAATTTCATATGAAAATTTTAGCTTTACCTACAAATAAGACCTTTATAAGACCTCTGACAGCAAAATAAGACCTTTCTAATAGCCTTATAAATGGCAAAACCAAAATAAGACCTTTTAAGTCCTTATGAGACCTGCGTAGGCACCCTGAGCTTATACAACAACAAAATGTTCCTCAACAGGCTACTTGCTAACGCATCCCATCACTTATAACTGATCGCCTGTGTTTGCAACTAATTATTTTGACTTCTGGCCAGCAGGGCTAACTAGCTACATATTGATGTTTAAACTATAAAAGTTGTCGGCCATCTGGGACGATTTTGATATTATTTCCTCAGAAATTTTCGGCCCCAATCTAAAATTCCCGGCCGTTATCCTACTGGCCAATGACGAGGTTAGTTTCAAACACTGCCTAGAGTCTACTAGGTAATAAAGTGTATGATCAAACCAGACATTAATATGATATCCATATCAACTCCAGGATTAGTAGCTATTGATGTTGTTAAGGCTAAAAAATTAGCTGTGTTCAGGGAACATAAGTCGAAAAAATTAGGGTAGGTAGGTCAATTTAATTACAAATTTTTTTGCATTTCTAACTTAACTTACACAAATAGACTCATGAATCATTGACAATTCAGAAACCATTCCAGACATCCTCTACAACAATCTTTAGTATCTAGAATACACCTCTGATGAAATACATGCCATTTCCTCTTTGCCATTTTTATTGAATTTTAAGATTTGTTAGAAGAATTTTTATTAAAACAAGACTTAGGGTAGGCCCCAAAAAATAGGGTAGGTCGGGTTACCTGGACACAATACATTTTTTTAGGTCTAATGCCTTAACTATTTTTAGGATTTTTTTTCTGCAATTAAGTGGGCCACAAAAAATGAGTGTTGGTGAATAAGACAAGCGTAAACACTATGCATAGTAATCTCAGTTCTCGACTAAGTGAATAATAAAATCACTCTACTCAGTCTATGCCTACTGACTTAGCTAGGCCTAGGCCTATTTTAATATTTTTATTTGTTGTTTTTAGAGTGTTTGGCTTTCCCATTTTCTGACAGTTGGATGTCTATAATTGATCGTGTTGGTGAATAACAAAGCTGATGAGAACCCTCCTCCCCCACACTCTCCCCCGAAAACCGCGTAGACTTCCAATTTCCCGTCACTCAAAATACCAAGTCAAGTGAAGTTGTCTTGGACTTGGTCTTGACTTAGAGTTAGAACAAGTTGGGTGGGGCCCCGGGCCTGAGGCTGGGCCAGGCCGGAGATAAGGCCAGCTCAACCTGGCTATGGCAGCCCATATACTTACCAAATAATTAACCCGTGCGTATGATCTGGCATAACATACGCTTCTTCTACTTCAATATTTGTGTTACAATCTGTTATAAATACTCCTTCGCGTACTTTCCTAACTTGCCCTCACGCCCAACCAGGCGACCGCCGCCATTTTTAAACAGTGCCCCTAGCTACTCTCGAACACACGAGAACTTCGATAAAGTAATTATTTAGATATTTTTACTAAATCTTTACTTGCAAATACTTATTTAGCGTTATTACAGTAAGTGTGGCTAATGATAACAATTTTAAAGGAAATATCGGAAATAATTTGGTCACGTGGTTAAACTCATTGACCAATCAGCGTCGAGAGCGGCGATTTTGAGTGTGACCCAAACAAGAAAGATGTCGGTCAACGAGGAATCCGTTGTGCCCGACCAGAACATGGATGAGCCTGTAAGTCGTGAATTTCACATTGATCAACTCAGAATGTTGTCTGTTTACGTCAGCAGAATACCAAGATTCACGGGATCTATAAAATAGCTTAATGCCTGATGTTGATCTCGATGTTTTCAGAGTGGTTTCGCTCGTGTTGACATTTGAGTTCTGTGGAGGCTGTGGAGCGGTGGAGGCCGACCCACGCCGTACGTCATGTCTGCCCAGTTTTTTTTCTTGATTTCCAGTTCCGAACTGTTCGTCATATTGCCCATCTCTTTTTCATGGAAATGTTTTTAAGCTCCCTTCACATCCATTGCTTCAGTTTTAAGAAAATATCCTACACTCTCTTGATCTGCACCGAAACTGGGAAAGTCAGACAATAAATGACACCGAAGCCTTTATCAAAATAGCAGAACGGTGCCTTGCTAACCAGCAAACAACACAAATCTCAGAAATAATTCATTCACAAAACCCACACAACAAACTTAGAACCTATAATCTTTTTAAAACAGGTCACTCTGAAGAGACGTATCTAAGAACCATAGTCCATACACACACCAAAACTACGAAAAGCACTCGCTAGATTTCAACGGAGCTCACATCTGGTGATCTACTTGAAATAGAAACTGGCAGACACAGAAACACCCCTCTTAAAACAGTGTTCGAAATTAAGGGCGCACCCTGCACCCGGTGTGCACAATTTTGCTGCAGGGTGCATACTTTTTAGGAGGCATGCACCCGGTGTGTGCAGGCTTTTTCAGCAGCATGAATGCCATTATATAGGAGTGTGTGCATCAGAAATATGCCGGGTGCATGATTTTAACCCCCTACGCACCCGGCGGGTGCATAAAATAAATCCTTAATTTCGAACACTGTAAAAGGTTGTGCTCACTTTGTAAAACTGGTAACATTGATGATGAGAAACATCTCCTAATGAAATGCGACACACACACAAAAGACAGACTACACCTTTTCAACCTGATCACCTCCATATTTCCAAATTTCTTACACATGAGTGAACAGAGTAGATTCATTTTCATCCTAAAGTGCGAGGATATAAAAGATATACAAGCGCCGAAATTTTTCACCAAAAATGGTATCAAATCGGCCCTGATGGTCAACAGAAATTTCTCCAGTTTTCCCTAAATTTCCTAACCAAATTTTGCACCGTTTCTTGCCATGAAAGGTAGCAGTTAGAGCAAAATATTTTGATATTTAAAAGGCCGAATCAGGGCCAGAAGAAAACTGTCAAGCCAGGGCCGACCATACCTTGCTTAAGTCGGCCCTGATGGCTGACAGTCCAAAAAGTTAGCTTCGAACACTGCAGGCGCTTTCTAAATTTATAAACAGTGCACTGAAAAGGCACAGTTAATGTACAACTGCAACAGCACCGTGTAATATCTCAACACCAGAGTCTTAAACTAAAGTCTGCCTCTTGAACTAGTCCTATTAATGTTCCCATGTTCCAACAAGGTCCCACAGCTGGTGCTCAACCGGATGCTACTAATACATAAGACTATTACAATCATAGTCTCTCATATGGTGCACACTTAACCTATAGTCACAATTTTAAAACTTGTCAAACTGCTTGTAACCACTTTTTCATGACTATGCTGTACCCTTGCAGTGTCCGAAATTAACTTTTCAGGCTGTCAGCCCGGACATACTAAAATGTATTACAAGTGAGAAAACTTGGGGCTGATTTTAATGTAATTTGCCAGCCCTGATCCAAAACAATCAGCCTTGGGCTGACGGGCTGAGGTTAATTTCGAACCCTGCCCTTGTATAAATGTTAGAGATAAGCTGTGTTATAACTTATCGTAAGTATAGTTACTGTCATTACATAAATTAATAAATGTCTTATGTTAGCCTAGCCCTATACGCCGTATGCGGGTCTTAAAATAAAGCATCGCGCAGCGAAATTTCGCGGAAATCGCGACCGGAGGTTAGGGGGGTGTTAAACATAGGATCCTATGGGAGAAAACAGGTTATTTCGCTCTAACTTTTTAAATACCCCTCCAATCTTCATACAGTAAATGAGAAAAAAAAAGTTTGCAATTGATCCCAGGAATGCGATACAACCTTTTACATTTTCGCAAAATTTCGCGTTTTCCCCATAGGCCCCAATGCGAAGTAGCCAACATACAGAGCCCAAAATTTCACTGCGCGATGTCGGAAATGACGGCGATACCGCTGACCCGTTTACTCCATATACAGATAATAATCTGAACAAGAGAATGTAAAAATGACATATAAGTCGATAAGACTTCCAGACTGTCAATAAAAGATCTACTACTACTACTTTAAAGGAAAGCTTGCACATAACTGCAGGGTGGTAATTTTTCATTGAATTAAATTCAGTATGTCAGTCACAACTTGCAGTGTCAATATTAGCAAAACGGAAGTGAAATATTTAGTGTACACATAATTACGGGACATTAATAAACTTGTATTTTATCACATTTCTAAGAGAAATCCACCCAATTTATGATGTAGCAAGGGGAGTTCTTCGGGAATCCCATCTTCCCTTA
Organism: Lepidonotus clava; assembly: GCA_936440205.1. Lineage (NCBI taxonomy): Eukaryota > Metazoa > Annelida > Polychaeta > Phyllodocida > Polynoidae > Lepidonotus > Lepidonotus clava. Next base: position 21,466,716 of record OW387147.1, read on the forward strand.
GAAGAGAATCCCAATCCCTGTAAAATTTGTAAATAGAGTTATGCACTCTAACAAAAAGTATATGTAGCTGTCATGATGCAGTTCATAATAAATTAAAAAATATATGCATCTACAACCATTCATTAATCGGGGAATCCCAAAATAACTTTAGAAGGAATTCCCATAGCTGTGACGTAGCAAGGGGAGTACTTAGCAGCCCAGCATTCAGGGAATTCCCAAATTTAAATTCCTTTTCTCAATAATTACCTAAGACCTTGACATTTTCAATTTTTTACCTGTGAATTATTTTTAGAATACTTAAGTGAAATTAATTACACTAAAAATAGCACTTCATGAATTTATGTGCAAGTTTTCCTTTAAGTTTAGTCTGCTGTCAAGATTTACTAGAGAGTGATTTACTGTGAACCAAACAAACAAGTCAGTTGGTCCCATCCCCACTTGGTCTTGAGAGTCTCCAAAGAAGGGTGTATTGGGTACCTGCATTTATTAAATGCTTTGTTTAGGGGAGGGGGGGAACAGTTTAAAATTAATTGTCATCTGCTTGTACCTGGTGCTAAGATATCAGAATTCCACAAATATTAATGGACTAGCGGGAAAAGACCCATAAAAATTAACCCAATCAAATTTCCGATGCAGGAATCCCGCACGCCGATGAAGATCCCTGAAATTGAATACATAGATCGTACTTGTGTACCTATCAGAAAAAATAATACTTGAAATTATGTGACAATAGGTGTTTCTGAAGGAATTTGAATGATTCGTAATTATAAATTCATGGTTGCCCCACTGGGCAACCGGAGCCAAAGATAATTAGGCTAATCAGGGAAATGTTGAATAGTGTCTCATGATTAGAAATTACATCTACCATAAATAAATGTTACACGTAATAATACCTCTTTGAGACTATTTTGCAATAACATCATTAATTTTTGAAAAAGACAAAATTGCTGATCTTGAGACCTTAATCAAAATTTCTCTAATCAGTTACGAAGATATGGACCCTGGTTGCCCAGCAGTTATTTCTGGTTCTCCTGGGTGTCCGGACACCCAGTTTTTCAAGCCCTGTCAGTGTCCGAAATTAAGCTCAAAACTTGTGTGCCCGCTGGGTGCAATAGTCTGGAAGCTGAGCATCCGAAATTTCGTCTCTGCACCCGCCAGACATATAGCAATGGTAAACCCCATGAACAATGCAGACATTACAGGTGCACAACTTAAAAAAATCGCGTACTCGGCCGTGAAGATGTGGGCGCAATGTGCAGCTTAATTTCAGACACTGCCTGTGTAGGCCACGTAGCCCAGTTTCCTAGCCCCAAAACCTGGTAGTTTAGAAGAATTTTAACGATGTTGATTTTCAGCCGAACATGCTAAAATAAGAACCATTATAATAAGTGATTTGATTGAATAATATGATATTCATAAAAGTAGGTACTTTGTCTTGTATGATCTAAACATCATCGTTTCTTTATGTAGGATAAAGATGAATCAATGGGCCCGCCAGCTAGAACGAAGAAGAAAAAGATGAAGAAGATTCAGCCCCTAAAACGGAAGGCTACGGGACCCATTGGAGGCATTGGAGCAAGGAAACTAAACATGTCATGTACGTCCCAACTTGATCCGTTATAGTTAACTTGTTATGTCGCCAATATCCATTATGCCTAAGCTACATCTGCCGGAGTTGAATTTTCCCATCTTAACATAATAACTGTAATCATATCAGGTTCTATCCTGATATGGCTGTGAAATAAGATTTAAACTCTACTTCAATCTAATTCTTCTAGAAAGTTAAAACGTTGATATGAAGGAGGAGCTTTCTATTGCATGACTTTGTCTTGATTTTTAAATGTCTAGTCCTACCAAGTAAAGCTATGTATCATTATATGATTTTTTCAGAGCACATTTGTAAGTCCATTTGAATTTTAAATTGAACAATATTTTCGTTTTCTTTGATGTTACAGTAAATAGCTCAGTGGTCAAGCAAACTTTGCGATCAAACAACCGCTCTTTGGCCCGCGCCTTAGAAATGGCTCGACAGGAGTACAGCGTTCTGCAGCAGCAGTTTGTCGAACTTCAAACACACCAGCTGGACTTTGAAAGGCGTACAAAGGTAGGAATATTTCATTTGAAAAATAGAAGTGCGTTGTTTGTAAATGGGAACATTTGATTTTTAACTTTAATAAGGAAAAAAGTAAAAATCAGTAAAAGACAAAGTAAGTTAATATTTCGTGAATTTTTCTTCACCCTAGTTGAGTGATCTAGCTTCTCAGAAAACACATGAGTCCAGGTACAGTTTTGATGAACATCCAGAAATTAAGGCAAATTTGACTAGTCAGTTTTATGGATAGCCTACTAGTACATCAATAATTTCCCTGGCGCTCCATACTTATACTTCTTAAATCCTAACCGAGGAACAGAAGTTTTGTTGCATTACTATAAGGGGAAAACATCGTATTTTCAGAAACGTCTCGGAGACTTGCATACCATCTTGGACACCGTCAGCTTAAAGCTGACTAATTCGGTCTCTCTACTTGCCGAGGCACAGTCCCTTTGCAGCATTGACCAGTGTATGGATGCCACCGTCATCAACAATACCATCCTCGAAGAAACAATCATTCAGCCAAGGCCTGTAGCAAAAAGGTAAATTCCTCGGACACATGATATCTGTTTTCAAAGCATTACATGAGGGTCAATATTCAGCAAATCAATATTATTCTCAATTTAGGATAAGACATTGAGAAAATCTGCTTATGTTCAGACTATAAACTGAGGCTATCAAAAGAGTATTCGAATTTTACTTTAGAAATGCCGTGAAACCCAGCCGAATACTAAAGCCCCTGTACATCGCCTTTTCGTTCTGATATTGTTAAAGAGTGAGATATACCGGTACTTTTATCTAACTTCTTCTAATGTCACAAAACAATGTTCCATGATTTTATTGTAAAACAATATGTATGACATTGTAAAATTAACAAAAATATTTATTTACTTGCTCTTTCTAGGATCCTTACCCCAGCTTCACTCCCATCAGCAACCATCACAGATCAACCTAACCCGCTTGAGGATAATGATCGCCAACAGTCAGACGAGCCCGTGGAAGAATCACCCACAGCTGATCCTGAGGCAGCTGCGCAGGCCGAGGTGGTTACAAATGAGATCATCGAGACGATGCGGCAGGACCTGTCACATGTGGTGACCTCCCTCCAGGGTTGTAAGGCCCCTCCGGTGTCGCTGCCACCCCTCGATGTCAGCGTGGTCATGGAGCAGTCCTATTTCATCGACCAGGTCCCCCTCATGTTTGCTGATGAGGATGGAGAGGAATCTCAGAAAGGTAAACGTTGTTAGAAGCTTTCACTCCAATTCTTCTTTTTTTTTGGGGGGGGGGGGGGGGGTATAGAAAGTCCTTGCAAAATAAGCTCATCATACTTAAATCCTTACAAAACTTTTCTTTCACGTAATACTACAATACAAGTATTGGGATTTTTCTTCCAATTTATTCAGATTTTATGTTAGTGGCTGCTCAAGGGGCTAAATAATGATAAAACGTTTTTACGCTAATCGAAATACCAGCTAAATGGTTTCTAAATCACTTTTGAAAAAGCAGCTAAATGGTTACTAAAACAATGATGGAATGGCACTTAACCTGCCGAAAAGGAGGTCTTTACATCAATGACCCTCGATGCTATAAATATGACATGATTACGCGAAGTCTGTAATCAGAACCTTTCAAAATGTTTTTCTCCCTAAAAATACGTTACCCTAAACTGTTCATTTCAATCTAAAACTTGTGGACAAATTTCAAATCATTTCTCACAGATGTCGCTCAGCGTCGACGGGGTCATTCGAGAAGTCGGTCAGGGCGAAGATCGGCTATGGTGTACAAAACGTCAGTCATTGATTCTGATCTGTCTGAGGGGTCCCTCCCCACTGCAGGAACTGGGACCACTGCTGAAGAAAAGGGACCTCGCCGGTCTCTGAGAGCGCGCAGCAAGAGTAGACAAAGCCGCCAAGACCTGCGTAAAACCATCGGAGAGGATGTACAAGAGGAGCCCCAGGTGGTAGCCGAGTCAGATAACGTGTCGAACAACCAAGACATGCCTACTGAAAGTCCCGAAAACTTACCAACAGAATCTCAACCAATAACTGAGCCAAGTGTGCCAGAAGTAATAAGTGTGCCAGAAATAGTCGTGCAAGATCTGAGTTCATCAGAGAAAGCTTTGGAGGAACCTATCCAAGAGGATAACAAACCCCAGTCAAACAGTGACAATGAAGTTGTAAGTGGGAGCGGCAGCGAATCGAATGCCTTCAAACCTAAAAAGGAAATACCAAGAACGCCACCAAGCCGTCGAGTATCAGCCTCTGCGGAAGAACAAGAGGCGGAGAGAGAAATCGAACCAGAAGCAGTTGGAATTGAAATTCCTCGGTTCATCTCATTGGAACCTGACAACAGCACGAAAGTCAAGAAGGCCAACAAGAAACGTTTGTCAACAAAGAGTCTGAAGAAAAATGTAAAACCAAGCACCAGGGCCTCCCTCGAACCCGTGAAGCCCATTAAAAAAGTGGATGCAGAGAAAAGAAAAGTTTCAGAAGAAAAAGTTTCACCACCTGAAATTGAAGAAACTGTAGAAGCAACAGAAGGAGATGAGGATAAAACTCTAGTGGAAGAAGTCGAAACTACAACTACAGAGGAAAAGGTGGATGAACCGAAAACTGTGGCCAGCAAAGAAAAAGTGGAAGAATCACCAAAAGTAAAAAGCCCTGAAAAAGAAGAAGAACCAACAAAATCGAAAAGTCCTGAAAAAGTTGTGGCTACTGATAACCAACTTGGCAAAAGACGGTCCCATTTGAGGAGAGGTACATTTAATCTTGCAAATAAAGCGCCAATCAATTATGCAGAGTTAGATGAGGAAGAGGATAGTGTCACTCAAAAGCCAGTGGCATTGCCAGAAGTGGAACCACCAAAGAGATCGCAGCGACAGCGAAGAGGCACGTACTGTCTCCCTGTGTCAAAACCAGAGGCAGCGAGCGTGCCATCAGAAGACACTTCAACTGAAATCACAAAGAACATTGCAGAAGAGACCGTTAAAGAAAAGAGCAAAAAGGAACTCCGTCAAAAGAGGGGTACTTATTTTGTGGCAAATGATGACGAAAATGAGGATGTTCCGGCAGAAAATGAACAAATGCCTGAACCTGATATTGAGGATGAGCTGATGGATGATCTTGAAAATGAACAGGAAATAACGTTGGTGGATGGCATTGACTCAGATGATAACTGCCCAACCGAAGAAGATGTTCCCGCTGTGCCAACAAATGTGAATGACTTTGGGAGTGAAACCATTTGTGCAGAGGAGGATATGGAGTTGACAGAGGTCCTGAATATCCCACTGCATTTGGATAAAATTCCAGTGCCGTCATTCATCAAGAAGAGCCTAGAGAAGGCGGGAGAGGAGGAAACCAAAAGAGCACGCGAGAAAGAAGAAAAGAGTAATATCAGAAAGAAACTTGTGCCAAAACTGAAAAAGAAGAAACCTGAAGAAAAGAACGATGTCGGGAAAAGCAGTGCAGAAGATCAACCAGAAAAGGATTCCAGGCCTGTTAAGCCAAAGGATAAATCTGATTCAAAGGAAAAGGAACAGGTTCAATCATCAGAGAAGGAATCTGACAACGATTTTGTGGACGCCTTCAAAAAGCCTGATATCAGAATGCTGAAGCCTCTCGCCAAAATTAAAGCTAAAGCAGCAAAGCAGGCAAAAGAAAAAGAACAGAAAGTAACGGATAGTGAGTCAAGTGATTCAGACAAAGAGAAAGCCAAGTTCCAGGCAGTTTTGGAGAAACCTGGCAAGATAGTGTTCAAAGCAGGTCGCAAAAACGTGGAAGAAATAAAATCACAAGTTCAGAAGTTTGTCCAAGGGAAGCCACGTTCAAAAGTCAAGTCACTCCTTCCCCGGCCTGGAAAGCCACGGTCGAAAAATGCACGCTCCAAAACTCGCTTACTTTCCCTGGACTCTGAGATGAAGCTCGGCTTCGAAGCGAAGAAGCCCAAGGAGCCTGGATTAAACTCTGTCTTCGACATGTCGTTGAATGAGTCGATAACCGTCCTACCACAGATGTCATATGGTGACTTCCGGGAGCAGAACCCATCAATGGAAGCAATGAAGGCCGCCCTTAAATCTGGTCAGAACACAGAGGCTGTGTCTGACGATGCCAGTCCGCACGGGATCATGTTGGTCATGGGCAATGGCAAGAGAACGAAACCGAGAGTGCGAAGCAAATCAGTATCATATGCCAGAAAATTAGCCCAGGTACACTTGCGGACGCCCTCAGCTTCATCATGCAGCGATACATCCCCTACGAAAAACTCAAACACAAAGGTGTTTGCAGGAAATACTCCACCCAGACCAAAGCCCAAATCACCGGAGCAGCCCAATGAAGAGGACATTATGGTGCCTGATACGCCCGAATTCAGGTTCCTGAAGAAATCTAAGCGATCGCTTAAAGAACCCAAAGACATTTCAGATAAGGTATTACCCAAAAAGTCTATTGAAAAAGTAGACGACAGTGTAAGAGATTCACTCAGTTGCTCTACTAATTCCCGGCTCAGTAGCACCAACGATTCAGTCTTTGAAAAGTCCTCTAACCAAGCAGTTGATGAACAAGTCAAAACCAGCGAAATAAAGGAAACAAAAGCAAAGAAAAGGGTAAGTCTGTCTGACTTTTTCATGTTACATGGATGTAAGTTTTCAGATTTTTGTCTGATTTCAGATTTTTTTCACTTCAACATTTCCAATAATAACTTTCAAAAATAATTGCATAGATCGCGTTTCATAGCCACTTAATGTAATTTAACTTTTTTTGTTCATGCTGTTTCAGATTTTTTTTTTAACCCTAACTTACATCCCTAATGTTATTTCTCACTGTTTATCCTAAATAGTAATGAAGCCAATTAATTTCTACATATTCTTTAATTTTTGCTACTTTAAATTAACTCAATATTTAGTTTATTCTTGGTTGATAAAATTATTTAGAATCTTTCACTTAGTTACTTAACTTTTCGGATTGGTTGATGGTTGATTTCAAAATTTAGCATATCCTTCTGATAAAGTAAATTAAACAAATGTAAACCAAGCAGCACAGCACCGGTCGTCAGAATAGTTGAATATCTGACTTTTGCTTTTATAGCATAGCAAACGAATATATCTTAGCTAAAAATAAATAGACCATACTTATCTTATCCTCCTCGCATATGATGGTAGAGGCATAATGCACAAACTATTATACATTGTAATGTATTATATGTACACAGTATTTTATATTGCTCTCCCTATTCTCCAGCAATCGCAAGTTAAGCAAGCTCCCACTGGCAGCGAAAAGAAGCGGAAACAGAAGGCCCAAGACAGCGCTCCGGAGAGTGCAGAGAAAGTGTCAGAACCGAGCGAGAGCAGTGATGTAGGCAAGAAAACCCGAGAAAGCACAGACAGCAAACGTGGCTCAACGTCAAAGAGGTCGCTAAACCAACAAGACGAGTTCAAGTAAGTACCGTGTTCTAAAAAAATGTCCCAGGTTTCAACCAAGGATAATTTCAAATGCAACTTAATTTAAAGTAAATATTTTCAAAAACTTAGATATTTCCAAAGATTTAGAGACAGGTAAAGTCATTTGTTTTGTGTTATCGTGAACACATCGAGTACATCTGTAAGGTAACTTTATGTTTGACAAAATTAATATCCGCGGAATTATGTAAATGTGAATATAATTTATAATATCGAAAAGAGATTCTGGCTCTATATGACGAGAAATCAAATATATCTCTGCAGTCACAACAAAAAGCAGTATTTAGTCGTCTGATAACGGGGTAGTTTTCTTTGGCTCCGCTGTATAACCAGATACAAGAATCGTCTAACAGGCTGAACTACGGAATAGGAACTTACTACTTAATTGTGTGATTTAAATGTGTATTTTATTTTTTAGGGTTCCGGCTGCTGTTGACATAGAACCTAAACGGCCCAGGCGAGGGGCATCACAAGTCAGCTACAAGGAACCCAGTTTACACACGTAAGTTATGACTCTCATTTATGTTTTGTTTTTTTGTTATATTTAAGGCGAGACGATATGTTACCCTAAAAAGATCAATCAGTGTTTTTACATTCTTTGTTAAAGGACTAGTTCTACGTCATGTTTATTTTAATCTCATGATTAATCATCAAATACCAACTTAATACTTTTGATATTAAAATTCCACGAGACTAAAACATCTATACGTTCCTCTTCTCCAGAAAAATGCGTCGTGATCCGACATCAAAGGAAGTATCCAAGGAAGGTGAACATGACATCAAGCGGCGGAAAAGTGAGTAGCGATTCATTAATGGTACAATGAAGTTTAGATTACAACATTTTAGCAACGGAATCCATTCCAATTCGTACTTGTTCGAGTTCAACTTACTTGAATGAATATTGTTCCTGTCCTGTAGGCTATCATTTGTCGTTTTCATATACCACAAATTTTTTTCTCTTCTCTATATAAAGATTCTGTTTAGAAATTAAAATAAAAATAGAAAAATAATATAGGTTATGGTGAGATAATAGTCTTAAATTCACAGCACGATCTTAAAAATGTATTACTGTATTGCCCTTGGAAAATACCTTTTAAGTTTGAACTAGGACTGTATCTGACTATTTATTTTCAATATCTTCAATATTTCACCGTCGTTGAATATATTCCTATCTTTCCTCTTTCAGGTGAAAAACGAAGCCGGAGCGTTTTGACGACGATCACTAACACCCACGACAATCAATAATTTACTGCGCCTCAGATCTCAAATGTATAATACGCACGCAAAATACATCCCAAAAATCATTTGGGATAAAAATGTATTATTTTTTCTCAGAATGTTCTGCATTTATATTTATTTTTGCACAATACATTTTTTAATGCATGTCTTCTCAATGCCATATAGATAGTTAATGCTAAGTTCCGTCGTGTACTTTCTGGATAAGTCACATAGGTATGACATGTTAAGGAGTATTTTTTAAAACTATCATGGGTGTCCTACTCATCTTATGTGTATAGTGGACAAAAAACTGTGACGTCCAAATGTGTTACTTGTATATTGTGTTAGATGATTGTCTTGTACATGTATGATTTCGTGTCTAGATTCCTGTAGAATACATGGCTTTGTAGATAACCAGTGTTCCTTGTTCTTTACTGATCTAGTAAAACTACATGGTTAAGTATGAAATGTTTTTTTGAGACGGTAAATAACATTAGCAAAGTTGCCACCGGCAAATCATTGAACAGATATGCTATTTTTCGTATTTTTGCTAGTTCAGTAGATTTGAACCGTCTCTGTAGCAGTCACCAATTCTTTTGGTGAATCAAATTATTACTGTTGTTTCCGAGCCATTTAAACCATAAATGTATTGTTTATTTTTCTACCGATTTAGTTTCGAAATAGAATATCCAGAGATGCCATTTTCCCTACTTTTGTAGGATTTCCTACTTTTTGGTGATTTTGAATTGCACTACCGATTTTTCCTACATCACTTTAATATCTGTTTTAGAGTACTTATGTGTTAAATTCAAGCTAATCAAACACAAATCTAATGTCAGCTCTCTATTCCTAAAGGTTATTTCCCTCCTAGTTGCTTCTAGAAAAATAAGTAGGAATAGTGTTTCCTACTTTTTCATCAGTCGGAAGTGGCATCTCTGATATCCTAAATCGTCCTTTGTACTTTTCAAGATTTTTCATCTCTGAGTAATCTGTTTGAATATCTATATTATTGACATGTACATGGTTTTAAAGCGACCACGGGGTGGCCGATAATGTAAACTCGTCTTTCAAATTTGCAGTTTTTCCGCAGTTTTTTAATTTTTCTCTGAAATAAGGAACAGCATTTTCTACTCAAGAAGGAGACTTACTTTTTTTTTGACATTCTTTATTAATGCAGTACTATGTACATGGTTTCAATATAACAAAACTTTGTTATTTTTAAACAATATTTTACAATACCAGAGATAAATACTAGTGTTCGTGCTGGCGTCGAGTAATGTAGAACTCGTGACAACAGACAATATGCAAAAAGCTTCCATGCTTGAAAATCGTACAAAATTACCAGGGACTCGAGAAATAATGGAAACTATGATCATGCACATTATATAAGAAGTGGCTCAAAAATGAATACACAACAGTTTGTAACATGATGTATTATATACATACTTTACACAATGATACGGATGAAATGGAAAACGTGCGAAACCTTGGTCCTCATTCGTCTTACAAATAGCAAAGCCGTTATAAAGGGTACCTTCAATGTCTAAAATATTATTGATGCCCTCATATCAAACATTTTTGCTCTCAATATGTCAATCTGATAGTTATCTTTCGCCTTACCTACCCAACAAACCACACCGGATTGCAATTCTAAATGCACATCAACATCGTTCCATTTACAATAGATACTCGCAGAACCTTAAGCACAGAGAAATCGGGCAGTTATTTTGTGTGCGAATATTACATTTTATAAGAATTTAAAGTGGAAGGATATTGAGAGTGCCAACACGTCCATAATCATATACATCCGAATTACCAAGGAGAAGGATAGGATTTTCAAAAATTCAGACCCTATACTTTTGTTGCACGCTATCCCTATAGTATAAATGAATGGGAGAAGCCTTCAACTCCTAAATGAGGAATATTCTCTGATCGGTCTTAATGTTTCTGTATTTTCTTAATTGAAAGGTCTCAGATTGATTCCGGAAAAGCCAGGGGCACCCTAAGTTAATGACATTGAGAAATGGCCAAACTGGAACGTTGCTTAAATAAGTTGTCCCAAATAAGTTGACGGTGGGAAGATACAGGACATACTTTACTATATCCAAATGGTTCTTTACGATGCAGCCTGAAAAGACAAAAGTAAATAGAGATCAATATACAATCAGTGCAACCAAAGGCCAACATACAAAATAAACTAATGTAACCAATTTTTCATATCTAATTGAATAACCTGATGAACAGTTCCAAAATTTCCACTCGAGATTTGTTCGGGAAAAATTGTTAAATCATTTGACATAAAACATACAATTTCAGACTGGTACCCGATTCAGCCCACTTTTATTATTTGTTTAACAAGTCATAGTAATTACCTGTTGCGTGCCGTAAGAAATGTAGTCTGGCCGAGTGGCTGCTTTGTATTCATCCATGAGCTGCTGTAACACTTCGCGCGAGTCGTCAAACTCATCGAGGTTGTCCTTAAACATGGTCTCCTTACGGAACTGCTCCAGGAAAGCCTCCCGCTTCCGCAGTTTGTCGTACTGCCGGATCGTCCGGTCAAACAACTGAAAGATAGGCATAAAGGAGTTAGAAGTTGAGTTTTGTAACAGTTGTAAAATATACAATCAGAAGAGTGTCTAACGGGTGACAGATAGCGAAATCGGGTTAGATCCCTATTGATCCCAAATATTATCAGATATCTGATAATATTTGGGATCAATAGGTCTTTTTCTTTCTATAAGTTACAGAAAGAAAAAGACCTCGTCTTTTGACAACAAATGAACAGATTGCTCCTAAGAAAAATCGTTTTACTGGTTGACAAAAGGTTTTATTGGAAGTGTGGACCCCCTTCCAAATTGCAAGTCAAGAACCCACAAGTCAGTGTGATGGTGAGGTTTTGAAAACACCTACTTATCGATACGAGACTACTGTAGTATGTTACACTTACTGATGAGATATTGGTGTGCTTGTGATAAGAACCACGTACAGATGAGATTCTACGATAGTTATGATTACACTTTCTGATGAGATACAAATGTAACTATTGTAACACTTAACGATGAGATACTACGTAGCTATGGTTACTCTCACGGATGAGATACTGCCATAGGCATGGCAACACTTAGCGATGAGATACTGCTGTAGTTATGGTTACACTTACCGATGAGATACTGGTGTGGTTGGCCAGCATGAGGCCTGAGACGCGGTGTGCAGACTGGATATAGGGGGATTTACGGGACAGCGCCACCTGGATGGACGCCGGGCCCCATGGGATGAACTGGGCCAGCTTACGCTCCCGGATCCGCTGTAAGCTCTTGTGTACCTGATGGGGCAATGTGACATGTTTGAGAGATTAATAGCTGGGAAATTGTTACATTTAGATTCAGATTTAGTCACATTTAGGTTTAAATTACCAATAGTGTTAAATTCAGATAAGCAATTAAGAGTGCATGAAGTTTGAAAAATATCCCATTTTAATTCAACATTCTCTCTTTTGACAGCCAATTTGAAATACGAGGACTTTTTTTTAAAATTTACCCGAATTTTATACCGTCACGATTCAATGAATATGAATTCACATGCATCTACCAAAAGCTTAACGATTTAAACAATAAGAAAATATTCCTTTAGACTACAAAACTGCACGTTGGGATGAAAAAGAAATCATCGAAGAGAGAACTGGTCAAAAATAGCGCCCATTGATATTTTTCTGTCATTGTGGAATTTGCACTGATAAGCAATTTATAACACACTGTTATGGTATAGGCTCTTAAAGATTTATTGTATACCTGTGTAGGGTCGACCTCGCCCTGGATGATGTTGAGAATAGAGATGTAGCAGTGGTTGGCCTGTCGGTGGACAGGGGTCGACACCATCATGTTCTTGGGCTGGAGCAGACGCCGCATCACGTCCAGCACCGTCGTCTTACGGACACTGGCCACCTGGTGGAGGAATAGGGGAAAATGGTAAACACCATATTCAAAATGATGTCTGGTTTTTTTTTATCCTAAATTATATTCTGAAGTACTATATTTGGGGACTCTGATGAAGCCTGTAAAATGATTTCAACGGATTGTTAAATCTATTTCACTTGTTGAGTTGGTTTTGGATAGTCAACTGGCTCGCTTCTGATTACATTTGGGGAGGTATAACTGACCCGTCAGGAAAACATGCTGCCTGACGAGAGGCTAAGTTTGAACAATTTTCTATGGAATATACTTGTAGGAATAAACTACATTTTATATTGTCAACAGACTGCTTCTAGAAAGCCAGTCATCAAGATTAATCATTATAATTCTGATCTTTACATAAGGAATTGAATTTGTCAAAACAGTTATAACCATCTGTAGAGAGAAACAGTTGTTTTTGAGCACACTATCTCAATATCATATCCCCGAAGATTAAGGGTTGTGCAAACTCTAGGGTTTACTTCCCTACTTACATCATAATTATCCTCCATTTACAACACAGAAATTACAGGGCACCTACCTGTGAGTCTGTAGTAAGAGGAGTGTATCCTGTCATCAGGAAGTGGAGTCGCGGAGTGGGGATGAGCGAGGCGATCAGACTGATCAGGTCATTGTTCATGTAACCGGGGTACCGCAGGGTGGTCGTACTCACTGACATCACTGTCGACACCTACAATAAATTTGGTTTTTAAACTATATGCATATACGTATATATATGTAACCCCCTTTGGTATAAAAGAACTATTTTTCCACGCAAGAGACCGTAAAGTCTGATATACTGAATGTGATTTCAACATGATTCTGTACATACAATTTTCAGTTATCTTAATAAGGCTGCACCTTTCTCAGCTACGAAAACTATAATTCTTTCAGGGTACCAACCGAAACTCCATTTTCAAATTCCCTGTGTTTTCCCTGAGATTTCCCTGTCCCGCGGCAATTTTTCCCTGTGTCATATCCAGCAAGTTGTTCAAAATTAAAAGCCTCTGTGTGCAGAAAAAATTTGGACAACCCAACAATAAAAAGTTGAATCCCTAATATCTTGAGAATCAGAAATTTCAAAACCTGGCCAGATGAAATTCCCTGTGTTTTCCCTGTGTTTTGGCAAAATTTCCAAATTCCCTGTGTTTTCCCTGTCAGGGAATTTTTTTGGCCATTTTCCCTGTTTTCCCTGTTTTCCCTGTGTGGTTGGTACCCTGTTCTTTACTCACCAGCTGATTGATTTGAGCAAAAGTCGGGTTTTCAATGTGGAGTCGATCTGCTGCGATACGATGAAGTGCAGTATTATCAAGGACGACCTGAAAACGAGCGTATATAGAAAAAATGTTATACATTTCTTTCTTGATTTGTCATTTAACTTTCTTTCTTAGAGAACAGTCTATTTCCTGTCAAAAAAGGTTTTCCTCATTACTTTTTTTTCTTAAGCCTAAGGAACTAGAAAACTATAAAAAAGTGTAATATTCTATGCATGAGATGAACTTCTAAACAAATTCTCTCTTCAATGTGCATACATGAACAATGGTATTAAACATTCATGTAAAATAAATATTGTACTCACCACACAGTCAGCATTCTGTGTGAGTCTTTTAAGGGTTAGGAGCGAGTTGTACGGCTGGACGACTACGTCAGAGATCTCCTCCTGGTTGGGGAAGACGGAGTACGTCTGAATCAGTTTCTTCGGGAAGCGGTCATTGAGCTTCTCCAGCATATAAGACCCCATACCGGAGCCCGTGCCACCAGCGATGGAGTGACAGAGTACGAAGCCCTCCAGACTGTCGCTACCATCCGCCTCACGGTCAATGATGTCGAATACCTCCTCATACAGTTGCTCTCCCTAGTGAACAAGAAAGGCAGCATGTTAATTTAAATTCACAATATAATTTTGGTGTAGCTATAAGTGAAGGATAAGTAGTTTCATGATTGTAAACCATATGACTACCTTCGGGAAAATATGTACTATGATTAGAGCTTCAAATCCAGACAAAATGCTAGTGTGTCAGATAACTTCGAGCTTATATCTGTGGATGGTTCAGCTTGTGTGGTATGAATTATGAATAATCAAAATAAAACAATTTTCCTCAAAAACTGGTAGGAAAGAAAAGACGGTAAAATTGTTAAATACGTCTACACTTACTAATACTCTCTCTATTTATTAGAGAAGTGTAAGAAATGATTATCAGCCTCACATCATTTTCAACGTTAGAAAAATGAAGCCATGCCATTATGCTTCAGGTTGATAGCTAGTACTCACGCTGTGGTAGCCGCTGGCCCAGTTGTTACCAGCCCCACCGCCGTCCTTGGAGAGATAGATGTTCTCTGGGTTGTACAGGTTGGCGTAGGGTGAGTTCATGATGGAGTTGATCACCCGAGGTTCGAGGTCGAGCAGTACTGCACGCGGGATGTAGTGCTCGTCATCAGCCTGGAGAATAAGGGAAACAGTATTTACTACAACTTTTACTTTTCAATAATAACTCGTTTGTATTACTAAAAGGAATTTCTATTTAATATCTGAAAAAGTAATATGCTCGGTGATGGCTACACGGTGCTACTAAGGCATACATATTGATACTAAATAACCATTTTTAAATATCAAAAGTAACTTTAAAGGACATAGGTGACACTGGGTGTATTTAAGATTCTGACTGTAAACTATCTATTTTTAATTAAATCCTAACCACTGTGAACCCTCGGATTAGGAATTAAGATTAATTTAGTGCATCTGAATGACTGTTTTTATCAATCTTCTTTAACATTTAATTAATGGTAACATTGAAATTCTTTACCTGGTAGAAGAAGACATCCTTTCGATCGGTCCCTTCTGTGGCAAAGTCCTCAAGGATGCCCTCTGTTTTTTTCAAAGAAATTTACAAGAGTATGAAGAATAATCTAGACACGGTTGCAGGACTACTTTATTTCAGGATCATCATCATTCATTTCTAAAGACTGACAGTCAAATTACCTATTATACACCTAGATAAATTTCTGGTGTTTCTTCTTATGTAGTATAATGGGTAATTTCTTAGAAATTCTATCAGACAAATCATTCGTTCCAATTGACCGTGATTCAGTGTCCATGTATAACGTTTTCCAAAATTTCTTAACGACCCATTTTGGTTTACTTTTCAACAGTGACTACGCAGAGGTCAGGTCTTACCTGGGCTGATTCCATGTTCTGCGCAGAGTTGTTTCCAGAACTCCATGCCAACTAAAAATAAAATGCAATTTGATTAATGAACGTCTACAGTGTTAATGCTTCCAATCTAAGGACGGTTAACTTAAGGATAATTTTTACAGGGTAGATTTTTCCAAGTTAATTGGGGTAAAAGTCCTTATCCCCAACAAGCTATTTAATTCATGGATGGAATGATGTGGAGTATTACCTTTTTTTGTTGAAAAAAAATTCTTAATAATTTTTTTTTATTATTTCCATGACAATGATTATTCAACATTAGTCCTTAAACGAATCTAGGCTTATTCTGATTACCCAATTTCACCTTGGAAAATAAGTACAGCAATGATGAGAAAAATGTTCAGGCTACCAACTTTAATTCATTAATTCTCAAAGAATTCCTAATACGTGCTCATATTCATAAGATTTGTCTGGCCTCTCAGATGAAAACACAATATGAAACTGTTTTCAACAAAAAGTCAAAATATACCCAAATTATGAGCTTACACAGTTACAGATTCAGATCGAGCTAAGTATATTACATAAAAATTTTAAAATGCTCACAAAATATTGAGGAATGTATCATCAGTCAGATTCAGTGTCTAGTTTAATATGCTTGTTTGTTTGTTTGTTGGGGTAGTTTAACGTCCAGCCAACCCTTATGGGTTCTTTCCAGACTGCACAAGGTAATACTTTTCAGCTTATTTTACGCCACAAGGGCGGTGACCAAATATATGATATTGTTTAGGAGAAACCCGCCACCGGGTGCAATACCCTACTCGTTGCGAAAAGTGGCAAGGGGTCTTTAGTGTGCAATGTCCCATAGAAAGGACACCACACATCTCTATCTGCATTGGTTCAAGAGCTACAGCCAGTTATACATGGTACTCTGGTTTTGCCATGTCAAAATGACGTGTATTTAGAAGGCTCACTGTGCAGCTCGAGGGCAAATTACAAAGCAAAACTATATGTCATTTTGAAGGGGAAAAAATGTAGATAAATATTCATGCAGGTTCATCAAATATTATCTTGAGCGTATGTCTTCATTTTATAAGTGAAAAACTCAGTCACAGCTTTTACCTCAAAAACAGGGGACACTTTTTGATGGGAAAACTGGTGGAATGTAATATACCTATCACAGCTAATCATGTTTTTTGAATTGAGTCTTACGATTATGTTTCGATCTGTAGTAATCATCAAACTGATTTAGTGACAAAGACAATGTAATAATGTCGTGTGAAAACTGAAAGGCTGATTGGCATTGCCAGGCAATGACTTGAATGAGGCATGATCAGTTGACAGCTGTCAAACTCAGGCTTCTCATATTATCGCTCAATAACAAATCCACGATATCTAACAAAGTGGCACTTACTTTGGTTTCCACATTGCCCCATTTGGAGCGTTATGATTTCACGCGGCATCTTGGTGCTTGATTTGACTTCTAACGTTGAATATTGATGACCAAAATCCTCTGATTCCAAGGTTTTTCTCCACTCGACACTGACTCACTGTCCGGTGGCTGGAGCCTGGACTTGTCCGGACGGAACGGCCGACTCAACTATCCCGATTTTAGCGCCAAAACATCAACGGCAAGCCACTGAGGCTAGTCTTCTAAGTCGCATTAACTTCAAGGAATTATTTGCTCTATAAATATCCAAAAGCAAGGAGTATTCACGCAAATATGCGTGAAAATTCAGTTCGCCAATCTTGTTCTGTCTTCTTTCAGATTGTGCGCGAATATTTCAGTTGTGCTGTGACGCTGAACGGGAAAGAGGGATCTTTTGTAATTCAATTTCAGAAAGAAAAGAAAAAATGTTTCCCTTGCTTACATTATGTTTCTTCCGATATTTATCAATCGAAAATAATAGAAAATTATTTAAATTAATTATCATATTTTAAAACTTTAATTTAGATGAAGATTTAATTTGCAAAGTGATTATCAATGCAGAGTGGTTTCTGAATAATTTCGGCAATCCCACCCTGTTGACCTACGTAGTTAAAACCCGCGTGACGTCACAGCCAAAACAAGGAGGCGCAAAGTGACAGGTCTCCCAACAAGTGAAATGAGGAATGTAGCAATGAGACGCAAGAAAACACGAAAAACAGCTTCTGATGAAGTGTCAGTTGCTGAGGAGGAAGCAGCAGAATATCTCAAACATGTGGAGAATCGATTTCGGACCCTTTTGAGCCCTGTAGAGGCATATATCATGGGAATACAGAGCACGTTGGTGTGGGAAATCCCTTCGTTCTCGGGCTGTGTATTCATCGCTGTCAACATTGTGTTTTGGTGAGTAGATTTTCTGACTGATTTCTCATATTTCTTCATCCCATCTGGACATATTATGAGCTCCAGTGAATTATGGATATTTTATTTCATTTTTAATCATAGATTCTGCCAATATTATAGATCTGATCTTTGATAATTGTTGAATCTGGAGCGCAGTTCCATTTGTCAACACTGAGTGAGTGATCAAGTGAGTGCTACTGATCAATGGCAGTGACTGATGGCAAAGAACCAAAACACTCACGCGCTTTGAAAACAGTTCGCAGTTTCGACTAGCCACTTTGAATAACATATCAAATATTTACCTATTGATCCACTCTACAGTATTCAGATAAAAATACATACAATTTATCTTATAGCAGAAATAATATCTAGAGATTCTTGAGCAGTTCTTAAAACAGACCTGTGCCAACATATCAACATGATAGCTTTTGAAGTTCAGACTAACAGAAAGGAGATGGCAATATGGGTTAGTTTATTTGACATGTGCAATTGGTCTATGTTGATTTACTCATGCAGTAAACTCGTCCGTACAGTTGTAGGTCATGTCCATTCCCCTTCTCTCTCTGCAGGCTGGCAACCCGTATGCGATTCTTCCACCTCCTTGGCCTGACTGGACTCACAGTGGTGTTTGTTGACATTTGGATCCATAAAATATGGCCCGAGATCCGAGGTGAGAGAATGCCCTTTGTTTCATCTAGCATGTAGATCCAGCTTTTCTCTCTGAGATAATGTCTTTTCTCTTTAAGTTTTTCACTATGATAATTGATATCCAGTGATTCAGTCATTTATTTTGGCAACGTCCATTATATTTTCTTCAACAATTATAGAGGCTCCAGGAAAATAAAATCAGTCATCAGGTCATCAATGACAAAGATTTATACATAAGCCAAAAGAGGGGCTTATTAAAGACCCAGTGTCTATATTTCTCTGAAAATTTCCACCCTATTTGTTTTTAAGATAGAAGAAAAAGTCGTTTTCCCGTTGTTCATCGGACAGTAAAGAGTGGCACATCTGCTGGATATTTGTGTAGATATATACTTTTATGAAAATATACAGTTAAATTTATATTTAGACTTATTGCTTTGCAACCTATTGAAAAATATGCATATGTTCAGATCAATATTATACCATTGGTGCACATATTAGCCTTTTTAATGTTACGTGTCTGAACAGCACAATGATTATTATCAATGATATTGAAACCAAAACCTGTTTGATCAAAACATTTAGTCAGATCATCCACCAAGCATCGTTTGTCCCTCATTATAATCAATGGTTTTTACACCCGGTTTACCTAGTGTATACATGCGGATACATTGTCAATGGTATATTTACTATAAAATAGCATCCAGTTTCAAAGAACAGGTCAACCTTAACGGTCTATAAATAGAATAAAAGAAATGCTTAAGGCCGCGTTTCATAACAATGAAAAGGAGCTATTCTATTTCGGTTGATTAACCATCCATTGAATGTTTACATATTCAAGAGCACTTTGGTAGCTTTGATAGATGACCTTATATATATAATTAGGGGATCGAGGTCCTTACACTTTAGCTGATATTCCCTGGAGAATATTACATATAGATTGTGGATCAATGGAGCCTAGAACTGCGCACCCATTAAACGTAGACTTGATCCAATCCCCAAATATGAATTTAATTTTTTCATAACTTCAAATGTTTACTTGCCACACATGCACTTACTCACAAAAAAAAGTAAATATCCAGCAAGGTCATTGGGTTAACAATAACACAGCAGTGGTTGTGTTGAGTCAATGTAGTGGAACACCCTGGATCTTGCACCCGTTTATGCAAGTTCGATATTATATAAAATAGCGTAAGGGGCTGATGTAAGTCTATGGTGGGCAAGATGAGGTGTGGCCAGGTGCTGGCAGTCCCCCAGCCCGATCACGTGCCTCACGTGCTATCTTTGGAGCCTACTCACGAGGTAAAATTCACCAGCCTCTTTCTTCCACCCCCTCAACCCTGACCCCTCTCCCCCACCACCACCACCACCACCACCCACCACCAGTCACACCACCACCATCTACGCACCACTAACCTCAACCGCTTTTACGCACCTTGCCAGAAAACCAAGAAAAAGTGGCTTCTTCAGGTATTGGAGCTGGTTCAAAGTAGATGTAATTAAGTCAGTTTTATCCCCGCGTCCTTGGCTCTTTTTCTCCGGAATCTTCATTGATGCTCCAGTTTGGCTCCCTGCCAAATTATACTGGGCTAAGAAGGTGACAAGAGAAAAGTACGAGTTACTAAAATAGGTAACAAGTCAACTGTAGTCCTTATCTCACCAAACCAGTCAGGGGACATTCCCCCCCCCCCCCCCCCCCCAAAAAAAAAAAAAAAAGAAGGTAGGTATGTAGGTTTGGTTGTTTTTTGTGTTTTTTTTAATTTTTTTCTTTTTTTTAACATCTTTCATAGAATTCAATTAGACTTGTTATCATCTAAATTAAGGTTGCTGGCATAATAATTGTTATTTTCAGTCCAGAAAGTAATTTTGATGGAATTCTATTTAAATTTTGAAAAATATTCCTCCATAAAAAGTTGGGTAGGGCCAAAATATTAGGGTCGGTCGGGATACCAGTACACAACTATCGTTTTTGTGCCCTCGTGAAACTGAGAGACTAGCTGTAATTTAATTTGGTATTCCATAGTCATTCGTGTGCGTGGTGCAATCCCTCATCTCCTTCTCATTAAAGTTTCAGTAACAACACGGCTTCTATTTGAGACTTGGAAACAATGTTTTAGTGCAGCCAGTCATACAATGCTAAATAATTCATTTGGCAACTGACACAGTTTTTCTGTACTGTATAACGTTGATCATCTTAATACAGCGAATGGTTCTTTTGTTGTCGAGTAAATCCCCATTTGCGTTCCATTGTCACATATTAAACAGATATAGTTATGATATTAAAATAACAAAAGAAAATTTCAAACTGTGTTAAAAAGTAGGAATTTCCCAGAATCCTTTATTCTATTCAAAGTGAAGCTCACAATGATGAATTATGTGATTTTTTTTTTCACCAATCTTATACATCAGTTCTTCCTTGGTTTCCTAGGAATGCATGATATGATATGATATAGTGGTATACATGAGTCAATTCGATTATACCTCATGAGCATAATAGTTCAAACCATACATCATTTTGCGAGCTGCTAGTACATCTGCCATCTACTATATAAATACGTAATATAAGTCCCATTGTACAACCTATGCGTACTTCACTTTTGAAAGTGCGCACTTATGATTCTGGCCCGCGTTATGAAAGGCCGAGCATATTTTCAAGTGCTACTCAGTTCATCTCCTTTGTTTTGCACACCTGCGCAACATACTTCGCTTATCACCACTTTCCTTGTATAAGGAGCTTATGCTGATAATGTCTGTTTGTATCCGGTATCAGACAAAGGCAATACAACTCGTTGTTGGCAAGAGATTTCAATTTTTTTGTTTCTACCTTGGCCTTTTTAATCACAAAAGCTGTTATAAAAGTATCATATTAAATATCCAGTTTGACATTTGCCGAGCAGAACACCTGTTATCAATACATTTATTGGAAAATAAATATTACTGGGCTAGGCCATTTTTTAAGTTTTATTCATTAAACACAAGAGTATTACACCATGAGAAGTCTATTATAAGAAAAAAAGTTTTAAATGATAGTTTTTTAACTTTATGTTCATATAATAGTTCAACATTACAAGTTGAAAAAACATGATGATGAATAACAAAATGACACAGCCACTGAAGATATTATACCTTCTCATTCATCTAGAACAATACAGACGAGGTTTCTCTTCTCAAATGACAATCTTATAACAATGAAAGAATAACAATCCATGATTATATCCTACTTTACATACACATATATTACAATTTAAAAAAAAACTGCAATATCAAAGGTAACACAGGAGGACCTGTTTGGACCTCCCAAATGACATGTATGCTAGGTGTGCACGTTGTGAATGAGGAACAATGCCCATTGTGAAGTCCCCTACTAACCACTACGGCATGGATCACCACTGTGTCAGTGACCTCAGCCGTAAATAAAGCCAGGTCACCGACTGTGTGTATTTATAAATACGTGTGTAGGGAAGGAGTAGCTGGGTTTTAGTACTGTTTACTGCTTTTCTTAACTACACATTATCTCATTGAAGGGAAATTATTTAAGTATATTTTATTTAATCCCCCCTCGAAATGATGTTTGGGCTTATGAATCACTTACCCCATCACTGTTTAATTAACATTTTATTTTAGTTGCATTAATGCTTAACCTGTTGGTCGACAACCTGCTTGTTCCACCTTATTCATATTCACTTGTTAGGTCACAATGTAGATCGTTCAGTGTTCAGTTCACACAAACGCATTCGTGAGATTATTAGAGCTAATCAAGTGCAACAGCCGGAGCCACTTGTATAATAATGGATTATTGAGTTCGTAATATTTTCACCATTATAACCTAAGTTAAGTTTCGTTCTTTTGATATTTTTTTTCTAATCAAGATTGTATTCAGCGAGTGAATAAGCAGCTAACTAGACTCAATTTTACCCAATCAAAATATACCACATTTTCAATTTTACAATCTTAATGAGAGGCTCTATGATAATGCTATTAAGTACGTGGCTGGATGATTATGTCATACATTCTAAGTGCCCAGTTAAGCTGCCGTTGAACAAGTAGAAGGTCAAGTTGCATAGCAGTAATATGAGGTAATATTAGGGTCTTAAGGCAGCCACCGCGGCCTGGAGCTAGTGATCCGGTGTACACACCTGAATACTGTTACTAAGGTGTATTAAAAGAGCCCCCAGTGGACCCTCTACCTTTACACAATTACAGTAGTAGTAGTAGTAGATCTTTTATTGACAGTCAAAAAGTCAAGTTTGACTTATATGTCATTTTACATACAGTAAAAACACTGAAACTCGAGCTGCAACCTAAATAAGGAATACTTGCGAAGTAGAACGACCAAAGTACTTTGCACTCCAGTATGGCGTGTATTACAGTGTAATAACTACTAGCAATTTATAGTTTCATGGTAGTATTACACTGTAATACCTCCTTGTAGTTGGTAGTTTTCTTGTATAGTATTAAGGGGTGGCCTCCGTTGACCTTTGGACTTGTGGTTGGTAAAAAGTGCAGGTCTGAGGTAACAGGCCGATTAGTAATGAATGGAGTAAGCTGGTCGTCCTAGTGTTGTATTCTGTGCGGAAATGATGAGATTAAATAAGGTTTCTTTAGTTTGGATTCTTTTGAAATAAGATTTGAGTAATTCTATTAAATTAGACTATCCTAAATCATGATGCATTCTGGGAAATATGTCGACAAAACACAAAGCTTTACTATAGAAATTTTCATTCATCGTCGCATAATTTGTAGTGGAACATCATAGAAAACTACCATTGACTATCTTTATTTTGTATCAGAATAGGTTTACTATTTTTTAAGTTGGTTTTGAAAATCCATTCATTATCAATAGATATATAGCAATTGTTTTGTGCATTTCCTATAGATTTCCCAATGTTTTTGTCGGCATAATTGGACCAAATTAACCTGCACGTGCCTAAAATACTGAATAACAGCTATCCGTGGTAGGGAGAATCTGAAAGATATTACTGGTAATTGTGATCATATAATTACGTTTATGAAATGTACAGCAGCCTTACTTGTTAAAAAATGAAGATGTACTAAGGAAAATGAAATGGATCATTACTGTTAATTGGATTATGAGGTCGATATGGAGGACTGTAAAATCAAAGAATATCTTTGGTTCTACCAATTATTGGGAATGTACCCTAATTATATAAATTGATAACACGTATCCAAATGCAATGATATTATGATATTTGTGTGAGTCTAGAGTAGGACCATCAATAACCGCCCCTCAATGTTGCTGTGGAAACACAGACTGAGCTGATGTGTAAATGTATCTGAATGAACCTTTCATAAAGTGGGCGGAGGTGTGAGGGGTTGCCATAGGGATGTAGATACGTTACAATGATAGGTTCAGAGTTCATGACCACTCGTTTTTATATCGCGGAAATAGTGTATTTATACAAGTGACCTGTCTCTATATAAAGGGATGCTGGTATTGGCAAACAGAATTATTGCTCACGAGCCAACACTTATTTGTATGGTATAACAAAATTACTACGTATTATTGGGAGTTTCTGTGAAATTACTTCCACAGAGCAAGGTCTCATTCTGATATATTTTGTTCGTATTTATCCGTATTTTCGACTCTTCCTTCATTCAGTAAAAAGAATCCGGATCTATTTATTCGTCACTGTGGGAGCAGTGACCTAACACATACCAACCATACTTATGTCTAGGCACTCATTCACAAAGCTGTTTTTTGTTCTCTTTGTTTTTTCTTTTTCTAATATATCATACGTACAATCTGTTTTTATCGTGACAGGCATTAGCACACGTATAGTTTTACACTTGTTTTTCACACCAAATAAATCTATGTCTCCCCTATCTCTGACCCCATTGTCCTTGAATAATGTACTTGATGTCCGTTTTATGTTAGTTTTGCATGGAGCGAAATGGTGGTATACAGTACATGTATTTTATATCCATGATATTTTGATGGTGGGGGGGGGGGGGGCATATGACGTACATTACGCCGAAGTTGACCTGACGCTTCGAATGACAATACAATGAATAGTGGCTCACAAAGTTGAAACTAATGAAAATCAAAATGAAAGTTACAATGTAGAAGGTTGCCAATATTTTACTTATAAAACTCAAAAAGATATTTATTCATTTCAGTGCCACCGTCACCAAGTGAAGACAGTGAGGAGTAAGTATGAATTTTGTTCAATATATAAAATATTATTTTCAATATGCCTAGAGTATAATGAGGGTGTTCCAGCAGGTCCAAAAGCTGCAGGAAGCGATCAAACGAAAACCAATCATTAGACA
Source organism: Lepidonotus clava (assembly GCA_936440205.1). Taxonomy (NCBI): domain Eukaryota; kingdom Metazoa; phylum Annelida; class Polychaeta; order Phyllodocida; family Polynoidae; genus Lepidonotus; species Lepidonotus clava. The sequence goes on from OW387147.1 coordinate 21,491,838, forward strand.
TTGATTTCCTTTACTGCATCCGCCGATGGGAATTGAATTTTTGCAGCCAGAGCGTGATGTGTGTGGAAATAACTCGTGTAACATATTTGCTTGGCTGAACGGTGTTTTTAAAGGTATAAAACATAATCAGGACGTGTTTGGGAAGGGAAGTAGGTGTGTTGTTTTCTTTTTATTGTGCTATTGGTTGCGCTATTTTACTGTGGCAGTGGCCTAGAGCAATATGTAGAGGCTATTTCCAGGGGTCGGCATTTAGTCTTTTCAAATCTTCCACCGAGATACTGAACGATGAGATTATTAAACATACATAGAAACCTTTTATAGAAACATTTATACTATACTGTTTACGTATTGTAATTACTGTGTATTGACCACCCTCCATATGGGAAAATGCACATAAAATAATCTTATATGATATTATGTTCTTGCTCCCGACCGGGATTTTCTCATGGGGATGATCACACTACCATGAAGTAGGGAGAAAAAAACCTACTCCTTTTACATGTGCTGTCATTTTGCTTACACTGTGGAGAGTTTACGAACGATAACTGACCATGTTATGAGCTCCCTGTTTATCAGTAGATGAAGTGCGTAGACGTAATCGTTAAACCATCGAGGAAGCTGTACTAGATAAGTCAGGCTTTAATCTAGGGTGTGGATAGATCCTGCTGAAATATAGAACATCTAGGTCTCTTTAGGACCAACTGACCTTGATATTTGCCAGGGTAGCCTCCTTGTGCATTAACGTAGAACCGTTTGTCATTCTAGATATAAAAATACATACGGGCATATTGTTTAGCAGTTTGCCGCGAAATAATCAAGTAATTTCTCAAACATTATGAAATGGAACGGGTTTTGCATACATCGATCAGCGAGAGTGTATGAATGGAAAAAATGTATTTGAAATGAACAGGTTAGAATATAACTTAGATATTATTCTGACATTGTTTTGGCAGTAGCAAGTGTTCAGTATTCGATCTGACTACTATCCTCCTACATTACCAGCACTAGTGCAAAACCGGTCTGGCTAGTTTTATTTTCGTTTTTTCTTCTTTTTTTGTCCATCAGCTGGCCGGACGGATTAGTGCCAATCTATACTGCACTTAAGTGCAAGCATTATTGGCTCTAGCAGCCTGGCTCTAGTGCAACACTTCCTTGGCTATTATAATGTTATGTTCACTATCAGCCAGTGGGATAGTTTACAAAAAAAGTTGAGGTCTATCCCATGCACCATTTGCCGCCCACTTATATCGTTTTTACTATAAAAGTGACAAATTACCTTCGGCGTAGCCTGATGCAAAAGGAAATAATGATCCCCTCCCTCTCGCCACCATGCAAAAATGTGCGAGGAAGCGCGTACTATTGTCAAGGCAAATTTGGATGTTATCCAGAGTCCATGTGATTTTGGTTCCTAAAGCCTTTGACATGCATTTGGCTATGTTCTTATAAAATCCCTTGATATAGACATACATTGATATTATAGCATCATTGATCTAAAATTTATATCTAAATTAATAACAGAAAATGCAACATTTTCAGAATAATAGTGATACAACATATAAAAACAGTCAAAGAATATAAAAGCTAATAGAGTTGATAGAGACGGATCGTTTTACTGCCTCCAGCTATAACCATTGGGGAAGTGCCCTGTTCTGTTTACTTTTTTTCATTGTTTTGGTTCATAAATCATAAGCATCCTATCTTGAGATTATTTTACACTTTTTCCAAACAAAAATGGCACTGTAAACAGGTTTTAAGTGTAAAGGCCCATCTGTTGTCAAACTAGTTTATTGACAACCTGTGCCCCATAGATCACGGTCACTGCTTCTGGGTCACAGCCAGTAGCCACACACAAACCACTGAAAGCCAGTCCAGATAGGGAGTTGTTTTTGGATTGTTTGTTTTTTCTAGGTTTGTTGGATTTGTAATAGCAGTAATGGTGGTTCCTGATTCTTATGTGATAAAAAGGTTTTAGTATGAATTCTGGAACTGTTGTTTTATGTTTGCTTGGTTTTCTTTTCATAATTTTATAACATTTTCCTTCGCAGTTTTTCTGTCGTTTCTTGCATTTTATAAATTCCACCCTGTAGCTAGTGGGTAAAGCTTTAAGATTAAAGAACTTTCATCCAATAACGTAATAGGAGAGTGCGTATATAACTGAAGAGGAACATTTCTCTTCGGCGATACCAAGTGTTTATATACACTGACACACACACACACACACACACACACACACACACACACACACATATATATATATGTGTGTATATATATATATATATATATATATATATATATATATATATATAATATCAGTCCATATGAAAGCTCGCGTCAAAGACTGTTTTCTAAAAACAGCATTAAAGCTGACGTTGAGCATGGTATAGGGTCAAGAGAAGGATCTGTGTAACAGTTCCGACAGCGTGTCCTTGCAACTATTTGTTGAGTTACAGAGAATGAACCTAACCTAGATTTGTCACAGGAGCGGTTCTGGGTATTTTCTCACTCTACAAATCTTGTTTTTAAAAAAAGGAAAAAAAGTCTATATATAGTTGACATCTTTGCTTTTTTTCAACCATGAAACACACTTTCCTTTTAGCCCTCTTAATTCCTGGTCCCCTCCTTTCTTATGTGTTAAAAATACAAAGCTTGGTGCATACAATAACAGTAGTTTTTGGAAGTATTGGTTAGAAAAAGGGGAAAGGATTGGTCTGAATGTGGGGAGGGGGTTGAGAAAATCTATGTTTAGTTGAAATCTGTATGTTTGTTTCACTATCACTTTTAGATTTATATCCACCACGAGACACCAAAAAGTGAGAAAGGATTGGTCTGATTGTGGGGAGGGGTGTTGAGAATATCTATATTTGGTTGAAATATGTTTGTTTCACTATCACTTTTAGATTTATATCTACCATGAGACACCAAAAAGTGAGAAAGGATTGGTCTGAAAGTCGGGAGGGGGGTTTGAGAAAATCTATATTTAGTTGAAATCTGTGTGTTTGTTTCACTATCACTTTTAGATTTATATCCACCATGAGACACACCTTCCCTTTGGCCCTCTAATTCAAGGTCCCCACCTTTCTTTAGTACCTTTGACGAGTCCTTTAATGATGAAAAGTTGTTTCATAACTTCCTTTATTACTAATTCTCTGCTGTTGACCGGTGCTCTTGAATTTACCAATATTATCCTATCTTTCTTCATATTTAACAATGATTTCTGCCATAAGATAAGTGCTCTAATTATGACGATGTATTAGTATCCTATATTTCCATATAAACCAATACGTTGCCACTGATAAGTGCTCTAATATTAACCAGAAGTATTCTATTTTACCAAATGAACCAGTATTCCATTTGAGACCAGCAGAGACCACCATAATGACCCTACCTTCTCATATATTTGCAACAAATACCCCACCCAGGGTTCCCACGCAGGTCTTAAAAGGTCTTTAAAGGTCTTAAATTGATTTTCTCAAATTTAAGGCCTTAAAAAGGTCTTAAATTTGACAGTTTTGTAGCTAGAGGTCTTAAAAAGGTCTTAAATTGAATTTTTTGAGAGGTTATAATGAAGTTAGGTTAAAAAATTTCAATTTGATTTTCAAACAAATACACTAACTGCAAATTTAAATCATACAATCTATTCTGAAATTTTTCTTTGCACGCGTCGATAAGTCTTAATTTTCCCGACTTTTGGTCTTAAAATGGTCTTTAAAAGGTCTTAAATTGATTTTCAAAAATGCGTGGGAACCCTGCCCACCACTGACCACACCAAATCCTAGACCAACCCTTCCAACTTTTTCTGAGAAATACACCACCAGCAACCACTATTATTGCATGCACCAAGCTGACACTGTTGTAACATTAGATGTCCGCACTATATGTGTGGTGCTGCGACACGTCCCCTCTACCAGCATGTCCCTGTACACTTGTGGTGATGACCTCACACACATTGTTTGCCCAGCGGTCCAGCAGACTGTATCGCACACTATACATGCTGACCACACACTTGTCTACCTGGTGATACACCTGGTTCTATCAGCTGCCAGTCAGACATCGCAGGGCCGGGGTTTGATATTTGTATGTGTTTGGTCTATTTATTTCCATAAATTATATTATTTAATTTTATCACAATCTATATATGAGACAGAATTATTTGTTTATGTATTTTACCATAATTTATCTTAAGATATAATTATATTTGGGAAAGAAATCCTGGTTATGAACCTAATTTTCTGATCACTAACATGATTTTATGGGGAATTGCAGGCGCGCAGATTTTCTTGCTTGTATAATACCATAAGTGGGACCAGTGTTCTGATAATTTGATGCCTCTATTAAAGAGAGTTATGAGATCCCTGAAAGGTCTCCCAGACCCAATCCTTTGGATCCAGTGTAACAAGTTCACTAACCTTTAATTATTGATAATGGTAATTACTGCAATACCACAAGTCATTATAGCATTACGGAAGAGTTGAACTCTGTGTACTAGAACGCAAATTACTAGAGTGTGAAGATTATGGAAGGTGGCCAGACTGGCCTTTAGTGACTGAGTACAAAGAAAGGTCACGGGGTCAAGTCGGTTGGCCAGTAGTGACTTAAGGGCTTCTGCTAAATTTAATGTAATAATGCACAGAACTGAGCAAAGAATGTATATTCTCTGTGCTTTATGATAACGTTGATGAAATGGCATGATTGGGTTCGGTACTAATTATTCACAGGATAAGATTACAAAGAAAGGCATTGGTGTTCTGGGCCGCATAGTTTATTTTTAATCAGTTTACATTTTAACAGCTAAAACTTTTAGTAAAACGTTATATGATCTTTGGAATGATCAGCACAGACTCGTCATGAAACATATATGATTCCTTCTAAGATAGAAATTCTGCTAGGATAAAAAGGATAACAACATTAACGCATAGCACAGTTTATTCCTTATCCACTCTGTGTACTGACCCTCTACCTTTCCACCTGAACCCCTGCCGTGCAGCGGGCAGCTTAGGTTGCCGCCTGACCGGGTTTCTATTTTTACATGCTACTACCCCTTGATTGCCTTCTCTTGTGATCCTATTTTGGTTGGTCAGTGAAAATGGGCTTTGTTGGAGAAGTTACCATTCCTGGCAACAGGGGGCGTTCTGCCTTAAATGGGTTATTTCCAGAAAACCTTTTATATTAAGTCCTGAGCTATTTTCTTGCTCATCTTTACTCATAAGCGAAGCCTTCAAGGTATGGTCATACAGTTTTTTTTAAAAGCCGTTTAGAGGCTTTATTATAAGAATATTATGTTAATTCAGGTGAAAAGAAAGTAATATTGTCCAGCTATTTCAGTAATGACCGAAGAAATGTATGAGAGAGGTCCCTCTGAGATTGTTATATGAGGAGGTCAAAGACCTTTGCGGGCTGCTGATAGTATAATGCAGATTCCAGAAAAAATGAAAATTTAGCATGAGCGGCTTTACATAGAATTCGGATCTAAAGGTGCAATAACAACCAAATGGTCTGCATTTGGCAAGGTACATCCCACATATTATACAGGTAAATCTGTCACCGGTCATTCACCTACCCAGACAATGGCATATCCATTACGCTATATATTAGTAGCATATGAGTCTATTCTTAACCCAAAGTAGTCACGTGACGCCCCGCCGACCCTCCCGGCCTACCGCCACCAGGTGGCGCCCTAAACCTGCCCCCAACCTCACGGAGGTCACGTGGTTACACACTCAGATAACCAGCATACTCCTTAAGCCGCTTCACATTCCCCAAGTAATGATCGCTCCGAGCTTAGCCTTTTTTCGTTATGTAATTTAACTGTATCCCTACGCGCTGCCATTAACTAGGTCAAGCCTACATCCGGGCACTTGCGAAACCCCAGAATGCTAAGGGTGGAGCGATGATTACACGGGAATCAGAAGCGACGTGGAGTATGGATAACCAGGGGGTAGGCAGGCACTCTCCAAGCAAAAAAAGGTTGACCATTCTATATGTTTAACACTGAGGGGGACAGCGCAAAATATCTGCTTGGAGAGTGGGTTTTGCGGAAGCTAGCTCCTGGCAGGCGGTCAGAAAAGGTCATGACCTTTGTCTGTCTAGACGCCATGTTATATTGTTCCCTGACATGGGTGGGATTCACTGCATGTTCAGTGTAGGAGACCCTCTCCTAGCAGAGTTTTGGTCGGCTTTTTGTATGTCCCTGTTCAATATAAATGTCTCCTTCTCCAAGCAGACCCTGGGCCGTTTTGGGTTTTTTCCACTTTTTTGGTCCCTACCTAAACAGTGTTGCCTTTCATCAGACTATTTATTTAGTCTGAAATCTACAGCCTACTACTGAAGGATGACATCCATGGCTCTGGTTCAATTCTATGTTTTAATTGCTATCTACTGTAGCTATTCGTTTCATATATCAGATCACGTTGTAAATGATCATATTATAGTAGGGATATAGATATGACTTGTATGATGTATTTTGTCCAACCCTTGTCCAACCCACAGCCATACACAATGTGGACTAGGCTTAATAAGCCTATGTATTCAAGTTAAAGGAAGAGAAGCGTAGCTATTGCCAGAGATAATATGGCGAGATATGTTAACCTCTAGGAACAATTTATACTGTAATAAATATACATATTATTATTAGGAAATAGCTTAAATGGTGTGAATAAAATCTAATTGATGTATTAATGTCTCAGCAAGTGCTTACCAGAACCATGCCTAGGTCCCCCCCCCCCCCCCCACACACACAATATGCAATAATGCTTACAGAACTGTGTATTGTACCATCTATGATCTCATACTAATTAGCAAGACTTAGCAAAGCGGTCTATTTGCACTATTTCTTCCCTATCTCTAATACATGATAACCGCATAGTGATAATATACGGACAAGCCATATTCACAGACATGATGTACTTTATACAAATAGGGGAGAGGTCAGTGGGTAAGAAGATTCCTGCTGTAAAAAGATATAATCGCAAATACAGAGGGATATATGCATCAAAGGAAACACTCTCCTAGTTTCTTAGCAGAGCAAACATTTCTAAAGAAAAAAATGAATAAAGCCTCCTGATTGGTTGATGTAATAGGTGTATTCGAATAACGAACAATATTTGAAATAATTATTGTACAATTCGTATATTTTTGATAACCCTTACATATTTGCATATGTTTATGCTTCAATCTTTTCCATAGTAAAATACATCAGCATATCTTGTCTGATGAAGGGTATTGCTGCAATACATCGATATTCTGTTTCTTTTTTTCTGTCATACAGTGTCAGGTAATTTGGTGAAAAAAAAACTTTTATTTCTGTTCAAGTTATGGAGTGGAAGTGTCTTTTAAGTAATTGAGAAATATGTTAGTCAGTATTCAAGTGTTTGAAATTATAAATGGTTGGCATTTTAATTGGTTCACTTCTTAAGTGGTTGGCTTAAGGAGATTAGATTTTTAACAATATTTCACCGGCTTATATCCTGATGTTCCTTATACCAAAGATATACATAAGAGTGTTATGTATGTCTATGCTTATATATTGTGTTCTACAGTGGTTTTCCTTTTCCTCACCAGGTGGACCCTTGTACATCCCAAACTTTTAAGCGTTCCCGAGATCAGTCGCCACCTATCGAGGCTATGGATAACTATAAGTGGTGTCATCCATTGGTTAGTTGTGCTCAGATGTACAAGCCATGCCAAGGTTAGTAAAAAAAATTTAATTTAAAGGCCAGCTACAAACTATTGAAAAGAAAATATGAGGGGAAATATTACATATTTTTGTTAGGTTGGGTGTTGCTTAATTCATGATGTGAATGCGTTTCTGGTAGATAAAAATAAACATGCAGGAACATGAATAAGCTGATATCTGTATTTTGACTGTCACTGTGTACAATTTTAGATCAATCTATTGTTATCCAATTCATAATTAACAGATAAAGGAAAAGAATATGTCATATGATCAAAATAGCAAGTGAATGGAATTTAACAAAATATCAAAGTAAAGTTGACAACAGTTGGAAAGACATTCCTTTTTAATAACATAATCCAAAAGTGTGTACTGATAATAGATACAGCCTTCATATTTCTAATAATCAATGACCTTTTTGTTTTTTTCGTCTTGTCAGTTTTTCGTAGTGATGATGCTGGTGCTTATCGCCATCGGTGTCGTCGGTCTTTACCTTTCTGGAATCGCCCTTCTCTACATAATAGGTGAGTCTCTAAATCTACCACAAATTCAATAATTATAGAAAAGATTTTAAAAGTATACGTTTTTCGCATAGAGATACATAATTCTTATATATGTCTATGTTTTTTCGGTAATGGGTTTCAGAATCCCCATTTTGGTATAAATTTTTAACACAGGCCATAAAATGAGGGAATTTAGTATAAAAAGGTGAGAAGTTAAAATTTAAGAGGTGTTGTTTCACTTTATACATTTTCTCTTACTTTTACGGTTAATTTCTTGAAAATATTAGATAAATCTTCATCTTTACGACTAACTTTTTTGTTTCAGTGATGAGCGTTTTCATTATACCGCCCCTGATTTACTACAACTTGCTAAAGGAACTTTACGACTCACTAGAACCAACTATACTCCGCGTGGAAAAGATGTTTAACGTTAAGAGAACGCGAACAAAAAAGAGTAAGTTCAGTGCATCCTTTTACAAATGTTTATGTTTCAGACCCTTGAAACTCATGTAATAGGCCTCATGATATGATTTTGTTAGCTTTATTTCATTTTGGTAAACAAAAGAAGAATCTCAAATGTATGATTTGTGACAATAAGTTGGTATTATCATTCGGAGAGAAATCATGCACATGTAGTGTAGTGTACTTCCCATAAATATGTCGAAAATTATTTTTCATTATTTTCCCCAAATGCCTGCGTCGTACATGCTTTGGTGCCTGTAGCGTATTTTCATCTTATATGTAGAATAGTTTCTCTCTGCAGCTTTTGTCTTCGCACAATCTTATGAAAGTATTCTTGCATGTAGATTTTGAATTATCTATAGATTAGCTCGGATATTCATGTTTTTATTAGAAACACTCCAGGGCTTTTACACTACAGTCAGTCTAATCTGTAAAGTCATTTAAAGTCTTTACATTTTGTAAAGTGAGGCTGTAAATTTTGTTTCACAGAGACTGAGGCCCGACCGGCCGAGCCTGAGTCGGAGGCTTTCATTACAGCCTTTACTCTAGAGCTAGACCATTTGCTCGACGGTTAGAACCTAAATCTGTTAATTCAGTTCATTTCTTTGGTGCGAATCCCCATTTTTGCACGGCATGCCCCCTGGCCTTTTACACTGATATTGTAAATTGTGATATGGAGTGATTTTTGTGGTCTGAATTCTAATGGATTAAGAAATAAAACCCATCCCTTTTCTACAATTCCTTTCCTTAATGCTATTTCTAATGCTCAAGGCATGGTCTTGCATTAAAAATATATTGTATCCCATCTATGTGACCTTTTCTTATGGCTCTAAGGGCGTGCATCGTTTGTGTGATTCAAACTTGTTACTTTAGCTTCCGATGGTAGCAGATCCAAATACTCTTATAATCGTTTTTAATGTATCCCCAACACTGATCTCGGAGCGTCCATAACATGTAGTGTTTTTTCTGTAATTCGATAATCTTCAAGTATTTATTTATAAATGTGACCAGCTCTGTGATTTGGGGCCTAATAACATACACTTTGATAGGTCTATGTTCAATATTTAGACTGAAAATGATGAAATAAGCCAAAATTTTGACTTAAAAAAAAACTAATTTTGTGTAGTTTAACATGAAACTTAAAATTTTCTAAATTTTACATGTTGTTGCCATGATAACCCTAATGTTTATCAGACGTCAAATCATTGGTAATTTTGTCAGTACCATATATATCACAATTTTAATGGATTTAAGGTGTCTGACCATGTCATGTTCAGAAGGTCACAGCTTCAGCTTCTACTGAGAATATTTATGAGCTGTTTACATTTTTAGAAAGCCTGGGCCTTGTTCTACATTCACTATTTATGTCAAGTAGCCCCAAAATCGCAGAGCAGGCCACAAATAAAGGTTCGCCTTTGTTAAGAAGGAACTGAGGGTTTCTCTGAAAAACGGTTTTGCCTTTCGACGGAAATCTGGGAATGTTTTAGAGGTAACAGGAAATATATGTTTAGGTTCTTGGTTTTGTCTTTGTATAAGTCACCAGGTTAGTAAGTCCTTGTTGGTCCTGGACTCCTACTATCAGAAAACAATTTCTCATTTGATTAAAGCCTATATTCCACAGGATGAATTTGCTGTCGATTTTTAAAATCGGGTAGGGACATAAAGGTTTAGTATAGAAATGTTATTTATTCCCTCTTAGCAACTTCTCCAAAGACCCTGTGATGGCAATCTTTAACCTTGGATTATTCCTGAAATGAGTCCATCCATAACTAGATGCTACAGTAATAGCTTTGCTCCTTTTCATCATCCCATATTCCATCCCCTCTCTCCCCCCCCCCCCCCACCATCTTGCTTAACCATACTTAAAACCTAGGTTATCTAATGCAGACATTAGCTATAAGTAATCCTCCACGGCCCCTGCGTGCTCTAAAAGGGTATTATTTAACTTAAATGGAAAATGCTGGGGGGACTATTAATTTAGGCCCTTGAATTCTCTTACCTCCTGCCCCGACCCCTCTTGCCCCTTAAGAGAGCCGTTTAGACGTACAGTTTCTTCAGAGAATCTTGGTCTACTTTTGTCTAGGCATCCTGGCCCCTAGAACCCCTGAGGCGGGTCATGTTAGGGACTGTCATTAGTTCAGGTGTGATTTACAGTGGTCCCCCTCTTGAGCGGCCACCCTTGGGGAATCAGAAAAGTGGCCGTATAGGAGGGGTGGCCGCTGGTGAGGGGGGACACCATATAGATATCAGTAGGATAAAGCTGTTTAGACATTCAAGTACATATACATACCTCCCGGCCACCCCTCCCCCCACCTTCTTTGTTTAAGGTCCGACCACTCACCTCCAGGTCCTGTACTGTAAAATCCCTCATTTACATTTTGCCACTGTTCAGTATCTTGCTTCATAAATTTTGTAGTATTCAAGGCTGGAAACAAACTTATTTTGGCCTTCACCCTAAAGGAGGGGCATTATACAGGGGCGGAACCAGAGATTTTCAAAGGGGGGAGGGGGCGCCCTATTGTAAAATTTTCCCCCGGACCCTCCGGGCCAGAGAATTTTACATTAAAAATAATTATATTTTTCAAAAATAGGGGAGGCGCGCGCCCCTGCCCCCCCCCCCCCCCCGATCCGCCACTGTTATAGGTATCCATTTCTCAGGCTAACTATTATTTAAGCTTTGGCTTGAATTAGGGGTTTTACTGTAGTTCTTACGCAACACAACCATTGCATATATATATACATATATATCCATTTCTTTGATATATCGTTTTCCTTGTTTGGAGAAAACAGTCGTTTATGCCATTTACGAGGGAAATAAACACAAATCAATCACAAGCCCATCTTTGAATTGATGGCCTTTGTGCTACTAATTAAGTGTCATTACATTATAATTACCACCAATATGATCACGGTTGTGCGGTTGGCATGGTGTGTTTTACGTATTATCACCGATCCCTGAATGCAATCAAACTAACCCTTTTTGTCTAAGAGAGGAGTGTTCAGAGTGTCATGCCACATATGACTATTATAAGTAACTTCAAAATATATGTTCTGGAATAATATATTATATTTTTTCCCATTCTCTGTTTATTCACGAAAAATCTCCCCTATTATACAGTTAATTCTAACTTCAGCCATCCAGAATTACAAACATCCCCTCAAATTTCATACCATACAAATTCAAGTCAGTGTATTAACAATGTCTTTATGTGATAAAAGTCCAATGCATGTAGTGTAAATCAACTAACTTCTATATTTCTGATGTGATTAGAAATTAAGGAAATTTATAATGAATAGTACTGATATTTTTTTATATGAATTATGGAATAAAGAAAAGTAATTTCGTGAAAGTATGAGTAATAGAAGAATCTTCTTGTATCGCCAAATTGTCAAATAGACTAATGCTACACAGAGCAGGGTGTCAAATTTCCTAAATATTTGAGACATTTTATGCAACAATAAATTGGGGGGAGGGGAAACAATATTCACTTAAAACGGTCGCCATAAAGATATTTCTAGACATGCAGTGAATCATATCGCATATATCATTTGAAAACGTACAATATTTCAGATACAAAGATACTTTTGAAATATTTCTGATATTTTCTTGTCAACGGATGTTGATCTCACTTTAGGTTGTCCTCCTAATATCCTACACAATATTCATCATCCCTTCAAATATGTCTATAAATTGTAGGCAAAAAGAAGGGTGGAGATGGTTCAGCGGCTGCCGAAGGTTGTGCCTCCGATAGTGATGAGGGATTGGAGGATTTCGTACCACAAGCTTCAACTGCTAGCAAGACGCTGTCAAAGGCAACAAATAACGAGAGCGAGGAGGAGAGTTCGGGGCACACACCGGGTCTGCTGACCCCGGACGCGCTCTCCCAGGGACCCTCCAGGGATATAAGTGATACAGGTAATTGAACTAGGGATAACATGAATTTTCTTCAATTGTTTTTAATTTTGAATTGCAGGGTGCTTCAAAGTATATAGATATATATTTTTAAGGTTCTTTATTAGAGTAATTGATATCTTCAATATGCTCCCTCAGTAGAGATCCCATGATAGACCAATGTTCTTCCTAGATATAAATCCAAAACGTTCTTATATATCATTAAAAGTTCGATTGAGGTGTTGTTGTGGCGATTATATTACCTTTTAAATTCTTATTATACAGAAAATGGGAGGAAACATTTAACACAATCTGATTGAAATTCTACACAACTGCTTGTCTCTTTCAGATTCCATTGGTGATGACACAAACTTCGCCAAGGGTCTCAAGTCAATCCCAGACTTTGATGATTCACGCCTGGATGATAGTATGAATGATGACCATGGAATGACCAATGAGGATGAATTACCAGATCTCGACGTCTCAAACGATGACCATGACCTACTGCCAGAAGATGGAATGTTTCTTGAAGAAGTAGCAGAGCAACCAGTTTCTGTTCCCCAGTCTGACAGTATGCACTTTGTCCAGAGCCACTTTAAGGATTCATCCGAGTCAGATCACGATATCGAGGGTGAGCTCGCTGAGGGGCTCGCTTTCCCGGATATCCAGGATGAGTTGGATAGCATGGCGAAAGACGAATCTGCCAGCAGTGCAACCATTGCCACTGAAATGGTCAGTAAGACTGTGTCCACCCTTATGTCCAGTACAATGTCAGGCCTAAGCAAACTGAGCGAGACTGCCAGCCGGCTTGGAGAAACAGTCCGCTCAGCTGCAAAATCTGCAACATCTGGCGAGGCCGAAGGAGCAGGAGTACCTCTGCCGGAAGGCGATGAGACCGATGCAACGTCCAGTGGATCTTTGCGCAAAACTATCACAGAATCCACTGATTCGGATATCTTAGCCGAGTTTGAGTTCCTAGAGCAGGAAGACTTGGATGTGTTAGACGAAGACGAAAGCAACAAAGAACCTATTGCATCATCTAGTCCACCAACTGACAATAAAGAACAACAGTCTGGGGTTCAAGAGTGAATATCCAGTCCATATGACTTTTGCACATGTGTAATATTTATTTTGTGGAAATGTTTGCTTAGAAGTGAAAGTATTTTCTGTCCATCTGTTTCGTTTACAAACAGAACATAGAAACAGCAAAGGTTATAGTTCACTTTTTGACCATTTTCGTGTTTTTGATTATCCTATGAGTCCCTATATTAATGGACCCAGTTTTACCTTATTTAACCCCCTCTTATTCTAGGTATTTGAGACCCACTCAAGAAAGTTAATGACACCTTCCCAATGCTAAGGTTTTCATTGGCCTTTTTCCTTTCTTTACATACGGAAAGTTGACTATGGTGATCCTAGAAGGATTGTAAAATATAGATCAGTTATTGATCAGTTTTGCTATAGCAGTGTTTCTATATCTATATATATGTACACATGACATATACATGTAAGGGAACATTTCATTCTCATCAACCATACCGATTAGTTGCGTATAGTAATTACTGTGTGACTGGGCCCCCTCTGCTGTAAAAAAAAAGTCAGATCTTGTCTCAGAAGTTTAACATCCAGCAGAGGTTGAAGAGTGCTCCCCATACAAGCAAAGCTTTCATGTGCTGTGCAGATCATTAATTTTCACAAACTAAAGCCACTATTGCATGGTTCAGTGTTAATGGAAACTCATATATGTATTCCCTTCTAATGTTAACATTAGATAATGCTTTAGAACAAGGAGTACAACATAATAACTCAATTTTACACAGGAACATTAGGGTAGTTATTGCTTAACCAAAGTGGCAGGTATAACAGTGTATATGAATCTAGAATATGCAGTTTTTGGCAGTTGTGCAATCTGTTAGATATTTTCGCAACATACTCAGACTTGAGAATTAGCTTTCAAGGTTGAAATAACTGAATTCATTTGCAGTTATGTATTGGGCTTCAAACAAGAAATAAAATTAATATTATCTTTAAAAAAACAACAGTTTCAGAAGTGTTGGTATCTATATTGATGATTGCACACACAGAAGAGTAGCTTTTAATTGGGTATGTGCACCTCATTTCTCACTGAAGTCTCTACAAGAAAACCAAGATTGTAAAAGAACAATCTTGTACTGCTTCAGCCCAGATCCATGTCCCAGTCTTAGGTCTGATGTAAACTTAGATGTGATACTAACTAAGTGTGATTTGTTTTTAATCATTCTAGGGGAGCCATAAAGGCTAGTTTCCTCATGCTAATTGGAGCAGTGCTTCTGTTGTTATGGTGTAATCATACTGTTGATTGTAATAGATGACATTCAACATAGTTTGCTTTTGTTTGAATAATGTGTCTTTCATTTATGTCTACTATATTGCTTCCTGTTGATTGGGTCTAATATAAGATGACTGAGAGTCTTCTCTGATAACCTTGTGGTATCTTGATACATTGTCATATTTCTATTGTTTCTCCTTATTTTACTCAAATTATCAATTAACATCCCGAAAGGTCTATTACCAAATTATCACATTATAAGATTTTGAAAAATCAAATTAGATTTAGACTTTTAACAAATTTGATATTAATCTATTAAGAACCTGTTGAGGTTTGTTTTCAAAAGTGTAAACTCTCTATGATTCTTAGTTGGAGTAAAAATCCAATTTTCTTTGATTTGCCTGTGGAACTTGATATGGTGCTATCGGTTTCCATATTATAATGAAAGAATGATCGAATCGTATCCTATCATCTTGTTGATTAGCTTTTGCTATAGTTTGGTGATTGAGTGGGAGAATAGAGTAGGTATGATACATGTTAGGTTATATATATAATTACTATCATGCATATATGTTTACAATGGAAGGAAAAATAGATGTAATTGAACAAAATTTATGCTTTGCTTGCTAGAAGCGTGGGTTCAGACACAAAGCAACACAATTTTCCAGCTAAACAGATAAAATTATCTCCCATCTTGCCATTACCACTATTCTGCATGAATACACAAGTTTTGCCTTAGTATTGATATTAATGACATGTAACGTGTATTATTTCTTGTCAGAACAGTTTGGGTGCATAGGTTCATATGTGAGTCAAGTTAATTGACTGACTTCTCATTTATTCCTAACAAATCATTCAAAAAAGGAAAAAGAAAGTGAAGTGCACCAATGTTTGCTTTTTGTATCTAAATTCACCCCTTCTATTGGTATACAAGATCAAGTCCAATTCAAGCAGTTTCAATGATGTGGCAAGCAGTTGTATTGTGTTGGTTTGTCTGAGTCCAACCTTCAAAGCATAACCCTGTACATGTCAGGCGTGGGGTCTTTGCATGTAGTTGCATGTCTGTGTTTACAAAACATAACTTTCATGTTGTACCTGTGGCCAGACTTTGGATATGACAGATATGTATATGTTTGTATACGTCAGCAACTGTTCTCCATTATAAAACATGCCTACTCGCCGTTTTTCTAACTAATAGACCTTGTGCAGATGCAGTTACCATCTGATAAGATTATCAAAATCTTAAATTCGTAAATTTGTAAATTCCAGATAATAAGCTTAATGTTTGTCCATTATGGATTCAAGAGTTTGTTTAAGATAAATTGGATATGGGTATATATTTTCAATATTTCTGAAATATAATTAAGACTTATTTCAAATTGATCATCAATATTCAATTAGGCCATTTTTGAGAGGCGACGTCATCTACACAACGTCTATAGGCACGTTTCAGTGACTGGCTTTTGAGCAAACGGGAAATAAAATACTCCCTTTCTTCTTGAATGAAAATAATGATCTTCAAATGGGAAATCCTTTTCACAGCTTGCTTCTGTCTGTATGGAATAACGGAGCCTTACAAACAAAATGGTTAATTGGTTAGTAGGAGTAGGAACGAAATGTACATTTATAGGTATTTTATATAATCACAATTTTATAGCTACTACCCGGTAAAATGTCACTGATATTGGCATTAAAGTAAATGCCACCTTGTAAGTCAATTTACTTTCCAATGGAAATGCAAAATGAGGTTATGGATGATATTACTTGCCTTGTTAATCTATAGGCTTCCGGTTTTGAACCTCACTACCTAACCATAAAAGGACAGTGACTACTTTTTTTCCATAAATTTGTACCAATACAGCAATACATGACATAATCAAAATCTTTGTTAAAGTATATAACTTTCTACTATTATGGAGTTTATCAAAACTATCCTCACCACAAATGTAAATATGATAAATGACGAAATATGAAAACTTTTTTTTCGTATGTGAGATTTAAAATTACAGTTATCTATAAAACGTGTAGCCAAATTTAAATGAAACATTTAAAAATCCACCAGTTGTCATGATAACCAGTCATTTTTAGTCATAAACATTAAATGTCTCTGGATTACATGGATAACGATCTGTTTTTCGTATAACAACTAAAGCTTTAATTCCGGTCGAAACAAACTAACCTAGATGAAAGTAAATGCTTGAGCAAAATTGTACCTAGTTAATGAATACCTGAAACATGACTAGCAGTACCTCTTTTTTTTCTACAGCTCACATACGCGCCTCAATAGAGTATGTATATGTCACTCAATGTTCATAATGCACTGGTTTCATAGCTGTATAGATTATTTGGGAACTAAAGAGCTATGTATCGTAAAAGGAAATGTAAAAAGTGGTAACTTTTAGAAGTCATTGTGACAATAATGCTCTACAGTTTTCCATATCTCAGTTGACTCTGTATCCAAAGGGTGCCTATGTGGCTATATACACGCGGAAGGTTATTTATTTATGTCATGTAAATACAACTAAAGGAGCCCAATAAACCCATATATAATTACACTGGAATATCCGAGTTTGTTGACTGGTGAGCGAAAGTTTTAATTTTAAGTATCAAACGCTAAGAAACACAGTGGTATTCGTCAAAACAGTATATACAGTTTTTCAGGTGTGTTTTTTCCTGCTGTGTAAGTATTGCATCTAATGACTTTTAAAATGTTCAGTAACTTAATCTTACGGACTAGAACCTTGGACCATTTAATCAGTAGGCAAGTGTTTTACCACTGATCAGGATAATCATTTGTATTATGAGCAGTGACTAAAATTTTTAACAAATAGTAGTGATGTCAATGCAAAATATGTTCAAAGAGGGATCGTTAGGTATGAGTGAATACTTCATTTTTGTACCAAACTGAATCATTAATAATAAAACACTAAATTTGACATAACATTAGGCACCTTATCTGTTACAAAAAGATCGTGTCTGGGCTGCATAATAATTATGGTATGGTTTAGCGGCTGTGGCCAGCGTAGGATAACCAAAAAAGAATAAAAAAAGATTCAAGATAAGATGTAAATAAAATTGCACAGGTTTCATAAGAGAGTATCTTGTTACTCTAAACTAATCAGCTCTGCCTTTTATTGAGTTGCCTTCTTGTTTATGCCTAGACAGTTTGTAATTTATACCAAAAGCTCTTTATTACTCATTGTGGCGTAACTAAGGCTTCTCTACCAATCTAAAAAGATGTTTTTCAAGCTGTAAACTAGTGAATGTGTGCTGGAACAGAAGCTTTCTAAATTCGTATCGGAACAAGCAGGCAAACCATAGAGAAACATAATTGCAAAAACACACCTTGTCTGGAACGCAATATAAGCATCACTCTCCAAGCAGATCTTCAATAAACGTGTCTGATGTGAGAGTCACTCCAAAAGTTACACAGATGTTATAAGATTAGCTATTTATATGCAAAATTTTGGATCCTATGATCCCATGGGTATGTGCTTACCTAAATTTAACCGAAGGAAAAATTCTCCTTAGAGAAGTCCATATAGAATTTATGATACTGTGTAATGTATTTGATATAGGCAGGCACTTTATACTATGGGCCACTTTTCAGGCTTGAAGTAGCAGTGTTATCTTTCTTGTATCCAAAGCTGCTCGATGTGGAATGTGTTTGGAGAGCTGGTGGGCGGGCTGAGACAGCCCTGTGACAAACAAACCCACAGGGTGTTGTGGCGGGAGATGGGTCACCATCTGGTAGAGATTGCCCTGTGTGACCTCTGCAAGGGCTGAAAACGCTGGCTATCCACGGTTTTGTTACATTTTTGATAATATGTTTAAATTTTGCAGTGTATGGGTTGATGGAATATTTTGTCATTTGATATGTTTATAAACATGGTTTATGTCATTATGAATGAGAAACAATGTAATATGAATAGATTATTGTTTGACTAGGAAATAGGCACCATTCTTTCGAGACAGTCTATATAACACATATCAATGGTAAATTCTATTGAGTATCATTGAAGAGGAAATTTTGATATTATAGAAGACATGGTCTGAACCTGCAAACGCTTTTTAATCTCTACTATACTTTAGTGACCTACAGAGAAATTGATGAACGTATGGTAAGGTTGTTTCATTGCCAATATACTCGCTTTTCTTTTCAATTTCATTAGAATCTTGTAATTTCCGAAACGTATCAAATATCAACTATTGAAAACTGAGTGTATGTTCATTAGTATTCGTGGGGTTTGGATTTTGAAAAGTTAGCTGGATGGAAAAGCGTTTTCCTAAAAAGGCATCCCAATATGTACTCAGTTACGGCTAAACTGCCCGTCCTAACGAAACTTCAATATACGAAATAAAAAACACCTGCCCCTACCCCCGCCAATCTCAGCATCCCCATTGAAACTGCCAATAATGGATATAGGCCTAATATGCACATAGAAGTCAAACTAATGCCACAAACGCTTGAAAAGGATGGGACCTCCGGTTTCGATGCTTTCCCATCCTTCCTCAGTACCATATTGCTACCTAAAAACTTCCCCTCCTCCTATAACCACTATGACGCTCTCAATGCACTCAGAGACATCGTTTTTAGGCGCCCACCGAGTTCTCACATCCAGCGTCCCCATCCGGAATTCACCGGTCATGACGTCACTGCGCCGCCCGTGGTGCGCATTAGCTTTGAGTGGAATCAGATCATTCTGGTTCCAGCATCAGTGGTCTATGGGCTGACTTGATACACAGTGTTTAGGTCGGATTACTGAAGAGTTTTGAGTGTAACGCTACTATATCAAAATGAAGACTGGGACCAAGGCGGTCGTTTGCCTGCTGCTTGGCTGTTTGGTTTTGGAAACTTTGCTTCAAAGTTCAGGTATGTGCATTTTTTTGTTCTTATTAACCTCAAGGAATATTCACCCTACCATGGATAGCATATTTCGGAAGTATGTCGACAAACCACAGGGGTCAGGTATAGAATTTGTCATTAATCATGGCATTATTTGTGGTTACAGATGATGGAGATCACTATCATCTTTTTTATTTGTTAACTGTATTTTTTTTAATTGGTTTGAAGATTCAATCATTATACACTGATGTAAAGCAAATATTTGTATATTTTCTATGTTTATTCCCGTGTTTTGTCGAGAAAATTGGTCCAAATTGACCTGAAGTCGTAGGTCAGCTATCCTTGGTAGGGAGGAATACAGGTTAGAACTCTATGATAACTTCTCCTGATTTGATTACAGTCAGACAATGTGTTGTATCTCATAACAAGGTGGGGCCTGGGTGCTTACCATTGTCTTGCATATCTTTAGATATCTAAATCAATTTTCCTGAATAAGAGTTATTAAAACGTCTTACAGTTGGTTATACTTGGGTGGGATGCCTTTAAATAATATAATGAACTCTCCTATAGAAACACTTTCCGATGATAATATTTGACTTGGTGATTCGCATTGCAGCAGGTAATGTATATTACATTTGTTAAGATGTGGTCTCCGATTGAATGGATATCTAATTTCCCTTCGAGAGACGACAGGAACATCTGTTGTTCTTAATGTATAGGCCTTTTCATAAGTTAACGAAATAACCAAAACAACTACACCCATACAACACCTAGCAATCTCTATTCCTGATACTCTAATTGTTTGGCAGCTTTTATATGGGAGTCTACTATTAGGATCAATATTGTAGACCAGAAGACCTAGTAAATGAAGCCTATTGAAAGTCTCCTATATGTGTAGATTCCGTTCACATGGACATCTAATTAAGCGCAGTTTATTGCGTGTGAAGAACCTTAAACAAATAAACATTCGTGCATGTGATGTATATGAGAGGTAGTTTCTATGTCGATGTCAATTATTACATTTCGCGGAAAGATGAAGTCATCACATAGGCCTAATGCAGTATCGTTACCTACCCACCGCAAATAACAGATTTAGATAAAAAGCAAACAGACACAATCAAATCAAGAGGGATGTATAGAGTAGTTGCATAAACATGAATCTTGAGGAAACCAATTTTTACTTCTTCTGCTAGTACTAAATGTTCTGATTTAGCTTATCGTGATTTTTGATTGGCAAATATTATGGACAGAACCTGATCCTGATCTAATGGAGTATGATCAATGCATACGAATACATTATTTGTAAAGATATTGAGATAGTGATTTAAAAATACTAGAAAGAAACTGCTTTTCCTGGGACCACCATCTTATGGGGACAATTATTAAGAAGGAAAAATAAAGCTATGTGATGACATTTGATGTGTTATTAATTTTCCTTGCTTTAATTGTTTTCTTTTATTTTGTCAAAAACCATGAGAATTAACACAAATGAAAGTAAAATGATTTTTTATTTCACTTACTGCGTATGGTACACATTATAGAAAAGACGTCAAAGGGAATATCACATAATGTTAACTAGGTTGCAAGCTCTCAATTTCAGTTAGGATGATGTCTTGCCTGTTACATTTATTCTCCGATATTGGAGCAAAAAGTACGTGGTGGAATTGCCGAACATATTGACAAATTCAGTCTGTAAGCACAGAAGTTCACTCATCAAAGTTCCAATCCAATTAAGTTAAATGTCTCATTCTGTGAAGTGAGCTTTAGCCTTTGTCCTTTTAAGGTGACCCTGAAAGATAGCTGTGACGATCCAATCACTGCATTAATTATGTCGCTATAAGTCATTAGTTGAAAGCCATCGCCCCCTCGCTAAATAATGGGAAAGTTGTAATCTAATGCCCATCTAGTGTCAAGATAACGTTCATTTGTCACTGTAAACTATCGAACTATCTAAAAACCGAAAGCTAGATATAATATCGTCCTATTCCCGAAATATATTTTCATCCAGATAACCAAAGGATGCTTTTCATATGCATATTTTGTTATTATAGCCGTATCTTTGTTTTCTACTTTTCCACTAATGCAAATGTTTCATAATATGATTTACCGAAGAGTCGATTTAACAATTATACCTTATCAGACTAAGCTATATGTTTTGAGTTCAAAACAGGCATAATGCACATTGTGCGACTAATCTGTAAAGGCTACAAGGCATCCTGTATACTCCTTCAAGCATAATTTAATAATAAGCACTAACACTTACCCATTTAGCTGCATTCATTAGGAATGAAAACATTCCTTTAGGATTAACGCATCGCAGTATTTTGTAGGATAATTCAATAAATGAGCCTTGAGAAAACGGAAGACAATTTATTTTGTGCAGACAAGGACATCTGACTAGATTCTAGTGACGGCCATGATGACCATTGTGCCATATACATGAAATCAACAAAGCAATACTAAATTATATAATCACATAATATATATGTTATGCCACTATAGTTCACATTTATATTTAATTATATTATCAAAACTTTATTACATATATGGTATCAAATGGTCAATTTATCTTCAATATGGCTTTTTCCGTGCATAGAGAACAAAACCATAGTAACGATCAGTTTACCATTTAATGAGATACAATATGTAATGATAACTAAATATTATCCCCCACCTCTCTAGAGCTTCAGAGCCCAGTGACGTCACCTGCATGATCGTTTTATGTAAACTGGATGCAATAACAAACTTTGTCCTTTGTCCTTTGAAATGAAAAATAGAGGCGTTCTATTGTTTTATGAGTTAAGTTTATTTTGTCTAGATACATATCAACTACAGTGGTTTGTTATCGGTTTCCTTTTTGTAATTCAAGAAGAATATAGTTTTTCAATATGCATGTCGTTTAACTACGTTTCACACCAGCTGTTTACGTGAGCAGCCATGGACTCAAACTCAAAAATACAATAAGGTTGTTACCATTCTATAACAATTTACAATAATGATATGACAATTGAATACTGCATGGTGGCATTATCTTGTCATATGGAAAAGGAATACGTTAGTCAGGGGACCATTCTGCCTCTGGCCTTATCATAATTATGGTTAAACAAAAATCCAATCGTTGTATTCATCTTAGGAGACGTAAATGTTTGGGAATGAGACTGGTAAAGTCAGACTTGGTAGTCTTGGAAGTTATACAGTGAGAGGACCCTCTTAAACTACAACAATAAACACTAAGCTGTTGGTTTACTTAAGGACAAGACCTCTGGGGTCGTGGTATCCAGTGCTATCCCTTGGTAAACAAAGATCACTCTTGGTCATAGGCAAAAAGTAACAATTTGTTAATTTCAGAACAACCATGGTTGGTAACAGATCACATATATACACTTTTACACGCTCATGCATACACATATAGGTATACATGTATAAATTCATACATGCATGCATGTGTGCATGCATACATGACTTGTATAGATCCTTACATACATACATGTATATATATATGCATACATACATTATACCTACATACACAAATATGTGTATACGTATACATGTACACTTACAAACATACAAATTTCTTCAACTCAGGCCGGGCCATGCATTAGGGCATGTCGTGCTCAATTTCTATGGAAGCCTTCAAATTATGTAAATTAAGAATTTCTTAATTTTCTTCTAAACGCCCATAAATACCATCATGACCTCTGCACGTCAATAGGTTTCAATAGTTATGCTAAGCCATATATGCAAAATTGATCAGTATTTGGATCCATTGGTTATAAACTCATATGTCCATCGTTTTCTAACAAAGCCCTAACCTTTCCTCCAGAGGCCTTCATCTTCGGGTCGAGCGGTCAGTTGGAGTGTCGGGGGTCAGGACGTCGGCCCTCCTGTAGGAGCTGCCGCTACACCTGTCGGTGTACTGGAGACGGTACCTCCACCTTCTTCAGGGTCGCCGCCAGATACAGGTAATGTCCTGATTATCATAAGGTGTAACTTGTATTACTTTATACAAGTTGATGTACATATTGGCTACATGAGTTATGATATTATTGCTGTTATTATGTATTGATGTATCTCTATTCTATTCTACTTATAATATGCCACATGGAAGATTATATGAGGATGGATGTGGTTAACAATTCAAATGAAAGATAAAGAAAAACACGGTCCTCACGGTTTCCACCTGAACCCAACCCTCGACCCCTAGTAATTGAATCCAGCTTATCCCAAAAGAAAAATATTCAGCCCATTATAAGGGGAGATACGAGGACGATCGGGTTTATAAGAAAGTGATTGGATATTGCATTGTACCTATAATGTTTTACGTTAAAGCCTGAATTCAACATAACAATTTTGATGGGGCCCTTCCTTTATTCGGTTCATTTTCTCCTAGGATGTGGCAAGAAACCTTACCTCCTATATATCCCATTTGAAAGAGGGTTCTTAAAACAATCTGGTGAAATATACCATGTCAATATTTAACCTTTACTCCAAGAAAAAGTGACATACGGCATATAGGCATATTTCTTTTTTTCCTTTTCACACAGTTATGGCCGCTGCATCCCAAGGAACCGTGTCATGCTGAACTGTGACCGTTTCCGGTGGTGTGCCACCTGCCGGACCAACCTGCCAGAACGAGACTACCACGGTTGTAAGCGTTTGCTGCCCGGGGCCCCTCGACATCACTAGAACAGGGACCCAGAACACCGGCCGAACACTGCAGGGGCCCTGGACAGTATAAAAGTGGGGCCTCAAAACATCACTAGAACAGGAGCCCAGAACATTGCTAGAACAATAAAGGAGCCGATAACACCATAGAAGTGGAGCCTCAGAACATGACTAGAACACTGCAGGGGCCCAGAGCACCATAGGAGTGGGGCCTCAAAACACCCATTAGAGCAGCGCAGGGTCCCAGAACACCATAGAAGTCGGGCCTCAAAACACTCCTAGAGCACTGTAGGGGCCCAAAACACCATTAGAAAAGGGCCCAGAAAACCAATGGAACAATGAGAGAGAACAATATATCAATACGGGGGAGAGTGCCAAGAAATTGAATTTGCTTATAGACAACAGGGAGTTACTTGATGCCAGTATATATATACTTGGACCCTCAACACTACTAAAGGGGGCCCTTGACAGAGGAAGATTAGTAATTACAGGCTTAAGTCCTGGGGAGCGGAACACATTATTAGTAGACCAGGGCCCACGGCAAAAAAAATATTAGTTCCAGAGCTCTTTATGAACGTAATCTTCAACATAACTTTAAAGATTAAGTGACTTAATTAATGTACTTAGTCGGAGCCTTACCTTGCGTTAACATGAGCGCTAGACTTTTTGAATATCTAAGCTACCGTCCAACTCCCTATTTTTGGAATGAGCTTAAAGCTCAACTAACATTAGTTGCGACAGAATTCCGCTACAGACTTTAATTTCAAACATGAATGGTATAATGCAAGGCATGGATATAAACGGTACAATATCTTGTATGTTATTTTCATCATAATTATGTACAAATAGTAATATCGTTCTTCATAATTGCAGATGATTTTTATCCGTCCATTATATATTCATGATATTGGAAAGTTATCTGTACCTTATGTGTGTTGATACATATGAATTGACAGGGTAAAACATGAATGTACCCATGATGCGAATAAACCCCAACAGCTTCTCAATAAGTATTTCGACTTAAAGCTTTCTTTGTTAAGCAAAAAAAAGAGTATTTTCCTTTGTACGATAATGACCATGTGGTATTCCCTGATAAATTAAACATAAACGAATTTGAATCTAACTAACTTTGGTATCTTGTAAACAAAGGTCGCATGGAATGCATGATTTGCAGCACAGGTTGGGAAGCACACCATCTGGTTTTTTTAAGACATCAAATACTTATCAAGCAACAATCGAATCCTGACAAATTCCACTCCAGGCTTATGGGTACAGCTATCCTATGAGCAGCATGAGCCACTTACTTATAATACGCATATACAGTTTATTTTCTAATCGAAACAAGTAAGATTTTCTTTTCACATTCAACCGAATCCGTCTTTTTTTTTCAAGAATAATATCTTACAATGTTTTAGTCTCTGCTGTACAAAATCATCTTTCGGATTTGGTTGATATTCGCAGAAGCAAGAGGTCAACATGAGGTATCTTATCCTTGGCTTAGAGTAGGATACCCTTTAGCTGAGGTCAGGAATGCCTGAATGATGTGATTTTGCTGGACACAAGTAGTGGTCAGTGACGTAACCAGGGAGGTGAGGTCACTAACAGGGGTCAAGGTTTACCTGAGGATACCCTATAATGTGTAACGTCAAGTGGGGTCATCTTCTCATGCTGACCACTGCTTCTCCTCCTGGGCTGGAGGCCCCCAAGATGAAGTTCCTCTATTAAAGTGTATTTAAGTTTTCTTCAGGTGTTTATTATCATAGACGACAAGTGTCTATTGTTTCCGGCCTCATGTATATATGTATATTAACACCTTAGAGTCTTTATTTACCTGAGAAATCATACAAATAAGACAACTAAGCTTAATTCATGCTATAAATGACATATACAGTTTTCATAAGTCTTTGGTAATGGCATCAAACAATAAACAATTCTTTCATATTTGAAATGAAAGTCATATATAGATTGACGGCATATTATAAACATCAGACTATTCACAATAACTAAAGTTGAGGTTTTGACGATTTTTCAAACCAAAAGATATGTATTTTAAGTTTCACACTTTATTCTGAATGTTCAAACTATATTCTGTAACATTCCAAATTATTATTGCTATGAAATCTATCCTATATTGAACAATGTCCTAATGATAGGCCCCTTTTTTACATCAGAAACTATAAATTCATAGATACAGACATGGCTCTCAGGGGTTACCTAGCTATTATCCTTTATCAGTGTGCCACCTGGCTGCCAATAAGTACCATACTTTTTATTGACTATTGGAACATTGGTCAGTCTATTACGCACGAACCCTGCTTCTGATCTCCCCCAAAGATACATTTAACTAATCCCAGCACTGCCACCTGGTGTTTTGCAGTAGATGGTTTTATATGGTACTTGCCAGAATGTCAATTCTAACTATAGAGATGCTATGGGAAGTCCATGTTTGAAACAGTAATTTTGATAAGAGAAATCAGTACATTGCCAAAATCAAAAATAACAATCTATATCAGTTTTAAAATACTGAATCAAATTAACTCATTTATCCGCAGGTCTTCTCATTCACTCACAGGTCTTTTCCACCTCCTACTCCACTGTCCTTCTTTTTGTTAGAGGAATAAAGTCCCAATGAAGAGCTTGACCCCAGTTGTACTGCACCCATTGGGATGTCTAGAAAGAACGAACACATTTGGGCAATGGAGCACCCAAAAACTAATCCTTTTCTGTGGGTCCGTTTGCCAATGCTCTGTCCTTCTGACTCCTAGGGTACATGATCGCTCCCCTTGGTGCATGGTTACAGTCTCCTACAGACTACAGTCTCATAATTCAAGTGGACTCCTGTGAAGCACAGGGTGTTGTTTTGTAAAGGTATAGATCTCTGAATATAGGCTATGACCTATATGTAAAGATGCTTTAATGGGAACATTATGAGTCCCTTTCCTCAAAACTGGTTGTTGATGAATGGCCTCACATCTCTCTCGAGGGAATACAGACATTATCATTCCTACTGACTGACATCTTTGCTAAACTGCTGTCCATCATCGATTGGCAGGCTCTGGAATCTATAGGGGCATGCATACTTCCAGCATATGTATAACTCTTTACACATACCCTCTGATCTGGCACCCTCCTTAGTATCCTGGGGCAGGTGTGACATGTGCCTCAGTGGCCCTTTCCTTACGTGGGCATTCCCTGGCCATGTGACCAGTTTGGCTGCACCCAAAGCACACTGGCCTACCATCTATCCAGTCAGGCCTATCCCCCTTATGGTAGTGGTGGGTGGGTTCTCCAGGGTGCTTCTGCTCCTGCTGCTTCTGCTGCTGCTGGGACCACTTTCCCTTAAACTGGGCTTCTTCTAGTCTTGACATGGCGTTGTATAAATCCTTCACAATGGAATTAATTTCCCTCATGATGGTCAGTGGCTCTCCCTCTACCTGTGGAGTAGCACTCACGCATTCTTCCTCATTTTCATCTAAGTACTGTTCAACTACAACCTGCCTTGCCTCCTCCCAGGTTCTTTCAGGGGAGGGACGGGTCTTGGCATATCCAACTAGGGTTCCCGCTAACCCTCCAGTAGCCAGGTAACTGACCATGTCCAGGAGGAGGTCCTGTGGCGGTTCTACCCATACTATGGTTGTGTCAATATCCTCCAGCCATGCTCGCAGCTCTGTCTGGTTGGACCCGTCACAAAATCCAATCCTTTTGGCATGCTGTTCCAACTTCCTTTGGATATCCCGAACCCTTTCCCACGTACCATTGGGGAGGGGTAACCGAGCAGTTGTATCCATTTCAGTATTGTGAATTTCCAATTCCTCTGGCTTTTTCTTTATACAGATATGATAGGCCTGTTACCGATTAACACAGTGATAATTTATCAGCTAGGGACAAAATAAACTTTACAAGTTGTGCACAACCTCTGGAGATACCAAGTGTCAGTCAAACACTTCAACCACCTTTGAGTATCCAACTGCTCTATCAAGTAGGTAATCTCTCGCAGGACACTTTCTTCTTTCTAATGCCCTGATCCTGTATATTGAGTAACACTCTTTATAGGTCCAGGGTGATAATACCAAAAAGGTGAGTCAGTGACAACCCAATAGTCAATGTCTATTTCAAGCCCAAATCCAACTGCTTGCCCCTTGTTCTTGGAGCTTGCCTTTCATTTGAGTTCATAATCATAAAATCAATCAGTGTGACAGCTTTATCAGTTCAATAAAGATACCACCCATTATTTGAGATGTTTCATAAGCTGTTATTGTCCTCCTCACGTGTTCAAGGTCCCATGGATTAATTTGGAGATATATATATATTTCTGCATTACCAATTACAGCTTCTCAATAGCTTAGCTATTAGTTTTATATAAAGGATACCTTACTGTATATAGGGTAAGCTGCCATTAGTCAAGTTATTTCACAGTCGCTTATATTGTACATCCTTTAGATGACATCTT
This sequence comes from Lepidonotus clava, assembly GCA_936440205.1. Taxonomy (NCBI): domain Eukaryota; kingdom Metazoa; phylum Annelida; class Polychaeta; order Phyllodocida; family Polynoidae; genus Lepidonotus; species Lepidonotus clava. The sequence goes on from OW387147.1 coordinate 21,520,633, forward strand.
CCGTTTAATTTGGTAAAGACTAAACCTCGGAGTGTCAACTCACTGTTGTTCACCTAACGAACAATGGCATTGGACCCACTGCAGATGTCAATAAATTATGATTTTGATAAGAGTTTTGGTCCAGGTCAGATAGAAGGTATCAGTACCTCTTACAGATAAGCATGTGCCAATTTCTAGATATGGGACACAAGCCATGCAAAGAATTTGCTCTACTGGCAGTAATGCAGAGACAGGAGTCCTGTCTGATCAGGTAAGGAATATATGAGGTAGTAAGATTATAATGATGAATATCTCCGTCCTATATATATTTTTGATGGTCGCCAGTCGCCTTTTAGTGCTAAATACAAGAGCCCACTTGCACCTGTATTCAAAAGCCTATACATGTATCTCCAATACAAATACTTTTTAATAGAAGGAGCTAGTGAATAGAATTGTTTGGATGTTTGAAATAGAAACACTGACCGTCACTCAAGGTAATTTTAAAAACCTGGTTACAAGCAATGATTCCTGGTTGGAATAATGACGCCCTGTGAGTGACTACTAAATAGTGCAAATCAAATTGAAGTATTGTTGAAAATCCTTACTTATTTATGTTTGCATTACCTGGAATATAATGGTAGTCTTCAAAATCCAACTGACTTTTTCATAAAGCTAGTGGTCATGGATTATAATATATATCTATGTTGCTTACATTTTTGTTTCAATTGTATTGTATGTATCTTATATTTACGTCTCTTATGGTAATGTGAAAATATGATGTAATTGTATTATTTTGTGGAAACGCAATGAAAAACGGCTAAACGACAAATAAATGATTTTGAAAAGAAATTGATAGTATTCTATATAATATAGTATGTTCTTACATTTGATATAAGGAGGAATGTGCTTAATCCTATATACCCCAATCCAGCCATAACCACTTGTGGATAGCTTTCACAATCTGACTGATTCTGTTATAAGCATCCCAGAAAACCTTCAGAAATTTCCATATCCATCAACATTTTCCCAATGAGAACATATTGTTCTAAATAACCAAACAGGACTTTTTGTCACATACCAAATGAAACCTGATGATAATCCCCATATGATCAGGCGGGAACATTCTTTTTTGGTCAACATATCAAAACTGCATCAACTGCAGGTATGTTAGATACTAAAACGTTGTTCAGTTTGATGGAGATCTACTCCCATATAAATATATGTCTATATATGTATTGATGTTCAACTTTAGTAGAGATAATGAGTCATGGGGGATATATGGTACTGCCACCTGGTGTCCTGTTTAGGCACCAGGGTTTTTTGAGTCCACAGAAACAACAGCGGGTTTGTTTACCTGGTTGTCAATACAGGTCACAGTGAGGTTGGTTGCCTACCTGGCAGGACCTTCCCCTCATTTTCTCTGCTTTTCCACATGTTCATATTATGGTAATAAATAGCCACTTGATGAGGAAACAAAAAGGTGGACTTTTCGGATGCTAGCTCTGGACCAACATTAATTTGTGACTTACTCTTCATTTATTTACTAAATGTATTTTGAATCACATGGCTTATATATATTGTATATTGTACTGACATGGGTGTCAGTCAACTGCTTAGAATCTTAGTTTATTTTTGAGGTAAAGCAAGGATCAGAGCTAGGATTGACTCTCCTAGTATCTGGGCAGAGAGTGTAGAGGTGATGTCATAGTGTAGAGGTGATGTCATAGGTAGGAACAAATAGACACATGGTTTACCGGCAGCTTCAGAGTATGAGCATTAGCCAAGCAGTTATGTCCTTGTGGTTTACGGCACTGCAAACTCAGGTTACTAACTGGGTGGGTGAGCAGAGCCCAGCTGGCGGAAGTGCTAAGGAGTGTTAGTTGTTGAATGGACTACCTCTCTCTTCTAACATTGTCAACGGGAAGACAGTGACACATATTATATGCATTCAGATTAATGAATACCATCCTTTCACGCGAGTTTTCTTTGTCATCCATGAATAACCACAAGAATAAAGATGAGAAGGAAGACTACGATACATGGCTAGCATACTGGAATCATGAAGACAGAAAACCAATAACTGGTACACTAAAGATTAATAGTAAACTTAAACCCTATAGTTCAATATAGTTGAATATCAGTGGCAGGTTCAGGCGACCACAGGGGCCATACAGTCATCTTCCCTAGACACCTTTCTTTCTAAGGCTGGCATCCTCTCTGGGTAGAGATGAGAACCCTGGTGAGGAGAATGCTGTCCAGTTCATTCTGTATTACAGACCACTAGGCATGGAGCAGAACCCGTGGTCTTGATCTCCACGTGGTGATCACCAACAAGTGATCACGCGACCACGTCTGCACAAGGTCTATATAAGCAGAGTTGATGTAAAATTGACCTAAATAGCAGCCCCTAGTAAAAATTGATCTAAATAGCAGCCCCTCGTACCCCCTTCTCAGTTGGTTTTATGTATAAACAACAACTGCCGGCCAACTAACTAATGCTGGAATAGTCAAACTCTAATATCTCAGCTTCCAATTGGAATCTTTGAATTACTCATTCAGTCCTGATAGCCAAACTGCTTAGTTGGTAGGGCCCTTAATTCCACCCACTTAAAGGATAGAAGAAATGGGTTTCTACAAGGACCACTGTACCCCCCCCCCCCCTTGGTGGGTTCTGTAAGGCCAAATATATAGAGCATATCTTTTTCAGTCCAGGGTAATCTGAGCAGCTGACTGCTTAAGTGGGCCAAGTGGCCCAAGGCCAATCCCTGTAACCACACAGGTGGCGCACAAAATGACTAGAATAAACTAGATCTTAGCACTGTGCGAACTCCAGCCATGTTATCGTCCCTCCACATGTACCAGATATGCGAAGTCAGTAGTGTGAACGGAATCTGAAACTCTGTCTCTTGATTCTGCACCTGTTGTGTGATTACTACGGAACTGATAAAGGCCTCCTAAGGTAAGCATCTACATTGTTGTCATATCTGTGTTTTTATAGTTATATTGTCTAGCCCTTATCATTGTTGCATTATGTTTAATCTTTTATATAATATGTATTATAATTATCAAATGCTCTTTTGGTTTTTTTCTTTGGGAATGAACAAAATGAATATATAAGATAAATATAAGATGAACAGTAACTAACAATCAATTTAACAATTCCTTTACAAACAATCCATTGATGCTTCAATACAGACTAGAAGATAATTTAACAATTAACCGGGTCACTCTCCAGAAATTTCCTCAATTGGCAAAATCAGTGTTTTTTTTCTTCAGATGACTCTGGAACCTAAACTTGAGTTATATTTTTATATATTTTAGCCTCAACATGCTGCCAAGACTTAAACATTTGAGAAAATCAATATCAAAGTTAAACATTTTTTTCGGATTTTTAGAAATTTAGGCCTAAATTGAAGGAAATAGCCAAAAATTGAGAGGTAAGAGTTTTTTTCCAGCTTATTTTATTCAATAAACACTAGAATTTTGGCTTTTCAGCTTTGATATTTGTTTGAGAGGTAATTTGAGTGGGGGCAAACTGTATAAAACAATATTTTCCCCAAATTTATTGATTTACTGATTTTTATTGAAGTTCTTAGTTTTTTCAAATACACAAATGTACGTTCAGAACCAAGCTTTGAAGGACAAGAAAGTACATATAAAATAGGAACATAAAAATTTTGAGTTACTACTCTGAAAAATACCATAATAATGTATTATTCAGCCCTAAGTGAAAATCATAGGAAAAAAAGAAGGATACTAGAAATGAAAATTAAGTTTATTTTTATGGGCATGCCCAAAAAGTTAAATTGTACGTTCAGAACCAAGGTTTTATCATTTTAAAGTTTTTTTCATGCAAAATATACATATATTTGCTCATGCTTGTTTAGAGACCTAAGAAAAACCCTACCAGAGGGTATTATGTCATCTTATACCAAATTATTCCTGTATAAATAGTGGAAAACAAAGGAAAAAGCTTGGTTCTGAACGTACAAAGCTTGGTTCTGAACGTACATATATGTACGTTCAGAACCAAGCTTTTTTTTCTTTCTATTCTCAGAGATGATATAAGATGCTACTCTAAATGTTTTTCTTCTCAACCCATCCAGAACTGATATGCTTTTTCAGATGTTTCCATATAATATTCATTTTCAGTCTTTATATGGCACTCTCATTGATTGAAACCTTGGTTCTGAACGTACAAAGCTTGGTTTTGAACGTACAAAGCTTGGTTCTGAACGTACAAAGCTTGGTTCTGAACGTACAAAGCTTGGTTCTGAACGTACAAAGCTTGGTTCTGAACGTACATTTATTGGTTCTGAATTTTTTTAAGGTGAAGATAAATACAAATGAGGTACTCGTTGGGCTCATGAATGCTTTACTAACTAAATATTGGAGTACTTAAGTAAAATCAATTGAATATCACACAAACTCATCTGGAGTGTGGCCAACATATGTACGTTCAGAACCAAGGTGTGTACGTTCAGAACCAAGGTATGTACGTTCAGAACCAAGGTATGTACATTCAGAACCAAGCTATGTACGTTCAGAACCAAGCTATGTACGTTCAGAACCAAGCTATGTACGTTCAGAACCAAGCTTTTTGTCTATAAAGACATAGCCATATTTCTGACACAATATTCAAATTTTGTGACTTAGATATCTTATGCCACCTGTTAATGTTGATATCTTACCTCAATTAATCTCCCAATGTTCCCATATGATAAATAAGCTTGGTTCTGAACTTACATACCTTGGTTCTGAACGTACATACCTTGGTTCTGAACGTACACACCTTGGTTCTGAACGTACATTTATGGTTTTTCTAAACTATGTGCGGTATATCCATGCTCCAATATATAAATTCTTATTTTGCCTTGCAGGATTTGTTTCTTTGAGTTTTCTCATAAAAAGAAATGTATACTTTGTAATAAAACTTTACTTAAAGAAGCAAGATATGCATGCTCAAATCTAGATATGCATGTACGTTCAGAACCAAGATATGTACGTTCAGAACCAAGATATGTACGTTCAGAACCAAGATATGTACGTTCAGAACCAAGGTTTTTTAATACTTAATTCCATAACATTTAGAATATGCATTCAATCAGAAAACTTCCCTTTAAATCATTTGCACATCATTTAAAAGAATCAAAATATGTGGCCATACTGCAAATATCTATACAGTTGATTATTTTAAAGCTATGTTTAGCCAAAATTTGACCCAAAACTTTGAAAAATGATAAGTTTTCAAAGTGATTGAAAAATCAAAGTACAATTTGAAGTAAAAGAATAATTATTTTTATTAAGATTATCATTTCATATAATTGGAAAACATATGAAAATGCATAATTAGGTTTAAAAAAAAGGAATTATTCATACTTTTTGAATATCCTAGCACTTTTATGATAAGATTGACAACGTTGGTTCTGAACGTACATCATTGCAAAAAAATGTAAGTCCATAACTAAAAATGAAAAATATGAGAAATTGAAAAACGATGGGAATACCCTTTTTCTAGAATAATAATGCTCAGATACTCTATAAAAGGAAAATAAAAAAATAAATCCTATCAGCAGTATCTTATTTTTGACCTAAAATTTTAGGAAACTGCGCACTTTTCAGGAGAGTGACCGAACCCTGATATCCATATCATGTAGGCCACCATATAAACAAAATCATATAAGTAAGCAGCCTGATGTTTTTGAAAATGTGTTTATTCAGATGGCAATCAAATAAATGTTTATCTGTCAGGGTCTTCATTCGGTTTATCAGCCAGGTTTGTTGCAATGGAGGAACATAACTCACCATTGGCAGGTGGGGGCAACCATCCTCAAGGACAAGACAATGCACATGAGACACTGTCAAATGGTACCTGCAACTCAGTAAAAGCAAAGCAAGGTGGAAAAAGGCACTTTCACTGGGGATTCATAGTGGTGTTTGGGTCATTCCTCTTCCATGTGTTACTAGGAGGCTTCAACCGTTGCTATGGTGTAATTTATCTTAAGCTGCAAGACAAATTCAACAGTGGTGCTGCCCTAACAGCCGGGGTTGGAGGCCTTTCCACCGCTCTGCGTTTGGGGGCAGGTCAGTAAAATAAAGTTTTGTGATTTTCAGAAACATTGTATTATGGTTCTTTAGCTTCTTTTCCATTTTATTTTGCTTTGGGGGCGCCTTTATTGGTAATAATTATTGGTAAGGGTGTCACCAAAGGTTTACCATCAGAATTTCTGCATTGTTTAAAATCAGAAGGCAGTCTTTGTGGGGCCTTGGTCCCAATTTGCAAAATTATCTCTTGATGGGCCTGGGTACTTTGTACCTGTCAATCACTGTTACTGTTAGACAATTGGTCACCTGCTGTCTCATTGGCTGTCTGCAGGTAGGGGTTGGTGGCACCAGGGGCCACATACACTGATTGACAAGTATCTCCTCCCCTCCCTACCTGTTTACCTGTGGCCTATTGCAGTAGCAGTATACTTGTGGGTAGGGACTTTGTACTTAGATTGACAGGTACTTTAACAGATACCCCTACCTATTTCTTTTAGCCAGCAAGGGTAGTGGCACAAGTCATTGATCAGTATAGGTGATTGCTTTACACCACAAAAACATTTTTTCAGTCCAGAGGATTGCAAAATGTGTATTCTCTTGTTTTTGATAACTAAAACAGTTTTCATTTTTTACCATCTTTTTCTCATGTCATGATGGCCATTTATGCCTTTTTATTAAAGGAACATGGAAGACATTCCAAATGTAATGCTCACAGCATTTCGCTGTCTCTGAATCACAACTGTAGTCATAATTATGTCTACCATCATGCTATTTAAATGCTGAAAATACAGATACCAGCTGTGGAATGAATAATGAGATAATTTCTGATGCAGGTCCTCTTTATAGGACTTACAATGAATAACCAATTAACATGAGCAAGTCATATTTATTCTCATGCCTATTGACAATATCAGTTTTTCCAATTCTTTATTGTCCCAATAAGTTGATAACCTATTTGACTAAATATATATTTCTTAGATCTATCAGTATCAGTCTGCCCTTGGGAGTTACTTGAAACCTATATAAAGTTATTGTTTATGATTATTTCTTTTACAGGTCCATTTGCAACAGCAGTGAGTGAGCGTTTTGGTGGCAGGTTGACGGTGATGATTGGAGGCTTTTTCCTGGGACTGGGTTCCATTCTGTCCTCCATTATAACATCAACCGAAATGGCGTTTCTCACATTAGGCATTATGTCTGGTAAGAAAGGCTAAAACTATGATTTTAAAAAGTAGAGTTTAATAGTGATAGTCAAGAAAAACACAAATTTTGTGATACATAAAGTTTTATTGAAAATGATGTCAAATATAGTTGTACTGATGTGGGTGATCAGTCCGTGCTCGAGTTCAGCCATCTTTGTGTTTACACTAAAGCAGGGCTAGAAGTAATTACTCTTTTTCAAAGACGAAGAGCAAGGGGAGGAGTCTAGTGACTCTTTTATTGACTAATTATCATCACATTACATGTACTCCTCCAATAGTAGTAAAGTATTATTATTTCCATATAGGGATTTACTATTTCTAATCATTTATCTATTTGACTTTATTTGCAGGTGTGGGTGGAGCACTATCGTACATACCAAGCCTTGTTATTGTCGGTCAATACTTCGACAAAGACAGATCAAGGGCATTAGGAGTTGCTACTTCTGGTTCAGGAATTGGTGTCTTTTTGTTCCCATTAATGCTTGAAGCCATCTTCAACTTTTATGGGTACCAGGGTGGCATGGTTCTTCTTGGAGGTGTCCTGTTTAATGCCATTGTAAGTGGTGCTCTCTACAGGCCCCTTAAAGAGTCAGTTGTGAAACAGGAGATAGAACTTCAAACAAATACTGAATCAGACGTGAACAGCAAAGACCATGAGGAGGATCTATGTGGTAATGTTGATAACAATGTTGTCCAAACACAAGATGAGCGTGGATCAAAGACTGATAACTTAGTAAAAAGGAATTGTCCTTCATGGTGCACAGGGATCTCAAATAAATTTGGACTATACTTGCTTTGTGACAGAGCTTTCCTCTCATACTTTATCACTGTTGGCCTTAATACTGGCTCATCTTGGCCTGCACAAATGCTACTCCCAGCATTAGCTACTTCAAGAGGTCACTCAACCTTCCATGCCATGTTACTTTTGTCATTAATGGGAGCATTTGATGTCATTGGACGCTTGGGAAGTGGTGTACTTTTCGATACACCATATGTCCGAAAAAGAAGACTATTAATGTATACCATTTTTATTGTGATAAGCTCCCTTTCTCAGCTTTCCTGGCCTCTCACTGCCAGCAGCTACCCACTGTTGGCCATTATGGTGGCACTAAATGGACTTGCAATAGGGACTTTAGTTTGTCAAAAGGCAGTGGTGGCAGCTGATATTGTTGGTATCAAGCGTCTGGCTGGAGGATTGGGACTTGTTGTCTTCTCACAGGGAGTTGCAGTCATGATTGGACCTCTGATCGCAGGTAGGTTCTGCAGATTTAAGAATTACAATCTTGGTTAAATCTTACATTCGTTTTTATAGGCCTACTCTACAGATTCTTTGCCTCAGTGGGTGGTGGGCAAATGACAATATAATGTAATGCTCTTCATTGAGCGTGCCTTGAATGCAATGTAATAAATATAATTAAGGTTCTATTGATTTCTATTGCAAAATGCCTTTCATTTATCATACCCAGGCATTACATTTATATATCAAGGAAAAGACTAGCTTCGGTTGATGTATGCGTCATATCATCATAGTTATAGTCTGAAATTTACTCCTCTGATGGATAGAAGCTTGCATTGAATACTGATCACTATTTTTGTCAAGCCTCTTTCAATATATACAATCATGGAATACAGAATGCAAATGTTCTTTATAGGCCCTGATAGCTGGGCATAGTAGAAAAGTTTAGTTATGCCAGTCATACAATTGATACCATAAATATGTGATTGTAATATTAGAGACAATGACTAATCAGACTTTAATCCTATTTCAAACATAATGATGCAGGCAATATAATTATGTACACTGTATGATAAATTTTAGCGGGAATGAATTGTCAGAGCTAGACTCTCAAAATTGCCCATTGTTATTTAAGATAACTATTTATAGTCTTGTAGATTTGGCGTAGTCATATTTCATTTATAATAATCATAATTCTTTCTGATGAAAGTGCTCATTGCTAATTGTTCATTTATACACTTTTTTCGTAGGTTACCTTCAGGATGTGACTGCCTCCTATATGTGGTCCTTTGTGTTCTCAGGATCACTTGGCTTGGCAAGTGCTGCCATTTTCACTGTTGGTGCTGTCCTCCCAACATGTAGAACTAAATCCATCAAACAACCAGATCCATCTTGATACCTTGAGCACCTTGAACTGCAGGCAATACTGAGGAGTGAAGCATACTTCTCAGACAAAAATAATCATCAATGTAACCTTTATGGAATATCCTATATATATATATATTTACTGCTACGTAAATTATGATTAATAATTAGTTAAACATAGGAAAAGCAAGTATCGAGTGATTAAGTTTGGACATATATGGGAAATATTTATCAAATCCTCTTATAACAATAAGCTAAAATTTTGAATTTGGCAATATGTACAGGTCTGTGGTGTGGGAGCGACTGAATTTAACCATTGCACCCCAACTTTTTATAGTGATGTTACAAATCTGCATTACCAACATTACAGAACGTTGACATCACACACCACTCAGCAGAAATAATAATTTTAAAAATTTCACATACATATGTATATATTACTCTCACTTGTCTCTGAATACTATCCTCTCAAGTGCTATAGGGGGAATGTGGGTTGTATCGCACACCTGATGCACGATATAACACCAACAATAAATACCAGACAAGTATATAAGTTACAAGATATATCCCTGGTGTGTGCTGAGAAAAATATATATACAAAAAAACTGATTTGATATTATGATAACATACAACACATGTTAACCCATGTTTATTTCAATTTGGAAGGATATCAGCAATTAATTATCAACGTGGATGCATAGAAATGGTAATTTTGTATCTAAAATAAAGGATACATTGCTGAGAATCAATGTTTTGTTGTTGTATCGCGCAGTTAAGTGTTGTATCACGCATTACAGACATACATTTTTGACATGGCAATATGAAATAATTGAATAAGTAATTACAGAAAAATTATTTCAAATAGTGAGTACATTTGCCTGAATTGATTTGTAAAAACAAATTAGCAAAAAAATATCATGTCAAATGGTTTTTGTAAAAAAAGATCTACTACCCAGACTGTTTTTGATTATACCTCCAATCTGTACCGCAACTATAATAATTATGATCACTCCCTGTCTGTATATTTTGATTTTAAAAAGGCCTTTGACACTGTCTCACACAATATACTTCTAGATAAATTAATAGAATATAAAATATCCCCACATGTTGTAAACTGGTTTAAGTCATACCTTGTAGATAGGATTCAAATCACGAAATTCAATAACGCTAAATCGTCACCTCAAAAGATACGTTTTGGTGTCCTCCAGGGAAGTGTCCTAGGCCCTTTGTTGTTTATTATATTCATAAATGATGTTACTCATGTAATTGAAAATTGTAATGTTCACTTATATGCGGACGATATTGTATTATATAAAGCAATATCACCTACTAATATGAACAGTGATATTTTGTCAGTGCAGAGTGATGTTACCTGCTTGTCAAATTGGTGCCTAAGAAATAAACTCAGTATAATTATAGACAAAACTAAAACGCAAATTTTCCCAAGTAAAATAATAGATTTTGGAGACCCGATCTGGACTTTACGAATACAAAACCAAAATATACAGCAGGTAAACATCTTCCGCTACTTGGGAATTGATATAGATTCAAACTTGAATTTTGTGCCACAGTATAAAAATGTTTTAAAACAAGCCCACTACAAACTGTATCTTTTAAGGCAGATCCGCAAATATCTAACCCTGAATGCTGCACTGTTAGTATGTAAATCCCTATTCTGTTCTGTATTAGACTATGGAAATGTTTTCTTAACTGTTATTAATCAAACGGATCTGCATGCCCTTCAAACTCTTCAGAATCATGCCTTGAGAAATACTCTGAATATCCTTGATCCAAAGGAAACTCATATTAAAGACTTACATCTGGCAGCGAATGTTAGATTTCTTGAAGAGCGCAGAATTTTGCACCTTTTAGTTTGTACCTGGAATACTGTACAAAATAATAAATCTTTAACTGAAATAAGAACTGAAGGAAGTTCAACTAGATCCCAGGATGGTCTTACATTCAATCTTCCTGTTCCGCGGACAAAATTTATAAGAAAATCCCCATTTTATTGGGGTTCTCAACTCTGGAACTCTCTTGATTTTTCTGTCAAAAGTGTTAAAGATGTCGATGTCTTTAAAAATATAGTGAGGTCTCTTATTTCAAACAGTGAAATCAAATGTACACCCATCAACCACTGCTGACTATACTGTTTTACTTTTTATGATGTGAATAGCCGTTGTCAAATTGTAATAACACAAGCTAAATCGTCTCATCTCATTTTCATCTCATACTGTCATACTTGTGCGGCAACCTGAACACTTGTGATTGAAGGTATATAATAGTTTTTCTTTTAAACTTTTATTAAATATCATACGTTAACTCCACCAAAATTTGTACCCCAGTGTACTGGAGACAGAGGGAGAACAGACCTAGGTTTGAGATGTCTTCAGTTTAAATAAACCTGTTTTTTTTATAAAATTGTTACATATTCATTTGAAAAACGACGTGTTTTTGATCTCATTGTCATACGCAAATATACGTACCAGGAAATTAATGACTTGCCCCATGGTCTCAGTATGGAGGCTGTGAAAATCGTTGAAACACCGGACGGGTGGGCGTTTCAATCCCACCACGCCTTCCTTAGTAGTATGTACCCCTGTGTCATCGAATACCAGGATTTCAAGTACCATTCAGCCGAACAAATGTACTATAGTGAGATGGCCAGGCACCACGAAAGAGAGGAACTTCTAAGGGACATTCTTGGTTCGAAGGATGGCTACCATGCTAAGCGTATAGGTAATAAAATTAAACCGGACAGAGTATGGGACACAACAAAGCTGAAAGTGATGGCCAAAATAGTAAGGTTAAAATTTGACCAAAATCCTGAAATTAAACGAAAACTATTGGCTTTAAAGGGTAACCTGTATGAAGCCACTAAAGGGGACAATTTTGCATGCGGCATGACCCTTGACAAGGCAAATGAGATCACCAAGGAACGTATTCCAGGACAAAATAAGTTGGGGTATATGCTGTGTGATTACAGGGACAGTGAGCTTGGATTGAAATAGAATGCTTTACTTGTTTGGGAATTGAATCGTGGAGGATAATTCCTCAATGTGACGCGCATCAATTAATATGTAGTAGCATGATTTTTGTCAAACGAGCTCTTATAAGTCATAAAGTGATATATATACCCAAATAAAATAACAAATTGATGGTCGGGAAACTGGAAATTTAAATTTAAGTAAATATTATATAAGTTGAGTGCCACTGTATACTCTAGTGTGGGTGGGTTTCTGCCATAGCTAAGAGTAATGTTCTACCTAAAGGCGTATGTAAGACATGGTGAGGGTTACAAATACCGATCTCACCCAGTACTTAATCAAGGCATAACTTATATGGCAGTAGATCCGTCATCTCATACATATGAATGTCAAATAATTGATTATGGATGAATTGTGTACACTGTGCGACGCCAAAGGATTTAAGTTTGTTAATTTCAATTCCCGAAGTATATCCAATAAATGGGATTTAATTAAAGCTACTTTCTCACATGTTGACGTTGATGTGTTGGGAATTACTGAAACATGGCTTACTGGATTACATGATTCGGAGCTCTTCAAATTAAATGAATGTTATTCATTTTATAGGAATGATAGAATGTGGAAAGATCAAGGTGGTAATAATATTAAAAAGGGGGGTGGAGTAGGAATTTATATTAAAAATGATATAAAGCATTCTGATACGAAATTTAATTATTTGAACACAAGTACTATAGATGTAGAGAGCCAATGGGTATCTTTAATACAGAAGCCAAACAAAACCATACTTATTGGTAATATTTATAGGCCGCCACAAGGGAATATACAAAACTTTTTTAACTGGGTGGAGGATACATTGGCCGACCTTGATCTAACACACATTGAACTATTTTTAATGGGTGATTTTAACTTGGATGTATTGGAAAAACAAAATGAATCAGTGAAGTCATTTTATAAATTAATTAGTGAATATGGGTTAAGGCAACTAATAAAGGATTATACTAGAACTACAAGTTCAACAAAGTCATGTATTGATCTAATTATAACAAACTCTGATATTGTAGCCGAAACCACCGTATTGGACATTAGTATCAGTGATCATCAAGTTATATTTTTGAGACGGAAAAAAACCAGGGAGGTAAAGGAAAAAATAGAATTTCAAGGAAGGACTTATCGACATTATGACAAATTGGATATGGCTGAATGGTTGTCTCATGAGGATTGGACAGCATATGATGCCTCTATCAATCCAGAAACTAAATGGGATATTTTTCAAAACAAAATAATTACGTATCTGAATAAAAATTGTCCAGTTAAAAACTATAAAATCTCTAAGCCTAAAGAAGATTGGATCACAGATCCGCTGCTTGAATTGATAAAAGATAAAGATAAAGCATTGCTTGATGCTAAACGTACTGGCAACCTAGATGATTGGACAATAGCTAAAAGACTTAGAAATGATTGTATAGCAAGGCTTAAAAAGGCAAAAACTGATTTCATTAATGATGAATTAAATAGACATAGGAATAATCCTAAGAAATTTGGGAAAAATGTCCATAAGGTCCTTCCTAATAAGAAGAAAGGTAAGCAGGTTTTCAATATGAAATCAAATCTTGCTGACACTTTTATTGACCATGATAAAACAGCTGATTTTATCAACGATTATTTTGTAAATATTGGAGCAAACTTGACTAAAAATAACAGTACTCCTTGGTCTTATGATGGCGATGTATATCATACTGAAATGGAAAATCTGATCACTAATGTGGACGAAATCATACAGTTATGTAAAGAAATGAACATTAATAAATCATCTGGATTTGTTAATATATCAACTGAGGTCATAAGAGACTCTTTTTTGTCAATGCCTGATAAAATAGCAGATCTTTTTAATTGCTCTTTTAATACAGGTATAATACCGAGTACATGGAAAATTGCAAGGGTCACTCCTCTGAGGAAACCAGGTGATAAATCTAATGTTACTAATTTAAGGCCTGTTTCAAATTTGACTATAACTACTAAATTAATTGAAAAAATTGTTCATAAACGACTGTCATATCATCTTAATCAGGGCAATAGACTCGATGAACGGCAAGGGGGTTTTAGATCAGGGAAATCAACTATAGGTACAACTGCACGTTTTTTGAATGATATATACAATGAATTAAACCAACAAAACATAACAGTGGCAATATATTTGGACCTGGCTAAAGCATTCGACACTGTAAATCATGACATATTGCTGAAGAAGTTAAGATTAAATGGTGTGAAAGGGAGAAATTTTACATGGTTGGAGAATTATCTCTTTAAGAGAAAACAATATACAGTAGCTAATGATATTAATTCTAAATGTATATCAATAGAATGTGGTGTTCCTCAGGGGAGTGTACTCGGACCACTGTTATTTTTAGTATATATCAACGATATAGTAAATATTATAGATGCTTGTAATGTGTCTCTTTATGCAGATGACACTGTTGTATATAAATCTGGAGCAGATATTGTTGATATAATAGAAGTCCTGCAACGTAATATTCATATGATAACTGCCTGGTGTATGAAAAACAAGTTGTCAATTAATTGTAAGAAAACCAAGTATTGTATCTATGGTATGCGTTCAAAAGTTAAGAGAAGTAGAAATTGTGGGCTTAAATTAGATATGAATGGTGTACTATTGGAGAGAGTATGCTCCTACAAGTATTTGGGTTTTATTTTAGACGAACATCTTACTTTTAATAAGCATTTTAGCGAATTATTTAAGCAATTGAATTTTAAATTATTTACATTTGCAAAGATACGTAAATATCTATCAAAGGCAACTAGTATTCTGGTTTTTAAAACTGCAATTTTACCATTTTTGGAGTATGGAGATATAATATATAACGGTACATCAGTGACTAATATTAACAAATTAAACAGGTCATTTTATAGGGGATTGAGAATATGTACCAATGCAAACAACTATGTAACTCATGACAAACTGCGTGCTGACTGTAAAATTGCCACTTTATACGATAGATATGTTTTGCACACGAAAATTTTCATGTATAAACATCTTCAATGTAAAGAATTGCTTAACTACACAGGTGTAAATACACGTCTTCAGAGTGCTCCAAATTTTAAGATAATTAAACCACATTTTGAGAAAAGTAAAATGAACATTTTCTATAGAGGCGCTGTTATATGGAATAATCAGACTATAGCTGAACGCAATGTTGAGGATATTGACAAATTTAAGAAAATGTTAAAGGATAGACTTAAGAACCTTAACTGAGATTAGGGCAACAATATGAGTGTATGTGATAAATAATCTCGTACATCCTATTGGCAAGCTCATACTGACTGTGATATTCTTAAAACCGGTAATTTAGGGTATCTTTTTTTATGAACTATTGTATGTAGACAAGGATCTTAGCTAATACTAAATATAATAGCCTTTTGTGTAGATATATTTTTATTATTTAGAACATGTACAACTAATTACTAATTGATATTTACTATTGAACGATTCATTGGCATCGTTTTACCTGTGTATCTCGATGTAACTCAGGTGAAAATGGGAGACAAGTTTTGTAAACTTAATTTTTGCCTGAATAAATAATTGAAACAAAAAAAAAAAAAAAAAAAATACATAATAATTAAGAAAAAAGCAAATTCAGGGAAAAGTACTAATTTTCTCCGACCTAAAATTTGAATGATTTCTAATAGTTATATTTTCTACTAGTTATTTCTAAATTTCATTTTGACAATGTTCATATTTAGAGAATGAAATTGAGAGATAATTGTAGTATCAAAAAAAAACTTTAAAAAATGAATTTATGTTGAAAACTAATGAAAATAGCATAAGCAAAGATATATATGTATAATTTATAGTTAACTGTGCGATACAGCAACAGCAAATGCGCGATACAAATACCACCTAAAGTTATATTTTCACCTTGAAATGCCATTGAGAAAAACATTGATTTTATTCTTAGGGAAAAAATGCATATTTTCATAATTTCACGAATTTTAATTATAAATAGATCAATAATATCTCGTCTAACTCATTAATTCTTTCTAGCAAAATTTGTAAAATCGGAAATGAACTAAAATTTCAAGTAAAAACAATAAAAATATTGAATAGGATTCATATTGGATAATCTATTAGTTATTCCATAGGGATAATCCACCCAGATATCGCATGGGCTGCCACAGACAATACAGCACATATACCAATTTGAATTGTAAAAATCAGACCAAAATTAACCTATTTATAGGCACTTAACTACAGGTGCGCGATACAACCCACATGCGCGATATAACCCTAATTCCCCCTACCTTCTCTAAGGGATTGTGTTACAGAACTAATTTTCGTTGAGGAAATCTGTTTTCTTTGTTAAGTTTGCACTTTATCCCAAAAACATTTGAAATGATAGATAACTGTGCAGGTTACATGCTGATCTCTAGGTATGATAAGTTGTGGTATAAGTCTAAAATCATGTAAGAAACAACCTTATTCACTACTTCTCTACTTCTCTACTACAGAATTTATAGACAGTACCTATCAGATCAGGATGTAGTTTGCTATAGGTAGGACCTTTATCGATTATGTTACTCATCTCTTGACATAAAACATGAAAGGGAGCCAAAGGCAATGTTGTCTCAAAATATGACAAAATTTTGCAAACTCAAATAATTACGAAAATAGATTATAATAGTCTAACCTTGTATGAATCATGATAACTAGCTATAACTTCACATGAACTCTATAATACCCATGTCATTTATGCCTGTAGGCAGCAATGTTTGTAAAGGATGACATGGACCTTTTGGGGGTTAATGACATGCGACATGGGATTTTAATGAGATAATGACTAGGGACATTGCAATTTCTTAAATTCGACAGGGCGACATTGCCATTTCTTAAATTCGACATGTGACATCAAGACCCCCATCTAGGGCGCCCCTGTTGCTAGTATTCAGTGGTTTGGAGAATGCTGTCCAGTTCTGTGATCTATGATGCAAGGAAAAAACAACCAATTTCTATTCAAGCAGGTATGTTTGATACTAAAACGTCATTCAGTTTGATGGAGATCTACCCCCCTATATATATGTATATATACGTCCATATATTGATGTTCAACATACAAATATAAGTCATGAGGGATATATGGTGCTGCCACCTGGTGTCCTGTTTAGGCACCTGGGTTTTTGAGTCCCTAGCAAGAACAGCAGGTGCAGTTGGTTGCCTAAGCAGCTTACCTGGCAGGACCTTTCCTTCATATTCTCTGCTTTCCACTTACATGTTCATAATTATTATGGTTATATATAAATGGTCGCTTGATGAGGAAAAAAAGAAAATACAAAGAAAGAGGGGCGGACTTTTCAGATGCTGGCTCCGGGACATAAACTTGTGGTTTACTCTTCATTTATTTACTAAATGTATTTTGCTTCATCTATGACCAAGATGGGTTATATTATCAGGCTAGGAAAATCTGGATGTCCGCGTGTCCTCGAAGACCAGAAAATTGGTGCGGACAACCAGAAAATTGATTTTGGTCGTCCTCATGACAACTAGATTTTCAGATATGCTGAATTTACCACTGAAAAGTTGCCTGCAAAATATAGTTTCCTAACTAATTTAATAGCTTGTTAAAACATCAGAAATTTCCCCTATATTGCGGACAACCTGAAGCTGTGTGTGGACAACCAGATCTTTGCTTATGGTCGTCCTCTGACAACCAGAAATTAGGCCGAATTTTCCTAGCCTGTATATATATAGTTGAATATCAGTGGCAGGTTAAGAGGACCACAGGAGGCATGCCTCTTTTCTATACATCTTTCTATCTAAGGCTGGCGCCTTCTCTGAGCAAAGATATAAACATTGTTGTGGGGAATGCGGTTCATTTCAGTCTGCGTACTTACCACTGCCCATTTCGATGGTCAATGGTCTGTACATGTTAGCAGTGTGTGGGATTTGTGTATGAGAGCTCCATAACCAAAGACCCCTAAACACCCGCTCAAAGTGACATGCGAAACGATCCCCCATTGCTAAATACCTGCAATTAATATTAACTTGTTTATGGTTTACAAAAAAAAAAAAACTGCTTAATGGCCCCACTGTTAGCCTACCTTGGCCTGCTTGACAGAAGGACTGCAAAGAGTCATGAGAAAGGTATATATTGAATTTTTGTCAAATAATAACTTTCAACGTAAAATTTAATGTAAAAGCCTTTACAATAGGACGCCCCCCTTTTGAAAATCTCTGGAACCAGCAGTCTTGGTTACATAATCCGATGTTTTGCATTTTAACACCGCACACTATGTCCGACGAAATTGTCATGCTTTGTCATTAGAAATATTACATTTTTGTCATTGTTATCGTGTGGAATTCTTCTATAGACATTAATTTGAATATCATATGTTCAATATGGTATAGAAATGTCTGACATGGTGTCCTTAAATGTCGGACAATTTGTCCACCGTTTTATAAAGATTTTGGGATACACTGCATAATAATTATAATAAACAATTCTTTTAGTCCCATGTATCTCTGCGGTTAGGCCTACACATATAGTAAGGCTTGTATACATAGTTACAGAACCGGAACTCACTTGGATTATGTGGATGGCCCTGTTTAAGAACCATGCGTAGATGTCTTATATATTGAATTGATTTTTATTAAACTTTTCATTGTTCCCATATATCTTTGGAAGGTCGATGGGTCTAGACCCCTAAATTCGACAGGGCGACATGGCCGTTTCTTAAATTCTACAGGGGACATTGCAATTAAGGGACAAACGACATGACCCTTTTCTTAAATTCGACAGGGGACTGGAGTTTTAAAACGATAGTGACAGGGACAGGGTAATTTCTTAAATTCGACAGGGGACATGGCTCTAAATCTAGATATAGGGACAGGCGACATGACCATTTTTTAAATTCGACACTTGACACAGGACCCCCCCGTCCATATCCCCAGGTCGAACCGCGGCCCCCTCATCTACCTTCTACACACGCGGGTCCCACATGCTCTTCTCCTTAGACCTGGACCCCCCTGGCCGTGAGGGAGTTTTACATTCCGCTGAAAATATTCACTACAGATTTCCGTTAATATTGCATAGCGAGCGGATTGACATAGTGTTGCAAAATTCGTTAATTGGAAATCCGTTAAACATCCATTCTGTTTTCAAATATATCTTATGTTTTCTACTATATTAGCGGATTTATTTAGCGGAAATCCGTTAAATTTCAGCTTTTGCGGAAATTTACTAACGGATTCTGCAACCTCTTGGTCTCCACTACCTATTTTGCAACAGCTTGCAATTGGTTTCGTTAAACATCCGTTAAATATACCGGAAAGTTATGCAACCCCCTCTGATGGAACTCAACCCATGTCTAGCCTAGATTGTAACCCTGGTATTAGGCCTATTTCAGTATAATACTTGTGTAAATATAGGACCAGCAGGGGTGGATCAAGGGGGAGGGGGTCCAGGGGGTCCTGACCCCTCCTCCTTTAGCAGTTTAGGTGGGGACTTTTTTCTCTTTGAAAGAGAAAAAAATGTCACGTGAATGCAAGCTGTTTTATTAGTTTTGCATTTATGTGGACCCTCGCCCAATGTTTTCTGAAACCTGTAGCCGCCCCTAGGACCTATTTTGAACAGTGATCCCCTTATAAAGCCCCATTCGATGTGGGCAATTTTTCACTGCGGACTAAAAATTGCATGCAAGAAAAAAATATAACTTTGACTAAATAATCACATAACCTTATACACTGAAACCTCCTTTGTAAACCACAAACATATTTTCCAAAAATGATAGTCTAAATACAAGAAGATTGCAATTACATCTCAGGTCGCAGTGAAAAAGTGCCCAGGGCGAATGGGGCTTTACACGCTCAAATGGTGAGACTCCGCGTAAAGGCCCTATTACACTACACGACATGAGCTGCGATATGGACACAATATGTTTATACTACAGATAAATTAGCATGAAGCAGTCATATAATTATCAAAATTTGGCAATTTGGAACATGTTACATATGTGTCAAAAAGAAGTTTGTCTCTATTATGTGTCATTTCTCTACGACATCATCATATCGCAGCTCATGTCGTGTAGTGTAATAGGGCCTTAAGCTGCATGCACTCATGCAGGCCCAGTCGACTGACCTATCACAGACTGAGCCGTGTCGAGAGAGTGTACACTGGTGGTGGCTGCTCTCACTCTCAGTCTCAGCATGACCACATTCCTTTCATTGCTACTGACTCCCAGGGACGCAGCTATCCATCCCTCCATCCATCCATCCATCCATTTATACATACATACATACATACATACATACGCATATACATACATACATGCATGCATACATACATTCACGTTCACACACACACACACACACACACACACACACACACACACACACACACACACACACGACATGAAATGCCTGGTTCGGTTTAAAGAAATCGTTATTCCTTACATGAAGGTCACACAAACAAGAACCATATGGAGTTACAAAACCGTTGAGAGTACAAGCCAAGACTGACGCCATCTATCAACAAGTAAGTAATGCCAGTATAGGCCATTATACAAGACAAACAAACGTATATAATATTTTGTCCTAGATATAACATCTTTGCCTCTATGAATTTTATCAAAGTAATTTATTTCAGCATGTATTATGGGTAGCAAATACCAACATATCAAGTACATTGGTACATACATGAGTAGGGAGATAATTATATATATGCGTGCCAAAGTGCGCTATGGCAAATCCGGTTTACAATAGTGCGATGACATAAGAAGTATCAAGCGGCATAGGCCAAATAAAACAAGTTTTGCTTTACATGAACCGTAATTTTGAGCTCCGATCAGATTTTAAGGGGCAGGAATTCGATGAAATAATGTAGGACTATTCAAGTAACAACAACTATTAGGAACGAGCAATTTTATTGAGAAACGACACGATCAAATCGCTATTACGACATCTAAGTATTGATTTAGATTGTTGTGGTCAGAGTCAGAGGCAACTCTGATGTATTTGATATGTTTCATACGTCCAATATAGCCTGGGTCGCATTACGTATTTAGATCTCCTCTAAACTCCTGTACAGCATTAGAAAATAAATGGAGCAATTATATGGTTCAAGCGCGTGCAATTTTATCAAGAGATATTAAAATGCTTTTGACGCGATCAAATCGCTTATGAAAGATGGATTTATAGAAAGTATCGACATCTATCTTGTTAAACAACAGATTTAAATATCTAAGGGTTAATTTAAAGCTGGATTGTTGTTGTTGGAGCCAGAAACAACACCGGTGCATTTAATATAGCCCATACGTCCAATATAGCCTGGGTCGCATTACGTAGTTCAGTTGTATTTAGGTCTCCTCTAAATTCTTTGTTTCCTGTCCATATGATTGCTACAGTGATAAGTTGATTGATAAAGTTAGGACTATAATAAATGAGTTTTTTCCCATTTTGAGTTGGGTCTTTGTATTTCAGATAGTTTGTGCTATTTATCATAGGGTTTTCTGAGTAAGTACACAAGCTAGGCCTACTCAGACATATATGGTTAACCCTACATCTATGTAATCTCTTGTGGCGACTGACGGACTTTAGGGTAGGTCGAATATAAGCTATAAGGGATGGTTCAACGGTCAATAGGGTCAGTGAAGGGTTGGGATTGTAAACTAACTCAACCATGATCTCCTGTATTTCCAAAGTTGCGGAGCGTGAGAAGACATGCAGGTCTCGTACAATGAGAATGAGACACAGGTATAAACCATATAAGTCCAAAATTCACTCCAAATTTATATCTGCCAATTCAGGTACGTATGTTCCGAGATAATAGCTCATGTTTCCGGATAATGATGAGAGGGGCCTCAGTTGTTTCTCTATTGTTTTGGTCAGAAAAATCTACCCAATATACATTCAATGTTGATTCATTTTTGAATATTGAAAATTGATCAGGCCACCAATCAATCATATTTAAATGCTCATCAAATTTAGATTTCCCAATATTGATTCAAATCTGGCAACTGGCGTTAATTCAAAGTTGAGTAATTAACAGTGGGGTCAGAAATTGTACTGAGAACCAGACCAAAAGTTGTGATGAAAATAGAATATTCTAATAATGCTAGAATCCTCTAAATCCCTTGTATCTGTATTTAAGCAGAGTTGATGGAAAATCTATCTACAGAATTATGAAATTATATCAATGATATATGATGCAACTTGTATCATATAATGTGCATTATAATTATATTGCAGTTGTGCTCTTGAAGACTGAGTTTACCATTGCAATATGGAACACTTAAGAATTTACTTGATATTTCTAGCCTTCAACCCCTTTAATGCTGAATACTTCATTCTATAATAATTTATTCATTATTAGTGAGATATTAGCGTCAATGTGAAATCGAGTATTTTTTTAATGTAATTTTGATGAAGATATTCCAATGGCAATGGCGCAAAATTGTTGTTGTTGGCAAAATGTACACAATATTTCCGAAAGAGTTTTCCATGGCAACCAGCAATAAGAGAAATATTATTTGATTTGCTTCAAAAAGAACATAAAGAATTCATCTTGTTTGCACAAAAAACAGTTTGTAATAATTATAAATGAAAGAAAAGACACAACTTCTTGAAACTATTATAGTGTTCCAATAATTAACATATAAATCATTATGTTAGAATGACTTTGAATAATTATGGCAAATTGTAATTAGTGTATATCGCTACAAGTTTGCTCAATTGGAATTAGCCTTGTTGGTAATGAACTAATGCGATGGCTGGGTTATCAAAGGTCCCTAGGGGACCACCGGCAGTTATTTGTATGGCCCTGCCTATGGGACAAGGCAAGTGAAAGAACACCTACCTTGTGAAATAAAACATTGTTCTTGCCGTGATAACATAACAACAACAACCAACCAACCAACTAATGCTGGAATAGTCATAATTATCTCTAGGTCAAATTGGAATCATTGAAATAATCGTTCAGTCCCTGATAGCTGAATTACTCTTCCTTCATGGTAAGTCTAAAAATTGGCTGATGGATTTTGCTACTGAGCAATCCGGGGTGTGTTCGCCTGACCAGCGGCTAATCCCCTGTGTTTAATTTAGGATGCTTGACCATCGGCCCTTCCACGGGAGGGGGCCCTCAATGGTGAGGTCCAACAGTCGCATGTTGAATTTAAGAAAATATATATAATATATTTAGTTTCCTCCCCCTTACAAACTGTGGAATAGGGACGAGTTCGCCTTTTAGGCATGAATCCTAAAGATCTATCATAAGAGATGGATATATAATTAGTTTTCTCCTATCAGAAGAGAGGGATATATATTAAGTTCCTTCCCCATTATCAAAAACTGTGGAAGGGAGGTATGGCAGGATCCCCCCCCCCTCATAGACCCCAATTAGGAAGGGGGGCTGATGATCAGCGCCTAAAAACGACAGGATTAAATTGAGCTCATTGGTCAGATGGCTGGCACACAGCATAGTCTAGATTTTTAGATATGAATCCTAAAGATCTAGGCCTATCAGAAGAAAGGGATATATATTTAGTTTCTTCACCATTATTAAAAACTGTGGAAGGGGGGCACAGCAGGACCCCCTCACCCCCCTCACCCCATGGACCCCAATTAGGAAGGGGGGCCAATGACCGGTGCCTAAAACAACAGGATTAAATTGAGCTCGTTGGTCAGATGGCTGGCACACAGGAATCCCGTTTTTTTCCCATGCTGAAGGGGTTAACACCAGGTCCTTTTCCGTTGAAACACAATTACATACAGAATTAAATTATATGAGTTCCCATATTACTTCCTAGACTATTACATTTGACATGGATTTGGTTGGGGGTAAGTAGATTACACGTAAAAAGCCTTCAAATTGGCATAAAATTCAGGTTTTTCCTTTGTATTTGACTTGCATCATCCTTGCATGAAGAAAAAAGGATATACTTACAAAACCCATGTAAAATACAATTTCTTAAATCTTAAAACCACATTTTATGAAGAATTTTGCTTCGATGTCAAATTTAAATGCTGTATCAATATTGAAAGTTGCTGCTGATGTGAAGCGGTAGATATTGCAGTCCACATACTACAAAATTAATATTGTTATTCTGATGCTGACCCAGATAGGCATGTTAGAGAAAATGTCAGTCATTGCCATACACATTATACATAAACAGTTTTTCGACCTCAGACCTGCAGGTCACGAAATGTGGGTACATGCCCGTGCGCCTATGTGTATTCATCACCCACACGGCTGAGGAGTGGTACGTTCAAGGGGTGCATTGTGTGTATTGACCACTGTTGACAGGGTCAGGGACGGATCCATGGGGGAGGGATTCGCATGTGCCATGTCACATAACCAAATGCTTGCAACAGCGAGAGAACAAAGATGGTTTCAAAATTGTCTCACTGTTTTTTTAATCCTTGTTTTCTGCATGTGCCAATCCTCGCTGTTGCGATGGTTTTGCACACACATTAATTTTATGTGACGCGGCAATGGGGCCTGTACCCCCCTTTTTTTGGTCATATGTTGATTTATCTAATGTAAAATTGGACTTTTTTTGTATAGAGCCCCCCCTCTCTTGAATTCCTGGATGAGCCTGTATGTAGTGCTCCTCATTTTCAGTATTTTAAGCATATTTGGAGCATTGCTTGGGAGATAAAATATAAGATCCTTTGGGGTTGTCTGCTGGTGACTGTACAACCATGGGATTGTATGGCCCATGGGCTTCGCCCTTTGGCCGTGACAAACCCCTCTGGGCCGTAGGGTCACTCAGATGACCCCTGCGGTTATTTTTATATTAGTATCGAGTCAATGTTAAGACATCCTGCATTTGCCCCGTGTTTGTGTAGTTTAAGTCCACCCACTTAAAGGGTGGTAGAAATGGTTAAGAACCCCCTTTACCCCCCCCCCCCCCCCCACCCTCTCGGTGGGATCCGTTCCGTAAGACCAAATATAGAGCATTATAATTATTTTTCAGTCGAGGGTAATCCAGGCGGCTGACTGCACAAGTGGGCCAAGTGGCCCTATCCCTGCAACTACATAGGAGGCACACACAATGACATAGATTAGAACTTAGCACTGCATGTGCAAACTCCAGCCATGTTATTGTCCCTCCACATGTACTACCAGATATGTGAAGTTAGAAGTGTAAACAGAACCTGCCGAACTCTGTCTCTTCATTCTGCACCTGTTGTGTGATTACTACAGAACTGATGAAGGCCTATTGAGGTAAGCATCTACATTGTTGTCATATCTGTGTTTTTATAGTTATATTGTCTAGCCCTTATCAAGGTTGCATTATGTTTCATGTTTTATATATACCAAATACTTTCTCATTCTTTGATAATGAACAAAATGAATACACAAGATAAATGTACGATGAGCATTAAGTAACACTCTATTTAGCAATTCCTTTACCGAACAATCCATTAATGCTTCAATATAGACTAGACAATAACTTTAACAATTAACCCTGATATCCATATCATATAGGCCTTCATATATACAATATCATGTAAACAGTCATAATATGATTGCCATCTGGAAAACACATTGTCAAAAGGTATAAATTATAAGTATTTATCCATCGACTTTTTCCTTCCGTTTATCAGCCAAGTTTGTTGCAATGGAGGAACATAACTCACCATTGGCAGGTGGGGGCAACCCTCCTCAAGGACAAGACAATGCACCTGAGACACTGTCAAATGGTACCTGCAACTCAATCAAAGCTAAGCAGCATGGAAAAAGGCGCTTTCACTGGGGATTCATGGTAGTGTTTGGGTCATTCCTCTGCCATGTGTTGCTAGGAGGCTTCAACCGTTGCTATGGTGTAATTTATCTTAAGCTGCAAGACAAATTCAACAGTGGTGCCGCCCTAACGGCGGGGGTTGGCGGCCTGTCCACGGCTCTCCGTATGGGAGCAGGTCAGTAGATTAAAGTTTTGTGATTTTCAGAAATATTGTAATTATGGTTCTTCATTTCCATTTTTGGGATTGGGGGCGTCCTATTTTGGTTATTGGTAAACGAGCCCCAAAGGTTTACCATCAAAACTTCTGCATTGTGTAAAATCAGAGAGTTGTCTTTTGTGGGTCCTTGTTCCCAATTTGTAACAATTATCTCTTGATGGGCCTGGGGTCTTGGCACCTGTCAATCACTGTTACTGCCAGACAATTGGTCACCTGCCTTTTCATTGGCTGTCTGCAGGTAGGGGTCATGCAGTGGCACCAGGGGCCACATGCCCTGATTGACAAGTACCTCCTCCCCTCCCTACCTGTTTATCTGTGGCCTATTGCAGTAGCAGTATACTTGTGGGGAGGAGCTTTGTACTCAGATTGACAAGTACTTTGACAGATACCTCTACCTCTTTCTTGCAGCCAGCAAGGGTGGTAGCACAAGTCATTGATCAGTATAGATGATTACTTTTCACCACCAAAGCATTTTTTTTCAGTCCAGAGGATTGAAAAATATGTATTCTCTTGTTTTTGATTGCTAAAACATTTTTTTGTCATATTTTACCATCTTTTTCTCATGCTATTTAAATGGCAAAAATACAGATACTTATACCAGAGCTGTTGAACAAATAAAGAGTTAATTTCTGATGTGGGTCCTCTTTATAGGACTTACAATGAATAACCAATTAACATGAGCATGTCATATTTATTCTCATATCGATCGACAATATCCATTTTTCAAACTGCTCTCCAATTATTTATTGTTCTGTTAAATATCATGAAAAATCTGATAATTAACCTTTTCTCTTATTCCCAATCATAATAATTATTATAGATCTAATCTTGTTTAACCTGACCAGGTCAAAGGGCTTATTGATTGTCGACTGGATAGCAGCCCCTGGTCGGTGGGCTGTGCCCTTACACTGATATCTCCTACACATTTGGGGTTGATAACCCATATCAGACCCCCTCCTATGGGATTATTATATATTTCTAAAATCTATCGGCCTGCCTCTGTGAGTTACTTGAAACCTATATGATGTTATTGTTTATAATTTCTTTCCAGGTCCATTTGCAACAGCAGTGAGTGAGCGTATAGGTGGCAGGTTGACGGTGATGATTGGAGGCTTTCTCCTGGGACTGGGTTCCATTCTGTCCTCCATTATAATATCTACCGAAATGGCCTTTCTCACATTAGGCATTATGTCTGGTAAGAAAATATAATTTTCTAAAGGTATAGTTTGATAGTGGCAGCTAACCTAACACAATCTTTAAGATACCTAAAGATTGATTAAAAACAATGTCAGTTATGCTGCATAGATATTTCTTTCCATGGAAGTATACAAGTGCTGGCACCTGGTTTTCATGGGCTTATCTATAGATACACATAATACCAAACATATTTAAGTTGAATATTATGATTTATCTATATTATTTCCTTATAGGGATTTATTCTTCCTAATCATTTATCTATTTGACTTAATTTGCAGGTGTAGGTGGAGCACTAACGTACGTACCAAGCCTTGTTATTGTTGGTCAATACTTTGACAAAGCCAGGTCAAGGGCATTAGGAGTTGCTACTTCTGGTTCAGGAATTGGCGTCTTTTTGTTCCCATTAATGCTTGAAGCCATCTTCAACTTTTATGGATACCAGGGTGGCATGGTTCTTCTTGGAGGGATCCTTTTTAACACCATTGTAAGTGGTGCTCTCTACAGACCCCTTAAAGAGTTAGTTGTCAAACAGGAGTTAGACCTTCAAACAAATACTGATTTAGATGTGAAGAGCAAAGACCATGAGGATCATCCATGTGGTAATGTTGATAATAATGTTGTCCAAACACAAGAGGAGCATGGATTAAAGACTGACAAGGTAGTTAAAAGGAATTGCCCTTCATGGTGCACAGGGATCTCCAATAAATTTGGACTGTACTTGCTTTGTGACAGAGCTTTCCTGTCATACTTTATCACTGTTGGCCTCTGTACTGGCTCCTATTGGCCTGCACAAATGCTACTCCCAGCATTAGCTACTTCAAGAGGTCACTCAACCTCCTATGCCATGTTGCTTTTGTCATTACTGGGAGCATTTGATGTCATTGGACGCTTGGGAAGCGGTGTACTTTTTGATACACCATATGTTCGAAAAAGAAGACTATTAATGTATACCATTTTTATTGTGATAAGCTCCCTTGCTCAGCTTTCCTGGCCTCTCACTGCCAGCAGCTACCCACTGTTGG
Source organism: Lepidonotus clava (assembly GCA_936440205.1). NCBI lineage: Eukaryota > Metazoa > Annelida > Polychaeta > Phyllodocida > Polynoidae > Lepidonotus > Lepidonotus clava. The sequence goes on from OW387147.1 coordinate 21,549,135, forward strand.
CCATTATGGTGGCACTAAATGGACTTGCAGGAGGTACTATAGTTTGTCAAAAGACAGTGGTGGCAGCTGATCTTGTTGGTATCAAGCGTCTGGCTGGAGGATTGGGACTTGTTGTCTTCTCTCAGGGAGTTGCAGTCATGATTGGACCTCTGATTGCAGGTAGGTTGTGCAGATTTGAGAATTACAAGCACCTTGGTTAAATCTTATGCTAGTTTTTATACTCTACAGATTCTTTGCCTCAGTGCATGGGTGGTGGGAAAGTGACAATATAATAATCATTATGCTCTACATTGAGCATGCCTTGAATGCAATGTTAATCTTCAGAGATATTTTTATAGACATATCATAATGACAATTCAAGTAAAATGATACATTAAAACCAAGTCCAGAGAATTGAGTTTTAAGTCTGAAATTTGCTCCTTTGATGTTGCATTGAATATTGATTAATACTTTTGTTAATACCATTTCTATATTATACAAATGTTCTTTATATATATATATGCCCTGATAGCTGGGCATGGTAGAAGTGTTTAGTTATGCCAGTCACCCAATTGATACCATAAACATGGTAAATATGTGATTGTATTATTATAGACAATGACTTATCAGACTTTAATCCTTTTTCAAACAAAATGATGCAGGCACTATGTGTACACGGTGAGATAAATTTTAGCGGCAATAGATTGTCAGAACTAGACACTGAAAAGTTACTTAAGATGTATATAGTCTTATAGATTTGGCATATCCCATTAATGAAAATCATCTTTTTGATGCACATTGTTAATTATACACTTTTTTTCGTAGGTTACCTTCGGGATGTTACTGCCTCTTACACTTGGTCCTATGTGTTCTTGGGATTGCTTGGCTTGGCAAGTGCTGCCGTTTTCACTGTTGGTGCCGTCCTCCCAACATGTAGAACTAAAACTATCAAACAACGAGATCCATCTTAATGACATAGATACCTTGATCTACAGGCAATACTCAGGGGTGAAGAATATTTCTCAGAAAAAATAATCATCAATGCAACCCTTATAGAATGTCTTTTACATATAAATAAATAATAAAAAAAAAAGCCTCAAAATAAACATTTTCCAAGACTTTACTCTGACTTGTTTCTGAATACCATCCTCTCAAGTGCTATACTTTCTCTAAAGCCCCATACCGACTAGGACATTTTTACACAGTCAGCCAACAGATCAGCGCCAAAATTGGCCGATTCAACCTCTGGAATCAGCCGATTTTAGCGGCGATTCAGATCAAACTTGCACATTCCATTATGTTAACAGGTGACCAAATCGGCCAATTTTAGTGCCAATGAATTTTCCAACTGTGTAAAAATCGCCTAGAGGGTATTGGGCTTAAGGGATTATATATCTACCGAAATTATCATGATTGGGGATTTCTTTGATTTTTTGTATATCTGTAAAGCTTTTAAGCCTTAATTATCCTAAAAACTTTTGAAAATATAGATAACAGTGCAGGGGCCATATCTTCGTAAGTGATTAGGGTAATCATTCAAATTTTGATTAGGGTCTCGTATCTCCAGATTCTATGTTTAACAAAAAGTAGTCATGTCATTTCAAAATAACCTATAAGGGGAATTATTAAATGTACAAAATTTGTGTCCTAGACATAATTACTAATGATGAAACGCTAATCAAAATTCACCTGATGACCCTGATTAGTTACGAAAATATGGCTCCTGGTTACATGCTGATCTCTAGGTATGATAAGTTGTGGAATAAATCAAAAATGATGTCAGAAACAACCTTATTCACCACTACTCTAAAAGTGGGGTCTGTTAAGGTCATTTTTTAGTGAAATCGTTACGTGGCAGATAAAAGCATCAAATTTGGTATGAGACACCTCTGAGGCATAACTATCAAATCTGGAAGGGGAGCCACCTTGAAATATCGATAGGACGGATGTGGGGGCCAAAAAACCAATATGACTGACTTTTGCTACAAAAAATCTTATATTTCAGCTTCTAAAACGACTAAAGAGACATGGTTGGTGTCAAAATAGAGAGATTATGGGTCAGGGAATTCAATTATTTGTGTTTGAAGTCAACGTGGAAATCCAAAATCCAAGATGGCTGATTAATTTTGAGAAATATTATGATTTTTAGCTACTAAGGTATAAGGCAAGGGGAAATGGTTCCAATATCAGTTGTTTATAGCCTAGAGGGCTCAATAAATATAGTATTCATACAATACAATACCATAAATTTCAAAATGGCTGAATTTATTAGCATGATACCTTTGACAATGACCACTATATTCCGAAATAATTCAAAAGAAAGAGATACTGACTTTACCCTTTTACCAAAAGATTTCTTAATTTCATTTGGCATGATGATCCCCTAGGACCCCTTAATGAAATTTAAAAAGGGAGCCACCTTGAAATATCTACACAACCCCGATGGGGGCGAAAAATCCAAAATGGCAGATTTTCAGTTAAATAAAGTGATATCTCAGCTTATGAAATGCTTAGAAACACATTGTTAGTGTAAAAATTGAGAGATTAGAGGTCAGAGAATTATTTACCTTTGGAATCTACACAGGAGACCTAACCCAAGACGACCGAAACCTTTGGTTAAATACCTTAAGTTTCAAATGCTAAAAACATACAAAATTTCATTTTGATATTTCAAGGTGGCTCCCCTTCTAGATTTAATAGTTATGCCTCAGAGGTGCCTCATGCAAAATTTGGTGCTTTTATCCGCTCTGTAACGAAAAAGTTGTTAACAGACCCCACTATAATCTACTGCAGACTTTGTAAACAGTACAGATGTGTTTAGGACGTAGTTTCCCATAGATATATCCTTTATATTGTCTATTACTAAGATGACGTAAACATTTCTTTGGTAACCTATGACGCTTTATCAAAAAACAAGGCACAAAAGCTGCAACATAATTTAATCGTGAGGACTGAACAATAATAAGTATTTCAAGGTGTGTTCTGTTTGTTAGATAAATTACAATGAAAATAAGTTAAAGGATGTTCCAAGGGGTATGTTGAAGTATGTCTGAAATATCGCTGAGAGACATTTCAGCATTTTAATATCATTCAATCTCTGGTTTTGACAACAAAGTACATTGAATAGTTTTTAAAGTATATGTTTATTCAGGAGGTAATTTGCCATAGGTAGGTCATTTACAGAATACATTTCCACGGCGTCCATGTGTGAATAAACAAGTGTTCAGATTTTATTTAGGTTTTTCGCTAACCTTTATGTGGGGTAACAAACAGGCAGTGAACCTATGGCAAGTGTGACGCTTTCAGTTAATAAGGGCAATTTATAACATACAAACTGTGTTTAAACACTAATTGCCAACACGCTTTAATCATACTGTGATATAACTTTGAAGAATATTTTTTTAAACATTAATTGCTTACTGTATGGAGCAAAATGTCTGAGACACTTTGGTAACACACTGATAATCATTATCTGGTGGTGAAGAAGTTTATGACTCAAGGAAAAAAAAAATTAAAATCACAGCTATAAAAACTGCATTCCAACAATATACAGCAGCAGTCTATTATGATGTAGGCTCGTGTTCCTATTCTGTAACGTTTACCTAGGTTGTAAACTGAGTACTAGCAAAAGGCAAGACTACCGTGATAGCTGCAAACAATCTTAATAATGATATAATAATGATATGAGGCCGTTTTAGATACCTCAGTGCCATGAACATGCTTATTCTTTTCATTGTAGAACTACATGACCAATCAAGTCTCTGATTTTAGAGTTTGGGTTTCAGTTAAAATTACCTGATATTTGAAATATTACTTGAGAAATTCTGTACTGTAACATGATTTATAACTATTATGCCTTCAGGTTAGGAATCCAAATTTACAAAAGCAATCTTTTTATGCAAACTATAAACAAAGATTTATATTTTACTTGAACATATATATTTGTTGATAATAGAATGTGATAAAGCATCGATAGAACACACAATTAAACATACAAATGAAATAAAGTACAGATACAACATGCATTACGATATTATATTATTTCTTATGCCAGAGGAATTATTCAAATTGACAGGCTATGAGAACAATATTTTATAAACAGTTATCCCCTGCCAACAGTCAAAATAAAAACAGCTAGATAGGTCTTAACTGTGAAAGTATTGAGCTATTTGTAGGGGATACAATGTTTTTAAGTAACACATGCTACAAAATAATAATTTTTTTAAACATGTAAATGAAGGGCAATTTGAAAGTCATTGATCTATGGTGTACGAATGGATGGTGTATTGTTATAACTTGAAGACCATATAACAAATGAGAAGTTCGGCAACAATGAATTAAAAGTAAAACCTCTTTGCTGTCAGAAAAGTTTGCACTGAAAATACATGGCATTTAACAAAATCAACTGCTGTTTGTTTCATACCACTATATTTGACTATGGTGATTGATAGTGAGTAATGTTTCCCTTGTATTATATCAATCAATTATGCTGAACAGAAATCACTGTTATCTTAATAAACGAGTGTTTGTCGTGAACAGAAAACCTTTGTGAGTAACAAAAGCTGGTACTTGTAATAAAAGGCTGAGTCTTGTCTATTTTACCATATCAGTCATCCATTATACATAATTGCTTCCTGGATTTCTATTAACAGCTGGTGAGCAACTCTTTGCTTATTCAAAGGATCTATGAGCAACTCTGAGTATCTAATAACGAAGAGCAGAGATTGGTGCAACAGTCAAATATATCTCTTCAACAGTCTATTATGAGAGCTGTCCAGTAACTTGTGTAGATCTATGAATGCCCTCTATACCACCGATAGATAACATCAAATAAACAAATAACATAATAAACAGATGCGAATAACCCAACTAGGTTCACAGCAACAATTCTAAACGAATTCTATCTACATAGGTTGAGGACTACCAAATATCTGGCAGTCATTCAGATACAATACCTCTATTTTAAACCCACTCATAAGATAAGATTTTATACAAAATACAACCTGATCAAAATTCAGAGGCACAAGAACATGGCAAAATGTAAGAAAATAGAACGTTTGCTTTCAAAAGCACCCACATCATAAACCTCAAATAGTCAATGTGCACCAGATCAACTACTTTTTAAAAACAACCTACAAATTAATCAAAATATGTTATTGCTGTATTATTTTTAGTTCAGTTGGTATCACCAATTTTCTTCCTTGTACCCTGAGCATTGCAGAGCCAATTCATAGTGAAACACTGCAAACCTCGATAGAGAAAGGGTCATGAACTAACTACTTGGATACACAGTATTAAGTACAAATAAGAGAATCAAGTATTGTGGCGTTCCCAGTGCTCCTATCAACTGAGTTTGTCTCATGCAATTTAATAAGATCCTTCCCCTTTACAAATAATAACAAAGTAGGTGTTTTTTATATCAGTTTTACACATACTAATAAAATTTTGTTCCACTGTTAAATATCTAATCACGATGGCAATTGTTTTCATTCTTATTTGAATCCAATTTTTAATCTTTCATAGACTTTATTCATCACTTTGGCCATACAGTTGGTGCATGGTTAGAGATCAGTCAACGGAAGACTCTAAATCAGCAATGTGTGCTACCTGGTAGGTCTGGCAAAGCTTAGATGTGTTTTCTAACAGCAGCACTACTTTAATTGTATCAAGTTGCATGTAGCAACATTCTTGTCATGTCACACTCTTCGAGATTTTTTGTTCAAACATAGTACTGACTTACTAAAGTACGAGTATTGGAATTCTGTAAAAACCATATACTTATTTATTATTTGCAAAGGTCTTCACTTGACTTCTATCCATATGGTATCTTTATATTCACGGCCATGTGTCACGTGAATATTTTGATTCATGGACCGTTTGAAGCAATTTTATCTAAATGCTGTGCTATCCTAACGTAAAAGTGCACGAGATTCATATTCAAATAAGTTGGAAACTTTCTTTTCATTGGAATTATAATTTCTTTGAGGAATAGAAACAAAAACCACTATAGTCTTGTACTTAATGTTTTCAACACTGCTTTGGTATGAAAACTTTTTTTTTCACTACAGTAGGCTATCGTGTTAGTTTGGCCTTACTTCTAAATGATAATGACAGATCTTTTTTGGTTAGAAAGTACAAAAATTAGTCTTATTGAGCATTATTACGCTGTGGGTGGTAAATTAAGTTTCATAGCTTTCCGTCAAGATAACTTTTCGTTACGCTAGTATCTTTTGTATACATGCAAACATTCTTGTATCAGTCAAATTAAGGATTGGTAGTATTGTATTCGGTATTGCTTTGTTTGAAAGCAACAGAATAGCTATATTATGAAACGGATTTTACTGACAGTAGAGCAACAATAAAAGATATATTTCAGTACGGTCAAATTACGATCGTGTTTCAGATAGGAAACCACTGTAACTGTATTTATGGATTTCTGTTACATTGGAGAGAAAACAACTTGGCATAGGGAAGCCAACTGTATCACAAGTGTTAAGTGGATACCGGTGTATTTCAGCAATCATCGCCATGTCAATCGTGGCGAGTGACACCAACCGCGTATCGCTGTGGACGTCATAGGGTTTGACACTAGTCAACTACGCCTAACTCTATTATATACAGCTCTCAGTGAGCACAGAGAGAATCATGTCCAGCCTACACTTCTATGAAAAATAGTTTGCCAACGTCTTGTCAAAATAGAGATTCTCAAATAAAAGGTTGCTGTGGATGGTGTGGTGCCGATCGAGCCCGAAGCCGTCCCTCGGGTTCAAGTTGACCGAAGAGGCAATGAAGACTCTGAGCAAGGAGTGAGATATCCTTATGACCTTCCCCCCTGGCCAAGGTCATTTGAAGGTTACTCAGTTCTAGGTGACCATTCTCAAAATATCCTGACTCGCAATGATCATGTTCTATCCCAGATGCGTGAAAGTCGAACAGGTGTTCTCATACGACTTCTTCTTGATCTTCGCTTGGATTGCGAGTATAACATCCCCCATTCAGACCTCACAACCTTGACCTGTGTCTTTGTGTGTTTTTGTTCAGTTTGAGTACATCATACATGTTGTTTCTAAACACTCTGGTGAAATAGGGGGCAGGGTTTTTGTGAAGTTTCGCACATGTGGGAACGACCACGCTCCGATGAGCTTCGTCTTCAAGGTCCCAGATTTCGGCCATACCACATCCAGGTCTGCAAAAAGAAGTGAGAAAATATTACAAATAGACCTATGACAGAAAAACCCATAAATGATAGTAATTTTCATAGCAAACCTAACCATATTCTCCAGCTTTTGGATTGTAGTTTATATCAGGATTTTGTTTATAACAGATCTAAAGAGTTATAATTATTGCAACAATCCAAAAGAGAAAAAAACATCATTTTTGTATGTAAAGGGATTTGCATTTGGTTTTTCAGTGTACACTTGTCCGCATAGAAATGTTTTATTCCTGGGATCTAGTCTAGCGTATACAGGGGGTGTAAAACAGGTATTGTCACTAGTGTTCACATTAAACTTTGTACTCTGGACGGTGGTACTCAGTCTCAACATTGTAACTAAAACCATGTGGATAAGAACACCTCTAATGGTAATTGTTCGCCCTTTTAAAAAGCTTAAGCAGTGCACATGTGGAATCTTATAGACCTTGTGGAGCCGTGGTCACTTGAACACTTTTTGATTATGATTAAGTAAACTTGTATTAAACCAATTTGATGCAAAGATATAGAACAATTGCTTTAGGATTGAAAATAATAATGATTATGAGTTGATCACCAATATAGCAGCCACCTCATTCTGGTAGATGTGAAGTCATCTACTCAATGTCTATTCCGTATACTTCTATAAAATACCTATTTGATTTTAAAACATTCAGTTTTTCTATCCTCACCTGGAGCGGCGCACGCACCACGCCTCCTCCATAATGATGTATTCTACCTCCAGGTACTGTAGGTGGAGCCACACCTCCTCTGCTGGTTTCCGGCTGTAGATGGTATACACCTTCTTAGTACGCGCCCTGCAAAGAAAGGACACACTGGCATCAGCGAAAATAAATGATATTTAACAAATGATAAGAAATAAAGATGTTACATGGATATGTTAGATGGATATGTCTATACAGAAAGATTCATTATAATATTATAATGAAATCTATACACCTTTTTCAAAAGCGTGGCGCCCTACTAACAGAATAGGCCTGAACCGAATGATTATGATGTGGGATATATAGGCACAGGCTTTAATTGTTGGCACATTTTCATCAGCTGGCCACCAGATGAGAAATACGGAAACACACTTTAGAGAGAAGTCAGATAAAAGGCAGACAATAAAGTGAACACCTTATTCTTTAGACAATATGGCTGGAAAGACATGTCTGCGTGATTGAGGTTACTATTTATGAAAGCAGTAACTGCCATGGGGTCGGGATAATGCTTATGTCATAGGGGCACTAGAGCCTAGATATTATTACAAATAATTAGAGGTTTTAGGTATTCTCACTGACCTGAGGTCGGCGTCCTCGTAGTGTGGGTGGTTGATGATGGGTCGCTGGGTGCACAGTTTGACCGTAGCCATGGTGGGCATAGGGCCTGCAAACACTGCGTCTACATCAACAAAGAGGACACCGTTACCAACTGTACAACAGCCTACTTATTAATCTCATACAAGGACACTTTACCTCTAACAAGAACACTTTACATCTTCTAATGACACTTTGCTATCATAATTATAATGTCCCCATAGACCTATTAAATCTATCTAAAAAGTGACACGATATTAGTTTGTTTATCATACATGTATATATATGTACTTCTCACAGATAAATAATCAAGTACATGTAAGATAAGTGCCTCTCCTGGATAACGCAGTGAAGATTATTAGATTGACCGTTATAAGTAAGCTGGGTACAAAGATAAGATCCTCCTTGCAAACTTCATACCCTTAATTGCTACCAACAAAAGTAATTATTCATTAGATACGTGAACACTGGCTCTTGTTTTTGGTACTTTCTTCCATTTCCCCAAATGAAAGAAAACAACAGTATCTAGTTTTTCTTCATGTTTCTCCTGCCTCTTGATATGACAATAAATCCCTACATAGTTCGAGTTCGTGTATTTTCGAGTTATTTCTCTTAAAATTTGATCTAATGGTTTTATTGCATTTATCATTGTAGAACATATTTTGATAAAGATATGCGAAGGGAAATATTGTAAAAACTTTACAAAAAGAAGGCAATTCAAACACTTTATGCTGTGCCCAAAACTTCCCCCCCAAAAAACAGAAAGAAATCCAGTATATCCACAGGGGTGATTTGCCTGCCGAGTAACTGATTGCACAAGCGACCAATCAGCTGATGGCCCGCAAAATGTGTGCCCTGATCGCCACCAAATGTTTCTGCCAATCTCAGCAGACATGAGCAACTCACTTTATAGTCTTTGTTGGATCTTGTTAGGTATGAGCAACTCACTTTTGTTGGTGTTTTTGTTGATCCAGTTGATGAGCTCCTCCAGGCGCGGGTTGTTGTACTCGCCCTGGATCCTCCACTGGGACTGCAGGTTGAGGTAACCCTGGATGCTCATCCCTCCCAGGACCACCCCCACCAGGGCCAGGTGGCGCAGGGTCTGGTGGCTGGAGGACCACCTGCCCAGCCAACCGAATATCTGCAATCAGAGAAAAAGTAATGTTGGATGATTTTGATATTAATTTTTACTGTTGATGGAAATTAAAAGTTGATGTTATCTGGATTTGAGTTTTACTGGATTTGAATATGGAATGCTGATAAAAGCCTGAATAATTGCATTCTGTTCCCAAAAAGTGTAAATATCACTTTCTCAGTAGATCGCACGAATTATTGACTCATAGTTATCTTACTATTAAAGGGATAGTTTTCTACAGAAACAACTTGAATAAGATGATAAAGGGATCTAAAGTACTTAACATGAGTGGGGATAAAGTGTAAAATTGTGCAGGGTTTATAATTAATAATGATAAACACTCCCTAAAGCCCAGCTTACTGTCCCACCATACTGTCCACTGATGCCCCCTGGTGGCCTTTCAGGGTGATGACATCACACCTGAACCATTTATGCTAATTACCCTCTTGCCCCTCCCCCTCTGCTGCCCCCTCCCCCCTCCACATACACCCTCAGGGCAGGACATGAAATGTACATGATTGACTCTAAGTGGTCAGACTAAGCTGTATAGAGTGAAATGTACAAGATGGACCCTGAGCAGCAAGGCTGAGTGGCCAAGTAATGTGGAATGTACACGACTGGGGGTCACGGTTCACTGGTCACAACACAACCTGAGTGGCCAGATTCAGGGGATGGGGAGTAGGAGGTGGAAGGGGAGGTGGAAGGGGAGGGGGTAAGGGGTAATTAGCATATATGGTTCAGGTGTGATGTCATCACCCTGAAAGGCCACCAGGGGGCATGAGGGCAGAGTATGGTGAGACAGGAAGCTTGGATTCAGGATGTTTTATTGGAATTAATTATACACCCTGCACAATTGTCCTTTTATACCTGCACATGATAAATACTTTGAAGCATGTAAACATCATATACTTGTTGTTTCTAAAGCAAACTATCCCTTTAACAATGGATAAAAGATCACCTATTTTTTTTCAAGATTATTTCATTACCAGGAAAAAAGGGGAATACCATTGGTGTCATTTTAAGGTTTTAGAAGACTGAAAAAAGCTCAGTTCTAGGGATATTAGCAAAAAAAACTCTCCTAGATCTTTCAGCGTTTAGGTCACTTATGAAAATGAAAAGAGTAAGGTACCAATTGTATCGAGAACGTTAGTAATACTGACCTTGGGACTGGCGAGCAGGGAGGTGACAAGGCACATTTGAGGGGTCCAGAAGAGTTTGAGTCTCATGATAAGGACGGCCATGACGGTGAAGGCGGCCAGCTGCGCGCACACGTACACCAGCTGAAGGGAAAATCGGAATATCAAATTATTGTATTTTTATTCAGTGATTTTTAATAATATGTTAGTAAACCCCCTTACCCATTGGGCCGAGTCGACGCATACATTGGCCGATTACTAGTGGACTTTCTTCTAAAGATTGGCAGATTATTACGGCGATTTAAATCAAACAGGCACAATTAGATACCACTCACACAAGTCAGAGTGCCTTTCAGAGGTGCCACTCAGGAATGATGAAAAATCCGGAAAAGTAGGAAGGACATTTCCGGATTTCCAGTTTATAAACTAAAAGGGTGGCAATATTCATTGAAAAGCATATATATGGCCAAAATGGCTCAGAAACCATAACGGAATAATTCGAGAAGCAAAATCGGCTACCTAGGTGAAAATATTTGTTTATTTCTTTTTTACACTGAACTGGCAAAAATCCGGAAATCGGAAAAAGAAGGAAAGATGGCATCCCTGACCTTGTATTTGAGGGGTCCAGAAGGAAAAGATGGCATCCCTGACCTTTTCATTGAGCATTTGAAAAAAGAGATGGAATCTAAATTGAGTAAGTTGTCTCACTAACCTCGGCGTGGGGTTTACTGCGGTACTGGACGTCGCCCTCTCCCCCCTCAGTGCTGCCCTCTGACGTCGTCGACAGGCCGTCGTCCCCGTTACAACCCGCCATCCGGGCGTCGGGCACCGACAACCCGTTACCATGGTTACCGTTATTGTCCACGTGTTTAAGTGACACTGTCCGGTACTGCTGGACCTCCCGCCGGATAATCTGTATATCAAAAAAAAAGAGAAAAAGATCAGGATTAAAATATTTGTGTTAAATATACACAGAGATACATAAGATTATGTATGTCTATAATATACACTGATGTTCTTTTATGGCGTAATAGAACTGATACACATAAATTTAGAAAGCTCATTAGCTTTCCTTTCAGCAACAAATCTCCAAGGGTTTACATGCGATTCGTGCGATTAAAACCATTTATTATATGATTATTTTGAATAAATATATACTAATCTTGTTGATTTATGTCTATTTTATTTGGGTACTTACGGTAATTACGGTGACAAGAACGGCGACTACGGCACACGGTCCTAACAACGTCCTCAGCACCCTCCACGGTGTCTGGATAACACAAATATGGTAAACACTTAAAATAGATATTTAATGCAGAGTAATTCCTTGTTATCACGGATAGACACAGAAGGAATTATAATCTCCCATTCTGGGCACAGACGGAAATAATCAAGATCAGTATTAGAAGGAAATTCATTATAGGGCTACGGCCAAATGAAGATCTGCAGCGATAATAATCTACTTGACAAGTGAGGAAAACACTTATAAGGTAAATGGGCTTTTTTCATTCGGATCAAAACTTGAAACCGTATCCTCAGCAGTAACTGACTAGGCCGAGCAGCTCAAAATGCCGCGTTGATCCTCCAGGCGGCACCACCGACTCACCTCTCGCTCCATGAAGTCGAACTCAGCGGCGCACGTATACAACATGGTATGGAAGTTCTTGTAACTCGTGAATTTACTCTTCAAAATATCGCCAATATGTTTCTGTAAAGAAAAGAAGAAAACAAAAGAATGATATGTTAATTCAATTTGCTTTTCTTCACACTAAGACACAACAGTAATACAATGAGGGATAGGGAAAAACTAATTTTTGTTCGATATATTACTTAAAGCTTCAACATCTTCCCTTCAGAAACGATGTGTAATTAAGGATTCATAGCCTTAAAGGGAGTCAAAACCAATAAATTGATAAAATTTTGAAATCCCAGATAAGTATAGAAATATGTTAGATGAGTCTAATTAAGGTCATTGGTAAAGTATTAGCTCTGAAAACTAGCTCAAACCAAAGTAGAATTCCATGAGAGATAGTAAAATTTCAATTTGTTTGTAAACAAACCCCATTTATGCGGATCCACATTAATTGATTTGAACAAGGAAAACATGTTTTCAATGATTTTCCACCATATTTCATGGTTTAAATTTAAACATAGGCCAGAAATAGGCCCAATGAATGGATTTCCATAATTATTTGAGTTTGGAAAATTTGGTCGAATTTATTGGTTTTGGCTCCCTTTAACTGTAAGTACTCTCATGCCAACAGTAGTTCAAAAGTAGGAGGGAAAAATATCAGCGTGGCATTTTAAAGATAACTTTAAATTAATCACAGATGTGCTCAGCCGATCTCTCACATAAATCATATAAAACTGACTCGCTGGTAAATTAGACAAGTGAAACACTAATGAACTGACTTATAACGGAAATGTTTTGCTACTTGAATAGTAGTAATTACTGATATTAGTCTTCTTGTTCACTTTACTGACATGCTAGTGTAATTAATCTGTCCAACTCGTTAGACCACTTCATATGGCTGATTACCTGACGGGACGTGCGATCAGTACTCTACTCATATATATATATATATATATATAATATATATATATATATATATATTCTGATGAAGGATGTAACTATCCGTAAATTGACCAACTTTGAATGTCTATAATAAATTTCTAAGTCTACAACAAGCCGTCGTTGAGCTAGACGTTCTCTACAGTATTTTACTATTTCTATTTATATAAGTGCTTTCTCAAAGATATTTTACACTTCATCACGAGGGCTAGAGCTACCACTGACACAATTTACAGGTTGAAAGTAATAATCCTATCAAACATAACTGTTTGTGTAGCCTGTATTTCTTAAAATGGATAACTCTTACCTAATGTCAAAGCTTAGCTTTCTATATTACTAGAGAAAAGTATTTATATACCAAACTACCGCCAGACAGAATCGCCTACTGGTATATGGGCTTTGGATTAAGAAGTAAACTCATTGTACTTACATCGTCAGCTATTCCCAGGATGCGGGCGGACCCAATTTTGATCCCGAGAGTCCCAATAATCAGCAGCATACCCTGTACAACCTGTATGGACAAACGCAACACACCGTTATACCACATGCACAAGCTGTATGAACACACATCCATTATTAAACATGTACAAGCTGTATGAACAAATCAAACACGCCCGTCATTAAGCATGTACAAGCTGTATGAACAAATCAAACACGCCCATCAATACTCAGGGATGTAAGTTGGGGACAGCCAAAAAATCAGAAATGGCGTTAAGAAAATCTGAACGAATCTTAAAATGTTCTGAAATATGTTCTAAAAATCAAAATTTCAAAAAGAGTTTTTGTGGTACCGGAGAGAAAAAAACGGAAATCCAACTAGAATCGGAAAACTTACATCCCTGAATAATCATGGACAACCTGCATGATCAAATCAAACACGCCTGTCGTTACACATGTACAATCTGTATGAGCAAATTGAACATGTCTTTCATTTCACATGGAGAGATCCAACTATATAGTAATCATTTAGCTTTCATAACTTGGCCTGATATTGCCTATTGCTGTCTCATATGACCAAAAAGAGTTGACTCATGTCGCCTTGATGTCTGTTTTCTCTAATACAGATGGCCTTCAAGTCTACTTCGACAACGGTATATAGAGAATTATATTGGAAATTTTATGACAAGGAAGGTTAGGTGGCATTGATTATTGTAACTTAAGTTCTCAAGCGAAAAATTCATTTGAGAACAAACTCAAATATGTCAAAGTTATCCTTGATCCTTAAAATCGGATCAAAATTACATAGAAACTTTGACCAAACATAGACATAAAATACACAATATTTCTTCCTTAATGATCACAAAATTTCTTCTCTAACATTAGAACGTAAATATCCATCCCTATTAACGTTTCCTAAACGTTTAGATAAAACATACTGTTTTTGTTTCTTTAGCCCTTGTTCAAAAGCTGTATGTAAGGAATCCTTTTGACTGTATTCGAAGCACGACATGGATTTCCATTATCGACTGCACAGTGGAGACTTTTCCACGTGCCTTTCAGCGTCTAGACTCTGGCTCTAAAAGCTAATCGACTGTCCCTTTTAGAGTTAAGGGGACGTGATCTTTGCTCTCCAATTCCCCCCATTACCATCCCAGCGCTATAACAAGGAAACGTTTCTTCTTGTAATAAGGAGTCCGGCTTTGCATTGAAATAAGATGGCTTTTTCACTTCTCAAATTATTGACTAGACATTTCGACCTTGATTATGGCACCATTAAGCCAAATGGCAAGACGTAAAGCATTTATTTTTAGTGCGGACAAATGGAGGCATAGACTTGTCTTATACTTATAATGTATCATGTATGTCCAGTGCGGATTATAATATAGGTCTAATGAAATCTATAGGAGAAGTGGCTAAGGTGTGTTCTTGATTTTCGAGGGAAAAAACAGCACATGAATCAAATTGTAACACAAATATATTACTTACCCAAATCAAGAAGCGGACCCTTATTTTTTCAATGACAGGTTCCAGTAAGACTATCACCTGAAGAGGAAAAGAAAAACGTTAGAAATTACATTTACATTATTTGAAATGAAGCATTTATCCCTTTGCAATGTATAAATTAGTAGTACCAAGGCCCAAATTGTCTGACGATCTAATTGTAGGATAATCAGCATGTTATGATAAGTGTCGCAAGAAGAACGTTTGTTTCTTGTAACGGATGTGGTACCATTTAAAAAAACCCAGCAAAGAATCACTTCATGATGTAGATACACTTTGAGATGGATGTAATCATTAATCCAAGATATCAATCGTTTAACACTGATAAACTCAAATTTACTAATTAGCCTAATCCTAAATTTACAGAATATGGGCTCACATAAAGAAAATACGTCATGCCAGATCTGTATGCAAGAAGAATATGTGGTACCGTATAAAAACACATATTCAAATATTTGAAATGTAGATATACAGCAAGCACATTTAGTTATGCAAATAGTATGCAAAAAGCTGAGTAAGCCTTTTCTAACCACCTGGGTCCTACACTTACAGACACGGAGATGAGGCAGGCAGCGAAGAAAGATGTGAGGAGCATCTCATTACCGAAGAGGCACACGTAGGAAATGGCCAGGCCCAACTGGAAAATAAACATACACGGAATAATCAGTTTACGGCGAATGTGGGAGTGAGGGAGTTTATATGTATTTTGTGTTTGGAGGACCAATTCTATTATAAATCATACTGTATGTAATATCCTCGGAAATATATTACGAGCAGAAAGTACAGTTTTCAAAGCCCTACGATTGTTTATTTATTGCATCATTCTGGTGAATTATGCCTGACATTATTAACAGTATTATTAAAAAAAGGGTAACCAATGAGTCAACTCTTTACAAGATATATGTTTTGAAGATAAACGAAGACACCTCTGTTAGGTTTTTCAATCATCTATCATAAGGAGAGTCTTATAGATAGGCGTCAGCATATTTTTTCCTTTCTAAAGCAAAAGACAGTGCCCCATGAGATACCTTATTTAGGCTAATAAGGATATCCATATATTCTCGTATATCCCCAGAAGAAATACTTAGCATTCTCCTGCATAAATTGAATAGTCATCAATCAAGGAAGTGTCACCCTTACAGCTTACAAAAAACGTAGTTTTTTTTTACTCTGAATGGTTGCATATTCATAAGCACTATAGTGTACTAGGGCACAGTTAATCTTATCTAGTTTATTTTATCTAGGAAAATGGGAATTACGGTACTCACTGCTTGGCCGAAGAGAAATACTTTAAGTTTTCTTGAGCCGATGAAAAGAAGAACGTACGTCCCAAAAACAGCTACTGTTTGTGTCATTAACGCGAACTGAGCAAACTGCAAAGAAAAAGCAGGTTATATGTGACAAGACTTTACAGTTGTAATAGCTGATTTGCTGCCTTGGACGTACAAAAACATATTACATCAAAGCTTGTTCATTTGTATAAGGTATTACAACATTGAAAAAAGGAGATGCATTATGAAAGAAACAAATGTCTTTGTAGTTTGAGAACGTGTAGTGACTACAAAAGGCAATTATAAGTAAAGGAGATACGAACAGGAAAAGACAACGAACGCCACTTTGCTTTTTATCTTAAAAACCTGCGTCGAGGTCGCAATGGCATCTTCAATAAAGTTTCTAGCATATTTCATAGGTCATTTTCTTATTCTGTATTCAATCTTATTCTCTTCATTGTCTTAAAACAAACACAATATGAAAAAAAAACTTCATTCATATTCTATGGCACACTTAATGTTTCTTCCAGGCTACTGGCAACAGTCATGACCATGAACTAACCTAAAACGCTAAAGCCTAGATTCCACATGCCGTTTTCGGCTGCCAACTTAAATAACTGACAGTGGGAATTAACTTACGGTTAAATACAGACATACCATAATTATGTCACTGGAAACGCTTTACAGTACTCCTTTGAATGGTATATAGGATATGTATGGTTTCATGTCATATTCTCAGAGAAAATCAAATGAATACAAAATAGGCAGTATCAAAATCGGTATTGGGATAAAGACGTAAGGCCTCAGACTACATTGCTTTGGAGAAGATCCAGACTCTATTTGACGCCTGAGTTGCTCTTCTCAGTTATATATGTAAAAATGAGCAGCTCACCTGCCATGGTAACATAAAGCAGACTGTTGCCAGGGCAAGCAGCACACTGTGCTTATAGGTAGGTCGGGGTATCCTGGGGAAAGACAAAAAACATATCAATAAAAATGTCAATATAAACTCATCAATAGCTCTAACAAGGGCAACTCTAGGTCAAAAGCTAACTAAATACGGTTTATATGAAGGTTATGGATCGGCTTTAGTAAGATATCCTATGGCGGGTTTGGCTTTTTTCCCAGAATAAAAAGAATTCAATACAACATAATCTTGAGCATGTTTCTAGAAGAATGATTTAGTGTCATTGTAGGCCTCTCATTATCAAAGTTACACTCAACTTCAAATCAATAAGTATTGATCTACACTCTATATTTCTATACGACTCAGCCTTTACAAAGTTGACGTATGCCATAGACAAACTTGATTAGTCTGTACTTTAAGATCTATGGTTACGAGCTAGTTGTAACAATAATTTGTTGACTTAAAATGGATGTTTAGGAGTGGTGTTATACAGACCTGAGTATATAGGTAACTATGAACATTTCCATGACAAAGAAGGGATAGGCGAAGCTCTCCCGTAGTGGGGGTGTCCATTGGACACGAGTACACTGAAAAATAAAAGAGTAATACATATGAACATGAGCATTCTGCTTGAAATTCATATATGCACTAATGCAAGAACTTTCTGTAATGAAGATTATACATAAATATGGCAAAATCCCGTTGGCAATTTGAGATTCTGTGAAGCATTGGCATTTTTGGATATTCATTTTATTGCAAAACACAACATTGATAAAAATATACAACACTATCACACGACTTAAAGATCCAGGTACGGATAACAGCGTTCCAGATACATTTGGTTGTAGTAAATTATAATGGTATGTAACTGGGTTTCTGATATTCAATCAATTTTCCTGATATTCAATCAATTTTTCCTATAATAAACCATCAGGACACTAGAGAGTTCCAACCAAACACATAACTCCTGGATGAAAAATTCACTTCAAAGGGGCCAAACATTGAATAATGTTTCGGTCTGGAGCAGGTATGACCTTTTCCACCTTATTCGTGATAAACCACCATAGCACCATGTTAGAACATGGGATGTCAGGTGGGCCAGCCAGGAGAAGGAAGTAATTCAGGACAGGTACTGGGTAGGGGGAAATCAATAAAAGGTGTGTATAGGTTGGACAGGTGAGTGAGAGTGAGTGTTGGGTGTTTTACGCCATACCGACAGCCAGGGTCATTTTCACAGCGAAAACCAGTTGCGACGAATTGTCTTTGGTGATTGAATCTATGAGATGAAGGTGACAGGACGGGCAAACAGCAGGTGATCAAAACCTGGAAATCATTTTTGCTGAACCTTATCCCTTAGTGAACCATACCACCAACCGGGAATTGAACCCAAAGAACCACTTGGTCAGTGCTGGGTCCCCCCTATCATCGCCTCTTCGATCAGCAGGGGCTACTGGGGGCCTATTCTTACCCGGACCCCCACAGGGCGGTTGGACAGGTAAATTAAGTGGAAGAACCAGTGGTTATGTAGATTCGACAGCCATGGAAAAGGGCTGGGGGAATTGGTCTGAAGTAAAGCACCCAATTGCGTGAGGGTATTCGTTCATCTCCAGTGCCCAACGTACAAGGGTAAGGTAAGGCAGTGCACATGGTAAGCAAGTGCATGCACTGTTACTTCTGACTGCCCCCCTATAGATCCTCCACCCAAAGTACCTACTAACCAGAGAAGGTGCAGAATTTATGAGTGCTCCAGAGTTGGTGGAACTTGAAGGCTGACTTCTAGCTTGTACTGCCAATAGCAGAAGCCCTGCAAGCTAACTGGTAGGCCAGCCAAACTCTTTGATCTTGGTATTATTGACAGAATAACAGATTAAAGCCCCAGTATACAGCATACCAAGCGGTTCGCCTTCTCCGAACACCGACCGAGGCCACTGCTAACTCGCCTCCTGCTGGACAGGCAGACCGGTTACTGGTACTGAGGACCGGGCTGATTTATTCATACGATTTATCAACAGGGCCCAGGCTTCCTGATGCATATATAAGGCTTCCTAGGAGGGCTCCTGGGGGCAGTGTGTGTTGGAGGGCATAGGGAGAAGGAGTTTGAAGCTGGAAGAAGCTGGTTTTCAAGTACCAACCCTATAAGTATCATTGAAGACCATCATGGTCTTAAACTTTAAGCTACATGACTATTGTATTTGCTTATTAACTGAAAGAAATTGTCAACTTGTGTATTTGATAATCTTATAACAATTTAAGGTGTATTTTTCCCTTTATTTTTCGAGACTTCCAGGCGTAATATATTCCAAAGGTCACCGTGTGTCGTGATCAATAAGATGTCTGGTACATGTAGACTTGAACCTCATTATAAAATGCTTTGAAAGTATTCAAGGCCAAGAGTCGCTTGGTGCTAAAGGACTGTCCTTGTCTCAAGGACTAAAAGGTTGATTCTTGTGTTTCTCAATTATATTAAAGCGTAAGATGACGGAGAGCTGACCTATCCCTTTACAGTTGAACCCTTTACATTTTCGATACTTTCGTGTACCATCAAGTCCTGGGTTATGTAGCTCTAACCTTGGTTAAATAACAAGGATAGTGTATAGCCAGTGACAGATTCTTAAACTAACACCCTAAACAATAATATTCATCATGTAACAGACAAATAAAGATACACTATCAATATCTTACATTTACACTGCCGTTTCTCCAATACTGTAACTGGAGCTGAATTCTACCCCTCTCTCTCATCTAAAGAAAACAGGCGAAGTTTCACCAAGCAGATCTTATCGGAAACAAAAGTACCCGGTCAACATCTGAGGAGAACAAGGTCTGCTGGTATCGGCTTGTCTTCGGTCTACCTTTATGTCCAGTCCAAGGACAAATGAATTGTTCCTTTCTTGTATTTGACACTGCAGCCACAGCTGGCCTACAGAGAACATTGGTTTTTCTAGTCTTTCTTCTCCATCTGCCGATCAAACCCTTATTTCCGTCTTTGAACAGAATTTTCCTTGTCCATGGCCACTGTTTTCGGGGGAGGATGTCCATTTTCTGACACATAATAGAAATTGTCTAGTGCTATCCTAGTGAGTGATTATAGTTAGCTAGTTAGATGGTTTAATTTTGTGTCAGAGATGGACCAAATTTCCTATATAAAGAAATATGTTGAGGGTTAAAATCTCATTTTGTAATTTACTTGTCAATTGCTATCAGTCTGAGTAACTGATATTGATATTTAGAAAAACACAAAATTTATCAAAGATTGTAAATATTGTTAACATACAAAGGACATTTTAATTTGGATTTGTTTGTAACATGTACAGGAAAAGATTTTATTGTTGTCATGGCAAAACATGGATCACTTGCATTGCTGACTCTTAAAGGGATGTTATCGTCCTGCTGTTGTTAGGCTTACATACGCCGACGTTAGCCTAACGACGCGACGGCCGGTGACATGTTTTTCACTTTTGGAATGTAATCTGACGACGTTATTGGTCACGTCACGAATTTCGCGCCAATGCACAGGAGTTACACACTATCAAATTACATGTGTCTTACGGACGAGAACGTCCCTTTAACAGCATTGGCGGAAGCAGCCAGGTAGTAAGTGCAGTTTGCGACTGAAGACATGTGACCGGTAGTGGCCCGCTGACTGCTGCCCACTCTAAGAGGTAATAAACAGGAGTTCGGCTTACTAACTGCTTCCAAATTAACCCTACTACAGCCCAAAGGGCACTGGCAATAACTCCCAGTGGACAGTTGGGTCTGATGTCTGTTCCAGCCCTAGGCTGTCTGAGAAGATTTGTCAGATGTAGACCTTCTTGCTGACCTCCAGGATCAAGTTACACTACAAGGGAAAAGATCAAGATGAGGCCAACTTTGATTCTTTTTGGGCGTGTGGGATTGGGGTTGATTTAATCATGAAGTTGAGGAGTTCTAAAAATATCTTGCTGTCATTACAGTGATTACGTCAGAAAAAAATGCAATGTGACAATGGCGCACTCCTCACTCAGGTGAATGAGACATTTTCAAGGAAATGCGTTCTTTTAATCCATTTCGATTTCCTTGAAACTGTTAAATGTTCCCATGGCGCAATGTTTAAAAATTCAATGTGACATTTTATCTTTTAGTGTCTCAAACGGCGCATGGCGCGGCTCTAACATTTTCACTGCATTATTTGCCTGGGTTTTATAAAAAAGAAAAAAAGACTTGTGTACATAACATGGGGATTGAAATAATATGAATTTTCTTGTAAGCCAGACTTCCACCAATGTCTAAGTGATCTCCTGAAAACGTTCAACACTTAAAAAAGGCCTTCCTTGGCCTATTTTGCACAATTATTCCAGTCAACTCCTCTTTCTACCAATTATTGTTTCATTTCTTCCATTTCGCTGTCTATCCTTTCCAAAACCCTCTGGTATTTCCCTTCTACATTTCCCCCATCCATTCCCCTTGTCTTTTTAATTTCCCCTTATGTTTTCTACTCCAGGCCTGCCATTCCCCTTCATTTCCTCCTCCTTTAGAGTAACACCACCCCCTTGATCCCAGTGCATTGACCCTGACGACCTCACAAGTCCCAGAGCTTGCCCTCAACCTTGCTTTGATGTCCACTACCTCTTCAACCCTCCCCTTAAAGTCAGAGTCAGGCCATGTTCAGTTTGTTGACATCAAAGGCTGCGATGGTCGCGACCAATTGGGATCAAACGTACTGACTTTCCGCTATACCTGACCTGACAAGACTCAAGTATTTTTTTTACTCTGTTTTACTGTCTTGAAGGAGAGGAAACTTATCGTTGGTGCCCCCTGTGAATCAGTTTATGCTCCCTTGTTTTCAAAGGCTGATCCGAAAGGAATAGAAAGCTATGACTTTGCAGTGTTTGTTTCAATGGCATTTAAAAACATACACTTTAGGCCGTTATTTGACAACTGCTAACATGGTTTCTTCCAATGTCAGCTTACATTATCATGACCATAGCAAAACTATGACATAGCATAAAATGCAAGTTAATCTAATTGTATTTCAGTTCCCAAGCATGTATTGTATCATAAGTTTTTATCTGCATTAAAACCAGCATATCTCTCGATTCAGAGGACTATCCTGGAGGGACATAGAACACCAATCACTGTCCATTAAAGGAAAAAAGAAGACATTATCTTTATCATGGGAGAATTTACTCACCTCTCCATGGTTGAAGAAGAACGAGGTAACGGCCAAAACGCCGCCAATTATGCTGCCACTGGAAGAAAAGATGTAGGGAATTGTTAGCTTAACATTGAGTAAACGGAAACTAGAAACGGTCAAAGCGCAATATGTCCGGAGGTTCAGTACACACATTAAAAACAATGCCAAAAAGAACTAACTGTTAGATTAATTAGTAAATGATTGTAGATGTCTGGCCGTTCATGGGGTGTGGTTTTCTAGATTTCATAACAATTGCTGATACGCAAATAAGTGCTGAAACGCAGCCCATTTGAATGTTTTACTTTTATGTGTGGCTGCATTTCAGTTATGATTTGAATGCTTTTTTAATTTGTGAGACCTGGCGAGGTGTATAATTATGTTCACAGCAACCGTATGAATGAGCATTCCAGGTTGGCTTGCTCCTTAAATACCTAGATCGCGTTTTTTTGTATTTAAATATCAGTCTAGCTAACTGATCAAATTTAGAAGCATGTGCCACGCATTGATGCTACTCTTTTTTTAATTGCAAACCAATCCCATATATGAATATATCGTTACAGGTATTGTAAACGTGACTGGCGTTGTAGAAGCTGGATTAGTTTCATATTTATTTTACTACCTGTTCCTTGTGTTTCCAAGGAGATACATACAGAGAAAAGAATATTATTGTTCCTTCGAAAGCAACATGCTACGTCTATCTGAGTGCATATCAAATAACATGATATCTAGGGAAAAGTAATCTTAGATTTCTCAGAGCTAGGATGAGTGTATGACATTTGCAATAAGTGTAATCCATGAAACGTTCACTCTCCAAATTACTCCCTAAGTTGCAGAGTACACATAGGTTTCGATCGAAAGACTTTTTTTGGACATTGTTTTTGGAAACGCAAAGAACAAAGTTAATTACGTCTACGACATGATTATTATGTAACTTCTAATGAAACTGCGATATAATATTTGTTTGCGTGACACTTACATTCAATCTTATCCAATGTAATATCTGAAAAACTACTTACCTCAGAAATGTTCCGAATAGGAAGAAAATGGACATGTTGATACCATTTAAAAGAAACACACTCTCTATGTAGAAATATGGCATCTCGCCGAGACCTAAAAAATAAAGAAACCAAATAAATATTAGCAGCATGAACATCTTGTTTTCTATTGAAAAGAATATAAAGAAAATAATATTATACATTAATTGTATTCATCTGGTCATGGGTCACTTCAAATGAGTGTTTGATTGGATCATGTTTTGGTATACTTCTCAGGCGCTTTCATACAACTTATTACAGTTCTTTACACACCGTTAGAGAGAAAAGAAGCGGACCTAAAGAAACCTACAAGGAAATCAGGTAAACCAGGAAAAAACCTCAAAAAAGTTCAAAAGACTCCAAGCACTGTACATGTAAACCGCATGACATAAGGAAATGTTTTTGGGGTGTGCTTCAATATTCTTATAATGATGACATTGAGAATCATTGTTTGTATTCAACAGAGCATGCTACCATCCTTTAATTAAGACTTTTTTTTGAAAGTTGAGGCATGCTTCAAATGAATATCCGAATGACATGACATCATTCCCCACACAATCAATATTGATAAAAGACTACATGTACATTATATGCAAAGTCAACATAATGTTGTTCAATTCAATAACAAAAGAAATACACCCGACAGGTGGAGCAGTTTGTTTTTTATATTTCTTTTTCCATTAGAATAAACTCATTACAATAATGATCTACCACGTTGGTGAAGTAGAAATAAATAACATAATATTTGAAATTAAACCATTTTACATTCAGTGTCAACAGGGACATGACCAAAAGCTATATTAACATTAATATATGTGATTTTTGAAGTCTTCTGGTTCAGTACAACTTTTGCCAGCACACTCACCCACACAGCTGAGTACAGGAGACAGCTCCTCGCCCCTGTCCACCCTCCAGCACTGCTTGGTCTGAACCTGCAGCTTGTCTGTGACATAGGCAAACGCCCTGTATGCAACGCCTAGGATAACCTTAAGAAAGCAAGAACAGAGAATCTTGGAGATACATTTTGTATAGGAATCAAGGGTTGAAATACTATCCATATCCAACGCGGAGAATTGAGTTGTTTCGACATGTTTCGAATTTTGACAGTCTTCTTCAGGATCCATTTTGTATAAATATGCATGTTTGACTTTTTTGCATGGGTTCTATGGAAGCCAATATTAATTCAATCACATAGATTTATGTCGGGAATATATATATTTACATATATATGTATAACTACTAATGACCACTTTAGGATGACCCAAAAGTAATACGACTAGGGCTCTAACTTTAGTTGTTCCTCGCTAAGACAATAATATAGCGAATTCTTAATTCTTTTCAGAAATAAAGACATAATCTTCATTATCAACCTGCGCTATAACTCCATCGTAAACAAAAAAACTTATGATTAATAAATGGCACTAAGATTGGATGAAAGTATCTGCCTTGATGCAACTAATATACTTAAGTTTTTACTCTACATACTCAGTCAAATTTCATTCAATCAAATCCTGACAAGCCAGATCATATATAACATCTACTTAGTTTAACAACCAACACCCACCAGCATCAGATGCGCTCGCCAGTAACTCAATTAATCATTGAATTTAATTTCCGGATCCGCGTCCCCTTTGTATTAATCATTAGCTTTGGGATGACGATAACGACATACAAGATGGATGGAGTTACTTGAAGCAATCTTTGGTGGTGCTCTTCTACTCAAGAAAATGATGATAAATTTCATTGTAAAATGTTAAAAAAGACATAGTGAGGTGTTGTTTTTGGCCTTGCGACAAAGCGCAATGGGATGGTTTGCAGCAACGACAGGGTGAGCAGCTCATGGTCAAAGGAATAGGCTGGTACATTGGAGGCAAGTGCAGTTAGTGAAGAGGCAAGTAATCCAGCATTTAATCTATTTAGGGTAAAGGAAAATGAGATATTTTGGTGCCTAGTGGTACATGGTAAGCAAAAACGATTGGTGAATAGGCAAGTAGAGGGTAAAAGAAACATGGTATATGGTACTTGGTGGTAAAGCTAACCAATAGTAATTTGTTAGCAGGCAAGTAAAGGATAAAAGGAAGAAGGATAGACGGTAGATGAGACAACTGAGGGCAATTTGAGAGCTTGGATACTTGGGGATTTGGAAAGTGGTATTCAAAGCAATGCGGTATTGTATGAGTTTTGAGGACATTGAGGGTATCAAATTTTTGTTTTGCTCAATGAAAAGAAAATATTAAAAAATGGAAATAAATGAAGCACAAGGAATGCTAGAATCAAATGGTACTGATAAGACGATAAAAAGGGAAAGAAATATTAGGGTAATCCAAGAAATAGGGCAGGATTGAAGATTCAAGACCGATGAAGCTTTGATTTCAAGCCATGGTCACCACTGGGTCAAGTGCACACAAGATACAATAGGCAAAAGTACAATGCATTTACCCAGGGTAAAAAAAGACTCTAATATTGGCCTTTTATTTTGACGCCAATGAATATATTTCTAAGAGTTGATAGGTGAGCTTCTGTATAATTTTGCTGTCTTCATTTTCCTATATATCTGCTTTCCTTTTCCCCAACACAGCTTTGCTGCAGTGGTTCTGAATATGAGACAGGGATCAAGGGGAATAGAGAGAGCTACTGTAGGCTTGAGAAAGGCAACTACTGCAAAGGTCACGAAACAGTTAAGGCAATGGAGGGCTTAAGGATTCCATGACTACAGGACCATAGCATGCTCAGCTTACCACCAGTATTGACTTCTCAAGTCTCAATCTATACAGACAATAAACATTGCTATCTGCTTTGGAAAAAAATACCTATTTTTGATGTTGCCTGGTGCACCCCATACACATAGATTGTTTCTCTTTAAGGAGAAGAGAAAGGTTTTCTCTCATCTTCTTGAAGCATACCTTTTACTCCCTGTTATACTTACGTTTGGCTCATTTGATGGGGGACTTCGCTTCAAGTGAAAGAGGACATACATGCACCCCCTGGTGGTATACATCAATACTAAACCTCTATATTTCAAGAAGAAAACCTCACATTATAAGCCTCATGTCAGATATAACAGGGAGAATGTTTACTCTTAAAGAGGAAGAGGCTATAACTTCCTCTTCCTCTTAAATAAGGAGAAAGTAGGTGTAGGGTGCCTATTTTTGATGCAGAGGGTTTTTGGGGGGGGGGGGGAATTTTCTAAATGAACACGGCCAAATAGAATTTGAACATTTGTGATTTTATAACCTCAATGCCCAATACAGATATTTTCATTTCAATGTTGCCTATTTGAACCTACCTCAGGGTAAAGGTTGAATCGTTTGAGCGTGTTGATAGTTTGCGGGTACTCGGTCTTGTTGTCGTACATGATTTCATTCAAACCATCTCCTACTGTAGGAGCCTCCACCATCGTCTTGAAGTACGAGTAATAAAGACCCTGGAAAGATACAAAAATAAAACATTTTAACCTCATTTACCTTTCAGTGGATTTTATCCTGAGAAACAAAATATGCACAAGGACAAACTCTGTGGCAATCAAAAACAACTTTATTTCTGTCAGTGAGAGATTGGTTGATTTCTTTTCCTGAATACTATGTAAAACATGTTATTGTTTTGGCTGAGTTTAAATAAGATTACACTTGTGGGACATTAATTTCCGGAGGATAAGCCATTTGGATAAAGGTGATGGCAGCTGCCCCTGAAATCCCACATTGCAGGTATTCCTACTAAAGCCATATGCCAAGATGTACTGAGATACCTATTTATATTTACAATAAAAATGTGAAGGACCTAGATGGGTTATAAAAAGCAGAGATCCCGCTCCCGACTGATGAAAAAGAGGGAAAAGTAGGAAACATTTTTCCTTCTATTTTTCTGGAGGTAACTAGGAGGAAAACCTTTAGTAATAGACCTGCCATTGAACCTTTAATGGATTAGCTTAAAACCAAGAAACCAAAATACTCTAAAAAAAGATACTGAAGCAATGTAGGAAAAACCGGTTGCACTATGTAAATCATCAAGAAGTAGGAAATCCAACAAAAGTAGGAAAAAAGGGCATCTCTGAAAAAGCCAATTGAACAGTCAATCGAACAGGAGACGAATCTTCCAGTAACTTAACCATCTGTTAACAGGTATTCATATCATCATGTGTAAATTCGCTGCCGTTAGCACTCTTGGGTAAAAGACATAATCGGCAGAGGCACTAGCAGATGTTGATATAAAAAAGATCAAACATAATTTTGATCTTGTCACAATAGTTCGTTTCTATTTATCTGTACATGTTGTAGTTTTACATTCTACAGCATGTTCCCATGATTAAAATTAATATTGTAAGACATCATACATTCTGATTACTAGCGACCATAACATTATTCTGGAGGTAACAACTTTAAGAACAAAATAAACATGGGGTGCTTGGGACTAATACCCCTTTTAAAAGTTGACCCAATCGACGAATGCAAAGAGATTACCCATTTTAACTACTTCCACTCTTATTGCAGTTCCTAATGGCAATTACTTGCACTCCCGATAAGAAATGCCATGCAACTGCAGGAGTCCACCACCTGATAAACAATATGAATTATTACCTCAGAACCAGCAATTAAGGATTGCTTTTCGCATTTCCATTAGTGCAGAGATGTAACACGGTATCATGCACTTTCGATAATCTATCCCCTCACCAGCAATTTGCTCCGGTTTTTCCCTCTCCATTTCCCGTTTAATGTTGCACCAGCTTGGATTACTTCCCGGCATCATAATCATATATGATTATCGTTGCTGTGCAGATATGGCGCGCGTCCCTATCCCGGAGTCACTTTACTTAAGTGAAATAACTTTACATTTAATGTGTCCAGTCATCTCTGACACCTGCACTCCTCGACTTGATTGCTAATTGACAGTTTAATGTGTGAATCTTAATCATTGCAATTGATATGAGAAAGTGCTGCATGCCGGTGAAATTTGCGTTGACATTCTACATTAATGATGGTTGATGGCGGGAATATCAACTTTTTCTGACTTCTGAAATAAGATTATGTTACATCAGACTCATTTGATACAGTTTGTATTCAGTACATGCTATACTTGGTGAAAAAGGGAATGCAAATAAATACAATTCATGATAAGAGTCATATAAACTTCCCCAATCTGATTTTCTCAAGTCAGAAGAGAATATGCATGACATGTCATAGAGAGCTCGGAGCCTCCCCTTTTCAAATGGCCTTCCGCACTGATGTAAAACCTCAAAGCGCGTGACTACACAACATGCATCGCACATACAGAAGCCATGTGGAGTGCGGTTATCCATCACATCTGACATTCGCGACACAGCGGCTTATCGCAGGCCCTTCTCCACTGACTCCCCTTCACAAATCACAAACCTCTTTTCCCTAGCTGAAATCGTTTCCAAGGCCCATACCACAGACTCTGGTGACCCCACTATGGGCCTGCTGGGAGTAGGGGTGGCTGCAGGGTCAGCGGTAGAAGCCACACAATGGCTGCCCCCGGTGGGGGTCGCGGCCAACTCTCGCGTGAACACACGAGAGCTGCCATGAGGTCTGGTGCTGTGTATAAGGTAAGATCCATGAAGGTTGGAAGGGTCCCTGAAAGCCTCACCTCTCATAGGCTGCACCTTAACAAATCTTCCACCACCATAGGCCATGGTTAGTATTCCATTTTCCCTGAGCCTCCATATAAAATCATGTGGCCAAACTGCTTATTATCACTATAGAATAGGGGTAGGTTCTTAAGTTAAATAAGAACCTAGGAGTGCCTCATATATTACAAGCGTGCACAGAATGATGAAATATCCTGTGACAAAAGCAATTGATATATTTCAATACAAAATGAAGCATTGAACATTAGGTGTAGTTTAAAGGTCATGCTTTATATACTGTCTCTTTTATACTGATGGAGGATGCAAACTGTATGTCACTGTAGTGTGCAGGCCCTGGGGAGACAACCCTGGTAAATATTCAGGGTTCTAACACTACAAGGTCCTTAATTATCACCCTCTTATCAGTCTGGAACATAATTCCAATCCTAGTACCAATATTGACTAATCCCTGCATATTAGATGCAACTGGAAGTAAAAGAAATCAATTCTACAAACATTACTTAAAACTATTCAAATCAGCTTATACAATAACTCTTACAAATCCGATAATACCTTCTCTTATTCGTATAAGCGCTGGCACAGTATTACATTTTTTCTCTTTTCATCTCCTTTTCTCTCGTCTGTCTGTCTGCCTCTCATCCCGCCTGCGAGTCTGATTGAGTTTGTACTGTAGAAACCCGAGCCACTCTCTCAATAAGCGAGCCGAGCTTGCTCGATGACATTGTCAATTGTCGCGAGTGGTGTCACTAAACACTCATCCAAAGCCCTTCTTCCATCCCCCTTTGGCTATGAGTGACTCAAACCTCAGGCCTAACCCTCTGTACACGAGCTCCTCATGCATTGTGTGAGAATCTCTCAGAGCTTTGATTATATCTCCAGAAGGGAACTACCTTTTATGCTCTACAGTGTCACGGTTGGAGTTTTGTATCAAGGTGTAATGAGAATACTAGGATTTTCTATATCTGCATACCAAGTCTTTTTCATTTTTGGTCAAATAAACTAGAATTCTCCTCTGATGAAATAAATCAACATAGCTTTACTACAATTATCCCAATAAGTGGAAACTGCACAATCAGAAACAATGATATTAAAGAAATACAAACCTAAGGTACGGTATGATGAAGTGTATATAACATTAAACAATACATACTTTTCAATTGAAGATGAAAGCTTTTCTTTAATTGAGATATCACTAATTCATAAGTCATCTATGCACAGGATTAGCCATTTCCCTCCCAGTTTCTAAAAGCAAAGGTTAAACAAAATTTAATAACAAAAGAAATTCCTTTGTGGTGTGGATCACAAATGTTATTTAATGTTAATCAGACAACAAATATTATGTGGAAGCCTGTGGTTTCAAAGCAGAGTACAATTAGTTTGGAGTTTCCCGTTGAATCTCAAAGTATTTGCTCTGGTCCGACCAATACGGCTTGTGCTTTGCGGGCGGATGTTCGGTGGGTCCCTGGAGACTGTGGCTGACATGGACCCTGCTTAGGGCTGGCTATCCGGTGTCAGCCGCACAATCAGGACCGGCTATAGGAGCTCAGCCGAGACAGCCTGTGTGTCCCACTCTCCTTACTTCTGTACTATGTGGACAGGTATCAGAGATCTGTGATGCTCAACAGAGAGACTAAGTTAGATGTTTGGACTGTTTTGCCAGGTATATCACAAAAAAAGCTCCCCTTTTAATTGCCTATCAATAGCTCTTTGGTTTATCAGCCTGTTAGATTCCTATTTCACTATCTTTGAATAGAAAGAGCGATTCTCTTGGTTTAATTTGATAAAATTAACTTAATCTTTTGTTAGAGAAATTCCACATGTCCACAACAAGATGCAGCCTACTCAGATCCTGGCTTCAGAGCCATGAAGATAAAATGCCTGTGATACATTAAGTGTAATGATAAAGGACCTCCTGATTACCGGCCTATTAGTTACCTTAACTTCTTCTATTTTCCTGTTTCAACCTAGATTGAGAAGACCGTATTCTGGATCAGTCTACTACAATAGAGTAGGTTAGGCTACCACTAGGCTACCACTAATTATAGGGAAAATCACCCATTATTTTGAAACAGGGTAATAATAAAAGATCCTGTTAGGTACCAAGTATAAAGGAATTGGAAACCTA
Source organism: Lepidonotus clava (assembly GCA_936440205.1). Classification (NCBI taxonomy): domain Eukaryota; kingdom Metazoa; phylum Annelida; class Polychaeta; order Phyllodocida; family Polynoidae; genus Lepidonotus; species Lepidonotus clava. Next base: position 21,580,518 of record OW387147.1, read on the forward strand.
GTAGTTAAAAGAGACTTTCATGAAACTTTTCACCTTAGTTACAACAGTTACTTGAGCAGCTATTTAAGTAAATTATCTGATATGAGTACTTTCAGCAAGGGACACATTAAACTCCTACTGGAGATTCACTAAGATCACAGTTCACTGCAATAACCCTTCCAAGGGTCAGGGTTTACTCAAATAGGCCGACTAGGCTCAGAGTCTATTTAAATTTGCTTTCTTGGGCCATCCTTCTCTGGGGCCATATACAATCACAACCGCCATGATGAAGAATGTGACTGTTTCCGGTTACAGGTCAGCAGGGTCAAAGATGGGGTGTAGTTAAGGGATTCACCATCAGAGGGCAGCAGGACAGCGGACATGTTTTACAGCGATAATCTGGTCAGGCCAGCCCATCAATCCTTTATCCGTTGAATCCTTAGGCGCCTGACCTATGGCTCTCATGTCATGAATGGTCAATAAAGATCTTGGAAAGGAAAGGTGCACAAGGAATATCTATAAAAGCTATCTGTTTGAAGAAACAGAGGATGTGGTCTGTTTTCAAGTTAGTCTAAATGCTGAATTTTATGTTGTAAAAGACCAAGCCATTTTGTACTCAGAAGCTAAATTTTTACATATTCAATAATAAAAGAATGAATACTTTACATATTCTGGTTTCTATTCTACTGAGTTTATAAACTTACTGTCTGTTGGAGGTACTGAGGCTTGGAATATTGAGTCTAGCCTTAGAAGTGAAGATGGTAAAAAAGAAAGGTAACATCTGATCTTATATCTAATCTTATATATATGACAGCCTGTTTTAATGGAACCTATTTTTCAAAGATTTTGAATGGCATGGACTGATACTTACAGAGACAAAAGCCATCACATGATTGGTATTACTTTCACTTTCATCTCTATTTGATCCATCAGGACAAACAAAAACATTTAGATCCATTCTCCATAAAGGGCTTCTACTCCCTTCGTGAGCGATACTGAAACCCTTCTGTGCAATGTCCTATGCGTGTGCTGTCCGCGTACTGGGCAGCCAGCAGGGGTCGCTGCAGATGGTGTAGCGGGGGCATTCATAGGCATATTGATCTATTATCGACTGCCCCGCCTGCATACAGCAGCGCCCCTCAGCAGTATACAGACAAACAACCCCCTTCGTCTCAATCCAGACTGCCAGCCCGCGGCCCACAATATGTCCACCTCTCATTTCCGTCCCATTTGCCAATACGTACATATCGGTCTCATCATTCAATTGAAGTAACACAGCAGTTGATTCATTGCATCTCATCTGCCTTGTCGATGGAGAGCCTTGTGCAAATTTGGTCTGTTAGATTGTTTTTTATGTTTTTTATTGCATTGTGTCATGACCCGGGCGACTGATCATAAATATGCAGTCTGTCCTGTGTACTGCAAAAAGATACAAAAAGAAATACTAGGAAGATCGATAGGAAAATTCTATACTATTGGGAAAAGTCATTATATGGTTACAATGAATGAACCTGTTTTCAGAGATGCCAGGGTCTCCTTATATATAAAAAACATTTTCCTTAATCCGCAATCATCATTGGATCAATTGCTGGGTGTGTCTGTCATAAGGGAAAACTTCAAAAATTAGACTGAATACAGAATTCTAATAGCTGGACATCTAAGTCAAAGTATTGTAAGTTTTACAAGTTTGCAAAGGATAACTATTGCCAACGACTTTCTTGGTTCCTCTTTCAGTCACTTTATCCTGAAGGTTGATGAAAACTCACCGGGCCTGCAATGGTGGGATGCAGTATCACATCAAAATGAAATATCACCAATGTCTCCATGTTAGTTGGCCAGTGCTTTTCTGGCTGCTGGGTCAATGCAGATAAGTAAGCTCATACATAGGCATTGGCTGCAAATGGCATGGGCGACTTTCCTGGTCTTTATGGCTAAGCGGCCTTAGGGTCTTAAATGTGCCCAGGGCCTGAGGTATGGTTGGTTATAACTCAATGTTCTGAAACACTTCTTGTCCACAATGCCCATTATACCGATGGACCAGGAGGGAGATGGAGAGGGGCTGGAGGAAAAAATCCCCAATAGACTAATCCTTTGATAGATGGGATGAAACTAATAGGCAATTTCTAGGTTCTCCCGACCTTCAAGGCTGGTGAAATATTTAGTAGCATTTCACAGATGTTTCCGAGTGAAATATGAATTCAAATTAGGCTTAATTTTAAGCCGGCTTACGTAAGGCTGCGCCTTGTTGGTGAAGAGGGAGGGGGTTTATCCGTCGGAATGGCATGGCCACTCAATGCGCCCGTTTTCTTTATGCACAATTAAATCTAGCGCCAGTAGAATTTATGGAGGGAGTGACTAAATTAATGAGAAGTATTTGTATGAAGTCACTGTCATCAATATACTTCATTTGATGGCGGGCCAATTATCCAAGATACTAAAAAAACCTACAGATGGATGCTAGGGATGAGCTATTCGGCCGACTGCGAGTGGCTCATTACCATTGGTTTTAGGCCTAGTTGTCCGGTCGTTACGAACAAGCACAGCCATTGCTGGGGTTTAGGATAATCGTCGTCACAAATTACAGGCTTGTGCTGGGATTAGACCTGCACCAGCTCAATCAGGAAATCTCCAGGTTTATGGAGCTATTCCGGCCGGGCAAATGGCCTCCGAGAAAATTAAGCGGGCATTCGTAATTGTTGCCTGTCATTGCCCCTTCTTCGGGGCCCGTGTCGACTGAGCCTGAAAATGGCTAATTGGGGAAGTGCACTGTCATATTGCTACAGATATTGGAGGCTGTTAAAATCCTAAGAAATGGCTCTACACTTCTAACGAGGAGGAGTAGAAGTCTTCAGGGCTATCACCTTAAAGTTACATAAGGCAAGCCAGCAGAGCATCTTGTCGCCGCCTGTTTCTTAAGAGACCATTAACAAAGTTAACGCGCTAAAGCACAGACTTTCTCAGAAGTAGGCTTGATTTGGATTTATATTCTGCCTTCTCATGTCTATGAAGTCTTTTCAATTGATTGCTCACTTCAGCTGGAAGCTATTAGGCCTGTTCAAAGTATGGTAGTTTCTTAGTAACTTTGAAATTCGTCTGTAGTCTTGTGTGCTTATCAGGTTCATCTTAAATATAAGGATGAACTCTAGGAACAACAATTTTAATTTCCTTAGACTTTTGGGAGATCCTCTTCAAATATTGAATAGAGGGACATTGAATTTGTCTTAAGAAATAGCGCTTTTGGTTTCGAATACATCCAAATTAACAAGATCTAATGCATGCAGACTAGTCAAAAAGCAGAAGACAACAAACCAGATACCTAGAATGTATTGGCAACTTATAACATTATGAATATCAGAATACGTTGCTCTTCGAAGAAAAACACTCAGGCAAGTCAAATTAACCACACATTGCCTTGAAAATCGCCAAGTGGCTTTCAGAAATAAGATTCAGAACTTGGGAACACTCCATAGATAAACCATACAGCACAGGTACCAGTAGAAAAACACTAATCCAAGAAGTAAGTAGTATCTTATCAGTCGGCATTACTGGCCCAATCCCAGCCTGCTATATGGCTTCATTAGCCTGCCCTGGAGGACAGTAACCTGCCCGTGTAAGTACGCCCTCTGGGACTAAGAAGTTCCTCCCTATCTGCAGCCCAGACTCACGTCTGACTTCGACGTGCTGACTTAGCCATTAGTTCTATTTATACAGCTGATAGGAGAGTCTTATCAGTCTGATAACGACGGCTGTGTCCATAGGGCTATTCTATTTTGTTGGACTTGTTATCTGTCCTCAGAAACTTTGCAGATCCTGTGGAACAATATATATGAGGTCTCCATACATTTCTCCTAAAGGAAGATTTAATCTATCTTAAATGGAAATATACAGTCACATTATTCAAACTGACACACTTGGATTCTTTTTGGAAAGCAAAACAGCTATACTATGTACAGAACATTGGTAAACCCATCGCCACAAATATATTCACCAAAGTTATAACAATTTTTCTTTCACGAGACTAAGGTATATTTTCTAAATTCTCCCTTGTAAGACGAACATCATCGATACAAACATAAGCCACAACAAATTGTCCTCAAATTCCCTTCCATGGAATACCTCCAGTACAAAGCACAACAGAGAGCCCTATACATTTCCCAAAGCAAAACCTCATAGCCCCCACCTGAACCCAATATACAATAGGCTCAACCTGCACACACCTGGTGAAAGCCTGGTGTTTGCTGACGACCTGCGGACAGCCCCGAGCAGCTCTGAGCAGGTCCCCCGGGTTTGGTGAGCAGCTCCGGGGAGCAGCTCCCACCCTTTGTGGGCCACAACAATGCCCTCTCAGGGCCTGCCTGATTAGGTCCAGGTAATGGGGCACGGCTCTCTGTGGGGAATGGGCGGTGATCTGGGTCTATGGGAAAATAGGAGGAGGGGGGAGGTATGCTTTAAGAGTAACATGGGGTGAGAGCGATTTTATATGTGAGGGGTCTGAGAGGGTGTATGAGTAGGGAAAAGAATAAGATGTACTTTATAAAAGAGAAAATATAGATTTCATATTTCATTAAGGTATTCGATTCTTTTTTTGTCTTTCCGTTCACATTGTACTATGAGCATCCAGGAGTTTTTGTTGAAATTGATGCACAATTCCCAGTTCAAAGAACCTTGGTTTTCATATTATTAAAATAGGCCCGGAATTAAGAAAATAGTTTTGAAAAGATTCTCAAACTGTTACACATTTATATCGGAGTGGGTTAATACTTTGGCGATATCTTTGTTCCAATCATTTTAAGGATGTAGAAACTCACAGTATAAAGCTCAACATACTAGGTCCAAAAGCACAGAGTAAAAAATAAGGATTATTACTTCACTTCTGTTTTCAACTGGAAAAGAAAATTCCCACCTATCCTACCCACTTAGTACTTTGGAATGAAATTCGCCACCCTCTTGGGTCATTAAACATAATAATAATCAGGTTCAGCTTAAGGAAAGACGCCCCCACACACCTATCTATCACCACAAACTACCTCCCCAACCACCAGCAATTCAAACAACCCTGGCCAAAACAAAACAGGACGAACAATGTCAATTTGCCTGGTCATTTGTGTCCCTAACAAGCCTTGAGATTTCAGCCGATTACACCTGCTGGTATGATTAATTTTGCAGGGAGCAAATAAAACACCCTCTCCATATTGAATGGAAATGCCCAAATTTGTTTAGACCATGTTTGCCAATAGCTACTGTTTCAGGCGATTTGTCCGAGCACCTTTTGATGAGCGAACTGGTGCGGTCGACTCTGGCCAAACCGGGGTGGTTGATTCCGGTGAACGCGGGGTGTTTTGCATAAAAGAATGGCCTTTCGAGCCTGTCGTTACTTAGGCCAGAGGCTGAATGCTTTACCGGAGTGCTGCAAATGCCTGTCTGACTGGCTGTTAATGCTGGCTTGGGGCAGTGAAATGCGGCCCGGTCTCAATGGCTTAAGAGGTGTCCGGCCGGGTGGCGGCTGCCACACCTCCATGTTTAATTCATCAGTTGGACTGGGCGCTGCCACAGGCAAAGTGGTCCTTGGTTAAAAGCCTGCCTTTGAGCAGAGCTGCTGAGAGTTGCTTGTTGAGAGCAAGTTACACGTGCACTGTTCCTAACTCAGCTTCAGTTCGGTGGTTTGTAGGACTAGCTTATCTATACAAAAGTATCTCGGTACAAACTTAACTAATTTGATGTTTTTACACAGCTCTTTCCTCATTCAAACCCCTTACTACTAGGGAAAATTCTTTTGGGAGAACTTATCCCATAGCGGTGATTATTGCTTCTATTCTAAAATTCAACCGAAAGAGAACAGGTAGTGGCTATGGTAATTTTCTTCCATTTCTTTACCCAACATTACTATGATGAGTTTTATGTTTCTCGCTAATTTAAAACCAAGAACAATTACATCTTTCCACTTGGTTTTTCTTTGAATGCTTACGTCGTTTTGTTACATTTGTACCCATTTACAAGGATTCCAGCAAATCTAGTTGGACAAAGAGCCAATGGATGACTTTCCCAACAACTGGTAGTCAGATATTTGTCAAATTTTTATCATAGTCCTATTCCTGATTCTATCGTTGAATACACATGCAACTTGTTTGATGCTACAAAACGTGTACCTTAATTTTAAACTCCAACCTATATAGACCGTGTGTTTCAGAACACGTCAGTCAATGAATTTCAAAATACATTTTAAAAATAAGACATTTTAGTTTTACCCAAGCCGACAAACCACCTGCTCACCAAGCTCTCCAGATCCCAAGAACTAATACCACTCAACCCTCGTTACTAATGACAACTCCCTGGTTGCTATGGGCAACGGTGTGGGAGCCCTAATGGCATTGTTGTGTATCCAAGGACACTGGGCAGTTCTGGGCGTCCATTGTGAATGCTGTTACCATGGTGACGACTACCCACTCAGGCTGAGGTGCAGGAGAGAGTGGTGCAGGGACTTGACACCCCCTCCAGGGCGGCTCACGCCCTGGAAGTGGTATTTTGGAGCCATTCCCCCGCCCCTTCACTCCCGAATCCATCACCAAAAGACCTGTTCTGTGGTCGTGAGAGTGCCTTGAAATAACCGCTCATCAGGCTGGAAACTGCCAATGGAATTGTTCCAGGTAAAAAGGCTCTAAAAGGATACATTACGGTTAATTGTGGCTTCTCAAATGGATGCTTTTAGGCTGGTTAACTATTACTGGCAACGACTTCATTCATTTTTATTGAATTCAACGCCCAGGTTTTCTTAGTATCTCGACCGCACTTAAATGTTCAATGCTAAAAAGAACGAAACTGGAATGCGTATGCACAGCAAGGGCGGTTAACATAATCGAAGCGACTTTGCTGGAACTCACAAGGTTCTCTTTATTTGGGATGTTCCCACGAAGAAACATTTAACTGTATATCCAGTTTGGGGACTTAAGAGTGATATGTCATTCGAAGGTCTTCATATTTGCAGCTTTTTGCAATCCGAGTTGCAGCAAAAGGACAAGCTCTGCATGTTAAGATGTCATAAGGCAAATACCCATGCATGTTGCATTTTAAGAAACAGCTATAGTAATCGATTAGTGTCTCATAATATACATAATGCTGATTAATGTAAAAAAAAGCTCTCTTTTTAGATTATTTGACTAAATTTTCAAACAGTTTTTCAAGGGGTGAAACCATCAAACAAGATAATGACATTAAAAAGTCTACCATGGCCGACACGAAAACCAAGAGTCAGCCACAACAACGCTTTTCTCATCCCTTCCACTCTATATGCGCACCTTGCTGAGGTGGCTTATACAGGGTTGGCTTATACAGAGGTAAGACTCTCTTGACCATGCTGGGATAGGCTCCGAGGACAAAGCCAAGCAAGGCCTAAAGCTCGATATCCACTAGGCAATTTGGCCAGATGGCCGACTGGTTGGCGCTAAAATCAGCCAATTCTACTAGAATGATCAGCCAATATTAGCACCAATTCACAATGAACACGCACATTTCAACAATGAATACTGATTGGTTATCTGAATTCGTGCAAAAATCGGCTGATTCCTTTTCCAGTTATCGGCTGATTTGTACAATGAATCAGTGGTCAGGGGGCTTTCGTGGGTATAGTTCTGACATGAGCTCCTGGTTCTGGCACCGATATGAATATGTAATTATCATGAGGCAACAAGAGTTACATTTCATTTCTAACATGGAACTATTCTAGTGGAAACTGGGTTATCGAATGCAATGCAATGCAATGAAGGCGTGCTATAAAATAAGGACGCCATAGGGACACATATGCCTCTTTTGACTGTTTGGCTAGTGTATTGCAAGTTCTTCCTTTGTCCACTGTAACTCCATATAATACATATAATTATAGGCCTATGTATGTATAGCCCACCTATAGTCCAGAATGTATGTTAATTCTAATCAAAATTCTTCTCCTTTTCCTAAAGGCAAACAAACACTTTCTTTGGTAACAAATTGGCAGTACTAATAGTTTGCCTACCACTGACTAAAAGCTGCCCAGGCATGATGGCGTTTTCGCTGGTTCCAGGCCTCATCTCTGGAGACAATCGCAATCGCCCATCGCAGTAAGCAGATGGAGGCCATCAATAACAGCACTATAGAGCAACCCGCGGGTAACCAGCCAATGCCTAGTCAGGTCACGTGGCGTGCACGTCGTAATCCGCCAATGTGACTGGTCCCAGCTCCGACCGCCTCACTCTCTCTATTACCAGGGGACAAAGGCATGCCAATAAAAACAATAGCAGCTATTGACTCAGATTATCCCAGTGCCCCCTCTTGGTGCCCGCCAGAACTAAAAGCAGACGACTTTTGACCGGAACTTTCACCGATGGTGTGACGTCACAGGGCGGGAACTTTCATTGCGGAAAAGTAATGATGTGACGTCACAGCGTTGGCGGTTGCATTGCATTGACGTCACAAAAGCGGAAGTAGCATGCCCCCGTTGAACGGAAGTTCAGACTGTGACTCGGCAGGGGCCGCCCTCACAATAATAGCGACAGAAATCGGTAGAAAGAATGAGAAATCGCCAGTAGGAGCAACTCTAACTTTCTTCTGGCCGATCGAATTGCGTCTGACCCGTGAACCAAGGGAAATGACCTTAGGGCAAAGGAGGTGTTGGCGGGCGACCCGCTTGTGGCGCCTCTGGTGGCAGAACTTGGCATACTGAGCATGCGCAGACGCCTGAACCAGGTCTGACCTTGACGTGTATTTGCTCAAGGTTACTGCCAGAGGGCGCCAGGGTCAGGGTTCCCCTTGCCAACGGCCACAGAAGGGATCGAAGGGCGCTTCACCGTAAGAAGCCGAGGTCAGAGCATGGCAGTGCTTCTGTAGGGAAACTGTATAAACGGGAAACTGACAAGTACATTAATGTAGGAAGCTTTAACTTTAGATTCTTGGCCGATAGTGCTGGGGACGGAAAGATGTAAAGTCTGCAGAGGTAGCCTGATTTTATTCTTTATGACAGGTAGAACTCTTTATGTCAACACAACCCTTTGAACTATATTAGTACACATCTTGCTAGAATTCCCTGGAACTTCGCTGCCCAAACTTTGACTACGGTATGTACTATAACATAGGGGCTTTTCATTTAGTACGTACGCGCATGTAAAAAAAGTCTCAACCTCTCACCCTGTCTTTGGCAAAAATACGCAGTGGATTTGTAATAGAAAGTATGCACATTTTGAAAGAATTTGGGCCCCCCCCTCCCCCTTGATGCTTACATACTTAATGGAAGGCCCCACAATATAACGTTTGGTCCTCATACTAACAGCTTTCAACGGGACCGTAATCCCATTTAGTAGGATTAATTACAGCGGTAGCATTCTTGAAAAAAAAACACGATAGAAGATAACATTTACAGAAGTCAAAGACAGTGAGGTTGATAAATTGAAAATTAATTCTGTTCGTGAAGTTTTAATTTGACTGACGAGAATGGATAAATAGTTTAGATACGACTTCGGGTACTGATTCAGATATTGTAATCGCAATGCATACAATGTAAAGTATTAACCTGGTATTCTATTTTTTTTTTATCTAGGGCTCCCTTAAAGGATAAAGGATCACTACTGCAACTGTTAATTCTCTCTTTAAAACTCGATCGTTTCTTAAGACAATTGATTAACAGCTACATCAACAACGTATACATAGGCCTCCTACCTCATTCGACAGCGAAACATTATCTTGATGTTCTTGTTATACAAGTTGGATTTTTTAAATATAAATTTATGTAAGAAGTATAAATAATATATCTAAGGATATATAACTTATATATACAAGGGCGGGTCATGGCGCTCAGTAGAGGGACCTATATTATATCTGATAGAATATATGGCGAAAAAAATGGAAGTGAAACAAAGGTTCGACATTGCACGGACCAGACTCCGCTAGACGATATCAGTCAGAGAGAAAAGCACATCTGCAGCAAATTAATCACACTTCACTCTTTTTTAATTGACTTTTGTTTACAGGCATCTCGATCCACGCTGAAGTCCACACATAAATTACCTCCGACTTTTTACCATTTCCCTGTGTCGGGAGCTGCTTTTAAAGTAATGGCATTTGTTTTAGAATTGTTTTTGGTGCAGAAAAAAATCCTGTCCTGATTTAAGATAGTCTTATTAGTACCATGCCAACTTGCCCTCCTACACACAGAGATCGAGTGGGTAAGGAGGAGAGATGGGGAACTAGTTTTTTTCCCTTTATGTTTTTATGGTTTGATCTTTAACTAGGGACTGGAGGATCAGCTTATATGTTGGCTTTGCTTAGAAACGAATTTGAACTGCCGGATATACTGGTCGATTTCCATTGTGATAAGACCACACACATAGAAGACATTCTAGAATAGACGCAGAACATGTCTATTTTCTGACTGAGCGACAAAAGGTGTTTATTGAGAAGTTCTATTCCTATTCTGAGAATATAATTTCAGGAAAAATTAAAATACTCCTTTCTCTGACCAAGTGTCAGCTGTCTCTCATTTCTGTATGCCTACATCACTTATTTGCAATCTTTACAGATTTACTCAACAGGTCTCGTGGATATTAATACATACACTGTGGATTACGAGTAAAAAGAAACAATAACTAGATCGTCAAGAACCAACTAAATGAATCGATAGCTGACATTAAAGGTGGCGACCAGGAAATCTCTCGTTAGCTGACATGGATACACATAATGCCTGATAAGTCATCTTTTCCTACCACTAAATTATAGTCACCTATTTCTTGCCTCCACGATTTGAATAGAAATATTCCCAAACTTAATTAACAGAATTTTTCATTAGGCCATGCCATTCCCTTATTACTAGATTGATATACCAATGTTTGGCAAATATAATCAACAATACTTGAAGTTGCGTGCAGCAGTTAACACGAAAAGAAATTCATCATTTTAATGGAGGAAATGGTAGTGAGACTGAGATCTCTTTTATAACACAATATTTGAAAAAAGAACTTCATCACACAGCCTGGCTCAGACTTCATTTTGCCAAAATAAATCATCCCATTAGAACACAATCACTAATTGGTACATTCCTATGGTCAGCAGGAACATGCCACAAACGACGACTAGGACCAGTTTTAATTAGAGAAATTCATAAATCACACACCAGCTTCTGAATTAAACCAAACAAAGGCAAGGAGACCTACACTGAGACAAAAGGAAAACCTTTTCTTTCAGTCCAGATGACAAGACCTCCCCAACACAGACTAAGAATTTAATTGAAACCAGTTTTCTTGGGTTTGGTGACTGCCGGCTAAGGTAATCCATTTCAGGTTGGATTGAGGAGAAGTAAAAGAAGCAAAGAATGAATCACATTGCTCGTCACTGATCAAGGCGGCGTAGGCTGTGAGTTTTACGCCGATGACAAACAAGACCGCGTGCAGCCAGGCGCAAGAAACACCGACAGTTAAACAGCACTACCGCGCGCTCCTGACTTTTTAGCTTCCTAGTAATTTGGCTAATTTCTTTTTGCAGGTCCTTACAACATTGCAGGCGGTGGTCAATTGATGGAAATAATATTGCAGCCCAAAGTTGAAATGTTCAGAACAAAGGCAGGGATTTTCAATCAAGCACAATATGACTTCACAAAGACTGGTTGGCTTGAAGAAGCATTGGCTTTGAAGACCTATTGGATTTTCTGCCTGGTAAAAGCAGGCCTCATCATACCTTGTGTGAATGTGACAAAGCTGGTGTACTTCTGAAAAGGCCTGGACTCCGTTCTATTTAGGCAGAGAGCAGTCCATTCACACTAGTATTGATCCAGACCCATGCTACACTGGGTGTGAGAGAGTGCACACGTATTGAGGAGCGAAAAAGTAAACTCAGCTTTCAGTGGACCTGTCTAATGTGACTGCAAGTTACCAAACAAAGTGGGCGGTCCAGGCTTGGAAATGTCAGTAGCCAGACTGGCACACACACTCAGAGCAAAAAAAACTAAGAGTACAGAGATAGACACCAACGACAAATGGGTACGTTCTTGTCCACTGTTGAGAAAAAAGTGTTATTCTAAACTAATTTTGGATAAAACCTAAACAAGCTCGGGAGTTTCAGTTGAAGGTTCGGGGGGATGGAAGGGACTGATGGTCTGAGAATAAATCTGAAAATATGCATCCTTATTAGGAGAATCGAGGAGTCATACAAAGGATACGAGGACTACATATTTCAACTTCTAATCTTAAGCCTGTATTTCAAATACCGATTTCGATGCTGCCGATTTTGTACTTGTTTAATTTTCTCTGAGAGAGGAATACGAGACGGTTAATCCTATATACTAATCAAAAGAGAATTGTAAGACCTTTCTACTGGTGTAAAACATGTCTATATTTGACCTTATAGACTGCTCATTTTGTAAATCTGCAGCAACATCGGCATGTGGAATATAGGCTATCAAAAGTACAAAAATACAGAAAGACAATGGATGGGTGAATTTTCACACAAAGGAGGCTGGTTATGTTTCCCACATTGCAAAATTAAGTTATTCGAAGAATGCATACAGCTCAATTGTATAAACGTTTAAACCATGAAGTGAGATGATGTGACAGACTACTGGATATTTCGCAGTGGTGGAAGTCCAGCGCATAAAGTATGCAATAAAGCTATCGCCTATTCCTAATCCTTCCTCAAGCAACTCAACTTTCTGATCATGAACACTGCTTCTCTAACACTACCCCAACAACCACCCCTTTGTTAAAAATCCCCCGTTCTCCTGTATACAGGACAACACACTGTACGTACACTCTACTCTTGTTTTTACTCTCCTCCAGCAGACTTTTGAGTGGCAGGCCCCTGTGACAGAGGGGACAGTGACGGCATCATACTTGTATGTGTGTCCCATTCTGTCGGCAGCTGACAGGCAAAGTGGTTTAGGCATGTATTTATTCTGCGGCCGTCATGTTGACTTCCACCATTATACTGCCAGCTGTATGTGTTTGTAGAAAGTCCCAAAGTGACGGCTGGTGCTATAGCAAAGCTTCTGACATGCTTCTGACATTTGCAAGAGCTTTGCCTACACTTTTGCAGAGCAAACATTTGCAAATGAATCAATCTAAAAGATTGATTCGCATTTGTATTTTTAAGAATTTTTATTAAATGACATTTAATAGGATTTCCTTCCTGTTCAGAAATGTTGCAATATAACGGGAGTCCTCATACTAGTTACTGATATAAATGCAACTTCTTGACCATATTTCCTAAACTTCAAATAACACTGAATTTTTTTCTCTCTTCTTCGTATTGCATATTGCAGAAAATTACACTTTTGACTGCTAGCAACTTTTAACATTGCTTATTCTAAGTCGCCATGTCGAGGTAGCTCATAAAGTTGGTTTCTCTTCCAAACTGTTTCACAGCTGTAATATCATATGCGCGACGGATTTAGAAGCCAAGGTATCCATCAAGCGACCTGAAATACCTCTGATATTTCAAGATCAAGCAACGCCAACGGCCACCAGGCCTTAAAAACGGACCGAGCAGGTGAAGACCAAGATGGCCGTTTCTCACAGACCCAACCAGGCGGAAGCCCTTCCCAAACATTAGACACCTAATTTCCTCACTGCCAACTGAGGAAGAAAAGAAGAAAAAGCAACTGCCTCGTTTTTTTTTCTACTAAGTCGCCCCACAGACCGCAAACAAAGAAGCTGATTGGTCCGTTAACTATAAGGGGGACTGCTGGCGCCCCCTATTGGTGGCGGTGTGAGTTGGGGGCTGCTCACTTCCGGTATTGATCCCGTGAGCGCTCACGTGTACAGTGGCAGCCAATCAGCGGCTTTCTTTCGGTCTTCGGAGTCTTATATTATTCGGCTCGAAAAATCAGAGAACCTCTTGAGTCGATATGAGCAGCTCATACCCCAGGGGGCAAAGCAGGCTGCGTCTTTTACCCTGCTCTTGCTTACTTCTCATTTCATCTGGGTCGTATTCTCTCATTTTCTCCACAATTTCCTTGCCCTTTAGGCATGCGTGCCCCAAATCTTCCCCTAAAAAGTAGTCCGGGACTCCATCTTTCCCTACTGATCACAGACAACTTGTTAAATGCTTTCAATCTAGCTTTACTTATGCTGAATCGAAAGCTTTCAACTTCTGTGAATAGACATAGCAAATAATTACTTTCACTTGACAATAGTCTAAACGGGTCATTGTTGTTTTTCAGCACAAATTCAAATTTCGAGTTGCAATTCTCACTGTATTATGAAGTTTTCTTCCTAGGATATCTTACAAGAAACGTTATTACTTCCTATTGTTCTCACAAGTCTAGCACAATAATGTAACTCAATACTTTCATTTTGTATGATCAGACAGGAAAAATATTCCATAATTACAGTGTCTGTATCTTCAATACTTCATAAAGGTCTTCTTTATCTTCCTGAGCCTGAAAGGCCCTACAGTCATTCAACTCATTGTTTATCTCTGTGAGGCCAATGATATATTCCTATTATTTCTTTCTTACATCTTAAGTCTACGTCAATTCATTTGTCTGTCGTCTCACTTGGCGCTTTCCTTTTAACTAACAGTGTAAAATCGCGTAAAGACTAAACTACTTAGCTTAAAGCGTCTATTGTTTAGATTAAATCACCAAGACACTTTTATCTCAAAAGATGGAGGAAAGCAGCTATGCCTACTTTCAACAGAACATAATTCTCAAAGCCAGGCACGAGGGGACAAGTCAAACTGTTCTCGACACTGACTGATATGAATCAGTAGGACAAACAACGATATTTCAACCTTTTGATACAAACTGTCTTTTGGATGCAAGTGCACGATGCAAGTTGTTACCACATAACATTTCGTAAGGTATGTAGTAGTATTGTTCCTTTTTTCCAATTGTAGGCCTATAATCATAATTTACAGGTAGTAGTATTGTTTTGTGTTTTTTCAATTGAGCAGAGCTCCGTTTATTTCAAGAACAAACAATACAATACTTAATCTCTGCTAGGTAGTAGTATTGTTAAATGGGGGTTTTCTCATGGAGTCTCGCTACGTTGTTTACAACATGATAGCAAGTAGTATACGAAAACGTTCCACGGTACCGGGTACCCTTCGACGAAAATTTGTTAGATACAATGTAAGGATGTTTGTTTTTACTGAGATACGTGTTCCAGGACCCATAATGATATTTAATGCCCTCAACGACAGTGGTTGGTTGTAATGTAAGAATGTTCTTTTGAGTGAATTCGTGACTCAGTGAATCCGAACACTTATGACATTTTAGCAAATTGTGTAATAAAATTGACATCCATCTGCCTTATATCTAGTGGAGTTTGTTAGGTCCATAGGAAAACTGTAACTGTATATCAGTAATCTATATACATCACACGTTATCATTATTTATATACTTCATATATTCGTCATTGCTTAAAGTATTATCAAGGCATTTGCAAGAGGAAATCCAATAGCAGAATCTACACTACAAAGGTCAACTCCCTTAGGTTTTATCTCACTATAGCATATCTTGATATCACAGGTCAATTCCCGAGAGACCGCTTTTTTCTTAAGACACTGAAATCATTAATAGGCCTATAGTTTGTTGGCTGTAACGGTCAAGAGTAAGGTAAACATTTTTCTTAACACTGATATTGGTTTCCTGTAAAGTGGTAGGAAAACAATGGAAACTGCTAGTTTGCTCTAATTGGAAAGAATATCATCTTAATGACATCAAATTGTTGAGATAGTCAACATTGAAAGTATAGAATTGACAATCCATAACAAAAGCTTATTGGTTCTAAGCAAATGTCGTAGAGAAGACAATGTACAGGGAAAAAACAATTTATGGTCCTATAATTTGTTATCTTGCCCTACTCAGAAACTACGCAAAGACAACTATGAGAGCCTCAGTGCTATTACGCCGTACAACCTGGAGGTGACGGTATGTATATGAGACATTAACCTAACAGGCCAAACGATGTGTTGCCTTAGAGCGTGAGTGGGAATGTTCATGGGGCATCTGTCAAGGGGCTCAGTTCTGGTACTGAAACTGAGCACTGCTCTCACAGGAACGTTGCTTCAGAGGGGAAAGTGAGGCGGATATATAAGATGGAGTCACATAATGTAGAAATACATGGTAGTGCGTGATGTTATTACAAGAGAGGTGAACAGTTACACGTGAGTTCCATATACTGTTACATAGAGGTATTACTGGATAGAAAGCCCTGGTGCTGAGAGATGAAACGTCTTTGATTTGATAAAAATATTTTTGTATGTTTACCCCCTTATTCCCAAATGAAAAAGAAGTTTTCATATTAATTACATTGTCGGAATGTTACAGCCTGCATGCTACGAACGGGCTTAAAGGTAAGATATGCGGGTACACTTTTTAAGCTATGCAAAACTCCAAGTTCAAAGTATAATTCGTAGAATCCCAAGCCAAACACTTTTTGCAGAGACTATTCCAGGACTTCCCACCACAAATTGTACAAAGCCATCCAATTGGTCAACAAGTGCAAACTTTACCTGCGACCCCTCCCCCAAATCCCCCTTACCCCCTCTCCCTTTAAACCTCCCCAAAACCGCGCAACAGCGACCTACGTTTCGCTGTTCCCCGGCCCTCCCACAGACCGTTCCACCTAATCCTACCGGCAACCGGCGGCTAATTCCTCCAGAGCCCCTCTATTCCCCGCCGGAAGTAACTAGCCGCCGTCGGCCGATTGGCACTTAATGGCTAAAAGCGTCCTGATTGGTCGGCCGGTCAGGACTAGCCTCGTTAGTATCGCCGGTTTCCGGCATGTGGAGTTGTGTGACCAGAATAGGGCTGATACACTGACTGGTACCCTCCTAACTAAGCATATATATACATCTCTGCTTTTTCTACTGTCTCCCATGACTCGTTCTGCTTATATATATATGCTTCAGTGATGCAGAAACACGACTGGGACTGGTTTCCTATATGAAGAACTTTACTTCCATACAGCATGAAGTGACGTATACCGGGTATGTCTATATGTATACAGGGTGTCCATAAGATTTTCTTCCCTGAATTCTCCTTGTCCTCCTCACATTTTACAGGTGATTTCTTTAAAGTTCCTCACCACCATAATATTTCTCATGGTTCTTTTGTTTGTTCAGGTAGTTTAACATCCGGTCAACCACAGGGTTCTTTCCAGACTGCACAAGGTAATGCTTTTCAGCTTTCGGGTGATCATATCTATGATAGGGGTCTTTTATGTGCAATATCCCATAGAAAGGACACTGAGACAGCACTTGGCAGGAACTGTCGGAAACAGAAGTCTGTCTGACCTGTTGTCCAATTTCCAATTTATAGTTGAAAAATACAAAACATGGTATATTTTTCCTTTTACCAATACAAGTGAAAGCTTTGGCAAAAAAACTCGGTTTGACTGATCATGAAATGGGAAGGGGGCAATGCAGAATTTTCTGTTCAGCACACTGTATTGAAAATACAGCATAAACGGAAAACCAAAAGAAAATTCCAATAACCTTTTCCAAAAAATACTGAGTTATATTCCAGGTATGTAAACGGTGCAAAACGTTCTTTGTTGAATCGGCTATGGCTACTTAAGTCGAAGCAAACCCACAATTACAGCGCTTTCCAAGTCCTCTTTTCCCAAATTGCGCACCTTGATGCACCCCAGAGCAGTATTAGGTATGGACTCGGTATGGATCCAGGTGGGGCTTGAATGGCTCGGGGTGGAGATGAGACAGGTACCTGTGGCAGGACCCATAGATCAGTCAGCCGGCGGCCCCTTTCATGTCCCACCTTTGATCCCCACACAGAGGCCGACACCTCCCTGAGGGGTACCCCGGGATCTGAGGGGATCTACCTGAATTAGCCAGCCTCAATCAAACACAGGTAATAGTGGGTTCTCAGCAGGACGGTTTATAGTGGGATAAATGAGACTTATCATTGTGGTTCTTATTACTATAGGGACGGGTATATGGAAAGGATTTAGGCCTATACGCGCACCTTTGACGTATAGGCATATTTCAGCAAGTTCTCTTCAATTTCTGTGTACCGTACCAGGTAGACATGGAAGAAAAGGTTCAGAGTTGAGAGATGCCAATTTTATTCGTACGGTACCATAAGTCAGGTTTAACCATAGACAATAATGGAATAAGAGCCTACATGGAGGTGATTCCGAGGTGATTAGATCCCGGGAATTAGATAAGACCAACCCTTAAGTGCACTGCGTACCTTGTCAATTTACCGCCTACGTTTTAAGAGAGAGTATTTATCTGGTATTAAGATACGGTTAATGGACGTAACAGCTAGAGGAATATGGCTGTTCAATCACAACCGGTTGGCCTGGTTAAATCTCACAAAAGTTAATCAATGTCAGTATGCTTGCTCAGTTATCGATGAAAAGAAAACCAGTAAGAGACAGGAGCTGCCACAATAAGTCCTTCTCTGTACAGCGGTTTCAGATTGACGAGGCAAGAAAGTCAAACTTAGAAGATCTATGGATATCCATTACACTCTCCCTCTTTCGCTTATACCACAAAGTAACCGACGTCGATTGCTGATTCCCGGCGCACACCAGCTACAAGCGACGACACATCCGGGTCTTGATCTAGTGCTTGTGTGCGCATGCGCACTGCCTCCGTTCACCACTTCCGGCAGGCAGATAGCGCTAGCCTCGTTATGAGGTGACCAATCACGGGCGCCGTTTCCGTAATTTTCCTGTATTATCGCTCGGAGTTTCCGGCGCGGAGAGGGATCGTGATCCGGGAACTTCCCCCATTCATCTAACAGGGTCACTTTCACACCCAACTCACACCCATTGATGTTCAAGGTTAGGAGGGACTCCTTATTTGAGGCCATTATACAGTGCCCATGTAAACAGAACCCCATGTTAAACACAGGTTTGAAACTACTAGGCCTATATTAAATTTAAACACGTGCTTTTGCACCAATATTTTCTGTTGAACACGTGTTAATCTTGTGTTAACACAGGTTCACAGGTTGGGGCTACGACGGGAAAAACGGAACGTCCCGTTTTTTCAGGACGCAAGCCTTTAAATCCTTTAAAAATATTCCATCATTATTTTGTCAATTTTGAAATATAAACCTTTATGACAAGTGATCATTTGGTTAAATTAAAATCGAATTCCATCATTATAATAACTGTTTTAATGGTTTTTAAAAGTCTGCCTGAAAAAAAAGGACGTCCTGTAATAACAGCTCACAAAATCGTCCTGTTATTTCAGGATGGGCTGTTTTCTTTTGTAACTTTAAAAAAATAAAAATCAATATAAAAAAAATGCAACGATAGAATGTGAAAATGCAACGATCATTTTAATGCAAAAGATGTGTACTTTAATTACAAATAGTTTTTGAATTTACCAAACATTAAATTCATGTTAAATGCAGAATTTCATAATTTTTGCATTTTGCATATGTAGAAGTATTATATCATGTTTGTTTTGTGTATTATTCATGTATAATTTTATCTATGATAATTAGATATTACAATTTTTCATAAATGCCTGATTTTACGGGACGTCCCGTTTTTACAGGACGTCCCGTTTTTCGGTAGTATCCCCAACCTGGTTCATGCCAAGATAAGAGGTGTTTACGAAGGACTTTCAAGTTCCCTGGTTAATTAACGTGTGTTTTTGGTTTATGATTGGCATGTCCTGTGTTCTGGGCCTCTTCATATCCAAAGTAAGACCTAAATTAATCCGCCTTTATTTTTTTTGCTACATGGTTGTAGGCCTATAGGCTGAGCTAATGTGGTGGACTAACTGGATATATTCTTCAGTTCTCCTCTTCTCCTATTAGTTATCACTTCTAGCTTTATATCCCAGCCCTTCATATTTTCGCTAAACCTTACATTCCCACTTAAATATCCCTTAATCAAATCCTTTGTTAAAGACTCAGTGTTAGAAAGAAAGTTCATTTTCCGAGGTAAATAGATTACTATGCTACAACAATAATGCAGCTGGTGTTTGTTAAAATACTGAAACCGTTGAATTAACAATAAGACCTCTGCTGGTAAGACCTCTAGCCTATGTGTATTGTAATTGTGTATGAACAGATCTATTGTAAACAAACAAAACTCACATCGGTTGTAGTACCTGCATAAAACCTCTGCTTACTTAATACCAGCTCAAAAAGACTTTTTAAAAGTGTAGCTGAAGAACTATCAGTAATTCGGAAACACATAAAACCTCAAGAATCTTACACAATCATCTTACTCACACCCAAATTTACCTTTAATAGTATAATATTATATTATGCATATTAATACCAGTAATTGGAACACATAGAAACAAACTTAAAAATACATACACCTTGCCCTTTCCCCCAACCCAACCCCAAACTTTCTGTGGTCAGTTGAGTCAATGTGAGACGACTACTGGGGTGCAGGTCCCCATCCATCCCCGCTGACAGCTGTCCACACCGCTGTCTCCACCCACCGGCCGCCAGACCCATGCCTTCTCCGTCTATTAGGAGAGCCAGTCAATACTGGCTCAGGACAGCCACGCCCCGTCTTATTTTTGTATTTTGCAATTCCAAGAGGGAATGGGATCGGTTGGGGTTGCATGGGGAGTGGTGTTTACTACTACCCCAGTGTGCAATGCCCACTACGCGGAGACAAAAGTGTATGACTTGGTAGGTGATTCGTGGTTTGGGTGTTTGGAAACTTTAATGGTAATACAAGGAAATTCACTGGAGATATTGAACTGTATTAAAGATGTATCGTGTTTACAGGCATAGTGGCTTAGGAATAACGGCCGGAATTTTAAAAGTTCACCGGAAAAAAAACATTCGAATTAGCATTATTTGTCTGAACGCATAGAATGGATGCCACGTTGGTGGACGGGTAGGGGTACCGATGATAAAGATGATTTTAAAGGGTTCCTTGCACATAAATTCATAAGTCTCCAATTTTTGTGTGTTTCACTTCAGTTATGTATTCTAAAAATGTAATAAACCAAAAATAGGCAAAATATGATATCAGAGAATTATTCAGGAAAGAAAACTAAATTTGGGAATTCCTAATTTCCTGGCTCTCAGTTCTGTCCTTGCTACGTCATAATGAGGGGAATTCCCCTACAAAATAAATTGGCAATTCCAGCTTACTGAATACACTTAGAGCAGTACAAACTGCAATTAACAAGCTGGCCATCCCGGCATTTAGAGAGCTAAGCCCCTCCCAATTAACAGGCGTCCCGGTGAGGCTTTTAGATTTAAAGATACTCATAGATAGTTCCCACCCTCTGACAGGGATGTAAGTTTTCAGATTTTAATCTGATTTCAGATTTTTTCACATCATCACCTCAAATGATAATTCTAAAACTGAATTCGTCACATGACGTTTTATAGCATTTTAAGATTATTCCAAATTTTCTCTCTGGGGTTTCAGATTCTTTCATTAACCCTGACTTACATCCCTGCTCTGGTAGGCGGCTCTTCACAGAGATCATCAGATAAGGCCTGTGGTCTCCCCTTAATGACCCTGTTGACACTTACTCCAGTACCCAACAGGGCCTGGACCTTGGCTGTTACTATGGTAACAGAATAGGGTCAGGGGGGTGCAAAGTCAGGGGAGGGGGGCCTCCTGACCTGGTTTACAAGGATGCCAGGCACAGTGGGAACATAGAGTTGGGGACCCATGTGTGGAACACTTGGTTTTTCGAAATTAAAAATTAAAATTCCTTTCTTTCCCTCTGTAAATTCGAAAATGAATTGCATGACAGATGAAAAAGATACATGTGACATGTCTAGCATTTTAGAATTTTTGTTAACTAAGCTAAATTCAAATTTCAGTATTTACAAAAAACAACATTTGAAAGGATTATGGTTTAAGGAGTGGATATCCTCAGTGTTTACAAGTCAGCATTGGAGGCTTGTGCTTGTATTATTGAAAATACCAATCACAAACATGGCCATATCACATATTAATACTACTATTTCAGTGTAGGTACGCTAAACTATTACCATTCAGGGGTTTTCACATGTATAAAGGGCATTTTTGAGGAGATAAGATCTTGGGAACAACTCTCTGTATGGGATGAAAGATGGCCTTTCTCACAGGCTTTCACTATAGTGGTTAACAGAGAAAAACTGGGGAGGCTGACATCACAGGGTAGGTCTGAAGTGGTTAGCAGAAACAGGCTGCCGGCTGGCACGCCTGTTAATAATAGCCTGTATGGGCCTAAATAAAAATGTTTTTGCCTAACTTCAATTTTCTTGCCATTTATTTTTGAGACTGGGGGAACCCCTTTAATTGATACATGGGATTCCCCATTGACTCACCGTGTGACGTCACAAATTTGGGGATTTCCCTTAAAAAATGAAACAAAATGCAAGTTTTTTTAATGTCCCATAATTTTGTTCAAAAAAGGAATTTGCTTAAGATTTTTTTCAGATTAATAGTGGAAGATGTGAATGCCATGCTGCAATGATTTCATTGAAAAATAGCGATCCTGTACTTATATGTACAAGGTTTCCTGAAATCTTCACTATCAAATCTCACAGGCTCCTTCGAATTAAGAAGCTAACTGTATTAATGTTGAGGTTTGCAAGGGTGTACAAGATATATATATTCCTTAACGGGACAGCTGTCTCTTGGTCAGAAATAGGCTACAGGCGGTATTCCTCTTGTTCCTTTTACTTTCTTATCCCACAACCTATGGTCGGTCTACTGTAATACTATCCGTCCCACCAATGCCATCCCACTATTGGCATGACGCTGGCTGTCTGAAAGGTGATGCATTCGTTTCTCGGTTCTGTGAATAACGTGAGATGCGCATGACGCCTCAGCTCGCTACTCTCCCATGCATCATGGGAATAGTCAATAGTGCCAACTTCTGTCACCACGCAGCGCGTCAGTCGTTGAGACATCTCTTACCCAATATCACAGGTCAGCGCCGAAATCAATGCCCAGTAGTGGCCTTTGGAGAAAGGGTGTATACTTAGGGATCAGTCCTTGTCAGGATGAAGCTGCATACATGTGGATGAGGAAAGAGATGTCCCATAAGCTCTTCATAAAGAAATGTCTATATCATAAGGTTTTTTTTCTCGTATTTATTTTTTACGTGGTCACAGGTCGCTTTTGCTGAAACTATTTATCTAAGTTAAAGCGTCAATAAGTAGTTATGTTACATCTCGGATTACTGCAAGTATACATTCTCACAATTGTAATATCGTTCCTGGTCTTAAGACCATTTCTCTTCAAGCGAGAGCACATTATTAAAGTTGGAAACTGCGTCTTTTTCTGGAAACATTACCTAGATGGGACTAACTGCAACCCCTAACAAATTTATGACCGTGACAATCTCTCAATGGCAACCCAAAGGGTATAAATACAATTTGCAGAAGTCACCCATGTAGTAAAAGGAGATCCAGAGGCTTTTAGATAATTGACTCATTTGTGAAATGCGTGTTCATATGGTAAAGTGGTGCTTTTATTGAGAGAAAGACACGATGAGAGAATGAGACATCACTGCAGGTTTATGTGACAAGCAATATAACATGATCGATAAATCCATACAGAGATTTGTCCGGCGCCCGTTATCTTTTTTCATCTTGCATTTGCAACACAGGTATTGCTGAAACAGGTGTTTCAACGGGGTTGAGACTGAACAGCAAACATATTGAAGGCATTTTATGAACGGTCGATAGAAGGCCCACCTTTAAATTCAATTTTGGTAACGCTTCAGCCAATTCTAATATTCCACAATGATCTAAAGGCTTGGGAGGGTAGAAAAGGAAAACAGTATTAACAATGTCTCATTAAATGGGCAAGACGGCATCAGTACTCCCAAGGAGATTTTCCTTGATCGCAAACGTTAACGTTGGTGTAGTGAGACACAACACCATGTACTGGAGGAATGTGAAGATTCTCCCCTCTGCCCAGGAGGCAATGCCCTTGGCCCCGCCCACTGCCCTTATGCTTGACCTTCAGGTTTAATTCCACCATCAACTCAGGGTCGACTTTGATATCAGTTTTACAATAATTTTATGAGCAAGGGGGGTGTAACTTCATACAGCGGTCAATAAAAGAGTAACCATTTCCGATAGCAAGCCAGAGACCCTTGGCCTTCGTCCGGACCTTCTTAAACAAGCTTTAAATGTTTAACTGCCCCCCTGCTGTAATAATGTGATTCATTAAACAGGCCACTTCTCATTGATTTCCAAGAAATGCAATATCATTGCTGTAACCTGAGTAAAAACGTCAGCATAAAAGACCGATAGAAATAGCCTTTCCATTTAATATTGCGTCTGGTAAAAAAATGTTTTCACTCAATTCCGTCGCCTTTTTCTGCAGAAAGAATGGAATATGGAGAAATTGCCTTCTCTTGGTTCTCGGGGGATTATGTCCAATTTTCCTGGTACATTGATAGGGTGCTTGGTATTGGGAAAGGTCATCAGATCTTTGAGGATGGTCAATTGGATCATCTTCATCAACTTAATATTGTCTGGAGTTGGAATTGGATGTTGGGAAAGAAAACTGAGTAGTAGATTTAGCAAGATTTGCCTTGCCCTCAAGGAAAGTGTACTTTTATATTATCTGAGCACTTAACCCTTATAAAAGGGTTCAGGACACTGGTAATCTTGGAAGTATCAAACAGATCACTATTATTTTTATGGATCTCAAGTCTAGGAGCTGTGAACTGCCATATGAGAGGTACTTATCAGTAATTGAATCAGAACCATACACTCTGTCTTCTTTGGATGCACTAAACTTGATTATTGATCACACTTAACAAAAACACTGTTTGTTCTACCATCTGGCAATAACACTGTTATATCATATCCAAAGCAGAAGATCAATTCATCAATAGAAATGCTACGAAGAGATGGTGGAACAAAAATGAGAAATTGAACCAGCGTAAAGGGAAAGGAGGAGCAAATGGAATGAATGAAAGGTAAATTGACCAGCAAAGAAAAAGAACAGTCACGGCCTTTGTTTTTTAAACAGTTGGTACGCCCTTTAATTTAAGGTAAACTCTAAGTAGTTCTTTTCTATGTCTTTGCTTATGCAACTGAAATCAATACTGAAACAATTGTTTGTGTTTATAAAAACAACTCCCGTTACAGAGAACATTTTTTAGTGTAATTATCTTGTACTGTAAATTGCTCTTGTCTTTTCAAAACGAAATGCATCTATAATCAGGTTTGCATAGTTTAGGCATATTTGATTGCCAGACTTTAAAAGCTTTCCCAGGGAATGCAAAAAAAGTCTGACTCAATCACTGATGACGGTATTCAATATGCCGAAACGTAGAAGAAACAAAAAAGAATCCCTAATTCAAACACGTGTGTGTCTTTCTTCTCGGGCCATTTGTTTGCATTAAATTCAGAGTGTTGTCAATGAAAACCAAATTGAGATGCGCCCTATTTTGGAGACCAACAAAAGCATAACGCTTTGACAACAAGCGGCCGTGAACGGCGCCGCCCTGAACAAACAAACCCAATTATCTGATCGGCAGATAAATGCGCGCCGAGAAAGAGTCCGGCTGGGGGCCTGCGTCCGCCTAACCCAATTCGGTGTATAGGCCCGATAAGAGAGGGTGGGGAAATAAAACGCTGGGCCTGGGACGGAGGGGGAGGAAAAAGGGGACCCTGTTTGGAAATGGGAGCCGGGCTGTGTGCGTTTAATTGAGCCTTTAGTGCTGACTATTATGTTGTTAACTCGGCAGGTCCGAGCAGCTCGGAGCTGCTCGGAGCGTCAGCCGCTCGCCCTCAGACCCGCTCACTGCTTCCGGTCATCCGGGTAAGCGCGTCACACGCCCGACCGGAGCGCCGACTGGCGGCTGTTTTACACCACAAAACATCAAACGCAAGCCTACTGGAGGAAGGGGGCCTGCTTAGTTACAGGATGAGAAACTCCAGGGTGTTACCCCCTACTCAATCTACTACTTCCCTCCACACCCTCAATGGATTAGCGCTCCATGCTCAATGGATTATCCTGAACTCCATGGGGTGGGACTTTCAGGGTGGTAGAACTCTTGAGGCCTGGCCTGGCACAAACACCCTTAGTGCGTTGGCGTCCTGGTAGGTGTTATCTTTGGTTGCGGGCGGGTAAATTCCGTATAGGAATAGCAGAAAGGGTTCACTATGCGAATATTCATCTTAAATGGAAAACAAGCATTAGAACGCAGACAAGTTATCAAAAAGATCATTATTAAGAGAACTACATGTATACGGTTTTTACTTTTTCCATCACCTTGAGTGCATAGATTATTTCATGGCATTATGGGGTAACCGATAAGTAAAGTGATCAAATAAGGGGACAAAGAAGGGTCATTTGCCGTGGCACTGGCTGTAGGGACAGCAGCCTCAAGGGTCATGGATTAGGTATGCAGATCAAGATCATAGCGTGTTGGTTTTAACCAAAAGGAAAACTTTGTTGCAGGTACTTATACATTTAACCAGATAACCTTGTTAGACTAAGTTGTGCCTCAATAAAGAAAGACGTTTCTTGAATGACCCTTTCACCACTCTACTCCATTACCAAATAACAAGTAAACGGTTTTAGCACGCAACCATTTCAGGCATGTAAAATAGCCGATAACAAGCCGCAAACGACCCTTTATATTACCAATCACGACTGGAGCTAGTTAAGGAGAAACACTGTGATTGGTAAAAAGAGGTCTTTAGTGCATTGTGATTGGTAAATGGGGTCTTTTAGTGCTTAGTGACAACTTTTTGGCGGTCCTTAGTGGATAGTGTTAACTTTCAGGGGAGATTCAGTATTCCGTCCAGACGTTCTAACCCGGTTTTATTTCAGTCTCCAGCGTCCCCAGCTGTCGATAACCCGCCCTCATACCCCCTTGCGTCCCTCCAGCGTCTCCCCCGCGTCCTCCAGGGTCTCAGATGGAGGAGGGGCCCCAGCTGGACCCCACTTTCTCATCGGAGACCCCAAACGCCGCCCTCCATACAAAGTGGTGACGTTGAACTTTGGGGTGGTCACCCTATACTTAAGAGTTTCGAGGAGGGGGGGGGGTGAATTATTGTATTTGTATATTTCGATGTTGATAAAATGGCGCTATATACTGAATGCTAAACATGAATGTCTTCATGTGTATTACAGTAAATCTACCAATGATATTGGACAGATGTAATATCATAGATTGAGTAACTTTCTATTCTATATGATTTGTGAATTGACTTAAACTTTCCCTCTACTCCTCCATACCGCTGCATTTCTGGACCTGATGTTTTCAGTGTAGGCCTACTTCAGGGACCTCTTATATGTGTTCCTGAAGAAATGAAGTGTTCCAAGTGAAGCTAAGCATTGGTCGTAATCCTATATGCAATTTCAATGCGTCTTATGCCTTAAATACAGTTCCCCCATATCCAGTACAGCACCAGTCTCAAGTGGTGGCAGAATCCGGCATAAAGCAAAATCTTGGGTATTTGATACATACTATCTTATTATATACTTATATCTAGCACGAACCACATTAAACAATGTCACTGCATGATAAGATTGTAAAAGACTGAACGGCGCATGCTACTATAGCATGGCACACACTTTTATAAACGACAGGAACTGCGTGATATATCATTGTCTAACCCTTTAAGTATATTATTTTGATATTTCAGAACAAGTAAACATAGAAAGGTATGGCTGATCTCAAGATTAAATCATAAAGGGAAACACGCATTTCCCGATATTAACGTTATCTAGTCACGACGATACACAGGACTACAAGCATGCAGGTGCGTTTTCATGTTAAAACTAACAACCGATACTGTTTTTAGACACTATCATATGTGTCTTGAGTCTCAAGGTCACAAATTGTAGTTGAGAATCGGCACAATACCACATTAAAGATCTTAGTCAAAGTTATTAATTTTATGAGTCGTGTTGATATAATAAACAATACCATGTTGTCTTTGGTGAACTCCAATCTTCTCACTGATTCTCGCTATGACATTTTAAGCTATTTGTTAAAGAGCAAACACCAACGGTATGTATGACCTTCCCTACCTCTTTACTTTGTATGCATCAACGACACATTTCCTATAAGGAAATACAGTAATGCCACGACTATGTGCTCTATAAATCAATCAAAGACAGAACATATTGCCCTACGGTCTCTCCTAATATGAGTGCGCCCCTCTGAGCCCCCCTTGAGCCCTGGTCCGAAGGTCTCCACAGACTGTATGGGGGTGGTCAAAGTTTATCAAATTGAGAGCTCATGTCGCCGGGAGGTTGAGTAGGGCGTTAGCGACGTGACATGACTACCGGGGTAAGTATGGGGGAAAAGGGGGATGACACCAAGCTAGGAGGAATTGACTCGAGTATATAAATTGTGTTTGTGTGTGTTTGTTTGCTTTGTTGGTAGAGTTGGAAAAAGATGATACATTATGATGCTGCTTATTGTTAGGGTTTAATGTGTCATGTATTCATATTTTTAATATAGCGATTTGATGTACACAAAGTAGAGATAATCAGATAAAGAGTGAGAGGACAGGACGCACAATGGTCAGAGATGCCACTCCCGACTGATGAAAAATGTAGGAAAAGAAGGAGACACTTTTCCTACCTTTTTCCTAACCTGTAGGAATAGAGACCTGACACTGAATTTGTATTTGAATAGTTTGAAACTAACATAGAAATATTCTGACACATATTAAAGAGATGTTTGAAAATTTGGTAGTGCAATCCAAAACCACCAAAAAAGTAGGAAATCCTACAAAAGTAGAAAAAATGGCATCTCTGAATGGTTTAGCCTTCTTCACCAAACCTAGACGACTAGTCTTGACGATCCCCTGTGGGTCGTACAGCTACCCTCGGACACAACCCGCAGTTCTACTTACATTAGTATTGCAGCAACTTATTGCTCCTCGTCTACTTGAAATGTTGAATAATGTTATAAAGCGTGTTATACAGCAATTGGAGACTGAGTTGCACCTACTCCCGCGACTGTACGAGTTATCGCAACGTAATGAGGTCGATTGTATTTAGTTAATACACTAACAGTCGTGGACATTTTCATCCTAGATATACCAAAGACACCATATGGCCAAGCCTCGTCCCTCTATATACCACCCCCACCTCCAGGGCCGATACAGAGAGCAGCTCTCCATCCATCAGGGCCCCAGGACCCCCTCCAGCCGCCCGTCACCCCTCTAATGACGCCCAATGAGCAACTCGGGACGCCCCCAGCGCCGAGCTGCTCGGGAGATCAAGGGGTCAATACACTATTTCTATTCGTGTCACATTGTGCGGCAGGCTTTAGGGAGGGCGAGGCTTTCTTGGTCGCTGCATGGTCTGGTATGTGAAGTATAGGTCTTGCTTCGGGGCATATTGGTGGTGGTGAGATGGGGTGGTGGTGGGGAAGGTATGGGGTAGAGTTTGGTGGAGGAGAGGTGGGGGAGCGGGTTGCATAGGGGTGAAACGGCGTATACAGTTTGGCTGGATAGAGGGGAAAGAGTATCAACATAATATGTTTGCTTTGTCAATGGGTCAAGTTTTATTTCCTAGGAATGACCTTTAAGACATAAACTGTAAGTATCGATACACTATGAGCTGAACATTCAGGCCTTTCATTATGTGGATGTCCACACTGCTGGGAGAAAGGAGATAAAGAACTGCACTGATGATGATTTAAAACTAACTTTCCATTTGGTAGTTAGCATGTATACATGTGTGCATATAATATCATATGCATTTCCTTGCATTTCTATAGGCTAGAGCGGCAATCTACTTGACCACTCTTTCACTCCCTATTATAGGTCAACAAGGGTTCAAGGTTTAACTGCTACTTGGGTACCATATAACCTCCTGGTCATGCGTTTCCACACCATAGAGTCTAGATGTCCTATACCCTCCAAGGACTACCGCTATACTGCCGAAGCTCATTTCCCCTCCCATCTCCGACCTTTTGCTTCTTATTTTCTTTCCGACCAGCCTTGCTTTGGTAGGCTGAGGTGAAGAGGGGGCGGAGGGCGGCGAATGGGTTCAAAGGTCAACGGCAGAGGCGTAGAAGTGTGGATAACAATAAAGGATGTCCTCAGTATTAAGCCCCATACACACTAGGACACTTTGGAGTTCAGCGATATGTTTTCCTCCGATTGCCTGCCAGTATGGTATATTGAAAATGCATGTTTGAAAAAATCGCCAGGTGAATCGTCCGGCAATTTTGCAAGCGATCCAGATCAAACATGGATATATTTCAATACACCATACTGACGGGAGATCTGAGGAAAGAACGATCGCCGAGGTCAAAGGTCAAAGGTGTCCTGGTGGGTATGGGACTTTAGTTTACACATAAGGAGTCCTATGTAGCGAAATATAGGATATATTCATTTTTATTCATTAGATGCAATAATGACTTTGGTTTGTATAAGATTCATTGTTATTGCACCTGAAATTTCATGGTCTTTATGCATTGTTTGCCTATATATAGACCTACGTTTGCATTACCTTTAGTCACACCTTGCGATTTTCACAACCTTTCAGAACATACTTATGGGCGCTCAATATATAAGAGAGCATGACTATTTAAGAATACAAAACAACCTAGTGTCTCAACATTAATTCCAATTCATGAAACTCTTTGATAAGATTCATCATTCCTCAGCAAGTATATGGGGAAAGGTCCATGTCGGCATTTTCTAACATGCTCTTCATTTGTATTTCAAAATATTCAAACTGTAACTACTTTTCTTAACGCACACTTTGGCCCTAACTGCTGAAGCCCTAGAACTAACATCTCAGTGGAAGCCGTACAATGTCAGGGCAAGCTGCTAAACACTTCCCAGTCACCCTCCCCAATCCTCCCCACTCTGATTCAATAAAACCAGCGACGCTTTGATTGTCAGAAACGCGAGCTAAATTGATCAGAGAAACCGCCGAGAAAAATCCCCAAGTACTAGACGCTGGGGAGAAAAATAGCATCTGACGACGCGCATGCGTGGACGGCTCTGGTTTCTTTTGCTGCCGCTAGTCGGGGAGGTGGCGCTGTGCGGCGGCCATTACGGATTCCATCACCAAGGTAACACGACGCTCTAAGTCGGCTGTTAGCGCCGACATCTCTCCCCGGAGGTGTTCCATCAATTGGGGTCACTCCCTCCGTATCAGTGTCAATTACCCAATTGGGTTTACACTGCCAAGGGCTCAGCTCCGCGCCGCGCCTGGGAAACGGAAACGCGCCTCGTGTCACACAAAACGCGCGCCTTACTACTGCCGCGCCCACTAAGCCACCAATATTTCACCCGCGCGAAAAAAAAAGAAAAGAAGAAAAAATTACTGTACGTACCCAAGTGCCTCCTCCTTTAAACAAATCACCAAACACTTCCGATATTATAAGAAATAACCATAATCCCTCTTTGATTAGGCCAACTGATATTATTCACAAATCATCATTTTTTCCCTCACTTTTCTGTCGTCTATTTTTTGCGAATAGTTTAGCATTGGGGATAGTATTACCGATAAGCAGGGTGGATCCCTGTATAATCCCAGCTAATCCGATTAACGGCTGACAGTGTGAAACATATCGAGCGCGGATTAGGAGGTAAAGCCGGGGCCATAGTAAGCTGACCTGATATCATTGTGACGGGCGCATACACCCTTCTTCTTATACCAGACAGGGGACTAAAGGCGGACTTATTCACTGATTAATGCATTAGAGGCACAGGGTTAAGAAGCATACACGGTTGTCATTGATATTACTTTAATGTGAAAGCTATTTTGAATTCAAGAAAAGTATTTAAATTTAAGAGTTTTAGTAAGAGAATAATAAAAATTTCATATATCAGGCATAGGCCTATTAAAGTATCAGAAATCAACCATTTTCACTGTGCTATTTCTGAAATACTTATAGAAACAATTAAAGTTAGGTCTGAAACTTATGGTCATACATTGTACACATAGGCCAACATAAGTCCTAATTGCACTAGTATTCAGATCATTGCATGACAATATTGCCACTACAGCCGACATTATAAGGACCTTGTCAACTAAGCAATTCAGGTTGTGTATTACATGTGTAGGCCTATACATCAAAACTATAAAAAGGCTTTCTCTTACTGGGCAAATTGTGCAATTAATGTCATCAAAATCCTGATATGCAATCATCCTTATAATAGGGTCTCCAAGTTAAAAATAAAAGGTAGGCATAAGCCTACGTAGGACCTATACGCCATGTCCAAAAACGGAAACATTTGACTTTTTCTATGACAGTACAACCTACACACATTCCTATAGTCAGGACTGGGCAGCCGCCCTAAAATGATCTAATCCTCTGCAAATAAAGCACATTGCCAAAGGGGTAAGCCAGCCGCATAGAAGAACCCCCAGCCCACCCCAATCCAGACGAACGCTGCGGCACAGATTGCTTGTCTGCAGGGACGGCGGATTCCATTACACTTTCCCCGCGGGGATTTATGTGCGGGTTAGCCTGCAGGTGGCTGCGATGTCGGATTGTCATTTGGCTGCTAAACGGAAGTCATAGAGTTCTGTGCGCATACTGCACACCAGCTCCAGGGTGTGAGCTATGTGGGCGATAAAGGGTGGAGTCATCCCACCCTTACGGCCTTAGGGAAGTGAGGATAGGTTGTCTGGAGGAGTACGTACAGGGCCCATGGGTGGTAGTATGCAGTGCACTTAATAACTTGTAACTGATACTGGTAAATGTCAATTTGAACTATGAGTATAATTTCCTATTTGGAAATTCTCGTGTCTCATTAAAATATCGTTTCCCCGACCATAAAGTGATACGGCTTATCATCCAGGATATTGTAGTATTAGTACTATGGCCATGAGGGCTACTGATAGCGGTAATATTACTAAGGAACATTTTAATGTGCGTCATCGATGTTTCGTCTTGCATGCGCTTTTAGAAATCAGGATCTCCCATTTATGGTAGCAGCAGCATTGGCTACTTACATGTTAGTATCGTTTTTCTATATCGCTCCACATATTGTTATTTGATCCGTTACTTCATCCTACTTGCGCTATACTACTCACTGAAAACCGCCAGACACATTTGATCTTTTTCATATACTACTTAAGTCCCATACCCACTATGCGATTTTTACACAATCAGCCTACTCATCAGGGCTAAAATCGGCCGACACCTCTGGTATAGAATCGGCCGATTTTCAGATCAAACATGCATATTTCAATATATGGTACTGACAGGTGATCCTAAGAATCGGCCGACTTTCCCAGTCCCCCGTCGCCGGTAAAATCGCCTAGTGGGTATGGGGCTTTACACTGTCCACACTCTGAAATCTCACATCAATTTGGCTCACAAACTGCATAGAGTAAATCAAAAGGTAAAATGATCCAAGAAACAATTATTTTCCCACATACAACATTAATAAGCATTAAGATAAAACCAGAACAAAATCGTAACGAGCACCATGTCTGCGGTAACACTGAATGTAGAAACTTTCAATCGTATATCGATCTGAAAATAAGTTGCCGACTAGTGTGTCTAAGGTATAAGTACATCTAGGGTATTAGTGTCCTGATATCTAGGACACCTTCTAAACCTGTAACGCACAGACACCTGGAATATCCGTGTTCATATGGTAGACTAGGTCCTAGTCTTAAGCCTGGATATTGTAACACTAATACTTATAGCTTTTACAGCCGTGCCTGAAGACGCCAAGAAGTCAAGCAAGAAAGGTCAATGACCTAGTCCATAGCCTACATTGATAACCTGCGAAAAAAGGATAGTAGTATCTGACGATTATTCTGCAAAATGTAATCACTGCACTGGGTCTTAGTAGTAAGAGTCTTTTCCAGACCAGTCACCGTTCAGTAGAACCGTTGACAAATAAAAAGTGGTTCTGTTAGGCACCTCATCAGTGGTGAAGTAATGTTGATACGGCGTGCTAAGTTTGAACATAATTCCAGGAAATCTTTTTATTTTCCTTTTTATTTTAAATCAACATTATATTCCTACCCTTTCTTGATATTCTCTGTCAGAAATTAGTACAAAGCCTAACGTATTATGATTACAGAATATATAGTTAATTTACCATGTACCTCCAAAGTTATAGCCAAGTTAACTAAGTATGTATCACTATAGAGAGAATACCCTAAGCTTTCTTGTATATTGAATGGTCTGCCCCTTTTATCCGAATGGTGACGTGGTCTGGAAAGTACCTTAATGATTGTAACTCACCATTTCTGTTCTGAAGGAGAGCTCCCGCTCCAGCGTGGACAGATGTGAGAAGTGGCGGTCACTTTCAAACATGTTGGATATGTGGTTTCTGCAAGTATACAACATAACGGAACATTAGTGAATGAGGTTACATTTTCAACTTCTTTATTGGTATCTATAATGAAGAAAACCGTATAATGTGGACTTAAACAGCAAAACTTGGTATTCTTAAAATTACACGACTTCTACACAAATCAAGATGAACTGCCTTCTGTCCGCACACCAATTATTTGTTTGAGATCTGTAACTGGGTTGCCAAAGTTAAATATTTAAGCTCAACTTGTCATCATGTAATGTATCTCCTCCTTTTTCTGAGATGCATACTGTCAGAAAGAGGGATACGGAAATGACATTTCCTCATTATTGTGGCTTAATGGAAATTATTAAAACGGATTTAAGCTAAACAAATAGCGAAAGATTTAGGTAGTTAAAAGGGAAACAAGCTATTGTGAACCTCCAAGCAATTTATCTTTAGTGCGTCCTTTGAATTAGCATTTCTGTTTCCACGCGTCTCAATTAGCAGCTCAAACTTGAACTATTCACAGATTAGATTACTCACCAAACGGGTCGAACGTTTTGTACACCTAATCACAATTTCACCTTCTACGCGTAAATGTTTAACACTTTGCTCCTTAGATTACAAAGGCCCTTGCCTGGTAACTAATTAACAGATTAGTCTCTAGATTGAAAGTCACATAATGCCTTTGCTTCTCTTCCTCAAGCGGCATTTTTTAAATTGACTGTAGAGCAAATATTTAAGCTTAGAAGAGTGTTAGTAAAGTTGTCCAAAGAGATACCACTCCCTGTTGATAAAAGAAAGTTGAGTGACACTACTCCTAAGCAGCCACAGTAAACACAGCCTTCAGAAGTTAACCCTGATCTTAAATTTGCTTACATAATTTTTTCATAAAAAGGGTGCTAGAATAAAGAAAAAGTTTTGCCAATTGCAACCAATATATCTGTAGTCCATTTGACACTTAACAAATTGAACTCTTAACCAACTTTTACCAAAAGTACGGGGGATGACGTAGTTTTGCGATGCACCAACACTGTAACAATGTGTACCCTCCCAATTCCAAGGCTCCCCATTCCTAGAAATCCCCCCAGGAAAAGCGCCAGGAAGGCAGCATTCTTTGGGGAGGTCCCTAATTCCCATGTATCGGCAGACTAAATCTAATAAACAGGCCGCCAGCCGCCAGCATACATACAGTCAAGTTGTCCGTCGCAAATCACCGCCATTATGCAAATACTGCCAGGCGGGGGATGTGACGCAGTTACACGGGCCTGGGCTTTACGTAAGTGCCTGCAAAAAGTCTATTGGCGCCACTCCGAATCCACCCTATTCCTTTAAGCCTGTATTCCACATACCGATTTTGACTCTGGTGATTTTTTATTTGTTGTATTTTCTGCATGAATATGACATGCGACCGTACATCCTATATACAGGGTGCCCACGCTTTTCGAAAATTCAATTTAAGACCTTTTTAAGACCTATTTTAGACCAAAGTTTGGCAAATTTAAGACCTATTTGCCACATGTTAAGTAAAATATCTTCGCATAAGGTTCGATATATGAACGCCTGGCAAAAAAAATGTCATTTTACTGAACCTGTCATTTGATTTTCAGTTTCAAATCCGATCCAATTTAAGACCTTTTTAAGACCTCCTGTAAAAAAAATATCAAATTTAAGACCTTTTTAAGGCCTTAAATTTGATAAAATCAATTTAAGACCTTTTTAAGACTTTTAAGACTTGCGTGGGCACCCTGATATATCAATTGAAAGTAATTGAAAAGTCCTTTCAAATGATATCTAACATGTGTATGGTTATTCTTTAGCCCCATACCCACTAGGCGATTCTAGGCGATTTTGACAAGAGTCGGCCGACTCATGGTCCTTAAAATCGGCCGATTCTGCCAGTAGAATCGGCCGATTTCAGGTCCGACTTGTATCAAACATGTATATTTCAATATACCATACTAACAGGTGATCCTAAGAATCGGCCGATTCCCCCAGTTGCCCGTTGCCCGTTTGCGGTAAAATCGCCTAATGGGTATGGGGCTTTGATCCCACTGCCGATTTTCGAAATCGACAGTAAAATCGCCCCGTGGATTATATGCTTTACTTTAGTAGCACCCATTCCACACTCTCCCCATAGATATTCCACGCACACAGGGAAACACTCTCTAATCCCCTTCTTTAATTTTCCTAAATCAGATTGGACTATGTTTGCTGAATCCATCATCATATAGCAGTCCCCGCTGGAGGAGGGGCTAATAAATATTTCACATGGGGAATTCCGAGGAAACTACTACTCAGACTGCAGGCAGGGGGGAGTGGATTAACTCTTAATATGAGCTGCTCGCCTTGTGGGGGATTTGCTCCGAGTCTGCTTTATGTTTCCTGGTCGTCAGGCCTGCTGACAAGTCTTCTTAGCAACTCCGCCGAGATGCGGAATAATTGCATGAAAATCGAAGGGGGAAAAGCGGCCGTGGAGTTGACAGAGCGTGTGCCGACAGATATTGGCTGTCACTTTAAGGGGTGCATGGTCGGCCCCCGCCTGGAGGACGCTGGTTGGTTGGGACGCTGGGCTGGGGCTGTGGTGTGGGAAGGGGGTAGGGAGTCGGCAGCTTGTTAAAATGTACAGAGGCATGGAAATATAAAAGGAAAAAAACGCACTTCGTCAAACATAAACTAAAGAATGCTTATATTTCGTATTCTTATTTACTTTGATCTAATCAAATCCTCTTAAAGACAAAATTTAATGTAAGACACCGGACCATTGCAAACCTATCCTTCTAAGATCTCAAGTCGAATTTTGTCAAATTAAATACTTTTTTGAATTTGAGAACTAGATTTAAGACCTTTTAAGATTTTTAAGACCGAAGTAAGCATCCTAAATTAAATCAAATATCAGGGTAAATTATGTATTCATAACCTACATGGTTTCTACATGCATTACTTTCTATGCGTCTCAAACTAGATCTGCACAACAACTTTTTTTATGTAATCTGCTTGTAAGCGATCCAATCTTGGTTATAATCTTTTATTCGTTATTAACTTTCTTTCCGTCAGACTTTCTGGCCTTTCGCAACATTGCTTTTCTCCCTAAACCAGTTCAATTCTGAAAACTCTGGTATCAGTCTATCATCAGGTTTCTTCTGTCCTGAGGCTTTATATACGTGTCAGATACATGTATATGCCAGTTCGTTTATTACATGCCTTGGGGCCTTTGTGCTATTGTCTGTCTGTCTGCCTGACGCATATCTCTCCTGTAATACCATCCTCTTTACCTGTTTGGTACTTTTATTGAAAGGTGTGCGGGCGTTTCTCTGAAGCAGGTACCTCATGGAGTTGTAAACACCTCTATTATTATGATATTTGAAAATCTGAAGCTGCATGGAAATACTGAGTTTCAGTAACCCATTATTCTATTAACGTGCTATCAATTGTTGTATATCCGTTTCTGTTTAGTCAGGGCAACCACAGAACTACACCTTCATAACCAGTTTTCAAATTTAAACCGATCTTAACAGGGTATCAATTACTACTTTATACAGGTAGAGTGAAGAACAAGTAAAAAATCGTCTAAATTTTCTACTTCCTATGACCTATTCAAACACTTACCCTCAAACAGATTCTGGACTGACACCTGACGTGCCTAACAACTTCTCAAGACACAGTAACAACCTTTGCCAAGACACATACCATTCATGGTTCACCCATTTCTCCGGCCCCACTCACTCAGTACCCAAACAAGTACACAGACATAATCCATAACTCATGCTCCCGTCCCCTGCCGTCTAAGCAGGTCCGCACCATATTGGCCCTTTTTACCAACCTACCACCACTGTCACTGATGGCGGAGACATTTGTCTCAATGCTTCTCCATTATTTATTTCGCCAGACTGGCGGGCGTTTAGTATTCGTCAGAGGGAGTCTGCGGGGGGAGTAGCCAGTCTGTTATCGGCGGGTCATTATACAGGCCCCGAGCAGCTCCGAGCAGCTCTGTGAGCAGCTCAGGAGTAACTCGCCGGGCCTACTTCTCTGGCCCTACGTGAGCAGAATGTTGAAGGGAGGTGACAAACTGACCTGGGAGTTGTTTATTTTTTGTAGGAGTGTTTGGTTTATTTTATTGACAGATGTTTGAAATAAGTTGTCATACCATATGTGGTCTCAAAGTACGAGATTCTCTTTGAAACGTCTCGTATTGGTGTGGGGTTTTGAGAGTTGTTTTACCCAGTGTAGGATTTAGAGGGCTTTTTACTAAATCCGATATCCGTAAGAGTAACCTTAGACAGTTTTTTTCCGAAGGTCCACAATGTAACATGCCCCATCTATTGTTTAGAATTTCTCATCAAGTCATAATTGCTCCTCCCTATAGTCCAGAATTTCTTATCAACCCATCATTGCGCCTCCCTAAAGTCCAGAATTTCATACCAACTCATCATTGTGTCTCCATATAGTCCAGAATTTCATACCAACTCATCATTGCGAGTCCCTACAGTGTAGAATTTCTTATCGACTTATCATACATAGCGCAAATTACACCCAAAATGCCCTATTGGGCAATGGGCAGTCCGCAACCGACCTGTTCACTTCGTCCAAGAATTCCTCCAGGGCGAACCACCCCTCCTGGTGTCCCAACCTCCTCCTACCCCCAGGAGACTATCCCCTGGAGGAAGTATTGACCCTGGGTCCCACTAAACCATATTAAGTCTTGGACCTGGAGGCTGGGGGAGGTAAACCACATTATACTGGTAACTTACAGGCCCCACCCCCTCCGCCCTGGAGGAGGGCAGTAGGGGGTAGTGGGGGCCTTGACCAGGGGGCTGACCGGCCTAATCTAATAGCCCGGTCACTATCTGTTTGTCCAGCCACCCAGTGGTCACTGGGGTCTCCGGGTCTTAGGGCCAACCAGCACGCTAAATTTGATTGTGTCCAGGGGGCCATTCCTCCAGCGCTTTTCTTCACATGCAGGTTTGCACCTTGCCTTCTGTGGAACAGAAAATCTCCATCCTTATATCCAAACACACACATTTTCAAAAATTTAAGACTCTACCCCGCCTCCGGCTGAAGTATGCATTGGATTTGTACAGGAACGTACGCATATTTCAAAGATTTTGGATCGCCCTTAGCTGCGTACGCAAATGGCTAATTAGTGACGATCTATTCAGTTCGATACGTTCCACTACCACGAACATCACTTTTGTTTTTTAGCAATGCACAAAAATTGGGAGTAACATGGAACACAATATATGTTAAAATCAGTAAGGTAACTTCAGACACATACCATATAACGTAGAAATATTACAAAATAATACAAAAACTTCTATTTTGTTGTTTCTCTCAATAACTCTACTCTAAGTGAGGGGCTACATCAAAAACTTCAAATATCAAGCCTAAGTAAAGCGCATTATAAATCGTTAGGCAAACAGAGAATACCCATTAAGTACCCCCTTCGATCTCTACTTTTATTACCCCTCTCCTCCTTTCAAGCCCTACACAATACAACACTTTTGAGGAGACACAGAAAAAAACTTCATCATCAGAAAAGAAAAGGTTTGATTGTCTTGAGCGCAATCCATGATTGAGAAAGGCGAGTGGGGAGGGCGACAGAAAAAGGTCCTAAGCCTGCGGCGACGGCTTTTGATCTGTCACTTAATAAATTACTCGGACAATGCAGGCTCGGGGGAGCGGGGAGGCCGGTTTTAGGCCCAATCAGCCTAAAAAGGCACGGGTTTCCCCCCCACAAGAGGCGTTATTACCGGAGGGTAAATCAGGGGGGAGACAAACATTGGTCAGCGGGCCAGCCCCCCCCCCCCCCCCACGCCCTTAGTTGGTCTAATCTAGGGATTGGGTTAAGATGTTGGGCAAACGTCGTTACTACCGACGCCGAGACTGGGTTATGAGGCTGGGGTGTTATAGGGGGAGGTGGGGCGGCTAGTGGTATGAGATGTGAGGAATGTTCTACGTATCAGAAATGTCCTCCTGGAATCTCACCGAATACTTGAATAGTCAGGTTCAATGGAAAAAATCCGAAAATGCGCGCAAATTATCTTTAATTATCCTAGCTTGTTGTAGAACCTCATGTGAGCCCTATGTTTTTAAAGTTATCAAGAGAGGTGTTGAAGTACAAAAATCTGAAATCAGACTAAATGATATATTACATCTCTGATGGTGTAGGCCTAAGATACTTTTTTTTTAGAATTCTTTCTTTTCTGAGCCAAAGGCAAATGTGGATGTGGTATCATATTTGTATGAAATACTTTTTAGTGTAGGTCTTTTACATATTTTCTTCCCTTTAAAAACTACTTTTGGTTCGTGTGTTGTTTTGTTTTCATTTCCTGCGGTCATCTTGGGAATTGGAGTGACTGTTGAAGACGCTGTGGACAGGGCTAATTGGATGGCAGACTGTTTGAATTGGGGACATTCCTATTGTAATACCAACGTTTGAGGTGGCGACACCCCATATCCTTCTACCCTCACAACAAACACGGACACGTGCTTTTCTTCACATGGTTCGCAACGTCCAGTGACATGCGAAACCCAACCGGGTATGAGCAATACAAACTGCTCATGAAGTGGTCAGAAATTGCTCACGAGCTGGTCAGGAATTGCTCACAATTTGACCAAAAAAAAGGTCACAGAGAATGTATGGGAATTGACAGAGCGTTAACATGTGGCATGCCAGTTTGGTCAGTGTGTGGTTATGGGACTTGTGTTATTGAAATCCGATCTGTTGGGGACTGTTGTAATGTTTACTCAAGGCTTTGTATGCCCAATTATTTGTATGAGGAATTGGTGGATCAATAGAAAGTACATTGGTTTTCCATGAAAAAACATTAACATCGATTTCAATGCGGCACTTTTGATGGCAGTGGTAGCATATTATTAGTAAATCGTAATCTTTTCTTTAAGAACATTATTTTATTCAAAATTGCGTTTATTGCATCTCTCATGGTAATCTCTAAGATCCTGCTGACCGAGGCATTCGGAACAGGTAAGAGAACCTTGTAAATGTATTTTCTAATGCTAAATGAAAGATATCATGTCACAATTTCCCTTTTGTAGCGAATTTCAGTCCCTTTTTCTTGCAACCAAACCGCAACAAGCATATCCCATCAGTGTTATTAGTTTGCAGTTGCCTGTCTGAATCCTATACCCTATAGTAAAAGATTATCGCACTCTGAATATAATATCCGCTTTGTAACTATAGCTTGGTAAAGTTATCTCCATATTACACCCAGGAGTCGGTGGCTATGAGAAAAATGCTGTACCCATACAGAAAAAACAACAGGGTTGGACAAACTCAGGGCCACTCAAGGGCACACAAATAATCAGGTTTTAAGAAGAAAATAGACAAAAATGTGAACCGATGTTATTTCCATTGGCTGTGTGTCGCGTGCAAGACGCCAGTAATTTGAGAAAAAGTCTGCTTCTGCAAATGTCGTATACAATTAGATTTCTTTTGTCCCCGGTATTTATTAGATTATGAGGCTGCGCAGCTTTTTATGGGTGGAAAATCTAAAAACTAAAGAATGCCACTTCTTCTGGATAATATTAGACATCTATTTATATGCCTACTTTGATTTCGTTTGATATCCCTTTCGTTTGTATAGAATAGATTCGTAAAGCCCATGACAGAAAGTAAATAGTTTGGTTATAGTGACGAATTTCCATAGATGTGACTTTAAATAGCGACATACTAAGACTTAATAACTTTTTTTGATATTCTAATCATGGTCGGCTACACATAAATGATACGTGCCAAGAAATTCTGTTTTTCTGTATGTTATTGACGTCCATGCTTGAACTGTGTTTACGTAACAAGTAAATGACTCATATTCAAGTTCCTGATACACTTTTACATGTATTACAACGAAAGAAACTAAATGTCTGTCCTTTTTCCTTATCCAATACCTCCCCAACCCTCATCCATTCAACAACGTACCCATTAAAATAAAGTGCACTGTTTTCCTGCTTTTCGATTCCTCGCCTAGTCCCTCACTTTGTAAAGGAAGCACAGAGAGACTCTTGTATGCAAATGAATGCTGCTAACGTTTGCCGTCGGAAATTACAATGATCAGACTGCCAGGGGGTGTATTTGCTTTCCTCATTCGATTCTTAGGATGTCAAAGGAATTCTATTAATTACTATTCATTTTTCTGGCGCGTCACTGTTTCCACTTGGCTGGGCGCATTGCATTGCATCCCATTGACATGGGGGAGACTGACAGAGAGAGTGGCTGGCGCCGGAGGGGGGAGGGCTGGGAGGGTACTCCTGTTAAATATTCAAACCCCAACAGCTCCCCATTGATTAATGTGCAAAAGCGTGTGGCATTCCCCACTTAAAGACACTGGGAGCTTTGGCCGTGGCGGTTCTAACTATCTGTCTTCATTAAGTCTTCACTCAGAACCCCTTCTCCTATCTATCACCACTATCTCTATAGTGGGCGGTCGTGATGTATACGTTACTGCTGCACTGTTAGAGGGGGAGGCTATCTTCTATACTTAGGAGGGGAAATCTTTAGATGCTTAGGGAATAGTTTTTCTAATGGGAATTATAACTGACGAATATATGCATGAGATTGAATAGGTTTAAGGGTTTCTAAGAAGATTGCGTCGGTAGCACTGTTGCATCATTTCAATGTTACGTGTACTAGCTGCAAACGTGATTCAATGTTAATGAATTGTAACACCGATTCTTTTCGCATTATAATGCGCATGATAATCATACTAGTTAGCTACCTAATACTGAAGTGAAACTACGTTCCGTCCCTTTAAACCAGAGAATGTGGTATTTACCCTAGTAGTACAACCTTCGGAACAGAGCACTGTCCACAAATTCTTCTTACTCAGCCTTTCACAATAGCAATATTCTCTTTTGCACACACGGACACGATAATTATAATGTTCAATTTATATTCTTATTTCCGAGTTTTACCCCTACCTCAATAGTAAAATCTCGGCGGCTCAACTTATTCTTGGTGGGGAAAATTAAGAAGATAATGTCATGGTATATAACAGAGAGAGGAAGGTATTCAATTACCTTTTATTCAAATTCCATGAGTTTTCGCTACTTTTTTATTTTTGAAATTCAATGATCATCAGATTTTCCGTCTGTTACAGGAAGGGATTTAACCGACATTACAGAAAAAATACAAAAGCATTCCATCCCTTTT
Source organism: Lepidonotus clava (assembly GCA_936440205.1). Lineage (NCBI taxonomy): Eukaryota > Metazoa > Annelida > Polychaeta > Phyllodocida > Polynoidae > Lepidonotus > Lepidonotus clava. The sequence goes on from OW387147.1 coordinate 21,623,792, forward strand.
TCTTTGCCATCGGAAAGAAACCCTACTCCTTAATGTCAAATCGCCTCCCGTGCCAACCCCCCTAACCATTCCCAGCCCCATTGTCCATTCACCTTTGAAGTCCAAAGCATGCCGCCTCCTGTCCATAACGTACAAATCCACCATCCTGTCAACTGACCCCTACAGACTGTACTAAAAACTGACCACTCTTATCTGCTGATTGTTCTATTTCTGATACCCTACTGACCCCCCACCTAGTGGGGGTGGGCTATGGACATGACAGCTTTATCAGTGCACTGGAGAGGTCGGTTTGACAAGGGTAGGGTGCGGCTCTGTACATGGGTTCATTTTACTGTGAACAAGTCTCCAACCTGCATGGGGAATCTATCTACGAAGGCTGCTGTGTGAGCAGTGTCCGGGAAGTAGTATACTGAGTCTATACTGCAAAATTAATTATGTTTGACAAGCTCAGAAATTTTCTACAAGCATTTAGAAAACGAGGATTTATGGTATGAATATAGCTTTACTGTCATATGTGCCTCATAATTTACTAATGGGTATCATTGGTACTAAAACCCAATTTATTAATGGGTAGACAAACATAATGTACCCGAGAAATGTGTACACATAGGGCATGAAATGCCTAAAATTGCCTGCCTGCGGTTGTATCCATACGGTTGTTGGCGCATTGTACATTTCTAATATTGAATTCTAATCGCTATTCCCAAAACTACGTGCAAACCACGCGACGGTGAATCATCAAAGATGCTCTGATAGTGCTCTAACGTACATACTCGTGTTTAGAATGTAAATTTCTTACTGACACTGAATATTCATTTCTCTAGGATTCCATCACGCATACTAACCTTGCGATTCAGAATGGGATTTCCTAACTGAAACTGTGTACTAATTTCTCCTGTTCTATCACGCATACTAATCTGGTGATCGTTCTAGGTATACTAAGAGAAAGTTTAATATCGTACATCTCTAACACGTTCGTTTTTGTCTGGAAAAGTCTAAAAAAAATCCCATTTTATTCGAACAAATGATCCAACTGCACCCATATGTACTACCAGACCCAAGGGACCAAGCTAAACCAGGCAGAAAGTCGGGCGCCAATCGGCTGCGACGCCCAGCCTTTTAGTAGGCGCCAATCTTTGGCGGCGATTATCTCTTAAGTCGGCGTCCTCACACACAGGAGGCAGGCCAATAACCACTGGAGGAGGGCGCCTGACCCGAATACCAATAAGGTACTTAGATACTGAATGCGGCCTACCTGTGCTAATAACGCCATTGCAGCGTGAGCGGCTAAAACAATGCAGGCAATGTCCCACTGCACTTTTAGGGGTAAGGGGTGGTTTTACTAGCGTTTTCTATTGTATAAATAGATTATGTTTTTATTAACGGGTAAAAAAATGTATGTTACCTTGGTGCCGATAACTTCTAAATACGTTTTGAAGGATACTTTCGTTTTGTATCAAAATGTATAAATTTGCATATTATAAGGGTAATCTGATATTGATTGAAAAAAGGTCTTTATATTTTGCAACAATTTTTTTTCGTGAGATAATACTATAAAAGTCTGCTAAAGATGAACCTCAATATTTGCAGTGTACTGCAACGACAGAAACCAGTGATATCCGAGATATTGCCTTTCATAGTTGACAGCTAAAAGTGAAACAACGTGCATGCAAATAGTCAAATGCATTGTTCTCGTCCGGCCCTTGACAAACTGCATATGGAACTTTCTGTCTGGATGACAAAATGTATGAGAGATTGAACCAACCCGGGAGGAGTTAGAAGAGAAGTGGGGCTACAGGGGCGGGCGTCCGCGGACCGTGGAGTGCTCCAGGGCCGGGCAGGCAAGGCATGCCTCCGGGCGGAGCGGGGCACTTGGCGCCATATTGGACGTGTCCATGGTGGCAGAAACGAAGACAAAGATAGAGGGATCTAGGGGCTTATCCATCATTGGAGCCTGGAGGAGGAGCAGGAGGAGGGGGTGAAGTGGGGTCGGTTATTGCTCCTGAGTGTTAGACACGGGTTCATCAAACAAAGGCAATCCCAGCCCCTTGTAGTGGCTCCTCCAGTACCCCCGAGCCATTGCCCCCTCTGCCTAAGGACCTCAGACATGCCTCCTTCCCCGGTGCATATTGCACCGGGCAAATGTATAATGCTATGATATATAGCAGGCTTATAATATCTGTCTAGGGAAACTAATAAACTCCCCGGAGTTCAACACTGGAGGGTGACCTTGGAAAGTATTAATCTCAATATTATAGGAGTGCTGCAGTAAGGCATCCTCCATCTGCTATAGGCCTATATATCACGATGTTTCTCAATCATATGAAGGTAAGGCCAGAACTGTGTTGCAGAATTCTCTGTGAAATAATGACAGTAGGTAACAAAACTTTGTCATTAATGCCCTTTGGAACTTTGTTCCTCAAAACATACCATACAACATAATGGTTGTGCCTTCCATCAGAAAACGTTACAAATAAGTACCAAAAAACACAGTATCTGATTGTTAGTGTGGTTCTTTGCTTAGTGGTTTATCTTTGCGCGCCCGGAGGGGTTAAAGGGGTAGACCCAGGAGGAGCGCCTTTAAACTGAGAACACAGAAGAAGACGCATTAGCAGTCCTTCAAGTATAGCCTATAGGTCCTGCCTGGTTAATGAGTCCCAGCCCGAGCTACTCCCAAGTTCCCGAGCTGCTCTAACAGGGAACACCAGCTAGTCCCCGTAAGGGTGGGGCAACACAAAGGCGCCCCCTCCAGGGGGTCCTGATCAACAGAATGAGCTGCTCTTTCTTGCTCACTCCTGCAAAGTAAAGAAGCAAAGTTTCACTTTGCAGGAGCCACTTTGCAGATTGCCTCCGGCCGCCGCTGCCTTAATTAAAGCCACTTGATGTGGGCAACAACAACAAGGGGGCCGTCAACATGGTGGTGTGTTGCCTAGGGGCTGGTGCGAGCTGCTCAAGTAGTACTGAGCTGCTCACGTAAAGTAACTCACAATGTGGCCTGATTAAGGCGCCTTAACCGTAATGACAACGGGCACCCGATTAAAACTAACTAGACGACGCACAGTGTGGGGTAATTGAATCCCACTTGAAGTTTGTTGTAGCTCGACTATGGATGGAAGATGCAGTCTTCGTACCTTGAAAGGCAAACCTTTTTTGTAGTATTGCTATTAAGATATACTTATTTAATCTTTTTCTGTCCCCTTAGTTAGTTATGGTTGAGACCCCTCTGCGGGGATTTATTGATCAAGTCTCTCTCGGAATTACATTTCAAAATCTCCAACAAAGAATATATTATTAGATTTACTGTATAATCTTTGAACCTAGGATAGGCCTATTTCAGACCCCTTCCAACCCATGATTGTGGCAAAACATATAATATTATAATCTGTCGAAAAACTGGACCAGAATGAATCCCTTAATCTTGCTGTGTATTTCGACAGGTAAGCCAGCAGGTCCCCTCTGATTTTACAACTTAACTTAAATACCCATCCCCCACCATACCCAAACGCCTAACCCAATTGAGCTTCTCCATAGAGATTCGTATATATTGTGGAGCAGCTCTCAGCATTACAGCATAGATGGCAGAAACAAAGTCAACTGTCTCATCCACTGCTACAGATCTTCATTTAGCCTGATCAAGATTATCTGTAGAAATGGTTGCCCCCTCACCTGCTTATTGTTGGCAACTAATGAGAAGAAATAGTTGGGTTCATAGTCCGGACGTCCGTTTCCTTTAATGTGTGAATACAGCGCCAGGTATCCTCTGGATGTATTGCAAACGGCTACACTCGTGATAGAAACAGACAGTAACTCCAGTCTGTCCTTACGTATAGTATTAGTAAAGAACTACTTTCTCTCTGTATTCGAAAAAGGAATAAACTTCCATCAAATTACATTTGGCTTGAATCTATCTACTTCACTAAAATAAAGTAGCCCAGGGGCGGATCCCGGGGGGGGGGGGGCGTACGAGCCTTGCCCCCCCACCCCCTCCCCTGTTAAATCATGTTTAAAAAGGGGCCCCCTCCCCCGTACATCCATGTTTTTGGCCCCCCCCCCCCCTCTACAAATTCCTGGGTCCGCCCCTGTAGCCTATATCATTAAATATGGCCTTACGTCTTATTTAGCTGATACATGGCGTGCAGAATCGTAATGTACGACTAAGTAAGTTTGCTTACACAAAGATAAGTTCTTCCTACAAAGAATTCGATTAGGAGAATTTATTTCGATGGAAACGGAAGTAGGCGCCTTTTACAGGAGATCGTAAACCTCATAACAGTCAACCCTATGTAATATAGTGGGTAAAATATTGTAAGTTTACAATATTCATGGTATCGAGAAACTTAACAATGTAGCGGTAATCCCAACGTTAGTGATGGCATGAATCAGCGTTTTGCAATCACCACAAACACAAAACAAATTTTGTCAGAGGTCTTGTTTTTAGTGAAAACTAAGAAAGGGTGCTCGGGTTATAAAAAGATGATGGGAAAGATCCGCCCCTGACCCCCCCTTTCTCTTGTTGCGAGTTCCCTGAAGACGCTTTTTAAACCACCCTGAGATGGCACTAGTCAAGTGTCATAATTAGTTCTCTGTGATGTAATTGCTCCGAGAGGAAAAAGAAGGGAAATTATCTTTATTTCATAAAGTTCTTATAGAGGACAAGACACAATCACTGAACTGTTTTATTGTTCCATTGTGTTTCGTTAAATGTCATAATTACGTCTCTGCTGTAATGGCTTTCAACTACATGAAAATGTTAAAATGAAGAGAATGAAGGAAAAATAAAACACTATTTCTAATTCACATTTTAGTTGCAATAATGAGAGAAGATAATTAGGCTCAGCGCTGGTCATAGGTGAGGCTTGATTTACACCATATGCAAATACTGGGCGACAGTGGGCATGTTTCTTCAAAATTACGTTTCTGGACAGAATGATAAAACACAACTTTTCAAAATATACTTTTCTAATTCTTTTAACTCGAATTCGTCCATCGGAAATGATTAACAATTGTTTCTCTATTATTCAACATCATTTTTCACAACTTAAATTAAATCGCATGTAATTCGCCTACAAATTCGCCCAGTGTGAACGCGGCTTAACTGAGACAAAGTGCTTGGACCTAGTCGGGTGTGTAAAGGTCGGGCCACTTTACCAGCTGATTACCCCGAACCGAGTTAGCGCGGCCTCAACTTTCTTAGCTCAACTTGACACGCCCTTAGGCCCGGGGGGCGATTCCCCGCCTAATTAGATAGACCTGTCCGTCCGTGAGGGAACAAGCGAGGCGCGAATCTGTCAGCCTGTATCTCACCTTTTACTTTATCTGATCTGGTTCCCAGGCCTTAGGCATAAAAGGTAAAGTGGTTCTATGTTCGTAAGAAGAGAAGACTTGTTCTGGGAAGTAAGGCCTAAGATTTCCTCATCTTTGCGGCCTGTGCCTTTTTATTAGTACTTGACCTTTTCTACTGTAAGGGGATAATAAGCATCCGCCCATATCTATGACTGTGTCGAATGGGGTTAGAAAGTGTCAAGTTTGTGACAAACAAGTGGGGAAAGTTTTATTGTATTTTTCGTTGAAGTTTCTTTATTGGCCAAAAAAAAGAAAGAAAACATGACCACAACATTCGAGACGGTGAGGATTTTCTTCTACGTTTTGTTTTCAATTATGTTTTGTACCATTGGTTTAGTCTTTCAGCACTAGTCAACTTAACTGGGAGCATTTGAATACATCCTTATTTTCTTTCAGACAAGAGCAAAGGTTTTAAGTGTTTTTTTTTTTTTTTTAAAACTGCTTCTTGATATGAAACCTTCAGTAGTCAGTTACAAATGGAAACAGTTCTAAAACTCAAAAGCAGCACTGTGAGTGAAGTTCAATGACTGAAAGCCCAAGTCCACTGCATCAAAGCTGGTAATGAAAATGCCAAGGCTTTGGAGGCACCACAGAAGCAAACCGTCTGTTCTTTTGACTTTGATCTGTCTCACTTTGGTATGCCGAAAAGAAGATGGTATCTTTTCTATATTGATGAAACAGGCCTAGATAAAAAGGAAGTCTTGATGAGTACAGATCGGGAAAGGGGCTGGGGTTTGTGAGTTGTGTCCCCTTCTGGGGGTTCTAATTCAGAGCGTGCCTTTGTTGGCCGGGAGTACTGTTTTGGTTCTTTTAGGGAATCTCTTGTATGTCTAAGTTTTGCTTGAGAAAATTATCTTTTAGGTTTTTGTATCCCATTCATTTCTTGTCAATACATCGCCATCTCAGGGTAGTAAGGCTGTGGCTGTTGTCACTGTTGGGTTTTGTATCAAAATAGCCATAGTTCCCTTATAAAAGAAGTATAGATAGCAAGCTATGAAGCCCATAGATGATAGAATGGCCAGAGAACTACAATGCGTTGAGAGTATATACACAAAAGGTAAGGTCGGGTGGACATAACTTACGGCAATCAAGCAATGTGAGGAAGGGAGATCAGAACAACCAGGTTTGGAGAAAAGATTAATTTAAATCTCAGTAAAGGGCCAGGTCGGGGACAGTCAATTGCCCCAAGAGAACCTCAGTAACACTGAGCCTTGCCAAAAGAGACCTCAGATGTACAAGGTGATAGAGGCCGGGGGAGAGAGCTACTCATCTCGGTCTGTGAGCTCCTTCGACCCAGTATGTAGTCTGTGACCTGTTTGCCCTAGTCTGTGAGCAGCTTTCACTAAGTCTGTTGCTCCAGGGTTGCTCCGCCGGTCTTTGAGCTGCTCCCGGCCGGTCTTTCAGCTGCTCCGGCCAGGTCTGTGAGCTGCTCACCCCAGTCTGTGAGTGGCTCAAGCCTGGTCTTTTAACTGCTAACCCCAGTCTATGAACTGCGCTGACTGGTCTGTGATCTGCTCTAGTCTCGTCTTTGAGCTGCTCGCCTCGGTCTGTGAGTTCCTCAGCTCGGTCTATGAACTGCTCCGGCTGGTCTGTGATCTCTCTGGTCTGGTCTTTGAGCTGCTCGCCTCGGGCAACGTCTGAGAGCAACTCCGCTAAGACAGAGAGGTGAGGACAAACTGGACGCCCCGGGCCATGTCTGAGAAGGTGGGGAGGGAGCGGGGTGTTTGAGGGCAAGAGCTAGCTGAGAGGTGTGAGAGGGGAAGTGAACAGAGAGGGTTGACATGGGCGCGGCGGTAGCTTGCGGCACTAGACTAAATGCTGTATTCCAAATGCCCAACTTACACGCATTCAGTACAAGTATATCATGCTGATTATTGGCTGTTATATGTCATAAGAAAGGACTTTCAATATACAAGTGTTCCTACAAAGTAGTTTATAGAAAAGGTAATATGTATCTGGCTCTTATGCTGCGTGCAAATCCGAATTAACTTGTGTGAAGAACCTAAGCCATGATAATCTAGAATGTAAAACTTGCTACCTACGTACTATATCTATATACCTTATGTTCAAAAGTTCATGTTCACGGTTATGTTACAGCAGTATGCAAAGAAAAAGAACTGTAGAGATCCTGGAATTTAGCGGACCAGACGATGTTAACATGTTGCTTGGCCTGAACCAGGCACAACGCAATCTGAGCAGAAGCCATTTGTCATAAAATATCACAAAAGGCATTGACGCTCTCCACCCATCCCAGGATGTCAGCCCCATGGAACACGCATGCAATCATGACGTTAGAGGGTCCGGCTTGGGCCCTCAGAACTCGCCAATTTCCTGACTTTTCTACACTAGCTCCTCTCGTGACGACCATTCATTAAAAGTTACATTTTGGGGCGCGTCCTCTGCAGGGCGCCAAACGAGCCCCAGTTTGTCTCCATAACGTGACAGCGGTTTGCCGCGCCGCCCCGCGCCGCCCCGTGCCGCGCGGCCTTTTGGACAGCCGCGTGTTCTAATGAGGGTAATCCGGGCGCGGTAAGAAGGCCACCTGTCGCCGGCCTCCCCACCTTCCCCGGCCTCCACGCCCCCGGCCTCCACGCCCCAGCGGCCCCAGGCTAATTCGCGCCCCCAATGGCTTCAACGGGGTTAGGGGAAGGGAGGGGTGGAGGTTTTGGCCAGGGTGTGGTTTAGGTTATGGCCATGGCCAGAGCTAATTCTCAGCCAACATGCCTTTAACTGGGATTGAGGGTGGGGCAGGGGCAGGGACAGGGGCTGGGGATGAGAGGGGTTGTGGTTTTGAGCAGGGTGTAGTTTGGGATATGGCCATGACCAGTTCTGGGGGTGTTCGCCCCAGGGTGTTAGCCCCAGGCTAATTCTCGGCCCTTATGCCTTCACAAAGGACAGGGGCTAGGAGTGCACATGTTTTGGGTTATGGCCAGGACCAGTTCTAGGGATGTTCACCTGTTAGCCCAAGGCTAATCCTCGGCCTAAAAGCCTTCAGTAGGGGCAGGGGTTTTGGTCAAAAGGTGGTTTGGGTTTAGTCCTTTCAAGACCTAGATACCTCTTGCATAATAGTTTGGGTTATGACCATGGCCAGTTCTGGGGGTGTTCGCTGTTTAATAGCCCCGGGCTGCAGAAGCCCGGGATGGGAGGGTTATGACCATAGACAATTCTAGGGGTGGTCTCCTCTTACCTCCAGGCACTGAGAGGGGTGGTGGTTATGGTCAGGGTGCGGTTTGGGTTTTGACTGTGGCAAGGTGCCAAGGTGCTCACACGACGGCTGGGGTTATGACCTTGGCAAGGTACAAGGGTTCTTTGCTGTTAGCAATAGGCTTATTCCTGGCCGAGTGATGCCACTGTATGAACATAAAAAATCCGGAAAATTGGTGAAACACACTTTCCGGATTGTAAGCAGGAAGAAACCGGATTTTAAGCAGGAAGAAATAAAGGTAAAGAATGACACGTCATGTACATTCTGACATGAAAAGAGGTTTAAAAAGTAATATCTGTTGTCTAAGAATGCACATTTTGTAATTTGTTTTCCCCTTAACATTACAATTGTCTGAAAATGTGGCTGCAGTGAAAAATCCGGAAATCCGGAAAAAGAAGGAAAAGTGGCATCTCTGCTGGCCCAAAAGCCTTCAACTTGGGCAGATGCTGGGGTAGGGAATGGAAGGAGGTGGAGTTTGGTTGGGACACAGTTGGGGCCACTGCTACGGCAAGAGGGGAGGATATTCAGCTTTGCCGTTGGTTAATTCGTAGGGAGGCTGGGAGGGGCGGGGGTTTTGGTCAGGGTGCGGTTTCACCTGAGAGCGATGGGATTATTCTTAACCCCAATACCTTTTAACAGCGGTCGGGGCAGTATGATTACCTACAACTTGGTTATCAATTACAAGGTTCAACCTTTGATCCTTCAGGTCCAACGATTTTGACCCAAATGGCAGTTTTTCTGTAATAGCTCATGGGAATTAAGAACGGTAATAGCAAACAACATGACATGAAGTCAGGAGGGAAATTACATTATAGATGTTATATGGCAAGTCGTCATGGTCATACCCAACATAGTTCCTGGGACAGAAAAACAACCATGTTTTTCCATGTTTGCTAATTAATCACAAATCATGTAATTCCATACCAGAATTCTTCAGAACCGTGTTAATTCATGGTCGCTAGGATGCCATTAGTTCAAAAACATCAAGAAAATTCAGGGGGCTCATTGCGTATGGTAGGTCATGATTTTCACATTTGACTGCTGGACCATTTGGACTTTTTTAATTATTAAAAAGTTGGGAGTAAAATGGCGTCCCTCTAGAGTCACAGTGACTACCAGACACCAGTTGACTTTTATTGAACCCTTCCTGGCTTGGACCAGTGACACTGGAGCAAATTAGCCCAGCAAATCAGATCGATTAAAGCACCCTAACAGGCAATTAAAGCCAAACGTGCCTGGAATATGCCCTCACTAATGTCACCGACCCAGCGGTACCCTTTGCAGGCCCGACCCCCTATTTGTTGTGAATTATCGTGACCCCTGACATCTTACACAAATAGACTGCCCCCGGGTGTGGTAAAGATCAAACTAGGTGGTCATTTGTCTTGGTGGCGTCCAGCCAAAGCCCAGGAGAGAGGGGAATTTGTAGCAAGGGCGACTGATATGGACACAACCTCTGGTATGGGTGTTTTATGGACAATTAAATCATGAATGGAGGATAGCAATGGCGAGAGACTGCCACACTGCATAGTTTGTTTGCTGAGATTAAAGAAACTTTTTTGTTTTCCTTTTTTTATTTTATAAAAGAAATTCTCACCAATTCATATGAATATCCTCTATCTAGTAAACGATTAGGTCACACTGAGTTACAGATAAAAGAATCAATAAAATAGACATGGTGGATTCTGATGAAACACTACAAGCAGTGTGGAAAAGAGGGCAAATTAGAAATGTATTTCCTTCGAATTCTTACTGCATGTATTAGGAACGTGACATATTACAAGGTTACTTCAGACTATTTGAAATATTTGATCATGTAAAATCTAAACATTGGAATCCCTTAAACAAGATGTATGAGAACAGCAGTGCTCCAGCTACAGCGGGCGTTTCATCAGACGTTCCAGATACTGAACGGACTCCAGTATCACTTAACATATAACCTCTTACAGCACAGCAACTGGAGAAAAGTCAGACGTTGGTCAAAGTCCTTGATACTAAGGGCGGTCTCCGGCAAAGGTCAACCTCCTCCAGGGTGGCAGGGGCCGGGGCTAATTGATGGTTAGAGGCGGTCAGTGAGTGTCCTCTGCCCACCCTGGAGGAGGTCATATCCTGCTACATGCTGCCCAACTGACCATTTCCTGCCCATCTGACCTGCCCCTGCCCGACCAGCCTCAACCTACTGACCACTCCTCCAGGGTGGGGGAGGACTCCTTTCCGGAGACAGGGTAGCTGGTCAGGATGGACTCAAATTGTAGGTTAGGAAAGATAGTCAGGGACAGGCTGGAGGATCTATGTGCTCCAGTGGTGAATAGTGGTGATGGCCCCTGGAGCTACTCCAGGGCTAAGGCCGTTCAAGTCTGAGGGAAGCTCTGATACTTAAGTCCTATTCGTCTGATCATAGTCCAGGGTCCCCACTGAAATTTCGTGATCAAATTCCCTGTGTTTTCCATGAGTTTTCCCTGCCCCCATTTAAATTGTTCCTTCATATATCGTTAAGATATTTAATATCGTTAATCTTATCGTTCAGATATTAAATATCTTAACGATATATGAAGTTTCTGAGTGGGGGAAATGAAATTGTACTCTTAGAAAAGAGCTCCCGAATCTTAAGAGTTAGAAAACCCAAAGACTGGACATTCCCTGACTGCTGTGTTTTGGTCAAATTTCCAAATGATAAAATGTCAGAATAATTTAATTTCACTGAACTGTTATTTCAAGAATATGAACTAGGCGGAAAACCACCTTTTCTGCATTGCATTTTCTGATTCTAGAATTATTTTTCATCAAAGTATATAATACTGCACACCCAAAACGTACTAAACAAACGTCCATGAAAGTAGTGTATGGAAATGGGAATGCTCCTCAGGCTGGCTCCTTTTCGGAATTCCCTGCTGAATATATCCTGTTATTCATTGCTTTTACTTATCTGCTAATGCATTGGTAATGATATTCTAGGAATATGTTTTTACTCAGTCGCATCTTGGTGATACATGGCCATTGCAGTTACCATGCAGGGAAAACAGGTAGAGGTCACCCGTGTATACAGTAATACATAGGGACTCTGAAAGGAGGCTCTATGTGAAGGATGGCGGCTGAAGAAGGTTAACTGGATGTATCAATATTATGCTGGTTCCGTAAGCTATGGTTACATAAGATCGGTAGCTATGGGTTCTAGTGACCATATACAGAAGGCCTTTGGTGTGTTTTTTTATTTATCTAGATATGTATCATTCCTGAGGTAAATATACTGCACCAAACACAAACTTCATTAAAGAGACCAAATATTTCATACAACTTTTATGTACATTGTAATTGTGAATAAATTTGGAACACAAGCTGCTTTCGTTTGTCATTAATTTACTTAATTAGGAGAGAAGTAAATGACATGTCCCATGTAAAATATTTAGTCTTCGGCAAATTGAGTTAAGGTGTTTTCAGTGAGTCGGAAATGAGATGGGAGTTGTCAAAATACAGTTTGACGGGGGAATTATGGTAATATCTGCAATGCAGAAAATGGCTAAAAGAACGTAACTCTTTCAATATTAACATTTTTCTAAATCATGTAAAAAGGTAATGAATTTCATTCAAACGTATTTACGGGTAACTGTCGCTATACCCTATTTCACATAGCTGTTATTTCCCTATGTCTAGGCCTATAAGGATCTTTAGAGTTTCTGCAGACTTCGATGAGCCTACAAGTGATGTAAGAATGTGCACTACAATAATTAATCTACATGATGGTAAATAACCCAATGACGATTCGGCACACATCCCTAATTATGACTATTACATTCACTTAGTCGTTCTTGCATAATACTAACAGAGTGAATGTGTGGGTATTCGAGGACAAGGGCGACTAATTGGATATAATTCTATAGGTCCCTATCCAACAATTAATCAGATTAACAGTGTTGAGTAATAGAATTCGGCATCCATGAATCATCTGCATAGACCTACAATTGGCGAATGACCCGAGTCACTCCACGTAACTTTCTGCTGTGGTACTGTCATTGTGGGGACATTCTTATATGGTTTCAGACGGAAATCGTCATACGTAGCCTATATTTCCGGGAATGTTGTGATAGGTGAGACGGGCAGAAATATCTGCGTTTTTAGAGATAAGTACGTAAATATCAAGAGATGGCCCTTCAAACGTGGGCAGTGCTAACTGTGCTGGTACCCATTCCTGTATCGGAATTAGTACTCAGATAGGCCTACTTCGAGAACAATGCAAGAAGGTGACGAGAATCAATTAAAAGAACCTCCAAATCTACAGAAACAGCAATTTACTACAAACTAGCTATGCCCCCCCCCCCTCTCCACACGCCATTCTCTGACAACACCTTCATCCAGGGGGGCACTGCAAGGGGGTGGTCGGTTAAAGAGACAAGCCCATGGAGGGAGACCCTGGAGGGGTGGAGTGGAGGGGGCACAAGCCCGGGGCAAGTTACCAGGGGACAGGTCTGATCCCTCCAGTGTCCCGTTGACATGGTAACCACCCCGCCACTTGTCTCCGCCATTGATCCCCACCACCCACTTCCGGTATCAACGAGCACTTCCGGTGCCGACGGAGTATAACCTTGTCAATCTCGGGTGGGCGATAATAGCGGAAAGATGACACATCATTTGACTGCCAACACCAAAGGGCTTACTCCATACAAGCCCGGACCTGAATATTCAAAATTCCCCCTCCCAGCGCATATACATCCATTGAATACATTACTCTCAGGGTGACGTATCTTTTACTGTGAGAATCGAAAGACTGGGCGACTTTTATCCCAGGCAATGCGACTAATAAGACCGGCGACAAAGATTACAGAGATGTTCTACAATCGTCGCTAATCCCGGTGAGACTCGGGGAGTTCCGGAAATCGATAGACTTTTGACGATTCCATCGCCAGACGCGGCAGAGACGCGGGACAGACGCTGTAATGTCTGACGCCGGCCGACGCTGGCGCCACCTGGGGACGGTCGGCTTTTGTCCTGAGCATACCCAGAATTCCCCGCGCGGATGTCCGACGGAGGAGCCCATGCTGGAGCATCTGGGAGGGGGATTGGGGTGGGTAGGTGGGGTGATGGGGGTGGGATGGGGGGAGTTGAGGCTTGGGAGTTGTTTACTGTGTCCGTATAGCCACGTTTTGTGTCAAGCAACACAGAGTGAAGGGTGTTAGAAATAGTGATTGGCATTACGAAACATGTATCATAGTGATGAAAAAGACCGGTATCGCTCATTTTGATGATACCATTAAAAGTATAGCTGTCAAGTAACCGGTTTAGGCCTAGGCATTACACATGTGATTTAAATACCAACCAAATCCTCAGGGGAAAATAGGGAAAACAATAAATTGAATAAGATATACTATAGATGTAGGCCTACATACGGCACATGGTTACAGCACCCTGCCCCCACCATGGCCCTTGAGTACCTCACGTACACGTATCACAACGACAAGCTATGTATCCCAGCAGGCAGTTGTTTCTGTACTGGGTACAGAAACCCCTTTCTCAAGCTTCAAAGTTTATAGGCTATACCAAGTCGGACCAACCTCGAGTTACCATCATCTAGAACTCTAGATATAGCATATATGGCACGACCTTATTATCTCCCTCTTTATGTATAAGAGATACAGCACAACAACAATATCAAAACAAAGGTCCCAGTCTCGTGTACATTGCTAAGTGTCGGAGCAGAGCCTCGTTTCCGGACTCTAGGTGAGTCGGTTCCGGTTCCGGTCGGGCCGAGGTCCACTAACGGGAAGCCATGACATATGGCCGTGCGCGTCTTCAGGGCGTCCTCCAGGGGATGGGTCAGGGTAGGGGTCAGGGGTCAGGTCGGACCATCCGCCTACAGAATGCAGTAGTGTCTTATACTCCTTCGATACACGCTAGACCTATACAGATCCCTCTTTGCTATCCTACTGCACTGCAAATTTTTATTCAGTGTTTATCAGGTATCAGGCATCATCAGGTTTATCAGCTAGATAACATATCTGCTACAATTAATGTAAATCTATTCATTACCCTCGATGCTGCATTGGCAAGTGTTATTTGCATTTGTAAATTGTAATAGCCACAGCTGTTTGCACTCACTCTGTGTAACGCACATCAATTTGATGAAAAGGGAAGGGAGGTTAAGCAACCCCAAGGCATCTCGATACGTCAACGTATCTCTAATTTCTATACTTACAAGCTTTGCCTGAGAGTGCATTTAAAGAACCTTTTAAGACTGAACTGATATTTCATTACTATAGGTGCATGGTATTAAACTTTTATAATAACATTTCTCAATTATGGCATATTAAGTGAGATACGAGATACGTTACGTTTACGTTAGCCTAATAGGGGTTGTTAACTTATCGTTGAATCAAAAGGGTTATTCAGTTTTCTTGGCATCGTCCTTAGAGTGTAAGCCCATTGATGGGGAAGCTCAATAAATGGGATATGGGAAGATACTATGGAAGAACTCGCTCCAAGTTCAATACGAGCAGCTCGTGTCAGCAGTGAGTAACTTATCGACATGTACACAGATATACACTGAGCAACTCGAATAGTCCCATCAAGGCGAACCGACTCTATGGGGCTCAGCACTGCAGGAGCAAATACGCCCCAATTCCCTATACTCCCGTCATCCCATCCCCCAGCCCCTGGAGCTGATACCATATCCCCCTGGAGTGATGTGAAGATGTAAAGTCGCGCGCCCCGGCCGTCCTATATGGTATCGGCCGGCCTCTTCATTTGTCTGATAGGTGCCGTCACGCCGCCGACGCCCTCCAGGGAGATAAGGTTGCCATGGTGATCACATGGCTCTCACACCTCCCGCCGGTATTTGTTGTCATGGTGACGCTATCAGGTCATGAGTTTATGACTTAGTCCTATCAGACAGTGGCTTGGGCTGGTGATGGTGGATGAGTTCGATTTGGTACGGGCGGCGTATACCGCTATATAGTAACGTCGGTTATCTTGTTACGACGACCCCGACCGGCGCCGCTTCCGACGGGGAGGGCGGCGTCTTCCGCCGCCGGGGGTGACCGATACGGCGCGGGCCGACTCCACGGCCGGCAACCTCCCCCACACCATCTATCTGTACCCCCGCTATACCCTGGCTACTACTACTACTGGAGGACTGGGATGGATCTCTAGTCTTCGCCGGTTGTTTTCATCCTTTCGAGAGGCCCAGCGCCGACGCCTTGCATGGTGTCACTTATATATAATATATCCTGTCTGAATTTTCGAAAGGATACCTTTTTCTAGCTTTATTTCCTTGATTGAACATTTAATAGACCAACGCATTTTGCCCTCCCACTTGTTTTATTATGACTGAATGTAGCTATTTTTCATATGAAGTGGTTCTTCAGCTCCCATACTTGAATGGCACAGCTAAAAAGCTCCCAGCATTATGTAGTTGCCCAATACGACAATCCAGCTTCTAATTTTAGGTGCCCCGTGGTATGTTTCGGTTGTCCCAGAACCAGACTTTCGAAAAACAAAATCTTCTCTATTTCCGTTCCCCTTTCAGTTTCTGTGCCTTGAAATCCCTGCATTTCTTTATTTTCTACGCAGCTAAATGATATATTTTCCGCTCTATAAATCTTTCTGAACCTATGCCAAATGCCTTCATTTCTTCATTCCTTTCCAGAAGGTCATGTTTCTATTCATCCTGACTCCCGTAGAACATGTCACACGTGCGTTCCTGTACCAGTCAGTGACAGGCTAATACCAGAGGCCCGTTTCCGCCCCGTCGCCATAAGACACGACGGGGTGGGTGAGGGCCTAATTGGGCTCCAGACCGAATAACAAACATCAGCATCAGAGTTCATTAAGGCCCTGCCAGAACGCGGATATTGCCCTGTCAACGCCCTACGTCATTTAGGACCCTGGTGTCAACCTCAAGAACCTTTCTGAATATTGGAGATGGTGAGGGTGGGGGTGGGGGTGTAGTGCAATGGAGGAAGGTTTACAAAAAGAAAGCCATGTCCCAAAGTAGACGTAACAAGGCAATTCCGGAAACCTTGGGGTCCTTGGGCCAACACAAAATGGCCAGCGCTGGCCCGCCGGGCTCATGAATTAACAACACTAACAAGCCCGCCACTTGACAGCTCGCGCATGCGCCGAGGAAACGGCTGACGGCGACGAATGGCGCGCCGCCTGGTCTTCTATTGGCGGTTGTGGGCAGGAGGGAGGGGCCGGAGGGCACTGGAGGAGGTTGATGGGGGCAAAGTACCTTTAAGTAGCCGGAGGACATTGCAGTTACTTAAGATCATAGTCGTTGCCCTGGACATTTGGTGGAAAGGATATGGAGGGCGTGTGTCCAAGCGTTCAGGAGATGTGAGGGCGATTTTGTGTGGTTCTTCCTGTCTGTTAAACAGGCCCTCATATTTTTTTTCCAACCAAAGGAAATGGGGTCGTTTTGTTAAGCTGGTAGAAGGATCCAATTTTCTTGGATGTGATTCTGCGGTGCGGAAATAACATGGCACTTTATTAAGCACTCTTAATCTAGGGAAGCCTATGCTTGGATTCTTATGCATGGTCTATACAACGTTCATGTACATTTCAACATACATGCTTACAATTAGACTTACCCCTACCATAACACGCAATATAATTTATTATAGCCATTATCTGAAATCTACATCAATTTGGGATGCTGGGATTTGAGTTTTTTTTCGAGTGCACAGTCCAAGATCAACATTTCGAGTTCAACAAACAGAACTTTTTACATAGATGGAACAAGCAGTACAAGATGGCTTCGAGCATTTTGACATCAAAGAAATCATCCCCTCTCACGTTGGTACAATCAACAGTACCAGGATGGAAAGATTGTGTCAGACGGGCTAATTCGTTTACAACCTCTATGGATTTTCTCTTGAATCCAATTCCGGCTCCCATCCATATAGGCCCACCAGGCCTTTCCACCGAAGACAATTTAATCTAACCCCAGGGTGGACTGCAAAGCGCCTTCCTCTTGTTGGAGCAAATTGGGTCTGTCGATTTTCGCCTCAGATTAGAATGGCCCATACTGGCTGGGCCATGTCCTTTTAATTCAAAGTTCATCTTAAAGTTAAGCGAATCAATGAGTGCATTGATTGCATACCGCTCCCAGTGGAACTGCATGTAAATACTGCGAGCCCGCGGGACGCATCGCCCAACCAGATTGGGTAAGGCCTACTCTCGCGCAACCGGATTGGATAAGGTTTGCGCGCGCCAACTGATGTCATTGATTGTACGCTAATCCCGCCCTGCCATCGATTGATGTAAATTGCCAGTCTGATTGAATTTTTGTGTCTGTGAGGCCTGTACTGTCAGCACCGACAAATTGGGTTAGCATAGAGGGGCATGTTCTCGACACTGGGAGGCGCAGCCAGCCCGGCCTTAGATGAGTTATTGTTTCCAATCGTGTACAGCATCGCTACTATTTACTCACCAATCACTGGTAAGCACACAGCCTACCTGCCTTTTTACATTTTAGTAGGCAGGGATTAAAAGGAGTTGGCTATTCAATGATGGGTGGGGAGATAAAACAGGTCTTGTGATTGTAATTCATGAGTTGGTTACAAATTACTGAATTAACAAACCTGCTTTCTTTATGCGTGATAATGCATATTCCAATAAATAGCACGTGGAATTGGAAACAATTGAGAGATAGATCTTGCCTTTTCTGTATCACATGATCTTTTTAGATAATGTATGGAAGCACTAAGGGATGCTATTCTAAGACCGTTACAATACACGCACTAGGAAGTGCATCCTATGCTATCCTCATGATTACAACTTGTATATGAATCCCCATGCGTGTGTACGGTATAGCATTTATCTGATCATCAACATGCAATAAAAACAATCGAGAATCATCAAAACTAAGTGAGATACACATGTTCTTAGGACACACAGAAACAGGGGGTAAAAGTCCCTCAGGAAATGGACGCGTGACAAAATGCCCCAAACGCCCAACTCAGACATGATTGTAAGAGACAAAAAGGGGGGCATAAAACTACCATACCTGTAGCCCGTGGGCCATTCTTCCCACCAACCGCCCTGCAGACATGCGACCGGTCGATGGCAGCCTCAACCAATACTCGACTGAAGAACAACTCAAGGCTGCCACAATTAGTTTCTTAGAAGCCAATGTAATATTTCCAGTGGCCCCAGAGAAAGGCGGTTTTCATGATCTTCTATCATGAGGGTCTCTCAACCACGCGATTGAATTGAAGGGAAAACATGAGCAATCTCTGGGGGCCACTGTTGACTGGAAATTCCTTGAGAGCCAGCCACACAAAAAACACATTGGGTTCCTGATTATTTCTACTCCTATGGCAACAATCCAAGACTACATATTTGATGTCGGGGTCAAATGAACAAGGAATATCCCCTAGAGGCAAGTGGGTAGGAATCCCATCATGCAGTGCACAAAGACGACACAACAGTTGTTAATGACGTCACTTCCGGGTGTGTGAGTGGCTGTGGGAAGGGGGCGCTGCAGTGCATGCCTTGAGGGGACGCCATTTTGTGTGGAAATTGGAAGGTAAAAGTGGCCATTGTATGGAGTAGGGGGAACACAGAGTCTAACTACAACTTCTGATTGTCTGATTGCTTGACAGAACCGCAAACATTGTCCACAGAACGCCTGGAGGAGAAAGCGAGTGTCCCACAGAAGTTGAGTGATAAATATTGGCCAGGTAATGATGTTTGACTGCTTTGTATTGTGAGGGGATGAGGATGAAGGAAAACCTTCCCTCTTCTACTTCCGCACGGGTGAGCAACTCCAATAGGTTGAAGCTCCAATGAGTTGCTCAAAGGAAACAACTAAAAAGTCGAACAGGTGGCATTCAGCTTGTTTGGTTAATACACAGTGGCAACAAAGCCGAGATTGTCAAATGAAGGATTTGCAACTCGCATGTAAATTCTGTTACTGAATTAGCGATTTAATTAACATTGGAATTGAATAACCCTATAATGTTCTAGTTTGTACTTTTTTGATTCTACATTACCAAATAATAAGAATAGATTCTGACTTCGTTTATTCTCCCTGTACATTGAACATAAAAATAAATGTGTTAAAACCTCATATTACACATTAGAGCGATTGGATCATTATATCCTGTGGAAATATCTTCTTCATCATAATCCCCATCCCCTCTAGGTACTTCTGCACTGAAAATCATAAAGAAGTTATACCCTGATAATTGGGTATTTTCAAACACCAATAATGAGACATTCGAAAATGAAAAGTTAATGAAGGGTGCTTCTATTAGAGACTGATTGAGGGAGTGATCGAGTCTGGAGCATCTAGGAACCGCCGGTGAGCCCGTGATTTAATTATTGCTCAATATCGATGAAGGAACATAGTTTTTCAATCTGATCATTAATCATTGAGTAATAAGTCTTAATTTTGTGTCTCATCCATCCCTTTATGGGATAGATCCTTCGAGGTTCTATTATCTAAAAGACTGTGGAACTATAGTGACCAAAGTTAACGTCGCAGATCCAACGTCCTCCTAGTGCAAACTAGGAACACTATTCTGTACTTAGTTCCCTCTGATTTTAGGTTACCATTACTTACGATCTCAGATTTTGATAACTTTCCTGGAGGTAGTTCTATTCTTATTACAATTATGGTAAGAAATGTTCGTAATTATATACAACAAATAATCGTGATTGATCATAACTGCTCACAATTCCGGGTGGCATAATCATTCTGAATTAAGATTCTGAATTCTGAAAAAGAGGATAATGGCTTTATCCCCGTTCTACCCCACCTCATTCTCCTTCTAAAACCTCAGATCATACCCCTCCCACTGTTCCGTGTCTTTCCCCTTCCGTATTTCTCTTTACTTTACCTTCCCATTCCCTTAATCCCTCCGTTATCCCGCTGATCCCCCAAGCCCTCCAGGGTCCCAGGCTCACTCAACCGGATCATAGACCAATATCAAGCCCCCATACCCCCCGTGGCCTCATATCAACCAGTGAGATCCCATATCCACCCAATCCCAAATCCACTCCCATAGTCCCATATCCACAACAATTTCCTGCTGCCACTGGTACAGATTAGTACAGACTGAATGGAGGGGAGGGGTTGGTGGGTTCTGTATCAGGACATTTCAAAGGGGCATCGATTGTTACTGTTCTCCTGACGGGGGACTGACTCTTGGTTCAAACACGGCTATACTCCAGTGTGATTTTGGATAAGGATATTGCATTCGGAAGGATTTGATGCGGCTTACAGGAGGACGCTCAGGCTATCCTTACACATCTTGGAAATAGGATTAGACTGGGTCTGGGAAAAGACAAGTTGTATGCTTTTATGTTATTTCTTTTGCTCTTGATGTAAGTTTTGATCTACACTATATAAGTGCGTGTAAGCTTGAGATATTACATGTATGCCATATGGACTAGTACATATGCGTGGAAGCTTAAAAGAAACCGGTTTATCGGTTCTTGTCTGGGCCAATAACATCTGCCACATCTCCCAGGCAGTCTATACGTCATTTCAACACGTGGTGTTACTCTGATTGTCATATAGCCACCCCTAGGCAAGTTCTCAATGAACAACTGCGATACAAGTCGATAAAGTTCTATGTTCCATTCTATAAGGAATGTAATTGAACATGTACACAGCACAGTTTTAAAGTAAAACATATAGGTTCCCGAGCAATTATTAAGCAGTAATGCAATCCTGCTGTACAGTCGACTCCACACCTTCATTCATGAAATCTATGAAAATATAGAACTGCTATGACCAAAGGGTTGAACCAAGTTCCATAGACAAGTTATAAAGTTGTGGATTACGTGGCATTTGGGCATTAACATCATAGGGTGGATTATAATTTCAAGGGCTTAAAGAAATGTGGTGTATGCAAGGGATACTGGGGGTGTGTGGCCCTCGATGCCCCTGGCCAAGCCATGACACTGCACAGATCCAAAACCAGGCACCTTTACAAACATAACCCCTCAGAACAAGGCCCCCCACAGCCATAACCCCTCAAAAACCAGGACCCACATCAACCATAACCCTCAAAAACCAGGCCCCACCACCATAACCAGGGCCATAACCCCATCCCAACGGCGAACCTGCCCACACTCCACACTACAACCAGACTCCCCATCCCCATCGATCCAGTCATCACATTATGAGGTCTGCAAGCTTACCTTCTCCGCCTAACCCAATACTGTGCGGATTCCCAGTCACTAAGTGAATGCAGCCCCCTAAGCCCTGGGTCTCCCTGTCCCTGTGCTTCGTCCCTCCCTTCCTACCTCCCTCTCTCTGCACAGACCCCGAATTAATGCTCCAATTTGTCGTCATTCAGGGCCACCAGACACAGGGCAGTCGGGGGCAGGAGCCGCTGGGGGCGCTCGTGTATGAAGGATGGGATAGTTCCCCTGGGCTTGAATCATACATGGGCCCTGACCCTCTGGCTTGATCAGCTCGCCGACGACTCGCAGATGCTCATGTATGTGTTTGTGTTAGGCAGGCCTGGCGTAGAATTTCTAACATCAAGCCTTTGGAGATGTGTGCAAGGTAATGTCTTTTTTAATTTGCCATTTACTTTGTTAACAGAATTATCTGATGTGCAGCTGGCAGTACATAGCCAATATAGTTACAACAAAGCAACCTATTATGACTAAGGTGTTTCATCCCTGTTTGGCTGGAAAGGCGATAGTTATGTTCAGGCTAATTGCTGGATTGTGTTTAATCTAGATAAAACAAGATCCTGGTATAAGTGGTATATGATTCCTGCAGGCCCTAATTACTTAATGATTTAATACTTCGTTTTGGATCTTCCCGTGTCTATAGATGTTTCAACATGTGAACATTTCCTGCTTGTGTCCGATGAACACATGTTACCCAACCAATGGCAAGCGCATTACTGGTTAGTGCTTACAGTCTAAAAGGACAAAGCCGAAAATTGCCATATTTCCAGATAGATTTGCCAATGCTTCAAAAAAAAAGTGGGGAGTCTGGACGAATGTTTTGCAATGGCTATAAGTTTGTTGTTGTTGTTGTTGTTGTTGTTGTTGTTGTTGTTGTTGTTGTCCACGTCCTACGAGTAACATAATATCTTCCAGTGGTCCAAAGATTCGAATGAGATGAGAAAATGGAATATTTACAAGTAATAACTAACACATTACTCATCAACTTTCAGAACTAAATCTGAAAGTTCCTGCTGTCTCCTTATCACCCATACAAATGTCCCACACACCACCTCCAGTTGGCCCTTTCCCACAGTACATACACAATCAATACAACCCCACTCTAGTACAAAGAAGGATCATCCCCACCTCCAGGCGCTCTCATAATACATAATTAGTCCCACAAAACGAGGGATGAACCCCCACCCTCCACCACTACCCACCCCGACTGGCGTTATGCAAGGCTGGCATTGTGGTATTGTACAAACAGGCTAATATTGTGGCCACCTTGGGAGATGAGCCCCTAATCCGGCCGTAATATGCCCGGGGCCGCCCTGGAGGCACCCTGGAGGCAGGGGCTAAAGCTGTCCCAATCACGTCCCAGCGGCCGGCGTTTTCCCACGCTGACCCGCGGGCCACTCACCGCCATTCATCATGCACCTTTAGGCTAAGGGAAAAAATGTTTCTGGGCAAGCTGGTGGTCAGTGGTCGTATGTGATTTGAAACTTTATAACTAAGGTGTTTGTAGTTGTTTGTTTTCAGTATACGAATTCATGATCATATATATAGATATGTTAAAAACAATGGAAAAAGTATCTAGTTATCAAAAACAAGGTGTTATTCTTAATTAACATTAATTTTGGAAAACCATCTAAGTATCCCTTTAGGTGAATTATCAAAAATATATAATTTGTTAACAGTTTCAAGCCGTCTATTTGAATGCTTTATCTCGGAAAGGGCCTAAATCGACTGGACACGCAATAATACAGACAAACTGTACTAGTACTCGCACTGTAAACTCCAAGACTTTCTCCTTTTCAAGGAACTTACAAAGTTTCATACTTTCAAATAATACGTCCACAAATGTGCCTTTGATCAGAAACAAATATGTATTTTGTTTGGCCCCAGTCGTAGCCCCCAAAGTGACCCGGACAAATCCACCTCTCAACGGGCTGATGACTTCCCCTCCACCGCGCATGCGCCAAATCCGCGCTGACCAATCAACGCCCTCCTTAAGTAACACTTCATGGGCCAATGACGGAGGAGCTTTCAAATGGATGTGGTGGCGGGCTTGGGGGACAGAGCGTTACTGTGATTGGTCTAGGCCTAGTTGTGATGAGTTCGCGCGGAATATTGCGTTTTCTGGAGGTAATGTGGCAAACGAGGGGGACAAGCAGTAAGCCTGATCAACTTTGAGGAAGTTGTTTACCAGAAGCACAGACTGCAGGGGCGACAACAGGATTTTGGGAGAAAAATGGGAGTGGGGGGGGGGGGGGGTCTGCATGTAATAAAGAAAGTAAACTACTGATAAGACTAAAACTGTTGTGTTCAAGTATCCTGACCTGCCCTAAATCTGTTCTTAAGGAAACGTTTTATTATGATTGTTGATGCTGGAGAGGGTTACTTTTCAACCTGTTGGGAAAGCATTTTTTCATCTAGACATTGTGAAAGGTTTTTATTCCAAAAGCTAACAATTAATACTGATGTGACTAATTCAATGATATTTTCTCACGGCTTTCCTAGACCTACATTCTAAGGGATTACAAGCCCCATCAGCCTATAGGCCTAGCTCTTGGTCTATATTCTTAAAGAAGCTAGAATAAGATAGTTTCAGTGACCAAGGAAAAACATGTCGGTGTCATAACATTTTCGCTAAAAACGTTGATGGGAAACAAACATCAAAACGTCATAGAAACAATCGAGAATCCTTACATCTACAGGTTCACACGTCGACATACAAGTCACATCTCTTTAAAATGCCATCCATATGCTCTTCTCCCATACGCAGTGTTTGTTGCACACAAAAATAGGGCTTACATGTAGCATTGACACAATGGCTTTTCAAAAGGCACATGTATATTCCCTCCAAGCTTTCCAATGCAGTCCCGTGTGCCTATAACAGCTTGGAAGAATGCAAAGAATGCTTCAACTCGAGCAATGACCTTTACCCGAAAATCAACCACTTGGTTACCTATGGGAGGTCTGGCAGAGTAAGTGTCAAGTAATTCATTTGGCTTGGGGAATGCACTTTGCAACAGAAGAGCTCTAAAGTACCTGGGCTATCCATGGGAGCTGCTCATGTGATGTTTGTAGCTGCTCTTGTGATGTTGGGCTGTTATAGGTAAACCCTGGACATCGTTCATAGATCGATAAACTCATCTCTTAATACCCCAACTAGATGTAAGGCCTTTTTCCTTGATGGTGGAAGAATAATTTTGAAAAGGAATGGGGATCATAGTGGTTATTCGTATAACAAATAAGTAATTTTGTATAATACCAATATTTTTACTAAATACTAATATATGGATTGCTCATATATGTATCCGCGGCTGCAAGCATCTAATACCCCTTCACTGATACATACTGATACAAGTATCACAATGGTTATAGGCCTATCTGGATGCGCAGCCCAACCCGAAAGTAGAATAATATATCATACAAAGATCAATCGTCTGAATGAGAGGGAAATCCACCCATTTAACTTTACAGTAATCACTTTTAAAAGGTTAGCCGGCAAATAGTAGATACGAAAAGGTTATGAAAACTCTGGAAAAAACAACCACCCACCCTTTTACACCAACTTTACGACTTTCACTGGTACCCATCCCAGTGGGAAGGGCCAGAGTGTGACCTGCCGGGCTCAGTCTTAGTTAGACCGGTCACGTGACACTTGTTGCCATGGCGACCGGTAACCGCCCAAACAGGGTCTTATTACTGGAGGTGAGAGGCTGGAGGAGGCTAGGGGGAGGGAACCTGGTCATCCGCCATGTCCCCTCTGACGAGACATGGCGGCCATGACACCCACACTGTCTGACCACCAGGGGAGACACTGACCACTGCGGCTGATTCCCGGTCGGGGACCAAAACGCTCAGGTGGGTTAAGGGGGGCAGGATGGTGACCATCGGCTCGGACATGGTCCTTATTAGCTGGGCTGCATGTGGTAGGGACATTGAAAGCTGGAAGTGTAGGATTCTTTGAAGGGACTTAGAGGTTTTCATCTGAAAACAAAGTACCGGAAACACATGGAAATAGGTTATCTGATATTCGTTTTCAGGACATTTTTGTGCCACTAGATCAACTTAACTTTATGCCTTTTGCTCATACCCATTCCAGTGGGAGGGCCATAGTGTGACCTGCCAGGCTCAGTCTTAGTTAGACCGGTAACGTGACACTTGTTGCCATGGCGACCCATAACCGCCAAACAGGGTCTTATTACTGGAGGTGAGAGGCTGGAGGAGGCTGGAGGAGGCTGGAGGGGAGGGGGGAGGGGGGTGGTCATCCGCCATGTCCTCTCTGACCAGACATGGTGGCCATGACACCTACACGCCCTGTCTGACCGCCAGGGGGAGACACTGGCCACTGCCGCTGATTCCCGGTCGGGGACCAGAACGCCCAGGGGGGTTAAGAGGGGCGGGATGGTGACCATCGGCTTGGACATGGCCCTTATTAGCTGGGCTGTGGTAGGGACATTGAAAGTTGGAAGTTAAGGATTGTTTTAAGGGGCTTTGAAAACAAAGCAGGCCTACTGGAAACACATGGAAATAGGTTATCTGATAATTCATTTTCAGGACATTTTTGTGCCACTAGGCCAACTTAATGTCCGAATTTTTGTACTGATATGCCCACAGCATAAGAGTGTACCTAACTATCCCAGCTATGGATGAAACAACTTTTCGTATGAGATCAATTGGTTACAACTACGCTACAGAGCATACTACAAAAACAAGCTACTCATTCAATGCAATACCTAAATCTAATTATTTGCATTATCGCTTTTAAAGAAATTGCGCAAAATATTGATTTTGGGAATTCTGTGCAATACAATGTTTTTTCTGCAACTTAATGCATAATGCTGTATACAAAATCTCTCTTAATACACCCCGGTAAGTTGTATTCCGCCCCCCAAATACCATTATTCATCTTCATTAGACGTCTGGGTAGGGCTGTACTGCACTTTACCAAAGTGCACAGCTGTTGACAGGCGAATGGGGTGCCAAATGTAAAACCGATCACCTCACTGGGTAGACTCAGACCTCGCATAAACTGTTGCTGGGACAGTCGGCTGACTATTCATCCAGGTCATTCAAATTGTTGACTGAGTATACCAGGGCCGACTGGAAAAGTTTTTTTCCTTGTGTTGGAAACTTTCTTCTTCTTCAAGGTTTTAGTTACACACTTAGAAGAAAAACCCATCCGATCTCCAGACAGTTTTTTCTTGGTCACCCACTGGTCGGGAAACAGACGTCTTGCTCTACCGTGTCTCCAAATCAATATTCCCTACACTACTGTGAACCATACCTGATTCAAAACTGCATTTACCTATACTACTACCACATGCGCAAAATTCTAAAGCAACCTTCCATATACTACTTACAGGCACGGCACCCTCAAAACCCACTTTCATAAACTATTATGTTTCGTCTAACCCTATGGCCCTTCACCGGGCCCTATTACCCCAATTTCCTAATACTCTAGTATACATTTAAGTCGTTTTAATGGAAATAAATGCCATCTCGATTTGCAATTAACAGGTTCGAACCATTTGGTTCGTATACTAGGATTTGTTAACATATAAATATATTATTGGTCGGAATCATATGAACAACAGATACCCTATTGATAAAAGAAAGGTTGCCGCTCTAAATATTAAAGTATTCCTATCAAGTTAACATTTGGCCTACCCCAGTCCCCCCAGAACCTGGTGGGAATGTCTTTAGTATCGACTCCCCCACTCCTCCTGTATCTGCCGCCTACTGGAGGTGGCCCCTGCCCCGCCGACGACAGACCCCTCTCCCCCAACCCCCACGTAACCACGTTATCTACGTGTAATCAGATTACACGCCCAGTCAGGCCCTGCTGACTGGGGCACATATGATAAATACCACCCCTGCTATCTACGAAGGGGGATGTTGTTAGCATACATTGTTTGCATAACACTGTATGACTTTCATTTCAGATTTACCACCTGAAATATTGGGAAGATGTGATCTAAAAGAAAGGCCGCAATTTCTTTTCCGTTGAATTTAGGAATTTTTGCTTTTCTCGAACATTTCCAATTGGAAGTGGACGTTACTGCAGTAAATATCGGTCAGTGCAACACCAACAAGTTCTTACTTTATTGGATTTGAGATTGAACTGCAATATTGTTGGACCCGATTTTATTCAGAAAAGTATCTACTGGGGTGTTATGAATGCAGCACACATTCTCGGTATAACGAATGAAAAATATGGAAAATTTCGTTTGAAAATGTTCTCCCATTTTGCACCCGGAACTGTTAAGCCCCATACCCACTCGGAAAATATTTGATCAGCCGATCTTCTTTATAGTGATCGCTTATGTGTGTAATATCAATATGTACATTTAATCTGAATGGTCGCCATTATCAGCCAATTATTGAAAGAAGTTCTACTAATAATCTGTGATTAAGCCCACTTGGTATCGGGCTGAGAACACAGGCGAAAAAGTCAAAAGTCCCTTCAATTAGTTGTTTTAATCTGTAAATCTAATCTCATTGTGAATCATGACAGCAACATTTAATCCACTTGACACTCGCCTTTGGGGGGACCACCATCCTTTAACATCTGAATTCCCGCCGAAACAGAGCCAGCAGTCCCACACAGTGAGAGGGCAATGCACAAAGCGAATTGTCGTCTGCTACAATAACGGAAACACTGCCCAAAAAGCCCGCGTCTTTGACTAGGACGGTACGCCGTCAGATTCAGAAGAAAAGGGGAGTGGGGAATAGCGGGGAGGGCTTTTGATAATGGTTGTCATCCTCTATAAGGCCAATGGCGGTCCAAAGGGCGGCGTTCCTGAACCTACCCCTTCTAATCACGTCAGATCTCGCCTTGAACGAGATTCGGCGAGATCTGGAAGGAGCAGCGGAAAAGGGGACAATCGCGAGTGAGGCTTTTGTCAAGTGCAGCCAGTATGGAGTCGATAATAGCATACCTACAGGTAGCTTTCATCTTCAATACAAGGCCCATTCTGTATGAGGTTTATTATGCGAAAGGAATAGGTGGGTATGCCTGATAGGGGAAATAAGTAGAGAAAGCCCTGGGGTGATTGGCTTATTCAAGAGCTTCAAAGGTAGCTGGATTACAATGTAAAGGCGATATACCTGTGCACCGACTGGTATCGGCCTCCTATCATCAACTGTTTTATACTATCTCGCTGCACGCCAGAAACCAGAGCCGTTTCCGGTATCTATTGCTACAGTTAAAGAGTTTGTAGCTTACAGGAGGATGAGGCACGAACACACATTTCGAGATACTTAATGCTCTTGTCGGGGGCCGATAGATATTCTTGATTCATGAACAACAGAAAAGATGACAAAGCTTCTTTCTGTATTGGGAAATCTTAACAGAAACAGTAGTTATTATACAACATTGTACGCTATTCAAGCGCACATTTTATCAAACTGTGAACCCAGAAAGTTATTTATGTACACCTCAATGAGCCTATATAGAGGTATTATCAGTCACACGCTGGGCACTTCAGAAAGCTGTGCGCCCAGTGACGACAATGTGCAACTAGGGTGGCGGGCGCACTCCGGGGCGCACTTTTCAACTAAAGTCCGGACCGCAGCCCACCCGAATTGCTCAAGCGGCATGGGCTGATACTAGCCTATGTACAGCTTTAAATTGTCTATGACTATTCTACAGGTCTGGTTATTGGCGAAGAGGAATTTAGAAAGTTTTGGTGGGGCAATTTCTTTATTGAATACTTACGACTCGAAGATTAATGAGACAGGCGTCAAAGCTTATCACTCACCTAAAAAGACAAAACAGAACCATTTAAATGCAATGACAAGATGGCGTGATCAACATCTTCAACAACAAATGTGTACATATCCTTTCCCTTGTTAAAAAAATGAATTCTTTCTTTTGAAAGGACAAAATGCTTTTGCTAACCATAGAATAAAAGCTGGAATGAATGAGCACCGGTTGGCGTGCCGCCCGCTTATCGGACCAAAAGGGTCTTTACCTCCTGCCTAAAATTAATCACAGTAATCACATTCCCAGGCCATAAACAATGAGGGAAATGGTCTTTTCTCTTTAGGGGGCTCCAATTTTGTAGTTTTTTTAAAAGTAAAACAAATGGAATCTGTACAAACACAGCCGCTGCTCGTCAGCGCTCGCAATCGCGACACCGAAAGGAGCGCGAAACCCCCAGAGCCGATACCGACAGCGATAGGACATTGCATTTGCCAGATCATCATCAGAAAATTAGATCTCTCTTATGGAAAAGCCCTGCCCAATGACATGCTACGAGACTATTTGGTGACGTCATAACTAGCCTCGACTCGCGTCCCCCTACCTCTCATTACGGCTTGCAGTAGTAATTGGTCTTGTTATCGGGGCCCCTCAGCCACTGCCCAGCGTCCGTCCTCTACCCACTTTGTTTGGGACGCAGCCTCGCTATCGTTATGACCGCTGGTCACGTGATCATCTCATCACTAACCACGTGACTGCACTCCGTCGCCATAACGAGGCTGGCCGCAGAGACTGGTGGGGGAAACACGCGCGGGTTTTAAGTATGAGTTATCCGGTCTGCCCCGTGCCGGACCCGCACCTATCAATTGCCCTCTCTATACCCTACCCCCACCCTCTCCGCCACTTCCTGCTCCTTAGGCTACTCGGCTATCATTCTGATCAATGAAGAAGTGCAATGTCGTTGAATTTCCATTTGTTGAACGTTGAAACAAAGGCCCACCTGCGATCATAAGTTATTTGATTCCCATACTCAAGGATCCCGGCCTTAACTCCTAATTTGTGTTTCTTTGCTCGTGTATTTTTCTCCTCTCCCCATACATACACACACACATGCGACTTTCTGTTATTAATTATTGCCGAAATATCTCATTCAGCAAACCTGGAGGAATTGGTTGTATTTTCGTCAAACCCGAACCAATGAATGATTCATGTAGGAAATGACAATACGTATATCTATATAAAAATAAATTCGACCATCATCACTAGAGTAATCACTCTCTATTTCTATGATACTTAACGTATATCAAAATTTTTACTCAGGACCTTTCCCGCTATGGTTAACTGCCTTCTAACTCGACCTATGATCTCAAAAAAGAAAATGCTCGGTTGACATTCCTGACATGTCATTAAAGTTCGAAATGAGACTTTTATGAGGATTGGGAAGGGTGGAAGGGTGGGCTATTTCTTTTGTCTATGGCTGGGTCGGTAGGTCGTCGGACAGGGTGCTAACGACTTTTGGGAAAATATTTCTCTCTCACCCGATACGAAAATAGTTGACATAGGCCTATAGTTCAGTGTACAGATATCTGACTGTAGGCGGTGTTTGATAACACGATACAAGTTTATGTTCAAATCTAAGACCTTTTAAAGGCCTTTATTTCGATTAAATCAATTCAAGACCTTTGCAGACTTGCGTGGGCGCCGTATCGGATGGGCAAAATGGGTTATATTTTAGGGCAAGTGAGCGAAATCAGTACAAAAAATGGAAGTTAAGAAAAATTTAGGTTCAAGAAAGGAGGCTAGTTCTGAAGGACGTCGCTAGGTGGTTCTAAGAACAGAGACCCCTGGTGGCCGGGATCAAAGCCGGCAGGGGGTGATTAAGATCACGTGACAAACATTTTTCTGACACCTCAGCGTCCCTGGAGGTGGCGCTGCGGCCGGCGTTCCTGAGCTGCTCTAACGACTCGCCTGACGCTGGTTCCTCCTGTGAGGCGAGCTGCTCCTTTATGATCAGCTGGCTCCCAGCGGCTGCACTGCAGCGCCCCGTGTATTGAGCAGCTCACAAAGTGTAAAGGGGCCTTTAATTGGGCTGTGCGGCCTTTGGGTACTGTACAAAGATGCTGAGTGTAAAGGGGCTGTTATTGGAAAGGTTTCTGGGTCTAGTCAAACTATATATAGGTTTTTCTATTTTGGTTGCATTATATTACGAATATGTAAGCAACTCAGTATCATAGCTCCACTCGTTCCGTACGACCAATCAACCTACCTTACCTCCCATGCCTGCTAATTTGGTTTAGTTGTTCATAATTAGTTTGTTTTTAGATTAAAGGTCTGATCCCATGACCTGAATTTGTTATTGTAGTTGAACGTAACGGGAATTTGCAACATAATATTGTAATGGTTATAGGCCTAATATTCACAATGCCAAATATGCATATCGATCAAAGCTATCTTTAACAGAACATTATCACAATTCCAGGGTTACTTTTGTTACAGTATTTTGACAAACAAGTATATATACATGCTCTGCAGTATACTAAAATCCTACATTTAAAATATAATTGTTCTATAATTTACGTTGGAAAACTAAAAACCTTTGCCTCAGATGTATTACCAATACATATTCTTTTCACTTGGCTTAGTAAAGCCAAAACTAGCGCAACATGCAATTGACAAGCACAAGTCAATGCTATAAACCCCTGGACCAAAACGCACCTTATCACTCATATCTCAAATCAGCAGTTGATAGTGATTGTTACTAATACGAACGAGCGTCATAGGTGACTTTCTCATGTGTCTCGTTGGCTAATGGCAGGAAGGTGCAGGGAACAATCATAGACCATTGTAATATATCATGTAACCCGCTCTGACAGAGAGAGACAGGACTGGCAGAAATTAGCAATAGCTCAGAAACCGTCTCCGTAACGTTAAGGGGCCTCTCCCGTTCTAGGAAGGTAATTAAGAGAACTGTAGGGGTAGGTGATGGGAGAGGCAGGGATGGCAGTAAAGATACCTTCGTTCATTCTGCCTCGATCTCCGAATGGAAAGAAGTTTCTTCATATGCAATTGCAATACTATCAGAGTTGGGGATATATGTGTATTTGGAATTATATTGGGGTTCTTTCTGGCTTATCATAAGCACATTTCAAATGGGAACGTTCCTGTGTGCCATGATAGAAAAGTTATGCCATGAAACTTAAGTTTGATTTATTAAACGTTTCCGGTCGGTCTCACTAAAATTTAAAGCCTACATAGAGTTTTATAGATCTATATTGTCTTCAATAAGAGCATAGAGAAACATAATATATGATATGTCTAAGATTATACCAATCCAATACATTTACAATTTTGGATTGAAAAAAAGTTTACCTTCCTTCAAATCAACTAGATAGTTCCCATAAATTTACATAAAACGGCGGTACGTTTTTAACATTCCCTTAGTACAGGTTGCAGCAAAAAAAAAAGTGTCTTCTGCAGTGGTTTCTATAACAAATTATCCAACATTCACTACGCAGCAGCGAAAAGAAGAAACACGCAAGAGCCGACCTCGCGTATTCTCGGGTGACCAGACGAGATCTCGCCAGCTGGCTGTGATCTCGTTTTGGGCGATATCTAAACGAGAGGTGGCGAAGGCACGCGATGCTCCGTCGTGTCACCTTATGGACGTTGTAAGCGTGAAAAGGGATACTTTAAGTGTTACTTCTGTTACTTTTCTTGACGTATAATGTAAAGGAAGCTGCCATAATTGATATGTTTCTTTTTCATGAACATGGATCTCTGCCGGAGAAATCTCTGTAAGGTATTATATCGATGGCGAAAGGTAGGCCTATATAGACATCAAACCACTAGTTTTTTGTTAAGCTCTGAATAAGCGAAATTAATGACGGAAGTGTGGAAGATATCAAAACAATCATAAACCTTTTCAATTAAATAAAAATGTGTGCCTATACATGGCATACGCTACGAGCCTCATAAATCAAAGACGCATATTGTCTTACAACAAAATAATGCTACAGTAACCCTTTTTCTAATTATATAATGACTGATAGTATCTAACAGTTCAGACATAGGCCTACAGCTTACTCATAAAGGGAAATCAAAATAAGAAATTAGAAAAGCTAATTTTGAATGATGATTTACAAATAGCTCTTTCTATGTTTTAATTAAATAGGAAATTCAGGTTTCGTAGTGCAATTACCATTAAAACAACGACTTTTTTGAAGCCTATCACCGTCACAATGCAATAGCACCTGGTACTTCATAAGTACTTCAGTCTGGACGTGAATTGCCAAGGCCTACTCTGTGACCTATATGCGTGTATATCTAACCCCCGTTGTTCAAGCTGCACCGGACTTTTTTATGTGCTTGGCAGTCGGACAGTTTTTATGCCCCTCTGGCATGAAAGCGCTGAGGCAGGGTGACAGCTAAGGGGCAAAAAGTGGACTGAATAGATGGCTTTAAGCAGCTGACACTTACATCCATATATTTGATTTAAACAGACGTCTTTGAGCTGCTCCAAGTGCTTTCATTGCCGCCACGTGCTGGTGGAACTACTTTAACTGCTCACTTACTGCTCATGCTGTTTACAAGTTGTTCTGGGGCTAAACTGCTCCTTCAAACATATATTGCGTACTGCTAATGTTTAGCTGATCATTAGTTTGTAAGCACTTTATTCCATTAAAAAAACATTATTAGATATAGGGAACCACAGCTGACTCCTCGCTTTTGCAATTGCTCGCTAACTGCTCAAAAAACCTCCGTGTATCTAAAAGAATACTCTGATAACTCAGCAACTGCTCTTTAATTGCTCCATGACTGACGAAATATAGGAATATAATTTACAAAATACTATTAGCGTTTTCTAAATGTTATTTTCTACTATGACGACACGTCGAGATGGGAAGGAAATAATCAAATATTGTGAGTTTTTGGCTTAGATACAGTAAGCTTTCGAAAGAGTGACACAAACACAAGAAACCAAGAAACGAGTCACCACCTGCGCAGCTGCCAAGACTTCACGTTTTTACCCTTCCATCTTGTCAGTATCCTTCAGACAACACTCTGTACTGCGGGCCAGTGTGTCAGAGATTCCTTCAGATGTGCTCTAACAAGCAAGCTGGATAGACAAGTTAAGAGCTTTATCTAAGACACAATTAATCGATATTTCAAGATTTTTTTCTCCATCACTAGGATTTAACTGGGGTGTCGCATAACTTTTCAGGTTTTTCATTGATTATACTGTACATAGGCCTAGTCTAAGAGGCTAAGGGGTATATACAATTGTCAAGTGACAAAAAGGCACTAAGTGGTAACATTTTGTCACTTACTGCCTTTTGTCACTTAGTGCCTTAACAATGGACTCAGGATTAACAGTCTTGCTTCATGACCTCAACCACTAAAATACGCAAGAAATCATACATTTGATTAAAATGTACTTAATTACCCCATTCACATCAGCCACACACCAAAGAGATTTTTTAGAGGGATTGTGATTGATTTTGATTAACTCTACTATTATTTTCTTTTACGACGACTATTAGCAGGTCTTGGTAAGTAGAACATTGCTCTAGTGTCACTACAAATACCCCAAAAGCCATCACTGCCTTCAAGCCACAAGCGTACGCAATGTCACTCTACAGTGCTCCCAGAGCCACCCTGAAAACGAGCGATTGGTATTGGGCAATTGGAGATTGGCAGTCAGCGATGGGCATGTTGGTTGATGAAGGGTCAGTGGGGCGTCCAGTGCATGTTGAGGTCATGGCTCGGCAGCCGGACCCAAAACAGAAAGACCGAGAAACAAACTGCTATTGATTGGTTGCAGGCCTTTATTGCATGTTGCCCGGCTGGTCGGCTCTGCAGCAATATGAGAGGTCAGGGCGGCCGGAGTCTCCTGGGTCCTACCCTCTCCCCCCACTGTTCCCAATGCCTGGGCCACTACTCCAGCCTCCTCCTGTGTCCAACGCTGATCCGTAACCAGTGGGAAACAGCCGGTGTTGTGGTATCCCCTGATGGGATGTGAGGTTTGAGAATACTCCTGCTTACAGATGGCAGTATTTAAAAGATAATCCCCTTCGATAAACAGTATATCCAATCAAACCTGCATCTTACAGCATTGCCACAGTTGCAATGTTAACAGCCTCAAACCCTTGTTGTTAATCAATACTTTCTGAGCGTACTGGTAAGCATTTAATATCACCCAATTTCTGTTTCTTAAGTTACATGTCAAAATTTGACTAGATTTTCGGGTACTGCCATACCGAAGGAGGCGGGCAGTGGGCAAAATTAAAATTTCGATGATTGCACAATAATTATAACAAGTAACCACTTCAATACTGAACATGTGCCTGGAGAGTGTGATGAGTTAGACATTGAAACCTTCTTTGTCAATCTCCATGCATCCTTATGGGAAAAAGATTTTCTGTGCGTGGAGAGTGATGATCTAGTTCCTTTACTATAGAAAATTCCTATCTCCATTTTGTGACAAAAAACTTATGCATTTCTCCCAAATTACAAGAAAACAACTAAATATTTCAGAATTTTGGAACCAAACCACTACATACTAGAAACAGAAATACAGAAATACATATAGTTTGAAGATTACAAGTGCAACTGTATAATCTCGTTTAAAAATGAATCGTTATTAAAATAACGAGATTCTTCGCCTTTTAATGAAAAAAAAACTAGTTTGAATTAGATAATTGTAAATTAATCATATATTTGTATAAAGAAGAGATTGTTATTGGCAAAGAGGAACTCGTAAGGAAATAAAGGATATCCTACATAGATACTGTATTAGAGTGAGAACATATTTCTTGAGATTTTAAAGATTTGAACTTGTTCTTGTAAACTTGTCACATAATAAAAATAAAGTCACCATGCTGAATAACATGTCTTTTGACCTTGTCTAAAACTTGAGTGGGGGGGGGGGGGAAGAAATTTTGTAAAGATTGAAAATTGCGTTTTTGGACACTTTGCATATCATAAAAATAAGGTTGCCATGCTAACTTACATGTCTGATGACCTTGTCTTAAACTTGGAAGTAAAAGGAAATTTCATGAAAATAAAAAATTTTGCAGTTGTTTTGATGCACTTGGCGCATCATAAAAACATGGTCACCATGCTGATAAACATGTCTGAAATCCTTGTTTGCAACTTAGAAGTGAAAAGAAATTTCCTGAAAATTGAAAATTTTGAAGTCGTTTTTATGCACTTGGTGCATCTTAAGAATATGGCTGCCATGCTGATAAACATGCCTGATGACCTTGTCTAAAACTTGGAATGAAAAGAAGTTTACTAAAAAATCTAAAATTTTGAAGTCATTTTTGGGCACTTGGTGCATCATAAAAAACATGGCCGCCATGGTGACAAACATGTCTGATGACCTTATCTAAAACTTGGAAGTAAAAAGAAATTTTCTGAAAATCAAAAAAACTTTAAGTCGTTTTTATGCACTTGGCACATCATAAAAACATGGTCGCTATGCTGATGAACATGTCTGATTACCTTGTCTAAAACTAAGTAATAAAAAGAAATTTCCTGAAAATTGAAAATTTTGAAGTCATCTGTATGCACTTGGCGCATCATAAAAACATGGCCGCCATGCTGATAAACATGTCTGATGACCTTGTCTAAAACTTCATATGAAAATAAATTTCCTTGAAAATAAAAATTTTGAAGTCATTTTTGGGCACTTGGCGCATCATAAAAATATGGCTGCCATGCTGATGTCTAAAACTTGTCTTTAACTTGGAAGTAAAAAGAAAATTCACGAAAATCAAAAATACTAAAGTCGTTTCTACGCACTTGGCGCATCATAAAAAAATGGCTGCCATGCTAAAAAAAACATGTCGGATAACCTTGTCTAAAACTTGTGTAAAACTTGGAAGTAAAAAGAAATTTCACGAAAATAAAAAAATTTGGAAGTTGTTTTTGTGCACTTGACGCGTCATAAAAACATGGCTGCCATGCTGAAAAAACATGTCTGATGACCTTGTCTAAAACTTGTCTTAAACTTGGAAGTAAAAAGAAATTTCATGAAAAAATTTGAAGTTGTTTTTTCGCACTTGACGCGTCATAAAAACATGGCTGCCATGCTGAAAAAACATGTCTGATGACCTTGTCTAAAACTTGTCTTAAACTTGGAAGTAAAAAGAAATTTCATGAAAAAATTTGAAGTTGTTTTTTTGCACTTGGCGCATCATAAAAACATGGCCGCCATGCTGTAAAAACATGTTTGATGACCTTGTCTAAAACTTGTCTTTAACTTGGAAGTAAAAAGAAATTTCATGAAAACAAAAATGTTTGAAGTTGTTTTTGAGCACTTGGCACATCATAAAAACATGGCCGCCATGCTGACAAACATGTCTGATGACCTTGTCTAAAACTTGGAAGTGATAAGAAAAGTCCTGAAAATGAAAAATGCTTAAGGTGTTTTTGCGCACTTGGCGTATCATAAAAACATGGCCGCCACGCTGACAAACATATCTGATGACCTTGTCTAAAAGTTAGAAGTGAAAAAAAAATTCTTGGAAATTTAAAATTTTGAAGTCATTTTTGGGCACTTTGCATATCATAAAAACATGACCGCCATGCTGACAAACATGTCTGATGAACTTCTGTAAATGTTGGAATTGAGAAAAAATGTTATACAAATTTGAAATTGTGAACTTGTTTTTTTCTCATTTGGCACACCATAACAACAGAATGTAAGGACTTGACACTTCTGTTCCAGTCTGACCCACAGCTAATAACATGAGAGGCAATTGACTTTCACCTGGGTTCCACTCTACCCACTACAGTTGCCCAAAACTCAAAGTTGTTTACTTCACACTTCTGTTCCAGTCGGTTCCGGTCTGCCGCACAGCTAATAACATGAGAGGCAATTGACTTTCACCTGGGCTCCACTCTCCCACTAGAGTTGCCCAAAACTCAAAGTTGTTTATTATTGTTTTAACTATCCTGAAACTTGTAAATTTTGATCAATTAACATGAAAACAAGCAAAATACATATAAACTTATAAGAGAATTATGTAAAATACATTTAAGGTATTTTTTTAAAGAATTGTAACAACACAAAAACCATTCTAAGGTAAAAATTGTCAAAGGCCATAGGACACATCTACACGTAACTAAATGTACCTAAAATCTCCCCTCACAAGAAAACCCATGCATCCACTCTCCAAGCATAGGACAGGAACCAGGAGATTAAATGTGTGATAATAGGGTGAACTGGCTCTTTCACTTAGTCAAAGAACAAGAAGCACGAGCCCGGCCATCTAATAGCCTAGCTACCCAATCGGCGATCCCTGTACTCAATTTTTTGTCATAATTTTAAATCAAAACAAAATTTTGATTTTTTTTCCTGGGCAAACCAATTCATTTAGAACTCAATATTATAGGCCTTTGACTTAATAGAAAATCTTGTACCACAGAATCTAATGTGTTTGACTGGAATTGCTTGGCCAGGTAGCTAAAATATTAAATATTATTAATTTTTGGTAATATAATTGAATTTAAAATAGTTTTGACTCATTTAAGTGGGGGGGTGCAAAATTTAGTTTAAACAAAAGAACTTATGAAAAAGTAGAAACAAACCAACAAATTTCACATATCAAAACCATGCAAAGTAGTTAGATAAGTAAATGGTATTGGCTGATTTGGTTGTCTAAACTAAGTTATTTTCAGTATACATGTTTACCAAATGACCATTCACTAGGATGATTGTTTGTATAAGATAAACAGTGTAAACATCAGTAAAACACCCATTCCCCAAGGGCAACATGTGCCAGATCAATTGCCCCCAAGGGCATCATGTGCTAGATCAATTAACACACATGCCTTCCTAATTGTTGATAAACAGTCTGGGCCTTTGATCTACTGAAACCTGGAAATGCTAACATAAAAGCAGCAAGAACATTTAAATTCACTAACAAAAAAGGCTCATTTATCATGCTTTGAGAAAATAGTTCGTTTCAGTATGCCCAAGTTCAAACGTTGAAGTGTTTTCCAATAGTGCTTTTATGTTTTCAATAAAATTGTACAGTAAACTTTACCTCCGAATTTGGTGACAAAATGACATTACAGACCACCAATACTATAGGAAAACCACTGTCCAAAAAGGTCTGTGTGACATCACAACTGATGCAAGTGACTTAAGGCCCAGTAATAGGCTCCCGGAGGATTGCCTATTAAAAAGCCATCCTATACTTCGCCTATCAAACTTTATACCATTGGTGAAACCTAATACAACGCGAAGAATAATGCTGGCATTACTGAGAAAAGTGGAACGAAAAATTGGTCACAAAATTGTAACAACTTTTCTGATCCCCATTGAAATGCCTTGACTCAACCTGGTCAAGAAAGAGTGTAGAGAAGGTCGGCAGCCTAAGGCCCGCCTCCCAACAAGGATATCATTGTCATACTACACACTTCCACGCCCCTTATTGCACCCACTCTGCAGATTGAATTGAAGCATTGACCATCATGTATGATAGGGAATATTTTCTTTTTCTAAGTAATAGATACACTTTCTGCGAAGTTAATTATAAAAAAAACACAATGAGAAAAAACTTTTGTTACAACATGAAGTTCTCGATGTCAAGACCAAAAAGACCCTAGAAGATTGACCAAAATGTCAGCTTGGACAACCACATTGCTTCCTAACCTTCCAATCTTCCTCTCTCAGTATACCCTTAAATCAGAAAGTTGGGCGTGTGTCGTGACTACCCGCCAGGTATTAGGATCCTGTCTGTGGAGGGCATGGCCTGCTTTCGGCATCCATTCAGCCATCCGCCCACCACCATGGGGGCTTACAAAACGATGTCAAGGCAGGACATGCAACCAAGTGACAGAGTCCAGACCCTCCAACATATTTCTGCCAGATTCACTTTACTGGAATTTCTCTCTCTTTCAGTGCATTATAACGTTATATTAGCTTCATGTTTCGGATCGGATCTTTAAAAGGAGTACTAGTTTTAGAGACATGCAAGAGGCGCTCAAAGAAAAACAGAGCAGTTCTTTTCCAAGTTTTGTCGTTGAAAATGGTGACTGAATATGGCAGTTCAGGTTTGGTTACTGCCGTTAAACACGTTAGCTATTTGCCAAGAAGATCTATACCTTTTTTGTCTTTAAGTGTCTAGCTGCTACTAGTCTAACATAAGTTGTAACCAGTATCATGATCTTTCCAACAAAACAAATACCGATTTAATCCATTAAACGTAGTTTCATGCTCACTGATGTTTTTGCATAAAACAAGCTGTTTGCCTTTGAATTGCGACATAAGGGCAAGAAAATCAAACATCTATAATGATTATCATTGATCGGTTCTACGAGTCTACATGTTTTCACAAAGATGACCTGCCCCGTCTGACAAGCAATCCTTGATAAATGGCCCAAAAGGTGACATCTGTATAACCCAGTTTTGTTGAGCTATTAAGCAGTAATTGCCACTATTAAGGACCATTCGAATTGTTCTTATCGACATAAAGAGGGTCTTTGTGCAAGGATAGTCTGTCTTACTACGAGAGTTGATTGTATTTAGATCCTTCGTACCTGATCCGTCTTGTCAGGTAAGAATATATTGTCTTAACTTATAGTCAGCACAATTACGTGTTACCTGTCTTTGACCCGTTAACATCTTTGTATGTAGGCTAGCCAGTTTATCAAATTAGTCAAATATCAAATGTGGAAATCTTTTGCATCAAGATAATTGTCCGCCAAAAGTGAGAATGGCTAAAAATGTAATATCACAAAAAACAAACAATTGTCCTCTTCTTTGTATTACCTGCACCACACATAAGATTTCTTGAGTTGACTGCCACAAGAAGACGATAACAATAACAGACACTGGGCCTGGGTGGCTGAGGGTAACAGGAGGAATATGCAATCAAGATGGATCCAATAACTATTGGGCAAGCGCCCGGGCAGTCCTTTCTTGTCATTTTATCTCACAGGTTGATGTCTGCACAATCAGGATTTTTTGGGACAAAAACAGAAAACCAGAAACGGCCTTGTGATGGTTCACGAAGGCTGGTCAGATGGTCAGGTTTTTTTTTCTTAGCTTGCCTTTCAAAGGTCAGTCAACAGGTTTTGGAATACAGCCTTCTTTTGTTTGATAGTCCAAGAAGTTGGTATCTTTGATAATATTCATTTTTGTAAGGGAATTGACACTCTTTGAGGGAGACGTTTTAATGCACATTTTAGGAGCGCATATTTGGTTGCATCTTTCATAA
This sequence comes from Lepidonotus clava, assembly GCA_936440205.1. NCBI lineage: Eukaryota > Metazoa > Annelida > Polychaeta > Phyllodocida > Polynoidae > Lepidonotus > Lepidonotus clava. Next base: position 21,665,412 of record OW387147.1, read on the forward strand.
AATGATGCACTCAGCGTGGACCTTAATTTAGAACAATACGGACTTTTTTATTGTTCAATTCATACATTTACAGCAGCATCACATTCTGCATCTATTTACATGTCTTAAATCTAGATATTATAGAATAAGTGCAGACTACAGTATTGTAACCATGGAAAGCGTTTCTCAGAATCATTATGTTGGTGGTCAGATATCACTATCGGCTCATCCTGCTCATCCCATAGACTGAGCAGCTCCCAAACATCACGCGAGCAATTACTCCCAACCCACACTAAGCAATCGGGAGTAAATACCAACAGACTGACTACATATGCGTGAGTCGCTAACGACCTCAGCCGACCGATTGCTGGCTGCCCAATAGCCACTACCCAACCAACCGATTGCTGGCTGCCCAATAGCCACTACCCAACCAACCAATTGCTGGCTGCCCAATAGCCACTACCCACAGACATGCCATGAAACAGCCCATCTGTTTCCATGGCAATGTGTCTGGAGGGGAGGGGGGGGGAGCTGGAGGAGTAGTGGTATGGATGGTGGGTGCTCCAGGGTGGTTAATTACCCTTGATATTGTTTTAATTGAGCAGTGCGCCTCAGTGAAGGGGCTGACACCAGCACAGATAGAAACAATGGTGGCGGTCGCATCCTTTGTTAGGCCCGGACAAGCAGATGATGATTAATCTCGATACCTGATCTGGCGCATGTGGTCCGCCTTGGCCGCGCAGTCGTCAATCAGCCCACATTGCCCGGCCGCAGACCACAACGCTTAATGATACCATTAAGATAGCCGCGTAAAAATCTTAATCATAATACCACCTTCTCTATGCATCTCTATAAATATATATGTAAATGTCTGTATGCATAGGAGATGAGATGGTTATGGGCAAGGCAATGAGAATGGCCTCATGAGATATGAATAGAATGGAGAGGGAGATAATGCTCATACATGCTGGCCAGGTGGACCTACAACAAACGCACAGAAAATGAGATGGACAGCTGAGACTAAGACAGAAGGGGCAGAATGGTACATCTAACTATAGTTCAGTGAGGTGACCATTTCAACATGACAATCTAATAGCCAATACTGAAGGTTATCAAGTCGTTTTTATCCTTTACCGACGGAGTGATTTTCATTTATTCTGCACCTCTAAAAATAAGGCAAATCATCCCAGTACTCTGTTTTGCATCTTTGCTATACAAACACCTGCTTCAACAGCTTCCTAAAGCCCTGCACATATGTCCTAAATAAAACGAGCTAGGACTACTGGTACATTAACAGCTGATAAGCTCACTGTAAAGCAACGTTTTGGAGTGCACCTGAGGCATACAAATTCACCTTCCATTGCATTTTTTTCTCCTCCTCACTCACCCAAAAAGATACACACCAACATTATAAAATCTATCATCAGTAATATCACACGATCAAAACGTATCTTCCTCACCAAAAGCCAACAGTGGGCAGTTGTGTCATATATCAAGAGGCTTGATTTCCAGGTCCCTGCACCTGATAGGCTCATGGAAAAAATACCTGCCTAATTCCAGGCAGTGATATGCCTACTCATATATACATGAGAAGGGTGATGATCTTATCAGGGCTTTATCAGGGCCCCCATATGCAGCCAGGGTGCCTTGATATCTTCGTTTTGGGTGTCTCATTATGAACGGAAAGAGGTATTTTTAAACAAATGAAAGTGGAATTGTAACGAGATAATCTGTGGGCAGTGTCCGGTAACCAATAACTGCTGTAATATTTCCAGGGGGAGTGCGGGTTACTTCTGGAACAGCCTTTAATGGCAGAACGTGCTATATAACAGTCACAGCTTGTAATACATGAAATTGTCGATGAAGGTGTATATCCGCAATCATCACATGGTGCCATATATCTTATACGATATGAGACAAATTTAGACATTTGTATAGATACGTTTATCTTTGTATATCTGCATATGTGACTATCATATTTTCAAGCGCAATAATATTATATCATATGTTTCCTAAGTTCATAGACTACATTTTTGATTATGATAGTATTAATGCTTATTGTCTAGCAATGGATTTGAAGTCTTTATATTTGTGCAGGACATTAGATAGTCTCATCTGTGACAAAGTAAAAGGAACTTATTACAGAAATAGATTGTCATCTCTATAGTATCCCAAATAACAAAAAAGGTGGACGATATCCCAAAAGACCATCGCAATCGTCCTTCCTACTAACCCATCGTACATCCATATACGCCTATAGAGGCACCTCTCCCTCTCAGCCAAGCCACTGGAGTTATCGATTAGGTGCTTGGAATTTGACACAATGTGGAGTACATCATTGTCCATGCCACCACCCTCAATCTTTGCGAGCCAAGGGAGATGGTGTGTGTTTCTATGAGGGATCTGTTTGAGGTTTGGGTCTGGGTGTGGGGATGGATGGTTCTATAGTGAATTCTGTAGCCTAGCTTCGATGTTCTTAACAGATGGTGGATATACAAGAAAATGCAAATAATTATCCTATTATCTTGGGTATAGATCAAAACGAAAATGCAATGGAAAGTTGATATTCAGGCATCAGATGTTTACACTTATAATTTGCCTCATACAGTGATTGTATGAAATAGTGGGAATTTGGCCTGTCTAAAAATATTGTTGATATAGGCTAGTTTGTTTGTTGGGGTAGTTTAACGTCTGGCCAACCCTTATGGGTTCTTTCCAGACTGCACAAGGTAACACTTTTCAGCTTATTTTACGCCACAAGGGCGGTGACCGAATATATAATATGGTTTAGGAGAAACCCGCCACCGGGTGCAATACCCTACTCGTTGCTAAGAGTGGCAAGGGGTCTTCAATGTGTAATGTCCCTCAGAAAGGACACCACACACCCGGCCTTTTTAGGAAAGGCTGGTACATGATGCCTATAGAAATTTGAGAAAATGCTTTATAAAGTTATAGGTTTTACTATTGCATATATAAAACACACGTTTTTATAACACAAATCCACCTTTAAGACCAATGTATTCTGGGATATGTTAAATCGCAATAAACCAGGAATAATTCTCATTGGAAAAGCTGTCTAAAAATCAATTAAGTCCCTTGAGAGGTTTCAGTACATGAGGTCAAGATACCGCTATTATAGTCCAGAGTTTTCGGAGCCTTAAAGATATAATATAAGGCCCGAGAAACATTTAAACCCTTGTAATACCATACAGTAAGCGATGGTGGTGATATTGAGTGGTTGGGGGTGCAAGAAGGGTTGCTTGTGGGTGGTGCTGGTGTTAAGGGGAGGCGTTACATACAGCTGAGCCCCTGTTGAGCAGCTCTGAGCAGTTCACAGTGCGTGTTGAGCAGGTCTGAGCAGCTCGGAGGAGGCGGCTGTGCCGGAGTCAGAGAAGAGGACTCCACACTCGAGTAGACATCAAAGACTCCAATGATGAATGGCCCAACCGCAGGCCCATTCACAGCAGACCACCACACTAGACTCCGGCCGGACTCACCGCAAGGCGCAGACATGGGCGATGGCTGGGTGGGCTGTTTCCTGCTATATGAGCTGCTCATGTAGTTGGTTTTTTTTTTTAAAACTGCTCATTACTTCATTAAATGGGTTAACCATTGTGTCTGGCAGTCATTGTTTATAAATTGACATGTGAGTAGTGAGTAATTTAGGACAGTGCAGATTATATGGCTAGACTCGTTGATCATTAGTTTGTTTAAGGCAATACGGAATCATGATGCTTAAAACAAAGCAATTCAAGCATTTTTCCAGAAACTCTTATGAATTCTTACGGTTAGTCTACACAGCAAGAAAAGAGACCAAACGCTATATTCATTTCAAGCATGGATCCAATCTAAATCCTACCATGCACAGATAACAAAAAATGACATTCAGCCATGTGGAAAATCTTCAATATAGGCAGATAATGAATCCCTATTGGCAACTCTATAAAACGCGTACCGTCATCCAGACGCTGGGTAGTAATCACGTGTACATGATGATAGGAATAAATGCTCACAGAGGTTCTCAGCTGACCCACTTACAGAGTGAGCAATTCGCAGCTGACTCTCACCCGAGCTGCTCATGTTGGCTCTTAACCACTGCCAGTGATAAAGCAAATGTATCACAGTGCCTGCTTAGCCTGACGTTTTATTCATGAAGACCATGCTGTGATTGCATTAACTGTACCAATTGATCATATGCTGGCCAGCGTGTTGCCCATCATGCCTTCAGCCATTGCACGGCCTTCGCTTTACCCATGTAAATGACAAGACAAAAGCAGCTACTTTCACATGCAATCTGAATGCATTGCAATAATGATAGCGATAACCAAATAAGGGCTGCATTGAATGATGGAACAGCAAGTATGTACGGCTCTGCTCCTTCTGAAAAAGAAAGAATAGGGACTCGGGTTTGGACATGTCGCTTTGTGACATATATTCAGTATGCGCTATTCGCAGAAGGAGGATCTAGTTTCTATTTGATGCATTCTAGGCTGACAGCTGAGATACAGGCAAATGGGGACCCTAATTCAGGAGGCTCATTATGGCTATTCACTCATTCATTTGCCTATCTCAATCAGAACCAAAGCAGATGAGCCTTTTCTATTGCCTCTCATTGTTCTAGTCAGGCCAGTCCAATGGCTTAGTGTAGGGGATAATAGCAGTCATGTAACTAAGGGTCCATCCTCATTACTTCTGCATTTGCAATACTAGGAACATTGCCTTTTTCCTGCATGGGCTGCAGCAATATAACGTGACTGAGGATACTGCTGCGCAAAGCGACAGAAAGGCAAGCCTTGCCCCTATCGTAGCGAAGAGAAACTAAACAGAGGCTGGGCATCTTTCGAGATGAATTGCTGTGGAATTCAATTAATTAGCCATGGTGGAATATTCTAATAAGATTCCCAAGGAGATACATTAATAGCCACGCACGCCTGGTGGATTTATTAAACAGAGAGCCTTTCAATTTAACCCCCTCTTGTCTGTTAGGGTTTTTAACCATTCAGTGTGGCTGGGTCTCTCACAGGGACATTGTTGGGGCCTGCTTGGATGGGAAGGGCTAGTATCCAGCTGAACCAGGGACTGGGTTTCTAAATGGGTATTCTCTATGGGGTTTTAATCGGTTGGATAATGATTCAGGTACTGCCTCAGGGAGCACGGTGACATTCGCCTCCGGTGTTGTCACACAGTACATGTGTGTTAGCAGTTGGTATTAGCCTCAGACACATGGGACCACTGATGGGTAAAGATGGTCTCCTTAAAAAGCTTTATGATTCCAAGTTGATTAAACTGGTTAAAGCTAATGCAGTCTGGCACACCCTGACAGAGACAATACAGCTCTTAGTGGAAGGGGGTATTAAACTTCCCCCATCCACCATAAATTGACTTTTATGAAGAGTTTCGGTCAGGGGCAGATGCTGCAATCAAGCCGCACTTCAGTTCAATTCATCTTGAAATCGCCTAAATTGAGAGTTTCAGTACGCGAGTAGAATACCAGTTAATTTGATTCATGGTGTTTTAGTGTGGTGAAAAGAGATCTCATCAGGCTGATAGACCACCAACAGACATGAGATAAAAAATTATGGTCTCTGGCGATAAATCCCCCTTGAACCTCCAGTTTCTTTAATGTGAACAGACAATGTGGAGAGTGAAGCTTTTAGTTCAGTAATGCTACAATGTACCCAGAGGGGAAAGCTATCTGTATGTAGTAAGTCTACTTAGCTCCTGATTCCTCTGAAAAGAATGATACACTGCTCGTGTTCTACAACTGCTTGACTTTGCTTTAGCTAAATTGAAAGCCTTTCAAAGATTACTATATCTAAAACTTTTGTTTTTAAAGATATGATCTTCTGAACAACATTAGGTTGCTCAAAAGTGTTTTTTTTATTAACCTGCAAGATAAGTCCGTACTGATTGCATGTTAGATTTGCAATAGTTTCAATTTTCACTTATCTAATCACTTTCTTGTTTTACCATAACATTTCTAAATACCAACTTTAGCCATCACTGCAAGCACACTTTGGCTGATCCTCTCAAAGATTCTAAATCAAGTGGTCATGCAAAAGATGAAAACTGGTTTGTGATAATGAACTTTAGATCTCCTTCAACCATCTTTGAGTTCTGTGTCTTCGTGCTAATGTCTTTCCATTCCTTGTTTCCTCAGGATGACGGTATCTGGCCACTGCCCCTTTTTGTTATGTCGCTGGTCGCGTGGTGTCTCGGTCTCAAGCCTGGTGACAAACCAGCCTGCGAACACCCTGTGATATCATTACTGGCATCTCTCATCGGGCAAATTTCTGATAATTGTGACTGCTGGTCGGCAGAAAAGCTTGTTAAATCATGTAAAAAGCAATCAATCAGTGTAATGGCTGAGTGGTGGTGGTAGTGAGAGCGCGTGGCAGGCAAGCCGGATGGCCGATCAATCGATCTGGTTGCGTCAGGATGCAACTTGCCAAGGCGACGAAGGCCCCCACGCGACAATTCACTACAGGGATAAGCGAAGGGCAGGCAGACAGGCGTTCAGTGGGCGGGCTGCGATGAGCAGGCTGCAATGGGCGAGGTCTGCGTCCCACGGTTGACTTGGCTTTGTCAGAGGCCAGTCTATAGAAGAAGGCCTATAGGATGCCTATAGACGGCTCATATTGAGGTCTATTGGGGCCAGTCAGGCCTCAGAGGCGGAACACCTTCAAGTACTGACGTCTCAAAGACTCCATTGAGTCCAGTGGTGACGCTTCAGCACCTCTTGCAGAGGACTAAGGGTTCTGGGTGAGGTGGTAGGTGAGTTGGGGAGGCAGGGGGTTTGGGTAGGTATGGGGTTGGAGGGGTCAAGCCTTGATGGGTCGTTCTCTCTATATTAGACACATCGAATCTAAACTGTTTGAAACTAATGACAAGGAATAGTCCCACAAAAGGATATTAATTTCTGTAGATAGTTTCAATGGCTACCAAACGTTGAACAGACTGGCACTGAAAGAGTGGGGCCTGTGCTTATTCCAAAGCCAATATGCCAAAATCATTTTTTAGAATCTTATAAACATCATTTCGTCCTTCCATTGTAACTGGTAGCGCTATTAATATTTTTGGTTACCCTGTGCTGATGATGTTCATGTCGCAAAATAAACTATTTTTCTCGCAGTGTACGCCCTTAAACTTTTAGAGGTCTACATTTAATTTAGGCAATTTCAGGCCGAAAGAACACATCCGTCATAAGGACCTCACATAATTTACACGTTTAATGCTATTATTGTTTAAACGTTAGGCTGCAGGGCCATATTCAATCTGGTATCACAATTACCACTCCATACCCCACGTGCATGTCTGATCACGTACTCACTGCGAGCATAAATCATTTGTCGCCAGCAATAACAACAATTAAGCGTTCACTTCACGTTGAAAAAGACATGATGATAATTTGCATTCAATGCTGGCATAAAACATAGTTGGTGCGTGGGGTTGGAGAGATGGGAAAATGTAATGATGAGGGATTGATTCCTAAGGGTTACTTGATGGTGTTTAACGCTGTACACACATCCCCATGATAGCAATACTGTTCCTTAGAATTGCGGGATATAAGTAGATTTTTTACCTTTTCACAATTTCATACTCCATCCAACTGTCATGAAACTAGGATAAGCCATTGGAAGGTGAATAGAATGTTAGTGGCAGAAATCCATGTCTAATCCCTGGAATATGTTTATACTAGTACATTTTGAACTCACTGAAATGTAATCATTTACAAAAGACGCGTTTATATAATATTTTCCTGAATTATCCTACTTTTATAACTATTTTACATGAGTACCAAGCTAAGTAAATGTTACCAATTATGCATGGACCAATAAACTAGTTGAATATAACTCCTATTTACTATAACCGCCTCTGCTTCCCACTTCCAAGTCCTACCGCAGAAATCAAGAATAAGACATCGGAAGTCCAACGTCTTACCTCTACACCACAACCCAACCCCCAACCCCCATTCTCCCACCCACAACACGCCCCCCCCCCCCCCTCTCCTCTCCAGGTGTCTAGGGAGCGGCAGGCCTTGTTTCCCTGGAGGAGACACGACAGGTAATGAGAAAGCTTGTCCACCCGGCACGGAGGGGTGCTGCCGAGTAAGGTGACATGTACATCAAAGACATCCCCCACCCCCCACCATTACACCCTGGAGGAGAAGGCAACGACAACGGAGAAGGGGACAAAAATGACGCCTTGGCCGCCGTCGTCGGTGGAGAAAGAGTTAAATCAACGGGTAATCGATCACAGCAGAGCCGAGAATCTGATAGATTGTGTCGGGTAGAAAAAGAAGGGCCACAATATGAGACGGCAATCTGCAGTGGGTGCCCGGTGGATGTGGTGGTAGTGTTGGTTTGCTTGTGGAAATGCTGGGGCAAATGGTAAGGGTTCTGAAAAACATATTTTCTCCTTTCATAACTTTAAGAGGTATTCCTATTCATCAATTTTACAAACGGTAAAGCCCCATACCCACTAGGCGACTTTGACCAGAGTTGGGCGATTCACTGGTGCTATAATCGGCCGATTCTACTAGAAGAATCGGCCGATTCTAGGGCAGAATGGTATCAAACATGTATATTTCAATATACGATACTAATTGGGAATCTGAATCGGTGCTAGAATCGGCTGATTCTGTGAGAATAATCGGCCGATTCTAGTCAGCCGACTCAGGCAAAATCGCCTAGTGGGTATGGGGCTTTAGGGTTCTGAGAATCACAAATTTTCTCATGCAGTAACTTTTAATTATTCCTTACCTTACTACTATACCCTTTTAAGAGTGGTGAAGGTTTTCAAAATCATGTATTTTCTCATTCCATAACTTCTAGTAGGGTTATTTTTCTATGGTTCATTTTACAAACGGCAAGGGTTCTAGAAATCATTTATTTTCTCATGCTATAACTTTTAGTTATTCCTTATCTTTCTCCTGTTCCTTTGGTCCAGTTGGTACATATAAAATTTTACAGTGAACTGAGTCACTCACATATTGGCCCATAGAGCTCTGACCCAGATACGGCGTGAGCTGCTCAGAAGTCTGGTCTGGTAGACAGAGGGCTCCGAGGACAATGCCTGACCCGGACTCCCCGTGAAACAGACCTTATCAGCCTTAACGTGAGAGCGGCTACACCCCTCAACCTAGAGAGCTACGACCTCAGACCTAATTCGCACTATATAGGCAATGTGTTTCCGAAAATTGTCATTTGGGATTTGGGCAGATTAGTCAAAACAAACAATTGGCATTGGAAAACAATGATCATCGTCCCAGGGCCTTCAGCAAAGGGTCAATTTAGATCAGCAGGCTTGTATCATTTAGATTTTATCTAGTCCAGAAAAAATCGCCCATTCTGAACTGGAACCGCATGGTCCGAATTTGAGGCGGGTTGTTTTCTACAAGCTGAAAAGGTACTTTACACACAATTCATACTGGCGGAACAACATTCTAAAGACTCTAACATTATAATGTCTGTACAATGTGGATTGTTTTTAGTATTATTAAACTTTCATAACCTTAGAGATCTCACTTACAGTTAATCAAGCGTTGCTACCACCGAACTAACAAGGGCCTACCTCACAACCAGTCTTGCTCATAGTCTGGGAGTCAAATTAACACTTACCACCCCACAGTCCTACCCCTAACAATAACATCAGCATTCCGAGCCTACCACCCAATGTCCCTACACGCTCCACTTACACCGTTTTATTTCTCTTGGGACCCCATCAGTATTTAACGTTGCGTTTTATCACTATGGCCACCCCCCTACCCTATCACTGCAGACCATAATGGCTCTATTGCACTGGTTGATTTCTATTTGGCCTTTTGTACTTGTCGTTGAAACTAGATATTGGTTATGTCTATAGAAAGGATTTGCGCTTTTCTTTCCAATGATATGTAGTATGTATAGAAATGTAGTGACCTTACTGCCAGTGGTTAAAATCTGCAAGTTATGCCTTTATAAAAGATATAAGCTTTTCTTTCAAATGATATGTAGTATTTATAGTCTCAATGTATATTCCTGGTGGAAAAATCCATGGTTACCTTACTGTCAATGGTAAAAATCTGCCAGTGAGGTCTAGGCTTCATACCTTAATACAAATCCCTTCACAGCATGGGGGGAACCAGTTACATGCCCTGCATCAAATCATACGTCAGACCCCACACTGTGACCACGTCACGATAGTCGCATGCGACTCCGCCCGTGACAACCGCAAAGGTAAATAGAGAGCGCAGTGACAATTTATGACCAGCAGGGTCATGGAGGTGGGGCAATTTCTGAATAGCTTCATTACGCCATACGGTTAGGGTACTATAAAGCAAGAGGGGCAACCAAGGGCTGATATAAAACTCATTGCATGCACAATGACCCAGAGACAGCGTCTCGCTGACCTCGTGATGACCCCAACCGACATGGTTAGCCACGGTTATGCTTTATCTTTTCGGGCGCAGTGTAAAGAAGACATGGCCTTTGCAGAGCGCGTTCGGGGACAGAGACTAGATCCTGAAATATAAATCAGACTGATGTCTTTCTTTTGATGCGGGGGAATGAGCGATGGCCTGGGGACTTTTAGGGGTGTTTCTCACTGACGGGCGTTCCGCTGGGAGTGTCAAATAGCAGCAGTCTGGTTGGAGTTAAGATGTCTGTCTTGGAGCTTCTGTAGAAGTGTGAGTCTAAATATGAACACACAACATAAGATGAGTTGATTAAAAGGTCTAGATAGACAGGTCTAAAGGAATGTACGTCTTTCACTATTATTTCAGATAAAGGGCCTTTGATATGGTATCTATTCTAAGTAACTTTGGCCATTAAGATACACAGATATTGAGTTGCTAATAAAAGCTCCTTTCTCTCCATTACCAATACTTTATATGAGATTGTATACCTATCGAAATATGTACTGAAAGCAATATTTAGAATATCTAGAAGTTGCTAGAATCTGCTGTAGTACCCTGTCCGGGACCAAATAAAGCAGGAAAGTCTAGAAAGACTCAACTGTTAGTATTATAACAGTGTATTCCATTTTCTTCAATAAGGAAACCAAAAAAAGAATTACATAGGAAACAGTATTATATTTCTATACAGAGTCTGACAGGGGTTTTCCTTAACTTTTCTGTCCACTAGTCCATCGGGCTAGTGATCCTGTCTTTGCACTAGCCCGAATCAAAGTTCCACAAGTCTGTATTAAGTCAATACTAGCAATTTTGATTAGTACCACTGGCCTAACAGGCTAGCTAATAATAAATTGCACTAGCCCAGCCGGATTTTACTAGTACCCGGTACTAACTAGTAACTTTATGTAAAGGAAAATCCCTGAGAGACGTTGCACAAATGACGTTGTACTTCAGCTTGAAAGGGCTTGGGTGCCACCAGGGTAATCATTTGATAATACTATACTTTCTAAAGATATATAACCCTACATCTCTTGGCTCGATGATAGTTCTTATCTACCGTGATATACCTAATATAGTTTTAACTCCCCATTTTAGCTCTCATTAAAGGAAAAGCACATGTTCACGATGATCACATAACAGCGTGACCCTATCTGCACAAGGTCTATAGTGCAAGCTCAAAAGCCAGACTCTAAGTTAATTTAACCCAAAGACCATGCAGTTTCCACCTGTCATTGGGCCTGTCTATAAAAGGGCCGCCAGGAGGGAAGAGTATTGCTTTGGAAGGAAGCCTAGCCAGGCAGAGCGACAGGCGTCAATGTAAAGGGCTGGGCGGCCGGCCGGAGGTAGCCAGGCGTTAACTGCTCCCAGCATAGGACCGACGGAGGCCCGGTTCACAATAGGGGAAATAAGGAGAGCCAATGTATAGATCAACGATTGATGGTAAATAATCACTAAATTGGGTAGAGTTAGAAATGTCAACAAGAAATTGTGTGTGCAAGCTTGAGTTATTTTCTTGTATGTTATGAGATTGAGGAACCTTTTCTGGGAAGTTTGATACTGACAAATAGTTAACAACACAACGGAATAGTGTCAATGATATCGACATAGCATGAAGAAAATCCTATATTCATTCTAGAATGTTGTAAAAATATGAATCAAACTTTAAACGTTGGATAACACATTTGGATGTATTCTATTTACTGAGGTGAAATATTTGAAATCAGAAAAATTAACTTCAAATGTTCAAGGGAAAATAATGTTCAGAGTTGCTGGTATTTTGCTGCCTCGGGAGGAAAATCTCTCTTAACCAACAAACGTTTCTCATCATTTCCGTTTACAAGTATACTTTACTTTAAGTTCGCCTGGTGGTGCCCAGAAACTCGCCTAATGTAAACGGGGCGTGAGGACGGGGCCGGGCAGTCGGGCTGATGGCTCTATTAGCGGGCGAGTATAAATGGCTGTGGGCCACCATTTGTATTCATAGGCTGGCTGGGCGGCGCCGGCTTGTGACCGCAGGACATGGGGCCTGGGGGGCTGGACGGCCGGGGAGAGGGGAGGGACATTGGAGGAGGGAACTGGATGGGGGAGGACACAGGAGAGGAGGAGGGGTACTGGTAGGGGAGGGACATTGGAGGAGGGAAGGACACTAGAGCAGGGAGGAGAGGAGAGGAGGAACATTAGCCGGGGGGGGGGGGGGTACATAAGACTGGGAAACATATGAGAGGGGAGGGACACTGGAGGAGGGACCTGGATCAGGGAGGGACATGAGAGGAGGGAAGAACACTAGAGGGGGGAGCGACATCGGAGGAGGGAGGATACAGGAGCGGGAGGAACACTGGAGGAGGGAGAAGATGACAGGAGGGCCATTAGATGGAGGTGGGGGGCATAAGAGAGGGGAACATAGTGTGGGGGAGGACACTGACGGGGGGGGGGGGGGAGACATGGAGGTGGGAAGGGATATAGGGGGCAATGGAGGAGGAGGAGGGCAAGGGAAGAGGGACACTGGAGAGGGAGGGACACTGGAGGAGGGAGAGGAGAGGAGGGACATTAGCGGGGGGGAGGGGTACAAAAGAGGGACAGTGGAGGAGGGAGGAACATTGGAGGATGGAGGGACTTCGGAGGAGGGAGGGACACTGGAGAGGGATAGTAATGGGAGGAGGGAGGGATAAGTAGGGGGCAGGGGTGAGGGAGGGAGGGACACTGCATGGTGGGGGAAGGGACACAGGAGGGGGAAGGGCACTGAAGGAGGGAGGAACATGGGAGGAGTGAGGGACATGGGAGTAGGGAAGGATCACACTGCCTGGAGCAGGGCCTACGGGACGGAGGAAGAGGAAGAGGGAGGGGTAAGGGACTGGGTGAGTAAGGGTACAATTGAAGGGAAGTTAAAAGAAGGGGAAGTGTAAATCGATTAGGGAGGGAGAGAACATAGAAGAAAGGATATAGAGCGGAGGCAATGTGAAGGAACTGGATCCCAGACCTGGAGACTCGGGACTTGTAAAGGGAGGAAATACTGGAAACGAAGTGGCGGAAGACTCTCATAGACGGGTCACACAGAGGGAGTGGGGAAGGGGAAGGATGCAGTAGGCAGGGGAGAAAGTTTTTAAGGAAGATATTAAAATTGGAGAGGAGAGATGAAAGGGGATAGCAGAAAAGGGAAAGCAAACAAAAAGAAAAGAGATATTGATGGCAGAGAATGAAAAAAGTGACAACTTGGAGGAACTCTTTTCTCATATGACAGGTGTTATGGGACCGCCAGAGTGTACCTTTTTGGTTGCACTCTCAGAAGTGTTCTTGTGCTTGCTGTAATATACGGTCATCACTACTCCCAGTTGGCAGGTACAGTTTATTGTGTTTTTCTTATCATGTTTGTCAACAACTACACGTTAAAGCTGTACACCCAGGCAAAGCTTGTATAAGATCAGAGATGTATCAGACATGTATCGGGATTCGTAACGGTTGCTTAACCTCCCTAAAATTACATATTGACAACATGTTAACTGTTTTTAGGATGCCTGCAAATTGCTCCAAAGATGGCAAAGTATGATAATTGAAATTTGAATGTTACCAACATTTTATTCCTTCTCATTTTGCCATCTGATTACTGCATTAAATTGAAAAGGTCCAGGATAAAAGGCCAAGGAAATATCTCAAAACATATGTGGTGATCAGATATGATGCATGGTGGACGGAAAAAGCAGATGTTTTAACCGTGTTAGTGGTTTAACCGTTCAATATCAAACGATCCAGGCACCCATCCTGTCTCAGTGAGTGGCTCAATGCCCTCAGGCGCCTATATAACTGTCTGTGTTTGAGCTGCTCTTTGCCTATAAGCTGCTACTGCCCCAGGCCCTTCGCTAAGTGGCTGACACACGATACTGAAATATGGCCTCTGGGGCCGGCCAAGTCAAGAAACTGTTTCCTAACCGGCTGCTTAGGAAAGGTTCAATCGGGAAAGCAAACTAAATAATGGATAACCCGAAACTGACAATTGTCATAAAAATAATAATTCTCCGTAGCCATTTGTGATTAAAGGTGGGGGGGTCAGAGCGGGGCACGCATTTTTCACAGAAAGAAAACTGAGTCAAAATTGACTCAATTTGGATAGGATTTCATCAAATTGTATTTGTAATTCCCCACAGCAAATTTAGTAGCAAAAAGCATGGGGTTTTCCACACGTGATTTCCGTAATTTCAATGTAATTTCTTTCGCGTTTCTTTCACTACCAAGGCTGACCTCAAGACAAAAACACCCTCCATTCGGTCAGAGCACCCAAAAAACACATTTTCTTTTGGCGTGGCCTTAGGAACGCCACCCGACCGTTGGGGCTGACACCCAATGAGTTGGGCGGGTGTGAGAGGGTGGCTAGAGGGCGGGAGCTCCTCCAGGGTGGGAGCTCCTCCAGTAGCCCCCACGCACCCCATACCCATCTGGGTCATCAAAAATTAAAAGCCAATCTCTCGGCTTGTCAGAGAGTGCTGGCTATCTGACACATCAATGGGCCCCACCTTTCTGTACGTAATCATACCCTCAGCGCCGAACATGTACAATTCATGGACCCTGGATGAGATAATTTGGACAAGACCTACTTCTCTTCATGAGATATGGCTGTATGTAATGCTTACTGTGAGTGCTGGCATTTAGAAATGGCATGTTGCTTAACGTGGAGTAGTAGTGCATGGAAAAAAGGGTTTGCTTCAGGTTTCCCTGGTGAGAGATGACATTTGGGAGTAGTATATGAAAGTGTAAGCAGTATACAGAAAGTATGATATGCATCAGGTACGTTTAAGTAGGATCTTGAAAGGAGCAAGGAAAAAGATGGTACGAGTATTGTTGAGGAGATTAAATATGTTGAAGTATTGTTGAGGTATGTTTGAGGCATTTTATATTATGAATTAACTGTTTGTGAATAGTATATGCAGAATCAGTATGTAAAACTGTGATTTTTGTCAGGCGATAAAAATGCTAAATCAGAAATATATTCCTCTCCAAATTTGAAAGAAAAATAAGACTCCAAGTCTAATACGGACGGAAGTAGTCTATAAAAAGAGGGATTTGAATCAGGCGACTGTGTTATTACGAAATGAACATGTATGTAATAGGGCGTGCAGCCAGATGGTTATGTTATTGTGCCACCTAAATTGAATGTTATATTCACAGCTGGGAAGATTATTGACTGTCGGTGCTGGGTGGACCCTTTTATCAGGAAAACGCCAAGGCCCCGTACCCACTATAGGCTGTATCGGTGCACAAATCGGCCGACTACTACCAAAAGAATCTTCCGAACCTTGGATATGAATCGGTGCTAAAATCGGGCTGATTATTTAGGTGGAATCAGTCAATTTTAAACAATCAGTCGGCCGACTTTATAGGGATTCACATTCGCTTAGTTGGTTTGGGGCTTAAAGCCGGAGGTAAGTGACGTGACAGAAGACTAAGGATGTCTGATGCTGATCTATCACACGTAACACTTCATATACTGCACCCACTCACCCCATTATAGTGCATCCCCCAGAACACAATGACACTATTCACTGGCACTTTTAACTATAAAGAGGTAATAAAGGTGATACTAAGCTCCTTCTGCCGGATAATCATTGCCCGTTTTATCTCAAATGCCTTTATAGTCGAGTTTAAAGGAGCAAGTTTTCCTATGGATATTATACGGACTTTGAGGTGCTGTAGCTTTGTAGGATGGAATTCATTACGAGACCTATGTATTCTCATTTCATTTGGAGAATGTTCTTCATTTTAGAAAAGCAATACTTAGTTTTAAGCTTTACGGATGCAAATGTATTCTTAGATAATTGGGAAGATGGGGAAACTATTTCTACGTTCTAATAGAATGGTAGAATTAAATAACAGAGGTTTGTATTTCATTAGATAAGTGATTCGATTGAGTCCCTTAATTTAAAGATCACTGACATCGAAATAGCAGTTTATCTGTTTCATTTTTACAACCTTAACAGCTTTCAAAATTACTGTGCAATTAGTATGAATACGAAAGAAATCAATCTTATTAGTAATAATAACAATGATTTCAATCTCGTCTCAAACAGCGGCTGGTTTGGTTATGAATTCTCTCCCTCTTTTTCGATTTACCAAAAAGTGTGCTTTTTCGCTGCTGCCTTTATCCTATTTAAAACCGGCCTTTTTTCCACAAATGAAAAACACTACCCATCTCCCACCAGGATATTCATTAATTCACGAGATTTCAAATAAGGATTAGTTCAATTTCAGGGACAGTTAATAATGCTAAACGAACCTAATATGGCGTCGAATAAATGTTAACACTCAGTGAAATTTGCCCCACGTCATATGCAGAATTGCATGAATATGCAAATAAAAGGAAATCAACCCTGTAAAACTTTTTAAAAAAAGAAGATAGTTTCTGTCTTTGAAAATTTCTTCAAAAAACTACAGAAGACAGCCATATGGAACAGCCTATAACGTTCTGATTTGGGGTCTACAGTTGATAAGATAACGTCCCGATTTAGACGTAGGCCCGGCCTATATTTAGATAGTGGGTGATGGATCGGGGTGTACAGGACCTTTGATATGGATGGCCTACATCGATAATAAATAGGCCTAGAACCTATTTTTTCTCCTGTAAGAAAAAAACACTCATTAATCCTCGCTTCCCCTTTTCTTATTTTTAAATCATAGCGTCTTAGAACCGATATCTAAATATTGTTTTTTCTACACCCTCCTTCATGTAAATGCCCTTTCTTTCTGGATCTCCTATGTCCAAATAATACCTTTTATTTCCTTTTTTTCGCTGTGTTTCTCTCGACATACCCCCAACAGCCAACTACGACTCGGGTCCAGATCACGATCCCGCCACACACTCTCGTAACCCGAGCTCAGTTTTATCCCCTATTTTTTCTATTATTTCCCTGCCTTAATCTGGCGTTCTCTGACGCCCCTACGGAAGCCATGGTAACCACGTGCCCCATCACAGCCCCTTCGGCTCAGGGGAATCCCCCGTTATAGCACAGCAAACAGGAGGGGTGGGCAAAAACAGGCTCTGCCCTTAAATCGGCAGAGGCTGGGAGGGACGGGTAATGTTCAGTCTCTGCCACAGGCCCACGGCCATGCGCCAGTGTACGCATTAAGGATCAGCATTAATGCGCAGACTGACTGATGTGGGATTTAAGGATATATTTATGATAGACTGGATTTTCCCAAAGTTACAAGTTTTTCTTTAATTATGACTTACTGTGATTGTGCACAGGAATGCTTAAGTTTAAAGTTCATCATTTCCTCACCTGCAACAAAATAAAAGACAAACATTAGGCATTTAATAAAACTGCAAACACGTGGACAACATCCTAAAAATACGATCAACAGTAAACAGATGATGTAACACTGAAATCACCATTCTCAAAACTGACATTCTCTCGATCTCTACCGTTGCGATTCGCTTCTCCAATAGTTACAGTTCAGTAATTCAAGAATACATTTCTGCCAGGGCCAAATGTTTCAACATGCAAGTTTCACAGTACTTTCTCTTCTACTTTAGAATAAAAATGTGCCAAAGACATACCAAATATATACATGACACATCCAAGGGACACATACAATATTATGGAAAGTAGGGGAATCTGCATATTGGCCAAGTACATGTACTAGAAGGTCGCACAATCTTTATCTATCAGTTTATGCCCCCGCCAAAAGGGAGGGTGATCGGGACTGCTGAAGCTAAGAGTTTGAAACCACTATTTTTATATCATCCAATCTCTATGAATGCATATATTGCTATACTGAAGCTATGAGATACAAAACACTATTTTGATATTATCCAATCTCCATACAGATAATTATGAGGTACAATATCCCATTCTGGTTTCGTACTTAAATGACGACAAGGCCAATTAATTACCCTATAATTAGCTATAAGATAGCTTAATATCGACCGTTCACCTCATCATCTCTTAAAATATCATTTGATCATCCAAGAGTATCACAAACAGACGAGATCTCGCAAAACCTCGTTCTTCCCATAGCCTCGTCTCCATATTTCTTTAGATCTCATTTGGACTGGTAAAACTCTCGCGAGTTCTCGTTCGTCATGGCGGATTGATAACTAATAGACGGCACTACTTTTTCTGCACTCCCGGCGGAGGAATACATGCAATGAGTGCCGCCCCCTTGCGGGAGATAAGGCCTCGGTCACGTGATAGCAGGTCTCGCGAGATTATTGTCTTATGTCATTATTAGCGATGTCGCAGGGGGATCGCGTGGGATGGCGATGCGCTCGCGTTTGTGGGATAAGGGGGTCCGTGTCGACAACCGTGAGACAGTCGCGTCCGAAGCGTGAAATATTGGCGTCTGGGGTGTGATGTAATGACGTCTAGGCGGTCTAATCTTTATTCGTTAATATGGTTGGGAGATCTATGGATAACTTTACATTTCTGAGACTTTCTGGGTCAAAGTAGCAGAGGTTGGTTGTGGCTCTGTGATTCAGTTATTAAATGAAATACTTATTTTTTTGGATTTAATACAACGGATGGAAATTGGAAAGAAGAGATCAATAGGAATTGGTTCGAGGTTGCAACCCCGCTTTTGAATAAGACTGAGGTCTAAGCATACATAAGGAATTTTGAATGTTATAACTGAATGAGTTATTTAATCCATCGGGAATGGAGCACACTTAATACCATCATATGATTGCACAACTCGATTTTAGTCCTCCTCTGCTAAATTTTTTTTATTGATGTCAATCATTTTAGGACTCGGTTCTCCGAATACAAGGAGATCAAATAGAAGTCAGGAACAATACAGAAATAGATGCATACAACACAAAATAGACAAAGTAAATTAGGTTATCTATCCCCTCTCTCATCCCCGGAGATCGTAATACTATCAGCGCAAAACGTCAAGAGCGAGCACAATCTCGTACCAAGAAATCAAGGCCTATTTTTGCTTCGTCTCCTACCATGGCTTAGTGGGGATGTTCTGACATCTGTTTGCCTTCGTTAAAACCCCCTCTGAAGACGTGGGTTGAGATAAATCACTTAGAGTTCCATCATCATCAAAGGCGAAGATCGCATTCGTTAACCCTAAACGAGATTCACAGGCGCGCGTTTTTTTGTTTTTTTTCTGTCTCTTTTGTTTTTAGGGTTTGAGGAAGGGTTGATTTTCCAGCAGCTACACTGCATTTGTTCATGTCTCATCATGCTATAACTATGATTTCGCATTTGTGTTTTTCATTATATGTAGGAGGCATATAATCTATATTTCATCTATACATGTATATATATTTTTTTACCGATGCGTAATATGAAACTTGATTCAAATGCTTTCGGGGTGCCATGTTCAATATTTTTCAATCGCGTTTTTGACTTAAAATACTGATGATCTCCACGATAATCAATATCAAAATTGATGCGTATACAAAACTATGTATCTTTAACTAGACTATTTAACATCTGACTTTCTAGTTCCTCCTATTGAAGATGTCCCTGACCCTCACAATTCTATTGTCCGTTGATTTACTATTGGAGCAGCCAACTTGGAGGACGGCGATTTCAATGCAAGCTAATCTTAGATTAGCTTGAATTAGATTGCTGGAATTAACCGTTTGAATCACTTTGAATTTTGTCTCATGGGTTTTATATAGAACTTGAATTTTCAGAAGATTGATATATCTTAAATCTCCTTGAATTTAAAGCTCCTCCTATACATTCTAGCGAGCAATTTCTAGATGATCCAAAGTCTAGTAGATCAAATACTCGCAAAAGAGGCTAATACCAGCAAGCTAATTCAAATTAATCCAAGAAATAAACTTGAAGCAGGTAACATTTTCAAGAATATCCAAGGTTGGTTGAGCTTGGAATTTCAAGAAATTCTATTTTCCCCAGAGAGAGTACCCAGACTGTCTTCACTTGCTTAGTCCAATCTCTAACAAATTTATATCGGTGGCGCTCTATGTAATTCAATGACAAAATATCCAGATTCATTTCTCAAGAACTTCAACGGCGCAAAGTATTATTCAATTACGCCAATAAAAATAAGTGCACTTTAAGAACAATGGCAAAATGCGCCATTTCTCATTTTAATCAAAAGTACCATTTCAGTAGGCATGTCTGCAAACGAGGGCTGAGGCTCCCAACCTAATAGTACTCAAACGGTGAAAATGCCGTGTCACACTCATTGGACTAATGCACGACACACGAGAGAGAGTTTGGGGAAAAAATATCATCGATTTCTTGTGCTCTCTGGTCTGCATTGGGCCTGTTTCTATCCAGTTTCTAGGCGAGTAACCAAGCGACTAAACTAGCGCTCGGGGACCCACTCAAAGCTTCGTTAACTCCTCAACGAGAAATTGGCCGCTAATTAATTAATTAATTAGACTGCTAGTTAAAAATTGCACAAATTTCAAACTTTGAAACCTAATGACGGTTTTGATGAACGTCCTGGAAAGTTTCCGACACGCTAGAGTGTGGAGTTCTAAAGGAATGTGGATTATGGCTGAACAGGGCAGTCCCTGGGTGGTTATTTGAGTTATTGTTAATCCAAGTTTGGCCATTTTGTCGGGGGACGTGTTCTCGGCACAATAGTGATAAAACACTACTTGCTATTCTGGGGAGATGTCAAAGGGGAACGACCGCATTTATTTTATCGGGAAAACAGTCCTGGTCAATTGTATTTGTCTTTTTAAGACGAAGAAACGAGGCCTGACAGCAAGGAACTGGTGTAAACTTTTCGGATTAAGGGCTACATCTTTTAAGTAAAATTCATCCCATATCCCCAGTCCATACAATTATCTTATTAGAGAGATCATTTAATGCACTGGTAAATACGTGAAAAAGTATAAAACTAGAGTGAGTGTTCTTTTGCTATACTGATAATGAATACACTTAATAATATGATATCCCTATATACCTACGGGAAGAAGTATTAGCCTAAATGGCTCTAGAGATAAAGCTTATAGAGCCCCCCTTTATTTTAGAATAATTTAGTCTTTTGATACTTTAAAAAAAATGTTAGAAATAGTCCCGCTTCAAATAAGTAAAACTAATAGGAACGTATTGTCAAAAACGATTTATAGTAAAATTCAGAAATTCATTTTGGAAATTGGAGAACCATTTTCTCATATCACGATAATGAAAAATTATGTAACCATAAATTCAAATAGTCTATATTGAGCAGTTAGATCCACCCTTGTGGCTTTGAGCCTTTGAGCTGTATAAACAAATTGAAAGTTATGGGATAAGTCTACACTGACTTCAATAATGGACATCTATTGGAAGATTTCCTGCCGCTAACGGATTACGTCAAATACTAAAACTACCACACGCATGCGCTTTGGGCTCCAGAGGACGTAATAGGGGAAAAGGGGGCATGCTAACACCAATGTTGCCATGGAAACCGAATTAGGAAAAGTGGCCAAATCAATGACCAATGATGGGAAAGAATTTAAAGTAAACAGTCTGCTAATGCCGATTTGTGTTCTTATGTGTGAAGAAAGGGATCGTGACAAAGTGGGCGGGAAAGGTGAGACAGCCCGGCCCCACTTCAAATTTCAACAAATTTCTATTTCTATGCAAAATGGTTGCGGGGTGTTTTTCACAGCACTGTGGTGTCTAGTGTCAAAGCAAATAGATCAATCACGCCGTTGGGTGAGACTGGGGAAAAACTATGTGAAAACTGACAACATGGCGTACTACAGAAATGTAGCTTACTGAACTACTACAAAAATGTATATCGTCTTCCATTCCTTGCATTTTGGTGGTTCTTTCCTATATAGCCGAACTAATATTTCTTTGTGTTTTTCTTTATAGAATAGTAAGCAGCCAATCATGCAATCGCCGTCATCGAATTATTAGATATTTAACATCTAAGTCCTAAGCGTTAAAACATACGTTCTTGGATATCTTTTGTCCTTATACCTCAAAATAGATTATGTGGAAATTCGTCGCTATAAATTGTGTCGCTGTTGGAAAAAAAGTAGAGAAGTATATATTTAAACATTTAGAAACCCTCCATATACGACTTAGAGTATATAAAAGATATTTAGAAACAATTAGAAACATATTTTGCGTTGTTACAGTAACCAATTACAGGGCTTGACAAATCATTTTCAAATCTGGTTGCCCAGCTCAGGATCTAAGGGTCATTCCTAAACACCCTCTTGTATAATGAAGTTTACCACTGGGCAACCAAGGCCCTTAACTTAGTTGCCCAGTAATGTTTTGTGGTGGTCCTGCGCCACTGAACACCGGATTTGTCAAGCCCTGACAGCCTCAGCTGCCTGAATTATAGGCACCTTTAACTCATAGTTGTGAAAATATTCATATTGTGACGTTCTCTGGTAAGTCGGGGTTGCCGATTCTTACAACAGAGGAACGTGGGGGTTGTTCGGGTCTCGGGGCAGACGGGGAATCCGGGCCAAGAACCGAGATGTGTTTTTAGAGTCTTGCCTCGCGCAAGAGGGGGGGGGGCTGAGCGAATCGGTCGGGAATCGGCGCTCGATGTCAAACGGAGGACTGCGGGGAAGGGAAATTATGGTAGGGGTATGGGTCGGCCGGGGTTCGT
The DNA here is from genome assembly GCA_936440205.1 of Lepidonotus clava. Lineage (NCBI taxonomy): Eukaryota > Metazoa > Annelida > Polychaeta > Phyllodocida > Polynoidae > Lepidonotus > Lepidonotus clava. Next base: position 21,688,321 of record OW387147.1, read on the forward strand.
CTCGCTCTATCTCCCAGACCAGCATTCACCCCCACCGGGCGGTCCACCCCGTGGTTCCGGTCCGCGGGGCCGTCGGGCCGACGGTCGCCTATTGTTTGGTAGCGTGGGGCCGAGCCTGCCGCGCCCTCGTCCCCGCGGACTTCGTTCCTTCGTCTCGCCCTTCATGCCTTCGTGCCATGCTGCGCCTCGGCTTCCGGGACTGTTTCGGGCCTTCGTGCCTTACTTCGGTCCTTCGTTCCTCGTTCCTCGGGCCGTCGGGCCCCTACCCTAAGTTCCTGCTATTTATCTCGAACTTCGACTATTTTATCCTAACTTCTGGTTAATTGCTCGAATCGGCTCATCTTAGCGGTTGTTTCAGGAAAGAAGACACGTCTGGACACAAGGAGAACTGTTAAAGAACTCTGTTTATTCGGGCCTCACCGCCCCTTTATATACCCTAGAGGTCAGCCCTGATTGGCTGCTTTCAGTCACGTGATCTACAACTGACGTCACTTCCGGTTTACATTTCCCTTTCCGGTTTACATATCACTTCCGGTTTACATCTTTCCGGGTTTCGTTCCTTTACATTTTCGTTCCTTTACACTTTCGTTCCTTACATATTCGTGCCTCTTTTTCGGGCTTTTTACACTTTCGTTCATTCTTACATATTTCGTTCTTTTACACTTTCGTTCCTTTTCGAACATATATACCTTTTATAATATCACCTTATTTTCTCTTATTTTGATCTCTACATATTTTGGATGAATAGCCATTCATCACAATATCATTGTTACCCCTAAAAACCTAAACGTCAGATCTCTACCATGTTGCCCTAACCTGCAGGGCTTGCTCTCTGATCCCAGCGGTGAACTGGTACACGTGTACTAACAGGGCAGGGGCCGACTTCTCCACCTAATCCAAGGATCCGCGAATATTCATTACAATAATCCCCGACCAATTGGCGGCCCAGACCCTGATCATTTGGCCCCATCAATTAAACTCGGACAAATCCGACACGGGAGGTTGGGGAGGGAGCGATGGAGAGCGTCATGGGTGATTTGTGGTGTTTTTGCTGCCTGAAGGGTTAGTGAGAGGAGAAGGGAGGAGGGAAGGGTACGGTTTTGGGTCTGTTGGTCGGCCTCCCTGCGTGTGTCCGCAAGCTCAGACTCAAATGCAAACACAACTTGCCCGTATATATCCGCGAAAAAAAAGGAAAATCTAGTTTGGTTGCTACACTATATCAACGTGCATACTGGTTGCGGCCACGTTCGGTCAAGACTTAACCTTCACATCGAGAAAAAACGTCGAAAATGCGTGTGCATTCGAGACATTTCAGTACTTATAACCTGGAACAAACGGCAGTGGACACTTCCTGAATCAATATGTCCGAAATATTTAAATGCGCTACTGAAAATCAATGCTACTGCTTGTACACTGATTGTACACTGTTTCTCATTTAAATTACCCTGCTCAACCACTGTATTGCCACTTATTTCCACTGAAAGCTACTGCAAACCCACATTGATTCTGCACTCAGTAGACACTGATTCCCACTGCGTTTTGTTCCGGGAACTTTTATGCAAATTCCCCCCGCCCCTATAAAAAAAAAGTGAAAATAAATAACTTTAGATTTTCATGATACAACAAACGTAAACGTAGATTATTAGGGGGGAAATCCACTTGGTTTAGGGGGGGGGGGGGGGTAACCGCTCCTTTTGCCCCCCCCCCCCCACCCCACCCCCTGGATCCGCCACTGACCCCTTCCCCCATTTTCGAAATCCTGTACCCGCCCCTGTAACCTACCTCCTGTAACTTAGACCGCAGGGCTGGGGTAAACTGGCGCTGTGGGTGTGGGGCTTAAAGTGGCGGCCCGACGTATCAGGCCGGCATTTAGCGCTGACAAAATGATGGAGCGGACAGATCAGGCCCGTCACTATGACAAGATCGGTGCCGCCTTCAGTCTAACCTAGTTTAAGGAAGAAAACTATACCGACTAGGTGGGTTCTACCATCTTGTTTGTCTATGAATTTTAGGTCAGCATTATATTGATAGGTAAGGGTGCTCATTTAACTCAAATTGTTTTCACTTCACTTAGTTTGATCTAGGACCGTTCATTTGGCCGTATGCAACTTAATTGAAATAAATGTTTAAGAGTGGGAGTACAGTACAGTTCCGGTTATAACCAATGTAGTTCCGGTTCTCTGATTGGTTTGATCGGGACACTCATAGGTTGTATAACAGGCTTGCATTCGTTTTTGGGGTCAACGTTTTTGGGGGTCTATCCTTAAAAAGTTGGAATTTATCATGTAGATGTGAATGGGTATCCAATGGTAGCTCATAATTTTTTTTTCCGAATCAGATTTAGCAATTTCGTTATCCAATATTTAATAGAAAATGCATGGCCTTTTCAATAACATGGAATTAGAACACAAAAGCTAAAACATCTTTTTTGTATAATCATTCCATCACAGAAAACTGTTAAGATGATTAAAATATTTGTCACATTTTCTCGTGGAAACCTTGCTCGGTACGCCAGCTCAGTTTTTTCTTCTCGATCTTGTTATTTCTAATTGACACGCCCAAAATACTCGTGATCTGCTCTTTTTGAAGATGGGAACCCCCAGAGCCTGTGACGCCTAAGCCCATGATGTGCGTGACTTTCTGAGGTGATCTTTTTAAAGTGTGGCTTCAGGATTTGGTTCAGACCTGTTGCATGCATGCATGGTAGAGGTAGCTAAAAACTGAGACATGTCAGGATGGAATAAAAATGTGATGAACTCGAGTACAGTTGACTGAATGGTTACAGAATTCCTGATGTCAGAAAACTCCGATGAACAACTTCAAAAGACAGGTATCAACACTACAAGTAAAATGTGCATTTTTATTTTCAAAATAAGAATTTATTAATTCATCTAACGCTTTCCTAAAACGTATTTGTTCACTGTAAGCCTAAAGACCATATACATTTTAATGCATAATGAATTATTCGAGAACAAGTAGATTGGGGGAGAGCATTGGAATCATGACTATTGGTAGGGCTCATATAGTAGTACTCAGCTCACTAAGAATCTTTTGAATAAGACTATGGGTCTATTTATAAGTATTGCCATATACATGATAGGCTCATATCTGCACGGCTAAAATTGCCGCATGGTTTAACTTTCTTCGAACCGTTTTATCGATGTCAAACTCATTTCTTCCTTTCAACGTTCATCTTCCTACCTAACGATGGCATTTACGGCAAAAAACATACATTGGGCCTATATATAAAAAGATTTCTAGACAGACATATTTGATATATGAAAAACAACAAGTTTTGGTTTTATTAAAGGCCATCCGACATTGTCGACTGCTTTTGCAGGCCACATCACCATCCGATCCCCCATATATCAGCCAATGGTATTTGACAAATAAATGACTTCTAATCCCCTACCCTTCGAGTGCGCAGGCGCAGAACGTTAGATGTGGGACGCTGGGGCGTTGCCATGGTGACAGCTTCATTACGGCCGCGCCAAGTCTAAACGTCACGCCGGTCGCTGATTGCTGGCAGCCTGCCGATACTGGGCTTGTTCCCCATCTATTGTGTCTGCACACAGGCCGGCAACCGGCGACAGGTAACAGGACGGTACCGGCAGGTCCGGCCCCTCCCCAACCATTACCCGCTGGTGACAAGCTGGTGGTATTCTACCCGAAGCGCCCCGTTCGTCCCTATCTTGGAATGGTGGATTTTGGGTGAGCCGGGCCAGAATGTTCTTGGGGGTAATGTCAATGGGTAATGAAGGCTCAGCTTTCTTTCTCAATCTGCAGACTCCCCCAGTTCAGATGATAATGGTGATCCAGTCGTAATTTGCCCTCCTAAATAATGATGGCCCCCCTGTGAAATGTCACCGCATTCAGGGATCAACTGAAGGCTTCACTTCAACAAGGGCAATAGCTAGGTAGTTAGGGCAGCAGTCAGTTAGGACAGTAGGCGGTTTGGACATCAGGCTTAGGGCAGCAGCTAGTTAGGGCCGGTTCTTTCGTCTTTACCGCCCAAGGGCGCCAGTTTATGTTGATTCGCTTGTTTTGGTTGCATAAAGTTCAGTTGCATGATTTAGGTACATGTACACTTGCCTCCATATACGCACGATTACTCCCTTAACTAGGATATAGTGACCCTCTTGTTCCATTCCTCTCTCTTCCCGCCGGTCTATCTTTTTACAATCTAATGACTAAAGTTAATGTTCCCATTCTTCAAAGTTTGTCATTTTTAGCAATATATTATTATGGAGAAACTTGATATGTCCCAAACACCCCTAAAACTTTCGCATGTACACTGTAGTAGGACAACTTCATACCCTACACCTTCCTGGTATTTTCACAGCTGATTCCGATTTCTACATTCAAGTCAGGCGCACCCGTTTTGATTGAATGCGTTATGTAACATTTTGATTTCTAAATACACTGTACTTTCACGGTGGCCCGTATGGACCTAAAACATCATTATTTGCAATCACATTCGAACGCTCTCATGTCTTTTTTTGTGGAGAATACCTGGTTTTCTACAGGAGAGATCAAATTGACCATCCTACTTATAACTGCACAACATATCAAAAAGTCGAATCTAAATGTTTTCTCCCAGGGTATCTACCTGAGACCTATGGTATCTCAGGTGTTACATCCAAGTAAAATGCTGAAGAGGTTGTGAGCGGATCGCGAGTAGCTTGTGAGCAGTTCATGAGCAGGTTTAAGGGCCCTTTTCCCGGGCCCTTTCCAGCCTCTCAGCTGGTTTACAATCCACACATAGCACCCCTCTTGGACAGGACCTTACCAACACTCCTTACACTGCCCACCCACCCACCCCATTCACCCACCTTCCAACCTACCACCCCCTTACCTCCCCACCACACACACTTTCCCCACTCGCCCCGATTTGACGACTTACCCGACCGTACGTGTCGGCCATCATCGATTACTTCCGCCTTCTAGCCGCCGGCCGATACGTTTCCGGCCGACAGGTCGATTGATCTCTCCGTGTCCATTTGGCGGTGATGACCTACTTAACCGTGCCCCGTGACGGGCGCCAGGCGGTAGGAGGGGTATATGGGGTGTGTGGGGGAGGGGGTGGGGTTAGGTGGATGGGTGGGTTACTACTGATAGGGAGGTATGGTAGGTGGGCAGCTGGACCTTGGTAGTTGGGTGGGATGAAGGCAGTCTGGATGGGGCGTCCGGCTCGAGGAATGGCTTGGATGGGGAAAGGGGGCGTGTAGTTTTGGGACAATGACCGCTAGAACTATAAACGTGACCGGTGAGAAGAGCCGGCCATGGGACCCACAACCAATACCCACAATAGTGGGAGGGGCGGGGGGAGCTACAGGACTTATAAAACTGTCATAAGGCATGCAAGATAGAGGAATGACAACTCAATATATGGTTGAAAGGGAGCGGAATCAGCCGGGAATTAGTTTCAGAAAAAGAAAGTAATAGATAAAACACCGTAAGGGGATTGAGTTGGCTTTATATCTACAGTGTGCACGGCTATGATTATGTCCTGAACAGAGCCTATGCGAATGGGGCAGTAGGGGAGGGGTGGGAGGAGGAGGGAAAGGTAGAAGAGGCAGGAAAGATGAGGAAAGGAAACGCGCCTTTGTGTGAAGAGTAGGGAGGGGAGTCAGGAGAGAGAACCGTATACAGATCAATCTGGTGGCTCTGCGTGTGCGGCAGGACATCTCCTTATGGCTGGAAACAGGAGTAGGCGGGCAGGGAAAGACCCCCTCCCACCCCCAGGAGGAGGGGGTAGCCTTCAGACTGAAGAAGGGGCGTGCAAGTTGGGTGGGGGCGTGGGGGTCTGGGAGGGAGCGGGGGGTATGGGTGGGGGTGTAGGGGCCTGGGTGGGGGCGGGCTAAGGCCGTACACGCCCACCGCCGAGGTCCTTGTCTCGTCAACCAATCGGCTTAGTCTACGCGTCCCTTGGGTCGCTATTTATACATTTAACACCAGTCTTGACGTCTCTTTTTCCCGCCCCCGCCCCTCTCCTGGGTGTTTTTTCTCTGTTTACTCTTAAAGGGCGGCTATAAACTGGGGTGCTTCCTCCCTCGTCGTACACCTTATGTTTTTTGGCTTACTGCAAAGGTCAGCTCTCTAATGGGCAGTGTATTCTAGGTACAATGTTTTTTGAATAAAAGAAAAGCAAAATTTTAATGATTTTTTTCCTTCTTATGGATATTAATGGGACTATACTAACTAAAGAAAATACTCGTTAGTGAAATGTCAAAGCATATAAAATATGGCCTTGGCCTACGTAATTGGGCTAGACTAGACCCACATCTCTGTGGTATAACTAGAACACCGAATAGACAGACTTCCCTCCCGAGAAAGGATCAGCTAGCATGTTCAGTAACAGAATAGATAAATAAGATATATGATGATCTATATCAAATATACTTCCCAGCATCTCAATCTGTATTCATTTCGTAAAAGACCTAAAACACTCCTAAAGTGCCCCCCACTTCCGGTATCCCCCTGGCGGTAACCACTCCCATGAAGCCCTTTGCACCACCTAGCGGCCCCCACCTTCGCTGATACCCATCCATCACTAAGCAGCTGCCTACAGCCTTCCAGACACCAGCGAAGGGCCGGAAGGTGCCAGCTGAAAGCGGTGCAACACGCCACCCGCCGCTGACGTAAGGTTGTAACGGGTAGGAGTTACTTGTAACGGCTTCGTGATGCAGCAGGTCTTACTTTTTTCCACCACAAGGTTCCGGAACCCTAGCTTGAAGCTAAAAGCAATTCATTTTAATCGGGAAAGAAATATCGATTGGTTTCTTAATAATTCAGATTTCTCATTCTCCTTCGGATAAAAGGAGTTAAGTTTTCATCAAATCACTATTTCTTTTTGAAAAACGTTCCGTCTCCTACTCAAGGGCTTTAAGTAGTATCTTAAAACTATGACTAGAAATCTACCTTCAGGCTCAGTTTAAAAGTGTTCTTTTGCAATCATATTGGGCCTAAGTTCCCGGAGAAGCTCTGTGAATGTACGTATAATGCTGAGAATATAATATATTATGTTTCATTCTTTACGATTGATGGACCATCTGATAAGGGTACACACCATGCTAAGGCAGTGAAGTTGGCAGATTACTTGAATCAAACATTAAGTGCTTGTTTTAACACAATGAAACATGAAAACGGGTAATGGATAGTACATAATTGAAAGACCGATTGTTATAAATGGATACGAATCGGTTTAAATCGAGATATAGTTTTAAAGTGGTTAAGAAATGAACAGACATTAAGGTGGTAAAAAGGGGCGGAGGAGGATGCCTTCTGACGGAGTAATCACTGGTCCCTGGTGAGCAGCTCATCGCGCCCGACATGGCCCAATCATACAGGTTTTACCGTCAGATGAGCAGCTCGCATGACCTCCTCCAATGAGCTGCTCCCAGAGTCACTATGATCTGCTCTCAGCCTCTAGGAGCAGGGGGCTCTTTTTTAAAGGAGTAAGCAATATGTCATACGTTATCTGAGCGATTGTTTTTTGTCTGATGATTGCTTTTTTTGTCTTTACTCATTGGTAAATGAGTAGGCCCTATACCTTGTAGTTGAATGAGTGTAATCAGGATACTTCATCCTATACACTGATTGTTTTTTTTGTAAAACAATCTCTTTCCAATCTTACGGTTGTACACTTCTCACATATATTATTAATACGGTTATATCAATGATGTTCTCCAATCTTAAGCTTTCGAACAACAGTATATCCTGCATTTATAGTGTTGTATCGATTACATGTATATAAAACATGCACCATTTCTTACAGGTATCTTTCAGTCCAAATGTTAATGCCATGTACCGGTTCAACATTTTCCAACGATAAACCTGTACATTAAGCAAACAATACATGTATCCAGAACTATAGTTATTCATAGCAGAATGATCTGTATTGTTCAGCTGTAACATAAGTCCCTCTCACCATGCCCCCTCCAGTCCTTTCGTGCCCCTTTTGTAACCAAAACCAGCCTCTCCGCAGAGCAATCCATGCCACTCAGGGCAAAACACGCACTTTTCATTACCTGAACCGCGGGCTTATAAGCGAGACCTATTCACACGTGAGGGGTTCTTAGGCACGGTTCTGCTAGCATGCAGGCGACTGGGGATCATATGTATGCATGTGTTGCTGCCCTTGCCAAACGTTGTGACTGCCCATGCCAAACGTTGTGGCTGCCCATGCCAAGTGTTGTGGCTGCCCATGCCAAGCGATGTGGTTGCCCTTTGGACATTAAAATTAAGAGCAAAAATGCTCTTATATTGTAAAAGTCAGAGGCTCAGCAGTTACAGAAACGGGTTTGAGGGCAATAATTTCAAGTATGTGATAAAACTCCAAGCATTACCAGTGCTGCAGAAATGAAACCTAGTGTCAATCTAGACCCCAATCGTGAACACAACCTTACAAGCATCCATATAAATACCAAGAAAACTTTTATTTTACTGGACATGCCTATTGTTTATAGTTCTTTGATGACATTAGTTTACTGCATTAGTCAAATAGTAACAGAAGAAATATACTTTCGATATTCTGGAACACGGGTTCATATACATGCGGCAAGTGGTCAACTCAAAAGCGTAAACATTAATCAAAGTACATCCAGATAATACACTTTATTCTGTTGGTCAAAATCTCAACCCTATACCTCCATCGAAGTATCACAATAACCCACTGACAATCGTCTCACCAATACTGCGCAGAAAGTTTTGGAAATTGAGGCATTTGATATTCTGTGCTTTGGCCTCTCCTACCTATGATCAGTTATGTATGGCAGCAGTTGCTACAATACCTCCCAGGTCATGGTGTGTGACGGCTGTACAGGCTTGGGTCGTGAATAATTCACCGACTACTAGCACGCATGGCTAGTTTCAGTAGAGCGTGTCATGCACCCTGCATCTCCACTCTGATCACTGCCTGAAGCCCATTCCTATAGTCTTGTTCCACTCATACACTACGCAACTGCTATTTCATGGAATAATGATTTTCCTCTGTTCGACAACCACTTTTCCTTTTTCACTCGCTTTAGGTTTGACAGAAAACGTATGATTTTGAGACGATAACAACTTCCCTCTATGGTTCTCTAGTTCTGTATACCTTGCTGGTATACTTCAATTGCTTTTGTATGTTAATTGGATGGGATGATCCTTGCATGGAATGATCCAAGGGGACGTACAAGGCTAGAGAAGAGTTCCAATATTCGCAATATATTCTTCACTCAAACACCTTGAATGAATGCAATCATAGTGTGTTGCAGTATAAACTACCCTACCCTCTCTGATGCTAAAACATGAGCATATTATGAGCTATAGATCACCAAAACCTTTGAAGGTATCTAACCCTTAAGCCTGTGACTGTGACATATCAATGTGCATTTTAAACCTAAATTTAAAAAGTATGTTATTACATTACAACTTTATATTATTATTAGTCGAATCTTTGGTACCTCTGACCATACATGATGTTATGTATCTATAATGTAACGTCCCCATGAACGAATCTATTAATGCCAAATTGTGGTATACTATCGTCACCAACAATACAATGCAGAGATGCGCTGAGTGACACTTCGCCCAGTGATACTTCGCAGAACGCAATGCAGTAGTATAGCGAGTTGGGAGTCCGTACCAGGCGACTACCCCGTGAGCTAAACGCGTCGCCCTAACTGAATTACACTTATCGGAGGACGTACACGCGACGGGAGGCGGGCATGGCAATTAGTGAGCCCTATAACCTGCCAAAACTAATACTCCAACGAGCAGCTCCGAGCAGCTCCGAGCAGCTCGGCTGAGGGACGGAGACGAGGGCTGAGTCATTAACATTGACAATGACTTCCCCCGGCCCATTTGTCAGTGTTAGGAGCGTGTTTGAAGCCATGTTGACTTAGATGTTACCCGCCTCTCGGGTTCTGTGCATGTTTATAGTGGTGGTGGTGGAGGTTGGAGGTGAACACATGCTTACCACCGCGTGACTGGTTCTCGTAAATAGCGTAGTAAATGTACGCACACACACAAGCAGCTTAAAACTGGGGAAAAGTTCGAAGGACATGTGGATTGGGATAAGTAGTAGAAGGGAGTTGTAATAGTCATATATACTTGCACGAAAAGACGATAACATTTCTAATGTCTATAGAATAACATGAAGAGTTTTAACCTATAGATTTATATGAGGACAATTTTGACATAATAGTTGAGACATTTTTAGTATAAAACTACTTGGTCCTTACTGCAGTTAACTGGCATAATATGTCGTAGATATATGTATAAGAGGCATATAACCTGCACATATAAATGCAGTGTTCGAAATTAAGGATTTATTTTATGAACACACCGGGTGCATAGAGGTATAGAATCATGCACCCGGTGATATATTCATGTGCACACCACTACATTAAGGTATTTGTTCTTTTAAAATAACATGCACACACCGGGTGCATGCCTCCCCAAAAGTCTGCACCCTGAAGTCAAATTGTGCACACCGGGTGAAGGGTGCGCCCTTAATTTCGAACACTGAAATGTTTTACTGCCCAACATTTCATAATGATGGTATCTACAAATTTCAACTCTATTTGCATCGATATACATGCGCATCAACAAGTATAATGACACTAAAATGACTATGAAAATTAACTGTTTAAAATAGCACCAATTTACATTAAAAAGCCGTTTGAATCAGATTCCTGTATTGTGCTTTTCGACAACGGACGTGACAGCCTGCACACTTTTTACATCTGGCTCTTTGTGAGTATACACGATCGATAGGTGTTTAATTGTTGATTGTTTGGTTGCCATGGCGACAGACCCCCCTGGGGCTGGCCCTCATTATCTTTTAATCCTGGTCATATATACACCGGCTGCTGCCCCGCTAAATTGAACAGCAACAACAATACTATTATTTACTTTTAATTCGACTATGTTTAAAGATTCCGTCACGCTCTTGTGGGTTGAACCCTCAAATTTGCGTTGGTTTGTGAGTGATGATAGCAATTGAGCTTCAGTGGAATGGTATACACCGTTTTCATGAGTCTGCGCAGTGAATCATGCCATAGATGCCCTGATCCCGACTGTTTTAGCATGGGCCCATAGGAATCCATATCCCAACTTATTATTTCAGACCAATGCCACTAGTTTGGCTGTTCAGCACGCGGAACCACTAATTCTTCATAGAATTGTAGCCCCAGATATCAAAGTTATCCATATGAAACACTGAATTTCCTATTTATGTATTCACAGAAACAACAGAAACAATGCTTCAAATATTAACTGTTTCCATTGACGCCTGAATTATTAAAAGGCATATATAAAGTACACGTGGTACAGATCGAAAATCAATTCTTCTGTGAAAATAAGACGCATACCTGTGGCCCAGTAGCAAATATTTGATATTAGGCTTACATATTACATATACCAGCTTCTATCCTACAGCAAGGGCGAGTCAGATAGCTCTTCAGTCAACAGCTCAATACTACTTCTGAGTAACTCGTTCAGGCAACCACTCCATAATTTATTTACGGGTGGTCAATTAACAAAACATTGTCACCAAGCACGCGTATCAACAGTTGTCGATTTTGCACACTAAAGAAAAATACGTACTTGTGCAACTTCAAAGGTTGATCGCACAGAACAATATCAAATACTGTTTTAGGATACCTTTTAAATCTTTACTGAGATCAGCACTCAGATAGATTTCAGGATGAGATTCCTTGCGTTTCCCTGAGTTTTCTTGATGTTTCTTAGTATTGCTATTCTAAGTTTTCAAATGAAGTGATCAATTCTTCGAGAAAAACTCAAGGTTCTGCATAGCGATCTTATTCCTGTGCCTTTGGATTTCCGGTTACCTAAACTGTCTTCCTGTATTTCGTGTGTTTTTGTCACATTTTAACAATTCCCAGTGTCCTACCTGATAGGGATTAAGGATTGCCATTTCTACCAGTTTACCCTCTGCTGTACTCAGCTAGTATACGAGGACATAATATATGATCAGGCAAATAATTGTTGTGTTCAGGTAACATAGGTCGAACAAATGTGGGTAGGTAGATCGAAATTTCTTGGTTTTAGGGTAGGGCCAAAAATTTAGGGTAGGTAGGGTTACCTGAACACAACAATTCTTTTTTTTTTGCCTTAGGTAGATGCCCCTCTACAGGTGGGAATTCACACTCCGTCCTACCCCTTCCCCTATACACATTTTCTGTATCCAATCCACAAACTGGCCGTCTACTTCCCACCTTCAGACCACCCTACCCTCTCATCCATCCCCACATGTTGCCCATGTTCTTTGTCTGCCCCCGGAAAGGTCCACAACAATGGGCGTCGCCAGGTGGCGTCTCACATGGTCGACTTCCGGTGGTGGTCAACACGCGCCCCCTGGTGTCGATAACAGTCAATAGGCTGGTGGGAGTGGTGGGGATTGTTTATGTTTGAGGAGGGGGTAGGGGGAGGGGGGGGGGGGGTTACTGGAGGGATTGTCTGGGATCTGGGCAGGTTGTGGGGGTCAACTCCGGGGTCCTGACCCCTTATTGGTTTATGGCAACTCACCTTTAAGGATATTTATATTAATTTATGGTGAACATAGAGTTTTCTACTGGTAGCTCTCATGGGGTTTTTGTTTTTTATACTTATATGTATGCACCGACTATATTTTATGTGGGAGCAGTAGGAGGAGGGAGGGGGAAGGTATTGTAGCGATTGAAAGATCGACTGATTGAGGACATAGAACAATCAGATATCTATTGGATAATTGGCACAGGACAATCAGCTATCTACTGGGCAATTGGCACAGGACAATTAGAAGTCTGATTGAAAGATCGACTGATTGATAGGCATAGTACAATCAGGAATCTATTGGGCAATTGGTACAGGACAATCAGCAATCTGCTGGCCAATTGGCACTGGACAATCAGACGTCTGTTGGGCAATTTGCACAGGACAATCAAAAGTCTGTTAGGCAATTGGCAAAGGACAATCTGAAATCTGCTCGGCTATTGGCACAGCACAATCTAAAATCTAATTGGTCAATTGGCATAGTACAATCATAAATCTGTTGGGCAATTGGCACAGTACAATCAAAATCTGTTTGGCAATTGGCACAGAACAATCAGGAGTCTTCTGGTCGTTTGGCAATTGCACAGGGCAATAAGCAATCTGCTGGTTGTTTGGCAATTGGCACAGGACAGTCAGCAATCTGCTGGTCGTTGCACAGGACAATTAGAAATCCATTTGGCCCGCCTTTTGATACACATTACTGATTAAGATTCCAAATACTGTAATATGGACATCTCATTTTCTTCTTGGATCAAATTAAACTATTACTATTGTATTTAGGGTTGGAAGACTTTATTAATCTCTTATGTTTGTCTCCTCCTCCTTGCCAGCCCCCCAAACTTATTCGGCGTAGTCGACGGGCACAACGACCAACTAGAGTCAAAGACTATATTCTAAATTCAGAAATTATTTCTGTCTGCGTATGGATCTGATGACTGACGTCCCCCGCCCGTCCCCCGGGGAGTCTGGGGCCCTGTCCCCGCCGTTCAAAAAGGGCCTAGGTCCTAAGCCCTGTCCCCCGCCGTACAAAAAGGCCCCCGCGCCTCTAATTGATTGGGGCCGTGCACAGGGATCGCCGGAAATCTAGGTCTCTATCTCTACAGTGGGCCCTCTCCAGCCTGCCGGGTATAATGACAATAGCTTTCGGGGGATCAGATCTACTGTACAACTATAAAAAAGCAATGTTTATATTACAGTCTAAGGTTTAAAAAAGGTTTTTATTTTCTGTTCGAAAGAGTGAATACAATGTGTTTTTCTTGTAACCCCATGCATTCCTATGACGTGTTTCTAGAATGTGTACAATAACCAGTGCACGGACTGAACTGTAAAAGGAGTCTAGTAGTCCTACGAGGGCTCGCTGTACATAGATGTGTAATATCACTATCGGTAATAGAGAATCAGATACTGCAAGTTTCAACCTAAACTCAAACTAAAAGCCGTCAGGTGACCCTTTCTCTTTTGGTATTCATCATTAGAGTAGAGATGTCACCGACAAACTGAAAGGAATATTTTAGGAATGGAGGTTGTATTTCGTTGGGTTGGATACCATTTTGTTCTCAAAATGAACAATCAATCCAAGTATATTGTTCAATATCATTCCACACATGGTTTTCATATCTATGTTCTCTCTTTTATATAAAGGAACCGCATTCAGTGTGCCAGTAGCCTGGCCTGTAGATGACTGAAGTACGACCATACTTTTTAAACAACTACAAACGTCCCAAACGTGTTACAAATCTAAGTTGAATGGCCACTCGCAGTACCTCACGCAAAATGACGCAACGGTAGAGGTCAAATCCTAAAACGAGCAGGGAATTGAGTCAAATTGAGGTAAATTAGGGCCCCTTATCACATACTCCACAACCGGAACCAGCCCTAAAACCCATCCCAATTGGCCACCCTTTAAGGCCTGGAGGAGGGGGGGGGGTCACCCAGCGTCCCTTAACTGACGGGCTCTTAGGGCCTGTACCTTTTCTCTGACACCCTGGAGGTAGAATACTCCAGGGCCATTTACCGACTACTTACATGACAATAACGACTTGGCGGCCGGGCCATATTAGGCTCGAGTTGCTACCTATTAATGTCAGGCCTGCCCGTCATGGTGGTGGCCTTATTGGTCATATAATACATCACCGACCGACGCCACACGAACGTGTGCTGCTTGCACAGGAACTGTGATAATGTAAGAGAAAAAATAGGGATACGACAATGGCACACGTATTCCTCATTAAAATAAATGAGACATATTTTCACAGAAATGCGCCATTTTTTGGTACATTTTAATACTTTTTAGGATGCTAAATATTCCACTCGTTAAACAATAAATGCACCATTTTAGGGTTAATGCGTCTCAGGCACGATTTTCAATTCGGGAATATCGCCTACAAGAAGTATTACTATTAGGAATATCCTTATAAGGATACAGCTTAAAACCTGAGAGGGTTCTCGGCACATCAGCAAAAGAGAGAGGGTTCCATGTAAAGTTTAAGGGCTCCAACTGGATACGCAGACAAAAGTTAAAGCAGTTGTGGTGGTCCGATCTCCAAGTTATGCCTATGCCCTATGTCTTTGGAAACCTGATAAGATTCTAGATAACTTCACAACCCCTTTTGGGTGGTCCGCTGAAAGGACAAATCTTACTTTTGGGTGTTGAAAGAGTTTAAGATTTTGTTCATAGCTTTTTAATATATTTTAAAAGAAGGTGAGATCAAATGAGATAAAATGCTGCATCATTGTATGTTCTCAAATTCCATTATGCCATTGGAATATCTTTTCAAACCTTAGAGCTCCTTAGGTTCCATGTAAAGTTAAGGGGCTCCAACTGGATACGCAGACAAAAGTTAAAGCATTTGTGGTGGTTCACATTCCAAGTTATTCCTATGTCTTTGGAAACCTTAGAGGATTCCAGATACCTTCACAATTTAACCCCTTTTGGGTGGTCCGCTGAAAGGACAAATCTTACTTTTGGGTGTTTTGTTTATAGCTTTATATGTTTTAAATTAAAAGAAGGTGAGATCAAACGAGATGAAATGCTGCATCATATTATTTTCTCAAATTCCATTATGCCATTGGAACATCTTTTCAAACCTAAGAACTTGATGGCATTTTAGCTTGTATTCATTAAAATTACTTAAGACCATTATCATTATATAATTGGATGTTAGTGGAAAAGCAGTTAAATCAGTCGAAATCTTGAACTTAATGTAAGACAATTCCCCTGTTTTGCTTTCCACAGTCAGTAACCGAAATCCAGGACGTGTCGTTAAGGCCTATTACATGTACTAATACTGTCATGCCGGTTCCCCTAATGAGGATAGAGTTCCCAAACTGGCGCTACACGATAGGTGGTGAGCACCGAGTGAATAGAGGTAATCTCGAATATCATACAGTACGTGTATTTGTAGATTTCCATGTGAACAGCGTCAATTATTTTGTTTGGGGAAATAACATCGTAATAATTATTTGGTGGCCAAAAATTTCAAAATACAAAATGATACCTTGTTTTCCTTCAAATCATGGATAGTACAATAAGAGTGAAAATACAAGTTCTGGTTTGATCGACTTTATAGATTCTTGATGTGGTTTAGTAAACCAAAATCTCCGTCTGATCCATTCTTTGGTTTATAAAACGAAATGAAATGTACTTGAAGTTTTGCATTCCCCGAACCTGAACCCCTTCTGAACCTTTCCTGAAACCCTTCTGAACCCCTCTTGACACCTTCACAATCCCTCCTGAACCACTCCTGAACACTTCCTGAACCTCTCCTGACCCATCTCTGACCACTTCTCAACGACCTCAGACTCCAATGTATCGGACTATCGATGTTATCGACTGGACGAAAACGGAGAAACAGGAAACCAGCATATTTTCAATATGGCCGCCTCCAGTGGGTGATGGGGGCATTCCCGACCTACTTTCATTCTATTTTTAGTATATTATTATGACATCACCTCATCAATCTCCGGACACAGACTTATTTATGCTAATTACTACACTCTCAAGGCATTTTCTATGAGGACAGCTTCAATCTCCAAGCAGATTCTTTACTCCAGAAATAGCACAGTGTCCCCCTCCAAATTTTTAACACTGATTCCTATGGGAGTTGGGCCAAGTTAAGACTCCGATATATCGGACTATCAACGTTATCCCCCTAGCGAGAGACTGAGGAACTAGCAGATTTTCAATATGGCCGCCCCCAGTGGAGGAAAGGGGTATTCCCGACCTACTTTCGTTCTATTTTTAGAATATCATTATGACATCATCTCGTCAATCTCCGAACACAGACTTATTTATGCTAATTAGTACACTCTCAAGCCATTTCCTATGGGACGACTTTCAATCTCCAAACAGATTCTTCCTATCAGAAATAGCACGATGTGTCTCCCCCCATTTTTAACATTGATCTCTATGGGAGTTGGTCCAACCTATTACTCTGACTTATCGGACTATCGACGTCATCCACTCATCGAATACGGAGAATAAGGGCCGTATCATGCACCCTGGGTGCAATAAAACCTAAAATGGCACGTTACCTTATAAATTAAACCGTCCATGGAACATTTAGGATTTTGAAAGATATCAAAACGTGCCAAAAAAGAGCACTTTTAAAAACAAAGGTGTCTCTTTAGATTTAATGAGGAAATCGCCATTGTCGTAATCCAACTTTTTCCAGCATAATCACTCAATAAAGTCTGGAAAAAAGAACTTGTATATGGACTTCAATATTTTTTCACATAGAAAAAATAATCTTAAAATCCCGCGTGGCCTTTTTCTCGCCCACCAGGTAGACACTTTTGTATCTATTGCTCTCCTGACACCGTTACTCATTGCGACTTTTAGGGGCTTTATATCGTATTATACTTCATTGAAGTGACTAGTATATACATTAAAAGAATACTAAAAAGCTGTGACCCACACCCCGTGTGAGATGGATTCCCTTGGCTCTGTGGGTTATCACTCTATCTGTGACCCTTATAGAGGGGGTCCGCCGGCCCACATAGCACTGACCAATCCGTCACCCACAACTCCCACCAACCCCCTCCGGTCTGGTGGCACCAGTCTACTACTTGCCCGACGGTCGGGAAACTAACCCTATAATCCAGGGGAGACCAAGTGTAAGTGTTTTAGTTCTGAAGTTCTGTTACATGAAAATTTGAAAGGACTCTGGGCACCGTTAGTATGTGCTACCCCACTTTAAAGTAAGTATATAAATATTTGTTTGTGAAAATGATATTTAAAGTTGCTTCTATGCCACACATACCACCCTGCTATCCCTATCCCTAAATATTCTAAACCAGGGAAGAAAGATTGTGATTTATTATATCCAAAGCACTTCTCCTATTAAAGAAAAACAAAAACACTGTTAATATATCTTACTTATCCTAGAATTATAATTTCTTCTTTGGCGCCCCATCGACCCTCCTTCTACAGCTCCTACCCGACCCTCCCACCCCTTCGTCCGGTCCACTCTATCACCACGGGCCGGGTATGGGGCCACTAGGCCAGACCAACAAAAACCTCGGTTCCTGGTAAAGTAACCAAATACTCCTTAATGCGCCTTAATAAATAATCTTACACTGCCTCAAGTCGGATCCCCACAGTCTGGATACTTATTCTAACCTGTTAAATAATGAGATTTCTCGAAATTAAGTTTCATATGTGCTTGTATTAATCTCAGCTCCATTAGTGTTCTTGAGTTGAGGACCCTTACCCCCTACTAACCTGGCTCACCTATGATGTTTCAAAGCCCTCCGTCCTATTGACCTACACGGGATCGGGTCTTGACCTACATGTTTTGTGGCCCAACAGAGAGTCTCTTTCGAAGACGAGGAGCTAGAGTTAAATCTACCTCTGCGCAGATGCTTAAGAAAATCATTTTACGATTTCAATACTCAATAACAAGTTTTCCATTTAATAACGCTTCTCTTAACAAGGAACTGATTATGAGTTGACTTGTGTATTAACTTGGAAAATGTTGATCGAGTGTATCCAATGGCTAAAATGCAGAATGATCTCTTTTTTCACATTCACTCATCGGAAAATTCCTTTATTTCTTATCTATTCTAACCCCACTTAGTTTCTCACTCTCAGATTCTCTTTCCTGTAGAAGTCACAGAGTGAGGAAGTGAATGTTTCTTTATCACCTGCCATTTTACGTAGAGGTGTCAGTGTCCGAAATTAAGGGTGCACCCTGCACCCGAGATGCATGTTTTTGCAGTCGGGTGCATGTTTTTTTTTAAAGCATGCACCCGGCAGATGCACATAAATTTGATAGGCTAAATAGCCTTATAACAATGAGGGTGCATGAAAAAGCTCCTGGGTGCATACTTTTGAAAGCTATGCACCAGGCGTGTGCATAAATTTAAACCTTAATTTTGGACACTGAGGTATCTACGTATATTTTGTTGATCCATTTGCATTCGCCTCAGCTCCACGATCAAAAAATGAGAACACAATTCCACTCGCCCACTGTCGTAATTTACTCGCCCCGGTTGACCTCACACAGGTTGTTTTGGGCCACAACTAATGTCTCGGGTCACACGAGTCTCAGTGTAAGTGGTAAAATTACCATTTGGACAATCTGTATCGGTGTTACAGTTAACCCCTTCTATTCTTGGATATATTATATATAGGTAGCGGCAGAAGAATAAGTGACTATTCATTGGTGCTACGGGTTTAATTATCTCCGACCTGCATGGAAGTTTTAAGTGGAAGTCTGGGGTAAACAGGGCGATACACAATGACATTGGATCCAACCAAGTAAGTTGTATATATCTTGCCTTAAAAGGTAATCTTTTCAGCTTTAACAATATCTTTCTCAGTGATATATATGAATGCGTACCTTTCGTAGTGTTCTTATGCGTCGAAGCCATTTGGGGAGTACAAATTACGTCATTGTTCCTAGAGACTTTTAGTAGTCATTTTCATAAATAGATAAATAAAAATATATTGCACACATTCTAGTAATCTAGAGCTGGCATTAGATTACTCCGGATATCTTAAAGACCAATAAGTATCAAGACCGGGCATTAAGTCAAGATGTTTCATCCAGCAGAAACAAACCTTTTTTGCTGTACATGACCCTCTAAGGGTTAATCACTCAGCACCTCCAGGCGCCATCCTACCATACTGGTCGCCTATAAGGTAACAGCCTGGGGTCTGTGGTAATAACAGGCCGGGTGTGTATGAGGGCGAGCTGCTCCATTCACTGGCCCGAGCAGCTCTGAGCAGCTCGCAAAGGCCTCACAATGAATGAGGTCGGGGTCGGGTCAGGCGGGGCAGGGCTATCGCTGGGTGGCCGGGCGATAAGGCAGTGTAACCAGACTGACGAGGACCAGATACCTCCGCCTGGAGAGTGACGGCAGGGGAGATCGCTCTCCACTGATCGCCGGGGCGCAGCGCATATACTGCTTTTGGTGTATAAGGCGATTTTATAGGCGTTTTCACACAATCGTTGGGCACACTATTGCGATTATTTGGCTCATTTATGATCTCTTGATGGATTAGTACTTGTTACCCTGCTACTTCTAAAATTATGTCCTTTGAAGTTTCGCATGTAGCAGTCTACACACTGAACTTACTTCAAGTAAGGTGTCTACAGGGGAGTCCCCTGTAGACTCCTTGCTTCAAGGCATACCAAGAATCAGCGAAATAGGATGCTAACAGCCTGTCCATCTGGTTGCTGTTTTGTTAAACTGCTTATTAAAAAAGACCTGTGGGAACCAGCAAATTGGGTCATGACCCCTTTATTTAGTTCCACTTTCATTCTCTATATAGCTTCAACCCAAAGGTTGTAGGGGGTTGTAGGTTCGAATCTTGAGTCATTGCCAGTGTTTTTCAGCCTGGCGAAGCCACTTGTATAAGTGAAAATGCCTTATCCAAAGAAGTAATATATGACATCATTTCATTACCCAGTCATACCTTTTTAAAGAATAAAGCCCGGAACCCACGGTATGTTGCATTACATGAGAATGGTCTGAATCATTATCACCATGTATTTTAATTAAAACATCGAGCAAAAACATAAATCTTTCACCCCTCGAGTAAAACAAGAAGTCTGGGTCAGTTATGTCCAATGTAAAAGCACTCCAATCGTTTCCTATAACACCATATGGCTGCAGTCAGGAGTGGGCCGGGGCCCCTCCTTAGTTTCCCCATCTCTGACCGTTTTACGGTCGTCTCTTATTGCAGCCGTAGGGTGGGGGTGGAGCCCTGGTGGTGGTGGGTGGAGCCCTGATAACCCTCGTTACTGGGTGCGTGCACTGCTTACTACGAACCTTTACGGCCCAATAGTCGGACCAGCACGGCTCTCAAATGATTCCTGACCTATCCATCTGTTTCTAGGCTGAGTGTGAGTGTTAGGCATATTGTACACTTTTTTTTTTCATGAGTCTGCGCTGTGGACCTTCAAATCTATAGAACCTTTGATTACAATACGTTTAGCCTGGGCTCATAGGAATCCATATCATAATAAAGTTTGGGTCTAGAACGCTAAAACAGCGACACGCTAATGGAAAAAGATCTATAGGCTGCGATTCATATTGGTGTGGGGCAGCATTCCTATGTTAGCAAAAACCATTGTTTTTATAAGGACGATATGTCCGAATCAGGAAACAGTCATCTGTGCAAGATTATTGATACATTATTGCAGCTTTTATCTATACATTGCAATTGTGATATCGCCACTGACCCTGCATAAGAAAACCTGCCATGTGCCATGATGATATAATGTTCTACCTGATTTAAAGAAATATTTTGTGTTGTCATTGATTGTTGCTCTCAATGATAATACATATGTTCTGCACCGATTTAAAAATTGTGTAGCTTTTTTGATAATACATAATCCAGACATACATTCCTAGAATAGTTCTTAACTGTTGTCATTGATTATTTCCCCTGATGGGCATCTATGTGACCATAATCCCTGCATGTCTATATACCCCAGTAGATAGGGTAAACAATCCGCAGGCCTCCAGGTAGATTTACCTGCAGAAGCTGGGGGGATAAGCGTCTCCCTGGCGTCTCTGTGACAAAAACCTCCAGGTGTTCTGCGGCGCGCACGGCATCTCGGGATATCACTTAGGGAACTGAGCAGCTCGACCCAGCTCAGGTGCGGGTCACGTGACCCACCTGAGCTGCTCGGGGAAGTTGTTGTTGGAAGTGGGACACGCTCGGAGCAGCTGCTCCCAGGCTTAGCATTGAGGGTATGGGGTGATAAGGCCCTGCTGCTATGTTTGGGACTTGATATTCAGTGATTGTTTTGATTTGAATGACGATGCTTGCAAATAGTGTTCTATTCAATCTGGTAAGTCCATGTATAAAAATGTGATCAGCTTCCGGTAATGTAACTTTAAACAGTAACCATTTCATTCTAATTTCTCATATGAGAAAATTGCCCTCGACTTTTAAAGCTGAAGCTTGAATTACTGGACATTTACTCATCTTTGTCTTTTTCTATTCCTTCCATGGCGGAAGAAGCATAATGGATGGGTTAGGGAATATGGGGGGGGGGGGAATATGGTTGTCAAAACAAGGCCTAATAGTTCCAAATGAGTATTCTGAGAAACATGAAATTTATCGCCTTAATGATACAAAATTGATATTTCAGGGGGGGGGGGGGGGGGCGGGGGAATCCTCTAAATAGGCAAGGTATAAATGTCTAGCTCTACTTTGACTGGGTAATTGGGCAAGGTTAACGCTAATGTGTGCTAGTAGGGGTTTGGGGAAGGATCGGATAGGGTAGGCCGCGGAGGGTCGGAGGAGGAGGGGTATCATTGATTGAGACAGCCAATTAAACACCAAATGAGCGATCGGTGGCGGACCCCTCCCCCCTCCCCGGTACCTCCCGGGGGAGGTACACTGACCAGCCGTGAGAACTCCAGGGTCTGCCGCCTCGTTATCGACCCTACCTCTAACGCTGGATCTCAGCCTGTCTGTTAGTGAGTCAATATAGTCAGGGCCACAGCGCCGCGTACCAGCGTCATAAAACACGATGTTTATTACTGATAAACACATATATGTGATGGTTGGGGTATTGTGACTGCGCATGTGGAACATATGTGCGACATATGGTTAATGTAACGGTTTAAATACAATATTTACATTGTTGATTAATAATGTATGAGTTTACTTATTGAAAACACGTGTTCGTGATACGACTTGTAACATGTAGTAGCTTGCACGGTGCCACCAGAAGAATATACCTCAAAAATCTGAAGTACTAAAAGACTCACATGAGAAAAATATACTGGGACTTTCATTCAAAGTTTTGGATTTTTCAAAGGGGAAAAATAGACCTTTCATAGACTTGGAATGGCCTTTGTAATACAATGCTAATGTGGCTTTTTTTAATCAGAGAGTATTATGCTGCATCAAACTGGACTAGGAATATGATTGCACCATGTAAATGACGAATTAAACTTGAGTAGAATGAAAGAACGATTTTGTGGGTAAATTGCTTGAAATGAGAGATTTTTAGGATAGGAGATGGTAATAATCTGACTGAGGTCTTGACAAGAAACATCTTCGGCTACACATACCATAATGTGGATGACCAATTAACCGTGTTCATATTATGAATTCAGTAATTGAAGGAACATAACATGTTTATGCCATCACCGGATGCAAAAGCCCTTCAAACTTTATGGATCATCTCAAAAAAGACCTTAGCCCATACGGTCAATCCCTTGCCATATTTGTCCATGGAATCATCCATATATAAGTTGGTGCTTAGAGGGATGTGTATTTTGTTTCATAAAACAAGGATCCTTGTAAAGCATCCGTGTCTAATTCCTAGTCAGTGGCTGAAAATAGCAAACGAAAAGAATATATTTCAACTTCATAGTATATTAATTAGTTGTTACAAAAAAAAAGAAATTTTAACTTTGACTTACCTGTGTAATACCCCTGCCAACACGGCTGAAATATCGAAACAAAGACACGGTTAGACAAGCAGTTTCATGGAAATGTGTTTATATATCCCAAAGGCATTATTCAGAGAATGTTGCAGTTGTAGATCTGTTTCAAAAGGTTGAATGGGGGATTAGATAAATCCCACCCCAATCAGCATAAATCCACCATGACACACCCTGTTCTCCATAATTTTAGTTTTGGCAGAACTCAAAATTAAAAAGTTTCATAATTTAGACGTGATGAATAGTAGATATACGTAGGCTCTAACGCCTAATGCCCTACGTTTGATCCTCGACTGGAACTGTAGATGCCCCCACTGTGTTAATTATTCACTACATTTTCCTCTTTTTAATGAAAATGTATCATCCTCCCCTGGAACTGTATTATTCACCACATTTTCCTCTTTTAAATGAAAATTTATTAGGAATCAATTATTTCCAAATTGAACGAGATGGTAATGTAGATCTCAAGACGTGGTCAAACGTACAGCAGCGATAGAGTTTAAACTTATATTATAAGGCATGCTACAGGGGCGCACTAGAGGTGTGAGAAAAGTTTCATGTCACGGAACTAGAGACTGAGATACCACTGAGTCCTCTGTTTATCATGACTGCTAGGGTGTAAGACTGCAACCACGCACGTACTACGAAGTACAGGTAGACTACTGAGGTAGTCAACACGCTGTCTTTCACAGATTTGGATCTTTTCTTTAGACATTTTTTGGGGGTAATTTACAAGATGAGACCTGACAACTACATGACAACTACGAGCACATGTTAACAGCATGTCGCGAAGTGTGCTCTGACAGCTCCAGTGACGGCAGTAGCAGCAGGAGAACTTCGCACCAGCAACAGGAGCAAGCAGCAGCAGCCTCCTCCTGCTGCTCTGACCGACCCAAGTGCTGCTGCTGCCGCCAAGCCGTGGTCGGGCCTCCCCATCACTTGTAAACAACTCACCTAACGCAGCTACCAGGGTCATGTACGCTTTACTCCAGGAAGTAACTGGCCCAGTAACATCCTCACATGCGTGTCCATTCTCCTTGTCTCTCCTCTTCACGCTTTTAGACTTTCCTGACACTTGCAAACTTTGTTTCGTGCGCCCGTTTTCCGGAGCCGACGTGTTTTGGTGTCTTCTCTTTGCCGCCATCTTTACAACTGGTTTGTAGCAGTCAGCCACTTCCGCTTCTGAACATCCGGTCTGACGAACGCACGCCGCGGAGTGACTTCAAACTCTTATTTTGGGTTATTGATCACACCTTGGTGCAGTTTAATCCTATTCACTAAGAGCAGGGACTGGGAATAATCTCCCCTGCCCGTTCGGCGGCATTTTATACGCCCAGCCTCCGCATCGGATGCTTTTACACCTTCCTAGCGGAGGTTTAGTAGTTTGTGAATGGACGTTCGGTCGGAGAGTCAGCTTGGAGAGTGACGAGGTTATTGACCGAGTTTTTCCATATAAGGAAATCCTCGGGCGTCGTCAAGGGCAACGGCTGTAGTTTACACTACTTCGGGAAGACTCGGAAAGTGGCATGGCAGGTGCCCGCTGACAGTAACAACAGAAAACACTGGCCGGTGTGTGTCGTTCTAGGGGTGTTTTAACTTATTTAAACCCTCAAATTCAGGTATTTATTGAATTATTTACAAGTGCATACTGTCTGAGACAATTTTAGAGTAGAGACATGGCGGCTGTGGCCAAAGAAGTGGTCTTATCCGACTCTTTGAAGCGGACTCGACCTACATTTTCTACACTGCTCACCTCCGATGTGAATGCATGTGGAAATGACATCCAGCAAATCACGGAAAAACGACGGATCCGTCAAATGAAATTCCCCTCCGTGGTCGGCCGGGGAGATGTGGATTCCTTCAAACAGGTCAGCAGCCCCACGGACGTCGCCTACAAACGTTACAATGACGTCGGAGACTACAGGCCAAATGCCCCCTTCAGGGCCTGTGACAACATCATCGATCCTGTGTCTGGCTTCGTCTCGGTCGTCGGCGACCAGGACAGGAGGACCGGGCACACTCAGATCCGCTCCATGGTTCAGCTTGACCACACACCCCAGAGCGACACACCCCAGGCCAAGAACTCTGTCCGAATGGGCCTGCCCATCGCCCCTCCCGAGGTGGTGAGGACCTCCGAACACAGCCCCGGGGCGCCCTACCCCTGGAACGGCAGGAAGGTCATCGACGGGGTGCTCCGCGCCAAGCTTGGGGGTGAGGAAATGATAGTTTATAAATGATAAATCATTTTACCTTCCGCCCTTCTCCAGCCCTGGTTATCAGTTTTTTTGAGACCCTCTTCCCCCTGACTTGCCACTCGGAATAGGGGTTACAGCAATATAGTATTAAATGAATCCTAAAGATGTTTGATTAGAAGAGAGAGGTATTAATTCTCATTATAAAAAATATATAAAATGACGTCAGAGTCTAGTTGTCCATATAGTGTATTGGAGTTTGTATGTTTAGATGTAGACTCTACCCCAAAATATGCAACAACAATGGGCATTCTATTCTGGTTGAGTGCCCAGGGATCTCAATTTGTATCTTAATTTACATCACACTGTGAGAAGAGGTATGATACATAACGATATAGATTGAGTGATGACATAAGATAATATGTTACACTATACCAGCTGCACTGAAGATTAACGGTAAGAAAGACTGGTAATACAATCATTTGTTTAAATCAAAGCATTAATTATATTTGCTTTATGATAAGATTGTTGTTTTTTATTGTTGTCATTTTGCATTAGCAGCATGATTTATGAAGGGAATGCTACGAGTCAGTGCCACAACTATAATGAACTTTTTAAATGTTGCGTCCACCATTTACATGTTCTCCGCCTTGCCTACCTGCCACTCAGCTTTTGCATCCAGCCTATGTTGTCACTAGACGCATCATTACCTATTTTTCATTTGTCAAAGCTATCGGATTTATCAGATATCCAGGGATATACCAGCCACTCATGAAGCCAGATTAGGCTCAGAAATCCTATAGGCAGGAAGATGACCCCATATGTATGGACAACAATATACATCTCAATGAGATGACATAACTGTTCTCTTTGATTTTGTGCATTTTGACAATCGCATGTGTTCTCCATGTTCTCTATATAAACGTGAACAATTTTAAAGGTTCATTGAAAGAATTGATATATTCTGGACGGAATTATAATCTTTATATATGGCCAGTGAACATGGTTCTGAAAATCAAGGAAAGTACGTATACTTATTGATAAGTAACTTTCATCAAGAAAAACTGCGTTTTGTCTGTTTTAATTGAATTCGTTCACATACTTACTATTCTCTTGTGTTTAATTCAAACTTGGTCATTCAAAGAGCAGTTTCTGTTTGTTCAAGATAAAACAGTTCTGACCAGGATGATTCATCTGCCCACTACACATACCTTTGCAACTAATAACTTTTAGATACAATAGATTCTTTTATTCATAAGACTCATAAAATAACGCATAGCTTTATTGAAAAGGACCATCTGTTTGCTACACAAGGTGCCTATCAAACCTGAACCAACAAACGACTCTATACGATCACAGTTTACTCTTAATGGCGGCCATATATTACTCCTGTAGGGGCCGTGTTGTTGAATGTGCTTACGAACGTTTCAACAAAGCGCCATGTTTGGTTTGATCCCATGGAGTGGAAGATTAGGGATTTGCTCTAGGTCCACTTAAGCACTTGCCATAGGAAACTTACACCATCTATTCACTCGGAAGGTTAAGCTGCTTATATTTTGCTGTCGCCGAGAAAACATTTTCCTATATAGTATCATGTTTATTGTAACAGAATATGTATAACAATTGAAACGTTGAAATCATTTCACTTTTGTTGCATGTTAGTAATTTAGTTCTTCTTACCATAATTATATTGTTTTCTTAATGTATTAGGAAACAATTTCCTCTAAGTACACGTTTTTACGCTAAGTAATTTTCCGACGTTAAACCCACATAATTGTATACATGTATTCTAAATCCTTAACTGTTTCACAAGGCTGACAAGTGTTTCTCCTTCAACTTTCTCTAAAATTCTTGTTTAATTAAGAACCTCGCCAAATTTTCATTACATCACTTTTTATGACAGTTGGTTATGTTTGTATTACTATTAGTCTTTTCTTGCACACTGAGAAAGATCCAATCTTCATGTGTCACATCTCAAGACTGTAAAAGGGCAGCTATAAATACACGAACTTATAAAGACATGCTGCGAGCCAATGAATGTTACGTAGTGTAGTTATTCACAGCAAGTTATTTTATCCACTACATGTGCAAGCCAATAACAAAAGCAATGTGCCAAGTTAAACATTTTTAAACCGCAAGACCCGCAGTGAAGCTATATCCAATATTGCGGGCCAAAAGTATAAATATTGGCTTAACGGGGAATGAAAGTGAACAATGGATAACAGGGTCATACAACACTGGTTAATGCAATAAGGGTGTAGATTTAATCATATTGAGGATACTCGAGAGATTTGCATGAGTTGTAAAGAAAAAACATCAGCCATTTTAAAACTTTTGAATAGAGCTGACAGCGTGTCAAATAACGAAGAAATACCACTGTTAACTAAGACGATCTGGCGGCCCAGCGCCTATGTTGAGGGTGCTGCAGCCTAATGTGTAATAGAGGAACTTAATAGTAGTTTAAGAATAAGATTTATCCCTATCTGTTTTTGTGATAAAGAACCCTGCCTCCAAAATGTATACAACTGGATTACCGTTGTAGTTAATAACATATACATTTTCATATCATGTGAAACATATTTAAATCGAAAGGTAGCACCGTCTGGGTGTATGAAATGTGTATGAACCTTGTCTATGCAAAATTATTCTGTTCTCAACAAAATAGTTGTCTCATAAAAGCCTAGCTCATATCATAGGCCGGTTTCAACCATTTTGATAAAACGCCAGTCTGACCTAAAATACTTTTTCATTTTCACAATTTTCAGGTTGGACGAGCGACGTGGACCCACGCACGACTTCAGCTCCGATTTTAAGAGGAGTGGTAAGTATTTTCTGCAGCTTGCATTTTATTTTTATGTAAAAATCTGCTAAAATGAATTCTTATAACTATATGACCTTCAAATGAGATGTTACTAGAACTTAGTAGGATTGAAAATTGCGTAGTGAAACATAACATGTAGATGAATTATTCGGTTTCCTAATGAAAATGGTAGGAAGCCATCTCATCTATTAGTTCCAACCAGTTGAACCTTTATTTTTAGGATGACCCTCAGGTGAAAACGGTGAAGATCAAAATCAAGCTCACACCAAAGGTTAATGGGCAGAGAAAATGCTTAAATAATGCTTAGTGATGTTTTGGATGGCTGCTCTGTAATAAAGGCTTTTTAAATACTGTATGTGATGCAGAGCAACAATTGAAAAAGCTTGTAGGGGTATAGATCTATATAATGCTATATAACTAAATTCGCTACACATTGTTCTGGACTTTTTATATACACGTATATACAAATGTAGATCTAGGTCTAGCCGAGTGGTCTAACTAGTGTATTTTGTGAAAAATGCCATACCCTATTGATAGTATATAGATCCATAGTCATTTTGAGGTAAATGCAGTGGGGAATTTAGGAATTTAAAAAGCCGTTGAGGGTGCTCCTTAACGGTATTTGGTCGCATATAATTATGAACAAAAAGTCTTTCTTTTAAAAGAAAAATCCACCACTGATTAGCAACAGTCATTTAAGATATTTCTAAACGAAACGGCTTGTAGGCTTTTAACTGGACAACTAAATAATTAACTTTTAGTATCAAAACCAGTTTCGGATTTAGTGGGTGCAGTTTTTTTTTCATGTGGCACGTTTGACCATTTTCGTGGCCTGGAACTTTTGTTTAACAAACAGTCGTGTTTTCTTTGGCTAATTTTGATGTTGGTTTTGTTGCTGTAGCCGCCACGGACACCGCAGGATGATAACCGCGAATTGCGTGACAAACTGTCGCTACGTTACCGCTACACGTCATCCACACAGAGGTAGGTGCTACCACCTCATGGCAAACGGGAAACTAACACCCCATGAGCTATTCTAGAGTGTTTCTAACTATTTCTGGCCACAAATTTCAGTTTTATATTTCTATTTTTACAATGTGATGTATATGGTCCACATTACTCTCTGTCGATTCAGCCTAGTCCATAGTTTGCATTCTAAATTATATTGCATTTGAATTAAACAATTAAGTTTACGTCCTTTTGTTCATTCCTGGCCGCTCTTATTCTATTTAACATTCTCTTATTTTAGTATGAGCACTTTACTTATGACCGTTTGAACTTTCGTCCTACTCATACAAGCCACTTCGGCTGTAAATACAACTGACAGAACCATATCTCTGGCCCTTTTTCAAATTTCCATCCAGTAGTTCTTTAATGACCCCAGTTGCATTGGAGCAGATCCCCATTTCCTCTTTGATTTCCTCCAGGATGTACGAGGAGTTGCCGTGGGACAACGTGCTGGCCCCCAAGAAGTGGCCTCCCACGTCCACCCTGGAGGACCGGCCCGACATGATCTCCCAGCGATGGACCCTCAAACGGTACGAGCCCCGCGCCGAAGAGTGGCAGGTACGTTTTAACTCTTTGGTTATCTTTTCCTAAATCACTTAAAAAAATTCTCCCTTTAATTTTGAAACTTGTCTAATAACTATAGAGCTATGGGGCCACTTGTTGTGTAGGGATGCAAGTTTTCAGAGTTTTGTCTTATTTTAGTGGGTTTTTTCTCATTTAAACGCGTTTTATAATAAGTTTCAAAAATATGTTTTTACAACGCGTTTGATAGCATCTTAGCATTATTTCACTTTTTAAAAATTAGCTTGGGATTGTTCATTGACTGTGGCTTACATCCGTGGTTATACATGTAATTGCAACATCTTGTACGTATGTAGGATGTTGATTTGTATAAATAGGATGAGTATATCGAATTAAATACACATGTATGTATATATGTAGCACCATTGTATTTACTTTCTATTTAAGAAAAAAACTGAAGGCACGACTCATGTTATGTTATGTGCATATAGCATCATCTTAATACTTTTCATTTTTTTCATTTAATCATTAATTTGGCGTTGTATTGACAAATCGAATGCGCCATTTGCTTATATTACCCTCAGTCACATATCTTGTAAGCTCGTATGTAAGAGGGAGAAACTGGACAATCCAAGTGAAAAACAAATAGAAGAAATATAGAATGGGGCCGATTTCTTTTGTGTCAGTATTTTTGCTTGGTTTCACACTTAGTCAAAAGATTTGGTTTCTGTTTAAGGCTACTGGACGCGCATGGGACTGGTTCCAGCGCCGTAAGGGGTATTATAAGGATGGACCCATTCCAGGAATCGTCTAGTAAGTATTTGTATCTCACATTTTTTTAGTTTCCATTTTTTTAGTTTCCATCAATCTTACCTTTTCAATGATCTATATACGAATCGCTGCTGTTTTATCTTTACTTGTGTAAAATTGATTGGGTATATAATGGTTCTGAAATCTACCCTACTTTGATAATAACAGTTTTCATAATTATTGCATATATAATAGGGGGGCATGGGTTTGCTGAAGGGGTTAGCATGAACGTCTGGTTTTGGAAACATCTCTGCGGTTCCTCTGTGCCAACGACAGGGGTTATTAAAAGCCTAGTGCCACCGCCTTTTGTGTGTAGGGCCTTGTCTATGGAACCTTGCCACATTAAAGAACACCTGCCTCAGTAAATGTGTAGGGGCATAGTCTCCTGGTAGATTCAGTCATTTCATAGATTCAGTCATCAAAGAAGGAATTGTCCGACCTTGTTCTCGCTGCGTTATTACCATCGGTATTGCTATAGCGTTTAAACCCCAATAATCAACGAATCACATATTATAATCAATGTGTTGACTTAAATGTATGTTATTCCTCCTCAGCTGTTCACCCTGCCCGCGCACTCAGCATATCCCAGGATACAGGTAATTATTCCAATTAAATTCGATATTATATTTGATAAAAGAATATATACTTTGAAATTGAATACATGTTTCCGAGTAGCAATATAGGAATTGAATGTTTCATGATACTTTCACAAAAAAGTTTCCTGCAAAAGACATGTTTATAAACAGCAATTGATAAATATGAAAAAATATTGAATTAGAGGGACATATATAACCGCTGAAAAATCAGTGATCAGTTTTAGAATGAATAAATGTTGGATAAAAACTATGAAAAATAGTATCATGGTTGCTTAATGCTTGATTCTTCTTCAAGTTTATATCAGTCCCATAGATATGTTGTTGTAAAACAGAGTCTGGTCTGTTTATTTTAGTGGCTGTGTAGGAGCAACTAACCTGGAGGAGATCGACAACCGTAAGGAGCCATTTAACCCGCTGACAATTAAGAGGTCGCAGATACCCCGCTACACCGACACTGCACAGTGAGTGTTATAACCTTAAGTAATTGTGTGTTTACATAGTAGTCTTTACTGTTTCAGCTGTTGTGGTACATTCTTATGCATTTTTGTCCTTTAATAGTTCCAATACATAATAATTTAGCTGCATTCAGTATATATAAGTTGATTTAAAAAAAAGACATTCGCAGTTTTGTTTGCTGATAATCTACCATGTTTTAAATGGGAATTCGTATATATAATATTTTCAACATGTTCCACCGGAACTTGTTTAATTTGCATCTCTTATTCTATCCATTAATGATGTTCTGAGGTAATGATAGATAATTTCTATTACAGTAATAAGCCAATTAGCAAATCATAATTCAATTCATATCAGTACTCATGCAATCAATATATTTGCCTTTCAGTCGGCCCACCATCCCCGGCTTCGCGGGCTGCACCCCTCAGGGAGACGCGGGCTTCCCCCTGGGCCCCGTGCCACCCCCGGAGCACCTCACCTCCAGCGGCCTCTACAGGTGAGCAGCTCGGGCAGTTTTTGTTGCATCTATGCAGGGTACCAACCACACAAGGACAACGGAAACAGGGAAAATGGCAAAAAAAAATCCCTGGCAGGGAAAACACTGAGAATTTGCAAATTTTGCCAAAACACAGGGAA
This sequence comes from Lepidonotus clava, assembly GCA_936440205.1. NCBI lineage: Eukaryota > Metazoa > Annelida > Polychaeta > Phyllodocida > Polynoidae > Lepidonotus > Lepidonotus clava. The sequence continues at coordinate 21,720,816 of OW387147.1, forward strand.
TTTCATTTGGCAAGGTTCTGAAATTCCTTATTCTCAAGATAGTAGGGATTCAACTTTTTGTCCAAATAATTTATTTTCTGCACGCATAGGCTTTTAAATTTGAGCAACTTGCTGGATATGACACAGGAAAAAATTGCCATGGGACAGCGAAATCTCAGGGAAAACACAGGGAGTTTGAAAATGGAATTTCGGTTAGTACCCTGTCTATGGTCAAAATGTATTTGAATGGGAAGGGATGGATCATTGATTTCAGGATTAGTACTATACATTGTGCACCTGCATGCTTTTGTGTATGTATGCGCATGGGCACAGCATTTCGTACTTTTGGTCTGTTATACAAAGAGTACTGTTAGGGCCTGGCATGGGTCAACAACAGCGCGCTTGGGGAACGGGACGGTATCATATATGTCATATATGACCAACACTATATAAATACATGACACAGAGGGTCATGATATTACATATACAATAATCATGTATACCCTGACGCTTATTCTATTTCTATGTGCATATCACTTTGGAATTATGCCATTAGGAATCCCTCTACTAAACTCACATATAAGTATTGTCTTTAAAGGGAGCCAAAACCAATATAATTGACAACATTTTCAAAACTCAGATAAGTATAGAAATATGTTAGACTAGTCTAGTTAAGGTCAGTGGTAAAGTATTAGCTGTGAAAACTAGCTCAAACTGAAGTAGAATGCCACAAGAGATGGTAATATTTGCATTTGTTTGTAAACAAACCCTATTTTCGCGGATCCAAGGATTCAAGGAATGGATTTCCATGATTATTTGAGTTTGGAAAATTTCATTGAATTTATTGGTTATGGCTCCCTTTAAGCGTGGCATATCCTAAAAGGAGCTGCTACTTATTTCAGTTAACAAGATAGATAACCAAACATTGCTTGACTTGTGGACTGATCCCACGATCTTATCTTGCCTTTTCTTTTGTAGAAAAATGCCGGTGCCTCCCAACTCTTCGGGCCACAAGAGAGAGTCCTACATGTCCAAGATGGTGACTACTGTGCCCCCCTGCAACCCCTTCAACAAGGTACCCCACCCAGAGGTCACGTGCTGAGGTCATGTGACCCAGAGGCCAATGGGGATTGGCCAATCAATTACATGTATTCAAATTTGGGTATTATTGTTAATGTCTTTCTCCAGTATTATATATATTCACAGGTGTGCGATTGCATTATGTGCCTGTTTTCTTTAAGCCAAGATCATGCAGTATTTCATGATGTTTATGTCTACAAATGGTATTTTCTTGTTAGAAAAGGGCTTACTGCTCAATTGTTCCTTTTAAAGTATTATGGACTCTTCATTATTCTAGAGTCAAATTTCAGATATACAGTTCACTGAAAGTATTTAATGTACATATTGGTATTCTAAGTCCCAAGGGATGTATCATATTTACATTAGTTTCATGTGCAAATGCATTATGTATATCACAATTGTAAATATCGGTGCAACCTGATTGAAATAATTGGTCACTATAATCATTGAAATGAAAGTATTCTCCCATACCCACGATAGTATTTGATAAATAATATGATATTACATAATGGTATTAAAATCACCTGAAGTGGGTTTACAATAAATCAGCGACTTCCCTGATATCTCAGTATTCAATTCTGTATTGTTTGCTCAGTATTTGTTAGATGAAGGCTTAAGCTGACTAGAAAAGCATTCATAACAGTACAATGGAGGTATTATGTTATTTCATATTTACATATTGTTGCTCTTATACTTTTGTCATCTAAATATACAATAATGTTATGAAGATCATTGTCATCTAAATATACAATAATGTTATGAAGATCACATTATGTGAAGAACCCTAACATAGGAAAAGGTACGACAGAGATAATCGAAAGATACCATCATAAGAAATATGTTATGATTAACCACTCAAAAATAGAAGCAACTTGCTAAATGATTTGTTTCTTCTAATGATTACAAATAAGTGTTGCTCAAGTTATGAAAATAGCATTATTCAGCACCAGGTAGTTTTCAATGTGCAATGTATCATACTACACACGGATGTCCGATATAGGTATTCCAATGAAGAATTTCGGCCTTCAACTAGAAGGTTTCTCTCAACATTTGCACAATTATCAATATGTATCACTGGAAAACGTTATCCCATACAATCATATGTTGATTGAAAGACATTGGGTTTTTAACGAGGTTGAATCAAGACACACTTACCCTTATTTATTCACGCATAATTATGATTACAATCAAAGTATTACGATCGAAGAATATCAGAAGGAAAACAAACTTTTTTCAGAATGATGTTTGCGCTACATGAAAATAAGAATCTGACTAAAGGAATGTTTTTATGTCATTTATTCAGCACCAAGAACTGCAATATAATCTGTTGACATATTTACCATCTTCCTGGGACGGAGAATAAACAATTGTTTCTTTGGCATAGGTTTTACCTATGAATTTATTTATTTTACAATATTTGCATGCAAGCTAACTGTGATATGTTATCCCCATATTAGGGGATCTATGGACATGTATTATGCAGAATATTGAAATAAATTTATCCTTCAATACAAAGGTTTATTGGTTATTTAATCCTTCCCATCTGAATACCATGACAGAAGTCAGATTCTGTAAAACGAATATATATCGGAAATAATTTGAATCCCCTGAAAGGTTTTATTATACTCATGTCATCGAGGCAAAGCGGATATAATTTGCAAGTATGCTGAGTTCAAATGGAGGGGGTACAAGTCTTTTTATTTTGCGTCTCCTCAAATTATTTTGTTCTACATGCCTAACCTGTATACCAAGTCAGATATTTAAAACTGCTCGCGACCTAGAAATATGTCCTAAATATTAACTATTATAAACGTTACACCGATGATGTATATGACTATGTAATAGTTGGCTTAAATTGTTTTAAAATGACTAAAGTCGACCTAGCATCACCGTTTCTAGAGAACAAGACCAATGGCCTTTAGGTTATCCCCCAAATTTATGGGAGACTGGGCAGGTAACTGACCTTTGGGGTCAGTGCTTGACCTCTGGGGTCAACGCTGGTCAGTACTTGACCGCAACCCATGGGCGAGTGGGGGTTGTGCATGGAGCAGGAGGGTCAGGAAGGAGCTGGGGGTTTCAAGGATGAAGGGATGGTCAGCCAAGCTCAGCTTGGAGAGTGCAGGTCACTGAGCCGTGACGACGTGGGGGGTCACACGGCTGAGTGACCACCAGGTGCGCCTCTGCAAGGTGCCTACGGACATACACGGAATCATACACAGGTGTAAAACACGCCATTCTATCTGTATCGCTTTCTTTTGTGTCTCATATTGCTATATATTTTTTTTTTACAGTGCCCCATATTTCTCATTTTAGCTCCCCCTGTGTCATTTTACCCTTTGGCCTCTTTTTCTTAGCGGCCCTTTTTATTTTCCCATTTGTCCCTATGCGTTTTTGATTGTTTCTTTTACTCTGTCTTCTCCATCATATTCCCCTTCCTCTCCCTAGTTCCCTGACCAACACCCTCAAAGCTCTAATAATTATCTTCTTATCCTTCTCTATAAGGTCTTATTGAACAGTATGAAAAGCTTTATAAACTGTCAAATAATTATGATTTTGAAACATGTTATCTTTTCCTTCTTTCTAACACAATTCCAATTTTTAGCATTGCATTTCTTCATGAATTGAAAATCCTTATTCCATCCCTTAGTTCCATGTATAGCATCCTCTCTGATACTACTACCCTTGTCTCATTTCCATATTGGCCCAACTATCTGAAGTTTATTCTGTATTTCCCCTATCCCACCTCCTTTTCCCTTTCCAACAATCATCCTCTGCCCCGCCCCCCAACCACCACCCACCCTCTTCACTCACTCTCATGCTTCTATACAGCCCCACACCTGAACCCCCACCCCCCTCATCCCCACTCAACTCCTAGCTACCAGTGTCCTGGGAGCCAAAAGTGAGATGGCCTCAGTGCGTACATACATAGGGCGGCGATAGGGACATCTGCCTCAGTCCTGGCATAGGATCCACTGCATGGGACACCATAGTGAGTGTTGATGTAACCACATACATGGCAGGAACATAGCAGATTGTAGGTACAACTAGGAACTGTCACAGAAGCCTGAGTTTATTACCTACCTGCAAAGGACTATTCTGATACGGACATCTTAGCCTTCAGCCAACAGCTACCTCTGTCAAACAGGTGAGAAAGTACTTATGTTAATGTTCCTTGATGGGTTGTTCAGGTAGTGATGAATGTGTGTACCCCATGTACACCATGGTGTATCAACATTGTTGTCATTTGATGGGTACTTATGTTTATGAAATACATACAATATGTACACTAGTATGGTGTATCAACATTGTTGTCACATGATGGGTTGTTAAGTTTATGTTGTATGTACACAATATACACCATGCATGGTGTGTTAACATTGTTGTCATTTCATGGCTTGTTAGGTTCATGAAGTATGTGCACCATCAACATTATTTATGTACCCTGAAGGGTTGTTAAGAAAATGAAGTATATATGTACCCCATGTACACCAATGTCTATAAACATAGTTGCAATTGCACTTTCAATCGAATAGGTAAGGAGGTAGGTCACAGAAAAAAAAGAAGTTTCCTCTATGCTTACTGACGTTATGTATCTGAACTAGGCTTTTTGTCAGCAATTACTGTTTTTGATGAAATGGTTCAGTTTTCCGGACTGCTGTCTGTTGATATCAAAGGTCTATTACGTTGTTATCTCTATAGTCTAGTGGTTACATATTTAGCCCTTTCCTAGGAATGTCTGTGTATGATAACTCGATATGTTAGGAGGATCTTCAGCAGCTGTGTCTTGGAGATAATTTGGCTCCTTGACCGCCCCTCCCCCAGTCTCTCTGGCGTGAGGGTCAAGTTCAGGCTCTTGTTCTTATTTCTAGTACTAAAGATCTGTCCTATTGTGATGTAAATTATCCTCATAAGGTTATTTGCTTCTTGCATTGTGGGACTCACTAAACTTAAACCAAATGATATTTTAAGACATATATTTCAAGTTTATGGCAGAAGAAATACTATATATTAATACCTACAGAGACTTGAATAGAGGAAACGTAGTTTAGTAGTATAGCAAGAACGGTTATCGTTTCTCGAGTTTTTTTCAAATGCTAAGGATGGGAGGCTCATTAGATAAAACACCCTCACATGTATGCCTCGACGTCTTTGACGATACGATTCGATACTTTTGTTAATTGCGTTGTATATGGTTGGTTGTTCAGGAGGGTATACCTCTCCTCTCCTCTCAATATTTTTACAAAGATTTCATCCTAGGCATTAATACTAAAGATGCGCCTATATGACATGTCTGAAAACCCCTTAGCTACTAACTACACATAATAAAGCCCTGATTTAGGACTGTGCTGATCCCAAAGTATCAATCCTTGTCAGCATTCCTAGGAGTTCAGATAACATCTGTTCACGTCTCTCTAGTACAGTGACAAATTTAGGGGGTTAGAGTTTACAGCGATAACGTCCTCATTCATAAAGGTCACCTAACCTGATGTTGTATTTAAAAGAGCAGTTTACGTATAACAAAGCTGAAATAACAATATAGGCCTATGTAGTTTACTTACGAATGATGGTTTCATATTTTACGACGTTGTTTACTTAACCGATTTAGTATATACAGGTTAATAACCAGGTCGACTGGCCTAAACTATTTTATTTAGGTTAGACTACATGCTGCCCATCATATGCGTTGAAATGACAAAGAAAGACATTTCTGATTTAATAATTAACGATTTGCCGAGGTAGTATTTGGGTCAAGTATTTGGGTGAAGTTATCACAGGAAAATGATGTCTTAGCTCCTTAAGGTTTTAAGGGATTATATTGTCCTACAGCGTATAAACGTATCCCTGACAAGATCCAATATAAATCGCCGTTTTTTCAATGAAACGTAGCATTACGTTATAATTATATTGGTCAAAGCCATAATTGTACATTTACTAATGGGAATTATGATGCAATACAAAAAAGAATGCATTCATGATAATGTGAACATTTAATTTAATATCCTTTCACCACCCGAAGAATACTCTCGAACTGACAATATCCGATCACGATTTAATCTTTATGTTTTTTTACCAATTCAATAAAGAACTCACAACTCACACACACACCACATTTAAAATATACACACAGTCATACACACACAATAATTTCTCACACACACAAGCACGCACACACACACACACACACACACACACACACACACACACACACACACACACACACGGCCAGTAAATCGGAGAGTGGAGAATACAGCCTTCAGGTATCCGTCGGAGGGGCGGCGGAGGTGTTCCCCTCTCTTTACCTGTACCGCCACCTTTTGATGTACACCGCCCCTCTACCTGTGTGAGACCACTGGAAACATTGGTGTCCAGCCGACCGTGGTCAGAGGGGGTCATCTCTCGGCTAGTGGCACCGCTGCTTTGTAGCACACCACATTAACTGAAATAGTTTTTTTTACGTGAAATTGTGTTTGTTGCATCAGCATTTTTTCTTTGAATTCCGTTAATTGAGGACGCAGTTTTTCAGAAGTTAAGATCCTTCTCAGCTCCCTTTCCTTCTTGGGCCGACGTACGTACTAGATTCATACGATGTTTTCAGGATGTCTTAACTCATCCCCCCATGCTTTGATGTACTATAATTATGGAGACACTCAAAATCCAAAAGCCTATAGTTACATATGGAAAATTTTCATTGAAAATATACCATTTCCGCCTTCTCATCCCATTGAGACATTCGGTTTCTAAAGGATTGTAGTTCCAATTAATGTGAAATGGATTAGTAATATTTATTAAATTAAGTAATATGAAAATTTAAAATAATAATAATAATAACAATCCTGGTATTGCATAGAATATTTTAAGCCCATTAGCTTGGTGGTTAACGATTCATATTGATGATATAATTATCGTCTGTTATATTATATGTCAAAAACTTGATATTACTATAAAATGACCTGACAATCCCAATAAATTATAAGAATATCAATATTGTATGTAAAAATAAACATTGATAGACGAATGAAAGAAGCTGTATAGTGCCATATTCCTGTCCGACATGCTACATGCAATTACTCGCATTCTTGACATACCTACATACCCCACTGTTCTATACTTTAGCAGTATGTTTTTTGCATGCAATTCTCAATAGGATCTTTAAACAAAAAGTTTGTGGCTACTGCAGATTAAGATATCTTTTCTGACAGAAGGTGTTTATTCCTGTGGATTCCTAATGCAGAAAACAAATTGACTAAAAGATACGTTATCTAAAATTGCAACAGATTATAGATAAACCATATCAATAATATTGACAAATGTATTGATGTTTAATAAGATACACACAATAAACCTACTCATAGGTGTATGTAAGCAGGGATACATAGATAGGCAGATATTTTTAAGGTATTTATTTTAACTTCAACTTTATCAACTACTTCATGTATATACATGTTCTACACACACACACACACACACACACACACACACACACACACACACACACACACACACACACACACACGTATGGATGTATATATGCGTATAGAACACAGACACGTAAAATGCACTTTCAGATGAATGCCTTTGCAAATTCAGTGATATTTTTGGTCTTTAGACTAACTATATGGCTGTGACACAAAAACAGTCTCGGGGAAACGAAGTGTTAGGGAAAAGGATAAGAAAACGTCCAATGTTTTAGCATCTTGGTGTAATGTTTCCAGACGATTTATGCACCATTGCAATGCCCAAGAAAAACCTTACATAAAATGTACAGGAGTGGGAAGCAATGCAATTGGCCGTATCTTACAAGAAATGTGTTTTTCACCTGAAAACAGACGAGCTTAACCCAGTTTCCTCTATCACACAGAGGAATGGAATTTCCACCGTTTTAGCCCAATGTCTGAACCTCTTAGGGTGTTTACCCTTGTTATTAGCGCATGTGACCAATCCGTTCGTATAAACAGCCTATGACATTTAAATCCTTACCTTTTTATACTATATACACTGAGTCCTACTATGTTTTGCTTGCCAACCTGATAGCGTTTGATACTCTTGAAGATCAAAGTTCTGAGAACATTTCTACACTACCGATTAATACAAACTATCTCTGACTTGCTTTCTTCCCATAAAATAAAAAGTAATATAAAATAGTGGACACCTCCCTGATGTGGAACTTTTCTTAACGGAGGGTTCTGTAGACTGGTAAAGACCAGAATTTTGTCCTTCATTGCAACTTTGCATAAATCTTTGCAATGGGGACACCCTCTTAATGTGTTATTTGAGCCCTGGCTTTTTGGAGACTGGTTGTTTAAGCCAAAATACTAAATTCAAGACAGATTCAAGACGGTCAAACATCTGAGGGATGATATGGTCAAATGGACATGTATGTTCTCAGTCTATATGCCAGTTTAAATCCACAATACTATGAATTACTCTAGTACTATCCAATTGAAAGACGCGAATACCACTAATAGAATAGACACCTTAGTTCTGCCCATAATACATCTAATAGTATTACTGTACCATGTTGGGAAGGGGTGTCTATTAAAGTAGGTATATCTCATGCAGAATAGGCCCTAGATCCCCCATGGAATAGATCGTTGACATTGTGCACGTGGACGGACATAGTAGGATTTGGGTAAATTGAAGACAGGAAGGGATAGGCGTGAAAAGCCTCTGTTTGAGGAGATCAAGTGTCTGGTCGGTTAAAGGCTGTATTGCACTAGATGATTTTACTCCTGAAATGAAGAAAATCGGTGGTGGGAATAGTGGTCAATTATATACATGTTACTTATAATTAGAAAGGACTTCAAATTGTCTTTCAAATTATATATGTAGCACGTGTGGTCTTTTGCAATACTACTTAATAACCTATAATATATTACCAAATAATCGACAACCAGAATCGCCTAGTGGAATACAGACTTTAGAGTGGAGATGGAGGCATAGACTGTGGCCTACCAGAGGTACGTTTCTACACACCCATCTGTTACAGGCCAAATTGAAAATATTTCTTTTCTTTTTTCACATTGTATCCAACAAGCAAGTCCATGTTAGTTACATGTGGTGCCAGGTCATCCAATTTGCTAGGTTTTTTTCTAGGTAAAGGCGTTGGCCGTACTATGTATTATAAATAGAATGTCCCGGTTAGTTATGTATGGTAGGTAACTCACTTTGTTCCCCTGCCCCCTAAAAAGCATCAGGCGAAACACTGTATAAGAACAGGAATTGTTGTCTATAGTTTCCCCTATTTCAGCAGGTAAATATAGGGATATGTCTTTGGTTTTCCTATCTATCCTTGAATTGAGATATATAGTTGGAAATAGAAAATAATTGGATTATTAGATGAAGAACTCGTTATATTTTGTATGTAAATCTTATAATTATTTGATGAACCTTAACATGACGGTAATTCTAGAATAAAGATAGTGTCAAGACAAACTGTAAAAACCTGTAAGGACTTAATTTCTTTCCATAATAACGATGGAGTCGGTTTTATGCACCTCATAATTCAACAATAAAACTTATTGTTGAATTATGAGGTGCATAAAACCGACTCCACCCAGAAGTGTATTTAATACACTTTTAACCTGCGACGTATTATGATAAATTTGAAGCATTGTACCGTCCTCTGTTGAGACCTGTTTTCCAAAGAACTAGCAAATGAATTAGTAGATTAATTACAAACTATACTTTTCATACCACACTCTAAGCTTTCCAATTGAAATAAATCGAAATTTTCAATATCTCGTTCTTCAGTATTCTAGATCCTCTCCCCTGTGACGTATGTGCAGTAGCATCATCCCGTCATCCCAATGTACACACACAGATAGTACAAGGGGTGCAGTAAGTGATATGACGGGGTCCATAGGTGAAGAGTCCGCGGGGCTTTGAGGCTACTGTGGACAGTATATGGGGAGTGGGGGACAAACACTACCACTGACTGCCTCTGTTTGACTACAGCTCTGTCAGAAGCTTCTTCCCACATGGGAATATTAGAAGGTAATAACAATAAAGGGGCCTGCTTGTATGGGCAGCGGTGACAACGTGCGCCCATGGGGTGACGGTCTAGTTAAATATATTATCTTTTTTTTAAATTTTTTTATTGATCGTCTTCAGACATGTCTGAACTTGTGTATGACATTATCATGTGACATGCCCTTCCCCTTTACCGCTGAATATAGATATATCACTCTACAGCTCATAATTACCCAGATATTAGCCCAAACATAAAAATAAGTCTGAAAATTCCTAAAACTCAAATCTTCTCTAGATTCCACTGGTAGAGTGTATTATCATGTAATTTGTATGAAAACATTCCAAATGTTGACACCTTGCCAATGGGACAAACTGATCTTCGTTGGTTAATGGCAGCAATATATTCAATTTATGGGTTTCCACGGCAAATAGGATAGGTGAAATATTTATTTAATTTGCATAAAAGAGAAGAGAAAGGATTTATCCTGTTTCCACTAAAACTAGTCTGTGATTATCATAATTGAAACCAAAGTTATGAGCTTTTGAAGATTAAATAATTTCCCACTTATTAGCACATTTGCATGATTTCAAATAATAATTCATATTTCTTTGTATTGCTATGAGTTTGTTCATTTACGAGTGAACTGATGTTATGATAGTCAATAGATCATATCTCTGGTTCTAATCAGGATATCTAGAAAATTCGTTTAGTTCCTGAAAGGAAAGTCCCTCCTTCATGAAGCCGGTTCCTCGTAAAATCTTCTGAAACCTTTTCCACCACTGAAACGGTTAATTTATTGACAAAATGGAGGCTGTATTTCCTTAATTGTCATGAAAGAATCTCAGTTTTCTGTAGATGTGTTGGGCTATTCTTTTGTCATGCATGCGCACTGCAGCTTTCCAATAGAATAACTAAGCTGTTTGGATTATGTGCGATTGTTTCGTGATCATTTTCAAGACACTAATGCTATTGTTTTTTTTTACAAAATGATGTATGCTATATCGTCCAATTCACTTCATCATTTAATTACAAAGTTTTCATTGGTATTGTGTTTTTCTTGAAAAAATGAACCTCGCACTTTCCTCGTAAAATCTTCTGAAACCATTTCTATCAGTTCCAATTGTTATTCATAATACATTACCAACATGCTTTTCTGAAACTATCCCACCCAGTTCCAGTTGTTAGAACATAATTGATTACCAACAATCATATAGCGTTACAGCTATATCACTTAATCTGAACCACTATAAACACAGTTGTTGGCAGACAAAACACGAATTGACAATAGTTGTATCTACCTACTTAGATACTGTGTTGATAAGACTGCTACCATGAGTGTCATCTTCTCCAGGCACACGGTAGCTATAAATTATAAATGACCTTAGGTCATACTCTGCTTCGTATCAATCTCAGAAGGATAGAATTAGGGGCATATCTTTTATATTAGGCATATATGATGTTAGGCAAACCAAACATTTCAAGAGATAACATGCAACAATGTTACAAATTAAAGTCCTTTTCTTTTAGTTTTAAAATGGTGGCGGGAGAACCATGCAAAATATGAGATTATTCTAAGGATTATTGGAAAGGACTTAGGGCTAATAGAATATACCAATACTGAAAAGAAAAAGAGGAAATAAAAACAGATAGGTTACCAGCCTGTTGGTAGCCATCATAACACATCTAGGGTATATGAATAGAGCTCCTGCACTTTACCATACATCCACGATACAAAGTATCCAACACAGAAACTCTTTTCCAGCTATAAGACGACATCTCATTTTTTTTTAAATACATTATATAGGCCTATGTAGGAATTTATGCAGCGTTTTACCTCTCCTGTTTCCGAAGTCCAAACCACTAAAGGCCATGATCCACGTTGCGATTTTGGGCCGACCGATTTTCTTCTCATGCATTTTTCACATATTTGGAATCAATTTCCCTGATGAAAATACAATTTTTCTGATATGTATTATTCTAAACTCTTTGAAAAGTGTATGTTGTATAAGAAAAATGATTATTTAACAAACCAATTTTCAAAATCGGTTCAAAATAGGTTCAAAATCGGTTCAAAATTGCAACGTTGATCATGGCCTTTAGTTGACGATGAACTAGGAGTCTGGGTTACCAAGTGCTGGCAACTTGCCATCTAGGCCATCCTCCCGTCATGCCTGAGGTGACGTCAATTTTCTCGTCACGTCTTCTGACACTCTCAAAGATCTAATGGCCTCTAAATGGTGTGAAACACTTGGGAATGGATAGGCTGGTAACATGCCTGGAGAAAGCTGGGGTATGAAGGGAAGGTAACCATGTTTTGCGAGTTTATTTAAGAAATGGCAATTCAAACTTTTTCTGAATTTAAGCTGTTTTTTTTTTTTTTTTTAATTGTCTGAAGTCAATCACATGTTGACTTTAAGAACTGTTGCATTCCCCACTTCTATTTGTCCTTATGTCTCCATATACCAACTTTTAAAAATGACCATACTCTCAATTTGGATTTTAGGGGTCTAGCCCCTAACACATAGCATTGCATGCTATACGACAGAAGGTATGCCATGAGAACGGTCCAGTGTGTCACAGGCCCTTTTTCGCTTGGGTTTCAGACTTTATAAGAAACAGAAATTGCACAAACTAATATACATATAATTATATATTCCATTTTTTTAAAGTTCCAAATTTTGGAGTAAGCATTTCAGTAAAAGCTGTTATTTATGCATGTTTTGCTATACCATCTTATCTTCTGGGTATATCTTATGACGTCTTGGCCTCCTGGAGTATGTAAATATCTGGTGTATGTGATCAATACTCTTAGACCTATAGTGTACACATGGTCAGGCGAATGGAGATCTATCAATCAATACCAATTCTTTAAAGCATATTCTTTGTTTTACTTGTAAATACTTGTATGTACATGATCAGAAATCTTTAGGTCCGTATGTATCTGTGTATGTGTAATAGATATTCTAGGATTTTGTCAAGTGCCAATCTATGTGATTATAATGTCGGGGGAGGATTGGAGATGCAATTCTTTTTAAATGTAAGGTATAAGAACAATACATTATCATTCCCCCTTGGTGTTTCATTTAGTAATGGTAGTACTGTAGCATAATGCATGGCATATTCACATCAAATACCAAAGATCCACTGACTTCTTTGGCTCCATTTGGATTTACTTCGCTGCCCAAGAGATAAATTACGATAATCCTCATTTGTGATTAAACGACATAATGTTGGTATCTGACACAGTAACCAGCTAGATCATTGCCCTAATTGTTCTGTTATACCGTTAAATGCCCATAATTAACCGCTGATTAACCAGTTCTTACACGGTCAATGACTCAGCATGCCATCCGGTGATTAGGACTATTCTGCTAATGCTTTTCAGTTGATAATCACATGAGAGCCTATTTTCCACACACTCATTTTGCTGCCAATCTTTAAAAATTGCAGCAGGAATTAAGGTTAAATATAGTATTATCAAACATCCCTTGAATGATTTTAGAATAAAACAAATACAAAATCACCAGCATCGAAATTTGTATGTGGAATACATGATTGTGGGTAGATGAAAGATAAGTGACAGATAAGTGACGAACGAAATAGTAAAACTATTATAGTTCTCAGAAGCATATAATTATGTGTTTACGTCACACCTAACGATTGCAGAGGGACTTATTAATAGCAGCAACGAAGCTATATTATTTTTGATAGCAGTTTCAAACTATAAGGAATAGTTGCCTGGGAAGGGCCCCTTTCCCCTCTGTGACAAAATCCTTATAATTTCGGAAAAGAATCGAAGACCTTCGAACAGAAGGCATTATCTCCCTTATTGACAACAATAACATGACAAGACAATACAAGACAAGACATTAATTTATATCCAACTATATCATTTTTATACGTGTATATATCCATAAATGTTCAATGTGATGTTCACTCTCCGAGCTAAGACAAGGACATATATTATGGACCGATTCCTCTTCCAAGACCTTGTAATAGGCATCACTCATTTCCTCTCCTTGTATATATTTTTCCTCTCTTAGTCTCAGCCATAACGGGTTCCATACATTTCAGATCCGCCCTTTAAGTACACAGGCTATTCACATCAGTGCCTTATCATGATATTCCTCCAAGTCACACTTAGTTCGCCGTGCACCACCTGCACTTCTTGACCTGAGTGGCCAGAAGAATTCGACTCCCGGCGTTTTTACGGAGAATGTTTGAGTCCCCAAACCGTACCAGTACCCTGCCGCATCTCAAGCGGAAATTCGATCCTCGATTTCACGCAGTTTCAATCTTGTCTGAAAGGACGCAGAAAAAGACCCCATCTCATTGACCCGTGTACCGGGAGTCCGTGCAAACAGCGTCTCTCAATGGCAGACGACTTTTCTTGCATAGTTCCTCAGTCATTTCAATGTCGTCTGCTTCCAGGTTTCTTGGCGGGAAAGCGGCAAGATGTCGGGCCTCAGCGCTAAGGACGCTGCTGCACTTAATCAGGTAAAAACACAATTATTTTGTCGTTTGCTTTTAGGTAAACTGAAAACATTGTTAAGATGAAAAGAAACTGGTCGAAAAAGAAAGACTAGGATGCTTCAAAAGACCTGGTACACTTGAAAATAATTATTTTGTCCCAAACATGTAAGACTTATTTTGTAAAGCGATGCCTTCAGTATATTTATTTCTAGGGTGGCTTAACAGTTCTGTTACCAGTATGGTTCCCATGGTTACGCGTATGTTTTGACATGTGACTATAGATCCGACCCGTAACCATCGGAACCAGTCGGAACTGTAAGTATCCGATAGGATAATTTAAACGTTATACTTGTAATAAGAGGGATTCAATAGATATGGTTTATTTATAAGCCCGAACTTTAATTACCTATCATTCGTTATTTCCTATTTATTGTCTGATCATATCTGTCACCTTAAATGTAGATTCATTATCCTCGTGAGTCTTTACCAATAGGTGATATTGATTATTTCATATACACGTATGTTGTAAATTCTTTCAGTTCAAGTCTAAAATTGCTGACCTGGCCAAACCGGAATACACGGATCATTTCTATTTAAAATGGCTCAAAGGTATGAATATTCTTATCATTTATCGTGAATGAGTATTTGTGTAGATTTTCCCTTTTCTGTTGTGATTGAATAAAACCATAGGCCTATTGGTGTTTACATTTGAAACTAGGAGGCTATTGAACCTAACTGTGACCCCATTATTGTGAAGTGATATAAGTTCTCGACATTCTTTTTTCATTTTTCATGCACTTTATTCAAGAAAGCTGTACAACTCAAATAACTGGTATCTGGTCTCCCGTTGTGTCAGCCATATATATTTATATAAGACTTGACATTTTACCCTATAATAGCCCAAATAGAAATGGGCCATTTTAAGGCCCATTGATTCATACAAACAGGTAATAAAACAGTCTGATATGAAACCACATTATTAATGAGGTGAGACTTATTCGAATCGGTCTATGTGGCACTATATTAACATTTTCTTTGTAGCTCGAAATTTCGACGTGGACAAAGCAGTGACAATGTTCCGAAATGTAAGTACAGTGCCAAATTTTCCAGCAAATGTTAAGGGAACACCGGAATTTTGTTCATAAGTCCACCTTTGCTAATCTGTACAAAAATAGATTTGAATAATTTGAATTATATTAATGATACTAGAATGTAGTACAAGGAAGATCTTATGTGTCACACCTGCAATAGTACATATATATTCATATAAATTAACTTAATATGTTCGTGTCACATTGACATGCATGCATACTCTATCATCTGTCATTATGTTTCACTTTTTCAGAGCATGGAATATCGCAAAAAGATACAATTTGAAAATTTGCTGAGAACATATACCCCGCCCGAGGTAATGTAATATTAGCATATACAATTATATTAGCACAGTATGCATACATATTATGATATATATATATTATATAATTATGCCTATATATCATAGAGAGGGAGACTGGAAAGCTTCTCTTTAGGCCTACGGAATCATTCCTTGCTTGGTCGTTGGAATCAAGCCAGCCAGTTATTTCTCTACATAATCAATTCCATATTATGTTTGATCAATTACAAAAGATTGTTGTATAGTTAATCTCAACCCATAAACTTTCCTCGTTTTCCAATAGATTGTTGCTCACATAATGAAATAGGTTTAAACATCAAAATCAACGCCCATATTTTTGGTTGACAGCGGTTGTTTAACGTAAAGAATTAATGTATGTATAATCATCATGTTTCTGTTTTTCAACCTTCATCAGCTGATATAATGAAGTTTGACAAAAAAAGGCTTTCCCATTTGCATACATAATTATTCAATATTGCAGAAATCATTACAGATCATTCCAATGATGGTATACCATCCTGTAAAAGCATCATGCAAGCATTACACCTTCGGACGTTTCATTATCTCACGCAGCCCACTGCTCATTCTCTCTGAATGACCTTTAACCCTTCCCTACTTTACCAAATCACCTTTTGCTACTCCAGGTGTTACAGAAGTACCTCCCAGGTGGGTTCTGTGGTTACGACAAGGAGGGCTCACCTGTTTTGATAGAGCTGTACGGTTACACCGACATGAAGGGAATCCTACACTCAGCCAAAAAGTCAGATATTGAGAAGACAAAGTTACTACTGGGCCATAAGGTCATGACTATGTTGGACCAGCAGACCAAAAAGGTACACATAAAAGCTATTGGATCATTAAGTGACTTCAAATTTTCCTCAAAGTTTCGTGAACGAACTAGCTTTCAAAAGTAAATATTTGAATTCAATCAGATTTTGAATCGGTGTTACATCTTCCGATCAATAGGGCCTACTCAAATTTTTAAAGGATTAAAAAGTATTCTGTCTTGCATAGGCCTATTAAGTTACAAAATTAATAGTGTTTTCCTGAATTTAACAGAATCCTCAGCTAGCCTGGAATATGAATAGGCCTACTTATGTTTGACCATATACAAATATTAAACATTTGTAATAAACAAATTCATAGAAAATAGGTTTGTATGTATTTAGTACAGAATATGGAATATTTTCATTTCCTTGTTCTCTAACGGTAAGGCAAAAATATGAATACATTCTTAAAATTGGAGAATTAATAAATAGGGCTCTATGTAACTTTCAATATCTACAGTATCAAGGATGCAATAGATGTTGCACACGTGTAATAATGACTTTTCTCCTGTGTTCCTCCAGCTAGGTCGTTACGTGGATGGGATGACGGTCATCATCGACATGGACAACGTGGGAAGCAGCATACTCTGGGGACCAGGTAGGGCAAAGGGACAACACATGCTTTGAGAATAACATTTATTTGAAAATGTTTGGATATTATCCCAGCCATCTTGCGACGTAACAGAGACATTATGCAACCATACTTTATTAGTCAGTTTGTTACTTACTAAGATGGCATGTAACAATTACATTATTGTAAGTGAGGTTGAAACCTCACCAAATTAGAACATTATCATAACATTATTTTTTGGTCATGGTAGGACAAAACCAAAAGAGAGCGTTATAAGAACATTCTGTTTAGGTTAAAGAACATAACCAGAATGTTATAATAACGTCGCTGTGCAACGTCACAGCAGTAGGTCACAGCAACGTAATCGGGAGTCATAAAAAAAACGCAACCAGAACCAACCCAGAACGTTGCTGCAACCTTATTATAACGTCACACCTCTGGCTGGGATGATTATAGCATCGCTCCAACGACGTTTTTTCATTTAATGAATAGTTCGGTTTTGATGATAATGTAGTGTAGTGATGCCATATGTCATGTGGTCGTAGCTACAGGTCACGTGGGCATGTGGCCATAGGTTATGTGGTCAAAGGTTATGTTGTTATAGTATGTCAAATTGACAGTTTTGTAATGGACTAGCCAAAATGAGTCAGATGAAAAATGTGGGTTGTGGATTTAACATTAAAATTATGATGTATTGGCCATAACAACGACTTCAGTTTTATTGTAGGTATACAAATGTACGCTCACATGGGTCGAATTCTTCAGGACAATTATCCAGAAATTGTGAAAAGATCATTTATAGTTAACGGTGAGTGCACGGAATATGGGCCTTCAAAATCATTGAATGGCCCCTGAACATTTATCGACGTAAACTTAAATAATTCATATTTGAATTTATAGATATCTGTTATGAAGTTAATTATGTAACAGACATTATGGTATTTAAGGTTTGAAGTTATATAAGTTTGAATAACTGATGAAAGTGTTAATTTTCAGCTCCACGGATTTTGCCACTTCTGTGGAAAATGTTCCGACCACTTGTTACCGAAGAAATGAAAAAGAAAGTTTGTATTTTAGGAGGTACGTTGTTTATTCTTGTGGAATCTAGACGTGTAAAATATTTAGATTTGATGATAATCGTTGTCTTTTCAATGAAAATTGTGTAATTGCAAAGCAACTAGTGAACATACAAACATCACAGGTGGCAGCACCTATCGTTCTCTAAATTAATAGTTTATATCACTAATGCAATTAGTGGCATGCAATAAGTTAGAAGGGAACGCTCACTATGATAAATTATGGCGAAGAATCGTCATAAACCATAATTATATGCCTTTTTACGTAAATAATCTACAGTATTATCCTTTCTAATCTCACAGGGAATTACAAAAAGGAATTATTAAAGCACATCGATGCTGATCAACTGCCAGCCTTTCTGGGCGGGAATAGGAAAGATCCGGACGGAGATCCCCGGTGTCCCGCCACTGTAAGTACAATAAATAGGTACAAAGTATTGTAATTCCCAAAACAAGATATTGAGCTCTGTAGGTTAAAAGAGGAGACAACGATCAAAAGGTGGACTTGATTGACGGGATCACCAAAATGCTTTTAATCATGAAATATTGATTTCCACAGGCGGAATGACGTCATTGAACTATCTGAGACTTGTCTTTTTTTTCTTTTTTTTGGTTTATTTAGTCCTCATCACGTGTGCTTGCGAGATCCGATAAAGGGGAACGGGTCCCTTCATCGGTGCCTGCAAGGGCTGTGCTTAGACTTTATACATAGGCCTATCGCTGGTTTCGGCCTATAACTTCCACCTGTCTGCAAAATGTCTTATGAAATGCAGACCAAATTTCACGCAATACACTTGCATACATATATAGCATCGTTTTAAAATCTGACTATTATTGTGTATAAGCTTTTCTATGACACATGGGCCAAGCCTATCCTACACAATTGTCCCTAAAAGCTATCTTATAAACTGCTCCTGCTGATTGTCAGATCGTGCCTGGAGGTACTGTCCCGGAGAGTTACTACCTTAAGGAGTTGGTGGACACAGACAGCATGCAGCGTCTCACAGTGACCAGGGCTGACCGACACGAACTCCGCTACCCTGTCCACACACCCAGCTCAATCCTCAGGTTGGTGCACTGACCAGTATATTTTCTATTGCTGTTTGTTGTTGTTATTCATTGTAGTTTTTGTAGCATTTTTATTTTTGTTTTTATTGTGATTTTTCTTATTGTTGTTATCTTATTGTTGTTTTTATGGTATTTTATTGTTAATTTGACTGTTGAATCCAAACACTCCAAATTCTAATGGCAGCCAGACGGGTTATTTTCACATTCAACTGTCACCTGCAGCACACATGCATATATGACAGCTATTCGCGGGACATTCATCACATAGCTAAACAGCCCTTTATGTCGGATGAATTGTGCCATGAGACATCTGCCTACCTGAAGACAAAATGCAAAAGAGTTTATTTTCCCTAAAACAAACATGCTGTTGTAATTTCTCTTTTGAATTAATATAACAATTATATTTTGTATGATTATTGAGCCCATGTTATATATGTTTCATCAAAACAGCTCCTTAGTTATACTGTAGAGGCTTTCAGATGGTACTGTTGGATACTGTTATCATGCATGTATGTCGTCGATGCTTGAATGCCACCTGGTAGAAAACCCAATCATCAGATCGGTTTGAAGGAAACTCAAAACTACCATGGCGGCATCTAGCATAAGCACCTGTTATGAAATTGTATGAGAAACTATGTGGTATAATTATATGATATGTCTTTATCATTCTAGTCTTTTGATAATTATGAAAACTATAATTAGAAATGATATTGTAATATCTTATCATTAATCATATACGGTAAGAATCTATAGTTCCATGATTGGCCTTCTGTGTTTAATAACAGTTTAATTTCCTATATTTAGTCACTATTCTAATCATTGTTTGTCATTAAATCCAGGTGGGAGTTTAAGACAGACAGATATGACACAGGCTAAAAGAGATACCTTTATTAGTAACTCTTCTGATTATTCCTTGTTAATTCCAAGTGGGAGTTTAGGACAGACAGATATGACAGCGTCTACAGGAGATACCTTTATTGGTAGCTCTTCTAATCTCTCCTTGTTAATTCCAGGTGGGAGTTTAAGACAGACGGCTATGACATCGGCTTTGGTGTAGACTACGAGTCGGTGACAGGCAGAGAGACGTTGACGCCAGTAGAGCGTGTCAACAGTCACATGGTCCCTGAGGATGGTACCCTCACCTGTAAACGACCTGGCACCTGTAAGTATAGCCATTAGGATAGGAACCGAAGATGAAACCGATTGGGACCCGTTGGGTTGTCCCACAGAGGCTAGGCAGCCAATGCAGCCCGTTTCTTTCTCATTTGTTTTCACTTCCGGTGGGATATTCCAGCCAGTACAATAGAACAAATATTATTTTCGGTTGGTGAATTGCAATGCTGTTAAATTGCATTCGTCTCCCGACCCATTATTAATCGACGTATAAACCTGTGTATGTCTAAGCAATTCTTATTGGTATCCGGAATAGCCGGAACTCTTCCGAATCCTCTCATGTACAATAATGTTACACGTATAAGGTATATGTGTATTGCCTGAGATCATAATTATCATGTTATTTCGTCTGAGTATGTACCCAATAACTCGTAGATCATGAATCTATTCTAAACCCTTTGTCTGGATATTCTGAATTAGATTTTCTCTGAAAAGCAGAGGGGCGATTTCCATATTCGTTGCAGTTTCTAACATGTGCTGGTTTAGCAATGTTTGCCCATAATTATGGAGTTCCATCTATAGCAATCCTCTTTTCTCGAGTGCCATAGAATCCTTTTGATAACATGCATCCTAATCTTTAACAATACCATTTTTCATAAACTGATACCCTCTCCAAACCCAGATATCATCATCTTGGATAACAGCTACAGCTGGGCGCGAGGGAAAACGGTCTATTACAACATTGACGTAGTCGCCCCCGATGACGTCACAACCATGAGCGACCTGGACCAGGTCACACAGGGCGGCAGTTGGGAGAGGATCGCACTGGAAACATTGACCACCAGATTATAGCCGGCAATTGTGGTTGCAATTTTGTATTATTATGCTTCTTTACTCATTGAATAAAAAGGAATAGAAACATTGAAATCAAGCCCTAAGTAGACTATGAGTAATCGGAACTTCTGTTTCTTTTTAATTTTCTTTTTTTCGGTTTATCAAACTCATAGCTGATCTTCCGTCTGCTTACAGGGACCTATACTAGGATTTTGTTTTACATTTAGATAAGAGGCCACAATGTTATGTAACAGAAACTTGAATGAATATTAATAACTTGTATACCTACAACAAAACACGTTTGGTACATTATTTTTATAGGAGTGAAACATTAAAAAGCTGTACATTATGCATTCTGAAGCCTATATATTTCCTTGTTAGCGACGTGTTGCATAAGGAGAACATTTTTGAATATTTCTAAGCCTACTATCACAGAAGATTTGTATTGCGTCGTGGACGGTTTTTGGTTCAGGTAAACTAACAGACATTTTAAAGAAAAAATCTGAAAATTGCTGGTCACCTTACATGGCCTTACATAAAACCATAGACTCAACACTCATATCCTATCACGTGATCACTATATACTTCTGTACATTAGTTGATGTTAGATATTCTGAACAGAATTGGGAGCTGTTATCTCGTATGTTGACCTTAATTATTGTTACATAGGGGGATGAATTGCTACCTGAGAATACTTCTGTCAACGAGTAGTTGAAAACTTTGTACTTACAAGCTACGATATTGTTTTACGTTTAAACCTGATTGTGTCAGAATGGATTTCCAAGGCATTTCCGATCACATTATGACTATTGATTTTCACAGAATATGGTAGTACGAATAGATAAGACTTGTGTGACAAGTCATACATTATAAATTGTAAATTTTCGCGAAGTGGACTTGTTCCAACCTTATAATTTTTGGGATCTTCTCTTTTTTGGTATGTTGATTTCAAGCAAATGCAACAATTATTAAAGGTTGTCAACAGAACGCGATGTTAGGATTATGAATTAAGTTGCAAAAGGCACTAATCACACAATTCTGGCATTTAGTGTAAATTTGTCTGTTAGTGTTACAGCAATACACTAGGTGGCAACATGTACATACTTGTGTAATCAAGAAAGTGGCAGAACGCATTAAACAGTTCTATTTTCCATTAATTGTCTTCGACTTTATGACTTATATAAAGACAATATATCTTTTGTATCTTAAAAACTTTGTATTTATGTGAAAAAAAAAGATAATCATATGATTGCGAAATATTTGTTTGAATAAAGAGTAAATCTGCTGATAATAAGCCTATATGAAACTGTTTGTTACAATGTTAGACATGCTCAATAGGCAATAGGCCTAGGCCTATATTAGCAATACCATAGAATAATAAACCATCTCAGCAATTGCAGCCATTTATGAACATAATTATCCTTTGTTTTGTCACATAGTATCCTATGAGTGACAATAGTCGGCAAACATAAATATTTTGCCACTGTGTGTCGTTTTGCTGGATAGGCCTATTATCAGATTATATATTATACTACAAATATTTGTGACTTAGCAGCTTGTTGTGGGTGAGCATCTTGTGGTGATGCTATCCCACAAAGTGACAATTATTTGTAGGATAGCATCTGTTTGTGGGATAACGTCCTAACAAATGTCCCCCCCCCCCCCATCTTTCAGCTTGGCATACAGTGGAGGCTTCATGGGGGTTCCACAGGGGCATGGGGGTTCCACAGGGGCATGGGGGTTCCACAGGGGCATGGGGTTGCACGGCGCTCCCTTATTTTGGAAATGCCTTTTCAGGGGTGGATCCAGAGCCAGTGCTCTGGAAGGGGGGGGGGGGGGGAGTAAATCCTGACCTCCCTTAGAAAATGTCAAATAAAAACACCAGATTTAGGCCACACAAATCTTCAAATTTTAAGATGCCAACAATTTGTCCCCTGGGTCAAGGGGGAGGGGGAAATTGCCCCATTTGCCCCCCCCCCCCCCCCCCTCCGTTCTGCCGCTGCCTTTTGATATTAGGCCTAATAGGATAACGGTAATATGGGCACCTTAAGGATGCATCACTATAACTCAAAAACAAGCTATCTAGATGAAGTCTTTTGTAGTTCATATCAAAATATATCAATCATTGAATATTTATTCAAGATTTCAAGACTTGTGTACCAGCCATTTTTGAATTACAGGAGAAATAAGTTTTTCTCGAGAGTGACCATATTAGCACTATGCTCATATTACCCTCTATAGGGGGGTTCTTATATCAGACTGGTAATGATACTATTGTAAACTTACACATATTAGGCCCTACCTTAAAGGACATTGTGGTCACAGTAGGTTATTAGTTATTCAGTGAAACAGCCTATAGTCTTAAAAAATGTAACAATACAAGTCTGACATTTTACAATTTTATTTTGGAATAGTATATCAATGACATATTCCCTACTACCTTTTAGGCTTTTAGTATATCACAGGTCTTGGTATCTTCAGATATATGTTTTGTGCAACTGACCCGCTTGCAGCATTGTCCTCTCAACTGTACCCTTAAAGGTTTCTCTTATCCTAGCTTACTAACTTCTTTTGTCACTGTAGACCTACGTAATTAGACAGAAGGCTTGCAGGTAAAAGGCATTTGCATCGGCCGGGAATCGAACCCGGGCCGCCCGCGTGGCAGGCGAGCATTCTACCACTGAACCACCGATGCTTCATGGGGAAGGAGAAATGCCTCTATTTGATTCTTATGGGGGTTAATAATTATAGTTTAGTGTGCTGAACAAAATAACAATTGTACTTTATAATTCTTCAATTTCAAACTGAAAACACATGGAGAGATTTTAATAAAAAACTGTCATCATTCTTGAAATTAAAAAATAATAATGTCATAGCTCCTTACATTGTAGCCTTGCTCAAAAAAACAATATACACCTATACCATTTTTTCATATGCCCTTGCAAACCCTTGCAGGAATTATCTGCCAAATGTTGGCAAACCAAAGGTGTTAATGTTAAAAAATAACGCTAATGCAAGGGATAGGCAAAAAAGGTGCATGTAAAGACTTTTCGTTCAAGGTTTTCGTTCAATTTCATTATCATTCATGTTTGGCTATAGCTAGTGTCGTATTGCCTGCAAAATTAGGTCAGTGTTTATACACATTTATATGAGGTCATCCCGCCATGAAGACCTGGAAGTAGGACAACCTAAATCTCAATATCTTAACAGTCAACTCTATATTTCTGAAGCCCTCCAACACCTTACCTGCTAAATTAGAGGCCATAGGCTACTCATATTCTTTACTTGATCGCTGAAATATTTTTTGTGATTAGGGCCTATAGCAATGGTAAATGGAGGATAATGGAAGAACTGGTGTACCCTAATTAATATTGACGTTATTCCAGAAAGAACAAATAATAAGATGGAAGTCCCTGATATGAACTATGTTGGCAAAGCAGAGGTTTTAACGTGGAGCAACAAAATTAAGACATTTAGATGACCCATGCACGGAATTGTGCCCAAATGATGCACAGGACTAAGTGGAAAAACATTTGATAAAGTGAACTTAGCCTGTATAAAGATTCAATAAAAAAAAAGAAAAGAAAAAAGTACATAAGTCAGTCTTTAGAAAAAATCTATTCTTGCAAAAGAAAGAACAAATGGTCTTCAATTTTGTTCTTTATAATACTATAGGCCTACTTCGTTTGTAAAACTTCAATTGATGGGAACATATATGGATATTCTCAATATAAGCTAGCCTGTAAAGGGTTAGAAGAGACAGCCCATATAAACTACTATGACCTCAAAATGTGTCGAGAAATTTTGTCTCTCATGTAAAACCTTTAAGTTCGGTATACCCCCGAAAAAAACGTCTAGCCTTAGCAGAGCGTGGTTTCGATCCACGGACCTCTGGGTTATGGGCCCAGCACGCTTCCACTGCGCCACTCTGCTTGATGTGGCAGGGACAGACAGGTGAGACATATTATGCCATAATTATTGAAACTTGCTAATCCTGGTCACATGGTGTAATTTTGACGTCTTTTCCGGTTATTACATGTTTTCATGCCAATTATTGAAAACTTTGTTCATAACTCGGGCTTTTGTGCTATTATACAAAATACTCATTCCAGTAAAGGAATATTTGTCATCTCGTACCATTACTTGAAAAATTACAGGTATGTATAGGCCTACACCCTTCTTTTTATGTGACCAGGATTAGCAAATGAGAATGAGGAATGTAGCTATACAAGTATTGATGCAAGCACAAAATAAACAGTCCCTATTTTGGTACTAACTGTTTTCATGCCTCCTTCTTCCTTGGAAGAACTGCTGCAGAACTTAGACAGTTTCCTGTTAACTACACATGAAGGACACGAAACATGCCTATACAGTATAATTAGGCTGATTACCTACTGATGATTGGACTTAAAAATATTCTGGCTAGACTTGAATGAGTAAACGAGAACTATGGCATAACTAGAGATTAACATGATCAGATCGCCGTGGGGATCGAACAAGATGTTGGGTGCTCGGCCAA
Source organism: Lepidonotus clava (assembly GCA_936440205.1). Classification (NCBI taxonomy): domain Eukaryota; kingdom Metazoa; phylum Annelida; class Polychaeta; order Phyllodocida; family Polynoidae; genus Lepidonotus; species Lepidonotus clava. The sequence continues at coordinate 21,746,720 of OW387147.1, forward strand.
CACTCTACCACCCTTCTATGAATGGTGAAGGCCCTGCATCCCTCTCCTCGTATATTAGTATAATAGTCACCCATGAGATGCCCTTGGTCTAAGATTGCCCCCCCCCCCCTCCCCCCCCCCCCCCTATCCATCATCTTCTTACCTTGAATGCACTCGCATGCCTGGGCAAGCGACCTACCCTGGTTAGTCATACCACTAGGCATGTTTGCCTAGTTTATGACTAACCAGGGTTGGTCAGTATTGACTAACTGACTAACATTTAACAGTGAATTTTGCCACAGTCAACAAAACTAAGAAAGTTGGTCACCTACGACTAACTCTTTTAACATAGAGTTTATCAGTGGCTTGCTCTCAGAATCCTCTCTCTTCCATGAGGGTCTCTTTCAAACTGTCAGTATCTCCCCTCCTCCCACAGGGGCTCCTCACCACCATCAGGGTTGCCGGTCCACCGTCAGGGTCACCTTCCAGCCATCAGGTGACCTTCCAGCCGTCAGGGCCTTGTCCCTGCCATCAGGGCAACCTCCTGGCTGTCAGGGCAACCTGCCAGCTGTCAGAGCAACCTCTGAGCCACCAGGGCCTTCTCCTGGCTGTCAGGGCCTCCTCCTGGCCATCAGGGCCTCCTCCCAGCTGTCAGGGCCTCCTCCAGGTTGTTAGGGCAACCTCCATGCTGTCACGGTGACCTCTAAGCCTTCAGCATGACCTCCCGGCCGTCAGGGCCTCCTTCCAGCCGTCAGGGCCTCCTCCTAGCCATCAGGGCCTCCTCCCGGCTGTTAGGGTAACCTCCCAGCCATCAGGGCCTCTTCCAAGTTGTTATGGTGGCCTCCCAGCTGTTAGGGCCTCCTTCCAGCCATGTCAGGGCCTCCTTCCAGCCATGTCAGGGCCTCCTTCCAGCCATCAGGACCTGGTCCTGGTGATCAGGGTATGAAAATCATCTTTGATATATACATTTTCACTTCAACTGACATGCAAAGTTACCAGTTGGTTACAATGACCAATGCCCAAGTCATTTTGACTAAGGTTGGTCATTATGACTAACCCTAAGATACACCTCCATTCACTTCAATCAAGTTAGAAAATTTACAACTAGATAGACCATTTAATTGATCTAAAAGAGTTTAGAAATCATCCTTGATATCTATTCTTTCGAAAAGAATGTGTTTGAAAGTTAGATGCACAGTCTGAACTAAGGATGATAATGGATAAACTTACCAAGCTTTGGAGACAGTTTCCTTTTGTATGCCTTTTTCCTGGTGGTCATGTGATCATTTATTGGTCATGTGGCCTCTTAGTCATTTTGACTAACCATGTAGTCTTCATGACTAACATGTTATGAATTAAGTTAGTCAATAAGGACTAACTTATAATTGACTAACATAAGTTAGTCACTACTGACTAACTTTTGAAAGCTTAGGATTGTCAGTGAAGTGACAATAATTGGTGCCTACTCAGGCAGTCAAGTACATGCATGTGCCTATATGTAGTGTGTGGAATGTGTATATGATAGGGGAGTGGGAGAACGGGTAATTGTGTTTGTGGCGACTGAGGTCCAGAACAATCCTCCTTGGTGAGTACCTGTAATTAACTTGCTTTTAAAGTAGACCTCTTTCCAAATAAGCTATAAGCTATACGCTGTTAGCTATATGCAGTGCAGTGACCCAGTCTGGTGACTCCTGCCACCTTGGTCTGCAGCCCAGCAGGGCAACTGTGCGCAGGCACATGAGAAAGGTGTATAAACCCTCCACGCCTTGCTTTTCGCATCACACTATTATGTGGTAGATATAGCACGAGTCTGTGTCTGTACGCGATATAATCACGAGGCGCTAGCCGAGTGGTTATATCAAGTGCAGACACAGACGAGTGCTATATCTGACATATACCACGGGACTTGGGTTCTTTGATTGTTGTTTGTCTGGGCCATACATCACCTGGTGTGTCAATTTCACCATGGCCCTATATAAAGAGGTGTTCCCATAGTAGTTCCTCGTCATAAGACATTGGGCATTCAGTCAGAGCAGATCGTAAGGTAAAGGAACCCCATTCTCTAATTCATTTTACTTTAGACCGTATGTTTAAAAACAATCTAGAAACCTTACTTCTTGATAAAGGGTTTCTCACATCTATTTAAAAAATTGCGTTTTTCAAAAAAAAAATTGACAGCTGTGTTTTTATAAAAAGGCCTATTAATTTGGGTTCTTTAATTGGAAGTATGATTGTAAGTCAGGGCTCGTGATACCCTGTCGCCATATCGCCAGTAGCAATAGATACTGCTATTTGGCAACGATGGAGGCATTCCGCTTGACTGGCAGAATGCACGTTATGATTAGGTGACGTTTTTTGGCGACAGGATCTATAGGAAAGCTTGTGTGGGGTCCCTATAATTATGTCTAAATATGGAATTTGGATTTTTTTTTTATAGAATATATACTTTCCTTTGAGAAATCATGGACATAAATTATATTAATGAGATTACATTTGTTATTCTTAGCATCATAATTACAATTAGATATAAATTTCAATTACGTGTATATATTTGTTGTAATTTTCAGATTTAGTACACATATTTCGTGGCTCCTCTCACTTAAATGTGACCACAAAAAAGGGATTTGGCTACTTCAATGGCGACAACATATAAATGCCCTGAGTAACAGTCATACAAATGATAACTATTTAATAGATTTGAGCTAATTTGAGCTCATAAAAATCCCATTGCCCTTAAAGATATGTGTGTATGCCATATCTATATATGAATGATTATTTCTACTGTGTAAAATTAAGATGGAAACCAATTTCCTTTCAGGACCCGCCTCCACCCCTCCACACTGTTCCCCACCCCTCCTCACCCCTCACTACTGCATGTGTGGTGCCATACACACGGCAGTGAGAGGTGGGGAGAGGTGGGGAGGGGTGGGGAGGGGTGGGGAGGGTAGGGGAGGCGCCGTGAGTTTATGTGGAGGCGTTCCGCTTGACTGGCAGAATACGCGTTATATTCACGGCCTAGTTCTTTTGTTCTCCCCCTCAACCGTGGTACAGTCGACTCTGTCTTTAGTGGACTCTGTCTTAAGCGGACAACTGTCCTTAGTGGACAAATCTTCTGGTCCCGGCAGACCACCCCTTTATTTTAGTATAAAACTCTCTGTGTTAAAGGGACATCTGTCTTATGTGGACAACGGACAGATTTTCTCAAAATTGAGTCAAGGATCTCTGTCTTTAGTGGACAAAATTGAAAAAAAAACAAAGACAGAAGTCCTGTCAGTTGCCCCCTGTCCACTTGATACCTGTGCCAGACTCCTATTAAAGGGAGAAGTCCTGTCAGTCGCCCCCTGTCCACTCCACACCTCTCCCGACCTCCCATCAAAGAGAGAAGTCCTGTCAGTCCCCCCCTGTCCACTCCACACCTCTCCCGACCTCCCATCAAAGGGAGAAGTCCTGTCAGTCGCCCCCTGTCCACTCCACACCTCTCCCGACCTCCAATCAAAGGGAGAAGTCCTGTCAGTCCCCCCCCTGTTCCCTCCACAACTATCCTAGCCATATATCAAAGCAGAAGTCCTGTCAGTCACCCCTTGTCTACTCCATACCTCACTGGCCCCTCATCAAAGTGCATACAAGAATTACAAAAATGCAAGAATTATAAATGAGTCCCCCGAATCCTCCTATTTCTTTCTTTTTTCTATTTTTGTAAGTTTCTTATAAATTGATCCATAAATAACGACCAACAAAACTTGTCAACCAACTGACCTGACAGACAATATGAGAGTATGGTCCACCACTCCAGGGTCTCACAACTTCACAAACATTTAGTTACCAAGATAGACACTTACTTGATCTACACCTCTGATTCTTTATTTATGGGCAAATCTCACGGCCCTGTTAATGTCTGATAAAGATAGGGTTGACTTTACAAATTTATTAAATTTTAATATATGAAAGTATGGCCATATTGTATATGTATAAACTTGTCCTATACTACTGACTCTGTGTTAAGCGGACCTCTGTCTTTAGTGGACAAATGTCCCGGTCCCGTCAGTGTCCACTAAAGACAGAGTCGACTGTATATGTAAAACTATACAATACAAAATACGGTATATTTAACCTTAGCAGAGCGCGGTTTCGATCCACGGACCTCTGGGTTATGGGCCCAGCACGCTTCCACTGCGCCACTCTGCTCTATATACGTGCTTACTAGGCATCATAAAAGGATTGCATATTTCAGAGGCGGATCCAGAGATTTTCAAAAGGAGGGGTGCCCTATCGTAATTGTATCCACTTGACCCTCCGAGAATTTAAATGAATATTTGGCCAAAAATAGGAGAGAGGGCACCGCTGCACACCCCGCTAAATCTGCCACTGTATCTCAGTTCCTCAAAATCAGACGAATCCGGCGATCGTTTAGTCTTCTTAACAAATCAGTGTCTCTCAAATAAAGTGTCCAGACCCCTTAATTCGACAATGCGACACACGGTAATAACATCTTGGGAGACCTGTACGTAGATTGATATAAGTAGGTGCGGGGACCAATGACTTGATAAATTCGGAGTATGGGAATTTAACCAAAGTTTGAAATTCCACTCACAAGAAGGGCTTATTTCCCCCAGTATTTCCATACATTTCAATTAATACTGGAAATTCCAGCATAATTGAAGCGTTTACCAGTGTTAGCAAGTTTGTCAAAAATGATTGTTTCCTGTTGGATGGAATGAGGAATTAAGTGACCCTTCATTCGGTTATATATATAGGACACCCTACAGTGGATAACTTGTTACCTACACGTTCTCCTTGCAGAAATGTGGAAAATATAGATATTTTGGCAGTCTTTCTCGATATCTTCGGCCAGAATCGGGAAACCATCTTTGGGTGGTTAGCAGCTGGTTAGGGCTGGTTGGTGTTTAAAGGGTTAAGTCCTCGGCAAATAGTCAAATCTTACAGTCTACAACAGAGCACACTTTAGAAAGCTCTAAGGTAAAAGGCAAATTTAGTACAGGTACACAAACTACCGTGCATTGCAAATAGCCTTAAAACAGCTCAGCGGTGGACATTTAATTGCATTTGGTTTTGAGACACCTGCGGGCGGGTAAATTACACTTTGTGAAGATTTCGCGAGGTTTGATAAATGCGTATACCGTATATTCATTATAATATGTCTTAGCCCAATAACAACTATGTTGTCAATGATCCACGACTCCAGCTATTCGGAGAAGTGATATAGGCCTACCTATATCCATATCACATAGGTTTTGCGTCTATGCATACGCGCCGACGTGGAGCACCAGGGAAAATACTTTCTTTGTGATTTTATGTTAATTAAGCGTAGTCCTTGTTAAATATACCTCCATTCCAGGACTTCCTTCACTGACAACACTTGCAACACGCTCTCACCAACACCCGGCCACTTTGAAATCGTTAATCATAGAGCGGAGTGGATGCAGGCTTACACCGTTGACACGCCAATTAAGTTTAAGATCGAGTGAATGCACTTTTCAGTTCACTTAAAGGTGTCATGACGAAAGAAGAGTAATCCACGGGTATTAATTCACTGCGTGGATTTCTGGAAGGTGGGTTACAGAATTTAGGAGGACAAAAGTGGCGGTGCCAACATGTTTGTCAGAAAAATGTGGAGAACAAAATTTCTGAATTTTCGGAAATGGACCAGCATATTTGAAAGGGGTAAACACCTACATACAGACTTGAGTACGTTCAAGAAAGCTCTTTTAGGACTGCCCCTGGTTGTAGGAGGCACTGGAGTCATTTTAGGCGGCTCCTACGTCGTTGCTAACGTCGCACTCAACAGGAACCAAACGTCTATGACGTCATGGAGGGGAAGGGAACGTCGGGACAGTTGTGACGTCACAGAAAGTGCAATGGTTTCGTCAGTACGAATTCCAAAGGCAGAAGTGGAAGATTTCCTGTCTCGTAACTTTGCAGAATATGCATCAGTTGATATTCAAGGTGAAATGTATATGACAGCTGCGGATTTTATAAGCTTTATAACAGAAGGAACATGCATCAACAAAAATAGTCAAATGCGAAACCAAGGACAGAATGATAACATGGAATTTACAAATTCTGAAAATCAAGAACTGAGGAGGGGAGGGGAGGTACCGCGCCTTTGGAAGAATTCATCCCATTTGATAAGAGATTTAAAGGAAGGAGGCCTTATCTCCTTCCCAGATTTCGTTCTCCTTCTCTATATCCTAACAAACCCTCCAGACTTCTTCAAACCTATCTTTAAGGTTCTAACCGCAGAAAGAACCCTCCTTACTGCTAAAGACTTTGAGTACATGAAATCAGCCATTTCGCCAAAACCGAAAAATATGAAGACTCAAAAATCGTGGAGCTTAAAATCAGCCTGGAGTACTTCAAGCTTCTTTGCTGCATCCTGCCAGGGTTTCAAGCATCTAAGCACAGTAATCGTTGATGATTCCAAGCATTTGTCCTCACCTTACAGCAATAGCTCTATTGGAAAGCCATTGATGTCATCTATATCTAAGCATCTGTTTGGACCGAAGCAAGAAGATACTATACACTTTGTGGTCTTCAAAAGGTTCGTCCTTAATATCCAGGAGGAGGCTTTGGAGGTAGAATTCAATGTGTTCGCTGGACAAAAAGGATTCTTGACGATACATGACTTTGCACTCTGGCTGTTCCGCTTTTCGAACAAAAGGTACAATAATTTCTTTATTGTCCTAAAACAATAGAGAGCTATTAATTTATGATACAGAGGCGATCAACTTTATGCCATATAGGGGATAGGTTTAGTATATATATTTCTAACAACTGCCCTGTATCGTATAGAGTTGCATGCATTTCCTCATTTGGCTGTTATTTGGGTAATTTTCTTTAAATGACTTAAAAAGAACACCACAAATTTAACAGTGCACCAGTATCAACCTTATTATAATAATTATGTGAATGGGTACTTTGAAATTAACACTGAATTTAAAGAAGTTTAGTATTGCTGGTGTTTCCCTATAGGTTGATGGATGCCTTCATTAGCATTGAATTGCATTGCTATTTTTTTTAGCAAGGCATCACCTCAGTACGTAGTCAATGTGTTTCCAGAGAATGGTCCCTATTGTTTATGTTAGGTTGTTTGTTTATGATGCAATTTATAAAAAAATAGAAACATAGAAAAGAAAAAGGGGTGTTTGGGGGCACAGCCCCCGATTTCTAACTGATATTTATAACAAAGTATTCAACATAACCTGATAATCAAACCAATATCCCTGTCAGAAAAATATTTTTGTGATCCTTGTATGAACTTTGACCAGCACTACCATCTGTAGTCCAGGAGCCAAATCTGAAAATCCTGATCTACCCTGCATGGTGATCCCCCAGGATTTTCTTGATTTTTTTCACCTTATAGCATCCTAGGGACCATGAATCAAGATGGTTCTGAAGAATTTAGGTATGCGAACACTGTCTAATTACACGATTTGTGCTTAATAATTAGCAAAAATCAAAAAACGCGTTATTTCTTAATTTTTCAGGAACTATGTAAGGTATGATAACATACTATACGTCATCTGAAACGTAATTTTTCCCTGATTTTTTGGTATGTTGTTTGTTATTATCATTAATCATGGCAATGAGTAATTAAAGAAAAACTGTCATTTCAGTCGAAATCATTAGAACTTAAGGATCCAAGGTTAAACGTAATAAACCAAGGTAGGTATACTTAAAGGGGATCTTTAGGCAGTTTTTAAAGAAGGTTGTATCTGATTCCATTGGGAATATAATGTAGATGTATCATGTTGGTTCATAATTCTGCTGACAGTAACAAGATATATCATGATGGTTCATGATTCATGATTATATAAATCCAGAAGAGGCTACTGATGCCAGTTGCGTAACTATTTTTCGAGTTGTGTGATTTTGCAATTAACCATGGGCAATCTTTCTCATGAAACAATGGGAAAGTGCATACTGCCTCATATGATTCATATATACTCATATATTACCTAGTTATCATGTAGCATAGAGATAGTGGCACTCTAAATCTATCCCCTGTCACAACACCATTGCTAATGCAAAACCAACGTTGTATTCCACTCCGAAGCGTGTCAACGTTTCTAGGAATCTAAAAGTTAAACGCTTGTTTAACTGACAACTGGGAGATTCACTCGAGATTTGAAATACCAGGAGTACAAAGTGGTGGCATGCAGGGGTATTGGTTGATTAATAGACTTTCATCACTGAAGGTGATTAATTATTTAAAATGTCAAAATTATACATGTTCATGTTCGAGTGAATTTTCTCCTGAATGGCCTGCGTACCTCCTCCTGTCGGTATGGCATGTGAAAGTTGAACATTAATACTGCGGCTGCTGCATGAGAGCTAAATCATTTCAGTAAAACTATAAATTGGCCCACGCAAGAATCCATGCAGTAAACTTGATAGGCCTACTTGAGATTTTAGTAGGAAAGGAAGCAATTTCTGGCAGGCACTTATTGCATATCCCCACTGGTCAACCAGGATGTATGGATTAAGGCCCACATGTAAAAATATAAAATGATTCGTAGGCTTAGGTTTTCTAGATTTTTCTTTTAGCAATCTACCTAGTCCAGTCCAACTTCTAACCTTTGCCTATTTGTATTGCAGGGATGGTGACCTAGCCAAGATGCTCACAGACCGCCTTGCCAACACTGGTCAAGGTGCTAGTGATGTCCAGTTTACCCTGGAGGACATAAGAACAATCCAGACCCTCCTCCTTTACCACCTTGACCGTCTCCACGACGCCATCAACCTCTACACAGTAGCCTCACCTGGTGGATTGTCCTTACACTACGCTCTGGCAGAAGCGATACACATCGCTTCAGGATTGCGAGTTGAACCTTATGTCGCAGAAACGCTCTTCCAGTTATTTTATGACCCAAAAGCAAAATGCTTTGATTTGGAGAGGTTTTGTGATGTTCTGTATGAACGCAAAAACTTTGGACTTCCGCTTAAGGTTAAGGAAGATGGGTAACTGCATGAAGAAATATAGTGAAGTTTTGACATTATAAATTATGGCAATGAAAGATAGTCAAGGTCTCTCACAGACGATAACCATAAGAAATGCAATAATGTACTATTACCACTTCAGCAAAAAAGAATCTCATTTCCTAAATTTGAAACAATTTCAATTTTGGAAAAAGGGATTTTTTATGGTTGGCTATTCATAGGTATTGAGATCTCCAATATATTGTGATTTAGTCATTCGAATAATTATCGTTATGCTTGCACATTCTATCAATTACACTGGGTAAATTCGCTTTATTTTGAGACATAAGCCTACTGACTTTTGCTATGGAGGTTTGCTATGGTGGCTATTTGTAAGTGCGCCTTACCATAATGTATTCATCTCTATTTTGTGCAAATTATCTTGCAAGTGTTTATCAGTTTATGCAATTTGTCTTGTTTAGCCCCATGGCGCCCATTTGTACCAATTATCTCCTCCTCCCGTCTCCTCTACAGACCCCCTTCCCTATTCCCCTAAAATACAACTTCCCTATCCCCTCTCCTTCCAATATTTACTTCTAAGAGCTATCGTAGTGATTTTAGAGAATAACTCATTGTTATTGTTATTTAAATACCTGGCATAGGTGGCGTTGCCTGCAGAAGGCTCTATTCTCGTTGCATTGTCCTGCTTTTTGAGGCAAACCATGCACAATGCAACCTAATATTATTCATCTGAAATCAGCCTTGATAAACTTAAGACGTGCTTTTTGAGCAATCATCTCTGCTGCCTGACATGTCACAAGAAGACGAAGCAGTTCTATATCATTCAGAAATGTTTACTTGACTTATTATTATTTTCGTCATCGATTCGAATAAACGTAATCAAGTTATTCAAAGAACATTCAATTTCATGCATCTTGTAAAATAGTATATTTAACCTCCCATATTATTTCAAACTATTACTAGTATAGTGTTGTTTCTTAAATTTCTGCTGTATAACAATTGTATAGTATATCATATTTACTTATACAAATCTATAGTATTATGATCTAAAACCAGGATTGATTTTAAGAGTTCTTAGTATAGAAGTCTTATTTCTCATCTTTAAAATGGATTGAAACTCATAAACAGAGGTGCTCTTTTGATTGTGTGATGATCAAAATTATGGTGAAATAATTGGACCTATAGGTGTTTTGGGATGTTCTCAGTGAATGCAAAAACGCTGGATTTACTCTTAATGTAAAGAATGATGGGTTAGTGAACGATTATGGGCAATGGAGATCAAAAACAATGTTGTCAAGTGAAATACAGATGCAGAAAGCCTTACTAATATCAATCATTGAGGTAATTCAAGAAGAGGTATTGCATATAATAGCATAACGGTCTATACACTAGAATAATATAGGTCAATCTAAAATATGGCTTAGGCCTATGTCTATTTAGGAAATCGTTGTAATGTATTGTTTGTGTTGAGCCTTCGAAGATCCTACAGAGTGAAAAACTTAGGTATGCTGCATGTGATTTGTAATATTTGTAAAGTATATTTAATAGGTCTCAGTCAATCATGTCAGCTTGTTTTATTGAAGCAAGTAACATTTAATTTTTTTTCAGTAATTCATACTTCAAATATTCGTCTTTATGCTAAGTACAGGCATTTGCTTATCACATGCCTATTGGAAATAAGGAACCATGCACTCATATTATGTTTCAAATAATAGCTTACGCAACAGTACAAGTATGACGGACGTGTTATTTTTCATGAAAGATAGTTGCTGCATACATTTTTTATTCAAATCAATACTGCTTCTATTCCGGAACAGAGCAATATCAGTAATGGATTTAGAGGTGGGGGCGCAACGGCGCAACGACGCTTGTCACCCCCAACTATTTTGGCCATATCTTTTAGCATAGACATACATAACGTGTATCTCTATGCTTTTAGTGTGTGAAATTCTGCGAAAGAGATCCAAAAGGGGGGGGGGGGGGCGCCCCATTTTTTATTGGCGCCCCCCCACCTTTTCAGAAAGTTGGATCCGCCACTGAATATCACTAATAAGTTATATCATAGACATATTATGTATGTCTTTGGTTATATCCAAATAACAGATGGCAAAGTGACTAGAAAGAGATGTCTTACAAAAACTCAAATATATATATTTTAGTCTGTTTTATGAACAGGCTTGTTTACAGTTATAGCGTCGAACATTCCGTCACTCGATAGACCATAAACGAACGGAATCAGTGCTGTCACCATCTTGGCAAATAAAGGCGGAAGTGACGCAGTCAAGACGGAAGTCAGCCCAGGGTCCCGGATGAGGAACTGCAGACAGACGCATGCGTATGGCGTCCAGGCGATGAGTGACATTAGGGCAAGCCGACTTGGGAACTGAAAGCAAGGAATTGGATATTAGCTAATCCCAATTGCATAGGCCTATATTTGTTTTTTTCAGGATAGGACGATGGCTTACCTTATCTGTGTATCGGACATTATACCAGTAGGCCTTCGTTGTTATTTTTTCCAATTAGAGATAATAAAATACTTTTACATATTTATCATCCATAGGAGTTACACAACTAATAGGCCTATTGGTTAGCAGAGTGGAGGGTATTAAATCATGGGGACAGCAAAAATATTACTATTTCTACTTGCGCTAATCGAAAATTCAAAGGAAAGCCCATTTTAGAGGCACTGCCCCCTATACTAAATGTACCAAGTGAAGAAAAATAAGAAAGTTAACCCCAGCATGCCAGTTTCTGAATATGCCTAGGTAACTCAAATAGCCCTATATCTAAAAAAAAAACCCACTTCAAATAGAAAAGTAGATATTAAGATCAAGGTACTTTAGTGTTACATTACACAACTAGATGAGGTTGATATGGAAATTAGAGAGGCAAGAGGTGGCAGGTAGATTACTATAATTATTCACCTTTTTCAGGTCTTCGCTGGTGAGCAGGACGTCCGATCTGTAGTCGTCCACGTTTCGCCCGGCGTCAGCGAAGTTAATAAACCCAAGGCAGGTGAAAATGACGGCGTAGGGCAGGACGAAGCACCAGATGGTGACCAGGACGATGTAGGTGGGGTAGGAGGCTTCCGGCCGGTGCCAGTTAATGGCACATGACGTACCTGTAGGCTCAAGGGTATACCTGCAAATTGGAAAAATAGTATTAATTATGCTGGTCATCTGGGGAAGATTCTAGTTAAGGGGCCCCCTCCTCTCCTCCACTGACTAGGAATAGGGACGAGTTAGCCTTTTAGGTATGAATCCCAGAGATTGTTTAGAAGAGAGGGATAACTTATCTAGTTATCTTCAGCTCTAGATGTAGTAGTGGATAGAAAACATTGTGGCGTTCAGAAGGGGGCCCCTATTCTGAAAGTGTCCCGGTGATCTGCTCTGGGGTTTTAGACCTATTTTAGAAATCGGTTTGACAATGATGGTTATTTTGTAAAATGTGCAATTTATTATCAAATATTTCTCAAATTGCTATGATATCGAGGGAATGTAGGAACTAGAATAACCCGAGAAGACGCCCAGAAGTGGATCCTGACTAAGTAATTACGCGACTCCCATGTGCGATTGACAAAACAACGGGAATCCCCCCCTCCCCGACACACCATAGCATATTCATTATACTCAGACTCAAATTTTGATAACAATATCGGCATTTCCATATGGTTCGAAGCTCATTATACACCTAATCAAAGCAGTTTTTAATTGCATGGAATTACATGGAATATCAATATATAGGGCCTATGGTTCAAGGTTCTATCTGATAGTGAAGTCATTAGTAATAATTATTGTCATTTATTGTATCACCTGTTGTCAGGTTGCATGGATTCTACAGTCTGTCTTAACCTTGAACCATACAGTTAGATTCTAACGCCTGTATTCCAAAGTTCTCTTTACCATTGGGAAGCTTAAGGGAACTACAAAACAATTCCAATTATATTCAACATGTCCTTGCCATGCAGATTTTCGAAATCGGCAGCAAGATTATCATGTGGAATATAGGCTTAATAATCAAAGGTATTATAATCATACATACATATAATTATATCCATGTTTGTCTCACCTTCCCCAGCCCCAGAAGGGTAGAGCTGCCCAGTAGCCAGCCATCAACCAGCCGGCCCCCATGACCAGGAGGTAGTGATGTCTGCCCGCAGCTTTCACTGAAATTTAAATATTGAGAAAGTGACAATTAAAAAAGACAAAAAGATTATATTGATCATACCAAGGCCAAGGGTGAGCCCTTGAGAGTTCCCTTATGAATATGTAAAGTACTGCTAATTAAGGACAAGCAGCAGGTGTTTTGCAGTGGTCGTAATAATTATCTCGTTACTCCAAATCTCTCCTATTTACATTATCTCTTTAAAAGGCTAATTAAAATCTTTACTGTTAATACAAATCATATTATATGCCTGAGGCTGGACACATAAACATGGGGAAAGGTGAATTTTTGTTTCTATCTTTTGATCAAAGTTATCTCACATAAAAACCATGTGTAGAATTGAATTACGGAAATTGCATACACTGTTAAAATGGTGTTTAGAATTTAAATGTGTTAAGGGCATAAACATGTTTATAATCTAAATACATTCAACCATATCTGTTTAAAACCTAAACACTTGTAACTTCTAAACATGTGTTGGGTTAACTATGCTTATAATCTAAACGCATCATTAGTTGTGTTTAAAAGCTAAACACTTTTAACCTCTAACCATGTTTTGAATGGGATGTGTTTAGAATCTAAACGCATAATATCAATTGTATACTATGGAAAAGAAAAATGGACACTTTGGGATTAGAACCCACATTCTTGACATTCAAGGTAGAAGCCTAACCAACTGAGCTAACTTGGACTGCATGCAGTGCACACTGGCATAGACAGCACCAATGAGTAGGATCAGTACTACTATACAGGTGATCAACATTAGACAGACATTAGGTCATTACTTTCGTACCCCCACTTATTCAGTTAAGTAGCAAAGCTGGGCTGTGTCTACCTACAGGCCTCCATAGCTCAGTGGTAGAGCATAGGCTTTATATGTGAGGGGCCCGGGGTTCAAATCTCGGCTACTGAAGTTACCAAAATACTACTATGAAGTAGTTGTACTATTAGTGGTTTGCCACATGCCCTCCATATTTTTGGCCATGATTGGTAAAATAGTTTTTTCATACACTTAGGAATTTGGAACTTTGTGATTAAAAATGTTAGATTTTTAAGTTTTTGTAGCGTCATTAAGATAATCACTTCATTGGCCTGTTATTCTAGGTACGTTCAACCAACCAGAACACCCCTAAAACATTTACAAAATGTTTTAAAACACCTTTTTAGTAGGATTAACATGTAGACACCTTTTTAGTACAAGAACTTTATCAGCTATACCCCTAAAGGTTTTACCTCCAACAATCAAATAATCCATGCAAGGATAAACCAAGAAGGAAGGCCATATGTGGTTATTGGCTCAATGATCCTGTAGTGTAATTACAGGAAAAATAAAACTTTCAATGCTGTTAACATTACATCTGGTGTAAACTGAATGGCATAGTACCATAACAGTGTTTTACCTGTAAGATCTACGTGTGTTTTTTTTACACAATACGGTATAGTATTGTTAAATTTAAAATGGTTTTCATCCTTAAGAATGAAAGTACACTGTACATATTACGGTATATTACTGTTTAACTTAACACCTAACCCTAAACACCTTGAAGACCTAAATGCTTCATAGATAAATACCTAAACATCATAGTTTTCTAAACACTTAACAGCTAAACATAAAAAAAGCATAAGCGTTTTGATTCTAAACACCTTGAGGACCTAAACACTTCATGGTTAAACAGCTAAACATCACACATTTCTAAACACTTAACCCTAAACACCGATAATTCTAAACATGTTTAGGGAAATAAAGTGTTCCAAAACTGGATGCACCAAAGTGTTTAGGAAAATGTTTAGGTTCTAAACACTTGTTTTAACAGTGTACAAGGGCCATTCAGGGTGAGGCGTTGTTTTGAAATTCGCACAATTATAGATATCATATGACTTTCACTATAGGCCTATTAATCAGATTCATATCATTGCATCATCACTTTTCATTTGACGTATGAAATGATACTGTACCTGATTTACCATGAATTGCCGGTACTATAGCACAAATAACATACGTTATTTATCCGTGAGCCACGTGTCTTCATGTGCACAGTTACCCATTTTTACATTTAAATCAACCGATTTCAATAAATGACAGTTTGCTTTAGAAATCAAAAACATATATAAACAAATTATTCCCTATATGGGGTTCCAGCCATAAAACTATCTAGATGACCTCATTAGCACAGGGTCTATAGGGATTCAGGTTAATCAGTGGATTAACTCACGGAAATCGGCTTTGTACAAGGCCAGGTACCTCTCCACGGTGATCAGGAGTAGCATCATGATGGAGGCCAACCCGAAGGCCATGCCCTCAAAGGCGTACAGCTGACAGCCCACCCCGCCGAACAGCCACCTGTATGGAGATAGATGTATGGAGATAGGTGTATAGTATTAGGGAATACAATAGCATAATGGTTATAGTCATGGGGTAGAGTGAACTAGCCAGATTTAGACTATTACCAATATTATATTAGGGGCCTATACCATCTATTGTATCATGCATATTGTATGATCTAATAATTTACTGGGATAAAGGCAATGGACACCAACTTTGTACGTGTACCGATATTGTATGGCATTAAAATGGCTTGTGTCACGTAATGTATTATACTAATTATCTCTTCTATGATATATGCAAGTTTATTGCGCTTGAACAATACGTTCTATGAGAATAGGTCTCTGCCAATTGCTTCAGTTTCTTTTATTATAGCCATCCCCAGTCTCGTAACCTTTATAATGTTTGATAGTGTAGTTTTTTTTATCATACTATTAAGTTATCTCGGACAGGAACATTGTTATTACATTCTTCACATAGCCTATTATACGCCTATACTGTATGATTTTACGATCGGTGTTATGCAAGGGCCATCGGCTTGCTTTGCAATACATAACATATGAATTACATAAAAAGAATACATAAGAAAGAAACCGAAACCTTATCAACGATTCTTCACCTTTAAACCCATGTAAGACCTTGGAATGTATACTATTTCCACAGCATCCTATTTCAAAGCTTTTGATCATTAAAGGTTCATAGTCTCTTCAGTAATTAGTACCAGTGTCATCTTTTCCTATTAGACGTCATAACAATAGACCTATATAGTATATGTAATGCCTGAGACAATAGTGGTCACGTAAGTCAATATGTAGGGGTAGCAGGTAGGCTGGAGAGGTCGGTGGCCCGTTGCACAATAGAATTTCGTTGTGAGGATCAAGTTAAGATATCTTAACAAAAAGTTTCGTTGTTACGCTTTTTACAAAAATAGTAAAATCTCTGATTCTAATGAATGAAATTGAATTATGTAAATTGATGTAAAAAGGGAAAAAATTAGAGAAACTTCAGTAAAAGTTACAGCTCTCTGGGGGCATTCTAAATATAGAAAAAAATTGTTGCAAAACGATTGTTGTTACGAAAATATTATTTTCGTTAACAATATTATTTTCGTTGCTAGGAAACCCATTGTGCAACGGGCCACTGGCTCTACTATGTCAGTTCTCAGGTAATCTAACCAGGTGGGCTCTGATGTACACCTGGACAGAGTCACCTGACCCCCCGCCGCAGGGGGTATACTGACTCTACCCCCCAGGGGGGTATTCTGACCATACCCCCACAGGGGGTATATTACACCTTTACCATAGGGAGTATGTTGACATCCGTACATAATTATCATAACTAGGGCTACGTTCGGATAGAAACCATAATAAATAAAACAATAACTAAATGAGATTTATGAGGTATTTCAGACGTACGATTTGTAATTTCAACTGAAATTGGGGAGTTCATGCTATTTGTTTCTGGAAATACTGCAATTGTTCCCTAAATGTTAGGAACTCTTAGGTTATTGGTTTATAGAATGATTCACTGGTGATCGTAGCTCGTTTTTTTAAGAGCTTTCTCCAATCAAACTATATAGAAATATATATATCCACAGACAAAGGAAATTCGCATTGTGTGCACTAATAGTGAATGATCATCCGATTATTATTGGCTGAATTTATGAGACATTACCGTGATGGGTTAGAACATTATCTCCCAGACTCTCCTAGAATTAATCCACGTTAGGAAGCATTTAATTACTGGCTTGCCAGCCTTGTAGAAGTGGCCATGGAAGGGAAACCCCCTATACTATCCCAAGGTAGCCACTGCCACACCCAAGTGGAGAAGGTAGGTAAACCTAACGTTAAGGGACATAAGCTAGTGACTTGTAGGAGAGGCCATGGAAGGGGAAATCCCTGACCATCCCCAGGACAACCCAACATAAAGAAGTATAACTTACTGACTTGCCAGCCATGTAGAAGGGGCAAGCGAAGGGGCAACCCCTAACGACCCCCAGGACAACTCGATGCAAAGTAGTATAAGTTACTAACTTGCCATCCATATAGGAGAGGCAAGGGAAAGGGCAACCCCTAACGATCGCCAGGACAACTCAATGCTAAGTAGTATAAGGTACTAACTTGCCGGCCATGTAGGAGAGGCCAGGAAAGGGGAAACCCCCAACCACCCCCAGGTTAGCCACTGCCAGGCCGAGGTGAAGGAGGTAGGTGTTTCTGTTGTTGCCATGGAGACCAGCATGTCGTCGGAAGACGGAGAGCAGGCGCAGGTGACCCAGACATCCAGTGATACCTGTCAGAAAGTGAAATCTCATATGAGGGCTCGGTTGCCAAGGGTGATGGCAGTTCATTAAAATTTTGATTGTAAGCTGTAGCGTGGGATTTAACGTTTGTTAAGTTTGTACTGGATATTACGCCGGGTATTAAATCTCTCAATTTCAGATATGACTCATTCCGATGAGTAAGGAAATTGTCGAATTTAAACATATTTTGCCGTTCCTGTTTCCTGTTAGGAAAATGCAATGTGAACCTGCTAAAACGTTGCAACAGGGGCACTTTTCTGGGTTCAGAAAGGTATGCATACAGTACACAGGTGAAGGTATAAATCGTGGTATATTATGGTACACTGTGTCACACCTATCCCTATCATAGATAATTAAAGATACGTGGTATGGTTTACTCCGTGTCTTCAGTTTTCAACGCCAAAGAAATGCCTATTGCAACTAAGATGTCCAAGCTTTTCTCTTGTTAGAACATAACGTTTTACAAAATGTACTTGTAAATTGAACCTCATTTGAAAAACTGATGTATTTTAGTGCATGAGAAATATGTTTGAGAGTTTGGCACCCTTTTTTTCTATTATTGTGCGTATTGAAAAATTTCTATTGAATACACCACATCACAGTCAACATGTTATCGTGTCATTTCAATCAAGCTGATATCTCTGTTTTTCGAAATGGACCTAGGTTTGCATTTATATTTCTTTAAATAGCTAGGATCTCTAACGTCCTCTAACCCATACCCGCAGCAGTCAATTCTCCTAAAATACCATTAACCTAATTATGCATGCCCAGGCGAAAGACATTGTTATGAATAGATTAGTATGGTGCCATTCATTAATTTGATTAGAGATACATAGTATGTATAATGTCGCATATCAATATAATTATTTGAGATAAAACACAACACTGCATTTAGTATCAGCCTATACGTCTGATTACGCTGGAAACCAAATCCTAAGGGCAGACTTGAAGGCCGATCCAACCTCAGTTTTGGAGTTTTGCCCCAACCGCTGTAGGAAATTTCTCATTACAATCTGAGATATAATTATTTGCAATAGCTTTTTTCAGAGTTATAATATTGGGAAACGTTAATCTAATTTACATGAAGTTACCAATGTATATTGTTACAAAATATTCGAGTAAAAAGGATAATACATGCGTTTTAGAATGTAGGGTCGCAAAGACAAATCTCATACAGCACATGGGCTATCAGATGTCTTGGTGTTGTTAAGACATCTGATGTTGACTTAATGTATTTGGCACATCCCACCTCTTAGTATAATGGCTGGCTCCCCTCTTATCAACCAAATCACTTTTCTTATAGTATTATTTTCAGAACATTGACACCCTGAGCACACAGCATAACGGTGTTATGATTTCTGTTTTCACTTGGCGGGTTGAAGGCAATTGAATCTAAACATGTACAGTGTTATCTAACAATTTCGCACAACTGACAATGTTAAATGTTTGGTGCTTGGGGTTCATCTAACAATAATGAATGTCCTGCATCGGTCAATAAGGTAGGTCATGACAGGCCCGTAGCCAGGGGGGGGGGGGTTCGTACAACCCCCCCCCCCCCCTTGGAGGGACTTTCCTCTCATTTTTATTGTTAAATATGACAGTAAATCAAAAAAAATGTAATTTAGACCTTCTTAAAAAAAAAAAAAAAAAAAAAAAAAAGACCCCCCTGGAAAAAATAACTACTAGTCAAAAAGCGAACCCCCTATGAGAAAACCTGGCTACGGGCCTGCATGATGTGACAGGCTTATTGGGGGTTATACCAAGTGACAGCTCCCCAGGGTTGACAGGGTCTACACTGTATGGCAGTGCTGCCTGTCAGCTTACATAACATGGCAACATACATTATGTCCTCCCGCTTCACTACTGCATACCCCGCGATATGCCAACGAATAAGCGTCCACTCACATAACACCATAATACAAATAGGTAGATTGACTCAAACCAATACATACCTATGAACAGATAGCACAATCCTAGTGGCGTATGCTCCTTGCCTTGAATCAGATTCATGCTTTCTACTGGGAAGTGCATCCTGCGAGAAAACCAGGTAAGCCCTGACGCTGCTGCCTTATATACCGTTCCATCAACCTCCGGTTTCCATGGCAACACTTCGTTACAATGCTCCAGCGAAGCCGACACCAACTGGAGGGGGAGTAGGGTTACACAAGTAGTGGCTTCTTTGTGTGCATTGAGAAGGTGTTATATAATGTAGTAATGAGTGTTGTGTGCATGTGTATTAAATGTGTGAGGGTTTTCATCTATGATAATTATATATAGTAGTTGAGGGTATGTGGGGACAATGAGGGTTTAATTGGTGGCATGCAATGTTGATGGTGTGTAGCATCAGAATTGTCTAGAATGTGATGGCATTGGTGTCCATAAATATATATATATATATATATATAAATTCATTACTGAAATGAGACACAAATGGTAATTTACGTTTGGCCTGTAGCCGGCGAAAGGAGTTTTTCTTTCTCCAAATGGCCTTTTATTAATTCAGTTGAACAGAACAGTGTAACATGAGAAAGGGAGGCCTGCCCAGTAACTAATAATAAACAATAGGTTGCTAGGTTGTTAATACACATATAAGCACAGTAGGTGGCAGCACCTCCCTTCTCTCTCTAATCATCCATACATTTATATCACCATAAACCTTACAATTTTATAGTTTGATATATATATATATATATATATATATATATATATATATATATATATATATATGAAGGTGTATCTATCGAAAATATATCCAAAAGAAATAGTGGGTCTCATACATGATACATCGTAGAATAAGGGACACATTGATGTAGCCAAATCCTGAAAATAGTATTTACAGTGGCAACATGATCCCAGTCAACAAAAAGACTGTGATTGAACCCCTTTGAATAACCTGTCTTACTCTGTACCAATACTTTCTGATAAGTTCAAACAGTTCTTAGAATTCCTGGAACCCTTGGTGAAAAAGATTGGACTAAGCCTATGTAGCAAAATGGACTCAAAGCTCATTGATCAGTTGATATGATTGTTCACGTTTTTTGTATGCATGCCCATCGGCACTTTAGATGTTATAAAATGTACCTTGGTCTATTTCCAAAGTTTTTTTTTTTTTGTGCACAAAAGTTTATTGAGTAATAAACGTCAGGGTTGCCCCTGGTTTTCAGTTCATTACAAAAATGAAAAATGAAACAAGGTGACTTATACAGAGAACATAAAATAATACCAGTATAAATAAATGTTACACAAAATATCATCAAATACAGTCACATGTCTAACCAATCAACATGGCTTTGAAGATAAGCACTCGAATCATTTAACAATTACAATCACGTGTTCAACAAATCGACATAATCCTTGTTCATCAACTTAATACATTTCATAAAGATATTGACACTTTCTGAATTTTGAAGATCGGCACTCAAATTATTCCAATATTTAAGGCCGCAGAAGAATGGATTTTTCCTGAAAGACCACTGAATCTTAGATGGAATTACAAAAACTTTCTTATTAAATTGTCTAGTTACACGAACAGGAGATTTAATAGCCTGATTCTTCAAACTATGTTTATACATTTGTCTCAAAATTTGTACAATTCGTCTTTGTTCAAGTGAGTTCAATTTACACATGCGGTGAATTTCATTACGAGTATATCTATCTGCTAGTTTAATATTCAAACACAATCGGAGAGCATTATTTTGAAGAATTTGAAGTTCACGTTTTTGCTCTAGAGTGGAGCCTAGCAAAAACATACCATTATAGTCAAAATACGGTAAATTTGTTTGCTTATAGACAGAAATAGCAGTGTAAGTGTCAAGATATCGTCTTAGCTTTCTTAATTGAAATAGCTTATTAGATACTACTCTCTTTGTATTATTATAATTATGAACATATGATAAATCCTTATCAATAATAGTACCCAAATAACAGTATTGATCTACAGGCAATAAAGAGTGATTACCTGCCTTAAACAAAGGCTTATCACTTCTAGTTAGTATATTATCACCGGTTCCAACAACAAGATATTTGGATTTACTCACATTCAATCGCAAGTTACTCTCTATTCCCCAATTTGTAAAACAATCAATATCCGATTGGATCGAGGTAACAATATCGCAACAATTTTTTGAGGAATAGTATAGTACACAATCATCGGCATAAAGACTTATTCTAACATTATTTAGCACTCTAACCACATCGTTAATATAAAAAATAAAGAGACTTGGACCAAGAATTGTTCCCTGACCAATACCTGAGGAAATATTCTTAAATTCTGACATTTTACCATTAAATCTAACAGCCTGGACTCTATTTAAATAGCTAGCAAACCACATCATAGCCTGACGGTTAAATCCAATTTCAATAAGTTTCTTTACTAATAATCTATGATCTAAGGAATCAAACGCCTTGAAAATATCGAGGAACAGTAAACACACAGATTCTCCTTCATTATATCTCCAATGTATGTCATTTACTAAGTCAAAAACTGCCTCATGGGTCGACTTACTTTTTTGAAAACCATATTGTCGTGGATGCAAATAACCTATTTGATCTAGGCGATATAATAAACTATTTAATACAATTTTTTCAATCATTTTGGCCGGTAACGGGGTCTGCGTGATGGGCCTCCAATTACCAGGTGATGATCGGTCACCTGCCTTAGGTATCAGATTTACTAAGCCGGTCGCCCAAAAGTATCAAAATAAAGGTACAATACCATTCATTATCATTGATGTTAGCTAACTATTTGCAGCAAACATTCTTCTGCATATTGATTACCACTATTTCCGATTTATTTGAGTGTATAATTATGATGGTCATACGTAGTAATTTTTAAAATGTCTTTTGTATCCCAAGGTAATCCTAGATGTAATATTCCCGAGTAATAAAAGCTTACGAGTTTATATCCAGATGGATCGAGTTACATAAATAAAATCGAATCTATGATAAAATTCTCAACAAAATAAGACCACAGTCTTAGGTACCACATGGTGCTATATGATAGTCACGTTAGCATATCGTTAATCTCATTATGTCTCTATTGATATTACTGATGAACACAGAAACGTAAAAGTCATTCTCAGTATACACCAACAGTTATACTTAAGGATAGACAACAACTCTCAGGGGCCAATGCATAGCAACTGCATTGTTTTGGAATTGGTTATTTTACTGTCCATGGCATTATTATATACCATGTATATCTTAAAAGGCAATACAGAATCCTATCTAATAGTATAAGTTATATCAACATGTGCAGAGATATGCCATTGCAAGTAGACCAGGAAGTGAAAAAATGCATTTTTCACTTTTATTTTTTGAACAAAGATATCTCAATAACTACTGGATAGAGAATCAGAATTTTGATTAAGGTCTTATTTTTTGGTTTATGAAATTTAGAAATTAATGTTCTCAAAAATGACTAAAGTCTTCCCGTTTTTTGTCATAAAATGAAAACTAGGCCCTAAATAAAAAATCTGAGACACGCTTCCCTCCAAATTAATGTTATCTACATGTTCAAGAAATTTCATTAGAAACTCTTAGTGGTTACCGAGATATCTATGTTAAAAAAATAAAAGTGAAAATCTTTTAGTTTTTTTGCATAAAATTCCTCAAATTTTAAAGTGCTGATAACAAAATGTGTTCCAAAAGACAGAGAAAAATATGCTCTTTCATTTGATAGTTGATATTTTGCTTTAGCCTTACTGGACACTGCACAATCTTCATTGTCGCAAATGAAGCCACTCTGAGGTGTTGTCTATCCTTAATGTATCAATTATGATCACCGTTGAGAGGTATATAGCTCTGTACAAAGCACTTTTTGAAATAAAGAAATGTGACTAATCACCAGTTTTACGTTTCTTTATTGTATTAGACTGTGGACCTTAACTGCACGTTCTCATAGTCACAGATGTAGTAGATCCTGGCCAGAGGTGACGATGCCATTGTAACTATTCCTGAAGTTGTTTACATTTCCCAGGGTATGGAACGACTAAGCTAAGTCCCATTGATGCAATATCAGGGGCGGATACAGGATTTACGACAGGGGAAAGTCAGCATAAAGGCTAAATACTAGAACGGTGTGCATTTGCATGTATGGGTGCACCATCTTCTCCTCTTTATGCAGTTTATATGGTCCACCAATGGGTTGGGGGTTGGGGGGGTTGGTCAGGACCTCCTGGACTGCCCCTGGATCCGCCCCTGCAACATATAATCTGCAGGAGTGTTGCATATTGGGGGACCATGTAGACTGTGTCCTCATGTCACAAGAATATAAAAAGTGGCTATGTCCCATGTCGTTATACTTCTGATATTCATGTCAATTTTGCGCAACATTAATGTAGCAGGTCGAATTTAAGAAATATCCTATGTCGCCTGTCTACTTTAAGGGACTTTATCCATACAATTTTTTTATATATTTTTTTTTATTTAGAATCCAATCTTACAATAATAAGTTCTTCCTTGGATACATGGTAATGATGAGATGAGTCATGATATCTGATGGTACTACATCACTACTTATGTATAATATAACAGTTTTATAGCATTATTAGACATCGTTTTAGTCTCCTTATGTTGCATGTCAGAGGACAAACTATTCAATAAATCGACACCCCTATTATAACAACTGTTTTTAACACGGGTTAATGAAGTAAAATCCTGTTTAAACTTAATCTTATCGCATGACCTTGTCCTCATTATCATATCTCCTGTTGTATGTACTAAATAATTATCATTGTCGTGTAAGCTATACATAAGCATTAACAGTTGCACATATCTTCTGTTCCTCAAAGATTGGATACCATATTTAGTTAATAATCCATCAAAATCATTTACACCTTGCTCATTATACCGCATTGACAATAAACATGATTCCTGTAATCTATCGAGCCGCTTTAAATTATACATCGGGGCACTGTCTAGTACAAAACTAGCATATTCAAACAACGGTTGAATAGTTTGCTTATACAACATAACAGCTACCGATTCCGTCAGATTTTTCCGAATTCTCTTAAAATTATATAATCGTTGATTTACCTTTTTCCAAACATGTTGCGCAAAAGTATCAAACCTTAATGTACTATCAATATCCACACCAAAATAGGTATATATAGGTACATTTTCCAAAGTATTTCTAATGCGTCTATCAATTGGTAAAGATTTCTTTTGATAATTAAAAATCATGTGTTTAGTCTTCTTTTCATTTATCGTCAGTCGGTTTTTTACACACCAGTCACACAAAATGTCATAGGAAGACTCAGTATAATTCATAGCCTGGTCCACAGTGGCACCTCTACTATACAGTACGGCGTCGTCAGCATACATCATGATATTCATATTTCCATTTACTATTTCACCAAACAAATCATTTACATAAATAATGAAAAATAATGGACCGAGACAACTACCCTGACCAATACCATAATTAACATTTTGGGCTGTTGATATAGATTTACCAACCTTTGTTTTTATTTTCCTATTTTTCATATAGCTATGACACCAATCTAATGATTTCCTATCAAACCCATACATTTTTAATTTATGTAGCAGTATATTTAAATCTAATGAATCGAAAGCTTTAGAATAATCGACGTATATTGCACTCGTAAAATAATTATTATTAATATTATTATAAATATCATATAGGTAGTTAAAAATTGCGCCCGCAGTACTATAACGAGGTCGGAAACCATGTTGTCTCGAGTCCAATAGAGCATTATTTTCAAAAAAGGAGAAGATTTGCGCATGGATACATTTTTCCACAATTTTACCAACAATTGCAGTTATTGTGATCGGCCTCCAATTATTTACATCAGTCTTATCCCCACCCTTAGGAATAGGAGTAATGACGCCCTCAGTCCAGGCATCTGGTACAGCATCATAATAAAGAGATTGATTATACATAAAAGTCAACTCAGGTATAAGAACCTCTGCACAATCTCTAAATAGTCTTGTACTTACGTTGGGTATACCAGATGGTTTACAAATTTCGATACCCTTTATCAACTTATATATATCTTCAACAAGAATTGGCTGAAAGGAGAAAATTAAATTTCTATTTTCAATTTCTCCCAAATAATTACCTTTACTCCATTGGGTATAGTTATCACTACTTAACTTATAACCTACAGAGCTATAATGAGTATTCAAAATTTCGGAAATATCAC
The DNA here is from genome assembly GCA_936440205.1 of Lepidonotus clava. Taxonomy (NCBI): domain Eukaryota; kingdom Metazoa; phylum Annelida; class Polychaeta; order Phyllodocida; family Polynoidae; genus Lepidonotus; species Lepidonotus clava. The sequence goes on from OW387147.1 coordinate 21,772,608, forward strand.
TCTCTCCAGTAATACAGCTATTTGTTCTCGGATCATTAATCTTACACGGCACATCACCCCCATACTTTGCATTGTATCCAGTTATACGTGGCAACATTCTCCAGAACCTTTTAGGGTCTTTACGATTTTCATCCAGCAAGGAGCTAATTACCTCGCTTTTTGTATTGCGTATTAATTTAATAACATGTCTCTTTTGTACCTTATAAGCTTGCTGATTTTCTAAAGATGGATCTCTAATATATTTTTTATACAATATATCACGCAGATCAATATTTCCAATAACATCCATGGTTAACCAAGCTGGTTTATTTGTAAAAACCCTCATATTCATCATCGGGCAATGATCTAAATGACAGAAAAATATCCCATAACAATTCAGGCGTATTATTTTTATGCCAAAAGGTCTCCCATCTAACATCGTTCCTAATATCTTGTTGCAGTTTTAATTTCTCATACGACCGATACGATCTTCCCCTAATAAATTTAGTATCCCGCTGTTCCCTCTGCTTCTTTTTAATAATATAGACGGGCAAATGATCGGAATAGCAATTTCAATAATACCACAATCCTTAATATGTTCCATATTTATAAAAATTAAATCTAGCAAGGACTTACAGTTATTAGTAACTCTAGTAAAACCTTTAACCTTCTGACAATGACCAATCGTAACAGTGATAACTTTAAGGATAGACACCAGTGGTTGGGGGCTGATTCAGCTAAGCATCATGGCTATTTAACTAGGGCTCTTATCCTAACATGCTATACCTCATTGAAAAGGTTTAATTTTTCTCTATCAGTTGCCGTAAATGAAATTAGAAAGGAACTAGAAATGCAGGTTTTATCAAATAAAAATTGATTTTTTTACTTTTATTTTTTGAACATCGATTTCTTTGTAAATATTCAATTCCCATAAACAAGATTTTACACACACCTTAAGAACATCCATATGCAGGGAAGCGTGTCTCAGTTTTTTGATTAAGGACTTAGATTTGATTTTATGGTCAAAAACGGCAAAAAATGGGAACATTTTTTACCATTTTTTAAAAATTGATTTTCTACATTTCATAAAATGAGAACTAGGACCTAAATCAAAATTCTGAGACACGCTTCCCTGCTTCTATATGTCAAAAAGATGTACTAAAAGTTTCAAAGAATTAGATTAAATATTAAGTGAGATATTGATGTTCAAAAAAATAAGTTCGAATATCATGATTTTAAGTATTTCAACCCCCTTGCATAACCATTTTTCCATCTATTTCTATATAGTTTATATGGTTATGTATGGTTAATTCTTGGCTATTTAATGATAATATATATTAAGGTAGACCATAAGGAACACATCTTGTGAGTGTGATTAAAGAGAGCCGTGTCATCCACCCCTCAACCACTGGTGTCTATCCTTATAAGAACATTTTAAGCCGGTTAACAGCTACATTGTTGTTTCTGTGATGCGAAACCTCTTCTGGTCAAATTGAATTCTGTAAATTAATATATAGGCTTAATGGTTATTACCATGTTTGGCAGTGGCGTAGCCAGGGAGGTTCCTGGGTGTCTGGAACCCCCTTAAATTTCCCCAAATATAAGTAAAATACAGGAAATTCTGCCAAAAATGTAAGTCGGAACCCCCTTAGATTCACCTGGAACCCCCTTTGACTTTAGGACTGGCTACGCCCTTGTTTGGACCTATTACATAACTATCATCACTTCTGCCAAATGAAATTGTGTCCAATAATTAATCAAAACTTAATCAAGTTATAATGCCATTGGTTAATATAGAATATTACTATTAGGGTTTGACAAGATGAACGCTGATCTAAACATAGGTGATAAGATTAAACCTGCTTCCCTTTCCCCTGGCGGATATCCATACATAACCTATAGACTTTACCTGCCCCTAGTGGCAATGTCAGTTACTCTCTATTCAGGGTTTCAGCAACCTGCCAACCACTATAGACATTCAGTGACATCTTATCATTACAATAGATCTTATTTCATTTTTTTTCATTTTTTTTCACATATGACCGAACCTTCTTCAGTCTCTTTACGTTGACTTATAATTGCACATTTCATAACTTTCATTCAACTGCATGTATAATGTCTTTCAAGGGTGCTCTGACCAGATAAGGCAGATTGGTGTACTGCGTAAAAGGCCACTGCCGTTAAGTATGACATTTAAAAAATCTAATCATCTCATATATCACATACTAATACCTACTTTTTAAATTCTGCTGTTTAGGTAACATTGTCCCCCACAAACTTGTGGTTTATTTTCCAGAGGTTGCCCCTCGGTGTATTCATTATTGTGGAGGGGGGGAAACCAATCCCCCCACTTATAAAAATGAAAAATAAAAACATCAGATTTACACAGATCTTCCAATATTAAGTTGCCAACAAGTTTCCCCTTTGGTCTAAGGGCTGGGGGGCAATTATTGATCGTTTTATATCCCCATTGGATCTGCCATGGATTAATGAGTTTTAGCTTGAACTTCTATTCAATAAAACTGATGTTTTCGTGACAATGCACAGTGTCTCTCTAATCTAATTGATTTTCATGAAAACATCTGTTTATTTAAGCAACGTTACCAGAACATGCAGAAACAAAAATATAGGGTGATACACCAGGTGCACATTTGATTATATCATTATATATGTCTAAAGCCCGGCCCATAACCAATAGGCCATTTTGACAAAGTCGGCCAACCAATCGCTACTAAAATCAATTGATTCTACCAGAATAATTGGTCGATTTTGGCGCCAATATTTGTCAAATAATTCTGTTTCTTGATTGGTGATCAGAATTGGGGCGAAAATTGGTTGATTCTTTTGGTAATAATTGGCCAATGTACGGTTGATTCAGCCTAGTGGGAATGGGTCTTGATTCATGTAATTAAGCTTAGATTTGGTTACTTTTCATTCAGAACATTATATATGCCCGCTATGTTATAAAGATCCATGAGACGGCCTAAGATTAGTTTTATGATCCTAAGCCTCTCCTCATCATATCAGTCTCACTGTAATTTTTTTTTCTTGCACTGAATCTGAGCAAACAGGCCAAGAGAGGTCATCATACCTCATTTTTAAGTAGCAATACTTTTATTAGGCACCTAGACAGATGACTAGGAGTTCAAAAGGTCATGGTTACCTGTGCCCTTATAAAATTCTCATTAAAAACAGTTCCTGTCGGTAACTTATACTTGAACCTTGAACTTGGTTCAAATTTTATTATATCATTATGGAAGTAATTTATGATTGCGAATTCAAAGTTTATGGAGCTGTACACCTGGTATAAATGCACGCTGATCAAATATCTTATACGTCATTTGAACGCACATTCTAGGCAGATCAAGAAGTAAAAGCTGCAATCATGAGAGTATCTTTCACAATTAGTTGTAAGTATATGAAATTTATAGATATATATATCTTTTATGATTTGATAGCCATGTACAAATTCAAGAAAATAGCAATGTAATCAAAAAAACTAAAACTACTTTACTAGGGAAGATAATCAGATAATTGTTGTATCCTGAAATAATTGAATCAAAATAATATTAAGTTGGGTTGTTTATTCAAGTTGAATATCTAAAATATTATTTTAGATATTCAACTTAAATAGATTTTTCCTAAAACAAATTTTTTTATTGGACGACTATCAGGTTTCTTCATTTTAGAGATGTTTGAACCTCCTGGTTGTGATTATATCATATTACATATAAAATAAAAGTTCTTGTAAAGTAAGATGTGGGCATATTGTCCCGTTTACTGTGGCATTCTTGTGATTTAACCTTTCTTTTGTGAGTCAGCAGTAACTTTATCGTAAAAGCTGCAGTAAAGATTAGCCTGACAGTTGTAGTTTTCAGGACTACTTTCTAAATCATTTTAATTTTTATTCAGTGTTATTGCTTGTACAAGGAATGGTCATGGGCAGATTTTATCATAGATGGACCAGACCTAGACATAATACAAGAGATAGCCATGTAGTGAAGACAATTCCTTTCATGGATAAAAATGGTTCGTATGGCTTTTTAGTATCCCATTTATGTTGCTTTACTTGCATCATTCACATGTATATGCAATTATAGACATTGTGCAGACGACGTCACAACTGTCCATAATGGGCAGTTCATAATCATTATTATTTACACTTCTGAAGCATTTAAAAAAGAGTTTTAAGCTACAGATTTTAGAAATAGTCTCATGTCATAATACTACCACTCAGAATATTATATAAATTCTTATTTGTGCAATAGCCACATGGTCTTGATCACCATGTGGTGATCACCAAAAAGTGATCATGTGACCACGTCTGCACAAGGTCTGTACTGTTTGCTCATGTCTGGCCCCTAAATATTTTGTTTCAAAATGAATAGTGATCAATATACAAATCAATTCAGGTAATTTCATTTTTGACAGAGACTATATTTCATAATGGAATTATGAACTTAAACCAACAATGACTTATAAGCAAATGTTTGATCAGTAAATGAGAGAAATATTCATGTACAGGTAAGGGTGTGTTCATAAAATATAGCAGGTGTTGAATACCGCTATTTTACTATGTATGTTTTGTCCCAGACAGAATTTCTAATAATGAGACACCCATTCCAAATCCATTGGGTTAGCCTAGTTAGCAATGAAAATATGGCAATATGCATAAAGTAGTTCATAGTAAATAACAAAGGCCATATTCACTTGATGTTATGTGGTATATACGACATGAGTCTTTGGTTTTATCACCTGTAAGGCCGGTGAGCGTTGCTTATTGTGGGCAGTGCATATTGACAGGCTGTACGCACTACTCCTCATTGTCAGTATTTTTTCAATAATCTGAGTATTGCTTGCATGACAAAATTATTATAGAAGAACCGTTGGGGTTGTCCTCGAGTGGCCATATAATGAAAGGGGACTGTATGAACCTCGATATTCAGGGCCCATTGTCCGTGGTAATTAGGGTACAAGCGATCTGTTGTGACAGTTGGTGCACATGGTCGGGAGTGCAAACGATAATGCAAAAGACAGGTCTGCAAGCAAACAGATCCAGCATGTTGGATCAAATCATTTGAGTTTCAACTGATTCTAATGGGTAATTGCTCCTGCTAATTATTCTTTGCAATTGCAACGGCCCCCTTTTGTCAGTGACAATGCTATTTGTTTAATTTTGCAGGCATTCAATCATTTTATTGGCCCCTAGAATATTGTCTTCTCCCTATGATCATTTTATCGGTGCTTCGTCCGACAGAACAATCGGCCGACAAATGTATCACATGGGGAAGATGATCATCCCATTGCCAATAAAGTTGTCGTATGCCAGTGAAATTTAACAAAATTTAATAGCATTCACACTGGCAAAGGGGGGCCCTTGTGATTGCAAACAATAAGTGTTTTAAGTACTTATCCCCTTGAAACAGTCGGAATTCAAATGATTCGATCCAACATGTTGGATCCGTTTGCTTGCAGATCTGTCATTTGCCTGATCATTTGCACCAGGAGATCCACACAACAATTGTCGGAACAGATCGCAAGCACCATCGGTCACAGCGAATGGGGCTTGACAATCCCCTACACGATATATTCACAAGGCGCTAGCTTTGTGAACATATCAAAGCAGACAGACGACTGTTGTATCTGACATAAACCACGGGACCTGCCTATGCATAACTTTTGAAATATTAACTAAATTACAAAATGGCAAGCAAGTAGAATGTAGTTTAGAATCTTTTAGAGAAGATTCATGTCTACCTCTTTCTTGAATCAATGAAATTAATCAAAATTTTAGCATAAAAGGGTTTAAAATAAATCTACTTCAAACAGGATTGATACATTTATGTCTGTGTGTCTGTGTATATATGTGTAAACTGTTGTGTTTCTGTATAATAGATATGAAAATTTGGTTGAAATATGAAAACATTCAAACTAACAAAGTATAAAAGATACAGATACAAGATGCAATACTTCCTTACGACGATTACGATTACCTTTTGCTTCATCGATAAAATACATATGTTTACAAGTTTCCCAAAAGGTAATGTTTGAGGACAGGGTCTAAATGGTATCAAATACACCTTTCCTATGTGATCATTGTGACCATCATATTTTCCCTTATTTTTATTATGGATTCTTCATACAAACATTAGTTCTTCCCGAACTGGATGATTGGGACGTTACAAATAATATCATAATTAAAACAGAATGACGTTACACAATATAACAATTATATCATTGTTTATGCAGAAAAAGAAAACTATATTCACGCTTTAGTCCCTTTTTTCTCTCTCTAGGATGTCGAAGACTTGGAGACGTTGTTTGTGACATTGAAGCCGAAAATAGGTTTCGACCATGTCAATATTCCATCTGTGTATATGCCTCTGAACACCAAAACCTGTGGAACAAGCCTTCACTAACAGTGTCTAGAAGGGCCTGTCCTAAGGGCATGGGAGTGAGCACAAACCTATGCAATAAAAACCTCCATCTCCTGGCACTGGTCCAGAAAATCAAATATAATCAGCGAATTCCCCACCAAGAGCCTCCAAAACACTATGCATTCTTTGAGCCATGTGTCGTGGTCAATGAACAATGTAAGTATACTTATTTTGTAACAGTTATATAGAAATACTTGGGCAAAGAATTGTTTCGAGCCGTACGACTTTCAATATTTTTTAACTTGTATACACACAACAAATTTTTATACTGAAACTTATGACACTGGTTTGTGGTTGTGGTGAAGGTAAAACGTGAGGTGGAAAAGGTGATGACTTATGAACTCCGAGCTCAAAGGGCATACACTTTTACATACGTACACCATAACCTATACTTCCCAAGTGTTTTATGAGCTATGCATATCTCCCATAGCCAAGAGGCAACATTAATTAGCATACCATGTATGTACACATCAGTGATGGATACATGATTTTGGAAAAGGGGGGTCCACACACAGGCTAAGTACTAAAGTGGCATCCCAGGTAACAGAGGCACGTGTTTAGAACGTTTGAGGGACGGGATCCAGGGAGTTAAACACGTGATTTAAACACATGTTCAACTCGGGATTCTGTGGACCTCATTTCTGGTGTTCCCAACGTGTTTTTAACACGAGTTTTTGACACGAGTTTTGAGGTGTAAAACTCGTGTTTTCTTCCTTACTAATTCTGCAAAACAGTTGGTAATCGAACCCTTGACCTCTCACACACATTGCCAGTATGCTACCACTGAGCTATCCAGGATGAGCTTGTAACATCAGGTCAGGCCATTGTATTTGTTTAGTATAGAAAATTAGAAGTATATGGAAAAACTATCTACTTATCATCCTATTATCTAGGTATATTTCTTTTCTTGTTTTTATAATATTCTTAACTGATCAAAAGTCACAAAAGAAAAATAGTCTAGTATTAGAGGAATATACACTGTGAAATTCTGGTGCAAAGAATTTAGGTTCCAATGTTTATCTGTGTGATTTCTCAATGAAATCTCTGGAAAAACCCGTGGTAAACCTGTGCAAAATACATGTTATACTCTGAAATTACATGTGTCATAAACTGGTGTCACAGTAAGACAGATTGCCCAGGTAAAACTCTTGATTTTACATGACACCAGTATTAAGCCTGGTCCCCACAGGGCGACTAGTTTGGAAAAAATCGACGGCGACCAACGTCATTTTCGGCTGTTTGGTCGCCCGATTATTAATCACACAAAGGCGCCGTGATGTCTGGCGACCAAACCACTAGTCGCTGTGGTTTCTGGGCGAAATATTTGACATGTTTAATATTTCTCTCTAGTCGCCGGCAATTAAGGCAGGTAATCGGCGGGTAGGGCGACTTGTGGGTCCTCTAGTCGCCGTCAGTTTGAGATCAAGAGCGTCCCAACGTGGAGATTAATTTTTTGGCACCCCGGCGATTAGTTTTCCAATATTTCTTCCTTGGTCGCCGCTGGAATGCACTTATTGCCGGGGTTTAGTCGCCACGTGGGGACCAGGCTTTACATCAAAATAACACTTGTCAAAACTGTTGTATTACACATGTTTTACACAGAGATTGTGACTACACCAGAATGTACCAAAGATAACGCTAAAATGTAAAATAATTTATATACGTAAGAAATTGTGAAAACATAGTCTCTGAGATTGATATGATAATTTTGCTCACATAAATAATATTGTATTCCTGAAATTGAAATAGGTGGCATACTATGTGAAAACTCATGGTTAAACCTACTAATGTGCTGACTCTACACAGAGATTACCGCAACACCAGTATAACATGAATTCAACATGTAATAAACTGGTTAATACACGTGTCCTGTTTGCTGGGATGCTTTGGCGCTGGGGGGTCTTTTTATGATTATGGTTTATATGTATATGTATAGGAGCTCTAAAGGGCCATACCCACTAGGCGATTTGAGCCTCATCGCCCGTCAGTATGCTATATTGAAATGAACATGTTTGATAAAATCGTCGGGCAAATCATTGGGCGATTTTTCCGGCGACTCAGATCAAACATGTACATTTAAATACACCATACTAACGGGTGATCAAGCCCAAATTGCCTAGTTGGTATGGGGCTTAAGAGTAGGAGTGAGATGGTACTACTTATAATAAATCGGCATCTTTATATAGGGTTAGCTAGCATAGGTACAGTACAGTGGACAACTGTCCATCAAAATACAGTGAGTGATACCGAGTTACAACAACCACACAACACTCCATCTGAGTGCTAACCTTAATACTGCTATGAACCCTGGACTGCTGGTGATAGGTGCTGAACGTGTTGTTCATCTATTACTCTTGGGTCCAATCTTGAAGTCTTGGGTATAGTTGTCAGCTTGGTCTCAGAATGGTCGTGTGTAGAGTAGGCTCAGGGAAGGAGGAAAATGTATCGTCATCAACAATATGATCATCAACAATAGCCCACCCTAGAATTGTTTATTTGGGTAAATTGGAGAGTAATAATAATGTTTTTCTTACATCTATACCTTTGTCTGCTTCTACTATTTCAGGTACAGGTGCTCTGGATGGTGACATGGCTGGTCCCCCTTGTCCCCCTGTTTCCACTGGTTCCCCTGTTTCCACTGATCCCACTGTTTCCACTGGTCCCACTGTTTCCAGTTCTGTTCCCCCTGAATTTTGAACAAGCCTCCAAAATTTGAAAACTCGGGACTCCATAAGGAATGGAAATACTGATGAGGACGAATTCCTATACTCATGCTGGCTAGAAATGGGCAATCACATGGTTGAACAGGGGCTTGCAATTGAAATAGAGTCAACGTCAAAACTAAAAGCCAAGGAAGTGCATCTTTGATGCTGACTTTCCCACATAACGGTATCTTGGTATGATGTGATCACTCACTATACCATCCCATTCCATTATTACTATCAGTATCATATATATCATATGGTTATCTAAAATTGGAGTAATTTGATGTAAGACCTGGAGTACAAGGGGGACCGGGAAACCTATTCTTCTTCCGGATTGTAACCAGGTTAAATAATTGTGAACAAAAAAAAAAAAAGAAATTGTAGAGAACATCTAACTCAATGACGGCTTGTTGTAGACTTTGAAATTTATTGTAGACATTCAAAGCTGGTCAATTGGAATAAAAAAAAAAGGAGTTTAGCCAGGAATTGCACCTTCAGTTTGAAAATCTGGCAATGCTCATTCTTAATTGGTTATATCTAATAGTGAGCATTTCTAAAACGACTCTCGACATTCAATGTCCCTCCCTTTATTGCTGTGTAATGTAGTTGTTTAGCTATGTACTGGATTGACTGCAGGTCATCCGTAATTTTCCAATAATGTCTGATGTTATTGTTCATTGAAGCATAAGATATTTTGTGAAAAGAAATGTTGGTACTTAAGCTTGTTTTAAATAATAAAAAGCAAGTAATGCTATAAATATCCTTCTGTGTTTAATTATTCTTTTGTTTCTTGTGTGTTATATGACCTGACCTAAAGTAATCGTCTGATGTTATTCCCTACTTCTAGACTACAGTGACGGGGGGCCAAAATCATAAAATTGCCATGTTAAGTCACGTGTTTTTGTCCAAATGTGAGATGGACTTATCAAAATTTTAGCCTTAAATAAAGCCTAACCATTAACCTTTCTTTTTTCTGGATTATTGCTTTTTTTTTGCTTTGAAATAGTTGACCAAGGGTTTACATCTAGAGGACTTTAGGATATAAATGTTCTGTTTACATTTTCATCACCCAAACATATTTTGACCATCCAGATCCAGTTTCTTTATACCTCAGAATAGATTTTTACTTCATCCATTGCATGTTTAATAAGAAATGCATTATATTACAGTGATCGCATGCATCTTTACCTCACTTTTGTAATCCAATTGACAACAATGTTTTGGGTTATAATGTGCTTTAATGCACCAGTTATACTGATGGTAATTCTCAATTCACAGTCTTTTTTGACATAGTATCTATTTTATGTATTCTTTATATTTCTTTAAACTGTTTAAACAAACTGGTTGGTAGATGAGGTTTGCTCATGACATACAATACTTAATAGAAGTAAACTATCACATCTAACAGTAATTTCCAGTGTGTAATAAACAGAATTCAATAAAACATACTTTTAATTTAAAACATCAATTACATCCGATGTATATAAACGGAGCTATCTAGAATGATACTTCATGAGTTGAGACATATCCTGCTGAAGTTAAAATGTGAGTATACATTACACAATTTACCAATCAAGTACCAGTTGCAATTTTGGCCTGGCAAGATTGTTCTGTGAATAACTCAAGAAATCTTTTGGATTTTTTCCTGAAGAGAACACTTTATTCAAAATTTGCCAAACATTCGTTGGTGCATGAATGTTTAGTGTCACTTATTTAATTTGAAGTTTCTATTAACCATAAGAAAATTAGAAACAAATAAAACAGGACGTGGTTCTTTAGTTTATTTCTATTTCAAGATGAAGTCCTTATGGATAATGGCTGTCGCCCTTCTGCTTGTGGCCATGGTCACAAAGTGTGAGGCTCACAGAGTAGATATATTTGTTAGAAGAAAGAGTAATTACACACATAATGAGAATTATGCCTCCTAAAGTAAACCCTAATATTTGAAAGCTGGCATGCAGTACCATAATCATATTTAAGTTTAACCTAGAAATACGTAAATTTTGTAATAAACTAATCAAACTATACACTCATTTTCAATGTTTCTTCATATGTACCCAAATTTCTGATATTATTTTGTTTTTGATTACTCTTAATCCAGTATGAGTTGATTTCCAGCAATACAAAGTATAAGCAATACTTGTTTTCTGTTATTGAATTTGTTATAAGTGCATGCAATTATGTCATAGTCCATCTTCTATTAAGGATAGATAACACCTCTCAGTGGCCAATGCACATCAGTCCCTTTGTATTGGAATTAATTCTTTGTTGTTGATAGCATTATTATGTACCGTATATAATTATTTGAAGAGCCAATGCACAAAACTATCTCATGGTATAAATTATATCAAAATGTGAAGAACTGTACCTCTGTAGGTAGACCAAGAAGTGACAAAAATTGATTTTTCACTTTAATTTTTCTAACAAGGATATCTCAGTAACTACTGAATATAAATGCATGAAATTTCTTGTACATGTAAATAACATTTATGTGCAAGGAAAAGTCTCTACAAATTTTGATTGAGGTCTTATTTTTTGTTTTATTAATTGTAGAAAAAAATATGACAAAAATAACCAAAATCTTCCTATTTTTTGTCATAAAATGAAAACTAGGCCCTAAATAAATAATCTGAGACATGCGTCCCTCTAATGACATTATGGACATGTCTAAAAAGTTGCATTACAATCCATACTGTGGTTACCGTGATATTCATGTTAAAAAAAATAAGAGTGAAAAAAGACTTTTTGTTTGCAGATTATTCCTCAAATTTCATATTGTTGATAATAAAATGTGTTCCAAAAGATAGAAAAAAATCTGCTCTTTCGCATGATATTTAGTATGTTATTTCTGCCTTCCTAGTTGCTGCATAATCATCATTATCGCAAATGAAGCCACTCTGAGGTGTTGTCTATCCTTAAGGCTATATGGGCTTATGGACCGGTGGTTGGGGTATCATTTCGTTTATGCATGTAACTCAGCATCTATCTAAGGTATGATACTGGATTATGTACCAAATGAAAACTCTGAGTTTTCTATATTCAGCCATAACAGTCATATGAAAGCTAGTTGAAAATTTGGAAAACTCTAATTTTAAAACCTATTTTTTCATTTTTATTTTTTTAAACAAGGATTACTCATTGACTGTAAAAGCTATACAACTGACATTTTTAATACATGCATATAACCTTTCAGTGCAGGGAAGGGTGTCTCAGATTTTTTTATTTAGGCCTTGGTTGTGATTTTGTTTTAAAAAACGGGTAACTTCAATTTGAATTATTCTGAATTTTTACATTTTATTATTTAAAAAAAGAATGAAGAATGATATTGTAAATTTGAGACACGCTTCTCTCAATTGCAATGTTTTGAACAGGTATGCCAAATTTCAAAGTTCTATCCCTCATGGTTAGGCCTACTGAGAAATAGCTGTTCAAAAAATATAATGAAAAAATCAACTTTTCTCTTTGCATGATCATAACTTTAAAACTTTAACTAATTCTTATATATATTCTATGTCATCAGATAAGTCTCAAACTAAGCATTTTAATGTATTCATCATGTCTATGTGAATTAATAGACACTTTAAAAAAGACTCAATACAAGTAGTCACAAGGAATCACGTCCTAACCATAGGTGTCAATCCTTAAGCATCTATATACCTATATGCTCAATATTAATTTTCAGAAGGAATTTCGGGGCATGGATATAGAAAAGAGAGGAGAAAAGCACGAGGAAATCCTGCCTCGTGCCCCCACTAAAGCCCTATACCCACCAAGACATTTTTACAGATTTGGCCGACTCATCGGTGCCAAAGGCGGCCGCTTCTAATGGTAGAATCAGCTGACTCACACCGATTCAGATCAAACATGCACATTTCAGTATACTACACTTACGGGCAACTGGGAGAATTGGCTGATTTTCCCAGCTGCCCGTCGCTTGTCCGTGTTAAAATCGCCTAGTGGGTATGGGGCTTTAAGCACCAGAAGCCAGACCGTTTGAAAATGTGCACTTCTCACCAACGTTCAGACCACCACCTGAAGATGAGGAGAATTCAACTAGAACTATAATCTGGTGAAGACACATCACCTTTTGACAAGCAAGGCAGTATAGCTTTCACCAGCCAGCTCTCACACCAGTCTGATGCATATTCTTCTCTGTGTAGTCAAAATAAAAGATGATTCATGCTGAGACATTTTTATCTTAAAATTCACAGAATTCATTATGTTGTTAAGCATGTTTTAAGGTAAAGTACTTTTCAAAACGCAGGTTCAATTCTTCAAATGCCTTAAGGCCTTATTCCATATACCGAAAGTGCGCTACTGATTTCAGGGCGATAGACTTCGCTACTACCGATAGTGTATTGCCAGTCCTGCCGATAAAATTTACAAACATGTTGGTAAATCTTTCCTGCTGATTTTTAACTGGCCGCTGATAACACACCTTCAGCCGCTGATTATGCAATTTCGGTCGCTGATTACGCAATTTCGGCCACCGATCACGCAATTTCGACTGCCGATTACGCACCGAAAGTAGTGGCTGCCGGTATAGACCGTTTCCATGGGGATGGTCATTATCGGCGGCGTTGACTTTCGGTATGTGGAATACGTGCTTTAAACTCATACTTAAAATTATGCATATTTTACACCATTATGTTGATTCTCTTTCTCAACACACATGGTAATTTCTATATACAGAACTTGGATATAATCATTTTACATTTGAGATTTATCTCAAATATCTTTTTTTTAAAGATGGGGGGAGGGTATCCTAGCACGAAACTTTCTGGCAGAACCTGTTATATTGGAAAAATCAAAATTTTTCTCCCCCTTACACCCGCCACTGATTTAACATTAATAGGTTCAACACTTCAAGAAATGTTGAATAGTAATTAAACGTTTATAGGAGAGAAGATGAGGTGTAAAGTAAAAGAATCGAGCTATAGGTTGTAGAGCCCTACTTCTCAGATCAAAATTTCCTGGCAATTGCAAACTAATAGGACCGCACGCTCCTCACTTTGGCTCATTACATAGGCAAACCATTGTGACAGTGAGTTAATTGTTGTACAAATTAGACGTAACAATGATAACTCTACAACATTGAAGTAAGTACATACTTTTGATTTATTCTAAAATATCATCAATATTGCATTCAGAGTCCTCTTTATTTTGGCTTATTGTTGAAAGTTATCACTGTATCAATATTTTGAACATAGATAATAACGTTGGCTGAGTAACATAAGGTCGTATCTGACAAATGGTCATTTTAAGTAATTGCTAATTAAAGAAATATGACATATTTAAATGGTCTATATAATTATAAATATTTGTTTGATCATCATTATATCAGATCATTAGGAAGAATATTGTCCTCTGATTAGTAATATTAATACATTTAGATTTTGAGTATGTTACTATGGTAATAGGTACTGAATCTATTTCAGATACGACCTTATGTTAGTCAACTTTTAGTAGAAAACTGGCAAATCAGTGAATAACAAAAGGTCGTATCTGGCATATATAAATTTAGATAAATACAAATTAAATGAGTTTCACTAATACAAATTCCACAAAATAACAAAGCTGAAGCAAAACCAATATTCTAGGATTCATTACATTTGATTAGTCTAAAATAATAAAGATTTATATGATATTTACACCACCAAATCTAAGCACAGTCCAGATACGACCTTATGTTACTCAATATCCAGACCATTACTCCAGTAAACAAAGGTCGTATCCAATACTTTGTGATGATAACTTCCTTCAACTCCTTTTATTTTCATAAATTCAACAATAATATTATATGATAAGATAAACAGCATTGCTATCTGAAAAACTGAATCATAACATATTTCTATTTTGTAATAATAATCATATTTTACTAAGAATATAACATTAGCTCTCTTCATATACGACCTTATGTTACTCACAAAAAAGTACAGTTGGACAGATACGACCTTTGTTTACTGGCTTATAACATTCCAACCATTTGGAAAATTCCAAAAATTCCAAAATTTCCAGATACCATAGGGGGAAGGGAAACATTTAAAAAGAAAAATAAAATTGATTTTTTTGAGATATGACCTTATGTTACTCAGCCAACGATAAGTGCTGTGGTGAATCAGATACCACTTCATAATGTGAGGCACGAATTTAAGGATGTAAATTAGTCATAATTACTAGTAAATGGTGTAGAATAAGTGGCTGGAATCGAATTGTTGAGATGTATTATTGTCTAGCTTTTTAAAATGAAACATGCAGAGTGGCATGAGGAGTAACATGTTGGTACAAATTTGGTAAATGAGAGCACAAGTAAAAGGAAGCATGTAACCTGAAGTGACCTCTGTAAAGGTCAAGGAGATCATGTAATCCCTTTAAGGTACTCACTGTGTTCACATCTCTTTCTTCCTTAGTTTGAACCATCTCTGGGATATTTAGAGCAGACAGGGATCAAAGCATAAGGAGACAAGTATAGGCCAAGTTAGGGTAAAAACAGGATGCTTGACTTAAAAAATATATTCCTGTCTGTATCAAACTGCCACTAAAATGGCAGTTTGATACAGACAGGAACGGGGAACAAAGCATCAGGTGGCTGGCCAACATGCTATCACCTCTTTATTTTTGGTGAGGGCCCAAGGATCTGTCCCTAGCTATAGGTGTGAGCCAGCCAGTAGAAAGACTACATGAAGATCAAACCAGCTGTGGGCTTGTGATGCCCTATTAGCTAGTGAAGCACAAAAACCCTTCCCCTCTGTCTTGACTCCACAAGAGCCCCTTTAAATAGCTTAAACAATGACACACTGTTCTGACCACCCTCGTGCATGAGGCATGACTTTGAAACACGCAACCTCCCTGGACCCTTCCAGGTTCAGTCTGCAACTCTGCACTCAAACATGAGTCTCGGGCGAGTATCCGTTCCTCAGATCCCCCAGTCTTTTGTTCCATGAGGAAGAGCTGGTCCACAGCGAGAGGCTGAACTTAGAATGAAAGAGGAGCTCTGATATCCTTCGAAGACCTCCCCCCCTTTTCCCATCACAGTACTCTACCCAGCAGGGTTTCTCAGCTTTATGGTAAAGAAATGTTATTGGTAATTTGTCAATGGAGTATAGGCCTTATTATGCTTTGCTAATGGGCAGTTTTCCTAGAGGTAATTGTTCTGGGGATGTGTCAATAGAGTATAGGCCTAATTATCCTTGATATACCTATCCCAGAACCAGTTTTCTGTCCATGTCTCCCAGCAAATATACAAGATTAGCAGAGTGAATTAAACATTGAAGGTCAAAATGCTTATAGTGGGTTCTGTTAACAACATTTTTGTTACAGAGTGGATAAAGCACCAAATTTTGCATGAGGCACCTCTGAGGCATGACTATTAAATCTAAAAGCTTTAGGTACAGTACTTGGTATTAGACAAGTTGATGAGATGTCTAGAGAAGAGTTGCATAATAAACTTCATTTGTTAAGTCTGCGTCAACGCTGGGACAAGCAATTGTTACAGTTGATGTTTTGGTGGAGCAAAAATCATGGCAATCTGAAGACTGCTGTACGGATTACAAGGTTGCAAGACAAAATAAATTTCAAGGTTTTACCTTTAAAAACTAGGAAATACATAAATAGCCCTATGAATCGGGGCAATATTCTATGGCAACAATTGACTGCCTTTGAACAAAAATGTGTTTCTAGTAATGAGTTTAAAACAATGCTTGCTAAACATTATCGTAAATACGAGGAATATCAGGGTACTTAAAAGGATTTGTATAATGGGTATGCCTGAAACTAGATAATTCCCTTAGAGCTGTTGTATTTGGCGTTGTTATTAATTCATATATTTCATCTTTCATTCTTATCTTTTTCTTAGAATTTCATTTACAAATCATATGCATGTGGATCCTGAAATTAGGAACATTATTGCAACTGCTTGGTAGATCGGGAATTTTCTTGAAAGCATTGTGGAAATAAAGATTTAAAAAAAAACAAAAAAAAACCACCTTGAAATACCAAAATGAAATTTTGACAAATTTGTATGTTTTCAGCATTTGGTATTTGACAAAAAGTATTGTCCATCTTGGATTAGGTCTCTTGCGTAGATTCCAAAGGTAAATAATTGAATCCCCTGACCTCTAAGCTCCCAATTTTGACACTAACAATGTGTTTCTAGGCATTTCTGAGGCTGAGATATCAGGTTATTTCACTGAAAATCTGCCATTTTGGATTTTTGGCCCCCATCAAGGTTGTATAGATATTTCAAGGTGGCTCCCCTTTCAAATTTGAAAAGGTAAATAATTGAATCCCCTGACCTCTAATCTCCCAATTTTGACACAAAAAATGTGTTTCTAGGCATTTCTGAAGCTGAGATATATCAGGTTATTTCACTGAAAATCTGCCATTTTGGATTTTTGGCCCCCAACAGGGTTGTGTAGATTTTTCAAGGTGGCTCCCCTTTCAAATTCGACTATGGGGTGCTAGGGGATCATCATACCAAATGAAATTAAGAAATCTTGTGGCGAAAGAGTAAAGTCAATATCCCTTTCTTTTGCATTATTTCTGAATCCAGTGGTCAGGATCAAAGGCATCATGCTTATAAATTCAGCCATTTTGAAATTTATGGTATTTTATAGGATGAATATCATATTTATTGAGCCCCCTAGTCTATTAACAACTGATATTGGAACCATTTCCCCTGGCCTTATGCCTTAGTAGCTAAAAATCATAATATTTCTCAAAATTGGTCAGCCATCTTGGATTTTTGATCTCACATTGACTTCAAACACAAATAATTAAACTCCCTGACCTTTAATCCCTCAATTTTGTCTCTTTAGTCTTTTTGGCACCACCAGTTAGTGGTGGTGGTGCCCCCTGGGGTACCTGCAGCAAAGTGTCCCTGTTGTTAGTTACCAGCTTGCTGGCAGCCACCATACTTCATACTAGCACCAACTCCACATAAATACGCTGGTTTACAGGCCAGGATGCCTCTCAGATAGTAATAATAAAAATCTTTCTTGGTGGTCTTTACTGACGCCGGCATCAGCCAACTTGTGTGTTCGTGTTCATTAATTATTAGGTTCCAATAGTTGGTCTAATTAATTACTAAAATACCAACTGTGTTTATAAGATTCTTGATAGTAAAAGTCGGCCATATTGGTTTTTTGGCCCCCACATCTGTCCTATTGATATTTCAAGGTGGCTCCCCTTCCAGATTTGATAGTTATGCCTCAGAGTTGCCTCAAACCAAAGTTGGTGCTTTTATCTGCCGCGTAACAATTTCTCAAAAAAATGACCTCAACAGACCCCCTATTAATCTACCTTTTAGGATATACTGTAAGCGAGGCTTTAAAATTACATTTTACATTCATTGAGGTATTTACATTTCTACTTTTTTAAGGCAGGTTTTGTGTTTACATTTTACAGCAATATGAGTTACATTTTACATCAGATTTACATTTTACGTCGATTTGGATTACATTTTACGTCAAATTACATTTTATGTCAGATTTACATTTTACAGTCTTACATTGTTCTCATGTCACAAGTCGAATGTAAAAAGTGGCTATGTCCGCTGTGGCTGTATTTCTGATAGTCACGTCAAATTTAACACTTTCACTGCTGAATATGTCATTCTACAGTCCATATTTAAGGAGTAATTGCCCAACATATGAAAATTAGTCTTAAAAATGCCTAAAACTTGAATTTTCTATTTTCTTGAATTTTATTCTGGTAGGATTTGTTTTCATGTAAGTTGGATGAAAACATTCCAAATATTGGCACTGTGCCAAATGGGCAATCTTGCTAAATGGGCTTTGTTGCTGATATCTGCATTATGTTCCAATTATTGGTTACCACGGTAACCATCAATTGGTGAAAATATTGATTTTATTTGTTTAAAAGAGAACAGCACAGATCTATTGTGTTTAAACAAAAAAAATGATATTTTGAAAATCGTAATTTTTAACAAATTGAAAGGGTTAAGAGGCATTAATGTGGCATGTCAAATTTAAGAAATATCCCATGTCACCCTGTCTACTTTAGGGATCCTTACCCATATAATGACCAATTGTAGCATTGACAACTTTAAAAACACTTTGAGCATGTGTGGGTAACAACTACATTGTTGTTACTGTGATGCAAAACCTCTTCTGAGTCAAATTGAATTCTGTAAATGTATATGGTTCATCATTTATGTTCCTCAGTAATTACTATAGAGGGCTGCAGATCAAATTTCATTGTTGACCACTTGGAGTCTCTGTTTGTCTCAGTGGTGCCCTCTGTCATGAGGTGGTGGTACTGTGTTGTGGTGGTAACCAGGAGCAACTACTCCATTATTGGTTTCAGCTCTCTCTCTCTCACACAGTCTTCTTCAATTATATGGATACAACCGAGTTAATAATATAAAAATGGCTATAACCATGTTCAGACCTAATACATTATTATCATGACTTCTGTTAAATGAAATTGTGCCCAATAACTAATCAAAACTAAATCATATTATAATGCCATTGTTTGACATAGAATATTACTATTAGGGTTTGACAAGATGAACAATGATCTAAACATAGGTGATTAATATCACCTGCTTCCCTTTTCCCTAGCGGATATTCACATATAACCTACAGACTTGCCCAACCCCTAGTGGTAATGTTAGTAACTCTCCATTCAGGGTTTCTGCAACCTGCCAACTACTATTCAGTGACATCTTATCATTAAAATGGATCTTATTTCATGTTTTTTTCTTCTTTTTCTCACATGTGACCGAACCTTCTTATCAGTCTCTTACGTTGACTTACAATTGCACATTTCATAACTTTCATTCAACTGTATAATGTCTTTCAAGGGTGCTCTGATCAGATAAGGCAGATAGGTGTACTGCATAAAAGGCCACTGCCGTTACGTATGAGATTTTAAAAATCTAATCATCTCATATATTGCATACTAATACCTACTTTTTAAATTCTGCTGTTCAGGTAACATTGTCCTCCACAAACTTGTGGTTTTTTTTTCAGAGGTTGCCTCCCGGTGTATTCATTATTGTGGGGGGGGGGGAAGCAAATCAAGACCCTCCCTTAAGAAAATGAAAAATAAATACATCAGATTTCCATTTACATAGATCTTCTAATATTAAGATGCCAACAAATTTTTCCTTAGGTCTAGGGGCAGGTGGCAACTACTCTTTTGATCCCCCTTGGATCCTCCACGGATAAATGAGTTTTAGGCTGAACTTAGAAATAAAACTGATGTTTTCGTGACATTGCACAGTGTCTCTGTAATCTAATTGATTCTTTTTTCATGAAAACATTTGTTTTTTTAAGGAACTTTACCAGAATGTCAGAAACAAAAATATAGGGTGATACACCAGGTGCATCATTACATATATGCCTAAAGCCCGGCCCAAACCAAATAGGCCACTTTGACAAAGTTTGTTAACCAAAATCAGCTGATTCTACCAGAATAATCGGTTGATTTTGGCACCGATTTGTGTCAAATAATTATGCTTCTTGATTGGTGATCAGAATTGGGGCGATAATCGGTTGATTCTTTTGGTAATAATTGGCCAATGTACGGTCGATTCAGCCTAGTTGGTATGGGTCTTGATTCATGTAATTAAGCTTAGACTTGGTTACTATTCATTCACAACATTATATCACCTGTTCCAGCGAAAGTGATGCAACTAGGCCTCCAGGGGCCAAAAAATCCAAATAGGAATACCATTAAATCCTATTGTGTGCATATAGCCCAGGTGTTGGGGCAACCTATGATATAGGTGAAATCTGTTAAATATGATATCCGTTGCCATGGTAACCAGGCAAAGTTGGTAACCTCATGGGGTGTGATGTGAGTCTCAGCATTAACTCCCAGATATGGATTTATGGTCTCCATATATATATGTTATCTGCTTTTTCAGAATATTATTGCATATATGTGATCTACTTATGTAAGGCTACAATGTAAATAAGAAAGATTAAGAATATATGTACTAGTGCTCGAGAAGTAACAGGTACAAAAATGTTAATTTTACTGTATTTTGCAGGTGTTTAGGTTCTTTTACATTATACTACTTATCAGATACTCCCATTTAATAACTATAAGCATTTACCAGGTATGCATTCATATTTTGTTTCTTATAAGGGTTGCCTCTAACTCGGAAAAACATTTTTGGTTCTAGGTTCATACATATTTCTATAGCTAGGACTTTATGTATGCTACCATTAGTGCTGAGAATCTCGCCGTTAGTGCTGAGAATGCTCTCATTAGTGCTGAGACACCAATACATGAGACAAATACTTACTATGTGCAGTAATTACTCTTTTTGAAGATATCATTGCATCTGAATCTGCTATACCTTGCATGTTATGAATAACATACATATTTCTGCTATATATGACAGAAGATTTATGTATGTATATGTCCTATCAATGTACTTTTATGGGTGTTTTGTCATAGGAATTAGCTCAATTCTACCATTATCTGCTGCAGTAGTTAATTATGTGGCAAATATAACTGATCTCTTAGTAATTAACTAAAAGCTTATGAAATTATCCATTCCTATTGAACCATTATAACCTTATCGCTGAGATACACCTGTTAATGCTGAGACGCGTATTACCCCTGACTACAGCCTATAGCACTGTACACCTGTTGAAGTATTTCTTTGTAATTTCTGCAAACTATACGGTACAATATAACTTCCATATGTCAATAAATGTTGAGAAATATGTATACAGATGTACCATTAATCAGATCATACAGTTAATGCTGAGATATCTTTGGTAGAAGTTACTGCTGAGAACCTTTCTTAGCTTTGGTCTATTTGTCACTCCTTTGTAGGAGTTAATGCTGAGAAATATTACGATTCTTCTCATGGTCATATTATGCTAATATTTGTCTAGTTCACTCCAGTGATGAGAATTTCTAGTATACATACATTCACAAACAACTGTCAAGTATGAGTTAATGCTGAGAAATATTACATCACTGAACACAATGCTTCACACATATAAGTTTCAAACATTAATGCTGAGAATCCTCTGGTCAAAGTCAGTGCTAAGAATCTCTACTATGAAATACTTTCATCAAGTACTCCTAGGTATAAGTTAATGCTGAGAAATCTAACATCACTGTTCATATTCATAAATGCTGAGAATCCTCAGGTAAAAGATACTGCTAATATTGTCTACTTCTACTTCCTCCTCTTTATGTATCTCATACACAGGTCTTCATAAGGAGACTTGCAATTGGTTGTGATCCATCCGTGATTTCCCAGTTGACTTTTTTTCTCTTCTTTTCCTCCAACCTTTCGCTTGCCTTTCTTGACTACAGGTCAACATCTGACCTCTAACCAGTTCCAGGTCACACGGATGTTGTACATGTCTGGTGCTTCAAGGAGGAAGTTGTACACATGTTCTTATAATGGCTTGAATGAGAGTTGGAAATAATGTGCAGATGTTGTAGCTGAGGCTTGAAGTCTTCTTCAATCTGAGGTATCAGGAGGTCCAGGAATGACAGTGTGGTGAAGAACTTATGGCAAAGCACAGGCGATATCCTAGCACATGCTTTACTGTTGAGAACTCACTTGTTTTCCTCTGAGATAGTGATGTAATTAACTACCATGGGTTGCATGGTCACCTGTGTTTTTCCATAAAACTCTTGAATGATCTCCTTCATATAGGCCACATTCCAGTTTTCACTGTCATCAACCTGAACTGGCAGTGATTTTCAGGCAGCTCCTTCTTCAATAGATTGCCTGCAGCATATTGGGCCTGAACCCAATATGCATGCTCTGAGAAGGCTGGCAATGTACTCATTATTAGCTCCTCCATTTCTTTTTTGGTTACTCCCTTCTTGACCAATTCTCTGTGGGGTGTTGTCTTGACCTTCTTGGTTTTCTTATCAGTGTATTCCTTTTGCTCAGTTGTCCATGTTTTGTAAAACAGATTGTCCTTGTTGGCCATGTGAATGCTACTTCTGATCTCAGTGTCATCCATACCAAGGAGTGCTGTTGTTGATGAGGGAAGGGTTGGTACACTCTGTATCAACAAGCCCATGTTGGCATGGTAGATGCATAGGCATACATGTCTCTCCAGTTATTTACATAGCTTGATGGACCTCTTGTTTTCTTCTCTTACAGCATAGAATAAGGCTAGAGACATTTGTATTGATGTCTGAGTACAAAATTGTTGGTGCAAGTTCCTCAACATGTCAGTGAGGGCCACTACTTGCTCTTTGCCTTCTTTATTCATCTGCTTGTCAGGCATGCTGTATACATTGTCTTCTCTCTACAGGAATTCTATTGTGACAGCTTTCTTGGACAATACCAATTTCTTTCCTGGTGGTAGACTTCAGTTGCTCTCCTTTGTAAATCTTGTTCCTGCATAATTCTATGGCTTTAGATATGGCACTAGCAGAGCCATGGTATGTCTTTGTAACTTTGTCTTAATAGATCTTCTTTTAAATCAAGGTAAACTATTGTACTGCCTGTGCTACTGCCTCACATAGCGCCTGCACATTCCAAACACATTCTCTTGTAGGTGTTACACCCATAAAAGTGTCCCTAAACATAAAGCTGTCCCTAGCATTTGATAGAACATATACATGTGCATAAATGTACTGTGATATATAACAAAGATATGTTTGTTATTGATTACATGCAAGGGATATGAGGTTCACCTACAATGATATACTGAAAAATAGAAATTCCTGCACATAGTTGGTATATATGTCTCAGATATTTGTGTCTCAGCACATTCTCAGCACTAACGGTAAGATTCTCAGCATTAACACCTATGTACATCAAGTCCCATATACACAAATCTGTACAGGCCTAGAACCAAAAATGTTTTTTTAAGTTAGAGGCAACCCTTACAAAAAACAAAATATGAATGCGTACCTCTTAAATGTTTATAGTTACTAAATGACAGCATTTGATATACAATGTAATGTAAAAGAATGTAGAAATCCTGCAAAATACAGTAAAATGGACAGATTTGTACCTGCTGGGTCTCATGCACTAGGAGATATATTGCTAATGTTCATCATTTACATTGTAGCCCTACATGAGAAGATTACATATATGCAATAATATTCTGAAAAAAAACGGATAACACATACATACAGACCATATGGACGTTATCGCTGAGACACGCGTTATTGCTGAGACGTGTTATTGCTGAGACGCGCATTGCCAGGAAACATAAAAAATGCTTCTCATTCCCACTATAATGCATGTACATGGTAGCCCTTCTATTCATATATAGCCAACATAGTTTTGGACATGTCAGATATAGTGTATATAGTTAAATATAATAATTGTGCAAAAGCCACACAAAATAAGAAATCTGTTATTGCTGAGAAATCTGTTATTGCTGAGATTTGAGATGCATTCTTAACCTACTGTGACCCAGGTATTATATTTTAAGTTCCAATAAATTGAGTGGAGGTTTGCCATCCTACCCTGCTTCTTATGTACCACAATTGGTATCAGTATATATTATTCCTGAAATACTCTGGTGCTTTATAAGATTAATGCTGAGAATGGATATTTTCCACTTTACAATCACTCATTTTGGTCCTGTGCCTAAAATATTGGGTTAATTTGAGTAAATCCGGGTATTAATGAAAGCTGATGTAATTTCCATGCATATAAACATTAAAAAATCCATGTACCCAGCATGTTCTTTATGTATTGAGTGCATGAAATGAAAGAAAGGTGTTCTAAATGTCAAAAAAGGCCATTTTTGGCATGTTTTTGGCCCACAGTTCCTCAAATATCGGTCACAGATATGTAAAACCATTGTTACCTTGAAAGCTCTCATCGGGCCGGACCCAATAGGATAAAAAATAATAATGCAAAAGCATTTGGGAAACTTCCAGGTCAGAAAAACCTGATTTTGGCCTAGTTGCATCACTTTCGCTGGAACAGGTGATATATGCCCGCTATGTAATTAAAATCCATGAGACGGCATAAGACGAGTTTTATGATCCTAAGCCTCTCCTCATCATGTCAGTCTAACTGTAATTTTTTTTCTTGCACAGAACCTGAGCAAACGGGCCAAGTTAGGTCATTATACCTCATTTTTAAGGAGCATTACTTTTATTAGGTGCCTAGACAGATGACTATGAGTTCAAAAGGTCATGGTTACCCGTACCCTTAGAGAATTCTCATTAAATACAGTTACTGTCGGCAGCTTATTCTTGAACTTTGAACTTGGTTACAATTTTATTATGCAATTGTGGAAATAATTTATAATTGCGAATTCAAAGTTTATGGAGCTGTACACCTGGTGTAAATGCACACTGATCAAATATCGTATAAGTCATTTGGACGCATGCGCACATTCTAGGCAGATCAAGAAGTAACAGCTACAATCATGAGAGTTTCTTTCACAATTAGTTGTAAGTATATAAAATTTATAGATATGTATATCTTTTATGATTTGATAGCCATGTACAAACTCAAGGAAATATCAATGTAATTGAAACAACTAAAACTTCTAACTTTACTAGGCTAAATAATCTGATAATTGTTGTATCTTGAAATAATCGAATCAAATCATTTTAGATATTCAAGTTGAATACATTTATCCTAAAACAAAATTTTTCATTTGAAGAGTATATATATTATATTATATTATTAGGTTTCTTCATTTTAAAGATGTTTGAACCTCCTTGTTGTGACTATATCATGTTACATATAAATAAAAAGTTCTTGTAAAGTAAGATGTGGGCATATTGTACATGTCCCGTTTACTGTGGCATTCTTGTGAATAAACCTTTCTTTTGTGAATCAGCAGTAACTTTATCGTAAAAGCTTCAGTAACAAATAGCCTAACAGTTGTACTTTCTAAATCATTTTAATTTTCATTCAGTGTTATTGCTTGTACAAGGAATGGCCCTAGGCAGATTTTATCATAGATGGACCAGGCCTAGACATGATACAAGAGATAGCCATGCGGTGAAGACAATTCCTTTCATGGATAAAAATGGTTCGTATGATTTTTTAGTACCCCACGTATGTTGTTTTACTTGCCTTATTCACATGTATTTGCAACTATAGAAGTCGTGCAGATGACATCACAACTGCCCATAATGGGCAGTTTACAATCATTATTATTTACAATTCTGAATCATTAAAAAAAGAATTTTAAGCTACAAATTTTAGAAATAGTCTTATGTCATAATACTATCATTCAGAATTTTATAATTATAAATTCTTGTTTTTGCAATAACCACGTGGTTTTGATCACCATATGGTGATCACCAAAAAGTGATCATGTGACCACTTCTGCACAAGTTCTGCACTGTTTGCTCCTGTCTGGCCCCTAAATACTTTGTTTCAAATTGAAGAGTAATCAATATACAGATCAATTCAGGTAATTTTATTATTGACAGAGACTATATTCCATAATGGAATTGTGAACTTAAACCAATAATGATCTATGAGCAAATGTTTGATCAGTAAATGAGAGAAATATTCATGTACAGGTAAGGGTGTGTTTACTAAATATAGCACTTGTTGAATACTGTTATTTCACTACGTATATTTTGTCCCAGATAGAATTTCTAATAATGAGACATCCATTCCAAATCCATTGGGTTAGCCTAGTTATTAATGAAAATATGACAACATGCATAAAGTAGTTCATAATAAATAACAAAGGCCATATTCACTTGATGTTATGTGGTATATACAACATGAGTGTTTGGCTTTATCACCTGCAAGGCTGGTGAGCGGTGCTTATTGTGGGCAGTCATCTTGACAGGCTGTTTGCACTACTCCTCATTCTCAGTATTTTTTCAATAATCTTAGTATTGCTTGCATGATAAAATTATTATAGAAGAACCTATGGGGTTGTCCTCAAGTGGTTGTATGATGGTACAAGTTATCTGTTGTGACAGTTGGCACACATTGTCGGGAGTGCAAACGATAATGCAAAAGACAGGACTGCAAGCAGACAGATCCAACATGTTTGATCAAATCGTTTGAGTTTCAACCGATTCTAATGGGTTATTGCTCCTGATAATTATTCTTTGCAATTGCAACGGCCCCCTTTTGTCAGTGAGAATGCTATTTGTTTAATTTTGCAGGAATGCGATCATTTTATTAGCCCCTAGAATATCATCTTCTCCCTATGATCATTTTACTGGTGCTTCATCCGACAGAAAGATCGGTCGACAAATGTATTGCATGGGGAAGATGATCATCCCAGGGCCGATAAAATTGTCACATGCCAGAGAAATTTAACAAAATTTGATAGCATTCACACTGGCAAAGTGGGCCCTTGTGATTGCAAATGATAAGTGTTTTAAGTACTTATCCCCCTGAAACAGCTGGAATTCAAACGAATCAATCCAACATGTTGGATCGGTTCACTTGCAGATCTGTCGTTTGCCTGATCATTTGCACCAGGAGATCCACACAATTGTCAGAAGAAATCGCAAGCACCCGTCGGCCATAGCGAATGAGGCTTGACAATCCCCTACACGATATATTCACGAGCCGCTAGCCGAGTGAATATATCAAAGCAGACAGACGAGTGTTGTATCTGACATAAACCCCACAGATTACGTTATGAATTGCTGTATTTCCCCAGATTTCCATGGATTTCCCTCAGGAATTCCTTAAATTCCTTATACTTGAGGATAAACATAGGCTGACCAACCTATATGAATTAGAGTTATAGAAATCAGATTTGCGGCATTGAATAGAGAATTAAATTAGCTTTTAAATGATATATTTGCCATTCTTGTATGTTGAATACTAATTAGAACATTGTGTTTGGGAAAATATGGAAAAATTATGGGGAAAATTCCATTTTTCCAGGCAGCCACAGCCGGATCGGGGAGTACACGCTCAGGCGGCCATAGCCGGATTGGGGTCTAAAGGGTTAACTAAATTACAAAATGGCAAGCAAGTAAAATGTAGTTTAGAATCTTTTAGAGAAAATCCATGTCTATCTCTTTCTTGAATCAATTAAATTCATCAACATTTTAGTATAAAAGGGGTTTAAAATAAATCTACTTCAAACAGGATTGATACATTTATGTCTGTGTGTCTGTGTATATGTGTAAACTGTTCTGTTTCTGCATAATAGATATGGAAATTTGGTTGAAATATGAAAACATTCAAACTAACAAAGTATAAAAGATACATATACAAGATGCATTACTTCCTTATGGCGATTACGATTACCTTTTGCTTCATCGATAAAATGCATATGTTTACAAGTTTCCCAAAAGGAAATGTTTGAGGACAGGGTCTGTATATGGTATGAAATACACATTTCCTATGTGATCATTGTGACCGTCATATTTTCCCTTATTTTTATTATGGATTCTTCATACAAAAATTAGTTCTTCCCCAACTGGATGATTGGGACATAACAAATAATATTATAATTAAAACAGAATCACATTACACAATATAACAGTTATATCATGGTTTATGCAGAAAAAGAAAACTATATTCACGCCTTAGTCCCTAATTTTTTTCCCTCTAGGATGTTGAAGACTTGGAGACGTTGTTTGTGACTTTGAAGCCGGAAATAGGTTTCGACCATGTCAATATTCCATCTGTGTATATGCCTCTGAACACCAAAACCTGTGGAACAAGCCTTCACTAACAGTGTCTAGAAGGGCCTGTCCTAAGGGCATGGGAGTGAGCACAAAACTATGCAATAAAAACCTCCATCTCCTGGCACTGGTCCAGAAAATCAAATATAATCAGCGAATTCCCCACCAAGAGCCTCCAAAACACTATACATTCTTTGACCCATGTGTCGTGGTCAATGAACAATGTAAGTATGATTATTTTGTAACAGTTACATAGAAAAACTTGGGCAAAGAATTGTTTCGAGCCGTACCACTATCAATATTTTTTCTCTTGTATACATACAACGGATTTTTATACTGAAACTTATGACCACACTGGTTTGTGGTTGTGGTGAAGGTAAAATGGGAGGTGGAAAAGGTTATGACTTATAAACTCCAAGCTCAAAGGGCATACACTTTTACATACGTACACCATAACCTATACTTCCCAAGTGTTTTATGAGCTATACATATCTCCCATAGCCAAGAGGCAACATTAATTAGCATACCCTGTATGTACACATCAGTGGTGGATACATGATTTTGGAAAAGGGGGAGTCCACATACAGGCTAAGTACTAAAGTGGCATGCTTTGGCGCTGGTTTTTTTTTTATGATTATGGTTTATATGATTGTATAAGTATAGGAGCTCTAAGAGTAAGATTGAGATGTTACTACTTATAATAAATCAGCATCTTTATAAAGGGTTAGCTTGTGTAGGTAGAGTACAGTGGACAACTTTGGAAAACTTAGGAGTGATGAGCCACATAGTCAAATAAAGTGTCAACCTTTTATTAATTCCTCATTTACAACAGTCTATATTTCAATTGTCCATCAATATACAGTGAGTGATACCAAGCTACAACAACCACACAACACTCCATCTGAGTGCTTACCTCAAAACTTCTATGAACCCTGGACTCCTGGTGATAGGTGCTGAATGTGCTGTTCATCTACTAGTCTTGGGTCCAATCTTAAAGTTTTGGGTATAGTTGTCAGCTTGGTCTCAGAATGGTCATGTGTAGAGTTGGAGCCCTGGGGAAGACTGTCCATAGGAGGAAAATGTATTGTCATCAACAATATGGTCATCAACATTAGCCCACCCTAGAATTGTTTATTTAGCTAAATTGAAGAGTGATAATTACGTTTTTCTTACATTTATACCTATGTCTGCTTACATAGGTACAGGTGCTCTGGACGGTGAAATGGTTGGTCCCCCTTGTCCCCCTGTTTCCACTGGTTCCCCTGTTTCCACTGATCCCACTGTTTCCACTGGTCCCAGTGTTTCCACTGGTCCCACTGGTCCCACTGTTTCCACTGCATCTGGTCCCACTGTTTCCACTGGTCCCACTGTTTCCAGTTCTGTTCCCCCCTGAATTTTGAACAAGCCTCCAAAATTGGAAAACTCAGGAATTCACAAGAAATGGAAATACTGATGATTAGGAATTCCTATACTCGTGCTGGTTAGAAACGGGCAATGACATGGTTGAACAGAGGCTGGCAATTGCAATAGAGTCATCATCAAAACTAAAGCCAAGGAAGTCCATCTTGGAAGCGGACTTTCCCACATAACGGTATCTGGGTATTATGTGATCACTCGCCATGTCATCCCATTTCATTATTACTATCATTATCATATATTATATGGTTAATCTAAAATTGGAGTTTGATTTTGATGTAAGACCTGGAGTACACCACAAGGGGGACCGGGAAACCTATTCTTCTTCCTGATTGTAGCAAGGTTAAATACTTGTGAAAAAAAAAGGGGTTTAGCTAGGAATTGAATATTCAGCTTGAAAATCTGGCAATGTTCATTCTTAATTGGTTATATCCCATAGTGACCACTTCTAAAACGTGTCAGTTCGACACTCAATGTCTGATCCTTTATTCCTGTGTAATGTAGTTATTTAGCTATGCACTTGATTGACTGCAGGACATCCGCAATTTTCCATTAATGTCTGATGTTATTGTTCATTGAAACATCAGATATTTTGTGAAGGTAATGTTGGTACTTAAGCTTGTTTTAAATAATAAAAAGCAATTAATGCTATAAATATCCTTCTGCATTTAGTTATTCTTTTGTTTCTCTTGTGTGTGATATGACCTGAGAAGATCTGAAAATAATTCCCTACTTCTAGATTACATGGATGTTGGCCAAATTTATAAAATGTGACCCCCCCCACCACATAGTGAGGCATAAGTCACAGAATTTAGTTTTTGACCTTTTGGGTGATTATTGGAGATGGTGAAATAACCTTTACAATGGTAAAAGAATTATGTTTCTAACATTTATAGAACTCAAGTTATGACTGTTTGAAGTATCAGGCATCAGTCAAGGTTATTTAGAGAAAAATTGCCTCAAATATTGGACATATCTGTATGACAATGGAAATCTCTATAGGCCAAATTTATCATACTCTGGTAGGACTGTGAAATGTGCATGTAAAATCAATTTTCCCTATAAATTTTGTAGTGAAATGTATTGTTGAGGTGTTTTCCATGCGATTTCTGAAGAAAACTCATTTTCTGACTTTTTGACTTTTTTCTGTTATTAGGCAATTTTCTCAGAACTTAACCCGGCGACTTATGCCTCATTTAGTGGTGTGGGGTCACAAATTGCAACGTTACGTCACGTGTTTTTGTCCAAATGTGAGATGGACTTATCAACTAGCAACAAATGGAGCCTAACAATTAACATTTCTTTTTACTGGATCATTGCTTTTCTTGCTTCAAAATAGTTGATAGGGTATACATCAAGAGGGTTTAGGATATAAATGCCCTGTTTACATTCTCATAACTCAAACATATTTGGACCGTCCAGATCCAGTTTCCTTATACCTAAGAATAGATTTTTACTTCATCCATTCCATGTTTAATATGAAATGCATTATACTACTTAGATCACAGCGTCTTTACATCACTTTTGTAATCCAATTGACAACAATGTTTTCGGTTATAATGGGCTTTAATGAACCAGTAATACTGATGGTAATTCTCAATTTGCAGTCTTTTTTGACATAGTATCTATTTAATGTGTCTTTGTATTTCTTTAAACTGTTTAAACAAACTCGTTGGTAGTTGCGGTTTGCTCATGACATACAATACTTAATAGAAGTAAACTATCACGTCTAACAGTAATATTTCCAGTATGTAATAGAATTCAATAAAACATCCTTTTAATTTAAAATATCAATTACAACCGATGTATATAAACGGAGCTAATCTAGAATCATCCTTCATGAGTGGAGACATATCCTATGCAAGTTCAAATGTAAGTATACATTACATAGTAACTGTTTACCAATCAAGTCACAGTGCAATTTTGGCCTGGCAAAATTCTTCTGTGAATAACTTAAGGAACCTTTGAAATCTCTCCTGAAAAAAATTGGCCATACATTTGTTGGTGCATGAATGTTTAGTTTAGCCCTAATTATACTATGTGTTGGGTTCGCGTTTGGTGGTTTTCCCCAACAGGAATGCTTTGCATTCAGGTCATATTACACTATGCGTTGGACACAACGAGAAATATATTATATTATGCATTTTGGTGCGTGTTTAGGGTCGCGTTGGGTTGCATTGGCTCACGTTTTTTTTACAAACATGTCTGTAAATTCATGCGAATCGGACGTGTTCGCATAGTGATAGTGTAATATGGCCTTACCACTTATTTAATTTGAAGTTTTGTATTAGCCGTAAGAAAATTGGAAAAAAAGAAAACAGGACTGGTTCTTTAGATAACTTTGACTTTATTTCTATTCTAAGATGAAGTCCTTGTGCATAATGGCTGTTGCCCTTCTGCTTGTGGCCATGGTCACTAAGTCTGAGGCTCACAAAGTAAGTATATTTGTTAGAAGCAAGAGTAATCACACACATAATTAGAATTTCGACTCGTGATATAAACTCCAATGTCCGAAAGCTGCCATGCACTCAACCATATTATTATTGTAAGCTTAACCTAGAAATAGGTAGATTTTGAAATAAACTAAACGGACAATACATTCATTTTCAGTGTTACTGCTTATAAACCCAAATTTCTGATATCATAATTATTGTTTTTGATTACCCGTAATCCAGTATTAGTTGACTCTTAGCAATACAATGTATAAGCACGGCTTGTTATCTGTTATTGAATTTGTTATAAGGGCATGTAATTATGTTGAAATCCATCTTCTATTAAGGCTATGTGGACCAATGGATCTACAATTATAGTTATATGCCCAATGCTAATTTTCAGAAAAAAGGTTGGGGCATGGATGCAGAAAAGAGAGGAGAAAAGTACGAGGAAATCCTGCCCCCTGCCCCCACTAAAGCACCAGAAGCCAGACCAACCGAAAATATGGACATCCCAACGTTCGGACCACCACCTGAAGATGAGGAGGATTTAACTAGAACTATAATCTGGTGAAGACACATCACCTTTTGACAAGCAAGGCAGTAAAGCTTTCACCAGCCTGCTCTCACACCAGTCTGATGTATATTCTTCTCCATGTAAGAAATAAAAGATAAATGATGAATTCTTAGATATTCTTATTTTAAAATTAATAGGATTCATAATGTTATTAAGAATGATTCAAGGTAATTATAAGGTACTTTTGAAAAAGCTGGTTCAATTCTTCAAAATGTCCTAAACTCATACTTGAAATTATGTGTATTTTATGCCATTACGTTGATTCTCTTTCTCAACGAACATTGTAATTTCAATATACAGAAGCATTTTACATTTGAGATTTATCTCAAATATCTTTTTTTCAAAGATGGGGGAAGGGCATCCTAGCATGAAACTTCCTGGCAGAACCTCTGTTATATTAAAAAAAAAAGAAAATTTGTGCGTGCCCCTACACCCGCCACTGATTTAACATTAATAGCTTCAACTTTGAAGAAATGTTGAATAGTAAATAAACGTTTATAGGAGAGAAGATGAGGTGTCAAGTAAAAGAATCAAGCAATAGGTTGTAGAGCTCTACTTCTCAGATCCAAATTTTCTGGCAATTGCATCTAATAGGACTGCACGCTCCTCACTTTGGCTCATTACATAGGCAAAAAGTTGTGACAGTGAGTTAATTCTTGTACAAATCAGACGTAACAGTGATAACTCGACAACATTGAAGTAAGTACATACTTTTGATTTATTCTAAAATATCACCAAATAATGCATTCAGTGTCCTCTTTATTTTGACTTAAATACTTATTGTTGAAAATTATTACTGTATCAATATTTGGAACATAGATAATAAGTGCTGTGGTGAATCAGATACCACTTCATAATGTGAGGCACGAGTTTATGAAGGATGTAAGTCATAATTACTAGTAAAAGGTGTAGAATAAGTGCCTGGAATCGAATTGTTGAGATGTATTATTGTCTAGCTTTTTAAAATGAAACATGCAGAGTGGCATGAGGAGTAACATGTTGGTACAAATTTGAGAGCACAAGTAAAAGGAAGCATGTAACCTGAAGTGACCTCTGTAAAGGTCAAGGAGATCATGTAATCCCTTTAAGGTACTCACTGTGTTCACATCTCTTTCTTCCTTAGTTTGAACCATCTCTGGGATATTTAGAGCAGACAGGGATCAAAGCATAAGGAGACAAGTATAGGCCAAGTTAGGGTAAAAACAGGATGCTTGACTTAAAAAATATAGGCAAATTAAGGCATAAGCATGATATCTATGAGGCACTATAATGGCAGTCTGATACAGACAGGAACGGGGAACAAAGCATCAGGTGGCTGGCCAACATGCTATCACCTCTTTATTTTTGGTGAGGGTCCAAGGATCTGTCCCCAGCTATAGGTGTGAGCCAGCCAGTAGAAAGACTACGTGAAGATCAAACCAGCTGTGGGCTTGTGATGCCCTATTAGCTAGTGAAGCACAAAAACCCTTCCCCTCTATCTTGACTCCACAAGAGCCCCTTTAGATAGCTTGAACAATGACACACTGTTCTAACCACCCTCGTGCATGAGGCATGACTTTGAAACACGCAACCTCCCTGGACCCTTCCAGGTTCAGTCCGCAACTCTGCACTCAAACATGAGTCTCGGGCGAGTATCCATTCCTCAGATCCCCCAGTCTTTTGTTCCATGAGGAAGAGCTGGTCCACAGCGAGAGGCTGAACTTAGAATGAAAGAGGAGCTCTGATATCCTTCGAAGACCTCCCCCCCTTTTCCCATCACAGTACTCTACCCAGCAGGGGTTCTCAGCTTTATGGTAAAGAAATGTTATTGGTAATTTGTCAATGGAGTATAGGCCTAATTATGCTTTGCTAAAGGGCAGTTTTCCTAGAGGTAATTGTTCTGGGGATGTGTCAATAGAGTATAGGCCTAATTATCCTTGATATACCTATCCCAGAACCAGTTTTCTGTCCATGTCTCCCAGCAAATATGTGACAGTTTCTGGGATTTCCAGCCTTATGGAAATGCCTATTCATGGCTCTAGAGCCTTTATTTAGCTTAGAAATCATAAAAATAAGAATAATAAGCTAAATTCATGCTATAAATGAAATTTTTCATAGTTTCCATTTCTGGTGAAAAAATTTGAATTTTTTGCATTTTGTTGCCATGGTAACCCAAATGTTGATGTAACGTCCGAACCAGCCGATACTACTGCTATGCAAATGAGGGTTTCCATGGTAACCATGCAACATAATTAAGTTTTCAAAATTTGAAATTCTGAATCAAGTGACTGCTTGGCTATATTCAGCAAAAAACAGATTCTGAATATCTTAAATAGAAAGGAAATGGCAGCATATTTCCTGAAATTATAATCAGATTTCAATTTTTGGCCTAGATTATATATACGTTATATCTTTATGAATACCATAGACTGGTCTATTTTAATATATTTAGCATATCCGACCTTTGTGTCTTCAAATTGACATAACTTTTTTTCTAATAAGAATACTTACCTAATTTTTTCAGTATAAGAATCCCCAAGACACCTTTTTAATTGAACATTTCAGGCCATAAGACTGCTTTTCGCAGAGGATGTCACATATACAAGATTAGCAGAGTGAATTAAACATTGAAGGTCAAAATGCTTATAGTGGGTTCTGTTAACAACATTTTTGTTACAGAGTGGATAAAGCACCAAATTTTGCATGAGGCACCTCTGAGGCATGACTATTAAATCTAAAAGGAGATCCACCTTGAAATACCAAAATGAAATTTTGACAAATTTGTATGTTTTCAGCATTTGGTATTTGACAAAAAGTATTGTCCATCTTGGGTTAGGTCTCTTGTGTAGATTCCAAAGGTAAATAATTGAATCCCCTGACCTCTAAGCTCCCAATTTTGACACTAACAATGTGTTTCTAGGCATTTCTGAGGCTGAGATATCAGGTTATTTCACTGAAAATCTGCCATTTTGGATTTTTGGCCCCCATCAAGGTTGTATAGATATTTCAAGGTGGCTCCCCTTTCAAATTTGAAAAGGTAAATAATTGAATCCCCTGACCTCTAATCTCCCAATTTTGACACTAACAATGTGTTTCTAGGCATTTCTGAAGCAGAGATATATCAGGTTATTTCACTGAAAATCTGCCATTTTGGATTTTTGGCCCCCAACAGGGTTGTGTAGATTTTTCAAGGTGGCTCCCCTTTCAAATTCGACTATGGGGTGCTAGGGGATCATCATACGGAATGAAATTAAGAAATCTTGTGGCTAAAGAGTAAAGTCAATATCCCTTTCTTTTGCATTATTTCGGAATCCAGTGGTCAGTATCAAAGGCATCATGCTTATAAACTCAGCCATTTTGAAATTTATGGTATTTTATTGGATGAATATCATATTTATTGAGCCCCCTAGTCTATTAACAGCTGATATTGGAACCATTTCCCCTGGCCTTATGCCTTAGTAGCTAAAAATCATAATATTTCTCAAAATTGGTCAGCCATCTTGGATTTTTGATCTCGCATTGACTTCAAACACAAATAATTAAACTCCCTGACCTTTAATCCCTCAATTTTGACACCAACCATGTCTCTTTAGTCTTTTTGGAAGCTGAGATATATGTGATATTATATTAGCATAATGTGAGTATAAATAAGGAGGTGCTAGTTGGCGCCACCAGTTAGTGGTGGTGGTGCCCCCTGGGGTAGCTGCAGCAAAGTGTCCCTGTTGTTAGTTACCAGCTTGCTGGCAGACACCATACTTCATACTAGCACCAACTCCAGATAAACACGCTGGTTTACAGGCCAGGATGCCTCTCAGATAGTAATAATAAAAATCTTTCTTGGTGGTCTTTACTGACGCCGGCTACAGCCAACTGGTGTGTTCATGTTAATTAATTATTAGGTTCCAATAGTTGGTCTAATTAATTACTAAAATACCAACTGTGTTTATAAGATTCTTGATAGTAAAAGTCAGCCATATTGGTTTTTTGGCCCCCACATCTGTCCTATTGATATTTCAAGGTGGCTCCCCTTCCAGATTTGATAGTTATGCCTCAGAGTTGCCTCAAACCAAAGTTGGTGCTTTTATCTGCCGCGTAACAATTTCTAAAAAAAATGACCTCAACAGACCCCCTATTAATCTACCTTTTAGGATATACTGTAAGCGAGGCTTTAAAATTACATTTTACGTTCATTGAGGTATTTACATTTCTACTTTTTAAGGCAGGTTTTGTGTTTACATTTTACAGCAATATGAGTTACATTTTACATCAGATTGACATTTTACGTCGATTTGGATTACATTTTACGTCAAATTACATTTTAAGTCAGATTTACATTTTACAGTCTTACATTGTTCTCATGTCACAAGTCGAATGTAAAAAGTGGCTATGTCCGCTGTAACTGTATTTCTGATAGTCACGTCAAATTTAACACTTTCACTGCTGAATATGTCATTCTACAGTCCATATTTAAGGAGTAATTGCCCAACATATGAAAATTAGTCTTAAAAATGCCTAAAACTTGAATTTTCTATTTTCTTGAATTTCATTCTGGTAGGATTTGTTTTTATGTAAGTTGGATGAAAACATTCCAAATATTGGCACTGTGCCAAATGGGCAATCTTGCTAAATGGGCTATGTTGCTGATATCTGCATTATGTTCCAATTATTGGTTACCACGGTAACCATCAATTGGTGAAAATATTGATTTTATTTGTTTAAAAGAGAACAGCACAGATCTATTGTGTTTAAACAAAAAAAAAGATATTTTGAAAATCATAATTTTCAACAAATTGAAAGGGCTAAGAGGCATTAGTGTGGCATGTCAAATTTAAGAAATATCCCATGTCACCCTGTCTACTTTAGGGATCCTTACCCATATAATGACCAATTGTAGCATTGACAACTTTAAAAACACTTTGAGCATGTGTGGGTAACAGCTACATTGTTGTTACTGTGATGCAAAACCTCTTCTGAGTCAAATTGAATTCTGTAAATGTATATGGTTCATCATTTATGTTCCTCAATAATTACTATAGAGGGCTGCAGATCAAATTTCATGGTTGACCACTTGGAATCTCTGTTTGTCTCAGTGGTGCCCTCTGTCATGAGGTGGTGGTACTGTGTTGTGGTGGTAACCAGGAGCAACTACTCCATTATTGGTTTCAGCTCTCTCTCTCACACACAGTCTTCTTCAATTATATGCATACAACCAAGTTAATAATATAAAAATGGCTATAACCATGTTCGGACCTAATACATTACTATCATGACTTCTGTTAAATAAAATTGTGCCCAATAACTAATCAAAACTAAATCATATTATAATGCCATTGTTTGACATAGAATATTACTATTAGGGTTTGACAAGATGAATGATGATCTAAACATAGGTGATAAATATCACCTGCTTCCCTTTTCCCTAGCGGATATTCACATATAACCTACAGACTTGCCCACCCCCTAGTGGTAATGTTAGTAACTCTCCATTCAGGGTTTCAGCAACCTGCCAACTACTATTCAGTGAGATCATTAAAATAGATCATTTTCCATGTTTTTTTTCTTCTTTTTCTCACATGTGACAGAACCTTCTTATCAGTCTCTTTATGTTGACTTACAATTGCACATTTCATAACTTTCATTCAACTGTATAATGTCTTTCAAGGGTGCTCTGATCAGATAAGGCAGATAGGTGTACTGCAGAAAAGGCCACTGCATTTACGTATGAGATTTTTAAAATCTAATCATCTTTTGATTTTTTTAAAAATTCTGCTGTTCAGGTTGTCCTCCACAAACTTGTGTGTTTTTTTCCCAGAGGTTGCCTCCTGGTGTATTCATTATTGTAGGGGGGGGGAAGCAAATTATGCCCCACCTTATGAAAATGAAAAATAAATACATCAGATTTCCATTTACATAGATCTTCTAATATGAAGATGCCTACAAATTTTTCATTGGGTCTAGGAGCAGGGGGCAATTACTCTTTTGATCCCCCTTGGATCCTCCACAGATAAATGAGTTTTAGGCTGAACTTAGAAATGAAACTGATGTTTTCGTGACAATGCACAGTGTCTCTCTAACCTAATAGATTTTTTTTCATGAAAACATTTAGTTTTTTTAAGGAACTTTACCAGAATGACAAAAACAAAAATATAGGTTGATAGACCAGGTGCACATTTGATTATAACATTACATATATGCCTAAAGCCCGGCCCATACCCAATAGGCCATTTTTACAAAGTCGGCTAACCAAAATCAGCTGATTCTACCAGAATAATCGGTTGATTTTGGCACCGATTTGTGTCAAATAATTATATTTCTTGATTGGTGATCAGAATTGGGGCGAAATTCTTTGATGCTTTTGGTAATAATTGGCCAATGTATGGGTGCTTAAAGCTTCAGCCTAGTGGGTATGGGTCTTTATTCATGTAAATAAGCTTAGGCATGGTTACTATTCATTCACAACATTATATATGCCCGCAATGTAATAAAAATTCATGAGACGGCCTAAGACGAGTTTTATGATCCTAAGCCTCTACTTATCATGTCAGTCTAACTGTAATTTTTTTTCTTGCACAGAACCTGAGCAAACAGGCCAAGAGAGGTCATCATACCTCGTTTTTAAGTAGCATTACTTTTATTAGGTGCCTAGACAGATGAGTGAGTTCAAAAGGTCATGGTTACCTGTACCCTCAGAGAATTCTCATTAAATACAGTTTCTGTAGGTAGCTTATTCTTGAACCTTGAACTTGGTTCAAATTTTATTATGCCATTATGGAAGTAATTTATAATTGCGAAAGAATTCAAAGTTTATGGAGCTGTACACCTGGTATAAATGCACGCTGATAAAATATCTTATAAGTCATTTGGACACACATTCTAGGCGGATCAAGAAGTAATAGCTCCAATCATGAGAGTATCTTTCACAATTAATTGTAAGTATATGAAATTTATAGATATATATCATTTATGATTTGATAGCCATGTACAAATTCACGAAAATATCAATGTAATTGAAACAACTTTACTAGGGAAAATAATATGATAATTATTGTTGTATCTTGAAATAATCGAATTGAATCATTTTAGATATTCAACTTGAATTGATTTGTTCAGGTTTCTTCATTTTAGAGATGTTTGATCCTCCTGGTTGTGACTAGATCATATTACATATAAATAAAAAGTTCTTATAAAGTAAGATGTGGGCATATTGTCCCCTTTACTGTGGCATGCTTGTAGTTTAACCTTTCTTTCGTGACCAGCAGGGTAACTTTATTGTAAAAGCTGCAGTAAAGATAAGCCTAACGATTGTAGTTTTCGGGACGACTTTCTAAATCATTAAATTTTTTATTCAGTGTTGTTGCTTGTACAAGGAATGGCCCTAGGCGGATTTTATCATAGATATCGATGGACCAGACCTAGACATGATACAAGAGATAGCCATGTAGTGAAGACAATTCCTTTCATGGATAAAAATGGTTCGTATGGTTTTTTAGTACCCCATGTATGTTGCTTTACTTGTATTATTCACATGTATATGCAACTATAGATATTGTGCAGGCAGTGTCACAACTGCCCATAATGGGATGTTCATAATCATTATTATCTACAATTTTGAAGCATTTAAAAAAGAGTTTTAAGCTACAAATTTTAGAAATAGTCTTATGTCATAATACTATCATTCAGAATATTATATAAATTTTTATTTTTGCAATAGCCACGTGGTCTTGATCACCATGTGGTGATCACCAAAAAGTGATTATGTGACCACGTCTGCACAAGGTCTGTACTGTTTGCTCATGGTTGGCCCCTAAATACTACAACAACAAAATATTCAAAATGAATAGTGATCAATATACAGGTAATTTTAGTATTGACAGAGACTATATTTCATAATGGAATTGTGAACTTAAACCAACAATGATCTACAAGCAAATGTTTGATCAGTAAATGAGAGAAATATTCATGCACAGGTAAGGATATAGCAGGTGTTAAATACCGCTATTTTACTACATATGTTTTGTCCAAGACAGAATTTCTAATAATGAGACACCCATTCCAAATCCATTTGGTTATAGCCCAGTTAGTAATGAAAATATGACAACATGCATAAAGTAGTTCTTAGTAAATAACAGAGGCCATATTCACTTGATGTCATGTGGTATATACAACATGAGTCTTTGGCTTTATCACCCGCAAGGACGGTGAGCGGTGCTTATTGTGGGCAGTGTGTATTGACAGGCTGTATGCACCACTCCTCATTCTCAGTATTTTTTCAATAATCTTAGTATTGCTTGTGTGATAAAATTATTATAGATGAACCTTTGGGGTTGTCCTCAAGTGGCCGTATGACGAAAGTGGACCATATGAACCTTGTGCTTTAAGGCCTATTCGCCATGGTAATCAGGGTTCAAGCAATCTGTTGTGACAGTTGGTGCACATGGTCGGGAGTGCAAAAGATAATGCAAAAGACAGGTCTGCAAGCAAACAGATCCAACATGTTGGATCAAACTGTTTGAGTTTCAATCGATTCTAATGGGTAATTACTCCCGATAATTATTCTTTGCAATTGCAACGGCCCCCTTTTGTCAGTGAGAATGCTATTTGTTTAATTTTGCAGGCATGCAATCATTTTATTGGCCCCTAGAATATCGTCTTCTCTCTATGATCATTTTATTGGTGCTTCAGCTGACAGAACAATTGGCCGACAGATGTATCACATGGGGAAGATGATCATCCCAGGGCTGACAAATTGTCGCATGCCAGTGAAATTTAACAAAATTTAATAACGTTCGCACTGGCAAAGGGGGGCCCTTGTGATTGCAAACGATAATTGTTTCAAGAACATGAAATAGCCCTTGAATCAGCTGGAATTCAAGTGAATCGATCCAATATGTTGGATCTGTGCGCTTGCATATCTAGCGTTTGCCTGATCGTTTGCACCAGGAGATCCACACAACAATTGTCAGAACAGATCGCAAGCACCTTATCAGCCACAGCGAATGAGGCTTGACAATCCCCAATAGGCCATATGGCCACTCTCTGATGCCTCTAGCAGTTCTTTTATCATGGTACATGATATATTCAAGAGGCGCTAGCTGAGTGATTAAATCAAAGCAGACAGACAAGTGTTGTATCTGACAATTAATTAAATTACAAAAAAACAAGCAAGTGAAATGTAGCTTAGAATCTTTTAGAGAAAATCCATGTATATCTCTCTCTTGAATCAATGAAATTCATCAAAATGTTAGTATGAAAAGGGTTTAAAATAAATTTACTTCAAACAGGACTGATACATTTATGTCTGTGTGTCTGTGTATATGTGTAAACTGTTGTGTTTCTGTATAATAAATATGAAAATTTGGTTGAAATATGAAAACATTCAAACTAACAAAGTATAAAAGATACAGATACAAGATGCATTACTTCCTTACAATGATTACGATTACCTTTAGCTTCATCAATAAAATGCATTATGTTTACAAATTTCCCAAAAGGTAATGTTTGGGGACAGGGTCTAAATGGTATGAAATACACCTTTCCTATTACAATTATATCATGGTATTTGCAGAAAAAGAAAACTATTTTCACGCCTAAATTCCTACTCTTTTTTCCTCCAGGATGTCGAAGACTTGGAGACGTTGTTTGTGACATTGAAGCCGAAAATAGGTTTCGACCATGTCAATATTCAATTTGTGTATATGCCTCTGAACACCAAAACCTGTGGAACAATCCTTCACTAACAGTATCTAGAAGGGCCTGTCCTAAGGGCATGGGAGTGAGCACAAAACTATGCAATAAAAACCTCCATCTCCTGGCACTGGTCCAGAAAAGCAAATATAATCAGCAAATTCCCCACCAAGAGCCTCCAAAACACTACACATTCTTTGACCCATGTGTCGTGGTCAATGAACAATGTAAGTATAATTATTTTGTAACAGTTACATAGAAAAACTTGGGCAAAGAATTGTTTCGAGCCATACGACTATCAATATTTT
Source organism: Lepidonotus clava (assembly GCA_936440205.1). Classification (NCBI taxonomy): domain Eukaryota; kingdom Metazoa; phylum Annelida; class Polychaeta; order Phyllodocida; family Polynoidae; genus Lepidonotus; species Lepidonotus clava. Next base: position 21,815,682 of record OW387147.1, read on the forward strand.
TTTCTCTTGCATACACACAATTGATTTTTATACTGAAACCTATGGCCAAACTGGTTTGTGGCTGTGGTGAAGGTAAAGCGTGAAGAGGAAAAGGTTATGACTTATGAACTCCGAGCTCAAAGGGCATACACTTTTACATACGTACACCATAACCTATACTTCCCAAGCGTTTTATGAGCTATACATATCTCCCATAGCCAAGAGGCAACATTAATTAGCATACCATGTATGTACACATCAGTGGCAGATACATGATTTTGGAAAAGGGGGTCCATATACAGGCTAAGTACTAAAGTGGCATGCTTTGGTGCCAGGGGTCTTTTTATGATTATGGTTTATATGTATAAGTATAGGAGCTATAAGAGCAAGAGTGAGATGGTACTACTTATAATAAATTGGCATTATAAAGGGTTAGCTAGTGTAGGTAGAGTACAGTGGAGAACTTTGGACAACTTAAGAGAGAAGAGCCACACAGTCAAATACAGTGTCAACTTTTTATTAATTCCTAGTTTACAACAGTCTATATTTCAATTGTCCATCAAAATACAGTGAGTGATACCAAGTTACAACAACCACACAACACACCATCTGAGTGCTTACCTCAACATTTCTATGAACCCTGGACTGCTGGTGATAGGTGCTGAACATGCTGTTCACCTACTAGTCTTGGGTCCAGCCTTGAAGACTTGGGTATAGTTGTCAACTTGGTCTCAGAATGGTCATGTGTAGAGTTGGAGCCTCAGGGAAGACTCTCTGTAGGAGGCAAACATATCGTCATCAACAATTTCGTCATCGACAATAACCCACCCTAGAATTGTTTATTTAGGTAAATTGGGGAGTGATAATTATGTTTTTCTTACATTTATACCTATGTTTGCTTCTACTGTTTCAGGTACAGGTGCTCTGGATGGTGAAATGGCTGGTCCCCCTTGTCCCCCTGTTTCCACTGGTTCCCCTGTTTCCACTAGTCCTACTGTTTCCACTGGTCCCACTCTTTCCACTGGTCCTACTCTTTCCACTGGTCCCACTCTTTCCACTGGTGCAACTGTTTCCAGTTCTGTTCCCCCTGAATTTTGAACAAGCCTCTAAAATTGGAAAACTCAGGACTTCACAAGGAATGGAAATACTGATGAGGAGTAATTCCTATACTTGTGCTGGTTACAAACGCACAATGACATGGTTGAACAGGGGCTGGCAATTGCAATAGAGTCAACGTCAAAAATAAAAGCCAAGGAAGTGCATCTTGGATGCTGACTTTCCCACATAACAGTATCTGGATATGATGTGATCACTCACTATACCATCCCATTCCATTATTACTTTCATTATCATATATAATATGGTTATCTAAAATTGGAGTTTGAATTTGATGTAAGACCGGGAAACCTATTCTTCTTCCCGATTGTAGCCAGGTTAAATAATTGTGAATAAAAAAAGGAGTTTAGCCAGGAATTGCACCTTCAGTTTGAAAATCTGGCAATGTTCATTCTTAATTGGTTATATCCCATAGTGACCACTTCTAAAACAACACTCGACACTCAATGTCCCTCCCTTTATTGCCGTGTAATTTAGTTATTTTGCTATGTACTGGATTGACTGCAGGTCATCCGTCATTTTCCATTAATGTCCGATGTAATTGTTTATTGAAGCATCAGATATTTTGTGAAAAGAAATGTTGGTACTTAAGCTTGTTTTGAATAATAAAAAGCAATGAATGCTATAAATATCCTTATGCATTTAATTATTCTTTTGTTTCTCGTGTGTGATATGACCTGAGAATATCCTAAAGTAATCGTCTGATGTTATTCCCTATTCTAGACTACGGTGATGGGGGCCAAATTCATAAAATTGTGTGACGTTCTCTGGTAAGTCGGGGTTGCCGATTCTTACAACAGAGGAACGTGGGGGTTGTTCGGGTCTCGGGGCGGACGGGGAATCCGGGCCAAGAACCGAGATGTGTTTCTAGAGTCGTGCCTCGCGCACGAGGGGGGGCTGAGCGAATCGATCGGGAATCGGCACTCGATGTCGACGGAGGACTGCGGGGGAGGGAAATTATGGTAGGGGTACGGGTCGGCCGGGGGGTGGTCCACCCCTGAGTTCCGGTCCGCGGGGGCGACGGGCCGACGGTCGCCTATTGTTTGGTAGCGTGGGGCCGAGCATGCCGCGCCCTCGTCCCCGCGGACTTCGCTCCCTCGTTCCGCTCCCCATGTCTTCGTACCATACTACGCCTCGGTTTCCGGTACTACTTCGGGCCTTCGTGCCCTACTCCGTTCCCTCGTTCCTCGTTCTTCGGGCCATCGGGCCCCTTACCCTATGTTTCTACTACCTATCTCGAACTTCGACTGTTTTGTCCTAACTTCGGCTTAATTACTCTGTTCGGCTCATCTTTAGCGGTTGTTTCAGGAAAGAGGACACGTCTGGACACCAGGAGAACTGTTAAAGAACTCTGTTTATTCGGGCCTCACCGCCCCTTTATATACTAGAGAGGTCAGCCCTGATTGGCTGCCTTCGGTCACGTGACCTACAACTGACGTCACTTCCGGTTTATATATTCCGTTTCCGGTTTACATTTCACTTCCGGTTTACATATTTCCGGGTTTCGTTCCATTACGTTTTCGTTATTCGTTCTTTACATATTCGTTATTCGTTCTTTACATATTCGTTCTTTACATCTATTTCGTTCTTCGTTCTTTACATATTCGTTATTCGTTCTTTACATCTATTTCTATTATTACCTTATTTCTATTATTTTAACCTCTATGTATTTTGGCTGAATAGCCGTTCATCACACCCTCCCGCACCTTCTTGAAAGGTGGGAAAACACGTTATACAAAATTTCAACACAGTTCATACAGCAACGACAACAGAACATACTCTAGAACCAGAAACATTTCAATCCTACGCTCCTTATCGGCAGAGGAGGAGGTGTCACCCTCTGTCCTCCCCGGTCTACTTCGGAGGGCCCCCGGGGCCTATCCGGCTAATTATTATTTCTCTTCTTTCTTCGTTTTTCTCTCTTCGTTTTTCTCTCTTCTTAATGAAAGTTCATATAATTCGTTTTTATATATCTTAGTCTCTTTTTATCTTCGTCAGAGTTCTCTATCCTGGATCTATTAGGACCTCCTCTTTTTTTCCGTCTTTAGGATGAGCGAGCCGGTCGTGGCTCTCCCACCCGGGACTGGGGATCGGTCGTGACCCCGTCGCCCCCGCTCCTCTCCTCTGAGCTCTATTTACTTAGCCCCTCGGTGCGTTTTTCCTCGCCTTTTTACCCTCATTAGGACAGAGGGACCGGTCGTGGTCCTCCTGCCCGGGGCCATGGGTCGGTCGTGACCCGCAGTGCCCCCGTTCCCTTCGTTTTCCGTCGTCCAGACGTTCTCCCCTAGTTCGGGTGGAGAATCGGTCGCGACTCTCCCACCCAGAGGCCAGGGCCGGTCGTGACCCTTAGTCCTCTCGACCCTCGATCCGTTCTACCGTCGTTCAGACGTTCTCCGTTGTTTTTGGGTAGAGAATCGGTCGTGATTCTCCTACCCGGTCGGTCGTGACCCCTCGTTCTTCCGTAACTATTACTCTTCTCTGCGTTCTCTTAGGTGATGATGATGATTTTAAGGATGAGTTGAAGAAGAAAGACTGAAGTTTTTGTGGATAGAATGTTCTTTTTGGACTTCGCACCCTCGGTCGCCTCGGCATTCAGAGCCCTCCAGTGACTTTTTCACGTTTGGCAAGGACAACATGTTCGAGCCAAAGGCCAAGGTACCCAAAGAAGAAGATGGCGTTGTATGTGGAAAGGAACTTAACTTCATGCATTAAAGCTTAGAGTGGAAGCTTCAGCAGACGACGTCGCGGGTTTCGTGCTACTTGTCACAGTGAAGCTTTGAGATGGAGTCCGGGTGAAGGTGAGACTGAGAAGATTAGAATCATTAATTATCGATGAAGTGTCCGTTTTCCGTACAGGAACTGAAGTTTGACTTTTACGACACATGTCCTCGTGGTTAACCCAGCATCAAGATGTTCCGTCCTCGACCACGTCGACACATTTGAAGATTTCAGGATTTCAGAAAGAGATGTCGGAGAGAGTCCACCATAGTAAAGTATTTCCGTCACCGTTCCGGGCCCAAGTGGCATGACAACAACCGGAACGGAGACCTGATTAAGAAGATAATTTTGATGAAGTTTCTTTTTGATGACAGGAGCCGGTGCCTCTCATCCCTCCCCCCCTCCGTAAACAACGGCAGGAAGACAGTCCTCTTTGGGGCGAGAGGGAGGCTCCTTCGTTCTACTGATGAGATGATTTTCCTAAGAAGAGGATTCCTGTTTCGGGCACTCGGGCCCTCGTTCGTTTCCTAGGCTCTCGGGCCTCGCTCTGTTTACTAAGTTTTTCTCTTCGTCCTCCCGGAGGACCGTGCTTTTAGACGATTTTCGTGAGACTGTAATACCAACAAATAGTTCGTTAATAGAAGTAAGTTTAAGATCCGGTCTGGTTTGATTTTGGAGTAAGGCCACAGTCGTCCACGGTGCCATGTCACATTGCATGGAGCCACTATGCCTATGACGAACGCCGAGACAACAGCTCCGAGCCGTTCCGGGCTGCTCCTAGGTACGACGGTTCGAAGTTGGTAAGTTGAAGATATTAGTGAGAAGGAGAAGAAGAAGCCGTAGAAAGTGAAGATGGACGACATCAACTGGGACCTGCACCCAACGTCAACCTCTGAGATCCGGAACGGGCCCATTCTCAATAAAATAGCATATATAGAGAACTCATCCGATGTCGAACTCCAAGAAGGGTCGCTCCTCGTCGCTCTCTGCAGACCTCTTGATGTGTCTATCGAGGCATCCGCGGCCGACGTTCCAAGCACCACCTCCCTGTATATTGCAAAGATTACTTCCCTATATGTTTCAAAGACTATTTTGTTTCGTTCCTCGAGAAGAAGACATCAGGAAATACGACATGGAAGGAGTCTCTGTCGTTACTGCAGGTAAGAGATTAATATAAGTTTTAGTAAGTCTATTAATTTTCGTTTCTCGTTCATGTATTGCTTTTACTATATATTACGGTCGGTCACGAGCCAGGGCCCCTAAGTTATCGTCCCTGCTCGTGCCTTGGTCCTCCGGGAGACATCTACGACTCGCCGCAATCCCTTCACGACTCGCTGCATCAACTCTGGCACGATAAAACCAGCATTCAGGTCGAAAAATTCCATTTTGCCGCTCTTCGAATGCGGTAAGAGGCTGAAGACAAGGAAACTCAGAAGATGATGGTACATGAATCCGGGTTCATCCACATTCTGATCGATCCATCCAAAATCAAGAAGACAAAGTTGCAGGAAGTAGAAGTGCCGCTAGAGGACAGAGGTCGTCTCTTCCTCGCCTCCAGATCGCTCAAGGCAGCGCGGGAGAAGGGTTTTCAGTCTTGGCCCGCGCCAGCCTTTCCTCCAGCGGCGAGTCGCCGGCCCACCGGTACCTTATTTACCCCGGCACGACCGTCGACTCAAAGACTACAATGACAACACTATCCGTCCATTCTGATTTCCTTTCTTCGATTCCGCCTCCCAACTTTCACTCTCGCTCCCGGGCCGCCCGGCCCGCTATCCATTTCCGCGACCGGACGATCCCGTTCCACCTGCTCGGTCCCAACCAACGCAGCGGGCTCCAGGGAAGAAGAGGAACAGCTACAAACTTGTTTTTCCTCCTAGCGCCTCCTTCCGTCCCGTATTCGCCCCGCAGGCTTGGTAAGTTCATTCCAGTCATGGACCCTCCAGCTCGCTGATTACACTCAACACCTCCTAACACATGTGGTTTCGTTCACTTCCGCAAGAAGATTCCCATAAAGAAACTAATAAGAATAAATTAAGATAAGAATGTTCGAGCCCGCCAGTCCGTTCCCGATGAGTTTAAGTAAAGTTTTCGGGCCCGTCCAGCGGTCTCCAGGAGAGTCTTTTATCCAGGCTTCGGCCTCCTGTGCGGCTCAGGTACCTCCGCCTCGGCCCGGTTCTCTCCCTGGGGGTTTGACACTATGGGTGAGGAGCCAACACCCCGTAATCCCTCCCCACCCGACTCGCGACGCGCCATCTTCCGCCTCTGGTTCCGTCGCGCTGTTTTTCTTCCGTGCAAGACCTCGAGCAGCATCTACTTCACCCTTCTTCTTGGCGCCGGATCGGCAGCAACAGTCTCTCCTCCCTAGCGGGGAGCTCGAGAAGCTGATCCACCATTCCGCTCTGTTTTTCCGCCTCTCTTGTCGCCTTCAACAAGTCATCCAGTTGATCCTCGTTTTTGTACATCACTAGGGTCTGAGCCAATTGGACGGTCCGGTTGTGTTCGTTAACTAGCCGGTCGACCCCCGGGAACTCCCTGGTCAACGGCCCCAGTGCCGCCGTCGGGAACTGCGCCATCGCTTCTTCAAATGTCTCTGGCTTGCGGCCCGTTTCTAGTGCCATCAGGAACGCCATAGACGCCGAAGCCATTGCTCTTGTCTTGGCCGTCATTCCTCGCACCTCCCTCGGGGGCCACATCAGTTGCACCCGAATGGCCTTTTCCGCGTCCCAGTCTCGTACCGCTCGCGCCGTCACCGGAAAGTGTCCCTGTAAGACCTGGTGAATGGCCTGTGTCCGTAATAACTTGAGTCTCGGTGTTTCCCTAGATGGTCCTGCCGTCGGTATCTCCGTTCCTATAGACCCGAACACTGAATCCGCTCCCGACTCGTCCAATTCTTGTTTCTCCGGCTCGTATCCTCTGGTCTCGGCCTGCCCCAACTCCATGTCCTCTGAGTCTTTCACCTCCGCGTCCATGGACTGGGCAGCCGGTATTTGTAATCTGTGTATCACAACCCGCGGTTGTAGCGCCCGCCCGTGTTTATCCTCGTCCTTGAGTGGGGTATCCGGTCCTGGCGGCGATCCCATACGTTCGGGCGACGGTGGTCCCGGGGTCTCCTCCGATCCTTGCGACCCGAAAAACGAGCTCCCCAAATTGGCTCGAGTCAGGTTGTCAACCGCCGCCCGTGTCTCTGGCGTGTCTGGTGCTACCGTAATGTCTCTCATTCGTTTCAATCCTGGGGGCGGCACTATCGGCTGCTTACATACCATCTTCTCCAGGGGTGAATCTGCTTTCGTCGGGGTAGGGGTAGAGAACAGCGGCTGTGTCGAGGCCGTCGACGCCGTGTCCTCCGGCCTGGCCGCATGCCGAACATACTTTACTTTCTCCACTCGCCCCGACGGTTTGAGTCCCTGCCTTTCTGCCATCTCGCGTAGAAACCTCCCTAGGTACAATGCTTCTCTTTCCACCAGCCGGCCTCCCTGTGCTTCCCGAATGCTGTCCTCCAGCTCCCGGTCGGATCTCGCCTCGTGGTAACCCCTGAACGATCCCTCCCGGTTCATTGTTCCTTTTAAATACCCGGGGTACCTCGGGTGTCGTGATTCGTATATCACTGATTTCTTATGAACTGTCATCATAGTAAATTGTGCGTCGCTACAAGGTGGTTCTAGTCCCGTGGTCCGTCTGACTCCTGTCGAGGTCTCAGGCTGCGATGGTCCCAGCTCTCCCGTGCTACTAGACTCAGCGATAATCAAAGACCGATCGCTTCGGGCCGACATACTCCTGCCTGACTCCGACTGGTCCGAACTCGTTCCCTCCTCCAATTCTCTCGGGACTTTCTTGACCTTTTTCCACTTCTTCTTTCGCGACGGCTCCTCCGCCGGGCATCCCTGCGTCGGGGGCCTCTTGAAAGCGAGCGGCTCCTCTTCCTCTTTGACTTTCGGTCGTTGGTCGTCGGACGAACTCACTAATTCCACCACCTCAGCCCCCGGTGGTATTCCTGAGCAACCCGGCTTCGGGGTGGGTGTGGATGTCCGTCCTTTTCCTCTGCCTGGGAGTCCTCGTCCTCTCGGTTCCCGTGGTTCTCCCTGGGCGTTTAACTTCTTAATTCGGCTCTGTACTAACCCTGATATTTGGTCTGGTGTCAGGAGTGGCTTCGGGTTGACCACGGCCCGGCTCGCGCTTCGCGGCGACTCGGTGTCTTCCTTCCGTACTCCTTTCGCGGCCCTCCGAGGGGAACGACGCGTGGGTGTCGATCGTTCCGCCACCTCGGCCAGGGGTCCCTTCCCTGCTGCTTTGGCTGCTTGGGCTCCCTCGCCGGCCTCGTCGGCCTCTGATCCTTCTTCGGTTGCTACCTGCTCCAGCTGCTCGGCGTCGCTGTCCTCGGATCCTCTCGACGCCCTCGGGTAGTAAGGTATGCGGATATGCCGTCGCGGCCTCTCCGGTGCCTCCTTATCCACCGCCCTCTCAGGGGGTTGAAACCCCTCCGGATGGCGCACCGCGTAGTCCCGTTCCATGTTGGCTACCCGGGCCGCCGTTTCATCCCCAGTAGCGAAACTGGTGTACGGCGGTCGTCCTTTCGGGTCCAAGGCGAACGCCGCAGCATACTCCAGCCTCAGAAGGGGGTCTTGCTTCGGCATCCCCCTCTGCAGGTTCCCTTCGTGTGAGTCCGTCATGTGCTTCCTCCAGTCCTGGTGTGTCGAATAGGCTCGACTCGAACACACCGGGCACATGTAGTACTGCTTCCGTAATCCATCGTGCTGGCCTTTAATATGCTTGACCAAGTGCTTAAACTCCTTTCCGCGACAATGTCCTTCCCAGCACTGTCCGCTCATCGTGTCTGTTTTCCGGGCTTTCGGGGCTCGTTCCAATCCTGAAGCTTGTCCCGTCAGCCGTTTCCGTTTTTGTCTCGTGGTGATGCTGCTCGTCTCGCTTCTCTGCTTTTCCTCTTGTTTTCTTCTCCTTAGCTCAGTCTGCTCGTCTGCGATTCGATGAATCCTGATCGGCTGACCAGAATGACCTGCTCCGGCGAGCGCTCTGCCTTTTATAGCCGCCGCAGGCGGAAGTGGGCGTGGCCTGCACTAGCGACCCCTAGCGTCAGACTCACCATCCACTTCTACGGTGGCGCCCCCTACTATTTTCCGGTCCCCGGGGCCCGCCGCTGGTCACCGCCTCGCCTGCTTTTTACCTCGCGGCCCTTCGCCCGTCCACGCGTTTTTCCTAGGCCTTTTATTGCCCCACCGGACGCCCTCGGTCCTTTCATCCCTCGTCGCCTTCTCTTGCCTTTTTCATCTTGGCCCTCACAGTGCTTCCGCACACTTCCCGGAGAACACAGGGGCTCGGCGTTATCATCTCCTCGCCGCCGCCCCGTTCTCTTTGTCCTCTTTTACTCCTTTTACGACCTACTTTAAAGCCCGTCCTCGTTTCAGGCCTCGCCTTTTACAGCCGTCCGTTCGTTCCTCCGGCGTTCCCGAGAGTGCCGCATCTACTCTCCTCCGGTCTCCTGGACGCTGTAAAGCGGTATTACCAAGTCGGCATTACTTCAGAAGTCTTCACCAGCTTGCCACCGGGTCTGTCTTCTGTTGTAATCCAACCATCTTTTCCACGCTGTGGTTCCTCCGAACTGACCGGAAAGCGGCTCCGTGGGACTACTTTAGACATTCGGGCCGTCGTGGCTCCCGAACGCCGTTTTTCGTTCCAACCCCGCATTTCCCACCTATATTACATCCGCAAGAGAACCAATCTTCAGCTAGGTAGCAAATCTCTACAGCCTAACAACCTGCACTCCTACTGTAGTGGTCAACGCACCGCCCCGACTCAATGGCCCCAGGTTGATCAGTCCTTTTTGGCCAAAGCCTTTTTGTGTAGCGCCGATTTGGTCGTTCCCTTGGTCCTCTTCCACCTGCGGAATCGAGACACGAAAACGACTTCATCACAAAAAGGGGTGCCCCGTTTCCTTACGTGCCCTAGCGCGCCCCACCCCAAGCATTTACTGTGCAGCCTCATATCCTTGCTGGTCAGCTACCATCCAGGCTGGCGCAGTGTGTCCTCGGTAGGGTTCCAGGCGGTCCACATGGACCACCCCCCCCGGTTTCCCTCGTTTCTTCCGTACTACCACCCGTCCTCGGTCAAGCACCTTGACGATCAGTGCAGGGCCCATCCATGGAAATCGCAACTTCGTTCCTTTGTCCCTATCCACTACCGTATCGTGCACCCAGACCAGTTCTCCGGCGTGGTATTCCCGCCGAGTCACCTTCCCATCGTACTCGTGTTTCTGATGGATGGCGGCTCGTTTCAGCCCCGTCCGGGCCTCCCGATAGGCCGCGACTAGCCCTTCCTCCAGGCTTTCCACATAGTCGCCTACCCGTCGGGGTTCCTCCTCTGGTCCTAGAGGTCTCCCATAAATCGCCTGTCGCGGCATCATGGTCTGTCGGCCCAGCATCATCATATTCGGTGTCACTCCCGTGCTGGCTTGCGGCGTTGCTCTATAACTCATCATCACGAGCGGGACCATCTCGTCCCATTCCCGACCCGTCGCTCGGCAGCTGGCTTTCAAACAACACCCCAAAGTACGGAAACTTCGTTCTATGTACCCGTCACTCCTGGGGTGGTACGGCGTCGTTCTTGTTTTGTGTATCCCGAATAGTGCACAGACCTGAGCCACCACCTCGGATTCGAAATTCGTGCCTTGATCCGAGTGTAGTTCCCGAAACGCGCCGTACCGTGCTACTACTTCTTCAACCAGTTTGTTCGCCACTGTCGTTGCCTTTTGATCCGGGATCGGGAAACACTCCAACCATTTGGTGAAATAGCATCCCACCATCAGGCAATACTTATTTCCTCGTTTGGTGACTGGGTACGGGCCCGAAACATCCATGGCCAGCCGTTCCATCGGCTCCCCCACTATGTACTGATGTAGCGGCTCCCGTCTTCCTCTTCCCTTTTTCAGCAACGCGCAATCACATTCTCGACATTCCTTCCGCACGTCTTCCCGGAGTCCCGGCCAGTAAAACCCTTGTTCCAACAGGGCCGTCGTCCTGGCGACTCCTAAATGCGCTCCTGCCGCGCCTCCATGGTATTCCCTTACCAACTTGGCCCGTTCCCCTCGGGGAACGACCAACTGGTTCCTCCAACCATGCCCTTCTAGTTCCCAGTACTTCCGATGCAGCACGCCATCCCTGAGGCTTAATCGTTCCCATTGCCTCCATAGGATTTTTGTTTCCCGGGATTCCGGAGATATGGCCTCCCAACCTGGCCGGTCCGCATCTTTTTCCATCCGTGCGACAATCGGCCCTATATCTCGATCCCTCCTCTGCGCTGCTCTCATCTCCTGCGGGGACCATCCGGGCTCGTACCCCCGGGCCCGCGTCACTACTCTCACTTTTTCGGTATTCTCGTGCTCCTCTCCACATTGTTTGCACGGATACCGGGACAACGCGTCAGCGTTCCCATGCTTCCTGCCCGGTCGGTGTTGGAACGACACATCATGCGAGTCGATAATCTCAATCCACCGAGCAGCCTGCCCCATCGGTTCCTTACTTCTCTGCAGCCAACTGACCGCGCTGTTATCCGTCCGGACTATCACGCGTTGACCATAGATGTAGCACCGAAAATGCTTCAAAGCTCGCACCACCGCCAACAGTTCTTTCCGCGTGGTGCAATACTTTCGTTCGTTTGACTCCAGGGTTTTGCTCGTGTAAGCTATCACCCGTTCCTCCCCTCTCTGCTCCTGTGATAGCACGGCTCCCGTTCCCACGTCACTGGCGTCTGTGTCAAGCCACCATTGTCCATCTTCCTCCGGGAATCCCAACACCGGGGCCTCCGTTAGCGCCTTCTTCATCGCATCAAATGCCTCTTGTCGTCTCGCGCTCCACACAAATGGTTCCTCCTTCGTTGCCAATTCATACAAGGGGGCAGCCAACTCCGTGAAGCCGTTTATATGCCTTCTGTAGTACGAACATAATCCCACGAAGGCTCGTACCTCGTGGAGATCCCGCGGGACCGGCCACTCGGTTACTTGCCGACACTTTTCGGGGTCGGGTTCGATCCCGTTGAATGAGACAACGTGCCCCAAGAACGGAATCTTCTTCTGGAACAGCTTACATTTTCGCGCCTTTAACTTCAGTCCTGCAGCGTTCAATCGGTCCAGAACCCGTACCAATCTTTCCAGAGTCACTTTAAACGTTGGTCCAAAGACCAGTATGTCATCCAAGTATACCAGACACTCCTCCCACACGATTCCTCTGAGGATTCTTTCCATCAGTCTCTCGAAGGTGGCTGGGGCGTTCACTAGCCCGAATGGCATCACTTTAAACTCATACAATCCTCCTTGAGTCACGAAGGCCGTCTTTTCTTGGTCCTCCGGTGCCATCTCCACCTGCCAATATCCGCTTGCGAGATCCAGACTGCAGAAGAATAGGCTTCCTCCCAAAGTGTTGAGGCTGTCCTCTATCCGCGGGAGCGGATAGGCGTCCACTTTCGTAGCCTGGTTCAGTTTTCGGTAGTCAATACAGAACCTCGTTCCTCCGTCCTTCTTTTTGACTAGAACGGTCGGGCTACTCCACGCACTCCCGCTCTCCTGGATAATCCCTAAATTTAACATATCCTCCACCAGTGCTCGTTCTTCCTCTCTCCTGGTGGCCGGATACCGTCTGACCCTCTGCTTGATCGGCATCTGATCCCCCGTTTTAATTCGATGTTGTACTAAATCTGTCCGTCCTAACTCATGTTTCGAGGTCGCAAACATTTGTTCCCGGGCCATGATGGCTTTCTCCAGCTCTTCGCCCTCCTTCGTGGTCAGGTCTTTCTTAGCCTCCCCTATCATTTCAACGAGCGCTCCTGGGGGTTCCTTTGCTTCACTTCCTATTCCTCGTACCTCTTGTACGAAGGTGGCTTCTCCGAGTACCCCGCCGGTTTCCAATTTCGCGCTCTCGGTCCCTCGGTTGGCCACCCAAACTTCATTTTCTTCTCCCAATGTCACCGTTCCTGGGATCACCTCCAGTCCCATAGGTAATCCAGCGCTGGTGATGACAGCCAGCTGTCCACCCTGTCTTATGTCCATTCTCGCTACTACTGTTACTCGGGTCACTTGGAGTGGGGGTATTTCCGTCGTTTTCTCGATTCGCACGACCTGTCCTCCGACGGTAACTGCCCGAATCCCATCCGTTCTCTGTTCTACTCCCGGGATTCGTTCCCCCTCTCCCTCCCCCTCGGCGGGCAGGAAGATGGCACTCGCGTGGGGCTTAACTGTCAGCCGGTATTTCACCGCGAAGTCGTTTCCCAGGATCCCTTCATCTCTACCGATGTCTGCCACCATGAACGTCCACTTCAACACGCGTGTTCCCAATTTTACTGGCAAGTTCGTGCATCCGTAGCACCGCAACGGACTACCATCCACCGAGCAGAGACGTCCTTCATATCCATCCAGTTCTTCCCTTTTTCGTCCCCACTCTCTCCAGAGGCGTTCCGACAGCAGACTGATCATAGATCCGGTATCAACCAAAAAACGGACGACACTCTCTCCCACCGTCCCGGCCACATAAAGTCCACATTCTCCCATGCCTACTACTTCTCTCGCCGCGCCCGAAGGGGGCCCCGCGCTTACTGCGACGGCGACTGTCCGTTTCCCTGACGCTGAGAACACTCTCTTGCGAAATGGCCCTTCTGGTGACATTGATGACACTCTAAATCTTCTTTTCGCTTCTTAAACGCCTCCCTCCGGGCCGTTGCTTGTCTTCTAGCTTCCCGTTCTTCTGCCAATTCTTTCATCATCTCCTCCAACTTACCGTTCAAGGCCATGATCTGTGTATTGGCGTCCTCCTCGGGCTTCACTGCCCGCAGGAGGCGGCGTGAGTATCGTTCCTGTATTTCTACCACCTCTACCGCCTCCTCTAGTGTCTTGCATCCTTTCTCTGCACACTTCAGCTGAAGGTCTTCCCCAACTGCAGCCTGGAACGCATGTAATGCTGCTTTTTCCTGGCTAGCATAGTCGTTGGAGAAGTAGGCTCTCGATGCCAGTCGCCGGGCATTATCAGCCAACTCCTTCGCTGTCTGGTTCTTTACACGTTTCAAGCCCGCCAACTCTTGCAGAGCATTACACGTGTCCTTCTCCTGACCGAACCTCCGGCGCAACGCATCCACCCTCGCTGAGTAACGGAGTCGCTCCCTGTCCGGGAGTCCGACAAAGTACATTCGTGCCGTTCCCGTCAGCGAGAGAAAAAGCATCGCCGCTTTTTCCTCGGCCGTCCAGCGTCCCAATGTTGCGTACTCCTCAAACTGGTTGATCCATCCCTCGAAATCCGGTTTACCGTCATACTTCTCTGGTCGTAAACTGAACTTCTTCAAACTCGCTCCTTCCTGACCGGTCTGTTGTTGTTGAGCCCGCACATTCTGCTCATCCGTCGGGGTGGACGTTCCCATAAAATTAAACTGCCTACCCATGATGGTCGTGTCCTCCCCTTTGGTCTCGGTTTTCGCACCTCCTTTCTCCTCCCCACCTTCCTTGAAGGCGACGTCAGAATCCATCTGCTCGAAGACTGCCGCAGTCGCCATGAGTATCCAATACCGATGAAACACCCAAGATCCACAAGTCCGTATGTGCCTATTTCAGCACCACCGCTGCCACCAGTGTGACGTTCTCTGGTAAGTCGGGGTTGCCGATTCTTACAACAGAGGAACGTGGGGGTTGTTCGGGTCTCGGGGCGGACGGGGAATCCGGGCCAAGAACCGAGATGTGTTTCTAGAGTCGTGCCTCGCGCACGAGGGGGGGCTGAGCGAATCGATCGGGAATCGGCACTCGATGTCGACGGAGGACTGCGGGGGAGGGAAATTATGGTAGGGGTACGGGTCGGCCGGGGGGCGGTCCACCCCTGAGTTCCGGTCCGCGGGGGCGACGGGCCGACGGTCGCCTATTGTTTGGTAGCGTGGGGCCGAGCATGCCGCGCCCTCGTCCCCGCGGACTTCGCTCCCTCGTTCCGCTCCCCATGTCTTCGTACCATACTACGCCTCGGTTTCCGGTACTACTTCGGGCCTTCGTGCCCTACTCCGTTCCCTCGTTCCTCGTTCTTCGGGCCATCGGGCCCCTTACCCTATGTTTCTACTACCTATCTCGAACTTCGACTGTTTTGTCCTAACTTCGGCTTAATTACTCTGTTCGGCTCATCTTTAGCGGTTGTTTCAGGAAAGAGGACACGTCTGGACACCAGGAGAACTGTTAAAGAACTCTGTTTATTCGGGCCTCACCGCCCCTTTATATACTAGAGAGGTCAGCCCTGATTGGCTGCCTTCGGTCACGTGACCTACAACTGACGTCACTTCCGGTTTATATATTCCGTTTCCGGTTTACATTTCACTTCCGGTTTACATATTTCCGGGTTTCGTTCCATTACGTTTTCGTTATTCGTTCTTTACATATTCGTTATTCGTTCTTTACATATTCGTTCTTTACATCTATTTCGTTCTTCGTTCTTTACATATTCGTTATTCGTTCTTTACATCTATTTCTATTATTACCTTATTTCTATTATTTTAACCTCTATGTATTTTGGCTGAATAGCCGTTCATCACAATTGCAACATTACGTCACGTCTTTTTGTCCATATGTGAGATGGACTTATCGACTAGCCATAAATGGAGCCTAACCATTAATCTTTCTTTTTACTGGATTATTGCTTTTTTTTTGCTTCAAAATAGTTGATCAAGGGTATACATCCAGAGGAGTTTAGGATATAAATGTCCTGTTTACATTCTCATAACCCAAACATATTTTGACCGTCCAGATCCAGTTTCTTTATATCTCAGGTGGGGCGACCAAGAAAAAGCTACGAAATTTCGTGGAGTTGTTTTTTTTCATTTTTCGTGGCCATGATAGACATTCTTCCCCCAGAAAAAAATGTACGAAAATTTCGTGGACATTTAAATTCTGTGAAAAGCATACTAAAGTCATCTATAATATATGTATTCAACTAAAATACTTTCTAATGTGTATTTGAAGTACATTGGGCCAATTTGAATCTTTTGGTTTATAAAATCCAATGATAGGAAATTTAGCTATCGTGGGTATTCACACATTTCGTGGGACGCGATTTTTCGTAACTTTTTCTTGGTCGCCCACCCAGAATAGATTTTTACTTCATCCATTCCATGTTTAATATGAATGCATTATTTTACAAAGATCACAGCGTCTTTACATCACTTTTATAACCCAATTGACAACAATTTTTTCGGTTATAATGGGCTTTAATGCAACGTTAATACTGATGGTAATTCTCAATTCGTGGTCTTTTTCGACGTAGTATCTGACGTAGTATCTATTTAATGTATTCTTTGTATTTCTTTAAACTGTTTAAACAAACTCGTTGGTAGATGCGGTTTGCTCATGACAAACAATACTTAATAGAAGTAAACTATCACATCTAACAGTAATATTTCCAGTATGTAATAGAATTCAATAAAGCATCCTTTTAATTTAAAACATCAATACAACCGATGTATATAAATGGAGCTATCTAGAATCATACTTCATGAGTGGAGACATATCCAACGGAAGTTCAAATGTAAGTATACATTACATAGTATCTGTTTACCCAGTCAAGTCACAGTTGCGATTTTGGCCTGGCAAGATTCTTCTGTGAGTAACTCATGATATCTTTTGGAACTTTCCTGAAAAGAACTCTTTATCAAAATTTGGCCATACATTTGTTGGACCCAATGCGAAATATATTATATGACGGTATGTGTTGGCCAGGGGCCACGTTGGCTTGCATTGCCTTGTGTTGGCTTGCATTGGCTCGTGTTGGCTCATGTTTTTTTTTACAAACATGTCTTTAAATTAATGTGAATCTGACGTGTTGGCCAATGTGACCCAACATGAACGTGACCCAATACATAGTGTTGTATGGCCTTATCACTTTTTTAATTTGAAGTTTTGTACTAGCCATAAGAAAATTAGAAAAAATATAAAAGAAGTTGTGGTTCTTTAGATACATTTTACTTTATTTCTATTTCAAGATGAAGTCCTTGTGCATAATGGCTGTTGCCCTTCTGCTTGTGGCCATGGTCACAAAGTCTGAGGCTTACAGAGCAAGTATATTTCTTAGAAGAAAGTGTAATTAAACACATAATTAGAATTCTGCCTCCTAATGTAAACTCTAATGTTTGAAAGTTGACATGCACTACCATATATTGTAAACTAATCCTAGAAATAGGTAGATTTTGTAACAAACTAAATGGACTATACATTCATTTTCAGTGTTTCTGCTAATATACCTAAATTTCTGATATTACATTGTTTTTGATGACTCTTAACACAGTATGAGTTGACTCTTAGCAATACAAAATATAAGCAAGACCTGTTATCTGTTATTGAATTTGTTATTAGTGCATGTTATTATGTCCATGTCCATCTGGCTATGTGGACTTATGAATCTATATACCTATATGGTCAATAATAATTTTCAGAAGAAAGGTATGGGCATGGATGTTGAAAAAAGAGGAGAAATGTTTGAAGATGTCGTGATGTCCAGTGCCACTAAAGTACCAAAAGCAAGACCATCCGACAACATGCATCCCATACCAACATTCGGACCACCACCTGAAGATGAGGAGGATTGAACTAGAACTATAATCTGGTGAAGAAAAGCAAAGCAATAAAACTTTCACTAATCAGCTCTCTCATCAGTCTGATGTACATTCTTCTCTGTGTAGTGAAAATAAAAGATAAATGATTAATGCTTAGATATTCTTATCTTAAAATTCACAGAATTCATAATGTTAAGCATGTTTTAAGGTAAGGTACTTTTCAAAACGTAGCCGCCCGGAAAAACGGAAATTTTCCCATTATTTTTCCATATTTTTCCAAACACACCGTTCTAATGAGTATTTAACATACAAAAATGGCAAATATATCGTTTAAAAGCTGATTCAATTCCCTATTCAATGCCGCAAATATTATTTCTTTAATTCTAATCAGTATGGGTTGGTCAGCCTTTGATTGTCTTCAACTATAGGGAATTTAAGGAATTCCTTAGGGAAATCCATGGAAATACCGGGGAAATAGAGCAACCCATACGTGTTATCTGTGGGGTCTAAAGGGTTAAAGGGACGTACTTGTCCTGCGATAGGGCCTATATTGGTACGTTGTAACCATCGCAGAGTGGTGCCAATTTCATGACATGACCAATAGGGTGGTAGAATTACGTTCCCAAAGGAAAAGAAACACCTCGCCGGCTGTCGCATCGTTAGGCTAACGTCGGCGGATGTTAGCCTAACAACGACAGGACGAGAACCTCCCTTTAAACTCACACTCAAAATTATATATTGATTCTCTTTCTCAACGAACATGGTATTTTCAATACACAGAACATGGATATAATCATTTTACATTTGAGATCTATCTCAAATATCTTTATGTCAAAGTTTCTTCACATGGGTGGATCCAGAGATTTTTCAAAGATGGGGGGAAGGGCATCCTAGCGTGGAACTTTCTGGCAGAACCTCTGTTACATTAAAAAAAATAATCTTTGCACCCCCTTACACCCGCCACTGATTTAACATTAATAGCTTCAACTTTGAAGGAATGTTGAATAGTAAATAAGCGTTTATAGGAGAGCATTTATAGGAGTTGTCAAGTAAACGAATAGACCTATAGATTTTAGAGCTCTACTCAACAAGAATAAACAGTCCCTTTAAGGTACTCACTGTATTCGCACCTCTTTCTTCCGTAGTTTGAACCATCTCAGGAATATTTAGAGTAGACAGGGAACAAAGCCCAAGAAGACAAATACATGTATAGGCCAAGTGAGGGTAAAAACAGGATGCTGGATTAAAAAAATATAGGCAAGTTAAGGCATGAGCACGATATCTATGAGGCGTGAAAATGGTACAATACAGACAGGTACGGGGAACAAAGCATCGGGTAGTTGGCAAACATGCTACCACCCCTTTACTTTTGGCAAAGGCCCAAGCATTGGTCCCCATGTGGGCTCATGATGCCCTGTTAATGTTAGCTAGTGAAGCACGAAAACCCTTCCCCCTCTATCTTGACTCCATCGGAGCCTATTTAGCTACCTTCAAAGACGACACACTGTTCTGACGACCCTCATGCATGAGGCACAACTTGAAAACATGTGACCTCCCTTGACCCTTCCACGCTCAACCTGCCACTCTGCACCCAAGCCCAAGTCTCAAGCGAGTATCCATTCCTCACATCCCCCAGTCTTTCGTTCAACGAGGAAAAGCCGGACCATAACGAGAGGCTGAACTTAGGAGCTCCAATATCTGTCGAGAACCCCCTTTTCACATCACAGTACCATACCCAGCAGGAGTTCTTGTCCCAGAAGCAGTTTTCTGTCACTGTCTCCTCACAAATGTGCAAGTAAGTGCCTGGTAAGATATAGTTATGAAATAATAAGCTGGTGTACGGCCTAAGCCATGGATGAACGAGGAGTCAAAGTTGGCGGAAACAAACAGGACGAGCCTTTATATCAAAGAAAACAGTTAAAACAGTTACAATAAAATTAAAACTTTTGATCCAGACAAGTTGACCTGGAAAGGGCTGGGACTCGAATGAGGGGAGGGACCGTTAGGTGACGTCACGGAGTGTGGTCCCGGTTACGGTAACCTGGTTACTGGGTGGTTACCACCGGCCGGCCCAGTTATAATCCCATAACGAGTGATGCGGACCAATAAGCTGGTGTACGGCCTAAGCCATGGATGAACGAGGAGTCAAGGTTGGCGGAAACAAACAGGACGAGCCAAAAACCCACCAACCACAGACTCCGAGGAGTCTCAAAGGTAATTACACAAAGCAGTTGCTACCCGTGAGTCTCGTAACCTCAGTTGCTCGTCGCTCTCGTGGAGGTATAAGTCCACTGATGAGGAATGCCAACAGCCCCGTGACATAATCTCGTGGAGGGGAAGGTCCAGTGAGGCGAGGAACGAGGCTCCCCCATGTCTAACCGAGTGGGATGAGATGGAGGAGGTATCCAGCCCGGATGCTGAGGCCAGGCGCTGCAGCTTGGTTGAGAAGGTGTGGTAGGTCAGTGGCTGGCAACCTGAGGGCAATGGGGTAGAGTAGAAATAGTCATCAGGACCATGAGTAAGGACGAGGGTAATTTCAGCCGCATGATACACCGGGCAGAGAGGGGAGCCCGGGGAAGCTTTGAGGAAAATCCGTTTGGGATTTAGTCCAAATTGGTCTGTTTTTGAGGAATGAATGGTTATAACTAGCCCACCTGGGAAAAACTCTAGGTCCTTCCGTTTGAGTGTATGAGGTGAGAGGGTGAAATGGGATTTGCGCAGTAATGCGCGGAACCCGAGGGTCAGGGCTCCCCAGAATATTAGATCGTCCAACAGGAGGGTGTTAAGTCGGCGATAAATAAGTAGTAAGTGTGATGGCGTGAGGGGAGTGCGAGGAATGCGCAAAGAGTGCCCTTGGCGCTGAATTCCCCGAAGTGTCATACGAAGGCGGAACTCATGGGAATGTGAGGGGAAACCCAGTGTCTGTTGTTGGAACCAAACTGCCGAGATGTAATTTGCGACGGAGGATGGGGCCATCTTGTCGAAGAGAAAGGCTGCATATGAGCAGGCCTGGTCAGGAGAACAAGGGAAGGTGGTTAGTCCAAAGCTCTTGCAGAAGTCTATATAGCAGCGTAGTTGATAGGCACGGGCCCGAATAGTAGAAGGGGCCAAGGCCGAAGATTGGAGATCTCGTCGACGGGCTTGAAGTTTGATCCAATCATCTGGAAGAAGTTAATAACAGCACATGTTAGCAGCGGTGAGAGTGGACGTGCATTGGGCAGGCACTCCTAGATAAAGTAGCCTGGAGAGTTGGTCTGCAAGGATGTTGTCTGCCGAACGTATGTAAGTGGCGTGGAGGTCTGTGTTATTCAAGAAACAGCACCAGAAAAGCTCCCTCAGCCAACCCATGCAGGTGCGGTTGGAGCTTCTGCCCGAATTGATCATGGCGAGCACCTGCATGTTGTCTGTCACTATGTGAATCCTCGAGTCCCTGAAGAGGTTGGCCCAGCGCTTGACCGCGACCACAACTGGCCATAATTCGTAGACGTCAATGTTGCGGGGCAGGTCCTCAAAGGACGGAGGAGAGACAAGGTGGCCACAGCCTGAGTCCATAGGTGATGAGTCGTCCCAGGTGCCAAAGAACCAGTCTTTCCCGGCCCAACCACCAAAACCCAGGAATGAAGAATCAGTAACAATGGGAATCGGGTGAAGGCCGCGAACCATCACGGATCGGCCATTGAAGCATTCCAGGAGGGAGAGCCACCACTTGAAGTCCAGGCGGATCTCCTCCGTGATGGCCGATTTTTTGTGACGGGGGGTGGAGGCACAAAGATCAAACACTCGGCGGCTGAAAGTCCTGGCTACCCGCACCACATAGGCGCAGAAAGACATGAGGCCGCCTATGTGTTCCAGGTCGTGCTTGGATACAAAACCCCGGTCCAGGGCATTGTCGATGGCTGACTTCAGTTTGGTGATTTTGGCCGGTGGTAGGGAAACTTCTAGTTTGATGGAGTCAATGGTAATACCCAGGAAAACACAGGAGGTGTTAGGGACAGTTACTTTCTTGTCAGCGACATTAAATCCCAAAAGTGTAATGGCTTTGATAACCAGGTCTCGATGGCGTAGGCACTCATCGTATGAACTACCAATTATGAGAAAATCATCCAGGTAGTTGATAACTCTACATACACCCCAGGATTTAGCAATACATACAATGAAATCGGAAATACAAGAGAAATGTTCGGCGCACAACGCAGGCCAAAACACAGCCTGCAATCCAGGAACCAATTATCAGTCCCATCTAGGTTCCAAGAAAATCCTTGGAAAATGGTATGAGGGGCAAAAACATTTACACTGCTGTAGGCCGATGTAATATCAACTACTGCCATGTAGTCACCTTCCTGGAGAACGTCAATTGCGTTATCTACGGAGTTATAAGTGAAGGGACGATAAGTAGTGGTCATATAGTTATTTATAGAAGTACCGTCAGGCCTAGAACAGTCAGTTATAGGCCTGAGTTTCCCGTTTGACAACAGCTCCAAGGGAATGGACACATTGAGGAGGATAATCTACAATTTCCAGTTTGCCCGAAGCTAATTCAGCTTTGACAATATCTGACATCTCTGATCGAAAAGGTTCTGTCAGAATAGAATCGTAATTAAGACATTGATAGGCGGCAGGACAATCTTGGTCGACTATTTTAAAACCATAAACGAAGCCGTCCCAAAGGAAATCTCTGGACGATTCAGTTAGGCCTGGAAGGTTGGAAAAAAGGAAGGGGGCGGCGCGACAAGGCAGTAACTGGGATACGCGACCTCCGATAAAATGGCAACAAGTACATGACCCGGTGACACAATTGCTGGAAACGAACACATGGTCGGTGAGGGTGCGGCTGTTAATCGAATAAAGGGGAACACAGCCGTCAGCAGGGCTAGAAGAGTCACAAAGAGATCCGTCGGAGAGTCCGCCGTCATCACGGCGGCCATTGGTAAGGGCGGCACCATCTTGTTTGGAAGTGGTGACGTCACTCGTGGCGACACTAGGCGGGTCCATGGCGACCGAGACAACAATGCCGGAGTCCATGGCAACCACGGGGATGGCGCAGCTGACCTCATTTCATTTGTTGTTCCCCGAGCCCGATTTGTTGTCAGCTCGGCGGACGTTGTTACAGTCCGAAATGATGTGGTTAGATGAGAAACAAGCGGCACATGAATGCTTGTAAAGGCACGGGGATTTTTTGCAGCCCTCCGATGCAAAGTTGTACTTGATACATGCCCCATTAGAGGTCTTGTTGTCGGATTTACTCTTGAATCTAGACGACGATCCGGTTGATTGTTTCTCCGCTCCCCGGGTCCCATCGTAAGACAAATATTTCACTATACTTGCCGGGTCCAGGGCGGCAAAGGTGGTTGATCCCTTTTCAGCAGCCGTGCACTTGACGTGGTCGTCATACTTAATCAAGGCATCCGAGGTGAAGACCCTAGTGTCGGCCTTCTCAGCAAGGAGGATGCAGTGATCTAAGAATCCCTGTAGGTCCTTGCCCTTCTTGTACATTGATGCAATGATTTTTAAGTTGACAAGCATCAGTTTTTCAAAACAGTTCAACTTCTCACCATCTGGCAAGAAGTGCTTACCATCATATTTGCCCGCTTTGGATGATCGGCGGCCGTGCCGGCGACAGCGGCTTGAAGACCGGCTACGTGAGCGTTCAGCTGAAGAGCTAGCTGCACGGGCAGCAGTTTTCCCAGAGGATAGATCCTGGCGTGAAGATCTGGAAGACTCCGAGCAGTTTGAGCTCGAACCTGTTGATGAGGGGGCCGACTGTGGCGGTGGGAGGGCGACTGGAGGCGATAAACCCTGATCTGAAGCCGCTGGTGAAGGTGCCATGGTCTGTTGAACCGGAGAACTAGTAGTAAGGAGCCCTATAGTATGACGCAGAGCTTCTTCCATCTTAGTCATTCTGTCGTCCATGTGAAGTGCGAAATCTTCAATTCTTGTCGACGAGGCAGCGGCCCCCATCGTGGCCGGGGCGAGCGGCGGGCCCGCCTTGGGCGAAGAGGCGCCGATTTATGTCTCAGGATCTGTCAAACGAGACATAGATCTCGTGACAATAGGCTCGACAGGTGCAGCTGAGTGTTTGGCTGCATTTCCCTTATTAGAGGTCTTCTTCTTGCTTTTATTCCTCATGATGAGTGATGAACTTTCGATCCAGACAAGTTGACCTGGGAAGGGCTGGGACTCGAATGAGGGGAGGGACCGTTAGGTGACGTCACGGAGTGTGGTCCCGGTTACGGTAACCTGGTTACTGGGTGGTTACCACCGGCCGGCCCAGTTATAATCCCATAACGAGTGATGCGGACCAGAAATATAAGAAAAATATAAGTAATTATTTATAATACAATTTTCAGGCTAACCAACCAAACCAAGATTAAATTAGTTTCGATAGCAAAAGATCATTCTTACTTAGGCCAGAAGACATAATTATGAGGAATGCCCAGCTGTACCGTTTTTTTTAGAACGCTGCCCCTAAAATCTAATGTGTATGCTGCAGCTGTTAAATGTATTACAATGTTTAAAGCCAGGTCAATTTGTTCCATGGTAATGTATTGTACTTTGTAATAAACAAATATTGCCCTTCATCATCACTTACCATTGCTCATCATTTATGTCATTATCATAGTTGAAAAAATATATATATACAAATATATTATATGTGACGCAACTGAAAGATCATATAATTACATGGAACTGCACTAAACTGACAAACATATTCATCCCAAAAAATTCCGTGATGCCTATGTACAATGGTTTATATGTTTTAAGTTGAGATCAATTCCTCGCATCTAAATTTTAATGAGGAAACTAATAATACAAATACTGTTTAATTCAAAACAATTAGTTTTTATCAAATGTATATTTGATATAATGCAATATTTAGTCAATGAAATAGGCTGTAATGAAATGAATACTTTGCCTAACTGGTCAGTTATTAATACAAGTATAAAGGCAAAATATATTTGGCCCACTGAGTATTCAGTGTGAGAAGTACATCCCTCACTACAAGTAAGTTGATTTTGTATCCTAATGATGTTATGCAAATATTATGCATATTATGCAGATGAACAAAAACAATTAGGGTATTTATATCTAATTAGTAGAATCTAGTTTATTTGAAAATATGTTTTATTGGAATGTCATTTTCATTATCCTACTTATTATATTTATGTTTCTCTAAAATTTAACTTGCAGGACATTTTTCTGATAGCTGTACAGAATGAGGACTATATCTGTTCTTTGTGTTGGCCTCCTTGTAGCCATACTAGTCCTCAACATTGAGGCTGACCAAAATGTGGAGGTAGGCCTTTTTAACTGTTGTCATTATGTCTTTCAAATTTTATGGAAGAATACAATAATTCTTTTGCTATGTTTAATGTAAATCTTTCCACGATCCAACTGACTGGCGACCTTGGCTTGTCTTCCTAATACAAATCCCAAATACACCCAATTTCACCCAAACAAGATAAATCTGATTTAAATTCTTTCTTCCTACCTTACGTAAAAAAGAACTTTTTGAATTACATGCACATCAACCTTTCTTTTTGTTAGACTTGCTGAAAAACTACTCCATTTTTTGGAGAATAGTTTATCAAGAAGTCATGTTTTCCTACCATCCCTACCCATAGGCTTATTGCTCACTAGTGAGTTGTTTGCACCAATAATGGCGGCCTTATAAGGCTCAATTAATACGATTTCAAGAACATTCATCATTAGTTTGTGTGTGAACTTGACAATCATGAATCCCATATAAACCCTCATATAAACTACTTCATGTTTATCATAATCATATTTACATTCAGATATTTTTTTATCAATATTTTCAGGGAAGAGATCGCCGCCATTATCCACCAGGATATGACCCTTATGCAATCTTTGAGCAAGAACCAGATTACCCTCCACCACCCCCAGTTGCTCCAGAAGAACCTGAAGAGACAACCACCATTGAGGAAATGAGGAGTACAACAGAGGCACCTCCATGCCAAGCAGGTCAAGGCAACTAAGACGTCACAATCCAACCAGCATAGATATACTATTAGCTGGAACTATTTCTCTGGGACAAGTAATTCCAGACAAATCTCCAATGATGGATTCCCTGTTAATGAGAATCATATTCTCTGTACCTGAATAGTCAGAATAAAAGAAACTATTGAATATTTGCTTTCGATTTTGTTCCCTTGATTATGTTATTTTGCTTGCAGAGTTGTTTTGTGCTATAATTGGTGAGAATATGATTTAGGTAACAATAACTATTAAAAGCTGATAATATATCATCGGTTTAAATAGCAAATACAATCAGATGGTGTTAGCGTCTTCTTCTTCTTCGGCACAAACCAGTTTAAGGCTCAGTTCTAGCTTCTTAGATATGAAATACGAGGTACGAAGCTGGGATTTAACCAGAAGTTAGGGTAAAAGCAGGACAGCTGGACTTAGAAATAAATTGGGTGGGCATGATACAAAACATGGGCACAAGCAGCAATCGGGCATGAAACACGGGCATGAAGGAACTGTATGACACAGGCACAATGACTATGATGGGCATGAGGCATGAGACATTAGGCCAGCAGCTGCCACACAACCACTTTCTCTTCAGGAGTGGTTACCCAACTTCCAGGCACCAAGATAGGGAATTGGTCCAGTGTTAGTTAGCATTGCCATGAGTAGTAGATGGCCCAACGAGTATTGAGCTATGAAGACCCCCCACAATCCATCCCTATTTAAGTATGCGATCAGCGCATCCCAAGCCCTGTGGGATCATCTTCTTGGCATCACGACCAATCCTTCCTCAGACACAAGGCATGGCTTCGAGAAGCATCCCCCATCTAGTCATGTTCTCATCACTGGGACATGGTCAGACTGTTACAAAGGAACGAACCCTAAAAGTCAAAAGCATGGTGACCGATCCCCATATCCCTCATTGCACTTTCACCACACATGCATCAAGATGAAATGCTGTTTACATAAATCAGGCACAGAGATATTACTGTCTCCAATTTCCATCCTACATCATGGTTTAAAGTTATCTGAGTACCTCCTTCATGTAAATAACTACATTATACAATCCCTGCCTTCTCAGAACCCAATTCTTGATATTAGAACATTAGTTATGCAAAAGGTTGATATGAAAATGTTTCAAATACATATCAAATACATTCTGCTGAATCTGACATGTCTTCTCTGAACACACATCTGTGTTAAGTTTTAGTCATAGACTGTGCACATTAATTTTATTCCCTTGTCCTTGAATGCCCTTGCCTTGCCCTTTGAGCCCAAAACAATGGTGGCCTATTGCATAAACAATGAGTAAAAAAACAGCCTCTAGCACACACAAATTGCTATTGAAAAATAGAAATGCACGCTGTCAAGAGCAACACAGAAATTTAATAAAACACAAGCAAGGGTTTCTGACAACAATCTAGACATTTAAGTGTAAGTGTGATGTAAAAACAAGTGTGGAGGGTTTGTTTTCCCGTGCTCTTATAGTGTGGTTTGCCGACTGTGGGTCTGGGTGATTCTAAAATGGGGGTCGGCTGCCACTTTGTCCTCGGCTCAGGCTTGCAAGCACGTATGAGGAAAGAGGTCAAAAGAGAGGGCTCTCAGAGTTGTGCCTCATGCATGAGGGTTGGCTATGTAGTGTAGGGGAGGTAGGGGAGGGGAACAAGATGGCAGAACTGAGGTCCTATGTGTGCTTCTACTGTACTATTGGGACTCCTGTTGATTGGGACTCTGGTCGAGGAGATCGATGCAGGGGCTTTGCTGATCTTAAGAGGGTGGTAACCTGTTGGCATCTCATTCCCCATGCCTGCCTGGTAGTTCATACTAATCTCATGCCGTGCCATTGTTAATGTCTAATTGTATGTCTAGGCAGGATTAGTCTATTTCCAATCGACTGGTGATTACAAGCCTAACTATATGTATATATAGGCATGTTTCTTGTATTTTGTGCGTCGTTATCTCGATAATCGTCTAAGTTCTGTGGCAGCTCCAACCAAGGAGGAAGGTGGTGTGAACACATTGAATCTCATATAATGGCAATACAAGTCACATGATCACCATGCTGTCTTGTGACGCCTTGATCATTGGTATCATTTCTCTCTTACCCGAATACTTATAATCTGTTCACAATTCTTACTTTTGTGCTCTGACATAAAGACTCATTCCAAAAAGAGAACACTCCTTATTCCTTACTTTTACTCAAATAATCGCAGTTATACAATGATAAATTGGTGAACAAACAATTTGTACAAATCTTTAACATCATACTTTGTATCTATTTGATTCTCTAAAATACCACGCTGTAAGATCTAATTTCCCGCTGCTGGACTAGGGTGCCTTTTATCTCACACTGCCGGATCAGAATTGCACCTGTCAACAGCTTAAATCTTTGAATTTTCATTATAATCACTCCAGGGATATGGACAAAGACCTAATATTGTAATTAAATGAAAACTTAGGCACCATATAAAAAATAAATCATAATGATTTTCTCAATGCCAAGATTGTAATAGAATGCACAAATTGATCTTTTGAAAAATAAAATGCCCACCTCAGATTGATTTTTGTGCACTCTCCTGCAGGAAACAGAGAGCATGTACAATTATAATTTTGATTACCTGATACTCTAGAAACACATGTGTAATCCGCAGGAGTATTACAGTGATGAATATGTTATTATATCTGAATATTTATTAAGATCTAGATGTCGTAAAACAAGCTCTGATCTGAGGTGGGAGTGTTATAGATCCGAGAGTGTGATGTCTATGCCACCTTAGTCCGGCAGTGGGACTTTAGATCTTACGGTGTGAATACGTGCCACAGTAATTACTAGGCTTTAAAGTTCATGCTAATAGAGTCAGCAGATAAGCAACAAAGAGGCAACAACTGCCAACTGTGTGGAATGCAGGTTAAAAAACGAGGATTGCACTATTTTTGTGCAGAGTATGGGGGAGTTTCACACTGGTCATAATTTTAAGATCGTACTTTTAGTTAAGATATTTTGAATTTTTCATGGTTGAGTTTCAGATGTTATGATCTTATGTTTCTATTGTTATCTATATATTATTAGAGTTAAGATCATTGATTATTAAGAACATCTTATCTTAAATTTTGTAGTTATGAGAAACTCATTTCCAATTCCCCTAGTGTGAAACGCACCCAGAATTCGCACCATGTTATAATGCAAACTGGTGCTCTTTTGGGATGGCATTCTTTGCACTTTAATTGTTTGTTATCACTCTTGTTGATAAATCATGATGAAAAGTTTGATAATGTTACTTATGTGTTGTCTTACATTATCATTTCTATAAAAGTTGTTCCCTCTAAATCTCAACTTTTAGCAGACTTTGGTACAGGACAATTCGCTAAAATTTGTTGTGAGAAACTTCTCAATGTAAATTTCCCCAATTT
The DNA here is from genome assembly GCA_936440205.1 of Lepidonotus clava. Lineage (NCBI taxonomy): Eukaryota > Metazoa > Annelida > Polychaeta > Phyllodocida > Polynoidae > Lepidonotus > Lepidonotus clava. The sequence continues at coordinate 21,844,464 of OW387147.1, forward strand.
TTTTTTTATGAAACAAGGAAAATTGGACGGGGAATACATAATATTGACTGTTCATTGCCCCATTAGTCCATATAGGCCCACAGACCTGGTGCAGTATTAATTTTAGATTCAGGGTAAATAGAACTTGTATTCTGGAATACAATCTTTCATACAAGTTCTGTTGCTGCAAGCGTTAGGAATAATCACAGTGTGAACAAATTATTTTAGCATGAATGAGAAATTTATTGCATTCACAAGGCAATATAAAAGTTAGGATACATCTCAAAGTCACTATCAGAATATTACTGTTTTGTTGATGCGTGGATGTTAGTGTATATAGTGTGCACCTAAGTTAACATAAATGTCTCTGTTTTCAGGTATGACTAACTCTTTCCCTCCAAATACTAACAAAGTGGTCTAATTGAATACAAATATATGATAGATACAAATCAATAAATAATTATCCGCATAATTTAGTTTTTCATCATATTGTGTTTGTCTAGTTTAATAGGCAGTTGCAGTATTGTTATAACTGCTAACAAATCGATGGTAAATGTCTGATATAAATATAAAAGTGCTGCGTATATTTCACAAACCGAAACACTTGTTTGAAACTTCCACGACCAACCAAAGGTAATTGATTTTAAACTATCTTTCCTCTGGAGTCTGTTATAACTAGACATTTATCAAATGGTTCTTTTTTTATATAAATGACTGGGTTATCAAAAAAACTAAGCCACCTACATCCAACAATACTTCACATAACTTCAAGTTTCAAATGTAATTTACTTTAGTCTCCTTCCTGAGAAGGAACAATTAAAACAGAATATCTATATTTCCCTAATTCTATAGAATAGAACTAATTGGGAAGTAATATATTTTTGAACTGATTGTGGAACAATTTCAATTTCGTTTGAAAATCAAATTATGTGAAATCTTACCTCTTTATACAGAATCAATTATACGTGCACAGGATGAGGGGCATATTCCCACTTTGTGTTGGCCTCCTGGTGGCAGTCCTGGTCACCATATCTGCAGCTCGCCATACTGTTAAGGTAAGACAATTGTCTGTTATAGAAATACCTTTTTAAATATAGCCCAGATCACAATGAACCTGAATGAAAAAGTCACATAAAGCAAATTTGGACAGTTTAAGTGTTTGTTGTACATATGATTATGGTGTGATGGTGTTCACAATTATTTACATGTTTATATGAAAGGCCATTTAAGGGTGGATAGGGATTTACATCCATGGGATACCAACTGGTTATTCCCTGGATTTCATTTGACCATCCTCCGCATTGTTAAACCAAAGACATGGTATCTTACGTGTCTCTGTGTTAAATCATAGAACCTGTGCTGATTGTACTGTTAATAAGTATGTAATAGTGTCTTCAGATTCACACAACTTTTGATCATGAATTCTAGCCTGTCCGTTACACTGTGAAACACATATCAAATGATACATACAGCCATTTAAAATTATAGCCATCCCCATCAAGTATTGGCTCAATTATGCCTATGTCTAGATAGCATACAGGTACTTCCAAAAGAGCACTAACATATGAAGTTTTGGTTTCAGGAGAGAGACACTCGCCCAGTGGCAACACCAGTTGCAATGAGAAATGCAAAACAGAATGAATATGAAGATGATCAGAAGAGAGACACTCGCCCAGTGGCAACACCAGTTGCAATGAGAAATGCAAAACAGAACGAATATGAAGATGATCAGAAGAGAGACACTCGCCCAGTGGCAACACCAGTGGCAATGAGAAATGCAAAACAGAACGAATATGAAGATGATCAGAAGAGAGACACTCGCCCAGTGGCAACACCAGTGGCAATGAGAAATGCAAAACAGAACGAATATGAAGATGATCAGAAGAGAGACACTCGCCCAGTGGCAACACCAGTGGCAATGAGAAATGCAAAACAGAACGAATATGAAGATGATCAGAAGAGAGACACTCGCCCAGTGGCAACACCAGTGACAATGAGAAATGCAAAACAGAACGAATATGAAGATGATCAGAAGAGAGACACTCGCCCAGTGGCAACACCAGTGGCAATGAGAAATGCTAAACAGAACGAATATGAAGATGATCAGAAGAGAGACACTCGCCCAGTGGCAACACCAGTTGCAATGAGAAATGCAAAACAGAACGAATATGAAGATGATCAGAAGAGAGACACTCGCCCAGTGGCAACACCAGTTGCAATGAGAAATGCAAAACAGAACGAATATGAAGATGATCAGAAGAGAGACACTCGCCCAGTGGCAACACCAGTTGCAATGAGAAATGCAAAACAGAATGAGTTTGAAAATGATCAGAAGAGAGACACTCGCCCAGTGGCAACACCAGTTGCAATGAGAAATGCAAAACAGAATGAATATGAAGATGATCAGAAGAGAGACACTCGCCCAGTGGCAACACCAGTTGCAATGAGAAATGCAAAACAGAATGAATATGAAGATGATCAGAAGAGAGACACTCGCCCAGTGGCAACACCAGTTGCAATGAGAAATGCAAAGCAGAATGAATATGAGGATGATCAGAAGAGAGACACTCGCCCAGTGGCAACACCAGTTGCAATGAGAAATGCAAAACAGAATGAATATGAAGATGATCAGAAGAGAGACACTCGCCCAGTGGCAACACCAGTTGCAATGAGAAATGCAAAACAGAATGAATATGAAGATGATCAGAAGAGAGACACTCGCCCAGTGGCAACACCAGTGGCAATGAGAAATGCTAAACAGAATGAATATGAAGATGATCAGAAGAGAGACACTCGCCCAGTGGCAACACCAGTGGCAATGAGAAATGCTAAACAGGAACATGCAGAAGAGACAGATGATGAACAAGAACATGATGAACATGAACATAATGACCATGAACATGAACACGATGAACAGGAAGATGCAGATGAAGAACATGCAGAAGCAGTACATGCAGATGTAAGGGATGCCGATACAGAACAGAGAGACGCAGAGAAAATGATAGATTATGAATACTTTGATTATGGAGGCGAACCTGTGCCAGTTTATAATTAGCATGTGAGACAGTCGCCAGATTCACACAACTTTTGATCATGAATTCTAGCTTTTCCGTTACACCGTGAAACAAATATAAAATGACACATACAATTTTAAAATGATAAATACAATTTTCACATACATTAAGAAGTCTCTTCTATGCAGAAAATATTAAAGAATAAAATCATTTTTGACAAGCTTGAATTACATACTCGTTGATTAATTGCATGTGGGTTGATATCCCGATTTTGATTTTATATTTGTACAATACATAAGTGATAAGAGGATGAAAAGAATCACACATAATCTTTAATTTTATCCAACTTTACTGAAAACTTGCAAGTTGCTTTTAAAATTTCTCGTGGGGATGGGTGTTAAGGCCATATGTTTTATTTTGTAATAAAAGATGGGAAAGTAATGTTCGAGAAAAATAGTTGAAAAGGAATAGATAAAAAGAGGCATCACATTCCCATTAGTATCACCTCTTTTGTGGTGGATTACAGTTAGTTTTATTTATAGGTCAGACAAAATAGCTAAATTATTGTTTGAAATGATGATAATTTTAGAGATATCAACGTATAAAAAGTAGAGAGCAAGTCACCTTCACATGGAAAACCACGCCACCTATAATATAGTGTGGAACTCAGCTCCACCTTGAGATATTTTATTATTTGAGCCTATGTAGACTGCTGATATCGGACTGTGTCTAACTTTAGATGTATGCACAGTTGTAGAATTTTTGCCCTTTTTTTGATACATCAGATAAAAACGCAAGCTTGCAGCATATTGTCCAATCAGGGGGCACCATCCAGTGTTTGTCAGTATTACATATTCGCTAGTCTCTTAGAGCCCCTAATGATGAATGTCATGCCACTCCGACAGGATAATGAAGAACAGATAGATGAACAGGCAAATGATGAACAGGCAGATTATGACCAGACAGATGGTGAAAATGTGGTCATTACTAGAAAGCACAATACTTTTGTGAGAATAATGTTGTTATCAAAGAGCTTTTATGCAATATGAACATTCTTTTTTCTGTTGTCATGTCAGATGAATTATACTGCAAAGTACAGAAACAAATAGACCGTTTTTGTGTCTCCGGAAGTTTTGGCAGGATCAAGTACAGTCTTTTTCTCTTTTAATCAATAGCACACTTAATGACCTGAAATATGGTACCCGGTAAAAGATATTAAATCTATAATATAGGTTTATAAGCATCGATAATAAGCACCTGAAACCTTACATCAATGATCATTATCAGCGCATTAAAAAACCAACAATGTTTTTTTTTTGTTTTTTTGTTTTATGTATTTTATTTATACTGAGTGTTACAATTTGGCAAGAGCAAGGCCATTTTTCGTTGCTCCCCAGTTTAACATCTAGATTCGAGGATATATATATCACTCAATAAACACGGTTAGAGTACAGTATCAGTTTTGTGATAGCAACTATTAATTTTGTTGTTTAACCCAAATTATACTAAAGTGCCAATTATGATCCAAAACTCTAAATATTTTATATCTGGCACTATATATGAGATAATAAGACACATACAAAATTTTAGGTCTCTATCTATAGTAGAAGCTGAGATATGGGGCGTCCTACATGTAGGACGCTAGCATAATCCACTACTGCAATTTCCATTGTATTTAACCTTTTTCTAATGCTAAAAAGAGCCTTATTGGCAAATATATGATAACAAATAAATCATGCTATTAACTTTAAAAATAAGTATTCTAGCAATCCATTTAATGGAAAGCCACTCATAATTATAAAATCCACTTTCAGAAGGTTTGAAAAAATAATTTTTTATCTATTTTTGGGGTTACCATGGTAACCAAAAACCTAATTTATTGGTTATCTATGATAATATGCCTTTATCCGTCATTAAAGGGTTAAGGCAAAGTAAAAATTTGTTCTAAAATGCAGAAAGAGCTTTAAACTACTAAATACTGGACTTTTATGGGCATCTACTACATACTTTGTATGCAAAACGTGTGAGTTAAATGATGACAAAACTTCAAAATAATGCTATCATGTAGTATCCACACTGATGCAGGGCACAAAATTAAGGTAGTGGATTATGCTAACGTCCTACATGTAGGACGGCAATAGAAAATTCTTAATATCTCTGGACATTATTATTTGATTTTAATGAAAATTAGCATGCATTTGTAGCTCCATAAGGTCTATCTAAAAGATAAATTTTGTCTTAAAATATTTATTATATCATAGGAAAAATAAACATTGATTTTTCAAATTTTCTATCACCTCTATTTGTCAATTTGCCTCATTGTTTGTTGTCATGGCAACATGATATTGTGTGGTATATGTTCTTATTTGGAATTTTTTCATGATCTAAAGGTATTGAGGTCATATTTACACTAAGATTTTTGATTGTATTCATATTTTGACTACCTTCAACAAGTAGCACATTACCCATGGTATAGGCGTCCTACCAGAAGGACGTTAGCATAATCTGGGTTAAGTTGAAACCATTAATACAATTTAAATTTTAAGTTGATCAGAAAATTATGAACAGTATATACAATGCTATGCGAACAGCTACATATATATGAACTTTGGAAAACACACGACATTAATATTAACAGTACAAATTATAAACAGTACAGCATACAATAATACAAGGAAAACAAGACAGAATACAATATAATTAATTACTACAATGCACATGGATGAACACAGAAATTAAATAAAAGACACATTAGGATGTGATACAGTGAAGATATATATATATATATATATATGTGTGTCAGTTCCCCACCAGATCAACTTTCTTTATGATTGAAATATGAAATAGAAGACACTGATAATCAATAACAAAACAATGCAAGGGCAGAACAATTACTCATAAAGTATCAAGAAACCGAATCCAATGTCAATACTCAATATGGCATGTGATGGACCACATTTCCATATAATGTTAAGATAATAAATGGACACTATACATAGTATAGATATTGGAAATCTAAGAATGAAAGTATTATTAAGGGATATTAGATCCAGCAGTTTCCTCTTCTGTGATCTTTTAAATGTTTCATAATCAGCAATATTTCTTTCTTGGACAGTCAGATTGTTCCATAAGTATGCACCAGAGTGCAATACACTCCTAGTAAACGTTGAATTATTAGGGAAAATCTCATATAGTAAAGGAGCCATGATACTCTAACGTAATTATACTCTGCAATTTGTAAATCCTTATTGGTACAACAACAAATAGGAAAAAACTAAATACCCAGCCTCTTCCAGGATTATCCTCTGTGCCCCGTCGCATAACAGAAATAAGGAACAATTTTTGGCACATGGTCAAACTCTCGCTGTTGTACCAAAATTCAGCATCGATTTCCACCCATTTCTAATCATTTTTCTGGGCTGAAAATTTCAGGGATTTTAGATCTAAATGTCTAGTTTCCAGAACTTTTTGCAGAATTAAAATCGGTATAGCAGAACAGCCGCAAATCAACAGCGGGACCCATCGCTACAGGGACGTCCTTGTTTAAGGACGTCCTTGTTGCGACGGTTTGGTTATGCGATGTGCCACTGTGCTCTGTCGCATATCGGAAGCAGCGATATCACTCTTCAAAACAGCGGGGGTTTGGCAAAGTCTCGCTGTTATACGCGAAATTCGCCAGCGATTTTCACTCTTTTCTAATAATTTCTCCAGGCTGAAAATTTCAGCGATTTTAGATCTAAATGTCTAATTTTCAGAACTTTTTACAGAATTAAAATTGGTTCAGCAGAACAGCCGCAAATTAACAGGGGGAATCATTGCAACAGGGACATGTCTCACAACAGCGAGAGGGTGCAAACCCTCGCTGTTGCCAAACCCGTTATGCGAAAGAGCACTGGCTAGTCAAACACACACTCATTCATATGATAATTGATCATGACTCATTTTGAGCCGATGTGCCGATGTGACCCCCATCTTTTTTCCCACACCTTGAAGTCCTATACAGTAGTAAGTATCCTCCACCTGAGTCCTTATCTCACCAGTAACCTTCTTATCTCCCTCACTCCCTACACCATTATCATCCATCCCAGACCTTACAGCTCACAGAGCAAATTTAAAGATTTTCTTCATATCACTTGATGTAGTTTGACCAGTGAAAAGGGGGCGGTCCCGATATTCTAACACCTCCCACTTTTGATGGCGAAACTCTAATACTTCTCTCCTGGATATGGGTGAAGATGGATGGATAACGCTTGTAACGTAGGATTAAGATTATTTTTTGTGAACTGAGAATAAGGACCCACCAACATGGCGACAATGCTGATAGGAACCAGCATAGGTTGTCTTCTGTTTCTATCGTGTGTTCTAATATCGTCAGTAACCAGCCAACAAGGTGAGTACCATTTTTAGGATCTGACTGTTCACTAAAAACCGATTATGATGCGCAATTTGAAATTGACTACAAATGTGTAACCGGAAACAATGACAATTCTTTTAAAACGATTTTATAGTAATAACTATTTTCATATTTGTGGCACTTATATTATTATTGTAAGGTACGTTGGGAGATTCATCAATGAAGGTGCATAAATTGACTACATATTTTTGGACTCATTTGAAATATGAATAAAATCATGAATAAACAATGCATCTTAAGCGGACGCAAGCTTTTTCCAAATAACGTATCTTTTCCTTCTCCTCTATAATTGGTTTCAAGACAATTCCTCGATGTTAGAATTCTATATCTCTCAGAAATATTCAAAGGTTCACATACATACCATATCACATTCTTATGAAAATGTAATTGTCTCTATTAAAAAAAAAACAATACCCGTCATCCTATTTCTAGATATAACGGGTCCATGAATTCTCCGAGGCGGAGGAATTATCTCTGTAGGCAATAGAATCTACTTTAACGCTACGATTTACTAAACATAACTGATTTTGTCTAATGTCAATTGTAAATCATAAATTTAAATCTGTATACTATACTAACGTTATCATTTTGTGTAATTATCAGAACAATTCTCCTAGATGTTAATTACATAAAAACAGGCCTACTATCTGTCAATATTATGTCTATAAGATCATACATGTAGGAAGGCGTTCAAGAAAAAATTATAAAACAAAACTCATTGCGTGGTTCTAGGGGGCAAGATCTGTCTAGATTTTCTATACACCACAATCAAAATTGTCACCTCAGCCCTCGTCCATATAATTATACCTAAATAAACATATATGACCCACTGAGGGGAAAGGATGCTCCAAGGTTGTCATATATGGTATTCTAAGGCTAATATTTAAGGAGATAGGCCTACAAGTAAATTTGTGGGGAATCAAGCTATCACAATCAAAGCATTCCATTTAAATGGAATGCTTTCTTTATTTGGAATGTCAATGGAACATTTTGAATTGAAACATATGACCATTTCCTTCCATTTGGTTGCCATGGAAACTTACTTTTGAATAATAATTTAACTAATAAAGGGACACATATGAGAAAATATTCTTTTAGGGTTATAAGATTGAAAACAGAATGGAAATACCATTTCTATATCAGAATTTATTAAAAAATGTATTTCTGACTAACACCTTCATAATTATCATAATTTACCATTATAAATATGGTACACGCTAATGATTATTGTTAATGCCTTACAATAAACAATTGGGTGAAATCCCGCGCGGAGCACCCTTTCCCCTCGTTGGGTCACATATATCCAAAACCCTGGCAATGGCACATACCTTTGTTTGTTAAACTACATCGTTTTCGAAAGATTTCTTAATTAGCCACTGTCCAGCATGTGAGCTGGTGAGAGACACTCACGCCCGGCTGGGAGGTTAGGGGGTTAGGACCATTCGCTTATTCTTTACCCTCTTTATCCTCTCCGTCAGTTTTTCCATGATCTTCCAGACCTAGTACAATTATGTATAATTATGAAAATATACAACATAACAAATATACATCGCAACTGTTCACATAACAGTACTAACAAGTTTCACATAATTATGTCCTGTTCATTTATTTTTATCAGAACGAATGGATTAAGACAGTGACACATGTTTCGGGATTATAAAAATCCGCTAATTCATTCACCGCTATGCTTTGTAAATTCAGCAATTTATCATATTCTATCCGCGGATCATAGGAGATCCGCTAAATACAATGGAAAGTTATGCAACTCTTTCCTGTTCACACCTTTCCCTCTTCTGCTATCATATTCAGCGCTTTCACATTGGCCCTTTGGCATGTGTGAATAGTTTAGATGGTAGATAAAGCACGAGTACGAGAGATGCATGCAGAATCCCTTATCACTTTGTCTGAAATAAACGTACCAATGTACATGAAGTCCATAATGAGCCTTCCCAGTATGATATCAAGGCAAGTGTATAACTAAATCTCATTACATTGTGTATGAAGTTAGACTGCATGTGAAGTAATCCTATGTCAATGAATCAAAGTGGTTTGGTATCAGTAACTACAGTTACAAATAAACAAGTGTAATAGCCTAGCTATTCCCCTTAGTTTTTTTATTATAATCTAGAGATTGACATCAATCTTTATTTGATTTGAAAAATATACCAGGAAATCAATAGAGCTTATTTGTATATGATATAGACTTCTTTTGTTGATTTCCCTATATATTCTGTGTTCCATTTGGAAAATATGGAATTTTGGAAAACATAATTTTTTTCCGGTTGGAAATATGGCCTGAGTTTCCTGGTAAATGGAAATGGGATCCATTACTAATTTCGTTCATAATAGACAATAAGTTCATATTATCTTATCTATATTTTGGGAAATCAAAGGGGTTCAGACTCAAAGGAAACCTCTCACCCCCAGCTACGCCACTGTCGAGCGGAATAACACGATAAGACATGATTTCCATAATACTTCAGTAGTTTCTTATCCAATACGCCCAAGACCGACCCCAAAAATACAATCATTTGTAGTGCATGACCCGTTGACGTTTCGATTCCTGATCTACATTTTAAACTCTTGGTATCATTCTATTTTTCTCAGAATTTGCGCCTGCCGTCCTGTCATCGGCTGCCTACCGGGCAACTCCCCTCATTGATCAGTTTGAAGACGGTAGGTGGTGAGAGATTCCTTATCTTATGATGAGATATCACACCTAGATGTGGCGGCCTATCTCAAATATGTGTTATTGATTAGACCAAGTTACCTTAAGTGCGGTTCACTAAAGCCCTGCTGCATGCATGTTAGTCACGGAACAGATAAATAACTTTCCATGTGACTCCCCTGTACAGAGGCGGATACAGGGTTACTGAAGGAGGGCCCGCATTATATCAGGCTACTGTGAAAACACAGAGTTGAAAACACAGACCTTGGGTTGTCGTTTTACGCACCATTCACTTACAACCCTAGAGTTGCCAGGCACAACTTTTGACTTCTCATTTTCTTTCCTGACAACCTGCTGGCAACCTGATTTTCATTATATATTTTTTTCTCTGATGACCTTTTTGGGCTAAAGTTGTCAAGAGAAAATGACAACCTTTGGGTTATCATCTAGTATCAAAATTCACAGAAACAGGATTGTTGCAAGGTTGTAACACAGCATGAATGGCCTGAAATGAGCCTTGTGACAACCTAAAAGTCACCTATGACAACCCAAAAGTCACCTATGACAACCCTCTGATGACTTTAACGTGGCTCTCTGAAGACTTTGTGTTTTCAGTGTAAGTACAAAAACATCCTGCATTCTCACAGACGCATGCAAAGCTTCTTCTCTTCAATACATTTATGTCCCCACTAATAGGAGATTCCCCTGAATCCACCCCTGCCTGTATCGTTTGCATCATAATTACTTTGGATGGCAGTTACATTTTGAATAATACCAGTCTCATTTTAGAGTGATATAAGTACTTTACCTTACGCACCTCCCATATAATTGATTAGTCCAATCAATTTTGAAATGTATTACGTAAGCTCACAAAAGGGCGGTTGAACAGTGGGAAGGGTACTTCCAATACTTCCATAGCTAAAACTTAATAGCAACTTACAAGATTGCCGATATTGGTACATTTGTCTTTCAAGCAGAGCGTTCTAAACATTATAGTCAAAGCAAAACTTGCAAACCTTGCCAAAATAGCTATATAGATTACCATTGACTCGATCGGTATTGCATCAATACCTGACTAATGATTGTCTGTTACCCAGAAAGAGTAAAGAGAGAGGGATACCATAGGAGAAAACTAAGAAATATGGAATTACGTTTCGAGAAAATGATATATGTTATTTTGTTTGTTCCAGGCGCGGCGTACTTCCAAGTAAAGACCCCTGCCGGACCAAAGTTGTACCAGTACATCTGGCTGACCACCGAGAACCAGTTTCTGCGCCTGCGCATCAAGGGTCGGCTTGGGGCGCACATAGCACTGGCCAAGTAAGAACCCATTAAATTCATAAAAAGAAACATATTTTCAAGGATTCTGGGACAATCTCCCCTGGGGCAATCATCCCCGGGACAACTTCCCCTGGGACAACTACCCCTGGGACAACTACCCCCTAGGACTATTACCCCCCAGGACTATTACCCCCAAAGTAGTGTCCCAGGGGTAGTTGTCCTAGGGGTAGTTGTTCTGTCACCATTTTCAAGTAATGTTATATTAATATTTATGTTGGCTCATCAATTCGAGTCATCTGATTCTGTGAAAACTTTAATCAAATAATCTTGTATGATGTGGTATTTTTGTATGATGTGGATGTGGTTATTGTATGACGTAATAATTTTCATGACATTATTAGTGTATGACTTTATCACCGAATACTTATCTTATGTATTCTGAGAGCAGTAGCAATCAATATGAAAAATATCTTGTTGATTTAAAGCACATTAACCCTTATATGAAACATCTTTCTAAAATAATATCTATGCAAAATCCCATATAAAACATCTTTTCAAAACAATAATATACTTATGAATGTCCATATGAAATATCTTTCTAAAATAATATCCATTTGAATAGACAGTTTCACGGTTGCTTAGTCAAATTTAGACAGATGCTACAAATCAACTTAAAGAAAAGTGAATATCCAGATCCCCTGAATTCCATATAACTCCAGATTTCATATAAAGACTTTTTTTTTGTTTAGATTAACCACATTTATTTTCGAAGTGATATTCCATGAAGGACAATACAATTATTCAAATAATAATGTTGTAAAATAATGTACCTTTGGCTAGCATCAAAGCTGAGTATGCCAGCGGTTCTTGTGTGTTGACAAAGGACACTCCCACCTGACCCTCATTCTTTCTCTACTCCTGTTGGTTAAGCCTCCTGCAATAACCAGGAGGAGGGTACTATAGGGGTTCAAGCTGCCTGTGACCCACCCCTTTAAAATCCTCCCCATACATATATATGCTGGTTACATTATTTCAGAGACCCTAGAAATCTGGATGCCTATGAGGTGATCATAGGCCGAGGGGAACCTCCCAATCAGCAGTATGCTATCAAAGATGGCATAGATAAGCCAGATAAGGCTGTCAAAACCGAACGCAACATTTTAAGCGAGAGCCAATTCAGGGACTTTTGGATCTCGTGGGAAGGAAATATTATTAAAGTGGGAAGTGGAAGAGAGGTGGGGGTAAATGTGAAGGTGTCCTGGGATGCGGGGCAGTTAAGGCCAATAACAGCTGTTTCAATGGATACCTGGCAAAAGGGAGTTGTCTATTGGCAGTTTCTGAGAGATTCAGGTGTGTATTTTACTTTGCTTGTAGAGCTTATGCTTAACTAAGCGCAATTTTCCAAAGCTGTTTGTATATGGTGCCTTCCATTAAGATGCGCCAAGAGAGGGTGGGGATGGGGGTTAAAAATTATGAAAAAAAAGTGTGTACGTCTCTCTATAAATCCAATGAGTATTCTGATCAAGTTTGTGGGGTGGGGCCTTACATTCAGGGGAAAAATGGGTAGGCCTACATATATACTTAATGGAAGGTCCCCTTTGTGTAAGGCTAGCTTCCATCCTATAACTTCTACCCCATAGATTCCATCACAAAACGCTGTAGCATTAATCATTGGTAAATTGCACAAACGATGGGTTTTATGTCAGACGAAGTAACTGTCCATTAAGCCTGGGTAACACTCCACTAGACGCTTAATCTCATTTTGACGGGACTCTGGAACCCTTCACCAGAGAGATGGGGAATCACAAGAAACTAAATGCCAAAAATGGTGCATTTGTTCTTTACCAAATGATCACAGGAGACCTTCTTTCACAGTATAGCTCATATAAAGATTTTTCTCCAGTCATAAAATATTTTCCCCTAGGCAATAGTCTTATATCAGTCAGATTTCGCTCATGAAAGTGAAGGATCAAGTTGGACAATTAGAGGAGTATTATTGGGTGTTATAGAGGGGCCAGCAAGGTCAAAGTAACATAAGAGGGTCGGGAGGGTCCAGAAAGTTGAATAGTTTGTATAGTGGATCTGCGAGGTTTAGGAAATCTAGGGCGTCTCTAGGGTCTTAACCCCCTTTTTTAGAGAGATTCCAATGGGGAAAACATTGATCCCATGTCCACACACAGACACTGGCAGATACATCCACACATCCACACATACACATTGGTATTCAACAGACTGATGACTTCAAGGAGAACATCCTAAAACTAATATGTAAAGTACAACTGTTTCAGCGCTTTATCAATCAAAAAAATCAGAGGTCGTATTAAACTGCATTTCAGAACACCCCGACTCTATGAGACAGACGCATATGAAATGGTTATTGGAGCCTACGATCCGCCATCCCAAAGCTTCCTCATCAGGAAAAATGTCAAAGGTCCAAACATGAAGGAGAAGAAAAAGAACTACATTCTGAGCTCCTCAGAATTCAGGGATTTCTGGATTAGCTGGGAAGGTGGCAAGCTTGCCATCGGTGAGGGACTTGAAGTTGGAAAACAGGAGCAGGTTTCTTGGACTGATCCACAGCCCAGAGAAATCACAGCAATTTCAATGGACACTAATGTAAATGGGATTTTATCTTGGCAGTTTCTTCGTGATTCAGGTGTGTTCTCGATACCTAGTACTTAATCGTAAACTAGAATTAACCATAAGCTTTTTGTGAAATAAGTCGTTGGAAGACAAAAGACTTGTTTTTAACTTGTCTGACGAATAACATTCACCCTTCCATTGGTGGCCATCAACGACATGTGTGTCCCTGAAGATTATGGCAAAACCTTTTGGCATGTGGAAACCAGCCTTAAGAAAAAAGTTACCTTATAAGATACTTACTTTAAGAGATGGAAGTCTTATTATTTCTTTTTGGTTTAAAGTCCTGAATTCACATGACCTCATACTCCTACTAAGAAAAAAGGATTCTACATTTTGGTATGTATTATTCCGGATTAGACATAAATAAGACTGCCCATAATCTCTACCCCATCATTAATTACGATGTTTTAGACACATGCAAGAGCTTATAATTATGTTGTATTTCTATCATTTGTTTATACACGATTGCTGGCTGGTTCCAGCAAAGACATTTTGTTTTTTTATTTTTATAGGCATATTTGATCGACTTTACACACTCATTTATTATTGTGTGGCTGTAATAAAAACAGTATTGAATTGAAAATATAAGACTACTAGAAAATAGACGTAATTATCAATTGAAAAAAGAATGAGGATATCTTCTGCCGAATGTTAAAGCAAGGTAATATACTTATATGCAATGTTTATATTTGAAATTATAATTCATGAATACAAAAAAACAAACTTGACAAGCTTTAAGGAAAATGATCAGGGGATAGATATCTAAGAGTATTCTCCTATAGGCCTATAGAATATGTCAAGTGTTAACTTATCAAAAATTTAATGATATTTTCCTTTTCAATAGCAAGGGATCTCTTCTTATGGAGCAGAGGAGGTAATAGCAACAGTGACATCTGGTTCACACAACCTGTGAGAAAACATTTTGTGTTTGGGGCCCGCGGGTGTCAGGCTGCCAAGATTGGGCTGAGTGATGGTGAAGGACTCGGAGGAGCAAATCAGTACAATACTCATGTCATTATTCTTGGCTTGGAGGGCAACAAAGACATGTCTGGCATCAAGGACCAGATGAGTGAAGCGCTTGTTGTTACAACTTCAACACCAAACATTCTCAGCTGCAAAGAGACTCGTTATTTCTGGGTGAGCTGGCAATCTGGTAGGATACAAGTTGGAAAAGGACTTCGAATAGGGGACAACATGTTCCTGAACTGGCTTCCTGATGAAACCCATGAAATTAAAAGTGTCACTCCTTTCTTTGGAAACACGGCAGGGCCCAATCCAGAATTCCATTTCCGCAATGTAGAAGGTTTGTTTATGTTGCATCTCCTCTATCACTAGTCATATTTATGTTTTGGTAAACTTTCAAATTTGTATTTATATGAACAATTGTTTGGTTTTCTACCTCAAACTGAATTTTGAATATCAAGAAAAATGTTTTTTTTTCAATTGGCAATTTGTATAATAATTATTTGGTATTATTGATATATACTCAATATGTTAATGATATTGTTCTCAAAATGATTATATAGTCTGCCCCTGTTCATAACATTAACGCTTACCGTAATGATGTGTAAAAATAATGTGTGATCTTCATATCATCCAGACATTGACAAGCCTCCTTATGTATGAAAAATGACTATTCCTACACTGAATTGAATTAATCAGAATTGAATCATTCACATTTCTTCACAGAGAATTACTTTCTCCTGAAGAGTCAGTCAATCTACAATGTATCCTTGTCCCATGCGGTGAACATTGAGCAGCGGACCTCATTTGTGTTCAGAGTACTAGCCTGCTATAATGCCGTGTTTGACCTCAGAAGGAAGTATGCAGAGCACACACGGGGCACTCCACAACATATCCAAATAATTCTTGGCACCAGTGAATCACAAGGCAACAAGTCTAAAATTCTCTTTGTCTGGGATGATGGAACACCAGACATGAATTTTGATAGACCTTCAACTGACATTCTGTCTTGCCATGAATACAGACACCTTTGGCTGGCCTGGCATGTAGGTGAAAAATTAAAATGTCAAGCTAATTTCATTTTCCAGATTTTCCATCTATTTCAAATTATGCAATATGCTATTATAGTCCACATTGACTAGAATAAAGGATCAAAGAAATATTTCTATATTCGCAAAATAAGTGACGATTTTGTATAATAATCTCCAAGTTTGTTTTCAGGACAGTGATATATAATTAAGGAAGTTTGATATAAAGATCATGCCCTGTTCTTATTCCAGAGTGCTTGGCTTAGGGTTGGAAGTGGCATGATACCATATGAAAACGAAATCTTCAAGTTCAGAGATCCATACCTACCCTTCAGTGTAGAATCTCTTCATCTTGGAAGCTTGACGGAGGAAAATGCAGTAGAATGGCAGTTTAGTCGCTCTCAAGGTATGAGCAAAGATCATTTGATCGTCGAAAAAACGCTGTGGCTCAGTTATCACACGATTATAATTTCTTGTAGCAACACAAGCATAAAAAGCATAAAACCATATAAATACACAATGTGTATAGTTATCTAAGTGAGTAGCTTTTATCCTTTTTTTCAGTGGCCTCCAGTTATGTGATTAGCTAAAAGAGCATCTCAAAAAGGCCACTAGACCCCAGCGATAAGTGCTAGTCATTCACCATAGATTCTAGTATTAAATCTTTCTATATATGGTGGTACAGTCACTGTGGTTGGAAAGGGTTAACTCTATCTGGCTTACCAGTGCATCAGTATAATTGCCCCGTAGAAATGCCGCTTTTCTCTTCAATGAAGATTAGTTCAACCCTAGTGTTTGAAGACAGATGGAAGCACTGGGCCAGACAGGAGGTTCATCTACCTATTTAAATAATCCCACAGACCTATATAATTATGATATGATTAGCTTCTATCCGCACTGGAATGTATCTAAATTTTTTCCTAACGATTGAAACCCTTATCTGCTGCATCCGCACATTTTCTATTTCTATGTAAATATTAAAGGGAGCCAAAACCATGTCATGTCAAAATATGACAAAGTTTTACAAAATCAAATAACTATGAAAATATGTTCTAGGAGTCTCAACTTAGCCACTGGTACCGTGAAAATCATGATAACTAACTATAACTTTACTTGAATTCAATACTATTATGCTATCTATGCCCGGAATCAGGCAATGTTTGTAAACAAGCTAATTTTGGTGGGTCACCAAAATTGACCAGGGACAAGTATTAGTGTATTTTGATAAAGTTTAAGTGAGTATTTACAGTCTAGATTTTCCCACAGGCCTAGGTTATGGCCATAGAACATATTTCAATATTTAACAGAATTTGCAAAATTTTGACCCAACATTGCTTTTGGCTCCCTTTAAATAGATGCTTAATATGGACTTTTTGGATATGATCAATTATATTCCAGCTAAAGCAGTGACTGTGGTGACCAACCCTGTTTTGACATACGGGCAAGCTTGGTTGACTTCAGCTGAAAGGCGTGACTTGGTATTTAAAGTGAAGGGTGAAAGTACTGTTCGGCTCATCCTGGCCACATACATTGGCCACAGCCAAATATCCATGTACACGGTGCAAATTTCCAATGTTCGGGACGGTGATCTCAGGACCGGTATCTGGCGTGAAGACAACAAGGAAAAGGGAGTATTTAAAGAAACCCTCAAAATCCTATCATCTGACCATCTTACATCCTTCTGGGTGTCATGGTCTGGGTCCTCAGTGGCGCTTGGTAACAGTGCAAACCTTGGGGAAGATGTGGTGCTTGCATTCTTTGATGACACTGCTGATGGAACCATCGAGGTCAATGCTGTTTCTTTTGGGTCAGCTGGCTATTCTACCTGGCAAATTGGTGCTGAGGAAGGTAAGGATCCTTTTAAATAGACATGAATAGCAGATATTTGGCTTACTATTACTAAAGTAACATAGAGAAGATAAGTCCTGATCAAATTGTATTGAATAAATTCTATCATAAACTAAAAGACAAAATGAATGTCATTGACTTTACACAAAATGACAGCAGTCTGTGGAAATACACTACATGATAGGATGCATTCCTACAGCGTAGATATGATTGATGAAACAAGCAATGGAATGAATAAGATAAATCTGCATTCAAAGAGTGGACAATGTGAAAAAACAGATCACTATGTACTATATATGTTGAGTACACTGTTGTAAATGCCTCGGATGTAAATAATAAGTGTATATCTGAAAGAGGTCTTAGTAATGGCTAGTCACCTAATCTATATCATTTCAGGTCCACAGCTCACGGTATACACTCCACAGGCAGAGAAGAACAACTACAACACTTTCTGGATGACAACTGCAGCCTCCGTCTTTCCATTCAAAGTGTTAGGTGAAAAACCATGCTACATTGCACTGTCAAGGGTTCCTGGAAAGTTGTTGGATGACAGCATCGAGATAACCATAGGTAATTTTGAAAAGTATTAAACTTTAGGAATATTATTAGCTACAAGAAGATTCAATACAAGACCCACATCTTGAAATCTGAAAGGGCCATATCTTCAAAACTGATTTCAGTGATTAGGCTAATCAGGTGAAATTTGATTACTGTCTCACGATACCTGATTCTGTCTTGAAAAGAGATTGTTAAATGTAGTTTTTCTGATTTACAAGCACAATAAATATGAATGAGACACTTATTCAAATTTCACCTAGGCCTAATTGGCCTAATCACAGAAATCAGTTACGAAGGTATAGCCCCAGCTGACGCTGTAATTACAAGTTTTACTATAATAACAAAGATCACAGGCTCAATGTTTGTTTACTTTACCAATATGACTTTTTGTATCAAATTAATCGTGTAAAGTGAAATGTTTTTTTCTTAAATCCCACAAATGATTTTTTTTAAATTGACATCTTATCCAGGGGATGAAGATGATGATACGCTGATCAGTGCAGAAGGAGGCAATAGAATTGTTACTAAGCCTACTCCAGGTATACTGAGTAAAGATGAACTACGACCTCTTTGGGTGAGCTGGTTTAATAAGACAATCAAGATTGGGAAGGGGCTACCAGTACAAGGAGTTATAGCGTCCATGGACTTTGATGATGAAATCCCTATTAGAAGTATCGGACTTTCAAGTGGATCGCAGAAATCTGTAGAATGGAAGTTCAGTACTGAAATAGGTAAGTAATATTATAGTTGTTTAACATTAGTTAATACAGTGATTTTTTTTTTTCAATCAAGTTCTTTATTCTGGCTTGAACATTAGTACATGTATACTAGTTTTCGCGTCCTACCAGATTTCTAACTTTTTCTGGTTCACAATTTTCAGCGTTTGGTACAAATAACACTAACAACTTATCACTAGGTGTGGCAGAGAGCCAATAAAGTGTACTATGGTTGTGTTCTTTGTAATAGATTACATTTAAAGCATTTTAAGATAAAGTAACACATAATCTGCAATGAAGGTCATCAGTCATGGAGTACGAGTAATAAAATTAATAAAGGAATTATTACATGGAATAAAATAAATTGGAATAAATGGAATAAATAAAGGAATTATTACATTATTAATGATTTAGGTTCCTTAATGGTTGAAAAAGGTATTGTTTCTGTAAAATGTTCCAATACAAAGTTTCCTTCAACTTTCTCTTAATAGTTAGCAATTTGAAAATTCCAGACAACTGAAATTGATAAACATTGTAAATACTGACATCATTAATAATTATTATAGCTCAAATGTAACCTATGATAAATATTTTATTTTCCCTCAGCAACTGAATTAAGAATGTCTACAAGCAACAAATATAAATACGACCAATTCTGGCAGGACACAAATGGTAAGACTAGTCAGGTTTTCAGTGTCCAAGCTAAAAGTGATGCAAACTTCCTGATGGCTGCAACCTCTGAAATGACAAGAGATAAGGTCTATGAGATTACAATTGGTAAGGACAACAACAGTGTAACTGTTATCAGAAAAGGTAACCACTTTCTTGGACTGGACACCAATATCAAGAAAACTGGACAAACACCTGGTATCCTCAGTGGAAGTGAGTTCCGCACTTTCTGGGCGAGTTGGTCACTTGGCGAAATCCAGGTTGGTCGTGGGCCTGAGGTTGGCTCCAACAAAATTATCTCCTGGCTAGATGAGGATGCTCATTCAGTTCATGCTGTGGCTGTGGCTACTGATAAAGGCGTTACTGGAAAATGGGAGTTTTATCAGCTCAAAGGTAAGTGTGGATTTCTGTGATTCAACCTTTTTTTCTCTGAAATTGAGATAAATGTAAGATCATGTGAAGGAAATTGTATTCTGTAACTGCTTTTTGGCCTATCTTGTAATTCTATCTTTTTATCACAATTATAGGAATATCTTTTTTCATATAATATCAGTGTAAACATCAACATATCTGGATGATATTCCCAATAAATATCTAAATACAAGGACATTTTGTTTATTATCTGCTTTAGGAGAGGTTTACCACTTCACAACCTTCCCAACTGCTCCATATAGTGCTGTTATGACCACCCACAATGACCACATTAGTTTCACTGTATGGGGGTGCAGTCAAGCTACAATTACACTTATGGAGGATTTACAACCCAGACCTGGAGGGATCAACATTTACCAGATCATTATAGGCCGGAACAATGACAGCAGTGTAGCCATCAACCGAATAAAGGTATGTTTAATTACTTCACCTTGAAATAATAACAAATTTTAACCTGATTTTGGGAAGGTTTCACACTAGGGGAATCGTAGATGCGTTTCTCATATCTAAAGGTTTAAGATAAGATGTTCTAAAAGTCAGTAGTCTTAAATCTATGCTTAACAATAGGAATATACGATCATAAGTCAGAAATACAACCTTGAAAAAGTCCAAATATCTTAACTGAAAATAAGATCTCAGAATTATGACCAGTGTGAAACGCCCCCTTTGTATGTCCAGAGAGGAAGCTCTCTGCTTTTGTATTACTATCATTAGATTCTAATCAAATTACCCTACTCAGAGATCTGAGTACTTTCCTATAGTAAGTTCATAGGCTAGCAGGCTCTTGATTTTTTAACAAAATTATATGTAAGTGCTCATTATCAATAGGAAGTGGGCTGGATTCGAATGGCAGAAGAAACCTACACAGATGTGATGCCGTGTGGACAGAAGACGAATTTCTGGGTCGGATGGCAGGACAATCTGATTCAGCTTGGTCGGGGGATATATCCACACAACATCATTGTAGAGGTAAATAAGTCATTTATCATTATGGAAATATTCCATTGCTCATCTATCTATGTTTTGGACCACTGGACGATCTTATGCTATTCGTAGGAAGTGGACAAATTAAAAAACAATGATTAAGAACAAGTTGTAGGTGTAGGAAATGAAAAAAAGAACTGTATGATTATCTTACCAGCTGCTTACAAGGGTGAATCTGTTTAGTTTGCTTCCTTTTGTAATTATTTTGATAGGAACAAAGCAAAAACTGTACTTGCTTCACAGTTGATCCAATTGTTTAGCTGTAATGTCTTAAAATAATTTACATTAATTTAAATTAATGTAATTTCAATTGTTATCATTTTCGCTGAATTTACCCATAACTGGTCTTTTGTCACAGGCACAGGATAGTAATGATCCAATACAAGTTAATGCTTTCTCCTTTGGACATGGTGATGGTGATGATATATCCACTAACTATCCACTACAGTGGGAGCTAGATAAAGGGGCTGGCAAGTACTGATTACATAATATCATGTATTCAAATTTAATACAAATGGATTAGTTGTGTTCTTAATGATTATTCCCTCTGCCTCGGTATTATTCAAGAACAGTTTCCAACTACAGCTGCCTAAATTTAGATTCATTCATGATTCCATTTATTCTAACCCATGGAGAGGTTAGGTTGAAAGATTAGGACGTTTTCAAATCAGTTTCTTCGTTCATCTCCAGATGTTGTATTCTTGTTCCTAAAGGATCAATGATATAATACTCAAACCTTAATACAGATTATGCAATAAGAATAAAAACATGACAAGTAGCATGTCTGCGGTCACTACGTTAAGATTTAAAGGGGTAATTTATCCCACGAAGTTTTCAATATCATATTCAACATTAGAATAAAATTTTATGATGTTTAAGTACGATATCTATTGTTTGCTGTACACTGAAAACACAGAGTTGTCAAAAGTGGTGCCAAAAACGACAACCCAATGTTGTCTGTGTCTTTTATACAAAAAATCTTATTTATGAATAGTTTCATGTTGTAGATATCATAGTCCATAATAATGGCTTCCTATTATCTTATTACTAGTTATTAGGTATGGCCATTACACATAGGAGGCCTATGAGTTGTATGTTTTTTGACACCATTCACTTACAATACTTTATCATAGACAGAGGCCATGACAACCTTGGGCTGTCGTTTTAGGCACCATTCACTTACAACCCTACGGTTGTCAGGCAGCAGTTTTGAATCTTATTTTGTTCTGTAACAACCCTATGACAACCCGATTCTCAGTTTTTGCTTCTCTGACAACCTTTTTGGCCCAAAGTAGTTGGGAGAAAATGACAACCTTTGGGTTGTCATCCAGCCTCAAAATTCAGAATGACAACCCTCTGACCACTCCCAGATTGTCAAAGGATTGTCACAAGGTTGTCACACAGCATCAATGGCCTGAAATGAGCCCTGCTCTGCCCCCAGAAGTCACCTATGACAACCCAAAAGTCACCTATGACAACCCAAAAGTCACCTATGACAACCCTCTGACAACTTTAAAGTGGCTCTCTGACAACTTTGTGTTTTCAGTGTAGATGCATTGTAATAAGTGCCTCTCATGTTTTACTTTTAGTAAATGGATTGTACTACTTGACAAAAGGACCAAAGGCCTACACTGGACTATGGATGACAGTGTACAAACAAGACTATCTTGTTTTTACCCTTAAAACTTGCTCTGATGCTTCTATTGCCTTGAGTCAGCTGGCAGGAATCTCTGAGGTTTCTGCTTATGAAATTGAGATTGAAGTTAAGCGAGGATCAACCTACTACAGGATTTATAATGAGGAGAAATCAGTCAAAAATGGTTCTACAGTGAATTGGCAAAATTGTGACAAGACTGAGCAGGAATACTGGATAGGTTGGAGAAATGGTACTATTGAGATTGGCAAGGGCCTCTTATTGGGTGGCACAATACAATTGGATTATATAGATCCTGATCCTCATAAAGTAAACTTCCTCGGTTTTGCTTCAAAGAATGACACTCGCTGGTATCTTCATGATGTTCAAGGTAATGGAAACTCTGTAATTTTCTAGTCATGATTCCAATAACAGGTTGGATAAGACAGACAATAAACTGACATTACTCTTTTGTAATAAAATATTTAACTAAATAGCTAGATGAGAAATCTTTCAATGAAAATACTCATATTCTAGCTTCATGTTCATGTTTCAATACTTGTACTAGAGTTTTGACCATTTTATTTGAACTATGTTGATTGAAGTTCTTATCGTTTAAAATACTGTTTCCATAACACTGACTAATCTTTCTCTCTAAAATTATCAACTTTGCTTTAATTACAGATTCACTTGGTTTCCATCATAATAGCTCAATTTCATAAGTTGAAATATCAATCATCTCCTTTCTATTTCTAGTATGCAGTAAGGGTATTGTTCAATCAAAACATAGATACCTATTTATCTGACATATGCATGACTTTTCAGCAAATGTGTATGGACACAGTACTAGGTCAGTGAGTGATGGAGATACTCCAAGTTACAGGGACCTTTGGATTGTACCCCTTCGACATGTAAAATGGATCAATTTTAATGTCATCAGCTGTTTCGATGCCAGGATCGCTCTGTCTGCAGATGGCAACTCAACAGAAAAGGCTTATGAGATTGTAATTGGTTCTAGGGTTCCAGATAACGATAAAACTTATGTGTCTTCTATAAGGTAAGCCGCAATTTTATGAAGCTCTAACAGCTCACACAAAATGCGTTTATATTGCTCACTGAATAAATAAAACAATTGATATTTGTATATATCTGCTCCCTGGGCCCATATCTTCATAGCTGATTTGGCTAATCAGGGAAATTTTGATTAGCATCTCATAATCAGAAATTCTGTCTATCATGAATAAATTTTACACCTAATAATGCCTCTTTGACACGATTTTGCAATCACACTATACATTTTGGTAAAATGCAAAACCGCTGATCATCGGACCCTAATCAAATTTTCCCTGATCAGCCAAATTAGTTACAAAGATATGGGTCCTAGTATCATTTCTGAAGTTCATTTACATAATTGTTCAATTATTTAGACTGTGGTCTCCATGTTCTGAAATTTTCCCCAGATTGTATTGCTTTTCTATTAAAATTGGAATAACAACAGTAAATACATAATTATTTTACTTGTTAACAGAAAATCTGTGGGTGGGGTGGATGAGGTCAACATCACCACTGAAGCAATTCTACACTGTAAACACAAGAGGGAGTTTTGGATCAGCTGGGATGACGATACTATCCGTGTTGGAGAGGGTGCTACTGGGTCCTTTATGTTCCTTCAGTGGCATATTCCACTCCTGTCTCGTCATGCTATCAGGTCTATCGCCTTTGGCTCAGGAAGCACGCAACCAGCTAACTGGCATTTTGGTATTAACGAAGGTAAGATTTAATTCTTATTATTTCTCTATTATTTACATATTATATTGACTAGTTTGTACTATAATATTTTTCCTTGTGATGACTAAATAGTTTTTCAAAAGGAATATAGAGGAAAAGCGCTAACCAAATTGCTGTTTTGAGAAGATTTGTATTAATTCCTTTGTGATTTTCTGGGGTATTTTCTGAGAACTCTTGGTAAATTGGTAACACGGAGAGGCTTAAGTATGTATGCATGCGGGGAGTTGGGGTTGGGGGTAAGAAGTTCTACAAAATATACATACAACCTTGAATAAAGTCAAAGCATATTTTTACTGGTTCAAGGATGTCAGAATGTGCATACTTTTGAACATTAGTTCAAAAATGCATGTACAACTACGATGTACCTAATGAATATTTTATTCAATTATATGATTTTGAACTGATTATCATTTTCAATTTAGCTGAGGCCGTTCATGGTATCACTGACAAGAACGTGGAAGATCCTAAGAGATTCTGGGTGACTGTACATGGGCAGAAGTTGGTATTCTTCCAGGTGAAATCGTGTGACCATGTCGCCATTTACCTCACTTCTATCCTGTATGAGTCGAAGACGGAATCCTACTTCATCGATCTATCAGTAAGTCCCCTGTGTGTTAAGACCCCATTCCATGCATGTTTGATTGTAACTCCATATGGGCATAGCATGGTTTCATGAATAACATTTGCTCTGCTTCTTTAAAAAACTAAACCATGACTTTTCTAATGTTACTTGAACCCATATTGACTTACCTGCTTTCGTTAATTAGTGGCGTTATGATAAGTTCTCTTGTTTGGTGATTCTCTTCCATCGAAAGTATTGACACGTAACAAATAAGCATGATATGTTACAAAATTAACATAAGGTCCCAAATGTTTTTCTTTTTCAAATACGTCAAGTTGCAGCATGTCCTCCAAGCCAAAACTAATTTAGAAGCTAACTTAGTGCACTAAAGAGATAGTCATGCACATGTCATATGAATTAAAATGTAGAGATATAAAAGGAAGATTTATATGAATGGCCATCTTACATTTTATTATGCTTTCCTTTATAGAAAGACATTGTGAGATTGATAGATCTGGGGACTGGTAAGCCTCTAGACCTAATGTATCCAGATACCTCTCTCCTCTCCTGCACTGAATACCGAACCTTCTGGATATCATGGCAAGATAAAGAGCTCGTTATGGGTAAAGGAGGAGTTTTCAAACAAGGTGTCCTCCTCATGTACACCTTCACCAGCATGTACCCCATATACAGTGTTGGCTTTGATTCAGAAAAGTATGTAGCAAACTGGACTTTCCTGAGAAGCCAAGGTAAACATTTTTTTAAGTGGAGCCTGAAAATCATTAAGGAAAAAAAAGTCGTTATATATAATGTAAAAAAAACACGTGTCCAAATGTGGATTGAATAATAGCTCACTGTGCAATACTCATGCATCATCTTATTGATTTTGGGTGGGATAAGTTCCAATTGATCTTGCATGTTCGTATTACATCTTCTTTATATTATCAAAATTTCTTGTCTTTTTTATTCATCCATGTGAAGTGAAATATTTCATTGAAGTCTATCATAAGCACTTGCAAGCCATTGACAGCAGCAAATCATGAGTTATTGCAAGGATGCACTGTCTCGCAGTCTTGCATACTGTTAGCCTGTCCAAGTCTGTATCACCAACTCTAACATGTAATAGATGAAACAAATACTTTCCTTTTATTAACAGGTGATTACAGAACCTACACTTCTCCTGACTTTGAGTATGGAGTGGCAGCTGTAAAATTCAATGTCCAACAACAGTACTACCTCTTCAACGTCAAAGCCTGTGCCAATGCTTATGTTCTGATGGCCACCTCGGAAGATTGGGTCAAAGATAGTCTAGAGCTTATCATCGGGGCGTATGAGAACACTATGGTAAGAGAAACTTAAAACAAATTTTAACATTATACTAGTTATTTTTCTTAGCTAAACAATTGAGCTTATGATTCAAGAGATAACATGGAAGCTTTAAAGCGATGTGGGACTGTTTCATACTTAAAAACCATGAGACAACCACACATGGAACGTAAAAAGTATTTCTTTCTAATGGCACACTGGATATTCCTTCAATATTTTATCAAATACAGGATGTTCTTACTTTTAATAATCAACATTGTCATCAGCAAAGATGAGATATTGCTATATCAAGGCCTGTAAACCTGAAGGTTGATCCCAAAGGCCTTTTCTCACAAAATGCAATTCCTTACAGGTCGAGCTGAGGTTCGTTGGTCAGGAGACCGTTGAGAAAAGTGTAGAGGCCATAGGCCTCTTGAGCTGTGATAGCCTTCGCAAGTAAGCTCATCAGAGATCATTTTGGCAAACATTCTAACAATGTATCCTTTCTTATCATAGATGATTTTCATAATTCATATGTCAACTACTGTTGGACATTATTTCTTGTTGCCAAAAAAATGTATTCCAGGCTGCTTTAGAAATGGAAGTTTAGTATGGATGTTCTCATTGAAATTCTCATTCACATAATAAATTCCTGCAATAACAATTTTTAAATTGTCTTCGATAAAATGAATGTATTTTTGGTAATTTACAGTTTCTGGTTGGATTGGACCCATGGTCAGATACGGTTTGGGACAGGCGATAAAGGATCTAATGAAATATTGGCTTGGCAGTACCATGACGATGATGGTATATCAAGACCATTCTCAATGTCTTTAATCATGCCGGCCACAGTGGGATACGTTGGCGAGTGGGACCTGGCCCAAAGATACCGTAAGTTATATACTAATTCTCTAAAAATATAGATTTTAACAGGCTGTCTCTAGTCCTAGAATATGAGTGGGTTCCTGGGGCCATATCTTCGTAACTGATTTCAGTGATTAGGCTAATAGGGTAAAATTTGATTAGTATGTCAATCATATTTATTCTGTTTGTAAGTTAAAGTAATTCATACTTCAAAAGTGTTAAAGTATGAATGATCAGTTATCACTACTAGTAAGAATGTATATATACTGTTTGCCGGATTTTAGTTTATCATATTAAACTGCCTTCATCCACTCCAAATAATGTATTTTCCTCTTTTTTTTCCGACCAGCTGACAACGCATGTGGGGAATTTATTAGGCAGGTAGCAACAATAGATGAGGGATATCACAGTAATTGCGATACAGTTTCTTGGATATTCGACTTAACCCTTCAAGAATGCATAGACACGGCCTGTACAAAAGGAGCCAACGTTATAAACTATGACGCAGATTTTCCTGATTGCATGATGGTAACCTGTGATGGAGATGACTTCATGTTGGAAACTGGTGTATTTTCCTACGATGTATATTCAATACAACAGACAGGTAGGGCTTGGATTATTGTAATTTTTGTAAACTCCAAATGAACGTAATTTTTGGGATGCGTCATGCTTTTCGATTTCTTAATGCATAATGCGCCGGGTGAAGAATTAAAATTGTTTTTATATCAAATATGTATAATTAGCTATCTTATGGTATGTTAAACTTGAACTTATTTTCTCCCAATATTCATGTGATTTATTCGCCTTTATTCTCGCTATATAGGGAGTTTGGTGATAAAAGGTCTAGCAGTTTTATTTCTTACATATTTCTTGTTGAGACCAATGGTTAAGGACGATTCTCTTTATTGAAATTTTCTTTTCACAAATGGTAAAATGTGAAAAGGTTTGTCTCTATGTACTTCTGTAAACCTAAAGATGAGTAAAAAAAAAAGAAAAGGAGGCATATTGACGTTTGTTAAAAATCAGGCTGGACAAACTTCAATATCTCCATTTGATGGAAACGGCTTGCAGAGTTACTATTATTAGGCCTAGCTGAAGAATAGTTGGTTATTCTGGTTGAATAGCCTATATGAGCTTTGATAAAGGTAATCTATGTATGCTTTAGTTTTCACAATGATCTTGACTAACTTGTTGATGTGTTGAATTATTTCTCTTTTAAATTCTAGGTGAAACATTTGTGGCAAAGACGAGTAAACAACTTGGTTTGAATTATGACCAGCACTGGGTGTCAGTAAATGGAAACACTGGTATTTCATTCAAAGTCAAAGCCTGCGCACAAGTCCATCTTGCACTAGCTGCTGTGCCAGGAAACAGTGAGACAATGGCCTATGAGGTAAGAACTTTTCAGAAATTCTGATTCTACTTTATTTTTCAAATACCTAATTTATCCTGGGAAATTACAACGTGTCGAAACGTCATTTTCTCCTACACTTCCGAAATCAGTCCAATTATGGTAAGGGATATTCCATAAAGTATGTGTGCAACTTTTAAAAATGTCAGACTCCCAAGTCCCTCTTGGGCTTAAAGTATGCATTGGAATTGTATAGAAAACTCTGCACATTTAAATCAATTCAGAGACTCATCCGCCCTAAAATACATACATACTTAATGGAAGGCACCTAAATGATACATTTGATATCATCCAATTCTCTTATTACTTAATTCTTATATATATATATATATATATATATATATATATATACATATATACTTGAAATCATTCCAGTTGATCTCATTTTACAAGGTAAATATCAAATGATATTCCAGGTAATCATTGGTGAAGCAGGTAACACCCGCTCAGCCATCCGTACTAACGTTGGAGGGCTCGATGATCCAGTTAAGAAAGTGTCTACCCCAGGTGTGCTTCAATGTGGAAATTTCCAACACCTTTGGGTGTCCTGGAAAGACAATATAATCTCAGCAGGACAAGGGGAGTTGGTAGGCTCTGAGCCTTTCATAGAGTGGGATTCCAACACAGAGATGTTTGCCATCAATGCCGTGGGGTTATCATCTGAACTTGATTTTGATGGAACCTTCATGTTTGGTAACGTAAAAGGTGAGTTTAACTATAAGTATTATGATTGTTATACAGATCATTGTAATTATTTAGAGAAATATAAGCACAATAAAACATCTAAATTTGGGAACAAAATGTCATGTAACAACTTGTGTAGTTTACTGAGACTTCTTATTTAATATTCTTTACAAGATGGTTTGTTCTTTGTGCCCAACATTGTGTTTTGATACCTTTTATATCCTATATAGATCAGAAGGAGCCTCCCTTGCAAATAGAAGGTGAGTTTACATTATCAAAATAATTATGTTCAATGAAACCATTATATGGTTCAATCTATATGAAATAATTATAATTATTAAATGAATGTAATTTCACATAAAAGATAAATAGGAACCCCAATTTGATTTCTTTATTTCCTTCATGTATTGGAAAAAAAAACCAATTTGAAACGCAGTATCTACTATTTTCTTTGTTTCTTCTAACTTACATCTTGCTTATAAGCTGTGATGCATAATCAAATAGCTGAATTACAAAGTATCAATGATTATGGGTAGCTTTGGGATACTCCATTCAATTTTACAATTACTAAAACTGTTATGGACACACTTTTCTCTTTGCAAGATGAAACCTACAGCATGCATACCAGTGGATCTGGCAGTTTCAACACTCACAGGTGGTCCATATCAAAAGGCTACTTGGTGTTTGAGCTGATGGCCTGCAGTGATGCCCAGATCATCCTGGCTGAGGTCCCAGAGAACTACACCAACAATGCCTACAGAATAGATCTTGGGACGGCAAACAACCAACAGACAACCATCACCAAATTACCTGAGTTTTCAATGGCACCTGCAACATCAGACACTCCTGATGTCCTCACCTGTAATGAAAGCCTGCCTTTCTGGGTGGAATGGACAAGAACTAGTATTACAGTGGGACCAGGAGTACGAGGATACAATGCTTTTGTTACATTGCAAGACACCAAAATGCCAAACAAGTTCAATGAGATAGCTGTCACCACAACCAAACAGAAATCTGGCTATTGGGATGTTAAGAAATCTGAAGGTACATTTAGTCTTTCTTCAAGTGTGAAATGAGAATAATATATGCTTGGGGAGGGGAAGGAAGATCGCCTATGGTGAACCCCAAAACTCGAATAAAAATCAATAATATAAAAAAGAATCAATATACCTTCCGGAAGATAAAATATAGTAAAGTTTTGTTAAACGCATAATTAACCTAGTATCAATATAAATCATAAGATATGTATCTCCGTTACATCTATCTTGATTTCAAATAGGTGCTTCCCTAATTAATCTACAATAAATGACTGAAGATTGAAACTGATAAAAAAGAAATATTTCAACAAAAATGTCTCTTACGTTTTAAAATTGGAATGGTAAATTATTCATTATGTGAAGTTCTATTCTATCCTTGATAAGGTCATGTGTTCAGCTTCACGACGCCTGATACAGGGGAGTACAAAGAACTCTGGAGGACAGCTAAGAACCAGAACTACATCGTGTTCACGGTAACTATTTTTTCAGGAAAATCACAATTCTTGAATATTAAGTCTTTTTATTGCAAAAAAGAAATATGTTCTCTTTGGTAATTCTCACACCAACTATCACAAGTAAACAAAGATAATGATTTTTCCATCAACCCAATAAAAAATTACTTGAGTAGATATCAGTAGTATTCTGAATCCCAGTATTGAAATACGTCCATCCAAATGTAAGTGCTGTAATTTTGTAGTGATTTTTGGTTGAGATTGATCAAAATCTGGATCTGTTCTTCAGGTAAAAGCTTGTAATGATGCCCACATTCTGCTGAGTACTGAAATGAAGGAGATAGGCTTCGTGTATGAGATTGTAATTGGGATGAGTTCCAACACGGCAAGTGGAATCCGGTAAGTACTTATTTTGGGACCTTAATAGTTTTAACTAATTATTAATTGGGACCATATTTTGTAACTAATTAGTATTGCCACTAATTGGTCACTGATCAGGGGTGCATTCCATAAAAATTTCGTGATAATCCACGTTAGGATACGATATAATACGCCATATAGAAATTTAGCTTTTTTTTTGTTCATTTCTTTTAATCAAACTTAAACTGCATCGCGTTGTTCCTTAGTCACATACATATATTTTGATATATTAATCTTTGTTAAATTATATATTTTTGAAACCACGATATTTTGAAATTGTTGTCACGATACTGCCGTGAGGCCTTGGTGATATTTTCTTTGAGTATTGTAACTTTTTTATGGACGTGCTTTAACTGGCGATAATTATCGTGAATTTTTTATGGAAGGCATACCTGTACATCATGAATATTTACGCCCAACCATCTCTCTGTGATGTTGTTCAGCACTGTTGTCGCTGCTTTCTGCCATGAAATTTGGAAGTTTTAATTCATAGAGTATGTGGAAGGGCCATGAAAAACATTTGTACCTCCCATACATACACATATTAACGCAGAATCTAAAATTTGCAGCTTACAATGTTTTTGTTTTTTTCTATAATGACATGGATAGTGCTGCATGAAGATGTGAACTAGCCGAAGTTGTTCGCAATAATATTTACAGATTACCTTTGATGGACGCCAAAAGAAATGTGTTTCATTTTGAACTCAAAATATATTTGATTTAAAGAATAATACTTATTTACCAATTCGTTAATCGTGATTAATAAATCAGCTATGAATAGGAAATAACAATTAACAAGTGATTAAATTTGGACATAGACAAATATGGGAAATATTTATTAAATCCTCCTATTACAACAAGCTAAAATTTAAAATTTGACAATGTGTAAAGGTCGGTGGTGTGGGAGCAACTGAAAATATACTGTCTCTCGCACTATATCTTTTCAGGAAAAGTGAGCAGGGCAATACTGTTGTGAGGGAGCAGACGGACCAAATCTTGAGCTGTAATGAGTTCCGAGCATTCTGGATTCGGTGGTACCAGGGAGTGGAAGTAATTATCTTATATCATGAAACTGCTAGGATAATAAGCCCATCCCAGTTTACCATGAAATATTCTCAAAGTTGCTTCTGTGCTTATTCCATGAATACAATTGCATAATACAAAATTAACCAAAGCAACTTGGTTGATAAATTGCTCCTGAAATTGATCAATTGCAGCTTTATATATTTGCCTTTCTCCCATAGGAACCAATGTTAAAGACTGTCAGCCCAGCCTATAATGTCCAACCCTATTTATCCATGGAATGCAGCATTTTGATGGGCTGGTTAACCTGCAAATCTGTCAATTGATTAAATTTAAGAAATTATAATGTTTTAGCAACACTTGAGGATTATGGAATAGGGCCTAATACAATTGTTGCATATTTCAGTAAATCCAACTCTAGGAGACAAGGGTGGCTTATAGTGTAATTTTGTCCAACCCCTGTCCAACCTTGGGATATACCTAATGTGGGTTGGGCTTATTATCTTTTTATGATGAAGACTATATATGTATATCAAACTGTGTGATGCTCCAAAGAAAACTCAAGCTTATTTTGTAAACACAAACTTGACTTTCCCTTACAGTGTCACACAATGATTCTGTCAGTACAATTGCCATATAATATATATGTGTGTATGTCCTGGCTAATGAATTCTCACATATAAATTTACCAAATAATTATCATAACATATTTAGGGTGTCTTATGCATTATACTAATGCTATTCAAACATGTTCGATTCAGGTTGGCTATGGTACTCAAGTTGGAACGAGACCTTTCATGAAGCTGAGTGAGCTGGCAACATACCCTTTTAAAGCAATGAGTTTAAAGACTGGTTGGGGAGCTACAGGAGTATGGCACTTCTCTGATATTGAAGGTACATATTATGTTATTTTATCAGTGTGTTATTGAAATCGACTAAATGATAAACAAGTAATACACAAAGATTGACATTGCTATTCCTTATAAATAGTTAACTATAATAGCAAGTTATTTGTTTCCATGGACTCACAACTGTTTTGATATAGGATCTGTGGGTTTCTTTTAATGTTTCTTTTTTTTTATTCATATTATATTGTAATTAATTCTAGATTGTTCTATTTTTAGATATTGCTATATGTATTATTGCCTTTAATTCATTACTTGCATAACTTTTATTCTAAGGTGACGGTTTCTATCTGACTCCGCCCTCAAATGCTTGGTATGGACATGTTTGGGTTTACGAACAAACCCACTTCTTTGAGTTTTCTGTGCGCTCATGTGAGGAGGCAAATATTTTCTTAAGTGAAACTCCATTCTTGGCTGATAAGTCAAGACCTGGGTATGAGATCCATATTGAAGGAGCAAATGCAGCTGTATCTCGAATTATGAGGTAAGTCAATACTCTATGATATACGAATAGATAAATATTGACTCAGCATGAATTTCCTTCAGGTTAGGAAAAACGTATCTGAATCCTGATAATTTCATTTTGAAAGATGTATGCTATACATAGGCCCTATGTTTAATGGTGTGGTTCTCAGATTAGTAATCTAATTTACTTACAAAATTGCTTTTTCTTCAAGGAGCAAATAGCTTAGTGCAAAAACATACATGTACTTTGTGCCCTTCTTTGTAATTCCATTGTAAATTCACATTAGTATTTTCTCTATGAATATTTGATTATTATTTGACATAAACCCATTACAGATACCCACTCATACAAGATGTGGATCCAATGAAAGCAAATGCCACAACCCCAGGGCTACTTGACTGTGATTACTTTACAAAGCTGTGGATTTCCTGGAATGATGGAATGATCCGAGTGGGTCATGGCTCCTTGTTTGAAAACCCACTCCTCTATTACCATGATGACAAACCATTCCCAATGCGAGCGCTCTCCATGTATACACCATTGTCTCAAAAGACCAATGCAGAATGGCAATTCGCCAAGGATGCAGGTGGGTTCGATAATGTGCAAAATAAAAGTGCGGATCTATTTGTGGTATAAAAATCCATGACCATGTGTTTTGAAAATATCAGAAATGATACATCCAAATATTCAAAAGACGACAGGAGAACTGTATTTTAATTATGCATATTATCTATGACACTCTTATTTCGAATAAGGGGTACAGGAGCAATCTCTTTATAATTAAGGGTTATAATCATAAATGCATTCTTGTAACGAACGTAAATTTCATATGGAAATGTCTATGTTAGCACTACACATCAACATTAAACAAATACATTATGGAAGAAAATATATTATATTCGTCTTCGTTGAGAAAACCCGATCCAATCATTTCTTAATTACCAACAATAAAGATAACCATGACTTAGGTAATGTCACTAATATTTCTGTTTTTGAATTCCAGGAAAAAGCGTTATCTTCCAGACATATGATGGAAACCCAATTATAGATTGGGTGACAGTGGACGTTACAACAACCTTCACATATCTTCGAGTGGCAGCGTGTTCTGATGCGGAGATCCTTTTGTCCAGCTCTGCTGGCGTTACCTATGGCCATAAGATTATCCTAGGAATGGACAAGGAAAGGAGTGTATTAATGGTCCCAGGAACAGAGGAAATAGTCAACGAAAATGTGGGTAACCCGTTAAAATGCGCAATAGGTAAGATCTACGTTACAATATAGTAGAAAACACAGCCTAGAAAATAGCCTAAGACAGACAGTTCAATATTTGACATAAAAGTTTTATCATTCTGAATGCATTTCGGAGCATCAGTTTATTACCATTTAGTTGGTATTTTTTCAATCTAAATGTATCATTAATTAGGTAAATCATTTGCCAAGCAGGAATAGATATTTTAATTCAGAACAGTCTGACCAATATAATGTTATAGATCCAGAAGGCTTTAAAGTGTAATTTCAATATCGCAGTTAGTATGAGTTGTTTTTACTTGTTGCAGGTGTGTGGTTTTGGCTGAGTTGGTTTAATGGTACCATTTCCATGGGCCATGGCTTTGAGAGTGGGTCAGATATTATTGTGGCTTACGACACGAACCTGGAGGGGAAGAAGTTTGAATTTGGAGCCATTGGTTTTAGGACACTGAAAGAAGTCGGAGCATGGGAATTTTCTCAGATGGAAGGTAGTGTCATTCTTTTATTCAAAGTATTAGCATTTGATGATATAACATAGTGAAAATATAGTAGATCTTATGCGATTTTATATTCATGTTTTTTTAGAAAATGTATTTTCATACATTCTTTTCTCGGAAGCTTTCAGCGTAGAATTTATTTTTGGTTTTCTTTCTCCCTGCATCCAAACAAAAAGCCAAAATAGGATCTAGTTTCAACTTATCTCGAAAACAAAGAAAATTTTATTTTGTAGGACTTATTGACCATCATTGCATATTTAAATTAGTAATTGCTATCAATTCATTTTAAAGGTGGAGAAATTGAAGTGTCTACGGCAGGGGCAAAAGGTTATAAACATGCCTGGCTTCTCACTACATTCAGTATTTTCCACTTCAAAGTACAGGTACGATAGCTTCTCATGAAAAGGAGATCTGATATATTTTCATTCAATCAGTTGTGTTTACTTTTCAACCATAAACTTGTAAGGTTTATGAATATACTGAAGGGAAATTTAAGTCACAATCTTTATAAAATTATATATAACTATCATACATACATACATATATAATCCTGAATACTGATATATGGGAACTTTGGAAAAACGTTTGGAAAAGCATATTCATTTTCAAATGTCTATAAATTGTATAATCGTTATTCGCCTTATCTCCAAAATGCTCTTGATACTACTTTATTAAGGAGACTGTGGTACAAGATGTATTGGTATATTGCATTAGTTTGAGAATCAGCCCACAATCTTTACAGAATACAAATAACATTATTTGCTGTTGCTTTCCTCAAAGGCATGTAATGATGCTACTATCGCCTTGGCCGAAGATTCAAGTGAATTTGACATAAATGGTACTAAAAGTTATGAGGTAAGAACATATAAAGGTAATTGAACTGTATGATTGTTTGCTTGTGGAAAAAAATTATTTCATTATGTTCCAGGATAACTTTGATTACAATGTTACATTTTAGTTTTGATTAATAATAATAATAATAATATATAATTATTAACATCATAAGTAAAAAAAACTTATGGATTGATGGTAATCAAGGTTAAATGGTAGGACTGCTACTAAACTCTACATGTTTTTATTTCTTGTAATTGAATAACATTATCAGTTTATTCTTATTTACTGCTCTCCTACCATTTTTTCTCAATCTTGTTTTCCCAATGCAGCTGAGACTTGGTACAAATGGAAACAAAAATATTGAACTTTGGAAATATACTGAAGGAGGAGCACCCACCATGCTGAATTCAAAAGCTGTAGATGGTCTGCTAAACTGTGACAGGTTTATGCCCTTCTGGCTCACGTGGAGTACTCTAGATGACAAGAGAATCTTCCGTTTTGGTATTGGGCCTGACCTTTTTGATGCAGAGATGTATAAGTATGAAGATACAGACAAACCCTACCAAATCTCCAGCATAGGTTTCGCCTCTGAAAACAGCGAAGTGGCCAAGTGGATTTTCAAAGATGATGCAGGTGATGTGAAAGCTAATATGTTATCATTTTTAGCAGTCCTGTCATGTTTTTTGATTTAATCCATAGACTTGAAACATCTTTGGTTAATTGGGTCATCTGTTATGAATTTATGTTTCACATTCTGTAAGGTATATGGACGACCTAAGACCTTGTCTCTTTTGATATTTGGCAAAAATTTTCTAATCTATTTATGTCACAACTATCTCACATGTTTCCAGCTTTCACAGCTTCTTTTCTTATCTGTACTGTCTTTTTCAGCTGTTCTTACTAGACTGCACACTGACACTTTATTCAACTATGGAAAGATCCTTTACCATGTGGCTACCACCACATCCTTCATCTTCAAAGTAAAGGCTGCCAAAGATGCCCATATTGTCCTGTATGAGCATTACCATAAAGATAAAGCCTATGAGTTTGTGATTGGGATGGCTGGCAACAACTTCACAGCTATAAGAGTGTAAGTGGCTACAATAATGCTATTATGGGACAAACTGCCCAAAGATACACAAAGTGCTGATACATTACAAGATTTTAAGAGAAGAGTTAAAAAGAATTTTGTAGATGGTTTGTTTGTAAATATTTAGTCGTATTAACCACGTTCGAATGTTCCTTCATCTCCTATTCTTGTATAGAACATAGCAAGATTAAAACTGATACAGATGTATTAACTAGGTACACCATAAAGATATGTGCATTGTTTAACTAATTGTATTAGACTACAAGTCAGAAGCACCATTAATTGCACCTTTATTTATCTCACAATTATCTTCTGTTAAATTTAAGATGTTAGTTTGGTATGTACTCAACCTCAGAAATTGTAATGTGCCAACCGGCACAGCATTTATTCGGGAGACCAGTGCTTATCCAGCACTGAGAATTTACGATGCTGTATAAAATTACTTGAATAAAAAATAAATAAATAAGAAGAGAATCTATATCATGAAAAGTTGTCATCATAGGTTCCTCTTCATTTATGACAAAGCACAAGGTTTCTCTTTGTGAGTACACGTCCTAGGTCATAGTAAGTTATTATGTTCAGTTGCAGTTAAATTGTAACGGGACCAACATATTTTTTTTAAAAAAAGTTTAATGTTGAGGATACAAGCAATTAGTTTATAACCATACAAACAATTTGCAAAACACTGCATTATCACATTATCACATGTGGTTTTATAAGATGTTTTCGTTTTGGATCAGCCTATTTAATTTTGATAAGGAGTGATTAACTCGAGTTTCATCATTTTTAAAACTACTTATTATTACTAAAAACTCACTGATTTTTTTCATTCTAATCTTTTGCAGAGGTTCATTGACACAACCTGTGGCATATAAACGAACAACTAATGTTTTGTCAGACAAGGAATATAGGCTTTTCTGGATCAGCTGGGCAAACAACAGGCTAGCTATTGGCAGGGGCAGTGCGGTGGGCAGGGAGGAAATAGCTTCCCACAACTCAGCAACTATTCCATTCATTCAATACCTGTCCATCTCTACATGGTTGGACGTGGCTGGCTCCTGGGAGATACTACCAGAAAGATGTAAGTTTTATTTACACTTATCATTTTCATTTTATCATTTTAAATCCAATCTTACATACATGAATTCTTCCTTGGGTATTTCATGGATGACTGTATGTACTTTTATAGTCAATGTTTTAAAATTCTTTTCTAGATGAGCTATTGGTTTTTAAGCCAGATGTAGGCCCTATCCAATTTATGTTTCTATCTACATAAAACTCCTTAAAAGTCCCTGATATCTAGCTCAAGACTTATGCCACGTACCCACTTGGGCGACCAACGACAGCAATTAGTGGTTTTCAGCAGCGACCAAGAAGAAAATGATAGTCGCCAGGCAACTAATTAGTCATCGATCGACTAAAAAATGACCTCCACATTGGGTCCTCTTGTAGGTAGTTGCCAGGTGATGAGAGGACACTTTAGTAATTCGCCCGGCGATTAACTAGTCGCCCATGGGTAAAGAAAATTGGGTAAAGGGAATTATATACATTATCAAATATATCATGTATATTCACCATACCTGATTAATAGTGTTCATGGCTGATACGAGATTCCTTTACATTTGGAAGTATATTGTAAAACATCAATGGTGCAGTACTTATAATTAACCAAACTTCACAACACAACAATCTAAAAGGGAATTTTATGCCTATTTCTAGATAACACTCTTCAGTTCAAGACTCCAAGTGACCAAGACGAAGCAAGTATGTCTTTTGAATATGGTGAATCAAAGAAGGAAGTAACATTTGAGGTTCGCGCATGCTCAGAGGCTCAGATCCGCTTCATGCCAAAATTAGGAGACAGCCCCAATTATGAACTGGTAATTGGTGGAAATGATAACACAATGACTAAACTCTACAAAAAAGGCAACCGGGTCCGTGAAAAGGTACTGGTTTTGATGATTTTTCTAACATTTGCTGATCAGCTATTAGTGCCATATTTATCATATAATTATGTTTAGGGGGCCTTCCATTAAGTACGTACGCACATTCTCAAAAATCTCGGACCCCCTCTCCCCTCCTTGATGCGTACATACTAAATGGAAGGCTCATAGGCTTATCTATCACTGATTATTATGTAATACTTAGTATTGTTGAATACCTTCAAAGAGGGATATTCTGTGTGACAGATGGAATCACCAACAATAGTACATTAATCCTAATGAATTGATTAGTTACAAAGATATCGACAATAATAACCAATAATCATCATGTTCATTGAATACATCTTAACATATTTTTATGATTGAATAAAAGAAATGCATATACTACATGAATGGGTTCTGCATATCTACAGACCATGTAAGCTTTGTAAATAAATCTAATGAATGCATTGTAGCCTATGCTGGACGTGCTGAGCTGCTCTGCATTCCGCAAGTTCTGGTTGAGCTGGGAAGATGGACAATTCACCTTGGCTAAAGGTTCACTGGCAGGGCAGCGGATTCTGGAATGGGAGGATTCTAACCCCCTATCAATACACAGTCTGAATATTGCCACAGGAATGCAACAAATGGGTGACTGGAACATCCCAAGATATGCTGGTAACCGGAGCTTCCATTGTTCTAAATGTATTATATATGTAATGTAAACTTCTAACTGAGTTGTAATATCCAGTTGGGATGAGATAACAAGATGTACGGGTCAATGAACAGCGTGTGTACTTAATGATATAGATTTCCATATATCATAATGGGTGAAACAACTATTTCATATGATTATTTTAAACTTTAACTGACTGACAAGCACTGAACCTTATGAGAGTCCTTGCTTTACAACATACATTTAATACATTTATTTATCAGTCGAAACTTTTATTGAATATAGGATCAATTAAGACAAGCTATATGTGTAAATAAATAGTCGCATTTAGTCTTTATTGTTTTCAGCTCCACATGTTCGTTATATGGCCTATGCTCACCGTAGTTACGAAGGTTTCTGGATGACAGTTTCTGAGCTGACGTCCTATGTGTTCCGCATTAAGGCTCACAGCTATGCACACATACTTTTCACTGACGTTCCTGGGGTGACCACACGCACAGCATATGAAATCATCATTGGAACTGACTTTAATTTAAAAACTAACATAAGAGAGACTAAATCAGATAAGTTACTGGTATCACAGCCAACCAAAGGGATCCTTTCAGATGAGGAGTATAGGTGGTTCTGGGTCTCCTGGGGTCATTATAAGGAAGATTCCAATGGTCTTATAAAGGTAAGTAGCCATCTTTCATACAAATTAATGAGATTTAACCATTTGTATAATTACAACTAATATTTGTTAAATATAGAATATTTTTTGTACCTTAATTGACATCTAGAAAACAAGAGGAGAATTAGATTTAATACGTCAGAGATTTTATGGGGAAATAATTATGATAACATTATGATCTTGATGAATATCATCAAACACTATTGAAATAATATAGAGACTTACCTGAAAGGACATGCAATGTTGTATCACTTTAGAAATAGGCATGGAAATATGCATTGTAGATTATTATGAGGTTAAAAAATAATATTCGCGAGAAATGAGGAACTGAACTGTGTTAAATGGAATCCTTCAAAGCCAGAATTAAACAAAATTACTTTTTTCTTCATATTTCAGTTTGGAAAAGGAGTGCTACCAGGTGATGATGAGGTTATAAGAGCGTCAATGACTGAAACAATAGACATTAATGGAATCGGATTCTCTGCCAGTAACAACAAGAATGTCAGCTGGGAGTTAATGGCATACACAGGTAAACAGCTAAAATTTAATGATAGAAGAGGCTATGGTTATATGCATACATCCTAGAGTTGTAGATGGTTTTTCAATTGAAGTGTAACAAGAGGACCAACCAGTTTCTGCACCTTTTTATATTTACAATTCTCCCCTACAGTTACAATGAGAATTTATTACTGGACTGAATTTGCGTCAAGCGAAAATGTCCATCCCTTTATCTTGACAAATTTCAATGAAGATATTTGCACTCTATAAAATCAGATATACCAGTTATTATCAATATACCGCATCAGGAACCAGTAGCAAAGAATGTTTCTGGCATTACACACGGATAACCGTTTGCTGGTACCCAACTGTCAAGGAAAGCCATTCCCCGCTCATTTCATAAAAAATAATGTACATCCTCGTCCCTCTTATCTGATTACAGATGGTAACTTCTACCTGCTGCGGACGGACGATGTGGCCTATGATAAGGGAGCCTGGTTAACCCCTATAGATCAGCGTCTCAGCTTCAGGGTTAAGGGGCGTCTGGATGCACGAATAGCCCTACTCACCCACAAGGGGGATCAGGCCAGTGGCTATGAGGTCCTTCTGGGTGGATTCGACAACACTGGGTCCGCTATATATGGCGGTACAAAGGTTAGTGGATTGTTATTTTGAGGTATTGAAGGAATTCACAGAATTGATGAGGCTGTTTTGTCTGTAGCTTGTACAATACCGTTTGAATAGTAATATTAGGCATACTGAATTAGGAGTGTCATAGAAATGTATGACAATGATTATATGAATATTTTTTGAATTAAACTATCAAAAACAAATGATATATGCATACAGAAATGTTACCCTCATACATTATGTAGACCCCCCTATACACAAAGAAATCGGGCAAAATAATGAAATACATATGAAATTCGTTTTCTCTATAGAAATAACCTAAACATTAGGGTTAGATAGATCGATACAAAGAGTGCCATGAATATCAGTAAAAGTGGGACTTAGACCTTACTTTGCAATTGTGGGTCACATTTTGCATGTTCTATAATTATCTTTCCTTACTAGGGTGAAGCAGGCACAGAACTAGTGAAGACAACTGGAGCAGGCACCTTGAACTCTGACAGGTCTAAGCAGTTCTGGGTGTCTTGGGACTCTAATAACATACGTGTGGGGGAGGGCTATACAGATACGACCCCCTTCCTGAAGTACACGACACGGATGACGAACATCGAACAGATCAATGTGTTGGGATTCACCTCCACTGAGACCTCAGATGCCGAGTGGCAGATCCCGCAAAATCAGGGTGAACAGAATTATGTTATTTATTTTCTAAAATTGTTATGGGGCCAGATCTGAATGTATTGGGATCCAGGACTGCCAATAAAACTGGGCTGTAACATTTTAAAGAAGAG
Source organism: Lepidonotus clava (assembly GCA_936440205.1). Classification (NCBI taxonomy): domain Eukaryota; kingdom Metazoa; phylum Annelida; class Polychaeta; order Phyllodocida; family Polynoidae; genus Lepidonotus; species Lepidonotus clava. The sequence continues at coordinate 21,887,067 of OW387147.1, forward strand.
GCAATAATCTATACAATAATGTAAATGAGGTTAAACGTTTTTGTTTTCTAATCATATTAACCATCTGCCACAATAGTTGGAGGGTACATATGAGCCTCTAGATAGTGCAGCACTTAGCCTTCCTAATCTTTCTCACTAATTATTCTCTTGGTGAAATACCTCTATGAAAAAAATAAATAACTTCTTGTAAATCACTGAAAACAACATGTAGCAAAAAAAGACGCACTACATTCATTATATTATTATGATTTGTTGGAGAAAGAAATAACTTTTTATTTTTAATTTCTCAGAAAATTCGCTGGTCCTGACCACCCAGCCCGGAGAGTCCCATGGCCAGCACTGGTTGTCACTTGGTGAGATGGATCGAGTCGTGCTGCGTGTCAAAGCGTGTGAAATGGCCAAGATTCTTTTCGTTGCCAGACCAGATGACACCACTACCACATCAGAAATTGTGATAGGCCTAAACAACAAGTGAATATCACATTGGATATCTTTTAGATTGATAGTATAAGATACGAATGTTTGTTTTTGCTTTGCTCAGCTAGAGGAGTCCTGCCTTGTCGAATATGATGATATATAAGACGTTTAGATTAAAGGCCAAATGAACACTTCGATAGCGCTTGATTCATGTTTAGCATTCAATGCATATGATATACTGATATATCAGCTACTTACTTCCTACACGGCTAGATGCAACGTTGTGGTTAATCAGCAGCTAGTTATACAAACGTCAACCATACCTTATAAATACATGTAATAAACATGTCCTTTCCAATATGTATCATTATAGACATGGTCCCTTGTCCATTTCTTGGGTGATCACCTTGTACTCTTGACCATTCAGCTATTCAATAGATATGGAATTATGAATCCTAAATAACATCAATAGTTACTATGACATCAAATGATAATTTTAGATCAATTTAGCATTAATATAAATTTTGTTCTACATAGTTGTGGAATGAGAATAATAGTAATGAGGAGTATAACTACGTTTTGGGCCGTAAGGTACCAGCCAGTTATTATCACTGTACCACGCCGGGAACTTTCTTTTCCACTGGTTCCTGGCGAGATACACCAATAGCCATTGACCCAGTTTCCTTGAAAAGTAGTTCTCCTCCTAGGGGCAGATCCAGGCGGGGGGGGGGGGGGGGGGGGGAGGTCCAGGAGGTCCTGATCCCCTCTTTTGCTGGACCCTTAAACTGCAAAAAGAGGGGGAAATGTCATATGCGTATGCGCAAATGCACACCGCTTTAGAACTTAACCTTTACGCCGACCCCCCTTTTAAAAATCCTGTATCTGCCCCTTCCCCCTCAACAAACTGATCACCAATATTTATGATGCTTTGTCCATTTCTGGGCATTGCGGCGTCATCTACACAATTAATACATTTGCTATTTCTTTCTCACCACAGAACAATAATTCGAGATGAAGTTGGGGAAGCCAAAGCCTCTGAAGACACACCGAATGTCCTGGATTGTAACCATTTCCGGTCCTTCTGGATCTATTGGAGCCAGGACCAAATCTACGTTGGAATGGGGACAATAATCAATAACCACTTTTTGGTCAAGTAAGATATGATTAGAAACGTGTGTGAATACTGGGGGTTTTGCATGAGAAATTAAAAATTATGAAAAATTATATTATTCCAACCTCTTTATGGCTAAAAATGGATCAACGGGGTTGGAATGTCTCAAAATTTAATTCAAATTTAATTCAAACTTATCCTTTTCAATGATTCCATGAAATTACCACACAAAAAACATAACTGTTATTCCAATCACCATTAACTTTAAAATATTTTCAGCCATACCATTAGACAGGAAAACTAACATCGGATTCTTCTCCCTATTTCAGGTATGAAGCTAACAACCTTCATGATATCCAGTTCTTATCCCTCGCCTCTGGAATGGGTCCTCTACTGGATGGCGATGATGAGCAACCAGCAATCTGGCAGATCTTTGGCTTCAGGGGTTTGTATTACAGCTTAAATAAAACTTATAAGAAAGATATGATGTCTAAATGGTCGTTTTTACATGCCCAAGAAATTTCGAGTTGGTCGGCACCACCATAACCATTTTGTTGGCTGCCGCCAAACTTACAAATTGTCTTGTTCTGGCTGCTGACTAGTACCTTTGTCGCCATCTCTTTGCCTAGAAAAATCAAACATGTTTCATCTTGTCAGCTGAAAACGCCCCTTATTGAACGGCAAGTTTCATTCTATGCTCCTAATATGGGCCCTTGGTTGGTGGTGGTTTGTCAGCAATAACATCCCAACATGGTGGCAAAATTTTTAGTCCTACCAGCGCTAATATTAAGCTTCCGACAACATTAAGGTGAATTTGTGCATGTTGAATAAAGGCTGGTGACTAGTGCTTGTTGGTGGCCAAAAGATGTTAACCCAGTTGGCCACCCAGATATCCCTTATGGCACTGAAACATTCAGCTTTAGTTGAAGTTTTTCAATCCTAGTCTCTGAGCAATATAATTAGGCCTATTTTCTAAAAAAAAAAAGAAGATAATAATCTGAATATGCAAAAAATAGCAACTTTGTTTCTAGTTCAAAGTTTTTGTTTAAATGTATGTGTCTGTTTCAGGTAACACAATCAAAGCCTTTACACCAAAAGAGCTGAATTATGATGCAATTGATATCTACCCCAAAGACCCAAACAACTTTTACACCAGCTTCAGGGTGCGAGCATGTAACACTGCCCACTTCATCATAGCTCCAAAGACAAACCTCGACGCAGGCACTTATGATGTGGTCTTTGGATCTAACGACAACTCCAAGTATGAGATCCTCAAAGGTGGCTTACTGCTACAATCAGTCATTACATACAACATTCTTTCCGCTGAACAGTTCAGGAGATTCTGGGTCAACTGGCATTGGGGCAACCTAACTGCTGGTCGTGGAGAAGTTGGGCAGTATCATGCAATTGCCAATTACGATAAAACATTCCCAACCATGAATTCTGCTGCCTTCTCAACATCAAATACATGTCCAGGAAACTGGGATATTGACCAAAGAATTGGTAAATATTTTATTCTGATTACTTTGATATTATATCTTCCTTGTGGCAATACCTTTATACATGTAATATGAAATTAGAACTTTGATATAAAGTACATATGATTTCCTTTGTATTAATTACCCCATTTTAGTAAATTTTATATCCCATTGCATTAATCTTTTGGATTCATTGAGTTTATTTGCTGATTGTTTTGCCTGCTTTTTATTTAAAAAACCATAACCAATTTTCAGAGATAAAATCACAAACAATATAATGAGCTAGGAGTTGTGTTTAGGTAACTGAATTATAAAATCATGACACATTAGATTACAGTGCAACATCTTTTTAGATGAAAGAAATATTGTTTGGATAAAGTCACTAAGAAAACTAACAAGATGATTCTGCTTTTCCGCACCTAATTGCAGGAGATTCCATCCAAGTGCATACTCTGGGAGAACATGTATACAAGAGAATCCATATCATGATGATGGACAGTTACTCCTTTGTCTTCAAGGTTAAAGCTGCCAGTAGTGTCCACATAGCCCTGTCTGTGGTACCAACTATGACCCAAACAGAGACCTGGGAAATAGGACTCATGGCCAACAATGGCAAAGAAAGCTTTATCAGAGATTCGATAAAAGGCAGCAACTATTTGGATAAGAAACCAACTTCTGATCTCCTTGACAAGACCCAGTTCAAAACGTTCTGGGTATCCTGGAAAAATGGGGTAGGTAAAAATGATGACTTTTGGTATTGATTATTTCTATTGAATGAGAGATCGAAGTCTGTAACACATTTTCTGAGAAACCAAAGGAGGGGATTTTCATAGTGGGGTAGTTAAAAGTGATGGAATAGTTGAATAATAATGATAGCCATTAAATTTCAGGTACATATAACTTACTCTGCTAACAAGTTGTAGGTGCTATGAATAAAATCACATTTCCTTTCATTCTTTCCTGTTCTTTACAACATGTTTATTTCAGAGAATTGCGATGGGCCGAGAATCGTCATTTGGCCTCCTTGAGATAGTAGGTGCTGATGTGAAGGACCTCCCGGACTTTGCATCTGTTTCCTTCAGCACTGCTCTGACCGTGCCTGCCGACTGGCAATTCACATTCGTGGACAATGTCGCTGATTGTAAGGAAATTAAGATAATATAACCGAAATGTTTCAAAGAAATATCAAAACTAATATATACAAGGTGAAATATCTTTTAGATTTTGGTGAGCTATTGTAATTTACCGTAACTATGCACGTTTTTCATGGACCTGCGCAGTGAACCCTCTGAAATATCTTTGTATTGTTCCAAATCGCTTAACCCTGGTCCCATTGAGGGCAATATCCCTGTCACTTGGTCCAGATCTGTCTGCTGGCATAATGCCACACTATTGAAAAGGGCGTATAATTTCAGGGTTTTTTTCCCCAAATTTAATCACGGTACAAGTCTAGCTTATACTTTTGTGATTTAAATAGATATTATTAGCGACTATGTATATGTGTGTGTCTCTAATATTTTGAAATAGAAAGTGTAAATAATCATTAACCCTTACACTGCCAGAGGCCTCATATGGGGCCCTATAGTAAAATCCCATAGGAACACCATTGAAAGAATGCAAATTATGCTTTCAGAATCTGAAAGAATTTCCCAGATATTCCAATCAGAACCAGAGATACAGGAATTTGAACATCGGACTATCAAGTCACTCAAAAATGTTAGAATTGCGATTCGAGAAACCATAAACAATGTATTTACATTTGAATTTGCCATGATAATTAAAAATCATGAAAAATGGGTGAATTTATGTAAATGACATGATTTTTAATTTGCTCTAACTTTTCTTTCATCTATGATAATCACAAACTGTCTTTTGCACAAAAAAGATAATGTTTTGATAATCATTTTTTATAAAGAGTGTCATAGTTATTTTATGAATAATCGGTTACCATGGTAACCTGTAAATTACATAGTACGAGCAATTACTACACACAAGAAATTTGCCTTATTGGCACAGTGCCAACATTTGGAACGTTTTTATCAAAATTATTGAAAAAAAATTTTCATCTAAAGAATCTAAATTAAATTTGAGTTTTAGGGAATTTATGCACTATTTTTTGTATTTTGGGCAATATTTCAGTAAATATCAATTGCATTGTGATATATCTGGCAGTGAAAGGGTTAAATCCAATAGTCGTCCATATTACCTAATATATTGTTTTTTTTCAAAGGATCACCATACATTTATAGTCCTTTGTATTTGCAGTAACTACAACAACGTCAACAACATCCACAACTACAACTACAACACCAACAACCACTACAACTACCAGGGCAACATCCACTAGAAGGACGTCATCAACTGAAACTACAACAGGTAAATTAAAGGAATACAATTAATATACTTTTTCACGTGCTTAGATATTCCTTTAAGGTGGCAGTGATGAATTGTTTTGTGACTGAATGGTGCTTTGGATGGTAACACTGCAATGTCACTCATTATAATTTGAATGAAAAAAATAAAGAGCATAACTTGGTCAGTTAAAATTTTGCCTAGCTTTGTCTGTTAATTATGAATAGATTTATGTACCACGAAATAGATTATCAGCATGATTCCTACTCACAATCCATCCGTCGAAACAATGCTATAACGTACCCAAATACTGTGCTATCACTAACAATGACAATTTAACATAAATACTTAAGGCCTTAGTCATAATTCGATAAAACCATGAAACGTTGCTTATGCATACACATATTTCCGTTGAAAAGCTGAGAGGTACTTAATATGCATTAGACAAGGTCCTTAGCATCGGTCAGCGAGACTGAAGTAGCAGTGGAACATTCTATGATAATTATTTTAAACATTTTTGCGTTGCAGCTAACACACCGACCAGTACTCGGACGTCAACAACTGAAGAGGCTGTGAACCCTAACGGCAACTCTGGTAATTAATTAAAAAATATCGTAAAAAATATGAAATTTGATTGATGCTTAAATGATGCTTTGTCCTGAAAGGTATAACGCTTACATGCGTAGTAAATTAGGTTTGAAATGGTGCATTGGGTTATGAAATCTCTGTGTATACTGTATACAGATACTACATTATAAAATGGACAAATCCTATGATTTGTGTATTAACACTTGATGTATAATAATTTATTAGGTACAATGCGTTGTTATGCGCATAATAGTAATATTATTATTGTACACTTATATTTGTATGCTCAGTTATGTAACCTATACGTTCGATGGAAGAACAAAAATCGAATTCAAAAATTCAAAAATTATTTTGCATCTATCTCAGCAACAATTCAAATTCCTGGAAACAATAGGTTGATTAGCGAAAAAAAAATCATTTTTTGCAAATTTCTTATTTAGGTGGAATTCAGTTTGAAATGACATTGTATGCATGTTGGCTACCCATTGTGATGAATTCTGAACTTTAACTCATAACACCACACAACTCAATGTTCATTGGACTGATAACATACACATGATATTCTAGTAGAAATACAGTCAACAAAGTAGACTAATTTTAATATTATATACATAGATACTGTTCGTCGTACATGGAATATGATTAAAGAGCGGTAATAGTAAATAACAATAAACAAAGTAATTAAGCTATAGGACAATAAATAAACATTTCCAATTTATTTTTTCTTCAAGGTCTCAGTGGAGGGCAGGTGGCAGGCATTGTTATTGGTGTCCTCATTGGAGTCGTACTTCTCATGCTTCTCGCATTGCTGCTGACATTGCGTTACAAGCCAGACGCCATCCCGCCACAGGCGATGAGCTTCATTCCCGTACCCGTCCTCCAGAGGGTGCGTCTTGACTACTCCACAACGCCAGTCCACTTTACCAACCCCATCTTTGGAGAAGAAGGTGGACTAAACCAAAACAAAATTTCCTTTGGAGCGGTTGACACAGGAGAACCTTTAAATGATTTTAATCAGAGTGACACGTAAAACTTGCGTTTACGTTTTGGTATACGTATTTGCTTTATTAGCGCTGGAACCTGACGCATGTAGTTGAAATACGCGTTCGTAACATTTTATTTATTTCAATGTGATATCGATCAAGCTTAGAGACGAAGTGTTAAAATACGGAGGATTTCCGAGCAAAGCGATACATCATTATATTACTTTCATTTATACAACGACTCCATAATTATAGTAGTAAGAGAAATAATTAGAATACCTTGAAAGGATGAACTTTTTTTCGGTATGGTAATTTTCATTGGAATCACAGTAAGTGTATACAAATCGGATCATAAACCAAGTTTAATTTGAAATGCCTTAGTTGTATTTCTTAAGCAGTATAGCGCTCTTACCTGAACTTGTTATGTACATGTGCTTACTTGTTACAACTTGATAAATAATACAATCGAGTACCATATAGCTAGATACATATTATACATCCTTGTAAAATAAACTGTATAGAATATGTCATTCGTTGCTCGCTTATTTGAATACATCCATATATCATTTCCACCACACGTGTAAAGCCATATTACACTACGCGTCGGGTCCCCGTCGCGCCGGGTCGCCCAACGCGAACAACTCGCGTTATTTTACAAACATGTTTGTAAATCTATACCCCAACGCGACCCCCAATGCGTCCTCAACGCGACGCAAAACGCATAGTATAATATACTTCGCATTGGGTCCGACGGGTTGTGTAATATGGCCTGAACGCAAATCAGAGGCGTTGAGCAAGGTGAACCCACGCGTCCTCTAACCCGACGCGTCGTGTAATACGGCCTTAAAGCTCACACGCAAAGAAAATGATCAAAATTCGGAAAACCTGCTAAGTGTTTTGCAAAAATATTGGTCCCTGAGGATTATTCCGAAGTCACTCATATACTAACGCAGCGTTGTTCTCATAATGAAGTAACTTTAAATTCAAACATGCTTAGTAGCTGCGTTTTTAAATAATCACGTTCTATCAATTCCCATTCTTTTGTGGTAGTCATTTCAGCATGTGTATTGATTATCAAAAGTAGCTTGCTCTCTGATAATTTGTTTTAAATTAGAACGTTCTCCTTCAACGAGAAGATTACGGTCATAAGCATCGTGAAGTTTATGAGTTGTCCTTAACACATTCCATTTGAATATTACTTGATCATGAATTTAGAAGGATGCATAATTATTATCATTCAGTCATATCTTTAGCTAGTAAAGTAAATATTTAATTCAATATACCATCGTATTCCATATGGTTATGAACATTATAAAGTAAACAAGCAAAAACAAGAGTACATTAACAGTAAGATCTTTATTTTCATATAATACAATTTTACAAGACCTGTTTTAGTTTCTCACCTCCGCATCTTATTTCAGCCTATGTAATGATGATTAGAAATATAGAGATGTTCGTGGCCTGCAAACCAACCGACTGGCTTAGTAGCATTATTATTACATGGGCTGATTTAGGCATTGGCTACACATACCTCACAAGCATTCTCTTCCCAATTGTTTGTCTTCAATGCATATGACTTGGGTAAAGCATTTGACACCGTCCATCCCAATGATTTGTACATGGGGCCAGACTCTCTAAGCACTGGACCGCTTAACAAAGCTATCAACAACCAACGTTTAGTTTGTCCTAGTCTGTGCTGGGCTCAACAATATTTACAACTATTTACTTACAATCCATCTTCGTGTGGAGTAAAAAATAAACACACACATCATACTGTGGCCTGTATGCTCTGGGGGTGTTGGACATGGCATCCTAATTATGATAAAAGTGAATCAAGAAAAAAAGCACTTTCATAAGATCAGCTAGCTACAAATACTTAATGAAATGTCTTGAATGGAAGGAAGTTGGGGTTGGGGGTGGGAAAACATTGGTAGCAAATAGACCCTATAGTGCTAATAAAAACAATTTAAGATCAATATAACATTTTAAAATGCCATTGGCAATTGTAGATGGCAACAGAAAAAGGATGCATTTTGGACTGCATTTTAAATCATTCACCTATGTTTTTGGTGCCTATTATTGATCTTAATAACAATGATGTGCGATGTAAGAAACATACTTCATTCATGATGACAGCCATTCTGAAAAGACTATGGACAACCACTGAGAATCACATCTACGACTCTGTTCTGCAAACGTTCACCGTTCTAAGCAAATCAATTATGCCTCTCAAAACACCAATTTTCACTGCTTAGAGCTTATCGTTAACCTTCAAATCTTTTGTAAACAGACAACATTTGCTCCAATGTATTCTTACGTGCACACATACACCTATGAATATACATGACCATGCAAAAAGCCGATTGAAATCAGAATCATTGTATTCTCTCTTTCAAGACATATGACTGTTCATTCCAAAGCTATATCTTTTGGTGTCTGCATTGTCTTAAGATGTCCTTTTTTCCATTTTAATTGGCCAAATATTTTTTAACAGTATCGTATGATTGAAAGTATGAGCTCATATAACTTGTTCTCTTATCATCCATTTCAAACACACATTAACCTAATTTACAAAAACTCATGCATGCCAGGATATGTCTATGACCTTGCTGAGAAGGGAGGTCAGACGCAAGGGATTGTAGTGTTGTTTCATCTGCAAATTCCACTTATTTAATGTAGGTATAAAACATTTCTGATTAACTCCAAAGTTCACTGTTGTCTTCGCTATAATTGGGCACAACCACTGATTATCATGTTCTTTACACATATAAAAATGATCGATTTGCCATAAAAGGTTATAACAGAAAATGAGCCAGAGTCACATCCCTACACAGAGTATTCTATCCAATGCCAACTCTTTAGTTAAATGGCATTTTGGCCTTGCTACTGATACTATGGATGGAATCTTTAAACAGATGGTGTACTCATAGGGATTATATAGCCACATAATTTAAACAGAGTATCGAAAATGGTTTTAGGATAAGCACCTTTTGGCAATTACTCTTAGGATAACTACCCTATAGAAGGAAACTATTTTTTGACAAAATTTACCACTAGTATGGCCCATTAGGCAAAGTAACTTATTGATCAGTTCTTAAAAGGGCCATAGGACTATTGATTCTGGCTACAAGAGAACGAATGAATGATATACTACTCAATGAGAGACTTTGGGAACAGTATCAAGAAATTCTCATAAATTATAAACATGTTTTTTCAAATTTTGTGAGGAATTGAACGTTTATAATGAATTCTATGACATGTTTTCTGGGGTATCTGTTTCGAAATGTAGTTGTCCTCTGGCTTTGTATCCTATGAATAAATGTCTCTTAGGTAACTCTTAACTATGGGAAGAGTAAATTGCATATGGGTATTAATCCTAGAACCATGGGAATGGACTGACTTCACTCTGGGGTCGGTGGGTAAAGATAAATGGGTGGTACAGGGGTTACTTGTGAACTACATACAAGAGATCAGGAATGACCATGACCATTGGAAAAATATTGCTCAGTTATGACATGAATGGCCTTACAAGGGCCTGATGACATCAAGAGAGTATTTTCTGTGGACAGCGAGAACAATTTGAGCAAAAATAGACTTTGTCGTCTTCTGGCAATGAAAACAAACCCCACGAAAGGAAACCGTACAACCACTTGTTTTTACGCAGACCCTTTGTTTCTTCGTTTCATGTCTGCTGTATACCGCTTTGACTATATATGTATCTTACAAATTATATGCAGGTATAAACGATAATTTACTACAGAGCTTAGTACACTATCATGAAGCCTTCTCCATTAGTTTAGATAGAGGCTACATGGTCGTCTTTATGAATGGATGAGTTTTCTGGAGTAGCTAACATTAGACATTGTCCTTCACAAATCTACAAGAATTATGGCTTTTTATGGACATCACGTTTTGACAAGCTATTTGTTTTATTTTTTACAAGTGTTAAATAGGGTCCTCTATACAGTTTGGTATTACATCCATTTAAGACTAACTGATTATGTCACACAGCTGAATACCTCTGTACAATAATGTATATACTTGCTTGCTGGCTTAAAGCAGTTCGGTTGTGTCTTAAATAAAGGAGAAGCTAATTCTAGCTCAATTACATAATCAACTATAAAATTCTTATGAACGCTACTATGTACCAATGATTAAATGCAATGTAGTTTTCTTTAAGAGTGAAAATCATCAAAAGTACAAATGCGAAGGACTGCACATCTTTCGGGAAAGAAACCGACAAGTTCACAGCTAAGGTCTGACTGATGAAGCTAGTAACGCGCACAAAGTTAAAACCTCCAGTTTAACATCACTACACCCACAACATAGTTTATCTGGTGATATGTTAACAGCTAGCCTAAAGCTGGCCTGGGTGTTCTACTATAGCCTTTGGCTCCTGTATTCTTGCTTTCTGTTTTTCAAAATCCCTCCCATCTTTGCCTAACAATTATCATGTCTTAATGAAAAACAGAATGTAACTTCTACTGACACATGGCAATTGTATCATGCCTCAAAATGGGGTCTCCTCTTTCTATGGACTGTTCACTGTATCTACACAAAACTTCTCACTGCAAGGTCAAAAATATCTTCAAACTTGGAGACCTTTTGGTCTCTCACAGTTCTCATGTTGTGCTATCAAAATGGACATCCTAACAATAAGATATTTGACTGCTTTCACCAACTGCTTATAAATAACAAAATCCTTTGAGCGCTAACTAAAAATTGTCATTGGCAAGATTTAGCCTCGTTGGAGGACAGTAGACAGTGGCCCTACTCCGCTGCTACTTACAATAAAATCTTTTTAACAACATTTTGATCATGTGTGGAAGCCTTGATAAATATCAATGCGGTGAGTGTTTAAAAAGAAACATCACATATTAGTTGGACATGGAATCTGGAAACCATTTTCTTGACATAACATTAAAATTAAAACCAAAACCAGTTGAGATGCATTCTCTTGTATGATGGTAAAAAGGAAAGGTAACCTTTTTTTAAAAGTATGCAGGCCAGGAGAAACAGAATTGATTAAAATTGCCTAGATTTTCACAAATACCAACACTACTGCAAATGTGCATGTGAAATGGCTAAACGTAAAATTTGCGACACAATGTGATGATAAATTACAAAAAGGTTTGAAAACAAACAGGGAAATGATAATACCCAAGTCAATTCTCTACTGTTGCATTAAAACACAACTTAACATGATTCTAGATACAGATGAACATGAAATCCACAATTTAAGAGTGCTATACAAATTTCTGACACTAGTTTTAGAAACTTGTATACAGACATTGATTAGTTAAGATCACAATTGTTTTTACCAAGGACACATAGCCATGGTTCACTGTAGCAGTCTGTGTAGGGAGTGTGGATAAGAGAGGACTTCCCCAAGACAGTTACACCTCAATGGCAGGATAGACCTAGACCCAGAAAACTTGCACTTTTTGACCCTAACTTTTGGGAACATCAGCCTCCCTCCCTCCTCCAAATGCAAGCCCCTCCCATGGGGGCCATGTCTTTTTGAGGTACAGAAAGGGGGCTTTCAGTATAACCATATTTTTTCTTTCAGAATATGCTCCTGATTTTATTTTACATAACTACACATTGGTGCAGACTGCAGTAAGTCCACATTGACTGCAGTTCGTTGCAACAAGAGTCATAATAATAATTATTAATAATTATGATAATACTTGGTAGTCTAAGAGACACAATTGCAGAATCAGAATATACTTTTTTCTTAAAATTGAAAAAAAAAAGTCACTTACACACTTAATTCTGTTTGAATCACAATCTATATCATTATCGTCATCATGGTGAACAGTAATGGCCAATCACAAATGGTACGCCGTAGCGCGCCAAGCCAGACACAACACATTTCTGTCACATGCTAGTGCAACCGTGCAGACAGCAAACTGCTTGCTGTTTTCACCTTGGAAACCTCTCAGTTCTGGTTTCTCCAATATCCAAACAGCCAGTCCTTTCTGGGACTATCTTGCTAATCCCCAAAATTGCCTTTTGCCATCTGCAGCAATTCGGAGTAGTTCGATATCCGGAGATGGACACGTGATACAGTTTTACGACTTGTCGTCATTCGCTTGCCTCATCCTCTGTCCTTGTTCAATGCATCTGGATCCTTTGGTTCCCCCGCCGCCCTCCGTATGTAACATTGGGGCGGAGAGGTCTTACCGCTGCCATATACAACTATGGCAACCGCCTGACCCGTGGTGTGTATGTATGTGTGTGCGCATGGTCACATGATGACAGCGGCAGTCATGTGACCCGCCGGCTAGCCAATGGGAAGCAGTCCGTGCACAGGATTACGCCTGGGTGTGGTCTCCAGCTGAGAGATGTCATCTTTGATAGTCCTCCAGGGGCTGCACGATTCGTTCTACAAGGAGAGAAATATATTATTTCTTGAAGGTTTGCACTTTCTTTTAAGCTATTTCGTTTAGACATAAATGAATTGATACAAATGGGTTTTTTTCAAAGACAAATAAGAAATAAAGTATCTTTCTGGAATATCATGAAATACTTTATATGGTTGGCATGCTTTTGATATGATCAACTGGCAACAATCTTTGAATTAAAGCAGATTAAAGTGAATCGAAAGCTTTTTATCAAATGTACTTACCATGATAAACGCGAAGTATTGCTTCACAGACAAATTTGTATTGGTTCTGGAAGAAAAAAGTTTTTTGACATTAGTATTACATCAACATCTTTTACTCATAAAGAGAAGCTTAAGCTTGAATCCCAGTGACGTGATCATGTATACAAGTATACGGTTCTACTAGAATTCCGTGCTAGAAGGAACAAGTGAAATTGAGAAATCCCTAACTTTCATATTGGGAAACGGATTTGTCATTTTTTAGTCAACTCTATCACATTTGCTAATGGAGATATCTCATTGTATTTTACATTCTTTTAACGTTTATCAAAATAATAACAATATTCGATTGGTTTCCCATCTACTTCTGGCCATAACCCATCCACTTCCGTCCATAACCCATCTAATTCCGTTCATAACCCATCTAGTTCCGTCCATAATCCCTCTACTTCCGTCCATAACCCAACTACTTCCGGTCATTTATAACCCATCAAATTCCGTCCATAACCCATCTACTTCCGTCCATAACCCATCTAGTTCCGGTGAGATCTGAGCGGGGCTTACCGTGGTCTGTATGAGCATGGCCCGCTGGTCCCTCATCTGCCGCACGATGTCCAGGGGATAGATGGGCTGGTTGGCCTCTATCAGGCACATGGCCGTCTCCATGGTGACCAGCACACCTGTCCGACCGATGCCCGCGCTGAGGACAAATAGGGAAAATGGTTAGTTTATAACAAATAATGGTTAACAATTGATTTGAAATTTAACATTTTTTTTTTACTAGAAAAAAACAAATTTTGATTTGGAAAAAAAAAATATAAAAAATTGGGTAATGACAAACGAATATTGAGATCTTAATTCGTGCAGTTGCTGTGGTTTATGATACTTCGCCAAGTCCCTTGATTTTGTAATATAGAGATCTTTGTTTGACAATTATCATAGAGTACCATATGACATAACGGGATATTGTTGTTTAAATTACAAGATATATAGAAGTGGTACGTTCACAGTTCACGGATAAACTAGTGTATAGCATAATGCCACATTGTTTTAGACTATCTATCAAACAAGTCAAATGGGCACTTTTATTAGATTATGCATATGGCAGGATTATAAGCAGCATTATATAACACAACCCGTGATTTCTTTTAAGTATTTTCTTCCCACAAGACTGATGCATAAACGTCTTGCAGGTAAAACTACGTGGGTATCCCTTCCAACTCATGGAGCCAATGCTCCATCTGTAGCGTTGACTTATTTTTTTGGCAAAAAAATAAATCATTTAGGGGAAAAAAAAAACCTTCTTTTTACTCACCTGCAGTGGACCACAGTGGGCTCGACCATGCCCACCCGGTTCTGCCGGACCCGGACGACAAAGTCGAGGAAGTCTTTGCTGTCGTCCGGCACCCCGTGATCAGGCCATGCCAAGTACTGCATCTGTTGTATGTGCCGCTCCTCCGAACTCTGAGTACGGAAGAAACATATCATTAATTAAAATGGCCTATAAGCGTTTTTAGTTGAAGACTACTTGTATCAGATGTCGAATTGGAAGTCACACTATTGTACTGCAATCATATTGCGTAATGTCCCAATGCCAATTATTTTCTGCACGGATGTTTTTTTGGGTATTACGATATACCGGGTACTGTAAGTTATAGCTAATGTACAAATTTTATTGCCACGGGTCTTTTACAACTAAAAAATAAAGAAAGCTTGACTATTTCCTTTTAGGAAGATGGAAAAAATATCAGAGATTTTTACTATTGTTTGTAGAGATGCCAGAGATACCTGGACACACAATGCTTCTCAAAAATGATTATTCTAACTATGATCATTATTCATAGCTACAGACTGTGCTAATAATTAAGTTTGTACTACAGATATTGAAGCCAAGGCACGAACTATAGGATATGACTGGTGACTAATACCAGACCAGCTGAATTAATTCAAATGATAAAAAAATGTGTCATTTAAACTAGAATTGCCGAGCAGCTCATAACTCAGGATTTGTTGGACATGTGATTGTAATTGTTAAAAGATTTTAATGCTTATCCTCAAAGCCATTTTGATTGGTTAGATATGTGACTGTATTTGATATTTTACGTAAAATTTATTGACCACTAGTATTATTTATTTTTCTCTATATAGGTCACCTTTTTTCTTTTTTCATGTCTGTAATGAACTGAAAAACAGAGGTAAATCTGATGTTTATTACTGAATAAAAGTTTACGCACAAAAAAACACAAAAAAACTCACCCCAGAGTGGACGAGTGTGAATTCCCTGAAGGCGAAGGACTGCGTCTGCTCCTCCTTGACGCACGTCACCTGCATGGCACCAAAATCAATGGTCTCGTACAGGTCGGGCCAGTACTGGTGGCACTTGACCCGTCCCCGCTCCACCTTAGTGGTCAGCATGATGACCAGTCGCGACTGCTGCTCCCAGATCATCTGCCAGAAGTCGGTGCACGTGTTGGGCAGCGGGCCCTGCGCCGCCACGTAGCGGTTCACGATGCCGCTGCCTGGGATCTCCATCTGAAAACAGGGTTAGAGGGGTTGTTTTAGGTATAATTTCTTTTAATTTCCTTACGTCGTTTTCAATCAAATACGACTATTTGATGTTTTTTTTAAAATATAGTTTTGGCATTGTATTTTATCTTCTGTTCTTTTTCTGTCGATCTATGAACGATTTCATGTATATTATGTACATTTGAATCTGAATAGTAGGGGATTTGCAATTGATCATTCGTATTCATACAACTTGAACCACATATATATTTATTTTATGTTTTCATACCGATTTTCACATTCATATTCCTATGGCCTAGAGGAGTGTAATTATATTCTTGATTTTTTTTAAATTTCATTGAAAATGTTAGTATCTTCCTGGCTTTAAACGATAATGCTATCTTTGTTCAAAATTCAGTGACAGGGGCATATTAATGCAAATTAAATTTACTCCCTTGTAGAGAGTCTGCGTATTACCCATGGACATACATGTAAATGAATGCACCATTCTCAATCTGTGACTTACATTGACGTAGTTGGCGTTGATGTAGTCTCCTACCGTACCGTCCACCTTTATCAATACCCGTGTTTGGTCGTCTGAAACAAGGTGAAGTTTGAAAACTATTAGAAAACTCAATATTTTCTCATGTTTTTCTTTTGGCCTGAATAAAGAAATGATAAGTTATATTATCTGTATATACCTGTGTAAAATCATAGAGATTGATAATACTTTGTACGTCTATGGTAATATGGAGGAAATACAGAAACTCAAACTTAGCAAAATAAATATTTATACGGAAAAGACTTCTTTGACTGAATATACTTTTATAACTCTAACACCACTATATACACTACATGTCTGAACACTAATAGGCTTCATCTTGCCATGTTGACACTTTATTTGATATTTGGTATTAGATACTGTATCTGCTACTCACATGGTGAGATATCCCTGTACCGGTTCTTCGGAATGTTTTCAGACAGCCGTGCTGCGTTCATCGTCATGCTCGGCTTCTTACGATACAGTTGCTATTAGAGGGATAAAGAGGAGATTAATATGAGACGTGATGTGATGGGAAATCATCAAAATGTGTCTATGAATTATCAATTAAAATGTTATGACTGTATTCCACGGAGATGTAATTAAGATGTTAAGTGCGACATTCATCATATATATGCAGAAGCTGAAAGAACAACCCCAACTTAGGATGGTCACGGTGTAATAGAACGCATTATATTTAAGTCTACAAATAGAAAACAGAAAACCATTAGGGCCTTTTTATACCCTAAAAATCGTAAATGCACAGAAGTCCCACAGGCTAGCCGCTGGAGCACCCCCCCCCCCAACTTCAGGCAATATTATGTAAATTATAATCACCCCAACCCAACCCAAGGAAGAAAATTGGTTCGCTTGCGTTACCGCACTGGAACCTTACAATTTGGAGATCATGTGTAATTCTTGCCGCCTCCCATTAAGTATGTACGCATCAAGGGGGAAGGGGGGTCTGAATTATTTTTTTAATTTGCATAAGTTCTTGTATAAATCTACTACGTATTTTTGCCCCAAGGGGGGGGGGGGGTGTCTGAGATTTTTGAAAATGTGTGTACATACTAAATGGAAGACCCCGAAAAACAATCCATTAATGAATGTATGAAAAAGAATAACATTTTGTTTTCATTATATGCGGATAGTTTACCTCGAACTGCGTGATGGCGGCGCCGTTGTCGAGGCTCTCCCGCAGCATGAGGAGGGAGCCGGCCAGCGGGTCCTGGCCCTGGGGCAGGGTGGTGGTGATGTGGTGGGTGTCGGGGATGTACTGAAAGTCGGGCTCCTCCGCCGTGTCCTCGCCGATGTATACTGTATGAGAAATCAAATGTGGAGTTTGTGATGAATGATGTGAGAGGATGTGGGAGTTTTCCCCCTGTTTTTTCCTTTTTTTTTATTATCATTGATAATGGGTAAGTTATGGCCCTTCCCCTTTTTTGGATGGGAGCTGAGGTTTGATATGAATTGCCTTTTTCTTGAAGTTACATAATGTATTCTTCTCTTTAGTTTTTCTCATGTGCACGTAACGTAGTGTGGGTTTTATGGATGACATATAATGAATTATAATTGCAATAGAACGTAAATATATCAGTATAACGAAAGGGATAAAATAGCACTATATAAGGGGAGCAATGATAATAAATATCTAACGCTAGCAGCGGACACATTACTCATGTCCTTGTTAATCATATCATGTTTTTTTTTGTTATTTCTTTTAATTCAAGAAAAAGATTAAGCTCTACTTTTCAAATGCATTAAGTAACACATAGTTCATTACTAATTCTATTTCATTACTTCTCTGTTCCACTTTCCACGGTCAATTTCCCATGAACATAGAATGTAGTTTCCCCCGCTTTTTTCTACAAGAGATTTCTTTTTTTTCCCCACTCACCATTGGGCCGGACTACGAGCACCAGCTCCCCGGAGTGCGTCTCCCTGGAGGCCCTGATGAACATGACGACCTGCTCGTGGGTGTGCTGCGACACGTCCCGCCCGTTAATGTAGAGCACCTGGTCGCCCTCGTTGAGTCGCGGGATGCACAGGTCAGCAGGGGTGTTGGGAGCCACCCGCGACACAATGATGGGCATGCCTTGGTCCGCGCCACCCTGGAGGAGAGAAAAATAAGTTGGTTAATTAAAAGTATTTATACATTTATATCATAATGCCTTTAAAAAAATTTTTTTTTTTTTAAATTTTCAAATGAGATTTTTTAAATTGTTTTAAAAAAATAGTTTTTATGATTTCCATGAGCAGATTTTGTTTCTGCGCGAAACACTATTCTAAGCATATTGTCTAATTCCAAAAATGTTGATGTTTTGCTTTTTGGACAATATACTTGCTAAATTTGAGGTCTTCCGATTGACACTGATCCCCGCTTCGGGTTGAGTTCTATCAGTTCTATCAGATTATATACTACAATTGTACATGGTTTTAACAAACTTGTGACACAGAGTTCAAGCCATCAATTCATCGATCACAAACTTTTTGTTTTAAGAAACATCATGTAAAGGTATATGGTGACGATTTTGTTTTTTTAAATTATTAGATTCAATTGATGTTGATTATGAATTAGTATACTTTAGCATTCTGTGAGTTCCATGGTCTTGTTACACATCCAGATATCTGAGTATCTGATTAACTGGTACAAATATAGCACACATAGATAGGTAGACCCCTATTTGTATATCAAATTTGCAGAACCCAATTTCTATACTAGACCAATCATGTTTCTTCTAGGTGAATATTTCTTTCCCATATTGTTCGTCGGATAGTATCTAGTAATCCAGACTCGATCTTTTATAATGCTATTCTACTAATGATAGCATAAGACCGGATAATGAGCCTCATTTTATATAGTACCTATGGTGCACGAAACGATTTTTATATCTGATTTCATACCTTGGTGTTTCAAGTCTAAAAAGTCAGATCTAGAAATAGCTAATTTCGGTAAATACCCAATGAACCCTTATCAAACAACCACATCAGAGTTCATACTGCAATATGTTTGTAAACAAACATCCCTTGGATAACCAGAAATGACAGGAGCAATTGACTATAAGACTGAAAAAGGCTAATATCCAGTGGTATTAAAGTGCTTCCTTCGTCCTCAAACAAGTACAGATGTTAAAAGTTAACATATTATAGACATGTTAGAAGCCATCACCCATCACTTAAACATAATGTTAAATAGCTCAAACGAAAGGGGGAAGAGAATGATAACAATCAGAAAACGCATTCTCATTCAATGTCACGATGGTATTCTAGGAAAGAATAGAAATAGAAAGAAAGTAAAATGTCAGAAATGCTCAAACCATGTATACGCCCATATAATAAAACGGACCCAAAAGAAAACCACAAAGAAACCGTAACTTGATCGTACTGTCAGACGGAGTAATATTCTACAGGTACTCTTTCTGTTTCAGTGTCATAAAATAGTTAGAATGTGGACATAGGAATTTGTACTCTCAATTTCAAAGGAGGAGCACAGAATTGGCATTTCAAGCCCTCATACACAAACAAAGGAAAATACATTGGGAGATATTAAAATCATACGTCTTTCATCAATTCAAGTTCTCTACTCATATCATCTACTTTTTGAATCAGTAACTGTCTAACAGTCATCAATTATCAAAGAGAATAAACTAGTTTCTTCAAATATCAGTTTCCCACTGGACTTTCATTTGTATAGCAAAATAGGGCCAAAAGATAAATGTAGATAGGATACTAAAATCCTCAAAGTGATAATGAAACTTTCTAGGATATCTAGGGTATCTAATTGCTTGGATGCCTCATATCGCGTTCTCTATCTTATACTTATATCTTTTTACGTTATTCTTCCCTAGACATTCCAGGAACTGTTCAGATATCCAAGAGTGTGGTTAGATAGAAAAGACGCATAGAATGAGATAGCTGTAAGGCGCTTCATAATCCACAGCTCAGAGTTTAGAGGTTAAGAGCTATCCTTGTTACTAGGCAGTAGAGAGTAGTAGAAAGCCCAAAAGTAAAGAGAAGGCAGTAATTTTCACCCACACCGATTGGTTAAGTTTAAAACAACTCATACATTTCTAGGCATATGTTTAATATTTTGTACAGAGATATGAATATATCTGTTAAGTGGTTACAAATGTTCAGTCTACATAGAAAGAACAATTCATTAATATTGAATGTGCATAGACATGCCTGGGGTACTACTTTCAGGATTTGTCCGTAGAAATATACACTTAACATCGCTATAATAGAAGAGCAATGTGAAGTAATTTGCTACCCAAGTATGTTTCTGCAGGCATTCACTATATTAATGACGTGTGCTTTCTGAATTATCAAACACTTTCTGGGGGGTTGGTTTAGTTTCTAAGTTTCTGAGTATCTCAGAATCCATGTCGATCTACTCATTGCTGGCTACTAGAATGATAGGGAGTACATACACACATGTATACATACATTATAAAGAGAGAAACAGACAGGGGAATGTATAGAAGGGACAGAAATAATGAAGGCGCTGAGAAAACATTTGGTAGACGTCTGTAGTTCCACACCCTGTTTTGTCCTTAGCCTAATTTGGTTAGAGTAGTAGAATAGGTTGGACTTGTAGTGTAGCTGGGTGAAGGTAAACTGGTACTAACCTTGTTAAGCATCAGGGACTAAGGGTAGAAGAAAGTAAGCGGTTACAGCACGAATCACAAGGCCACTTACTGCTATAGCACACGCTGACATGGGGACACAGGGTGCCCACGGACATTTAACGACATTTATGAGACATTTATAGTATGATAAAAACAGTAAAAGTCCGGTTATAAGTTTAATAAAAATCAAATTTCAGTTGTCCCTCAAAAATATTTTTTCGAGTTGATATGACAGTTTGCCATACAAAACTATTGTCAAAATGCGTTTTATTGAAAAATAATAATTAAAAAAACACCAATAAACAACCAATAATTGTCTTAAAATTGTAATAACATAAAGACGTGTTTGTAAGTTCGTGGGCACCTTGATAAAGCATACAATACACGGGACACAGCGCAGTAACAGATAAACAACACCTTCTACTGCGTATACACAGTTCACACTTCATAGTCCACGAGATAATCAAACTCAAATAAACGAAAACACATTCCTAATCACTTTGGCCAGTATTACCTAAGGCATCACGAACCATGCAAACTTTTTGTTATTTTGGATCGGAGTTGTCATATTTCTTTCTTTTTTGTGAATCATATTCTGGATCAGGGTTGTCGTATTTCTTTCTTTTTTTAGGAATCACATTAACATTTTGGGATATAGGGAATATATGAGAACTCTCTAACCTTCAATCCAACATTATGTAATAGTTTTGAGACCGAGACATCTTTTTTTAAACTCTCTTTAAGCGCGTGTGATTCAGATGAAGAGAGCGCTCGCTGCAAATTAATTAGCAACAACACCCACATCCCTTTTAAAGAGCAACTCATAAGCTGCTCTAGGTAAAACCACGTACACCCAAACCCACGTCATCCGCCAACCAAACCTCCCAAACTCACGATCTGTACTACCCGATACTACAACGTCAGCCAGTTTGAGCCGGCGTCTCTAGTTCTTTCCACCTCCGCCATATAACAGCGCCACTTTCATACAAAGACATCATAATGGCCACCTCCGCATCGTAGGTTGCTATGGCAACGCCTCAGAACGTCATTTCTCTATCCTGTGTGGTTGAAGGAGGAAGACTGTGGTGGTCATCGGAAACAATGTCAAGGAGTTGACATTCCGCTCAAAACTTTCTCAATTTCAGAGAATGAGCTCATAGTCCGAGCTGAATCGACAGAAATGTACCCAAACGGAAACCCTAAATGACTCAATTTGAGATAATACTGGTTCGAATCCCATTGCTTGTATTGTAAAAGATGTTTTTTTTAGGAATAAGTTTGTTTGAGGTTCTTCAATTTGAGATGTTCTGCTTCTTGTTATTCCAAAGCTGAAGAGCATTACTGAGTTCGGATGGATATAATCTTTTTCTACTTACCAATGGATCACAATATTTAGAGTGATCATACAAAAGAGAACTCTTTAAGTCCAAATAAATTTGTGTCGAGGTATTTCATTCCAGTTTGGGCTGGTAGAAATGATTCCTAATAAGTCAATTTCAATGAAGATAAGCCAGGCAACTTGAATCAGTTTTATATTTCACAGTAAAGGAAAGGCTATTAAACAACCTGAACAAAGAAGGCAAAAGATGTCCTATCCACTATTCCTGATCCACCCACCTACCTATCCTACCTACCCAATCCAGCTACCTATCTCCCAACCCATAAGTAAGCCTTAATGGAAGATTCTTCCCTCAAAGTACATGAAATACTGCAAAAAATATATAAACTGTACTTAATCCGAGACAGCAAAATAAACCTTGGGGATTTTCAACCTGCCCTACACAAACAGGGGCGGATCCAGGAATTCTAGAAAGGGGGACAACTATATTTAAAGTCCAGCCGCCCGCTCCAGGATCACAAGCTTTGCATTAAAAAATATATATTTGTCTCCCAAAACGGGGGGCGCAAGCCCCATGCGCCCCGTCTAAATCCGTCCCTGACAAAAAAGGCGGCATCTCAGGCCGTGGGTTTACCTTGATTTTAGCCGGCGGTGGTGGTCGAGCGGGTGGTGTACGAGCTTTGGGCGGCGGGGGACGAGGAGGGCGGTACGCATGGGGACGGTTCGCCTGACACACTGCAGCAGCCGCCATATCAAACTATTAACTCACAACTGCTCAAAGTATGACTGTGATCTACTCGGAACTGCTCCTGGAGTTGACTGGCTCCTGTGAGTTGCTCCTCTGAGAAGGCTTAGATCATAAACTGACCGCAGACATGGTCTCTGGCTTATATAAACTCGCCTCCCCCTCAGTCCCTCCCATCCTCCCCTCCCCCCACTGTCAGGCTCAGGTCATCCACTCCCACACCTACTCGCCTAACTGGGTCAGCTCCGAGCAGGTGGGAGGAGGAGATGAGCAGTTAGCGAGCAGTTCGTGAGCAGTTGCAGTCCTCTGGCAGGAGCCGCTCACCCACTCCTTCTGGCCTTTACCGCAGCCACTAGATTTGCATGAGACTCCTCAATATTCTTGAGTTGTTCATTAAATTGTGCCACTGATGACAAGAAATTCCGCGTTTTGTTTTATCTTTTAGGTTTCGTTTTCATGAGCGCTAATTGTTTTGAGAAAAAATTCTGGTGAAATATTATCTCAAAAGTCCAATGTTTCATGACACGAGTTGAGTCATACGGAGCTCTTTGGAAGCAAATTCAGCACTTTGAATTCATTGACCGAATCTATTTTGAAAGACACTTCCCCGTCTTTTTTTACGCATTTTTACATTAGGTAAATACTCCTCAGACCAAAATGAAAATTGCAGGGGAGCCAAATGACTATAAGCATGCATTATACAACAATAAACAAACAGTTCCTCAAATAGGCAAATTGCTGGCAATGGTCGTCATTTTCTCCCGTATCTGACAGATCAATAACTTAGCCTTATCGCAGATCTAGTGCTGCAGGAACCTAATCGCAGATATATTGCTGCTGGAACCTAATCGCAGAACATTGCTTCAGGAACTTAATCGCAGAAACTCTCTTGTTCCTGGATGCCTGGATACTGCGTGGGAAACCTCAAGCCATGCTTACCCCAACCTTTAACCTCATTAGATCCGACCAACCGCTCCGTTAACTCCTCCAGTGTGGGCAGGTGGTGCCTAGGTGGGCGTTTTACACCTGTAATCTGCACTTTTTCCCACCTGTAATTATCCCAGGATCAAAGCCCGGGTTCACTGGCCCACTTAAGTTCTAATTGGGATACTACTGTTGACACGCCTATAGTTGAAAAAAAGGGAACTGGGAAGTTTGTAAACACGATGGTGTTGCTGTTAACTAGGAGCTGCTGCTGTTTTAATTGGAGTGATTGCACTGCAAAGTGGTGTTCTGAAGGAATTAATTTACCGTAAAACCTCTACTAAAATTTGTCCCATTTTTATGAAAGGTTTCAAGAGGAGAACTATGAATTTACATTTCTTACATCTATGGATCTGGCATTTTTTCGTAAAAAAGGGGCTAAAATGGAACAACCGATATAAAAGCTTTCTTATTCCAGGAAGCAAAGAGTATTGGTCATGTACAACATTTTTATAAGACGTTCATTTTGCATCATATCTAGTATTGTAAAGCTTAAAACTTTTTCCTATATAGTGGCATGAGACAAAGAGTGTCATACACAGAATTTATATAAGTTATTCATTCCACGCCATATGGTTCGGCTGGACCAAGTATTTTTCACAATTCCAATTAACTCAGATTTCTTGGAAGCAGCAGCTACTAAGAGGAATGCTAGACCACCTACATTCAGGTTCAGGTATACACATAGTCAAGCGCATCTGTCATGTACAGAATTTGAATAAGATTTTTATTGCATGGCATATCTCATATGGTAACAAATAACGGTTATGAAAGTACTTATTTCCCTGAGACAATGAGCCTGTCAAGTACAGACTTTATATAATTGTTTCATTACGTGACAAAGGGTTAGCCTAATTATTACCTTAATACAAATTCTGCATACATATTTGAGTGGGCAGGCACTATGCTACCACTAGTATATTGGGCTGGACTACTTGGCAGCATAGTTCTCATGTTTTTCGAATAAGTGACGGATATGCAATATCCTGATAATATATTCAATTTCCATCCCACGAACAAATATATTTAGGTATGTAATCAGTCTACGAGATTCCTTCGTCAGCAGTTTTCCTCTCCGAACTGAAGAAATTATATACTGAATGTTTTATTAACAGATAATGCTACAAAATATTATCAAATACAATAAAACCCCAATTACATTGAATATAAACATCGACCACCATAAACTGCATGAAATGGAAAAGTTTATGGTAACGTATAATCCTTTTCTAGTGACACTAAGAGGAATCCGGATAGGTTAATTATCTCAGAAGTCAATTTCAATTAACCAGAGAAATGATTAGAATCGTAAAGACTTGTGGAAAAAGGCTTTAGTGTTTGTAGTGGCGAGTTTAACCTAATCTCACACGTTCTCCTCCTGGTACTTAGATCTACTGCACTCCTCCAGTACCTTCAGTGGCCGACTAAAAGTAAGGACTAAAAAGTGTGTATTCTGTTTACATCACTGTCCGCTACTTTTGAAACTATTTTCCAGGTGTTTTTACATTATTTTCTCAACAACATGGACGTGCTTGTTAAATGACATAGATGTATTGCACATTACACTGGGATGTATGCTGTATAAACTCAACTGCCATGTTTGTATACATATACAAGAGGCACGCTGCCGGCCATCTAATAGCATAGCTACCCAATCGGTGATCCCTGTATCTAGCTTTTGAACTCATTTTATTTTTCTAATGCCATTTAAATTCCAGTGGGAAATCATGGCAGTGGCTCTTTAAGATGTGGTGAATATGTGCTTGGAGAGGGAGGATGGAAGGCTCCCTATTGGCACCCCACCATTATCACCCTTCTTAGATTACAGGTCTCAGTCTGTGACAGTGATGACTGTCCTCAGCCTGCAGAAACAATCATCACCCTCCTTAGATTACAGGTCTCTCAGTCTGTGACAGTGATGAAAAACATCTGGTGAACCAACCTCCCTTTAAAATACAAGAAAATCACCTAACAAAATGCTACTAATAATACAATGTTCAATATTTTGATTATTCCAATATGCCAAACGGGACACATTCAACTATTCTGGAAGAAGCTTGTGAAACTTAAAATAAGATTGGAAGGTAAACTTTACCTCCGAAATTGGTGACAAAATTAGCTGTCACACAGTGTTTACTATAGAAAAAAACCCACTGAAAATCGGGTTTTGCAGCATCATAACTGATCTTAGTCCCTCAAGGGCCAGAAAGAGGTTCCCGGGGGATCACCTCTTAATATGGGAAAGCCCTCGGTTATTTCTCTGAAAGGCGCATGCATGTTCAACGGACTATTTCTAGGAAAGGTTCATATATGTATGTTCAACGAACCACATACAGTTATTCGCAGTATGTGCTTTGTATGTAGTCATGTAGATTATTATCTCTTTTTGTCAGAACTACAAAATGATGTCATTAGTCATAGTTATGGACACAATTGTTTCCTGGCATCTAATCAACAAAACTTAAAGGCCGAGCGATGACTGGAAGCTACTATAATAGACCATAATTCTCCAATCAAATACCGATTCCACTAATAGAAAGAATAAGGAAGAACTGAATCATCGCTAATAGTCTATAAACACACTCCGAAGACCAAAGCAATTAAATCACAAACAATGATGAACAATTAAACCTCAGCACTATTCACTGAACCAAGCTAGAATCATCCAAATGATTCATACAATACCGATGACATGCCTCAGTAGGCAAAGCTGTGGTTATGTGAAGAAAGGTTATCCCGTCAAATAAATAATAGTTAATAATTCAGGGCCGGTGGCAAGACTAGTTATTGGCCGTCAGAGTTGCAAACTTCCCAACAGGTGGGCGAGGAGGTGCAGTGAGCACTTTGGCATCTGCTCATATCGGGCCCAACTGCTCATCTCATTAAAACTCTCCAGGCAGATATTGCTTCGTCAGCAGTTCTCACATTTAAATGGTAGTGGTCAATCTGTGATTGGAGACTACCCCAACCCCCTATCGCGGCTGCACCCTTCCTTTTTTGGCCTTTTAATGTAGGCGTGAGCTGCTCAGTTATGGCCAACACCTGTTGCAGTTATCATGCATCTGCTCAAACTTTTTCTGAATTTAATAGAAATATACAAGCTTTTCGGCGATTTATCGATGTTTCTGAAGCATCAAATACATTTTGACCAAAACTCAATACATTCACACAACGCATGGCAGTTGCTAATGGCTGCTCAGCCGTCTTTGGCATTTGCTCGGCCATCTTGGAGATCTGCTCGGAACTGCTCGTTAGCCGACTGACTCAGACGTGGCTGGGCGGCATCTGCTCACGAGTGACTCATTGCATTGTCTGCATTGTGACGCCTCCTCTTGTCACAGCCGCTTTGTGGTTATTGGGTCACATTCCTCCACAGGAAGACAGTGCAGAGAGTAGCTCAAGGAAAAAAAAGATCATAGTAAACAAAAGCTCGGGTTGTGTTTGTTTGTTTGCCCACACAAAGACGAGGGTTTCCGGGTGCGGAGTAAAAAAGGTATAGAGGGATTTGGGTATGGGTAGTTTTGGCTGTGCCCAATTTGGGGATTGATTGTTGTCCACTTATTAATATGTTTCGTAGCTGTGCTTCCAGATTTTCAAGCCACAAAGGACAACGTATCAGCGTAACTTTAATAACAAAATATATACGTGGCAGTGTCCGAAATTAAGGTTTAAATTCATGCACACGCCGGGTGCATAGCTATTAAAAGTCTGCACCCGGGAGCCTTTCCAAGCACCCTCAGTGGTATGAGGCTATCTATTCTATCAAAATTGTATGCATCTGCCGGGTGCACACTTTTAAAAATCATGCACCCTGCTGCAAAATCATGCACCTCGGGTGCAGGGTGCACCCTTAATTTCGGACACTGCGTGGTAATGATGTTCTTTTTGACCTTTTGCCTTAACGTAACTTGGATGATATTATAGTGTAGGTGTGCTTCGTGGAACAATTACCTATCAGCATGTAAGACGTGCCTGCTTAATAAAAGTTTATTGGCAAACTTATACCAATCAGTATTACATTTTGCGAATAGACAAAATTAATGTCGTCTCATGGAGACAAAGAAATTAATTGTACACTTACGGAGATATACGTTTGAGATGTTAATTGTGCAGATGGCATATAGAATCAAAATATTCAAGAGGTATTACTCAATGTTATCAACTGACCATGTTATTTTAGTAGGAATGCCTCGGCAACCGACGATTATTCCAACAATTACGTACAAATACCAAAAACAGGATTCGGGAGCAAAACAACCGTAAAACACGGTCATATAAACGTTATTTGTTATTCCCCGCCTTATTATTCTCCTCCTCCCACCACCGCCGCCGTCAACCCTCCTTAAACGTGACACCTTGACGTCGGCCAGCCGGGAGGAGGGGACAGGAATAGCTCCTCCACGGTCTAGTGGTGTGGGTGGGGGCTTATTTTACCTCCACAGGTCACCTGTTTACCGGCCCAGGAGGAGCGGAAACGCCGGCCATACTTCTGTGGTTAAAGTTATGGATTATGCAGCTGCCAACGCACTTTAAAAAAACGTCAGAATATGGTTATATGTTTGAACAGTGTGTGGTTATGGAACACCCTCTTTTGGTTGACGTCTTTTGATTCATGCGTTATGATTGGTACATCTTTTTGACAGTTTATCATTCTCCGCCTATGTATTCAATATGTACAATTTTCTATTTGACGCATTGCCAAATGAATACACGAATGGGATATGTGCTTTAACATGAACCATTTTAAGCTTTTTTTTTTTTTTTTTTTTTTTTTACTAATTGCAAGATGCATTTTGATTACGATCTGAATACTTATTTTTACTCGCATGAGTTTATGAGTATGAGCAAGGAAATGAGATATGGTTCTATTTCATATGACAGGTACCTTATCTTCCCAACATACCAAAACAGTCACTTAGAAAAAAACCATTCATACTGTTATTTACTTTCGAGTGAACACCTAGCTAGCCAAAAGAAACACCAACATGTAACTAATTCATCCATAGCATACATATCTAATACTCCAATTAGTCATTTTTATTGCTTTCCATCACTCAATTGGCAGTACAGATAGGATGCGTTGTCCCAGTGCCAATGAACGGCATTGTCCACTGTACCCGGGTAATCGGTCATACTACACTCACCCTGGAGCACACCCAGTGCCCTCTCATACTCCTTTTATCCCACACAGGTGAGGTGATGACCCCACCAGGTGAGGCTGACCTCAGGTGAGAGACATCAAAGGTGCCGACAACGGGGAAAAGTACCTGGCTACCTGGGCTAAGGCAGGTAATGTGTGTGTTCACCTTTAGTGGGCATAGGTGGGTGGGTGCTGGATGGTTGGGGTGTGGACTGGAGGCAGAACTATTTATCTGGTTCACCATGAAATGCTGCAGAATTGGGTATGAAACTATCCCCAGTAATCCTATCTTTCGTGTCTTTTTAAATCTTATCATTTTGATTTTGGCCTGTATTTTTGTTTTCCTTCTACCATAATGATCCAACTAGGAAAAGGACTATCATTCCGCATTATGTTGTCCTTACTGCATGTAATCAGACATTTCTTTCCTTTATAAGATCAGGGGCTTTAATTCATATAATTATGAAATAGTTAAAAAAAAATATAGCTACTTATTTATGTTGCTTTAGCTCTGCATATAATAGAACATGACATGTCTTGTACTCTCCACATCTGTAGTACTTTAATACTTTTGTCTTTTTTACAGTTGAAATATCAAGAATCTCTAGTTAGCGGGATTATCATTCCTTTTAAACGATCTCTCCCCCTTAACATGCACGTATTCATTATTGTTTCCGCATAACATAGCAATTCAATTAGAGAGAACATACAACTTTTTGGAGGAAGAGTAAGTAGGTTGATTATGTGGTATCCAACATAATAAGATGTATTGTTTTCTTTTCATCAAGTCACCTAGGCATTTCTTACCTAATTTTCCTAATGACATTTTACATTCCTTTCTCTTTAATGTTAATCCAAGTTCGGCAGTTAGCAAACCGCTACATGGTCACGTAAATTAATGAGCAAACATATGAGTGGTATTTGGTCAAAATAAAGAAATTCGAATCGCTCAGATTCTTTGTGCACAGCATAAGGACGTCATAATGCGGAATGGTGACCTTTTTGTCCGATGGGATCATTATGGCATAAAAAAAAGAAGAAAAAAGGAAAAGGAAAATAGGATTGCTGGGGATTTTATGAAGTTAGTTTTTAAGCCTTTCTGGTTGGGCGATAATGGATGAAACTAACAGGCTTAGTGGCCAAGGCTTTTCTTTTCTTTATCTTTTTTCCCATTGTCTGCCTCTTGGCGGTCAACTTCTTAAGAGGACCTTCTAATAAAAAGTCAGACGCAGTGGAACTTTCCCTCAATTGGTTTGATTTGTTGCGACTGGATGTAACTGGACTTTGTAATTGGCTGACTGGCTGAGAGACGCAT
Source organism: Lepidonotus clava (assembly GCA_936440205.1). Taxonomy (NCBI): domain Eukaryota; kingdom Metazoa; phylum Annelida; class Polychaeta; order Phyllodocida; family Polynoidae; genus Lepidonotus; species Lepidonotus clava. The sequence goes on from OW387147.1 coordinate 21,917,800, forward strand.
GGTCAAATTGGTTTCGTTGGCCATACTGGTTACGTCACACAGCCATATGAGATGTCTGTCATTAAAACATATGATTAGTAAATAATAGAAAAAACACTCACTGGCTGCGATAAATATTGTCATCTGTACGATGCACTCCTGACTCATATTATTTGTAAACATTCTAAAACATACTGGCTACAATTCAATCAATTATGTATCCATGGGGAATACTTCAATGGCATTTAATTCCATTTCACTTATGTGTTGGTATTGCATGGGTATAACTATAAGGTATTGTCTTGGAAGAAAAGAAACCACAAGAAGGGCGAAAATATTGACATTTTCAAATTTTTCTTTACAACCTCTTCGCCCACGTTAAGATATGCGTACCTCCAATTTTCAGACAGATATATTCTGACCTTCAAACGACCTTTTTCGTGACCTTTACCTGAGGCACGTCCTCAGATTAAGAGATTTCATTCCAAATGATTAATCCCAAAAACCAGTTGGCTAACCGCTTATGGTTTTTTTTCTAGCGCCTTTTTTCCAGGGTCTGGCATCTTTTCTTTTTAATATCGGAAATGGGAATCAAAACAAAATCTGTTACGCCACGGTGAATGACCTATGATCTTTGAAAGAATGAGGAATGATCGTCACATCAGAATCATAGCCACTTATGGTAGGCTTTTAAGAGATATTAGGCAATTTTAAAAGTGAAATATAATTGCATTTTCCCATGCAGCTAAATCATGGGATTTTTGTCACGATGTCTACACAAATTACCAAAGTCAGTGTTGGGTATTAATGTGCTTAGTTTTATTTCCCTGACTTTTATGGCAATTGAATTTTGGAGTTCCTTAGTAAGCTGTGGCATTGGAGGACTCCATTACCATATTCTTGACATTTTATTTTTTTGCAGGTGTGAAGAGACGCGCACCAGGTGTCACCCCTGGTGTGGGTGTTAGAAAAACACTCCAGGTGTGAACTGTGAGAACAGTCACACCTGCCACAACACCGTGCTACCTCTTTGTGCTTTCAGAGACCGTCTACAGATGTATATTGACCCTTACTTTTCTTCTAAAAAAAATATAATAAAAAAACGCTCCCTGCTCTGTGGAACATCACACCTTTGTCAAAAATAAAATATTTCAGAGATGCAGATTCTTCAGCTCGAAGACTTAGACAACTTTGCAGGTTGTAACCAGCAGATATCCACGACGTCTAAAGCCCCATACCCACTAGACGATTTTTAAAATGATCGGTGCTATTATCAACCGATTCTACTTTGGTTATCAACGACTTTTGCACAGATCCATGATCAGCATAATCTGTTTGGGGCTTATAATTGCCTACATCTAATTTTCAAGAACATGAATGTTGGCCGCCAAGTTTCAGGCATTTTCACATATCCACAGAATACTGGGATTAAGTCAGAACATTACCGGGCCTAAACACAATGCTGGAAGGCCCTTTACTACATCCTGTATGAACACTTAAAGGTCTCCGCTATTTCCCACTTCTCCGTCTCTCTAAACACTCAAAGTCTATTCTCGGGGCCACCCTGATGAAAATACCCCTGACCCGGAACCGGAACCAGCTGCCCTTATGACCTTGTCCCTTACACTCTCTATGTAGAAAATGGTTACCGGGTCATATACATTCATAAATATGCTGACTGTTATGCTGCTTCAATCTATAAAAATATCTATTTTGCATGTGATTCTTAAACTCTCGTTTCTCATCACAATACAGTATTGATATTGGGCATACAATAATGTCCATAAGATGTAAAATATATCTATGATGTATTCCTGATCTTGCTTTTTTTTCCTTCCACAGACAGGAGCAATATATATTTTTATAGTTTAATACCACATTAATAAGTATTAAGGCCTGATTATGGACAAATAACGAATAAATACCTCACAAACCCGGACACCCCCACCCCCTGTATGACGTCCACCTACTCCGACCCCGCAGAAAGACACACAAAAAGTCATAAAATACAAAATAAAACTTCTTGTCCATAAGTACATCCTGGTCCCCCACCTCTCATAGTTCACCTTTCTCCCACTAGAAGTCGCTGGGCGACGGACAATAGGATCATTACCGGTATGGATGGAACCAGTCGGCACATGGAGGTATTGAATATGGGTGACCCCACACTGACCCTCTCATCGATCTGTCTGCTGTGCCGTGGTGTAATAAATGTAGGCCTATACAGCGTATTGGGATGGCGCTCACTCGTACTCGTAGACAGCTCAGATGAATGTTGTTTTTGTAAGCCATCGGTCTATTAGTTTATGATCTATCGACTAAAATGACTTGCAATATTAACTATATATATATGCTTGTGCGTGTCATTTTAGTTTACTATCTTTATTTTGCAGTGGCCTATTAAGGGGGGAGGAGGCGCAAGGGTGCACTTGTGGTCTTTTATTTTTGTTATGTAAGATTACAAAGGGGCGCCCCCCCCCCCCTTTGAAAATCTCTGGAGTCACCCCTGGATTACAGTACAACTTTGGGCCAATTCTATCAGCACTCGCCACATTCCACATACAGACCTGGAAGTAGTTTTCTTAACGAGCAAAGTAAGCACCTGATTCAGAGAGACTACCCATAAGTGAGCAGACCCTGCCTGGCCTGCTGTCTGGCCTGTGCTATAGATCGGAGCAGCTCGGGGAGCAGGTGGGAGCAATTCGAACTGCTCCCACTAGGGGCCGCCACTGGAGAGATGGTTCGCCCAGACTCGTAAATCAAGGTTGGTCGTATGCAAACAGCGGCCACCAAGATTCACTGGTGTTAAACAGAGGGGTCAGCCATAAAACATTGATGACAAACTTTGAGACGTGCACGATTTTTGTAACTATTCATTTTGTCCCAAGTGTGTCTGGGGAGCTGTAGGAGTAAGTGAAGGAGTGGGGTTGAATGGAAAGAGTCAAATGAACATAAGGTTTACTTGATGTGATTAAACTGTAGCAGTCTTTCATTTATTTTTCAGAAAACAATTTATATTTCCACAAGAGGTTATTGAAATGAAGAGGAAAGAAATAGCACATATCAAAACTAGTAACACTGCGTAAGGACTATATTAGAAACATCCGCCCCTCGATCTATATCTGTTCACAAAGTCTCTGATGGTCCTTTGATTAAGATACACAGATGAGCTTCCCGTGATTTAAAATAATCAGATTAAGCTGACCGTAGCATTTTTCTTTTTCGAATCAAATCGCCTTTTATAACACAAATCTATTTTAAAACTAAATCGCTCTCTATCAAATTTGCTCTCCATAAATAAGTCCCACGTCTCTTAAGTCACGCAACAAAATATAATCTTTTTCACTCTCATTATAAGACGGGAAAAGACATCCCTTTTCATAATAATCACGATTTCTTTCTGATCTTACTGAGATCTTTTCCTTGAAATCCCACGCCTTGCTCCCCGTTCAAGGCATCAAAAGTGTCCAAATCATCAATATCTCAGTGGTTTAATTTACTGGTTTCCATGACAACCTTCAATTGCAAATTGAATATTTTATCGGCTTACTGGAGGAGCGACAAAGACTCCCACGGTTACCTGGTCACTTCAAAGCTTCCACACCTTAAAGGTAATTAAGACTCTTACTCCTTAAAACCTGTCTCGCTGCCAACTAATTACCAACAGAAAAGGGCAGAAGCAAACTTTAAATTCCCTAAACCAAAGGTGGCACTTCCTAGAAATCCCTAGAAGTCTGTGATAGGCAATCAGAATATCAAAAATTATAAAAAAAGAACAAATTATTTGGAGTCAACAAAAGGATTTTGTGATGAGTTGAAAGAGTAATTATTGTTGTTATGGGGAAATGTCTGTGAGTTACTCACATGGGATTGGGGGATGAGGGAGACCTTTGGGGGATAAGGGAGAGCTGAGGCCTGATCAGGGAGAGCTGAGGCCGGATCAGGGAGAGCAGGGGCCGGATTAAGAGATCTGACGCTACTAGGTAAGCCTACCTGTGAAGTTAATTAGTACTGTCCGCGGGAGGGGGTGGGTAGACTACAGGTAAAGGGGGTGGGGTAGGCAGGTGCAAATCTGAGACGGCTATCTGGAGGTCATCAAGTGGGAGAGTGCATGGGTTGTTTGGAAGGTTAGCAGTAAACGTTTATTCAATTAGTGAAGGTTCGGATCAAAATATTCATTAAGGGTTCGTCTTATAATAGTATTCCAGGTTTGCCATGATTCACTGCTTCCCATTTCATTGTGTTCAATTTACTATTAATTTCTCAGTTACAATGTTTATTCCCAACACTTTCCATTGTTTCATGTTACAAAAATGCAAGCTGCCCACATGATGTGTGAATGCTGCCATGGTTTCACAACCAACAACCACTGCTTCTCCACACCACCTCCTTGCCTTTGCCCACAGTCATATGACTATCTGAATACCGATTCTATTGGCTCATCCATAAATCACTCAAATGTGAATATGTGTCATACGTGCCATTCTATGATTACATACCTAATATCATGAAACTATTAAACTTATACCTATAATAGGTAGAGCCTGACATTTGATTAGGAACTAGCCCTCAGCATGGTTTTCATTTACCAGTTGCAAGAAACAGAGAAACGCTTTTATAGGCCACTTGGCACCAGTCGTAAATTATCAGTGTTGCATGCCAGGTACCAATACCGAATGAAGTTCCCGGCAGGGAGTCTAACAACCAATGACTGCATGGCTGTTCGGGCGTCCAGAAATACCCATCCAATCAGCCCTTATAGTCCTCTGTTTTGGGGCAACTTATCTTGAAATTATGTGAAATGCAATTATACAATTTTATATTATGACGTTTCTTTTTGTCATGGACTCACAAACAAGCATTTGATGCCTCCATAAAAACGCTGTAGTTTCTCATTAACTTATTACCCTGGACTATTGATGGCACAACCAGGCCTTAATACTTGTGAAGTCAGTTATGAGTTAGTTCTTCGCAGGCAATAATACACTTGTTAATGGCAACTCATAAAATCATCCGGCGGGAGTCGCATTTCTAGGAACCGTGTACGCTTTATTACAGGTGGTAATTCCTGGAGATTCCCGTGAAATCAACACATGCTTGTTAAATAACCAAAGAACGACTTCTTGGAACTGCCACTGCCAGGCTTAGAGCTTTCAGAGATGATTAGCCTAACGTTTTCTGCTTTCTAATAACCGCACACGACGTATTGTGCATGAAGGTTCCTAGTAGGAAAAGATGAATCACGTTTATATGCACGCAAGCAAACAAGTCAGCCAATGACATCTTGTTTTTCCAAATGTATATACAGGGCTAATCATTTCGCTTATAGTATATCTTTTTTTTCAATTTGCGGACATAAGAGTCCTGATGCATGTTTGCTGTAACTAGATTGAGGATAGCTTAGCTGGGATACATAAAGAATTTTGAAAAGGGGAATCGCCATTAGCGTGAGTACTAAAAGGTGGAACATTGGCACACAGGCATGAAATTTATTTCTTTTTGTAAAATCCCAGCTGAAAGAATGGGGCCAGGATCCACCCCTGCATAGCTTCTCGTCCTTTTAATCATGTATGTTAAGAAACACGGGCTAGGTTTCAGTCATTCAATAAAATGTGCTACAGCCTACAGACATGCAATCTATCTCATCTCTGCTCGAAAGCCACCCTTATAAGCTAATGCCTAACATGCCTACCCAGACTTTTCACCAACACCACCACAACCAACCTCTCCTTATTGGCTATAATTGGTACGCCCTTCCCTCCCCTCACTCCTACAACTCCTTACACACTAAAAGAATGCTAAAGCTTTATCAGTGAGTGGGACTCTCACTAATTCTGTCATTCCGTGCTGGCAGCCCGAGACAGGTTGACATTTGCCAGCACAAAGTGATAACATTTCCGCCCCTACATCTGTCTCCGACATTTAGATGTTGGTCCCCTTCAACTAAATGCCAGCGTCCTCCGAGTGGTGGCGCGATGGTGCCCCGGTCAGTGACGTCACTGTGACGTTGTCTATAGGCGTCTTTCGGCTGGTAGCTCCGCCTATTGGCGTTGTGGGACATTACAGGGGTGTAATATACAGGCTGATAACCTATTAATGTCCTTATAAAGAGTGCAAGTTTCTGCGTTTTTTATTAAACGATAAATTTCAAAATGTCTGATTATGAAGGTCAAAATTGGGCATTTTAATAAATTTGAATGGCTTGGTGGTTCAAAGTATATAGTACATTCGGTTCAAATTTGCATTTTTAAATGGACATGTATTTCCCTATGAGATCATATATTTCCAGAAGACCGGTAAAGCCTGGTGAAATGAATAGATATACGTGTAAAAATTACAAATGGTTTCCTAAATGCAAAGCGGTGTATCAGTCGGTTTAACAAGTACAACACTTTGTATTTAGAAAACAATTTGGTGCAAAAAAAAATTGTTTCCTGGTTTCCTAACCTGCTCCTCAGCGCTAAAAATTCCCTTTATTTGTGACAAATCTGGCCAAATTTAGGATATTTCCTTGTCCGGGAGGCTAGCCGTAAAAGTCAACAAGTCGGGTTATTAAAAGCCAGTGGCCTTGGGATTCTGCAGGTAAAAGTGGCCTCCTGGAGCAGGATATGGTGAAGGATGACACACCTGAGGTGGAGTGTGACACACTGGAGGTGTCATATGGTATACCACAGGTGAGAGAATTTACTCACCTGGATCCTGATTCTCACGGGTGGGCTTTTAAAGTGGTTTTCCAGAAACTTCAGCCAATTACTACTTTCCGATGCATTTCAACTCCAGTATCAACCTTTTCTTCCTTATTCCAGAAACTGGAGAGAAGTCCATAAAATCTATTCTTGGAACAAGTGAATATTATCTTTTTCCCCCTGAGCCTGTATTCGAAACAATTTCTTATGTATATGACATGGATTTTTTGTTTCTACTTCCTCCCTCTAGTATTTACAAACACATTTCTAGGAGGTAATGAATCTTAGTGAAAAAATATAATAAAAAGTAAACAGACACCTGCATGGATTCTGTTCAGCCCAGTCAGGAAAATAAGGTTGATTAGTAATGACAGCATCCCTACAGGTAGGAGTTACTGGCTAGAAAATGGATTTCTAATCAAAAGTTATTTATGCATTTGAACAGGTGAACGTTCTGCTGTCCCTCCAGTCCTATTTTAATCTTTTGGTCACATGCCTCTCCAAACTCCCACCCGCTGAGCTCAAGTCTCAACTCCGCCATGTGTAACACTCCTTAAACAATTAACAGATTTATTCTCTACTTAGGTATTTGACTAAAGAACTACTTCCTCCGTCGCTCATATAACGATCTTAACCTGTTTCATTTTCGAACGAGTGCGCCAACATTTCCGTTAGGACCTAAACTTGTTTTGTCAAGAACAAAAGTAACTTATTCAAAATTGACTATACAGAGCTAACACATTTCAACAGAATAAAGCAAAAGAAGACTAAATAGTTAGTATTTAGCCTACCTGTGTGATGTAACTGTCCATTTCCTATCTTTTCAAATAGGCTGATACATAAGCTCTCTGGGTGATCTCCCAACTCTTTAGGTACTCTATGAGCTACTATGAGCTGGTCTGAGCTACTGGAGAGTGGTGGGTGCAGCTCACGGTTACTACAGACAGCCCCGCCCAGCCAACGGTCACATGCTCAGGCTTGTGTCAGCCCTCCTACACCTTGTTATACGAGCTGAACACGGGATTCCCTCGTCATGGGGATTCCCTAAACCACAGACAGTGTAAGCAGTGGAGATGAACGCGTCATGATAAACTGAAATGTGTTTATAAAATCTATCCTGACTCAGCCATTGTTTCTATGGTATGACCTAAGTAAAGTACGTCATGTTCAGCAAAAAATATTTAGTTATATATGTAAACATGGCCAATCTTGGCTTAACTTTCCTAGAATGGTTTACATATATTTTATGGATTTTATCACATATTTGTACACGGACTTTCCCTTCCTTCCTAGTTTACTTATCCTGTCATCCTGGTTAGGATTGAGAGTTACTTTCCATTCTTTTCACATTAGTTCTACTTACCGAGATACGTTTCTTGTTAATCAAATTCTTCTAAAAGTGTTCTCTTTTTTTTCCTATTCACTAGATACACAGATATGGAGCTATGATCATGTAGGCCTACTTGCACGCCAATACCAGGAAAATCATATCTAGGAACATACTGGAAAAAAGGATAAAATGTCCTTTCTATTCTTAGTAAGACCAAATAATTCAAATCTGTTATCAGTTTGTGACAGAGTTCAGATTGTGTATCCATTTCTGAAAACAAAACTGTCTTCTTATCTCTTATATATCTGAATTGTATACAGTGACGCTAGATCTTATACCAATTTCACAAAAGCGTATCTAAAAGGTTAGATCTGATCAATACAACTGTCATCAAGCCTTGAGTACCATATAGTGAAACCTGTTGATGCAATATTGAATGAGCTATTATTAACAATCATAAATTAAAAGATTGAAGCTTTTCTATACATTGAAACTAAAATCAAAATGAATCTATATCATCAGATGCGTTGACCTTTGAACTGTCTGAGGTCAAAGGTCAGAGGTGGCCATTTTGTAACACACAAAAAAAACTTGGTCGCTGGTTGCCGACAGTCTGCACGTTTAACATACCAAACTCCAGCTACCCATCGGGAACCAGTGAAGTTATTATGACCAGAGTTCAAAGGTCAGTCTTCTTGTCGGGGAGCAGGTATGTAGGTCAGACTGACCTAGTTTAGGAGACAAAAACATTGTTGTACGACCTCAGGTGCCAGGTCATGGTCGTACAAAGCACCATATGACACTCTGCTTGTACCTGAAGTGTCATACATTTCCTCTACCTATATTGATAGGTTGTAGCACTAAAGCATTCTCTCATTTTTTCAACGAGTGCCCCAAGGCATTGTAAAATACCGAATAGTGAAGCATTGTTGTGAAGAAACAACATTTTTGTCTGGATTTATACCACAGAGAAAGCAATATGAATGGAATATTTGTCTCTTGGACAATTGGGCTTTGTAACAAAACCAGGAAATCTCAACACATGCAGTTAAGAAAACTTCCATGAATTGTTTCCGTCTGAAGCTAGCTACATGGCCACAGAAAATAAATAGCTCCTTTTTTTTTATGCCGGTCACTTTAAACAATCAAGTGAATTACTTAGGCATGAGACACAATTGAAAGACATGAGTATGAAACCTAAGCTAATTGTGAATGAAAAAACCTGCCTCATGCCTGAAGTGCCTGTGGACAGCTGTCAACACCTAGACACCCGGCTGACTGAACATCAAGACAAGAAAACACGCCACCCCTCTTTGTGAATCAAGTGCCTTTAACCTTAAACAAAAAAAAGAACATTCAAGGGTCTATGACCACATATTATGCCTTTGTTGCACCTCTTTTCTTTAATTGCTCAAATAAAGACAGCATTTCATGGAGATCAATCTTTTCAATGTAGTTACGTTTTTGCTTTGCTAATTAATTTACTACATTGTTTTTTTGACTGAAAGGATTTCTACATTTCCTATTGTTTCAGTGTTTAAAGAGGAAGACCAGTTTTATAGAATATATTTGTCCTTTTTTTTTAGAGCACTCCACTCCATACAATAGAATGGGACCAGGATTCTTATTAAATAGATCCTATTTGTTCAGGTCGTATGTTCTAGCTACAACTAGGAAACTAATGTTTATACATAGCCCCCTTAGCACTACTATACATCTACAACGTAACCATACAGGCGTCGCAGATCTATATGTTTGCATTACTGCATTGCTTATCATTAGTCTTGGCCACAGAGATAAGACAGTTAACCATCTACACAGAGGGTGATAACGGGTATCTAAATGATCATTAGCTATGCAAACATTATCATTTCTATTCCACCTACACATAATGTCTATTTTGACATGACATATCCCAGGTACAAATACGGGATATATGGGAGGACTACACTCTATTATAGGGATGCAGGTTTTAATTGCATAAGGCTAGGGTAGTAAATGTTCACTGGGTTAAGTATGTTAAACAAATCGTTGGAAAACATATCATAGGTTACCATTGGGTTAAAACTACTTGTGAAATAGGCCATGTCCTGGTCGACATGACAAGATCACGGACACACCTTAACTGTAGGCATAATCAGAACTAAAGGTTGTATTCCACTATCCCTTTTTACTCGGGTATCTTCAGTCCGAAATCGCTAGTGGGAGTAAGGGCTAATTGCAGAAAAGTTATATATCATCCGAAGGGATGGCGAATCCTATTCGAAATGGTATGTAGCATGTATGGGGACCTATTGGATCCATTAAGGAAATGTAGAAGTTACCAAATCACTGGTAGTCGAAATCGCCTGGTGGAATAAAGGTTTTGAGGTTCAAAGATGGGAAGATATAAACTATAGGCCTATACGTTGAGGAATTTATCTGAATATGTGCTGCTTTGTATTTCTAGGCACCATGCTACTTGTTTTGAAGTTGTTTTAAGCATGGGAGGTATATGTTGTATGTTACTATGGAATTTTCTCTGTGTTGTATATACTTAATATCAAATACCAAAACATGTTTTTTGTTTACAGTTGCTATGCCATTTGTTAGACTACTCATCACATGTCAAATCATATTAAACTTGGTGAAAATAAAGTCTGGTATGTTGCTAGGCACAGTTTCAGGTTGATACTGACAACAGATACCTACACATATCTGGTGTTTAGTGTCAACTAAGAGGTCCATTTCGCAACCCAAGTCCTGACCAGTTGGCCTATTGTGATAAAGGGTCTGACAGTGCACACTGGTCATGATGTTCCACATAGGATGTGCAGGTTCTGCCCTCTTATATAGTACCAGGATATAAGATTAGACCTGTACTTTAGTGGCCACCAACCAACTAGGGCAGTCTCCTTTGTCAGCATAGATAGCACTTTCATAATGAAATAGGCTATACTGCAAAGCTGCAGTTGCCCGTTTTGCATTTCTGTCTTAATATAATAAAAGCCTATTACTGCTGGCGACATGATTTCATGGTTCTAAGCTATTTTGCATTATTTCTTTTTATATATTTCTCAGATTCTAGAGCCTCTGTGTATATAGTATCCTCACCAATGTCCGGTCTGCAAGGAACACGAATTTGTTTACGTCATTAATTGAGATACATGTCCTTGTCTCATGAAATAACTGAAAGCATGTTGGTGTGTGATATGTTGGGACATTATGACTTACTAATTTAACTACAATAATTAAATTGTCATGTTGTCGTGAATTCTGTTTCCAGTATGACAATGTCTGCGTAGGTTTGACTTAGGTTAGCTTGTCCACCACACCAAACCGCCAAAGTTTAGCTTACCTCATGGCTGATGAGACAATGCACTTAGTGTTTAGGGAAGTGTAAACAAATACCCCTCTTAGCCATATACATGTATGTGCTTTGAATAATACATATATATGCAAAATCCATAAGCACATAAATGTATTTGGTTTTGATAACTGTATAACCAAAGCAGAGAAATGCATGGGACATATCCCTTGACAAGTTTAATGTATATGAAATTGTGGTTGGACGATGTAAATGATAAAAATTAAAACAGGTAGTTTTCTGCATTCTGCACCTTTGCCCATTCTATGTACCACTAACACATATGCTACGCCATGGGACTCCTAGAAAGGCTTAATGTTAACCATTAAAATCATAGGATATTCCCTGAAAAAAACACCTTTTCAATGTTCCATGTATTTTCCCTATATTTTCCTGCAGTGCGTTTTTGACCACCCAGGTAGGCTCTAACCCTAGCTGACTACTCCACTCCCTGACCCACCCCTTACTTCCTCCAGGGCGGCCGCTGACCCCTTACCTTGACCTTGGCGGGCGGGGGGCAGAGCTCCACGTCCAGGTCCACCTCCTTCTGGATGGGCAGGTAGACGCTGGTCCTCTTCATGCTCAGACGGTCCATCCTACTCCTCCGGCGGCAACCAGCACCTGCGGGCGGCGCGTAACTAACAGGTCGGACCGCCGCCGTCCTGGAGGCACCACCTCCTCCAGCACCACCCTGCTGTGGCACCACCGCCCGGGCACCACCGCTGGAACCACCCGGAGGGGGTCCACCACCACCACCACTGATGACACCACCACCACCACCCTTGGTGGCACCACCGTCCGATGTGGATGCCGTTGCCATGTCCTGGTCCGCGTCGCCGTTTCCATGGCAACGCGCTGACGCCATTTGATGATGGTTACTGGCGCTACTCGAGCGACGCCTGGTGAGCATTTTGACGTATATGTATTTCAGTGGTGGGTTAAGTTGGTTGCTTTCCAGGCTCCAGGAAAACAATCTCGACGCTGCTGCACCTGTGTGAGTTCCTGGAAAGAGGTCTCACTTTGGGGTGGTCTTATTAAGCCTTAATGACTTCCTCCAAGTCGGAAACGGCTTGTTGATTGGGCTGGCAATTTGTTGTAGCTGGTCTTGGTTCTGTGTGGAATCGTTATTATTTTAGTGGATGTTGTCGATAGAAAATCGTTGGTTGTATCTATATTTGTTAAGTTTGAGTTCCTTTTGTACTTTCTTTTTGTACTTTTTTTATTTCAGAACAAAATAGAACGTGTCCTTTTCCAATGGTTTGTGGGCACTTGTGAAAAGTCTACCTTGTCTTAATAGTTGCAACTTCTCTGACTAAATATCAGACAAAAGTGGAATTTAACATACAAAAGTAGCACAGACAAAAGTCAATAACTTAATCCTCCAGGCAGAAATGTCCTCAAAGAGTCAGTCAATGTATTCAACTAGGTCCATGTGAGTCCTCCAGTATCCTCCTCCAGGTGTGGTCGGCACCAGTCTGAATCAACACTGGAGTAACACCACCAGCCCTACCTGACAGGTGTAAAATTCCAGGAACGTGTGGCCTCCCCTTCCTCCAGTGACTAAGTGGTGATCCAATAGGGACCAAGGTAGACTCAGAGACACCGAGGAGGGTCGGTGAGACTGGCCGGGTTGTGATCCAGTGTCTAAGTGGTTATGGGTCTGTGTTGTCTAGAGTAGTAGGACTAAGTCAATAACTGCATGTATGTATGTCTCCCACTGAATCGGGTGGAGGTGGGTGGGGGAATAGAGAGGAGGAGGGGGATATGTGTGTGTGTGCGTCATGGAAGTCATACCACGCATGGTTAACAGACGTATATAAGAAAAACTTGGGTCCCGCCACTTCCGGTTGCGCTCAGCCAATCAGAGGGCAGGATTCTGACCCCGTGACGTCGCGGGTCGCTTAGGGAACCGCTGCGCGTGCGTCACAATGGGTGGGAGGGTACTTTTGCTGGGGTGGGTAGGTGGGTCCGCTGGGGGTCCTCTGAGAGTGAGAATATCAAACAAACTGCTCAAAGGAAGTGGGAGAGGCCTGGAATAACGGAGAAAGTAGTTCCCCCTAGCCTATCCCCACAGGGAAACCTCAGGCTCAGCGACATTCTGGAATGTCAAACCACTATAGGCGAGTGATCAGACTTGTTCCGGCCTGGCTTGTTACTGTAGGCACTCCTATTTCAACAATCGGGATATCAGAGGAATATAATGGTGTACTGTTACTTAAAACAACGGAAATGGTAAACAGGGAACAAAAAATGACCCGGAGATATAACTGATAATTGATGATGAAATAATATTACCACCGGTAGTTGCAATATCTCACTGCGTTCTTTTCACGTCACAACATAGCTTGATGCTATGGGCGTGTAGAGCTAAGGGTATCTAATTTCACCATTCGATTTTACTCGCGATTTCTGAAGTCGCTCGCGACAATAAAGATTAACTATGGCCATAATATATACCATTAGAATGGATTTTGAATTCTCTATTTTCCAATGGTGTGTAGCATGCATGGGTTCCTGGCATATTGCTAATGAGAACTTAAAAATTACTAAATTCCCGGGAGTCATCCTCGCCTTATTGAATGAACATGACAATGGCCGGATCCTGGCCGTAAGAAAAGGCCGATTCCAGAGGCGGATATACTAACTCTTTGTTCAAAGTGTGCTTGGTCGTCAGATGTCAAACGCGTGACCTCCCCCAGCCTTTCCTAGCTAATTGGTGGGCCTTTTGACTTCCTGATATATAGAAAAGACAAAGAACCATTAAAACCCGATGAATTGCTAGTCATTCTTTTCTTTAAATAATTAATACTCTTCATGGAATCTTTTTTTTTTAAATTCAATTCCATTAACAACGGTCCATTGAATTCTTTTATCAGATAGATCACTGTCAATTCTGATACTAAGAATCCATTATTTAGACCATTATTGATTAATCAGTAGTGAGACATGAATTTGCCCCGTGTCACACACGATTACCAAGTAAGGTAAATTTGTGTTAGTAAGTAAGCAAACAGTCTTCCGGCTTAAGAGCCATGCAATGATGATGACGATGGTGACAGTTCGGCGTAGGGCAGTAGCCACAGGTGGGTAGGTGGGAGGGGGTGTATTACATACCTGACTTCTGAGTCACCTGTCTACACTACAGGTGGGTTACTTATCAACCACAGGTATAGAGAAGTAAGCACACCTGGTCACCGGTCACGCCCCATTACACATACCTGAGTTAAGGGGTTTGTTCCGGACAGGTGTTTTACCATACGTGGATAAGACGTTATAACAATCGAGTATTGTTAACCTATGATTGAGTCACCTGACGGAAGAGTATCTTATCTGATAAGATGTGTAAGAAGATAGTATTATCTCACTTAACTAGGAGTGGTGTGTCTGATTGTGATATTTACAAATGTGTGAGGAGGAATATCATTGCTATTATTGCCTCATTTGGTCCTTGGGAGTGTCATCTAATGGCGCTACCATAGAGTGATTACTACTTGTTTATATGTGAATATGAGTGGTATCTTGGCTCTATATATGTGAATATGAGTGGTATCTTAGCTCTATATATGTGAATATGACTGGTATCTTAGCTCTATATATGTGGTATGACTGGTATCTTAGCTCATACGCTCCGAGGGGTATGATGGTAGGTTGGAATGCCTTTGGTATTTAATCAAGTCATACCTGCATGCTGATGTGTTTTTTTCTAGGAATAACGCTGACTGCATGCAATTAAACCCCGCTACATGTTCATTTGCAAGAATTACGTAGAACAAATGCGACTCTACCTTGACTTTTTATGATCAGATGGGGTGACAGGAATTCATGTTATAACATGAGTCTCAGGTACCTGTCTGACCTCTAGCGGTTAACCTTTTGACCTCTGACCTCCCCTCAGGTCATATCAAGTCAAATACACATAGCTGTCATCTATGTTTTACATATAATTCGGTATACGGTCAAAACATATATAGTTCAAACAGTCATTTTAAGCTGTCCTCTCCTAACTAACATCATACAATTTGAATAGTTTATTGTAATCTGTGGCATCTTACACATGCTAAGTAGTGTATATATTTTCTGAAAAAGAAATGCTCTTCTCACTGTAATTTACTGGTCTAACGTTTGAAGAATACAAACTGAATCGACGATGGTAAAATTGTAGACATTTGGTCTATTATGTTTGTTTGAAGTGTCTCTATCGGGCCTTTCCCCATAAGCTTTGATTAAAAGAAACCTAATAATTAATTCTTCAAAACTCAACTCATTTTCTAACCAGGAACTCCGAGCTCTACTCACGAACAATTATCAAGGAATAAATGACAGTAATAATTGGAACTAATAATCATAATAAGTGTTTTCAATTCGCCGTCCAATTATCATGATTAAGTGTTTATAATGTCAGTTTCTGAGAGCCTTCCGCATGGTGTCAATTCATTCACACCTATAAACTTCATTTTAAGTGAACCCAATATAGCAATTTCCCGTTTCATATACACTGGATTGTTAATTTCCACTAGAGGCCTTCAACCAATTCCTTATAATCATTTATCACACCTCAGTGTATTGTTTTGGATGAAAATGTTTTATTTTACTCCTTATCAAAAATAAGGGGTTCCCTTCAAATTAAACTCAAAGTACACACTACCCATTGCTTCTGATTGCTACGAAATCATGGTTTCATGGTGGCCGGATAGTACAGTTTGCTCAAAGTAAACCTAAAAAGTTCCAACAGTAGAGATCTTCCATCTAAAAAGAGTATTCGGTGCGCTTCAATTGTGCTATACTAATCTTCAAAATCATCAGATTTGTAGAGCTATAGGTCATGTTGACGCCTTTGATAATTTCAATCACAAAATATATATACAATTGCGTGGATTCCCCTCCAAAGTCCGTGAAACTATGCAATACTTAATCCATCTTGTAAAAGCCCATTTGAGGGATACTTTCATCCTGGAAGTAATATCGCATAGTGTATCTCCAACCTGTGGCACGCCACGCACTGATGAGTCAGCACTGCCCCCTGGCGCGTCTCCGACGCACTACCCGTCCCACCACTGATACAACCCTGGAGGACTCACCTTGACGTTGAAGCCGAAACGACCTTGGGCGTCGGGCTTCATCCGGATGGAGACGAGGCCGTGGCCGTCCTGGTAAGGGGTACCTCCGTTCGGCTGCAGGAGAAAAGAAAATTTTATTAAATATGTAATTTTAATATAATTTTTTTTTTTTTTATGAAAAATACCGAGTTTCGGTCACATTTGGTTAGGATATAGTAAACTTTGCACAGTAAATTGTATGTTACGGTTTTCTAGAATAATATATTCAGGAGGTGCATAGTATCTCAATGAATATTTTTATTTCGACTGATGTTTTGAAGTAAAGCAAAAATGAGTTAAAGACTTCTGTTGAACACAGCATTACATTTTGCAATTAAATGACTTAATTCAAAATCAATGAAGTATTATATCAAACAAAGGCATCAATGCGCTTGACAACATGTGTAACTTTAGGACATGCTAAAGCAGTATTTTTCTCTATATCCTGTATTCTTGGAAGGAAAGAGAATAGACAGAAGAGGAAAATGCAGAAACGTGGATTTCCATCGTTTATGTACAAATGAAGTAACGTACTAAATGGTATTTAAATTAAACAGTCTGTTTTAAATAAGTGAGAAATTAAATTAGGTTAAATTAAATCAACATTAAAAGGAAGGTAACCACTCCAGCAAAAACACAGGCACGGGGAAAACAAAAATTTTAAATGCTATAATATTATAGTAAATAGTTTAAATGCCCTAATATTATCATAAACATTTAAATTAGTTTAATCCTATAGAACGTGGGTGGGGAATGGGAGATTGTTTACACGTCAACATTTAGGAGTGGGACATTGTTTACACTTCAACATTTAGGAGTGGGAGATTGTTTACAAGTCAACATTTGCAGAGACACCTCAGTGGCTGTCTGGGCTAACGCTGAGGCGCTGTCCTGACATCAGATCACATAGTGGGCATCTTTGTCAGGTGTTTACACCTGTATTTACACCTGTATTAGCCCCTTTACCTACCGCCCACTGCTGGAGGATTTTACCCAGAAAATACCTTACTCTTCTGTGTTTGATATTAGGGTGGGAAAACATTTAAAAGTAAAAGGTGCCAGCTTATAAAAGCTAGGATGTAAACCATGTGAATTGAATTATGTGTTATCAATTACATTCAATATTTATAGAACACTGTTCATAGTAGTTTTATCATTAGCTAATACGACTACAAGTTTTATAAGTAATTTCCTCATATGAAAAGTGAGCATAGACTAGAAATAAAGTATACGTGTTTTTGTCTAATTTTCCAATAGAATGATAGTTTTCTTTATTATTTAATTCTTTGTTTAAAGTAGTAATCATTTTCTCGCGATCATCTGCATCATGTCAGTAGTAACTGTTCAGGACAGCCCCTATCGAAGTAAGGTAATCACCTGTGGCAGTCAGGTGGGTGAGGGGTCATGCCCTGAGGTGAACTTAATCACAGACTATGTTACCAGGTGTTCAATACCGGTAACCCACATGAGTCTGTCATGTTAATTAATGATTCACCGATTTACTGACGTTTTAGATGAAACTTAATGTGATGCTCATGACTCATGTACACTTTCATTAGTTAGAAATAGTGATTGTGTTAACTAAAGGAATGGGTGTTTAAAGGTTAATTAAATCATTCAGTGTAAGTTCTTCAAACTGTATCGTAACCCAATAACTTAGGTATCGGATAAATATAGGTCACAGCTAGGCCCCTATCTAGGTTAACGAGATGTATCTATAAAGAAAAGTCTTCAGCGCATTTTGATTAGTAACATTAGCAATCCATTCACGTTTGATTAATTAACAAGTGAGACACCTGGTCGGGTTAAAACTAAATGACCCCTTATTGAGGTCATTGTAATCACGTAGGTGGTAACAGTCAACCGTTTTTAGCGAGAATAGATAATTAAGTTATTAACTCAAACTCGCTTCCGAGTAACCTGGGTTTTGGAGAATCTGTTAAATATTCATATGTGTTTCATGTTATCGCGTAGGAGTCCCAAGGTAATTAACTTTTTAAAAATTAAATATTAATCAATTTAGGCAACTTAATGAGTCACGAAAAAAATCGGAATTCGAATTGGATACCAGTTTTAATTATTAAAGCGCAACCCACAGTGAAAACTACAACATCGTATTCCTACTTGACCCTATTACCATTCATGTGCTTGTTTATTCATCTGTATTATCAATTAACTATAGGCCAAGTGTGCTACGGGTTGGGGGTGGGGAGAGGAGGGGCTGGCCTTCCGTGGGCAGGTGGCTAATGATTACAGCTCTGATTAAGGGGGTCAAATTGAATAATGAACCGGGGCATATTACACCTATTGCTCGCCAATTTTCAATGAAGCTCGTGTTACAACTGCATTTAAAGGACGGGGTTAGTTTTTGTAATGTTTAGTTAACGAGTTGTTCAGATAATGAGTGGAAAACGTGGTTATTTAAACCCTTGTCGCGGAATGCATTTTTAATTTTCTACGGATTGAATTGAGCACTATGTGTAGGATAATTTGTAAATACCTCACCATTTGTTTTTTCATTCCTTATGCCCGTTTCTTTATGACAGAATCAACAAAGTCGCAGATGTATCATTCATAAAAAAGGATTTAGATCTCCATAGGTCATATGACAGGGAATTTAGTGTACTTTTAAGACATGACCAAGAATAGTCATTCATCAAGCACCTATTTTATTTAGAGATGTTGTTCGGTAATACAACGAGTATAGTCTATACTCGTTGGGTTATAATAGCGAGTTTTTATTATCCTAAACCGTACTTGACAAGGTTTATCGTTTAGAATGCATTTCAGCATATCTAATGTTAGATAGATAACACGTACGAATTATGATTATAGGAGACCGATAGATAGATAACACGTACGAATTATGATTATAGGAGACTGAGCAATTCAAACAGAGAAAGACATGGTTATTTACATTGAATTATTTGAGTATTAGTATAACAGATCAAAGGGACACTATTTCATTTTAGTATTTCGGCGCTTAGTTGCGGACACATCCGTCAGAGGGCGTGACAGTCGTCATGGCGACTCTCTCATCCAGCGTCTCTATGACCTTGACCATATGACCTACTGACCTCGTCGACAAGTTGCCCCACATCCGGTTCCGGTGTGGGCGGACAGGAAGTGACGTCATCGGAGACAATGGTGTAGACGCGCGATCGCGCCGAGCTCACTCGATTCTTGACCGACTTCCGGTCGACGGCAGTCGCGTCGTCGGCCTCGTCGTCGTCGGCGGAAGTGCGCGGTAGGGCGGCGGTGCCCATGACGTTGGTTCGTCGCGGTGGCGGTGGGGGGCGCCAATGGGTTTTAGTGCACGTATCCTGTTACATAGAGTTATCCCTCACTATGTACAAAGTTGCACACGTATAATTATCAGGGATCTCTATCACTTGCTCTTCCAAATCTATATTGTACTGGTATTAATTTTTTAATTCCAACAGCAAAAACCACGGGTCGTTTATCATCATTTCATATGTTCATTCTGTTTCCATCATTCTCACAATTACGCCCTAAAACCAGGACATAGACAGTTATCTGTTGGTTGTCATCCCAGTTCCCATGCGCAGGCCGGGGTATGGTTCCTGTTTACGCTCTACCACACAGGATACTCCATGTTATTGTCCCACATCGAACATCCTTCTTACGACATACACAGCCCCGGCCTTCACCTTTCTCCACAAGGATCAAGCAGAAATAAGTGATCCAATCCTACTTATACCTGACGATGTCTTATGTGTATACTGTTCTCTTTTTACTGTGTAAATCCCTCCTACGTCCTCCTCCAGGGTTGGGTGTCCTCCAGGGTCCAGTTGATTGGATCCTATGGGAGTTTTATCCGGTAACTTACATTCCTATACAGCATGAAGAGTTGTATAATCAGTTTTATAATCCAATGTGTGTGCTCCAAAACCTCCAGGATTCTTTTTCATATTCCAAATGTCATGTGTAACTGTCAATCATGCCCTACGTGCTATATTCAAATAATTCATCCTTGTTCCTTATCATTACGGCTCCCAATCCATGGCCTGCTAGTCACGTACATCTCTCCGTTACACACTCACTTGAACATGCATCTACTTTCAGGGGGTTTCTATACAATTTCCAGTGACTATACTGAATCCCTGCGTCTGTCACAACACCATGATGGCGATGATTAATAAGTCCAGTCCTCTATGCTGAAACCTTGCCAACAGAATGTCCTATATCTTTCTGTATACATCAGGCGACAAGTGTTTACATATGGTCCATCCCTGAATCATGTATCATGGTCCGGTTATATATATATATATGGGTCAAGGTGGGTTCTACCTGGGTGTTACATATACAGGTACACACCCTGCATCACCACATAGATAGATGTCCAGTGATTACCTACACCTGAGCAAATCTCAGGTGTCCTGTCCCTACTGGAGGCCAACTCAGGTGTGTCTCCGGTATTCTTCTCACTTGTACTTATTCCTTTGAGGCAAGCTGATGTCACACCTTTATCTGCCTGGAGGAATCTACTGGGATCCAAAAGGCGCAGAAAGATCCAAATGACCTGAGCTTATAGGTCGGTATTGGCCTGGTGATTATATGTAACAGATCCAAGTGCCAGACCTACAGGCAGTTGTCAAGACTAGGTCTCAGTCATGAAAGTCCCTATCCACTAATAAAACACAGAAAGCATATGACTAGATAGAAGCAATTATCAAAGTACGTTGTTTCTCACTAGAGGGGATAATTTAGCTACAGGTCATGGTTTTGTTCTTTTTGTCAGGGAACCAATCTTCCTATGTAACTTCAATGGTGAATATAACTTCTAAGGTGATTTCAAAGTATGTCAACTTCCTAGTGCTTGGTGACTGTTTGAAATTCCAACACTGTTAACATGCAGTCACACATAGTTCGTGCCACTTTTACAGTACTGCGAATAGCCTTTCAAGTATATAGTAATTGCCTTTTGGAATGTCAACTTCCTTGTGGTGTAGGATCCTTAAGTGAGGCCTATTGCTATCCAGCTTTACTGTGAGAGTCTCAATGGGTGCAGAAGCAGTCCTTTACTATAGAAGCACCCTGCTGAAGCAGTCCTTTACTATAGAAGCACCCGCTTTTATTGAATGCTTCGTCCATTTTCATCAGTCCGCGAGCAGGTCCGGTCGGCGGGCAGTATACAGGTACATATACTCCACGGGACGCCGGATGGGCGATACCTTACCTGGCTATAAGAGAACATGTATATCACAGTTTGGTGATATATAGATATCACAGTATGGTGATATCAACTAGGGGATGGGTTATCCTATGGGTTATCCTATACCACCAGGATCTGGTGATATCTACTAAGGGAGGGTTACCTCATACCTCACACACAACCTGTCACCTGGTTATGGATAGGTATGCTTTAGGGGTTGTGTATTTGAACATACATACAAGGGGGTGTATCTGCTTCTATAGAAACAAGGGGGGTGCACCAGTCATGGTTTACTGAGTATGTAGGCTAACAGGGTTAAATAGGATCATGGTGTTACTGTTATTTAGTTGTTATTTTTTTATTTTAGGATCTAATCTTAACATGACGCATTCTAATTAACGTGTTTCTATTCATGCCACGCATTCGTTTTAAGAGTATCTAGATATGTTTTACTTCAATAGAACATACTATATTTGCGCAGCTTCATAATGTTAGGTACCTGTTTATTTCAACTCTATTCTCTAATGACGTAACGTTGTAGAAAATAACCCCTAAATTACCAAAATATTTCCAATTCCACGTTTCTATCCCCTCAAAACATCAAACGTAACCTTTCCACATTTCTCTAACAACTACAACTCCAAATGAAAACCTCCATCGCAATATTACCTCATATGATTCCACTTTGTTCCCAAACAATAAAACAAAACGCCCACAGGGCAAATAAAGCATTAAGTCAGACACAAATATTTCATCTGGGAGTTGCCCAGTCTGTTCAATACTTCTCCATCCCCCACCCACTCCCACCCACGTTGTAACAGTGCCCATGTTGATCACTGGCTGGCGAAACAATAGCCCTGGGTAATTATAAAAAGGGAAGTCTTTTTGGCCGAGGTAATTATCAGAAAGGCTGTATAATCGGACTATGGTAGCCGCGGCACGAGGGCCTGAGGCATTTATACCAAGGACCCTGTGCCAATTCCTGCTTTAAGACATCGACACGCTATGTGTATACGTCTTTCTCCTTTTTTATCTTGATGTGTGGAGTGTAAGATGGTATAGGAACTTACAACAAGAAACTTAATTATGTGATGACAGTCCTTTTTCTTCTTATAAGTGGCAGTACTGGTTCGAATTATGAAATGACAACTCTCTTACCAAACAAGGGCTTAATATTTAGTGTTATAGAAAAAGGTTTGTTTAATTTTGTTTAAAATAAGCATATGCGATAAATTATGGCAGAAAAGGCAGATGCTCCATTGGGCTCTATTGTCTTAGTTCCATTTGACCGTCCTAT
The DNA here is from genome assembly GCA_936440205.1 of Lepidonotus clava. NCBI lineage: Eukaryota > Metazoa > Annelida > Polychaeta > Phyllodocida > Polynoidae > Lepidonotus > Lepidonotus clava. Next base: position 21,940,710 of record OW387147.1, read on the forward strand.
TTGACTTATTTTTGTAATACATTAGACCATATTTCATCAATGATACTTATGAAGTGGAATAATATAGGTAGGGAGCAAAAGGGCCTTTCCCTAACATTCAGGTGACTATATTTATCTAGCAAATATCAGTTCAAAAAAACACTAAAAATCCTATAGGTACAAAGAGTATGATATGGTTGACTATTGGATGGGTATGGTATTTGAGACGTATTAAATTTTATTTTTAGTCCATCTGGAATAACCCACGTCAGTAAACTCAAACAGCAATGCCATTCATCATCAGAAACGACAGTCGACCTACAGAAAAACCACCGAAAGTCCTGCCTAGTCGATAAGAGAAAAACTGGGAAAATATGGATGAGAAATCGAGATTAAAAAGACGCAAAAAAAGGACAAAAAACAAGAAAATAGTAAAAACTAGGTAAAAGACGCTATTTGTATAGGGCTGTCTTCCTTTCTCACCACATTGAGGGTGACCTCGGTCTACCCCCCACTGATACAATCGCCACCGTCGGCATTCCTTTTTTAAACCAAGACCCGATGCATAATACAACACCTTGAATCAATATCATCAAAGACTGGGAAAAGAAGGCGTGAAAAAAGAATACAGAAAGGTGGAGGTCCTCGCGAGGGAAAAACTCCCGGTGATGTATAGTGCTAATATGGGGCTTTTATGGAAATATTTTTATTATTTTTTGTTATTTTGTTTTATTGTTTAGTTGTGGATGTCGTGTCAACGTGCTATATGGAGCATGACCCCATCGCACCTGTATACGCTGGTTTCCGCCGTATGGTAGTGGTAGTGGCCAATGTATTGTATGACACACAGGGAACCAGCCAATGCCAACGTCATGGTATACAAAGCCATACATAAAACTACCAAAAACTACCAAATCAAAAATATGACAATTTATTTATATTTCATGCCATTAAGCTTCAGATTATGAGCACGTGGTTCATGTCAAAGTGTGCCACAAATAGGCCAATAACATTTTCCTATTAGATGCAATTGTGTATGAGTATAAAATTATTGTGCATGTCAGCCCATTCATCCAAATGTCATAGTCACTGAGCTTTACCTTTCACGTAACACAAACCAGTACATCATGCCCCCCCTAAGTGAATCATGGCTCTAATAGTATGACCCTGTGCGTGCTTTCAGTCGCCAGCCCTTCCCACCACTCCCCAAATGTATACTATAGGGACACATACCAACACACCCAGACTTCTATTAAGTTACCCCACCCTTAACAATGACAAACGCAAGCAATTCAGCATTTATGAGATATATCACAAGGAAATAAGAATATATCCAACATCGTGCATAGGCCTATTACCACTGTGAAAAAAAAATCTAAAATAAATATAATCTATAATTCCTCGAGGTCTTAAAAACATATCCGACCCCCCCCCCCCCCCCGACCCCACCTGAGCAAAAAGAAACTGTAATAACATTTATATTAAACAATTGCCCCCTGAGAATGCGTGTTCTTATTGTAAGAAAGCAACACATAGTGTAGCAGCAGTAGGCATCTACCACAGGTACATCGTTATCATCCTGAGCTACCTGTATGGGTAAAGCACAGGTGAGCGTACCGCAGGTAGGGCAGGAGCAGGAGGAGTGATGGTTAAGGTAGGATCCCTCCTCCAGCGCCTGTCATACATACATACATCCATACATACAACCACCCCTAGCTCCTCCAGACTCACCTTCTTAAGGCAGACAGAACACAGGATGGTACCCAGGAGGGAGTAGTCCGTACACGCATCCAGGATCCAATTCATGCTGGCCATACCCACCGCAGATGACCCCTCCGCCGCCCTGGAGGAGGCCCTTCTAAACTCCTCCAGGGTCAATCGGACCAATTAATCAGCATAATCCTGGGATTTCTACCAGAGTCGTTAGCATAGATATGCTCTTGTCTGTCGTGCAGATACGCTAACACAGGCAGGCACTCCTGCAGGTTTCGGAGATAAATATAGTGGAGGAAGAGAACGTAGCGGGGAGCAGTAGTAGTATTGGTAGTGGTGGAGGTTGGTGGAGGGGTAGGGTGGGTGGTCGTAGTGGTAGGGGGAAAGGTACGAAGATCCTGTTAGTATGAGTGCCCACTGGTACTTCCTTGTTTAGTATCAGTCACATCCTTTTCAAATAGTTTTTCCCCGTCTCATAGTTTTTCCCTGTGGTGTAGTCTGTCCTTTCCAGGTGTGCTTTACTGTCAGCGTTTCTGATCCACCTCCTCCAGGGCTGGTGGTTAATCCATGCATCAGCTTTATACTGGAGGGTAGGGGGTTGTCACTGTATACTCTCAGACTGTCTGCACCCTACTGGAGGCAAGGCCAGGAGGAGGAAGGGGTGTATGTGTCTCTGATAGTAGAGTTCAATCAACTACCTCCAGGGTGCTCCTCCTGTGTGTGTACATACACCTTCCTATCTGTTACATACCTGATGGATGATTACAGGTATTTCTACACAACTCCCAGTCTTGCTTATTGCTAGTGATTGTCCAGGTGCCTCTCTGGTTCCTCCTGGGTGGGTGGTTTAAGGTTGGGGCCATAAGATTATCAATAAAATGCCCCCAGGTGAGGAGTAGATCTCAGGTGTAGTTGTGTATGTCACACACCTGGCCTCAAGTGGTGACCCTCCTATGTCTGACGGTACAAGGTCCCCCCGGTAACAGGGTGGGAGGGTGTTAGATGGAGGGGTTGGGGGGGGGGGGGAGTTAGGAACAGAGACTACCTGTCTGTGACACTTGTTCCATGCTCCAACCCACAGGAACGGTTACCTAGGTAACAAAGACATGAGAGGATCCAGTTTTGATCCTGCTCACACACTTCCCTACTATTCCCATGTGATTCACTCATTACACTTTTTCACCTCCCTTAACCCCATAAATTAGGAAAGAGGTTGAATGGAAAAGAATGGTAATTATATTTAAATGTGTTAGATAAGTAGGTCATTGTAGGTAAGAAGTAAGTGGGACGTGTAACAGTAGCATGTAAATTCGTCACCGTCATGCTTGACCTGGCAGCGTTCCTGGGGTCACGTGGGTACCCATTGGTGCTGACACCTAACGGCAAGGTCTGTGAGACGCCGTAGCTGGTGGCCGGCGGTGACATGCTAGGCTGACATCCGTGCATACAGCACAATGGAGACCAGCGAAAACTTGAGGTCATGGGTGGTATATTGCTGGGCTTTTGTCCCAGTTCTGTCTAACTAGAAAACGCCCTTAGGGGTAAACTCTCAACATGATCTTTGTGAATGAGGAGGAATTTTACCATTTATATCAACTCATCTCGTTCACAATGCCATGAAAGATGAAGGAAAAGTTTATGACAGTTCGCAATTCTATCATGAATAGAAGTATGCCACCTTTAGCGTTTCCTTCTTAGGTGGGACAAACTTCAAAGGATTCCTCTTAACAATGATGCCCTGTACAATTAACAATCAGAGTTTACATTTTAATCCGATTTATTCATGTAGACCATACCGTGGTAAAGGGACTGTCCTGGCATCCCACCCGGGCTATCAAAGGTACCTTAGAATCTGAAAGGGACTGGAAAATTGATTCCTGCTCTATATTTGAGCCTGACCTTCTTTAGCATTCCTACATACAAATACCCTGTACTTCACAAGTCCAATTTGGGCTTCTAGAAGAAAGGTGAAGTGACGAAATGTTCTGCTTATTTCTCTAATTCAAACTACGCACTTATTTTACCCAACTTGTCAAAAACTGAAATATAAAGGTATGGACCCAGAGATTTCAAAGAGAAGTTTCAATGCTCTTTGTCACAGAATTGTTATTGTTACGTGAAAACTTACTTAAGGCATAAAAAGTGATGAATTTTGCATGGTTATTGCTAAATGAAAAGTACTTTACAGTCTTTTCAAAAATCCGATTATTCTAGGATATCACTGGGTTTCATAGATTTAATTCTTTTCCGAAAGATAAATAAGACATAACTGAACCATACGACAAAGGCCTATTGCAAACCCCTGTACACATCAAGAATGTTAAATCAATTTTCATGGGAACATAAAATGGAACAATGGAGTTGATGCTAAATACTACTAATGCATTCGAAGATACATATAGCAAAAGGAATGTATAAGTATCAAATATGAGAGTGACGTACACAGAGCTGGCCACTAATGCACTAATGTGTGCAGTAATGAGTATCCCACTGGGAAGACTGATGATTTCAGGTTCATGTATATTTTGAAAGTTTGATAATCCCTGTGATGGCTGCTGTTAGATTACTCAGACTGATGGCCCAGCTTTAGGACTGAGACGCCATGATATGGCAACTTTCTGGTGGTCAAGTTACTGACAGTGACGTGCACTGAGCGTATGAGTTATTAATTTTAGTATGAGAGAATTCAGCTGTTCTAGTTCAAGTATGAGAAAAGCTGCGGAATAAATCACAAATTGCACACCATTACTAATAAGAGAACTTCCATGCACAGATGTACATTTTCCAGTTTAGAATTACTTCCAATTGAAATTTGTTCGTGTTTTTAATAGATTACGGTTGAAAAGCATTCCCAAAATTCCACACGTACACATTGTGTGCATGCAATAGGGAACTGCAACATAAAATCCCGACATTAAACAAGTATTTGTGGCATGGACTCCGGCAATTTCTGTATGCGTAAAGCATGGAGTAGTGGCTCAGCGCCAACATAAAATGTACCCAATGGGCGTGGAGATTCTGTATATAGCATACCCCGCCGATGGGAACATGGACATTAAAGGGGCTTATGCATTGCAACGACCATACTAAAATTGTCGTTATGTTGGTGCAAAACAGTATATTTGTGATTTGGCAGATCTCTACAATCACTGTAAACTGCTATAAAAAGTTATGATATGTTTTTACATCAGAGGAGTTCTGATTGCTGGATTACTAATGCCACGGTCATAGAATGAATGAGGAAATACAAGTTATCTATGATCCGAATATATTTCAAAAAACAGTTGGAAGAATTTAGAAATTATATGCAAAATCCACACAAGAGCAGCAATTCAACACACATAAACAATACATTATCCTGTGAATCAACTCTTCTGCATTTTCAGTAGAAAACACGTAAAAAGAAGTGCATCATTTCATATGTCGAATCTACAGATGGGGGAAATGGAAGCGCTGCCAAAGAAAAGTATCCCTACGGAAAATAGGAAAAAAGAACTTTAAAATTCATTAAAAAAAACCATTACATTCCTTAACTCTATCTGTAAGTCTTTACATAAAAGCACGGGTACACATTTCCTTCCATACAAAAAGCCCGTAACAGATGTGCCCCCTACCCTACCCTGGAGTAGCCCTGGAGTGGCCCAGCTTACACGGCTTGTCAGGTATCTGTCGCCATGCATACTGAATGGACTCATATCGATGGTAATCTGTGAGCTAATCAATGCAGCGCCTCCAGGGCTGAGAGAGCCATAACACCCCCAATGAGGGCCCACAGTATGCTCAGTGGGTTGCCTGGATCTGCTCCTATCTGCTCTCATCTGATATGCTCAGATGTGCTCAGTTATTGTTATGGCTTAAGTGGATCTACTTGAGCTCAATGGATTGATGTTATCTTGATAGGTGTGCAGGGTAACTCAAACCTATTCACAAATTTATTATTTTTCTTTATTATCTTCAGTATCGGCTTATGTGATGTCTGACAGATAAATTCAATGACGAGCAGGTGGCTAGAGGATCCCTTCACATAGGCAAAATGTATGGGATTCAGAATTTTACACCAACAATACTGCTATGTACAGCCTAAGAAAAGTGTTTAAGAAATCCCCGCCGCTAAAGCAGCGACGTTGTTTTACACTGTAACACAACTGCCTCCCAAACTGATGTTACTATACTGAAATAGTACTGAAATGTTCTACTGATTCTTTACCGATCAAATACTATTTCCACCCTAGTATTTTTAGACAATGGGTGTCCTGACGTTCGACTATGAAGAGATCAGTATGGGGGAAATAACTCAAACGTCCAATGGGAAAATACCTTTGGAATAGGCTTATTTCCTTACAAATTTAAATTCCCTGACATCGCTTCCTGAAGCAACTGTCGCATATCTAAAAGGGTATATTTCTGGCTTTCGGGACCAACGCTGGCTGCTGGGATCATTGTCAACCCCCAGTACCCTTATCAGTGTGGCAACCATTCAGTTACCAAGGTGAGTTACCGCCACCTAAAGAAATCATAGGTCGACCTGCTATCAGTTCAGATCTTGGCCTAAGGTTTTATTCCCTACCGATGTTCTCCCTCTTTCGGGAGTAGGTTAGTCTATAGGATATAATCATTATGATGCACGCTGTATGTACATTTTAGCTGATGGAAAGATATGTCTGTCCTGATATTAATACCCTTGTCTCTTAGGTTTTGACAGTATAGTTTTCAAGTTTTCATTAAAATTCCTCCTACCGAATTCCTTGATATTCAAGGAATTTGTTGACGTTGAAAGACCTTAACTATTCGATTTTGTATTATATTGGTTTTTTTGACTGGTGGTTGGAAACATTCAAAGGTCTAACTTGTAAAGTTGTAATTCAGGGAAAAGCAATTTATCATATTACATTAACCATTATTGTCTGGATTAGGCTTCATCAATCCAAACGCACTTACTATGAAATCGGAAGCTATTATGATTCAATTCCTTTTACAACGTTTACAATTCCGCCTGTAGATTTGAGTGCAATTTGAAAACAAAAGCTAGTATAACAACAAAGCCTCTATAGGTTAGGAGAATGTTCCTGGTGTGTGTCACTTCACGCTCATAAATCCAGGACGGAACCATCGGCCTGCTGAGCCTGCACCCAATGACAGGGGGTCCTAACTAACCACTAACATTACCATACCATTACCATTAACATTACCATAACCCCACTGACCCCACCTGGTTCGGTCACTTAGGGCTACATAGAGTGCTACCGCAAAACAAAACTACTTCCGTGGGTTTTATTACCGCGAAATTAAGTTACAGAAACAAATTGTCCATTTCTCGAATCGTCGAACTGCCAGTAAAACATACAATACATCTTCATTACCGATACAATACATCGTTTTGAACAGAGAGGACTAGTCTCCATACAAAAGAAAATTTGTCCAATAACCTTCCCTAACTTGCCACACGAGAACAACTCTTATAACACTTATATTAATATTGCTTCTTTCTTCAAATCGTGTACAGCGATACGATCTTATACTGGCAGAAAATGTGATGTGATTATTTGAAAAAGATTTTTGACTGCGTTGTGCTGTCTCTTAAGAGTGTCCCCCACTTTTGAAACAATTTCCTAGATTAGCGCTCAAAAACAAGAATTGAAGAACAAGAGTAGACCTCAAATCAAACCGCTAGTACACGAGGCCTGAAAAAAAAGGCTTAATCACATAGAAATGAAGAATGAAGAGTGCACGAAAAGTGCTCAATATTAGAGTTAGGCAATTATCAGAACTATCATTCAAATGAGAGTGTATTCTCCAGCTATTAGACCCACATAAAAACAATTAAAAAGCGGTGATCATTTGATATACTCAGTAAACCAGGACTGTTGAATGAGGAATCCACTTCACCTTCCCCTAATTTTTCAGTTTTTCCTCTCTGGAAATATCAATACAATCCCAATCAAACCTTTCACGTAAACCTCAAGTGTCAAATCCTCTCAATGGGGTTTAAGTATGATCCAGTAGAAAAGAAGCCCAAACATGAATATTAATCCATGGTTGTTTTTTTAGGTATGTATCCAATAATCACATCCAAACAAAGAAGGAACATCTATAGACGTTCCTCTTCTCTGTAGTAACTTATTAAACTACCTCCAATGGCAATGTGTTGTAAATGGTGAAATCTGTGCGCACCTTGAGGCTGTGCACACTCCTACTAAGCCTAAGGTATACATACAGACCAGCAGGTGAGCATAGAGCAAACAGGTAGGGGGTATAGGCCTACTGTCCCAAGCCTAGCAGCCGTCGATCTCAAGTGGTCAGATCCAGATCCAAGTGATTGAGATCCAAACTGGACGATGTTATAATGCTATCCCTAGATTGTATTGGTCATATAGGGAGATGTTTGGGTTTCTGCTGACCACTACTTGAGACCAGTGGTGGTAGGATTTAAGCCAGTTTAGTTTGAGTATTTCCAGGTATATTTTAGGCTGTGTGGGGTGGGAGGGGCTCAGGTGGGGGTGGGAGGTACAGCACCTGTAGGCTGTACACCTGGCGAGCACCTCGCCCACCTGCCGGCCTCCTGACCCCCTAACCTGGCACCTACCTGTGACTTACTTAGTCTAATGCTCACATGTGGTGGGCCATGGCATGGAGTCAAAGGTAGCAGCTTTCACTAAGAACCAAGTCTAAGTAGGTCGATCTTTATTTTTAAGTTAAATATCATGTGGTAAGTCCTACACTACAGAAATGACTCTGTATAATTATTTGAATATTACTCATACTGAAAACTATAAATGTAACGTGTACACATTATTCAATGTATGATATAATATTACCTTATGTAAATGTAAATTATTTTCTGAAATCATGGTGGTAAAGAGTTACTTGTATACGTCTCCAGTAATAGCATTACATACAAGCATACGCCTTTAGATAATAGCACACCACCAGGTCGAGTTTACATAAATTTAATCAATCCGCTTCACTGCCATTTAATCAGGCGAATGAGGTTGGCTTAGGCTATAACGGTAAAATAGTAATAAACTATCCAAGCAATAAAAATCAGTAAAAGTAGTATATTAGAAAATTACATGAAACGACGCATAAAGGGTTCAGATTAGATGCGACTTACAAGTATAAATGAAGTATACTTAAGCATTGTCATAATATTTATAGAAACATAAGAACGTGAGCGAAAGAGGAGAATTTCTGACAATTTAACCGCTAGCATCAGTATATCGGCTCACTGCTACAAACACATTCATACAACCGTTGATGATAATGACAAAGACCCTGATATTACTGACAAAGACTCATATTAATGGAAAAGATTTTCCCAAAGAGTGTGCTATAGGGCATTCCCTGCTCAATCTCAGTAGTCTTCATAAGGCTGTATTCCACTCGCCGATTTTACTCTTGATTTTATAAATCTGCAGTGGGAGTATGGGTTGATCATAAACATACATATATGCTATATTTCGTATCAGAACGCGTTTTTAATTCTCTTTCAAATGATATAAAGAAGACATACCCTTTCGCCATATTTTGTTTAGAAATGGGATAAATTTCCAAATTATCAGCAATCACAATCACATTGTGTAATATAGTCTATACAATGCCCCTTGGCGGACGGAGATGAACTCTCCCACGGACTTCCTCGCAGGGCTTCTATATGTCAGCAGTGTCTTTGGCTTCGTCTGTTACCAGGCCTAAAAACCATTGATGTCACCCATCGGCGGGGACGTTCTTCAGGCCTAAAAACCTTTGATGACACCCATCGCCGGAGACAACGCTAATAAATAAGCCTATCACTGTAATATATTACTTGTCACCAAACCCTACCCGGGTGACTACATATTCCTTGATGAAATAATTCATAACTGGGAGTAAATTTTAAGCTTTTGTTTTCAAACTTTGGAATAGAAAACCTACTATTTATTCATTACACTTCTCATATTTTAGTGTATGTTAAAAAAATCAAAAAACATAGTTGACAGCTATATTATAGAAACGGAATTACCAGTATTTGATGTTGCATGTGTATCATCGAAATTCTATGTAGTACCTAAACATACCTAGCAATATGATGAGATTGTATTGTATTTGTAGTACATGTACAATGCTAACCTTTTCAATTTCTCCTTTATATCGTCCTTTAAATATAATCCACAGAAGCCTCTTGAAGCTACACTTTCTTATCGTTATTCTTTATCTATCAGTAGCAAAAGCTATTGATGTCTGTGTAGGCGTTTCAGTATCATAGACCTTTGGAGAGTTGGGCTGATTCTATCAATGAAGTCTTGCAGGGTGGGGGGAGAGACGGCCAAGTTCCCTCAGCGATTATGTATTGGGCTTCTGAAACTCTATCAATTACTGTTTAGGCTTAGTGATAAACGTATACTCTTATATGTTCCTGTCTATTGTAGATTCAAGAGGTGAGATTATGTAATAGAAGTAAGCCTATCACTAGCATGTTTCAATCATTATGCCGGCATAGTCTCTAACGCATGCTCTTACATGTGCTTGTATATTATGTTGCGTCTGTACCATAATATATACATGTCTATCCAAGAGGTGACATCAACTTATAAAGCAATCTGAACTAAATTACAGTTTTATTACCAAGACAGACGCATTTGCAGATTGCTGTCCTTATATGAGATTCCCATAATCTTCAGATGGATTAATTGTCTGTATTCTACGTGGCAATATATAGGGGCCTACTCCAAAACTCAGGACATTACCTATAGAATTTGGTTCATCTGAACTAGACTGGAGAGGATACGTATACCTTTCACATAGGTTATACACCTCTCTGGGCTACCCCCCCTCTAATCCCCTTTTATGACTGAAGATCAATGGTCAGGGACGCAGGTGCCAGCCGGAGGTCAAATAGGGCCACTTCCAGGAAGTAATGACCCGTGACCTTCCAGGAAATCCGGGAAATTTCATGACGGCACTTTCCTGCATTAGTGATGATGACAAAATGAACTACGGCAAAATAACTGACTGTATGAGCTGAGTAGGAAATCAGGAGATTATTCTGTGATCAGTACGGTAAAAGTTCTTTTGGGGATGATCTAATATAATATCATCAAAAGGTGTCGTGCTTTTACTTTGCTAACATGGATGATATCAAACAAGTTAAACTAAATTTAAATGTCAATGAATTGTTGTGTTTGTATTCTGCTAAAATTGGTGATAGTCGATAGTATTTGACAATGCAAATAAAGAACCACAAAATGTCATCAAGATATTTGATCACTGCAAGGTCTGAACATCTGTGTAAGTTTGTATAACAATCTTTTTGTATTTATTAATTCAGTTGTACTTTTGTCATACATGAAAAACTAAATTACAGAATTTTCCAATCGATCATCCACTTATCGTATTTCCATGCACCACAAGAGCCTATTTGATGAATTGATTAAACCTGAGGAAATAATATTCATAGAGTAACATATTGATTTTTGGTATTTACTCAACCACATATTGATACACATAATTCACCATACCGGCTTAGCAATACCACTCAGAATCAGCCAAATAGGCCCTTATGGCACATAAACAGTACCCTCCTACCCGTCATGCACTACGCGTGCCACGTGACCCTCAGCGTTGCCATGGAGATATTGATCACGTGAGCAGAGGTCATTTGAGGGTCGTGGCTGACCGGGGCTGACCAGTGAGCCTGTTATGTTATGAAGTTGCACCTATTCCCCTGCCTGTCCCCCAGCTGATGCCATAACTTGATTATCTCAATCAGATCTGCGGTTATTACATTGCCACCAGGAGTAATATAGAAGTGCCCACAAGTGTTGGCTACTTCATTTGTGAAGTGCCGCTTAAGTGATCCATCTTCTGACCTATACTATATTATAGGGTAAACTTTACCGGTATAACTGACATGGAAAATAGCAGTTTTAGAAGTTAGAGGAATTTCTCTATTCTAAACTTATATTCAGAGGCATAGCTAACTTGATATCAGAAGACAACATATTAGCAAAAATCATGAACAAAGTGTGTCGTTGTGCAATCTCATATCCTGGATATACACACTAAAAAATATCTAGGAGAGAGATACAGGCGCAAACTAAAAGTATATTCCCACGCACTTCCCATCACGAACAGACATGTGCCAACTTTCTATTCTGACCAGGCTGTTAAAATCAGGTGTTATTTTTAGCTCTATCAACTCGGTACTAGCTCCCAAAGTGAGCCTCGGGGGCCTATTTTTACCCCCACCTTACTGCTCGCTATATAGATGTCCGAGCCCGCAGCTTCATACAGCCTCCCTTCACAACGACTGGCACGTGATGATACATTGCTGTCTGGGTGTTTAAAACGCCTCCATTCGTTTTCAATTTAAAATATTTTTCCGTCTATACTTGATGATATGAGAGTGGAACACATCGTTTTTGTTATCAACCTGCATATAAGCTTGTGTGAGGTACTTGCTGGTATTTTATCACACTCAATCACACCCCATTGTGTGTATAGTAATGTCACCTTCGTTACAGATGACAGATATATAAAGGTGATTGGCTATGCAGTTTAGCTGAATTCCATAATAGAGAAGCGTGTATTCTATTTGAAATCTAACTAAAAATTTTAGTCTTTCGATAGGTTTTATATAGACTGCAATTTGTATCCTAAGGCAATGTTGTCTATATATTCCAGATCTATATTTAAATCCTGGAGATATTAGATGTACAGCTACTTTTCCGAATATCAAATATCATCCAGGTGGAATCAATAATGTGAATGACTAAAAAAATGTCAAGGTTTATTGCATTTTCCCTACTAGAATATAATCTTATAGTACAAGTAGTGGAAAAAAATATACGCAGCACTGGAATGTGGATCAACTGTTACTTCTCAGAAAACGGAGATGTCATCTAGGCGGCGTCTAAACACCTAAATACCGGCCCATCAGTGGCCGGCAGGGCCAGGCGCAGGAGCTGGACACAAATTGCTCAGAGCAGCTCCCAGCAACGTCCCAACGCAAGAGCTGCTCCCTATCACGTGACCCTAGCCGGCCGTCACGTGATCAGACCTGCCCTCTTTCGGCCATGACAGGAACTAGCGGGGTGGGTAAAATCTGGCCAATTACAGCGCCATACTGTCAGTACAGCCTCGGCGCTGAGAGCTGATTGGCTGGGGGAAATTGTCACGTGACACCTAGGTTTCAGAACGAGGCAGCCTCGTTTTAACATTCGGGGTTCCTATATGTATCTGAGATCCGAATATCTTGTAGTATATTCTTGGTATTAGTATTGTTAAACTTTCATAAAGCATATTTGCAAGTTAGGCTGATTTGAGTTATTTTTGGAGATGATTAACGAAGATGAAGATATTTTTCATAAATAAACTAAAAAGAGGAGTGAACTAAAAACCAACCCAGTTCACATTTCAGTTTCGATATTTTCTCAGAGATGTTTTCGAAATGGCATCTGCGTACTGGTGGGTGGATGGAGGTAAAAATGATCACCTTTAAAACCAGCTGGACAGGATAAAACATTCTGTGCCAAATGTATTGACAATGAATCAACAACTATAATTGAATCGCATTTTCCAGGATAAGCATGTAAATATGTAATACTATTTCAAATGTCAACTCATCACTGCTTATCAACACTGAGTTAATATGCACTTTAAAGCAATATTGCAGTTAGATTTATGCTACAAAATATAAAATGACTTTTCTATCTCCAACAGACGTACGTTCAATTATGAAATAGACAACTTTTAATATTAAATCTTAGTACTCATTAAATTTAAAACCAAAACCTCTCATTCTTAGACTAGCTCATACATGTTTTACTTCACTTCACTTCACTTCACAGAACTAGAACTATATACCTACACTGTATAACATGAACAGCTCTAGTGAGCAACTCCTTAATCTAGAGCTAAGCCTCAGCCGTCTACTCAACAACATACACCCAGACTTGACCCTAGACTGAAATGGACAGGCTAAGGCTGACTGGCGACTGGCCAGCAGGGATTCTGATTTCAATTTGTTGAGTAAACACTGGAGATGCCATCCCCCACTTACCAACAGCGTTTAGGGTATGCGTAGGAGGGATTAGGCAACACTCTTCCAGGGTATCAGGAGTTGAAAGTAATCCCCTGAGAAGAGTGGTGGGTGGAAAAGCCCCGATAAGGTGCTTGGAGAAAGTTGAGTTTGTTTTGTGCTAAAAGAGTACCATGGTTGCTCTTGTAGAGCTACTGGAAGGGCTGGAAGTTTGTGAGCAAACTATTTCGTTTTATGGTGTCTTTTTTCACTCCAGCTACTAGAATAAGCTAGTACACAAACTGCACAGAAATATGAGATATGTAGTAAATGGGTAATTGTTTGACGCAAGTTACAGTAATTTCACCCAAAAATCCATGGCACATTGGGGCATGTTCTCTCTGATGATAAGGTTCCTTCACATGTGAAAAACACGCTGGCAGAACCTATCTTTACCCTCTATCTTTGAATTTCTAGTTTCCAGAGGGGACAATTCCTTACACATCTGTATCTGTCCGGCCCTCCCTTGTAGCAGGATTTCCATGTTGACCCCTACCTTATCGCCCCGAGTAAACTGCCCGTTTGGGAGGCGGCCAACGGTCCACTTGGCCAGATCTAATCTTTTCTGACCGAGCCAAGGTCGCCTGCTGCCAGTCCCCATTTTCTCTACTACTACCACCACCCCCTGCCTATACTACTACCCCCGGCGGTGCGCCTCCAGGGCGGACGCTGGAGGTGGTGTTTACCCTTCGCATACGGGTGTGTCAGGGGTAGGGCCCAGATGGGGAGTGGTAGTACAAGACTGACGACTTGTAGGGGATCTGTGTCGGTATAGGGGGATGTGCCTGTACTCTATGATGAAATTGAAAAGGGTTCAGAGTATCTATTGTTGGGTCCATGTGGCCCACTATCTTAAGTATAAGTGTCGTGTGATGTTGTTTGTATTGTTCAGAGGAGATGAGTTGGATACGGTAGAACATTTAATGTTTGTCACAGTTAATGTCATTTACTGTTTACCATCAGATCTGTGAATTCTAAATATGATGCAAGCAATTATTAGCTCGGATTTTCATCCGAAAACATGCAAACATAATCTTGAAATATGACTGAAACCACTTGAATATATATTTGCGTTTTCATGGTCCAAAATGATAATATCATCTCAGCTGGGCAATGTTAGTAATGCATAAACATATTCGAGTCATGAGAAGGGAAAAAAAGATGTTCTGTGTTATTGTCCCCAGTGGAGATTAACCAACTCCAAACCATGCTTCAATCTGTTTTAGTAGTCTACACATTCAATGGCACAAGACCATGACCGATTGAGCAGCTCATTGGCGACCTGCTCAGACCACAAGAATGTTGGGAGAGTGAAGCTTTTCACCTTCAAATAACAGCTTTTTACTCTCCTAGCACAGGCTGAATGTTCCGGAAACGAAGCTGACGGTCACCTGCCGGGACTAAGGAAACGTATAGGGAAATGTATTAAAGGACTGTTTTTTACGTTTCTAAGCAAAGTCTAGATTTTCTCTGTGGTACTAAAAAAGAGAACAACCATTAGGCCAACTAACAAGAAGGATACGCTTTTATTCTAGGTTGTTCAACTTACCGTGTAAGTAATGAACGCGGAGGGAAATGTTTCTTTGCTTTTGTGGCAAAGTCTAAATAAAACATAGAATGTCTTTCAGACAATGAATAGACATGGGCAACCTTACTTCAATTAATCATCCATATATTAATAAATATATGCTTGGCTAATGAGTAATATAGCCAACAAGAATGCCTATCCGCTTTAAGTTGGAAAACATGGTCACAGTCTTAATGGGTGAGAGCAGAATAAAATGTATTCCAGATTTTCTGAGGATTATGGTAAATCTCTAGGCTAACTAAAGGCAGGCCTGGAATTGCAACTTAATTGTGACGTAAAACACAAAGTACTCCCTCCCAAATCCTGTCATAATCTACACTTGTCTGTAAAACGTTGCCATTATTTATTACTATCCATCAAAGGCGCAAGTGAACTCAGGTCTGTCAATGAGCTATCAAAAAGCTTGAGCCTAATCCCTACCATCCGCTTTAAGTGAGAATCCCTATAATTGGGGGACGTCCCATGAATCGGATTGCTATTTATGGGGATAGAATGGATAGCCAAAACAGCAATGTGATCTATCTATTGACAGAGAGGTAAGCGTCTTGACTCCGTTCAAATTGTACTGCCTGGTTTTATTCATGATTTTTATGGTAGCAGAGCAATCAAAACAGTTGGGCAGTGGATTGTAAAAGGTACAAATGGTGCTAAGGACTGGTCACACCCTGGTGCCATGGCTACTGTATGCTATATTGATTGGGTAAAGATGATTGTGAACACTTGAGAACACTCTGAATATGAATCAATATTACAAGCCCAAAATAGGCTCCAGATTCAGCCACCTCCCTCTTTGAGACCCAATATTACGCTCTATCTAACAGCAAGGATGATTCTATCAGTCAATCCAACTATTAAAATCTACATGCCATCCAATCAAGATGTCTTTCCTTTTGATTTGCCAATAGAGAGCCATTGAGGCGCGGCGACCGTGCTCGTCTGAAATTATCTGAGTAAATAGTGAGCAGGCAGTCTACAGTGGCAATGATGATAAACTCCTGCCAGTTCCATCTGCCTTTTGTACACATCACACTGTCTTCTATTGCTTTTCTTGCAGTCTTTTGCCCTGTTCGAATAGACATTCGCTAATAAGGTGCTCATCTGCCCACTCACGTATAATTATTCCGCGACTAATGAAAAGCAGACTCTCATTTGATGACTAGGGCGCGGGGCGAAGAATTATCAAAATGAGACAATATATCAGACATCGGCAGCAGAGGCAGTTGCGAGTAATTTTCTGAGGGGTGCTAGAAAACAGAAAACATGCTGACAGGATAATGTTGTTGGGAGGAGGGTCTTGACAGGCAGTTGCCATAGGAAAACCTACAAGTGGGTTTAAGTGCCTTCCCATTTCAAATTCCCTGACAAAGAATTCCAGTTTATGACAGTGCTAAGGATGTTGTCTGTACTCGAGACATAAGAGCTGCAATTATGATAAAACTCCTGCAGATGGCTTGGACAGATTGACAAGGACCGAGTGACAAAGATGATTTTTAACTTAAAATCATTTGCCAATCATAGACTCATAAATGCAACGTCAGCAGTTCCAAACTTAATAACCCCTGAAGTTGAGATCAATCTTCTTTGAGTTTATCATCGAGATATGATCAAATGAGAATTGACAAATTCCATCAATGTGATTTATCAAAGAGATAGAAAATCTGGCAATATTATTACCCAGCTTTGAACTCAGTAAGGGAATCTCTCTGGTGAAACTTGAACGGGCAAAGTAGGGGCATCAACCCTCTACATCAGGCCTTATCAAACTTGAATCACAGACGTCAGTTCCATACTCATCAAATTTGAATCCGACGTCACTCTGCCTTAGGCCTAGCCAGCTAACCCATCCCAGCCTTTATCAATATATTACACACTTCAGCTTCAACTGGGCGTTCACTATCAGTTCACGTATCAATGCACCACCTTCCTTTAAACCGATTACAGGTCCACTCCCAAAAGCAAAGGAGTATACTTAAATTAGACTGGAATCTGTGACAGTATTACAACTGAAAGTCACAATAAAGCACTGATTTTCAAACATTATTTTCAAAAGGTTCACCGTTTTAATCTAAATCACTGTTTTAGCTGACCTAACTGTGTTCACAACATCTATTCTGCAAAGAAGGATGCAGGTCAACCCAGATACCTAGCCTTGAGTGTTAAGGTTTAATAGGGGCTTGAGAAAAGCCTCTTAAGTTGGCCATGGTCAGGGAGGAGGAACCGGAAAGAGGCCTGCACAAAGACAACCCGGAAAGGCTCAAACCACTTCCGGTTGGAGACGACAATGGGTTTCTGGTCCCACTACCTGGTACGGGAGGAAGGACAGGTGTGTCTTTACCTGACAGGTGTGCCATAAAACCAATTGCAAACCCCTCAATGAAAATTCCCATTGAGGTAACACTGGGGCCACTCTTGTTTAGATGGCTTAGCTCTAGGCATCTAGGAGGGGCAGGGGAATGAAAATATTCACATAGGGAGATTACGCCCCAATGTTATGCATACTAATTCATTGCATAATCCTTCCTGTGACTACTGCAGCTGCAGGCGATACTGAAATAACCACGAGGAAATAGTGATGTATCCATGTGACTGTGATATTAATCCGCAAAAGCTTAAATTATGATGCTCCTCATCATCATATAATTGTATTCATGTGTACATTCATTTCTCAGTGGTGATGGTGGGGTTGGGGGGCAACTGCTAAGGTACTTACACGTTTATATATAGAAGCCCTAAGACCTCTCTGGAGCCCTGCTGTACATCATTATACTTGTATCTTGTGAATTTCTTTCCTGGTGGAGGTGGTGTTGGGTAGGGAGGGCAATTGGTAAGATACTTGCCATGCTATATATAAAGCCCTAAAACCTTTCTGTGTAGCCCTAAATGAAGACCACAGTGAATGGCACCTCCAGGACCAGTTGGTGAATGGGTCCCAGGTCGTGTGAAGTGGTGCTATCAGGTGGGGAGACGTGTCAACACTCTAACAGTCTGTGTAGACTTAGCGTAATTAGTACAACACTCATTACGTTAGGAGGAGGGTGGGTGGCATGGATGGGCACACGCCAAGGTAGTGGTCTTATTATTGCATCTGCTAATAGTACTATATGATGTAAGTTAAGATTGTGGGCTAAAGTTTATGTTCCCCTAATAGGCTATGCAAGCAAGCATTTTTTTGGGTATAGTTATACCGTTTAAGGTGCAACAAACTGGCAGTTAAGGGATAACATGTTGTGTGAAATCCAGATGATCGAAAATTACTTGTTATTTCTAGAAGCCTCTACTACAAATTTCTAATAAGTTGTTCAATCCATAAATCTTAAGAATCACATCCCCTTTCTTATTCGTCCCCTTTAATTTGAAATTTCCAATCTTCAGGTTGTTTGCCACGTTCACAATGACCTACATTCATAGGGTATAACAGGTTGTATCGTTAGACCTATTTACATACATAAGAACACACTCCTGGACCAACAGAGCTGTGAAATTCAGCGAGAGAAGCACTTGTTCCCCCTACCACTCCTACATACCCCCTTGACACGGCACAGGAGGTCCAATACTAGTGGGTAAAACAGGCTAAGCCGCGTGTGACACAGCATGCTAACGTCATCCACATACAGGGAGCACAAGGCAAACCCAGTCACACTGCTGTTTGTTCATGGCATATATACATGAAACCTGTACCTCGAACAAGCTCAACCTTTCCGCACCAATTTCTTCTGGGTCGAATCAGGGGAATTTACAAGTGTAAGACACACTTAGATGTATACATGTTAATTAAATAACATCATCTATGATCTTCATAGATGAAGGATATATTAGACAGATGATGGGGGGAGAATTATTATATCACCAGAGGTCTTTTTGATTTTATAATTACATGGATGTCAGTCAGGGTTAATGAAAAAAACTGAAACCCCAGAGCGAAACTGAAATTTTCTTTAAAAAAAAAAAGAAGCTTTAGAACGTGATGTAAGAAACTAATTTTGAAAATTATTATTTGAGCTGATGCTGTGAAAAAAAACAACTGTAATAAACAGGTTAAATTTGGGTATATATAGCCTAGTCGAACCATGAGTTTAAGCAGCAGCAGTAGCAGTGGCAGCTGAAGGAGGTCAGGCGATGACTACAAGGCGTTATGTACACACCCCTCAACCCTCACACAATACAGAGCCCATTGTTGGCTAACTGTATACTGAGTAGGCCCCACCTCACTCAAGCCTCAATCAAACCCAACTCAGGCTTCAGCCTAGGCCACACTTAGGCTTTTCCTATGGGTGGGCCTTGATGGATGTTGTATATCCTGGGATTGCTTTTATACCCCACTCTCCAACTAAGGCGTCGGTCAATATTGTTCAAGGGCTGCACCCATTAATACCCATGAAAGAATAGGATATTTTATTTGGAAATAGGGCCCATGGTATTACTTCATTAGCCATACAATGGTCATATGCAAAGTTTAACAACCATGGCCTATACAAATTATATGTATTTTCAATAGGTAATTACGGCAATTGTAGACCAATTCTGCAACAAATACAGGGCCTACCAATTTCACAGATAGGTAGTTCATACCTATTCCAGCACAAAGTTCATGAGGTGAATACTACCGGTACATTGTATGCGAGTTCTTGATTTAGTGCAAACAATTTTCCTCAGCTGTTAAAACACTACAATTTAAGAGATATTTGACCTACTGGCAGTAAAATAAGTATAGGTTTCTGGGGCCTAGAGCTAAAGTTTGCTCCGACATAAACGCCCCAATCAATTACCAGGAACCCTGCTAAGTTTATGGGAAATCAGCACGGAACCGACCATAGCGTCTATGACATTTTAACAATACCGTTGCCTGAAATGCCTCGAAGCAGTTGCCTAGCATGTGGCCTGAACGGGATGGATTTCATTTAAAGAGACCATTTTCCGTTGGGGTTCAAAGGACCTGGGACCCCAGCGTTTAGTTCCGCCGCTTATCAGGTGTCTATTTGCCTTCATGTCGAGAGGCCCTGATGTCAGAATCGGGCCCTGAAATAGTTAAAGGGGGCGCGCCTCTAACCCTCACCTACTTATCTGTCACGCCAAATCTCTGAGGCCCTTTCCCCTTTCAAGTTAAAACGGCACATTTTTGCTGTTTCCCAATGTTTAACTGTGAGAGAAATCCTGGAAGACGGGGAATTCTAATTGCTGTTATTGTGGTTATTCTGACACAGACTAAATAACCTCAGGGGTTTCTGGGGAACCTGCCCAACCCCCCACCCCGCGACCACTCCCCTTGGCCTGCATACCAACTCTAACCTCAGCCCTGGGCACCTACATCAGAGTTAAAGGGAAGGGGGGACCACAGGGTTAGGCGGACTTTGTGCGCAGCCAACCATGTCCACAATAGAGCCATGAGACCTGGGGTTGTATGAATAGAGCCTTTGTTGATATATCATACCAAGTGCTTAGTGGTCGTCAACTAATAGCATCCGACTAGCCAAGCTCTACCGATGAGGATCAATTTCTCCCAGGTCTCTTACTTAACCAAAACCACAGACATATTAAATATTTCAAGCTGTAAACTGTGCCAAATCTATGTAGGCATTAAAACAGTACATGGGTCGAAACGTGTAGTGATCACGCAAATGGGTTTGTATTATGATGGCCGAGGGTGCTGAGGCATACGGTCTATGGCCTATATACCCCGTGTGCACCATTGCATTCAGGCAATAGCTGGATAAAAACAGGCGTCCTTTACCTATACAAATATTTCACATGAGTACAAAAAGCCTGCGCCTTTAAAGCCAGAGTGTATGGGGGCAAGGTGCAAGATTCCTTTGGCAGAGTGGAGCATTCGTATAACCCCACCATGAGGAATTGTAAGCGTGACTTCAGGCAGCAAGGTATGGAACAAGCAATGCTGCAATCCCCAAATGCATTATTGGCTGAACACACACTCATTCACTTTAAATGTTATTTTTCCCATTTAGGAATTGTGTTTTGGAATGGCCTTTAAGTTGCCGCTTGCCTTCGAGGGGGAGGGCAATGGAATGGCAAAGCGATTCACCTAAAAGAACTTGCTCCCTAAGAGCGAGTCCGATCGAGTTGTTTTCGGTCTCATTAATTGCTTTTGCCTTTGTTCATTTCATCAGGTGGTATTTGAATGACATTTTTATCGTCACATAATCAAAGAGCTATAAAAAAAAATTCCCCCTCCCCCAGCCGCAAGTGTTTTTGATATGAAGGTATGACATTCCAGAGAGATTTCTCTGATTACAAAACTATTCCTTATTTAATCAATATGCCTTCTGTGAGTGACAATGGTAGCACAATTTTAGATCCAGCATCGGTGGAACGAACCATTCTTCAAAATGAAAATGGTGGCTTGAACGAGAAATTTAGAACAACAATTGCTTTTATCAACACAATGGCAACTTAAGCTCCCCTTCCAAGATCTTAGTTTTACATCGGTACCCATGCATGTATGAATACAATCTTTGAAGTAACATTGAATTATTACAATTATTACAATGTGCATCACCTTTTAAACATTAGCCAAAACTGTCTGTCAAAATACACCAAACATGCTAATTTTCCACAGATGGTCTAATTGTCCAATTTGGAAAGGAAAGAACGTACAACTCAGAACTACTGATGGGGAAATGTGTCTCCAGTTTAACCTACATGATTTAGTCTGTTGACTCTTCTTTGCTGCCAAGACCAAGTACATTATAGCATTGTCATAAAACACAGACACAATGGCATATCCCCTTAAAACCATTTTGGCCATTTCAAAAAGTTTAAGCTATATATGGCAACATTCCTTAACATAGTATAGGAAATACCAACATCCGTATTAGGTAGGTATTAGCTGGGCAGGAGGTGTGTCTGGTGTTAGTGGTGGTTTTGGTGGGAGGGGGTGGGGGATGTTTTCAGGTATATGTGCCAGGTGTCATCCGTAGGAACAGCCCCCAAAGGGACTGACCTCACCACTGACCACCAATAACACACCTACAATGGGGACTACAACACCGAGGAGACACCCCCTCCAGGGCAGGTGTTTAACGTTGTCATGGCAACGGGGACACTTGGGCTCATGCCCAGGAGGTAGTAACATTCCGGTTAGAGACGGAGCACCTCCAGGGTCCTGACAGACAGAGGGGGTTGCCCTGGGGACAGGACTGTGTCAACTGTGGGCGGCCAAACTCGTACTCTTTGCCCAAAGGCAAAAAGGGTCCCACACTTTAAGCCTCTACACGACCAAAATGGGCCGATATGGATAAAAAGGGTGGGCATTATTGAATATTTCTACACGGCTTAGTATATCCTGGGGAAGGACCAAAGCCTGAATCTAGTGGGTTTTTTAATATCAAAAAGGTAGGATTACATTTATTTTTCTCATTTTATGTATTGACCTTTCTATAATGGATTCTTCAGGGCTTGAAAATCTGCAATAAATTACGTATACTTTCTAACTGTGGGATCGCATAGAATGTTCCTCTCAATAGTAAGGGATTTAGGAGACCTGCATACACGTCTTTGTATGAGTAAAGGCATTTGTCAAGTGACGTCAATTGCTTATACTATACACCGACCCACAAAACCTGTTCTACAGTCACACTGAAAAAAAACACGCAAAAGAAAACCAAAAGGGGGAAAGAGCCAGGAGAAAGTGGGAGAAAAAGAAAGTGAATAGTAAACAGAGTGGGGAGGAAAAAGAAATGGGAGCTCAAGGTTCAACAGGTAAAGCAGATCTAAAATAGACGCGTCTTTAGAAAGGGTCTCCACTGGAGGTATGTGGCTGGGGAAAGGTGTCTTATTAAAGGTGTCTCACATTCTTACACCTGGCAATACCTGCCCATTAAACGTCTATGTGTGTTGGTGGGGTTGGGGGGTGTTCACTGAGGCGGAAAGGCCAGCCCACTGAGCCATGAAGCCCTACCTTTAACAAGGTCATCACTATCAGGTTACATCCCTGAGTGTTTTTATTTTTCCACACCTGGAGGTGTGTAACACCTATGTGAGTATCGGGGTAGGCCATTGGAAACCACTCATCCAGTTATATCTATAGACAAGTGGCTGCATTTATAGATTAACATTGCACCATGACATAAATGGCCATATTTAGCTTTACTCAAGTGTGCACTGGCGAAAAGAAGGGCGGTGGTTAAGCTGGACTGTGAATATGAAGTTTTGCATTTCTGACGAATTACAATACCTTTTGTACATGGATATAGACATACGCATTTCTGGGATAAAATGTAATAGGCCTAGATTCTTTTGGGGGAAAAACTCACCGTTATTATTTTTAGACTGCAATGCCATAACAGGATATTCAAGATTAACCCCTACAATCTGAAGCAGGGTCCCTTTAAGTAGTTTCCCAAGTTCACTTTCATTGAATCCTTTCCATAATGGGAAAATGTGCGTGTTTAGATTAGTGGGGCCACGCTGGGCAAAAGAGAGTTAAACGGGGGGCAGTAAGGCTCCGCACTGACTGCTTGTTGGGCCTTGTTCCCCTAAACTCTCTTATTAGACGGTAACATGAAGGGGTGGAGGTTGAGGTTGGTTTAATACCAACTGGTCCATAGCAACATATCAGGCTAGATTACCTTTCAGCTTGTTTTATTACTCTCCATTGCTTCTAATCAGCATGAATGTAAATGCCCTTTGAAAAGCAATTTAGTTTAACACTTTTGTGACTGAAAGTGGCAATTGATATCTTATTATTTTACCATGTTAGTTTAGGAATACAAACAAAAAGCACTGTGCCACTGTAAATTTCAAATCTATCATTCAATTTGATAGATAACACTTATTTTGTTTTCTAGTTACAATTCTCCCGAATTAAGTTTAAAAAAGCGTAATTAATCTTGATGTATTTCTTGAACTCTATTCTCTCAGTATATGGTACGGATAATATATTTGCTTTACGACATTGCCATTTATATGACGACTTCATGCTACAACATCTCTTTTAACATACGATGGCATTTTGTCTCTTGTCTGTACGTGGAAGGCAGTGACATTAAACAAATACCATACATTAAGCGTGGATATAAGGTTTGAAAAACAGGCACAGGCTGATACGTGATTGAGGTAGGGCAGATGAGGACTTTGCCATAAAACAGCACCCCATGGCATAACACCTCCTTGCAAAAATACCCCATGGCACAACACCCCATTGCCCTGCTACAATCTGTGCCAGAAGGCATCCAAGGCTTGACAGATACCTCTTCTGTGACGCCCAACAGCCAAAGGTTAAAAACTAAGTAATATGGATATCAAAATGACAACATGAGAAAAAGCCTGTCGTGGAGGCAGCTTTTAATGCGGATAATGTTGAGCGGATGGTAACAAGTCAGGGGAGATAACAGCATTCAGTGTACCGTGGAAAATGTATTGGTAAGCTAGTGCATGTTGCTGTTAAAATTTATTAAGAGCCCATGAGTAAAATACTTTCATTTTTATGAATTTTAAATTTTGAAAAGTGAATTGGTTAAATTCCAACACAAATGCTGCTTTTTATGGATTGAAATGCTCTTATTGTCCCATACCAGCGTTGATCTTTTTCCTACCACTCACTGCTCGCTCTCCTTTTTACTCAATCCTTCCAAATCCATGATACATCCATGGGGGGCACCCCGCCTCCCCTGGCAGTGCTTTATCACGGGGGGAGTAGGGAGCTGTCCATACATATGCATCCCCTTCCTCACCATTAAGCCGTCCCTTCCTTGGGGAGGCATATACCGCACAGATCCCCCTTAACCCTACATTTCCCACAGGCCTATGTACTCTGTTCCCTGATAAACTTTTTCTGGTGTATGAGAAAGAGCGACACAAACCAGACTTGCTAAATCTGAAAAACATCTGGGCTTTCTCAGTATCTCATCTCAGTATGGATTTTATGGGGAATGGGTTATATATAAATGTCCAACTATTCCTCTACACATTCCCTTCCCTTCTTGTCTGATTAAGCATTATAATCTAAGTGAGATACTTTTAATGATTAAAAATCATGATTTCTGGACGTAAATGTTACATCAGGAAACCACTATGACAGACTGTTACTTGATAGAGTTGGCTAGACCACATAACCCTGACCACGCAAGCCGCTTTTCCAATAATTCCAATGTCAGCATGTGGAAGAAGTCTTAGTTACCAGTAGAAAACATAGACCGCAATAAAAGAAATACCGTCTAAATATCAGGCTCGTTAAGCCAAAAAGGTCAAATGTTATTAACTACTGCAAGAAAAGCCGTCACCTATTGCTCGCGAGCAGTTCAAAATGCTCAAATGCCGCTATCCAGGGCCTGAGCTGCTCTTAGCTACTCATTCTATGGAGAAAACTACCAAAGAAACGTTCTTCTTTGTGCTGAAGAGTAGGGATCTTTATATCTGCGTAGGTTATTCTAAGATCTACATCTGCCTGAGTTTTGATATTAAGATAGTAAGTTGGCTTGAGTATATTGTTCAACTGTATTATCCCCTAGTATTGGGAAGCAATACGAATTGGAACCAAGCATGATTCTACTGCGAGATCCGGTATACAAGACTTTGAAAGCTGCTATATCACAATATTGGTCGAGGAAAGTGTGTAGGATATGGGACAGGGTTGTTACGGGAGTTAAAACAAAAGTACATAACATTTATTTAAAATTAGAGATGCATTTAGTCATATACAATTTCTTGAAGACCAAATAGCTCTGAAGATATTCAATACAATTGCTTTTAATGGGTACGGTGCTGAAAGGAACGGAGGGAAAATGACCGCTAAGAGAGGATGAGAAACAGGTTGCAAGAGGGGAAAATTGAGAGCCATACCAAGAGCAGTATACCTTTGCCCATATATAATCAGCTCGTAATTAGCAGGCCTAAGGCCCTTCCCTAAAAGGGCCTTGCCAGGTGACGTCAGGCTTATCAGGTGATAAGGTCAGGTGACAGGCGGCCATTACTCCAGGGTGGGATCATCATGTCTGACCCAATTACCGGGTCACGTGTTACCGGGTCACGTGATACCGGTCACGTGGCACGTGTCATTAAAGGAAGTCCGTTGGTTAAAAAAAAACATAAAACAAAATAAAATATAAAAAAATCCTCAGCGTATTTAGCCATTACCCGGGGACTTGCACAAGTTGTCTCGCCCTGCGATTTGCATTAATTTGGGAAACATTAAATTATCTTGTTGTAGAACACTTCTGAGCTTGAAGGTTGCCATACTCACTCCATGGTTTGAATCTATATAGGTCTGGGTTGAATTAACATATATATGTTGAGGATTCGAACCCAGCACCTCTGACTCATTGGATCAGCGCGTCATCACAGGATCGATCTTTCATAGTACGATGGGCCCAGCTTTCTTTTTTATTATAGGAATGCTACAATTATGTCAACAAATTCAATTTGTAACCTGTTCCCAAGATTTGTAAAGATCAACTGCCTTTTTGCTGACATTTTGATTGATTTAGGTAACAGGATCCGGCGTGGCTCCTTATTATCAAATCATGTCCTCTTCGGTCACACGAGGCAACATGTGTCAGGATGGGGGATAAAACAAGCTGGCAACAGATGGACAACATTACAGCTTAAGGTGACAGAAGATCTAGTTAATACCCTGATAATCACTTAGCGTGGGTGTAGGCGTATTAAGCCCAAGTACAGGACATACTCAGTGTTATTGGATTGGATTGCCTTGTTGGGACGCCTCCAATGGCTCAGGTTAGTGCCTTCTCCAGGGTCCCTCCTGTTCCTAACCCCAAACAAAGCTGCTCCTGTGTGTACTCACTCCAGGTACTGGAGGGACGTGGAGGGTCTCCTTATAAGGGAAGGTACGGGTAGAGGTTTTAATTAAAGGCCAAAACACGGGTATGGGCTTCTGGGTGTGGGCGGCAAGTGGGGATTGGGGTTCGTGAGAAAAACTAATTAGATCTCTGACCCAGTTTAGTTTAGACTTGGGTTGTTTGGCAGCAGAGGGTTTAATGAAAGGTGTGGGGGTGGGGAAGTACATCAAAACTCCATTCACTAGGGTGATTGTGTTGTAGGGGTTTGTGGGTGGGTTGGTGGAAGGGTGGGTTCGTGAATGGGTGAGTGGGTGAGTGATATTGTGAGGGAATAGGTGAGTGAGTGAGTGAGTGAGTGAGTGAGTGAGTGAGTGAGTGAGTGAGTGAGTGAGTGAGTGAGTGCATTTTTGAGTGGTAATTAATGAAAGTGGGTGATTGATGATAGAGATTGAGCGACCGGGCAAGAGCGTGCGTGATTTCCACAATGATTCGGGCTGGGACAGTTACTGTCTGCGTGTCAGACAAAGACTGAGCTGCTGGTGAGCAGGTGAGTGACTGGGCTGAGTCAGTGACGAGCTGCTCAGAGCTGCTCAGAGCTGCTCAACGAGTGAGTGGGTGTGGTGACCAAACCAGCACTCTGTGAGTGTGACAACTGGAGGAAATGCCCAAGTCATCTACCTACTCCCTCCTCCAGCACGGTAACACACAGGAGGAAGAGGAAGCCGCGTCCTCCCACACACACCTCAAACCCTGGTTCGTCTTTTGCCGAGTCAGCAATTTTATTCCTTCTCCGGAACTCGGGTTCTACCTCCTGGGATTGCTTTTGTTCTCCCATCTCTATGGCAAATTAGGATCACATCTCGTACATGCGGAGCAATATACGACATAAAACATTGCAGAGAGTATTTGTTTGTCTGTTGGGATAGTTTAACGTCTGGCCAACCCTGTCTTTCCAGACTAACTCAAGCTAATTGCTCAGTAGAGACAGCTCTGATAAAAATCGTCAGCCAATAATTTGAAATGCATTTAATTTCATATT
The DNA here is from genome assembly GCA_936440205.1 of Lepidonotus clava. NCBI lineage: Eukaryota > Metazoa > Annelida > Polychaeta > Phyllodocida > Polynoidae > Lepidonotus > Lepidonotus clava. Next base: position 21,968,834 of record OW387147.1, read on the forward strand.
CATTCTATGCGCACCAATGTATATCATTGTATATGGAATTGTCTTTGTGAGTGACTTCCTAACCCATGAGTAGCTCAATATTACGCCCTGAGAACTTCAAAATGCCGTCATGAGCATTTCGTGAGCCACTCACAACCAGCTGCTCGGGGATTATTGACAATCAGTCTATGGGGATGTATTCTTTCCTCTAAGTAGAGCCTTCAGGGTGGTGGTGCAAGGCATTGCTCTGTTATTTGAGCTGTGAATGGTACGCGTCAATTGGACGTGGAGAAGTACAGCAATACGCCCTGGAGGAGCCTGGAGGAGGAGACTTGTAAGTAGGATCCGCCATGATGGATGCCATGGAGGAAGGCACGGCGGATAAACACCGTCAGGTCGACAATGACTGGAATATTGCCGAGAAAACGGCCGACTATAAAAATGGGACAGTGAGACCTTAAACCTTAAACAATTACTCCCTGGCCAATCCGTTAATCACTTTGGTGTTTTCTTACTCCCTCAAACTTGATAATATTTTTATTGTGCTCTCACAAATTGTTGGGTGTTGATGGTTTAGTTATTGCGTGGTTATGTTTTATTGGTTGACGTATGGCGGGTCAATAAATACGATAAAGGCTGTATTCCACAAGCCAATTTTTACTCCCGATTCGGCTGTTGAAATTTTGGTCTATCATAGATCTACATGCTACGTATCATTAGAACAGGTTTTAAATTCTCTTCCAAATGATATGTAGGATGCATGGTTCTTTCCCAAACTACTGGTGAAAAGTAATTGATTGAAAAAATTCCCGCAGTCAGAATCGGCTAGTGGAATACAGGCTTGGATGGAGCGGATCCATCACCTAGTGGTAATGGTGCGCAGCCTGATGCAACATGCATACACGTGTGTTTCATCGGCCCCCAATCTTCCTCCAGGGCAATGATGAATGGAGTAATATCAGTTTTTATTGGCGGGCCATCTGGTGTCAAATTAAAGGTGCTCAGAGTAGACGTTGGGCAGCTGTACTGGGGATATGAGGAGCATGTACGTGAGTGTTAATAATGTATGTGATTTTCCTATGGCAATTTGTTTCAGCTTGTCAGTCTCATTATCAAAAAAGCCGAGGCCAACGTTTTTTCCTTTATAGGACAGATTATGTTATTAGAACCATAGTTGTTATATTACAACATGATTGGCTGTATAATTATAATGATCAATCCTGCACGATTAACATAGGGCATAACCAACAAGTTTGAATATTTTAGCAGATATCTTCTAAAGAGATGCAAAACTCAAATCTGGAATATCGTTTATTGATCAGGTCATTCGAGTTTTGCTGGTTCCTGGCTTGACCTCTGGTCTATGCTCTTAAGGCACGGCATGGGGGAGCCGGTACCCATCGTATCTGGGGGATAGTTCTGGCGGTGGCCGGCAGGGGGACGGGTACACGTTAATAGACCCCTGTTATCGCTCACCCCAGTGTCTCTAAACTCTGCCCTGGAGCAAGACACTCTCCCCCCTGAGACTCACCAGGAAACGTAGTCCATCTCCAAGCACGCCCAAACCCCATTTCGGGCTGGAGTTTACAGTGACCTTCACACCCTTCTCTGACCTTGACTTTTCTGACCTTGCAGTTCCCCGACTACCAAATGACCTTGAGAGGCTTGAGGGATAGGACCAAGAAGTCTATAACGATTGAGGAGCTGTCTTGATCGCCAAGCACATGCTCTTGACCATATTTATGGGCTGTCTCTACATGTTGCTCATGTTCCCTGTCCAGTTAAGTGGTCAGTCTGTGGTTGTCATGGCAACGTTTGATGGTGGCGACATGTGGTACTAGACTGACCCTAACGCCATTGGTGAGGTCAGGGGAAACACCTGTTTGAAAGATGGTGAGTGGTTGGGAGGTAAGGTAAACATTTCACTGTTGGCTAGCAGAATTTAACATGCTGGTGATATAATAATGCGCGGATTATAACGGCCGTTAAAAACGGAAATCCCCAGAAAGGGACGTAAAGGGAAAAGTGTTATGTCCTTGTTATAGTTATATCATGGGTACAGGGTTTTCCCCAGCCCCTTACAGCCGGCTCTAATAACCATTTGGTACAGAAATAGCCGGCTATAATCATATGTCCTGGGGAGAACCCTGGGGTATGAGAATGCTGTACTTCAAATTTTAAATCAAACTATATTAAATGACTAAATACAAATAGCCCCTGTCAAATTTCCGACATTCACATTCTTAAACTCATTTATGCTATCTTAAAAAATAAAGCTTCCTGTAACCTCTGGACAAAGGATACTTCTTCAGATCCTCCAACCCCTTCTATATCACCCAGGGGGGGGCACCCCCTTTCTCTCCCTTCTCAATAGGCTGTCCCCCACTGACCAGAGAAGGTCAGCCATATTAGCCTCACTTCACACCCGCCGTGAGCCTATTCAATAAGTTACACCCCAGGTGACAGGCCGCCTAATACAGGGGGTTTAGGCCTGGGTAGGCAGAGCTTAGGCCTCAAAGAGTAGGGGGCTGATTGGACAGGGCCTGAGTGAGGCACAAGGCCGCCTAAAGTAAGGCTGGGTAAGCCTGAGAGATGGCCTGATATCATGTTGGTGTGTATGGAAACACACGGGATGGCCTGGGGTGGGGATTAGCAAGGGAGCCAAGATGTAAGATATGGGGATTAGATACACCCACTTAAATCCGAATTTTACACATTTAAATTTGCAGTTCATATTGTAAAACTAATAAATAATCTTTAAAATGTTTAGATTTACACAAATTTAATTTGTTTTCTCTCGATCGTTGAAAATAGAAGCCAGATATTCAGGAAACTAAAAGAATGAATATCATCCTTAGACAATAATTTTAGTAATAGAATTTAAAGACAGACATTTACATTTGATATTCATAGTTATATCTGAAGAAATGGTATACACTGCATCTACTTTCTTATCAAAATCAAGACTGGAAGACTCAAAATTATTATTTGCATCACAAGACGGTTTCAGGAAAAATAGATCAACCACAGCATCCATTGCGGACTTTACCGACGACATCCTAGCTGGGCTTAATTCAAATGAATATACTGTGGCATCTTTTATTGATCTACGGAAAGCATTCGATACTGTTTCTCATAAAATTTTGTCATACAAACTTCATAAGTTTGGATTTGATCATAATATCATATGTTGGTTAATAAATTATATTACAAATAGGAAACAAAAATGTGTAGCAAATGGTATTACCTCTAGTACCCGAAATGTATGCTGTGGTGTCCCCCAGGGTTCTATATTAGGACCAATGCTCTTTTTATTGTATATAAATGACTTGCACATCAACCTACATATGTCCCGGATCAAATTATATGCCGATGATACAGTCATCTACGCTACAAATGCCTCTGAAGCTGTTGCACATGAAATGGTTACTCATGATCTAGACACTTTACTGAATTGGTGTAATTATAACCAACTAACAATTAATTTGAAAAAGACTAAAATGATGCTGTTTGGGACTAAGAATATGTTAAAGAGGTCCGATCATTTTGATGTTAATATGAATGATGTTCACATTGAATATGTTAAATGCTTCAATTATTTAGGTGTGAAATTGGACAGCAAATTGGATTTTGAACAACATGCTGCAGAATGCATTAAACTAGTGTCCCATAAAATCTACTTACTCTCCAAAATAAGAACATTTATTAACCTGAATCAAGCTCTGACCATCTACAAGAGCAAAGTATTGCCCTATTTTGATTATGGGGACATTTTTCTCATGAAAATTCATTCCAAGACCATTGACAAATTACAAAAGTTACAAAACAGAGCCCTACGATTGATACTGAAAAGGGATACCAGGTGTAATGTATGGCAGCTACATCATGACTGTAAAATTCCCTATCTATCTGATAGAAGAAGGTGTCATTTGCTAAATCATTGCTTTAAGAGAAAAGTAAACCCCAAATATATTGCCATACCAGCCAGAGATACCAGGTTACATGATGCTACTGTATTTACCCAATGTATTACTAATAATACATCATTCCAAAGAAGTATCCTCTTTCAGGGCGCTAAGGCCTGGAATGAACTAAATATTCATTTGTGTGACATTGATGAATACCACATATTCAAACAGAGAACAAAGAGTCTGATGTTGCTGCCTGTGCTCTGATAATATGGTTTTATAATGTATAATAATATTATCTTGTGTTTGTTGTACGATGGTATGGTGACCTTTTTTTTTCATGTCATAATGAGTCCAATGAGTTGTGAAACTCTATATCTTGACACAATATAGTTATGTGCCATGCCTCTTGTATGATGTAAAATATTCTACTGATGATTGTCTGGATATTTACCTATTCAAATGTCTACTTCTGATCTACCCCTCACCTTAAAACTTAATTAGGGTTGGTGTTCATTTCTTTTCTTTATCTTAACTATTACACACTTATTGTTTGGTTTATGATTTATAATAGTTAAATTGTCAAAGATATTGATACCCTTCAACTGGTCCTAGAGTTATAATTTGGTATTAAACATATATTGTTTGGGTATTAGATATTACACGTATTGTCCCAATATCATGTACCTTACATCCACCTGTTTTATGCATTTAATATGTATTTGGTATAATATATGTACTGAGGATCAATGAAAACAGGCCATTGGCCTATTTGTACTCTCTCAGATTAATAAAGTATCTAAAAAAAAAAAAAAAAAAAAATCAACAACTGCTGCATATGGTTAAGAATAATAGCATAGCAACAACCAGGGTTGCTAAAATTACACCTGGCTCAATTGATTAGTACTATGAATAGACACATACCCGCCCAATGAGGAAAGCCTCTAAGGATCTATTCCTCCAGGGTAAAGGATGGAGGAGGGAGGGTTATCTGGGATTCCTTGGGGCTACTCCTTGCCAGAGGGTAGATCCCCGCAAACTATGATGAATTCAGTCGATGTAAGCTCTCATCCTACTTCTTCTTTTATCTTTTCCCTTGTGGTTTATTCTAGAGGCTGTAGTAGCTCCTCTGTAACACTTCATTGCATCCTTCTTTATAAAGGTTGTTCCCACGCCCCCACCTCTACCTCCACCCCCTCCCCCACCTGCAGGTGGAGGGTTAACACCTGCCTCCCACCGCTGTGGGAACACCTAAAGCACACCTGCATTAACTACACCTGGTGGATAGGCATGAGCCCCAGGGTCTGGAGGAACATAGAAACAGCACCACTATTGGTTCCAATAATGAAAATATTGGTGCAGAAACACTCATTTTCCTACATATTTTGGTGTAACATACGGTACAAAAGGGTAAGCAGAAGACTGGCGGAGAGACTTGTTTTGTTGCTCTGGAAAGATAAGGGGACTGAGGTACTGTGAGAATCCCTGGGTCGGAGGGTTCCCATGTCTACCTTGGCAACTCTTTGTGTTGTTCAGCATAGCCCAAGGGACCAACACCCACCTGGCAGGAAATCCTTTCCAACAATAAAAAAAAAATATGGAAAAAGAAAATGATAAAAAAAAATTGTGAAAAGAAAAGAAAATGGGGACACAACTAGAGTTGTACAATTATGTTCTAACTATACAGTCGGTATAAAGGTAAGTAACGTTAGCTAAAGTAATGAAGTAACTCTCCAAACAGATTTTAATTTAGCCTCTTTTGATAATTATTATTCTTTCCTTCCATTTATTCCCAATCGTAAATATTGCTATTGAGAAAGTATATCTAATGGTTTTATCTATATTGAGAAGTGGAACTGTCATTTCAATTTCTTTTGTAGGAGGAAGATTTGCACGATCGTTAATGCCAAGTGATATCAACAAATGCAATTATCCCGACACTTACTTCTAATTGAAAGGATATCGTTGGTGAACCAATTTCTTGCGAATCGCTTTTCATAAAACATTAAGAGCTTCATAGTTCAAGTTCATTAATGATATTGCCAAACAATTAAGACTCATGTTTACAGGTGGATCTCAATCACCGTACAAATTAATGAACCAGATTTTCCCTACTCCCAAGACACGTTCTTAAAGACTAAGCCCTCAAATCTCGAGTTGATCCTTCAATAATGACTCATCAAATTGCTTATTTCACGAGCAGCTCATCATTCATTTTACTTTCAGGGCGACTCATGAGAAAACCCAAGCAACTTGACATAATCTTCGATGGAAATCTTTCTCTATGAATAAACTAGGTCTCAAAATTGAATAAGCAAATATTTCTGATAAAATTGCCGGAAAAAACACCAGTTTGCTACCTGTAGACTGGTATTTTGTTTTCGACCAAAATATTTTCCTTCTCTGCGTCTTTCCATCCATATAATAAAAAAGAACTGCTCCCGGAAAAAAAACCTCTGACCACTGCCCTCCCACCTCTGGACCTCTATAAACGCCAACTGCTGACCACAGCATCTCCGGCCAATTTCTTGCTCACTCATGAGCAGATGTGAGCACTTCTTTGTCGGCCAGCCAGTCAGTCAGTCTCGGTGCGCGATCGAGAGCAGCTCAGTCGGGGTCAAAAATACCCGCGGTTTCTTCTTTTGAAGCCATCGGCGCCGGGTTATTTGCGTCCCGGATTCCCCCTCTGCCCGCGACAGGATGTATTCGTAATTAGATAATTAATGAGAGGAAATATGAAATCCGATATAAAAGGAGCCATGAGTGACTGGCCCGATTTGCTCTGTCAGATTTGGGGATGATGCTGAGGTGGCACTATTGAGTATTAAGGGCTGTTTTGTAAATATCGATTTTGATGCGGCCGATTTTGAATTTGTTTTGTTTTGTCAGAATATGGCATGAAACCATACACCCTATATATATAAATATACTATTCAAAGGAGAATTGTAGGACCATTATAGGGATATATAACATGTCAATAATTAACAATAACTCCCACTACCGATTTTTTTCTAAATCGGCAGCAAAATCGGCATGTGGAATATGGGCTTAACTGATTTATTCCTTTCATTTGTACCCATACTTCTTAGGGAGATCCGCGGCGGGACAAAAACGAGCGTTGGGAAGGTTTCCAAGATTCTCCGAAGTCTATTCATTACGACTGAATTATGTATGATTGGCATCAAATTCAATAGGTTAGCAAAAAAAAAAAGGGATGGCTTTGAAATTTTGTCTGCAATATGTTTGCTCAATGTGTTTGGTATGAATAAGCAAGTGTGGTGTCATTCACACTTACTTCTGGATGGTATAACTCAAATGGTTTACCAACAAGCCTGACACCTGCCTTTAACAGTGAAGTGAACCGTTGTTCTCTTCAGGTTATAAATTTCCACTTATCTAACTTTTTTATATGAAAATAATACGGGCAGGTGTGTGGTCACACGTCACGGTTCATGCACACGATACTAATCGAGACCTCCTGCTAGCCTCCTGCCCCTCGGCTGTGCTGTCAATTCAATCATTATTTTGTTGGGTTTTTTTTATTGTTTGTTGTTGTTGTTGTTGTTGTTGTTGTTGTTGTTGTTGTTTTTAAATAGTAATTATGTGTATGTTACCTCTGATGTTAAGACACTAAGTGACAAAAGACACTAAATCACAAAATTTTGTCACTTAGTGCCATTGTGTGACTTAGAGCCATAACAAGACACTATGTGACATAAAAAGTCCTTAAATGGTGAAAACACTAAATCACAAAACATCAGATGGCACTAAGTAGCAAAATAAGGTATGATTCATTTGAAGCTTATATATGATGGATAAAAAGAAGCATATTTTAATCCCTCAATTTTGAATACGTTACATTGATATAAAGGTATATTAATGTAATTATTTAGATTTTTTTCAAATACATCACACACATCTATGACTTTGGTGATATATGTAAAGAAAGCTTTCCTATGAACATGATATGTTCATATGTAAGTCTAGAAATATATTGTATTTCTAGACTTACATATATATATGAATATATTTCATTCTGGTCATTTAGTTGTAATATATGCTAGTTTTGATTTGATGATTATATCAATAATTTATCAATTAACATTGTCAGAATAAATCATTTTAATTATTTTGTAAACTGATCAATATCATGAAATGACGATTTCCAATTAATATCAATAAAAAGCTCTTAGAATTCTAGTCAATAATTTATGAAAACTATGGTAAATCATTAATCATAAATCAAATTAAAAAAGTATTATTAGAACTGACTAAAGTTAATTAAGACAATTAATTGTGATCAATAAAAACTAATATCTTTATATAAAAATTGATATTCAAGTAAAATCTAGTATAAGGTTTTTCAAAAAATATTCAAAAATAAATATACAAAATTTTAATTTGCATACTCACATAATATTTGATAAACCTGGTTTTATATAGTCTTACATCCCTATAATGTATTTGATTTAATTTCCTTCCATTTTGTGATGTTGTCTTTTGTGATTTAGTGTTTTAGATAGGAAGAGACTAAGTCATTTTGTGATTTAGTGTCTCATATAGGAAGACACTAAGTCACACAAACTTTTGTGACATAAAACATTGTGTGACTTAGTGTCTTGACAGTGGCACTAAGTCACACAAATATATTTTTTGTGACTTAGTGTCTTTGTGTGACTTAGTGTCTTAACATCTGAAGCCTATCCTTACTTAGTTACTAATTGGGTAACCCTTCCTCAGAGCCTTCACCACTCAGGTCTGAAGATGTTTACGCTTGAGTTACGCTCAAAGAAATGACGAAACGTTTGAAATGTAAGCCGGGCAAGGACCCGAGAAAATCATCCATGGTATTTTTGCCTGCGCTTACACTCACGAATTGTAACATGTCAACAAATAATAACACCTTAAATACATTAAAGTCAGATTCCTTCAGCCTTTGAAAACTGACGTTATGAAATAAAAGCCACGGCATCATTTGTTTGGAGGAATGTATCGCTGGATGGAAAGCTCTTTGTTTTCCTAGTTTTATTCGTTTTCTATGTTTTCCTGCAAATGCCTTCTCTCGGCCGTTGCTTTTTGAGATTATTTTGCTATAGATGTGTATCACATAATGATCTACAGAAATACGATATGCCTTTTTGGTAATCAGACAACGTGGTGGCCAGACAGAGTAAGTGTTACTTCAAGTTAATAATTAAGCCTCCTGCAATCCTAAGTAGTCTCTAGATAGCCTATGTAGTTGCTCTCAGACACGTTTCTACCCTTTTTATCCACTCCAACCTGTCACTGTTTAGACATTGTAGCCAATTATGACCGACCCCATATGGGCGCTACCACTTGGGCGTGTCAGTGAACGTCCACATTTCTGAATAATTCATCAGTTTGGTAGCACTTCAAGCTGTTGTGTCTGTTTTTTCACTTAATTATCAGATATGATTCATAATTTTGTCCGAAATAAACGTGACATCAAAGTGGGATTTAAAAACAGAGCCACGTGGCGATTCTGCAAATGATAGGCTTGTGATACTTGGGGTGACTTTATTTGAATAAATTAGATTTGTTCATTTCGTATGCTAATTGTATACCCAACCTTTTGTGATGAGTCATGTTTCATAATGAAATATTATTGCCTTTTGCTTCTCATGGGAAAGTGGAAAATTCCAACAAAAGGCTCATGTTTCTGAAAAGTCAAACTAAACCATACAATTTATGATGGTATGATATCCTATATCGTACTTCACATAGCGACCTATCAGCCCTCCCTATATTAAAGCTCCTCTATGACGAGAATCTAGTATCAACCTATATTCATAAAAGATAACTAAGATGTTTGTGGCATGTATCACTCTGCAATAAGACCTATGAAATCCATTTTCGTAGGTTTACTGAAAGCGTAAGAAGGTGAGCAAATTATATAACATTCACTGACTATGTCAATACTCATCCAAAAGGGAGCGGATCATTGTGTGGGTCAATGGTAGAAAACATGCCCTGGCTCCTAACCTCACAACCTCCATGTACAACCTAGCAACAGGACTATGTCAGGTATGTTTAAATATAATCATATCCAGATCGCTGACCCTGAACCCTTGACCCCTCAGGGTCAGACCCAGGAGGAAATAGTGGACACGTAGGGCTATCAGACATAGGTAACTCGGAGGGCGGATGAAGTTAAAAAGGATAATTAAAACAGGCCTTCTTATTTTGGGAAGTTAGATTGAAAAAAAACTTATTTTTCCAGTGGTTTGAGATATTAGAGAATATGTGATCGGATCCTATTGCTGGTTTCTGTTTACGTTACCTTTCTGTGTTTAATACATCAGTATATCCACCTTCCACTTATATTATTTACCATATTACTTTTAGTTTACTTCATTAAGATTTTAGATACATTTATAGTTATTTATAATTATACAGGTGACTGTATAGGTCTACTTATTCACTCTTCTCTGAATATCAGGTGCAAAAAAAGGAAAAGTCAATACATTAGCAGAACATGTAAAAACCACCCAATCCGTCTCGAGTATCTGACAACTTATCAAGTCTGTGAGATAAGATAAGGGGCGTTGTGATATTGTACGATTATTTGAGCACCTGCCGTTACCAAGATAGCAGCAACGGCCCAGAGCGTTGTTATAGTCAAACAGAGTGTTGAGATTTATCATTAATTTTTCCTTGGAGATTTACAATTTGTTTATTTTTGCCTATTAATTTTGTTTCGGTTTTGGCAGGGTAGTTCTCAATGTGCACAATTTAAAACGGGCACTTAGCATTGATTTATTGTTATGCGTTCTATAGTCCTCGTGAAGGTAGTGGAGGGCTGGGATAATGATTGGCAGAAAAAGTTATCAAGTCTAGACGCAATATATCTATTTTATTTCACCCTACATTTGGCTGGTAATATACCTTAATTTTGGTAATTGTTTATTTAAATTTTTCAATAAACACAAGGAGAAATAGGAAACGTGCAGTATACTACAGATAAGACCAACTTTATTTTAGGTAAAACATGATGTAAAAACGACAAAAAAGGTGGTTTCTCTATCTTAGTTCACTTCTTTTCTGAGATTTCACTGGTGTTTCAAGTTCCGCTATACCAAATGAGTAGCACTGCACTTCACCCCTTTATTTCGCCCCTGATTTATACCCTTCCCTTGGTTCGTCCCCTTTATTGTGACGGCAACAGCTTCTAAGCCCCCGGCCTAAATTAACAGGACAAAACGACACGTCCTGACAGCTACTTCCTGACACTTCTTATGTAAGGAGAAAAAGTCAGATTTGTGTGAGTTCTATTTGATATCCATCTAAGGACACAGACGCGGTATCTCAATTAACGTAAAGTGACAGTTTTTAACTGTCTGTTATGATCATTGTCGGCCCTATTTTATTGAACTATTTATGTGGTTTATTTATCTATTTAATATGTAATTAGATTACATTTTCAGGATACCTACGTTGAAAAGCATAGATATAGGATGTCTAGTCTGAAGGAAAGCCGTATGAACTAATAAGTCAGAATCAACATGCAAATGAAGAATTTGAACATTCTCATGCAGAAATACGAAGCCGTTTGGCTGTATCGTCATAATAAGAAAATACGATAAATAATAACTGAAATTAGCTTCTACATATTAGGTGCATGTAAGAAAATAAATACGGTGCAGATAAATTGAAACTGAATTTGATATTGAAAATGAAGTAAAAGATGGCAAAATTAGTAGTAAAAGATGGCAAAATTAGTATTAAAAGATAGCAAAATTAGTATTGAAAAAATCAGGCTGATTTAAAATTTAAAAAAAGAGAAGCAAACACTGGTTGGTCGCCCCACCTTATTGTGTAGAGGCGGTAATCCAAAACGCGTACGTAGATCCACCCGCTCGACCCGCAGGTCGTAAGAGTCGACGATCTTCCTCTGGCGGTCATGCTCCTTCTCGCGCAGGTCGCGGTCTCGTCCCCGAGACTTGCTCCTGCCCCGGAAGATGTCCTTGAAGCTGCGGCTGCGCTTGACGTCGCGCGCCGTCTTCCGGTGGCCCGGTTTGCCCACTTCCGCTTCCGCCGTGGCTGCCGCCGCCGCCGACGCGGCGTCGCGCTCCTTGGCGCGCAGCTCGTACATGAGCGCCTCGTCGACCACGTCGATGAACTCCTCCTCCGGGGAGGAGAAGGTCTCGCTGTGCGGCCCCAGGATGGCGGAGGAACAGGAGGACGAGGAGGGCGCCAGGGACGGGGTGCTGAGGGTGGGCGGGGTCGGGATGGGCACCGGGATGGGCTGGCTGCGGCTCTTGCCGGTAGCCCGCACCGTGGGCTTCTGGTTGACCTCCATGGCTTTGGCCGAGTCCAAGGACATCTGTTTGGGCAGTTTCTTGGTGGCGGGCCGCACTCGGTGCAGCGGGGACGCCGAGGGAGGGGTCTTCACCATGGAGGGGTGCGAGGGCATCTCCTCCGGGGCGCTGTGCTGGTGGGACAGCTTCAACTTGCGGTTGGTTGCAGCGCTTTTAACCTCCTTCTTGCTGGCTTCGGCTTTGTTCTCCGCACGCATGGTGTGGTCTTGGATCCAACCGTTTATCTTATGCAGGAATGTTTTCGACTTACGCGCCGGGCTTTCGTTCGGGTCGACAACCCCTTGTGATAGGACCTCCAAGACTGGAGAGGCTGTCTTGGCCCTTGAGACCAATTTGGAACTTGTGCCAAGCTTCTTGTCTGATAATAGTTCCTTGGCACTTTTTGTCCTTGTCACATTGTTATTGTTGTTATGCGAAGGCTCGGAATGGACTATGGCGGTCACCTGGAGGTCTTCTCCGCTCCGGCAGCCGGGCTCGATACTGTTCGAGTTGAGCAGGTCTTCGGCTGAGGTTGTTGGTGGGAGCAATGCTGAGCAGGTCAAGCTCTTCTTGAGCCATGGACTGCGAGTCACATCCTCCTCCCCCTCTTCTGGAGTCTCATCAATCGAGCTCTGTCTCATTTGGGACTTAGCGGGCGATCGGAGCTTAGACCTGGTACGCGGGTGGGGCCTTGGCATATCTGCAACAGGCAAAGTCTTCTTTAACCCTGCTACCTCCTTTTTCCTCTCCTCGTTCACCTTATCACATACTTCGCCCCTGCTCCGCTTGACTAGTTTCTCATTCCTTTCCTTCACATGGTTGGATATTGTGTCCTCTTTATTCGACATTTTTTTCCGATCTTGGGCGACTGGACTATTCCGATGGGAACTTCCGGACTCCGACCGGTCAGTCGAACTGTCCCGGCTTTGGAACCCTTTTGGTCTATTCTTCCGGGGTGGACACATGTCTTTTGTTTTCCTCCCAGTGATTTCATCAACAAGGCCTTCACGATTATTCAACACTGAGTCCTCAGGGCTCCATCGATCGTTCATGATACACCGCTTGTGCTTGTTACTCCAGGGTTTCTCCAGGGAGTTCTCCCGGCTGTGGTAACCACTATCATCCTCCCTCAGGTTCTGGCCGTCCTTAGTCGTCTTTGGCCCTTTGCCAGAGGAATCCTGAGCCTTGGCCTCCAGGTTTTTATTGTCCTGCTTGGCTGAGCCGTCTTTGTCGGCTGCGCCCTTTTTGCTCTCATTTTTCTCCTTCTGCCCCTGTGCACTCTCCTTTTTGTGCTTGGCATCTTGTGACTTACTGGAGGTGGACTTTTTGTCGTTTTTGCCCTGCGGCTCCGTCTCCTCCTTGGTGCTACTGTTAGCCCCCTGCGCCTTACCGTTCACCTTTGGACTGTCTTTCTTGCCGTCTTTCTTCTCGTCTTTTGACCCGAAGAGACCAAACATAGTCCCAGTCCCACTGGTGTACCTCACTAAAACCACGTTTTGATTAGCCTGGGTCCCCGCACATGACCCCTGTTGGGGTGAGTTGGCGCTCATCGACTTTGACCGCCCCATCAGTTTCGACACCTGCTTACTCGTCGATGTTTTAGTCTTAGAACCGGAAGTCGCCGTCGTTGTCGTCGCCGGCGACGTCGTCGTGACCTTTGCCGTCGACGTACTGGCCTCGGCGGACGTGGGCGACGTTGCGCCAGGTTTGCGACTTCCGCTTTTGCCGCCGCTCTTACTCCGCCCCTCCGCCGACCCGCCCGTCGGCGACGTGACCCGCCGCGACGACGCGGTCGACGACGATGCGCCGGAACCGGAAGAGGCGGCTTTGGCCAGCCGGATCAGCTGGTCGGTGCTCTCCCGCGAGACGCCGGTGGTGGTGATGGATTTCCTCCCGGCGCTAAAGGCCGCCGACCTGGAGGCCCTCTCCACGTGAGCCTGCATGGTGACTGTTTACTCCAGGGTGTGAGGACACAATCACCTGTGAAGGTGGTGGGTGTGAAAACACCACCTTAATTTAATGAAAATCACAGCCAATCTCTGCCAATGTTCCTGATCCCACTAAGAGATCCAGTAAACAGGGATCACCTACTCAAATCGATACCACAATCAGCCATGGTCCTCACGAGTACTTTAAATGTTGTTATTGTTGTTATGATGCGGGGTTGGGTCCTATAAACTATCAGTGGTAAAATCCGGCAAGTTGTCCTCGTAAATCAACATCCTAGGTTTAAAGAACCTCCCAGTGTATGGTATGATACACTCCACACGTCCAGAGCTGACCTTCACTGGACCATGTGTGTGAACTATCTCCCGATAATACTCCAAATAATCCTTTAATCCATAATACACGCTGTCGGTATATTAACCTCCGGCGGCTGCTGCTGGTCCACTGCCTGGCGTGATCCAAACACAGATCCGCCTCCTCCAGACCAGAGAGCGGAGATCCTCCTCCTGTGAGTGGCAGGAGATCCTCCTGGGCCGGTGTCTGTGTGTGGTGTGGCAGTAGTGGTGTGTGGATGGTGGCTGGCTGTCACCTCCTCCTCCCTACCACCGTATCCTCCTCCTCCTCCTGGGCCCAATAACAGCAGCGGCAGCGGCGGCCCCCCGCCACACACCTCACCATCCCGGATACGAATCACTGGAGTTAATGTCAATGATCTCTCCTGTCCGAACTCCAAGCACACCTCCCACACACTCCCTCACTAATCACACACCGGTAGCAGCAGCTCGAGACTCACAGCCCCAGGTGTGAGTGTGTGAGTGTGTGTGTTTGTGGCTGTGTTATTAATGTAGGTAGGCTGTGTTGTTAATGTAGGAAGCCTGTGTGAGTGGCGGCGGTGGCCCGGTTTAAGGTACTCCGTCCCCGACTCCGTCCCTCCGTTCGGTCCGTCCGGTCCTAGCTCCACATGGCCCGGTAAACACCACTGTTGACTCTCCCTCTCTGTCTCTCCGGCCCAGTGACGTTTTGTTGGCCTCTGATATTCCCACTGACTGACTGGGAGTCGGCCCACTGCTCCACCGACTGGGGGACTGAGAGTGTGTTTGAGTCTCAGTCTGGTGATGATCTCCTAGCTGATCCTCACCTCACAAGGATCCAACTGGATCTCCCCAAGCCACAAGCTCCTACTACTACTCCTTCAGGATCCTGCTAGGTGTAGGCGGGGCCACATGCCCCCTGCTCACTCACTCACTGACTCTCTGTCACGACTTTACGCGCCTCAGGGGTTGAAGCCCATTGAGGTATCCTCCGGCCTCCTCTGGCTATAAGTATGAGGCCACAGTTTTGTAACATCTGCCGCTGTATTGCTGTAACTGTTTCTGAGTCCGATATATATTCCCCACTCTCTCCCTGTGAGAGGCCGGGGTTATAATAATGTCAGTAATATACGGTCGGCTGCCTCCTCCCTATCCCAGCGGCAAATAGTTGGTTGGGTGGGTTGGTTGGTTGGTGGTGGGGGGTGGCACACGCTGCTGGGCCGGGCTCTTTCCACTACTACCAGCAGTTAGTCATTCTGCCCCGAGTCACACACTCACACACTCTGTGTATGTACTCTGTAGGACACGGTGGGTGGGTTTGTAGGCGACGTTGTGGATGGCTGGATGGGTGGATGCATGGGAAGGGGGGGGGGGCAGTTGGAATGTCAGTCAGTGCTCGTGGCTTTAACTTTTAATGCCTTCAACCCTGCATGTGGATGCATTGCACAAGTGGACTGACTTTCAATAGTGAATGGATATGTAACAATGTATCATTCTAGCATTAGTATGCTGCTTTCTATACAGCTGTTCTGTGTCACAGGATCTGTTCTGTGTCACAGGATCATCCCCCCTTTATTTGGAGGCTTCCTTGTCTGAGGGTCTGAGGACTCTGTTTTGGAGTCACCTGGCCAGGTGTGGGCGGTCCCACGACTCCCCCCTTCAGCCCCGCCGACTCTCAGTACTATCAGGAGACGCCGCGGCCTACAGTCCCGGCAGGTACACAGAGGAGCGTGCCCTCCTCCTGCTCCCTCTCCTCCGGCGCGCCCCGCAGCCGCCTCCTCATGGCCTCATTGCCTGCGTCCTCAACACATGCAATTGCCTTTTTTTCGCTGCCACACACGGATGTGGCTATAGGCGTAATCCGGGTTGGTTGTGGGGAGGTACTGTGGGTTTACACTGGAGTTGTACTCCTCCTGACACTGAGTGAATCCTCCTGCACTCCTCCAGGACGTGTAGGGTGCCCCCGGTACGCTCACCTTGACTCGGCCCGGGCCTCGCGCCGTCTGACGCCGCCCGCCTCTCTCCCTTACCGCCCGCCCTCCCTCCCTCCACTCTCCAGGCACAGCCAGTGCAGCGCCCTGCTTGGAGAGTGACGCACGTCAACAGTGGCGCAGGGCTGGATAGGGTTTAGGGGAGGGGATGGATGGATACTGGGGGGATGGGGGTTGCTGATTGACAGGTGGGGGATAACTCTTCCTGCAAAATCCATTTCAGTGGCACTAAACGGTTTGGATAGTTTTTAGCAAGTGGAAACAAAGGTATCTTTTGTAATATGAAACATTGGCAGGGGCGTGAAGGCGTGGAATGAAAAGTGGATTTCTTTGGTTTTTCAAGGGCTCAAAGAGTTTCTGTAAGGGGAGACTCGATTGTCTTGGGTCTATGGGCCGAGTTAAGTCGGTCTATTTGGCCTATACCAGACTAGCCGGGCCGATTCTATTGACGGACATTTGTCATTCTATAACCGGCCAAGGCTTTGCCTGCCCTCCCCCATCACCCCCTCTTCCCTCCCCGTGTCCCCTTTCCTGTGGTCAATGTTTGTCATTTAGATAGGCAGCAGCAGCCACTTTAGGGCCTCAGCCCTTCCCCACCCCCTCCCCAACCATTCCAAGGCCCTTTTCGCTGGTGCCCAAGCTGTGTGTATAGCGCCAACCCTCCTGCTGACAGGACCCAGCGTGGGTCTGACGCGTGCGTCCCAACTCCTTGAGACTGAATATGTCAACACCGGACCTCCTGACCTACAGAGCATGCGCACTCGGCACGCCACCTGGACCTTTCTAGTGGCTAGACTGTATAATAAAATAAGCCCTCCTTTTCATTGGATGCTCTTCTGGTCATGACTAGCTGATGGCATGCGTAACGCTCGTTACGCAGCTGGCATAATACTCATTTACATAATATTATATGTATATGACCGTAATAACCTATTTCTCGTTTGCTTCTTTTATTTTGGCCTTTATTTGTAGGCATATCATAACCAAACTGACCTCACCCACTGCACCACTGACTGTATGACCTTTCGCCAATAATTGTCACCTCTGTTCATAAGGATGTCCACAGTTTTTTTTGTCCTGTCGCACAAAACCCCTGACCTGTCGCCCCCAAAACAACCTCTTTAGGTTTTTCAGTCGCTTAAGTTGACATCTTTGTCGTATTTTCATTGAAATTAGGACACGATGGCCACGCACCCCTGGCTCATTTCTGTCCTCTTTTTGGTGTTTTTCTTGATTATTTATTCAATGTTTTTCCACTGACCCTGGGGAGGAACAATCCAGAGGACATGCCCCAAAAGACATAGCCAGGAAAACAATAAGACATGAATAGGATGCCGAGTAGGACCTGAGATGGGCGTCCGTGACGTCATCAGGTCTCGTGGCACATCACGTGACTAACCCTGGACCGTTACATCCGGGACCCCACGCGCCGTGTGCGCATGCGTGCAGAGGACACTTCCTGTCGCCGCCTGTAAGGAGAGCACGGGGGTCTCCGATCGATCACGTATCGATGGCAGGCGTGTGCAGCCGACAGATCGATTAGATGATTACTGCGACTCCCGGACATTATTTCCAGACTGACAAGGATCTTTCCGTTGTTTATATCAATCCAACGTCAAAGTAAAACGTCAACAGTGGCAAAACTATACGCTCTATTACTCTCGGTTATTTAAAAGATGTTTTTTGAGTCAGGGATTTCCTGTTGGTATGTCTCAATGGTATAAAACACTCTTCATTGTATGAATGGCGTGTGCTGGGGGTCTCTTATAATTTTTTGCAAGGTATGGTGAAAGGTGGTTAACCTAAGCATAGAGGCTATGATGAACTCGGCTACGGTAGATGATCAAAACATTATCTAAGACACCGCGGTCTTACCTACTATCACGACCTTAACTGGAGTATTTCTAATACAGATAAATCCTTCAGCTTATTTATTTTTGGTGTTCATTTTCTCCAAATTTCAACTATTTTGTTGCTTAAGACTCCTGTCCCCTGTCGTTTTATAATAAGGGGATAAATATCCCAAAAAAATAGATGGATGAAATGAAAAGATGTGGAAAAGACAAAGGACTTACTCAGACCATCACTAAACATGCATACATGAGGGAAAGACATACAAGAAGGAAAAGGATTGGGGAAAACCGGATAGGCAAAATAACCGTTTGGCGGCAAAAGATGGGGTAGGACATCCTGTAGGAAAAGTCCCAGTGTGTATATGAACATAACATTTGGTCGGTTTGTGGTCTCGGTCAACTTTCGTTTGGTCTGATATCAAACGGGATGCCTATGTTTATCCTGTTTATGTCATCATAATTATTATAGGCCTAACCTCATCAGCAAGTATTCTTGTTTAATGTGGTGTATCGAATGTAGGGCAATAGGTGCGGAGTAATTAACCATGCTCCTCCTGGATATCCTGTTTTTATTACTGATATATGTGATAGTAAACCGCCGCGGAGGTGTAGTTTATGGTATATAACCTCCGAGGCGTCAGCCGAGGAGGTTATATACCATAAACTACACCTCCAAGGCGGTTTACAAGCTTATACTACGTCCCATAACCACTTGAAGAATCATTTAGAACTATTTATATTAGATATTACTTATATTAACTTTTTATATTAAATATTAAAATATAAATATACATAGACTTTATATATATATATATATGTGCCCCTGCATGGTGCTAAGTATATTCACATTGCAGACTATTGATTTCCTGTGGCCTCCATAGCCGAGTGGTTAGGCTGCTAGATTCCTATGCAAAGGGTCCAGGGTTCGATCCTCTGTAGGACCTACTATTTGAAACTATACCTTTTTTGTTCCATTTTTATTTCAGTCCTTTTTAAGAAGTTTCCATCATTTTAAATCTTTTGAATCATATATCTTTAATCATAACTATGTATCATGACCCTTATTTGTATTTTAAATGACTAGTTTTACTATGGGGATTTAGAATATCATCACTAACATGGGTATGACTTACCTCGCTTCTGAACAGCTGCCTCAATAGGGTAGTGGTTAGGGTCTTTACCTTTAATATAAGGGGTCCATGGTTCGATACTGCTTCAAGATAATACTTTTCAAAAACTTGAAATTGGGTGTAAAGAACTTCAAAGACATCTATTTCTCAAATAACCTCCTGAGGAGGTTATCTGGATAACCTCCTCCGGAGGTTAACCAAATAAACCTCCTCTGGAGGTTAAAACCAGCCATAGCTGTAGGTTACGTTCAGAAACCTCCAGGGATAACAATAGAGGTACGGCCTGGGTGTAGTATAAGGATTCTGTTAAGGAGGGGAGATCAGTGCAGAAAACACATAATATAACTATGTAGTTTTAAACCTACCTTGTTGCATCATTGTGTAAAGAAGTGGAAATATTAAGGAGTGGAAGGACTCACCTAAAATGAAAGGAAAAGATACAAATATTAGTGTCAGACTATACATTCTGATATATATATTGCGATGTTATTCGAAAAGTTTGAACAGCCTACTCAAATGTGAGCAGGTTGGAGCTGTTCGGCAAAGTAAAGTGATATCTATGTATTCATGTTCTAAATGACAGACAGCTGCAAGAATATCAAAACATCTCACAAACAATGCAGACAGTTCTGGTGATTTTCAATTTCTTTAGTATATTGGCGTTCATCCTTTTTTATTTTGAAATGTCGTTGGCTGTACTTCAACACCAGGCAATTATAACGATATAGCTTTGCCATGATAAGGAATACTGTGCATGCAGTTTATGAGATGCAAGAATCATGTTTTCCCATTAGACACTTTAGTATAATCCGATTTATTTACAAAGAAACATATTTCATAAAAGTTCAGTTTTCCTCAAATTTCAAACACATGGAAACCTATTATCCAGATACATTAAGTGAGACATTTGACATATTAGGCAACAAATATAAATATCATAGAAGTTTCATTCGTATCATCTTTTTACATGGCTAGTTATGCCAAACATAACGGAATGCTAGTTTGCAAATTGCATTTGATACACTGCATATATGATCTATATATTTAGTTTACTCTAAATAGCGTGAAGCGGCCATCCGAGATCAAGAAAAAGATAAACCAACAACAGAAACAACTCATCCAACTTGACCCTCAACTTCCACTAATAGTTTCTCCAGTCCTAACAGGGCCTTAACCAGATTACCTAACTTATCCTAAGCCCCTCCAATCAGGACATACCACAATAACAAGATGACCTGCTTTAACCTAAATAACCCCAACACCTTTGCTTAAGACACCCCCACACCTTAGTCTGTAGTTGGTGATTGTAATCATTACCTGCCCACCTGAAGCCCCCCCCCCCCCCCCCCAGGGAGTACCCCTGGCCTACCTTTAGTGAGACCTTAGCAGGGTTAGAGGACCAAAGGGGCTATTTCTATAAGGACCCCCTGGAGCAGTAGTTAGTAGTGTGCTGGTGGGCCCAGTGGGGTGGGTATGTACTACTGAAGGCTGTATAGGAAAGGTTAGAGTATAGGGCAGAACCTGGGGGTATCCCTGTAGGGTAGGTTAATTAATACCATGCAGTGAGGGGTGGTGAGGATGGAAGAAATGTTAGTCTGGACTTGGAAGTAGGTTTCTAATTATTTCTTTCAACTATTTTGTGTGAAGGTTAACCAAGAGGGCCGCTTTCTGAATTAAGTATGTTCTCTTCACACAATCTATAATTCTATGCACCTGCCTTGACACTAAACCCTCCATCTGATAAGACATTCTTAATCTATTAACAAATATAATTTCTAAATTCAAGTGGGCGGTTCTGATTTACCGTCGCTACATCTAGTCCAGGAAGTACTTCAAAGTCCAACCTTTTCTTCTCAAAATGTAATTAATCTTTGAACCTGACAGCGTATCCTGATGACTGATTTCACCTCAAACAAAGGGGGGAACACCTGACTGTCACAAAACACACATTTTTCCTTTAATCTGAACACATCGCCTCAAGGACCCATCACTACAAACGCAATGCCTCCCACTTACAAGATCACCATAGCATTAATTCTGACGTGGGTAGGATCTAAAACGCTAGGATTAATGTTGTGATTTTCTTTTATAACAGAACGTCCTACTTGGCCGTCTAACAGTACAAATTGCTTTTTCTGAAAAAGCATGGATAATCACATAATGAGTGTGATGTAAAAAGAGATGGTATGGGATCCGTGCCATAATTTCCGAAGGGATATCACGGAGACTGACCATCGCCCACTCACCAACCCACACACTATTAGACTAAAGGGACATCCCACTGTCACAACTAGTTATTAAAATCTCAGATCTCACCCGGATTCTAGGATTACACGTTTGCAAAAAATAACGACCGACACTGAAGCGATATATTTGATTGCAAGGAGTAGAAATAGTGTACAGTATTATATAACTGAGAAAAGGAAAAAACGGTTTTATTCATTGATATTAAAACCATGGTGTACTCAATTTTTCTTGGGTTTTATAGTTGCGAATCTCATACAAAAATATTGCGGTCATAATGTCATAATACTCGGGGTACAATGAGTATGTAAATATTGATGTAATAACATTTTGATGTAATAAATCCATATTACTCAATATGAGTACTCATGAGGAAAGAACAGATTTATCTTTAAAAGATGTGTGCATCATTTAATATTGATTAACCAAGTCAGAACATATTTATATAACTACACGTAACTAATCAATTTATATAAACACAACTAATCTTTTTATCACAAAGGAGCCTCAACCACGGCCCAACTGCAAGCCACCCACCCACAGCCCTAACCCACCTGTGCCCAACCCAAAATTAACCCACCCGAGGTGTGACCTCACAGTTCACTTAACCCTCTCCCCGCGGCCCTAAATACCAGCCTACACAGGGTTAAAGAGCGGTCATTGTCGCAGGTATGAAAGGGTCAACAATCAAAGCACTAATGGGTCAAGGTGGTTAGACCCAGACTGACCGGTGCCCAGCCTATTATGGCATACTTAATGCATAGACTGCTGGTAGTTGCCGGAAACCAGCATCTGAGTTAATGGGTTACCCCTAGATGGGGGCGCCTAACCTGTATTAATGGTTGGTCTCACCTGTATTTATGGGTGAAACACCTGATGAGTCAGACTATGGGTATGTTATTCACACCTGAGGTGTTTTCCTACACGTAATATACTTATATGTAGGCGTAAAGTTAAAAACTGCACGGATAAAATATCCTTATGTTTTCTGATCCTTAAAGATTACAGCTAACGTCTGAAATGTCTAAGTTGCAATACTTTAATGATGCCTATCGATTCACCGATACACTTTTACATTTTACATTAGTGTGCTGATACATTATTGGTGTGTCTATTTCTTAAAATGATACTTTATCTATGTCTATTTTTGTGCTGCACTAAGGTACTGATTCCTGTGATTTTTAATAATCATGGAAGAAAAGTATGTGATGAAAAGTATACATTTCAATCTCAGACTAAAATGATGATTATCCTCCATAAAACTATAGGTCAGGCTTCTTTATGAGGTTTTTAGGACCTCAATGCTTTCAGCATACCTGTACCTGATCATGGGCCATGACGACCGCCACGCCCCCTGTGGGCACATTCCACACTAACTGGACATAACTACCCTTCTCCACACCCTCCGTCTCAACCACAAACCCATTCTGATGATCACCCGTATTTCAAGGTATGTCATCAGACCACAAAAACATCATTCTAACCCCATGCCCTAAATCTTACCCCTATCCCAATGTACAACTTTGAAGCCAGTGATCAACGATGCGACACAACGCCAACCTTTTCTTTAGTGTGAATTTGTTTATAAAGAATTTACTTATAGATATATTTCCGGGTCAAAATTCCCTTCATATAAAAAAAAGTTGATCAACAACGTATGACATATTCTACAAACATTTAAGATTATGAAAGTGATTTTGGAAATCGGGCCAAAATCGGGCCAAAATCGCAGTGGATCACCGTCTTTATACACCCCTACCATTGTCACTACTGACTAAGCACATAATCACGTACATACAGTCACACCAAGACAAACTCCCAAACTTGTAATTTCACTGTAACATCTCTAAAGACGCCACATACATTTGCTTGATTCTAAACCGTCTATACCTGACCCAGAGCCCATCCTATCTCCTTTATCTGCGTATTTCGGTGGGATGTTACTGTTGGATGGCACATACGGAGCAGGATACGTGCCTATCGGACAGTCGTATTTATTTATTAGTATTGCTGCTTCCTTTACAGTGGTTGGTATGAGGAAATCGGCGGCCCGAGCTACCAGGATATAGCAATACGTGGTGTTGTGTACCGATGTAATTCCAGACAAACTGGTCTGCATTGAAGAACCTATATTGCCCAAGGGTTTTTAGTGTATCAATATTCTTGTATAATGAACATATTAACATTTCTAAAAGGTCCTAATCCAATATATATGTCCAATCTAAATCCCCTTTACTTGAGATAATTAGTATCTTTTTAGTATTTTGAGTAATATCGGTATTTTCTTTAAGCATATTCCCTGAAATATGGAGATATACAAGTGTCCTACAAGGTGGCCTCCAGAGGGGAGGGCTAATAGCAACCCTCAGGACAAAAAAAAGTGTGGTCAATTTTGCCCACATCTGAGACACCCTGAAGGAAACTACAATAGATATCTATAAAAGAAACAATAGGTTATCTATAGCTTTCTTTGTCCAAACCTGCCCTACCCCAACAAATAGTAATAAAAAAACAAAAGTAAAAAAGTAAAATGAAATTAAAAAAAAGAGGGGACATAAAACTGTCATCCCACACCCTTTCTTCTCATATCGCACCGGCCGGAAGTCCTGGCTGCGAGGTGCATGCTGGGAGGAGCATGTTGGAGCATGGGTGGGAGGTAGGGATGGGGGGGGGGGGGGGAGGCCAGGGAAGGGAGGGAGTGAGCAACTGTCCTAGCCGGGAGACAGGAAGGAATGAGAAGAAAGGGGAGCGGAGGTTTCCGGCCAGCAGTGGCAGAAGGAGCAGCTCGGCCCGCCGTCTGAGCCGCTCCGAGCTGCTCAAGAGTTGATCAGACCAGACATTGTTTGTGGTGGCCGCGCCAAGCTATTCCTGGCCCCCGACCTTTCTAGTCGTCCTGCTCACAAATCATGATGAACTTGCAACTTTCCCTCCCTCTGCCAGTCTGCAGTCGCCACTAGTAGCCAGCCTCCCCCTAATTCCAAGTTCCAGAACTGGCGACGGCGGAGACGGCTCCAGCCCCCCCTCCCTCCTCTCCCTCTACACACACTAGGCTGAAGCCAATGGAGGTGTCATTAAATTGTTTTGATTTCCTTTTAATCACTCTTCTCTACTGCTGGTATAGTC
Organism: Lepidonotus clava; assembly: GCA_936440205.1. Classification (NCBI taxonomy): domain Eukaryota; kingdom Metazoa; phylum Annelida; class Polychaeta; order Phyllodocida; family Polynoidae; genus Lepidonotus; species Lepidonotus clava. Next base: position 21,993,639 of record OW387147.1, read on the forward strand.
TAGCAGGTACAGCGTCCACTGTTTAACCTTCAAAATCAAAATGTCACGGCTTCAAGCGTTATTTTTCTGGCACTGCTCAATTTGGCAATTAAACTCTTGGTGTTTGATTGAGTATATTCTGCTTAATTTTAAAGCTAAAGGTGAAAAGATCATAAGAAATGAAAAGGTATGAGGCAGGGTATCATAATACAGCTGCACCTATGGATTAGTGGGATCCCAGGAAAGTTTCAAAGGAAAACAAACCTGTCTTCCTGACTTTTAGGCGAGTTTCACTTTGCTAGATAATTAACATTTAAAATGTCAATTACAGTGAAGTTTTTTTCGGGACAGGGAATGGAAATTGGAAGACGGCTGGCAGATTGAAACTGGACTTGGATGGATGGAACAAGTTGGTAGGTGTCTGCTGATAATGTTGTGTTCTTTATCTTACGGCAGAGGCAGCGATGATAGTGATTTATCATGCTTGGATGTGCGTAGAATGAGATAAACAATATCATAAGAAATTGATGTTTCATGAAATGTTGTAAAATAGGCGATGAAAATTCGTACTTCAAAAAAGGGGATGTAGAACTGGACAAATCGGAAATCCGAATAGGATTGGGGAGAACTTACATCCCCTATTTATCTGAATCGTTTGGTTAGGTTAGAAAACGTCTTGACCATATTTCGACAATCCGCAAATGCCTTCCTATAATGATGCGTTTATACCGTGAAATAAATGAGAAAATGTATTTGGTACGTTGACAAATTATAGATGTTACCATAGTTATACTTCACAAACATTGTACTTTTCCCCTACAAATGTTTCAAGTTTCTTTTTTGATATACACTCTTTACCATCTTTGAACTATCTACACCTCGATCCAACTGATAACTTCAATCAGAGAGGTCTACTATAGAATCTCTCTGTTTCTATAAATTATGTCCCACTCGCGTCTACATGACATAAAGAACACAACTACAGAACCACTGCCAATTAGCAACATGTACCTGACATAAGCATTGATTTCTAAAAACAAACACAAACTCTTTCTCAGCAGGACATTAGTCCATCTGCCTGAGATCCATGTACCTGATTGACCCCTTTGTGTGATGTAGTTTACCTGAACCAACACAAAAACCCAGGTACATGGAGACATCTCTAATGGTGGTCGTTGGATTGTTTTTCTGCACGCAGATTCCTTGCCTCCCCAACCCCCAACCCCCTGCAGCGCACTCAATCCTGTATTCCACTAGGCGATATTACTCTCAACAATATATCGATGTAAAACCATTCTTTCATGAAAGGACCATATACATCCTACATATTGTTCGAAAGAGTATTTAAGAACCTTTCTAATGGTATGTAACATTCCTATACTGTCCCCTTATTCCCACTTGCGATTTATGAAATTGGCAGTAAAATCTGCTAGTGGAATACAGCCTTTAGTGTACTCGAGAAATACCCAGGACTAACATAGCGGCCCATGTTTATTAGCAAAGGACCATTCTCTACATTGTATCTATGATTAGCACCCGCCAAGTACAATGTGTATGTTTTCATTTGGTATTGATGAAAATTGTTCTTTCCTGTAGTGCTTGGCTATTATTCCAAACTTTGTGATATGACCCGAACATTTCAATGATCTAGTTATAATACATACTATGAAATATATTAATCATGCTATATATCATATTCGGTATACCCATGTGCATGTTTTACTGTTCACTTAATTGTCTAATGTTACTGCTTCCCCTTCTAAAATCTTCCCAAATGAATATATTCCCATGACAGTCACTATCTATCAGAAACAATCTAAATGATATATATTGCATATTAATCAAACCAATTTCCGATAAAACGCACCCGAGTCCCATGATAGACCCAATATACGACTGGGAGAATCTACTCTTAGATCCTAATCCTCACCCCACTAGACCCTGGGGACTAATTAAGGCCAGATTAAGGATCTTACAGACATCCCAGACATTAAGTACCACTCTGCCAACGTCTACCCCCTCCACTCACCCTTCCACTCTCACACGTACGCAGTCTGTGCGTACTCCTGTGTATTACGACGCATACGTAAATGGGTCATTAGCAGGGCCGATTAGAGGGTACTTAGAGGTGGGGGGAAGGGGCTGGAGGTCAGGAGGTGAGCAGGGAAGGCGTCGGCTATGTAATTAGAGATCATCCATGATCATTAGCTGAGTAAACAGGTGGCTCTATTTTAGACCCCATGGGTGGTGGCAGGTCTTTGGAATTTCCATCCCCACCCCGCTCTCAGACAAAATTCCATGACCGTTTGCCTTTTTTAAAGTCCATCACCTTTTCACCCTATTTTAGAGCCCATGGGTGCAGGTCTGTGGAAATTGCATCCCTTACCCTCTCACACACAAAAATCTAAGACCGTTTGCCATTTCTTTAAAGTCCATAACTTTTTCATAACAAAGTTCATTTTCCAGATTTTCCGGAATTATAGTCAGTATTGAAAGCATACCACAAATGCACTGATCAGAAAATCCCGTAAAAAAGTAATATAATTATGTATGTGTATTTAAAAAATAGTATTCTAAAAAGACTAAAAGTTTCTTTCGCCATAATTAATTCTATAAACATCGAAATGCTGCGGACCTCATCAGAGGGTGCACTGATCAGAAAATCCGGAAAGAATGTAGTATATGTATGTGTATTTTAGAAAATATCATTCTATAAAGACTATATGTCTCTTTCGACATAATTAATTTAATAAACATCGAAATGCTGCTGACCACACCACACGTCTGCCCTGGGTAACTGTGCGGCTGACCATAGGTCATTCTGATTCAGTGATTGTGGTCAGTTTTCTCATACTCAATGAGGAGGCCAGAGATCCAATTTGGAGTTAATTAAGCAGAGAGATATACCCTAAGGCGTCCACGCCTCCTATTCAATGGGTGAAGATAGGTCGGGGACAGGTATATACAAATGAGCTTAAAGATCTATTACAAATCCGGGACGATTACATGTGGGTGTATAATGGTGTCTTTTATATGGGTTTCAACAATGACCAGTTGATGAAAATGTGTATATAGGAAATGGGTTCTCATAAAGTGCATTATTAGTCATCGTGAAAAAAAATACTAGATTCATGATACCCTTTTTAATTATTCTGTCTATCCAATAAAAAAAGGTTTATGCATTATACTTTTAAACAATCTCAACGAAACTGATTGACTGCTAAAGATTTAACTGCACAACGCTATCTCCAAAACTCGACAGATGGTCATTATCTTAAGTGTGAGGAGAGATAGGAGAAGATAATTGGAATAACAAGCTGATACCTCATCATAACGAGACGCTAAAACTGCAATAAAAACCCAATACATCTCTTACAGTTCCCCTATTATTAGAAACGTCAATAAAGGTTTAATTAACCTCGGAAAAACTCGATGACCTGGTCGCAATTACCAAACTGAGACAGTGAAGTTAGTAAACAACAAAGTGGCGGCGCTAGACAACCTGTCACAGTCTATGTTATTGTTGTCATTATCTCCTCATTATATTGATATTTGTGGCCCCCCACCACATAATGAGGCATAAGTTGCAGATATGAAAATTGAGATTGTTACAGATTATACGAGTCGATGAACTGATCTTTAGAACAGTGCAAAAATTACGTTTTTATCAGTATTAACACCAAAGTTATGAATGTTTGAAATCTCATCCATTAGATATCCCATTCTTGGGAAAAGGATTTTAAAGATAGTACTTATCTTTATGATAATGGCAATTTCCAATAAACGTTATCAAGAGCCACCAGGAAAAACTGTCAAATACACATACTGAATCCATAATTCCATTTACCTTGTGCCCAAAGTGTAATATATAGGTGTCTTCCATGTCATTTCTGTAGAAAACTCAATTTTCTATTTTTTTCATCCTCTTGCCTTATTTTGCTATTTCTCCAGAATTGATCTGAGCGGCTTATGCCTCATTCAGTAGTGGAGAGTCACATATTGATATTTTTGTACTTTTTTCTGCTTCTGCTTACTCTTTTCATTCCTTTTATTCCTCCCCCTTGGGGTAAGCATTGTGTAAGCCTCTCTACCTCAGAGAATGCCGTAAATGTCAGGTCCCCATCCTCATCAGTGGAGGCCCCAAATAGACATTTCTTTCTCTCTGTAATGCGGCTTTACGTTTGAAGGGGAAAGGTACAATATAATTAGGGTGATATGAGAATAATGAGACATGATGAGAGGATAGGTGGGTAAGACAGCACAATCAGATAGAACCGATGGCGAAATAATTTGCTAAAAACGTAAATTATCATAATCAAATTGACCATTCTGCAATATGTGACATTTCTGAATGTACCCGTGTTAATTCTCAATTGGTCGATACCTTGTCAAGGAAGGACTTTGTGAAGAAATATATTTGATACACCCAAGGAAAACTAAAAACTAACATAAGACCGAGCTATATTACAAAAAAAAACATGGACAAAAATGTAATTATGGCAAAAAAACAAAGTGATCAGGAGACATCATTAGAATAATCAACAATGATAACAATAATATAATTGTAAACAGCAATGCGGTCCCCTATGATAATAAATCCTCTAACTACGTGTCCCTCATTTCAAATCCAATTATAATTTCACGATCCCAGACAGACGCCTCCTCCAGTACCACCCACTCTTATCCCCCACTTTATACCGACCGGTCCGAACCAAACACATCGTCGTCGATCTAGACGTCAATTTATAGCACCAACTAAGTATGATTGCACCTCTCAGCAGCCGGCCGCAGACAAAGAAAAACGAGCAGCTCACAAGAGCAGCTCACTTGTGAGTTACTCACTTGTTGCTCGTCAGCTGCTCGTCACTTGCTCGCGGTTGGTAAAAAGGTGGCCGTAGGTAACGAGGCTAATGCCGTTATACTGTGCGAGCAGCTCATACCTTCCTACCTACCTACCTACATTGAGCTGCTCACCTGGCTGTTCTATTTGTTTTCAATTTATCTTTTTAAAAAAAGTAGTTTTTTTTCATATGAAACCAGAGTTTCTCACCGCCTCAGATACTAACACACTTATAGCATCTCGTCAGTTATAAATAACAGGAAACCAAAAGGTAAGACAAGCAGCAATTTAGCAAGTGCAATTCAGTGAGGCAATTGATTCTCAACATAAATGGGCATGCATACATATGAACTTTTTATGGCACCACTTTCTTTGGGCGGAGCAATCTATACCTTGTTTACGATAGTGCTCAGCCCAGCTCGCCATGGAGGAGAAGCTGGTATTTTTTCCCACTGCCAGTCGTCGATGTGATAACGCAGCTATTTTGCGGTTGGTGGAGGCATAATGGGAGAGGAGGCCCCTTGCCTTTTCTTATTAATTAGGACAATTCTAATTGCCCAATGACGACGGACGGCGGCGCTAATCAAGGGAGGGGACCTTACCAGGCACCAAGTCAGCTGTAATTATCTGTCATAGCAGACTTGGCTGCAAGTCCACCGCACAAAACATGGCGTGCGATTTAGCAACGATTGATTTCAGTTTTCGCTTGTAGCCAGCGTGCGTGCCAACTAGACAGTCTACCGACACCTGGGACTAATTTCCCAGCCAGGAACCAGCGAATTTATTGATTAAAAAAGAATGAAAAAGTAGGGCAGACTCGTTTCCGATTAAGGTTGATTTTTCTTAAATCATATTCATTATCTTGACTGAAATCTAGCATCGTCACAATTAGAATAGATGAAAATGGCTTGAGGAAGCTGTTTTAGAAGTTTTAATTTAGCAAAGGACACCAGGCTTCAGTAGCTCGGGAATATGAGACCAGGGGGTGTCACATTAATTCATCAGCACGTTCATATGCCTCTCTAGCAGTAGCATGCTTGATATAACATAGATTCCTCTATCAAAGTCATAACTGTCCTCCAATGATTTTTCATTACATGCCAGTCGTTCATGCAGGTGTCAAACACTATGAAATGAACGTGATCATGTTGTAAAGCGTTGAGAAGATCTGGGCAGCTGGTAAAAAGCTGAGCAGTTCTGGGCAGCGCATACAACATTTAGCAAGTTTTCAGATAAACGATATTTGACAATTTTTTTTAATCGATCTTCGGCTGCGACTAACTGAAGTTATCGAATTGCCTCAATATGTTCTGCCCTGTCTCCATAAATATAGCCATACCGATGGCCCCATGTTATAAAGGGTTTCTGCTATAGGCCAATATGTAACTGGGCATTTAATGGGTGCATTCCAAAGCCGGATTCAACCCCTTTATTCACACACGTGCAGGCCTATACATTAGGTTGTTAGCTTGGTATATACAGATCGATTAAAGGTAGGCTTACCTGACCTTTTGTTTCTAAGTATGGTAAGCTGGTTACCCAAAATGCCACACAGTTGATCCCATTCAATATTTAGAGAAATCGGAGAGTAATGCAAACAGCCACGGCTCCATGAAGCTATTTTTATACCAGTGGTAAACTAGGAACACTGAATATATACAAGACTTCAACGACGCATGTCTTGTTTATTATTTTGTACTCACGGGCTAATTGTTCGCGTTTTCCTAATTCCTGATGACAAAGTTCATCTTACATTGGAATTGTGTTTAGAGGAATAACACGTTTACTATTTATTTCTGGATTTGTAAAAAGAATTGTACCAGCAAATATTAGGGCCTTCGTGTTTATCCAGCGTTTGAGAACTGCAGCTTTTTCACAGCATAAAGGCTGACTTAACAAACTGCGTTAGGCCTACATCGTTGCATCACTAATCTATTGCATAGGTCTTACAGTTGAGATTTTTTTTCTACGCTTACAAAATCTCAGCTTGGCCACATCCCTCCATATGCCTTTATATATAGATGTCTGAGCACTAAGTCTATAGGGTTTAGGTGATAGAATACACAAAGGCGAGCAGCAATATTGATCAATGACTAGCTTTCTAATATACCTAAATTCCCAAGGCTCTGCCAATAGCTCCTACCCGTTGGGCAATGATTTCCTCCTTCTGTTTTCTATTCTGTATAAATGCCTTTGCACTATTAAACTGTGGTTCTGTGATGGGGATACACAATTCATAAGGCTATTTATTGGGCCATTATTGTTGAAGTATTCGATATGCATGGGTCGTGCAAGCTGTATGTTGCTGTCTAATGTATCTATATATCTAGGGGAATAATATGAAATGCATTATACAAAATTTAATTGCCTATTAGTATGACTTTTATCTCTGGGGACCAAAATATAAGATGAGCGCTATACAATATAAAATTATACGTTCATATGACAATTCCAATGAAATTCATTATTCATTACTATAGCCATTATCAAACCTCAAATCGATTTGAGAATGATTGTTTCAGAATGACTTCTAAATTAGCAAACATTGTGAGCTACTAGTTGAAAACTCTCAACCATTAGTGATTTATTTTTTATATAATGTACAAAATTTATGTATGAACTTATCAACTTTTCCATACAACTCTTTTTTCAGTGCGGTGTTTACTGTCTGAAAATCACGAACATATTATATTACCTTACCTCAACTACTTGAAGAGCTTACTTGCTAAGGAGTATTTTTGTCAATAAAAATCAAAATTCAAAAGAAAAGATTAGGTAATGTATCCCTCTCCGAAACTTGAAATCAGAGAAGCGTCATGCACACGCATAAAACTATCAACTCATCGAGAATCATGTCATAGTTCTCATCTTACCAGAGCATATTTCATATTAATATTACATCTATATTCAGACCAATGCTATTTATACCTCCAGACACACGTGACACGAGAAATCAGTGCTATTTATATCATTGAGATGTTTTTACGTTCCAGCCAGTCACGTTTCCTACTCGGGTGGTTACGAGTTACGCCGTGCTTTGTCAGTTGACTGAAATGGGGATTTGCCTCAGGCGCTGCTCAGTCCCAGACTCGGTAAACTTGTTTCCACATGCCTATTAAGGCCTAGCTGTCTGCCTTCCCCGCTCCTGCTTATCCGCTTTTCTCCATCCCCCCCCCCCCCCCTCTCTTATTCAACGTTTCAGCATTGCTTTGTCGGTGGAGGAATACAACACAGAATGGCGATTGCATACACATGTGTATAAAAGGAATAAATTGGTTTTTTTTTAAGAAACTGAACCACCATTATAGTTTGGTACATTTTTTTTTTATAATTTCTATTTACAAGTTTTCTATGTTGGATCAAGAAGCGATCGAATGCCGCATAAAATTAGAAATCCATTAACAATTTGATAGCCTTGCGAGACTCATACTCTATCTTGAGAATTTTGCAAAGTGTGTATACATGCATATGTAAATTGATCTATGTGTGATATGAAACAATAACTAAGGATTCAAATGCTCCATCAGATTCAGAAACTTTAAGAACCTACCCTAAGGAGAATGTGAAAGCGTCGTGGGATTTTGCATCGGAGCAACAGCTGAAGTCATATTACTGTGAAAGTGGAAGCATTTTAAAGATTCTGTCTACAACTCCATGGATGCGCAAATTTCAAGGGTGAATGAGAGAGAAATGAAAAATTCGAAATGTTATCTGTTTACTAGGATTTACTTGATTTGGAAATTTATGAGCTCCATTAACTAAGACTAAAATGTCCAACTTACTAACATTCATGAAACATGGAACTAACCCCACAACCTAGTCTCTGCACCCATGAGCACCCTCTATAAATCCATCCCCATTCTAAATTTAAAATCCACTTTGAAAATACCACTTTCACATACCTAATAGGCTTCAGATGTTTAAAAAAAACAATTATGTGAGTTATTTGCGGTGGCAGTGGCCAGAGTCCATAAGGCCTTGTCGTTTTTTGCTGAGGTCAGCAGAGTGTGATGCCCGGTATGGGTATAGGTGGCATCGACCCGGCCTATCGACCACGGCCTATAAATACCACAGGAGGAGTAGGCCTAAGGAGCAGGAGGCATCGGGCCGAGACTCCTTAATGAGCTCTGCCCTATAAAGGTATGCCACTTGCTCCACTGATGATGCCCATCTTCTGCCGAGAACTCTCATAGGCGCGCTCATGTTATGTAGGCTTATTTAGGCCTAGATGTCACGACCTTCGTAAGCTCAATTAGGCCTAGAAATTATAATACGTGTAGCTCTGGACTATAAAGGTATGCCACTTGCTCTATTGATGATGCCCATCTTGGTCAAAACTCACATAGGCGCGCTCAGGTTATGTAGGCTTATTTAGGCCTAGATATCACAGCCTTCATAAGCCTATTTAAGCCTAGAAATTATAATAAGTGTAGCTCTGGACTATAAAGGTATGCCATTTGCTCCATTGATGATGCCCATCTTGGTCAAAACTCACATAGGCGCGCTCAGGTTATGTAAGCTTATTTAGGCCTAGAGATCACTGCCTTCATAAGCCTATTTAGGCCTAGAAATTACAACACGTGTAGCTCTGGACTATAAAGGTATGCTACTTGTTCCATTGATGACGCCCATCTTCTGCCAAAAACTCAAATAGGTGTGCTCAGATTATGTAGGCTTATTTAGGCCTAGAAGTCACGACCTTCGTAAACTTATTTAGGCCTAGAGATTTTTCTAGGCTTTTAGGGCTAAAGGTCAATGAACTGTCATACGTCGAGTGAAATATTTTAGATTTTTTTTTTGAGTAAACAGTCACTATGACGGTGCGCGTTTAAACTTTAAAGGCCATAAATTCGAGACCCTAATGGAAAAAGAAGAACCATAATGTCAAGTTGATCTTCTTGCCATAAGTACGTCAGGAAATACAAATGTTTGTCAGTTATGGATATTGATATTTACAACACTACAACATTTTCAAATGCCCTTTTGATTAACAGGGACGCCTAGCTCTCTCAAAATAACCTTCGTATTAGTTCGTTATGGAGTTATTTCCATTAAAGGAAATACATCAGGAAATTCATGAAACCTCGAAACTATGTACGAACTAGTCGTACTTACAGTCGTGAAAATTCATATCCTTTAAAACTCATGGAGAATCATGAAGACTTTTTCAAGGAATATAGCCAAAGCAATATCGATGCATTCTAGATTCCCCATTACGCCATTGTCCATGTAAAGGACTCTGGAGGAATATGGTCTCTGCATTACCCGTTGTGTAAGATGGGACTTAGGTCGGTCATAAATCTACCTGCCCGTTACTAGATTAGCCCCACACCCTGCCTCGTCTAATACTCTGACCCTTGCCACCGGACATCTTAACGGGTGTCAAGGGAGTCCACCTTGTCTGGTGGCATCTACATTCCTGACTGGTCAATGTTGCCACCTATATGCAGTGATCAAATCAAATGACACTGAATTTCTCTAACGTATTACAAAGATTTTGGTTCTGTAAAGTATACCACACCAGAGAAGAAATGAAAATCCCTGAACTACCTTTAAAAACGTGTACTAATTAATTAATTAATAGTGTGGTAATTATTACGATTACTTATTTTATTTTCATTGGACGGATTTCAGATTAGGTATCTGGTTTCCTGCACCCCCAGCAATGTTATCTTAAATGTCACGCACTAGCTACATTACGGATTTAGAAAAGAAAAAAAAGGTCACAGTCCAATACGCGAAAAAACAAGATAACCTCAATCTGCCCTTGACTGTGACACCTGTACTGCTGCCATCGAATACCCTGTAAATTGTCATTAAACATGCAGTGCTGGCACCTGGAGGTGGGTCGGGCAGGTAGCACTACAAGGTGTACTGGGTACGAGATTGATCATCAACTAAACTGACGAAACATATACTAGGGTATACACTCTCCCATTTAGAGGTCATTGGGTTTGGGACAATTAAAGCTATCAGATATAGGGGGCCTAGATGGAAACAGAAAGTTAAATATGAAAATCGTTATCTTTGGATAAGAAGCTGTGATCAGAAGCACATCCTGTCCAATAGATATGAAGCCCCCCCCCCCCCCCCCCCCCCTGGTTATTATGTTCTTTGATTTCTTTCACAAAGAGAATGAAGGTGACCAGTGTATGAGATCTTAAGGGTTTTAGGATACAGCTAGTGTAAAAATTGAAATATCTAGGACATTACAGTTATTATTGATTTGTCGGCCTCATATCGTCCTACATCTAAATTCAAATATCAAAATATCATCTCCGAGATCCAGTCATTTCATCACTGTTTTCTTCACAAGTTTAGAAGGTTCTCAAGATACACTGCCTAGAGGGGATAACTGACGGACGAGCTAATGTACCATACATCGTTTTCCCCTTCAAGTTCGACCTCCTCCGAATCAATGAATAAAGTATAAGTAGACTGACGTCCTTTCTGACGTCACGGCATCACGTGATGAGGTGCGGGTGGCGCCCTCTCACGACTAACTCACTCACTACTGGCGGGCGGGTGTTATTGAGCACCTCTGAGCAATAACAACGTGAAACGTGTCTCAAGTGATTCAGATTCCTCGGCAAATTGGACCAGTGAGGGGAAAAAGCGAGCTGGTTAAAAAGCTAACAAACTCCCAATCATAATCACAAAAAATGACCCATTGGTCGAAGAGCCGAAGAGATACTCGTTGATTTTGAAACTGCGGAGAAAATGCTCCAACAAAAACATCCACATGATCAGATAACATCAAAGGTTGGGAGGAGACATTACTGATTTTATTGGGAGTAAATACTGTGGGGGTAATGTTTTGTTATTTTTGTTTAGGAAAACAGAAATTTTATGCTTAAAATTGGTTTAAATTGTGACCTTTAAATGGGCAAGTTTTCATGATAACATTCCAGGCGTTTTCTTTTTTACTTCCACCAACCTTTTATTGGCATAAAAAGGGCATGGCTACTATGTCGAAAGATGTAATTACACGTAATTGTATCTTATTAGGTGTAATTTAGATCTATCTTGACAGATCATTTCCTACGTTACACATACACCCACCTTCACTCAAATCTTACAAGTAAATTTAGCTGTCTCCACCAACTCTGCTTCAGTTTATGCTCCAGGCCCAAAGAAAATACAGTACTTTTTTGTCCTTTAAATCTTAATGGTACATTACGAAAACCCACCCCCTATCATATTGATACTTCTTTTAAACAAATATGAGTAACCCCACAAAGGGAAAAACCAGTATTCCTGCAACGAACATCAGTACTCTCCAGTGGATCTTAAAAGCCATTATGATCAACACACCTTCATCTTACATCATAACCGCAACCCTTAAAAGTACTTTTCTATAAGCCCTCACCATCACATCCTTATTGATTCTAAGGGTCACCTCTACACCCCTTCGAGTGAGTGCTTACCTTGTAGATCCTCCTGTAGGGAGGGATATAGTACCGACGGGGCACCTGAGACAGAGGTACAGGCAGACAGGTGAGTTAATGATTAACACTACAATGTTAGATGGAGGTATAGGTAGATAGGTGAGTTAATAATGAACGTTACAATGGTAAGGTATAGGAAGATAGGTGAGTTTATAGTTAACGCTATAAGAATAAATGTTAACTTATCTAAGATATCAAACGATGAAAGTTAGTATCCGTGTATTGGTGAACAAGTATTGTTTAGTAGTAATTAAAGTATGGAATCGACATGTTTTGAGATCCTATTCTCACCACAAGAATTCTTGAAACAACTAACACAGATCAAAATATCTAATTACGTAATTGTCGTAAAACTTGTCGTAACTTATATATGTGAATTAAGCTGGAATTAGAAGTGTTTTTATGGTATTCAATATAAATCTTCACATCAGGTTTTTCCTACATTAGAATTGCACTAATTTCGATAGGATTACTGTTCACATAGTGAGTACTAAACCGTAACAACCATAACACTTTAAATTTTAAATACTTTAAATCACGTTTTCGATGTCACTGAAACTTCGCATCGCCATTGATATATCCAATGTTTAAAGACTTAGGATATTATTTGAAACATATTTCTTACATAGTTTTCCCGAAATACGAGTCATGCGGACACATTGTCACCTTCTTTGACATCTACACTTCAAAAACTCCCGATTGAATCAAATTCCAATCATTTGTATCACTATTCTGACTCCAGACCCAGGCGCTATGGTAAAGACCCGTTTGGTCAGTCTAACATTGACAGAGGTGGTGTTTGGACGTATACATGACGGCCTCAGAGGGTAGGTGCCGTCATAAACCCCCGGCTACAAGCACATAAAGTTCGGCCACCCGCCTGGAGTGTCCACCCCGGCCGGGAAGTCCCATACATAACACAGAAACCCGCAGCCCCACCGCGCCCCTCTATTAACACACTATACAACCACTCTGAAATTTGTGTTATATTTTTTTTCTTTTATGTCATTGATTAATGTTGTTTATTGGAATGAAAAGGTTTAGAATCACACTGACCGCGCCCCACTATCAACAGACTATACAACCATTCGGATTTTTTTGGTTTATTTATTTTCTTTTAGGACATTGATAAATGTTGTTTATTGGAATATGTAGGTCTTAAATCTGCCTCTGAAAGGGTTCACTGAATTCACAGTGGACTGTTTCCGAATTATGGCCTCCAATATTTTGACAAAAAGTTTGATGCATTGCTCTATAATACATTCTCCCTGTGGGTGTACAGTAAAGGTATGGGTCGGTATCAAAACCAACTTTGAATCTGTTCATTTTTTTCTGTCTTTCGTTTGATGAGGTATATTCGCCCTTGATTATAACCGATGAATGAATGAATTCTCATTCTGTTCTTACTCCATGAAATGTCAAAATTAGGTGCTGTTCTTTTTTCCAAGTTCGGAACTTTCCCCCATTCACTGCAACAATAACACTTTCCATTTGATGCACGGATACGACTTCTTGTAATTTACCAAGCATTCTGATAATTTCCCACAGGGAAATCTATGTTGTCAATGATAAAACTGACAAGTGCACTTGGTATATCAGCCAGGTTGCTCATATATTCAGGCAAACAATTAGTCCTCCTGTACCGGCCCCACCCTGGAGACCTTGGCAAAACGGTCCTCCAGGGTGGTGGGTGAATCAGCCAAAGGTTAGCGCAACATTCATCCCTCAATACTGTACCGTGATCACAAAATGATAGGTACAGACTGGGAGGTCAGTGAGCAGGAGTAAGCGACTCATGTTATAATTGTATTGCTCTAAACTCATACAGGGTGTGATAATGAGTGCACTGTCACACCGTTATGAGAAGTTGTCAGGGTGGGTTTTAATTAACAAAAACCATGTAAAACGTTCTCATATCGCACATGAAGCACCATTATACTTTGGCATTATAAGTCTACATATTGCATCATTTTTCAAATTCTCTTTAACTATATCTATTAGGTTATATCTCTAGATATAATTTTCGAAAAACTGTAAACGTAGCATGAGGATAATTAACTGAATCAAAAGGTGTAGGCCTTGAATTCTGCAGTATTCAATAAGCGAGTAAGAAAAGACCCCATAAGGTCACACATAATATATCAGAAGATCAGCATCTCCTCCCCTATACCCACTCTCCTATCACAGTTTCCTTCCACTCTCCACGCGGTAAGCGGATTAGACGCCAACTTCCCGGCAACTTCCCGGCAGCGGGGATCATAGGGAGGCGGTTCCTAGAAGAAAGGTCATTATAGCAGCTCCCAAGACGAAAGGTCATAACTCAGGCCTTGCAGGTCAAAAAGGTTATAAAGCGGCTGATGATAGGTCAAAAGATCCACAGGTCTAAATGGGAAGGCTAATTTAGTTAATGATATATAGAGCCTTTTGTGTGAGGGAAACAACACAAAGGGAAAGTGCTGACATTAGAAGTTCATTATCAAGACCACCGCCCCCTTAGAAATACCTAAGTTGAAAAAAGACATTGAAGTTCAAAGAAATGCGCAAAATATGGCACTAACTCTGTTTCAACAGGTTGGTATAGTCTGCGGAGGAGCCTTAGTTTTAGGCAGGTACGATAATTCTTAACTTTTAACTTTCTAATATTCTTTATCCAGCTGATACGGCTATTAATTTTTCCCATTGAGGTGGTCACTATTGGCCCTGTCGGGTCTGGAATTCTAAGTACCAGGCAATACAAAAAGAAGATTTGCTAAGATTTAGACAACTTAATGTTTGTTTAGTACGGTTCCAAGATGGTCTGTATCTAGCTGATACGGCTATTCTCAACCATTGAGATGTATAAAACCCTTTATTTTTTATGTAAAGCTAAAGAAATTGTGAGCTTATGTTCACCATAGAGATACCAGACAAAATGTTCCTCTAGTGATCTCTCTTCTCTCGTAAATTAAGACTCGTAGTTCTACCCTTCGTAGGGACACATTATTTCTTGTTAAGGGCAAGAAATGACAACTAAAAGATTGGTCTACGACGCCGTAAAAATCCGAAATCTTGGAAGTACACAAACAAGGTTATATGACCTTGACCTTGGTCACGGATCAAAGTCACGTGATCTACAGTGAGCGGAAACCATACATTTTTACCCAGAATCCACCACCCCTTCTCTGACATCACATAAGGCCACTAGGGGGACCAGGAAATCCAGGAATAGACTTCTAGGGAGAACCTGCATCTTGTGAACGGTGACAGGAATACAGGCCTGCAATAAGAGGGCACCTCTTGTTTTTCTATATTACTCTTAGAATAGTTTGGTACGTTGTCATTGGTCAGGGGGACTGTTTATACATTCACGTGGACTGTGACAATTTAATAATGAATACTCTCAAAATGGTTTGGTCTGTGTGTCATTCGTCATGAAAACTGCTCACAAATACATTTGGACCAAGACACAGAATACTCTCAGAATGGTTTGGTGTGGTATTATTGGTCATGATAACTGTATCACCGTGACTGTCACAATGTAACAGTTAATACTCCCAGAATGGTTAGGTGTGGCGTCATTGGTCAGGATGACTGTTCATAAAATCGCCTGGATTAAGACAATGTAATACCGTATTCGGGAGTCTGTGTTTGCGCATGCGTCTTCCTTTGGCGCCACTACCAGTCGGGGATCAAGCGCAACCTCACAGCCAATGAGGAGTGTCCCATTGTACCACGTGACTCAATATGACCACGCCCAGTGCCAAACGCCCGAGAGCGGTATAGTGAATACTCTCAAACAAATTTATGCATAGTTTTTAACGGACGATTCGTCATATTTTCAATGACGCCTAAAATCGGTTTGGCACTCATGTGTGATGTCTGTTTTCTGACTCAAATTAAATATCATGACCTGCAAGAACAGCATTTTAATAAGTCATAACTGATAACTTTCAGAGATTTTTTTAGATAAAACCTTAACCGTCCTACTAAATGCTAGTTTATCAGCCAACTCTCCAAACCATTCCTAGTAACTACAATGTATCAATATTGCGTTAGCAAATCAACAACTTTCTACTTTCAGTATTACAATGAAGGGATGACGGTGTCTACCTTTTCAAGCTTACTCTCAAGTGCCTGTTCAAGTTTCAAGTTAGCCCAGAAAGAGGAAGACATAAAGCTAGGTGTTGTTTGAGGTTACAAAAGATCAGACCCTGGGATCCGCTAAAACCGAAACAAAGGGAGTTATATTATGTTGCTGCAAAAAGTATAATAAGGTTTAACGTTACAAGGACCTCCCTGCCCCAAAGGATTATGGGTAATTTGAAGACACAAGGGAGCTATAGCTCTAGGGGTCAAGGTCGCCTGCGTGTGCCACTGGATGAACAACATTCTCCAAACAGAGGCATTCCCCTCAGGTCCAGTGTAACAAATAGGGCTAACAAAGTGCTTGGAGAGTGTTGAGTGAATTGAAACCTTCTCCGTCGTTTGTGTAAACTACTTAGAACTCGGGGTGGGGTTGGGGAAGGGGGGGGGGGGGGGGCAAATACCACGAACATGAATTATAGGATGTACAGGAAAACCATAAGAGTACATTTGCACTTTTACTCATTTTACAACTAAATGCGGGGCGGTGCTTTGCCCTGTTTTTAAGTCTTCAAGTTTCTACAACGGTCGCTTATGATTTTAGAAAATAAAAAGATGAAAAACAATACCCACAAAAGGCGGGCCCACAAAACATTGAAAAATACCTTATAAAATCATATTTACTTTTTTTCCGTTCTCATAAATTGGTATGACCTCTCATCCCTGTCTTCCACCAAAGGAAATTGACGTGCTCAGAAGTAAAATACTGAGTTTCGGAAAAGAACAATATCATAACGTACCTTTAATCTGAAATGCCAGAGAAAGGTCAACGTAGCCTGAGGTACAAATAAGTATATTTTAAGCTGCTCTTCCCCATCAGATATATATAAAATTGTCAATTGTTTCCATGTTTTTTTAAAGTTTCTTTTTTATATCAAAAAGAAAATTACGGCGTTGGGCTGTCTATATCAAAAAGTCTCAAACCTCAGGCATGTGCCCATGTGGTCTGAGGGCTGGGTGGGTGTGAGTGGAGGGGCCGGGTACGGGAGGAATGTGAGGGTTAACAAAGGGGGGTGTAACATGTGGGGAGAGGGGGGTTAGGGGTCAGGGGGTCAACGGGCCAACAGGATCCACGGCCATGTCTAGGGGTAGGGGAAAGGGGGGCGTAAAATCTGTACAAATTCGTATATTGAATCTGTGTTTTTATAGAATTAATATGAGCCAGATTTCTTTGATTCGGATAAATCGGAATCACAATTGGTGGAATTTCAATAGAAGAATATTCCTTATTGTTTGTTTGTTTTCTTTCTTATGTTGTTATGTAACCACCATAATATTATTTTCCAAAGAAATATAGTTGTCCCCATTTATCAAACTGGTAAATTCTATAATTGCTATCTAATGCTTATTGTGTTTGAAACGTCGAGAAATTATGTAATCAGGTAAAAGCAAAGCCAGTCACTCCATATCGAGAATTTGTGTGTGTGGCTTACCCCTTGGTGAGGGAGATAAGGGTAAATGGTTAGTCATAGACCCACTATATCAATATGCTGACTCATGTCCTCTGACCAACCCCTTAGTCCACGGACAACCCTCTATTTGCCCTATCGGGTATAGCGCATCCTGGAGGACAGTTGAATCACTGGGTAGTGTTTGGGTCCCTAATGTTAGGGTCTGGAGTCCTAACTACCGGTCATTACAAAAACAGAGATGCTACTCTGGGGAAAATCCGTAAAAGTAGGATGTTTCACGATCATCCGTTTAGTGACTTCAAGGGTGGAAATGTGCACTATAGGTTAATGTATAGAATGTATAATTCAAATTCATAAGAAATGACATAGGACTAACCTGAAAAGCTACACTATTGGTGACTTATTTTCTTTTAAAAAAAAAGAAGGTTAATTTGATTTTTATAATGAACGAGCAAAAATCAGGAAATCCAGAGAAAGAAGGGAAAATGGCATCTCTGCAAAAAGAAGATTTAGTAAGATTAAGATAAATCGATGTTCAGTACGAGCCCAAGATTTATCACACGCTTGACTATTTCGGATCTTATACTCAAGCGGACAAACGAAATATAATGCAGTACAAAGCCCAACTAATCTGAAGTAATCTTTTTGAAATGGTGAAGATCATCAGTAGAAAAGGGGGATTTATCTAGAATTAAGGGCAGCAAAGTGATTTGCCTTCTAGGCTAAGGATTATTGACACGTAATTAATAGCTAATAGTGGTTTCCGTGATTTCTTTTCTGGAAAAAAATCAAAATATTATGTGTTGTAGGACTATATGGTTATTCAATTAAGTGGATATCATTTCTGAATTACAATTGAGCCTTATGAGACAATAAACACGTGAAATCTTACAATTAAACTTAATTTACAATAATTTACAATACGACTCTTGGTGCAGCAATGGGTGCACCCAGACTTATTGATTTCACCATGGGGACTCTGGACCGTGTTGGGTCCCAGTGGTTGGTTATGATAGACGGGTATGTTTTTATGCACCCCTGCTATGATAGACGGGTATGTTTTTATGCACCCTGCTGTCAGAAGCGGCGGGTATAAGAGCAGTCACAAGATTGAACCAGGATACCACTTACATCTCAGCTGTTGACAGCTTAGTGTCACACTCCCATCTTCACTACACTGACAGCCTGTCAGAATGCTGTCAACTCCACCCAATCTCTTAACCTCTGCATAACCCACTGTCAACCAGGGTTACGCTTATCCTCAACTTGACACTAAGAATGGCACTTTTTTCAAATAGGGAATACGAAGAAAGGTTATTTTGTATATCACTGTGGTGATTTCCCGTGGTTCAGAAATACTGAGGGTGTCATATTTCTAAGGGATGTATGTTTTATTACAAAATTATTTTAACGATTTCTTAATGGTAAATGATGCATTGCACAAAGTAACCATAGGCGTGTGTAAATCATCGAATTGCTAAAATAAAAAAAAAGAAAAAGAAAAGAAACAAATGGCAAGGTGAGTAAGAAAACGGGAATATAGGATAAGTCTAGAAAGTACGCCGGTGGTTTCTTAGTATACGGAGAGAACCAACTATCAATCCACCCCTCTGTTTCCAAATATAAAAGCTTATCGATTTCCTTTTGTACTGCCTTTTTTCTTTCTAGGAATTCTTTTCTAAGAGAAAGTCGATCGTCCAAAGGTCTTTCAGCCTCTAGACTTGGGCAGATAGCATGGGTGTGTTTTCAGTACCATTTAGAAACTACCAGCTCACAGCAGAGGTTGAGACCGTCTGTGTACCAAATTAAATTAGGTAGTGTGTTTGGAGAGTGAGTCAGTCTCCCTTGTGAGGTCATAAGATAAGGCTGAGGGCACAGGGCTGTATTCACACAGGGAATCACTCGTACGAAATTATCTAAAATTCAGAACAGTGTTCATGCATTTAAATGCATATTATGTAAACCGTTGCCCCATATGCCATTCATAAATTGGACAAAATTAATACCATACTGTTTCCACATCAAAAAACATGTCCAAATTGGTTTTGTGTTTCCTATAACTATACCACAAAAAGAGTCAACCTCAGGCAATAGGACCCCTATTTTCTTTCTTTGGAGAAAGAACACGGACAAAAATGTACGTCGAAGTTGTTGTGTAACATAACATAGTCCTATCTTTCAGCTGCACTCCACTTTGCCCGATAAACGCCTTTGCTAAGTGACAACTTTTTTTCACAATAAACAAATCCTGCTTTAAGTAGACATGTGCTACAGTTTGTGTACAAATTACCCACCTCGCGTCCCATTTTAGCTGACAGAAAAGAATCTAAAGCCCTCCAGGAAAAAGTGTCTTTGTCTCAAGTAAGTGCAAGCCTCTCGACTAGGCGTCACACCTACATTAATCATCCACTCTTAGGCTTTTAACACCTTCTTGGTATGGAGAGGACATTTCTTCCACGCCCCCCGCCTACTCTTTTTTATTGAACTGACTTTTGAATTCTTAAATTGAACAACCTGATGTGACCATTTATTTTCTATCAAAGAATAATATAAACATAATAATAACCCACGGCACATTCATTGGAATTGACATATAAAATTACACTTCCTCATCTATGATTTATTATCAATTCAAGTGCAACCCTATCAGTTTGCAAAGGCTTTGCACGAAAGACAACCTAATTCCCAAACGTTTTCACGTGTAATATGTTAGTTCTTACAAATCCAGCTATCCTAATTCTGAATACACTATCTTACGTTTTAAGTAGGCCTATGCCGCCAAAACATAGATATCGTCGTGAAGTCATAAAAACCCTCAAATTATATGATATTAATATATGAACTACATCATAGGATATCATGCATAACAAAGCACTGACTTATACGTGATATTAGAATTGAGTTGTAAACTTCTGTTTTTCATCTACATGGATGATGATGATGTGTTGGGGTTTAAAGTCTACTCAGCAATTTTTCAGCTATATCAAGACCAACTTTAGTTTTTGACTGACCAAAGTCAATGATCAAATCAACGGTGGTGGGAACGACGGCAAGGCAAGGTGGTATAGCAGGCATAGGCCAGACTCGAACCTGGTTCAGCCATGTGCGAGGCGAGGACCCTAATCACTATACCCATCCCATCCCCCTTCACCTACATGGAAGAGTGAATGAGTGAGTGTTGGGTGTTTTACGCTGTTCCGACAGCCAGAGTCATTTTCCCAGCGAAAACCAGTTGGGACGAATTCTGTCTTTGGTGATCGAATCTATAAGATGAAGGTGACAGGGCGGGCAAACAGCAGGGGTTCAAAACCTGGAAATCATTTTTGCTGTACCTCATCCCTTAGTGTACCAAGCACTAACCGGGAATTGAACCCAAAAAACCACTTGGTCAGTGCAGGGTCCCCCCTATTGTCGCTGCATACGATCAGCAGGGGCTACTGAGGGCCTATTCTTACCAGGACCCCGACGGGGGTTCACCTACATGGAAGATAAATCTGGTGTATAATAAACAAAAAACAAGAGAAAAACTGCTATGACAACGGTATGATCCACACCCATACAAAGAGACGGGGAGCCCATCTCTACTTGTACACACCCATGTACACTGGCTGTAGGTGGGCCCAGAAGCTGATCTGAATAAAGCCCACGTTATGTGTGCCATACGTAATGGGTCACCATTGTATACACAACATTATGCAGGATATATGGCAAACTATTCTGAACCCAGGCCAAACAATGAGACTGACCCGTCAACAGTACAGCCACATATTAACAGTGCATCAAAACTACATTAACAGTTTGTGGAAACTACAATAGCAGTTCGTAAAATACCGAGCACGAGGGATGAACAGAATTTCAGCAATCATGAAGTTGATGAGCAAAAGATGACCCAGACAAGTGGAAAGAACAGGGTGGCAATTAACATGTCATATATCACGTATGTCTACTGAATGTTTTTTTCTTTCTCTCTTTTTTTTTTTTTTTTTACTTAAATGGCAATCATTATATACGGGGATATTCATTTATATACGGGGAAGGAGCATGCCTATCTAAATGTCTCCGATGATGAGGCTAACCTCTGCATAATACTGATTTTGTTTTTGCTTTCTGTTCTGTTTTTTTAATGCTACCATCCCTATTGTCAAACCAGAACGTTACTAATCCACGATCTATTTACTAGACAGTCCACTATCTAGTGCAGAAAATTATATTTACACCCACTGCCGCATAGAAATAATGGGTCAAAATCTAAAGATACGTCCATTAACTGATGCCATAGACACATACATAACATGTTATTTATGTCTGTACTGATAAAAGACTGGAAAACATCTGTTTCTTTGAACAGAACGTTTATCATCTATATTTAAACCTTCAAAGAAAAAAATCACTTATTTGTTATACAATCTGAAGAACAATCTCAGGAAATTTACTTTGGGCAAGGACGTATTCTAAGCAAAATGTGTATTTCTAAAACAAGTCCCACTGGCCTATGCTCAATTCAAGTCAGCATCACTGATTGGCTGAGATCCGCCCACGTGATATCTAGTTTTGTAAGCCGGCGCTTGATTGGCTGACTACTGCGTCAAGGGAACTCAGTTTTATTAAGTATCCACTCGCTAGATGGCTTGCTGAGAGGCTTAAAGGAAGAAACCAGAGATCGCACATATTACCCATTACCCGATTCTAGATGAGATAGAATCTCTAGAAAAAAGACAGAGAAAAATGTTTACAGCAATCAGTGTGCAGTCTAGCCACTTAGATTTCTCCCCCTGGAAAAACTTGGACAGCTTAACTGCTGACGCTTTAGATGTGGTAAAAAGGTCTAGTGCAGATTGTTACAGAAGGTGAAAGAATAACCTAAAACTGATTCTACAGCAAATTTGGTCTCTGAAAATAACACCACAAATTCTTAAGCTTTGTCAGTTCTTTGCCCCCCCCCCCCTTAATCATTACGTACAGCAACCTTCGAGTTCCAAGCCTGTACAACTTAATTGCGATTCAAAGATTGGCGTCTAAAAGAGTCAACCACAACAAAAAAAACAGCAGCCTCTATCGAGTTGCAATTTAGGAAAGATTAGACCCTTAATCTGTGAACGATCTTCCAGGTTGGCGCTGGCAAGAAGCCTAGACTGAAACCTACCTCTCAGAAAGAGCAAAAAAAAGACGCAATAAGACCACCACCAAAGGCCAACAAAACAAAATTGGTTCGGAGAGAAAAAATAGGGGAAAGGCCATGAGTTGATAATGACTAAACAAGTTGAATAAAAATTGATCTGGTGGGCTAAGCTGGCGCAAACAGCGATGAAAGGTCAGGCCTGTGTGTGTGGTTGGGTCTCTGGTACAAACAGTTCTTGCTTATGATCATGGGTTAACTACTGACAACTGATACTGTTAGGCCTGAATTGACTGTAGACTGTTGTCACTGTCAGTACATCGTAGGCAAAGTTGCCAAGCTGTGGTTGGATCTGAGTGATGTGTCTTTGGAACAAACAGCCCTTGCTTATAATCATAGGTTAACAGACAATAACTGAAACTGTTAGGCCTGAATTGATCCCAGACTGTAGATAAT
Source organism: Lepidonotus clava (assembly GCA_936440205.1). Classification (NCBI taxonomy): domain Eukaryota; kingdom Metazoa; phylum Annelida; class Polychaeta; order Phyllodocida; family Polynoidae; genus Lepidonotus; species Lepidonotus clava. The sequence goes on from OW387147.1 coordinate 22,017,012, forward strand.
GTCATTAGATCTAAGGCAAAGTTCCTAAGTCTTGGGGAGGGGAGATTGCATAATGTAAAGTCCTTGTTTTTCAGTGTTTTTTATCTATAAAATCCGCATCAATCCTTCTGAGAATTGCAAAAGAAAGATTTTGCTGGAAGAATTGATTAACAGTAATCCACATAATTGCCAAGAATATATTTTGGGGGGATAATTTTTCCGCTGTTTTTGGTCGTTTTTTTCATCAAAGATAGTTAAGAACGCCATATCTCATTGGATCTATCCCATTTTTACAAGATTTTATATGCTTATAATCTTTATCGATAATACAAGAAGTGACTGAAGTGTATGGGACCAACACGATTATTACACCACAAAACATATCGGGCGCTACCCCGAACATCTGAACACTAAAATGTTCAACAAACAATCCATTAGAAGCACAGTCTGAAAATGTATCTTTTCGCTCCAACACCCACCGCTAGTTTGCCTCACTGATTGCGCCTATAACCAGCTAGCACATAACCCTAACTCATTATCGATCGAACGCCGGATCAATTATTACTGTCTAATGCTCCTTGCTTACTGACTCAGGGATGCCACTCTATGAACATGAAAAATCCGGAAATTGTTGAAAAGGACTTTCCGGATTTTAAGCAGGAAGAAACAGGATTTTAAGCAGGATGAAATTAAACTTCAATATGTACATTCTGACATTAAAAAGAGCTTTTGGAAATAATATGTTTCCTAAGAATACAAATGTAATGTTTTTTCCTTAAAATTACTTATGTCTGAAAATTTTGCTGCAGTAAAAAATCCGGAAATCCGGAAAAAGAAGGAAAAATGGCATCTCTGCTGACTGAAACACTGCTCAGAGATGTTGTGCAGATGACGTCATAGTAGCAAGAAAGGGTTTGGCCACCATATTGTTGGTGATCAATATACCATCTGATTTTTAAAGGAAAAAAAGTTGTATTTTCCGAGGATACGATGCTGCTCTTCAGGAATATGTAAAGTGTTATATTTTAACGTCTTTCATACATTCCTTATCTGTCTTGTTTTCTGGGAACACCTGGTTAAGAATATCACTTGGTGATGACCAAAATCTGGTCAAGTGACCCTATCTGCACACAGTCTATAAGAAACAGCTGACCGTGAATGGCTGGGGTCAAGGGGTCAGAGGTCAAGTGAAGATCAGGTCAACTTTTTCAGGAGTGGGTGGCGATGGGAGCTGATCGGGCTGGGGGTAAGGAGCAGATGGGCGCAGATATGAGCAGTTCAAATTTGCTTAGGCTACATTTCTTTATAACCATGCACTTTCTACATGTTTATTTCCATTCAGTTGGACATACAAATTTGAGACTACTTTGGCTAACCCGACTACAATAGCCTTAAAGTGATTTGATCTAAACATGATATTAAAAACTCAATTTTCGTTTATAATATACTGTCTTTTCAAAATGATGCAAAGGGTTCATGATCTGTATGTACTGTTCCACACAGTACTATAGACACGACCATGTTTTGCTTATACTCGTAAAATTATATTTGGCAAAGATAATTCAGTTGTTTTATACAAGTTTCTGTCGCTGGGTTAATACAAGTCTGATGACTATCATTCAGTCTTGGTTTCATTGCGGGTACATTCCAGCTTACCTAAGTTTATTTCTTTAATGAGACTGTGACGTCCTTCCTTTATTTTTGCATATAATATTCAATACCCATTAGAGGTTTGTACATCTGTAACATGCCCTCTTCAATTGGATGATGCAACTGACCATAGCCACTTTAACCCTTGCTACATTAGACCTGCACCTCGGCCTGTCGCTAAGCAGGTTATCTTATTTACAGCACTTGCGTCACAGCCAAAACAGGATGTATCAAAATACAATGGCTGAAATGTCAGACTAGGATCAGTGGGATATAGGAATGAATGGAAGGAGAGAGTGGGTGCCCATAAATAGGGACAGACCTAGACAGCGGTGTAAATGGATAGGGATAGAAAGAAAAGCAATCGGACAGAAGAGATAGAAGAAAACTAAGGAGAAAAAGAGAAGTATATAATGAAAAGTGAAATAGAGAGACTAGAGGTTCCTAGAGAGATCTTGTGTGAAAATGCACAGTTACAGAATGAGAAAGTGATAAGTAACAAGACATATATAGCAAAAGGAATAAAACATTACTACATTTGGCTTAACAATCTACCAGACATCTAGACACAATCCAGGTACATATGGCAAATGCCAAGAGCTGCTCAGGAAATAGAGAGATACTCGTCTAAATGACATCATTTTATGTTCTGCCTTTGCAACTTGTTCTTTGGTGAGATATCTGAGGAAATGTCTATTAGGCTTTACTACTGTGGCTAGAGTATTTGGGCCCACTGCAGTCTTGTAGAGAGTACGTTGAAGGAATATGGGGTGTAAGAGTGATCATTGCGGAGAAGATAGTATTACATTTGCCTACCCCATCATCATTACTCGAACACCGGATAAACACTAAGAACTGTTACACCAGCGCTTAAGATGACAGCACATCGTGGCTTCAGCAGCATCATCCTATCAGACTTTTTCTTCATTCCTTTTTCATCGTATAGGGCGATGATGGTGTAGTACTGGCAAGAAGGGGACTGATTGCTTACACTTGCAGCTCTTAGTTGGCTAAAAGAACTAATAAAAGATGGATGCTGAGAGGGTTCCTACTCTGAGGAGTGGTCATGACTGCTTTTCAGATGGCTTCTGCAGTGGCTTCTTAAGTGGCTTCTACCTAGGGCTTTTCCTGAAGCTGCTACAATGTATAAAATCTATGAATCAGCTATTTGAAAACCAGGCTTTGCACAGTGGCCATGGTTTTTGTAGAGGAATGATTTATGAATGGCAACTACTTTTTATAGTGAGGTATAGAAAGGTACAACGCTTGGCTTTAGCTTGGCTTTAACATTGGCGCTTTAACCTATTTTGTCAAACTATAAAGTTACCTGGTGCTTTCAGTGAGTCTGTGCAGAATATGAATTATGTTATTGATTAAAGGGAGCCAAAACCAATGAAGGGTCAAAATCTTACAAATTCTATTAACTATTGAAATGTATTCTATGGCCATAACTTAGGCCTGTGGTAAAATATAGGCTGTGAATACAGACTTAAACTACCTTAAAATACATTAAAACTGATCCCTGGTCAATTTTGGTGACCCACCAAAATTGGTTTGTTTACAAACATTGCTGTTTTCAGGCATACATGACATGAGTATTATGGACTTTAAGTAAAGTTATAGTTAGTTATCATGATTTATACTGTACCAATGGTTAAAGCTGGACTCTTAGAATGTATTTTCATAGCTATTTAAGTTTGCAAAATTTTGTCATATTTTTACACATCATTGCTTTTGGCTCACTTTAAGTTATATGGGGAATTATAATTTTAAATTGTACTGCATTGAAACTATATAATTTTTAAAAGTATAGAAAAGAGGGTATTTATGCAATCTAAATATATGGTTTGGTCATAGAGTAACATAGAATTACTGATTCTGAAATTGTTCTTCCTGTATTGGCAGCTAAGAGTAATTGGTTCTGGCTGAAAAAAAATCAATGTCGTCTTCTATTCTGATACCTATACCTATAGAACCACATCGGTTTTGCTCCACAGTCACTGATGAAGTCAATATCATCTGAGATTTACCCTGTGAATACTAGACCCATCTAGTCTTGTTATCCAAGTTTCTGCAAATACGTACAATGACGTCAATTGTCCTTGCCCGGGTCTTATCGGCTACGACTAGAAAACTATTGTCTTGATCGACTGACTGTGGGTGTGATTGGAAGGAAAGAATGATGTCTAAGTTCTAGTCAGATAGGAAACTTTATCCGGAATATGCTGTTCCGTTCACTTCTTGCCAATTTATCCGCTGCATAATTCAGCTACTGTTAGGTATGAGCTATAGTTCTTGGGACAAAAACCCACTGCTAGGAAATTGTGAAGGATGTTTGGCCAAGTCAGTGGGTGAATACATTGGCAGCCTGGGCCCTCCTCCTATATGGAGAAATATTGATTCCATGGCCCTGGCGAGTCACCCTACTGAGTCAAGAGAGTGTGACTGGGCATCAGCTGGGAGCAGGCAGGGTTAAAGCCTCATCAGGAGCAGCTCAATAACTGTTTGTTATGGCTGAGCTGCTCCCCTGACCTTCTGACCTGCTCATTGCCTGACCAGCAAACTGCCCAGGTCAGTCCAAACCCTACAGACCTTAGTTGAATTCTTATCTAAAAGGCCACCCTTTTCTTTAGTAAAATTGAACTATTATATGCCATTTTGGCTTCATGGTTTTCAAGTGTACAATCAATTTTGGAAGTAGTTTAATTGGTTTACCATCTTCTGTAAATGCATTTAGAAACATGGGATATCAATATGTTTCTCAGATGTGCAATCTAATCCACTAATATTGAGACAGCACCACCTCTTTTTCCTATCTTTAGACGCATGTAGAACACAGGCGAGACACTGCACTTTCTATAAATTCGAAGATTTTCATATCCCAGATGGGTTGTATGACAATATTTCCAGTTGTATACATACCAGTACATCTGCTTCAATAAAGTAACGTTTATCCTTAACCGAAATTAGAGGTTTTCTCAAATTGTGAGACTCCAAACAACTGGCATTCGGCATTTATTAAATATTTGTTTTGATCAGTCAGGTCATAGCCAGATATACCCATAAAGAAACAGGCTTCTATCCAATAGGATTTTAAGTGCCCCAATCAAATGTACTGGTAACAACAACCTACTCTGTCATTCTATAAAACTATTTATTCCAAAGAGTATATCTCTGATGCCATATCTCAGTGATAGAATCAGCCCATATCTGTCTATACGTCATCTAAGCAGTTGCTGGTTACCGTCGTTCCAAAGATAGTGGTAGAGAAATGACAACCTCAGGCCGAAAAACAGCACTCTGACCTTGTCACGTGACCCTGGAGCTCAATGTCCGGCATATACTGGTGCCTGGCAGTAGCTACTTGCGCCATTTTTCTGATTTCAATCACTTTACTTCATGAGGTTGTCTTATGAAAGTTGCAAGTATCTAGTTTAATTGCTTGGTTCTGATGTTTTTGTTGAACGTTCCCCTCCAGTGACCTGGTGCTCAAAACGACATCCCTAAATGTGATTTTGGATGGTGGATCACATTCTAACTGTTTCATCCTTTCTTTTATCCCTAACCAATTATGCTGCTGTGATGCAAGGATTAAATGAATATAAAATCTGGACATTCTGAAATGTCTCTGTGGCTGAGAGTTCTATTCCGATTCCTCCTCCCAAATAGTTTACATTATGAACCTAAAAGAGTAGCTCATCTGATTTCCCTTCGATATTTCTAAGTTTCTTTAATAGCAAAATAAAACTGCCACTTCAATAAACCTACGCTAACAATTACCATAGAGATTGTCTTTGGTCAAAGGCTGGTGGTCTGTTGCCAGGCTCTTGTGTTGCCAGTGCTACCTCAAACCCCTCCTGCTCTTATCAGTGAACGTTCTAAATTTCGTGTGGTACAAATATCTGTGCATTTATTACATCACAAATAATGCTCGGAAATAAAATGTGAATATTGAAATGATGTGTATATGTTAGTTTGATAAATCTAGCAAAGTCATGGACATACTAGAGTGCAAAAATAGGTATTAAAGCTGCCTACACGAACATTTAGTTGCATGAAATGGGCAAGTTGACACCATCCTGATAAGCATCATCCCCGGCGGGGACGGTCTCAGGGTGGTTTGAGGGCGTACTGTTGCGTCAAGATAGCAGACATTAGCCGCACCACTAGGCCACATTTACACAGAGAATGACCCCACGTCACTGGTAGGGGGTAGGGTGCGGAATCGTTTACTGACCACTAGAAACTGACCAACGACTGAGTGGTTACCCAATGTTAGCCGTGGGTGGTTCAATGACAGACCAAAGTTAATTGGAGTTGTTACTGCCTTTTAGGAAAGCTTTCGTAACAAACATGTACTTCAGGGATTTTCCTGCAAAGAACTGATATATTTGTGATTTGCAAGTGGTACACTACGGTATTAAGGAGGAAGTTTGGGAATGGACCTCAAATCTCAAGCTAGACAGCCAGATCTGAAAACGTTTTGTCAAACCCTGTGGCAACTCTACACAAAGGGCGACATACATTGGACATAATGTCTGATAGTAATATCATGATAGGTATGCTAAGGTGACCTTGATAAAACGTACTGGTATGGCCTTAGTGACCGGCCAAATGACCAGCTCTGTGAGGTCAGGTGGTTATCAGTGTGGAGGGTCAGCCATTGGTCAGTGTGTGGTCAGTAAGTGGTCAGTGCAAGGAGGGAATGGTGTGTCCGCAACTGATCGATCCAATTGGGATGACCGCCCCATTCGCCACCCCACTGACCACCCTCACTGACTAGACTGAGAACTGCCAACACTCACCACCAGGGTTTAGTAGTAGGACAGATCATATCTACCATTAGGAGGGGGATTTCCCACCTCCCCCACGGTGCATTAGGGCAAATGGCTGACCACTGATTCTAAAAGGAGTCAGTGGATATCTAATTTACAGTATTCCATACTTATAAAAGATATCGTGAACTACAAGGCTGTGTAACACTAGCAGTCCCATTATCTTAGTTGTTGGGACTTATGTGTGAGAGGTCCTGAGTTCAAACTTCCAATTTGACCATCGCCTTAATCTATTTTTAAAAGGAATATTCCCTTAATATGTTTTTAAATGTTTACTATGAATGTCTAGATTTCCTCAGATATGAAAATGTGAAGGTGCTTAAGACGGTTTACAAACATTTTAGGGGTGTTCCTTACTTGGCCAAGTAGCTGACCAAACCATCAATAGTAACACCAATGAGATCAATGTTCACTTCAGGAGTCAATAGACCAATCAGATCCATGTTTTCATTGCCTATGAACGAACCTACTGGGCGGATTCAATGGGGACGCCTAACGGACTACCCACTTACCACCCCATTGACCAGTACACTGACCAGCACCTGTCAGCCAATGGGAGATGTACGGGCAGGCTGCAACCCTCTCATGCTCTCACACCATCACCATAAAACAGCCATAATGCAGAGAGCTTTTGTTTTACCATTGCCGACCTCTGACACTTTGCCCATCACGGACGAATGGTACTCGAGAACTCGTACTATATGATGAAAATCTTCCGCTAGTGTGAGATTCTCGCGCTGTGTATTATCCCCTATGTTGCGTTTTCTTATATCAGGAATGGCATTATGCACAATCATGCACTATTCTCCTACGTCAAAAGTAATTTATTAGCCCTTTTATATTTAGCTACATTTGAAATGATATTCCAAATTTGAGTCCAGTTTATAGATCGCAGGCGCACATTATAATTTTGTTTTCTTTATTCAATATTTTTAACATATGAACGTAACTTTTCAGATTTTAGTTGACTTTGCAATGAAAGGTTTCTGTGGAACTTCCATGAATCTCATGGCATTAAGAAAACTGTTAAATACAGAATTTTGTGTAAATGTGCTATTCCTCAATAGTGTGTAAAAACCGACTGCGCAAAATACTTTTTATGTAGCAGATATGATAAATGATACTTAGCTACTGCCCGGCTGCTGATTCTATGGAAAACTCTATTTCGCCCTGAGAAATAGCTCAAATATAGAAGCCATCTAAAAGCTGTATTTCCTTTGGTTTCAATTAACGCATTAGCTTTGTCATATAATCTGGTTGATCAGCTCTTTGGAGTCCCAAATATCAAAACGCCATTTGCCTTGGGCCACTTGATGAAGAGGCAAAGGGAGAACACTGCTGCCATCTATGGGCGTATATTCATATGGCCTCTACGTACTCCTGGTGACCAAACATGGAACTATCTCATGTGACACACTAACTTTTAATCACAATAGGATATATAGGGATATATAATAGCCATAGAAGGATTCGTTTCCCCATATAAAACTAAAGGACTTTCTTTCATTTTTTATGTCTATGAAATTACGATGTTGGTGAAAGGAAAATCTGTTCTAGACATAGGTATTATTAAAGATATTGGCTGTTGATATAGAATAACTAATTATTTCAAAGTTCTAGAAGTAACTCGAAGCCACTGGGCGAGAGGAACCTATAACCTTAATCATCAGGAGAAGACAGAACCAACTCCCATTAATCCTGTTTAAACTGTGACAAAACTTTTTTCTACCAACAACTAATCGCATATTGTGATTTGTACTTGATTTTGCAATGTACTCCAATACTGCCTTTGGTACCCAAATATACATCTGCATTCTGAAATAAATCCATGCACACATTTGAAATATGTCGGCGATGTGGAAAGTTTCCTTTATCCTGTGATGCAATACGCCAATCCGTTGATCATTATGCATCAGGTTTCTAAGAACAGGTTGGTTGGTTATTGGGATTTAACGCCATATCAACATGTAAGGTCATATCACAGCGAGAACAAGATTTGATAATTCTGTCCTTGATGATCGTATCTATAGCTATGGAACGAATCTATGAGAAGACAAGAGACCATACCCCTACACATTTACTGAGGCAGGTGTTCTTTAATGTGCCTGGTCCCATAGGCAGGGCCATACACACAACAGCCTGTGGCACAAGGCCTTTGATATCCCTGTTGTTGGCATAGGGAAACATGCAGAGGGGTATGGTCTTGTGTAGGCCAAGTCTTAGGGTGCATATTGGAGACAGTACTCACCAGGTAGGTGTCGTTGTATACGGGCAGTTCGTACGTCTGTTCGGACTGTGATGAGTTGTCTTCAATGTAACCCATCATCTTTGGAGGGACGGTGGGCGCAAAACTGTCCTTGGAGTCCTGCGACTGCGAATAGGTGAGGAAGCCGCCCTCGCTGTGGGAAAAGGGTTAAATAACCGGTCAGTCAAGGAGCGGTGGGTAAAGGGTTAATTGGGTAATCAGTCAAGTGAGGGGAGGGATTTAAAGGTTGAGCAAAGAACGGAGGACAAAATATCAACAAACTAAACAAAGATTGGAAAAGAAAAAAAAATTGTCAAGGGAATGTTGGTAAAGGATTAAATGAGCGGTCAGTCAAGGTATGACAGGTGAGGTTTATAATACTGCGAGGTCAGTCAAGAAATCATCGGTAACAATTAAATATGGGGTGAGTCAAGGGATTGTGTGTAAAGGGTTAACTGTGGGGCAGTAATGGAACTGTGTTTAAACTATTAAATGAAAGGCTGGACAGGGAACGGTGATGGACGGTTACTAAAGCTTGTCGAAGATAGGATATCAGTCTCGATATGTCAACAAGAACAAACATATTTCATTTTCATGTAACTCACTTTACCAGTTTAACTGCAGTCAATGGCGTTAAGAATTTAAGCTTTCATAAGTGTGGGAATGATTCAAAATCAAAATCATCGCGTTATTTCTAGGCAAAAACATAGACCAGACTTTCATATACGTTTCTTTGGTGACCCATTAAACATTAATACTCCGGAGGAAGTTAGTGGGCGTACATAAAGTGAGTAGTTTATGGTCAGATCCCGGTTTATTGTTCAGCAGTCATTGTTCAGCAGAAGTTTCTAATGGGACAATTATTTATACATGGTGTTTGTGTCTGTGACAGGCATTGGCAAATCCCATTGGTTAACTTCCTCCTGGCATGTATATTTAAGTAGCGAGTAGTTCACGGAAATATTGGATAAATATGGATTTTCTATGAAAACCTGTAATTTCAATTTCAGCTACAATTCCTAGAATTGTTTGCAGTACAATGTAGATATCATCTGATTAGGAAGTTCTTTTCAAATACATGTTATCATAAGATCGAATATGTTTTTCATCGGTTATTTTCTAACTTATTTTACCATGTTTTCAAACACTTTCTACAAAACTCCATGACTTTTCCACGACCATTTTCATTTTCTAGATTTTCGAGATTGTATGGGAACTGTGTTCAAATGCCCAGCTATAATCCCACTTACGTAATTTGTGGAGGAGATATCTTTGACAAATTGGTCATGTGACCTTCATACAAAAGTGACCATAGAAATTTCTAGGAATCGCACATGGAATACATTCGCAAAAATTCCACGATATATCATTATCGAACATTTCCATTGATTAAACATGATCTTGTTAATCTTTTATGTATCTTTTTCCTTTCATGCCTTACATAATATCACCATCACCTGACCATACACCTGTAAAATTCTATGAGAACTTTGCAAATCAGCCTGTAGGAAAGTAAAGCTTGTATTCCACTAGGCCAACTCCCAGCAATTTGATAATTGAAACCTCTCCTCCACTAATATGACAATAGACTATGCATCCTACATACCATTTGAAAGAGGATAAAAAAAATCCTTGCCAATGATATATAGCATATTTTCAACCTCTATTTCCACTGGTGATTTATTAAATCGGCAGTAAAATCTGCTAATTGAAGCCAGCCTTACGTGGGATTGCCATATGACTTACACAGTATAGGTATTGTATTACGTAATCAGCTTCAGGGGAATCTGCATATATTATTGGAGGTAGGCGCTGACGTCAATGGATGCCTAATATAAGTAATTAAAAGTATACATGTACATCCAGAAGATGTCGTCCTTCTTACAATTGTTACGTATCAGAATTCACTAGATTATCCTTCTCTTATTTCCTCTTTTCCCTTCATTTTTGTCCAACCTTTTTTTATTTAGTTATTATCATCAGGTTTTTTTTTCTGTTTCAATCTATCTAGTTCCACTACTAACACGTGTGTTTAAATACCTAGAATTCAGTTTTTATGGTAGAGATTGTTGTGAAAAACATTTGATTATACATATTTTGTAATGTAATACATATTCTATAATTCGGGATTATTGGAATACAGTGGCGCCTTATACAGCCTTTCAAGCTTATTTGCAACGCACTGGCTTACTTGAATTAAATTTCTTCTCATTAAGGCAAAATTAACTAACTGAGACATCCTCAAGTAACAGATGGAACATCAAAATAACAGTTTTACTCTTTGTAATGAAACCTGAGATAGCTGAGATCCACCTGTGTATATGCTGACAAAAGTAGCTGCAACTGCGTAAATCCATACAATTAATTCATCTGTAGCATAAGTAAGGAGCTTTACAATACACGTAATATGACTGGACCCAAACATGAAAGGTGAAAGTAGACCTCCTCAAGCATTGTCGGAATGCCTCTTCTGTTTACCACTGATAAGCCGTATCACTCCTATCATTGCCTCCAGATAAGGGCCACATTACAGCCACGTCGGCTAAGTGTCAGTGTCACTAATGACGGACTCACTACCGTAGTTACACATGACAAAATATGATACTCCAAGTTTCAGTGTCCCTAATGACAAAATATGTGTCAGTGTCACTAATGACAGACTCACTACCGTAGATACACATGACAAAATATGATACTCCAAGTGTCAGTGTCACTAATGACAGGGTAAATGTCAGTGTCACTAATGACAGACTCGCGATTAGTTACAATGACAAAATATGATACTCCAAGTATCAGTATCACTAATAATGGACTCACACTACTTTAGCTACAAATGACAAAATGATTATGATACTCCAATAATGGATAACTGGGAAATCAGTTCACTTGATTGGAGATATCATACAATTTGAATGCTATCTATTGCAAAAAAAGGAGTAATATCCTAAACATTTATTCAAGATTCAGTTCCGGGATTTGATACGAGAATAGACGTTAGTTGGATTCTGTTCACTGCACAACTGACATTAAATAGAAATATATTCCAGCAGAGATGCTATTCCAGATAGATGAAGAAGTAAGAAAAGAAGAAAACAGTTCCCTTACATTTTTCTAGAAGCATATACGAGGAGTAATTATATCTATTAGAAACTGAGCCCTTACATTATTTTTGGACTCGATCAACCGATTTTCTATAATTCATGGTACCTATTGGTGCAATGACAACATATTTGTAACGTCTGTAGCGAAAGTTGTGGTGAAGTATACGGTAAAGATATCAATTAGTCATGGACTTGTCAGTTAGATACTAATATCCATTACCAATATCTATATGCGGTAGATAACAAATCCATTCCCTCTATACACATAGCAAACCACCTAACCATGTTGACAACACTACAGTGTGTACACACTTTTTACGTACATAGGGGGCTTCCTTGAGTCAATTCTATTATGTGCTATGAACCTAGATACAGTGTCTAAATAGTGAAGATTCAGAATATCAACAGGAACAGTTATCCAAGTACATATAGATTGATTTTGGCTATTGCCAACAGTAATACTGTTTGTACCATTCATTTGAAGACACCTTCACCTTAACCTTATAATACAAATAGTGCATTTCCTGGCCATTTTAGATTTGATGCACAACCTCATAACACGTAAACTATCTGGTTACGATGCACATGTCACAGTATGCTATATAGATAGTTAGATGCACATTCCATCACAATATTCCTTCTCAGCAATAAATTGACACTGTTGCATCCAATTTAGAAACACAGTGAAACTGGAACGCAAGATCTATTAACCAGACCTACATACTGAATTTATAACCTCATATATTGAATATCACCAATCTACTATGATGCAAAGTCTGTGTCTTGACTACATAAAGGCAGAGAGTTTTGATCAATAGGAATCGTAACCTGATAAGATTGTCAATGGTGCAGTGGTCTCACAGCATTAAGATATACTAAGGTTGATACGAATTACAGTAAAAGTTAATCTCTCTATGTTAGGAAGTACATTTTCCTTTTACAGTACATGTAAGTATACTGCATATTCACAATTCCTTACCTTTAGGGAGGGATACGATGACAATTACCAAGGTAAGGGTATATCCACTCCCGTACACACACACACTGATACTTTACCACTGATGATCAGATACAACAAGTCTGCGTTCGGAAACAGCCATCACAGCAGTGGCTGTGTTCGGAAACATGCAAACCAATCATGATTAGGAAAAGGTTTATCATCGCTGATTAACATCAGACGTCACTGGGGTCCTTGAAATGCATCAGCTTTCCAGGTTACTAACCAATTGGTACATCTCTTTTGTCATAACTCTAGCCCTATGGAAAGTGAGAATGGGTAATTCCAGGAAGTGTACATGTGCATTTTAATCATATAAGGAATGTTTTATTCAGAAAAAAGAACGACAAGTCAGCAATATTATAGACCTACTAATTGATGTAAGGAATGCATTTCCTTTCTGTTTTCTAAGTGCAGACTTTAAATACACTTCTTTGTATACGTGATATTCTTTTTCATGCTGTTTCTTCCACTACCACTTGTAGGTTCACAGCTTTTCCTATCGTTCCTCTAAATACACTTATTCTATGAATTCTGATTTATTATCTAGATATGCTACAGGGTTTGAGATCCTAGGCATAGTGGGTTGAAACATAAGATTTATCGTCCGAATTATTTATTTATGAGAGGACAGTTTTTCCAGCTTTTGTATGAATTCCGATCCATATAGATCTCACATGAATCAGATCAAATTTTGATGTGGTCCGTAGGAATGACGAATGAAGCAATACATCAGTTTTTTTTCTAACTCAATATTTTTTTATCATTAATGGCAGCGTATACGCCTGTAAATAATTCATGCATCAATGGATACACACAGTCTTCCACGAATACAGTAACAAAAAGATCACATTTGTCTTTTCATTTGAATATACCTGCATCGCCCTGCATACAAAAGTTTAGCCTCGTATGTTTCTATACTGTACTGTACATTACAATGTAGCTTATACATAAATTGAAATGTTCGATTTTATTCTCACGACCTCCAGATAAATCTCAGAATAAATCTTCCAGAAACAGAACAATATTTACTAAGCTACAGCTTTTCAACAATTATCACCCGTGCGCATGACAACCAGCCTGGGGTGGTGCGTATTGAAAAGCTGCATATATGTACCACTCCTCATTTTCATGATTTTCTACATACCGGTAATATGATATTGATATTTGTTTGGGTGATGATATATAAAAGAACCTTTGGGGTTGTCTTTGGGTGGCCGTAAGATTCATGGGGATCGTATGGGGATCGTATGAAACTCGGGCTTCGCCCTTCGTTAGTGAAGGTCCTGGATGGGTCGTGCGGCCACCGTTGGGCAACCACAACCCCACGGCTCTTCATTTATTAGTATGCATTCCTTTCATTTTTAGCTGAATAACGTACTTATGTCTAAAGAAAAGTTCCATAACGTTTTGACATAGATTATGTGATATTCACACTGATTCTAGACAATTTAAACTTTGTGATTTTAAGATAACGTTTGCTATGATCTCATGAATCATGAGTCTTAATTGACCCATCAGAAGTTGCCCAAATTGATGCTTTATGCGTACCCCGAGACTGTGGACATGTGTTATTAGCATACTCTGCCATTTTTACAAACTTGTATTTTTGAGATACCTTACCAGGCACAAAATGTTCAGCTATTTTAGATGCTCTTCATCAGTGGCAATATCCATCTATTGCTGAGCTGAGGGACTTGTATTCCTGAGCATGTGCCTCACTCTTATCAACGATTATTGGACCTTTTTGTCTATAGGGGCAGAATCCTACACACCCACAGCCTTTGCTTTGTTGTGGACCACTCCAAGAGTAGGATCCATGAAACATGCCTGGTCAGAAAACCATGACCCCAGTACAAAACCAGGCCGAAAATCGAATCCAGGACCTCAACAGACTAGTGCTCTACCACTGAGCTAACTCTTCTGTCTTCAATCATTTGAGCGAAACCTCCTGGTGTTGACATTTAATCTCCTCCAGGTTAATTGGGGCCAGTACCCATACCAAGGTACCCGTCTCCAGACCACAGGTAATTAAAACTTCTAATCTCAGGTGATCCACTAGGTGGGGTATTGGCATCAGGGTCGATATCTCTACCTTGTTTACACCTTTCCAACTTGTTACAGCTTTGAACTCAATTTACTTTTTGCTTTGGTTAATTTTCTATGGAGTGAGATATGGATTTTATTGAGATCCACATCCAAACACCTTTGTTTTTTATGGCCATTTTCTGTCTTATAACTCAATTTACTTTTGGAGATTCCCGTTCTAAAACTGCTTTAATAAATTTGAATTTCCTTATAAGTTATAAGTAGAAGCAGCAGGGAATTATTGCCTTCTCCTAAAATGACCTTGCTAGATAATATCTATTTCAATACAAGACCGCAGGAAGACTTTACTTGTAGCAAGTCGATTTTAACAAGACAGATTTTAACCTACTGAAGCACTTAAGGAGGTGGACAGAAAAGCAAAAGTACCTGCTTGGAGAGGGAACAATCTGCTAACCTATACATTCCAATATACAGAACTGAATGCCGGGATAGAACGTGCCGCCCTATACCTTTCGATATGGAAAAGCCCTATTGGTAGTTTTTTAACTAAGATTCTCACATTTTGATCTATCATCCCCAGTATAGACGTTGTGCAGATGGCGTCATACGTTTCCAAATCGGGCTGGGCGCCATCTTGGTAATCAATTTACATTTGTTATAATCAACAATCAATATGCATAAAGATCACATATCTATGTCACATTCATCTCATACTATCTCAATAAATGGTAGTAATATTATATCGTTATCATTCATAATCCATGAATTTCAGACTCAAATAGCAACCACGTGGTTATGATCACTACGTGGTGATCACCAAAAAGTGATCACATGACCACGTCTGCACATGGTCTATTTGAGAATGAATCTTGAAGAAATGGAGAAGCTATGAATATTGGCATCCATGAATCACGATAGTCTCATAAACTGTAGCCCCAAAAAAACATGCATTGAGAGGAAAAAACACATAAACATTATAATATTCAGTGAAATCAGTTACTGGTACAAATCATCGTACTTATATAAAGAGAAAAACGCCAGTAACAAGTAGCAGTCGGCAGAAGTGTGCCTCCCAACAAAGTCAACAAAAACATTTCCTCGAAAAACAATAGATCAAAGTGTATCATACACACACCCGCACAATAACAAAACTGACCTATTACTTTATCGACAGCAACAGCAGTTTGGTTGTAAACACACAAACAGACGTTTCATAAGCCAATGGATAGAACAATATACAGATTCTAATCATATTATACTCTTTCGTGACATGGCCAGGAAGGTTTACACTCTCACATAGCTTTTTGTGACGTCAGTTGATAGGATGTAATATTCTATGAATCGTCACCAGGCGTCAGTACTTATACAAGTTAGATACCATCAGTGTGCAACTATGTAGTATACATTCCAACTCGTGCCCGTTGACACAAGTAATTAAAAGAACAAAAACAATTAATTGTTACCGGGGGAATTCTGTATAACGGACAATACTAAATGCCTACATGAAAACGCATTTTTCTGATACTACACACCTGCCAGAACAATATGAACATTCATGTTCTTACATTTGATCATTAACCTCATCTGGTTACCATAGTAACTAATGAAATTCATTCCATGAAAGTGTGACAGTAAATGAGTTGATCCATGAAAGGGTGATAGGAAACTATTCGTGAATATGACAGTGCGCTCATTTTTAACATGTACTGAAACAGAGCATTTAGGCTATACATTGGAGCTCAAGAATACAAATGGAAAATATTTTTCCAGAATATAATTTATATCTTTCTACTAAACTAAATTGCAATTGCCTACCTGACCCCTTGTCTCCGGAGAACTTTGGCCCTCCATGCCTTATACATTGGGCCGGTTTCGCCAAACTGTATTCTCCGCGTACACCAACCCGGGCTACAACTCCAAAACTCGCAGAGCAGTACAACTTCCAATGCTAAACCCTGCCACACCTCACACCACTCAAAGGTATATCAAACCTTCATTTTCTGACTGACCAGACTACTTGAGTATATTCCATGGGGTTATGTTTGTTTTCAGCTCAGGCTCCATGGCGCTGTGTGCTTTTTTTGTAATAATATATAAACAAAATGTTATCTCCATGGCCCTTATCTTCCCTGCCTTCTGATATCTGCTGGGCAACCCAATCACGCCCCCACACAGAGTGTTAGCCGTCACCGTGCAGAAAGTGACATCACCGTCATGAGTTATCTCACATAGTGGAAACTGTTGGTAGGAACGAGACCTTAAAGACCCATACCCACTAGGCGATTTTTTTTGCACCTATTTAGATCACCAATTAGCATGCAATATTGAAATGTACATGTTTGATATGAGTTAGTGCTAAAAAAAAAAAATTTTTTTTATTTAGCCAAAATCCTGTTTACACTTCCTTTCAGCATTTACACCACCAAAATCAATATTCATATCAAATACATTTCACATGTCTTATCAACACAGTATTTAGTTATATACAATAATACCATTTTAGCAATCTACATAAGTCTGCACATCAAAATCGGCCGACTCTTTTAGTAGAGTCGGCCGATTTTTGCACCAGTGAATCGGCCGACTCTGGTCAAAACCGCCTAGTTGGTAGGGGGCTTTAAGCCCCATATCCACAAGGTGATTTTGGTGAAGTTGGCTGACCGATCGGCACTAAAAGTGACATTTTCTACTGGAAAAATTGGCCGATTTTAGCACCGATTCATATCACACATGTATATTTCAATATTGTATACTGATTGGTGATCTGAATCGCCAAAATAATCGGCCGATTCTTTAGGTAGTTATTGGCCGATCTGTGTACCGATTTAGCCCAGTGACGTAACTCTAGAGATGACAGTTCTTTATCATTGGTTCCTTGCCTGGGAATCAGTATGTTTAATTTATGGATACACCTTTCTTATTGGAGATTTAACTATGTGATTTGCCGAAGTATACACTAAGATTTATGATACACCTTTCTTATTGGAGATTCAACTATGGCCTTTTCTTCAAAGTATGCAAGGTCTAAAATGTACACGTATTTATATTTCTACATCAGCAGAAAGTCACATTGGTTCCAATTATAATGTACGTTATACTGTCACCTAAAAAGCCCTAATTCATAGTAAAATTGTAAACTTTCGGAAAAAATACTTGGCCAAACGTTATGCGTTTTTTAAATAATGTTTCTAACATGCTTATATCAGGTAGAAGCATGCAACCTTTAAAACTGAAAAATGTCACAGTAGCACTGGTGATCATAATCAACAAACCATCACTAGAAACTAAGAAAAAGGCAATGCTATAGACTGATGATCAAATATCCTTAGAATGTTATTTGTGTTGGCGTTGGGTTGTTATAAGAAGCAGGTCTTGGGTGTCATTGTAGATTAAGGTGGAGTTGGGTGTCATGGTTGAGTGGTGCCTATTTTGAATGAAGAGGGTCCCAACTTGAAGGGAAATTGCAGGATGAAGATCTGGACGAACAGTGGCGTCATCTGGTGGATGGTCGGCGAACGAATGACTCTTTGATGAAGCTATGTTGAACAGTTCATCTTACTTTTCCTTCCGAAATTTTTTCGTCACATCAATTTCTACTCACATTCAAATTAAATGTGCGTGTGATAACGAATAAAGTGTACAATTCTTATAACAAAGGTTACTGCATATAGCACTTTGCTGAAATGCTTCACATGCAAACATTTAAAGGCAAATGGACATGCAACATATTTTTGAATTCTTGACAATGGAACGAAACGTAATTTCTAAACGGAGTTTCTATTTACCCGCATATGTCAAACGGGAGGAAACTTATAGACGTTTTGAAAACAAGTATAAGTATATTCACAGGAGATGCAATATATGTCTATACTCATTCCTGAAGCCGTTTCTCAAGTATTGATTCATGTACATGCATAAAATGGCATTACAGTCCTACCTCAAACAGCTCTGAGACCATCCCCGATGGGGAAAGATGATCATCTTAAAACATGTAAGACATTGCCCTTCAGTAACACCACTGGCTTTGGGATAACCCTTTTTTTCTATGTCATATACCATATATAGCACATTATATCAAGTGAGCATATCATGGGTTATCAAATAGCATTATAATGAAGAAGATAAAAATAATCATGAGCAAATCAATCTGCTCAAGAGCAGCATCTGAGCAGCTCATGCTCAATACTTACTCATCGGAGAGCCGCTGGTCTGACCATGCTTTCCGGCCACGGTAGTCGTTCGGTAAGGTCGCTCGCACGCTCGAGTGATTGAAATCATTGTAGGAAGTCCGTGTGAGCGAGTTGGGGTAACTCGTGGAATTGGGCATATTGTTAGTCCGTGGTGGTTTCTGGGGGGAGGTGTTGTTTCGGATGTAGCCATCCGAGTGGCGGTATGTGTCTACAGCATTGTGTGGGGCATTGCGGTAACCATCGATGGCGTTGCGCTCCTCCATGATGATCTCCCGCGTTGTCCCACCGACAGTCCTCCGCGCGTACCGCTTGCTCGGTGACCTATGAATAAGTCAGAATGTTTCTCAAGATAATTAATAAATTGACCAAAAAAACTAAGAAGTTCCCTATGGTGAAACCAATGCTAAAGCTATCAGGCCCCTATCTAGTCTGATGCCAATTGAGGTTGTGTGCTCGAGGAATAGAGAAAGACTCCTGCAGGTAGGTTGCCTGTCCAAAATTATATATTACAGGTTCAATATATATGAAATTCTAGGTTTTCTTTCAAGGAAACCGTTAGGGCCGCGCGGTGTGTATATTACACATTAAAACTGAAAATTGCATTAATCTATCGATTTACTTTAAAACTCCCACTGAAGTGGTAAAATCGAAATTATAGATGGAAAAAAAGTATAAAGATATTGAAACGACACCATGCTCAACGATAAAGTGTGAGGGACTTCTAAAAATTGCTGACACAACCCCTGGGTATGAGAAGCTCACATATCTTACCTGGCAAAACTTCGCTCGACACGGGCTCGCCGCTTGCTCTCCTCCTGGGTCTGATACTCTGTCCTACCGCTGCAAATCGCAAACTCAAAGTCAGTACAGGTTGACATGGCAACTGAGCATACTGTGATAAACTACCGACAAAAACAGCTCAACAAGTTCATTAACACACGATTTTTACCTGGAAATTTTTCTCATGCATTTCCAGGAAAAGCAATTAAATGTTTTGAAGTGGGTTTAGAAGAATTAGGGAAAGTCCAAATTAAATGTATATCAAAATAGATTAGTTGGGTATAAAATATAATAGGTTGAAATGTCGATAATATATGAACGATTTCTTAGGGATACATATGGGTTGAAAAAACCTCAAGATCATATGAAAATTATATATTCAGAAAGGTTTAACCAAATTAAGGTTAAAATACGAGTATAAAGGTTGGCGAATAATATCACTAGAAGCATCATAACAGAATATGTTCAGGCATCTGCAAGATCCTGATTGTATATCTTTATACAGCGGATTCTCATTTCTAGCAATCTGCCTACAAACTGGGCCTTGAAGGTCTATAGGTATACAGGATGCATACTTATAGACAACGCAGGGGGATTTAAATGTAATATATCTCAAGAAAGAATCAAAATTGTAACACAAAGACAGGGGGATAACATGACCAATAGACGAAATGCAAGGGTCTGTGTCCATGGTAACATCACAGATGCAGGTTACAAACTACTGAGACTTGTCTGAATAGAAATGTTGGACATTATTTGTTGTTGTTGTTGATTTTTTGGGGGTTTGTTGTAGGGAAAGAATTAGTAGACAGATATCTTATTCAATATCACCAGCATGTCAGGTGACTTGGAAATTCTTCTAATATCACTATCAATATATTTCCAAACATCGAGAGAACTATACAAAGAGTCTACAAAGGATCTATGACTAAAGTTGCAATTGGGTGTCTTTCATTAACAAATACCTGTACGTTTGGTTTTCAATATTCAATATTTAGTGGGCGTTAATGAACACCAATGATTTCATAACAACTTTTCAGTTAACGGAAATACAGCAAGAGTACAAGTTGGCAAACCCCACACTTTTCTTTGGTGACCTCCACAACTTAAACACTATGTTTAGATAACTGAAGTACATCAAACCAATATAATATGTGCCATACAAAAATGAAAAACCTATCATTTTCTCAGTCTCCAGTTGCTCAGCTACGTGCAGTTTTCTTTCAAGCAGAACTATGGGAATTCAACAGCATTACATTTACTGATTTTCGGTGATATTTTCCTGCCACAGCCTAAATGAATTGTAAATACATTTTTGTTGTTGTTCTTTTCTTATATCCATATCATCATAACTAGCAACGCCTTAAGGTTTGGGCGTGCCTAAACATGGAATTTTGAAGAAATGACAAAATAATGGTCAAGAAAAATAAAGAAATCCTGAAAAAATACTAATTTTTTTATTTCATAATTTGTGAGTAACTCATGAGTAGAAGTGAGCATCTGGTGTCTGAGGCCTGAGCTAGGAGGTCTGAAACACAGTCAAAGGCTATGAGTGTCTATGGATCCCAGTGTTATCGCCCCGTGTGTGAGAAGTTATTAGACTTAACGTGAAAGAGACCGGTTAGTTTTGCCGTTCCGCAGCGCGAACACCACCCAGCGGTGTCGGTCGAAACCGCACGCATGACACCCGGGTGGCCGCGCGACTGCCAAGCGTTCACATCATTCCAGGTTAGGGCATTCGGTCACACAGTGGGCCAGAGAAGTCACATGTTTGGTGCAATTAATGGAACAATTAATCAGGAACAATTAATGTAATCATTATCATCAGCCATGAAGCAGCCAGTTATTAGGGAACTAGAACACAATATCACTCAACCAACACCGCCCAGAGTTAAGGAAAAATACGAATGGAAAAAGGTCCTAATAATTTAAGGGTATTAAACTGCTGTCTACCGTGGAAGGCGACGAAAGCATAATGACAAAAAACTTTGCCATTACTAGAGAAAAGTAATTCACGAACAACCAAGAAAGGTACGCTAGTGACCGAATAAAGGAACTAAGTCTTAGGGTTCAATGAACTCTACAATATGTACAACTGTCAGTATGGGAAAAAGAAATAACACAATACTGACGGGAAAATATAATATTTCCCTTAATCAAGTACAACTATAAAATAATTTCAGATCATTCTAATGCTTACTGAAGGAGGGAAAAAAACATTTACATGTGAATGATTTGGGAAAACACATAAGCTTTGTGTGTGAATAATTTCAATAATAACGTTACACTTGCGGGTGCATAAGAAATGATAGGAAACTTATGGTTTCAATTTTAGTAAGAATTTAGGCTTGGTAAAAACTGAATAGGACTTTGGCTGGAGTCAGTGTTGTGTGAGCGATAATAGGTAGAAAAAAGCGCATATCCTCGCTACATTACCTCTGCCCATAGTAGTTGGTAAGACTACAATGCAGAAAAGGCCTATAGATGATGGAATTGATATCTTCTTCAAACGACGAGTCATAATCCATTGCAAATCATTCAAATTCTCACGGGGGGAAAATAGTAGAAAAATCCTGATTTTTGGAAAGCACAAACTATTGCAGGCACTGTCCAGCTAAGTTATATATGTGGAGCTGGTGGTGATGGTAGTGGTGGAGATCCGCCCTTTTACTGCTGCCTTTTGGTCGGACCAACCTCTCAGCTTTTTAGTGCACAATGTTTCTCTAGCCCTGATACAAGTAGCGGCAGTGGCTGTGGCATAACCTAGTTGATTTCCAACATCTAACATAGCAATGACATGCCAGCCTCCAAGCGCAGCTGCTGGTAGTGGATCAAAATTCAGCAGGGGGGACATAAGGAGAAATTAAGTCGGGTGGGCACACTCCACGAAAAAAAATGAGACCATAATATAATCATACCAATCATAAATAAAATAATCATCATAATCACTGGAAAATCAGTACTGCAAATCAGGTGATTTGGGTAGTAATTATCACATTTCTCAAGCTGAATTAAATTGAAGGGAGGGCCAAATAAGGGCATGATACCACCGTCAAACTAATTATTGTGAGGACCACGGCAACATATAAAGCACAAGTACTGGGAGACAGGTATATACTGGTATTATCTACTGACCACCACACAACGTGGTGGTTAACGGGGGCAAACAACCACACACAGGTCAGTTTGATATAGACCCCTCTTTATAATATAGACCCCCACCATACAGACCTATCGTATATATATATATTACATATAGACTTATTATGTAGTCTGATCCATATAACTCAAAGGCATTGTGTCTCAGCGGGTATGTTTAATTTAGTGAAATTAAAGTTCAAAAATTATTATTTTCTCGAAATATAACATCATGCAGTATAATCATGCGTAAACCCAGAATTATAGATTTCAATCTGCAATTGGATGACACTGAAGCTTGATCATATTACACATCCTGTGTCGAATGAATACCATGTTAAAAGAGCCGTACATCCCCAAACTATAACCGATAAGACTGGGCTGCCTATCTGCAAAACAGTTGTAATTGCACACTCCTTGATAATGAATTTCCTCCTAACGACGGTACATAATTTCAAAATAATATTTGAGTTCATACTACAAAGCAGCAATAATGAGATTTCAAGAATCATACTTCCGCTAAAATAAGAAAATATATTTAAAAAAATTTTGGTCGTAAAACTATTACGAATAAAAGTTTTCTAAAGAAAAGTAACCCCCACTTTATTTCTATATATTTAAAAAACATTCCTAATGGGGTTAGCTAGCACCCAGCTGGCCCGTTCCCGGGTCAGTGTCACCATGGTAACATGACGGACGCCTTCACTGAGTGACAGAGGTCACCGGCTGCTACAGACCTCGACTACCCGTGTCAACGGACACCTAGACATAGTAGGCGCCTGTACTGGCACTCAAAATCGGCGAGAAAGCGTGTGAAATTTGCTTTCATTGCCAATTTTCACGACTGACTGCGATAAAGTAAATATGAATCTTGTTTTAGATGTATCACAATACAACTATGGATTTAGAACGTGTGCCAAATTAGGACCCCTATATTTTTTTTCTGCTATTAAGCACAACTTCAAATGTTTCTAATATGTATGGACCAATTACGACAAACCAATTTTTAGAACCTGCGTCATGTGTGTTTCTGACTCAATTCTTTTCTGAAAATCTTACATGCATTTCACTCTTTGAATCAAGGTAAGCAGTGATAGAATGACCTCCATACAATTGTCAAAGATTTTCTCATTATTTAGAGAGAGGACATTCCCGCTGAGAAACACCACCTTTTAATCTATTAACCTTCTCAATTCACATTTCATTTAATCTCTAGACTACCAGTTACCCTCCCCTTTTATTTAGCACATATACTTTTCACCTTCACAATCTATACATTTTCCTCGCGTAACCAAACATATATCAGGTTAAGCTCTGAATCAGCCTGTCGCACCACTCTACCTCAGTGTTAAGCCCTAGAATAAATTACAACTAAAACTGAAACAAATACAATCAGAAAAATGTTCATTATTTATTGTTTTCTGAAATATATATAACAACACAAACAATATGAAAAACCGCACATACATCAATGGTGGTTATCTTTTAAGGCTACCTCAGCAATGGTGGTGGATGGCAGTGGATTATCATTGGATAATACACCAATTGGAATGGATTATCACTGGCAGTCCACAAATGGTGATGGATTACCAATGACAATCCACCAAAAGGAGGGGAACACACAAGCCACTGACCAATGGTGGTGGACAATCACACAATAACCACCCACCAATGGTGGTGGACTATCACAATAACCACCCACCAATGGTGGTGGACTATCACAATAACCACCCACCAATGGTGGTGGACTATCACAATAACCATCCACCAATGTTGGTGGACTATCACAATAACCATCCACCAATGGTGGTGGATTACAAATGGTGGGATTACTCGGGTGACACTTACCTATACCTGAATTTGGATCCCAGTGAGAAGAAGTAGCGTTTGGAGGGAGCCTTGGGCGTGTGGAGCCGGAAAAAGGTGTGGTGCTCCACACACGACTTCCACAGGTTCTTACAGCTCCGGTAGCTCACCATGTTGAAGCCGATCAGGTTCTCCACGTTATCGTTCTGTACCGAGTAGAAAAAACATATTTTGATCTTTCAACTGTTGATTTTTTATTTCTCAAATCTATCCTATATTTCTAAGGCCAAAAATGCAATCAAGCATCAGATTCTTTTACAATTTGAAATAAATTATTGTTCAAGTTTAATTGATTATCAATGTCACATCCGCCAAGTGTGATAGATCACTAACGGCAATCCACCAATGGTGGTGGATTGCCAGTGGTAATCCACAAGTGGTTGACTCATATCTACAAACACAATAGGTCACTTGGTTACTATGTTCTAGTTATTAATTCCTGGCTGCGTATGATTTTGCTTACCTTACCTTGGAACATGGTTAGAAAATCGAGGCTTTTCAAATTTAATTGAGAATATTGGCTACCATTAGGGAAGGCTTTTAATACCTAGTCTTCAAATACGTTTTCCGGTATTTTAATACCCTTTACAGACTGGGCTCAGAATGCGCATTCTGCCTGTATCAAACTGTCATTATAAGCGCATTTTGAGGCCAGTCTGTAAAGAGTATTAGATTATTCTGGGAAACAGTTCTGCAGTCAACTCAATGTGGTTGCGTGTAATGTGGTGCCATCTGGAGGAATCAGATGACAACTTCCCATGAAGACGGGTGGCAGAGTTGAGTGTAGAGTTACAGAGAATCAATATTTTACATTTTCTAATATTTTCAATTAAACCTTACCAAATGAATATAAGAAACTAAAGCTGGTGAACGGAAAACATTTGGTTCATTTCAATACATAAATTGCAACTAAGTTAGATAGCATACAACAGTTAGATTGATACATGTTTGGGGCTAAAAGCATGATTATGGGGGTAACTTTAGCAAATCAGACCTAAAGGATTGACTGAAAGCTAAATTATGAGGACGAATTATGATTTACAGAAACATGAACCGTCAAAATAAACAATTATTCACACAGTCATCATTAACCGATGATCAATAGCAAGTCATTATTTTCTATCATGTAAAATTAATTTGTTTAGGTAACCTAATAAAGGCTTTTGTTCCAATTTCTCCATAAGTCAAGTATAGGGAATGTTATCCACTCCTATTTCATTTACAGAAAATTAAGATTTGAATGGGTATGATTCAATAAATAAGAATTGAGGAATTTGTCCTGTATGATTCAATATATAGGAATGGGGGATTTGATCCCCTTCTTAGAGATCTTATATACAGAAAATAATATTTTGAATTTCCATAAGTATGTATAATGAACAGTACAGCTTTCTTTGTCTCTTCATCTTAAAGAGTACAGTAATAAAGAAAAAAAATAGGAGGAAATCAGGAGATAGGGGAGAGTAAGAACTTTTTTGTTCTGCATTTTCGGTAGGGCTCAAGCTGGGATTGCCGTCTCTACCATCTTACTGTATCACGCTGTAGAGCCTGAAATACCGCTGCTGGAGCCAGGTGTACTTATTTCACACTAACGGAGCTTGGTTAACTTTCAACATAATGTAACTCTTTAAAAGTCAACCGACAAACTAAAGGAACAGAAACAGATGTCTTCATTCATTCTTAACCTTAAACTGGATGCATCTCTTTATGTCTAGGGAAAGGTGTAAAGAAGGCATAGTTGAACTCAAATTTCAAAATTTTCAAAATATTACACGTGTTTAAGAACGTTCATATTACAATGTGTGTTAAATTGTTAACAGTTGAGAACGAAATGAAGATAGAAACATAATTTAGTGTATGTATACATATGTGATTAATTCACGTGCAGCCAAAACAACTACCTGCATTAAAAGTACTTTATCCTAATCTTTCTTTATTTTTACATCAAAATCCAAAATTTTACCAAAAATACATAGTTTCAGGAAGAAATCCTTTCTCTTCGGCACTTGCGAAATTATACACCTAACTCCAGCAGTGGTATTTTAGGCTCAACAGCATGAGTTAACTCCCTTACCATGTTCAGTTGACGGGTCGAATCTCCTACTCTCGAATTCTGAAACACAATGTTCTACTTTATGACCAACTGTAAGGGGATTTCCACAACTATGTTGTTGGCGCCGTCTGGCGGTTATCCAGAATACTATTCAAGGCGGGAAATTCAAAAGATGGGAAAATCAGATTATTTGTTTTCCCACAAATAAGATGCTACAAGAACACAGTGATTATGAAAAGTTAAGTAACTTAAATGTTCAGCAAATCCCATGTGCTACGAAAAAGATAAGGTAAGTTAAAAGCTCTAAAGAATTAGACGCACATTCGTGAAGTGGGAAAAGAGTAGGCCTGCCAATCTCAAATCATTTTTAAGAATGAAGCTATTAGAATCGAAAAGGAACAGAATTGGGATTGTACTTAAGATTGAAGCTTTTGCAAATCAACTTTCAGTCAAAGTTACATGCGTTTTGTGGATCAATAAAGGTATGAGATAAAAAAATATATTTACCGTTTCTCGCCGAAGTTGAATGAAGAATTGTTTCCGCTTGAAAGATATTTTGACTATTTTTGCCCTGGAAAAAAATATCAATAAATGAGAATATGTACATAGGAGATACTTGGCCAAGTCTGTTGCTTTTACTTTGAATACATTTATACTAACAAAGCTTTCATCATTCATGTTGTTAACGTCGAAGTTTCTGTGGAGTTTTTGAGCTTATTGAATATTTTATTGAATTAATAAACCTTTTTCTTGAACCTTAATTTCAGGGCTTCTTTACGCTTATGAAGTCTTTCACATGAAGAAAATATGTCTTAAATCAACCGCAAAATGGATTTATTACCATCAAACAATTCTTGGAGACGAAGGAGGAAAATAATCTTCTTACCACAGAAGTTCAAGATAATAATTAACTAACAAACCATAGAAGTTCCTATCTGCACACCAATAACTATATCATCGACAAAAGTGGCCAACCCAATACTTTAAAACAGGCTGTCTTGTACCACAAACCACAATTTCTTGAAAGTTCACAGTATCATTATACTAAAACAGTTTTTTGAGACTTACCAGGAAAATGTGTTTACTCTAACACCGTTCTGGAAGACGACCAGGCCTGCTGACGTCACTCCCAATTGGATCTCCATATTACTTTGGTCCTGAAAAAAGGGGAATGGTAATGATGTGATACGACCATTACAAGTCACGGATATATTATCTATAGCAGGATCAGTGCAAAAAATTTGTTTAATTGACAATTTTTATTTCGTGATAAATTTGGTATTTTCTATGTACCGGTAGTATTCTGTGATAAATTTGGTATTTTTCTATGTACCGGTAGTATCATTATCTTAACTGATTTTCAGGAGATTTGCCCATTACATTCCAAAGGAACTTAGATTACAGAAACTAATGCTGCATACTATGTAGGTGTCTTATCTAACGACCCAAACATCCTTCTGAATAGCAGAACAGTAACCAAGGAGATATTCTTCTTCCAGGGGCTATACACATAATTAGTACCGGTATTTATCTTCTTGTATCACGTCCAGTAAAAAACAATGTAACTGCAGAACTGCAGAATCTTGTTGGGTTTTTTTCCTTGTTATTTTTTCCCAGTTTTTTTCTATTCAATGCAGTTTCAAGAGATCGATCTTGCTTACCCTAGCACTGTGGAGGTCCACCCCGTACATGTCTAACCGTTTGGCTCGGTCTAGGTAATTAAACTCGGCATCGGCTGGCGTTTGCCCTCTGAAAAAAACACAGGTAAAACTCAGTGAAAATTGTGTTTTATCTTTATTAGAAATGTCTTCTTGCTGAAAGTTTGAAAATTATTGTTTTCGTCATAAATATACATAACAGGTATCTCTATGTTTTCACCAAAGTTTGATAAATGACAAAAAAAAAAAAAAAAAAAGCATAAAATTCTCAGCAGTTTGTGGATGTATTGAAGAAGTATGATTTTACTTTAAAGCTCGAATTAACTCAAAATACATGTGAGTGTTTCTTGTATGCAAGTGGTGCATCTGTAATAAGTAAATCAGTATATATACCAGTATATGTAATAGAAATGTCTTCTGTCCTTAATTAGGCACTTGTATTTTGTTATGTTAGTGCCGAAAATCTACGTTATTCTGACAGTAATGAATACCTTTACTACTAAACATTCACGTGCGAAAAACAAACTTTAAATTTTTTTCTATTTATTTTGCTGACTAAGTCAAACCACTTCACAGAACAAAGTGATATTCAAATAGTAAAAACATGAATCTTGGCACATCTACTCAAAATATAAACAAAAAAATAGGGACAAAATAACAAATCATAAATTTTTATTTTCATCTCCCGTGTTTAGTTGTATTTACTTCATGCCTGCGGACCTGTGGGTTTTGTGTAGTTCTGCCACTTCCTTCTCGAAGTCCTCCGACTGGCCCGGGATAAACCGAAACTCGGACAGGTAGCCCGGTGTGTGCTCCTCGGGGTTAAAGTCACCCAACTCCGCTGAAATAAGGAGGGAAATGATTAAAATCATATCAAAATCCGTTCAAAATATTTTTTAATCTACATCGTTTGCAACAAATAATATCGAGTTTTTTTTTTTTTTTTTTTTTTTTGGCAGGATTCTGACATGTATATCTAGGACGTCAAGCAATTTATAAAACTCTGACAATTTTAACAGGAAAAGTTTGTTTGTAATAATTGGCTCCATTTAACCAATATCATATGGTGTCAGATACATCCAATCATGATTTTGATTTGAATTCTAAATATGTGATTTGAGTCACATATACATTAAATGTGCCCCCGAATCATTATATTGAAGCTTAGAGGTACATCTCTCTGATGAAAATAGGGTATGACATTCTTTTTCCGAAAAGCAACTGGGTCTTTTACATCGAACAAATTTTGCAATATTTCATAATTTTCTTGTGATTGAAGAATTTAGATGGGTTATAGACTGTATTTTGACTGTTGTTCTATAGATTTGCTTACATTGTACGGCGTAACTGGCTAGGAGGACGGCCGTCTTGTAGGGCACCACTAACCGCCCCTCCAAGATGTCCTTCTTCATTTGGAGGAAAAAATGGTACCTGTGGAAGGGAAGAAGAATAGAAAACTGTACTGAACCACTGAAACAACAGACATAAATTGACAGTTCACTGGAATTTTTTTCTTTTTTAATTTGTGTGCTTGTCTAATGGTGAATATGGTGTGCCATATTTTAACTTTTGTGTATTCATAGAACTGTACGGAGCTCCTATAGTTCTATGGTCTTGTGTTCTGTGTATTGTGAACTTTATATATTCATTGATAATATGGATTGCTATTGGAGTAGTGCTTTTAGAATACTAGATGTCAACTGAGCAGTTCACTGGAATATTTGTTCAAAAGAAACTTTGGGTATTCAGTGATTAATGTGGATGCCAGGGTTGTCAGAGTTCCTTTAACAGCTAGTATTCCATCCGGAAGAACAGGGGCTTACGCAGCGATATTG
Organism: Lepidonotus clava; assembly: GCA_936440205.1. Taxonomy (NCBI): domain Eukaryota; kingdom Metazoa; phylum Annelida; class Polychaeta; order Phyllodocida; family Polynoidae; genus Lepidonotus; species Lepidonotus clava. Next base: position 22,047,388 of record OW387147.1, read on the forward strand.
TCTATTAAAGATCGTCTATGTATAAATGAATACACCAAAATATGTTCACGGCACAGAATTTGCTCATTTTTAACTACCCAGTAGGCAACAAACATCATTTGCAAAGCTAAGAAATATATGGATTTTAATATGGAAATTTTCTGTCGCCGTAGGGAGGGTTCTGAGTGTTATTATCTCTTTAGTTTCAGTTAAATACACTTCATGAAAACGCTTCCCTTACTTTTCCTTTTTAAATTATTTGTTCTAATTTCAATCTAAATTAACATTGGGAGCAAAAAAGGGGGAAAATCTTATTTTTTTTAATCTGCTCTTACCGCGTGTACTCCTCTTGTAGCCGACTGGGGTCCGACACGTAGAACTTGACTCGGAAGTAAAGGATAAAAGGAGGCCCGACTGCAAAGGTGGAGGAAGGAGTTGTGAGAAAATATTTGATGAGTAACACCATAGAGATACACTGATACTGGAGCAATCTAATCGTGGGGGACAACTCCGCACCAAAATGCAATGTGCCAGTCTCAGACCGTACTGTTAGATCTCCACACTTAAAAATATACTTAATTTTTAATAAAAAACCTTTTAGACAAAGTTTTATATATCAGGCATTTTTTAAGAACTCAAATTTGTACGAATCTTTCACATGTCTTTTATTTCTCCATTTTCCTCATTCACAGAAACCTACCTCGTATTTGTTTCTTCAGCGTTTTGAGAGGGTCCATCCATCTCTGAAAATACAGAAATGAAATAAGTTTCCATCTTACAGAAAGCTCAAATTTCCCTTGAAATAAGATATTATTTCAATTACAGTACAAAATGAAAAATGTTCATGCCCAAATCTATTCTAATAAAAACTAAAAATAACTAAATAGAGTGTAAGTATAAAAAAACAATTTTTATGAGCTACTACTACCTTCTAGATAAAGTGGCAAAATCAAATGCTGGTTTTCTTGTTGCGATAAGGTGTAAAAATAGGAAAAAATGTCCTGGGGTTCCCTGGCTTATGTTTTGTTCCTGCAAATTTTAACAGATATTTTAACATTTTTCAAAATCTTATATTTAATCAGGCACATGCGGTATCTTAGTACATTTTGTGGCATGCCGGGATACTGCCGCGAGGCCTATCGGGAAGGCATCGCGGTGCATGCCGGGTAAAGTGGCTTACCATGAGGTCAGACGGAGAGGGGTGCAAAGCATACAACTGAAAGCAAACAGAAACAACACCATTGGCACCGTACAGGCTACACGAACCGTCTACTCAGTCGGTACAGGGCGTTTTATGATACTTCAGGTTGTTTTTGTTGTTTATTTTGGGGTGATTTTTTTTTAATTTGTTTTTAAACTGATTTTGTAAAAAAAATTGATATTACATTTGTGAAAACTAGAGGTATGTAATCACGTAGTATCTGCCTTTTTAAAGGCTTATAGCAAGTTGAAATGTCTGAAATTTGTTTTCTTTTTAATCTAAAAGTTTCAAATCAATCATGGGGAAATCATATTTTTGTTTTTAATGCTCGTTGTTTTTCTGAATAAAGCATCTGATTTTGCCAAATTAAAAAATTGAAAATAAAGACTTCAGAAAATGAGCAGGCTCTCAGGAACAGCCAACTATTTAATCAAGCCAAATCAACCTTAAGGAATCATAATACCACCTAGTCCGACATACAACAAATGAAAAATAACCTACAACATAAGGTCAACTACAAAACTGTGCAAGAAAAGTAGATAATAGAAGTTGACAGGATTTCTTGTGTCAGTAGGTACTGGTTCGTCTCAAGGAAACTTAACAAACTATTTCTGATGCCAGTAGACTATCAGTAATCTCCAGACTAAATTTCCATTGGAATGGAAGCAAGAGCCTCCTGACTACCAACACAAGAGTTCCGTGTCAAATCTCAATATACGAGATATAGATACTTTTAAAACGAATGGTAACGCAATATACATGCATTTTAACGTAAAATAATGGGATACTAAACACTATAGCATGCATATAAAACAACATAATGATTCTATCAAAGTTTGCAGCTTCGCCATCTATAAGAAGTTGGATATCTTTATGAGAACATATTCCAACTATCGCGATCAGTATGCATCGATATTACTTTTAAGTTGCGTTTTTCCTCTTTTTTTTTGCTATAAAAAAATTGATTCTTTATATGTTATTAGAAATATTAGTAACCATTATATCCATCTCCCATAACAAATAAGGAATAACATTGAAAGAATAACATTGATACAAGTTTATGTAAGATTACAAAAGGAATCGTATCAGGTCTCAGAAGCGGGATGCTAAACAGCCACGTAAAAGAAACGCTGAAACGGGGGAAATGGTCAGATAATAAGGGAAGCCTTCTAACTACAGCAAATCTATCGAGCCATATTATCGAAATGCTCTTATTTCAATCATGATTAACATATTATATGAAATCAGGTCTCTTCAAATTTAAACGCAGTTACAACCCATTTGACATATTAGGGCTTAGTTTATAAGAATAACGAAAATGTTTTTTTTTAATGAAATAAAATGTTTTAGCATAAAATGTAAATCCAAAGAGAATTTTTCACAGTAATTCAAAATATTGAAGTAATGCCACTGAAAACCAATATGCTTTAATCAGGTAAATATCCCTTTCTTTGTTTTGGGTTATTGAAGAAGGCATTTTAATTAACAGTTAAGAACAAGCTCAACTGAAAGTATGTCAGATAATTTGGGGAAATTTAACTGCTGCTACTAAATCTACCACCGTGTTTCGGATCTGGAGTAAGGGGTGATTATTGAAATAATTGATTTTCAATAAATTCTTGAAATCTCTGTTATATCATTTCATTTGATACGATTTCTTGGAATGATCATTTGATGTGATTTTTCGAGGGTCACATGTTGATTTTCAAATCTACAAGTAATGTTTTTCTTTGTGCATTCAGAGTTGTTTCCTGTCAATGAAGACAATTTTCTTCCACCATGACTGTGCAGAAAACGTTCTTAACTTTCACCACGAGAACTGGTACCAAAAGTGTGATTTAGGGGTGTCATGCATTAGACTGATTCTAGATTCCAAGCCCTTGGTACTTATCATGACCTTTTCCATACAAGTGCACCTGAACCCTAACAATTAGCAGAAATCATCTAGACCTTCAGCCATTGGGTGGGAGCGGACTGGATACCCAAAGATGGCCCAAAAGGACTTAATATCAGATTATTAGCAATTTGATCAATCTAAATGACTAATCCTTTTTTCCCAAAGGGTGGGGGTGCATTTAATCATAAATAAACAGCTTTGATTTGGGGTTCAATGCAAGGCAAGTAGGGATGCAGGGTTTGTCATTGATTCTTCCTGTGTCTGAGGTATCAAGGATTCAGCGAATGGCAGGCCAAGGGGGTTACGCATGCGTATTGGAGGCGGAAGTGAGGGGTCCAACCAACCTGTTGCTTAGTGCCAAACCCACATGTTGGTTCCTGTACAAAAACACCAGCAGAGGGCACCACTGACATGAGTGCAAACAACAACCTGAAATAGTCCTAGTTTTTTTTGCTACTTTCTACAATGCTAAAGGAACAGGAGATGCCATTTTGAAATCATAAAAAATTAGAACGCATTGAAAGTGGCTTTCCAGTTTCAAATTTTGAAGAAGTAGCGGAGCCAGCGAGGTGGCCCTATCATCTGCCTTCTTTCTGGAGATTTGGAAGATTTGGGAAAATGTAAATTCTAACATAGAAAAATACCCATATATATCATAAGAATTAAGAATAGTGTCAACTTGGCATTCGCACAGGAGATAACTGGTTAAGAAAATGGCATCTCTGAGTAATTATCAGAAAGGAAAATAAAAAATATATATATAGTACGCTAACAATTGGTAAACTCATATTAAGAAGACTCATTTTTTCCATCAACCCTCCCATACATTTTCCCAAATGTTAGTAAGAAAACTAGTAGTCCATGCAAGTTGAGTTTGGTGTTTCTATGCTAAAAAAAAGTGTGGAAGTAACGGTAAAATTGGAATCTGATAATGCCTCAGGAAAAACCAGAAGCGATGGAATGATATGTATGTGTAGAGCTTACCATAGCATCTGGGGCGGGCGCAACATCTGCGAATTGCAGACCGAAATAATCTTTCTCGACAAGTTCTAGGTGATCGAAGACCTTGTCCAACAAGATCTGTGCTCGGCCTCGTTTCTGAAAAAGGTAACAAAATTTACTTACTCAACTCTTCACAAACTAGGTACTGAGTGAACCAACATCAGATTTTATACTATATTCTTATATGACTTTTATATAACTTCTACCGCCTTGATTTCTGAAACTCTTTTTTTTCTTGATTGTTATGTGATATTTACTGGCTCAGTGGTTAACTTCTTTTTTCAAAATACTGTGCAACCTTTATCCAGTCAATACTGTAAAATTGTTGTTCTTAATCTCCCCACGAAACCAGAAACAATGCATGAAGTACTCATTTTCAGGTGTTACTGAATCGCACATACACATTTCTCAGTGTGCTTTAAACCAAATGTTTATCAAATACACTTCTTAACAGATTCTCTTTGACTAACTAAATGTTTACTAAAATAGCTTTTTCATTTTTTCATCCCCCCCACCACAAATAATTTCTTCTTCTTTTAAATTTATTTCTTTTATTTTTTTAAATAAAATTTGGGGCAGATTGCTTACGTCGATCTCAAAGGAGGCCTCTGTGTCGTCCAGGAAGTGGACCACACATTTGACGGTCTTGATGGTCTTGTCACGCGCCAGCTCCGATGCCCGAACATTGTAGGTGCCCGAAGAAGCCCGCAGTTTCATGGACATACTGCTTCGCTCCTCTGAAACACACAAAATAATGAAAAAAATTAGTATCACTTTTTAATTAGAGGGCTTTTTTTTTTACGTGTGCAGGGTTGTAGTTTACTTTTATTGAGAAATTGTTGAACACATAGGATACCACAAGATAAAGAAACTTTTTCAGGTATCACGAACATTTCAAAGGTATTACTACACATCCAATTACATCGTGAATACGTTTTTATTCATGTGTTGCTGATTTCAGGAAACAGGCAAGTATGCTGATTATATTTCCTGATTACATAATATTTCCGACTTCGATGTGTCACAATCAGTCAAATCCGGTAGTTAAAATAGGGCAGCAATTATCACAAAGTAAAAGTAAACAAATAATTCACTGAACGAGCTAATAAACATTATCATAAATCAAATACGATTGGACTCTACGACCTTCTGTAACTTAGCTATAAAATTACAGAAGTATTAATGCCCATTGTTTAGGCGAATTTCTACTTGTACTTTCGCATATATATTTATATATTACACACAGGAGGGCCCTATATCCATCGACGTTGAGTAAATCCACAGGTCAATCCCAGTGGGTCTATATCAGTATCGGATTTAACCGATGAGCAACTCACCAAAGATTTTGGGCGTCTTGAGTCGGGACAGAGTTACTCCTCCCATGACTGTCTATCTCACTTACACACAGATAAAGTGGATATGTATATCAAACAGAATCGTCCATGGTTCTGTCCAACGTATTATGTCCATATAAAAACGGCTAGGTTTTTCAACAGCCACAGTAATCTATGATAAATGTCTCACTTGACATTATGAGGTGAAGTTGCCTAAATGTATTCTGTTTTTCCAAATGTGCTGAGGCTGTGGATGTAGAGTATACTGTAGCGGTGGAAAATAGGTTATTAGCATAGAGATGACACCGTTGTTGAGTTCGTTGTAAATGAGGTAGTCATTTGTGATATTTTCCTTTTGGTGAGTCAAATAGGGTCATTTAAAATTCCATGATTCTAGTGAGGGATATGTTGTATGTCCTGTTATCATTTAGCGTATTACATATCCTTTTCTGTGGTCACTGCCTTTTTAAGGATTATGTAATATAGCAATCGTGGAAAGCGTTGATACATCATGACCTGAATCATGTTGAAACAGTTGGTATATTCCTTACTGACACATGTTGAATCTGCTCAAATCCATCCTGTTCCGAAGTTTGTTATAAAAGTGATGCACACACGATGCTCCGCGCGTTAATGATATCCAATTAAATTGAGAGCTATTCCAATATACTCCACTCAAATATCCTCAGGAGAACGTTATCCTTCAACGCGTAGCCACGTATATACATGTCCACGTAAATGCACATCCACGTATTTTACTATGTCTGTCCCCACGTACTCTCCGGACAGGCGCACCCCGTATAGATATCCTAAGCTCAGTGATTATACACTAGGCTCGGCGATCCTACTATATTGAATGATCCTACTATATGACAGAGGCGGATGATCCAAGTGCAATGAAAACATGATTCTGACACAAGCCACCTACACCTCCACCACACATCTTCCCACGTGGTCACGCTGCCCCATCCTATAATGGCGTAGTATGAGGTCTGCAGAGTCCTATGCTAACGCCACGCCTATAACTGAGTTAGCCGGGCCCTATGCTAACATCACACCTATGTCTGAGTTAGCCCCTATGCTAACATTACACCTATAAAAGACCAGCGTCTCTCATTTGTTCCGGGGGGTTATGTCTCATATCCAGAAGAAAACTTAACATTTATTTCTCTACATCTTTGGTGCAAAGAGGTTCACAACTTTTCTCATATAGACTCTCCACTTCGGTCGTTTTCCCATGCATCTAATAATAAGTGTTCAAATGAGAAAATGACTAATAACTTATGATTGGTAGCGATATGTGAACGTCACAAATACATAGTTTTTCTGTCAACTTTCCAGGTTGGTTCCTCATCCCTTTATCCGCCACCTCCTGATGTACTAGTTTACTCCTCCACGGTCCGCCCAGGAGGAAGGGCCCTCATCCTTGTAACACTAGTACTATGAGTATACATAAATCACAAGTAGATGGAGTGTAAGTATCCCATGAACATAAGGATATATGGGTTCTTCGCTGTCAGGAAATTATATATAGCGCAGGTTAGGTTAGTAAGTTAATAGGTATAGGATATATGACCTAGGCGGATTCCACCATATTGATTTTTAATCTAGCTTCTTTCTGTATTCATTATTCTTTAATTTCCAAGAGATGAAATATGTTCTGATATTCAAACCATACACTGAACTTCATCTAATTAACTATGTATTAAAATAACGATTTTACGTGGTGTGTTTAGGTCAAAGTCTTACTAGTTCCGGTCCTTCTGATTGGCTGATTCGAGACCCTCATATTCCCTATAGTAGGATAAAGCTCCTGGCTATTTGTTTCAATTCTAATTCTTTTCTTTATAACAAGTTCCCGCAAATATCAGGTTGAGTGTTCTGGTGTTACTGTTAGTCATACGAGCTCAGTATAATATTTCTAGTTTTAAATCAAATTAAACTAGGACTGTTTAATACCTCCATCTCTGACACGAATAGGACTGGTGTGGATCAACACAGTCGGTTATTTTGTGGAATTAATGAGGCCAAACCATTAATTAATGGGAACCTGACATGCCTCGAGTATTAGCCTCATTTCTTGGAATTGTATCGATCCTAGAATTAGAAATACAGAAATACAATAGAGCCAAGGTCTTAACATTAGACGATATTTCGTACCATCATTTATAATCGTCTTCTCTGCATAGATTGCACCGAAGACCTAAGATTGTGCCTGGCTGAAAATCCCTAAAGCCTTCTTGTGTTTCATTACGAAATATCCGGGGGAAGACTGTAAGAGCTGTGTTACTGTGGGGGGGGAGAGTGCTTACAAGAGTTGTAGTGATACTGATTGGACTCAGACGTGCTCAATAGGATTTTAATTCTCAGCAGACAAAATTATATTTTCTTTATTTGAAACGTAATGACGAACCAAGGATTTAACTTTCAGACGCAATTTGACGCTCACTACTCGGTTTCAATCTGTTCTATAACTTACTCATTGCTTGTCAATATGAAGTAGGCCTTAAGGTATTTTCTTTTAGAAACGTGTTGTAAAAATACGTGTAAAATCGTAGTGGTTTTTTTTTTCAAAACTGAGCAATAGCCAGATCTCAATGCGTTTTTCAATTGCTTGAATTTTTCATTTTCAGCAGGTTTCTGAATCTTAATTAATGAGCAAAGTATTATCCCTCAGTCGTGCAGTCAGTATTAGAAAACCCCTCAACCTGTTGCAAGAATTTCATATGTACAAATGTACACTCTAACATATTGAGTTCTGACACATTTCCTAATATGAAAATCTCAATCAGATTTGCCTACCAAAATAAATAGTGCTATTTCTGGTTTCCATGGCTATTGAATATTGAGACACAACTGGTGTTTTGCAACTCAAATCGGCGTGCACTACTAACTTATCAGCTCAGATCATCAGTTGATTTCTAGAATGAGAAAGTCGATCTCGTGCAATCTTGGAAAACAACACGGCCCTTCAGAACCGTTGCCTGGTGACGACCATCACAAAGTCTAGTACCCAACAATGAACCAGGGACTGACCATTTTAGGCTCATTTACTGGTAGTTCTAGGCTGATTGAGCCTAAGTAATTAAATCTAGGCGAGACGGACATCGCCTGATTTCCGGGCTCTCAGCATGGATGGTTGTTCGATTTTTTTATTTTTTTATTTTTTTTATTTTTTTTATTTTTTTTTTTGCTATTTGTGTTTATTTAATTTTGTCATCATACACTCCATTAAAATGTATGGACGGTGGAATTCGGGCCTGAGTTTTTGTATTTTGTAAGCTCACCTTTTCAGTCCATCCTTGTGCTTTATATTTCTTAACTTACTAATAAATAGACTCTTTTGATATTATGAGTAATTCGTGGACCAAACAATATCTAATATACTTAGATCCACAGGAAAGGTCCAAAAGTAGTTCCAACATTGACCACCTGGAGGCCACAACGCGAACCAATCAGAGAAACTAATACAAACCCAACTACTTTCACTGGTTCCCAGCCTGTAAAAACACTCTGTCCTTATCACCAGACCTACTCAATAAGAACCAGCTCACATATGACCTGCCGGCAACCAGCTGAGAATACAAGTCACATGACCCTGGATGCACTTCTCCTGGTTACCGGCTAAAAGCTTAGACTTTTTTCTATCATCACGCTTGAACTAGCGAGAAACTGAGGAAACTTGTGAAATACTAAACCTGTTTCTGTTGTTCCTGAGGGTATTCTTTGGGTGATTTCACTGCACTTTAAAGTGTCCTGGACTGACTGAACTGAAGCTATCAAGATTGGCAAGTGAGAGGTTTCAAATACTGACATAAAATTATTACTTTTTTTGTAATATCGTAGACTCTTAGTACATCTAACATCTAGTACGTGTTTTAGGAATATAGAAACATACAGAAATGCTCTTGTGACCACGGACAAGTTATCAAACAAAATATTGGCTTATTAACACACAGGATGATCTAGATGGCGTCTGTATTTTACTAGTTGCCATTTCCAGTTGTTTTCAAAATAAATATTCATTTAAAATTTTCCTCAACTAAAGTAATTTCTGCTCAACTTTTCAGAAATGAAACATAGACCAGGTGGATCCACCTGGTCAAAGACACTCACCAAGCAGAGGCAATCAGCCTTTGATATCGCCCTAGGCAGAGCAATGGATCTGCTTGGAGAGGGGAGGGGTCAAGCATGAGGGGTCGGTACTTTGCCAACACTCAGTGGTTCCCTGGTACAGACTAGTCACCTGTTATCGGTACACCCTGACCTTTTGTAAAATAACATGGCCATTTTATTTTACCGAACGAATTATCTTCCCTATGCAATGCTGTACCATGATACTATGAATAATTAAGTTGAATGTACAACTTTTTCAAAAGATTATATACATACAAAACGACCATTGAACAGACGGTTACATGTATGTTGTAAATGGCATCATCAGTACATCAAAAACATAAAATAAAATGTATGATACATCAATGTTCATACCACATGCAACTGCATAATCATGTATTCCCACCTGTTAACTAGTACTAACCAGGGCGTTTTAGTGTTGGTTTAGGCCAGAAACACAAAAATATGCACACCAAATACCCCATCCCTAGCTATAGGTCCAGGACTGTTTATACTCTTGGATATTAGGAAAGGCCGGTGAGCCTAACGAAATAACATACAGGTGTCTACATAATGTTATGTTAACATTTGCCACATTGCAGCCAACTACTACAAAATAACAAATGTTAGCGTTGATGAAATAGCAAATGGTTATATCGTAACTGATAGGGCTGACTTTGCAGAAAAGAAAATCTCTTGGAAATAAAAGGCGTCCGGTTTAAATCTGCTGTATGATGATGACCAGCCAGCTGCATCTATATCTCAGAGTGGTCCAAAACTCAGCAACTACTTAAGATATATGAAAGACTATCCAAGATTGAAAAACCTTATTTCGAAGATGTACGAGCAATTTTAGATATATGGTAACGGTATTCGTCTGAATACATATATTAAAATTCTCTCCAGCTTTTGAGCTCCAAAAAGAAAAAAATGCTATATCTATTAGGGAAGGTACAAGTGGATTCTAACCCAGCAATAACAGCAAGAACCAGGTGAAGTAAGTTATCTGTGTGATCCAAAGTGATCTCAGGTAGACCTGGCTGGCCGGTAACCACGGTAATAAGACAGGTGAGTCCATTCACACCTGGCGGCCTGAGGGGGAGGAGGACACAATAGGTACAGGGGCGTGGGTTAGTGGTAAGTGGTGCTGGTGGGAAAAGGTAGGACTTAGTGGTGGGATGGTGGTGGTGAGTGGGGGAGTATACAGGGCTTTAAGCCAGGTAGTAACCTTACACTTTAGTTCACATCACCACCCAACCCCTTCTGTAACCTGCTTTCCTTAGTGTGTTCCCACACTATATATACCGTAACAGCTCCGAAACCAATAAGTCTAGGTCAATAGTTTCTTATCGAAGAATCCTGGAAAATGTTAATGAAAATCCAGGAGGTAATCCAAAATTCTTCTGTAATAGTTTCAATTTGTTGTTCTTATGATTCCTTACATAACATTTTAGTATGTTTGGTGAAATGACATCCAATGTTCCATGCTGTACATTTTATGATGTTCTTCACATACTGTTTTAAGTATAAAACTCCCGAAAGTCCTGGCCTCCATTCATAATAATTCCTCCACTCTCCAAGTATGGAAGTCATGGCCTATGTCCATCCTTAAACGTGAGAGCCAAGCAGATTCTTGGAGCTGGATCCATAAGGTTGGTGTCCATGTATAAGTAATACATGTACCACGCCTCCTCCAGTGGAGCGCTCCATCCTCCTGCAGGACACTACCACCTCGACTCCTCCAGGGTGGTGGGAATGTTCCCGGCGTGCTGGTAGGTTCTGACTGATTGTCGGCCGGGTACCGACTGAGTCAGAGCCCAGTGCGTCAGGTGGAAGACCGACCATTAGATGTGAAATATGGGGATGGAAAAAATAAATTCTAGGTTCATGCACTGTGCTCTATGGTCTTATTTATGGCAGCTTAGCTATTTGGTAACGATTTGTAAATGGCAAAAATAATGTTATTTTAGGTGACAGTTTTTCAAATACGCTCGCTTCATAAGTAACTCAACATAGATTAGAAACATGTGTATTGTATTTCTAAAAATACACACGCTCCAATTAATCTAAACTACACTGAAGACTTTAGTGCATTTCCCAATCCTCACTCTGTGTATATTCCCTTCACAGTCCTACGCTTTTAGGAGGTGCAGAAAATCTTCCCCCCGATTATGAAACAAAATATGCCTTTTCTTACGGTTAACAATCCCTCCCCCCCCCCCCCACTCCAATACCAGGGTACCAACCGAAACTCTATTTTCAAATTCCCTGTGTTTTCCCTGAGATTTCCCTGTCCCAAGGCAAATTTTCCCCTGTGTCATACCCAACAAGTTGTTCCAAATTAAAAGCCTCTGCATGCAGAAAAAATTTGGACAACCCAACAACAAAAAGTAAAATCCCTAATATCTTGAGAATCAGAAATTTCAGAACCTGGCCAAATGAAATTCCCTGTGTTTTCCCTGTGTTTTGGTAACATTTCCAAATTCCCTGTGTTTTCCCTGTCAGGATTTTTTTTTTTTTTTGCCATTTTCCCTGATTTCCCTGTGTGGTTGGTACCCTGTATGAAACAAAATATGCCTTTTCTTACAATTAACAACCCCCCCCCCCCCTCCTTCCAATACTTACTGACCCCTCCCTCCTCCAATCACCCGGCTGCAGGCAGGTGTGGTGAGTCAAATCGCCGCCAGGTGGCCACACTGGTTCTTGGCGTGTATTAGTTAAAACAGGGGAATGCGGCCGGCAACAGGCTTCACCCTATCAATCTACTGTTGACGCCATCTTTTTACCCGTCCCCCTACCCACGTCTCATTCCCATACATCTTAAGGGCCATACCCACTAGGCGATTTTACCAAGTCGGCCGACTGATTGGTGCTAAAATTGGCCGACTCTACTAGAAGAGTTGGCTGATTTTAACGTGGACTCATATCAAACATGCGCACGGACTCATATCAAACATGCACATTTCAATGTACTGTACCAACAGGCGATCATAAGAATCGGCCGATTCTCCCAGTTGCCCGCCGCCAATCCCTGGTAAAATCGCCAAGTAGGTATGGGGCTTTAGTTCTCTCCACAACTCATTTAGTTTCCATTCCCTTCCTTTGCTTTACACTTAACTTGAAGTGCCGCTATTACACGGCTGATGACAAAGTAGGAAAAGTTGGGAACAATTTTATGCTTTTTTCTTATAACCAACAAAGAGGGTACTGACCTTTGGGAATGGATTGCTTGCAAAGAATCAGCACTCTTATGGCTTAAACGTTAAACAAGATTAATCGATTGTGGATATTTAAGTTGTGTATTTAAGGCCAGTGTTGATCTGAAATCAGGAAGGGAAAAAAGTGGGGGAAAGTGCTATCTATTAAATTTATATATCATAAAAACGTGGCTATCTGTGTGAGCAGGATCTGGAGAGAAAAAAAAAATTATTAAATTTATATATGTTTATATATGTGCTACATCATCTGTTCTAGCAATTGTAACCCTTCACCAATCCATCGTAATCACTACTACTCACACAATAACGTCATCTTCATATCTTTTTTTAAAACCTATTACACCTAGTGAGACTGAGACCCATCCCACCCAGCGTCCTGATAAAAAAAAAATACTTTCTCTTTCCATCTTTGCTTGATATCAAAGCTTGTCATCTCAAACCACTGATATTTTTTTTCTCCATTTGTGATACACTGATTTGCTCAGGCCTACAATGAGAGCTGCTCACACTACCTTCCAGTGTTTGTCACCACATAGGCCAACCTTAAAAAAAAGTTTGTTTCCTGTTTACCGCCCGAGTGAGTATTTTAGGGCCGACTGGAAACTTTTTGTTCTCCATTTTTGTAAAAAAAAATTATCAAAATTGTCAGTTATAGCCTTAGCAAAAAAAATTATTAAAAAAAAGAAGAGATTTTCCGACCTCCCGACTGGTTATTTTTCTGGTCACCCGATGGACAGGAAACAATTGTTTAAGGTTGGCCTTAGTCCTCCCACACAGCGACGGGGAGGGATGTGAGATGATGAAGTGGGGCTGACGGCGGTTAGTATTCAGTTGGTATCGTTTTTGTGTAGGTATATTTTTTTTCAATTTCCTCTCGTCTGTTTCTCATTCAGAAAGAGGTGAACGATCTGGGACGGGAGGTGGTTCTTCTCAGCTGTTATAGTTTCAGATTGAAAAGGCTGGGTTGTTTTTTGTTTGTTTAAAATCATCTAAAAAAAATCATTGTCTTTCTTTTCCACATAATGATAAAATGGTTTATGGAAAGACCAGAACAGAAATGTTAAGGCTTATTTAAAATCTACAAGTAAAAGGTTATGTTTCGATGTGTACTTCCCCGCGAGTTATAATCCAAAGTACATGCATCAATACCATCACTGAGTCCTGGAGAGAGACATCGAGCAAAGGGATAGGGAACGCCACCTAGCGTGAATGGTTTTAGACAGTGCTACCACCTGCTGAGTAGGTTGGTAACTATTTTTAACTGAGAATGGTTTGCAAAGCAAGATGCCATATATCACAGATTTTCATCTCTTGTGGTGTTCTCCTGATTTGGGGGTGGGATTGAGGGGAGTATGAGAAGTAAGAGTTTGTGGCAGCTATCTAAAAACAGTCTCTAGGTTAGGCAACTGGAAAGGTGTTACTTTATGGTTTGTTAAATTGACCAGAACAATCTCAGGCTGAATTTTACGTATTATCTACAACAATCATGTGGCATGAGCTCATGCTCCTTTACTTCATTGGTTTTATTTCTGTCATAAAAGACTCCATTTAAAAGTTAAAAGCTTTCTCAGAAGAAAAATTAGTATTAACTGCATTAACTTACCAACATAACTAAGCCATAACTAACAGTCTAAACCCATTTCAAATGTACGTGGTTAAAATTCCTATAGAAGCCTTGAATTCGGGGGCTATAAATCTAGTCTAAATACTTTTGACATGACCCAGAGACAGAGGACATGAACGAAACAAACCCAGTTGGCAGTGAAACAAAAACCTCGACACACTGTGGCCTTTTGGCAGGTGTGAGAGCAGGGAGCGACCTCTAGCGAGCAAAGTCGGTAGTACTATCCCATAATTCACCTGGGGCCTGGATGAAGGTGCCCGGCGAGGTCTACACATTATAGTACTACATGTTGGGAACAGGTGTAGGCTGATTTAGGGGGAGTGGTGTAAGGGGGGAGGGGTCTGGCCTTACTTAACTCTACCCCCTAAAGCTGTCAACACTAGGTTACTACTGCTGGAGTTACTACTGTTAGCTAACCTGCCCCCGTTTCCTCCTGCAGGTAGTCCCTCCAGGGGAAGATGCTGCTGCTTGGAGTTAAATTATGTTACTTTGAAAGCTGGAATAGCTCCTAGATAGTAATGCTGACCAGGAGACGTATTCCTGTTATAACACAGAGTTTAATTTAGATACTCCAAGGCGTGACGTAACGTAAACGTAACATCTTTTTCCTCAGCTTTTATAATATATTTTTAATATATTTCTTTATGAGTGTACTATTATGCAGATATTCTGCAAGACCCTGAAACTGTACACTTAAATCCTGATATATGACTACGTAGATTAGAGATATGTTGACGTATAAAGATGCGCTGTGGGATCTGAAACTCCCTATTAGAATGCGATACGATGTTACGTCTCTCTCCTCAAACTTCTCAAACTTAAATTCCTCTTGTTCTGCACGATGTGCATATGATATTCTTAAGGGGATTGAGGGACAGCGATGCAAGTTTTGGTAAGGACAACATTAATCTACCCCCCCCCCCCCCCACACACACACACAATTTCCCGTATTTTATTCCTATGGTCTTAGCATAGAGAGTATCTCTCTGGTTTTGGGAAAGTCTATTGTTTCTATCTTTCCAAGGGTTAAGTCACAACCTTTCCCTTCTCCCCAAACATACAATCCATCATGCTGTGCCTGTCTGGGTCACTTTGATAGGGCTGGCATTTTTCTTCCTTCCTTTCCAACGGAGTTGTTTTAGCCTATCTACGTCAGGCGTGTCTTTTTGAATAACTTTGTAGGGTTTGCAAAAGTTTTCTTTTATCTTCCTTATTAATCTCGAAATTTTGATCTCACACATTCAGATGACAAATCATAAAGGACCCTTAATGCTTCAAACATTTAGTATTTAGGAAAGGGTTTTTCCTGTAAAAGCTATCCCAATAAGAACCGAAATCTAGTTTAATGAGTTAATAAGTTTAGCGAAATCTAGTTTAATTGGCAGAATTTAACTTCTGGAATTTTACCGATCCAATATTATTTATTCTCAAACCCATTCTAACATTCTAATCTAGCCTAAAGAAGAAAAGACTCGATCTGATGCTGCTAATTCTTTGCCTTCAAAAACCAAAACAAGGCTACAAGACTTATTCGAACTGGAGAAAATCTACAAAATAATAACTGAGAGTACAAAGGAAACTTACCTCATTAGTATCCCTTCTTAATAAGACGGGAAAAGACTGCAAGGTTTTACAGCTTTCTTATTGCTCTCAATAAGGCTTATTGGCCTTATTTACAGACAAAGACCTGCAAGTTCCCCCTCTGTCTCAAATTAAAACGATAACCACCGAATAATAAGAAAACCGACTTGATGCGTCGTCGGCAACTGTCAGTCGCCAATGCTTTAGTTACCGAGGTCTATTTCTGGCGTCTGCCAGGAATTCCTAGAAGGACTTCTAGGAATGGTGGGCTTTGTGTATTTGGACGGTTCAGACGGCGTAGAAGGACCGAGATGTTTGACAAAAACCCGCCAGGACCACCTGTGTTTTACGTGACCGACATCTTAGGCCTTGAGACCGAGAAGAAAACAGGAGCAGACCGTTTTCCATCGCATTTATTTTAAATTTCCGTGGCATTTTATATTTAGTACCTGGGTTGAGAGCTCTCAGCAAAATGGAAATCCAGTTATACTTTTCTTTTATTGGAAATATAGGAATATTATTGTGCAAAACCCTAAATCATTACTTTCAAATTAATATTTTGATTCCTATCTGGATAGAGAAAGAAAGGTAGAATTTCAGTCTAAAGTTAGCAAAGATTTTTCGACAACGTCCGACACAATGTGGTTAAACATCTAATAGGTGAATGTTGCTAATTGGTGATACACGGCCAATGCATTAGGGCTATCAACTGTATTATCAGTCAATGATAACCTGACAAATTCTTGGCACTGAGCAGCCAAATATATTTCCTTCTCGTTGAAATAAATTATCAGATTGCTTTTAATCCCCAAACCTAAATGGAACGAGGTCAAGAAACTTTCATTTGTCGAAACACAGAAACTTAGGAATTAGAAAATAGAAGACCCAAACTTCAGCACAGGGCTAGTTCTCTCGTTTGACACCAGATGGCAGCAATGCATCGCGTCCTATCTCAACCAGACAGAATCTGTAGCAAATACCTCGACCTCCCCCCAGCTTCCCCAGCTGACGATACAAACTTCGATTTGACTGGAAAATCGAACCAGTAACCTAGGCGATGTAAATAGTAATAGAGCCAGGCCTAGTGGACTATCTATTTATAACTCCCAGGGATGTCTGAGTGTGTGGGTGGGTGGGTGGGTGGGTTCATGTCTGTGATGGAGCCTAGACCTAGAGGCCTGGTCAGTTTGTAATGATGAGTACTAAATGGTCGGCCAATGGTCAGGTCAGATCAGAGAGGTGGATATAATCTGAGTCTGGGTCTCTGTTTAAAGGGGAGGTAAAAACTGGGCCATGACCCACTGCGACGGGATTTTGCTGATTTTGCATTTTACCCTGATTTCTTTTTAATCTTCTGTCAAGTCAGTGTACGTGATAAGGAGAGAACTCGAGATTTAGTACTGCATGAAAAATGTCTAGATGTGTCTATGGACTGAAATTACATCCGTTTCTCACTGTACTAAATTACTAACTTAAAAACTGTACTAAATTACTAACTTAAAAACCCGAAACATATCCACTTTGTTTTAAGTTAGATATCAAAGCAACTGCATAGGGACTTTGTACATTATGTTCCCAAGGAATATTCAAGAGCAAAGGCTACAATTTGTCAGTTGAATGACTTTTTTAGGGAAATTCCTGGCACACTGTCCCATCCGTGTACAATGACCGGGCCAGAGTCTGGTCAAATTAACGACCACCGACAAGTCGTATAGGTAATCGATAACAAGTTGTTCCCCTACTCCTCCACCCCAGCAACAGTTGTCTGTGGCCTCTTATTACCTGGTGAGAACGGGCAAACAGTATTCTCCAGGGTTGGCCAGACTCAATGGAACTTTTTTTTTATAAATCAATTGTTGATAGTTTCCTCATTCAGCCTCAATAAACAGACACATAACAAGCGTTCCTTTACCGTTACCGTTTAACTAAAGCAGAATTACTTATGATATTTGATTTTATACAAATTAAAAGTGAGTATATGGGGAAATTATGTGAATAGCAATGATTTTCGACCTTTTCAAAAACTAAGAAACAAAGGAATGCTGTGTGTAAATCTGAATATATCAGAGCATCTTTATATTCGAGTAGGTTTTCCTGACTATGTCTGCTACCATAGCACTTTGTTAAGGCTTCAAAACCTCGACATTTTGATGTCGGCGTCGGTATAAAGAGCAAATGAAATTGATCTGGGAAAAGTGTGAAACGTACGATATCAAGTGTGACAGGTGTCGAAAAGATAAATCGGAGCTTGTAACATATTAGATTTCTTCCTTTCACCACACCTGTAAGCCTGAGATATAGTTACATACCTTTTATGCATCATATCCCACCTTCTCTATATCCACATGGCGTTGTATTTATGACCCTGACTGACCCCTGTATCTTCCATACTTCTCTTATCTGTCCTACTGCCCTTATCTTATCACCTGAGTCATAATATTCTCGTCCCATAACGTGCAACTCAGCCTTATCAGGGCATGTTGATATTTAGATAGGAGTGTATTTACTATCGATGTACTATCAGTGTGCCTTCCTTGTGGCGGTAGGCAAACCCTGAATTCCAACCTCCTCGACCTCTGGATTTAGTTTACTATACCGTATAACTATCAAATATAGGTCACATTTGGATAAACACCTCTCATTACTGATATTATACGTTTAAACCGTTATAGAATATGTTCAATCATTTATGGGAATACCTCACTGTTTCATGAAAAGATTTTGCTCGCATTGTTTTTAGGTGTGGCGTTTTATTTAGTGATGTTACGGTTTCTGCAGTATTATCTCCAATACGCTTATATGTACGTGTACTCTGGTTCCCCAACGTTAGCAGGATAGATATTAAATATCTCTCCCACTAAATCACACTGCTGCCAGCGAAACTCAGGTTTCTTTCTATCTGCTGTAATGGATGAGTTCTCTTTTTAGGATTAGATAAAAGAAACCTATCACTCAATCCTTCAGAGGCCGGTTTCTTATTCTATAGGCATAGCATGGCAGGCATTGGATTTAATCATTGACAAATTAGAGTTGGTCGACCAGAGATAGTGTTTGTGTATAACTCTTCAACACGCAAATAAAAACATGATTCTTGAGTATCTGGTACGCGACAAAGCTTGAAATGGATCATTCGTTGTATTTTTAAGTATAATTCAGGCAATACAATGCCTTGTCCAAGTTTTCCTGATCCCAAATTTATAAATTGACTTGGATAGGATGTTTCCTGGATCAACAGATTTTTTCCAGGCAGTTTATAATGCTTCAATATGGTGTGACCACGGAAAATATTCAGAGTGCATGTCTATAAAGTGAATATACTCCGAAAACAAATTCTCCAATTGGTACACTTGTAATGGATAAGTATAGCTGGATAAGGGAATAGCCAGTTTCTTATGGTCCTAATATTTTTTTAATTTGGAAAAATAAAAGCCAAGTTGGGTTTGAGTATTCTCCTGAACACAGTGAGGAGTAGAATACTTCTTACCCCATGCTGTGACATAGACATCCCTTATTTACAAAGACTCTGAGCATGCCAGATCCCGAGAGAATAGGACATTTCTTACACATATATGCCAAACAGTCAGATACCCAACATACGTATAATGTTTTTTCCTGTCTTGTCAACCCAGATATGCAGCTTCAAATGCCGTTGCCATAGAAACAAAGCTATGTCGTTCAGGCAGCTGGTGGCAAAACACAGGTTGTATTGTATCGAAGAAGTATATAATTATGTCAAATGTGGGTTCATTTGTTCGCTTTTTGCCTTAGTTGTATTTTCTTTTTGTGTGTGTTTGTAAATAAACAATGTTCCCTATTCTCTTTTACCAATAACAGGGTATTTGTTGTTTATATTATAAATATCGTAAGTGTTTCTATACAGGTGTACCGTTGAAGTAAAAGGGTTTTTGAATATATAGGCCTCATCATGTTGATAGAATTGGCGTAAGTCCCCCTCAACTATTCAACAATATGGGTTCATCAGTCCTCGTTTCACCTGTTCGTCTTGGCAATTCCTTACCTGTATACCTTGGATTGTCAAGCAATCAATACCCTGAACCCTATAAGGTGAAGGGATTTTGAGGTTTCTTGTTCTAGAAAAGACTTCATTAGAGACTAAATGCCAACACGTTCATGAAAGTTTGAGCAAAGTGAACTTCGGTAAACTTAGATACAATCAAACATTGCATAAATGTAGGCAAGATTATTGCTATATATGGGTTTGCCGATATTAAATTCCTTCAAATTAGGTATGTATTTCTTACCTTTAATCTTGACAAGATTTCCTAATATCACATTGCTTATATGGGGTTAATTCTTTCAAATACAGCAATTCTTTTCTTAACATTTAATCTCATTAATGACGGTTTCTAATATCATATTGCTAATGGATAAATTTAATCATTCCTCCGTGGTACACAATTCTGAATTTGAGAAGAATCAATGCTGGTAAATTATTCTGCTGTTGCCGCCTACCAATAAATGAGACCATTCCCAGGGGATCTTAAACCGCTATCAGAATCTCTGAGAGGGGGACTCCTTATACCCTGGGGGTATTGGTCGGAGGTTCCGATAAGCTCAAATAATGCTGCAAATAATAGGCACAAGGCAAAAAGCAATCCTACTGCTGACGAGATAAAGCAATAGAAATAGATGGGAAGCGTCCAGGTTTTTCAACTAGGAACTACCTATGGCAGTAATTGAATGAAGGGAGGGGAAGCAGCGGGGGTTATTGCTATGATATTGTTTGAACCAAGCGCGTTGCCATAGCAACTAATCAAGGGAAACATGTATATGATAAGATGATACACCCAATATGCAAGGTACAAGTTGCTGATTGGAGTAGTACTGATTAAAGGTCATTTATTATCGGAGGGAGCTTATCTTGTGGCAATGTCCAGGTAGTCTTTCTTACTACTGGGTTTTTTTTATCGCATAACTTAACTAATACACCTCCCATCATTGTTTTCTTTGGAGTCTTTTTTTTTTCTAAGGTATTCACTGAAGTGAGTTCAGCTTCGCTGCTCCATGGGGATGTTCAGAATCCAAGCGAGAGCCCATCCTAGCATTCAAATCCTATTAGTCACTCCTGCCATCGTTATTTTACGTGGAAAATAATTAGACTAATTGTACGCTGATTGTACTGTACAAAAGATTAAGCACCTTACCCCTAAGGAAGCTTTATAATGCCGCTAAGCTAATTTAGAGTGTCTATAAGCCTATATAGCTAATGATCGAGGAGTAAAAATGTTCTGTCTCAAACTCATTCCAGGTTGTCATGGTTAATTGCTTAAATTTGAATTTAATCACAAACGTTTGCTTCTGTAGAGGATTTTTTCCCAATCTTCATTTGTATACAGCTTAGCGTTCTATCAATCTCGAAGGGTACTCACTACTATTGACATGATTTGGTAAGTGTGTCATATTTATCTTATTTTCTTCAATCATGAATAAATAAGCAAGTGACATTAATCTTCGTCAATCCTGGTAACATTGGTTGGGACTTATCCAATTTTAATAGTCTTTTAGATCAGAGACATTACAATTATATGTCTATGCCTTTCGAATCAGAGAATGTCCATGCTTATATATCTATCTATGTCCGCTACCCAAGCACCGCCCCTGACACCGTTATATAAGGGGGTTTAGGAGGAGGGGTGGCATTAACTTTAGGGTAATGACCAATGACCAACCTGCTCCAACAGAAGTCCTGCTACATTTAATACTCGAGTTCTTACAACTTCTGAAAAATAAAAAACAAATCAAACAAATGATTACAGCTTTTCTGCCATAACGACTTCAGTAGACATTGTGTTAATGCTTTGTTGGTTGGTTAATGCTTTGTACGTACACTGTTTATACTATGCAGTTGAATTGCTGTCTTGGGTTTGCCTTTGAAGGAGACCTCACAACCTTTGAATATGAAAGATATGGGATATTGTTTTTATTTGCTGCATAAGGAAAGCATAAAATGGGGATGTTCATACACCCACAAAAACATATAATACTGCGTAATTCATGACAGAAGAACATATATATTTCTTTCCTGGGTTTTTTTTCAGAGTGGGGGCGTTGTAGGAGACACATAACCCATTGTTATTTGCCTTCTTCCCTGATAAGAGGGGGCGAATATAACACAGATCTAAGTAGTCCTTTATCTATCTCATCTTCGGAGAAAAAGACTTTGAAGACAAACATCTGAGGACCCTACTTAAGTGTGCAGACCCCATGCCGAGGTAAAGTAAGGACCTTGTCATAAGATACAGACTGGAACCACTATAGTGATTAACAGCCTCAGCTGGTCTCTGACAACTCACATTTACCAGTAGGTAAAAACTTTACATGATTGACACCAACGCACTCTACCAGAGGTAGTGGGTGTTCTTACTTTGCTTCATTTTTATTTTTTATTTATATCTTCTACGGACTAAAGAACAATATGAATTCTATAAATATTATAGAAATCAGTGAAATTACCTACAGACCAATCAACTTCATATTAATTAGCAAACTAGATGTTAAGTGCTGTGGGAATTTCTGGGACTTTAACGTAAAATATCACATTTTCACATGATCTGGCGTTCATTGAAGAGCCATAAATCAGTGCACAATTAAATGTCTGTGTTTGTACATAAAAAAAATTAAATCAGGAATTACAAAATTCAATCCCTCATTTCGAGTTGATATACAAAGAAATACATGAGTAACCTGGCTAACTATGTAACAAGCATTTAGCCCATTTGCAATTAATCAATTCTGAAATACCCTCCTCATGAGCCCATACAAATGGCTTGAGCCTCTTGAAACGGAACCCCTGCCATTAATTATGGAGTTACCCTGTTCCCTGTGCGTCCCCAGCACACTGCCTCTGCGTGGGAGACCTATCCCCAACAATGGCGGACCCACGCGCCGCCTGCGTGACAGAATGACCTTGGCGTGACCTCTGTGACCCTTCAAGGTCAGCAGGGCCCCTAGCGGCATTGAGCGTCGTCAGAGCGTGACGTCATGGCACGTGGCCGACGTCAGGGTGTTGACATGAATAAGGACGTCAGTGTGTTGTCGAGTGGGAAAAGTCGCACCGACGGGGGTTTCTTTTGAATGTGGCTGTCGTTGGCTATAACTCATTGTCATATTTGGAAGTGCATGTGTTTTTTCTCTGTGTTATTTAATATGAAATTACGTGCATTATGGGGATGTCTCTGAACTATGACTTTCATACTATATTTCCGCTAAATTTTATCCGCTAATGGCTTATGAATATGAGTGATGGAAACCCCTTTAATTTGAATCAAAGTTGTTGCATTAGATCTATGCCAATTATATATATGTGCACAGTTTCCCAAATATAGTTTAACCTCTCTACTGCCACGCAATCCGTATACAAGCCAAATGATGAACATGTTGGGTAAAGCATTCAACTTCAGAGGTTGTCAACAGTTCTTCAATCTATCCAATGAAGAACAATTTCGTGTAGTATATTTATTCCCAAACTGTAGAAAGCAATATCAGTATAGCAAAGAAGAATATGAACCATAGGCATATGTATCTTCTCTTTCAGTCCCATATTCACTTTCACTATCACAGCACATCCGAACACAATAAAAAGAAATTCACCCTTCAGCCTCCCACGTATTGCGTTTTTCATATTTCTCCTGCCTTATACAGAAGATCTTCCCCAAGGATTATGTGGAGTGTTCCATCACATGTATACTTTTTACGCCTAATTACTATCTGTAGTCCGATAAGCCTTCCCCCAGGGAATCTCCGTTTACCTGCATGTTACTGTATATGGCCTTACGGCTTACTAGGATTTCTAAAGAATTACTGCGAACAAAAGAGTCACAACTCAGATTTGCATATTTTCCTCAAAGCTGGGTATGTACATTATGGATGATATTGCAGCTGGAATGTCATTGAAATGTTTTACTTGTGAGTGCTTTAGATGTGCTTAGAAATGTATTACTCTCTGTTTAAGACTTTTATTTCTAAAGACCTTAATGGAAATACAGCCATATTCTGCTATGAGTGATTGTAGAAAAGGTCTTTGGATAGAGAATCTTACTTATATTTTGACTTTAAAACTTGACTTGTACAATTCCTGAACTTCAATATATTCATTCTGATCACAAGTTATCATTATGATTTTATATATGCATGTACGATGTACGTATATATATGAAAAGATCTATGTTGGCAAGCGGAGGTAGCAAAACATGTGGCTCATAGAAAAGACTACATGGTTACTGATTTGCACCTTTCCAAGATGCAAACAATAACCAGGTTGGCACCTGGACGCTCACACTATAGGGAACCTACAGGTACAGGAGTACAGGTAAACTACCATCTTAGATGTCGTCAACTGGAGTCAGGACTCTTGGCTACCCCCGGGCCTACTCATGCCAACTATCACCGTTGCCATACAATCATATATAGGGGAAGATCATGCAATGATGAAACAGAAAAAGTTATGATCATTGTAGTGTGTTTCGTGCTATACTTTTGGCATCAGTGCATGGCTAGTGGGCACCAAAACGGTTGTGTTGTTTGGAATAATAGCAGCAGTTACTATATGAAATATGACTTCTACTTTAGACATAGGTAATCGTTAACCTACTTATATGTGTGTACATGCAATACCATCAACATTAAACACACAAGGGAAGGTCTATTAATGCTTTCGTGCAAAATCAAATTATTTGTAGACCTACTAATATTTCTATTAGAAATTAAAGGAATCGTGCATTTTTTCAAAGTTTAAAAACAAGAGTAACACAAGCTCTTTGCGCCACCCTACTCCTACGCACTCTCTCCTGAATAGAATGTAAATTTATCCTGTACTAAAAACTAAATCAACGAGAATACAGTTCTTCCCAAATGCACACTGTAAGCTCCATTAGTCCAACGTATGTGCATACAAACGGTATTCTCTTGGCTGTGCACTAAAAATCCATAATTTGACCACTTAAGTAGAACTTACGAGGAAAACAGAGTAAGTTAATGCAAGGTAAGCATTTTTTTGTGATGCAGTGACGAAGAAGGCCGCAGAAGGTCTCACACTCTGACATGACAATAGAAAACGGTGCCTGTAACTTGTATCATACACAGAGTCCCATACAGTAGCCTTATTTGCTCGGCTGAATGTATTAGTGTATTGGAAGAGAAAACAGAGCTGATTTGGAATCAGCGAATATTTAATCATTTACGCATACATTGGCCCATTCCAAGTAACTTGTAGGTATATATAGACAAGTTTGATTTTCCTTCCCTTTAAGAATACCGTGTTGCATGTTAATGTTTGATACTGAGAGGCCAGTTAAATCCTGATTAATATTAAATATAGTCGTCACAGTGCGAGACCTGGTTTGCCCAGTGGAATTTGATATACAGTGTTTTTTTTTCAAAAGGTTTACCATGACTAATTTTTTTTATTCATGTTTATCAAACATTTTTGGTATCTGGCGTTCCCTTCCTATATAGACAACGTTGATTTCTTGATATTTGACCACACAGGCGATCAAGCAGGCAATATCAGCAGGGATATTTATATGACCCTGCCCACCCTATCGCAAGTGGATTTCACAAAAAAACGTGTCAACGTCAATCTAGGATTTCCAATCTAGCCTTCACAAAACAGCGCTATAAATTCCCATGGCTTATGATGTTAGTTTTGGGAGCAGAAGATAAGGCCTGCTTGTGTTTGGAGAGTGTCCTTGACTGAGCACCTCATCTGTGTCTCCGCATGGAGAGTGTAGCTACTTCTAAGGAAGTCACATGGGAGTGTGACGTCACACGCGTCTCGTTTTAGGAGATGATGGTCGTGGTTGTGATGGCCATTTGCAGCGACATTGGCTCCCCTGGGGGATTTACAGCTAAATAGCTTGAGATGACATATATGGAGAGACGTTTAGTCCACCGTCAAGCTACAGACATTTCAGGAAGGCATGAAGGTTATCCTGTTGGGACAGATTTTCGTAGAATATTTATCCAAACTTGAAATGCGCCCTCCTCGCGATTTTGTATCATTTAAGTTTTAAGCCAAATACTGAACTTTTTCCTATTTCAGGAGCCATAGTCAACATAATGTGTGAACATGTGAACTTTCAACTTGATTCCAGCAAGATATTAACTTTTAATCTCTAGCAAGAATAAATCCTATGTTATCAAAAAGCAGCTAATACATCCATCCTTGGTATAATCAGATTTATATGTTATTAATAAACATACATGTATTCAATATCTAGTATGAAATAAAAGGTCTTTTTCAGCAATAAATTACAGATAGACCTTATACGTTATATGCTACGGCGCCATGTCCCAGTGTGGCGTACGTGGCTCCCCCTGGGGACGTCAGGCTACATAATGAATGTTGCCCACCATGTATAGAGTCTCCGTTAGCGAACCCTCCCCCCCCCCTTCCGCTTATGCCTCTTCTCTTCTTTCAGTCTGTACAATCTGCAGCCATTTGATGCACGAATACGAATAATATAGTAGGATTTACTGTCTAGACATTTTGCAGTAATTTACTGTATATCTTTTACTTATTATTATCTTTTTATAAGGATGAGGTGTTGATTATTTGCATAATTTGGGGTAATTTACAATTAAGATTATTTTTCTCCAGAAATCATTATTTCAGATCAATTTTCCCCCTTTAGAATATATTTATTTTGACACTACAACTCCCCTTACTTAAACTTGACACCCTAGAACAACCGATGGGAGAGTCAAAAAGATATGTTGACCACGTTTCTTAAGATATTTATAGATGGCTAAAGTATGTCTTTTGAACTATTTTGTAAACCACTGTCACTGCTATAAGCCATTATTATCATTTACTAACTCCAATCTTGCTTCACTTGCTACAGAATTCTCTTGTTAATTTTTCAAATTCCAAACATTCCGCTGGCAGCTATTCTTCTATTCCATCATTTCGGTTCTGATTCGTACATGTATTTTCAAACATGGAGAATATGACCAAACACTGTCGACCTCCTTCTATAAAACTAGATGTTTTTTTTGTAGTACAGTAACACGTACTGTTTTTGTGGGTAAATAAAACAGATTGTGACACGTCCCGTTAGCCTGATAAACCTTGGCTATGCTGTCACGATAGGCCGTTTAGTTAGCCACCAGTCACAGTCACGCTATATTGTAATAGGGGTACGATGGCAGTGTCCGTGACAGTGTTTGTAGACGTGATGACCCTGATTGACCACTTTACTACAAGGTCACTCCCCGAGGTCAAACAAGGGTCAATTGTAGGTCATGTAAAGGTCATATCCAGGTTTTGTAACGGACTAGTTTAGGAATAACATGCATAGGGATTGCTGGTACTGGTTATAAATTAGAAGGGGTGAGAGATTCAAACGGGGGAATGTGATAAATATATATAAATATTTATGAAATTTGAAATAATGTGGTATGTAATAATCTTTTTAATGTCAGAACCATCTCAAGAAATATCATGTATGAAGAAATTTTGAGAAATGTCATCATGTTTATGACTTTTTTCGCATAGATCAAGCATAGTTTTACAACAATTTCTATGAGAACAAGCATAATATTTGGCGAATGTAAACTAAACTTTATCCACATGTAAGTAAAATGCTTATATGTCTGTAAAGTGACCTTCACAAAGGGTAAACTCTGGCCGTCCTAAAAAAAAAATCTGTTTCCGGTCCAGCGGGTGACCAAATTAGGTACCACCCGGGATTTTTTTTTTTTTTTTAAATAATTTTTTTCCTTCACATGGGTATTGCCTTCAATGGTCAAGAATTACCGAATTTTCGCACCTTTAGGTGAAGCTTAGGAAGGTGTGTGCGAAAATTTCGCACCTGTAGGTGGCACGGGTGTTTGCACCTGTAAGTGCGACCTGTAGGCCCTAGGTGCGACCTTAGGTGCGACCACCTGTGCTGTACCATCACTACAAATGGATGCAATTTATAGTAGTGAAGCGGAATTTTATGGTTGTTGGACCTGGTTTATTTGAAATCATTAGAAAAAAAAAAAAAAAAAAATCCCGGCCGGGTGGGACCGTTGGCAAACTTCACCCGGCCGGTCGACCGGAAACAGAATTTTTTTTAAGGACGGCCTGACTTTATAGGTTATTCCTATCAACAAATGTGTCTAGCTTAGCTTCGTTTTATGTGACAATAAAAAGCCACTCTTTTCCCTATAAATCTACCTAATGGTGGGATATATCAACCTGCCGCTATTCAAACACCTCCCGCTTTGTGAGGCGTAAAAGAAAGTGGTTTAATGTCTTCTCATCTGTTAAATATCTATAGCAGCAATCGTTTTTTATATTTCAGGCTAAAACCCCTGGGAAGCAATGCTGCTAGCGGTACTGTGCCGGGGATAGTGTGATGTATAGTATTACTTCGTCTCATACTGTAAGTTGTAACAAGAGCAATAGTGAGAATTCGTAGGTAAAAGGATATGTATTGCTTTTTATTTCCTGTTGGTTGTTATATGTCAGATATCATATGTACATAGCAATCTCTTCCCATCCGATTCACAACTGTGCGAACACAAATGCTTGTCTATTGTTTCGCCATATTTGGGTGATAAGAATCTGATCTGAAAGTTTACAGATTTGATGATAATGTCAATCGCTATGTCAGCAGAAAAGCAAGGCTCAACTTGGCAATTTTTTTCTCTTCTTATTCTTCAATTCTTTTTTCTTTTTTTTTCTAAACTGCCTGCAGAAACACTACCGGTTTATCTAAAATGTTAATCATTGTGGTCGACTAAAATCAAGTATGGTCGTTACTCCTCTTATAAGAACAAGGGTTTTGATCATTGACACTAAAGAAAGTACTGTATTTTTGTTTCTGACAGTCTGGCTGTGAACCTGATTCAATATGCCCATTCCATATACTTCTCACCAAGAGGTGAGAAGACGAGTAATGCCGAGAAGGGCAATCATCCTACACATGACAGGTCTAAGGCCCTTAGACTGATTTCCTTTTTTCAAAGATGCCCTAGTTTCTACGTCTCAGTTTCACAAACGAACGAGTGGGTGGCAGAAAATACCCAGAAAATGTAACCTATCCATCCACGTAGATTTCAGTATGAGGGGTATGAAGCCACACGAGTGAAGCGGGAAAAAATTGTCGGAGAAATCAGATGCAGTTTTTTTTTCGGCTTTAAAAGTACTTCAAACGTTTAACCAAACGCTGCTTTTAGCATGTTCCTCGGCGCAATGTCAAACTAAAACTGCAAAATACAAGACGTGGAAGTATTTGGAAAGGTAAAATATAAATGTCAAAAGTTGCACTCACCATGAATAGTCCAAAGTTCGTCATCTACGTTCATTGGGATCCAGTTGGCCTTGGGGAGGAGGGGGTGACTAGAACCTTCACGTCAGTTCAGCTTGGCGAAGTCCCCTGCAGAAATAAATTAAAACAATTATATAATTTTTCTCTTTTTTTTCCAAAATGTAATTTCACGTTTCCTGAAAGTCTAAGTGAAGCTTCTTTTCTTTAAATTCCTATTATTGGGTCGGTAATATTTCTGTGTATAGCCGGTCCTACACTTGTATTAGGATTACAATAAATCGTAGCAGTTGCTACCCGTTGGGCGGTCTCCTCTGCAATAACAGTTAACGTAAATGTATCTGTACGTTTTTGTGCATTTATTGACTAGTGGCGACTGCGTAAATCATACGTCAAAGATGTCAGCACCAGCTATCATGCACTGACTGCCACTGACATCACTATTAAAACTATCATTATTAGTAAATCTACCAAAGATTTGTTGGGCAGAAAAACACTCAGACGTCATGTATCCCCAATGTCCTAAACTACCCTGTTTTCCTAAGTAATGATCAACAGAAGATTTTGACAAAGCCAGTACCTAATGCCCTCAGTATAATATATGCCCCTGTCCGTTCTATATGTACACACCATCAATGCACCAGACGACCTCGCCAAAGTCACCTGATTTGATTCATATAAATCACATTTAATCTAAACAAAATGTTACTTGACAGGCGCAGACAGAGCTTGGAACGTATTGGTCATTTGCAAAGGCTTAACTGATATCCTAGATTAAAATCGCATCAACCAAAATAGTTTCTATAGCGATCAAACCACTATTTATCATTAAGCCCAGACACAGTGTCCGAAAAAGAATCTCACACATGAAAAATATCTGCGTGTTTGATAACAAACCTATCAATAGGACGGCTATTGTTAAAGTGACTAGTAATAAAAAGAATATGAGATTTATTACCTCATACATTACATATTTATTTTTATTTAAAAAGAACAATGGCTCAGGTTTAACACTACGCAGATGGCCCCATCTTCATATTGAGAAGCCGGGACTGATGATCCGTTTCTCGCATGGGAGTGGGTTATTTTTCAGCCGCAGCCAGCGTGACTGTTAAATCTGTGATAAAAGTGGGATAAATGTGAAATGAAGATGGTAAAAAAGGCGCGTGGAGAATGCCTCATAAAGTAGGTAGTTAGGATAGATGACACCAGACGAGGCCGTCGGGATCGGGCCCGTAGACGGGGGCACTTTCGGAAAAGTGGATCAGTAGGAACTTAGACGTAAAATTGCTACACCTATCGCCAAGAAAATTGGGCTCTTTCGGAAAAGTGTGCAAGAATATGCTTTAAGTTCGCAGCACTTATCGCCTTGGAATAATTGGGCGCTTTCGGACAGTGGGACGAGATGTATTTAACGTCCTTTTTTTGAGTGAATGCATGTGAGTTAATGTTAATAGTTATATCAAAGATGTCTTCAATCTAATCCTTATGATCATCCCAGTGAAAATGGTACTGCCTTGGTTGTGTATAAGATTGTCTGATATGAAATAGTCTCTTTTTTTTAAACTGAAATACGTTTTTCAGCTACAATAATTCAGTGTCCAAAATTAAGGTTTTATTCTATGCACCCGTCGGGTGCAGAGCTTCTAAAACGTAAAAGTATGCATCCGGAGACATTTCTGTGTGCATTACTGTAAAGAGCTATGTAAAATGGTAACAAATCGTGCACAATCCAGGTGCACACATTTGAAAATCATGCACCCTGCCTCAGAATCAATTTTTCAACTACATGCATATTAATCAGAACCAACCCACGTTTTGGTATTGTATAAAGCATTAAGGACCCAATCTACAGGGGTGGGAACGATGGACAACATGAATACATACAAATACTGGTTATACTTATAGCACTTGCATATAAACCATTTTAATCAAAACTCTATTGGACAGCAGTATTGATATACGGATTACAGAAATCAGACACAGGCAATTTGAAATAGAAACCTGGGCTCGTGGCAAACTCTCTGGTAACAGGTCATGTCCTCTGTGAGTTGAGGGGGCGGAGGACGGCTGGAGGCTAGGCCAACAGGTAGTAATTTGCTCATTGATTGGGACCGTGGAGAGCAGCTCAGTGAGTGAGTAAAAGGGCCTGATGACAGGGCCTGGAGGGGGAGGACCTCAGAGGGGAAGTGCCCTCAGGCAGGCAGCGGGATTATATCCGATCCTATTATTACAGAGAAAAGCTGTTTCATCTTTATTTAGACTATGACCTTCTGTCCTTTCCCAGAGGGCTATATAAAAGATGTTTTACGATATAGCTACATCCATGTTTTAAAATGTGCTATTTTCGCGTAACCTTGAATATTAATATATGTCATGATACGAAGGTCATGTAGAGGTTTTTAATTTTATAAATCCTGACCGGATAGGCCTATTTAGTTGTAAATGACCAGTGTAATGGCAAAACTAACCCATAACGCGTTTTAATCTTTAATTATACTATAAGTAAGCTGTAAAACTAATATTCAAAAAAACGTAATATTTGCAAAAGCAAATCATTAAGCTATTCAAATATAACTCACGTGAATTATTTTATGTTTTCAGCCAAGATCACGCCTTTCTATTACTACATAGTTCCAAGTTGCAGAATTCAGTGGCAGAGACTCAGACAGGACCACATATACTAGTCACGGAAAGGCCTGAGTGACAGTTTTCATCAGGCAAGTGTAACCATGGGATAATTGAGGATACTCCATGTACCACAATACCAAACAATGAACCAACAATATACGTTTCTGTCATAGTCCTACTAGGTCATTAATACTATAGCCTCATGACTAAATATGAACCTATTGAACTCTAGAACGACTAGAATTTTATGGAGGAATTCCGTTTATGAATCATAAGTCTCAAGATACTTTTATTTGTATGCACTATAGAAAAGCAGGACTTTTTCCCGACACCCCATACTTTTGTCTGTTAAATACAATGCTATTCCATCACACCTTACTCCACATGCAATTCCGACCGAGTAAGCTCCGCACATCACTATATATGATACCGATGGCATAGATGTAATCGAGCAGTACAAAACCATCATAATAACGACCGATAGCTCACTCAATTAATGGGTGTTGGCAACATCAAACAACAATCATACACCAGTCCACCAACAATCATGTATACATCAGTCCACCAACAATCATGTATACACCAGTCCAACAACTTCGGTCTCTATTAGGGTTATCATACTCTTTGATATTTCACCCAGAGTGCAGTGCTAACAGATCATGATTCCATGTGTATATCACTACGGGGTCATTATCTGGGACGATGAGGGTTCAGGAGACATGCGCAAACTGACAATACATCCCCAGGGGCGCCACCAAACGACGTATGGGTGTATAATGATAAAAATAGTGAGAGGATTTCTGAATATGTTGAATTATTCGACCTTCAACCAATTCATTACATTATTGAATGGGCATTCTTTAAGCTTAGCAATCTTTAGAACTCAGAGAATGTAATGAATGTATACTGTTAGGAGGTATTCTGTTGTGAGGAATTTAGATGATGCTGTATATCTTAACAGTTACCAGACAAAAATGTATTGCGTCAACAACTAAGACCTATACAGGTCGACGGTTGCGGTCAATGTTCAAAATGCAACTTAACTGAAGGTAATCATAATTCAATTTGTTGAAAACTGGCTAATGTAGCAAAATTGTTTCCACAGATATGTGATAAGTTAACCTCCAGAATCCCATGTTTCAGGGTACCAACCGAAATTCCATTTTCAAATCCCCTGTGTTTTCCCTGACATTTCCCCATCCCACAGCAATTTTTCCCTGTGTCATATCTATCAAGTTGTTCAAATTTAAAAGTTTCTGTGTGCAGAAAAAAAATGGACAACCTTACAACAAAAAGTCAAATCCCTAATATCCTCAGAATTAGGAATATCATAACCTGGCCAAATGAAATTCCCTGTGTTTTGGCAAAATTTACAAATTCCCTGTGTTTTCCCTGTCAGGGATTTTATTTTTGCCATTTTTGCTGTTTTCCCTGCGTGGTTGGTACCTGGACGTTTAAAGGGAGCCAAAAGCAATATTGTTTCAAATTACGACAAAATTTTGCAAACTCAAATTACTATGAAAATCATTCTAAGAACCTATATTTTGCCATTGGTACAGTATGATTTAGCTGTAAGTTACTTAAATTCCATAATACTCATTGCATGTATGCCTGAAAACAACAATGTTTGGAAACGAACCAATTTTGGTGGGTCACCAAAATTGACCTGGGATGAATTTTCATCTATTTCAATGTGGTTAAAGTCTGTATTCACATTCCATATTTTACCACAGGCCTAGGCTATGGCCATGGCCATAGAATATATTTCAATAGTTAACAGAATTTGCAAAATTTTGACCAATGACCCTACATTGCTTTTGGCTCCCTTACGTACGCCTTTGATACTATCAGATATATTTCTCATTGGCTCAGTAGGCCTATGCCTCTTACATTGTATATCAACTTTCCATGCCAATGCTAAAAAAACAATACGTTTTATAAACTAAACCAACAACTCTACACTAAGTAACCTCTATTTACCGATGAACACTACTTCCCTTGTAACAATCTCACCAGTAGTATCTCATTGGACCACCTCCTGTCCCAATACACCACCCCGGACCCCCGTACACACCTCCGATGACTCTCACCTGGAGTCATATCTCCAATGACTCCCACCTGGAGTCAGCTGGAGGCTAGGTGGCCAGACACAACCAGCTGGAGGAGAGGAGGAAAGGTCACCGTGCTAATCAGTCCCCAGGTAGGCGGGCAGGTAAAAACTCAGCCTAAAGGTCAGAACGACAGCCCATGCTGAGATGGGTCAGACCTTTATCCCTGGGCAAAAAAAAAACAATAAAAAAAAAAAACGAAAAATAAATAAATGTACATAAATCAAGGCAGGTCTCTGTGTGTGGGATGTGTTTACCAGGTTTGAGGTGAGGCCGTTGTGTATTGGTGATGGGTCTATATAGTTAGGTCTTGGTTGATATTTATTATGGTGTATTGCAGGATATCACATGGTTAAGTGATCATCGGTTATAAATATATTGATATACAAACTGTATGGTTAGGGGAATCGATGTTTTCGTAGGCTTTTTGGTAGGCAGGGGGGAAATGGTCTTGCAAATTCTAAATAATTATCAAACTGAAACATGTTTATTGTTAAATGTTAAAATTCACTCCTAGTTTTGTTTGTATAATTTATGTACCAATTATCAAACTAATAAAGTTTAAATATTAATTTTTCAAAGCCTGGACTTAATATCGTAAAACTATAATCCAGTCTTCAATATATCTAGGTAACAAGGTTAATTCTTGTTCCATAACCTTGCCCATGTCTTTTAATGGGGGGCCACTGTGCTTTTTTGAGTCACAATTTCGTCACTAATAGTTACTTTTCACTTTCCCAACTGATTTCGCATTTTCTGTCACTTATTCAGATCGCGAGTTTCAGTCACTTATCACAATGCAATTTGACCAGGAAGTCAGAAAAACTTGGGAAATCCAAACTATTTCATTGTTTCAACACAGTTCTCTTTACCGATGGCAGTTACAAACATTCTAAAGATTTCAAACCCATCCAAAAGCGAGATCATACACGTTTAATCGCAACCCAAAAATAACCAAGTTGACCACAACGCTCGTCGCCAGGTTGCAAGTTGTCATGACAACCGAAGGTGCCACGCTGCTTTTCCCAAAGAAATAGAAAGAAATTTTCTGGCGCCGGGCAAAATGAAGGTTAATTTGTGATGGAGCTGGGTCTCGCTCGGGGCCAAGTGCCTGGTATTTGAGCGCTCCTCGCGAGGTCGGCAAAATACGGCCCAGACTCCAGTGTGATTAGCATCTTGAAACAATTAAAATTTTAAAAAACAATTAGTGAGGCCAGACCTGGAGAGCCGAGTCGTTCAGAGAGGGCGTTTGGCAGGAGGTGAGAGGTGAACGTTTCAGTAGGGAGTGGTAATATTTTTCATGGTTTTGTTTTTCCTTCTTTTCTTAAAGGAAAAAATTGCTATTAAAATATCGTTATTTCTATAGTGTATCCAGGATATTCCAGTGTTTAAAAAGAATTTCTGCAACCCTTTTGTTCGACTAGATAGTGTTCAGTTTTTTAAAGGGATACCGTGAATGAAAACATTGATATTGTAACATTTTGGACCTGATAGGTACCTCATTTACTACCGTAATCAAGTAATCTTGTTCTTTTTAAACATAATTGTTAACAAAATAAAAACAATTTCTATTGAGAAAAGTTTGTATTCTAAAACTACATGATCAGAAAACATCAGTAAATTTATATAAAATCCTTCAGTATGATATCTGAGAGAAATCCATTGATAACTAAATCACGATGATACGAGAGTAGGCCTATAGAGACCCTACAAATTAATACACGACCACAGATTCTGAAGCTACTTAGACCAGTCACAAGAGTAAAACTCATTAGGCAAGGCTCACCAACTGTACGATCTACTTTCTAAATTGAATTTGAAGCACACTAATTGGTTTACTTAATTTTTCAAAGGCAAAACAGTATTCAATCACACACTACTCTACTGGTTGGCCACGTATGAGAACGGCCAACGTTTAGTTGCTCATGTGTGATGGATTAAAAAGTCAGCCAATGTGTCTGGGTAACTTTCCTGGAACGGGATGAATATCTATTCGTAAAATCCTCTCAATTCCTGTTGCAAATGTCTACTTGAGTTTCATCTGTACAACGTATAAGCTTCCAACACCGCTAAAAGTATTCGATCTTTCATTTTTCATTATTTAACCATCATTCTCTCCACCAACCGTTTTCTCTACAAACGATAAATCTATTCTCTTGTCCATATTTGATTTGCACATGTCCACGATCTTTCTGTGCTATTGACCGAGATCTGTAACATCAACGTCCTCCAACCTTGTGACCACTAAAATTCTGATCCATCCCATTGAGAGACCAAAAGAAATTGGTATTTTCCATGATATTTTCTATTAACTTTCCATGAACACATTTGATTTTCCATCTGATTCTTTTACGTGTTCTAATATGTTGCGAGATGCAGACTGGCCCAGACTGTATGCGTGCAGTTCTTCACACAATTAAGTCATACAAATGCAGACTCCACAATTCCTTGATCTAAGTAGATCCACCCAACATGACACAATTTAAGAAGGATAACAGAAAAAGTATAATGATTTTTTTTTTAATCTTTCTTTTTTACTTATAATTTTTTTACGTTTCTTTTTCCAACATCAAACCTCACCTCTTCAGGATAAAAAATGGCAAATTATCAACGGGTTTTCCGGTGGGAACTGTCTCAGACTAACCCCTTCCCCAAGTCCGTAGGTACAAATACCACATGGCCGGGCGGGTTAATTCCGACGGCCCCCGTTTCCCGCAGCCAACATGGGTTTGGCGAGGTGTGGTGAGGATCTGACGACTGGCGGGGTGGGCTGGGAACAAATTGATCCACTCCTCTCGAGGCCCCGCACCGATCTGCCAGCCAGTCGACTATCACCCGCTGCCAAGTACACGTCGATAGATCACCTATTGCGTGGAGGCGTTCGGAAAGTGGTGTTATAATATTGGGGATTTTGGGTGAGCCAGGGAAATGTATGGGTGGAGTGTTTGACTTGGAGTGGGTTTGGTTGTATGGATTTTGGTTGAATATGTGATATGGCGCATGAATGATATTAGGAAATTGGGAATCTTTATGTCCCATGGAGATGTATAGACTGATTTTTTCCCCCTGTCTTTTATTCATCCCTCCTTTTATTTTGCATGGCTTAAATGTGTGAATCCAAAATCAAATTGGTAAAAATCGGAAGTAAAAAGATAAAGTAGATTCTTGCACCAAAATTCGTAAACTGAACTATGTTTATAGTGAGACTGTTTATCTGTATGAAGACCAGACAAGTCAATATCACACTTTTGGCAGCACTTAAAAGGATAAACCAAGCGTGAGTTACTCGATACGATTGATCTATATTTCCCTGACATCAGATGTACCTGTAAGACCACACCTAAAGCTACCTATCCCATAGTACCCCTCATTCCATACCCCTCACGCTTTGGGGGGGGGGGGGGCACTCCCCACAAGTTTGGGTATCCCGAGGTACTGCAAAGGGGGCTGTGGAAGCTTATATGGCTGTAACTCAGGTCTAGACAGAAAAGGGGGCTGTAACTGACCCAAGGGGGTCTGTCAAGGCAACCGTACTGTGGGAACTGTTGTACTTGGGTAGTCTAATCAGGGAGTAGGCATTAATGATTAGCTATCATGACTGTTTGTGTTACAATTTTGAAATAAAACCTTGGTTCTGCGCTTTGTAATCAAAGAGTACAGCTGCAGTAAAATGTCCATTGACAGATTGGAAAATAGGAACCGTTAAATCATCAAGGCATAGAGCTGTCTTATTGGAAAACTGGGGGCTGTAGTTCTGTTTTGGGTACCCATCCTCAGTCAAAGAGTCAGTGCCCCCCTGGCCCACACCCCTATACCCCCACACCTTCCAGGGCACTAAAGCCCCAAGGGGCCCCAGGGGTGGGAGACATATACATGTCTGGGTTCTGCAGCCGGTTGCCGGCGGGTGACAGGGAAATCTAGACGGACTGAGGGTATTTTGGAGAATGAGGCTGGGTACGGGCCAGAATAGAGACAGATGGCAGGTAGTGGATGGGTCGGGAAGGTGGGGTTAGTGCCCGGGGGAGGGAGGGGGGGGGGGGGGGGCACTGACTCTTTGAGGGTAAGTTCCCAAAACAATACTACAGCTCCTGTTCTTCCATTAAGACAGCTAGCTCTCTGCTTTGATATAAAAGCCCCCTATTTTCTAAGTTGTAAATGGACAGCCTATTGTTTTTACTGCAGCTTTAGCCTGTAATATTTGCCTACGGACAAAGCTCAGAAATGAGTTATCACCTGAAAATCATCATACAAATATAGTAGCTAATCCCTGATGCTTATTTCTTGATTAGCCTGATCAAACACAACAGCATGGTAGCCCTAGCTGACAAACCCCCTCCAAGGACTTCTTGGGTCAGTTACAGCCCCTCCTTTTATCAGCCTAGACCAGAGTTACAGCCACTGCTTCGATGGCCCGTTTTGCTGTGGGTGCCCAACCTGGGATGAGTGCCCCCCCCCCCCCCACCCACCCACCCAAGGGGTTAGTGTAGAGTAAGGGGATGAGTGATACGGTCAGGGGGAGGGTTAGAGGGCCGGATTATGCCTGAAAAGGGGCTATGTGAGGCAGGGAGACTCGGTAATAGGGCAGGGATAGAGGGTGGTGGAACGACGCCATCGGTCTTGTACTACCTGGGAGTGTGAGGGTAAGGTTTTGGTGGATCGTAAGTGTTGAGGGGCTTGTTTTTACTTAGCTATACAACAGTTTTACTTGGAAATTATATTCAACAGATGTTATGCATTTAAATTAAGTAAAAAGAAGAAACACAATTTCCGGGATTTATATTGTGAAGTGGGATTATATAGGACGGACTACAATTTTGGATGATGTAAAATAATTATATGTCAGTTTTCTCGGCTCCTTGATATGTGATCCGTAAAAGGAGACAAGAAAGAGAATACTTCATCTATTTGGTCTCGGACAACATTAGCATGGCTGGGTCTCTCTCAAGATATCCAAAATTCGAATATTTCTCGAAGTGCTGGTGCAACTTTTTAATTCTTTTAATGAAGCAAAACTGCGGTGTAATGTTTTTCCATGTTAGGACTTTCCGCATCTCTTGCATCAGCCTTTTTCCTATCGTTTCTGATTCAATGATAATGAACTCAATTTGATATCTGCATGTGATAACGCAAACTGCAGTTGGCGGTCGCCAGCCTCCATAGCTCAGCAGTTTGGGGTCTTGTAACTGCCTTATTACAAGTGCTCCTGCTGTTCTGCTGTCTACAGGCCTGCTGAATGTATTGTGGAACGCTACTTGAGGGCTCTTCCCTCTCCTGCCCCCCCCCCCCCCCCCCCCAATAATGGTAATCAACCCAATCCTCCCTGATCGGCCAACGAGTATTAATCCGCGCCACCACGTGACCTAACAAACGCCCCGTGACGTCATCAGACGCTGCACGTGACCCGCCGTCATCCCCACGTGACGTAATCACGTGCCCCGCCTCTTGTCTGGCGCGCATGCGCACAAATACTACAATACAACCCCAACCCCACTCCCCCCTCCACTCAGTACTACTCCGCTCCTAAGGGGACTACTTTGCGCAAGGGACTACATTGTAATTGCCCCCGCGGATTAATCTGGCTCGCTCTGACACCTTGGGCCGTCAGGATCGCTGCGATCATTACTCACCCGCTGCCAAGCCTGGGTTTCCAATAGCCGATTCGGACGTCTGGCGATAAGATAATCCGCGATTTGCCACTGAGATATGCATGGAAGCCTAACATGCTACACATCATTCAAACAGAAATTTAATAACCTTTTTATTGATGATAACCATTTCTAAATATTCGGATTTTTTTCAGGCGAAATTTTACAAAATTGGGATTAGAAATCGACTAGTGTCAGTGTTCCCGTAGCTGATTCGGACGTCTGGCGATTAGATAATTCGCGAGGTGCTACTAAGATATGCATGGAAGCCTTACATGCTAAACATTATTCAAACGGGAATTTAATGCCCGTTCTCAAGATACTATAACCATTTCCAAATATTCCGATTTTTTCTGACCGAACTTTGGTCAATACTGTGACTAGAAATCGACTTGTGGTATTAAGCCTTATGTGCTGTAGGGTAAGGAGGGGAGTAGGGTCGGATCGTGAATAGTTTGAGCAGGGACGGGAGAAAGGAGCTGGGGCGTTGGCTGACAATAGGAGAGCCTTCTGGTGTCCTATTAAATGAGCAATCCGTCTCAATTCCCAGAGCAACTCAAGTGACTGGGGCACTTTAGACGGCAGTAGCAGGAGTCGATCTGAGCAGTTCTGGGTGGATGAATGAAGTGCTCGCTGCATCTGTTTGGTTAGAGTAGGTTGCCATCAGTTCCATCCAAAGGGAAAAGGAAAATCTGTATTAGTATCAATCTTTATGTGTGTGAATGTTCTAGTGAGTGCCTTAACATAGATTACCCCACATTATGACTGTGATCATAAAGATGATATAAATATCACCGTAGAATTACACGTGATACCCCTAGTTGCTTCCTTGTTTAAGCCATCTGTGCAAGACTGGACTCGCAGTTACGGAAAAGTGATTAAATACCAACCATCTATGCACAGTATGTAGGAGTTTAAGTTCCTGAATTTATTAATTGTATTAAAAACTCTTCAAAATGCATGTTTAGAAATACAAGATCAGAATTAACATACAGAAATTGGCATTTATTTTCCACTGAAAACACTTCTTTAGAACACTATTCACATCTCTGACCATGTCCTACCAATCAGAACACGCTCACTTACAATTAATTGGTGCCCTGGAATTGACAGCTGTGACATCATCACTGCCACAAAGGTCTCGGTCACTGTCACGACAACCCAATTACCTCTCAATTACTGGTCACAATGACAAGGTACGGGACCACATGGGCCCTTAGTGGTCAGGGGTCAGACTTGACCACCTGACTGGTCATTGTCCGGTCTCTATGGTAACACAGGGGGTCAGCAATAGCCAAAGGATATGGCTATTAGAAAGGAAAATGGCAGTTTTTGCCTGTACAATCAGGCAGTGTTCATGATTGTTGTGGTTGGTTCTGGTGTGGTAAAACTAGATGTATGACATGAGAAGAGAGATATTTTGACAATTTGGGTCAATTTGGCATATTGGTGATTTCATTATCAGTCAGTTGAAATTCGTCCTTCTTGTGAGTTGCACAATAACTTTGTCTACAAATATTTTCAACAGATTTCATATTAGGCAATATGTTCACCAGTTCTTCTTTAGAGTTGATA
This sequence comes from Lepidonotus clava, assembly GCA_936440205.1. Taxonomy (NCBI): domain Eukaryota; kingdom Metazoa; phylum Annelida; class Polychaeta; order Phyllodocida; family Polynoidae; genus Lepidonotus; species Lepidonotus clava. The sequence goes on from OW387147.1 coordinate 22,088,573, forward strand.
GGTAGTGTGGTTGTTTTTTTTACCAATTTTTGCAAAGTCTTGTCTACAAATACTTTTAATAGATTTCATATTACGTCGATTAATAACACATTCTCAAAAGTAGAGTCTGTCAAGATGATTTCAATCCAGTCAAGATTAAGTAGATTTAGATGTTTGGCCAAACTGTCATAGTAAGCTAGAGGCACAAAGGGAAAACTGCATGGAGTTGAACCGGGAAAGTGCCTCTACGTTACCTAGCAACATCACAATAGTGACATAGGCTTGAGTGGCCACTGTCTGCTGATTAGGATTTATAGGCCCTCCCACGCCTAGCCCGTGTTGTACAATAATAGGGGACGCCTATAACTTAAGCCCCCATGCCTATTAAATATTCAGCTTTGTCTATACGGCGAGGGAAGCATGGAGGCTGCTCCCTCAGACTTGGGTGTTGAAATGGGACCGGCCACCCCGTGCTGTAGTAAAGGGGAATTCCAATATACTTCCTGACACATCTTAGGCTCATGTTATCGGGAAATTTCCAGATACCGGTAAATCTAATGCCGCTGGATTTCAGAAAATAAATGTAGAAATAGTTTTGTGTATTTTTTTAATCACTTTACTGATCCCTCATTTTGCTGCATACTGGTCAGACAGATACATGTGTACTGTCGTACTCCTCTTCGGTTTCACCCTTAGTTTATGTTTCAGTTTGTCTAACCATGAAGTACACATCAATGGAAGAACGCTCACCTCAAGCTGGCTACTCAGTACTGGTTGGGATCCCTGAACAATGCTTTCAGAATACAGTTCAAGAAGATGTGTTGTAGAAAGGGACTCTTTCCACAGAGTTGGCAAATTAAAAGTACTCCCAAATTCGGTAATGCTAAATGTACAATTTGCGCAGCAAGTTATAGATCTTACTCATCTTACAAATGTATAGAGAAGGAGAGGAACAAGGCATTATCATATGATGACTAATATGAGCTCTACCTCAGACATTCAGCAGTAAATCCCCTATTTTTCACAATTTCCAGGAAATGGATTTTATGATTAAGTAACTCGGTCAGTGAAGGCCTGATCCCCCCCCCCCTCCCATATGACCCTGCCCATCTGAGGTCATGCACTCAGTGAACTTTGACCTCTAACCTCACACCCACCCAATCTCCCATGGCCTACAGAGAAGTTTCCCGCCGTAGGTGAGACTTAAGGAATTATTTATCACAGGTTACGACCTCTCCTCCGTAACACTGCTTTAAGCCGCCGTTTTGGCACTTTGGCACCCAGGTAAGGTACTGAAATCAAGATGTTTTTGTGACTCAGCATAATGGATTAGAAAATATATAATGTATATTTTCTAATATATATTATTTAATGCACTTAACTTTTTTTACGCCGTGTTCATTTTACACATGTTGGAAATTTGCTTGATTGGCGTTTAATTTAGGCTTAGCTGTTGACACTTTGTCTGTTTAGGTAAAGCAAGTATGAGTTTTATCTTGGCTAAGCATGATATTTTATTTTTGCCTACAAATGTACATGTCAAAACATGTTCAGATTTCCCTTGATTATATATCCCGTGAGTAGGGTTCCATACTGGCACATGTTATCTATGAGGGTAATCTCAAAAACAAGTTGGGCTTCGTCTCAGGCTGATAATATTTATAGGAGCAGGGGTGGGTGCGGTTCCTGGCAGTTTGATGCATATTTAAAGGCAGTAAGGAGATTGTGACATAGGGAAATGGCTGACGTAATATGCCCATGGTAACAGTGATCTATACACTGGATCTTAACTAAAGTAAGAAAATTATTTTTACAGATTGCAAAAACGTTTTTGATACAACAAATTGGAGCGTGTGTTTGTTTCGAATCGATTCACGCTGAATTGGTGATGCAACTAAAAAAAATAAACAAAATAAACAAATTTTTAAGATAATAAATAAACCATATCATTCTGTCATTTTATGAATAGGACGGTATAGGTATGACAAAAGAGAGGAAATGTATGGCATTCTGTGTTTAGAACTACAGTACTTAAATATTGATAGAAACTAAATGCCACTATCTGGAACGGTTAATTACTTATAGGATCATTAGGGGGAGTTTGAACTTTTTGTACTGTAGCATGTACAGCCACCCTGAAGCTTGTTAAATTTACAAAATATACTCCAAAAATGTTATATATCATATCATTTAATGCATAATTTTGCCAACAAAACATTCCAATGGAGAATGAAACCATGAAGTAATGTATCCCTTTTCAACACTGCAATTTAATTCATATACTAAAACATAATTGATGAAGAGGCTTTGTCGCCTTTAATTTAAATATGTCAATATATAATGCTTAATATAGCATAAATCGTCCATCATTCTGTGATTGGGTTCGTTATCAACTTTATTCCCTTTCACGGTTCCATTTTTTGCCTTCAAACATAATTCATTTTGTTCTCAGAACCCGCTATATGCAGAGCTTTACAGTGAGTGTCCCTGTGACTGTTACATTAGTAACACACTACACCCAACTTGTGGGTAAAGTATGACCGTCACATGCCTGTGCTGTAACCTTCACAGTTCATTACAGGCCACTTACATGTATAATACAAGTGTTCATTGTGGACCGTTCTGTGGTCAACCTGGCCCGCATTACATGGCCCCCATAGCATGGCTACCGGCCAACTAGTGAGTCCCGGCTGGGTCTGAAGGACTGGTTTATATGTATGTATACATATTGTTGGCCTGCTAAAAACTAGGCCTGGTCTGTGACTAATTTACCAGGACTAACTCTGTGAATAGGACCAGATGGGTGGGTTGTTGGTTGTTAGTTGTTGGTTGGGTGTTGTTGGTAAGGGTTTAACGCCAGATAATGTATAGCTTTAGAATATCTGACAAGTTTAATGGCATATTGCCATAGATTCGATACAAATTGACATATTTTGAATCCTAAAAGTGAAAGGACAATTTTTGTATGACTTTTGGACTTCAACTGCCAGGGTCCCGACTCGAATTTTCCCAGTCCCAAGGTACATTTCCATGCCATGGTTATAATTTGTTCTCATCTCAAAGTGTTCAAGAGAGTCAAGTTAAAAAATATCATTAAAGATGCATGAAGTTTCCTGTAAAGAAAATTGCAATTTTGGAAATGTGCATACTACATACTAATTGCAATTTTGGAAAAGTTCAATCCCTTTTATTTTAATGGCAAGAGAATACAGAAATTGAGAAACAGTACAAACATAATTCCTTGTGTTCCCTGTTAATTGGTCAAATTTCCAAAATTCTGTGTTTTCTTTTATTTTGCCATTTTTCAAGTTTTCCCTGTGCAGTCGGGACCCAGAACTGTGTGTGGCCTTCAGATGACAGACGTCTACCATAGCAGGCGGTCACGGTTTTGTTCCACTCAAAGCCAGTCTACCACCACCTGTGGCCACAGCTAGACTGCTCCAGGTTGTGGTGACCACAGGTGGATGACCACAGGCAGGTGGGTGGGCAGTGGTAGTGGTGGTGGACTGACCAGGTGAGTCAACCTGACCACCACACGCCAACCACTTACCTTAGCCGACAATAAAGCCGTTAGCCACGCTAATATGAATTTAAGTGGGAATAAAACTCCCTACCGGTCAATGGCTAACTTTCTAAGAAGCTGAGAGTAAAGTCATTAATTGGATTTCCTTGGAAAAGGTAGTTTGGGGATTGTTCACTGGAAGAAGTCATTCATGGCCAAAATTTGCAGAAAGAAATGTTCTTTATTCTGTAATATTTTTTCGTATATTATTTTCTTTGTGTTTTAAGCACAATGTTTCGACGGAAACTTGTTTGAGAAGGAATATGCAAATTTTTGCTGAGATCCTCTGTTTTGATTCAAGGGAGAACCTTCGTATGAGGATAGTATATCTCCTACCACCAGTAAAGCATTATCAAGGGATCTAAAGACCATATTCTTAAAGTTAAAGCTGACCAACAACAAGTATAAAAACATACTGGTAGAACTAATTCTTCTACAAATACCACTATTTACAAAGACAACCAAGGCTTTTAACCTAGACTACCACCAAGACTAAGCCACCCGCCTGGGGAGGAAGAGATAAATCTTAAGCTGGATCAAAAATAAAACTTATTTTTACACACACAAAAAGAGCGAGGCGGGCTATAATAATATCCTCAGTTCAAAACCAAATACGGTTGTTCTCTGGCTGAGCCTTCAGAGGTATTTTAAACCCAAGGCTGCTGCAAAGGGAGGTGGTGGAGAATGTGCCGGCCTGTGGTGGAAAAGGCCAGAGGGTGGTCTATTTTTATGTATGTAATCACACTGGGTTAAATGGTGACCATTTGACATTTGAAGGGAGTATTCTGATAGTTGTGGAGGTTTCTACTCACCCAGCAGCGATGACTGGGCAACATTCCTTTTCATTCATTCACCGCACTGCTGCAACAGAAGAACAAAGAGCATGGGTTAGGTCAGGATCGGTTTTTGTGAAAAATAAAAAATCATAGAAGTTATTGAACAAAGAGGGGTCGGTAAGCGCACAAAGAGATGCTGAAACTTTATTGTTCCGTCTCCTAGCTTGCTTGATATCTACATTGGGTTGATTTATTTGTATTGTACTGTAGCAACGAGATTAATTAGAGATTGTGGTTTTCTTCTGTCATCCGTATATTGGGGAGCTGATACCTATAATTGGAACTTGACGCAAAACCTCTATTTCTGCCAGCAACAGACAATGGAAATTTTGAAATTCGTAAGTATAGAAATGGCTTTTTATCAAAATGAGCTTCGTCTTGGCAAACTAAAACCGAGACGATTTTGTTTTAACTAAATCATCTGTAAAGTAATGTGATATATCCAGGTAAGAAAACAAAGCAATTATGTGACACGAGTTACAGCCTCCGAGGAGACAATTGACTATTTTCTGTAGAGGTAGAAACGGGGACTGATGTCAAACAATCCCCCCCCCCCCAAATAAGTTGTTTTAATTATAATATTGTGCATATAGCACGTCAAACCTCAAAGAATTAATTCAGACAAACTAAACGCCCGTGCTAAGTGTACTGTTATATACCTTATGTAGATAGAATTTATCTTAGGCAACATATGTAAAGAACGAATTAATTTTTTTTAAATATATATTGAAAAGAAAATGTTCATCAGAGATGTATAACGACATAATCGGAACACTATTCACCGAGAGAATCAGAAAATCGTTCAGAAACAAAATACAGTTCGCACAGCACATTCCTCCTATTCTTTCCAACACTATTTTTTCCCCAATCAGAACAGAAAAAGACGAGCTGGTGACACCCTACCCCTGCCATCAGCAGTATCATTCTGTGTACACTGGCGTTAGTATTCTGGTCGTGGGCCTGTCATCAGCCTGATCACGTCGTCGGGGGCTGGTTCTTTGACACCTAAGACCCAATTAGGAGGAGCTACAGCGGACAAATCGGATAGATGCGGGGCTTCTCTCGGGACGGACGGGCTGGGGATGGGGTGGGTATACGGCCGGGAGACGGGAGGTGGTGGACGTGGTGGTGGAGGTAGTAGTATAGGGAGATGGGCCACATTGACGGGCACTCCGCGAAGATTTCTCTGGGTTAAGGTTTCTGGCTGCATTGATGATTCCCTGATTTTTTCCTTAATTTTTCTTGGATTTAGAGCAGCATTCTATTTTTTTTCTGGATTTTTTTAGATGGATGGTGGTAGAAGTATAGGGAGATGGGCCACGATGACGGGCACTCAGCGAAGATTGCTTTGGGTGAAGATTTCTGGTTGCATTGATGATTACCTGAATTTTTGTCTAGATTTTTCTTGAATTTAGAGCGGCATTCTATCTTTTTTTCTGGATTTTTTTTAGACAGATGGTGGTAGATTTAGCAGTATAGGGAGATGGGCTTCATTGACGGGCACTCAGCGAAGATTTCTCTGGGTTAAGATTTCTGGCTGCATTGATGATTCCCTGATTTTTTCCTTGATTTTTCTTGGATTTAGAGCGGCATTCTATTTTTTTCTGGATTTTTTTTAGACGGATGGTGGTAGAAGTATAGGGAGATGGGCTTCATCAACGGGTCCTCAGCGAAGATTTCTCTGGGTTAAGGTTTCTGGCTGCATTGATGATTCCCTGATTTTTTCCTCGATTTTTCTTGGATTTAGAGAGGCAGTCTATTTTTTTTCTGGATTTTTTTAGACGGATGGTGGTAGAAGTATAGGGAGATGGGCTTCATCGACGGGCACTCAGTGAAGATTTCTCTGGATTTAGGTTTCTGGCTGAATTGATGATACCCTGATTTCTTCCCCTGGATTTTTCCAGGAGCTGGATTGTAAGTTTATTTCTTGACTTTTGGGTACTAGTAGTACAGAGAGATGGGCCTCATCGACGAGCACTCAGAAACAATTTCTTTCGGTTATTAGGATTCTGGCTATACTGATAATTTGAGTTTTTCTTATGTTGTGATCTCAGTTGTTTTTTTGTTTTGTTTTTTTTTAATTTCAAGGTGCATACCCCTTTCCACGATTGTTGATGATTGCTCAAAACTAAGCGTGCCAAATGCTCAAATCTAAAATTCACTAATAACATAAAAAAAAAATCTATGAACCAGGGGGGAAACACTATGGCTCTACAGCACACTGACTCAAGTCGCAACCATCAGATTTCCTTCATGAGAATCATATTACCCGTACAAAATACAGGTAAAAGCAACCCTGATCTACGGCATAATAACGTTAATCATATTCTCCGAAACCCTAAGACTGTCTTACTCTGAATATTCCATGAACAGTTTAGTCAACAGAAAACAGGCTACAGCGCATCACTGCTCGCATCTCCCTGGAAATGGGGAGTGTTCCTAGAAAACCCCTAGCAGTAGCATCCCGTGAATTACACCTCTAGATGGTGCAAATCACGGCCTAATGGGTAGGCCGAGGCGTCTGGCGGGCCTGACCTAGATCCCCGAGATAGCGGGTCACGGAATACAGGTCAGTGCCTAGAAGTCACATCTCAGAGGCCAGGAAATCAGAGGTCACAGAGGTCAGTGCCTGGAGGTCAAAGGTCAGTGCCAAGAAGTCAGAGGTCAGGTTGGGTTCTGAGAACGCCGCCGGTGTTTGGTGGCAGGAATTAGGAGCCGTCAGTCGGCTGGGGCCTTAGTGCTATAAGCCTATCAGGGTAGGGTGTAGGTCTTCTCAGCCTCCAGGCCGTGCCTAATCAGAGATACTACGGATGGAAAATAATTGCTCCATGTTCCTATATGTCAGAGGATCTGTCCATCTTAATCACCTGTTTGACATTATTATTTCTTTTTTGGTAAATGTTATCTTATACTTTTAAGGTGAAGTCATGTTTTAAGGGGACACGATTGGAAATTACCGATTGCTCCGAGCAAAGCAATCTATTCATCTACATCCTATGTAATAGGCCCTAATTAAACGAACCACGCTAGATGCACTTGGGAATCGAGCGAATTAGCAATGAAGTATCACACTCGATAGAAAGTATTTTTGCTCCTAGAATCCTCCTGACTTTAGGGAATAAATGTAAGGCAACGTGAAATCAAATCTTAATGGCTGTTTTGACTAATCCCTTTAGTTGCCTCTGACAATCATTAGGCTTTATTATGGATCTATTCTTCTAGAAGAACCTCCCCTAGGAACTCCCATCACGTAGAGTATATAGTATGGGGAGACCTACAATAGCATCTTTTGTAACCTCAGAGGACGTAGCTGCATGGGGAATGGGCTTGGCTTTGGATGAGGGGCAGGTGGAGGGGAAGGCCTTCTAAATGGCCTTCTCAATGGCCCAAACCTCTCAAGGTGACCCCTATAATGACCTCTGACAATGACCTCTCACAGCGACCTCTCGTGGTGACCTCTGGCGGTGACCTCTCTTGTCACTACAGCAGCGCCCCCTACACGGACGCTGCCGCCGCCGGAAGTAGCTGGTTCCCGAGGGCCTACAGTTTCCGGCCGTTACCGGCGAGGACTCTAACCCGATAACCCCAACGTCCAGTCAGTCCCCAAACCAGCGAAAAGGGGGGATTGGAGTGGCGGCCATTGGGTTTGGCTGGTTTCCGGCAAGCCGGCTTTCCACCAGCCCAAGGCTATCTCATGTCGAGCGATCAAGGCACCGATTTTTGTTTAGTGTTTTTTCTTTTCGCTTCTTTTTTTTTTGTAGCTTTAGTTGATTTGCAACAGTCGACTCAAAGCACTCAATTTCAGACTTCATTTTCTTTCCTGATAGGAAACTAGGTTTGTGATTTATAGGGCAAAGAAAAGTGTTATCTTAATCACATTTCTCAGCCTTTAATCAGAACTGTTTCCTCGTCATAATATTTGATTTTGGAGTTTTGTTTATAGCTTCGACCTCCACATTCAAAACACCTAAATTGTCTGTCTTAGCACAGCAAGGAAAAAAATCAAAATGCTTAAGGATATCATCAACGAAATATTACTTTTAAAACACACAAATGCTGACAATTATTTCTATTCAAAGAAAGCTATAGGTAGACATATCGTTGTCCCTACAGTTATGGCTAATGAGCTTTGACATTATATATCCACACTGGCTCACAAGTTTAAGTTTCTCACGCCACTTGGCAGGGATGCAACCCAAATGCCTTGATCATGTACTTTCTGACTGAACGTACACAGAGGCCTTGTCGACGGCAGACCAGCAGTAGGCGACCGCCAATGTTCTCGTAAACCACTGGCCTTCTAGGCCGACCAGAGGACCAGAGGGTCTCTGATGTACCCCGCGAACAGAGATCAACCCCCAAGGCGGGCGGGTGGACTTTGAAGGCATCCGGATCAATGGCAGGGCAGCCCGCTTTGATCATTTAAGGCAGTGTTACACTACAAGACTTGAGCTGCAATATGACGATGTCGCAGAGAAGTCGTATATATTAGAGATAACATTTGTTATTACATACATGTGAGATACTCCAAATTGCCAATATATCACTACAGTATGCGAATTTTCTGTAATATCATCATATTGCAATCTAAGTTGTGTAGCATAATACTGCCTTTACACTCGCCCATGCAGCACAGACTGCATAGCTAATATAGAGTACGTAAACTAGCCTATATAGACGTTGTGTTCCTCAACTTGTTGAACTTGAAGATGCCAACGTGCTTTGAAGATATGGACGATTCTCGTTTTTTATGGTTATTTGGGTGTACGTCTTTTGTAATTTGTATGCGTACTTACCTACTAATATATATGTGGTTGAATCTGCTATTCAAAAGAAAGAAAAGAAAGAAAGAAAAAGGCGATACATTTATGACCATTTATGATTATGTGGTTTATATAAGATTACATTGGGAAAGCATTATCAAAGGCCTGCGTTAGCAGGGGTCGATCTTAGCACTAGTCCACTAGTGAAGTCACTAGTGCAAATCCTGTCGGACTAGTGCATTTTCTGGACAACTAGCCCAATGGGCTAGGGCCAAACAAAAAAAATTGTTGTGTTCAGGTAACCCTACCTACCCTAAATTTTTGGCCCTACCCTAACTTTTTTTCAGGAAATTTTTAATTATTTTTTTTCAAAATCCAAAGAATTGACCTAAAATAGCATGGAAAACCATAAAACAGGACATGGATGCTCAGGGCATATATTTTAGATGCTAAAAATGGTTTTGGAGGATATTTGGAATATCTTTTTTATTTCCAACACTGGCCGGGTCTCTTTGGCAAGTAAAAAAAAAAACCAAAAAAAAAAAGTTTTTTCGACCTACCTACCCTATTTTTTTCGACCTATGTTACCTGAACACAAAAATTTTTTTTTTTTGGCCTAGTGCAAATATAAAGTCTGACATGGTCAAATCACATTACAAGACTTATTTACCTGTATATGGTTAAAGAAAAATTGAGAAAAGTACACACATTTCATTGACAAAGACGAGTAATTATGCATGTAATTCTTTCAAGTGTTTAGTGGGTACTAGTGCAGTTTGCATCGGACAAGTGCGAACTTCCATATACTAGTCCCATGAGCTATTGCAGAAAAAAGTTAAGGTCTATCCCTTGTTAGGTTCTAACAATCTTATTAGGTGTGGTGATATCACCACTATTCCAGGCCAAATGTAGCTTATATCATCTACTGTGCATACTCGTATCTATACTGCAACCAAATCAGGAAGACGTGCGCACAAAAGGGCAGGCAGTCTTGACTCCCTAAAGGTAACCTAGCTCTCCAAGCAGATCGTGCCGTGCCCAATAAGGAGCCTCCAAAGGGCAAGCGAAGCGACTCAGATTCTGATTGGAGACCGTCCTCAGGTTCATTCAACTCTGATGGTTTCTCAGACTCTAATAAAGTGAGGGGGAAGAACCTGATTATTCTGCGCAGATGACTTGTAACGTTATCTATACTGGCTTGTTTTCCGTATGTTTGGGATACTTTTACCGACACACATACATTTAAGAACGAATTTCCAGATAAGTATGAAGATCTATGAACAGATAATTTTTTCTGTTTTTGTGTTTGCAAACAATGATTCTGTGAAAAACTATATTTTCTTGCCATTTGTAAAAAAAAGAAAACTAAGAGTGAGTAAGCTTGAGTATCACGCTGAGAAAACATCCTATTTTCATTTTTTTTTATTAGTATCCAAAGCTTTAAGGATCCAAGAAAACAACCTCCCTCTGGGCACCCTTCAGTGCCTCTTCATCTCCCATGGCATTTCCTCCACATAAAAGCATACGTGTACATCTCATCATACACATAGAGAGCCACTCAGAGCATATATGTCCGGCGGCAGACACCTCACGTTCTGCTCGCCGACAGAGGGTCGTCAGTCAGCCCTATACAAGGAGCAGCTCGCCGCAGGGGCAAGGCTATAAATAGGCCGAGCTACTCAAGTCAATGTATGTCCCTTCCTGTTCTCCTATATGAGGAGGTCACAAGGTGAGGTATTAATTAGCCTACTCAGTTTCTGGGACGATAGGTGCCATTTATGATAGATAAATAGTTCGTATTAAGGATATAATTATAGACAGCCAATATTTTGTGGGGAAATCATACTTGTTGGTTATTGTTTATTCAGATTTTTTCCACTTTTATACTTTTTTTGTTCGTTCAAAGAAGGATGCTATGATTACTCGTGCCTGGTTGACAGATGACCTAGATTAACTAGAAATTTTCCCAGAGACATACATAATGTAAAGGTTGACATATGGCCTAATTAGGGCCTGAGGCCATATAACGTATCAGCGCACACGTGAGCAAGAAAAGGTAACATTCTGAACATAGACACAACATTCAGTTTGCATCCAATTAGGTCTAATTTTCCCGAAAATCAACAATGTCACTAAAGTATCTATATCATAAATTCGACAATTTATATTTATTTAATACATTTGATAAAATACCTCTTCATTTCTGTATGTATACATATGGCAGTAGGCACTGTCATTTTATAAAACTGACATGCGTAGCCTTCATAAATATAGACATTATAGATGCGTTAATAACACAGTGCAGCATTTAACTCTTATCAGAGTAAGGATAAACTAATGAGGACCAAATAGTGCATGGCCACCAAGAGAAGTTCCATCAGATTTGCCAACACATTACATCGATTCATACAATGCAGGCAAAACAGAAGAAAATTCGAGGAATAATTGCAAGTCAGCATTCCCCCTTTGCGCACTTAATTACAACATTTGCCTTCTCCAGCATGAAATATGAAGTATCTGTATCGGCAGTTGATTGAGGACATTGTAAATGGTAGCAGGGCAATAATGGTTTGTTTTTGCCTTACTGGAAATATGAAACATTTGTGTTCAGTTTACTTTGGGCAATTGACGTCACGAGGGAAGCAGGTTCTACCTTCTGTTGTGTACCGGACTCCTATTTGGACGATTGTATACAGTCATTTAATGACACCATCTGTAAGTATGGACATTTTTATAGAGTGAATATTTCAAATAGCTGCAAAAGGAAAGGTGTTTTAGGGTAATTTTCACAGCGGCTTGTGATGGAAAAAAATCAGTCTGTCTTTCGCTTGTTGGCAATGAAAGACCACGTATTAATTATGTTAACGAGTTACGAAAATACGACTGTTTTAGTACTATGCTACTTTCTGTCGACAGATGCTGATGGTATGAAAGCCTTTTATGGACCTAGTCTCACACGACAATGTATACTAGTTCACATTCAGTGTGTATGATTCCAAAAGTTTGCTCTGGGCAGTTTATCATAAAGTACTATTTTCAATAAACCCTACGGTCGATTATCGTAATACAGTATCTAGTAGTCTATGTATTCTTTCAATTTGAAAAAAAAATAATAGCCAAAGCTGTATTGCCATGTAAAATGCATTATATCTAAATCATATTGCCTACAAATGGTCAAATGTACTAGCCAAGCATAATGTATAACAGTATTTCATGCAAATCTATAAAAATGTTTATCAATAATCGGTCAAAAAAACAACACTTAATTCCCTTCCTTATCCCATGCTCCCCTGCCAAAAGTCTAAGCTCTATTTCTGCGCTGTTGAAGATAATTTTGCCATGAATTTGGTAGTAGCCTACTGAGTCGTTCTGTCTAGTAGAATATCACAAGCCAATGTCTCCCTTCCAAAGGCATAATGGATTCAGAAAAGGTTTGGGAGCGTAAGGCTTTGGCAATATTGTGAAACGCCCTATACAACACTCCCGGGCTGATGGGATTTTACGACGATGAAAGCAACGCTAAGGTCTGTAGTTAAACACCCATCATTTCCCCCCGGGTTAGATACTAGCAGTATATTGCTTATAGGCTATACCAAGATGACAAGTCCCTTGAAAACTCATAATCATTGCATGAATGGGAATTGAGATATAGAAGTATAACGAAACTAGACATTCATTTTAATCCAGTTTTGAGATAATTCAGTATACTCAATGTGCAAAGAGTTTATTAATAAAGATGTGGCTTCCGTGATGGCCCCATTTCTTTCCCCTATCAGCCATCCCAACCTCCCACCCATCCCTCCCCCACCCACCTCTCCCCCCACCCTCCCCCACTCCCTTCCTCCCACTTTGTGTGTGCTCCCGGAGGTGTGCTAATGTGTGTGTCTGCCGCCAGAGGACGCGCCGATTGCCCTGATTGATCGCTGCGGGGGGTAGCGGTCCCTCATCATCGCGGGGGGTCCTCTCCAGGGTAACACATGGATCCACGGCCTCTTACACGCTCCCAGCACAACCCTCCGTATATCAGTAGGGGTGAGGAATTGGGGGAAGCACGTACGTCAATGTGTCTATGCTGGGAGATTGCTATAGTGATCGCAATGCTTTTGGGGTTTGGGTTCTATTCCCCGCATTCAATGCCAATGCATTTCCTTCAATGTCATATACGCAGGAAATCCTCAGCTTTAGGGAAAATGAAGACCTGTGTTCCTGTAATCAATGTGCTTGAAATAGTGTGTGATACAACGTGGCCAAAGCCTCAGTCATCAATTAAGGCGTCTTCTTGGAACATAAAAGTGCAATAATCCATTAGTATTACAGACACTGACTGGAAATGGATTATGTGTAGGCTTCTTGATGCACATGCAAGAGCAACAGTAGACGGTACGTGGCAATACATTTAGTCGATTTCATGTACTGCACCCCATAAAAGGGAACATGTTATGAGATTTATATATAATGTTAAAAATACCTATAGCAATTCCTTCAGTTATTGTAGACAGATTAGTTTCATCTTATGAGATGTGTTTAACAGTTAATAAGGCCAAACAAAAAAAATTGTTGTGTTCAGGTAACCCTACCTACCCTAAATTTTTGGCCCTACCCTAACTTTTTTTTAGGAAATTTTTAATTTTTTTTTTTCAGAATCCAAAGAATTGACCTAAAGTACCATGGAAAGCCATAAAACAGCACATGGATACTCAGGGCATGTATTTTAGATGCTAAAAATGCTTTTTGAGAATATTTGGAATATCTTTTTTGTTTCCAACACTGGACGGGTCTCTTTGGCAAGTGAAAAAAAAAAGCAAAAAAAAAAAAGTTTTTTCGACCTACCTACCCTATTTTTTTCGACCTATGTTACCTGAACACAACAATTTTTTTTTTTTGGCCTAAGCAGAGGTCAACATTAATATACAGCATATGTAGTCCCCTTGGTATGATATAATAGTATACTGTATAGAGTCTACAGTACTGTATACGCGACTGTATGGCATCAACCCGTCCACAACTCTTATAGTACAACCCTTACACACTTTCCACAGAATGCACATCCTATGACTGTTATACCCCTTACAGACTAGCCCCAGGATGCGCATTATGCGTGTATAAAACTGTCAGTATGACTATGAGCACATTTTGAGGCTAATCTGTAAAGGGTATTAACTGCATGCCCAATGCGCCTTCTAAAGCCTAGTCTGAAAAGAACACAAGTGTCTCCCAGCACAGCCTCTCGTCCCCAGTGACCAAGCCTGTGCTTGGAGACCATGGCCGTCCTCAGCTGACCCACACCACAGAACTGGGGCAGGGCCGACCGCTAAGGCAGCTGGTTGTCGGCAGGCCCCTGAGGGCATCAGTAAGTGTACGCTCGGGTACCAGCGGCCTCAGGACACCTGCCCTAAGCAGTAAAAGGTCTGTGGTGGAGAGTGAGGACCACTGGAGGAATCTGAGGCACCTAATACTAAGATGTCCTTACGAAAAGTGGTTCTGGTGGTTGAATTTGAGTTGCCAATTTAGGATTTATCATTTAATACCTCTTCAGGCTTATCTAAGAACAGTTTTATGTATTTGAAATCCTCAAGTCGTTTCTCCAAAAAGACAATACTTCTTTAGGACGACTACCTAATGTTACCAGAAAAATCGACGTTTATAATGACCCTGGTTTGCATTCTTTTATAATATCTATTAAAGATCCTGATACCTGACCGAAGGTGTGTCATGTTACAGAACGTTAAAGACAAGCAATATCAAGCTGCCTGCAGAAAATCACTTTATTTCAGATCATTCACCGTGCTTTGGCTCATCTTTCCCTTTTCCGCGCGTGGGAGGAGCAATTACACTTAATGGGAGATCAGAATTGGTTGTTTAATCATTCAAGACTCCTGACACCAAGAGTTAATTTTCAACATGATATAACTTGTAAGATCTATTCTTCCAATCCGACATAACGTAATTACAGTCTTCAGGGTTAGATAACTAAGCCCACGCAATAATGGTTTACAATGTACAACATTAACATGTTTTCTTTTTTCTAAGAGTGGTAAGGGATCTTTTATGTGCAATGTCCAATAGAAATCCCTGTTGAAGGCATCTTTAGGGTGGCCCATAGACCCAAGACTCTCAGGGACCTTTCTTATATTTTATGATCGATAGGTTGGCTCTCTCGCAGGAAATATATTAACAGAGAAGGCAGGCTAACTCCCATAAGGTGGCCAGGCCCGTCTGCTATGTTACCATACCACCAGACAGTCGTCCTATAGGGTAGATCAGTACGGCCTGTCAGGTCAGAAGTAAACCAAGTTTTAGTGCCGCCCTCACATCAACATTCATTGGCTTTACAGCCCACCGGGTTTGGGATGGTAGAAGCAACGGGACCAGACACGAGTCGGGTCTGGTTGGCAGGGAAGGAAGAGAGAGCGAGGGGATGGGGGATTTTTCTGGGGATTTTTCTAGGATTTTTCTCCAAGACGTCAGTCACTGTTACATTGGTTGGGGCATTTTGGTATGAAGGGGGAATTACGTGGGGCATGCAGACAGGGAAATAGGTCTCATTAAGGGGAGGCTGGCGTGGGGAGGTAGGGACAGGAGCCTGATGGGGGTAGTTTTATTAAGTGAAGACAGTGTGGCACGCGACCATTGTAGTAGGCATAGGACGGATTTCAGGAAAGGGAGACTAAGGAAATGGAAATTGGGAATTGGGAATAGAAGCTAGGTAGCATGGGGAGGCCTGTCTCAGCAGGCAGGTTGGAGAAGACAGGCAGGAGAAGAAGGGATAAGGTGTGGTAGGCAGGATGTAGAAGGTAAGGCAAAGGAGGCAGGGAAACTGAGGTATTATGGAATTGAAAAGCAGGTAGGGGCGCCAGGACTGGCAGGACAGGGAAGATGGCCATGCAGTCGGAGGCACTGGCAGGCAGAGGGAGGAAGGCAAGCTGGGCCCGAGGGCAAGCACTGAGACTGAGGCAGACTGGGCCAGGTTGGCAAGCAGGGGGAGGGAGGCAAGCTGGGTCAGGCAGGCAAGCAGGGGGAGGGAGGCAAGCTTGGCCAGGCAGGCAAGCAGGGGGAGGGAGGCAAGCTGGGCCAGGCAGGCAAGCAGGGGGAGGGAGGCAAGCTTGGCCAGGCAGGCAAGCAGGGGGAGGGAGGCAAGCTGGGCCAGGCAGGCAAGCACTGAGACTGCAGGGGAGAAACATGCAGGCATATCCAGCAGCAGGCACATGCAGGCAGTGCTAATACATATCAGTGTTCGAAATTAAGGAATTATTTTATGCACACGCCGGGTGCATAGATATTAAAAATTACGCGCCCAGTAATTTCTTGATGCACACATCCCTATACAATGGTATTTATCCTGTGGAAAAAGCATGCACACGCCGGGTGCATGCACTCCAAAAAGTATGCACCCTGCAGCCAAATTGTGCACACCGGGTGCAGGGTGCGCCCTTAATTTCGAACACTGCATATAGATACGGTAGGATGGCAGAGGAGGTTGTCTAGCACAGAAGCCATCCAGGAAAGCAGCAGAAAAGCCTAAGAAAGAATGATCGGAATGAACATGGAACTGCTGCCATCCCCAATTTGTCGACCACTGCGGCCTGTTCTACATTATTAATGGATCAATATATCGGGGTGTTCGTGTTCAACCCATACGTGACTCCTTGGGAGGTCTCTTCTTCGTTAATCAATAAACAATACTGTACTCGTGGTCAGCTAGTATTACTTGTAATATAATATATCATGGTTCTAGCCCTTTTGGCCATATTTTCAATCGTTCTTTCAATTTTTAATTCTTTAAACTGAGCTGTTTGTGCAAAACCTTTTTTGCTGGTGGGACTTTACTTCACAGATGCTACAAGCATACCGAGAAATTGTTTAGGTATCAAAGAGAGAAATCTGTAATAATATTTCCTTAATTTTCCTTTATTCTACCATGGGGTAGGCCATATATGCAGCCATATAAAGAACATGGATGAAATCTCAGTTTCCTTTTGCTATGATCACCTAACTTCCATTTATGTCTCAAACCCCTTCCATTCATGTATCAAATCCCTGCTCATCTATGTTCATCTGTATTACAACAATCTATTTAAAGAATATCAAGACTCCTGTATTAAGCTAAAACATTTTTTAATCAAATCCCCTTCAGTCCCCAAGACCCTCCACCCTTCCCTTTTACCCCACCCTTCAGCATGGGGCGACTATCTAAGTTGCCGTCTAACTCACCGGCACTAAGTCCTCATCCTTCCACGTGCTTGGGGGATATGATCAGGTCTAAAAACCGAACTAGGCCAAGTAGGGGCAATGGGTTCGTCGGGCAAAGTCTGCTTACACTATACTTACACATGGTCCTAACCTACTTCCCTGTCCCTAAAGATTCAGCCTTTAGATCAGAGCCTTTGAAGACGACACATCTAAGATCATAGGGCCCTAGCCTGTCGTGTTGTGTAGGGGTTTGCTGTCGAGTATCTGTCATCATGGCATTGTTGTTGTTTTTGGGTGTGTTTTTTCCATTTCTTTTTGTACAGTTGGAGTTTACAAAGCCCAGAGGAAATGCAAAGTATTTGATGTTATCGATCAAAGATCAAAGCTTTAAAAAATATATTGATGCAATATATTGTTTGACGATGTTTATCATCGTTTTTACATTGTGCAGAGTTCAATAGCTATCATCTCCTATGATCAGAATCGCCTGGTATTACAATGACCCAAGCTAAAATATTTGTACTTGTATTCAAAGATCGAGCCTTTTTTATTTGATTCAAATCAAAGTAAGAATTCTTGTTAAACATTTCATTAACTATGCAAAAGCAATGCAAATCTGCAGTGGATCCCCTTAGTTTGGGGACATGTATACAAGTATTTTTGTATAGAAAGGGTTGCTCTTTTAGAACCAGCATAATTTGGTGGGAATGTTACAAAGTAAATAGTGGTGGTGATGTGGGGCTGACTGTCGTTATGTGGGTGGTACTTGGTGGTGCATGGTGAGGGTGGTGCTGAGGGTGGTGCTGGTGGTGCCGGCAGATCACCCCCACCACCACCTGCACCCCATCAGAGGTCAGCTAGGTATAATGAGAGACCTGTCATACATATCATAAGTCCACCCCATCTCTGAGTCTCCTCCCACCCAACCGAAACCCCTTGCGCAGAAACTATATACTCCCTATGATGCGTCAATGCGTATTCTCTACACAAACCAGAGAATGCATGAACCCCTTTCACCCTGCTTTATTACTAGCCGTTTCCTTCCACTGCCAGCCCCAATATGCCTACACAAACCAGGGCAGAGACCCTTGACCTCGCTCTACTACTAGCCCCCTTTTCCTTCCACTGCCAGCCCTGTGTCCCTACACTAAACTAGAGCAGGGATGCCTTTAGCCAACGCGATCAGCCCCACTCTTGCCCATCCCCTCCCTGTCCAGTGGGGCTGACCACAACTGCCCATTCAAAACTGGGGCAATCCCAACTCAAGTTCTGGGACACAAAAAATACAATGTGCACACATCATTGACACCCACCTGTGTATTAAGAGCTGTCTTTCATGCCATGGACACCTGTTTTTGTGGCGAATAGCATGCTTTTTAATCCAAATTCAGTGTTTGAATCCGTGAAGTGGACAGACTAAGGCTTAATTAGTTTCAACATGGCTGTCCCTACAGAGATCTATGGCAGAAAGGGCCCTCAACTTCCCAGAGTTCAATGTTTTTTCACCACTTTTGTCTGTGCAGTGTTGTCCATCCCCGTACAGAGTCGGGGATGTATATTCCATCTAGGATGCCTTTACCTAGCTCTGCTACTAGCCTCTTTTCCTTCCATTGCCAGCCCCAATATCCTTATAAAAACAAAAGCAGGGATGCAATAACCTCGCTCTGCCTCATTTCCTTCAAATACTAGCCGCGCCTCCATCAACAACTGGCCCGATATGAAACTACTATAAGACCAACTATACTTCTAAATGTTTGTCCCTGAGTGCTAAAGCAAAACTCTGTCCACATCTAGCCTCATTTTACCGCCACAACTAGTCCCATACTAGGGAAGCCTTGCTCCAAGACCAACGACTATGTACCAGAACCACCCCGTTCATCTCAAACCGATATACTATGGCATCTCTCTGTATACATCCAACATACCCTTACATCCTCACGCCCCATCAAGCGCCCCACATCAAATCTGCCAACTAACCGAAGAAAAAAAACCCCACAAAACCATAGATTCAGAAAGCAGACCTTCCCATATTTGTCTTCATATTCCCATGTAGATCTTATCTTGTCCACAATCCCAAACACTATTGGAAATGGTGAGACTTTCCATTTCTTGTTCCAGACAGATGGTCTTTATTATCGGTCTGGTCACCACAGTTGCGGCCCAAACCTTTTTCTTCCATTTTTTGCCTTCGTTTTTCTTTTTTCATTTTTTCTTCTTTTTTTCCCAGTTTCTTTTTATTATTTGTATGTGATTTATTTGAGTGGCAGCCGTGGGAGGGTTTGAGACAGGCTGTCGGTTGGGGGTGGTGAGTGTATGATACGATTGTGACGAGGCCCACAGTGGAGCAGCAGGCGAGCTGACGGGGCGATAATACCGAGCTGCTCCCTTTTAATATGAGGTGCTCAGAGTCACAAAATGAGTTACTCATTCCACGGAGAAAACGGATTTCCCTACTGTCAGAACTATATTGGGGGCACTTCAGAGGCTACAGCAAGTGGTTGTGGAGATATGCCAGACATTATTCCTGTGACTCTTTGCAAATAAATGACATATACTCTAAGCTAACGGTGTATGTGAAACCAATATAATGCAACAATACGATTGCCTTTTAAAAACGCGGAGGCCCTGTTTATACTATAAATAACGTTAGTCTAACGTTATATTCATAAGTCGTTGTATAACCATACAACAGAGCGTTCTTACAACTCAATTTGATTTCTGCTAATCTATCAGCATCTACATAAAAGTGCCATTTTAGACAAATTGTTGTCAGAAAAGCTTGTCCTAACCTTGGAATGCTTTTCTCTTTCCCAAATTTTGACCACAGTCACAAAATACATGTCTGAGATGCCCCTTTGTCCCCATAACGTTTCCCATTCCATAGCGTGTGGCTGTATGCATGTAACTAAAAGCTGCTGTCACCCAGAGACCCCCCAACCCCCTCACAGTATGACGGCACTTCACATACTACCCATTTCTTACTGCTGGTACGATTACCTCCCAACTGTCCCAGCAAACATCATGTAGAGTGGGACTGTCGGAAACATCCCTACAGCGAGCATGACAGCCTTACACAACTAGGGGTACTAAGTCACCCACATCGTGGACAAGTGCTGGGGGAGAGTCTATATACTACTGTGATATTTGTTCAGGCTGCAGAAATCTTAAATCTTTGACTGCATTTATAGGCCGAGAATTGTTTCCACTTGACCATTACTTGAAAATTCGAAGGGAAGATCCTGACATCCGGACTGAACATTTTATGGACCATTTTGGTGTTTTGTTTTGTTGTTTTCTTCCTCAAGAGAAGGCTTTATATCTAAACGCAAAATAAGACCTTTCTTATAAATGTAATAATCAAAATAAGACATCTTAAGACCTTATAAGACCTGCGTGGGCACCCTGTAAACAGACAATGCAAATGCTGTCATCAGGTTAACTCAAATAAATGAGAAAGAGAAACTCATTTCATGAGTAACTGTCTGCAACACATGCATTGGAAAAAGTAGCCTACTTAATTACTCGGGTATCTAATTATACCCTCCCATGTATCCAGCTGCACTAGATTTAATCTAAAAAGGAAAAAGACAGAAAATCAAGATATATGTAATCTTAATTGCGCAGTGTACGTATAAATCTGCCCAGCTTGCAGCAGTTCAAACCATTTTACACCGCTGGGAGATCGATAGTGCGTTTTTTCTCTCCATACCCCCAGGCCTATATCAGTCTTGTTCTAAGCACCAAGCTTCCTGGGAACCTCTCAGTTTTTCACTTCTCTGATAATTACCATATAACCAAGGCTATCAGGTTGCAGGCAGGCATTTTCTAATAACAGACAATACCCCCAGGTGTCTCTAAGTTATTGGATGTGTTCCACTCTCGATCCGGACAGTGTGTGCTAGAGTTTGAAGATCGCTTGGGGAAGTTTAATCAAAATCTGCTCGGAGAGTGGCGATATGCCTAGATGCTTCATGACACCTTACTTGATACATAGCTCAGGGGAAACTACCGATAGCTTTTAAAGGTGGATGGGAGCGGAGAGATAGACTGACAAAACACTTTTACCTATGATGATGTAATGAAAGTTAGCTGCATTCAGTTCTGAAATACCATCAAATATGATGACAATTTTGGCAGAATTTACTAGAGGATTCCACTTTTTAATGGCGCGGATGAGTTTACCAAACATGTTTATTAACTTGCCTCAAATTTAAAAAAAAATCAAGTCCTCTGAAGTTGCTCAAGTGCCTGCAGATTTGTAACTAGCAATGCTGATTTGTAATTAGTAAATGTTGATTGGTAACTAGCACGTGCTGACTGGTAACTAGCAAATGGGAATGGCGCTAGTTAGCCTTTTGTTGTCAATGAAGGTGAGTGGCTTGAGTTAAAGGGAAGGCGGGGAGGTTAGTTCTGGTCATGTGATGTGACCACGTGACCATACCTGGCGCTGGTACTCAGCAGGTAGCCATTAGGGCATTAGCCGCTCCGCTGGTCCCCAGAGACCGTCAGAGGGTTTGGCCGTGGGACGTACGTACACGCCACCAACCAGCGAATCTACCCACCGGAAATTGCCAATTTTCTGGTGGGCGTCGGGAAATAAAGGGAAAGGAGGGGAGGTGGGAGGGAAAAGGTTGTGTATAACATCAGGGGTATGGGCACGGGGGTGTTAAGGGTGGGTTTAAGGGCATAGGATACCATGCCTTTATACTGACAGGTCACATGGAAAACACACACATATATCACTAGCCGTTAACTGGCCAGTTGCTACCGCTCAGAAATTACCCATTTCCTTCACTAATTATTTTGCTTGAGGCTAAAAGACCCTCGCCCAACCTTTCCTGCACACAAAGGCGATGAAAAGGGTGATTAACGACGTTTTAGGTAATTGCTCACTTCCTTCTTTAATCACTTGGATTGCACAGGCTTTAAAGCTCATTCCCCTCAAACGACGTTTCCGCGTAGACTGGCAGGGCTTATACTTATAGTCTGTGAGGATGCTGTTCGGAGAACAAGATCTGGCAGATGATTAGATTGGAGTTTCATAGGAGAGTGGCTTTTCCTTATATCGGTTTCTTGGCTTTATAGTCCTAGGTTTGACATCAATCCATACGAAAGGAAGATGAAAAGGGTGCAATTTGTAATATACATAACCTGTCTTAATATACCGGTGAATTATTATTTCTTCCTTTTTTTTAAAGTGTTATTCCTTTATAAAATCAAATTCTGCCATCGCAGTCAATAAATACATCGTTTAATCAACCAATTTAGGCTATATTAAATCATGGTTGTGTTCAAAAGTGAAGGTTAGCATATCAAAATTTCGCACTGACTCATTCACTACATAAATTCAACTCGGTACACGTTCAAATTAAAGGGATATTGTCCCTAATTGACCGGTGTCCAAACAATATTGAACACAAACAAGTTGAACGAGTTGAACTTTAGTGAGGCACGTTTTAACTAGCCACGCCTGCTGGTTTTACAAGAAAGAACAAATTAATCTGTATCACAGACAGCTGAGGTAGTTTTGGTGCACACAAATGTTGTTGCAATTGTGTACATGTCTTGGCAAATAAGCCTGAATTGGTGTGGCTGTTCTTTTCTTTGAAAACGGTATTTCTATGCCTGCAAGATACCGGCATTATACAATTATGACAGCGTTTTTATGAACTACCCACCCACTGTTTCTATATAGACATGACAGTCCTGTACCGTCTGACATGGGCCCGTCCCTCCATCCAGACGGGTCTTTGATATACGAATATGTTTTAGATTAATTAATCCCTTATTTGGTTAACAGCTTCTGAGAAAACTATTGAGCATCAAAATAAAGTTGGATGTTCTTTAAATATCCCCTAATTGGCCCATATGTGACTAGAATATTTTCCTATTGAGGACATGAATAGCTCTATCAGTATCATGTATTAGCCTAGGTACCGCTCATCATGATTGAAATGATGGTCAGTGACAGAGCTTATCTCCAACTTCCAGTGTGTTAGCTACGTACCCTCCAGCCATCCTTATCTATCTCTTCCTGCCACATAGAACCGCTTTTAGGATATCTTAAGATGTCTGAGATAATTGAGGTCCTCCCTTCCTAAGACATCGAGGAGTATCTACATGGCCCACAGGGGCCGAGGAGGGTTTTGAATTAATGTAATTATTACATATATAGAGAGTATTGAAGAGGGTGCAATTGTTTAAGTATCACATATACTATTCAAAAATTCATGTATGGGAAAAATCCGGCATTCCATGCAAGCATTTTCCCAGATGTTTTACCATCTTTATATTAAAACGGTATTGCTTTCAATCTTTACCCATAGTGATACCCCAGCTGTTCAATGCTAGCCACACCAGGAAACCTAGTGAGTCAGAAACAGAGCCAAAATGCCAAAAGCTGTTTAGAAAAAAAATGCTGTTGGCCTGCCATCAAGTAAAATACCTTGTTTTGAATATTGTGAATCTGAACATATTTCTGGAAAGTAAAAAAAAGACAATCCGGAAATCCAAAAAACAAAAAAAACAAAAACAAAAAAAATAAAAAAAAAAAGGGGGGGGGGGGGGGGATGGCAGCTCTGTTCAGAGCTTCACCTTACAGTGTAATGTATTTTTACATTGTTGTTTGGTCATTCTTTTGGTTGAGATAATTTAATGCTTATCCTTTCCCATTAAAAAATTGTAAACCCTCCGTCAGATGTGATAGTGTAAACGATCCCTCCTAGATCTCTGCATATACACGCCCCCAACCCCCCACCCTCACTTTTCTTGGATAATGAATGACTGATTGTTCCCGGTAGGCGAGACCCAGGCAAAGGCAACTAAGGGGGAAGTGTCAGCAGCCGGCTGGGGACGTTCATTACGTGGGAATAAGGGGTCGGGCCTGGGTTATATCATAGGAAGGTGCCGACAGACATTGGGCAATATGTAATAGGGAAGATATATATCATTTGCTGTTGACACACGTATAGAAAGCGCGCTGGATTATAGGTAGTAAGTAGAAGGATCGATTTTCGTGATGATTAAAAGGTAAAATAAATTACATGTAATTTATCTTTGGTATCGTTTTACTATGTTTACTTTGCCCTTAAACTACCCTAGTACCCTACCCTACAAGACAATACTATTCATCAGCCAGTGGCTATACTTTAATTCCAACAGTCGGAAAGGGGGGTCTTAATGTTTTGAAGCACTGCAACAACAAAATAGATGGTCATAATATTGGTGCGGCTACATTGGCCTGTATAATGCCTGATACTTTGACAACTCTTTCTCTACTACTAACACAATCAAGGGAGATTAACGTTTAGGATCACAGCTCATCTGAACACCCTCTCAAAGCTTTTCCCATGACTTATGCTTTAATTCCCTTATCTGACTTAGACCGTAGAACTATTTATGTCTCTCGTACAGTTCTATGCTTAGGTTCATTCACTATCCTAGGGGTCGGGGTCGGGGTGGCCAGCCTTGTTAAGGGGTTGGTACCACTCGTTGGCATTGCCACTTCATGGGTTCGAGTCCCATGGGGTGCTGCATGGAAAAAGGACATTTGGATGACCCCTGCACGGAATTGTGCCCAAATGGTCCACAGGACTGCAGTGGAAGAACATTTAATAAAGTGAACTCAGCCTGTATAAAAATCCAATAAATAAAAAATAAAAAATCCTGGCATGTACAAATGTGTCTTTACTATTTGGGCACACCGCGGTGTTCGTACCCCTCGCTCCAAGCAGTATAAAACTCTTGATATTACCATTACACTAGCCAGTCACAGACAATCGATCTTTCAAATCTGCTACAGTGCCAGACTGAAATACATTGTAGCTATTGAGATAAGACAGTTCTGATTCATGTAATGAGTTATTCGAAATTTTGCTTCCGTTGGTAACTATAAGAGAAAGACATTATTCAAAATTAAGGTTCTTTTCCACTGCATTCACAACTTAGGTTTTTGCTGTATGCATTCTGTATAGCTTGTATGCACCGATGGATTCAGATTGCTGCGAAAACCTCCATATCATACTGTTTTTATTGTTTGGATGAAAATATATCCATGCACACGTTTTTATACGTTTTCCAACGCTGTTACTAAAACTCTGTTGGGAACCCAAGTGCACTTATGTACCATCGCAATTATAGCCATTAGTGTAATGCAAATAAAACTGTACATACAGCAGCAGTGTCCAAAATTAAGGGTACACCCTGCACCCAGGGTGCATGTTTTTGCAGCAGGATGCATGCTTTTTGATAGTGTGTGCGCAGTAAATGCACACATTTTTAATGGAATAAATAGCCTTATATCACTGAGGATGCAATGAAAGATTCCCGGGTGCATACATTATAAACCTATGCACCCGGCGAGCGCAGAGATTTAAACCTTAATTTTGGACACTGAGCAGTATTAAGGCTTAGTACTGAGTGTATTTTCAATATATTTGCAGGATAATTTTCAAGGGTTTACATCGGAGAATACACGGGGTGACTCATGACTGTCCACAACATAAAAGTTACACTCTTTAGGCCGACCTTACCGATGTCTGGTTGTCTAACCAGATCTACTCCACCAGACCCAGACCCACCACGCCCCACACTCCAACCCTTAACGCCCCCATCCTGGGTCATTTGGCGCCGAACTGCACCCAATGACCCCTCAGAGACGCAGCCCCTGTGAATCACGTGACCAGCGGTCATTTCTGGGCGTCTGTGGGAGACGCCCGCCGGCCCCGACGGCAACTTCCGGTCGCTATAAACGATCAGAAAAAGGACTTCCGCTCCGCCCTCCTGTGAGCGATGTTGGGTGGCGTCTGTCCCCTACATCACGGTTCATTTGTCTTTTGGGAGTAGTTGCCGCGCGATTCGGTTTTCTTCAGACCAAAGCGCCAGGTTCTCATGAGAGGTATTGTCATAGGGTTATGTCTGCAGGGGAATCAGACTGGTGTTGCTGAGTCTATGGTGGCGGCCTTGTATAGATTCAGACCGGGATTCAGACTTGTATGTTGCTTTGAGTTTGCCGTGAAATTAATAACTTCTAATCAGTAGGTCATAGGATGCTATGAAAGGTAATGGCTTACTGCTCGTCCCTCAACTTGCCCCTCATCTGCAGCAGTTATGACCAATAGTTTGATTGTTAGTAAAGTACGTGGCGAACAGCAGTGTACAAACCAATTCAACAGAACTTTAAATACTATGAAACCAAAATTATCTTCAGTAATGTACGTTCTACTACAAGTAATTGCATTTCCAATCTAAGTAAACACTTTGTTTCTTGATACAATTTATACAACACTAAGAACTAGCCTCTCAATAATGAGACATTAGTACAACCACCACACCTTCTCCAGCCATTTCCAGGCCGGATCCACACTGCCCCCCATACCCCCAGAGCGGCCTCTAGCGGCAGCCACCCGCGACTGTCGGCACCCATCAGCCGCCCAATACGTCAGCCTGTTACCAGGGCAACGGTCGCCATGACAACGCCGGTCACGCTGACCCTGGAGTCCGTGACCAGAAGACGGCGAGCAGCTCCGAGCTGCTCCGAGCAATCTCAGAGCAGATGTGCCTTAGTGGGATTGTGTGGGTTCTGTATGCAAACATGGGCGTGGAGAGTGACCCCGGCCCGTATCTGGTTGGGTTCTGAGGACATGGCCAGGATGGGGTGGGCCGGTCGTTGGCACAAGCCTAATGAGGTTGGTTTACATGAGCGTGAGGATAATCCGTCTTGTAGGACAACCTTTATGGGCTTCTTTTTTTTTTTTTTTTAGGTTTGGGACTGTTTTATTTCGATGCATTGCATTCCTTGTAAAAAATGACTTCCAAGTCGTATTTGTTTGAAGTAATTAGCTTTACTGCATATACACGTTTTGGGTGTTTATATATCTGGTCATAGAGTGGAATAATTCTTCCTTTCTCTCTTTATCGGGCAATTTCATTTTCTCTTACAAACTATAGACAGTGGTGTATGGAAAAAAGATGTTTTGTAAATTTGGCATTTCTCCCCTTCTGTACTTTTAGCGACACAATGGTTAATATTCAGATATAACCTACATTTACTTATTTATTGTATATATTTCACAGGTGGTTTTAAAAGTCCACTGTAGCTCGTTTCTGATTTTTCTATATTTTCTGTAGGTTCTCCTCTAAAACGAACTATCTGTTCAAGTTGGCTGGTTGGTTATTGGGATTTAACAAGTCAGACAGCAATTAATTTTTAAGCAACAACAAAATGTTTATAAACAGCTTTTAGAAAAACAATTAACTTATTCAGCAAAATGGAACAACCTTTTCCTGCTCACGAACAATTCAACTAACATTTTCAAAGTTATTCCTTGATTCTACAGCAGCAACATGGTGACGCAGATAAGCCCAACATGTCAGGAAAACGTGCAGTTCCACTCCCAACTCCAGGGACATGTAGATTGGGTGAGGTATTTGGCCCCCTGGAGGCTGCCCTGAAGGGATTCGGTGGGAGGGCGCGCGGCGAGTGGTGTATACATGGTGTGTGTGGTCGGAGAACCAGGTGTCAGGGGAGGAGCAGTGGTCAGTGGGTGGTCAGTCAGTGGTCAGTAGCATACCACAGGTGATGTAGGTAGGCAGGGTAGTGGCCACAAATCAAGGGCTGACAGTCCCATATATCCACCTCCCACTGTGTGTACCATTGGATCCTGGCGTTTTGAAATTGGTACAGAAAGGATATTTTCATGGAATGGCAATGAGACCTCCAAATGAGTGTGTAGTCTAATGCAGAAATAGAAAGGCTGTAACCCAAATGGATGTATAGCAGAAGACATCTTCATAACTGAATATCTAAATTGATACATCAGATGTTGAAATAGAATTGCATATCTTGGACATCAAAGGAAAAGTAGGAGAAAGAGGTGCTTCCCCCCCCCCCCCCCCCCAAATACATGGGTTGGGTTCTTTTTCAAAATTGCCTATTACCAGCAATTCCAGAAGAGTAGATCATTTAGTTCAGCCACCTTCTACTTAGTGTCGCTCCAGTGAAGCTCCGACCGGAAGTGACGTTTCCCTAACCAGAACGAGGCAGTGAACTTAAATCTGAATAAAAAAGGTCCTTTCCCTCAAACAGCCTAACCTTTTCAACTTCAAACCTCTGTATGTCTGCTCTTCACAAAGCTAAACTAAACCCAGATTCTCCGTACTTTTCCTCTACGATTTTTACTGATGTATACTGAACACTTCACTCACCAAACCGGAAATGGCCCTTTGAGCAGCGCCCCCTTTAACAGAGTGAGCAGATCTGGAACTAGAGTTGCCTTACATCTTTGACTGGTTCCCATCGACTTACCTACAAGAGAGCAAAGAGAAAATTAGAGAGAAATCAGTACAAATGGAATACAGACGGAACAGATGTCCGTAGGAGTAAAGAAATGTCTTGGGTATAACTTGAGCAGCTTGGACATGTTAGAATAAGTCTGGCCTTGATCCACTTGCTTCTTTGTACAAACATGCACATATGCTATTTCCCTATTGATAGGACTTTGAAAAATTACTAATGAGTCCATTACAGTTCTAACTATTTGCTCATGGCATGACTTCAAAAGCAGTAACCAATTCCTTTATTTAGGCTACTCACAATGTTCTACAAAATCATTTTTTTATACCAGGTTCTTAGAGCGGTAAGGTAAAGAAATGTCTTATAAATAAACTCTTGAATCGTTTCAATAGTTAGACGCTAATAGTACTTTCGTGACAACTGAAGACCCCCATAATAAATGTTAAGGGTTATATTTGTTCAGCCTAATTGCACATGAGATGGCATGTCATCCAAATCATTAGGAAGTCATAGTCAAATCACGGACGCAAGACCAGACTGACGATTCAGCTTTTCAAATTGACTGTACCATAATCGCTCTCCCCATGTCTATTTCTCATGCCGAATACATATAGGCATGGCTCTGTAAAATGAATTGAAAACATTCCCTGACCCCTTCATCCACCCATGTGATGTGTTTCCCATGTGGGGGTGGATAAACTGTATACAGTAATATTCTCCCATTGCTGTGACCCTCGGCGATCTAGTTGAACTTATGGCTGGTGCCAGCTGGCCCCTACCCGCCCATTTGATATAATGACTGTTATTTCAAAGTTAAATATAAATATTTGATTCTTTGCCAGATTTTCACTGTCGGTTCAACTCCCGTTATACTCCAGGTATGACACGCTAACCTAGCAGTTGCAGCTCAGAGATCAATCATTTGGATTCATATTTCTATAGACGTTGTGCAGATGACGTCACAACTGCCCATCATGGGCTGGCCGCCATATTGGTGATCAGTTAGTAATTGCTATTACTTACAATTCTAAGGCATTTTAAATACATTTTTATCTTGCAAATACTAGAAATAGTCTCAAGTAACAATACCATCATTCAGAAGTCATAGATTTTCATTTTTTCCATAGCCATGTGGTCTTGATCACCACGTGGTGATCACCAAAAAGTGATCACGTGACCACATCTGCACAAGGTCTATAGGTTCTATTGGGGATAAAAGGAACAACAATGAAATGTAGTGCCTTTGTTCTACTTATATCATCATCATCGTCGTCATCATGCAATGCACGTTTGCAGCTTCACACGCACATTTACCTTAATATAAAAATGCTCTTAATATACCACATGCTTTCCAGCATCTGCTTCTTTTCTCAAGATGCAGCCTTCTTCATTATTCAAAGATCTTTTTATCTACTTCTTTGACTAATTCAGTGTCCGAAATTAAGCATGCACCATGCACCCGGTGTGCATGATTTTACAGCAGGGTGCACAGTTTTCAAAAGTGTGCACCCGGATGGTGCATGATTTTTCAACCTTTTAAATAGGTGATTATAGAAATGTACTCACTGAAATGATCCCGGGTGCACAGTTTCAACAGCTATGCACCCGGTGTGTGCAGAAAATAAAACCTTAATTTCGGACAAATCTGTGTTAGAAAATTGCCCGATTTCTTGGTTACATATTACCAATAACCCAACATTAAAGATCCAATTCAGCCTCATATTTGGAGCAGGGTTTTTCAGCAATTTTCCAAACAGAGACTAGAAACCTCGCTAACTGATTTCATATGCGTGTCCATCTGCAATACATCATGGATAATCCTCTCATATTTGCGCTAAATTTACACCCCTAATTTGTTGGCCGATATAAATATTAGTTCCCCTGGCGCCCTGCTCATCCACCACTCACCAGGTGGCGCTCAGGTCGACCCTCTCCCACCCCGTGGGGTCGGGTCAAAGGTCAGAGTGGGTCACGTGACCCGCCACGTTGATTGCCCCCACGTTTTCCGGCTGAGCGCCGCCTAGCGGAGTCCGAGGAGGTTGGAAGGGGTTGGTACAGGGGTAGAGGGTTTGTGAAGGCCAAGGGGTATGGTTGTGGAAGTGAAATGGTGAGGAGCAGGGGTTAGAAGAGGTTTAGGTAGGGGATAGAGGGCAGTGATCGAAGTCGAGAGCACACTTGCGACCCTAAGCATATGTGGTGTTTTTTTAGAAGTGCACCCAGTAGTAGTTCCCGACATATGAGATATGCTGTATATGCAAACTAAAAGTATACACAGCTTAGGTAAATCATTGTAAGCCTTAGAACAGGGGCAAGATGGCTCAACAAATGTCTGAAAAGTACAAATTATTTACCCCCACAGAATCACATTTTAGAGATCCTGATGTGAGCATTATTTTTTCAAAACATACAAAAATATTTATGGCAGCATTCAAAAATATTTGCAATGCAGAAATCTGTATGTATATGCCAAACCATAGATTGCATTCACGAGAAATTTCAAACCCTTAGTCATTTGTCTTCGTATTTTGAATCGATAAACAAAAGTGTTCATTTTAGGTATTACTTTCTTAGTACAGAACTGCTTTTGAAATATAGGTAGCTCTAAACACCTCAACGAACAATATGTGTACCGGGACACATGTTGAAACCCGGGCTATGCTCAGGGTGTATACAGACAGATGCAGTGAGTGCCTGCAGGCAGTGGGTGTGGGCACCAGATGAGTGAAGGATGGGCGGACTGAGCGGTGTGGACGGCTTATTTACCCCTAAGTCACCCCCACACATCAACAAAGTGGGAGAGGTGGTAAGTTGGCCTACACAACGCCCAGCTGTAGTGTAAGTGTCCCACTCATGCCACCATTGAAAAATGTTGTTCCTAATAGAGCCTAGGATGTTTTTGTTATTTTTTGTTTCATTCATAATAATTTTTTACATTAAACATTTTGTGAATTGTTATTTGTACCATCTAGTTTTATCTCCAAACTCAAAGTAAATGTTTAAGACCAAATTAGATATTCGTTGAACATGTCATTCTTGACTTTGGTCGTTGGAGCAAAATCAAACTTGTCTTTATTAAGATGGCCTCAGCAGCCGTGACCGAATTAACTGCAAATGCAAATGTAGCATTCTCTTTTGACCTGCTCCTAAAATGAGGAAATATTTCAGAGTTCAATGGGCTGGTTACACTGTTTTACTTTTACGCTACCTGAAGCTTATCACAAAACGAGAGTTTTGCAAGTGAACTAACGGGAAAACTTGCACAGCCAAAGACATCTTAACACTGAATATCAACATTGACATCTCCGAATTGGTACCCCGGGACTGGTACCAAACCCGGCAAGGTCGTCGTGTCCTTTAGATCTGTACTCCTATACCAAAAATACTGCTTAATTCTAAGGATATTTGGTGTTAAATTATACTGTTTGTGCCTCTTTCAGAAATCAGTTATGGACGCAGACGAAATGTATATTGAAAAGCAATTTTCTCAAAGCTGATTATAAAATATACATTGCTGAAATCGTGGCTAGGTCTATCAGTAGATGCTAGTGCAGTGTAAGCGATAAATCTTTTTTTTATGAAATATATATTGAGAGGCAATTTCAGTGGAACGATTTTAGTCATTTTATGGCCAAAAAAAGTCTTAAGTACTATATTGATGGAGGAGGTCTGTCTGTAGCCTCAGTGAAATGTGATTATTTCTCAGTGCATCCCCCGGCCGACCGGTTTGATCAGACTCTAATGTACTTTCACTGTCCTCACGGTGAAGACGTATGGGTCTTGTAATGGCCTTTATACAGACAAATCTGTCCAACACATACACCCCTTGTTCTATGGTAATGGACTTTAAATGGT
Organism: Lepidonotus clava; assembly: GCA_936440205.1. Taxonomy (NCBI): domain Eukaryota; kingdom Metazoa; phylum Annelida; class Polychaeta; order Phyllodocida; family Polynoidae; genus Lepidonotus; species Lepidonotus clava. The sequence continues at coordinate 22,121,048 of OW387147.1, forward strand.
AGATCCCCGGGGTTTCCTGCACTGCCCCACTCACCCCATTTTACCCCATAGAGAACATAACAGAAACCATGTTATTTTCACAGATGATTTATTTTTATGGTTGGATTTTAATTCGCGAAAAATAAACATGTTGGCTATACTAAAATTTCTAAACGTTATATGGACTTTTTTTTATTTTGTACTAGGCGTGAAGTGAATGAACTAATAATACCAGCAAAAATAAAGTGTCGTTCAACTAACACTATTCGAGAGTTTAGGGTAGAGAAGGGGAACGGCGGAAACCCAACAGTGGGCGGGTTTAACCTAGATCTGCTGGTCAAAACTAAACAAATATTGCCTTAGTATGTTTCCAAACAGGTAGGATGGTGTATAGAGCTAGGTAAACCCGTCTATGCTGTACACACGCTATACATACCCATTTAAGCCATGGTAATGCTCTACCAGGTAGCAAAAATAAGATAAACAATCAATTTACAAACAGACAATAGTGACGGGACAATGGCCGATTAATATACCCGCATTTTTATTCATTCAAGATCAGTTAAATTGATAAAATCAGTGACCAAAAATCTGGTACTCTGTTGTACTGAGAATTTATCTATGTCGTAAATCAAGGACTGGTGAACAGTGCTGCGTTTATCAATGTCACGAGAACGAAGAATATCCCCACATGACCTATCAAGTGCAGTCAATTAGGTTGACTAAACTGAAAGGTGACTTTACTCATTAGTTTAGTCGTGAGCTCGGGAATCATTAAAGGCGTCACCTTTAGTGTCACAAAATGGCAAACAGTGTATAAACTAAAAATAGAATCACACACACCTACATGTATTTTAGATTTTAGATTTTGAACCATTCTAAGGATAAGATAGAATCGTAGATCTTTTCCACTATAAAAAGGATTATTAAGTTCCCTCTCTGATTAACGAACAATTATTCCACTATATGGCTATGATGAACAATGTTGGTCTGAACAGAAAGTAAAACCCCACAGTTTACTTACAGAAGATAACAGTTACCTGCACCTGAGAAGCGGCCACCTATACCTTCCTGTGTTCTACACCGAGGTTCTACACCTCTGCCAGTATCCTATTTTGAGTCCACACCCTTCTAAAATTCCAGGATCCGCCCCCGTAGACTAGGCATTCTCCTGGATTTAGGACTTCCAAGTCTCTCCGGCACTCCCCCAAAACAGAGTACTGGATACAATATCTTAGAGCTGGTTTTTTTGGTAAATTTTGAGTTTTACACTTGTAAAAGTTTTAGTAAAAGAAAGATACAAAAAGTACTAACCAAAAAAAACATTTTTTCATGATAACAAATTCTCCATGTACCACATACACACAGAAAAATCTGCTTCCCCAGGGTAACGAACACCCACAACATATATCTATCTTGCCCAGCTGTATAGATCTATTACCAGGGTAAAAAGACATGTTTGCGTTCCGCTGACACCTTTTCCAGACTTGCATTAGTTTTTGTTGTTTTTTCATCCTTTATCTTTTTCCTATCATCCTGAAAGCTAGTCAAGGCGTCCGCGCCCCCTACCAACCCCCCTATCAGCTGAAGAGTAAATATTGGCCCTCTGCCCTTTTCGCTGGTACCTCTACCTGGCCTGTAACGCCATCTTGACATTTAGCAGTCAAGCTACCAGCGTAAACCAGTCACTCTCAGAACTGACAAATTGTCACTACTTTTTATTTTTGCTTTCTCTGTTGTTCCCATATTTCTTTTCATGTGATGACATAAAAATTCAACAACAAATTCTATTCGGGCTACCCTAATATGACATCGTTTGTTTGTTTGTTTGTTTGTTTTTTTGTTATTGTTTTTTTGACATTTTAGGATTTTTATAGAAGTTATCGTGAATTCTTTTTTTTTTTTTTTTTAGGAAATAATTCCTGGGCAAAGATGTATGTCTCAGGGAGTACGGAAACTGGTTCAGCAATCACAGGTTTCCATTACAGCAGGGCGCCCTCTCCATAACACTCGACACCGGTATTTCTTTGATTAAGATCAGGCCATTTATTTACATAGCGGCCGAGCAGGGCTCCACACCATGTAGCTTACAATGGCCTCGAGCACCCTGCCTTGGATTCTAGGGGGCCCGGGGGGAACTCCGTCTGATTCTGAGTTAATATTAGATCAGAGTGATGGGCCAGTGGGAATAATACTAACTGGCCTGAGGGACTGTCTGTCTATGGATAATTTGCTGGAGATGTTTAGACCAGCTTGACCAGGCCTTAGGTCTAGCTAGCTGTGTAGGATGTTGGAATCAGGATGAATGTTTGATGATCATATTATGTAAATGATTGTGTTCACTTCTGATGAGAAACATGCAATGGAGGGGTTATTCGCATTCTTCTTTTTTCAATATATTCATGAATATTTGACTGTATTCCAATGTAGTCATATTCTCATAGCGTCACGACTATCAATAACACATTCTTAAATTTGGAGCGACATTTTTGTAATGAGATATTTGTTTCATCGTTATACGAAATATAAATATATAAGATTTTCAGGGACATTGGTGAAAAAATATACTCATATAAAAAGAAAATGTTTTTCTGGGATTTTTCGACATTAAACTAGCCCCTCTAGAGACAGCAGAACGGTTTTCTTCAAAGTATTGAATATTTAACATTTTATTTTCAAAACCTTGTGCGAGCCAGCCTTCAAAGTATGTACCTGTTTTAAGCCATAATACGACTTGTGTAGAGTTCCCCTGTTCCTGACCTAGTCGGCCCACAGCGGGCCCTGACCCCGTCTTCATGGTGATGGGCCTACTTTACGGCTGACATTTCCGGACCCAGCCTCAAACATGTATTTTGTGCAGTATTAGGTTTCCTTCCTTCTGCGAGGTCAGACTTCACAGGAGTATTGTAACCGGCGTGTTTTCTGCTTTGCGTGCTATGTTTATTATATTTTACAACTTGTTGTTCTTTCACTTTCTTGCTAATTATTTTTCTGTCAATTTATGCTAAAAAGTATCATATACTTGTAGTTCATTTGTCTATATTTTTAAGTTGATTGCTTCTAAACTTATATGGTTCAGGCTTGACGTATCTTCTATGGCATAAGAAAAAGAGTACGAGAATGAGGAGCCTCTTGAAGCCATCTGTACGGAAACTGCAAAGCCTCTCGTAAACCTTAAGTCAAACATGAGAACTGGGCCATTTTTCTTTTCGACACATATCTACCCACACCAGTTTTCTCTACCTGAGACTGTATGAACACTCAGAAGCTGAGAACAATCGTCACCTGAGACAATTTCCATGTTTTTTTTGTCATAACCTACCAAATTGAAAATGAGACTTTAAAAAATTAAAGTTCCAACTTCCATTCTTGTTTTTTGTTGTTGTTTTAAAACATTATTTATGGCAAAATCCTTTAATATATGTTCTCCTCAAGATTTCAACAAAATATTCTAATTGCAATATACTCAAAAAGCATTACCTGTATAAATATTCTATACCAAACTGCAAAATCATCACTGAATTCAAAAGTAAATGTGGTCAATTTCAGGACAATCCATATTACCTCCAGGTGTAGTCTAAACCCTCCAGTAGCCCTGCTACCTCCTCCAACACCTGTGCTGGCACGGTGCCAACCCTCAGCAGGCAGGTAAGACCCCATCACCCGGGTCTAACCTCCACTGACCCGGACCACCAGGTTTCCGGTACTCCCTTGTCGGGCAAAAAGGTGGGCAAATACCAGCTATATGCCAAGGAGCAGAACCCTCCTGTGAAAAGGGTTTAGGTGTGGGATAGGTAGGTCAAGTTGGTGGAGAAACTGGCTAGGGATAAGGGATTGTGATGGTGGACAGACCGGTTTTTACTATTCAAGCCTTATATTGGAATCATTGACTTAATAATGTTCCCCGAATTCTGTAGACACGGGCGGTAGTTCAAGAATCTTCATTATTGAGTCGACTGAGGTAAATCTTTGCATTTCAAATATAAAAATAAACAGTCCCTTTGCAATATGTCTTATGATCCCTGTATTGCAACAAGTCTTTCTTCTATCACATATCCAACCTACAAAACTACATTCCTAGAATGTATTAAAATTTAAACACATATCGTTTTTTTTCCTCATTTTTTTACCTTATTTTTTTAGGCGGGGGGACGGATGCTTATGAAACTAGCAATTTAAAGAGTACCAATAATCATCAATAACTTCAGAAACAATTCCAGAAGGTGACGGCCCAAATCCAAATTAAATACATATGTATAACGGAGTAAAGACACCTAAAGAGTACACACTTAGAAGGGATATGGCGATATTCGGATAAGGGATGGTGGGTACTGACAGGTGGTGCCTCGGGAGGCAGACCTCCTGGGGACCTGTATAAGGGTATGGGATTCACGTCCCTCCATACCGGCCTGTCACCCCGTATTAGGTACTGGAGGCTGAGACGCTGCCCACCTGTCCCCACCTGTGTAGGCATTCACCCGACAGTAGGGCCGTACAGGAGGGGTAAAGATGTACACAGTCGCCGTTTGGTTTTGCCTACACATAATTTGGGGAAAATTGAATGAACCCAGAAGGCAACCCAGAAAGGTCAACTCAAGAGCCTTCTTTGCATAGATTTCACCGTAGTTTTCTGTAAGTGGTACTACTACTAGATAACGTTAGAAGCTGATAAAAACAGTGGATTATCGATTGTACAAAATCTAAAAACCTGTTCAATCTAAAATGCATTTAATATCCTGTATCAAATGGGGAAAAAACATACTTTCACCAGGATAGTGAATTTTGACATTTTTGTCCCATTAACTAACCACAAAAATACCCTCCAAAGGTCCCAATAGGTCAGCCCTTAACCCCCTCTAGCTAACCATACATCAGCACTGACCATTCAGAACTGACCACCACATGGCTACCGCCCCGGAACACTGACCCCTTTCTGGTCAGTAATACCAATAGCAGGGATCAGCCCCCTCCCCACCTCCTCCACTGACCCCTCCGTTGACCAAAGGGATCACCCATTGACCAGTGTATTTTGCCACGAGTCCATTATGTTTAGGCTAGGTGTTTGAGCAGAATATTTAAGCAGGGGAAGGTAGGGGTTGATTGAGCCATTACAAGGGGGCTCCACAAGAAGCCATGGTTGGCAATAGACTCTGTGCAAATATGGCCAACTTAAGTCAACCATGCTTAATATGATGGTCACACGTGGTAGGGGTGGGGACTCTGATTGTATACACATGGCTATAGTTTGTTATTTTCATTGTTTCTACTGTCGGGATTTTGCGGTTATTTCAAATTGTTTTACTTACACAGATTTTGCATGTTTTGTTACCTACGGCATGGAGAGATGCCTTGTATCACATTCTGGATTATTTTGTTCTTATCGCAAAACTCTGTAATGATTTGATATTGAAAGTATTGATACTTTTTTCCTTCACTGTGTCTATGTACTTTTATTTCATTTTTCCTTTTCTTTTACGGATTTATTTGCTTTTAATAAGTTATACCAAATTCCCACTAAAATTAGTATACATATCCATTTACAACTCATATCATAAACAGAACCGTTTCTCGTCACACCCTCTTTTACTACCCAGAATATAAACCCATATGGAATTTCCAATCATATATTTAACCGCCTCTATCTACCAACGGATAGTGTTAACTTCCTGGAAACCCCAGGAAATATCCCAGAACCCTGGAGGACGCTATCCTGATCCAAGACCACCTGTCTGGAGGAGAGGTCAAGTCACCAGAGGTCATCGTCAAGGTCATCTGGCGGAGGGGGATGACCTCAGTTCAAATACCAATCATCCATGCTGGGGATTGGAGCAATATTGACCCAGGAGGAGGTTGCCCAGGGGTCAACCGCATGAGTCTCCTAAACCAGGGGTGGTTGTACGAAGCACGTGAGGAAATACCCCAGTCCCGTCACTCTAATCACAAAAGGATACGCATCACTGTTCTAAAAAACGCGAAGAAAGGGTCTATTTTTACAAACTTCGCATGTCCTTGTTTCTGGAAAAAAGGGTCCATTTTTCACCCAAATATCCGTGATTTGGAAAAAAAGGGTCCATTTTTCCTGGATAGAATGTAATTTCAGGAAAAAAGGGTAATTTAAAGCCACAAAAAGTCAGCGTTTTGCAAAATTAGGGGTCAATTTTTGGGTATGAGAGTCAGTGGAAAGGGGGTCTTTTCTGTTTTGAAGAACGATGATATGTCCTGCTTTTATTTCTGAGTGGACGGACTGGGGGAAATACGGGATTGACTTCTGCTACTTGGCTATAATGAGGAATAACCCTTCACGACTAAGGTTTTTTTCTCACCTGACACCATTAAACAGTTTTAGAAATTAGAGTAGGCGCTGCACACGGTCTACACAAGTTGCCTTCCAGGTGCACATCTTTTCTAAATCATCATAATATTTTTCTATTCAAAATACTTGTATGATTGTGTGCACATGCAGAAAAAATACCGGGTGCATGGGTTTGTGATCTCCATGATCATTTGCAACCCGCTTATGCATAAAACAAATCCGTTTTTTCCAACACTGTTATATATAGACGATAAGTTACGTTCCTCCACACCCGTTCCGTTTTTGATTAATAAGTTAAATGTTCCCTGTTCATTGCGACAGACAGAGGTATTTTACAGCGTCTTTCGACTCTGTAATTAACTCGCCGTCAAGCTTGTCATTTTCTCCCGCTGACTGGCCGAAGAGACAGATGCTAAAAGACTGTCTCTTTACTGGAGACGTGAATGTGTGTAGCTCCATGTCAGTGGTGCTGGAAAAAGTGGGGGGATGGCTGAAGGTGGTGCTGTGAGTGGTGGTGGTGGGGGCGGTGGTGGTGGTGGAGGCGGTGCCATGCTAGTAGAGATTGGAGCGTGGAGGTATGAAGGGCGACCACATCCGAGAAAGGAGCTGGACATATTTTCAATGAAAACATTACTCCGAAGGGGTACTAAAATTTGATTAACTTCTCAACCTCTGTTTCGTACATACTGAAAAAAACATATCCCATTGCATGAATTAAGACAACCTTGACCAGTTGCATCATTTTCCTTTCAAAAAGTAAAAGCTCAGCTCAGGTCACTTTTGCAGTACGTATCCCTTTAAAGTTTTCAAAAGTACCCCCCGCCCCCGCCCCTCCTTGGTTGGGATTGATGCTAGTGGTGTGGCGGTGGTTTTAGTGGCAGTGAGACGGAGGATGGGAAATGTCATTGATCAATGGGCTAACAGCTGGGGTCGGGACAGCGGGGACCTGGAGGACGCCTCCATGTGTTGTACCCCTACCCCTGTCCCACCCCCCTAACCCTAACCTCCTACCCCTAGTCGGCCCTATCTTCCACCACTAGGTTCTGTATAGCCTAAATTCTGTATTCTAGTTTCCACAAGCTGGGATGCAAGTCAGGATTAATGAAAAAAATCAAACCTATGAAAGAAACTCTGAAATTATCTTGAAAATATTTGAGGTGAGATGTGAAAAAAGACTGTAATCAGACGAAAATCTGAAAACATCCGTGCACATTATTTATAGGCTATTTTCACTACCAGGAACTTTAAAGTTTCCATTAATATGCATTCGATAGAACCCATACACGCTACGTAACGTTTAAAAGAAAAATTTAAAATTTGAAAGAAAAATTAATTTAAATTCTTCCTAAAGACATATAAGACGTCTCTGATGAGCCGTTATTCCCACTTGCGATAGAAGAAATCCCGAGTAAAATCGCCTATTGGACCACACGCCTTACCCTTCTAACAGCCTGAATTCCTACCCCATTCCCCCAGACAGAGGCTCACGGTGGTACTTGTCGATCGATACTGTTAGACCCTGAAACTGAGCACCTATAGATTTCACAGGACACCCCAGATTTTCTTCTTTTCCGGTTGCCACTACACAACAAATCTACCAAATCCCTCACAATTACACATATAACTGCAAAAAATATAAATTTATACACAATGCGAAAATTTAACATTTTAACATAAATTACTTTAACTGAAAGATTTTTTTGAGGTGGTAGTTTCAGATGGAGAAGGGTTATTTCGCAAATATTTGGGGTTAAAAGGCGCTAACACTCAGTGATCCCGATAATGATGGCGTCAGCAGCTGTGGGACCTGTTCCCCCTACTGGAGGACCTAACCGGTGGGCAGATGGGCCCGGTGCGGGGGTACAGGTGCCTAAGCCTAGGAGGGTCTTAACCCTATTAACCCCAGGTTGAACCAGGATGTCCGCTTACTGCCAGAACCTACTCCATTTTCACAAGTGTGCTAACTTTTTTTTTTCTTTTTTTTTTGTCCATTTCCTCACTTAAACGGTTGAATATTCGTCGAATCCAGGTTATCCATAATATCAGACGAGCTCTCATATAGTAAGGAATTAACGATGGCTGAATTTTTTTTATTCAAAACATATGCAGGCACAGGTCTGATAAGCTTAATCTTCGGAATATTGCTGTCAGTCACTGCATCTCCCAAACGCCATCACTGACTAACTCTGCTATAACTAACCCTGGCAGAACCACCCCCACCTTACCACCCACCACCTCCCCAACCCTGCCAACTGGTGCCTCCTCCACAGTCTGGTGCGGCCAAGTCGCCGCCTCCCACCTCTCGGGGCACGAGATGGGCTCACGACGGGCCCCGACGTGGGCCAGGCAGTGGGAGGAGGGGCAGGTGCCAAGTGGGCCATTACAGGGGTGGTGTTACTGAGGTTGGGCGAAGATTACTGAGGTTGTCTGAGGTGGTTCGATGAAGAGGTTATCTTGGATCTGGAAAAATTACTGACGGGCAAAAATAATGATTAAAGGCATGATGCCTTGCCAGGTTTGTCTCATGGATAATATTTTTCATATTTGTAAATATGATCCTGTTTTCGTGTTTTAATATCTGTGGGTGGGTGAGGGATCCTACCTTTATCTAAATGAATGACCAAAAACAATTTCTTTTGAAATTCAGTATTTATTAATTTTAAACTTTCAATGGCTTCCCTAACTAGTTCTGGTGATTAACAAAGTAGTTCTGGTTTGTCTTATGGGCCGAATCGGAACCTACATAAGATGTATACTGCGAGTGATATATCTTTTAGAAAACACTAGAAATCTAGAAACACATGGTTCAATTTGGCAATTTAAAGTATACTATTGATGTGTTACAAACCCTGCTATAAAGTAGGCAACAAGCACAGATTTTACTGCCACAGCATATTCGCAATACACCATATGAACCGATTTAACTCCACCCATATCCTGGACCGCCAATGTTGTAAATGCACTGTCACATTCTAAAAACAGTTTCAACCGACCAATAAGGGCCTTCAATAAATGCCCATTCTTTTATTGTACTAGCCAGGTATGGCCATGTAAACGGTGCTAACGGACTGGGACACTGGCCTAGTTAAATATGTATGACAGCGCCTAGAAATGCCCCTGGAATTCCCGGAACTAGCCTGGTATTTCTGACAGTTCAGTGAAATATTCACGTTTTCGTTTCCAAGTATTTGTCTGTGTTAATCGTACAAAAGATTACCTAATTGTTATCTTATCTCGAGAACGAAATGCCAATCTCGACACCAAAGAATAAATGTGCATGTAATCAATTTTGGTATACACATTTGAAAAGAGTTTATCATTCTGACTTCACATTGATTGTTTTATATATTGACAATTTGTAATACAAATTTCTCTTGGTGGAGAAGCGTTTGAGAAAAAAACCTTTTTACTTAATATAACATTTAAATTTATGTCGATAGGGTCAAATACTTAACCAGCCATCTTACCATCTTGTTTCTTCAAACCTTTTGTTACAAAATGTATGGATATGTATGGATTTTAACTTCTCAGTAGAACCATCGAAACGTTCTAAATATTCATTAGCAATTCATTAGAGTGGCTTCAAAAACTAGTTCTCACCACAGCACGCGCAAAGAAGTTCTGGTTTCTCTGTTTGGTCAGAGCTTCACAAGGCCTATACGGACAGTGTGATAGGTTGGTGGATAGGGGCACTCTTTTGGAATGTATAGGAACAATACTGGCTGTCAATGATTTACTGATTCAAAGGATTATTTATCAATGGTATCATTAATTTATTTGATGTCTTTCTCCAGCTTCCTCAATATATAAATTCATGTATGACAAAATGTCACATTTAACTGTCCACATTTGATTTATTCAATCAGCCATTAATAATGTACTTATTAAAATTGGAAATTCCGGCTTCTCTTCCCACACAATTTATCAAAATATTACCGTACAGTATGCTCCAGAGAAACTTTCTATTCTGTAGCCAAATTCAGCAATGATTATATCTAAAAGGCCGAGAATAGAAAACTCATTGTTCGAAATGACCAAGGTTAATTCAAATCAGTTCTATAGAAATAGTCGATAGAAAATACCTCCATCTATCTTTCTGCAGCCAATTGCTCAAGCCCGACAGTGACAGGCTAGGCAACGGGCGTAAAATCTGATAGATTTCTTTCTATTCAGAGTAAATCTGAAGTGACTTTATCTACGTTTACCTCCTGCCGGGGTCTATAAATAGAACTACTTCGTAAGAAATGTCAACGCTGCCTTGATAAGCCAAAAAGACGAGAGTGGCGGACTCATGTAGGAAAATGGGAAGGAGTCGGCCCATGCTTTAAACATGCATAACTCAATGTCTTCACTATTAATGTTTAGGTTTGAATACAATGCTTGTATGTGACGGGAGCTATTATTCACTGTCGTACTAAGAATGGTCTGTAAGAAGCCTATTATAAGATGTCTATTCTTTGATCTGATTCGTTTGCATTTATATTACGAAATATGATGTGTAGACCCTTCACATGTCAGTCTTGTGTCGTGAGAACGATGTTCATGATCACAATGATCGAGACTCGAAAAGTCCACACAAATGCTTACTCAGCTGAACTCATAAATCTTATTAATTAAATTCATACACTCCATGTATCCATTCTCAAACAGTAAATAATTAAACCAGTTATTCCTTCAAACTGTCTTTTTCATATTATTATTCCCCGGGTATCACTTAAATTCAAGTCAGTGAAAATGTTTATAACATATTTACAAACATTAACGTGACGCAACAAATATACCATGCCAGACACATCTGTCACAATTTTGTGACTTGTTAGATATACATAATCTATCACATACCCTATCAAATCGTCTGGGGACTGGCAGTGGTAACAGGGTCCCCGACCGACAACATCGGCCAATATGAGTGGCATTGGGTGGCCACTAAATCAGAGTCCGTAATACAGGGACTGGGCCCAACGAGCGGCCAATCATGTCCCCAGCAGCAGCCCTAGGCGGCAGACTCGACCCCTGATAGGTGGGGAGATAAGGGCAGGAAATTACACCTAATCCGGGTTGTCAAAAAACGAGGGGTGTACCGGGGAGCCGTATATTATTATGGTGATGAAGGCTGGAAGTATTGCGAAGCTGGCTGGTGGGGTGAGAAAGTGGGGTGTGGGGTGTGGGGTGTGGGGTGTGGGGTGTGGGGTGTGGGGTGTGGGGTATGGGGTATAGGCAACAGTTGATGACGTATGGGGCGCAGGCCTGCCTATATTTTTAGGTAAAGCTAGATTATCACATCAACTGAATTTTTAACATAAGGCAAAAATGTTCTGTGTTTTTTTGTTTTTTCTACGTGAAAAACATTAGCAACAAAATCATATCAACAACAAAATCATGGCTGGTTGCATGCTGCATATTATTATCAAGGATGTAGCCATTCTCTCCAGTTTTCATTCTCTATCGATAGCACACACAAAGGGAAGCGTATATAAATACTAGTTCTATTTAATCCATTAATAGTATTTACTTATCTGGAGGCATGCCATATCAAATAGCAATACTCCTAAAAATGAGCAAAGATCATCCCTCTTTTTGTATCATATTCAATTCTCTTTTGTTTGTAGTATAATGTTCTGGTTCATGTTTTCCCCGCCTTCTTTCCTATTAGACAGGACATCCTCGTACCGAACACGTGGGCGTCCTGCGATTAAAAACTTTAGTCTTGTGGATCTAGGTTAATGTTCGTCACACACACTTACATTGTCATGGCAAACATGAAAGTAGGTTACTGACTCTTAAGAGTCTCAAGACTATAGCTTTACAGACGGTCCAAAGAAAATCATTTGGTTTGGAAGATGGAGAATCTTTGAAAGGGATTCAGTGTTGATTTCAAGTTTAATCACCAATAATCCATATCTTTGAGGTGTAAAATTAATATGATATTCACTTACTGGAGAACTGGAGAATACTGAAGATGACAGACACTGTTAATATTTAGGTCTTGCAGACAGTTGAATTATGTTCCGGGTAGAGAATAATCAATGGCCACTGAAATAATTAACCAGTCTGGCAGGGATTATTCACAGTTAAAGGATTGGGAACTAACAAGCAAAGCATATTTCCATTGACAGATGTTTAGTTGTAATTACATTGCATTCAAAGATGTCTTTAACTTGGAACGTGTAACAGCCGAGATTAAAGGCCCATTACTTTTGAAGAGTAATTTATAATCCTGACAAACTGGTAATCAATATTGATAATTGTGCAAATCTATAGACAGCATCCATCAAACCATTTCATTCGCCTTGGTATGTTCAGTTGGGAGTTGAATGAAAGTTACTATCGCAGAAAGGACATCAGTTTTAAGTTAATCGTACTGCTAATACACTAATAGAAAATATTGATAAACTCGGAGCATCTATAGGGACGTTAATTTAGATCTAAGTACTTCTACGCTTTTGGTTACTAGCCGAAAGATATCAGTGTAGTATGCCGACAACTTCCTCTGCCACTGGTCCCTGCGTGGTCGACTAAAAACCGATGGCTGGTACCCAGTGGATCACAAAAATGTCCACTATGGGAAAATGCCCTTCATTCCATGAATATAGACTATGATAACGGCTGGTCATTTGATATCTACTGTAGCGGACAGCCGGCCTACTGACCCCAACATGTTCAGACTAACTGCCCAATCGTGTAGGGGTGCATTTACAATCTGTCTATAACCCCCTAGGCGGGTGGGCCGACGGGTCATGGGGTCCCAATAGACCCGATTACATAGTCTGTCATGGCAAGGTTAACCCAGACCGGGCAAAATTGGTCCTGAGGGTCTGATCATGTGTCCCATACGTATTACAGAGACCAGGGAGAACTGCATGATGTTATATTAAACGTACCTTGGCAAATCTGGGCTTCTGAACTCAGGCCGTCCTTTTAAATGTTTGGTTAATACACAAATAACAGGGATCTTTTTTTGTGGGTGGGAGGTAGGGGTGGGGTACCGGAATACCTCATATCTCTTTTAGACGAAAAATCAATGCCCCCCCCCCCTTTTTTTTTTTAAGAAGGAAAATTGCCAGTTGGCTATAAAATGCCCACTATGGCGGTCCACCGGAAACATATTTTCTAATACTGGCCTGAAATGAAATGACCTGAGACATCCACTGAATACTTGTATTAAGCCTAGGCGCCAGAGGGTTTATTAAAAGTTATTTTACCAGATTTATTTACCAGATCAGACACTTCGAGGATTTATTGCGCGATGCTGATGCTGAGGGCTTTTAAGGTGTTTGATTTCTAGGCGAGCAATGTGTCAATCCTCTAAGTGAGCCTAACCCAGGAGAGCTACTCAATACGCCTAATTACTACTCTAATGAGCCTCTAGGCCTAATCATTTAGTCCCTAGGTTGGAACATTTACGGTAAATTAGCTCATTAAGGTTGCTTGGGTAGCATTTCCTGTTGGTTTGCTCATAGAAACATGTAGTAAGATCCAATAAAACACAAGTACACATACTAACAGCCTCCTGATACAATATTGAACATTCACCCAGCAAAAAAATATATATCTACATGACGTACTGCAAAGCCTAGCACTGTGTCCCATAGGACTCGAGGAAGTCATTGCGAAATCGGTCCGGTATATGGCCGAAGCAGGAAATGAGTTTATCATCTCAAAACGTTGGTAAGATTTATGAGTTTATGACAGCGTACTCAAGCTATGATAAAATACGCATTTCTGGTTATGGTGTAGTTTGTATTGTAATTCACCAAAGTTACACTTAGTGTGATAGTATCATATTGTAACCTTAGTAAATTTCAGTACATGCTATCGAATTATCAACTGTCAACCTTTCAACAACCTTCTTCTATATCTCTTTTCAGACTTTAGACTGCATGACACTGACAGTTGATACATTTATTAAACTGCCCCCAAACGATGACATGGTACAGCTGACCAACACATGTGACATGCCCTGACCACCCTGCTATAATATAGGACCTTATCGTGTGATTTACCTGCTAATAGACATGCACAGGTTTGAATCACTCTCACACCTAACCCTGTCATCTCCATACCCAGGAGATGTATCATATATCCACCTCTGCTTGGAGAGTGTAAAGGACCTGCTCGCCACCTGCTCACCTCGTGACACTCTCCAATCAGAAGCACTCTCTACAGTTATATAAACATGCATTGCTTTGAGGTGATCGTGTAAATCTGCTTGGAGAGTTGCTCAGTGAGTGTGAGTGACTCCACTTGCCAGTGGGTGACCGGGCATTGACCGCCAGCTGACCAGTGGTCAAGTGGTCGTCTACAACAAGCCTCCTCAACTCACTCATACACGTGGACACCAGTTCCCACACCCTATTCTGACCGCGCCTTGGGCTGTTATCAAGAAAGGGAAACTGAAAGGCCGGGGAAATTATTCCATTGAGGTTAAACCAGATTCTAAAATGACTGAAATTAAAAATGATGTCAATTTATACAATATTGAAACGAAATCGTTCAAAACTAGTCGATAAAATCGGCTTGAATAATGTATTGAATAAGATATTCAAATATTGTACTAATGGCTTAGTACTTTTAATATATTGTCATGATATATAATCCAACAAGGATCAGGCTTAGCAAGTCTACTTCTAGTCTAAATATCTTGCGCTCCTAGCGCCACCTGTTAACCAGTATAAAAGGTGTTGCAAGGTAGAGAGCGAGCAGTTAGTGGTTAGTAGTCACTAGAGTTTTGGTGAGAATGTCAGCTAAGTAAGTTTAACCAAGGAGTTATACCTGGAGTAAGTACATCGGCTCCGTGTAACAGACTGGAGTTTACCAATACCCACTACCTCGGACATAGGATTGTGATAGAGCTGAGTACTAGAATGGTCTAGAAGGTGTTGGAGCAACTCGTGTTCTAAATGTGGTTGATTGCTGATAGGAGATGGGAGGTGGACTGATGAAGACTTATACATGGTGGCTTTGACTCGGGATGAGATGTTTATTGAATAAAAACCCTTTCATATTAAGAAGCTCCCTCATCGTTCATTTCTTTTGAACTATTGGGAAGTGAACGGACAAACTTTAAACGCAGTCTGAATTACTCAGGCATTCTGGAAAAAACACTCATTGAACTATTGTTAATGTTTGATTTAAGACTGCGTCAGATTCGTGTATATCCAAGTCTTCGTAAGTTGCTTTCCAGAATGTCTGAGTAATTCAGACCGCGTTTAAAGTTTGTCCATTCACTTCCCAATAGTTCAAAAGAAATGAACGATGAGGGAACTTCTTAATATGAAAGGGTTTTTATTCAATAAACATCTCATCCCGAGTCAAAGCCACCATGTATAAGTCTTCATCAGTCCACCTCCCATCTCCTATCAGCAATCAACCACATTTAGAACACGAGTTGCTCCAACGCCTTCTAGACCATTCTAGCATTTAGCTCTAACACAATCCTATGTCCGAGGTAATGGGTATTGGTAAACTCCAGTCTGTTACATGGAGTCGATGTACTTACTCCAGGTATAACTCCTTGGTTAAACATGTTTCTTCTAACCAACTAACTCACTAACTTTTCACTAACTGCTCGCTCCCTACCTTGCAGCGCCTTTTATACTGGTTAACAGGTGGCGCTAGGAGCGTAAGATATTTCTCCTAGGAGTAGACTAGAAGTAGACTTGCTAAGCCTGATCCTTGTTGGATCATATATTATGACAATGTATAAAAAGTACTAAGCCATTAGTACATTCGACGGCGGTCAGGTGTTTGAGTTTAAGGAGGTGGACGACATAGCTCAAACCAAATGAATATAATGAGCTCCCAATTTTGATGATTGGATATATTTGTTAAACCATGGTGGGGTGGCCTTGACTCTCGTGGTACATTCAACACAGTATCAATAGATTTGTAGATCCGGTTTCAACACAAATTCACAGTGAAATTATTCATTGAGTTGATGTCCACATTTTGAAGCTCAAAGTTAGCAGAATTCGTTCATAAAATGACAAGGTAAGTGTTAAAATTTGATAACATGATTATTTAGATAACAACGTAGATGATGACATAATCATGGTTACAAAATGACAAAGTCAACCGTAGAGAATGAAGTATTCGTCATTTTAGGTATTCACTTAGTACGTGCCTTGTACATTAAAGTCAGTTCTCAGCATTGTTAGCTGATTTTAAGATTCAAAGATTGCGACACCCGTGCATAAGGTGACAAATTCAGTTTTGACTTAGTACGCGCGTGTACAGTTTCTGATATTTATGATTTGTAACACAAGTCAACAGAACTCAACATATATACAGTGTAGGGTTGTCTTAAACTTCTAAGAGTAACAAGTGTACATCAAATCCAATTTCAGAACAAATTAACACAACATAAGTCAATTCAGAGAATTCGGACATTTTGAACGAACGACTTTCATGATACAATGCGTGTTGAATTTCAATCAAATTTCAACCAGAACAACATTAGTTACAATAAATACAAGGTCTCTGTATCAGGTTTAGTAATACCGAGCAGTTGGAACCAGAAAATACCTCCATTCCTGTCACGCGTCCGCCAGCTATACTTAGTACACGTGTACTTAGCGGGACGCTTGACTGGAGTTCCCCCCCAAGGTTTGACCTCGATTTGGATCCTTCGGGCGCGAAGCGCCCGGATGGCAAATTTCTGCTTCGATCAAACTTTCAAGTTTGATTGTTCGACCTGATATTTTGGGCCGATATGAATTAATTCTGGCGCTTGATTATGTTGGTTGGGGACCTAAACTTTAGTTTAGCACAGATTTTATACGAAATTATACGATGCTTTGATCATGCTAGCCGATTTCAGAATTTGGATCTTTTGGATCAAAAAGGGGTTTTCCAAATTAGCCTCGTTTTGACGTCATTTTAATCAGTGCCGGTGGTTATTTTACAAGAGGCGGACGTTTATTCTTTTTGTCACACCTAATCTTCGATCTTTTCACCCAACCACGATGGTCGGAATTGCCGTGTTCTGCTCGGACAGAGAGGCGGGGATTGAAGGATACCCGGACCTGTTGCTAGGGGATTCGGACCACACAGTTGCGATTTTTCCTTGGAAAAACGCCACAACAGCGGAACTCTCCGGACATGCCTTTGCTCATCATGTTATTTTCCCCGATGACATTCTGATCGTGGTGTGCAACATCCTTGATGTCCTCACCTGGGACCCGAAGCTCGATTTGTACCTTCCTCTTTTTACTAGTTACAGGTGGTAGCTCGGCGTTCACCCCCTACGTTCAGCCTGGGGTTTGAAGACCGAGTTCCACTTTATATTGGGTAGTGGCGCCCTTCTGATAATGCAAACGGGTGCGCCGCTAACTCCAAACGGTTTACTGAATAGATATTATGCCTATGTTAACAATAACATCTCACTGTCTACCCTATACTCCACATCACATGGGAAAAACCAGCATGACAAGCGATGGGGATAGCGTTTTCATTCCGTGAGGTATAAATGTCATTAAAGGACATTAAGTATTAACTGTATAAAGGAGGTTGAGACTAATCGTTCCTTATTTGTTATCACTAGAGGATCGGGTCTCAGATTCAGGTTCATTTCTGATCTGATTCCCGGTCCTTATTAGTTACACGTGGTTTGTCGGTACTTTCCCATTCATAGGACCAGAATGGGTAGCACCGAGTTTCCATTGCTATAATTGGGAGCAGACTGCATATATATTTTTTTTTTTTAATATGCAGCCTACACCCCCTTTAAATTATAGAGATGTGTCATTGCATCTCCTTAGATCACTTACTTCCAGACAGCACCTAGTAAGTCGGGCCTTTACCGAAGTACAGTACAAGGTTAAACC
The DNA here is from genome assembly GCA_936440205.1 of Lepidonotus clava. NCBI lineage: Eukaryota > Metazoa > Annelida > Polychaeta > Phyllodocida > Polynoidae > Lepidonotus > Lepidonotus clava. The sequence continues at coordinate 22,139,165 of OW387147.1, forward strand.
CGTTTTCTTGTTCAGGTCTATGCCCGTTTCTCTTGTGGAGAGTCAAGACTACTCCTGAAAAGACTCCGCCCCCAGCTTATTCTAACTATGCGCATGCCGGGCAGGGATAGGTAGTGCTAAAGACAGAGTTAGAATTATTTATCTCCTTTCTAATAGATTGGGTAATCTTGTTAGCTTTGGGTGTCAACCAAGTTTATTGTAGCTTGTTCATCAGGGAATCAGTAATCCATGTCCCCCCTCTTCAGCTCAACTGTTGAGCGGAGACCTGGATACTTTTAGCGCCACGACGGCGGTCAAGACTAATTTTCATTTATTTATTTTATTTTATTTTCCTCGACGGCGGTCAGCTCTGAAGCCGCTCATTTCCTTTATTAATTTTAATTATTTCTAATTTTACCCGGGTCGAAACTTGACTTTTTGCCGTTTTGTCTCTGTCCCGATTAAAACTGGTCTAAAAGTGGTCTAAATAATTTAGTCTTGAATTATGGGCAGTTGTTCATATACTAGTTGTCGTTGGATCCTGACTTTTATGTTAAAGTCAGGATCCTTTGACCTAAGACATACGGTGATTCAGTGGTCATTTACACATAACCAAGACGACGGGGCTATTAATAAGGACAGCACCTCGCTCCACCGCCTTGTGAGTTTTCGCTACAGCTTCTCCCCCCCAGGGATAGCTTGTCCCGTCTGAGGGAGTCGCGATATAGTGAGAGAGAGCCGAGCACCCTGTGAATGTCACCAATTCGCTGTTGTCCCGTAACTTCATTTCCTTGTGACCTCCGTTATAGCTCCCAAATATAGCACGCCTTGTCAGGATTTGCACATATCCTTGCCGCTGCAGCGTGTCTATGCCAGGAGCAAACGAGCCACGTATAAGGTACTCTCGTGTGCTGTCACAGAGCGTCCCCCCTGAGAATGTTACTAATTATTCTGCGTTCTTATTATATTTTGCCCAGAATTCCCTGAGGAAGAACTCTTAGTTACACAAATATTGGTTTGCTTTATATATTAGTTTTTTTTTAGGTAAATTTCTTTCTACTCGTCGATTTTTTTTTTGTGATGAAGGGACCGCTTGTCAGGAGCCAATCCACCCGGGGCATAGTGACTGCCATGGTCGGGCGTCCACCCCAGTGCCCTTCGCAGCGTCGGTGACGCGTAACCCCAACGTCCTGCCTCCTGTCAGGCACCACTGACACCAGGCCTGTGGGCAGGCTCCTGCTGTTTGTGCAACCCCCTCATCTTTGAGAAGAGTACATATGTAAGCATGCTAAAGAATAGACAGTGGCGTTCCCCAAGTGGCTCCTGTACTGCAGCCCGATCCTAGCGGTAACAACAGCACAGGGGTCAGGTGTAGATGGTACTTGCTTGGGGAAGTTCACTTCGCTCGTTGGGAGCATTGGTCCCGTTGAGCGCTCTTAGGTTTTATACAGAATTTTGAGTTTTTCTTTTAAAATGCTAAAATTTTGCGACACTAGGATCGGTTCCAAATAGTTCCCTACTTTAAAAGAGTTGCCAAATCAATAACAATTAGAGTGTTGAGCTAGGCTACCGGGCATGGGACACTCGACTTGAGAGAAATTTAGATAACCCATGGGTCCATAGAGAGACGGTTGGACCAGCCTACCCGAACTAAGTTTTTCCTGACTGGTGAATCCTTATTGATCAGGCTAGTCAACAGAACCCTACCTACCCAAACAGGTATTGCCCAGCGAACTTCCTGTAACATTTTAGTTTTAGTATTCGTACCTCTGTGTTATTAATTCACCAATTTTACCTGTACAGTACTAGGTCAGGTTTTACCACTCGTTACATTGTCATATGATAACTTCATAAACCGTTCCTGGATTTATTTCGGATGTCCCTGGCCTTATTGTCTTTCGTGCAGATCCTGTTCCGGTCGCTGTTGAGGTGGGTGTGGTCGATCTAGGAGGAGCGTTAGGCATTGTTCCTTGTCCCAACACCGGTTGAGGCCAGTCCGCTCCGACATCGGACCACCCTGCGTCGATGAGGCGAGGTACTCCCATGGGTACAGGAGTGGCTAGCCCCGAGGAATATCTCAGTAGTCTGGCCCTGGTATTGTATTTTAAGTTACTCATCATCAGACGGGCGAGTTTTTTAGATACCCTCAGGGTGTCGGGTAGTGGCACCTTAGATGGGTGCTGTCCAGGTCTAGTCGCTGCTCCCATCAGCTGCGCCCCCCAGGTTACCGTCAGAGTATACTTCAGACACAGCTGGGTCACCAGTAGATCCCTAATGAGCACATAGCCTTCAGTATAAGTGTGGTCTGAAGGCATAGCCAGTTCGCCCAGGAAGATTGTTTCTATCATATGTGGGTTGGCAAACTGTACGTACAACCCATCCACAGTTTTTCCTCTAATATTTCTCCACTTTCGCCACACGAGGACCACTATGGCGATGACGAGTACTGCCAGTAATATAGCAAGTACTGCCACCGCAGTGGGGTTGGCGGTCGTGTCCGGGCATCCAGTTAGTTCCTTTTCACTGCGCAGCAGCTCCTCCGGGTCCGCCGCTTCCAAGGCCATGGCCCGAGGTAAAGTCATGGTTAGTCCGGCCAGGGCAGCCTTGCCTTGGTGGTTCCGCCAGCACTTCCAGAGAACACATCCAATAATTGTCACAGCTACCACTATGCAAAAGATGGTGAGGAGACCAAAACCGCCTCCGAAGTTGCCTATAGAGAACCACGGGGCGTGTTTTTCTACCTCATAACGGTCAGTCGCTTTCTTGATACCCTTGGCCAAGTCTTTACGGTGTTTTTGTATTCGTTTGGCCAAGGAGGTTACAGGTATTTTGGCCTTCAGGCTTTCCTCGATCTCCAGCAGGTCTTTCCTAATTGTTTCAGGGATAGGGTCTGATTCCAACATAGTGGGTTCGTTTTTGGACGTCGTGAAATTCATGTCCCACCCCTTCACCCGACTTGCTGCTTCCAACAGGTCATTATGTGGGTACACAACCGTGGTGATCCTGGTGTGCCTGTCACAATTTCGCAAGCTATACGGTATCCATGCTCCTTGTGTTTGGAATGCACAGTCGCATTCCACCTGAACCCTTGCATAATTTTCTATGTTTACTCCGACCGCAGGCTGGTTTCTGCAAATCATTTGGCCTCTGGTGTCGGCGCTGACCACTAGCATATCTCCGTCGTCTAGATACACTGCCATCTCTCCGAAGTCTGCTTCCAGTAGATAGTCCAGCTCACATTTTTCTTGGATCGCTAGGTCGTCGCGCCTCAGTAGCGCAGCAGTGCAGGTGTTGTCTGTAATCTTTTTCATATAAGGTAGGTCCTTACAGAGCGTGATGGTCTGTCCATAACAACCTGACCAACTGCCACTAGCCAATGGTACGTAATACTGGCGGGACATGGACATGGCGACACTTTTGGGTAGATTAACAATTTGGAGAGCGTCCTTCTTACGTCGCCCCCTAACCGTCACTGGCACAGGAAAAGTTAGTACTTCGTAGACCCGGAACAAATGTTCATCAGCCACCACAGGCACCCTTACATACACTATAAATTCCTGAGTGGTTTCATTGAATTTGAACGAAGGTTGACTGTTCTCGTAATAGAAGGAGGGATCTGTGAACGCGACATGGAACCTGGGGTGGATCCCCTTCAGATATCTGTTCACTTCCTGGACCGCTCCGACCATATATTGGCGGGGTACCAAGTCCATAGTCAGCTGGCCCCGCGTCAGGCGCTGTACACCTTTCCTGAACACGCGTGTTTGCTCTACCATTAGTTGAAGATACACCATTTCTCCTAACTTGTCTTCTAGAGCGACCGGTATCATATTCAGGTACAGTTCCATCCAATCCACCTTATGTTGCACTAGTTTTAACCTTCGGCGAGTCGTGTTGTGTGCCTTATTTAGTGATCTTAGATTGTCCAGTAGGCCTATCACGACATGGTTAACCTTTTCGACAGCCTCGTCATGTTTTTCATTCATCAGAGCCAAGTCTTCGATCATTTGGTTCGAAGACTCCTGCAATACTCTAATCAATTCTCTGTTATATTTGACATCAGCCGCCAGTCCTTGATTCCAAGAGGTTGGAAGAGGAAAGGTCGGCCACCCTGGATCGTCTAGCATTGTGGGCAACTTCTTCATTCTTTTGATCCTTCCACTAGATTTTAACTCCGACTCTTGATTTTGAAGGTCTTGTTGAGTGTTTTTTATTAGGGAACTTAAGGTTTCATTAAGAACTTCTCGGTACCGACCCTTAAGCGCCTGTGACGTCTGATCCATCCAACTGACCAGCGACCTGATATGGTAGCAGGCCCGATCGAGGGCGTCTCCTCCCTGTAGATATCGGTGACATACCTGGCCAAAGGTAGCTTTGTTGAAGGGGCGCCTCCTTGGAATAGTGATTAGGAAGCCCTGTCGAACGTGTGTTATATCCGCGGTGGACATTAACTTCCCTGGTTTTAACACTACTCCATATTGTTCTAGAGCTATTACTTCAGCGTTAGGGGCTAGCCCTTCAGGTGGGCCGGAGTCGTTATGCACTCCCCTAATGCCCCCTATTACAGCTAATACTAACAGCACCAGCCACTTCATTGTCCTTGTTTTGGCCTTAGCGATAGTTTGAAAAAGTTAATTTTGCAGTTTATCTAAAACATGTTCACAGTAAAGTTACCTTATTTTTCTGCGCATTACTAACATCCATGCGCCGAAAAATGCTCTCCTCTCGGGCCTCCTGGTCTGTTTAGTTTGGGACATGCTCGTAGAGGTTTTGCCCGTTGTCATTTACCACTCGCCTGATGATCCCGCTCTCATCCTTGGTGACCGTGACTCTTAAGCCTCTCATACGTTCGCAGGACGAGGGGCGCATTGCTCTGAGGGGTCTTGGCCTAGTAGGTTCCAGTCCGAAACGGCCCCCGTTGGGTCGTACGACGGTTGGCTCGAGGGGTATGGGTTTGGTACTTGCGGTGGGTTTGTCGTTGGGAGTGGGCTCGGCCACAGTGGGCCCCCCGGCTGGCTGGTTGGCGTCCACTGCTGCTGGTTCCATAGCAGTGGTGAGGGATTGGCGTTGCAGCTCGTTGTCAAGCTGCTCAAGTCTAAACAAGCGGGGTCCGCAGGCTGTAAGTGGTGGAGGAGGGGAGCTCCCGCTGGCCCGTTCCCCACCGGTGGGGTTGGCGCGTGTTGAACGGGTGCTACCTCCACTTTTAGTCCTGGAGCGGCGACGGTTAGCTGTTCCCCTCCCGATCGCCTTTCCAGAGTGGGCAGAGGTCGGCCGCCTCGTTTTGTTTGTAGGCTGGTACTTTCCCTGACGCATTTAGAGTTTTGTGTGGTCCTTTGAATAAAAGGAGCTACCTGAGTTTTAATCTCAGCTAACTGTTTGTTTGATTTTGGCACATCCAGTCCTACTGTTCTCCTAATTTCGTCAACAGTCTCAAATAGTTGGAACAGTGGTTGCGTAAGGTCCCAGAACCAGCCGGCCTGTATCTGCACTGGTTGGTTGACCGCTTCCTCCTTCTGAACCGGCTTGGCCAACGCCGTTAGCCTTGGCTCGGGCTCCGAGTCACTCACCTCAGATAAATTGTAGAAGTCTTTATCTGCTGTCTTCTTTTTGGCTGGAGCCGATTTGGCGGACCTCTTGGCTCCGCCTGTGTTCGTTCTGGTGGGCCGCCGGGCTGGTGTCCTTGGCTTCTTCCGGGCAATCCCGGCGTCGGTCGAGTCCGGACGGACACCGCCCCGGCCCGGCCAACTCCACCGCCTAAGGGTCTGAGCCGGTTGTTTCTTAGCACTCTCCTTCTCGACTGCCTTTTCTTTCATTTGGTAAAATCCTAAAAGAATGGCCCAACGAACCTTCCCTTGGTAGGCAGCGCCCTCAGGGTGGGCCGGCTAATCCGTTTCCTTCTCAGGGGGACGATAATCCTTCCCTCCGTGTCCGCAGGGAAAGTAGTGGTTCCCTTTGGATTGCTATGTGGCCGGAGGGCTAGACAGTTCCCCATGAGTCGGTGGATCAGTGTCCCAGCTAAGTTCTCTTTCTGCTCCTTCCAGGAGAAGTCGGAGGCTGAACAATTTCTATCTCCAACTTCTGTTCAGAGATAGAATCAATATCTATCTCCGTTTCGTCCCGGGCTGGGTTGCGCGCACAATCACCTGCAGCTGAGGTGACTGTCTGGGAGCAGAGTTGCGGACCGACTGGTGGATCGGCGCGGATCCCACGAAATTATAACCGATCCGCTTGTCCATGCCGTCTCCATATTTGGAGCTGTATCCTGTTTCAGGTGGGGGGGGGAACGCATGCATCCGGTCCCAAAAGATGACGCCCAACCACTGGCATCTCTCTTGGTGTGCGCACCCTCCCTTTCTGCCACGCCCCTGGGCGCGGCAAGGTGGCCGTGAGGCAGACCACCTGTTCCATTAGCGCTGATGCTAACGGTGCCGCTCCGCCGAACCTTTATTTTCACAGGGCGGCTAAATCTCCTGCATTAATCATCCATGTCGTCGCTCTCTCCGCCGTTGGACAGAGCGACGTAGTTAGGGCGGCGGTTCCGACGTAGGTTATAGCCACCTTTCGTCGGGACATGGTCCTTTACTGTTTTTCCTGGGCTCTGTTCCGACGTATCCAAGATCGGCACATCACCGCAGGGTAGTTTTATGGGCTTGTTGTTGCCTGGAGGGGATCTCCCCTCCAACGGCTGGCTTTTGCCCCTTCGTTTAGCTCGTTTGCGTTTCCTCTGTCCATTAACGCCAGCTGTTCCCCGTTCACAGGCGGCTTTATTAGGAACAAAGGATAAGTTTGTGGACAGCGTGGTGTCCGTACTGGTGCCCTGACCATCAGTGATTTGCCCATCCGTTTCTGCTAAATCGGTGGGACTTGGGCCAGGTTTTTGTGTAGGTACCTTCCTGGTCATAGGAACTGCATCATGCTCACGGGGACCGGTCGTTCCCGTTGAGTTTTCAGTCTCAGCACCCCTTATTTCGCCATCTTCCTCAGCGATTTCACCCGTCGGAGTGTGATGCAATTCAGGGTTTCGGTCAGGATCTGCCCCTTTTGAGTTAGTGATTTTCGCTTCTCTCACCAGTTTGGGAATGTTATGAGGGACAGCGGGAGACCAGGGCCCATGTGCAGGTTTGAGTTTTGAAATGTTTACTAAATGTGGGACCTGTTTTCCAGTTTTTAAAGATACTAGTCTAACAAGGTGGTCTCCTTTTGTTTCAATTACCCTGAATGGCCCAGTATACCTGTTTGAGAACTTAGACGCTTTATTTTCACTAGCTAGAGGGTCGTACATGTATACCATATCACCTTCGTACATCTGAGTAGGCCGCGCCCGCTCATCAATTCGCAGCCTCAGATCTTTTTCGTAGTTTTGAACTACCCTTTCAGCCATATTCCTAAACATAGCAATATTATCCTTGGTTTGCATGAAAAACTCGCAGTCGTTCAGCGTTTCAGGAATTGTTCCTTGCTCAGGCATTCCCATACTGATTGGATCTCTGCCAAACAGCAGGGTGTGCGGGCTGTATCCCGACCGTACACTGATTGTGGATCTAACTGTCCATAATGCAATGGGAAGTAGATCGACCCAGTTACAGTGATCGTCAGGGATATAATAAGCAATCAGGTTTTCAATGGTTTTATGTAGTCTCTCTACTCGAGCGTTGCCAGTCGGCATTCGCCCGGTAGTGAACGTTTGCTTGCACGCTAGTCGTGTAGTGATTTCCCTGAATAGCCCTGAGAGGAAGGCCGCCCCCCGGTCTGTGTGCAGGCGGTTTACCCGCCCATACCGACACACTATTCCGGTTAGGAAACAGTTAGCCGCGGTCTGCGCGGTGGAGTCTTTAGTGGTGAAAGCCTCCGGCCAACCTGTCAGTAGGTCTATGAAGGTCATGATATATTTTGACCCATCCCTAGCCTTCTTTAGCGGCCCGATGAAATCACACTGTACTACCTCAAAGGGTCGGGTTGGTCTCTCCCAAGACTTAGCTAAGGCCTTGAAATGTGGGGCCCGTCTCCTTAGAGAACAGGTCTCACAAGCCTTTACATAGTCTACGATGTCGGCGTTCATGTTCCGCCAGTAGAATTTCTCAGAGATTTTGGTAGTGAGGTTACTGATCCCTACATGTCCCCCAGCCAAGATGTCATTATGTAATAGTCTCAGGACTTTGGGAATTAACTTTCCTGGAACTATCATACGAGGTTTGAGTCTGACCAGTTGGTCTTGGTGTTTGTTATACCTTTTGATGTTGAACCTACACAGTACTCCCGGTGCTACCATTCCTACAAAATCAGCTTGGTCCATTATTCGCCTAGCTTCAATGGGATCTGTTGGTAGGTCTCCGTCCTGCAGGTAGTCTATCAATTGCGCGCACTCTGCATCTTGGAGTTGCGCGTTTAATACCGTAGCCACAGAAAGCTCTTCATCCTGAACTTCGGCCTCAAATAACTCACATCCCACAGCGGGCTCATATTCTTCACCTGGGACATGCTCATGATAGACTCTAGACAAATAGTCCGGTAGAAAATGAGTCGCTCCTGGCTCATATATGATTTCAAAATCAAAATCTGATAACGCTAAAGCCCACCGTCTCAGCCGGGCTGACGGGGCTTTGTAGGCACTCTGTAGCAGGGGAATCAACGGTTTGTGATCAGTCACTATTGTGATTTTAGCTCCCTGCAACATGTCCTCATAGTTCTTAATACCTTTAATTACTGCCAGAGCCTCCTTTTCTGTTACCGAATAATTTAATTCGGCGTCCCGGAGAGTACATCCCCAGAAAGCAACCGGACGGTAGATTTCATCTAGTTTGTGGCAAACCGCTGCACCGCACGCGGCGTCTGATGCATCTGTTAGTAGATAAAAATGCCCCCCTATATCTGGATGAATTAGTAAGGGCGGCGAGGTTAGCAATTTCTTTAACTGTTGAAACGCTTCCTCGCAGGCCTCTGTCCACTCAAAATAGACTTCTTTCTTTAGCAGTCGGTTTAAAGGTTTTGCTAGATCAGCGAAATTAGGGACAAACGATCGGTAGTAGTTACACAGTCCCAGAAATGATTTAATGGTTTTCACATTATGTGGACGGTTAAAGGCTGTGATCTTTTCTGTGGTTACCCTTTGTGTAGCCACACCTTCCGCGTTTACTACGTGGCCGAGGAAATTGATTTCACTACGGCACCACTCACACTTTGACGGTTTTAGTTTGAGATTAGCTCTCGCCAAAGCTTGGAGAACCACCTCAACGCTCGCCAGGTGTTCTTCAAATGTAGTGTCGTAGACAATTACGTCGTCTAAGTATGCTAAGCATGTTCTAGGAATCAATCCCTTTAGCGCTATGGCCATTACCTTGGTAAACTGCCAAGGTGCGCCAACTAAGCCGAATGGTACACGCTTATACTGATACACACCCATCGGGGTTTCAAAAGCGGTATATTTTCTACTGTCTTCTTCGATTACACATTGATGATAGCCGCTCAACAGATCTAAAGCTGTCCACATAGTGGGTTTCTTGTAAGCCATATATAGAAAAAGCGAGCGAGCCGTGGGCATGGGGAATTTATCTTTAAAAGTGACTTGATTAAGCATGCGAAAGTCTGTACAGAGCCTAGGTTTGCCATCTTTCTTCTGCACTACCACTAGCGGGCTTCGCCAAGCCGATTCGCTGGGCTCTATTACACCTATATCTATGAGTTGCCTAACCTGTTCATCGATGATATCCATTTTCTGTGGAGAGTATCGGTATGGTCTAGAGCTGATTACCCCCTGCGACTCATCCACAATGATTCTCATCGGCGCTATTTCACAGTGACCTAACTCTTCCATTGAGAACGCTAGTGCATTTCTATTGTTATTTAGCATTTGCCTAAACCTTACCTGTTGTTCTTCGTTTAAGCACGACTCGGTCAGATCTATTTTACTTACATTCTCATCCATTTTACCTCGGAATTTCTCCTCAGAGGTTTGGCTTTCCATTTGCACTGCGTCTTTCATTACTTCTACAGAAATCCTGCAGATGGACATTGGGGTCTCTGTTTTAGTTAGATAACACAAGTCCAGGAACTCCTCTATCTGATTTTGGTTTACCTCAGGCACTGCGCATTCTTCCGCAAAAGCTAATACTTCCTGGGGAGTGATTTCTTGCATTACATCTAGCGGATTCATGACTTTGATCCACCACTGGCTTCCCACCGTATTCACGCACCCCTCCACTAGGACTGGTGCGGTTACCGCCGGTGCGCAGTAAGCTACCGGTGAGTCTAATCCCAGCGGCTCTCGAGTGGTTACCGGTATGATGCATTCGTTTCCCGGCGGAATTTTCACTGTTTCTTTGCTAACTATAGGGTTTCCACAAAACACTTCTATCTTTGCGCCTGGTAGAGATAAATCTGATCGAAGCACTGTTAATAAGTTTCTCCCGATTACTATTAGGTGGCATAGATCGTCCACTATGTTGAAATCATAGCAGACCACCGATCCCTGGATCGAAAACTTACATCTAATTTGTTCTAGTATTACTTGAGACGAGTTGTCTGCCAAACTGATGTTTCCCTTCGATACCTTCCATTCATCTAAAATGCATTGTTTAGGGATCTGTCGTTTACAATGGGTGGACATGAAGCAATCGCTCGCTCCTGTGTCTACTAAAGATCTAACCTCCTTCTGATCATCAAATCTTAACGTTAAGAAAAATGCTTCGTCTCCTATCTCTCTCCTAGCCGGTCCGTCCACTGCGCCTAATTCTATCGTGGAATGAACGGACCCTTCCTCTAGTTTCCCTGATTCTTTTGTTCGGTACCACTGGCTTTGCTATCTTTGTAGATCCGCGGGGTTTTTTCCCTCAACCTATTCTTTAACCACAAGCACGCTTCTGTAGAGTGACCATGTTGTTGATGAATGATACAAAACTTACTTTCATCAAAAGGCAACCTGGGTCTCTCTACTTTCTGTTGAGTTGGCAGATTCTTTCCCTTATCTGCCTCTCTGTTCGGGGCGATATTGGATTTAGGCTTCTGATCTGAATTTCTTTCCGCTTAATCCCTTCGGTTTTCCCTTATGTCATCAGACATAGTGGATTGCAACCTGAGCTGGGATCCTTTCCAGCCATAAGGCTCTCTCTGCTTCCCAGAATGTTCTTTTCAAACCTGATGTTTTCTGATCACAGAGAGCATGGCTCAACCATAACCTACGCTAATCCAAGAAATGAGGTCTTGAATAGGCATGTTTAGCTTTACCATGGCCTGACTGTACATTGAGCCCTCTCCGACGCCGATAGGTTGCAACAACTCTACCAGTCCGACAGAGACGACCGGCCAGTGACCCAGTCGATAGCGATTACCGGTCCCAAGTCACCCTGGGTGGTCACCGACGGTCTGATCCAGGTGAATCGTGCAAACCCACACTGAACTTTGACCGTTTTCACTGGCCTTGCCTGTTCACTCCTGAGTGATGGAACTACTGTCAGGAGCTAGGTGAGGTCTGTCAACCCCGTACCACGCACGTACCACTTACAGGTGGCCGAAAACGAAACCACCGGCAGCCCGATATGTGCGCCGACTAGACGGTACCACAGTAGGATGTTGATTCATCCTTCGCTAGACACGGGGGCCTTCAGTACGTCTCTCCCCTGCACTATAAAACCAAGTTTAACGTGTCCCCGGACTCTCGCGAGCCCACTGCCGCCTGTTAAAGGCTACCGTTGAGGAGCTCATCCCTCTTAGTAACCTTTCTGGTTTTCGTACCTATCTTTTCTCTCATAACCTTGCTGTTTAAAGTTACCACCACTCTGGGGAGTCCCGCTTTGCCCTGGCTTTGGTTTCTGAAACCATGGAGCGGCCTCCAGTCGGGCCAGCACCACTCCAAATCGTTCGGAGATGGAGTTTAGGGCCGCGGTCTCCTCTGATTCTTGGCTTCCAGCCAGTTCGCTCACTGCATTAGATATTTTAGTTCCCCCTTTGCCTTTGTCCAACGATTCTAACCTCGTTGCACAATCCACCGCTTCGGTGAAAGACTTAGGGTCCAGTATAGCTACTTGCCTGGCTACGCCCTGTTTTAATCCTTCTAAAAACACAGCTAACATCATGCTTTCACTCGCCTCTGCTTTAACTTGCTTTTGTTTCAGAACACCTGCAAATTCGATCACGCTCTGGTCTTTTCCTTGTTTAAGGCCACAGAACTCTGCGTGTTTCTGCCACTTAGCTCTTCGATCACCGAAGATCTTGGTCATTTGGGCTTCTAGCTTCTCAAATGAGTCTTTCTCACTTTCAGCTAACGCTCCTGCCCAGTCGTCGGCCCTTCCCTTTAGGCCTAACAGCGCCATATTCAGGAGGTGGGCGTCCGACCAGTCATAGATAGCTTTCAGTCGTTTTAATTCCCTGAAATACTTTTCTATTTGCTCGTCTTCTTTTCCACTAAACCACGGTAACCTAATGTTTGGTCCCCTTTGGTGACCACTGTGAGTCGTTTCACGCACTGGCGCTGGTGTTTGCCCCAGTGCCAGACCCAACTGTGGTAGAATTTCCCAAATATTTGGTTGATTCTGTGGATTTGGAGGGTTGTTCTGACCTGGTGGGCCCGGCGGACCTGGTGGTCCGGGCGGTGGAGGATTCGGTGGGTTTGGGGGGTTGTTGAGTTGGTTAAGGAAAGGATTGTTGTTCTGGTTCGGGGGAGGGTTATTGGGTCCTGGTGGATTTACTTGATTATTCTGGCCTGCTGGGGCTTGCTGACCCTGCTGGTTACCCGCCCCTCCTCGGCCCGCGCCAAGATTGGCTGCGAGTGCCATCGCCTGCAACAGGTGAGGGAGCAGGTTTTGATCGACCCCACCTCCCGCTGGCTCGGCCCGGCCGGGCAGTTGGCCTGGTTGGCCTCCCCCATCATTTTGTTGCAGTCCCCCAAGGTTTACCCCAGGATTAGGCTGCTGTATTCCCGGATTCACACCACCATTTCCCCCTGCACCGGGTTGCTGGAGTCCCCCAGGGTTTATCCCCAGATTGGGCTGATTCGGAGGGAGATTATTAATAGGGTTTTGAGGAGGGTTATTGAGAAGGTTTTGAGGAGGGTTATTGAGAAGGTTTTGAGGAGGGTTAGGCCCTTGTGGGTTGGCCTGATTATCTTGGTCTCCCTGGACCTGCTGATTAAGAGGAGGAATAAGTCCTTGAGGGTTGGCCTGATCGTTCTGGCCCCCTTGAACTTGTTGATTAAGAGGAGGAATAGCCCTCTGAGGGTTGGCCTGATTATCCTGGCCTCCTTGGGCCTGTTGGTTAAGAGGAGGGTTGGCCTGATTATCTTGGCCTCCTTGGGCCTGTTGACCCTGTTGGTTTCCCCCTCCTCCTTGACCTGCCTGTATAGGGGCTCCCATTGCCTGCCTTATGAAAGGGTACAACATATTTTGTTGTATGGGCCCAAGGTCTATCCCGCCTCCTGCCGGCGCGCCTCGGCCCGGCTGCTGGATTAGTATCTGGCCATTCCCATTGTTTTGTTGGGGTCCCCCAGGGCCCATCCCACGGTTAGGAAGCCCTGCCCCCAGATCTACACCCCCAGCTCCCCCTTCATCGGGTTGCTGGCGTTGATCTCTATCCTCTCTTTCTTCTACTAGATCCATCAAAGGAACGCCTCCTTCCGCCATATTATTTTCGTGGAGGTTTTGTATATCGTGATCGTCCCACTGTTCTTTCACAGGTATTTCCTCTACACTAATTTCGTCCTCACTTTCAAGTTTAGCTTTCTTACCTGTGTCTAAACCATCCTCGGTAATAAGTTCGTATGAAGACGAGGTTGATCTATCTTCTCTAGCTAATTTTCTATCAGGACTACCTTTTCTGACACTCGCGATAGCTTGTTCTAATTCCCTATCTTCTTCTTCGTCTTCACTTTCGTATTTATCATACAATTCTTGAGTTGGAGTGTTAAAATCTGGTGCTTTTAGCGTTACATTTTCCTCACTATCCTGATCGCTTAGCCTCTCTAAATCTATATGCTTTTCGGGGCCTGTGTCTGCCCACTGCTTTAATATTTCAGCTGGATCAAAGGCCTGAGCTTCCGCTCTTTTACCAGCTTGGTCTAAGTTCGTTTCTACCCCGTAAGTTAATCGATAGGGTTGTAAATTACCTACTTTCTCGCTGTTTCCCTCTGCTTCCCTTCCCACTCCCCTATCCCTTCCCACTGTTTTTCCTTTAGCTACAGTGGAATAAGGAATGGACGCCCCCGGGTTGGGGTGAGTTGGTGTTACCAGTGGGTGACTGATAAACTCAAGTCGTTGGGGTAATGGATAGGTGAGAGAGCTCCCATCAGGTAGGATTACCGGATTTTCGGGGCGTTTTCCCCCTGATGGGCTGGAGTTATCCGCGGTGTTTTGTCGTTGTTTTAGATTTCCTGAAGAAAATAGGTTATCTCCATTGGAAACTTCCTGTTCGCCTTCACCTCCCGCTGCGGGCAGTAAACGATAAGGAACACTTTGGTTACACCACGGATTGTTCACATCAGATTCACAGGTGGAGCGAGAGCTAGTACCAGTTTCGTGGTCCGTAGGTGGTACGTACCCTGGGTTCCAATATTGCTGATATTCCGTGAGACGGTTCTTCCCTTCAACTCGTCCCGAGTATGTTAGGGTTTCAAGTCCTTCGTCAAGAACCGGCCTATCTTTGGACCCTAGGTGCCAGGGAAATGGTTTACCTTTGCCACGGGTTTGGTAATTTTGTGCACCTTCGGGGCAGAGCTGCTTGGGTCTGGCTGCGACCTCCTGTCTCTGTGCCTCCCCGTCTAAGGGATTACCTACCAGGTGGCGGTTTTCCACATTCCCTGTATATGATGTTGACACATCGTGTCCTGCGGGCCGCAAAGATTGAGGCTTGGGGTTAGAGGAAGCCTCAAAGTCACCGGTGGCTGACATCAAGGATGAGCAAAACGGCACAAGTCATGTTTCGGGTATCTCCACCAAATGAACTATTGTTAATGTTTGATTTAAGACTGCGTCAGATTCGTGTATATCCAAGTCTTCGTAAGTTGCTTTCCAGAATGTCTGAGTAATTCAGACCGCGTTTAAAGTTTGTCCATTCACTTCCCAATAGTTCAAAAGAAATGAACGATGAGGGAACTTCTTAATATGAAAGGGTTTTTATTCAATAAACATCTCATCCCGAGTCAAAGCCACCATGTATAAGTCTTCATCAGTCCACCTCCCATCTCCTATCAGCAATCAACCACATTTAGAACACGAGTTGCTCCAACGCCTTCTAGACCATTCTAGCATTTAGCTCTAACACAATCCTATGTCCGAGGTAATGGGTATTGGTAAACTCCAGTCTGTTACATGGAGTCGATGTACTTACTCCAGGTATAACTCCTTGGTTAAACATGTTTCTTCTAACCAACTAACTCACTAACTTTTCACTAACTGCTCGCTCCCTACCTTGCAGCGCCTTTTATACTGGTTAACAGGTGGCGCTAGGAGCGTAAGATATTTCTCCTAGGAGTAGACTAGAAGTAGACTTGCTAAGCCTGATCCTTGTTGGATCATATATTATGACAATGTATAAAAAGTACTAAGCCATTAGTACATCATGAAGACTTGGATATACACGAACCTTACGCAGTCTTAAATCAAACATTAACAATAGTTCAATATATTTTCGCTTATCATCATGATATTGATTTATGTCACATCACGACTAGCTTCATGATATTGGTTGCATATTCCATTGATCTTAATGCAGTTTGAGTAATGTCCATAGATACTGGGTGCAAATTGGTGTACATTTGTCGTGATAAATTTGCTGATGTTCCTGTCGCCCTATGGAAATAAATATTGAAGATAATTATGTGTTATCATTGTCAGTGTTATTACTACTGATATTGATTAAGCTTCACTTGTTATCGCTATACCTTCCAGGAGCAAACGGCAGTGTATACTTCCTGAATCAGTACGTCCGAAATATTTCAGTAGCTCATTTAAATATTTCTGACATACTGATTAACCACTGCTCAACCACTGTATTCTCACTGATTATCAGATTTACCACTGAACAGCTACTGAAAAATCACACTGATTCTGCACTCAGTAGACACTGAATTTCCACTGCGTTTTGGTCGGGAATTATAGCCTATGGGTATAACAATTGGAACTTTATCAGTATCAATTCAGTCCCTTCGACCAAAAGTTTTTTTCATAGCCTACTTTGAATACAAAGACAGCTACGCTAACAAAAAAGAAATGGGATGGACAGTGGAAGCACAAAGCAGATCTTCATCATCCTCACACCCATCAGCCACCCATCCGTATCATCACACCTCCGGGCTATAAAGACATCTGTCACCTTCACAGCTCACCCCGAGCTGCTCACATTCACATCTCACTCAGACCCCGAGCTGCTCACATTCACATCTCACTCAGACCCCGAGCTGCTCACATTCACATCTAACTCAGAGCCCGAGCTGCCCACATTCACATCTTACTCAGACCAAGAGCTGCTCACATTCACATCTAACTCACACCCCGAGCTGCTCACATTCACATCTCACTCAGTCTCTGAGCTGCTCACATTCACATCTCACTCAGACCCTGAGCTACTCACACTTCATCATCACCCAGAAGCCACGAACCCAAAGCCTCAAGGAGGAGAGCAAACAGTACCCAAGTACTTACCACTCCACGCTCGGAGGGTTCCCCGTGTACACACTGACTTCAGAGGGCACCAGGGCCGAGGCCCTGGGTGGAGGGGGTGGGGGATACTTTTTGATGGTACATGTAGTACCCATGTGCTTCAAAACTACAGCCCCCTGATTATGCAATCTGAAAGCGCTGTGCAATTTGCGTATGCGAGTTTACAGCCCCCTGATTCCTAGCTGAGATGTCAAGGGACATCCCCTCGTTTAATCTTATGAATGAATTTGAACAGTCTAAAATGTGCCCATGACGCTTTCTTCTGACTACAAAAGCTATCCTAGACAGCCCTCACAGGACAATTAGCTTTGACAGGCCCCCTTTATAAAGTTGTCCCTCCTTTTTCCTGCTTTGCCACGATCACCGCCACAGCTCCCACAATCTGTTTTCCACTATGAACCCTAGTCCCAAGTAAAGTAACCCCCGCCCCGCCCCCCGCCCTGGGGTCACGTGGTGCTATGAGCTGCTCACCGGCCAGTCATAATAACAGTCTGAGCTGCTCGGGGATGGGCCCCTGTCGCCCCCTGGCGGAGCAGGTGTTTGTCCAGGGGTCTGGGGGCGAGCTGACCAAACTGTGGGGGAGCTTTGGGATGGGGGCAAACAGCTAAGGTCGTGTTTATATACGAGCAGCTCACCTGGCTGGGCTGAGTTGATGCGAGTTGATGGGAGTGGTTTGGGGGTGTTTCTGGGGTGGTCAACACATGTGGGTGTGCTTGAATTGGGTTGCCAATGGAAATAGGATTTATATTAATTCTTTCAACGCGAAAGTGATCTTCTGAAGATTTTGTGTTGAATACTCAAGCTATTTATTAAGTACGTCAATATTAATATTCTATATTCCTTTATGACTCAGCTTTTTTGAAGTAATTTGATCAGTGCCTTTTTACTACAGAAATTTCTTTGTAAAATCAAAACATTAAAAGGGCAAGTTAAATTCATTTTGCAGTTTCTGTTTCCAAGGAATAAGGAAGAGCACTGAGCAGTTCAATGAAAAACATCGTGAATTACTCCATCATTCAAACTATAGTGATCAAATTTCTATTCCAAGTCTGCTCCAAGGCCTTAACGTGTACCGAGGACCTTTTTCTGGGGGAATGGGTCATGACATTGACCGTAACCCGCCCTTGGGTTCTCCTAAGGACATTTACACATAAAACAAAGTTACAGTTAACTTGGGGACAATGCCAATTTCACAAACTAATGCATCTGTGCCATTCCTCACCACATCTGACTTCACTAGTTCCACAGTCATTGTTCCAGCCTGACTCAGTGGGAGTGTTCTCATGTCGTGCCATTTGTTAGCCCACGTGGGCTGTTATTACTATTATTACTGAGTGGGCGGTGTTTACAAACAGTCTATAGGACCTCTGGGTGTAATCTGCACATCCCCAGTCTGGGCCCCCTCTCACCCCTAGGGACGGGGCTTGTTCACACTGCACTCCCATGGCCTAGTCCGTCTGGACAATAGAGTACGAGCGTCCAAAATATGCAGAAATAAAAATGAAAAAATATTTTTAATGTAAAACATTTTTGTTCGTCTTATGCAATTTCCTAGCTGTGGTGGAAATTTGTGTAGAAAACTGGACACGCACTCAGGCATAAGTCTCATTCTGCCACTTCTTTTCATCCTTATTTTTACCTTTCGTTTGGAAAATACCTCACCGACATGATTATAATGTCCAAGAATAGTATTGAGCTTTTTCTTAGCATAAACATTTCCCTCTTTGAATTTGATTACTTGAGATAGTTTTTCTTATATATTTCTGGAATATCCCTGAAATTGATGTACATGTGACTGTTTTCGTTTTCTATTCTGGTGGTTAGTAATTATGTGTACGTTTTATAACAAAGTTGTAATTATGTGTTTTATGATAAAGTTGGACGCACGGCCTACTTGTAAACAGTAAAGTACCCTCATTATTACTTGACCTACTGGCTGGTGACACATTTAAGAACGCTATAGTATAAGTAACATACAAGTTTTCATGACACAATATAATCATTCAAAACATGTACAATGACTCTCAAATCATTAAATTACATGTCCATAATTGACGTCAATATCCATAATTTTGTGAATTACATAATACTACACGTACAACATATAACATTTATTACCAATTTAGTCTACTTGTATTCCCCATGTTAGTCTGGCACATGGCCAGAATAAGTTACTACAACCGGATACCGAGCAAGCCAACTTTGTCCGAGGTATGACACTCACAGCTATGTGCCGTAGGACATAACTACATGGCATACAATGCCTTTCGAACCAAACTTCAAAGAAATTTAAGACGAACTCCTGGCAGCCAGAAGGAAAACATGGACTCCCAAACTCAAAGTACCGTACGTGTGCACTTGTGTTTGAAACAACAGCCAAGCCTTTGCCAGGGACCTATGGTTTTATTTGATTGCTCCATTTGATTATGGACTGTTACCTAATTCGTTTGTAATAGTATACGTATGTAATGTGGTGTCTCTTACTATAATATAGGTAATACTCTTTTGTGTTGATGTCATCGTGCATGAAAATTGGTACATCATGTGGAATTGTGATTATGTGTTTCAAACCCTGGTAATGATGTCAACAATTCGCATTATAACATGTCAAAGCAATACAGTACGAAGTTGCAGCCTACCAGTGTCCTATTTCTTCTATAATATGACATCAGCTAATTTACCCCTTTCATGCAGTAGAAGCCAAGAAATAATTCGAAAAACATTGAATTTGATGTCTTCTGTGCGTGGTAGAAATTCTGATGTCAGCCTATTGCCATTCAACTATAATGTATTTCAGGTTTCCTTCTTTTATATATTTCAAATTTTTCTCTTTTTTTCCTCCTTTCTAAACTTAATTTTCCCTTTTATTCAGAAAATGTCTTCGGCACGAATGTTTTTTGCAAATAATGTTTTCCAGAACAGCCAACGCTCCTGGACTGAAACTCAGTGGAAATACAGTGTGTAAGGAGTATAGAATCAGTGTTAGCTTTCAGTAGTTTTTCAGTGGTAAATCAGTGGAAATCAGTGGGAATACAGTGGTTCAGCAGTGGGAAATCAGTATGTCCGAAATACTTAAATGAGCTGGCAGTAACACGTCAGTGTAAAATCAGTACCATTTCAGTAATTCATTTAACAGGGTAGGAAAATCTGCGTGTCCACGTGTCCTGGACGACCAGAAAATTGGTGTGGACGACCAGAAAATGAATTCTGGTCGTCCTCCCGACGACCAGATATTTTGTCGAAATTTTTGATATATTCTCCTTAAAAAATCAAACCTTTACTTATTTCAATAGCTGATTACAATTCTTAGAGTGCCCCTATATTGTGGACGATCTATGACTAAGTGTGGACGACCAGATTTTCATTAATGGTCGTCCTCAGACGACTAGAAAACTGGACGAATTTTCCTAGCCTGTTTAAATATTTCGGACATACTGATTCGGGAAGTATATATTACACTGACTTTTGGTCCGGGAGGTGGTTCAAACGGACTGGCCCAGGAGAGCGGGTACCGAGTTACTCCAGTAGGAGGGGTGTGAATGGGTGCGGTAAGTGAGGGGGGCAGACTGATAACACGGGCCCCTGTTATCAGGCCCTGGAGGCGCCACCACTCTGCACCGAGTCGGGGTCAGGTGCTCCCACTGCTCAAGTGTGTGTATAATGTGTATATACCTGCTCAAGTATGTGTGTCATATAGGTAGGTATCTGCTCAAGTGTGTGTATGGTGTGCATACATGCTGGGGGTTGGAAAGAGGGTATCGGGAAGGTCAGGTTTGGAAAATTAGCTTGTACTCGGCGATTAGGAATTTGGGTTGGACTACCAGGAATGCATTAGATTCATTTATTCCCTAACTAAACTACTACTCGTACTTCGTTTCGTTTTCCAAAGCAATATGCATTATATGAAATCTTTTTTGTTTATAAATAAAAGTGTCCTTATAGCTTTTTAGTTTTCAGTGATTCTTTGCTACTTCCCTGAAATAACATTCATAGCCCTTCTTGTTTTAACCGCAAATATTTCTGATATCACCAGTACGTCAATATCACTCTATATTCCTGTGACTCAGCCTGGTATACTAAGGCAATATTTTTTCCTTCTCAAGACCATCCGGAATGCAGAGCCGGTTACATTCTACATGTCATTTATTTCGGAGTCTATTGTAGAAAATACGCCTAAACAAAATGGATTTCCGATGAAACAAAACAACTGCATTCATTCTTATCACCCAACTCGATATAGCCGGCGCTACCAACTAGTAACATTACCGAACACCTGGTATCTAAGTGCGCGGATATAGATAGGGTGAGATAGAACAGAGGAGGGTAGGATTAGGTATCGACCACTGGTCGTGCCTAATACGTTAGGTCCGCCTGGTAGTTGGTGAAATATTCAGTATTGATGAGAGCTACTGATTATTGTTCATCAATATTACAAGCAAACCAATAGCCGGCTCGGGGATTATTGGTCTGCGCGTCAATAAACGCTTCCCTGCTAGCACGATACACCCAGCGAGAGAAGTGCTGGGCACGGATCGCATGGGAAAACTTTTCGAAGAGTCTGCTATTGTTTTGGTGCTATTATCTACAGGGTGGGTTGGAAATAACTTTTGTGGTTCAACCGTGGACTGATGGTTTAGAATGTTTGACGTTAGGGAAATTACAATAAAATCAACTGAATATTTTTGCCCATAAAGTCACTCAAGCATTAAAAGATAAGATTTGGAAAATATTCATTTTTCAACCCAGGCTATAGTTCATTATCTATTACTTGCGTTTGGATTAAATACAGAAATATGTTTCATTCCTTTCCCATGCCTGTATAATGTTCAATTTATCGATATTTTTGCAAGGAATTAAGCCACTGACATAATTTTCCAAGTCACACAACGCTGTTTTGTGTGAGTTGATTTCATTTTTTTCAAAGCAGGAATGAACTTTTTACACTCAGTTCTCTTACAACGTAGCCTTTTTGAAACATTCATAATTTATCAAACATTGGAAACTGAAACAACCTATTCAATAACTTAATGAATAACTCTGACGTAAAACATCAACTTGATGAATGGTTGAGTCAAACAGAATGTCCGTCGGCTGAATGTATATATGTTTATCCGACATCACTCGCCAAACATTCTACTTCTTTTTTCTGGTCATCTACTGCCATTTAGTACGGGTTTATTTCTTATAGTATATTAAATCCAGACTATCAAACGTTGCCCAAAGAATGTACGTAGTAGCAACAAACATAAAAAATGTGCCGTTACAGAAGCATAAAAGCACCTTTTGTACCTTTTAACTGCATTGAGCCGCCGCCTGCTTCTCTTTTTGGCTTTTACTGCCTCAAATACCATAAAGTTTGGACTGAATCCTCAACAGAATGTTCTAAGCCTTAGCGCTAGGGCACACTCAGCCTAAACAATACCCCTATGGAGAGCCTCACAATACGACATCCTCCCGACCTATCTCACCCTTAAAGCTCTCCATTGTGCTAGGCCTACACTGCCTATTCTCGGCCTAGCGAGCGCTAGGCAATATAGTAGCATTGTTTAGAATGTGTCACACTAAGGGGTTCTTATTATAGGGATCCGGTATGCCAGGCCTTTTTAGTGGTGGCAATGTTAGTAAGATTGGGGACATGTTCTGTTTTTATAACATTTAAAGATTTAAGAGGCTGTTCTATTTCACGGTTTGGTAATAAAGAGGAGCCAGGGGGTACATGGTCGGTCAAATATACTCGACTGAATGGGTACAAGAAGTACCTAACTCTTATTGTACTTTGAAAAACACAAATCTGATTGTACTTTGTGTCGACAAAGTTGAAACCTTAATACGAAAAATGTTTTTGTGTTCTTATGTCATACATAAGAACACTGGCTTGATATAATATGCTCGTAAAGTTTACATGGGAAAATAATTCAGAAAACTCCATACTTGTCGTCTTTGCACGCCGATCTCAAGATTTTCAATCGATATGTTAAATTGGCAACATGCAACTTGGGTTGGGTAGACCGTACATTATATAATTACCTACCCTACCACTAGCAGGAATACTCTGTGAGCAATGATTAAAGACTTTAAGGAATTTCAAGCTCTTGACCACAACAAATGTAAATCCACTGGGTTAATCTGACTATGCTAAGAGGCTGGGTCAGGGATTACGACTCAGTGTCCGGGTACCTCGGCTTATACTTGTATTCCTGAATGCTGTATGAATCATTAGCTGGCTGGAATATTAATATAATCCCAATTGATCGGAGAACCTAGATGTAGGTAGCATTTGTAGATATCCAGAACACCAGTTTTGTTAGAGAAAAATACCTACATTTCAATTTAAAAACAATAGCGTGAATGCCTGGATAAGTGTAGTATACGGAAGCAAAACAATTATTATAACTCTGATGGAAATGATAATATAGTAAGACTGTTTGTCGTGATGAATATGACATTTGTAAGGTTCTAATGTGTGGAAAATACTAGGACCAGTCCCAAGAGACAGATGCCCTACGTACTGGGCATAGAGTGATGCCCTATTTACAGGGCATAGTGATGCCCTATTTACAGGGCATAGTGATGCCATATTTACAGGGCATAGAGAGATGCACTATTTACAGGGCATAGCCTTTTGCAGGACAAGGTGATGCCCTACTTGCAGGGCATAGAATTTACAGGGCAAAGTGATGCCCAATTTCTACAGGGCATAGAGCAATGCCCTATTAAAAGAGCATAGGGTAGTCTTGAAACCTCCACCAACTCGTTCACATGACGGACTGGACACGGATCCTGATGCCCACAAAGCAAACATACAGAACAAGGCAGATTTTACGCAACATGTTTAATGTTTCTTTAACTTTTTGTCTATTTGTCTGTGTGTTTTAAGGGGGCAGGGGGAACTTTTTTGTTAGCGCCTTCAAAAGATTTGCCAGTCTGTGCTGATATACCCTAGAGAACAGTTTCTAATTTCAATACACTGTTAGCAGGCTACAACCTCAGATGCTGTGGGAATATGCAATCTGAGACAAAACTCCGTGGTGGTTATATAGATATAAAAACAAGTCGATGACACACACAGCCCTTTAAATACAATATATCCCTGCCGACGACTGCCCTTCTTAAGGCTACGAGCTTTTTCTTTTTATTCCTTTTTTCTTTCCTTTTTTTTTTATTTTTTTTTATTTTTTTTATTTTTTTTTATTTTTAGAAGCTAGAAGCTGTGCGGGTGTGTGTTTGTAGGGCGTGAAGACGTGCGGGTCAGGTGGACACCGTGTCTGTTTGCTGAAGGGTCAGAAGTCGGCCCGTCATAAAACATGAGGAAATAAAAGGCGGTGAGAAGTAGGCTTGGAGGTGAGGCGCTTCTCCAGACATACCGGGACCTTGGGCCGATTCTCAGCTGTTCCTGTAGCCACTTATAATTTATTGCAAACTTAGATCCTGGAAAGGGAAGTGTATTGTAAATGTATAGTTTGTATTACAATTTTGTATGCTCAGTTAAATTTGCTGATTTTGTATTCAATTGAATTTACCCTTGTCTTTTGGTCGGCGTCCGAAAGATAGGGGTATTTCTATTATTAATGTTAAGTAACCAAAACGTATCGAAACTTCTTGTTTCCCCTCTTGGGTGATGCATGGGTGATTTCAGACACATCAACTGCTTTCAAAAGATAAAGCTCAAATATCGTTTCAGAGCTGTAAATCGTTTTGTCGAGAGAGAAAAACATACTCAACTACCTAACAATGCGTGGCCTGATGTAAGTTATATATCGGTTTCGTGAAAATGTTCCCTCACGTGGAAAATGTAAATAAACAAAACTACACAAAGGCAAACCATAAATATATCACAGCCAGTCTTGCAGTACAGACGGTGCTTGTTGTGTATACAAAGCACGACTACTACCTCTCCTTTCTAAATCAGTTTCCCATAAACTTCTTTTTAAAAGAATAAAAATAGCAATCTAGACTACAAAAGCAAGGAAAGTTGTTGTACAGTCACACTTCGCAATGTATTCAAAGAAGTTAAAAGACTATAAATAGATTTTTCATTGGCCAATTTACATACCTACGCCTCAGTTCGGCATAGTTATCATGTTTCTAGCAACAGATTCTGAAAACTGGAAAATTCAACGTGCTAGAAGTACAACCTTGACTAAAAAGTAGTTTTACTAGAAATGGGGACTGGGTTGAAGATGTTGCCTGAGCCTAAAATGTTTTAAAACCCTTCAGAACAGGGAACAGTGACTGAGTTGAAGATGTTGCCTGGGAAAAAAAACTCCAGCAAAAAGGGAACAGGGACTGAGTTGAAGATCTGACCGGGGCCTAAAAAAAACTCCATAAAAGGGAAAAGGGACTGAGTTGAAGATCTGGCCTTGGCCTTAAAAAAAACTCCACAAAAGGGAACAGGGACTAAGTTGAAGATCTGGCCTTGGCCTAAAAAAAAAATCCATAAAAGGGAACAGGGACTGAGTTGGAAGATGTTGCCTGGGCCTAAAAACCTCCACAAAAAGGAACAGCGACTGAGTTGAAGATCTGGCCTGGGCCTAAAAACACCTCCACAAAAGGGAACAGTTACTGTCTGCGAAGGGAATGTGGGCCAGGTCACACCGAGTGGTGGGCTGAGGTCAGATTGACTTCCCACTTTTTTACCCTTTTTCTTATTTTCTTTCCTTACTTTTGTATTCTTTTTCCCCTCCCCTCTTAAGTCTGAGGGTATAGGGGAGCAACTGTCCTTCGTGAATGAGTCACTTTACGGGGTGCATTATATATCAACCACTTCCGCAGTAAACTGACATTAAATGTTCATTCCTCTTTTAGTGGTCTTAGCGCAGCAATGGTAATAGGCAACCAGCGACTGTTATCGTGAAGTTTTACCAATTTTTATATGCCCATGACAACCAAAGTATGATGCATTTAATATATTTTATCAAAGTTTAAGTAAAATCTTGCAATTACTTAACCCCTTGCCTCATCATTGGCATGATATAAAAGTATTTCTAACATTAGGTCATGGATGTCAGTGTGATTGTCGAGATCCAAAATTAAAGCATTTTTTCGTACATTCCCTCGATCTAGAGCCAAATTAATGTAATAGATACAATTGTAAAGAGGGATTTTTTCATCTCAATAATGATGTTGGTTTCAGTAATAAAAAGTTCAAAAATACTTTCCATACGAGTCCTTCGAGCAACCATCCCTTGAGGGCAAGGAATGATTTCTGACTCCTTCCAAAGCAGATACAAAGAATATTTTCTTCAAGCGTGGACTTAACTCGATTCGTACACTTCTCTTTTGAAAATATTAGGCCTTCATGGGTTTATTATCCACTTGGAAGTTTTCTATCAGCGTTCCTATATGATACTTTCTTCCCATTTCGAAATAAATGTTTTTCCAAGTTTCATATTACATTACTGGGAGTGGATTCTTGACACGTCCTACATAACCCCATAGAACACCACAACTTAAGTGTAAATTAGACTAAACTGCCTGGCACAATTATGTGTGCCACACCGGACATCTGCAATCACATGTACACCAATCCACCGTTATAAATGGGCCCTTGGGTCCATATCGATTCTACTTTTTTTTATGATAACTTAATAGAACAGGAAATGTTTTAGCCTAATATGGCACTTATCTCGACCCATTTACGATTTAAGGTCAGCCAGTCTGGAGCTTCGGCCCAGGGCCAGATACAGTGCGTATGTAAAGACCTAGCGCAGATGATATTGGTGTGGTTCAGTTGAACTAATAGAATTCTTAGAAACATTAAACATCATAAGTTGACATATATGTAAGTACATCTGTGATCATGACACATGAAACTTGTCATATTAAACGAACATTTGACAATTCAACAATATAATTTAAAAAGTATTATAGTTTTTATAGACTCAGTGATTCGTCATATTATTGCTAATGCCAATATAATGATACTTCAACATTTTATTCATCAACATTTTGAAAACTATTCTATCCATACCTAGGTAGGTAGTTAGTGCTGGAATTAATACAGTAAAATCAGATCCCTATAGTGTATAACATTTCCTGGTCAAGTTTATCTGTAGTTCTAGATATGAAGATGTGGAACTACTACAGACACATAAACTATGAAACATTATTTGATTGTCTATACCACGTTAGGCAGTTGTTTATCTAATGTTTAAGGATGTCTTATGACTTACATCATTATAGCAGGTTTTCTAGAAGAGAAATTCTGGAATAAAAAAACGTCAATGACCCAAGGCTAAGTGTCACAATATAGGTTCTTCATCCAAGAGAGGTAGATCTACTGTACACACAATGTTGGCCTGTGTGTAGGATATACATATGACATGAGATCCACTGTGCCTTGAATCTTGCACGTGTTGAGAGAGATGCCTCTGTGTAAATATATCAATGTTGACCCAGAGGTTCTAGACCTAGAATCTTGAGCACAGAAGTGGCAGATCATCAAATCAAACTCCACAGGGCAAACCACGCCAATAACACTAAGAATCTGTTCCTTGATATTTAGATTTCTCAGGCCAGCCGCCAAGCAATATAATTATAAATATTGGTTAGGTCTATATTGGATATGATTGGTTTCTTAATATTATAGCAATATCATTGACAGATCTATTTATTAAAGATTTGGAAACCTAGGCCCCTGTGCGGTCCCTGTGCCCTACTACTATTCTATCATTGAAAAACTGAGATTGCATTTCTTACTGTAGTGTAGACAGTGTAGTCTGTAGATCTAGATGTTCATTTCACATGGGTTATTTGTTTGTTTATGCAGTTTTTGTGTTTTGAGTAATGTCAAGGTACCTCAGAGTCAGCTGTCAGAAGAGAAAACTACTGTCACTTGGCAGTGAGGAGCCGTCAGGCCTGCTCATTTTAGTAGGCGAGTAGTGGAGGACACTAGGGGAGAGGAGTCAGTGTCAGGAGAGGCGGCCCTTCTCACAGAGTCGGCGATTTTAGGGGACTCAACTGTTGTCAATAAACGGGCATCTTTCTCACAAACTTCTCATGCAACCGCTTCGGTCCACCATGCAATTTCTTATTAATATAGTTCTAAGTCGCCCTGATGAGGTTTAGAATGCATATATATATGGAGAGGTGCTAAAATCTACACAGTTTTCTCAGTAGATTGGAAGGTTGATGGCTGGATTTTCTCCCGGCCACACTCCCGAGTGTGCTCGGCGTAGACTGAAAGTCGGTGCCCCCTCTCCGCTCTCGACTCGCTACTGCCAGCCCTAGATTTGTGGCTTATGCCTTGAATGTGACTTGATAACACCTACCTGGTAGTTGGAGATCCCGCTCTAGGTGTCCTCTACTTGTAGAAGTTAGAGATCCATGCGATGGGGACGCGTAAATCCGGCAATTCGTACTCCACTGGCAAACTTTCTCAGACCCCAGGAAGTCTCGACAGAAGCAAAATGGCGGCAGTAGCATAACAAAGTCACGTGACCGGATGGTTCATGTGCCTTCCAACAGGTGGCGCCACGTGCTTGTGGGTGGGGCGCGCCTGGGTGCTGTCAGAATCCACTGTATGATAAAGTGCATGTACGCCTATTAAATGTCCCGAAATTAACTGTGTCTCCTCACACAGAAAGGATGCTCCAGGCGGGAATTAAGCATTACAGAGCATGTTTTAAGCTTTCAAATGATACCAAGCACATCAAAATTTGATAATTTTCAAGGAAGTTACAGGCTGTTGAACACAGGACTGTCGGTCTTCCTGAAAATGGTAAAAAGCCAGGATATTGAATATTTATCTAAATATTTAGTAATAAAGATAAAATTTTCTCTATAGATTAACAAAAAGTCATAAAAGCTATTATACTTATAACTTCTGATCTACAAAAGATAATCTCTATTAGTTTGGACTGATAATACAAACAAGTCATGTTTTTCCAAGTGGGTTACAATTTTTGACAAAATCTGCAAAATTTTGTTGTTTCCATGGTAACCAAACATCTGATGTTAGGTAATTTTTAGGGTAGAAACGTCACATTAACATTATAAATAGAATGTTTTTCACACTATTTAGAATGTTTAGAGTGGGTTAGATGAATTCTACACAAAAAGTTAGTTTAAGACATTTTCATCCCTATTTTTCACAAATTTACCCATATTTCCTTTAGAGTAGAGGTGCCAGTTTTCGCGCACTAAGGACCAGAAATTACAGTTCAAGATAATATTTAGAGAAAAAAATGAATGTATTTACCCTTTTTTCGACTATACATAGTGGAATGATGTCTATTGTACTAATAGCCTAGTACTTTTAATATATTATCATACTTTATAATTTAGTTAGGATCAGGCCTAACCATACTACTTCTGAGAAGAGACGTTTTACGCTCCTAGCGCCACATGTTAACCAGTATAAAAGGTGTTGCAAGGTAGGGAGCGAGTCAGTTTAGTTTGGAGTTAATGGTGAAGTTAGAGTTAGCCAGGTTAGCTGAGCTGCTCGGAGCTATGCCTACCAGCTCCTGTGTAGTTTCCTGGAGTTTACCTATACCAACTACCTCGGACAAAGGATTGTGATAGAGCTAAGCGCTAGGGTGGTCTAGGATGTGTTGGAACAACTTGTATTCTAATGTGGTTGATCACTGAGTAGGAGATGGGAAGGTGGACTGATTGAGACTTATTCACTGTGGCTTTGACTCGGGATGAGATGTTTACTTGAATAAAAACCCTTTCATTTTAAGAGCTCCCTCATCGTCCATTTCTTTTGAACTATTGGGGGATGGATGAATTAACTTTGAGCGCAGTCTGATTGGCTCAATAACTCGGATGAACGACTCATGGATAAATCAATTATACAAGCTACGCAGCGTCCTACAAGTCTTAAATCAACATTAACAATAGTTCATTTGGTGGAGATTACCCGAAACATGACTTTTGTTGTTTTGCTCATCCTTGATGTCAGCCACCGGTGAATGTGAGGCTTCTTCTAACGCCCAGCCTCAATCTTTGCGGCCCGCAGGACACGATGTGTCAACATCATATACAGGAAATGTGGAAAACCGCCACCAGGTAGGTGATCCCTTAGACGGGGAGGCACAGAGACAGGAGGTATCAGCCAGACCCAAGCAGCTCTGCCCCGAAGGTGTTCATGATTACCAAACCCGTGGCAAAGGTAAACCATTTTCCTGGCACCTAGGGTCCAAAGATAGGCCGGTTCTTGACGAAGGACTTGAAACCCTAACACACTCGAGACGAGTTGAAGGGCGAAACCGTCTCAAAGACTACCAGCGATACTGGAATCCAGAGTATGTACCACCTACAGACCACGAACCTGGTGCTGGCTCTCATTCTACTTGTGAATCCGATGTGAACAATCTGTGGTGTAATCAAGGAGTTCCCTATCGTTTACTGCCTGCAGCAGGGGGT
Organism: Lepidonotus clava; assembly: GCA_936440205.1. Taxonomy (NCBI): domain Eukaryota; kingdom Metazoa; phylum Annelida; class Polychaeta; order Phyllodocida; family Polynoidae; genus Lepidonotus; species Lepidonotus clava. Next base: position 22,169,155 of record OW387147.1, read on the forward strand.
GAATGTGAACAAGAAACTTTCGATGAGGATTACTTATTTCCCTCGGGGATCAGGAAAAACCGACAAAACATCGCAGATAACTCCAGCCCATCAGGGAGGAGATGCCCCGCAAATCCGGTAATTCTACCTGATGGGAGCTCTCTCACCTATCCACATCTCCAACGACTTGAGTCTATCAGTCACCCGCTGGTAACACCGACTCACCCCAACCCGGGGGCATCCATTCCTTATCCCACTGTAGTTAAAGGAAAGACAGTAGGTAGGGACAGGGGAGTGGAAAGGGAAACAAAGGGAGACAGCGATAAAGTAGGCAACTTACAACCCTATCGGTTAACCTATGATATTGAAGAGAGCTTAGATGACGCTAATGAAGGAGCAGAAGCTCAAGCTTTGAATCTGGAGTTGGATGGGGATGGTTCTGACCCAGCAGAGCTAATAAAAAAGTTAGCGGAATCAGGCCCCGAAGAGCGTGAGGAGTTTGAGAGGTTAAGCGATCAGGATAAAGCAGAAAATGTAACGCTTGAGACCCAAAGTAACAGGGAAAGTGAAAATAGAGATGAGAAAGGTAGTACGGTAAAGAAAGCCTATCATATAGGGGAAGGAGACATTCAAGCCCGTGAACCGTATGATAAATACGAAAGCGAGGACGAGGAAGAAAATAGTGAAACAGAACAAGCAGCCGCAAATGTCAGAGGGGGTAATCCTAATAGAAAATTAGCTAGAGGAGAGAAATCATCTTCGTCATCATTCGAATTTATTGCCGAAGATGTTTTGGGCACAGATAAGAAAGCCAAACCGGTAAGGGAGGACGAGATTAGTGTAGAGGAAGTCCCTGTGAGAGAACAGTGGGACAATAACGACATACAAAATCGCCACGAAAATAACATGGCGGAGGGAGGTGAACCATTGTTGGAACTATTGGAAGAAGGGCGTGACCAAAACCCATTTCAGCAACCCGGTGAAGGGGGAGCTAGGGGCATAAATCCAGGGGCACTACAACCTAATCGTGGGATAAACCCTGGGGGGCCACAGCAAAATGATGGGGGTGGCCAACCGGGCCAACAGCCTGGCCGAGCCCCGCTAGACAGAGGTGGGGCACAACAGGCGCAATTACTGTACCCTTTCATAATGCAAGCGTTAGCGTTAAGAAACAATCCTAACGCAGGACAAGGAGGAGTGGGTAACCAACAGGGTCAGCAGGTTCTGGTGGGCCAAAATAATCAGGCGAATCCACCAGGGCCTAACCCTCCTCCGAACCAGCCCAACAACCCTCCTCCGAACCAACCCAATAACCCTCCTCCGAACCAGCCCAACAACCCTCCTCCGAACCAACCCAACAACCCTCCTCCGAACCAACCCAATAACCCTCCTCCAAACCAACCCAACAATCCTCCTCCGAACCTGCCCAACAATCCTCCTCCGAACCAGCCCAACAATCCTCCTCCGAACCAACCTAATCAACCCAACCCGCCGGGACCGCCAGGTCCGCCGGGCCCACAAGGACAGAACAATCCGCCAAACCCTCCAAATCCACCGAATCCGCCAAATCAACCAAATATCTGGGACATCCTACCGCAGCTAGGTGTGGCACCGGGTCAAATGCCATCGCCAGTGCGGGAAACGACCCATAATGGTCACCAAAGAGGACCAAATATTAGGTTACCTTGGTTTAGTGGAAAGGAAGATGAGCAGATAGAAAAGTATTTCAGAGAATTGAGGCGACTGAAGGCTATCTATGACTGGTCGGACGTCCATCTCCTGAACATGGCTCTGTTAGGCCTAAAAGGAAGGGCAGACGACTGGGCAGGAGCTTTATCTGAAAGTGAGAAAGATACATTTGAGAAACTAGAAGCTCAGATGACAAAGATCTTCAGTGACCGAAGAGCTAAATGGCAGAAACACGCAGAGTTCTGTGCCCTTAAACAAGGAAAGGACCAGAGCGTGATTGAGTTTGCAGGAGTTTTGAAACAGAAGCAGGTTAAGGCAGAAGCGAGCGAAAGCATGATGTTAGCCGTGTTTTTAGAAGGGTTAAAACAGAGCATAGCCAGACAAGTAGCTATACTGGACCCTAAGTCATTCACCGAAGCGGTGGATTGTGCAACGAGACTAGAATCGTTGGACAAAGGCAAAGGGGGAACTAAGATGTCCAATGCAGTAAGCGAGCTGGCTGGAGGCCAAGAATCAGAGGAGACCGCGGCCCTGAACTCCATCTCTGAGCGGTTTGGAGTGGTGCTGGCCCGACTGGAGGCCGCCCCATGGTTTCAGAAACCCAAACCGGGGCAAAGTGGATCTCCCCAGAACAGTGGTGGTTATAAACAGCAAGGTTATGAAAGAAAAGATAGGTACGAAAGTCAGAAAGATGAAAGAAACTTAGACCAGAAGGCCAAAACCAATAAAACCCCGAGCAGGGAAGCAGACAAAGGAAAGAATGAGCAAACTCGGCAGAAAGGGGAGAGGCCTAGGTTACCGTTCGATGAAAGTAAGTTCTGTATCATTCACCAACAGCATGGCCACTCTACTGAGGCGTGCTTGTGGTTGAAGAATAGATTGAAGGAAAAACCACCACGAATGTATAAAGATGGAAAGCCTAGTGGTACCGAGCAAAAGGGCCAGGGAAACTAGAGGAAGGGTCCGTTCATTCCACGATAGAATTAGGCGCAGTGGACGGACCGGCTAGAAGAGAGATAGGAGACGAAGCATTTTTCTTAACGCTAAGATTTAATGATCAGAAGGAGGTTAAGTCTTTGGTAGACACAGGGGCGAGCGATTGCTTCATGTCTACCTTTTGTAAGCAGCAGATCCCTAAACAATGTATTTTAGATGAGTGGAAAGTAACGAAAGGAGAAATCAGCTTGGCAGACAATTCGTCCCAAGAGATATTAGAACAAATCCGATGTAAGTTTTCAATCCAGGGATCAGTGGTCTGCTATGATTTCAACATAGTGGACGATCTATGCCACTCTATAGTAATAGGCAGAAATTTACTGACAGTGCTTCGTTCAGATCTATCTCTACCAGGCGCAAAGATAGAGGTGTTTTGTGGAAACCCCATAGTTAGCCAAGAAACAGTGAAAATCCCGCCGGGAAATGAGTGTATCATACCGGTTACCACCCGAGAGCCGTTGGGGATAGACTCACCAGTAGCTTACTGCTCACCGGCAGTAACCGCACCGGTCCTAGTGGAGGGGTGCGTCAATACGGTGGGAAGTCAGTGGTGGATTAAAGTCATGAATCCGCTAGACGAAATGCAAATAGTTACTCCACATGAAGTGTTAGCTTTTGCAGAAGAATGCGCAGTGCCTGAGGTAAATCAAGATCAGATAGAAGAGTTCCTAGACTTGTGTTATTTAACTAAAACAGAGACCCCAATGTCCATCTGTAGGATTTCTGTAGAAGTAATGAAAGACGCAGTGCAAATGGAGGGTAAATCCTCTGAGGAGGAACCCCGAGATGAAATGGATGAAAATGTAAGCAAAATAGACCTAACCGAATCGTGTTTAGATGAAGAACAAAAGGTAAGGTTCAAACAAATGCTTAATAATAACAGAAATGCGCTGGCGTTCTCAATGGAAGAGTTATGTCAGTGTGAAATAGCGCCGATGAGAATTATTGTGGATGAGTCGCAGGGAGTAATAAGTTCTAGACCGTACCGATACTCTCCACAGAAAATGGATATCATCGATGAACAAGTTAGGCAACTCATAGATATAGGTGTGATAGAACCCAGCGAGTCGGCATGGCGAAGCCCGCTGGTGGTAGTACAGAAGAAAGATGGCAAACCTAGGCTATGTACAGATTTTCGCATGCTTAATCAAGTCACTTTCAAAGATAAATTCCCAATGCCCACAGCTCGATCACTTTTCTTATATATGGCTTACAAGAAACCCACTATGTGGACAGCTCTAGATCTGTTGAGCGGCTATCACCAATGTGTAATCGAAGAAGACAGCAGAAAATATACTGCCTTCGAAACCCCGATGGGTGTATATCAGTATAAGCGCGTACCTTTCGGTTTAGTTGGCGCACCTTGGCAGTTTACCAAGATGATGGCCATTGCGCTAAAAGGGTTGATTCCTAGAATGTGCTTAGCATATTTAGACGATGTGATCATCTACGACACCACCTTTGACGAACACCTGGCGAGTGTTGAGATGGTTCTCCAAGCTTTAGCGAAAGCCAATCTCAAACTGAAACCGTCTAAGTGTGAGTGGTGTCGTAGTGAGATTAACTTCCTCGGCCACGTAGTAAACGCAGAAGGGGTGGCTACACAAAAGGTTACCACAGAAAAGATCACAGCCTTTAACCGCCCGCATAATGTGAAAACTATTAAATCCTTTCTGGGGCTATGTAACTACTATCGGCCGTTTGTCCCTAATTTCGCTGATTTAGCAAAACCTTTAAATCGGCTGCTAAAGAAAGAAGTTTCTTTTGAATGGACAGAGGCCTGCGAGGAGGCGTTTCAACAACTAAAGAAACTGCTGACCTCACCGCCCTTGCTAATTCATCCAGATATAGGAGGGCATTTTTATTTACTAACAGATGCATCAGACGCCGCGTGCGGTGCAGCGGTTTGTCACAAACTAGATGAAATCTATCGTCCGGTTGCTTTCTGGGGATGCACCCTCCGTGACGCCGAATTAAATTACTCGGTAACGGAAAAAGAAGCTCTGGCAGTGATCAAAAGTATTAAGAACTATGAGGACATGTTGCAGGGAGCTAAAATCACAATAGTGACAGATCACAAACCGTTGATTCCCCTGCTACAGAGTGCCTACAAAGCCCCCTCAGCTCGGCTGAGAAGGTGGGCTTTAGCGCTGTCAGACTTTGACTTTGAGATCATTTATGAGCCAGGAGCGATTCATTTTCTACCGGACTACTTGTCTAGAGTCTATCACGAACATGTCCCGGGTGAGGAATATGAGCCCGCTGTGGGATGTGAATTGTTTGAGGCCGAAATTCAAGATGAAGAGCTTTCTGTGGCTACGGTAATAAACGCGCAACTCCAAGATGCAGAGTGCGCGCAACTGATAGACTACCTTCAGGACGGAGACCTACCGCCAGATCCCCTTGAAGCTAGGCGAATAATGGACCAAGCCGATTTTGTGGGAATGGTAGCACCGGGGGTGCTATGTAGGTTCAACGTCAAAAGATATAACAAAAACCAAGACCAACTGGTAAGGTTAAAACCTCGCATGATAGTTCCAGGAAAGTTAATTCCCAAAGTCCTGAGGCTGTTACATAATGACATTTTAGCTGGGGGACATGTAGGGATTAGTAGCCTTACTACCAAAATCTCTGAGAGATTCTACTGGCGGAACATGAACGCCGATATAGTAGACTATGTGAAAGCTTGTGAGACCTGCTCTCTGAGGAGGCGGGCCCCACATTTCAAGGCCTTAGCTAAGTCTTGGGAGAGACCAACCCGACCCTTTGAGGTAGTTCAGTGCAATTTTATTGGACCACTAAAGAGGGCTAGGGATGGGTCAAAATATATCATGACCTTCATAGACTTATTAACCGGATGGCCAGAGGCTTTCACCACGAAAGATTCAACCGCGCAGACCGCGGCCAACTGTTTCCTAACCGAAATAGTGTGTCGGTAAGGACGGGTAAACCGCCTGCACACTGACCGGGGAGCAGCCTTCATTTCGGGGCTGTTCCGGGAAATTACCACACGACTAGCGTGCAAGCAAACATTCACCACAGGGCGAATGCCGACAGGTAACGCTCGAGTGGAAAGGTTACATAAAACAATTGAGAACCTGATCGCGTATTATATTCCTGACGATCACTGTAACTGGATCGATCTGCTTCCCATTGCGTTGTGGACGGTTCGATCCACGATCAGTGTACGGTCGGGATACAGCCCACACACCCTACTGTTTGGCAGAGATCCAATCAGCATGGGGATGCCTGAGCAGGGAACAATTCCTGAAACGCTGAATGATTGCGAATTTTTCATGCAGACAAAGGACAACATTGCTATGTTTAGGAATATGGCAGAACGGGTAGTTCAAAACTATGAAAAAGACTTGAGGTTACGAATTGATGAGCGGGCGCGGCCTACTCAGATGTATGAAGGCGACATGGTGTACATGTATGATCCTTTAGCTAGCGAAAACAAAGCGTCTAAGTTCTCAAACAGGTACACTGGGCCCTACCGGGTGATTGAAACTAAGGGAGACCATCTCGTTAGGCTAGTGTCGCTGAAAACTGGGAAACAAATACCACACTTAGTAAATATTTCGAAACTCAAGCCTGCACATGGGCCTTGGTCCCCCGCTGTCCCTCATATCATTCCCAAACTGGTGAGAGAAGCAATAATCACTAACTCAAAAGGGGCAGATCCTGACCGAAACCCCGAATTGCACCACCCCCCGACGGGTAAAATTGCTGAAAAGGGAGGCAAAACAGGGGGTGCTGAGACTGAAAACTCAACGGTGCAATTCCTATGGCCGGGGAGGTACCTACACAAAACCCTGGTCCAAGTCCCACTGATTTATCAGAGTCAGATGGGCAATTCACTGATGGTCAGGGCGCCAGTGCGGACCCCGCACTGTTACCAAACTCATCCTCTGTTCCTAACAAAGCTGCCTGTGAACGGGGAGCAGCCGGCGCTAATGGACAGAGGAAACGCAAACGAGCTAAACGAAGGGGCAAAAACCAGCCGCTGGTGGGGAGATCCCCTCCAGACAACAACAAGCCCATAAAACTGCCATGTGGTGATGCACCGATCTTGGATACATCGATGCTGAGCCCGGGAAAAACAGATGAGGGCCATGTCCCGACGAAAGGGGGCTATAACCTGCGTCGGAACCGTCGGCCTAACTACGCCGCTCTGTTCAACGACGGGGAAAGCGACGACATGGATGATTAATGCAGAAAACCATGCCGCCCTGTGAAAATAAAAGATTGGCGGAGCGGCACCGTTAGCAGCAGCGCTAATGGAACAGGTGGCCTACCTCACGGTCACCTTGCCACGCCCAGGGGCGTGGTAGGGGGGTGCGCAGACCGAGAGAGATGTCAGTAGTCGGCGTCATCTCCTGGGACTGGACGCAAGCGTTCCCCACCTAAAAAAAAGGAAGTGCGACTCCAAATTTGGAGGCTACACGAGCAGGCGGATCTACTATAATTTCATGGAATCCGTGCCGATCCAGCAGTCGGTCCGCAACTCTGCTCCTGAACGGTCACCATTACTTCAGGTGATTGCCTTGCCTAGCCCAACCACTGGAGGAAACGGAGATAGACATTGATTCTATCTCCAGGCAAAAGTTGGAGATAGACAGTTTTCGGTTTCCAACTTCTCCTGGGGCAGACAGGCGAAAACTCAAGTCAGAATACTGATCCCTCCGACTCATGGGGAACTGCCTGGCCCTCCGGCCCCACAGTAATCCTAAGGGGACTACAACTTTCCCTGAGGATCCGGAGGGGAGGATCATAGTCCCTCTGAGGAGGAAGCGAGTTAACCGTCCTTACCGGAGGGCGGTGCCCGCTAGAGGGATGTTCGTAGGACCTTTCTTCTAAAAGCACGCCAAATGAAAGAAAAGGCAACTGAGAAGGAGGGTACCAAGAAGCGTCCACCCCAGAATCTTAGGCGGTGGAGCTGGCCAGGCCGGGGCGGTGTCCGCCCGGACTCTACCGACACCGGAGTTGCCCGAAAGAAGCCGAGGACACCGGCCCGACGGCCCACTAAAGCAGCCACGGGAGGAGCTAAGAAATCTACCGGATCAGCAGCAGCCAAAAAGAAGACAGCGAGCAAAGACTTTTACTGTCTATCTGAGGTGAGTGACTCGGAGCCCAAACCAAAGCTGACTGCAGTGGCAAAACCGGCCCAAAAGGGAGACGTCACCGCCAGACCTGTACAGATCCAGGCCGGGTGGTTCTGGGATCTAACCCGACCACTGTTCCAACTATTTGAGACTGTTGATGAAATTAGGCGAACAGTGGGGCTGGAAGTGCCTAAATTGGACAAACAGTTGGCTGAGGTTAAGGCCCAGGTTGCTCCCTTTATACAAAAACCCATCCAAACTTCTAAATGCGTCGGGGAAGACGCCGGGCAGCGGGCAACACGGAGCGGTCTACCTCTGCCCATACTGGAAAAACAAGCGGAGCAAGAACAACTGGCCGCCGCCGCCCCGGGAATAAGGGTGGAGGCAGCGCGCGAACAACACGCACCGACCCCACCGGTGGGGGCCGAGCCGGCAACGACTCCCCTCCTCCACCACTTGCAGCCCGCGGACCCCACCTGTTTGGACTTGAGCAGCTTGACGTCGAGCTACAACGCAAATCCATCGCAACTGCTATGGAATCAGCAGCAGTGGGCACCGACCAACCAACCGGGGGGACCTCTGTGGCCGAATCAGCCCCTAACGACAAACCCTCCACAGGTGCCGCACCTGTTTCCGCTGAATCAGCCATCGTACGAACCAACGGGGGCCGCCCAGGACTGGAACCTGCTGGCCCCAAACCCCTCAGAGCAATGCGCCCCTCGTCCTGCGAACGTGTAAGGAACCTAAGGATCATGGTTACAAAGGACGAAAACGGAACCATCAGGCGAGTTGTGAGTACCAGAGGACGGAGCCTCTACGAACATGTCCCAAACTAAGCGGACTAGAGGGCCTGAAAGGAGGGCGTACTTTGGCGCGTGGATGATTATTGTGCGAAGAGGAACAGTGGCGACGTAATTGTGGTAGTGTTCCTGGGTATTTTACAAACTTTGGCTTCCTCGGACTTGTGCTATAAACAGTGACAATGAGGTTGGTAATACTTTTCGCCTTGGTTATCGTGGGAGGCATTGGGGGGCTTCATAATAACTCCAGCCCAACTGACGGGCTAGCCCCTAATGCTGAAACTATAGCCTTAGAGCATTATGGGGTGGTGTTAAAGCCCGGAAAGCTAATGTCCACTGCGGACATCACCCATGTCCGACAGGGTTTTCTGATCACCATTCCCCGAAAACGCTCCTACATCAAGGCTACCTTTGGCCAGGTTTGTCATAGATACCCGGATGGAGGAGACGCTCTATAAAACAACAATAGACCCAGTCCTAATCATCATTTCTCTCCCTCCTATCTGGACGACACTGCACAATAACATTAACTATAACACTTATTCTAACACCATGGCATCAATGTAGTCTTGGTGTCGCACTAGAGACTGGCCATAACTAAGGCCAGACCGGTGTTTGTAGCCTTTGCTACAACCTCGAACTTACCATGGAGTCGCCGACAGCCAGTCGGACGACTCTACCTGGGGTGACCACATGAAGCGCCTACGCCTTGTAGTCACCAGTGGATTGTTTCCATTACCTTGTAAGGGGAACGACGAGTCAAAGAATTCTGTTGCAGCAAATCTAGCGCTGCTCAGTCCAGACCAGAATGCTTGGTCACATATAGTTCCACTAGTTCAGTGTCAGTCAACTAGTAGACAATAATAATAAAATAATACCATTAAGCCAATACGGCAAAAAACTACCCGCACACCGAAGAGCCTGCTTGAACTGGTAATGTCAGCAAACCGCTAAGTCAAGTAAAATCCTCTATTATCGCCCAACCTGCGCGCGAGGTAAATAACACTTGATCATGCTCGCCTAACAAACCCTCCCACTAAAGCATTCAGCCTGACGTCTCTCAGTGCCCAACACCGTCATCTTATTCCATCCGTATTATCCTAACCTACCACAGGACCTGGAAAAGACAATAAGTTTAGTACGCGAGGCCCTAGTTTCCGGCCCGCATCCACCATCTTGCACCCAAAGTAAACACCAGGTGGCCCCACCGTGGTACCCGTTACAAACCCATCATTGTAATCACCAGCGAAACACAACCTCCGGTTCCGGGAGTGACGTCAGCTTCCGGGACCCAACCGCGTGGAGGCGAACCGAAAACTGCTAGAAGAATTTTGGGCCAACAATCTCCTTAAAACAAAGGGTTAGTAACCTACCGAACATGCTGAAGAACGCTGGGAAAGGTTATACTCACCAGGATTGGAGTGGTGAAGGGGAAAGGCCGGCTGGACGGAGAAGGACGATGACCGGCAACGGGCGAGAAACATCTGAAGCTCCCGTACGAACAGTCTGTGGTTCCCGTGTGAACAAGCTGGCAGGTGCCTCCTGGATATAATATTCCTTACAAGGGTGCTAAGAAAAATTAGTGACCTGGGCCCTAACCAGGAATTGGACTAAAAGAATTACTTTGACAATCACTCCAACAAAAAAAATCATTATATACAAAAGGAGTGCCGACGGTCTACCGCGGGGCAAGCGGTAGGCGGACAATAACACGGCCTAGAGCCCGGGCCCAGCGACGAAAGACTCGAGCGGACGGCGTGTAGCCGTCCACCAGCTCCCTGAAGTCGTTGACTGTCATCGTCCCGTCAGTGACAGTCTTCACTACGTGAAGTGCTTGTCCAGTGTTTGCGGTGGGAACTCCATACCAATCGTTGGCCCGCTTAACCTCTCGGCTTACTTTGGGGATAAGTCGGTTCACCCATTTCTGTAAAGACCCGTCACTGTCGGTCAACGGCCACCGTCGAGCGTCAAAGCCCGAAGGGGTCGCTAAGATGAGGGTGGCTGGTATCGGGTGGGCTTGAACATTTAAAAAGGCTCTGTTAAAGAGTTCCGCGTAAAACTTCACCACCGCCTCGGGACTAATAAAGAGAGGGATGTACAAATTAAGTTCCTGATCCCAGGTGAGAACGTCCAAAAGGTTAGCCACTACGATGAGGATGTCGTCGGGATACATGACGTGATGGGCGAAAGCATATCCGGACAGTTCCGCTGTGGTTGCATCGTCGCAGGGAAAAGTTACAAAAGTGTTATCCGTATCTCTTAAAAGCAAGTCTGGGTAGTCCTGGACTCCAGGTTCCCTGTCTGAGCAAAAGATGGCCACCCGAACCATCGTGAAAATAGGTGAAAAGGTCAAAAAGTTAGTGAGACAAAAATAACTACGTCCGCCTCCTTCAAAACGACCGCCGGCACTGATTAAAATGACGTCATAACGAGGCTAATTTGGGAAACCCCCTTTCGATCCGAAGGATCCAAATTTTGAAATCGGCTAGCGTGATCGAATCATCGTTTAGTTTTTATCAGAAATCGTACTAAACTAAAGTTTAGGTCCCCAACTAATTAATTATTCACTGTAAATAATGTTGTTTTAGTTGAAAATTGTTTGAAAATCAACATGCATTGTATAATGAAATCCGATCATTCAAGATGTCCGATTTCTCCGAAGTTACCTTTTATTATGTTAACTCGTTTTAAAGTTGAATTTGTTGTTCATTTGTTAATACTAGATGATTAAGACAACTTCACCTTGTATATATGTTGAATTTTATTGACTTTTATACCAACTGGATAACTTAAGAATCTGTACAGACATGTACTAAGTTAATACTGAAAATGATACTGATCCTGAACGATGATCAGAAAACGGAATCTACAATTATATTGACACTGTGCTATATGTACCACGAGAGTCAAAGCGACTCAACATCAGTTTTCTAATGTCCAATAATCCAAATTGGGAATGCAATTACATCTGGCTGAATAATCTTTATTAGGTTTGAGCTATGTCGTCCACCTCCTTAATCTCAAACACCTGACCGCCGTCGAATGTACTAATAGCCTAGTACTTTTAATATATTATCATACTTTATAATTTAGTTAGGATCAGGCCTAACCATACTACTTCTGAGAAGAGACGTTTTACGCTCCTAGCGCCACCTGTTAACCAGTATAAAAGGTGTTGCAAGGTAGGGAGCGAGTCAGTTTAGTTTGGAGTTAATGGTGAAGTTAGAGTTAGCCAGGTTAGCTGAGCTGCTCGGAGCTATGCCTACCAGCTCCTGCGTAGTATCCTGGAGTTTACCTATACCAACTACCTCGGACAAAGGATTGTGATAGAGCTAAGCGCTAGGGTGGTCTAGGATGTGTTGGAACAACTTGTATTCTAATGTGGTTGATCACTGAGTAGGAGATGGGAAGGTGGACTGATTGAGACTTATTCACTGTGGCTTTGACTCGGGATGAGATGTTTACTTGAATAAAAACCCTTTCATTTTAAGAGCTCCCTCATCGTCCATTTCTTTTGAACTATTGGGGGATGGATGAATTAACTTTGAGCGCAGTCTGATTGGCTCAATAACTCGGATGAACGACTCATGGATAAATCAATTATACAAGCTACGCAGCGTCCTACAAGTCTTAAATCAACATTAACAATAGTTCACTATGTAGATCTACATAATCATAATAAAAAAAAAAGTTTGAAAATATTTTTGTATAATATCACAATGTTTTACTTTTAGAGGTTTATTCTTCAATTTTCGCGCACCTGGAGCCTATTTTCGCGCATTTTTGTGTCAGTTTTCGCACATTTACCCCTATTTTAGATCTAAAATGAGTAAAATATTTAATAGAAAGAAAATATCATACATAGAGCATCAGAACGAGATTATCTATTGATATCTTTAATGAAAATTAATTGTTTACTTCTTAATCATTCATAATATGCATACTAGAAATGATATGCTGTATGAGAAAATCCAAACAAGAAATGTATGAAAAAATGGATAAGTACGCATATTTGTGCATTTTCAATAATAAATGACAAAAGCATTAATTCTCCTCAGCAAAAGACAAAAATAAATTTGCATTGAATCTTTTGTGGATATTATTTGAGGAAAGTGTCTTAAAATTATATAAAGGTTGCTTTGAAAAGTTTTCGATTTTTATCTATCAAAAAAATGAAGGAAAATTAGGAAATTTCAGAAAAATATGTGACCAGCCGAGGGGAAAGGGTACTCCGTGCGGGATTAAACATTAAATTGGTGTTGTAGAGCATGTCATTAGCTTTCAAATGATATCAAGCATGTCCAAATCGGATAATTATTAAGGAAGTTGTGGCCCCTTAAACCTAACACTCTCAGGGTCCCGGAATATGAGGAAAAGCTAAATTTTCTAGTATTAAAATTTTATTGAGATTTTGCATAAATTATCATTAATTATCATTACTGTGAGCAGATATTCAAAAACCCAATTTTATTCATTATTTTTGAACCAGAAATGATAAATATATTCTGTTTTCAATGTAGAGACCAGAAAATGATAGTTTCTCATAGTAAATACAATTTTAGGAAAATCTCATGAATTTTAGTTTCCATGGCAACCAAATAGAATGAATTAGGCCTAAATGAATTACCCGTATTAAAATGTTCCATTGACATTCCAAATATGGAAAGATTCCTTCATGATGGAATGTTTTAAGTATGAGAAATGAATTCTACACAAAAAGTTGGTTTAAGACAAAATAATCACTGTTTTTCATAAACCTACTCATATCTCCCTAAATATTAGGTTTAAGATGGCAAATATAGAAACCTCGGAGCACCCTTTCCCCTCGGCTGGTCACATATGTGAAAAATGCGCGAAAACTAGCAACTGCCTAATTTATTATCATTAGTTTTCACGCAGGGGTACATTTTAAAAATTAGGCATCTAAATGCTAATATCTGACATGTAAATGATGTCATATCACTTTAAACTAAAGTCCGAAATTTGGAAAATTTTAGTTGATCTATTATTCAGAAAATTGATATTGATATTTTTAACTGAGAAAATATCAATTTATAAGGTCCCCAAGATTCTGCCTGATATATTAAAGCCTAAGATCTATTTTACCCTCTAAAAACACCAATTTTCAAAAAATCAACACGAAAATTGCATATTTGTTTCTTCTCAATGCCCCCGTGGGCTTAGGAGTGAAATTAAATCTTTGAGACAGGAATTGGAAAAATGCATTCATAAAAATGCGCAAAATGCGCGAAAACTAGTGATGCGCGGAAACTGGCTCCTCTACTCTAATACTAGCCTTAGAGCTTAAGATTATAACCCCTCAGAGCATCCTTTCTGTGTGTTGGGTCACAACTCATTATGATAATAGTCATAAAACATTTGTATTGTAGAAAAAAACAAATCAAGGTGTACCCAGGTAGCAAAATGACGTCTCAGGACGTCCAAAAAATGGTCCAAATGACGTTGGCTGTCCATCTAAATGACGTCATTTGGACCAAATATGGTCCATATGCCAACCAAATATGGACCAAATGATTTTTTTTATATATATATGAAAGATATATCACTGAAAATGTAATATATCTAGTCGGGAATGTTTAAAAAGGTATTGTATATCAATAAAACAATTTTTCAAAGGTAATTCGCTTGGAAAATTTATGAAAAAATGTAGATACATGTGGCAATATTGATATAAAATCTGATTTTTGATTCTTTTACAGCTACCTTAAAATATAACATAATTTTATGAAAATATCAAAGAAAGTTGCTCTCAAACTATGTAATTTGATAAATTAATAATTTTTCTGAAATGACTTTTCATTTTTGAATTGGACCAATTTGGACCAAAAGACGTCCAAAAGACGTCATTTGGATGGGCAGCCAACGTCCTCAGGACGTCCTCTGCACCAAATAACTGACCACTTGATGACGTCTTCTGACCATTTGCCAACATCTTTTGGACGTCAGTGTGCTACCTTGGTAGTCATTAGGGGAAATGTGGGTTGTATCGCACACCTACCCAGGTAGCACAACGACGTCCAAAAGACATTGGCAAATGGTCGAAAGACGTCAGTAACTATTTATCAATATCAATTTATAAGCCCCCCGACCTTTTGGCTTTCATACAGGACCGTTAAACCTATTTTTGCCTGTAAATCGCGCATATTTTCAATAAAACACTAGAAAAAAATACAAATTTACTTCATTATGATACCCTTGTGGACGTGGGACAACAATAGAAACCATAAGACAAGGATTTTTAAAAATGTGTTTAATAAAAATATGTAAAATCCATGAAAACTAGAGATGCGCAAAAATTGGCACCTCTACTCTATCACAAATATTACATTCTTTCTATGGTGCCTCAAATCATATTATACCGCTTTATTGTAAAAAAAAAAATCATTTTTCAGATTTTGGTTCTAAATAGAATGTTTTCATTCTATTATATGTTTTGTAAAACCAGTCCAAATTGATTGTTTAATTTATTTCAAATCCTATCATATATGAAGTGGCACTATACCTCATTTATCTACAAAGTTATGGTTGATTTAAAAAATGCCTTTTTGATAACTTTAAAAGTCACCCCTTCTTGGTGCATAGGTCCATAGGTTGTTTTTGTGATTTTCTGACATTCTACTCATTGGCACAAGGTCAATATGCATTAGGCCTATAGCTTAGATCTAGGCATAAAAATATTGTTAAAACTTCATTAATTTTGATCAAATAAAATTAATAATCCTATATGCCTACATAGGTATATAGTGCGCGATACAACAATATCATAAGCTGATAAGCTGTGATTCAAATGCCAGATTTATAGGTCCCCCTAATGTGTTAGGCCTAGGGTAAAACAGGGTTGTATCGTGCACAGTGGTATATCGCGCATTTTATAATATTGATCCTAAAATAAAGAAAAAAGAATCGAATTACAAAGAATTGTTACAAATTGATTGAATTCACCATTAGGGGTTAACTAAGATGTCATTACTTTTCAACATCTATAGATACTAGTCAAAAGTCACGTGATTATTTGGCGCTTTCTCATTGGCTATGACAAAAGATCGTATAGGTTATCGTGAATGTAAGAATTAATCTGTCGTAGGGTGTACAAAGATGTTCGCACACGCTCCACAATAAACTGACCGACACTAATTGCCGATAAATTGGGAAATTCTACACATTCACGACAAAAATATCAAACATGCTTGATAATTTGTCAGGACATTTGTCGGTGTAAAATCGTGGAAAGTACGCACAACAACCTAATTATCGTACGACATCACTGCGTACTATGTTCGCACATGATAATTTTTTGTCATCGTGGAGTCATTTTCTACGGTAAATTCCACAATTTCTTACTTTTACGACATTTTGCGAGGGCCTTAAGTATATCTTGCAACTAAAGCAGTAAAATGCCAAAACCTTGGTTCTGTACATTACAAACCTTGTAAGATACAGAACCAAACTGTTTCTACTGTAAATATGGCTTGATTCTTACAATATTTAGCACAAATGTTTATAATGTGGAATGACTATATACACTTGATCTGAATTAGTAAAACAACAAGTATAAAAGTTATATGTCTACAAAACCAATTAATTTTGTGAAAGCTTGGTTCTCTATATTACAGAGCTTGGTTCTGTACATTACACAACTATTTTAAGATTTGCAGGTCTTTTGTTCATAGAAGCCACATTAATGGAAATATGGAAAGGAAATTTTATTAGATGTACTCAGTACTTCAAGTTTTCCTTGCACTATATTTCAATAATGAAATTACTCATGTGGATTAAATGGGGGTTGATGAAAGTTTGGTTCTGTACGTTACATATTTGCTTAAGATAAAATATAAAGTAACTGTCAATTTTTTCCTAGGAGGAAATTAAGCTTATTTAGTATAAAAATGATGAAATATACAGTGATTTTAAAAGAGAAAACGTTGGGAGCATGCTGCAAATACATTTAAATTATCAGAATTGCATTTGTGTGCAAAATAAATATAAAAAAAATTACCATGGCATTTTGTAGTATTTTTCTGCATTTTTATCATATTTCCAATATTTTTTCCAACTAAATATAGGTAAAACCATACAATTTTTGAATTGCCAATGTCTCTACTACATATAGAAAATATACAGAGTAAACGTAGGTGAAAATGATGTCACACAAAGACATCTAATTTCAATTTATGCTGTTTTCATCAATTGAGGAGATTTCGGAGAATGGCTCAACTATCAATCCCCATCTACCTGACTCCTACAGTATATTGGATATCAGTCACTAATACTCCTAATTTCTATCTATTCACTTCACTTACAAGATCCATTACTTCCGAAATCTAATACCAAAGTAAAGAGTTGTAACTCTCCTTTTAGGATTACTTAAGTCTTTATTTTTAGAATAAACATTCTTTCATAATGTCCTCATATCAGTTGGGACTACATAACGTCCTCTCGATAACCTCTTGATAATGATGATACATAACATCCCCCAGAGCCCTGTAATGATGACTCACTTGTTTTACCTGTCGTTTACCTTATGATTTCGGCTCAATTTCTACTTGGTTCCCACAGCATCAGCTCGGGGGCATCACTGATTAGTGCTTTACTATGCTTACTACATTCACTGCTGCCACCTGGCATGCTCATGGTACATTTATGTTTCTACTCCCTACATACCCTTGTCTTACCCCTAAAGTTATATAATATATTGCACTTGACTTCAGTCCACTATCTTTTTTTTTATCGACAGAAACTGCAGGTTTCTCTTTCTATTATTGTCTCTTTCAAATGCTACATTTGAATGTACAATTTTTATTGTGGGGTCTAATTAGTTGTTTAATGTTCCAAGTCGATTCTAGTTGTTCTAGTAGACATCCACATAATATTATATACAAGAAATATCTTGTGAGGCATGCGGATCTTGTATATATAAATGTGGAAATGTGCCATTAGAAGGCATCACAAACAACAACATTCTTTATCATAATTAAACTTCTTTATTTCGATTTTTACACCAAACAGTCGAAAATTGTAAGAATTTACCTTCTGAATACAATGTTGTTAAGCATTAAAAGATGTCATTCACCTGAACGTGTTTCTCAGCTAAACATTACCAGCATATTAGTATAGCTCAGTGGTATAGACAATGGTTGCTTGCCTTCAGTGGTTGTTGGCAACCAGCAGGAACTATTTAGAACTGCAGGGTTGAATATGTGTACTAGGTGGCAGTGTCACTGGGATAAACATATGTGCCAGATACCATGTATGGCACACACACCTGCTTTTATGCAAGCGATATGCATGTCAGGTTGGCATTTCCTTCCTTTTTGTGTTTGTTGGGGACCAGTTAAAACATTTAAATGCCCTTTGTGTTCTCATATTGTCCATCATAATTTTCACCTAGTACCTATATATGTTTGAATTCAAACAGGGGTAAAGGATGCTCCAGGCGGGGAAAGGATGCTCCAGGCGGGAATTCAACATTTAAGAGGATGGAATAAGCTTTCAAATGATACCAAAATCGAGAAATCGTATTAATTATCAAAGACGTTACAGGTTATAGAACACAGGAACGTCAATGTTCCTGAAAATGACAACTACATGAATGATTCAGTATTTACTGAGTTATTTAAAAACAAAGCATAATTCTTGAAAAATATAAATGATATTGTTTATCTGTTTGAAGCTAGAATATTTTCCAAGTTATATTTTCCAACATGATGTCATAATTTTTCTAATAAATCACTAAAATTACTGTCTCCATGGCAACCAAATTACTATTGTTTGGTAAATTTTGGGTATAAAACATTCCATTTACATTCCAAATAAGGATATTTTGGAATGAAATAGAATCTTTTGAATAGGTCAGCTGAATTGTACACAAAAAGTTAGTTTAAGACAGTTTTAACACTATTTTTCATTAAATTACTCATATCTCCTTAAATATTAGTCCTAGGGCATAGGGAAAATCCCCCTCGGAGCATCCTTTCCCCCTGTTGGGTCACATATGTTCCTTGTGACCTGAAATGGACATAAGCATGTGCATTTAAAAGACATCTGAACATATCAATTCAATCATGTTTAGATTTGCATCTCTACACACTTGAATCATTTTTATAATTCATAATAGTCACCACAGAGTCCCAGCCAAGGAGTAACATAACAGTCATGTCTATGACTTTAAAAGAATATTGCAAAATTTACAACATTCTGTGACATTCTACAGTGTTACAATAATGTTTTTCGATGTCACATCCTTGGCTTGATCGATCCATATATTTCATTAGCATTAACAATTTGTTAATATGTTAACATTTAATGTTAATGTTTAATCATTTGTTAACATGTTCAGATTTGGACAAATTTTTCCAAAACACAGCGAAATACAGGGAATTTCATTCGCTACTACCAGGGTTCTTAATTATTCATTGTCAAAATGTTAAGGACTTAACTTCCTATTGTCGGGTAGTCAAAAGATTTTCTACATGGGAAGGCTTTCAAACTTGAACAACTTTTTGGAAATGATGCAGGAGAAAAATTACAGAGGGATAGGGAAATCTCAGGGAAACACAGGGTATTTGAAAATGAAATTTGAGTGGGGACCATGCAGAGGAAGATGACCTACTCACACTGTGACTGCTCTTAGGGAGGACACACCTTATACAGCATCAATATTTGATTCCAGGAAGTGATAATGAAGCATACTTGGCTGCACCGAAAAAAATACACTAGGACTGTATATAGGTGACTGAAGAGCAAACCTGGTGTTAAAATATCTTTATTCATACTACATCATACTCAGAAATATACCTACTAATACCGGGTTAAAGTAGTCAACATACATCAAAATTACATGCCACTGCATAAAATAAGTTTCTTTCCATAATAAAATGCCTCTCAAAATACAGCTAAACTTAACAAGTCAGTATATCAAAATAAAGAATTTATATCAAAATATTTTGGTACAAGGGTCACCCATGCCAAAATCCCATCAACCACATCCAATAATAGAGGAGTAACACATCTCAAAGAGTTAGAAATACCTCTTATTTAGTAAGGATTAGGAAATGGCCAAAGAGGCCTACACCTGCAAGCACCCAAATATTATAGGATGGGAGTAGACCAAGGGTCCACAACTCCCAAAGGCCTTGGTTCATACAAACGTAGGGCCTCCCACAATAGGGAGAAAAGCTCAGTTCCAACTAAGCTGGGAAGTGAGGCCTTCTCTAATAGTTCACAGGAGCTAAATCAGGGCTCCTACCTGGGAGGAGCAATAGAGTTAGGTTAACTCCTACCAAACTCCCACAAGAGCAAGCATAAGAGAAGGTAGTAAATTCCTACCATTAGAAAGTAAATGTTTGCTTCATAAAGAGTAATTGACTACTTGATGCATCATACTTATCTTGGATGCCAAAGAGGGTATTGGACATTTCTTATATATCTGAGATAGTGATTTAATTATCAGGACTTTCTAAATAAATTGAGAACCATGTTAAGAAAAGAGGCCTAACATTACTTCATAATATGTGTATATATATATACACAAAGCTGGGAATAGTATTGGAATAGTAGATCTAGTACTTATTTTGAGAGAATGCTTACTTCAGTAAACTTATAATTGCATAATGCATGAAACCATAGTACATATAGCTATAGTCTGTATAGCAAGGCATCTACCCTTTAAAGTGGTGTATCAGTTCATTAAGGTAACAAAATACGTATTGTGCAACTTTATGATCTAACTCTTCATCTAAAATTGCTGGATTGTGTTTTGATAGTGACATCCAATAAAGCATTCAAAAGCAATGAAAATGCATGTAACATGCATATCCATATTTTACTGCCATATTTACACTAGTTGCATTGCTGGTCCATTAAAGCTACATCTCATGTTAATGATACCTTGCAATTGAAACTTCTCTACTTAACACCTATAGAATTATTGGTAAATCAATTGTTAACCCAAAGGTATGTTAAGTTAAATCCTTGGTAAGGTTTTAGATCTATCAAAAGATATTTCTGGTTTGTTATACAAACAGAATTATTTATAAACAACAATAAGTAACTTTCTATCATGCTGGTACCTGTATCTGCAATGATAACCAACACTTATGTTAGGTATCATGCAGACATTCTAAATCTACTCATATTTCTTTCCAAAATTATACCAAATGAGGTGACTACAACTTTCTGTTGTAGGTTACATTGGTGTTTTCTTCCTCAAAGGCCAAATTGGTGGTTCCTCCTTCTGAGTCTGTGCTCATAACCTCCTCTGACACATCCATTGGAGGATTTTCAGTGTATGACCTCTTGGCTAATTTACACATATGACCAAAGAGGTCATTACCCAAGCAGTTCAACATGCTGTGGAACATTCCTGCACTGTCCTGTAACAGGATGTGTGGGTGACCAATTTCCACCAACTTTCCATTATCTAGAACCTGCAAATGTAAAGACTGGTTAAAAATTTCATGGTAAGGTGATAATTCTATGGCCATAAAGCTCAAGCAGATGAGTTGACAGGCATGCCAGAATTCAGCAGATTTGTGAAGTTTTTGCTATGGTGGCATATTCTATTGTAATGAGATAAAGAGCACTGCCACCAAAGCTTTACTGTCAGATGTTCTGCTTTGTATGAAAGCAAAGAGTCATGAAATTGTCGCAAATTTTGCTCCTCTCCTCTTCCCCCTCTGATAGATACTGGGCCCCACATCAGGGGTCTGGACAGTCAGCAACTTTTACAAATGGTCTGGATAAATCATGAGATTCATCCAAATGCAAAAGAAAATATCTTTGTACAGGGAAATAGGATCCACTAATGTCGACTGAATATTGAATCAATGCTTACCATCAATATTGAATCAACATCTTATATTGGTTGATTTCGGAAGTTTTTTCAACTAGTGGGATTTGTTAACATTTTCGTTACAGAGCGGATAAAAGCACCAAATTTTGCATGAGGCACCTCTGAGGCATAACTATTAAATCTAGAAGGGGAGCCACCTTGAAATACCAAAATGAAATTTTGAAAAATATTTTTAGCATTTGAACCTTAAGTTATTTGACCAAAAGAATTGGCCATCTTGGGTTAGGTCTCTTATGAAGATTCCAAAGGTAAACAATTGAATTCCCTGACCGTTAATCTCCCAGTTTTGACACTAACGATGTGTTTCTAGGCATTTCAGAATCTGAGATATCAGGTTATTTCACTGAAAATCTGCCATTTTAGATTTTTGGCCCCCATCAGGGTTATGTAGATATTTCAGGGTGGCTCCCCTTTTAAATTCAATTAAGGGGTCCTAGGGGATTATCATGCCAAATGAAATTAAGAAATCTTGTGGCGAAAGAGTAAAGTCAATATCCCTTTCTTTTGATTTATTTTGGAATCCAGCAGTCATTGTCAAAGGTATCATGCTAATAAATTCCGCCATTTTGGAATTTATGGTATTGTTTTGGATGAATAATTATATTTTATTGAGCCCTCTAGGCTATAAACAACTGATATTGGAACTATTTCCCCAGGCCTTATACCTTGATCACTAAAAATCATGATATTTCTCAAAATTGGTCAGCCATCTTGGATTCTGGATTTCCGCATTGACTACAAACACAAATAATTGAATTCCCTGACCCATAATCTCTCAATTTTGACACCAACCATGTCTCTTTAGTCTTTTTAGAAGCTGAGATATAAGATTTGTTATAGCAAAAGTCGGCCATATTGGTTTTTGGGCCCCCACATATTTCAAGGTGGCTCCCCTTCCAGATTTCATAGTTATGCCTCAGAGGTGCCTCATACCAAATTTGGTGCTTTTATCTGCTGTGTAACGATTTCTCAAAAAAATGACCTTAACAGACCCCACTAAACTATGAAAAGCTAACATTGATTCAATGTCAACTTTCAATATTGATACAATGTTGTAATCTGACATTGAATCAACATTTTTCATAAAATGTGTTTTAGATACTAAGAGTAAATGCTAAATCATCATTAGTATTTGCAAAAATATTTATTTGCTCTTCTTGAAACTTCCCATCTATAAACAAAGGGAAAAATGAAATGGAAAAAATGAATGAAAAACATATGGCTTACAATTTTTATAGAATAACGCTGTCCCTCAACTTGTTTATTTTTCAAATCTTAATATTGAACCTTTCTTGATCATAATTGTATCAATATTAAGGCCATCTATTAATATTTTCCTAACCGAGTCCACCTTTGTATGGATAGGTAGCATTAATGTCAGGTGGTCTGACAATGCATGGGAAGAGATACACAAGAACTCCAGTCATTTGAACATGTATGTTATTGCTTTTCAACAAAACAGGTGTTTTTTACATGTCATGCTTAAAAAATTACAAAATAACAAAAAGTGTGTAAATACTTTTCCTGTGATAGAATTTGTAATGGTAAACTTAGTCTGAAATACTAATAATTGTTTCTGAATTATTTAGACAATTATGACTTTAGATCCTTTTTATATTGAAATACTCAACATTTTTACAAAGTTGGCAGATAGTGTCCCCTGGTGGTGGATAGATGGTGGATTGAAAATCCAATATTGCTTCAACATTGGTGTCTCAATTGTAAATCAATGTAAAAAAGGATAGATTTAAGATTGATTATCAAATACCTAGACAATGTTAGCCCAAAGGCATTGGATCAACATTAAAACCTTCAATATTGATACTGCAACATTGAATCAACATCAGTTGCCAGTATTGAATCAACATTTGGAAATCAACATTTGATAATCATTTAGATATGATTTATTGCAGGTTCAATCTACTTTCAATATTGAATCAACACTGAGTGTTTACTGGGGATCGAGGCCCTGGTAGTTTGGGTGAGAGAATTGATGACCAACATTTAGGAAATATTTTCTTGTTGTATTTTGATAGGAAACCATTCTGTACCTGTTTAAGATCATACAGTTGATTCTTTTTTTTTTAAAGTAAGGGTTAAATGTGTTATTAATAAATATCCTGATTTCCATGGAAATGATTCCAAATACTTGGTTGATGTCAGATATGTTTTGTGGCCTACCATAATCTTGTCATATGTAATGATTGTATTCAGACGATGTGCAATTGTGAGCACAGTTGAATTGGAAAACTCAGTATTGAGTGTTCTTTGAATTATTTCATCAGTTCTGAGGAATAAAAGAAATATAGATAGAAAGTATGAAAGAAAGGGGGGGGAAAGGTTTATGTCAATGCCCATGAGAAGTATATCAAACAGTAGATGCTGATTTTAGGACTCCATAGCAATACCAAAAGACTGGTAATGAGGCAAGATAACCTACGAGTAAAAATGTATACTACATGTTGGCAGTAAGTTTAAATCATTAGCTTTATCAAATTAATCTAATCACTAAAAATGAGTAATAATTCATCACTTTCTGGTAAAAGGTAATCTATAAAATCTAACTTCTCCAAGTTAATAATTAAATAGGCAATAATCTGGTGTGACTGAGAAACCACTACATGTGTATATCAGTAATATGACAGCCAATAAGCTTCACACTTGCATTTGTTACTTATGGTATCTTTAGAGCAAAATCCACTAAGCAATGATAAACTCTCACTTGTTGTCTACATTTGCTGTTGCTTCATCCACGATGATTATCTTGTTTCTCCTAATCAGAGCACGGGCCATGCAGAGTAGTTGTTTTTCCCCAACACTGAAGTTGCCACCAGCCTCACCCATCTCAGCAGACAGTCCTCCACTTAAGTCACATGCCTTTGAATGGAGCTGAACCTGTGAAATAGAGATTAAGCAAATGTTAATGTAATTTAAATGTTGGTTCTGTCTTTCAATTTAATTGTACAGATGTTTGTAAACAATAAGGATATACCAAGATCACATCATTTGGAAGGCATTGAAAATAACTATATGAGCATACAGGTCATTGCAGTTTGATAGTAATCTTCTTTTTTAGGAAATTATATCTTCAATGAAACCAACCTGTCTTAATGCTTCCCACAGATGATTATCTTCAAATTCCTCAAAAGGATCCAAGTTGAATCTTAGACTGCCACTGAAGAGCACCGGATCCTGGCAATGGTTGTATATTTTAATATTCATTGGACGTGCACCGCATACACCTACTTTCTCCTTATTTAAGAGGAAGAGGAAGGTATAGCCTCTTCCTCTTTAAGAGCAGACATTCTCCCCGTTATATCTCACATGAGGCTTATAAGGTGAGGTTTTCTTCTTGACACATAGAGGTTTAGTATTGATGTATACCACCAGGGGGTGCATGTATGTCCTTTTTTACTTGAAGCAAAATCCCTCACCAAATGAGCCAAACATAAGTATAACAGGGAGTAATTTAAGGTGTGCTTCAAGAGGATGAGGGGAAACCTTTCTCTTCTCCTTAAAGAGAAAGAGTCTAGGTGTATGGGATGCTACTATTGTCAAAGGGACACTAATCATATTATACAGTTTATTTTAAGTGCATATGGATTATAGGTAAATATATGTGTGCTATAAAGGGCGCAGTATTGCTTACAATAATATATCTTCTCCGTGTGATAAAGACAGCAAAACGTTTCCAGTAATAAGTGCTATGCATAGAGAAAGAAAGAAGGGCCATAGTACAAGTTAATACTTTCATCTTTCTATGATAGCAAATTTTAAACCTGCACATCATTTTTGCCTGAATGAATAACTGTAATGCTAATAAAGAGACTGTACCTGAGGTATAACTGAAATGTTGCTTCTGAGATCTGTAAGACCCATCTTGGTAACATCTAGTCCATCAATGAAGATGCTCCCAGTTGGCTCAACCATCCTGAGCAAACTAACAAATAGGGAAGACTTCCCTGCCCCAGTTCGGCCTACCACCCCAACCTGCTCAAAAGAAACATATGTGATACAAACCATAAAGTGAAATTTAATATTCTTACATCATCATTTTTATCTAAACATGCAATTATGTTATGACTTATGACTGAGTCAGTTTTGGTGACATGAGGCAAATCTTTTTACCCAAACTCACCATATATTCTACAGACATGGTGCACTGTGAAGGCAGTACTTAAAAATGTCACCCTTACAGTGGTTCATATCTAGGTACTATGTCTAAATGTAAGATCAATTTTGTCTAAATCAGTGAGAACTTGATCAAATGTCCCCCCAATAAAACCTAGAAAAGTTGATCATTGGAACAACTAGTAGAGTTAGCCCTAACCCAAGCTGTGGTTAGAAAAAGTGACCACATGTTTCTAAAACTCATCCATAGCTGTTTCGATCAACATGGATGTGGCAATGTTGCCAAAATAGATGTTGTGACTGAGACCTTACACTACAATAAGCAGCATAAAATGAATGATACAAAATGTACTCTCCAATTGAAAAGAATATTGATCTCTTTCTATAAGAAAGCTTATGCTTGACTTCATGAACTTTGTTACCTTTTCTGCAGGACGTATATTGGCAGAAATCGGGCCAAGGGCACAATTTTTCTGAATTCTGTACATTAAACACAAGCCTTTAAATTGTATGGCACCTCTGCTAGGCCAGTGAAGGGGAGGTTTCAGGTTTGTATGATCAGGAGCTTCTTGCTCAAGTCTTGAAAACTGCATAATTCTTTCAACAGATGTCATCTAGAGAAGAAAGATTTAATGAATCATATTTTAGATAGATACCCATAAACTTTAAATGGGAGAATATTGCTTTAACTGTAATTAGATGTCAAAATTGTCATAGCAGCTAGACCAAGACCTAAAATTAGTTAAGATATATAATTACATATAAAGTTACTGCTGTACTCACAACTGTCTCAGTCTCAGCAGCCATCTGGCCAGCAAACTGAACTGTCGACAGGAGATGTATTAGGTAGATGAATGAAAGCCCGAAAGCACCAGCTGCACTTGCATCTGAGATACATAAAATAGATATTATTTGTCAACCATTTATCTATAATCTATTCAAATCCATATAATTTAGGGGCACCATGAAAGAAAAATCCCTTGCTATAAGAGAAGTTCAATTTTTCAAGAGAAGGAAATAGTGCTAGGAATTCAAAGGAATGTGTGATTAAAAAAATATCAGTTTTCTTCGATACCTTGGAGAGTTCTTAGTAATAACAAATGAACTAGAAACTGTAATTGAATAATATAGTTGGTATAATAACCTTGATTAGCTGTAAGCACAGCTACAGTGATATAGATAAGACCAAGTACAGAAGCAAAGAAGTCAATTCTGATGGCAAGGTAAAGTTGTGCAGATATGTAAAGATGCCATGCGGCTGTGTGTTTGTCAATGTAAGAGTAGGCGTCTAACAAAAACTTGTTTTGTTTTCTAAATGCACGAATCACAGATAGACCTTCAATTGTGGTAGATAGATGGGAATAGGAAGGACTTCTACCTGTTAAAATAATAAAGATACATAAATTGTGTTATTTAAAGATGAACAATAAATATCATGTTTATCATACTTAGAATCTTAATGGAGGAAAAAGTTGACCAATTTAATATTGGGATTTCTATGTAAGAACTTACAAATGCCTTCTATTCTCTTTGCATCTCGTATGCATCTTATGGAAAATTTCACAAAAAATAATGTGACAATCATAAAAGGAAATGCAAGCAGGACCATCCATGGAAATACAATGCATATGTAGATAAGATGTGCAGTAGAAGCGATTGCCATCTAGACAATAGAAGAAAAGATATAATGGTCAAACCAATATGTTGAGGAGGGTATTCAGATGGTCAAAAAAGAGTGAGATAAAAAGTAATTAGTTCAGGTAAATGAAGCAGGCAATGTATCTTCTGCATAATTACAATACAACCTCCAAATTAAAGTAATAGTATATTTTGGTACAATGTGACATTGAACACTATGGTAGAAAGTTCCTAGGCAGCTATAGGGCTGTTTAATCTTTCTAGTATAAGCCCTTTAATTTCATTTATGTGAGTGAAAAAGTTTAGTTCCAGATTTATCATTGATAAGCTGTGCTTTAATGCTCATTATTCACTTGAAATCTTTGCAGAAATAAGTAATAAAAACAAAAATAAAATGCATATACTTGGATTGCATAGAACAGAGGAAATGCAAAAAATATGTCCATAAATCCAGTGTCCCGTGAAAATCTATTCAAGATTTGACCTGTAAATAGAAGATATTGATATTATGGAACTTCCTAAACAAACTTAACTGGCCATTCAAAAGGCATTTAAAGATGCACATTTACATGATCTTTAGGGATTTACCACTGTAGACATTTTGCCAAATATAGAGTCGGGCATCGATAGTGGATCAGGAATTGACATTTTCATAATTTCAATAATAGTTATTTGACTTAAGCCTGGAATCCACATGCTGATTTTGCTGTCCATCGGTAAAAAGTGGCAGAGGGAATAAAGGTCAAATGTAGAAATGTTATATATCATTATAAATGTCTTACAATTCTCTTTCAAATGACATATAGGATGTAATGTTTCATGCCGTATTCTCAGAGAAATCAAACAAATGCTAAATTGGCAGCACCAAAATTGATATGTGGAATACAGCCTTTAGGTTTAAGTATAAATCAAATCTTGATCTACTCGCCTATATTCTCAAGAACTCTACCTGTTTCATGGTTTTAACAACTTCTACTGTATGGATTCATAGTAATTGTTCCTCATTTGATCATTCAATACTGTTTAACATTCCTGACCACAGGAATTCCCGGGTGTAGCAGTAGCTCTGTATACCATTGGTATTATTAGGAAAAGAACAAAAGATCTGGAGGGCATTGGGGTTGATTGTATGACTTTTTATATGGCAGTCTGATGCACTAAGCACTTGTCAACAGAGGGCACTGGTAAGGAGGTTTGAATCAGTTTAATGTGTTTCAAAAAGTAACACTATATCAGAAAAAGTAAACATCAAATATATTGTAAGTGGCAGACTAGAGAGGTCAAATGCTTTCTCCATTAGTTATGGATGTACATGTAGTGTAACCTCCATAGTATGTAGCATAACCTCTGTCTCTGAAGCAGTATATTACCACCTCATAACCTGTTGTAAGTAGGCTTGCAGGATAGCGAAGTGGTTAGCAACAACGCCTGACTGCTGCGCCCTCTGGTTGTCCTCATGCACCAATGACAGTGTGAGGTGTGTAGGGCCATGCTTAGGAGACCTTGCACATTAAAAAACACCTGTCTCAGTAATTGTGCAGGGGAAAGGTCTCAATCTTTCTATTAGATTCAATCATTTCACACAGTCAATCATCAAAGACAGAATTGTCAAAAACTTGTCCTCGCCATGATGTAACCTTAGATGTTGCTATGGCATTAAACCCAAATAACCAACCAACCTTTTATAAATAAAACTCTGAACTTACCCACAGGGTTTGTCTCAAAGAAGTATATAGGTGCATGGAGAATGACTTCAAACATTTCATTATAAAGTCTTCGGCTGGCAATTACTATCAGAAATGTCAAAAAAAATATGAACAGTTGTCCAAAGAATATCATTGAGAAGGTAACAGATCCTAGAACACCAATGTACCAAACTCCATCATATTCTGAGATTGGTCCATTGGATAGTGTATCATTCAAAGAAGTAAAATTTGACTGGCTGTTCCTGAAACGATTTGATAAATATTATTTAGTCTGATAGCGATATTTTACAAAGAATTTTTGTAGCTTTTAATGCATGCTAATGTCCTGCTAGAAGTTAAATGATAGGGTAGAAATTATTA
Organism: Lepidonotus clava; assembly: GCA_936440205.1. Lineage (NCBI taxonomy): Eukaryota > Metazoa > Annelida > Polychaeta > Phyllodocida > Polynoidae > Lepidonotus > Lepidonotus clava. The sequence goes on from OW387147.1 coordinate 22,198,430, forward strand.
CAACATATACACACCTTTTTCAGTGACATTTCACTAGATAAAGCTATAATAATCACATTTGCTTGGCTACATTTTAAAGAATTCCCATTGATGTTGGTTCTCATAACAGAAATAATTATAAGATATTACTTGCCATTGGCACAGCAACCATCCACCTGCCACATCTGCTGCCTGTCATGAAGAATATACTCAAAAGGTGATATAAGCCATTACAAATATCAAAATGTGCCTATATGCCCTACCACTCCAGACCAACAATTTGTAACTGTTACCCACCAAACAGGATATATGTGCATTTACCATAATGCTAATTTCGTGTAATACTGGTGTGCTGTAATCTCTGTGTAAGGTTAGTATCTTACTAGGATTTACCATGAGTTTTCTTACAGTCAATTTCATGAAAACAACATTATCTATGTAAATGACATGCTCATTTTCATCTAGGCAAATACAATTTTACATTATCCTATGTGTATTGATGTTTCTATATTTTTGTGTAATTGTAGTTACATTCTGGTATAGTGACAACCTCCATGGAAAACATTTATATCACACTAGTTTAAACACATGTTATTATCATGTATCACTGATGCTGTGAAAAACTATAGATCTGGTCAGCAAGAAACAGCTCATTTTGTGTTCCTTTTACTGTGACCTAGGGATAGTTCAGAGTTCTGGCTAGATATCATAAATGTTGTTCCATATGAAGTGTTGTACATTAACAGGACAAATAGTCATCACACTTTTAATGTGCCATTAGAGTTGAATTTTGGTGAAAAGACGAACTAGCAGGAGGTGACAGAAAATGTTTAGGTTTTTGAGTTGTTTCTTGTGTCCCAGATCTATAGGAGTATTGAATTGGAAAACCGTCTCTCCCTGACACCAGATTTTCACACACAGTAGTTCTGAGTAAATCAATTTTTTGAACAGGTTTTCCATTGGTTATCCCTGAGTTGTCCTTGAAAAGTCCCACAGATAACCTTTGTTGATATCGGTTTTTTTATTGTGTGAACTCTTCCGAAACATGTTCATCATTGGAAATAAGATTTCTTGTTCAAAAACCCAATCTGATTGTGTACAGTCCCTATTATGTAGGGGCTGAATTGTGACATCGATTACCATCGAACATAAAATCTTAAAATAAAAACCGAACATTAAATTATGACCTACCTTTCATAGTTACCATACTGACCAGCATAATATTATGTGTGGGGTTCAGAGGGTGGCTAGTTCACTTTGTACCCAGTAAATACCCACATACTGATGTGCAAGTTAAGTACCTGATATTTAAGACCCTGTATTCATTATGTTATTTGCCTACATGGAAGATCATGCATTCATGAATGTGGTTCAATTAAAAATCAACCCAAAACTGGTAACATTTTCTTTTTTTGCATTTGAATGAGTTAAAAGTTGAACTTTAGTAGAAATATTTCTTACAGGTACACAATGCTGTTCAGGGCGCCACCTGGATGAAAAATTGTAAACTAAGGAAAAAATACTTTCCTACAATATTTTAAGATTAATCAAACTTACAAGGGCAATACAAGAAGACTATTAATCATATTTTCCCTTAATTTGTATTATCCTTCTTCAAGTAATTAAGTGTTATGTAAGCAAAATCACCCTCTTTTTTAGTTATCTTGTGATAACGTTTTTTGGAAACGGTGAATATTATTTTTTTAGTGTTTAATATTTGTGTTCATAGCATAAGAACATTATGTCCAGGTTTCAAGAAAAACACATTGTTAGTTATTTCACTATATGAATTTTAGTCGTTTTTCCTATTGAAACCAATGGTTAAGCATCAATTTTTAAAGGGCAATATCTCTTATCACAAACGATGAATGTTGATTATTCTTTTTTATATGAACTCCTTTAGGTATAAGATAGGAATAGTAAAGATTATCTAAGATATCCTATTGTTCATTCTAAATCATGTTGAACAGCATCATGTACCTTTAAGATTAGGATATACAATAAAAGTTTTTTTTCAATAAATAACAATGTTCCATAAAATTAATTATTATTTAAATTCAGTAGAATGGCATGGTTTTTATATACATATTTTTGTTTGCTACGTATTTTGAACACATTGTATACATATTTTCAGTTCATCATGAACTTTGTTACTGTACTGTCCCCTGATGATAAAATATAAGTGACATTACTTACATTGGATAAGGCTACCATGAGCAGTATGGCTGGCACTAGTAACTGGCCATTTCCAGCCTTCAGGTATTTAGCATATATTTTTGATGATATTCCCCCTTCTTCTTTGGTTTTGATGCTGTTCTTCACTGTACTAACATCACTGTCCTGAAACAAACATGTTGATCTAGTATAGCTCTTTCTTTTTTTCTACTGTGACAATCAGCCCTGCCACTATTTTCTTTTTTTAAGTTCTTTTATTTAGACAGACAAAAAATTCACTGCACAAAAAAATACCTTTAAGACCTTTAAGTTTCTGTAAATGGGGTCATTGAGGTGTGCTAAAGGTAACGGAAAGGTCACCTTTACAAGACCTTTCCAAAACTTTTACAGGTGACCTTTAAAGATTCGTCAAAGGTCTTAAATATATATAAAGTGATTAAAACAGTAGTGTATAACTTTGAAGGCTGTCAATAGACTGAAATAACTTTCAAAGCAGTTTGCCTTCTACATTATGTATATATATATATATATATATATACAAGGCATATAACCCACTCAACCACTAACCATAGAACCCACTCAAAGGCCTAATTCTATCCAGCAATATAGCTGATAACTGCAAAAAGTTTAAGCAAGGCATGAATTCCAGAAGTGCCCAGTATGGGAGAAAAAATGTGGAAAATGTGGAGGTCCGAACCACTTTACATTATGTAAATCCAAAATGGTAGATGAAGTGAACCAATATGACACTGACAAAAAATTCAACTACTAGTGACGAAGATGAAGTATTTATGCAGAATGTGTATATTAAATGAATGTAGTTAACACAGAAACATCGCAGAATTATATGGGAACAGAAAAGTATCTGGAGCTCTTCGCTGGAGAGGGGACTCTATCCATTACCCACAAGTTTGTACTGCAAGAAGATGCCCCGCCAGTAATTCATGCATCACAGTGTGTACCAAGTGCCTTCAAACATTACTGAAAAAAGAACTGGAGTGACAAGTCACCCATTGTGAAACAAGATGACCCAACTGATTGAGTGAACTCTATTGTAGTAGTGGAGAAGAAAAATGAGGTTAGGTTATGCATTGACCCAAAAGACTTAAACAAAGCTCTAAAAAGAACACTTCCAACTGACAACCAAGAAAGAAGTTTTGTGTGACTTGGCAGAAGCCAAGTATTTCACAAAGATAGATGCTGTATCTGGTTTCCACCAGATACAACTGGACCATGAGTCACTCATGACTACCTTCATTACCCGTTTTGGGAGGTACAGTTATTCACTGTTATTTATGGCTTCTGATGCATGAAGCCAGTGCACCAGAGGTTTTTCACACAACCACAGTGTAGTATCTCAAGATTATGGAAGCTGTCCTAGTGTACATGGACAATATTATTATATGGGGATCTACTCCAAAGGAACATGACTGCCACCTCCATCGTGTTATGATCTGACAGAACAAAATTGGACATATCTACTTCAGTAAATGCTCCTTCAAACAGAGCAAAATCATCTATCTTAGAGATCTGATATTGGACCAAGGAGTGTAGCCAGACCCAGTGAAGAAGTAAGGTATCATGGATATGCTAATACCTCTTTGCTTGCAGGATCTGCACCGGGCGCTGGGGATAGTTAGAAATGTTTATACAAACCTCTCAGCTAGGATATCATCGCTGAGATCACTGCTGTACAAGGGAACCATGAGAATGAGGAGGAGTGGCAAGACATTAAACACATTCTATCAACCCAACCTGTGTTACAGCACTTTGACTGTCATAAAAAACCGAAAGTGTCCAGTGATGCATCAAGAAATGGAATTGGCACTGTAATTATGTAGCAAACAGACAATGAATGGATGCCCATAGCATATGTGTCATGCACAGTGACATCTGCTGAATATAACTATGCACAGATAGAAAAAGAACTTCTGGGAATAGTCTTCACCTGTCAGAGGTTCCACAATTATATCTATGGAAGGCAATTCTTTGGAGAGACAGATCACAAGCCACTGATAATCATTAGCAAGAGAAAACACTCACTCTCACTACACCCAGGCTGAAGCTGCAAAGGTATGACCTGGCCTTAGAGTATGTCCCTGGGAAACAGCTCATTACAGCCGACACACTCTCCAGAGCTTTTAAGGAAAGTGCGCAATGTAGTGAGGTCACCAAAGACACTGAGGTACATGTATGTAGCTTCAAAGCTCACCTTCTGCTAACTGGGAAAAGTGGATCAGGTTCGCAGAGGAAACAGAAAGATCCAATCCTTATCCCTGTAGTGTGCACTCTGAGACTGTTCAACATTTCCCAGGCCTTATCAACCATTCATCGAAGAACTAATGGTGGTAGGTGGAGTTCTGCTTAAAGGGGAATGCATCATTATCCCTAAGAGTATGAGGCCTAAAATGCTGCAATGCATACGTAAGGGACATCTCAGCATTTAGAAGTGTAAGCAACAAGCAAGACAAGCAATGTACTGGCCCATCATGAACAAGGATGGGTCTAACTATGTCGCAAAGTATGAAGCATGTCAAACCTACCGCTTTGCACAGCCTCAGGAGCCTATCCAGAAGCCTGACCATCCTTGGGCTAAATTAGGTTGTGATTTGTTCTATTTCTTCTTCGCCAGAACTGGTATCAGGACTGCAATTCACTAGCAAGGAGTTTCAGGACTTGTGGGTGCGACATCAAGTCCCTATCACCTGAAATCAAATCGTCTCGCAAAAAATGCTGTCAAGTTGTCCAAAGACTCTTAACCAAATCAGGGGCCTGTTTCATAACAAACCTCCATAACTTTTGCATTTCATAAAGTTATGATCACCTTTTTGGCTGCCGTAGCTACATGAATTTTGTTTTTTGCTTACTTGAGTTAGGATTTATGGGAGTTTTGGGTTGAATTATATGAGTTTTAAGTTGATTCATGCAAGTACAAGAGTTTCAAACTCACGCAGTTTCCATAAGGGCATACAAACCCCCGTTATGGAGGTTGTTATGAAAGAGGCAGCAGATTCTGCTAATTAGGACTTGTATCTAGTGCTTCTACTGTTCTAGCCTACTGGGACACAACTCTTGTCTGTGGGAAATCACCTGCACAACTACTGGTGGGATGATACCTACAAACCTGGTTGCCATCAAAGTGTAGTGGTTAGCGCACCGGACTTGCATGCAAGCAACCCAGGTTCAATCCTGGGTTGCGCTGGGCTGCACCCCTCTGTGTTCCTGTCAGTAGCAACAACAAGGATATCAAAGGCTTTGTGCCACTGGCTATTGTGTGTCTTGCCCTGCCTATGGGACAAGGCACATTAAAGAACACCTGCCTTGGTAAAAGTGTGGGGATATGGTCTCTACCTCCTCATAGATTCAATCATCCAGGAACAAGGGTGAAATAACCCAGTGTTCCAGAACCAAATAAGTCACAAAAGTTCTTCAGCTTGAACAATTGGAGCAAACCAAAACCTTCAGGACCAAGCAAAGGACTCAAACCACTCACCGGTGGAGAAGTGATGAGGGTGCATGTGGCCGAAAAAAAGTTGTCATCAGCCATACTCTTATGAAGTGCACACAGAGAGTGGTGCTGTATATCGATGCAACAGGATACAACTGCTTGCAAGCAAAGAGTCAATAAACCTTCCTCAGCCAGTATTAGCTAATCCTACACCCATAACTAGTATGCCCACAACACCCCAGTGTATGGATACTGAAGAAGCTGGAAATTTAGGCCTACATAATCCCTCAGGCATGGAAAATAAAATCTTGTTCCTCCAACCATTGGGAGATCTTAGAATAACCCTTGACAATAAGTGAGATTCAATCAGAGACCATTAATACCTTGGCAATTTTCTTTTTTGAAGGAAGGTTTACTGAAACGTTTCTCTTGTATGTCTCTCTGTCATGTATTTTTCGTGTGCCTGTTGATTCTAGTTGAAGGTTCACATTTTTTATTCCATGGTCATGCTTAGTGATAATGTCTGACATGTCCTCATGTTTTCCTCTCATAATGATCTTTCCCTGCAATGATAAAGTGATATTTGGTCATTTATTGGCTAGAGAGAAATTTCTCTGCCATGTCCTTTGCACAGAAAGACTAGCATTTGTATTCCAAATCCAATACACTGTACTAATGGCTTAGTACTTTTAATATATTGTCATGTTATATAATCCAACAAGGATCAGGCTTAGCAAGTCTACTTCTAGTCTACTCTTAGAAAGAAATATCTTGCGCTCCTAGCGCCACCTGTTAACCAGTATAAAAGGTGTTGCAAAGTGAGGAGCAGTTAGTTTTAGTGAGAATGTCAGCTGAGTGAGTTTAGCAAAGGAGCTACTCGGAGTAAGTACATCGGCTCCCGCGTAGCAGACTGGAGTTTACCTATACCAACTACCTCGGACATAGGATTGTGATAGGGCTAAGCACTAGAGCGGTCTAGAACGTGCTGGAACAACTTGTATTCTAAATGTGGTTGATTGCTGATAGGAGATGGGAGGTGGACTGATGGAGACTTATACACAGTGGCTTTGACTCGGGATGAGATGTTTACTGAATAAAAACCCTTTCATATTAAGAGCTCCCTCATCGTTCATTTCTTTTGAACTATTGGGAAGTGAATGAGCTAACTTTAAACGCAGTCTGATTGACTCAGACATTCTGGACAAACGACTCATGGATACTTAATTATATACTCATCACGCAGTATTAAAAACCAACATTAACAATAGTTCATTTGGTGGAGATTACCCGAAACATGACTTGTGCCGTTTTGCTCATCCTTGATGTCAGCCACTGGTGACTTTGAGGCTTCCTCTAACCCCAAGCCTCAATCTTTGCGGCCCGCAGGACACGATGTGTCAACATCATATACAGGGAATGTGGAAAACCGCCACCTGGTAGGTAATCCCTTAGACGGGGAAGCACAGAGACAGGAGGTCGCAGCCAGACCCAAGCAGCTCTGCCCCGAAGGTGCACAAAATTACCAAACCCGTGGCAGAGGTAAACCATTTCCCTGGCACCTAGGGTCCAAAGATAGGCCGGTTCTTGACGAAGGACTTGAATCCCTAAAACACTCGGGACGAGTTGAAGGGAGGAACCGTCTCCAAGAATATCAGCAATATTGGAATCCAGGGTACGTACCACCTACGGACCGCGAACCTGGTACGAGCTCTCACTCTACTTGTGAACCCGATGTGAACAGTCTGTGGTGTGAACCCGATGCGAACAATCCGTGGTGTAGTCAAGGAGTTCCCTATCGTTTACTACCTGCAGCAGGAGGACAAAGTGAACAGGAAACTTTCGATGAGGATTACTTATTTCCCATAAAGGACAAGAAAAATCGACAAAACACCGCAGATAACTCCAGCCCATCAGGGGGGAGACGCCCCGCAAATCCGGTAATTCAACCTGATGGGAATTCTCTCACCTATCCACATCCCCAACGACTTGAGTCTATCAGTCACCCGCTGGTAACACCGACTCACACCGACTCACACCGACTCAACCCGGGGGCGTCCATTCCTGATTCCACTGTAATTAAAAGGAAAACAGTAGGTAGGGACAGGGGAGTGGAAAGGGAAACAGAGGGAGACAGCGACAAAGTAGGCAACTTACAACCCTATAGACTAACCTTTGATATTGAGGAGAACTTGGACGACGCTAATAAAGGAGCAAAAGCTCGAGTTCCAGATCTGGGGTGGGGAGGGTATGAACCTGACCCGGCAGAAATAATAAGGAAGTTAGCAGAAGCAGGCCTCGAAGAGCATGAAGAGTTAGAAAGGTTAAGCGATCAGGATAAAGCAGAAAGGGAAACACTAGAGACCCAAAGTGATAGAGAAGGGGAAGATAGAGATGAAGAAGGTAGTGCGGTAAAGAAAGCTTATCACGTAGGAGAAGGGGACATTGCAGCCCCTGAGCCGTATGATAAATACGAAAGCGAAGACGAGGAAGGAGACAGTGAGACAGAACAAGCCGTCGCAAATGTCAGAAAAGGTAGTCCTGATAGAAAACTAGCTAGAAGGGAGAAATCACGCTCGTCATCGTTTGAACTTATTACCGAGGATGTTTTAGACACAGGTAAGAAAGACAAACAAGAAAGTGAGGACGAGATTAGTGTAGAGGAAATACCTGTGAGGGAACAGTGGGACGATCACGATATACAAAACCTCCACGAAGATAATATGGCGGAGGGAGGCGCACCTTTGGTGGATCTAGTAGGAGAAGGGGGTGACCAAAATCAGCTCCAACAACCCGGTGAAGGGGGAGCTGGGGGTGTAAATCCGGGGGCATGGCGGCCTAATCGTGGGATGAACCTTGGGCCTATACAACAAAATATGTGGCATCCGTTCCTAGCGCAAGCAATGGGAGACCCTTTGCAGGCAGGTCAAGGAAGAGGGGGTAATCAACAACCTCAAGGAGGCCAGAACAATCAGGCCAATCCTCAAGGGCTTATCCCTCCACTTAACCAACCGGCTCAGGGAGGCCAGGATAATCAGGCCAACCCACAAGGGCCTAATCCTCCTCAAAACCTTCTTGATAATCCCCCTCCGAATCAGCCCAATCTTGGGATAAATCCTGGGGAACAACAGCAACCTGGTGAAGGGGAAGATGGTGGTGTGAATCCAGGAATGCAGCAGCCTAATCTTGGGGTAAACCCTGGGGGACTGCAGCAAAATGATGGGGGTGGCCAACCAGGACAACAGCCTGGCCGAGCCGTGCCAGCGGGAGGTGGGGTCGAGCAAAACATGTTCCCTTACCTATTGCAGGCGATGGCGATCGCGGCCAACCTTAACGCAGGCCGAGGAAGAGCGGGTAACCAACAGGGTCAGCAAGCTCCAGCAGGCCAGAATAACCAGGCGAACCCACCGGGGCCTGGTAACCCTCCTCCAAACCAACCTAACAACCCTTTTCTAAACCAACCTAATCAACCCAACCCGCCAGGTCCACCCAACCCTCCAGGACCGCCAGGTCCACCGGGCCCACCAGGACAGAACAATCCTCCAAACCCGCCGAATCAACCAAATATTTGGGAAATTCTACCCCAGCTAGGTTTGGCACTGGGCCAAGTACCAGCGCCAGGGCGTGAAACGACCCACCATGGCCACCCGAGGGGACCGAACATTAGGTTACCATGGTTTAGTGGGAAGGAAGATGAGCAGATAGAAAAGTATTTCAGGGAATTGAAACGACTGAAAGCTATCTATGACTGGTCGAACGCCCATCTCCTGAATATGGCGCTGTTAGGCCTAAAGGGAAGGGCAGACGACTGGGCAGGAGCGTTAGCTGAGTGTGAAAAAGATACGTTTGAGAAACTAGAAGCTCAAATGACAAAGATCTTCGGTGATCGAAGAGCTAAGTGGCAGAAACACGCAGAGTTCTGCGCCCTCAAACAAGGAAAGGACCAGAGTGTGATTGAATTTGCAGGTGTCTTGAAGCAAAAGCAAGTTAAGGCAGAGGCGAGTGAAAGCATGATGTTAGCTGTGTTTTTAGAGGGATTAAAACAGGGCGTAGCCAGACAGGTAGCTATACTGGACCCTAAGTCGTTCACCGAAGCGGTGGATTGTGCAACGAGACTAGAATCGTTGGACAAAGGCAAAGGGGGAACCAAAATATCCAATGCAGTGAGCGAACTGGCTGGAAGCCAAGAATCGGAGGAGACCGCGGCCCTAAACTCCATCTCCGAACGGTTTGGAGTGGTGCTGGCCCGACTGGAGGCCGCTCCATGGTTTCAGAAACCAAAACCAGGGCAAAGCGGAGCTCCCCAGAGTAGTGGTAACTATAAACAGCAGGGTTATGAAAGAAAAGATCGATACGAAAATCAGAAAGGTGAAAGGAATCCAGATCAGAAGGCTAAATCTAATAACGCCCCGAACAGAGAGGCAGACAAAGGAAAGAATCCGCCAACTCAGCAGAAAGTGGAGAGACCCAGGTTGCCTTTCGATGAAAGTAAGTTTTGTATCATTCACCAGCAACATGGTCACTCTACAGAAGCGTGCTTGTGGCTAAAGAATAGGTTGAAGGAAAAACCCCCGCGGATGTACAAAGATAGTAAAGCCAGTGGCACAGAACAAAAGAGTCAGGGAAACTAGAGGAGGGGTCCGTTCATTCCACGATAGAATTAGGCGCAGTGGACGGACCAGCTAGGAGAGAGATAGGAGACGAAGCATTTTTCTTAACGTTAAGATTTAATGATCAGAAGGAGGTTAAATCTTTAGTAGACACAGGAGCGAGCGATTGCTTCATGTCCACCCATTGTAAACAGCAGATCCCTAAACAATGCATTTTAGATGAATGGAAAGTATCGAAGGGAAACATCAGTTTGGCAGACAAATCGTCTCAAGTAATACTAGAACAAATTAGATGTAAGTTTTCAATCCAGGGATCGGTGGTTTGCTATGATTTCAACATAGTGGACGACTTATGCCACTCAATAGTAATCGGTAGAAACTTATTAACAGTGCTTCGATCCGATTTATCTCTACCAGGCGCAAAGATAGAAGTGTTTTGTGGAAACCCTATAGTCAGCAAAGAAACAGTGAAAATCCCACCGGGAAATGAATGCATCATACCGGTTACCACCCGAGAGCCGCTGGGATTAGACTCACCAGTAGCTTACTGCGCACCAGCAGTCACAGCACCTGTCCTAGTGGAGGGGTGCGTGAATACGGTGGGAAGTCAGTGGTGGATCAAAGTCATGAATCCGCTAGATGAAATGCAAGAAATCACTCCACAGGAAGTGTTAGCTTTTGCAGAAGAATGCGCAGTGCCTGAGGTAAATCAAGACCAGATAGAAGAGTTCCTAGACTTGTGTTATCTAACTAAAACAGAGACCCCAATGTCCATTTGTAGGATTTCTGTAGAAGTAATGAAAGACGCAGTGCAAATGGAAAGCCAAACCTCTGAGGAGAAATCCCGAGGTGAAATGGATGAAAATGTAAGTAAAATAGATCTAACCGAGTCGTGCTTAGACGAAGAACAAAAGGTAAGGTTTAGACAAATGCTTAATAACAACAGAAATGCACTAGCGTTCTCAATGGAAGAGTTAGGTCACTGTGAAATAGCGCCGATGAGGATCATTGTGGATGAGTCGCAGGGAGTAACAAGTTCTAGACCGTACCGATACTCTCCACAGAAAATGGACATCATCGATGAACAGGTTAGGCAACTCATAGATATAGGTGTCATAGAGCCCAGCGAATCGGCTTGGCGAAGTCCGCTGGTGGTAGTGCAGAAGAAAGACGGCAAACCTAGGCTCTGTACAGACTTTCGCATGCTTAATCAGGTCACTTTCAAAGATAAATTCCCAATGCCTACAGCGCGATCACTTTTCTTATATATGGCTTACAAGAAACCCACTATGTGGACAGCTTTAGATCTGTTGAGCGGCTATCATCAGTGTGTAATCGAAGAAGACAGTAGAAAATATACTGCCTTTGAAACCCCAATGGGTGTATATCAGTATAAGCGTGTACCGTTCGGCTTAGTTGGCGCGCCTTGGCAGTTTACCAAGGTGATGGCCATTGCGCTAAAAGGCTTGATTCCTAGAACATGCTTAGCATATTTAGACGACGTAATCGTCTACGACACCACCTTTGAGGAACACCTGGCGAGTGTTGGGGTGGTTCTCCAAGCTTTAGCGAGAGCCAACCTCAAACTAAAACCGTCTAAGTGTGAATGGTGCCGCAGTGAGATTAATTTCCTCGGCCATGTAGTAAACGCAGAAGAGGTGGCTACACAAAAGGTTACCACAGAAAAGATCACAGCCTTTAACCGCCCGCATAATGTGAAAACTATCAAATCCTTTCTAGGGTTATGTAACTACTACCGACCGTTTGTCCCTAATTTCGCTGATCTAGCAAAGCCTTTAAACCGGCTGCTAAAGAAAGAAGTCTCTTTTGAGTGGACAGAGGCCTGCGAGGAAGCGTTTCAACAGTTAAAGAAACTGCTGACCTCGCCGCCCTTACTAATTCATCCAGATATAGGAGGGCATTTCTATCTACTAACTGACGCATCAGACGCCGCGTGCGGTGCAGCGGTTTGTCATAAACTAGATGAAATCTACCGTCCGGTTGCTTTCTGGGGGTGTACCCTCCGTGACGCCGAATTAAATTATTCGGTAACAGAGAAAGAGGCTCTGGCAGTAATTAAAGGTATTAAGAACTATGAGGACATGTTGCAGGGAGCTAAAATCACAATAGTGACTGATCACAAACCGTTGATCCCCCTGCTACAAAGTGCCTACAAAGCCCCGTCAGCCCGGCTGAGACGGTGGGCTTTAGCGCTATCAGATTTTGATTTTGAAATCATATATGAGCCAGGAGCGACTCATTTTCTACCGGACTATTTGTCTAGAGTCTATCATGAACATGTCCCAGGTGAAGAATATGAGCCCGCTGTGGGATGTGAGCTATTTGAGGCCGAAATTCAGGATGAAGAGCTTTCTGTGGCTACAGTAATAAACGCACAACTCCAAGATGCTGAGCGCGCGCAATTAATAGACTACCTTCAGGACGGAGACCTACCAACAGATCCCCTTGAAGCTAGGCGGATAATGGACCAAGCTGATTTTGTGGGAATGGTAGCACCGGGGGTGCTCTGTAGGTTCAACGTCAAAAGGTATAACAAACACCAAGACCAACTGGTCAGACTAAAACCCCGTATGATAGTTCCAGGTAGGTTAATTCCCAAAGTCCTGAGACTATTACATAATGACATCTTGGCTGGGGGACATGTCGGGATCAGTAACCTTACTACCAAAATCTCTGATAAATTCTACTGGCGAAACATGAACGCCGACATAGTGGACTATGTGAAGCTTGTGAGACCTGCTCTCTGAGGAGGCGGGCCCCACATTTCAAGGCTTTGGCCAAGTCTTGGGAAAGGCCGACTCGGCCCTTTGAGGTGGTACAGTGTGATTTTATCGGGCCACTAAAGAGGGCTAGGGATGGGTCAAAATATATCATGACCTTCATAGACCTACTAACAGGTTGGCCGGAGGCTTTCACCACTAAAGACTCCACCGCGCAAACCGCGGCCAACTGCTTCCTAACCGGGATAGTGTGTCGGTATGGGCGGGTAAACCGTCTGCACACAGACCGGGGGGCGGCCTTCCTATCAGGGCTGTTCCGGGAGATTACTACCCGACTAGCGTGCAAACAAACGTTCACTACCGGACGAATGCCGACTGGCAACGCTCGGGTAGAAAGACTACATAAAACCATTGAAAACCTGATTGCATATTATATTCCTGATGACCACTGTAACTGGACCGATCTGCTCCCCATAGCGCTATGGACGGTTCGGTCTACGATCAGTGTGCGGTCGGGCTACAGTCCTCACACCCTACTGTTTGGCAGAGATCCAATCAGTATGGGAATGCCTGAGCAGGGAACAATCCCTGAAACGCTAAACGACTGTGAATTCTTCATGCAAACAAAGGACAACATTGCTATGTTTAGGAATATGGCAGAAAGGGTAGTTCAAAACTATGAAAAAGATCTGAGAGTAAGAATTGATGAGCGGGCGCGGCCCACTCAGATGTACGAAGGAGATATGGTATACATGTACGATCCTTTAGCCAGTGAAAATAAAGCGTCTAAGTTCTCAAACAGGTATACTGGGCCATACAGGGTAATTGAAACTAAGGGGGACCATCTCGTTAGGCTGGTGTCGCTAAAAACTGGGAAACCAAAACCACATTTAGTGAACATTTCAAAGCTCAAACCTGCACATGGGTCCTGGTCTCCCGCCATCCCTCATGTTATTCCCAAACTGGTGAGAGAAGCAAAAATCACTAACTCAAAAGGGGCAGATCCTGACCGAAACCCTGAATTGCATCACACTCCGACGGGTGAAATTGCTGAAAAGGATGGCAAAATGAGGGGTGCTGAGACTGAAAACTCAACGGGAACAACCGGTCCCCGTGAGCATGATGCAATTCCTATGGCCAGGAAGGTACCTACACAAAAACCTGGTCCAAGTCCCACCGATTTAGCAGAATTGGACGGGCAAATCACTGATGGTCAGGGCGCCAGTGCGGACACCGCACTGTTACCAAACTTATCCTTTGTTCCTAACAAAGCCGCCTGTGAACGGGGAACAGCTGGCGCTAATGGACAGAGGAAACGCAAACGAGCTAAACGAAGGGGCAAAAGCCAGCCGTTGGAAGGGAGATCCCCTCCAGGCAACAACAAGCCCATAAAACTGCCCTGCGGTGATGTACCGATCTCGGATACATCGGAACAGAGCCCAGAAAAAACAGGAGAGGACCATGTCCCGACGAAAGGTGGCTATAACCTGCGTCGGAACCGACGCCCTAACTACGCAGCTCTGTTCAACGGCGGGGAAAGCGACGACATGGATGATTAATACAGGAAATCTTGCCGCCCTGTGAAAATAAAGGCTCGGCGGAGCGGCACCGTTAGCATCAACGCTAATGGAACAGGTGGCCTACCTCACGGCCACCTCGCTGCGCCCAGGGGCGTGGCAGAAAGGGAGGGTGCGCACACCAAGGGAGATGCCAGTGGTTGGCGTCATCTCCTGGGACCGGATGCAAGCGTCCCCCACCTGAAACAAGATACAGCTCCAAATATGGAGACGGCATGGGCAGGCGGATCGGTTATAATTTCGTGGGATCCGCGCCGATCCACCAGTCGGTCCGCAACTCTGCTCCTAGACGGTCACCTCTGCTGCAGGTGATTGTACGCATAACCCAGCCCGGGAGGAAACGGAGATAGACATTGATTCTATCTCTGAACGAAAGTTGGAGATAGAAATTGTTCAACTTTCGACTTCTCCTGGAAGGAGCGGAAAGAGAACTTAGTTGGAACACTGATCCACCGACTCATGGGAAACTGCCTAGCCCTCCGGCCTCATAACAATCCAAAGGGAACCACTACTTTCCCTGCGGACACGGAGGGAAGGATCATCGTCCCCCTGAGAAGGAAACGGATTAGCCGCCCCCACCAGAGGGCGCTACCCACCAAGGGAATGTTCGTTGGGCCATTCTTTTAGGATTTTACCAAATGAAAGAAAAGGCAGTCGAGAAGGAGAGTACTAAGAAACGACCGGCTCAGACCCTTAGGCGGTGGAGTTGGCCGGGCCGGGGCGGTGTCCGTCCGGACTCAACCGACGCCGGGATTGCCCGGAAGAAACCAAGGACACCAGCCCGGCGGCCCACCAGAACGACCGCAGGCGGAGACAAGAAGTCCGCTAAATCGATTCCAGCCAAAAAGAAGACAGCAAATAAAGACTTTTACAATTTATCTGAGGTGAGTGACTCGGAGCCCGAGCCAAGGCTAACTGCGTTGGCCAAGCCGGTTCAGAAGGGGGAAGCGGCCAACCAACCGGTGCAGATTCAGGCCGGCTGGTTCTGGGACCTTACGCAACCACTGTTCCAACTATTTGAGACTGTTGACGAAATTAGAAGGACAGCGGGACTGGATGTGCCAAAATCAAACAAACAGTTAGCTGAGATTAAAACTCAGGTACCTCCTTTAATTCAAAGGACCACCCAAAACTCTAAATGCGTCAGGGAAGGTACCAGACAACAAACAACACGAGGCGGTCGACCTCTGCCCACTCTGGAAAGGCGAACGGGAGGGGAACAGCTAACCGTCGCCGCTCCAGGACTAAAAGTGGAGGTAGCACCCGTTCAACACGCGCCAACCCCACCGGTGGGGAACGGGCCAGCGGGAGCTCTCCTCCTCCACCACTTACAGCCTGCGGACCCCGCTTGTTTAGACTTGAGCAGCTTGACAACGAGCTGCAGCGCCAATCCCTCACCACTGCTATGGAACCAGCAGCAGTGGACGCCAACCAGCCAGCCGGGGGGTCCACTGTGGCCGAGCCCACTCCCAACGACAAACCCACCGCAGGTGCCGCACCCGTACCCCTCGAGCCAACCATCGTACGACCCAACGGGGGCCGTTTCGGACTGGAACCTACTAGGCCAAGACCCCTCAGAGCAATGCGCCCCTCGTCCTGCGAACGTATGAGAGGCTTGAGGATCACGGTCACCAAAGACGAGAGCGGAATCATCAGGCGAGTGGTGAATGACAATGGGCAAAACCTCTATGAGCATGTCCCAAACTAAATGGACCAGGGGGGCCGAGAGGAGGGCATACTTCGGCGCCTGGATGATAGTGGTGCGCAGAAGAGTGAAGGTAACTTTGTTGTGAACATGTTTTAGTTAAACTATAACTTGACTCTCACGGACTAGCGCTAAAACCAATGACAATGAAGTGGTCGGTGCTGTTCGTTTTCGCCATGATAGGGGGCATTAAGGGGTTGCGGAATGACTCCAGCCCACGTGAAGGGCTAGCCCCTAATGCTGAAGTTATAGCCTTGGAACAATATGGGGTGGTACTGAAACCAGGGAAATTAATGTCCACCGCAGATATTACTCACGTCCGACAAGGCTTTCTGATCACTATTCCCCAAAGGCGCTCCTTCATCAAGGCTACCTTTGGCCAGGTCTGTCATCGGTACCTAAAGGGAGGAGACGCTCTCGACCGAGCCTGTTACCACGTCAGGTCGCTAGTGAATTGGATGGATCAGACATCGCAGGCGCTCAAAGGTCGGTATAGGGAAATTCTCAATGAAACCTTAAGCTCGCTAATTAAAAACAACCAACAGCGACCTCAAAATCAAGGGTCAGAATCAGACTCAGGCGGAAGGATCAAAAGAATGAAGAAACTCCCCATCATGCTGGACGACCCAGGATGGCCGACCTTTCCTATTCCAACATCATGGAACAAGGGGCTTTCAGCTGATGTCAAGTATAACAGGGAACTAATTAAAGTGTTACAAGAGTCCTCCGACCAGATGATCGAAGACCTGGCGCTGATGAACAAGAAACACGACGAGGCAGTAGAAAGGGTTAACCACGTCGTGATAGGTCTACTGGATAATTTAAGATCACTAAATAAGGCGCATAATACCACTCGCCGGAGAATGAAACTTGTCCAACATAAGGTGGACTGGATGGAACTGTACCTGAACATGATACCTGTAGCTCTGGAAGACAAACTAGGCGAAATGGTGTATCTCCAATTGGTAGTGGAGCAAACGCGCGTGTTCAGGAAAGGTGTACAACACCTGACACGGGGCCAACTGACCATGGATTTGGTACCACGCCAGTATATGGTCAGAGCGGTCCTGGAAGTCAACAGGTATCTGAAAGGAATCCATCCCAGGTTCCATGTAGCGTTTACAGATCCCTCCTTCTATTATGAGAACAGTCAACCCTCATTTAAATTTGATGAAACCACCCAGGAACTGATCGTGTACGTAAGGGTACCAGTAGTGGCCGACGAACATTTGTTTAGAGTCTACGAGGTACTGACTTTTCCTGTGCCAGTACCAGTTAGAGGAAGGCAAAAGAAGGACGCTCTCCAAATTGTTAATCTACCAAAAAGTGTGGCTATGTCCATGTCCCGCCAGTACTACGTGCCACTGGCTAGCGGCAGCTGGTCAGGCTGTTATGGGCAGACCATCACGCTTTGTAAGGACTTGCCCTACATGAAAAAGATCACGGATAACACCTGCACTGCCGCCCTGTTGAGACGCGATGACACGGCCATACAAGAGAAATGTGAACTGGACTATCTTTTGGAAGCAGACTTTGGAGAAATGGCAGTGTATCTGGACGACGGAGATATGCTTGTGGTCAGCGCTGACACCCGGGGCCAGATGATTTGCAGAAATCAACCCGCGGTGGAGGTGAACATAGAAAACTATGCGCGAGTTCAGGTGGAATGCGACTGTGCATTCCAAACACAGGGATCATGGATACCGTATAGTTTACGGAACTGTGACCGACACACCAGGATCACCACGGTCGTGTATCCACATAATGACCTGTTGGAAGCAGCGAGTCGTGTGAAAGGATGGAACGCTAATTTCACGAGGCCCGAGAATGAACCCACTATGTTAGAATCAGATCCTATCCCTGAAACGATTAGGAAAGAGCTACTGGAAATCGAGGAAAGCCTAAAGGTCAGAATACCTGTACCCTCTCTGGCCAAGCGGATCCAAAAACACCGGAAAGACTTGGCTAAAGGCATCAAGAAAGCGACTGACCGCTACGAGGTGGACAAACACGCCCCATGGTTTTCTATAGGTAACTTTGGGGGCGGCTTTGGCCTCCTCACAATCTTCTGTATAGTGGTAGCAGTAACCATTATTGGGTGTATTCTCCGGAAATGCTGGCGGAGGCACCAGGGCAAGGCTGCCCTAGCCGGACTAGCTATGACTCTACCACGAGCCATGGCCTTGGAGACGGCGGACACGGAGAAGCTGCTACGCCACGAGAAGGAACTGACTGGATGCCCGAACACGACCGCCAACCCCACTGCGGTGGCTGTGCTCGCTATATTATTGGCGATACTGGTCATCGCCATAGTGGTCCTCGTGTGGCGAAAGTGGAGGAACATTAGAAGAAAGACTGTAGATGGACTATACGTACAGTTTGCTAACCCACATATGATAGAGACAATCTTCCTGGGTGAACTGGCCATGCCTTCTGACCACACGTATACGGAGGGTTATGTGCTCATTAGGGATCTACTGGTGACCCAACTGTGTCTGAAATACACCCTAACAGTTACCTGGGGGGCGCAGTTGATGGGAGCGGCGACTAGACCTGGGCAACATCCATCTAAGGTGCCACTACCAGATACCCTGAGGGTGTCTAAGAAACTAGCCCGTCTAATGATGAGTAATTTAAAGTACAATTCCAGGGCCAGACTCCTGAGATACTCCTCGGGGCTGGCCACTCCTGTACCCATGGGAGTACCTCGCCTCATCGACGCAGGATGGTCCGATGTCGGAGCGGACTGGCCTCAACCAGTGATGGGACATGAAACAATGCCTAACGCTCCTCCTAGATCGATCACGCCCACCTCTACAACGACCGGACCGGGGTCTGCCCGAAAAACAGTAAGACCAGGGACATCCGGAAAGGATCCAGGAACGGTTTATGAAGTTATCATATGACAATGTAACGAGTGTTAAGACCTGGCCTAGTGCTGTACAGGTAAAATTGGTGAATTAATAATACAATGGTACGAGTTCTAAAATTGAAATGTTACAGGAAGTTCGCTGGGCACTGCCTGTTTGGGTAGGTAGGGTTCTGTTGACTAACCTGATCAATAATGATTCACCAACCAGGGAAACCTGGGTCGGGTAGGCTGGTCCAACCGTCTCTCTATGGACCCATGGGTTATCTAAATTTCTCTCAAATTGAGTGTCCCATGCCCGGTAGCCTAGCTCAACACTCTTATTGTTATCGATTTGGCAACTCTTTTAAAGTAGGGAACCATTTGGAACCGATCCTAGTGTCGCGAAATTTTAGCATCTAAAAAGATACTCAAAATTCTGTACAAAACCTAGGTGCGCTCAACGGGACCAATGCTCCCAACGAGCGAAGTGAACTTCCCCAAGCAAGTACCATCTACACCTGACCCCTGTGCTGTTGTTACCGCTAGGATCGGGCTGCAGTACAGGAGTCACTTGGGGAACGCCACTGTCTATTCTTTAGCATGCTTACATATATAATCTTCTCAAAGATGAGGGGGCTGCACAAGCAGCAGGAGCCTGCCCACATGCCTGGTGTCAGTGGTGCCTGACAGGAGGCAGGACGTTGGGGTTACGCGTCACTGACGCTGCGAAGGGCACTGGGGTGGACGCCCGACCATGGCAGTCACTATGCCCCGGGTGGGTTGGCTCCTGACAGCGGTCTCTTCATCACAAAAAAAAATCGACGAATAGAAAGAAATTTACCTAAAAACTTAATATATAAAGCAACCCAATATTTATTTAACTAAGAGCCCTTCCTCAGGGAATTCTGGGCAAGTTGTGATAAGAACATATGAACGCAGAATATTTAGTAACATTCAAAGGGGGAACGCTCCGTGACAGCGCACGAGAGTACCTTATACGTGGCTCGTTTGCTTCTGGTACAGGCACGCTACAACAGGCAAGGATGTGTACAACTCCTGCCAAGGCGTGCTACATTCAGAAAGTATAACGGAGGTCACAAGGAAAAAGAAGTCACGGGAAAAATGCGGTGAACTGGTGACATTCACAGGGTGCTAACTCCCTTCTTCATAAAGGCGACTTTCACCTGTAAAAGGGCCTTCTCCCTGTGGGGGGGAGTTCTAGCTAAAACCCACAGGATGATGAGACGAGGCGCTGTACAAAATGTGTAGTCTCGTCGTCTTGGCTATGTGTAATGATCACCGAGTCACAACATATCCTAGTCGTTGGGTCCTTTGATTTTACTGTAAATCAGGATCCAGCGAAATGCGAAAAAATAAAAAACAACTGCCCAAAGGTACAAGACTAAGTTATTTAGGCCATGTTTAGACCAGTTTTAACCGGGACTGAGGCAAAACGGCAAGAAGTCAAGTTTCGACCCGGGTAAATTAGAAATAATCAAAATTAATAAAGAAGACGTGCGGCTTCAGAGCTGACCGCCGTCGAGAGAAAAAAACAAAAAACAAATGAAATGCTAGTCTTGACCGCCGTCGTGGCGCTAAAAGTAACCGGGTCTCCGCTCAACAGTTGAGCTGAAGAGGGGGGACACGGTCTACTAATTCCCTAACGAACGGCTGCAAAAACTTAGTTGAAAATCCCTAGCGAATAGTCTACCCTTTCTATTAGAAAAGGATTAAAATTACTAAAACTGTCTATAACAATAATAGATATTCCTGCCCCGCGTGCGCATAGTTAGGATAGGCTGGGGGCGGAGTCTTTTCAGGAGTAGTTTTGACTCTCCACAAGAAAAACGGGCATAGACCTGAACAAAGGACGGGTTTAACCTTGTACTGTACTTCGGTAAAAGCCCGACTTACTAGGTGCTGTCTGGAAGTGAGTGATCTGAAGAGATGCATTTACACATCTCTATAATTTAAAGGGGGTGTAGGCTGCATATTAAAAAAAACAAAAAAAAACATGCAGTCTGCTCCCGATTATAACAATGGGAAACTCGGTGCTGCCCATTCTGGTTCTATGGATGGGGGGTACCGACAAACCACGTGTAACTAATGAGGACCGGGAATCAGATCAGAAATGAACCTGAATCTGAGACCCGATCCTCTAGTGATAACTAATGAGTAACGAATAATCTCAAACCCCTTTGTACAGTTAATATTTAATGTCTTTCATGACACCTACACTTTTACGGAATGAAAACTACCCCACAATTTTTCATGTCTGTTTTCCCATGTAGCGTGTTGTACAAAATAAGACGGTGAATTATTACTGTTAAAATATGTATAATATCTATTTATGGAACTGTTGGTGTTAGGGGCGCACCTGCCTGATGCGGTAGGAGGGCGCCAACTACCCAGTATAACAGTGGAACTCGGTATTCAGACCCAGGTTGAGTCTAGGGGTTGGACGCCGAGCTACCACCTGTACTAACAAAAGAAGGGAAAAAGGTTTGTCCTAATATTAACCATTGAAGTGTGTTGGTAAATTATTCTAACACAATGGACATAAATATGAGGAAAGGAGAATAACAAGGGAATTTACCGTTCAGGTATTGGCTCTCAGAAAACCAAGTAGTCTCTTAAATAAACCACAATAAACCCAGTTCCTATCATCATTCTTATTCCCCATCTGGACGACACTGCACAGTAATACTAATTATCAAACTTATTCTAACACCATGGCACTGACGAAGTCTTCTGAGACGTATCAGTCCATTGTGTGAAACTAGATCTTAACTGGAGCCTGTAGCCTTTACTACAGACCCAGAACTTACCATGGGACCCTTGCAGGAGACTAAATCATTTCACCTGGAGGGATCCCCATGAAGCCCTTACACCTTGTGGTGACGCCTCATGTGGTCTGTCAGGGAGTCCGAGCGGGTGAGTTTTGCGTCACATTTCGGGCACTCATGATATCTTTCAAGGTGGATGTTTGTGACGATTCAAACCGGACCGGTGTGGGTAGCCTTACCTTATAAAGATTACCACTCATCAAAGAATTTGCAGCCCTAGCTGCGGATTCAAACTTACCCTGGAGTCGCCGACGACTAGTCGGACGGCTCCACCTGTGGTGTCTCCTCATGTGGTCACCACGTGAATATTTCCATTACCCTGTAAGGGGGACAACTCATCAAAGAATTCTGCCACAGCCAATCTAAAGCTACGCAGTCTGGACCAAAGTACTTGGTCACCTACAGTTACTCTGAACTTACCAGGGTGAACACCCTACGAAGCGCTTAGACCCTTAGGGCGCCACCATGTGAATTGTTTCCAATGTAGACATTTACACTAATGTCCTATACGGGGAACGTCAAAACAAAGAATTCTGTTACAGCAAATCTAGTACTGTACAATCCCGACCGGAATCCCTGGTCATCCATACAAATCCATTGGTGCAGTGTCAGTCAACTAGTAGTTAATAGTAATAAAATAACACCCTAAAGCCAACGCAGCACAGTCTACCCACACATTGAGAGCCTGCCTGAATCGGTAATGTCAACAAACCTTTAGTCAGAAAATCCCCTATTATCGCCCAACCACACGCGCGGTAAAATGTTTGATCATGTTCGCCTAAACAATCCCTCCTACTAAAATCATATAGCCTGACGTCTCTCAGTGCCCCAACACCACCACCTTATGCCGTTCATATTATCATCAATAACCACAGGACCTGGAAAAGATAATAGGTTTAGTACACAGGGTTCTAGTTCTCAGCCCGCGTCCACCATCTTGGAACCGAAAGTAAACACCAGGTGGCCGCCCACGCTACCCGTTACAAAAAAATCACCAGCGAAACACAGTTTCTAGTTCCGGGAATAACATCAGCTTCCGGAATTCAACCACGTGAAGGCGAGCTGAGAAAAACTGCTGACTAATTCCTGACCAACAATCTCCTTAAAATCTACGAGTTAGTAGCCTACCTAACGTGCTAAAAACAAGGAAAACTAGGAACAGTACTTACCAGGCGTGGGGGCGGTCGAGATGAAGGTCCAGCTGAACCGAAAGGAGGGCGGTGTCCGACGACAAACCAGGACGGTGAAAACGTCTGAGTCCTCCCATGTGAACAGTCCTGCTATCTGGAGCTCCGTCAGAACGTGTGGGCTGCTCCTCTTGAGTATATAAACTTAAGTGTCCTAATCACAGGCCGGGAATTGGACTAACAAAATTACTTGGTGGAATCAACCCGGAATTAAGTGTCCTAATCACAGGCCGGGAATTGGACTAACAAATTACTTGGTGGGAATCACCCCGGAATTAAGCTATGTACACGGGGGGGGAGTGCCGGCGGTCTACTGTAAAACGGGCAACCGAACAAAGACCCGGCCCAAGGCCCGGGCCCAGCGGCGCAACACCCGGGCGGACGGCATGTATCCGTCTTCCAGTTCGCGGAAGTCATTAACGGTCATAACACCGTCAGCCACTACCTTTGAGAGGTGGAGGGCATGACCAGTGTTGACCGTTGGCACATCGTACCAGTCGTTCGCCCTTTTGACCTCGCGGCTAATCCGGGGAACGATGCGGTTGATCCACTGTTGCAAAGATCCATCGCTGTCCGTGCGCGCCCACCTGCGGGCATCAAAGCCCGAGGGGGTCGCTAGGATGAGGGTCGCTGGAGCAGGGTGGGCCTGTATGTTCATGAAAGCGCGGTTGAAAAGTTCCGCGTAGAAGTTAACGACGGCGTCCGGGCTAATAAACAAGGGAAGATACAGGCGTAGCTCTGGGTCCCAGGTTAGAATGTCGAGTAAGTTCGTAATCACAATTAGGACGTCATCAGGATACATCATATGGTGGGCAAAAGCAAAGCCCGCCAGCTCCGCCGTCGTGGCCTCTTCACTCGGGAAGACCACATAGATGTGCTCTGTGTGGTTCTGGATCAAATCAGGATAATCCTGTACGCCAACCTCCCGTTCGGTACAAAAAATGGCGACGCGTACCATGATGGATGATGTTGCGATGAAATAATAAAGGAAAAGAGCTAACTATAAAAACACGTCTTGACACGTTGAAATTACCGCCGGCACTGATTAAAATGACGTCAAAACGAGGCTAATTTGGGAAACCCCTTTTGATCCAAGAGATCCAAATTTTGAAATCGGCTAGCATGATCAAACCATTGTATAATTTCTTGCAAAATCTACGCTAAACTAAAGCTTAGGTCCCCAACCAACGTAATCAAGCGACAGAATTAATTCATCTCGGCCCAAAATGTCAGGTCGAGCCTTCAAACTTGCAAATTTGTTCGAAACAGAAATTTGCCATCCAGGCGCTTCGCGCCTGGAGGAACCAAATCGAGGTCAAACCCTGGAGGGGAACTCCAGTCAAGCGACCCGCTAAGTACACGTGTACTAAGCATAACTGGTGGGCGCGCGACGTGGATGGTAATGGTTTCTGGATCAAACTGCTTAATGATACTAGATCAGATGCAGGGACCTTGTATTTATTGAAAATAATGTTGTTCTAGTTGAAGTTTGATTGAAATTTGACACGCATTGTATAATGAAACTCGTTCATTCAAAATATCCGAATTCTCTGTATTAACTTTTATTGTGTTGACTCGTTCTGAAATTGGATTTATTGTGTGTTTGCTACTCTTAGAAGGTTAAGACAACTTTATACTGTATAAATGTTGAGTTTTGTTGACTTGTGTTTCAAATCGTATAAATCAAAAACTGTACAGGTATGTACTAAGTCAAAACTGAATTTGTCACCTTATGCACGGGTGTCGTTATCCCTAGGCCTTAATATGGGCTGACAATTCTTTGAACTCACCTTGTCACCTTATGCACGGGTGTCGCAATCTTTAAATCTTAATATAAGCTAACGATGCTGAGAACTTACTTTAATGTACAAGGCACGTACTAAGTGAATACCTAAGATGACGAATACTTCTTCATTCTCTAAAATTGACTTTGTCACTTTGTCACCATTTACGTTGTTATCCAAATAATCATGTTATCAATTTTTAACACTTACCTTGTCATTTTATGAACGGGTTCTGCTAACCCTGAGCTTCAAAATGTGGAAATCAACTCAATGAATAATTTCATTGTGAATTTGTGTTGAAACCGGATCCACAAATCTATTGACACTGTGTTGAATGTACCACGAGAGTCAAAGCCACCTCACATTGGTTTCTTTATATTAGGAAACAATAATAACAAATATATCCAATCATCAAAATTGGAACCTTTATCACATTTGATTGAAAATCTCCATTTGGTTTGAGCTATGTCGTCCACCTCCTTAAACTCAAACACCTGACCGCCGTCGAATGTACTAATGGCTTAGTACTTTTAATATATTGTCATGTTATATAATCCAACAAGGATCAGGCTTAGCAAGTCTACTTCTAGTCTACTCTTAGAAAGAAATATCTTGCGCTCCTAGCGCCACCTGTTAACCAGTATAAAAGGTGTTGCAAAGTGAGGAGCAGTTAGTTTTAGTGAGAATGTCAGCTGAGTGAGTTTAGCAAAGGAGCTACTCGGAGTAAGTACATCGGCTCCCGCGTAGCAGACTGGAGTTTACCTATACCAACTACCTCGGACATAGGATTGTGATAGGGCTAAGCACTAGAGCGGTCTAGAACGTGCTGGAACAACTTGTATTCTAAATGTGGTTGATTGCTGATAGGAGATGGGAGGTGGACTGATGGAGACTTATACACAGTGGCTTTGACTCGGGATGAGATGTTTACTGAATAAAAACCCTTTCATATTAAGAGCTCCCTCATCGTTCATTTCTTTTGAACTATTGGGAAGTGAATGAGCTAACTTTAAACGCAGTCTGATTGACTCAGACATTCTGGACAAACGACTCATGGATACTTAATTATATACTCATCACGCAGTATTAAAAACCAACATTAACAATAGTTCAACACAATGTGCAGGAACACTGTGCCCAAACATAATAATGTTCTTTCTTTGGTCAGATATAAGTGTCCTATATTTGAATAGTTTTTGAAAAATAAATATTTGGTTAGTCAAAAGCTAGCTAATTTGGCATGTGGTAATTGTGGGAGTCGACCCTTGTTGTAAGGACCACTCAGGATGAGGCCAATCCAAGTAGGCAATATTTTTGTAGAATTGCAGTAACATTCTGTTTAGTTCTGCTTTAGTTCTTGTTGCATTATTTGATGGCACTCAATAATGTCTCTGTACCCTATCATTATCACATGTACAGTACACTGTTATTGCAACATTTTGATTAGATTCTTTAGCTAAAAGACAACATCATTATGACAGTCTACATGATTAAGGTTTCAACTTTACTCAAATTAAATGTTACTTTAACACATTGTTTCGGTGAGTCTCAAACTCATATATACCCACATAACTGATACATGAAAATTCTGTGTGTAACAGACCGACTGAAAATGTAGTCTGAAAACATCCCAACAGTTGACTAAACCCAACTAAGTAATGCTTTTAGGGCTGACTACTGTAAACCTTTTCAAACCATGTTGATGGGTATCGCCAATACCAGTTGGCTGACTAATACAAGGGTTTAGTTGCCAAGTGGAGATGCAGTTTTACTGACAAGATTTTAGGACCTACACCTGAGACAGAATGCTATAGAGAATGATACCAGATCAACAACTCGTTTCTACAAGTATTTGTTATTTGTTCATCTCCCTACAACTACCCTAATTTCACAAGCATAATTCATTCGGTTCAATTTTCTCTATGATTGAAACAAAAAATTTCTCCCTATAATTGGCAGGCCTGCCAACAGTCCCGATATGGTCGGGACAGTCCCGATTTTTAACCTCTGTCCCGACTGTCCTGATTAGAGTAATATATGTCCCGATTTTTTTAAAATTAATAAACTTAATTAATTATTTTTCATGTTTTGGGGTGTAGGGCAAAAAGGGAGTATATCGCATATCATATTTAATGCCATAGCCTGATGCATGTAATCACAGTAAGTTATAATTCAGTGAAGAAAATTGTATTTTTAAACCTGGATTCTAAGAGTTTCAGTACTGTCCTTGCTATGTCATAGTAATGGAAATTCCCTTTTAAGATAACTTGGGAATTTATAGTAGTTGAATGAAATTAGGTGAGTAAGAAATACAATTAATAACAGCTTGTATAGGGATTAATATGAATATTCTATAACAATGTCCAATTTCCTTTCTAAAACTTTTGGGTGGGGGATTCCCTTTTGTTGAATAATAGTTGCATGAATAAAAAGAATTCCCATTTAATCACTGTGTGACTTCACACATTTATACCACATTTGGGGATACCCCTTATTTGATCAAATCAAGAAAAATAGGGCATATTTTAAAGTTTCACATCTCCTTTTACACTTGGAATATTTTCAATATATTTCTAGCATTATTAGTTTCCTTTAATTTTGTTTGATGTTAACAATCATAAATATATGTATAAACTTTTTTCTAGTCTATAGGCCTATGTACATGTACTAGGGAGTCCCGATTTTGAGTCAAAAATCCCGATTTTTAGATAAATTTTAGACCCTTGTCCTGATTGGAGATACTGAAATGTTGGCAGGCCTGAATTGGTACAAAAGAAAATTGATAATTGACCTTATCCATTATATGGTCGATTCTCACGAAACGTGCCCAATTCATGGATTTCAACATTATTTCCTCATTACTAAGTTATTTAACCAAATTGATATCTGTTTTTTGTATTTCAGTATGAATACCTAATATGTCTACATTTTGCAACTTACATTTTCACCCTTAACTTAAATATTTTATGAATTTCCCCTAAAAATGTATGATTTCTGTCCCGTTTTGACTGTTTTTTCTTGTATACTCTAATTTAACGGCTTTTTTTGTAATCAATTAATTATACATACTTTCTGTTTTTTTTTTTATCAATTTGTATACATTCTTTTATTTACTATTCAATCAGTACATAAAGATATGAATAAAATATAATATTTATTCCAGTCTTTAATCACTTGTACATTTTTTTTGTCATCGTCCGTGGGGGCACTTAAAACCATTACTAACAGTACAGTACATTTTAAAAAATATCAATTTATTTCAATACTTACTTCTAAACAAATACCTATACTTATTTGCATATTATAATACTTTAAAAGTTTATAAAATTATTCAATTTGTCACCTAAATACCATAAAATAGAAAAGTGGTGTACTTTTTCCCTGTCATCGTTCGTGGGGGCATAACGTAACAATATCCATTATATCTTGCAAATTAGATATCATTATTTAATAATATTATACACCTTATAAAGCATTAACCTTCCTCAATGCACTGTTGTAAAACTGAATTTATATCAATAGTATTTATTAAAAATTTCCTTCCATAAACTCTACTGTCATCGATCGTGGGGGCTGTCATCGTTCGTGGGGGCTATTTTGTCATCGTTCGTGGGGGTATTATCGTCCGTGGGGGCACCCGTCTTAACGTTCGTGGGGGCATTATCGTCCGTGGGGGCACCTATGTCAGCGTTCGTGGGGGCCCGTGGGGGCTCATATCGTTCGTGGTGTTCCTTCTGTCAAAGCGCGCAATACCATACCTACATCTATCGTTCATATCTGGAACTAATTTGTGGCGCCATCTACCGATTTACGGAGGAAAACCATGACGTCACAGGGACGCGGAGTTCTGCAGCGTTTTCGGTGAGTAACGTCTTTCTTTATATTTCTTGTGAATCTACCACCATTATTCTTTAATTTCATAATGTCAACTATCCAAACCTATGTTAATATGATAGAATAATATGTATAGATTCTAGATATCAACTTTTTCTCATACAGTTAAGGTACACATAAACTTTTTGATCGAAAAATGCTTTCGAAATTTCGTCAAGACGTGGATCCCGCCGCCATTTTTGCCCCCACCATTCGCCCGAAGCAATAAGCCCCCACGAACCATTCCTTTAGCCCCCACGGATTATTTCGTAAGTCCCCACGAATTGTTTCAGTATCATAGAATAATGTCCATACATTTTGCAAAGTTTTGCATAGAAATGTGGTAATGATAGCTGCCGTTTATCTACTCACGATCACTCCCTCAACCACCTATCCCATCATCGCCCACCACCCACCACCTTTTATTCCGTCACTACTTTAAATTAGCCCCCACTAATCATTTCCTCACCCCCACGAATTCTATCAGTAATCTAATTTAATGGCCATTCATTTTGCAAACTTTTTTCATAGAAAATGTTGTAATAATACGTCCCGTGTATCCACCCACCATTATGGCGTCCACGACCTATCCCATCATCCCCCTCTATTCATACCCTCACCACGTCGAATAAGCCTCCACGAATCAGCCCCCACGAATCATACCGTCTGCCCCCACCTATCATTTCGTCAGCCCCCACGAATTCTTGGAGTATTATAAGAAGTTGCATACATTTTGCTAAATTTTTCATAGAAATCTAATACTAAGTCCCATGTATTCACCGACTTTCATCCCCACCAATTCTTTATCTCTTAATGAATAATGTCCATATGAAATAATTCGTGGGGGCTAAACATAATACGTCGGGGCGCATCCGTTGGGGAAAACTTTTTCATAGGAAAATGAAACCCTACCTCCCGTCTAAATTTGTACCCCTGTATTGTACAACTTATTCTTCTTTGAAATTAAAATGTTCTAATTCGTTTTTTAATTGTTTTTCTTATAAATGTTTTCAGAAATGGCGAAGCGCAAGCGTAACAGCACAGCATCACCCGCACCATCATCATCATCAACACCATCTCAACCACCATCATCACCACCACCACCACCACCACCACCACCACCACCACCACCACCACCACCACCACCAGCACGATCCCGATCCCGACGCACACTTAAATCCCAACAACAACAACAACAACAACAACAACAACACGCAGAACAAGAGGTAGAACAACAAGTTCCCCCTAAGAAGAAAAAGAAGCGAGTCAAGAAGCCGAAATCGGCCAAAGAGAAAGCAAGTAATAAAAGGTACATGGTGGAATACCGGAAGACGCACGACACGCGCGAAAAAGACAAGAACCGGAGTCAGGTAATAATATACCTTTGCATTTAGCATTATTTTTAAATATTTCTTTTAATATTCAAATATAATTATCTATTCTATTCCTGTACCACTAATATAATAATGCTATGAAAATATGTGTATGCCCCTGTCCTCGACCACCATAAAATCCGTACCTGAAGAATTTAAATTTTGGTGGTGGTTCTTAACACCAGATAATTATTCCAAATTAACACATTAAATATTACCTCCATAATATTGTTTTGTACCTATTCTAATAGCATGTAACACTGTAAGGAATTTTCTCTATATTGTGCACACTGTAATTGTCGTTCGGTGGCTACCACAATTTTGTACAAATAATAACTTTTTTCATAACACCTTGCTAACTTCAAAATTTATCTATTTATACCTCAGCGGAGGCGTCAGCGCATAGCAGATGAGGGTGGGATGTCGGAGCACGAGAGGGGGCTGAAACAAAAACGTGAGAAAGACTACAAGCGCTCAATGCGGGCCTCCCAGACTCAAGACAGTAAGTATAAAATATATGAGTGAAATTTAAATTATATTCATTTCACTGTTTAGATATTTTATAACTTATTCTAATATAGAAATATGCAGTCTTTCATTCATAGTTTTTAACTTATTTATCTACAAAAGTAAATCTAACTTTAACCCACCAACCTTTAAGACTGCCCCTACCAAGTATAATATAATATTGCCCCCACGCACGTGCCCCCACGCACGTGCCCCCACGGACATCCCATCACGGACGTGCATCCACGGACGTGCCCCCACGGACGTGTCAAACGGATGTCCACCCACGGACGTGCCCAAACGGACAATCACAAGTAGAATTACTCCATTACTACACTTTAATACTTACCGTAGGCAGTAACCATAGCGAGCACCGAAAAACAAAAATTATATTCCCCATAATTCACTAAATATACTTAACAATGCATGTTATTTTCAAAAACATAACCTGCAGAGGCACAGGGCCGTCCGCCTACGAGTGACAGTGACGTGCAGTGTCTGGGGTCCGACGAAGGACAGGGCACCCCGCATGACGTAAGAAGGTAAGTCGTGCTTTTCCCAATATTCTCCTTGAAACATACACAGTAAACGTCATATTATCATCATCACTTAACGGGCTTCCGCAACTTAATACTTAGTGGGGGCTTTCTCTCATTGATCGTGGTTGCACTTGTAAAAAAGAAATGCGGTTTTCACCACTGAAAAAACAGCACTTCTTAATTTGTTTTCCTTCTTTTTCCCCCTAAAATATTTTATTTCTTTTCACATAACTTGAACTTTGTTTTGTTTGTTTTAATTTACAGATCGCGCAGAGAGCAGTACGAATCGGAGGGACAAGATGGTGAAACCCAGGGGCAGGCCGCCACCTCCTCAACCCCTCACGGAAGAAGGTAAGTTGTGCTTTTCCCAATATTCCTCTTGAAACATAGACACTTAACGTCATATTAGTATCATCACGTAACGGGCTTCCTCAACTTATAAATAAATCAGTACTTAGTGGTCGGTTTCTGTCATTGTTCGTGGGGGCACTTTCTCGTAATTCGTGGGGGCACTATGGCGTTCCTGGGGACACTTTAAAAGAAAAAAAAAATAGTGGGGGCTTGCACCTTGTACCTTCCGTGGCAGCACTTCTTAATTTGTTTTCCTTCTTTTTCCCCCTAAAATGTTTTATTTCTTTTCACATAACTTGAACTTTGTTTTGTTTGTTTTAATTTACAGATCGCGCAGAGAGCAGTACGAATCGGAGGGACAAGATGGTGAAACCCAGGGGCAGGCCGCCACCTCCTCAACCCCTCACGGAAGAAGGTAAGTTGTGCTTTTCCCAATATTCCTCTTGAAACATACACACTTAACGTCATATTAGTATCATCACGTAACGGGCTTCCTCAACTTATAAATAAATCAGTACTTAGTGGTCGGTTTCTGTCATTGTTCGTGGGGGCACTTTCTCGTAATTCGTGGGGGCACTATGGCGTTCCTGGGGACACTTTAAAAGAAAAAAAAAATAGTGGGGGCTTGCACCTTGTACCTTCCGTGGCAGCACTTCTTAATTTGTTTTCCTTCTTTTTCCCCCTAAAATATTTTATTTCTTTTCACATAACTTGAACTTTGTTTTGTTTGTTTTAATTTACAGATCGCGCAGAGAGCAGTACGAATCGGAGGGACAAGATGGTGAAACCCAGGGGCAGGCCGCCACCTCCTCAACCCCTCACGGAAGGTAAGTTGTGCTTTTCCCAATATTCCTCTTGAAACATACACACTTAACGTCATATTAGTATCATCACGTAACGGGCTTCCTCAACTTATAAATAAATCAGTACTTAGTGGTCGGTTTCTGTCATTGTTCGTGGGGGCACTTTCTCGTAATTCGTGGGGGCACTATGGCGTTCGTGGGGACACTTTAAAAGAAAAAAAAAATAGTGGGGGCTTGCACCTTGTACCTTCCGTGGCAGCACTTCTTAATTTGTTTTCCTTCTTTTTCCCCCTAAAATATTTTATTTCTTTTCACATAACTTGAACTTTGTTTTGTTTGTTTTAATTTACAGATCGCGCAGAGAGCAGTACGAATCGGAGGGACAAGATGGTGAAACCCAGGGGCAGGCCGCCACCTCCTCAACCCCTCACGGAAGAAGGTAAGTTGTGCTTTTCCCAATATTCCTCTTGAAACATACACACTTAACGTCATATTAGTATCATCACGTAACGGGCTTCCTCTACTTATAAATAAATCAGTACTTAGTGGTCGGTTTCTGTCATTGTTCGTGGGGGCACTTTCTCGTAATTCGTGGGGGCACTATGGCGTTCGTGGGGACACATTAAAAAAAAAAAAATAGTGGGGGCTTGCACCTTGTACCTTCCGTGGCAGCACTTCTTAATTTGTTTTCCTTCTTTTTCCCCCTAAAATATTTTATTTCTTTTCACATAACTTGAACTTTGTTTTGTTTGTTTTAATTTACAGATCGCGCAGAGAGCAGTACGAATCGGAGGGACAAGATGGTGAAACCCAGGGGCAGGCCGCCACCTCCTCAACCCCTCACGGAAGAAGGTAAGTTGTGCTTTTCCCAATATTCCTCTTGAAACATACACACTTAACGTCATATTAGTATCATCACGTAACGGGCTTCCTCTACTTATAAATAAATCAGTACTTAGTGGTCGGTTTCTGTCATTGTTCGTGGGGGCACTTTCTCGTAATTCGTGGGGGCACTATGGCGTTCGTGGGGACACTTTAAAAAAAAAAAAATAGTGGGGGCTTGCACCTTGTACCTTCCGTGGCAGCACTTCTTAATTTGTTTTCCTTCTTTTTCCCCCTAAAATATTTTATTTCTTTTCACATAACTTGAACTTTGTTTTGTTTGTTTTAATTTACAGATCGCGCAGAGAGCAGTACGAATCGGAGGGACAAGATGGTGAAACCCAGGGGCAGGCCGCCACCTCCTCAACCCCTCACGGAAGAAGGTAAGTTGTGCTTTTCCCAATATTCCTCTTGAAACATACACACTTAACGTCATATTAGTATCATCACGTAACGGGCTTCCTCTACTTATAAATAAATCAGTACTTAGTGGTCGGTTTCTGTCATTGTTCGTGGGGGCACTTTCTCGTAATTCGTGGGGGCACTATGGCGTTCGTGGGGACACTTTAAAAAAAAAAAAATAGTGGGGGCTTGCACCTTGTACCTTCCGTGGCAGCACTTCTTAATTTGTTTTCCTTCTTTTTCCCCCTAAAATATTTTATTTCTTTTCACATAACTTGAACTTTGTTTTGTTTGTTTTAATTTACAGATCGCGCAGAGAGCAGTACGAATCGGAGGGACAAGATGGTGAAACCCAGGGGCAGGCCGCCACCTCCTCAACCCCTCACGGAAGAAGGTAAGTTGTGCTTTTCCCAATATTCCTCTTGAAACATACACACTTAACGTCATATTAGTATCATCACGTAACGGGCTTCCTCTACTTATAAATAAATCAGTACTTAGTGGTCGGTTTCTGTCATTGTTCGTGGGGGCACTTTCTCGTAATTCGTGGGGGCACTATGGCGTTCGTGGGGACACTTTAAAAAAAAAAAAAATAGTGGGGGCTTGCACCTTGTACCTTCCGTGGCAGCACTTCTTAATTTCTTTTACTTTTTCTTATTTTACAGATCTTCAGGAGAGTCCACCACGACCCACTCTTTGAGGTCCAGGCGCACATGTGAAACTCTACCAGTGGAAACGTAAGTTTCCCATTTTTTTAAAATGTACTTTCAATAAAATGATTTGTATGATTTGTCCATTATTCACAAATAGTTTGTTTAATTATGTTAATGTTTGTCACAACATCTTCAAATAGGGAACGTAGTTACTTATACTATTATAGTAATGTGCAATGTTGCATTGCTTTAATTCTAAAAAATTATAATCTATTATTGGGTTAACTTTAAGAAAGGCCATTCCTGTACTGGAAATTAGAGAAAAAGATATATTGTATTTTTTTTAACCACCATCATTGTATAAAAATGGCACAAAGTTATTGGATTTATTGTACATTCCCCTTTAAAACGAAGCTTTTAAAAGAACTATACCCTCAATAGCAGATAAGGTGACATTTATTAATTAACTAATATTATTATTGTTGAAGCACATTTCTTTGAAATATTATTTTTATGCTGAACTGTTACCAAATGTCCTTAAAATTCAATTCATTCTTCGTTCGTGGGGGCACTTTCTCGTAGTTCGTGGGGGCACTTTTTGAGAGTTCGTCGTGGTCTTATTTAGACGTTACTCACAAAATTAACTAATTCAACTCATGAAATTTAAGAAATAATAATGCTAATCTATTCGTTCAATATATAGAAAAAGATTATTCTTTATTTTTTTGTAACCCCAAATGATAAGTGGAATGCCATTATTTTTCCTTCACTTTAGCTCTTACAGTTCGTGGGGGCACTGTCATCGTCCGTGGGGGCACTTTCTCGTAGTTAGTGGGGGCACTTTTTATACTTCGTTATTGTTTTATTTTCACGTCCCTTCTTCCCGTATCATTATTCAATATAAGGACATTTGGTAGCAATTCTGTACTTTCTATTATTTTACATTATTTATTATTTTTTTGGTTTGTTATTCTTATTCATTTTTAAAAATAGCGAGGAGGAGAGACGTGTCAGAACTGTCTGGGAAGAAGACATTGCCGACGGGGAGGCCATTTTTGGCACGTCCTTCAGGCCCCAGTTCCTTGATATAACTTCTACAACAACAGAGGATGAGCAAGAACAAGAGACTGAGGGATTATTAGATTGGGCGCGGCAAGCGTTTCGGCAAGAATCTAACCCCCCCACCTCTACCTCACAGTCCCACACCTTATCCACCCCTCATCCCCACACCCACATAGACCTGATTTCCCCTCCCTCACGCCCCCACACCCAGTCCACGCCCCATCCCCAGACGTACATAGACCTTAGATCCCCTTCCCCTGAAGCCCGCCCTCACGCACGGTCCACCCCCCATCCCCCTACACGTCCCACCTCCCCGAAGCCCTCAACATCCCGCTCCACCTCCTCTTCCCTGAAACGTCCCCCTAAACGTCCCACCTCAACCCACCCTCCCTCCACCCGCTCCACCCCCCATCCCGACACGTACGTAGACCTTATATCCCCTGAAGCCCGCCCCCACACCCGCTCCACCCCCCATCCCGACACGTACGTAGACCTTATATCCCCTGAAGCCCGCCCCCACACCCGCTCCACCCCCCATCCCGACACCCACATAGCCCTTAGATCCCCTGAAGCCCGCCCTCACACCCGGTCCACCCCCCATCCCCCTACACGTCCCACCTCCCCGAAGCCCTCAACATCCCGCTCCACCTCCTCTTCCCTGAAACGTCCCCCTAAACATCCCACCTCAACACAGCCTCCCTCCACCCGCTCCACCCCCCATCCCGACACCCACATAGACCTTAGATCCCCTGAAGCACGCCCTCACACCCGGTCCACCCCCCATCCCCCTACACGTCCCACCTCCCCGAAGCCCTCAACATCCCGCTCCACCTCCTCTTCCCTGAAACGTCCCCCTAAACATCCCACCTCAACACAGCCTCCCTCCACCCGCTCCACCCCCCATCCCGACACCCACATAGACCTTAGATCCCCTGAAGCCCGCCCTCACACCCGGTCCACCCCCCATCCCCCTACACGTCCCACCTCCCCGAAGCCCTCAACATCCCGCTCCACCTCCTCTTCCCTGAAACGTCCCCCTAAACATCCCACCTCAACACAGCCTCCCTCCACCTGCTCCACCCCCCATCCCGACACCCACATAGCCCTTACATCCCCCGAAGCCCGCCCTCACACCCGGTCCACCCCCCATCCCCCTACATGTCCCACCTCCCCGAAGCCCTCAACATCCCCCCACACCTCCTCTTCCCTGAAACGTCCCCCTACACGTCCCACCTCAACACAGCCTCCCTCCACCCGCTCCACCCCCCATCCCGACACCCACATAGACGTTAGATACCCTTCCCCTGAAGCCCGCCCCCACACCCAGTCCCCCCGTCATACCTCCACCCTCTCCAAATCACGTAAACGTAAAGGTACCCCGACCCGCTCCATGCCCTGTCCACCTACATCCCCCCACACCTCCTCCTCCCAGTCACCTCCTACCCACCAACCCTTGTCCCCACTAGCATCATCATCCCCATTCCATAATTTCATGTCTCAAATTCGTGAGAATGAACAACAGGCATACCTGCACCAACTGCATTTTACATCCCGTTCCCCTTCCCCTTCCCCTTCCACTTCCCATTCCCCTTCCCATTCTATACATTTCTCTTCGGGATCGACTGAATCCCTGTAATGTAATGTTTTAACTTCAGCTTTTCACTTTAAGTTTTAACATTTGTAACGTTAGCACTTACGTGATTTTGTAAATCTATAGTAATCATTTTGTAAATTTCAATTTTATCTTTCCTAACCTAAAACGCTTGCCTCGCCCAATCTAATAAGTACTGTAGAACATTATAGAGATTTTGTAGTAATTTCATATATCTTAAACTAGTAATTTTTTGCAAGCTAAAATTCTACATTTCTTATGGTTCTGTATAATTTCTCTAACCCAAGTACATTGTGTAGGAATTTCAAATTCAAACAAAAAATGGTGGAGTACTATACTTTGTACTTTGTATTTTTCACCCTACAGTGATGAACAACCTCAGAATGTTCTAAACAACGTTATTTAACTGTGTGAGAGTTACTTGTGCCTGTAAGCATAGCATTTTAATTTCGTTAGTGGGGATATTTGTCATCGTTCGTGGGGGCACGTTCGTGGGGGCACTCGTAATAGATTTTTTTGTTCTTTAATTTGCCTCAGCTGCCAGGCATAGTGTGTGTAGCAAGCAACCCTGTAATACATAAGAAATATGTAAAACTCGTATAATAATCCTAGTAAAATAATAGTTCTTTTTTAAACAGAAGTATTTTGTAATCACCAGCGCCCCACTGGCATCTGTTATGGTTCTTTAACTGTGTGAGAGTTACTTGTGCCTGTAAGCATAGCATTTTAATTTCGTTAGTGGGGCTATTTGTCATCGTTCGTGGGGGCACGTTCGTGGGGGCACTCGTAATAGATTTTTTTGTTCTTTAATTTGCCTCAGCTGCCAGGCATAGTGTGTGTAGCAAGCAACCCTGTAATACATAAGAAATTTGTAAAACTCGTATAATAATCCTAGTAAAATAATAGTTCTTTTTTAAACAGAAGTATTTTGTAATCACCAGCGCCCCACTGGCATCTGTTATGGTTCTTTAACTGTGTGAGAGTTAATTGTGCCTGTAAGCATAGCATTTTAATTTCGTTAGTGGGGCTATTTTTCATCGTTCGTGGGGGCACGTTCGTGGGGGCACTCGTAATAGATTTTTTTGTTCTTTAATTTGCCTCAGCTGCCAGGCATAGTGTGTGTAGCAAGCTACCCTGTAATACATAAGAAATATGTAAAACTCGTATAATAATCCTAGTAAAATAATAGTTCTTTTTTAAACAGAAGTATTTTGTAATGACCAGAGCCCCACTGGCATCTCTTATGCCGTAATCACTGGTTGATTAGAACGGTAATATTTAACAAAAATGGTGCTACTTGATCCTGTGGTTTGGGGACAGGAACTGCATTTTTCATGTTAGTATCGTGAGTGGGCATGATAGAAGTTGGATGCTTAAGTGCTACTTGTGTATACCAAAGTTGCATGTTATCAAACACTCATTCCATTTATGTGGTGTGTCCAATTTTAAAAATTACATGGTTATAATATACTAACTGCCCATCATTTCTGGCTACGATTAAAAAAAACTATATTGTAATATGTTGTTTTACAGTTACTTCATTCAGGTTATAATATGTGTTTCATTATTGTGAATGACGAGTAAATTGTTTTGACGTGTTAAGATCATTTCAATGTCAATGTAAAGCTTGGCATGATATAAAAGTCTGCATTTGTTAAAGGTATACCATTCATTAAACCACAGTGGCTCTTCAAAATTAAACAAACCCTATTTTTATACGTATTTCAGACATTTTTCTTGGGTGTGAGTAGATAAGTTACTTGACGAGTAAATTTATATTGTGTATGAATAAATCATAATATTTGTGTAACGTAACATGCTTGAATCTATCTTTTTTTCTATCATCGTTAGTATTGCTTCTTATTGCGATTACTCAGGATTCGTTTGGGCTGTAACTGATAGTGGGGTAATTCTGTCATGGTTCGTGGGGACCGTCATCGTCCGTGGGGGCACCTCGTCAAAATTCGTGGGGGCTTTCGGCTAATTCTGTCAACTAAATATCTTTCATTACTTTTGTATTATTCAAGTCACTTCATGCAATAAGCATGGGGGCAATATTTAAAATATTTTATAGTAAAGCTTCATGTTGGTGTAAACTGGGATGGGCTCCATGGTTGGTGGGGGCACTCCCCATCTGTCATGGTCCGTGGGGGCACCTCGTCGAAATTCGTGGGGGCGGTAATGTAAAGTCGGCTAATTCTCTCTTGGTGCCTGTGTGGCGTCATGGTCCATTATGGAACTGTGAACATTCATGGGGGGTGTACATGTATACATCATATTCTTTTGGGGTAGTAAAGCTTGATGTTGGTGTAAACTGGGATGGGCTTAATGGTCCGTGGGGGCACCTCGTCGAAATTCGTGGGGGCTGTAATCTAAAGTCGGCTAATTCTCTGATGGTGCCGCTCTCCCATCATGGTCCGTTATGGAACTGTAAACATTCATGGGGGGTGTATGTATACATCATAATTATTCTTTTGGGGTATTATGTAACAGTACAATTATACTGACAAGTTATTGTATTTTATAAATAACTAATACAGATCATACTTATTATAATACATGGTAGTATTTATTTGATAACTCAGTATTTAGAAATTCATGTATTTCCAGGAATTCAAAAACACCTCACAGCCGTCATCCGAAAACCAGGGCTCTTCAACGTAAAGTGCGCATACAAGAAGACAAAATGCAGATAATGAAAGCAGAAATTAAAAAGAAAACAAAAGAACTAGAAGTAGTAAAATCACATGAGTCCTCCACCCCACCTAATAAAACAACTAAAGGAAAAAAGACGGAAACGATTACTCAAGGAAAAAACAAAACAACACCAAAAAGGGAGAATTGCTCCCCTTCGTGTCCTCCTGCTCCAAAGAAAAAGTGTACACCAAAACAAGAAACACCTTGTGAATTGAAAAAAAGGAAAACGAAAATCGGTACTGGGTCAGACAGTGACTCCTCCCCCCCAACAAAGAAGAAAACCACACCTGTTCAAGTCACAAACAAAAAGAAACATCGAAGACCAGGTTTACCGAAAACACCAAGAGGGCTCAACAAAACTAAACAAACAAATGGTGGACCTCTCACAACAAGTATTCCAACACCTTCTCGTGGAAAAACAATGGTTAAACCAAGGAAGCCACTATGGCTGGTAAAACAAGAAACAGAGATTATTCACTATCAAGCAGTCAAGGAAAAGAATGAAAATGATGTTGTCGTTATAGAGGATACGACGTGCTCCTTCTCCTCCTCCTCCTCCTCCTCCTCCTCTCCAATAAATCTGACATTTTTAAAAGAAACATCAAATAAAAATAAAGAATTGTGGGAGGAGGACCTGGAAGCAATTATTGAACCCCCATTCCAGACTGATCAACCTGAAAAGTCCTATGAGGAATGGCTGATAGAAATAGGTGTTCTACCTAAACCTATTGAGGAAAAACGCCCCAACGACGCCCCCACGGACGATGCCCCTAAAGAGGAACAGCAATCATCGTACGAAGAGTGGCTCATAGAAATAGGGGTAGGGGGAGATGAGGAGGAGAAGGAGGATGAGAAGGTGGAAAATGCCACGGACTCAACGGTGCCCCCACGCCGGACCATGACAACTGCCCCCACGGACTTTATTAAAATCCAACACCACCCTATAGAGCAGAGTTATGAAGAAGACGAGAGTTCCACGGTGCCCCCACGCAGGACCATGACAACTGCTCCCACGGACTTTATTAAAATCCAACACCACCCTATAGAGCAGAGTTATGAAGAAGACGAGAGTTCCACCGTGCCCCCACGCCGGACCATGACAACTGCCCCCACGGACTCTATTAAAATCCAACACCAGCCTATAGAGCAGAGTTATGAACAAGACGACAGTTCCACGGTGCCCCCACGCCGGACCATGACAACTGCCCCCACGGACTCTATTAAAATCCAACACCAGCCTATAGAGCAGAGTTATGAACAAGACGACAGTTCCACGGTGCCCCCACGCCGGACCATGACAACTGCCCCCACGGACTCTATTAAAATCCAACACCACCCTATAGAGCAGAGTTATGAACAAGACGACAGTTCCACGGTGCCCCCACCCCGGACCATGACAACTGCCCCCACGGACTCTATTAAAATCCAACACCACCCTATAGAGCAGAGTCATGAAGAAGACGAGAGTTCGACGGTGCCCCCACCCCCGACCATCACAACCGCCCCCACGGACGTTCATAAAAAAGAGGGACACATTATAAAAGATAGTGAGGAACTTGAGAACAATGAAGACTCGTGGTCGTCCATGGATGAAAACGATATAATACAGACTCTCTTAACATTAGAAGACATCGAACAGAATCAGAAGAAGGAGAAGGAGAAAAATGTGGAGATAGAGGATAAGGATAAGCAGCAGTACCATCATGACGTGTATAAGGAAGAGAAAGATGATGATGATGAAGACAGGGAAGAGGATGAGGAGAAGGAGAAGGACGGAGAGGTTCAGGAGGAGGATAAGGACGAGGATAAGTGTAATGAGAGTAGATATGAGGAAGAGAAGGGAGAGGAAGAGAAAGAAGGTAATGAGAAGGATAGGGATGAGGAAGAGAGGGAGGAGAAGGATGAGGAAGAGAGGGAGAAGAAGGATGATGATGAGGAAGAGAGGGAAGAGGATGAGGAGAAGGAGAAGGATGGAGAGGTGGAGGAGGAGGAGGATAAGGACGAGGATAAGTGTAATGAGAGTAGATATGAGGAAGAGAAGGGAGAGGAAGAGAAAGAAGGTAATGAGAAGGATAGGGATGAGGAAGAGAGGGAGGAGAAGGATGAGGAAGAGAGGGAGAAGAAGGATGATGATGAGGAAGAGAGGGAAGAGGATGAGGAGAAGGAGAAGGATGGAGAGGTGGAGGAGGAGGAGGAGAAGGACGAGGACAAGTGTAATGATAGTAGCGATGAGGAAGAGAAGGGAGAGGAAGAGACAGAAGGTAATGAGCAGTATACGGATGAGGAAGACAGGGAGAAGAAGGATGATGATGAGGAAGAGAGGGAAGAGGATGAGGAGAAGGAGAAGGATGGAGAGGTGGAGGAGCAGGAGGAGAAGGACGAGGACAAGTGTAATGATAGTAGCGATGAGGAAGAGAAGGGAGA
This sequence comes from Lepidonotus clava, assembly GCA_936440205.1. Lineage (NCBI taxonomy): Eukaryota > Metazoa > Annelida > Polychaeta > Phyllodocida > Polynoidae > Lepidonotus > Lepidonotus clava. Next base: position 22,240,508 of record OW387147.1, read on the forward strand.
GGAAGAGACAGAAGGTAATGAGCAGTATACGGATGAGGAAGACAGGGATAAGAAGGATGATGATGAGGAAGAGAGGGAAGAGGATGAGGAGAAGGAGAAGGATGGAGAGGTGGAGGAGGAGGAGGAGGATAAGGACGAGGACAAGTGTAATGATAGTAGCGATGAGGAAGAGAAGGGAGAGGAAGAGACAGAAGGTAATGAGCAGTATACGGATGAGGAAGAGAGTGAGAAGAAGGATGATGATGAGGAAGAGAGGGAAGAGGATGAGGAGAAGGAGAAGGATGGAGAGGTGGAGGAGGAGGAGGAGGATAAGGACGAGGACAAGTGTAATGATAGTGGCGACGAGGAAGAGAAGGCAGAGGAAGAGACAGAAGGTAATGAGCAGTATACGGATGAGGAAGAGAGGGAGAAGAAGGATGAGGAAGAGAGGGAGAAGAAGGATGATGATCAGGAGGAGTATGATGACGAGGAGAAGGATGATGAGTATAGGGATGAGAAAGATTGTGATGAGGAAGAGAAGGAAGACGAAGATTATCATGAGGAAAAAGATCCGTATGATACTGATGAGGAGAGTGAGGTGTATGAAAAATTCGTAACATCGATAAGAAACAGAAGCGAAGCGCTAAGCGACGATGATAACAGTTGACTACTTTTGGAAACGGAGGATGAGGGAGAAGACATGAGCGATATATCTTCAGAATATGATGGGGATTTAGAAAGTGAAGAAGAAACGGACGATGATGATAAAGCCACCACGGACGAGGCCCCCACGGACGACGCCCCCACGGACGAGGCCCCCACGGACGACGCCCCCACGGACGATGCCCCCACGGACGCCGCCGCAACGGATGACGTCCCCACGGACGATGATGAAAATGCCCCCACGGACGACAACGACGACAATACCTCAACGGATAATGACGACCATGACAATTTAAAGAAAGATAAACACAGAAAAGTAAATATGAAACAGAGTTGGTCGACTCCTCAGAAAGAGGCCTTCCACCTGTGTGAGAAGTTAGAAATAACTCCCACACTAGGACGTATACGGAACATAATGCCTTTCACTGTTACTGTATCAGCGGTGAAAGGAGCCTCTACAAAGACCAAGAAGGAACTGTTCACTTCAATTCCGGAAGCAACTAAAAAAACAACAAGATGTGCTTCGGAGATAAGTAGAAAGATAGGAATATCCAGGAAACTCCTTGGAAAGCGCAAGGTTAACATCAGTCAGAGGGCGTTGAATAAAGAAAAAAACCGAGCTTCTGTTGAATCCTACATGTGCCGGCCCGAAAGCAGTTCGGTGATGCCATCGAAACGGGACCATGTCAAGGGACAACAGATTCACGGGCTCAACTACACCCTGAGCAGCCTTCACCGCAAGTACCAGGAGGAGGGAGGAAAGTTATCTTTGGCGACTTTCTGTCGGTCACGACCAAAGTATGTGAAAACCATCGCATTCACTCAGCGACGTCAGTGCCTATGCTCGCATTGTGCAAACATGACATTGCTGAGTGGGGCAGTGCCGGGCATGCCCACCTCCCCACCGGATATTGGCCAACTATCAGAAGATGAACTGGATCAGTTGTTCCACGGGATGACGAAGGACCACTACACCGTCCAGCAGTGGGCACGGACCTCCGTCACTTACAAACAGGACGACATCAAGAAGACCAAGTTGGTTGACTTTCACATGGCGAAGGAAGAAGTGCAGTCCACCATCCGTCAGAAGATGCTTTTCTTCAGGGGACACTGCCATCGCGTTGAAGTGCAGTATGCACAGATACGCACCCTGAAGGAAGCACTCATACCATTCAAGGAGGCCACACTACAGATGGACTACTCTGAGAACTGGTCGGCAGAGTTCCCATTCGAAGTTACGGCTGTGTACTTCGACAAAGCACAAACTGCACTTCACCCGATGGTGGTCCATTACCACAACGGGGTGAAGCTGCGGGTCAAAAGCTTTGTTGGAGTTACGACTGTGGGCTCACACACCATACCCACAACGTACACTTTCTTGAAGAAACTGCTGGCCAGGTTGGAAGTTCTTCTGCCGGAGTTGGAGGTTCTGCACTTCATCACGGACAGCCCCTCAAGCCAGTATAGGAACCGGACGGCTGTGCATATGATCGGTGCTTTCGCCCACATGCACAACATCAAGGCATCGTGGACGTGGTTGGAGGCAGGACACGGTAAAGGTCCTTGTGACGGGGTGGGTGGCTCACTGAAACGGAAGATGAGCAACCTCGTCAAGGGTGGACAAGTTATCCGCAACACCAGTGAGTTCATCACCGCTGCAAACAGCTCACCCCTGAACATGTACCTGCTGTCGGCATCACTGGAAGAGGTGGAGGCAACACAGAATGAAGTGAAGAGGTGGAACGTTCTGCCCATCAAGGGAATGATGAGTACGCACGCGTGTGTATCAGTCCCTACTGGTGTGGCCATACGGGACACCTCTTGCTTTGGCCCATGCTGCAAATTGTCTCCCACCTGCCCTGGATGGCGCACCGTGCCACTGGATCTACACCAACCAGAACCAGCTGTACAGCCGTCTTCGGACTCTGATGATGAGGATGATGAGGACAACATGACACTCGCACAAGTACGTGATGAGGTGTCATCCGAGTCGTGCAAGTCGTGCGACTCCGATATGGAGCCCTCGTCTGAATCAGAAGATGAAGAAAAGGTTTCTTTGCTGCGCAATGAGGATGTTCAGCTATGTGAGACGGAGCCATGGATAGCGTCGGACTCTGAAGAGGATGGGGAAGTACGTCATACGGAACCCTCGTCTGAATCGGAAGAAGACATTAAGCTGTCTGGCCTGTGGAAGACACAGAAGAGGCACGTGTCGTCGGACTCTGAAGAGGATGGGGAAGTACGTCATACGGAACCCTCGTCTGAATCGGAAGATGATGTCAAGCTGTCTCGTCTCCAGGTGTCGTCCGAGTCGTGGGACTCTGAGGATAATATGGAACTGGTAAGGGTACGTGACAAGCAACCACTCAAGGTGGGCAGCTTTGTGACAGTGATGTACCAGAAGAAGTGGTACCCGGTGCAGGTGTGCCGTAAGGTGGATGGACCGATACTTCACATCCGGTACATGAAGCATTACAACAACAAGTTCGTGTGGACTAAACTGCAGGATGTAGGGACCGTAGAGATGGGTAACATTCTTACACGGATCCAGAAGCCAAAACCATCAGGCTCTGGAAAAGTGTTTGATGTGACGCCATCGGAGAGGAAAGAGGTGGAGACGAAGTTACAACTTTTGCTTAGTTTGTAGACTGTGGGGGGTATTGTAATATTTAGATGGTGGGGGTATTCTGTAATGGTAAGTGGGGGTATTGTTTGGTATTTTGGGTTATGTGTCATGGTTTGTGGGGGTACTCGGAATAGTTGGACATTTTTGTAATTTTAAAAATAGCATTTTAATTTAGTTCGTGGGGGTATTTGTCATCATTCGTGGGGGCACGTTCGTGGGGGCACTCGTAATAGATTTAATTTTTTTTTAATTTGCCTCAGCTGCCAGGCATAGTGTGTGTAGCAAGTAGCTTCGTCAATACCTTTGACCCAGAAGATAACTGGACTACCAACTCCTGTAACTCCTGTAAGATCTACATAACTCAACACCTGAACACCGCAACAAGACAAACTGCCTGCCATGAAGTTTGCTGTAGTCTTCACCGGTTCCATACAAGTTTAAATTCAGTTGCCTAAGCTGCCAGGCCTCATGTGTGTAGCCATATTTATTTAGAGAATTTTGCTATATTGTAAAATTAGTACTGAGACAAATCGATTTAAATATAAAGTAATACCCTATTAGGAAATGATGCAATATTTGGTACAGAACTTTTGAGATGTGATTCCCTTGGGGAAAGTTGTCATGGTCCGTGGGGGCACCGTGGGGACCGTTGACGAAATGTTATGATAAATGCAGTAATGTGAATATCATACTCTAGTATTTAGCATAGTATTTAGAGCAAATTTATGATGGAATAATATTTTGTAAAGAACTTTTGTGATGTGATGGGGGAACTTGTGCTGTATCGTTTGCGGAGAACTTTCCGATAGTTCGTGGGGGGAGTTGTCATCGTCCGTGGGGGCACCGTGGGGGCGGTTCTGATGGATGATGGTGGCAGCTCTGATAAATGGTGGGGGAAGTTCTTAATGCATACTTAGCCGATTTTAAGAAGGAGTGTGGTTATGATTCACAAGTTGACTGTTGCGTGATAGGAAATGTGCTGTATAGCGGTGGAAGTTGTCATGGTCCGTGGGGGCACCGTGGGGGCGGTTCTTGAAGATGTAGACCGTTGACAGTATTTTCAACAGTTTTCACAAAATGTTATGATAAATGCAGTAATGTGAATATCATGCTCTAGTATTTAGCATAGTATTTAGAGCAAATTTATGATGGAATAATATTTTGTAAAGAACTTTTGCGATGTGATGGGGGAACTTGTGCTGTATGGTTTGCGGAGAACTTTCCGATAGTTCGTGGGGGCAGTTGTCATCGTCCGTGGGGGCACCGTGGGGGCGGTTCTGATGGATGATGGTGGCAGCTCTGATAAATGGTGGGGGAAGTTCTTAATGCATACTTAGCCGATTTTAAGAAGGAGTGTGGTTATGATTCACAAGTTGACTGTTGCGTGATAGGAAATGTGCTGTATAGCGGTGGAAGTTGTCATGGTCCGTGGGGGCACCGTGGGGGCGGTTCTTGAAGATGTAGACCGTTGACAGTATTTTCAACAGTTTTCACAAAATGTTATGATAAATGCAGTAATGTGAATATCATGCTCTAGTATTTAGCATAGTATTTAGAGCAAATTTATGATGGAATAATATTTTGTAAAGAACTTTTGCGATGTGATGGGGGAACTTGTGCTGTATGGTTTGCGGAGAACTTTCCGATAGTTCGTGGGGGCAGTTGTCATCGTCCGTGGGGGCACCGTGGGGGCGGTTCTGATGGATGATGGTGGCAGCTCTGATAAATGGTGGGGGAAGTTCTTAATGCATACTTAGCCGATTTTAAGAAGGAGTGTGGTTATGATTCACAAGTTGACTGTTGCGTGATAGGAAATGTGCTGTATAGCGGTGGAAGTTGTCATGGTCCGTGGGGGCACCGTGGGGGCGGTTCTTGAAGATGTAGACCGTTGACAGTATTTTCAACAGTTTTCACAAAATGTTATGATAAATGCAGTAATGTGAATATCATGCTCTAGTATTTAGCATAGTATTTAGAGCAAATTTATGATGGAATAATATTTTGTAAAGAACTTTTGCGATGTGATGGGGGAACTTGTGCTGTATGGTTTGCGGAGAACTTTCCGATAGTTCGTGGGGGCAGTTGTCATGGTCCGTGGGGGCACCGTGGGGGCGGTTCTTGAAGATGTAGACCGTTGACAGTATTTTCAACAGTTTTCACGAAATGTTATGATAAATGTAGTAATGTGAATATCATGCTCTAGTATATAATTTAGAACTTGTGCTGTATTGTTTGCGGAGAACTTTCCGATAGTTCGTGAGGCCAGTTGTCATCGTCCGTGGGGGCACCGTGGGGGCGGTTCTGATGGATGGTGGTGGCAGCTCTGATAAATGGTGGGGGAAGTTCTTAATGCATACTTAGTCGATTTTAAGAAGGAGTGTGGTTATGATTAACAAGTTGACTGTTGCGTGATAGAAAATGTGCTGTATAGCGGTGGAAGTTGTGACGGTGCGTGGGGGACAGTTGTCATGGTGAATGGGGGAACCGTGGGGGAAGAGTTTGGGGGGTTCTATAAGATATAGACCGTTCACAGTATTTTCAATAGTTTAAACAATATCTTATGAAATATTCAGTAATATGAATATTGTGCTATAGTATTTGGTATAGTACTCATGCAAGTTGTGATGCATACTTAGTACATTTTCAGAAGCATTCAGGTTAAAATTAAGAACTTAACTGCTTAAGAAATGTTATGAAAAATTAAGTAATCTAAAAAAATGTGCTCTAGTATTTGGTATAGTACTGATAGAATTTGTGATGGATACTCAGTGCTGCGAGATTGATGAAATGTTATAAAAAGTTTAGCAAATATTATGCTGAGTTGATAAAAGGGTAATCGAATTACTGGAAATTTAAAGTTGTGTGAGGATTAGAAATAATGAAAATATGAATGTACACATAAATAATGGTATAGATGGTGGAAAATATTAGGACAAAGTTAAAAAAATTTGAAGACCTAATGAAATCGGGAAATTATGAATTTGTAATGGAAAATAAAAGTAATTTGTACTTTAAATATGTAATTTGTATTGTATAGTTGTTAGGAGAATTGAGATTTCCTGTTCATGGAGGAAAGGAATAGAAGCAGCATAAATTTACTGTATGGGAAAATGTCTAGTATAATGTTTATTGAATTGAATTGTAATGAAGATGTATTCAAAATATATTAAATTACTATTAGAAAATGTAATAATTCGATAAAAATATGTAAATAATAAAAAATATTTCAGAAATTGTAATATACTGTATTTTTCATTGGTGTTTATTAAATATCTTTATTGATGAATGAGAATTGAATAAAAAGAAAAATAGGAAAAATAGTTTGAAACGATATTAGAAAGATGCAATATTAGTAATTTTAAGTGAAGACAATGGAATAAAACGATTAATTAAATTTATAATTAATATTTATTCAATATTTATTCAAAATTTAGGTACGGTTATATAAATTGAACAAATGTAGTATTTGTAGGTTCTTCGTATCATAGTCGGTGGGGGCTCTGTCATGATCCGTGGGGGCATTATCATCGTCCGTGGGGGCATTATCATCGTCCGTGGGGGCTTGTCATCGTTCGTGGGGGCTCTGTCATCGTTCGTGGGGGCTTGTCATCGTTCGTGGGGGCAAGGTCTAAAACAATGATATTAAAAACGTAATAGAATTGAGAAAAAACTATATTAGTGTTCCCAAATGAGTATACATAGTGTACAATACACCCTTTCAAGTATACCAGAAGATTGAAAGAATTTGAAAAAAAAAAAAAAAAATCACCCTGGAGACCCCTATTGCTGCGAATTGGGCACGTTTCGTGAGAATCGACCATATACACTTTGTCCATAAGCGTAAGATATTGAAGTTGATGGGTGACAAGAATCCTTAATCTATTCTTCAGCCATCCACAAATACACCTGTCATGGAAGAGATATAAAGTATATTTCATATCATATAACTATGCATGTCAAGGAAAATTATATTTTGAATCTTGGCAAATGGGTTTTTAAGTAAATAATTTCCTCTTGTCAATTGGTTGGTACAATTAAAACTAAAAGATAAATCCATTTTTATTGTTTGAGATAATCAAAAACTATCATTTTTGTGCAGATTTTTTTCAGTATTCAGGCCATAAAACTAGAAAGAGGACAAACATTTTTGTATTTCATTTTCTGATTAAATAACTTGCAAATATGTAAGCTAATCCAACAAGTGTGATCCAATGCATATAAACGGATTGATGTCTCATTAAATAAAACATGGATTGGTAGTATTTCACTAAAGGAGTGGTGAGTCATTGATTCATTCAATAAACTTTATCAATCTTTATTTAGATATTGCATCATCAATCAATTTCTGGTTTGATATAACAATATAGTGTAATTTAGGTGAAACAAAAGGGTAATTAATAGTTAATGAAACCATACTAGAAAAGAATCATCAAGTAATTATTGATGTCACTTGGTGTGGCTTCATTGGGAGTATGAGATTATTCTGATTTGTAAAAAAGATAAAATAATAAAAAAGAAAACATTTTTGTTTGATAAACTGAAAAAAAAATATCAAAATTTTAATAACATCTTTCCACTTTTTGTTTGAGGTAACAGTCTGTGAGTTACAGAAAAAAGTGTTTGGAAGACAAACAGGTAAATCAAACAGAAAAACAGACACTGTTTAGAGCTAAGAATAGACACCAAGAGACATGTAAGAGGATCAGTATTATATTACATCTTGACATCATGAGTTTTCAAAACTTACTCATTGACAATATGCCTTCCAACCTTATCATCAACGGCTGCCAAAGGGTCATCAAACAAGTAGATATCAGCATCTTGATACATCGCCCTGTGAAAAAGACATGAGAATTGGAAATATTTGTATTATTTTATTTTTCATCAAACCAATTCCAGTGCAAGTAACAAAATCTTAATGTTGTTATTTTATAATAGGAGACAGCTATCCTCTATAGTAATATTCTTGTCCTTTAAGTGATATCAAATATCTTACATCTAATATATAAAATCACATATTAATTTGGTGACTGTCAGTACTTTATACTCAGTTGCAGAACCTCCCCTACCAATCCCCCATCTCTCTTCCTGCATATCTCCTGGTCCTGGAATGGGGTTACCACCTCCTATAGTGACTAATGCCTTTCAATCATTTCAGCTCATTTGCACATCAAGTCTAACTCCTTGTTTGTTTTCTGTTTTTCTATATTGTATACATTTTTGTGTGTAAATATACAGGAATTAGAAATATGAATATACACATATGAGACTTGCCAATCTATGGGTTCATCTCCTATAATACCCTGGGTTATTCTTTGATAATATTAATGTGTTCAGATTAGATTCAGATGAACTTTGTCCCCTGCCCCTTCTGGTCATTCATATTCTTTGTAAAATTTAGGCAGGTTAACAAGAGAAAACAAAAATGAAAAAAATACTGGCAAAACTTTTAAATAGTTTATTAATAACTTTTCTAGAAATTGACATAATAATTTTCTTATGAATTATTATACCCTTCTTTTATATTCTGCTTACCTTGCTAGACTGACTCTAGCCTTTTGCCCTCCACTCAGTGTTAGACCTCTCTCCCCTACTATAGTCAGATCACCTTTTGGGAACTGTTTTAAATCCTGTAAAACAGAAAATACTAGACATTTCTATAATTATGCTGAAATCCTCCTTGTAAGAATGAAACTACTGGCGATGATAAAGATTTCAAACATAAAATAAATCTGACAGCTTGGTTGCTATCCCTATTTCTTTTTACTTTTATTGAAATCACATTCACACAGAAAATTAATTTCCATTACATACCACATCCAGTGTGCAAGCCTTCAAAATGGTGTCATATTTCTCATGATCCATGTCAGAATCAAGAAGGATATTTTTCCTCACAGTTTCAGAGAGTATCCATGGCTCCTGTGGAACATAAGCTATGGACCCTCGCACTTCTCTATCCCCTTGTTGTAATGGCAGCTCACCAAGGATGGCCATCAAAATGGAGGACTAAGAGAAAGTTATGTTTACGTGATCATCACAATAAAGCTATCATTTGAAACATTGGAAGGTATGCAATAGTGAACGTACAACAAAATGCATTAGTGTAGAATAGAACATCTTACCTTACCACTGCCCACCATTCCTGTGATACCGATAAGCTCTCCCTGAAAACATACATCCTTACTTTTGTAAATATAATGATCTGAATTTGCATTAATTTGTTCTATACCACTGTAGAAGGCCAGTTTTATATTCAATAGATAGGTGTGGGTAGACGAGGCGTTTGGTTTCTCCCGGGTCAGGACCACAAGTGAACAAAGAATTTCAAAAAAGAACTACAAAATTTTTTTTTTCTGATATTGGTAACTCCAATAATCTCAAAAAAATTAACAACATTATATTCAATAGATAACTCAAATTTCGAATCCCCATTAGATATATTAATGTATTACTTATGTAATATAGGTAGATCACATGTAATATTTAACTGTGACATATTTTCATTCTTTTTATAAACTACTGTTGGTTTATCTGGCTAATACATTTAAATGTTTTATCTCACTGGACTTGAATTGATGTTAATGTTCTGCAAGGTGGGTTGTGCTGCATTCTGTAGAAATAAAGTAAAATAAGTGTGTTGATTTACAAATACAGCCAAGAGGTACATTAATCTATTGGTGACAGTGAGTAATGCACATGACTCAACATCTTTTGAATCAAGAATTGCAGTTGGTGTAGAACTACCTTTACAAAGAATGTTTAGGAAAATTCAATAAAATGTAATGCAATCAAGTTTAAATATCTACCATTTCTTTCATAGGATATTTAGGAACATTCCATAAAATCTAATATAAAAGAATTTAGATATGTCCAATGCTGTCCAAGTAAATAAGCAGATATGTTTACCTTGCATTTTAAAAAAGATCGATAGTGTCTTAGTTTTATGTATCAACTGAATTGGAGGACACTGCAAGCTTGGGACCCACAGCAATTCACATTGTAAACAACATCCAAAAAGAGGACAGAGACATAGAAGGAGGCATATCTGTTTGTAATGGCCGGTCATCAAGTCAGTTGTCAAAAGAACTAAAGGACAGTATAACTCCTGGTCAGATGCCTCTACATGTAGAGTCAGTGGCCCAACAGGAAAAGGAGAAAGTATAATATTGTTATACAGAACTTTGAATCATGGGAAAGGTTAAGAAGCTAACTCAAATGCACTCATGGAGAATCTCCACAGAAAGTAAGGGCAAGCAAAGATAAAAGTCAGACCATAAAACTGCCACCACGAGGCTAACCTCTAGATTCCCACACTGACTGAACATTTGTATAAGCTGCACAAAGTCAAGTATATTTCACTCTTAGATGTTCACAAGGGCTCTGGATGAAGAAACATCACTCTTGACAATAATGTATATTTCCTATGGTAGCTACAAGGGGCTTCAAATGGCATGTGGGGTTTCAACTGCCCCCTAGGAGTTCTAGAAATAACTCTTGACATTCCTTGAAGGTCTGGGAGGTATTATGTGTCACAAAAGACCACTGCTCTTTGTACTGAAGGAGCAGTGCACCTCCAAGAACATAAAGCACAACACTGAAAAGTTCAAGTTCAAACTCTGTGAGATCAAGTTCAAGGGGAGCAAAAGAACTGACAAGGGAATACAGGTGAATCATGACTAAGTATCAGCCATCACCCAAATATCCTAACCACCACCTTCAATCCCGCATTAATGGCCAAAGTAACCAAGTTAAGAGTACTTTGGATGTGGTGGATCAGGCTACCAGTAAGGGAAATGTTTATGCCCGTAACCTATGGATTGGTCACAGCAGAAACCACAACTTCCATTGGTGGCAGTATCAGACTAGCAGACTAAGCAATGTTGGAATGTCTGCAAAAACATGAAATGTAGGTACTACCCTAGACTAAATGTGACTGGAAGAATCAAGTCACACACGACTGCAAGGACTTACAAAACAAGATATAATGCCAAATGCAAAAGCAACAACCTGGTTTACTGTATCACTTGTTGTACATGTGGCAAACAATATGTCAGACAAATCAAGGATACCCTCCAAGAAAGATTCAAGAATCATTTCTACCACATCGCCCATAATAGGGCAAAACAGAAGTCTCTAGACACTTTAACATGGCAGACCACAACTGACTTGAGGATGTAATTAATACATGTCCTTGACTTCATTCATACTGATCCCAAAAACTGATCCCAAAAACTTTCCTGCAAAAGCATTCGCACTGTCTAGACCTGTAGCCTATTTCACCTTACGGATTGTGAACCACAATAATGAACTTACTAACAGCAAGATTGTGTTCTATTACAAAGATCCCCAAAGAATGGACACGGGCACAATAAAACTGGATTCGGCCTGATGAGTAATTCACCAAAACTGTACCAGTGACCTTGGTCCCACTCTCCTACCATAGGCGAGAATCAGTGAGTTTCTTTTCAGAAAGTCTCATCACTGTTGGATCACCTTGCGGAGCAATAGTATTGGGCCCGGTACGAAGGTCTGAATTCGGCGCGGATAGCATGCAGCGTTATCTACCAGAGCATTCCTCGTCGCAAAAAATCTAGTGAGTCGTGACAGAGTGGCTTGCCGCCCCACTCACATGGCGAGCGATCGTCGTAACTTTTGTTGGATTGTTTACATTGAGACTTCAGATATACAGAAGAAATCCATAGCTTAAAGATTTTATGAGGTAATTCCTTGATATAAGAATATATGGAATAATAATAAAATCAGAATTTTATATCGTCTAGCTTTCTTGTTTCAGGGGCTAGAAGTTTATAGATTTTGAAACTTAAGGATGGCGGTCATGTTGCTAAGTGGTGACCCTGGCCAGAAAGGGTGTGCTCTGGTGTGCCCAGACGCCGTTGCAACAGTTAGACCATACCGGGGCCACTAAGCGTTAGTGGTTGGCCCTGGCAATCAGGGTAGTTCCTAAAGAGCACTGATGTGGACTATAAAGTAATGACCACCAGTAACACCAGGCAGCACTATCTGAACAAACACAGCCCAATTTGCCATTGTAGCAATCATACTGGGTCATGGAAACATCTCAGTGAACCAATCAGGACCCAGAATGAAAGTGAGGCAGGCCCAGAATGAAAGTGTGGTAGCTGACTGACAGGATGATCCACACTGTGTGAACCCCCCAAATACCATAAGTCATGACCCATCCCAGCCATCCTGTGATGTAACAGAAACGTTCTGCATCCATACTTTTTTAGTCAGTTTGTTACTTACTAAGATGGCACGTAACAATTACGTTATTGATGGTTAGGTTGAAAACTCACCAAATCAGAACGCCATTATAACATTATTTTTTGGTAAGGTTAGGACGAATCCAAAACAGAATGTTATAAGAACCTTCTGTTTAGGTTGAAGAACATAACTATAACATAATAACATTGCACTGCAACATCACAGCAGTATGTTGCAGCAACGTTATTGGGGGCCATCAAAATGACATAACAAGAACCAAACCAGAACACTACTGCAACATTATAATAACGTCACATGTTTGGGATTACCCTTTCTTTACATCCTTTGTCTGAATACCATTACTCTTTCTTCAGTTATCCAATTATCTGCATCTCTGCTCTTTGTTCTGATGCCATTACCTTATCCTTAATGAATCGCAACAGCCAACACTGATTACTGCTTGAAAACATATTCATTAATGAATTATGCATTGATTTTATGTAGCCTCAGTGCACTAAAATTTGAATTGAATGTATAAAGCTGTATTGGAGATAGTACTTATCAGTGCATGTCATAGAAGTGTCTCAATGTAATCAAACAATTGAACTAAGTTTCATGTATTAAGGAAGAAAACAGTGTATTATTAAGTAATCACAATAATGATAAAACTCAAAGATACACACCATTTTTCTTCTGTTCCTTCGGTATTTCACTGTAACTGATTTTCAATTTTGATTTGTATACTTTCTAGGAAGGCTCATGCATGCTTAATTTTCTCTTAAAGTTAGATAATACAAATTGTACCCCTTGTCCATCCTTTGTTTGCAGATCCCATGTGGCCCAGGCATCAGTCAATGCTGCTCTAACTTGGGATGAATTCTCAACAAGTATCAAAGGATCCTGAATAAAGTCTTCACACATAAGAAAATTCTGCAAATGAAAACCATCATAATTATTTTACTCTTCTGGTGTATTTGGGAATAGTGTTAGGATGATTGAAATTCATTTATGAATATTTAAATCTAATCAGGATGCTTTAGAATCTAATAATGATTCAGATATAAAACGAAATAAAATAAGAAGTTGTGTCAAGGTAACACAGGTAGAAAGAATGAGGGTAGTTAGGTTGATTTGATAAAAAACATTTTTTCAACTTACACAGATAGGCCTAGGCATTTTTGAAAATTCCTGAATCACACCCTACCCTTTCTACAATTCCCTCCAATTTTCCAGAATTTCCTTTTGATTAGTGAAGTTCAATGCTTGATTCATGTTTATTGATTAAAGTTATAGAAATATGGTTTGTGGCATCGGCTAGGGAATCAAATTAGCTTTAAAACGATATATTGGTTGCTTTTGTATGTTGAATACTTATCAAAGTGTTCTCTCTATGGAAAAATTATGGAAAAACGGCCATTTTTCCGGGCGGCCACGGCTGGATCGGGGAGTACACCCTCAGGCAGCCACGGCCGGATCGGGGTCTAAAGGGTTAAGTAAGGGTTGGGCCAAAATAATAGGGTTACCTGAACGGAATAATTTTTCCTTCAGGCCTACTGGCATACATTCTAGAATATGTACTTTATCTATACTTAAACTAACCTTTATCCTTTCTGTTGCCCCTAATGCCTCTAACACAGATCCAAAACTACTAGGTAATAGGCGAAAAACTGTGATGTCTAATGCTTTGAGCCAACCAATCAGTTCAATGGTTGACTGAAACATGGAAGATAGATATCAAAATAGTTAAAAAATGATTCAGAAGTTGCACATCTGAATTAAAGAAGACCATCCACCTCATGGTGAGGCATAGTAAAAGTTGAAGTTTTGCAATATGGCAAGAGAAGGTGACTCAATGTTCAAAATGATGAAAGAAATATGTTTCTGTGTATTAGAACCCAAGTTATGAATGTTCGAAGTTTCACACATCCAGTAGCACTGGTTAAAGAAAAGTAGCTTTACAGATAACAGTTAGGTCTATCTTTGTGGTAATGTAAATTTCTATATAACTTTTTCTTTCAAATTTCTTATGAGAATGTAATATTAAGGGATATACCATGTCATTCTGCAGAAAATATTATTTCTTAACTTTCAACTTTTTCCTGACATGCATGTTGTTGTTTTCTCAAAATTGATCCATGAGCACCCATCACCATTTAGTGGTAGTGGTGGGTCACAAATATACAGTTCAATTAAATTAATATCATTGATATCTAAACATTCAAAGCACAAGTAAAAGGAAAATGGTATCAATTTACTTATAAATGAAATATTGTATCATCCTTTCTTAAAATGATGGATTAAGCAATGTAACCACACCTCAGGAGTTATGTCATGTTCCATTAAGAAACTTGCAAGAACCATGAAATATGTTACAAATTTCCCAATGCAAACACCTGTGGAGAAGCCCATTGTCAGGAGTAGAGAGCGTTTCTTGTTTTCATTTGTTTCTTCTCTAAAAGTCAAAATTATGATTATCTATTATCACAAAGATCAGAGAATATTTAATCTAAAATGATCGGAACCATAGGGTTAGTATCTAACTTGTATCGATCAGTGAAATATCAAACTAATGCCATTGAATTATGCATTGTGTGAAACCCTGACTGATTTAATGTTTATTCAATATGGCTATTCAACTGAAACTTAATTCAGTGGTACTATGATGGCATTGGTATTTATTGTTATAGATGCCAAATGAGAAATTACTAGTTAAATTTTATTGCAACTAAATGAATGATGTTCAACAAAACACTCTAAATCACTTACTTCCTGAATTGACTTGCTCTTGCAGCAAAAGGCTTCTCCCAACAGTACATTTTGATAACTCTCATTGCAGATATTATTTCACTCATTAGGTGAACACGTTTGTCAGTATGATGCTGTTGTGAATATCTGAAATTCATATTGATATGTTAAGTTTTTATCAATCACTGTCTGCATAATAAGGCAGTTTTGGCTATCTATACTCTAATTTGCATGATTAGAAAATAAGAGGTTTTGCTCAATTAACTACAAAGAAAGAATCAGCAGGAGGAGTATTGAAAAGGCAAGTTTTTTGTTTTAGTTCACCTGAATTTTGCAATCAATCTTCCCATGTAGGATCTCACAAACAGATATAAGAAAATGATGAAAACTCCAACCATGACTGAGATGCCATGCCTGTTGACTTGAAATGCAACAAATGCAATTGTTGCTACAGGTGCAAATACTACCGTATGTATGCTTTGCATGCACTGGAACACAATATAATATATGTATACATTAATCAAATACCAGTAAATACATTGACATGACTGTTCTATGATTTTTTAACAAAATATAGCCAGACAAAGACTTGACTGAATTGGTACATGAAATAGCTGATTCTATAAAAACAAGTTGCAGCTTTTAAAGTTCATTCTGCATGCTGATGGGCAATCAATGAAATGGTATTTCCGTAGTCATTACACAAATCTCAGGACCTATATAAAAATCACTACAAATGTATGTTAATTTAATATATATATATATATATATCAATATATATTTTGTAAATGTGGTGCTATAACCCTCACCTCATGATGGCTACCATGACCAGGGATGCATGCAGGTGGGGGCACATGGAGCATGCGCTCCCCCTTTTTTTGGTCAAATATTAAGTTTTTAATGTAAACTTGGACTTTTTTAATATAGGTACCCTTCCCTTTCCCAAATTCCTGGATCTGCCCCTGGCAACAAACTCAAACTCTGTTCCTAGATGGTTGTAGGTCCCAGTCATTATCTCCCCAGTTAATAATGATACATTGATTTATGTTGAGAGTACAGGGTTTTTTAAAGAGAGATAAGTCTACAAACATTAATGTATTCTTTATTAACTGGGGAAATAATAAGTGGGACCTACAACCATCTAGGAACATAGTATGAATTTGCACAAGACCCATGCTGCCTTTCAGATTAAACCTATCAAATGGGAGAAAAGTCACCAAATGCCACTTAACCAACTTATGTACAAGATCAAAATGGATATTCCTTAAGATACCTCTTTGCAAGAGAACCAAATGTGGTTACACTACTCTTACACCAATGTGTTTCCCTGCGACTAGAGCACCATCACACAAAACTAGCTGGTCCATCTGTATGAGAAGTCCCTAATCTGGTGTTGTGCTACACCCCAAAACACCCCCACATTGCATCCAGGCCTCGACCATTCAAAAGACAGCTGCCAGAGGACTCCATGGCAGCTTGGGTGAATTCACCCAATGTCACCATGGGCAGATCCAGGAATTTGAGAAAGGGAGGGGTGCCTATATTAAAAAAGTCTAATTTTACATTAAAAAATTTCATATTTGACCCACAAAAGGGGAAGCACATGCTCCATGTGCCCCCCCCCCCCCTGGATCCATCCTTGGTTGTGGTAGCCATCATCGGGTGAGGTCCCTGGTTGCCGTAGCCAATAAATCTCTCTGGTAGGAACAATACGCGTCTGTACTCTCTCAATAAGTCTCTCTGGTGTCCACAAGTTTCTAGACTTACTGGTACTGATTACCGACTGAATTCATCCTTAAAGATATTACACAAGTATCTAGTTGTGTTCAACTCTTGTTCATTACCCTGCCAAGTTCTTTTGACTGGTGTTTTTCCTAACATCAAGTTTGTGATGATTTGGTCCATTGAAATGTCTTGATACTTTAAAAAATGTTAAAATCTCTACAAACTTGTTAATCATATTATGCTGTTTTCTTCCTCCTTCTTTTAAATGTGAGTTATGTCATTATTTGAAAATATTTGATAGTTATCTTATGACTTAAATACATAATTGTATTGTTTTCTTCAGAAAGATATAAGATGAAAAGCTCAAAACCTAAACTTACATGATGAAATGTTTCAACATCAGTTGACATCAATGTTACAATGTGCCCACTTTGGAATTTACGACGTGCTCTGTTACTCATACTTAGAACCTGAAATAAAATTACAAAAACTAAGTTTACTTCGCTATATTACTTTATATATAAGTATACAATCTCTATACTTAAACAATTGACCATTAGAACACAGTTTGTGCTGTGACAGCTATTTCATCCATGTGTACAAGCTATATAATATAGACCTATATCCAGTTCATAAAACATTGATGCCCTATGCACCATAGATACCAGAGGTGTGAATCAGTTATATTAAAGACAAAAAGCCCAAACAAAGGTAATATTTTGTACATGTTTAAATGTAGAGCTGGCCATTAACAGTTGTGACCCAACGTGGAAAAAGGTAGCCTTAGGGGGAAAATATCAATTAGAATTCATAATACACCCTTTCAAATGGTGCAAACCATATTGAAATAATCCCAATAGAGGCTGAGATATGCACATTTGAATTCCTCTACTTTGCATGAACACCAACATCCCTGATTTGAATTACTCACGTAACTTCCATAATACTGCTCTTTGAGTTATGTCATATTGAGCCAAAAATGATTTTTTCCTTGAGATTGAATTTATTCAAAATACAAATAACTTTTCATATAGATCTCCTTTCAACAAACAGTTTTCACTTTTGAGATGGAAAATACTTTTGTCAAAATACTTGAGAAATATGTTCTATGCAATCTGAAGATTCCTTTTTCTGTTGCCATGGTAACATGGTTACATTGTTTGCTATGTCAATATCTAATGAGAAGACATTCCATACTAGATTACCCATAATGCAACTGTCATTGGAAATAGAATGTTTTTGTGCTCAAATTAATAATCTCTGGAAAATTCTGCCCAAGTCAAAAATTTTAATGATGATATGCATGATGATTGCTTTTTCGTCAATAACTCCCTTAATAATGGATTTAGAGCAAACTTATCCCAGATCTGCTTGGTTACCATTTCCCAAGACTGGTCACTTATTTTATTTACTACAGGACGAGGAGAATTGAGAACTGCAGGTCTGAAACTTTTGGGCCCCCTAGGCAGGGACAAGATAACAGTTTTTTTGGCCCCCTTCAAGAAGGGAAAATTTCTTGTGTGCCCCCATTTTGTTAATGTTAATAGCAGGTGTAAGAATGACATGACAAAATGACTCTTGATGTAAAAGATAATTAAATCTATAGATAATCAAATAATCATTGAGCAAATGCCCATGCCATGTGCATGTACTACTCACTTGATTCTACTTTGATATTATAAAAAAAACAATTAATGTTTAACAATTCTGCACTCTCTATGTAGAACTCTTTACCATGGTCATGAGTTCTACACTACTCTCACACCAATGTTTCATCTCAAATATCCTTCCATTTAAATTTATGAGTATTAATTTTACTAGTTTGAAAGTACACCCATGCTGTGAGGGTTTATTAATTACTACTAGGAATTCAATATCCCTCATATACTTTCATAATGTATTAATAGGATAAATACAAAAGTACAAGCCTGTCTATCTTCTATAACTTTGTAAAATACCAGCACACTTACCTTCTTGTATATTAAAGCTGAGCATGTTCCCCTCATTCCCATGGCAACATATGAGTAGGTCACAAAGTAGTAGGCATATCCAGGGATTAGGGCAAGGGTAAAGACTATGATCAAAGCTAACATAACATAGGCCATAGCAGGAGATGTCCGTCCACTTCCATCCAGGTACTTGACCAATCCCGCAATTAGGATTGGCGTGATCCATAGCATAGACTCCTATGTAAAAGAGATAAGGGTCTAAAACTTGTTTCATAGAAAGATAGCAAAGATAACTAATACCTTTAGATCTCTCTAAGTATGCTGTAAATTAGGAAGCAACAAAATGCCCATTTGTTTATTCTTCAGAAAAATTTCTTTTAAAAGCTACAATCAGAATGTCCTATGTGAATACAGTATAGAAAAAAGGAATGAATCATATGTAATTCAATCAGTTTTATCACAAAGGCCCCATGTGCAATTTATGGGACAAGGAATACCTCACATTTAAGTGCAAAATAAAAGTATCGTGCATTAGAAGATGAATACTTACATTTAAAAATTCAACAATCAATGCACCTATGATTGCCTTCTTGAAATGAAGAAAGAGCTGGATGAATAAACTGCCTTTCCGATTCTTTTCTTGTTGAGTCAGCGTATTCCATTTTCTAGAATAAGTACAATGTAATCATTCTGAGAAGACATGTACTTCCACATTGAGAATCTGGAGAAATACTCCATAGGATAGTGAATATATTTTTTTAATCAATGAAGAAAATACAAACATTATTAATGGTTTATTTACACTTCACACCTCAAAAGTAATTAAGCTAGGAATAGAATAGATTAACTCCAAGAAACCATCCTCCTTTAATCCTTAATATCATATTTAATGGATTATTCATTAAAAGAAAAAAAGTAAAGGTAAATCTTAAATTAAAGGTACCTTTCAAACTTGTCCCCACTGTATTCAGCTTTGTCCCATGGCAGGGCATCAAACATATCCTCCTCCTTTAGAGGCTGCTTGTAGGCTTTCAGGAAATAGGCATTTAACCACCTATGAAAGGGTAGATTGTAATGATTAAAATGGTCATAAGTGTTGTAGAAATAGCTCAGCAGTTCAGGTCATAGATACTACAGAGGGATGATCATAAATTTCTGATGGTGTTCAGTTATCAGACCATGATAGAGGGTAGACTTGGTAATGTGTTCACATCATGTTCAAGTCTCAATGACGTAAAGGTTAATTAGAAAAATGTACTTCTACCACATGCTAATGCTAGACATAACACAAACTCTTCCCACATGACAGTATATACTTAGGACTGAATTGAACCACCTAGATAGATACACTTTGGAGATTTGGTAAACTTACCAAACATATCTTTGTATGAATGATCACAAAGGAAATAATGTTTTAACAAACTTATATCAATCTGATAATAGAAACAGGCAGTAAAATAAAGACAATTCCATTAGAGACTTTAATGTTAGTAACATATTAGAAATCTTAAACAAACAGACAAAAATGTAAAACTTTCAGAATTTCACCTCATATCATATGTCATTAGATTCCAATTTCAATTCTCTAAAAGATGTTCTGTTAGAAATGTCAAGAGCAGAATTCTGTGCATTCTATTTAGAATTTCCTAGTTGAAAGTCAGCAAAAATTACAAAATTAGGCAAATTTTCAAGGCCATTTACAAATGTCAAGAATATTCAGAATCCTTTTTTTGCAATGTAAAATCTACATATTTTAATCATACAGATTCTTATCAACAAAACAATGCCAAGATCTTTAGAATTTATTGTGCAGTTTGGGGCAGTCCAAAATTAACTGTCCTTGTGCATCATTTGCATGATTATTAGTGTGGGAAATAGTAAATACTCAGTGCACAAAGAAAATACACATTTTAAGGCTGATAAAATCCTAGATTACTGAGAACTACTGTTGCGTTAATGTAGCACACATCTAGTTTTTGTATGGTGTATCAAAGGCCCATTTGATCATGTGGAGGTGTTCTGAGGCATCATCATGATCATGTCATTATAGAGTTCAACAATCACCACCCCAATTATTATGGTCATTAAATTATTTATAAAATGATGTGACTGCTATGGTAGGGGTCGGGCTATTGCCATAGATGCACAGGAATTGGCAATTGTCAGAAATTGGCCACCCTTAAATGCTACTATAACTAATGTGTTAGGGGCCTTCTATTAAGTATGTATGCATCAAGGTGGGGAGGGGGGTCTGACATTTTTTTAAATGTGCGTAAATACTAAATGGATGGCCCCTTACCCAACCAAGGTCCGATGTAACGGTCATGTTATGCAACCAGACTTTTTGGGTTTGTCTGTTACTTACTAAGATGTCACGTAATTGTTACACTAATATTCTGGGAGGTTGAGACCTAACCAAAATTGAATGTTATCATAATGTTCTAGTGAGGTTAGGTCAAGATCAAATTAGAACAGAATGTCAGTGTGATGAATTGCCTATTTCATCCATAAGGTACGAAAAATATGAAGCTAGAAATTGGGTATAATTCGTGCAGAATCAACTTGTATTGTGAAATGATCGAATGATGTAGCAATTGTTGGCTAATAATGAAATAATGTATTGGAATGAAATCGGAATGAAAGTAGAACGAAACTGTAAATCGGGCCCGAAAAGCTCGCAATGATGTATGACCGGAAGTGAAGACATAGGGTCACGTGATTGTAACTGACCAATGAGAAGAGACTTGTAACTATAAAAAGGCGCATTGGCACAAGAAATAAACAGTTCCTTAATGGTACTCATTGTGTTCACACCCTTCTTTCATGGGATGGACAGCCTCTCCTCTTAGCCTGAGCCTGGGACCTCGATAAATAGGAGTTCTTGAGCGAATGTGGGCCCGACTTAGTAGAATATTCTACGACTGGCACGGAGCAATATAATGGCGGCAGGTTGAAGGGAAGCGTCGATCGAGGCCCCAACTGAAAAGCATGAATACCTAATGCCATAATGAATAGGTGCGCAATCGAAAATCATATTTGGTATGGAGAAGACCTTGACCATCTAATAATGACACTCGATTGTACCTGAGACAGTGCTTTGGCAAAATAACACGATTTTCTTGTCATCAACACGGATATATCTGCTGGCCTGGTATTATCGCCCACCACAATGGCGACGGCAACACTTGAAGAAAAGATTAATCTTTTACTTGAGAGGACAGCTAACCTCAACACACTACAGAGCGACATTTCTTAGATGAGAACTGAGATGGGGGAGAACACGGCAACATTTAAAGCATTGAAAACGTCCGTTGATTCGACCAACAAGAACGTGGACGACTTACTTCTGCAAGTAAACAGACTTGAGAAGGAGAACTCGGATCTTAAACTGACTCTGGCCATGAAGAAATTGGATGAAAGGAATGCTAAATTGGTCAATAAATCGATCGAAACAGCCCTCAAACGTGAATCTCAAAAAAAGTCCATCATTATAGAAGGGATACCACAAGCATACAGTGATGACACCGACCTGATTGCTAAGCAGATATGCTTTGAAACAGGGAACCCGACAATGCCTGGTGACTTTAATAATACCTGCAGACGTGGGAGGAAAATAGAAAACCAGAAACGACCAAGACAAATAGTTGTCGATTTCAAAAGCAAGGCACTCCGAGACAAGGTCTACAAAGACATGCAAAAATCAAGAATAATCCCAAATGTAGCTCGATCTGGATCAATGTTAATTTTGATGAAGAACAACGTACTGACAGGGCAAAACTGAGGGCCATGGTGGACTTGGCAAAGGAGGACGGTAAAGAAGCAAGAGTGATGGGGATATATTGATCGTTAATAGCATAAAATAAAGCATCAACGACCTACCAAAACTTGCACCAGATTTAACACTGGAAGAAGCCTTTACCATCTGCGATGGAGAATTTATTTTTTTCCAATCGGAAAGCAGTTGGTATTCCAGCTTTGCAAGGGTCAACTTGACATATCGTGGTGTAGACTATACAAGTGTCGAGCAGGGTTTCAGTCACCTCAAAGCCATCAGAAACGGCCATCATGAATTAGGAGAAAGAGTCCTACAGGAACACGATCCCAGGAAATGCAAGGCGATGGTGAAGTATATAATGAATCAGCACCAGCAATTGACTTTAAAAAAACCAAGCAGGAAAATACTAAGCTTTTGAAGGCCCTATCGAAAAATAATTCTTTTTCTCAATATATACTCCTACAAGACCTCTGTATACGGAAGCTGTTATAGATTTGATCTTCTCAAAAAGCGAGAGAGTTCAATTTACTGATGTCTTGGATTGGAATGTAAGTGATCATCTACCTGTTATTATTAATATTAAGAAAACTAAAAATATAAGTACCAGAACAGCTTTCAAAGGCAGATCCTATCGAAGACTGAATATCGATACTTTCATTGACGCCTTGGAACAAAGAGGCCTGAATGATATTATATATAATGACAATATTAACCGTATCTCACAGATGGTCAATGATATAATCAAGGAGACTCTTGATGAGTATATCCCTGTAAAATCATTTATTTTTAAAATGACAAAGGCAGAATGTTTAACAAACGAAATCCTAGATTTTATGAAAGATAGGGATGCAGCACTGCGTAAGGCCAGACGGACCAGAAATGCCTTACATGTAGCTGAGGTGAAAAGATTGAGAAACATCACGAACGGAATGGTTAAGAGAGCCAGATCGAACCACATAAAAGCTGAACTAACACGACATTCAAAAAACCCAAAGAAATTCTGGCAAGCACTTTCGAGTCTAATTACACCTGAAAATAATAATCCTATCTGCTTAACTGATGAGAAATGGAATAATTCTGAGTCCCAAAAATAGTGCAGAGAGAATTAATACTTATTTTGCAAATATAGGATTTATTTTAGCTGAAAAAATAACCAAACCAAATAATCCTTTGGCCACTGTTCATGATGTACCCCCTGTCGTTCCGCAAAATGCCTTTGAGTTGAGACCTTTTACTATAGAGGAGTATGAGAAATGGGTTTCTGAGCTCGATGTATCGAAGTCAAGTGGGACTACAGGTATCTCAAGCTATATATGGAAAATTGTTCTACAATATTTTCAGAATGCTTTTCTAACCTTTTTTAATAAAATAGCAGAGCAAGGTATTTATCCAGATATCTGGAAATATGCCACGGTTGTACCTATACCGAAAAAATCTGATATAAAAGATCCATCAGACTTACAACCGATATCACTGTTGCCGATACTAGGGAAAATAATGGAACACTTAATACATACACAGATGATGAGCTTTTTAAATGAAAAAAATATCATAGATGATAGACAATTTGGTTTTCGACCTAAACATTCAACAGAAATGGCAGTATTCACCCTTACCACGGAATTAAATAGAATAATAAATAATAATGAGAATGCTATTGCCATATATTTCGATCTGAAAAAAGCTTTTGATACTGTATCCCACAAGAATCTCATAAATAAATTAAAAGAAATAAATTTAAGTCCTAGTACTTTAAAACTTTTTGAAAGCTATCTCTCCAATAGGAAGATGGCAACAGTTATATCGTCGCATCTTTCTCATAGTACAGATATATTGTATGGTGTCCCGCAAGGCAGTGTTATCGGTCCACAACTCTTCAGCATTTATTTTAATCAAATAGCCAGCATTCCTACATTCATGAAGGTGATTATGTATGCTGATGACTTGGTTGTCTTTTCTCCCTGTAGTATATCTGACCCGCAGCTTTTAAATAAATTAAGTAATGATATTTCAAACATCAAGTGCTGGTGTGATAAAAATAAACTAACTATTATTGTTGCGAAATCCAATGTACAATTCTTCCCAAAGAATAGGTTTGTCGATGTGAAATACGCCCAGCGACAGCTCAAACTCTGTATTAATGGTGAACCTCTACTGCATGTCAACTTTTTCAAATATCTGGGAGCGGAAATCGATTCATTTTCAAATATGAAAGCGCACTTAAGTAATATTTATAAACTAGCTAGACACAAGTTATCTCTGTTGCGTATCACTATGAATGCTGACTTAATGATCTTGAACTCCATGTTTATTGGAGTCATAGATTATGGTATTGTTTTTACTACCACTGCCCCAAAGGTTAAACAGGAGGAATTACAGGTTCTACAAAACCATGCTATTCGTAGCTGCTTGAATATACAAGACCCAATGGCCATGCATATTGAAGAACTATATAATTTAACAAATATTAAATACGTAAATAACCGATTACTTTGCAAACTGCTTTTATTGATTCGTTCAGGTATTAATAGAGGAGATATTTCAGTGGTGCAGCGAGACATAAACGTTAGAAACAATAATATGGTCACTGTTGAGCTACCTGTACCTCGTACACGTTCTTATAGAAAAACACCTTTTTATTGGGGTTCACAAATCTGGAATTGTTTACCGTTGGACGTTAGGCTGGAAGAATCAATTTGCTGTTTTAAACAAAAAATATATAAATCTTTGTCCGATAGGACGCTACGTCTAGAATTTCCAGAATAATATTGTTTAATTTTGTTTATTGATATCATTTGACTTCTGAATTATGGATATTGTGCTCACTATAGTGATTGTTTGCCTCCCCCCTCCCACCATCTTTTGTCTTATTGAACAAGGTATCTGAGGCGACCAGAAATGTTTTTCCCCATGTCACATTGGCTTTTTAACTAGTTAATACAGTTTACTGCACTTGAACTCTTAAATTCCAGTGTCCTCTCATCATTTCATCGAATGTGATCTCACCCTGTGTACAATATTCAAAATAATAATGTTTTTTACTATATCAAACCTGTTTGCCAAGATTATATAAATCAGATGTATCCGACCGAGCACTGGAGCTGGCGGAAGACCAGGCCTAGGCCTGAAAAAGTTTCAGAAAAAATAAAAATTGTTTTAAAAAAAAGAGAAAGAAAAAAGCCTGACGGCACGAAGGCCCAAAAGTGAAGACATAGGGTCACGTGTAACCGACCAATGAGAAGAGAATTGTAACTATAAAAAGGCGCATTGGCACAAGAAATAAACAGTTCCTTTATGGTACTCATTGTGTTCACATGCCTCTTTCATGGGATTGATTGCCTCTCCTCTTAGCCTGAGCCTGGGACCTCGATAAATAGGAGTTCTTGAGCGAATGTGGGCCCGACTTAGTACAATATTCTACGACTGGCACGGAAAGCCTGACGGCATGGAGGCCCAAAATGGCATGAGAGCCAGAAACCATAGAACGTCGGCCCGGACCGGGGGAATGAAAGTCTGAATCATTTGGCACCGCACAACCACACTACAACTGTGAACGATAGCCCGAATTCCCTGGCGCTGAGATCGACCGAGAATAGGCCAGACCGACCACGACCGAGACAAGCCCGAGAACCAGACCGTCCCCATAACCGTGAAGCCCCCTGGGGTTCCCCTCTTTCCTCCCATAAAATGAATGCAAGCCTGAAACTCCACTGACTTCCCCCGTCCCGTTCACCATCGTACGGGAGGCACAACTCTTGATTAGAACTGGTCTTCCTGCGCCAAGCCTTTGGTCGGACCGAGACCAAGACCAAGATTAACACTCCCCTCCGTTGGTGAGAACGGACAACCCCGACTCCCCGAGGAATATCACATCATCATGACATTCTGATTAGGTGAGGTCCAGACCTCATTTAACCACTTAACTGCTGCTCCCGAGTATACTCGGGAGCAGGATGCTTTTTTGAGAAATTCTACTGAAAAATATACCAATATTCATCAAAATTTTGCATATTGACATATTATGAAAAGTTAGGGGTGTAAGGTATCGTTGGAAAGCTCATCCCTTTGGCTTCAAGGTTCTCATATCTATTTTGTTTAACAACCACTCATTCTGAATGGTAACCATGGCAACCCTTTCCTTAGCAACAAATTTCAAAATTTCGAAAAATCCAGGAAAATTGCAAAAAACATGCCAAAATTTTCAAAATCAATTGAATGGTCAAATTTTAGATCATTTTCCAACTCATTCTGGAAAAGAACTAATTTGATGCACTAAAAGTGTTGGTTGCCATGGAAACTTGAATAAATATACCTTATTTTAGGGTAAAAAGTCTATTAAATCCAAGAAAAACAGAAAATGGCATGGTTACCATGGTAACAGTGTTCTAAAAACTTTATTATAGGTCAAAATTCTAGAACAACCTATAAAAAACTAAAATGTATAGAAATATAGCTAATTCTTAAGAAATAAGTGTTGCTATGGAAACGGTTTCATTATATGGGCAAATCCCCTAATTTTGTGCATTTTTATGCATTTTTATGCATTATTCTAAGAAAATACATGCATTTTTCGATACGTGATATCTTTTGACATAAAGTTGCTATTGAGGCACTTAATGTATCAAAATTTAGAGAATTTCATTGAGCTCTTAATTTAAGTGTTCATGATGGTTTGATTATAATTTTGAAAATTTGGCCAAGCATTGTATGATCACTTTAAGAATTTAATATGATATAAAGAAAAATCATCAAAACGGTTGCCATGGTAACCGAAAATTCAAATTATGGCAGTTTCCTAAATTTTCAGGTCATGAGCTAAAGAATGATATAACATAACATGCCCATCAGTAAATAAGTATGAAAAATATAATTGATCAAAAGTACATCCATTTTGCCTAAAATTCCCCCAAGGAGCACAGCAGTTAAGTGGTTAAACAGAACATTGTTATGACCTCCTGACCAGGGGAGGTCCCAACCTCACCTAAACAGAATCTTACTGTGATGTTCTGATTATGTCAGGTCTTAACCTCACTTAAACAGAACATTACTTTGACCATCTTATTAGGTTATGTGTCAACCTAACCTAAACAGAATGTTATTGTTACACCCTCATTAAGTGAGGTCTCAACCACACCTAAACAGAATGTTATTCTGACGTTCTTGTTAAGTAAGGTCACATACAAGAATGTTATTAGAATGTTATTAGAACATCACAATGTAATGTCACAACAGTTGGTTGCAGTGACGTAATTGGGAATCATCAAAAGAACGTAACTGCAACTTAACAGTGTAATGTAACAAGAATCAATCCAGAACGTTGCTGCAATGTTATTAGAACGTCAAATCCTTGGCTGGGTATGTAATATAATTGAGAAATTCAAATTATCACTGATACTTTGACATGTAAGGAAGGCAGTGAAAATGAAATACTGAATTAGAAATCACAATGTATCACTAAAAAAATTCCTTTCTGCCAATAATAATGAATGGCAAGTGCAGTCCCTTGTCCCCCCCCCCCCCCCCCTCAGCCATATCAGTGCTTTGTCACATAGGGATACCAAAACATGGCTGCGCTTAGGGGCAAACTCCTGTAGGTGGTATAGTATATCATTAAATGAACACATCCTAATGTATAGCCTCGCTTATTAATGACTGGATCTATAGTATATCATTATAATTATACAGGCTATGGGTCATATTCTAATCTTGCTGCAGGAAATTAAAAACCAGTCCACTGTGACTGCATGCCCCAATTACCAAGGGGCTAAGGCCCTATTAATGTATGAATAAACCAGTGGTTATGACTAACAGAAAATGCAAGGATGAATCTTCGCTATTTAGGTATGGCAAATGAAACAAACCTGGTTGACCATTCATGTTTTGTGACAACTGGCCAGGAGTGACCCCCCCCCCCCCCGAGTTTCAATATGATTGTGCTTTTTGCTGTTTTTTAGCACAAATACCTGGTACAACATGTGTATTTTTACTTTTGTTTTTAAACATTTCCTGCCTTGCAATGCAGAGAGGCCAACAAATCATGATGCCCTATTATAGTTCCAATCCTAATTCAGTACAACAGCCTGTATTCAGTAGCTGTGCTTTTTGAACCTACTGGTTAGCTAAAATAAGATATTTCTGATTTATTCATCAATGATAAATCATTGACAGAACAGAAATATTGTAGAAAAGGGTGATTGTATACAGTAGCAATTCAATATTAAAAAGTTTCACTTTTTAATACTCACCAACCCTTACATGAGCTTCAATTACTGAAACTTTAAGTAAAGGCTCCACATCACTCTTCCACAGCAGAATCTGTACATGGGCCTGCTATTACTAATATATTATTAAATAATCTTCAATAATCAGTTACTGACTTGCAAACCATTACTATCCATTATTACCTCTAAGAAGCACCACATATACTATAAGCTACTATAACTTTTTAACATGGAATATCATAATATATAGCTTAGTCAAGGATTTACTTACCAGAAGATAGACCTTGAAAAGGCACCTGCAGTAAGATATGGATGTGGTTTTCTTTTCCTATCATTTTCAGTAGTCATTTGATCACTCTCCTTTTGGGCCATCTTTTTCTGTAAATTAATTGAACAACTGAAAATAACATAGCAAACCCCTCTGAATGTAAGTTAACCTGTTATGAATGTTGACTATAGTGTATCTACCATACAAATGGTTTATCCTGTTTTGATAAAACAAATTCATTGAAAAGAGTTACTGGTGCTTAAAGATACAATAGAATAAAATAAACAGATTATAGTAAATCAAATTAGTGTCGTAGTTAAAACACAAAATTCATTAACTGAATCTTTACTTAAAAAATCACAGATGTTAACATGTCTTTGACATTACTGAAAATATTTTATGCTTGGCAAATCTGCTTTCATATTTGGCTTTTGAAATTTGACTTTTCAAGTTGGTAGGACACAGAGATCTGACATGAAAGTTTACTTACAAATCTTTCCTCTCTTGGAATGTTATACATTTGGATTCCTTTTCAAGTAGGATATATAAAAGAAAGTCAATCAACAATTATACAAGTAGGATAAACATGCCTCAAAGGATTTCATTATTGATTTGGTAAAATATTACTAAGTCTTGGTATTTGATTAAGATTTAAATAATAGATAAACAAAACCAGCACATACCTCTATAGCTGTCCACCTACTAGCGTGTCTCAAACCTATAAATCCAGAACACTTGGACCTGAAAGATGTAAGGGCAACTTGGAGGCAACCATTTACCCTTACTGTGAGTTGATCCATAACATAGGTAATTGTACGTTCTGTGATATAGGTTGTGACCAATAAAAATGGAGCTATTAGAATGA
This sequence comes from Lepidonotus clava, assembly GCA_936440205.1. NCBI lineage: Eukaryota > Metazoa > Annelida > Polychaeta > Phyllodocida > Polynoidae > Lepidonotus > Lepidonotus clava. The sequence continues at coordinate 22,270,549 of OW387147.1, forward strand.
ATTCCAAGTAAAATAAGGGGAGCAACCTATATATGGCCTTCCCATAGCAGCCTTCCCAAGAGTTTAATTGAGGCATAAAGCTATAAAAACTAGCTCAGTTAAGATCTTTATTTTCCATTTCAATTAATTTGGACCACCAAAATCTCATCTTTTTGATAAACAAAATTAAAATTCAATCATAGAATATAGATTTATTAAGACTCCCTTAATCATACACAGACTTTGCACTAGACCTCTTCAAAAATTCATGCAAACTTCAATTAAATATTTACCCTTCTTTTAAAGAAAAGCTATGGATAACAAACGAAACAGTTTTTGTATATTTGGTCAATTTTGGTGGAGCCATTTTTTTAAAGGTGCACCTTTTCTTGTTTACAAAATTTTAGAGAACAAAAAAATCACGTAAATGGTCCATAATGTCTAGAAAAGAATGCTCAATGATTAACGAAAATGGATTCATACGTCCAAATCCAATTCCATGACAAGACAGTAAATGGTCCATATATAGGTTGCTCCCCTTATTTTACTTGGACTTCATTCTAATAGCTCCATTTTTATTGGTCACAACCTATATCACAGAACGTACAATTACCTATGTTATGGATCAATGATTAACGAAAATGGATTCACATGTCCAAATCCAATTCCATGTCAAGACAGTTCTTGCACTGGAGCTATGGTAACCCAATACAAAAACATTGTATAATAATAGTAACATCTAATCAATAATATAAATTTATAATCATCAATGAATGTTAGTGTATGTTTAACATACAACCATGACCTTGTTAGCCCCTGAGGTGTTACTAGAATGGCTACTCTTTATCTCGAACAAACCATGTACCAACGCGTACCAACGTGTGTCAATGCGACCCCCAACACATGTCAAAATGCATAGTACATGTATAATATACTTCACATTGGGTCCAACACATTGTGTAATATGGCCTGAATGTGAATCAGACTGGGACCCAATGCGAACAATTACCTGATGGGTAGTGTAATTAGGGCTTTACCCATGAGGATTGGCGGGATACACAAGGGTATATAAGCTGTCACTATAGATACACACATTTTAGAAAATTCTTGATAATCTCTAATCTATTCTGGATAAACTTGTCTTTGCCCCTATCATCATGTTGAACAAGTTTTTGATTTTTAAATGACTTTTATATTTGGAAACATGTCCTTACATTTTTTTTTTTTTCTAAATTTGTTTATTTCATCAGACATAAAATAAGTTTACACTTGTTTACATTTTACGCCTGAAAGCACAATGGTGCTTAAGATATACAAAACATATGTCACAAAAGTGATAAATACATAAGATTTTTATATAAATCTAATATTACAATGTATAACCTATGATAAACTCCTCTTAAAATAGAAGTATAGCAATATATGCTTTGGTAAGAACATATCACAAGGATCAAAATTGTTTTAATACATAGTAAACATACAGATTATTTACTTGATCATTGACAAAAGGGAAAATAAGAGCGATTTAAAAATTCATTCTATTAGAATTTTTAAAAACACGTCAGTACATATTTTTAACAGCTGCCTTGAATTCATTAAAATTTAGGTTTCTTATTGCAGGGTCTAATGAGTTCCAGGCCAAAGCACCTCTATACATACATTTTTATTATTGGGTTTATAGGTATTAAACTATGAAGCTCTATGAAACCTGGTAGCATAGACAGCATTTTTAAGCAATTCATCATGTATTCTCATTCATACAGGCACTTTGGGTGATATACAGGCACTTTGGGTGATATATTTCCTAATTTTAGATAAAAGATACAATTTATGTGTTACAATTTTACAAAGATCTTCAACATGTCTGTTAAAATTTAAGTTCTCATCTAAAGTAAAGCCCAAATACTTATATGAACTAACACAGTCGAGTACTGTATCGTTCAGGGGTAAGATCAAATCTTGTTCTTTACTTTTCCTAATACAATCTAGTGCCATAGACACAATATTTGGTTTTCTTACAATTTATTGTGAGTTTATTATTATTGCACCAATCCACTAGTTTTGTTAGATCATTGTTTATATCATTTTTACGTGTAACCAGATCTTTATTAATACAATACAAAACAGCGTCATCCACATACAGGAATACACTAAATTTGTCTAAGACACATTCAATATCATTTATGTATAATATGAAGAACAACGGCCCACACACGCTCCCTTGCGGAATGCCACAACATACCAGTTGGTTAGTCGATATCTTATTATTAGCTTCAGTACACTGGTGGCGCCCTCCGAGGTAATGTTTGATCCACAGTAATAAAGGACCTGAAATGCCATAGTATTTCAACTTATTTAATAGGATATCATGATTCATGGTGTCGAAAGCCTTCATTGCGTTGATGTAAATAGATATTACATAGGAATTACTGTTTATGGCATCATAAATATCATTTAAATACATAGTATTGGTGCTTACAGTAGAATATCCAGGTCGAAAACCAACTTGTTTACTGGATAAAATATTATTTCTGTTACAAAAAGAAATCACATTTAATTTTTGGGGGATTACTTTTCTTTAGTGTTAATAATATCATCTGATGATTGCTTAGATTCATATTAGCAACTCCTGCTCTGTCAATTTAAAATGAAATAATTTATTAGAATTTGTAATAAATAGGTCTAAGGAGCTATCTTTAGTCATAGATATTTTTTTTAAGGAATTTTATTAAGTAACAATCGTCAGTGTTACCCCTGGTTTTTAGATGTGCTACATGATTATGAATGAAATATCATGAATAGTACGGTGATCTAGTAGGATTTTTTATTAGCTGACGTAGTCCATACTATACAGTCGACTTCGCGGTGTGAGGGATCGGCTCAACCAGTGTCCAGGGTGGAGAATGTTTGATCCGGATCTAGACGTTTTTTTGCTGTCGCCGCCTCCATCTCCGCCACCTCTTCTTCTTCAATCATTTGTTGCAGTTCATCCAGACTCCCTTTTGGGGCCTTGTTTTTCCCCCTGGTGCCTTTTTGTTGTTTCACCAGCATGGAAGTTGGCTACTGTTTGTGGTGATGGCGGCATTGGGGATTGTGGCGAGGCCTGCTGCACCAACAAAATTGGCGACATCTGCAGCAGCTGCAGAACCACATAAGTGCCTTCATTCTGAGCTTGCCGTGGTTTGAGCGGGGCTGCAGTAGTCCGACAACAGCGATGTTTGACAGGCGACAGCATAAGTGGTTCACTATACTATGTTTGGACCTTGTCGACACAGCAGTCGGCACCGATTGAGTGGTTACAAATGGCAGGGGTACAAATGCTGCAGCTGTATACACGGGCACCAATGCTAACAACGCCGATACAGATGCCGACACTGACGCCAATGCTGATGTGGATGCCGACTGCCCTGTCACATGATTGCTTGAGAGATCCATGTTAAACAGATCCCCACCGCCTTGACCAGCTGATTGCATTGCAGATGAAGTTGAAGCAGCAACGGTAGCAACAGCGGCGACTTCTTCCTCCTCCTCATCCTAAAGGGGGAAAAAAAGATATCAAAATGAATCCACCATGGCCAACACATACATTTTTTTTCCATTTTTTTTTTTCATTTACATTAGTTGTAGTAATACATACATATCAAACTCTGGAAACAAAGTATTCTTCTGTTGATCTAACCATCCCAGACGGAGAGGGGGCTTTTGGCACGGTATAAAAACTCTGGAGATAGGGTTTACTTTTAATTCAAATGCTTAGTTAGCTTCAACAGTTACAGGCCATCCTATTCCCTATTGAGCCGTCCAAGGAGAGAGGACCCTTCGTTTTTCACCTATTCCCTATTGATTAAACCTTACTGTATCCATGTCTAAGGATGATATAACAGCACTTGCCCCCTTTGTGTAGGGTGCCAGGAAACGAAGCTGACTAACAAGAAATTTCTGCCGCACTGTCAGGACTTTGGCTCCACTCCCCAACTTTTCGGTATTGAGTCCGTAGGCTTTTCCAACGGCATTCCATTTCATACACTGGAAAGATAACCACTGACTGTCACTGCCTAGCCAACATTTGAATTGCGCTCCAACTTGAAAGTAGGTCACACCACTGTTAACCTCCGGCCCGGCTCATTCCACCAACAAATCCAATGTTACAACTACGCACAAAGTGAATCAGAAATAGGCCAAATTGCTGTTCTACACATTGTTCCTTACATACAGACTCGCTTGATTGTATTCCTATTGCAAAACAATTTGTACACCAGCTACATAACCGAGTGATAATACCGTCAAACTTACCGGTGGTTTTCAGCTGTCACGCCATCAGCTCTTTCAATGTTCTTTTTTTGTCCCACCCAAAGTACTCTTCGCTGTCAACCTTCCACAAACTGGTGTTAGCTTGATAGAGGTCAATCATGTCATCCTCCTGCTCCGTCTCCTATTCCCTGTCCAACATGTTTAGGCCCAAGAATTGCACCAAAAATCTAGAGCGTGAAGCGTTGTCCTCCTCCTTCTTGTCTGTCGGTGCGCCTGTGATGCAGGAATCTAAGTCACGTCTGGGTCATGTGATTTGTACGGACAGCGAAAGTCAAATGATCATGCACTGCGCTCTGATTGGTCTGTTGCCACCAAGCCTCTGATCAGTGTCCTCCGTCGGCGTTAAAATATTAAACATGCTTGAAATGAGTCGGTAGTCCGTCGTCGGCTGACTCTTTGGGATCAGCGGTCCTACGCCGATCGGTGGTCGCTGATCATGCCGTTGGCGCCCCATATCCACATGCAGTCGGCGCTGACTTCGGCATCATTTTTGTCGCCAATTCATGCAGAATTGCTTGTGTGTATGGCGCTTAAGCCCATGACAACCTTGGGTTGTCGTTTTGGCAGAACTTTTGACTTCTATTTCTTCCCTGACAACCTGCTTTCACTTTTGCTTCTCTGACGACCTTTTTGGCCTAAGGTTGTCAGGAGAAAATGACAACCTTAGGTTGTCATTCAGCCTCAAAATTCACAATGATTTCCCTCTGACCACCCTCAAGTTTGTCACAGGGTTGTCACAAGGTCGTCACAAAGCATCAATGGCCTGAAATTAGGCTTGTGACAACCCAAAAATCATGTATGACAACCTTGTGACAACCAAAAAGTCATGTATGACAACCCTCTGACTACTTTAAAGTGGCTCTCTGACAACTCTGTATTTTCAGTGTAGATGGGATTTTACATTGGCTTATAAGATAATGCCTTGGACAGTGAAGAATTAATTCCAAAACAAAGTGAATGCTGCGCATTTACCGCTGAGAGGTGTTGTCTATCCTTAATAAGTTATATCATGTGTTAGTTCAACTATTATAGCGAATTCTATCAATTATTAGCCATTATTTGTTACTTCATATATTCTTTATGCCTAATGGTGTTTAAGACAAAATGCGCGATATACCACTGTGCGCGATACAACTCTGTTTTTATATTGTTGGCGCATGATGGAGGTTTTAGACTGAATATATTCCCTTATCAGGTTGGAGCTACGACGGGAAAAACGGGACGTCCCGTTTTTTCAGGACGGGACCCTTTAAATCATACCCAAACATTCCATTATAATTTTTTCAATTTCAAAATATAACCCTACATGACAAGCAATTATTTGGTTAAATTAGAATTGAATCCCATCATTATAATAACTGTTTTAATGGTTTTTAAAAGCCTGCCTGAAAAAACAGGACATCCTGAAATAACAGCTCATATAACTGTCCTGTTATTTCAAGACAGGCAGTTTTCTTGGTATGATTTTTGTAACTTTTAAAAAATAAAGATCAATATAAAAAAAATGCAACGATAGAATGTGAAAATGCAACGATCATTTTAATGCAAAAGATGCATACTTTCATTGCACATAGTTTTTGAATTTAGCAAACTCCTAATTTTCTGAGCATTTTTATTTATGTAGAATTATTAATTGTGAAATTTAAATTTATGTAAATTTCAAAATGGAAAGTGTTATCAAATTCTTGTTAAATGCAGAATTTCATAATTTTTGCTGTTTGCATATGTAGAAGTATTATAGTATGTGTGCCTTATGTACTATTCATGTATAATTTCATCTAAGATCATTAGATATTACAATTTTTCATAATTGCCTGTTTTTACAGGACGTCCCGTTTTTACAGGACGTCCCGTTTTTCAGTAGTATCCGCAACCTGCTTATCTAATCAAATGTCCGGTAATCTATTGTTCAAAATGCAATTGAAATTGATTTGCATTTTTCATTATCAATAAAACTAAGATTTTGAATGTCTTTTATGCCTTTATTAGGCCTATTGATCTAAATAAGAAAAAGGTTGATGCAGTACGGCAGTATGAATATTTGGGTATGCAGCTAGATGACAAATTAACTATGAATAAGTATTTTGAATCCATGTGGAAGAAAACAAACTCAGCAATTTTATCAAAACTGTGAAGATTTGATAGTGTTGAAACTGCCTGCCGAATATACAAAACAATGATAAGACCTCATTTGGATTACATTGATTTTGTAGTAGAATCCAGCAGTGCTGAAAACATAGATAAATTGAATAAGTTACAGGATAAGGCAATCAGACGTATTGAATATTGTACAAATCCTGCCAATAGGAAGGATATTGAACTTCTGAAATTGTGCCGAAAAACGTAATTTGGCAAAGATTATGTATACTCAAAGTAAGTGTGAGACTAACAGAGATACAAGCAGGCCAACAATAAACCTGCGTAGTCGAAGTAAAGTTAAAATTTCTCTAAGATTTCAAAGATACATTGTAGTCCCTTTTACAGAGGACTAAAAGTATGGAATGAACTCTCTATATGGCTACAAGCATCAGAGGATAAAAAAACTTTCAAAAGGGATATTCAAAAAATATACTTTACTCTAATCATGGTATTCCTGACAATACATTAATTGTGTATATTGTGACAATTCTTAAATTGTGTATATAGATATGTTGATTTTCTTGGTTTCATGAATGTATTAATTCTGTACCTTTGTATCACAATAATGATTTATTACTATGCACTATTATATTGATTTTTTAATAATGATGAATAATATGGATGTGAATCTATTTAATGACATTGATATATTATGTTTATGTAGCATAGTCTACTTAAATTTCTATGATTTGATCGTAATATCTTTTACTGATGGATGAACTGGTGAATTACTGGAATCAGCAATAAAAAAGAAAAATCTCTCTAGACAGTGTTCTTATACTTCACCATGGTAAGTCTTGAACACTTTGAAATTTGTGCCTCCGAAATTTGTACAGTCATAAACAGACACCCGCCTAATGGAAATACCTGGATCCATCCTACTAGGCCTGAACCAATGTATTTGAATATGGATGCCAACTAATGGGCCCAAACTAGAAGAGGGGCCGACTGGAAACTTTTCTCATAATATTATTTGTATCTTTAAACTGTTATCTTCTCACAAAATATACTTTCATATAATAACTTCCGCTACACTTACACTAAAATGAAGACAATGGAAGGCGGGTTTGGGCAGAATATATCGTATATTAACCAAGAAACATGCCAAACCGCCCAAACCGCCTTATATGGAAGGCTGAATGCAAATTTCTTATCCGACTCCAATTTAACAGGAATAGTTTTAACAACGTACTTATATACGGCACCAGAAGTCCAACAACCTCTATCTTTAATCACAGAAACATCAAGTCCGATGGAGGACACGAACGAGGCAGCCCCCCTACGCAGACTGTGAGAGATGAATCCCTTACGAAGGCCCGCCTTAGCTGCCAAAACAGCCAGTTTCTCATTGAACCAAGAGGGGGTCATGGGGGCGTAACCCTTGCCCGAAGGGATCATGAATACCCTATCCTTAGGCTTGAGTTTCAACAATACGGAGAGCTCTCTTACCCAATACACAGGGCAGAGTGGAGATAATCTATTTGAGCTTATAAATATCACATGTGATTTGTCCCCGTGTTGGTCTGTTTTTGACGAGGGTAGGGTGACCTTCAGACCCTCCTTGACAAACTCTAAGTCTCTTAACCTAACAGCATGGACACCACAAACATTAGAAATTCTAAGTAGGGCTCTAAAAGACAAAGTAACAGCAGCCCAGAATACCAGATCAGAAACAGATAACATGTCAATCACATAATAAATTTTTAACAAGTCATTAGGATGGAGGGGAGGTGCTGGCCCCCTCCCTAGTAGGGTCAGTCTTTTCGCACCCATCAAGGCTTGGCGGATCTCGAATTTCGTATAGTCCAGTCCTTTTTTGCCGTTAGATTTCATTACGGTCAGGGCCAAAGGGTCGTAGCCGAACCGAGCACAGAAGTCAAGATATTTGTTTTGCTGGGTTGATCTCGCTGATTTGGTAATCCCGGAGAGGGCATTTTCTTGTAGCTCCAGGACTCTATCTCTGATTTTCTCCCCGGACAAATCTAGGTAAAATGCAATCAGAACAACACATTTGGTTAGCTGACAAAATATTAACAAGTTCAGAGAACCTAACGCTAATAGAAGAACGAGCCAATAAGTCGGCAACTTTGTTATCATTGGTACTAATGTAAGAAGAAAATATATCAATATAATACATGAAGCATAGCCAAAATATTTCACGTAGCCAGGACATACACGTCGCATTTGCACTCCTGTCGGTATTGATCATATACATGACCTGGCTATTGTCAGTGACTAACTCAACAGTTGAATCCCTGTACAGGTTGCCCCAACGTTTTAAGCCGATTAAAACTGGCCACAGCTCGTAGACATTAATATTGTGACTGGGCTTGACAAAGCTCGGGCTAGCCTCTAGATGATTGTGGATATCAAAATAGGCTGGACGATCCTCCCCCCATGTGCCCCAAAACCAATCACCTTGACACCAGGCCCCAAACCCTGACATTGAAGAGTCTGACGTAATTGATGCACTTTTAGGCCTAGGGATAATCTGGGCTGAACCATTGAACTTAGCACAAAAATTCCTCCACCATGAGAAGTCAAGCTTAATTTCGGGCATCAAACTCACTCTTGCACATTCGTTGCACAAGTTGTATACACGCCTACTAAAAATTCTACCACCCTGCACTACTGTAGCGCAATGAGCCATTAGACCCGCTATACTTTCCAATTCTTTTTTCGTCCCGGAACCTCTACTTTCCACATAACTAATTTTATCCAGTAGGTTAGGACTTTCCCTTCTGGCAAGGATAATGACATTTGCTTTGAGTCAATAATTATACCAAGAAAGGTTACCTTCCTTGACGGGGCTATTATTTTTGGCCACGAGATATCAAAGCCAATGTTACGGAGAACATTAATTAACAACAACTGGTCATGCTTACAAGACTCGAAACTCTCAGATACAATTGCAAAGTCATCTAGGTAGTTAATGATCCTGTCAACCCCTCTGGCTTTTGCCATATCGACAACTAAACCTGACAAGTCGAAAATGTAGGGGGCACATTTAAGGCCAAAACACAAACGATGGTCTACCATGTAAGTTTGTTTCCCATTTAACTGCCATGACAGACCTTGATACTTATAGTGATCAGGATGGATCGAGACCGACCTGAAAGCATTTTATATATCAGTTACCGACATAAATTCACCCTCACACAGAATCTGGGCAAGATGATCTACAGACTTGTAGCTAAAGGTTTTACAGGTCGAATCCATATAATTGTTAACGCTCCTACCTGGGGGCATGCTACAGTCCGTTATGGGCCAAAGTTTGCCGTTACTTTTGAGCATCGCGCCTAAGGAATGAACACAGTGTGGTTTTACATCCGAGACACTAACTCTCCCTACACGTATGTCGTCTTCCAATATTTCTAACATCTGGGCACAAATGTTGTCTTCGAGTATAGACAAGTAATTTTCACACTCATAACTTTCGATACAAACATCATCAACAATGCGAAAACCGTCGCAAACACCATCCCAAATTTCCCTAACTTCTCCCTCGTCTAAGTTACATTCTTCGAGAACAAGAAGTGGCCTATACGGCAGGGCCTAAGCTGAGATTTTGTTGAACCAATAACGTTCTCACATGTACATATTCCGCGAATACAGTAATTTGACACGAAGATAAGTTTGCCCCCACTGCTCACAAGCAAGTAATAGCCTTCTAATTCAGAATTATCTTTTGAGTTTGGTATGGTAAACCTAGACTCCCCGACATGGTTATAATCTGACAAACTGGCTACAGGACACTTAACACCCGAAACTACCTCGTATACGTTAGATACACAACCAACTGGCTTAACACAAAGGTCAATAGGCTTGGCGTTACATCCGCTGAGGTCTCTACTTACAGAGGTGGGTGCCAGTCCTGGGGCAAAATTATTTTTACCACCTCACTTGTGCTGGCCGTTCGACGACCCCTGAGGAGGAGATTTGCTCTTTTTACAAGCGTACTGTTCGTGCGAACTCTCTCCGCAGATTTTGCAGTAGTGGCCGTAGGAGCACTTGACTTGGTCGCAGCCAAATTGACCATTAAATTTGAAGCAATACTTCTCAGATGAGCTACGTGAACCCTTGGCATGGCCTTGCTTCCTGTTTGCATTCGCCGCATCATAGCCCAGGTGGAGAAGCACTAACGAGGCATCCACCTGGCCGAACTTGGAGACGCCATCCACAGCCGCTGACGTACGTACGGCTTGGTCATAGGCGATGATCGAGTCAGGCTTATAAAACCTGGTCTCGGCCTTGTCACAGAGGATTGTGAGGTGACTGATGAACCCCTCCACGTCTTCCTCTGACTTGTACATCTCCTGGAACACGCGGAGATTCTTAGCCATAAGTTTTTCAAAAGATTTTATTTTCTCACCTTTCTCCAAGTAACGGTGGTGACTAAACTGGGACTCCTTCAGTTTCTTCGCCTTGGATTTAGGCCTGCGCTTGTGCTTTTTACCGGAGCGCCTATGCGACCTTGATTTGTGGCTACTTTCGTCGTCCTCCGACCCGCTGCTCTCCGTGACGACTTGCAAAGATTCATAGGAGGCCGATGACGATCTGCTAACAGTGGGGCTAGAGGACGGGAGTCTCTTTTTCTTACTCGCAAGTCTCTTCTCCTCACAAAGTCTCCTGTTGTCTTCTTCCAGTAGGAAGAGGCGGTGGCTCAAATTCGCGATTGCCTCACGCGTATCTCCGATCAATGACACTGGGTGGCGGCTCGCCCTCGTCGTTTCCATGCGTGCCTTCACATTTGCTGTCAAGAGGCGCTGCATGCACTACACCGCACCTCTTGCACTTCCTGGCCTTCCCTGCCATGTTAGACTTCTTAAACCGAGTTCGGATGCAATAAATCCAGGCTTGGGTAGGCTAAATCAACGATTTTCATGGCAGCACGACGCGAGTGTTGGAGGTGACGTTGCGGGCCGAGCGCGCTATGACGTCATGCGACGTTCGGATTGAGGGTTGCTATGCAGGTAACCAAGCAACAGTTGCGCTTAGTGATTATACCCAAATAGCAGGCTATTCCCGCTATAAAATGGCCCGAATGGCGATTTTTTGCCACCCACTGGACATAAAACAGTTTTTGCAGGTTTTTTCTCATTGCCTAACCGGATAAACACGAGTTTAGAAAATGTACACCATTTTTACGAGACTGCGCAGTGAACCTACCCACAGAGACCTTTATCCCAACAATCATATTTAGCTTGGACCCATTGGAACTAATATCTAAATACGTTGATTCAGGCCAATGTTTTTATTCAGGTAATTTGACCAGCCTTGAATTCCCATAGTACTCCACATTAACAATAAAGGTGAATGAACTTTGCCTATTGGGTAGTCCTATCCAGCAGAGGAACAGTAGTGCCGCCAAGTGAGTACTATGTTTAAATATGATGGGCATGCACAGACATGAATACCACCTGGTGACATTGGCCAGAAGCTGAACAGTTGATATTTGGACTAATTCTTTTTCTTCATATCTTCCTATTACCTTAGGTAGTAGAAACAACATGCAGTTCTGAGAAGAACTTGTAACCTTATCTATATAGTATCATTGCATTAATTTTTTTATAAGTGTCTCGTGATCAGTATTTCCATCTGTTACAAAAATATCTCCACGTTAATTGCACTTTAAGGTTATTTTGTAATGACATGTAGAATTATCCTTTTACAGGTGGAATCATTAATAATGCGATACTTAACTTAAACACCTGATTAATTAGCCTAATAACGTTTGAAAATAATTTGTCTATGAGAATATGTCGATCTAAGACTACAGCCCCCAATGAAATTTGAAATCCAAGAATAAAATAAATCATGATACAGACCAAGTAAGAAAGAAAACGCATTTCAATGAGAAATCACAAGGTATTTAAGGTATGTGGAATGGGGGGGGGGCATGAAAGTACTCCCCCCATATCTTATGGAAATATTCTTTAAAAGAAATTGATTCTCTCTCTATGTGCCTGGGGATGGTATCAACGCCCTTGTAGTATGACTACAGAGATCATTTCTTCCATAATTACTCTTAATGGTAGGTACCAACTGCAAAACTACAGCCCCCCCCCCCCCCCCACCCACCCAATTAAGTGTTGTGACAGTTCTGTGTGCTTCCCAATAATGATAAAGAAGTAGTCCATTTCTTTCATTGCATCGAATGTATTTGCCTCCAATGCACTGAATACAAAGTTAACAAGCATTTCTCTTAAAAGATTCTGATTCAATAAACTTCATAAATGAATTTGAACAGCTAAAATTGGCCCATAATGCTTTCCACAAACTACAAAAGCCAACCACCATGGCCCCCAAAGGGCAGTGAGCCTTTACAACCCCCCTTTTTAAAGTTGTCCATGCAGTCAGTGACATCCCCTTTTCCTGCCTTTGCACTTAAAGCCACAGCTCTAGTGGTCAGTTTTGCACAAACCCAAGTGGAGTATCCCCCTTCTTCCTCCAGGTGTTGCCCCACCTTATATCGTTGTGCATGGTGTGTGGCACTCTGCATGACTCCAGTGTGGAGGTAGCCATGTCAGACACCACTCTATGGTAATAGGGCCTTGTCCCCAAACATAGGGGAGCAGGCAGGTATGTCAGTTATGGGTGGGGTTCTGATACTAGACTGTGTTAGCCATACATTCCGACTACACCTAGAGTTTGAAATCAGGTTTTCATCTGTGATTAGTCTACTGTGATTAGTGTGACGTAAACGTAAACACATTTTACTGAAGTAAAAAGATGGGCATATTCACTTAAATTCACGCGAAACTTTTGTTAGTGTTGTACTTCAAGGGACGTTTGTGCAATATATTGTATATGTAAACAGGTAAAGGAGTGACATGAGTATAGCAATAGGCCTAGCAATAGGAAATACATAGACCATAGATATTATTATTCCTCCCTCATCCTAATCCACCCAGGAAATGTTCCTTATTTCTTTTTCTGATTTCTTTCTTCCTTTTTTTCCTCCCTTCTCTTCTTTTTATCATTTAAATAATGTATCCCCACCACTCCCTCCATTAACCCCCCCCCCCCCCTTACCACACACACACACAGTTATCCGACAATGCTTGTCCGTACCCACGCAGTTTACTATAAGCACTGCATTCATACATATTCTGCTAATTCCTTTGTCATATATCAATAATTCTTACCTGTTGGTCCACCTCCGCTCGTCCCTATACCCCCACCCATAGTAGGCCCTTACAGGTCTCCTCCAGGGTCGGGAGGCACACCTGGGCGTTGGGTCAGACCTACCAAGTGGCTCCTCGGGTGAGGAGGGCGGAGATACCTGTAGACGATGGGACAATTACCTAGGATGAAGGCCCTTATTTTGATCTACCTGCTTTCTGTTGTTCGCCTGATCCACTCCAAGCCAGTCAAAGGTATGTACAAAACATAATGTTGCTTGTTTTTCATTCGAATGTTTATATACAATTTTAATAATTTCGGTCAGGTTAAATTTCTATAAGTATTAGAATTTTTTTTATAAGATACTCTCGTCTTGCACAGGGATATCTGATGCCTAGTAGGCCTATATATATGGGGCCCTGCCTATGGGACGCTGCACATAAAAGAGCCATCCTTCGAAAAGTGTAGGGAAGCGATCCCGCTGGCAGGATTCTCCCATGACATTTCATAGTTTCGGTTATCGAAGATAGTACTGCCAATAACCTTTTTCTCATAGCCATATGACCTAAGCTGTCGTTAAACTTTCGCTAATGCTTTTGGAATATTAATTTTGTAGGCCTACATGTATTCGATAATGGCATACGTATAGCAGGAGCGGACGGAGACCATGGGTAGCAATGGGGTTTCAATTTCCCATAAGGCAAGGCCCCCAAGTTAGCCACATCAGATAAGCCTTTGGTATTGCAAGTATGCAACATATATGGTATGTACATATATACGCGCGCGCGTGTGTGTGTGCGAAAACAGTGCATAATATACTTTTATCATCCTATTAATCACATTATTGTTACAGTAATTTACATATCGAATCATATGGAATCATTCTATTGATGTGCCGAGATATAGGTGACCCAACACAGGGAAAGGATGCTCCTATGGGGATATATATTCTGGTCTAGGGCGGATATTAAAGGAGATATGAGTAATTTAATGAAAAACATTATCTGATTATAAAAAAAGTCTTTTACCAACTTTTTTTGGGTACAATTCAGCTGACCTACTTTAAATAAATGTATTCCATTTCATTCCAAAATACTCTCATTTGGAATGCCTATGGAACGTCTTTTTTCTCAATTTACCACACATTACATGTTTGATTGCCATGGAAATAATTAATTTCTGTGAATATTTACAAGAATGTAAAGTGAAAACATGACCTGCGGATATTTCAAGTTTAAATAGAGCTAGGTTACCATTTCTAGATCAAAAACTATGTTCACAATAACATTTTGTAGACTATTAATCCAACTAATAGGAAAACCATACTAAATCAAACATTATTGCGATGAAAACTTTGTTCTTCAGGCTCTAGATGGGTATGTGTATGTCGCATCTTGAATTTAGGAAATATTGATCTCCAATGTCATTGTCAATATAACCATACCATCTTGTCATTTACTGAAAAGTCCGTGCAATAATAATGACACCTGTCACTATAATTTTGAATATGTATATTAGTACTCAATGCCAGTATAGTAGATACTACAAGTAAAAACTAAGAAATACCAGTTCCTCTGTTCCGCAATGAGGGTCAAGAGCCAAGAGGAATTGCTAAGACTTCTGGCTTATTGCCACGGAAATGTCTTTCCTCCATTGTATATGTCAGTAAGGCCTGCTATTCTCTATCCGGCATATTCTGTATATGTCGCTAACAAGCCTCCCGTGTAGTCTATGTCAATGCCCAGCAAGCTTAGGAAAACAACTTGCCATTTTCCAAGTTGGCTTGGTATAGGCCTAATTATATAGGTAAGGGTTGCGGACTATTCAATATGGACTTGTTAATGTCGTTCTCATCTCTCTGGATTTAATTCATAGTTTATATTCGATGCTGAGAAATGATGTATATATTATTAGTTCAACATGATTTCACTCAAGTGCACATTATTTTTGACAACATTGAATAGCGATAAAAACAATCATATTGAGGAAACAAAGGACGATATAATAAACACATGTATATGTTGGTGCAGTACCAATGGTTCTTTTTCAGTCCTGCTTTAGATATTTAGGTCGAATCAATTAATACATTTGGTTAAGAGATAAGCTGTATTAGTATTAAGAATATTGTAATTCATATTGCTATTTAGCTATTTTTCTGTATATATAATTATGCTACAAAACCCTTGTCATTTACAAACAAATAACCGCCTAATGTGAGATGGGCTTATTGCCTTTCCAATCGATATAATATTATAGGCATCCCAATCACAACAGTAATTACAATAGCAATAGGTCTCGTTCCATATGTTCTTCTTTTCCTTAGGTTGTGCCGGAGGCAGAGGGAATTTCTTCATTGGTGACACGGACAACCCGTGTATCTACTACTGGTGTGAGGATGGCGTTTTCCTACCCTGGGTGTTTCCCTGTTCGTATGGGGCCTCCGTGCCCTACGGCTACTTTGGTGACATTGTGCCCTGCATAGACAACATGCGGACCTGCTATGGAGGACGTAAGTTGTCATATTTGGTATATATCATTAATAGAAAGGGAACGCAAAGAGGGGATAGCACAGTTTAGACTGACCGTTTCATCTAATGGACGTGAGAGAGTTTAAGTATATCCTTTATGCAATTTATCAGATTTCTATCAAAGAAGCTAAATGGGAATAGGGGCCCTCATGGCGTTTGTTGTACATGTGTTGTTGGAGAAAGGCTATCTTTCCAAATCGTAGTTTCGCTCCAATAGACTATCATGTGATGACTATGTTGAATCATAGAGATACATAAAATATGTATGATAAATTCCCCTTAATTGAAAAAAAAACGTGTGATGATGCATCATATCTATGTTAAGTATCTCATTATCATATCGTACACTTCTATGACAATGTATACTGTCAAATTCTGCAAGTAGCAAGATATGTGAAAGTGAAAATATAACGTATTTAAAGATTTTACAGGGTCCCTGTCTCTTCATCTCCCATATTTAATTTTCTTTTATCATTTGAACGTCCAGATATATATCATAAAATAATCTCTACTATAATATCATATTTCAGTTCCAAAGGCAGCAATTGTCCGTGACCCAGATCTGGAAAACTCAGTTGTTCCACTCACTCAAAGTCCAACAAAGGTACCTCTAGATGATGACGCCCCACGACTCTCACAACGAACAAAAAATATTGAGCAAGGAGAACAAGAAGAAGTAATTGATATTGGGCCATTTGACAGAACTACACAGCCTACTAGAACTAGTACACCTAGCTCAACTAGTACAACTAAAATGGTTGATGCTGGAATAAGTTCTGTACCTACTTCATCCCCAAATCCAATTTTTCCTTCTACATCTGGTCAACTGTACTCAAGTGCAACGCCGACTGTCGATAGAACTGACAGCCCAAGAGTTTTGAAGGAAAGAACGTCAGCTCCAAGAACCATTGAACCAAAAACCTTTCTAGGAGAAAGAACTTCACCCAAAACCAATGTACCAACCAGTGACCAAAGAATGCTACCTTTTGAGACCAAACGACCAACTACCATGAGCACCAACATATTTCAAACTACAACTGTTCCTGCTAGTCAGACAACTAGTCAGACCACCACTGCAGAAACTACAACTAAACCTCCGACAACTACAAGGACTACCACTTACCGTCCTACAACGACAACGCCTGAAACATCAACTACAAGGTCAACTGTTTTGCCACCTAGAACCACATTACCTCCAAGAACAACTACACAACCAAGAACAACAACTAGGGGAATGACAACTACCACTAACCAACCAATCACAACTACAGAGGAGGAGTTTGACTTTGGCTTTGAATCTGAATCTCAACAGGGTGGTCCCGATTCTTCCCCTCGTGTAATTGACCATGGAGTTATTGGAGAAGATGGAAGGGAAACAACTACTGTAGATGTCAAAGAGAGACAACAGATCTTCACTGAGACTACTAGAACTTTACCACCAACCACAACAGTTACCACCGGCACACCAACTCCTCGATTTACAACTACACCACCCTTGCCACCAACCACAACAGTTACCACCGGCACACCAACTCCTCGATTTACAACTACACCGCCATTGCCACCAACCACAACAGTTACCACTGGCACACCAACTCCTCGATTTACAACTACACCGCCCTTGCCACCAACCACAACAGTTACCACTGGCACACCAACTCCTCAAACAACAACAACAACCACTCCAGTTCCAACTACCACAACCACTACTCCAATTCCAACTACCACAACCACTACTCCAATTCCTACTACCACAACTACTGCTACTACAACCATAAGATTTGTCCCAACTACTACAGCACCTAAGACAACTACAACTACTGAGACTCCAACCACGACTCCACAACCTACCAGTGATCCTTGTATACAGAAGATGCCAATGAGAGGTGGGGGTCAGGGTAAGTAGTATAAAGAGAATTCCAGTATGCCCTATTGCAGGATGTTTTTATAGCCTAAATAAATCCGTGCTCTTGCCCAAATATTCTTCTAATTTGGAAAAAGATTTATTGACAAAATCTGAGATGCATCCAGGAATTCTAGAAAGGGTGTGTGGTCATATTAAAAAGGACTCGGCCACACCTCTGGGGGCACCAGTTTTACATCCAAAAATCTAATTTTACCAACAGAGGGGAGAGAGCACCCCATGCACCCTCTAAATCCGTCCCTGAAAATGATGTTTTTATCAAACGAAATTAAGATTAATTTTACAATTTCTTCAGTGAGGATATGTATAGAATCAGGGCCCATATGTTGGTAACTAATTTGGCTGATCAGGGAATATTTGATTAAGGTCCCATGGTCAGTTATTTTGCCTTTTTTACCAAAATTTATAGTGTTATTGCATAATAGTGTCAAAGAGGAATTATGAGGTGTAAAATCTATTCATAATAGACAGAATTTCAGATTATGAGACGCTAATCAAAATTCACTGATTAGCCAAATTAGTTACGAAGATATGGGCCCATGGTCTTATACTGGAAGATGCTAAACTTCCTTGATGCCATAAATCCTTGTTTGATGGCATCTTTTAAAGTCCCTATATTTGCTATTCTCCATAAAGAATTCCACCTTTTGCTGTAATAGTTAACAATGAACTTTGTTCAAGGAAAAGATTACATTATTATTGTTCATTATATTGGACAATTGTTCATAATACTAATAACATGAACTGGGCATTTATTCAGGTATTAATGACTGTTTATTACAATATTTATTTCCAGTGATAACCCAGGTCTTTCCCCAACGCCATATCATTGGTGGCGAGCTGCACACCAACTTCACCTTCCAGATTGGGGTTATCCATGTGGCCCTGGACATCAAGACGGCGTCCATGTGCTACTTGGCCTGTGATCTGCATCCAGGTTGCGCTGGGTTTGATTGGAACATAGAAGATGAGACCTGCTGGTTCCACACTGATGCCAATGAGTGCACCTCCCCTATTGTCCCTACTGGGGGAGCAGTTGCTCATTATAGGTTAGAGGCATGTGGTGAGTGTATTTATAATCAAGAGAAACTGGGGTGATATTTTCCTAACATCAGGTGAATTTTAGTTTATGTTACATCTTCACTGATTTTGTCTACAACAAAAAGTATCTGCATTTGATAATTCCCCTTATGCATTTTTCAATGGTATTGCTACTTTTGTGAAGTATAGAATCTCAAGATATGAGACCCCAATCAAGATTGACATGGTTAGCCTAATCAGTTATGAAGATGTGACTCCTGATGTATCCTGATCTATGTGGCCAAAGAGTGCATCTTCAATATATATGTTCCTATTGGGGGAGCAATTACACATTATGGGCTAGAGATATGGATAAGCGTATAAGAAAAACTGATGCAGCCTTGGATCTATGAGGCCAATGTATGTTCCTCCTCTATTTCCCCTGTTTGGGGAGCAATGGTTCATTAAAGGTAAGAGTCATTTAGTAGGCATGTAAAAAACACTGGTGCCTCCTTATGCCCATTGGGGGAGCAATTGCTCATTGTAGGTTAGAGGCTCAGGTAGGTGTATAAGAGGAACTAATTCAACCTTGGATCCATAAGGCCAATAATTGCACAACCCAAGTTGTCCTTGGGGGGGGGGGGCAATTACACATTACTATTCAGAGGTATGGGTCAGTGTATAAGAAAAACTGATGCAGGATTGGATCTAAGAGGCCAATGTGTTCACAGTGTGTGTACCTCCCCTAAAATCCCTGTTTGGGGAGCAATGGTTCATTATAAGTTAGAAGCACAGATAGGTGAATAAGAGGAACTGATTCAGCCTTGGATCTATAAGGCCAATAATTATGCCACCCCTGTTGTCCTTAAGGGGAGGGGCAATTACACATGATAGGTTAGAAGTATGGATAAATTTATAAAAGAAACTGATGCAGCCTTGGATCTATAAGGCCAATGTGTGTACCTCCCCTATTTTCCCTGTTTGGGGAGCAATGGTTCATTTTAGATAAGAGCCATGTCGTAAGTGTGTAAAAAATATATTGATGCCTCCTTGTCCCCAATGGGGGAGCAATTGCTTATTACAGGTTACAGGTACAGATAGGTGCATAAGATGAACTGATGCAGCCCTGAATCTATAAGGCCAATAATTGCGCGACCCGCATTGTCCTTATAGGGAGATAATTGCTCATCACATGTTAGCGAGACAGTAGGTGTGTAGGAGGAACTAATGCAGCCTTCCTTGGATTTATAAGGCTAATGATCTCCCCTATTATCCCTATTGGGGGAGCAATTCTTCCTTTTAGGTTAGAGGGAAGGGTGGGTGTATACGAGGAGCTGATGCAACCATGGATCTATGCAGCTAGTGGATGTTGCCCCACTATTATACCTATTAAAGGGGTGATATTGCTTATTATAAGTAATAGAACAAGATACTAGTTCTAACTGTTTAAAAAGATGGACAGAAAAGAAACTGACAAAAGAGTCTTTACTGACCGTCACCATAATTTTAAGACGTTCAAAATTGCTAATATCATGGTCACTGCAAGTAGAACATAATTGAAGCTCATTGCCTAAACCGAAATTTGTCATTATCCAGCTGGATTATCAGAGCAAGAGCGGACGAGAAGGAAGGCACCGGAGGGTGGTCTTGAATCTGAGAAACCAGAAGGTATGATCTGAATCAATCATGTCAAATGTCTGCCAAAACCAATATTTCATACAATTGCATGTTTTGCCATGTTCATATTTACTTTTTCTTCTCTTTTTATCTATATCTGAGAAAACTAATGGGAAAAGGCGCTCATAAAAGCATATCTTTGTTTATGCTTACAGCAAGTTACAAGAACTTTTTATCCATATCTTAGCTCCCTTTGTGCCATTTTATTTCAATTTGTAGACGACCCAAGTTCAGTTAAACAGCAGGACGACGACTCACTAATGATATCTGCTAGAGGTCCTGAACCAGGTAGGCAATAGAAGCAATTTACCAGAAAGACATGATAAAACAAAAGAAAACAGCCATATACATATTCTTTTGGTAGACTTTAACTTCAAAGTTAAATACGAGAAATTCAACCAAAAAAGCTATTAAACAAAAGAAGACACCCATTCATAATTTGTTTCTCCTCTTTATATCTATATCTGATTAAACGAATTAGAAAGAGGCACTTTTAAATGGAAAACTTTGTATATGTCTACAGCTCATTCACCTATCTCCCCTCGATTGTTACTTTTCCTTTCGATTTGTAGGCCAGTCACGTCCAGGTAAAAAGCAGGACAACGACTCACCAATGATATCTGCTAGAGATCCTGATCCAGGTATGATATTGGTATATATATCCAACAATATACTTTGATACAAAAGAAAACATCCATTCATATTCTTTTGATATACTTTAACTGAAATATGAGTATAATTTCCGTTTTGTATGCTATCATTATTTCGATGTCTTCATGGTGAATCTTTTATCCGCCGATGGTACAAATACTTTACCGTAAATCCATTCGATTTTACAATGTTCTCATTAACCGCTATTTAAAAATGGTATACATATAACCATTCTTTAGTTTTTATTTCTTATGAATATATCCAACTGGCGATGGAGATGATCCTTACATAATACGTCCTTAAAAATGAAAGAGATCTGTCACACCCTGAGCTTAATGCACTATTAGGATCTTTAGTAATGAAGTAATACATACCAGTTGATTTTTCAATTTGTATTCTACTATCAGATGTCAGAAGTCCCAATGATGCTAGTGGCGATGATGACTTCCTGAACAGTGGTGTGCAGTCCGATCAACGCTTCCCTGATCCTACCCCAACTGTCCGAGGTAGTTTTACATAGTTCAGAGATGCCACTCAGGACTAATGAAAGAGTAGGAAAAGTAGGAAACACTTTTCCTACTCCTTTTCTAGAAGCAACCAAGAGGGAAATAACATTTAGGAATAGAAGTCTAACATTGAATTTGTATTTAATTAACTGGAAATTTACACACATAAAACTCTAAAACATATGTTAAGGTAATGTAGGAAAAATCGGTCACTGGATCCAAATTCACTAGAAAGTAGGAAATCCTACAAAAGTAGGAAAAATGGCATCTCTGAATTAGTTGTGTGTTATCCTTATTTTATAGCCACTGTAATATGGTCATCTATGATAGTGATTACAATGTATCTTATCAACGAAATAAATATATAGCATTAACTAATGATAATAATTATGATGATTCTACTGGAATACTCTGGGTAATAGGCCTACTCATACACAAGGCAACCTTTTAACTGGAGACCAATGGACTTCACGCATTATGCCTATTGTAGGATGCATTAATTTTCTATGTTATTTCCTAAAGGAGGGCAAGAAACATTTCAATTTAATAATTTTGTCTCTATTGCAGATGAAGAAGTAGTCCCCAATCAATGGGAGACGGGGAATCAAAGAGTCTACGATATGATCATTGACCATGGTCCGAGGAGTAAGTAAAACGAATCATAATCATAAATGTTTGAGTTGGGCCAGATATGAATGGAAGGCAACGATTTAAAAAAAACGTACCTTTGTTCAGATAAACACGGAATGACTCTTACACTGCATGTCTGCAATTTCTTTTGGACCTTCTGAATTTTCATTGACGGCCTCTTTCATGTACCTTTAAAAGTATCCGTCTGGCAAAACAGCACAATTGTATACCTGATTCAAAAGACGTTGCTCCTTTTCAAAATAAATATAAGCCTTGATGGATATCTTACATCAGTTACTGAATTCATTGGAGAGTTCTGGGGAAATCAATGGTTCAGCATTGCCTAGTCATTATTTTTTCTTATTTCAGGAGATACCCCCGAGTGGGAACACGGTCTTTACATCTGAGACATCGTAGTAATCTACAGCTACACCCTCCTTGGCATAGCTATAATGCTAACTTTGTCAACAATTTAATACGGATGGATCAAATGCTGCCATTTCGTTTACGTCGCACCTCCTTCTTGTACGCCCTTTCTTTGAAGTTACACCTATCTACTTTTCGAAAAAGGTCTTTTTCATATGAAAGAAGGCATTGATCGATTCGCTCGAATGCTCATTTATATATTCAAATCAGAAAGTTTCAATGAGTTCAACCACACAGACCCAAGATGTAGTTTTTACAATCGATTAATTTCTCAGTGATTAGATTTATCAATATCATGTCTACAATACGAATCTATTGGAACTAAGTCTTTGCTTTTAGCATAATTGATAATGCATATGCCAGGATAGAAGAAAATTCATCCTACCGGTAAGTTGTGCAAAGCCATCCAGTATATATATTCCAGCTATTATCGCTGTGAGAGAATCAGAAAAAGACTCGCCTAAATCTAATCTAGAGCTTTAATATCGCAAAGTTCACTATTAACGCGCAAATATTAATCCATCAATTTGACTTATTGAAAGTCATTCCTATTCCAATGCGAACTCCTAATATGAAGTTCAGACTGAATCCATAATAAATTTACGTTCAATTTTTTATGTACTGTAAGTGTTTTAGAGTCATATTTACAAGTCATTATCTCGGCCACTGCTAACGGCTCTTGAAGAGTATTTCAAATATCCTAAGTGGACTTGCATGATAGAGCGTTCATCGTTTTTTCCCGTCCGAATTATCATATGTGAGTACTTTGTTTGAGTTGAATATTCATAATGAAATTGGTTGATTGCAGGAAGATTAAATATATACTTTTACAATTCTGTAAGCACAATGGCACATATAAAATCAATAAGGTATAATCTTATGCACTTGGTAGTTAATAAAAATCCAATAAAAACAAGAAAATAGAATATATACAATGTTTATTTTCATTTATGACCCACTCATTCACCATTTCAATACTGCGGATACATTTGGTACCATACATTCGACGAAATTTGTTTAAATGCACTTTGAATCTCAAGATCCAGATAAAGTAACCTCGCTAGTGGTACAACACAATTATTTTGCTCACAGTAAAATGCTTTTGTTCACTATCTTTTAGCTTTTCGATTAAGCCTTTACTACAGAATTGGTCACACACTATCTAGATATTTTCGCATTTGACTAAAACTAAAAAGGTAAGGATGAGATAAAATGATTTTCTCAATCAAAATAAGGCGACTCGATCTACGTCATGTGTCTAATGCTATATGAAAAGAAAATACATAGGTCAGGTTATGCACAACACAACTTTCATGAAAGTGTACGTATAATTCTGAAATTGTACATCAAATACAATTGTATGGGTATTTCATCTTCACAAAACATTCTCTCATCCCTATCGTTTGTCAATACAGAATTCTCTCAGCAGGTCGTTCGGTTAAAAGCAATTTACAGAAATCTTTCTTCTCACAACCAGAACGTATTTTGGTCATACTCTATGCAGAGATAGCGGTACATTTATCCCACCATCAAGAGTACATAACATAACGAGTACAGGTTCACAGACAAATTCAAACTATTTTACACACACAGAACATATGTCACACGCTCATTGCTCATTTGTTTTAAGTTCCAATATGGAGACTCAGGCATTATCACTGTTGCCTATACCATGATTAATGACAGATAGAAAACATGAATATATCAATTCACTCCCCCAGGAGGCACATCTAATTGATTACCGTTGACAAAAAAGTTCTGCTCAGAGAAGTGCCTTGGACGTAATGACAAAATGTCCGTCTTTCTAAAAATTGTAGCAGAAATTAAAAAAAAAGAAAAAAGAAATATGCATAAGTTTTTCTAAATCTTTGAACAAAATTCACCTGTTACAAGTCGAACAGCAAAAATAATTCTAATTTACTCAAATTAAAAAGTCAAATTGATTAGTCCCATTTATTGGTGTTTTCAATTCTCTATCAAGCCGTGTATGCTGCATACGGTTCTTATATTTCCTGTAACTGTTTCAGTGTTTCGGACAATACCACCACAAAGAATGTTCGCAGTTAAGTTCAAGGTACAAATGATCCTCTTTTCTCAAAACTGTAATAGCTAGAAAATAACAAGTTTTTCTTCTATATCTAAACATATGTGGGACGTCATCACTACAACAGCTATTTACATTTGAGTTCAAATACCAAGTGACGCTTTGTTCTCTTCATGTGAACGCTGTTATAGAAAAACGCCTTATTTTTAAGATTCGGCCATCAAGTATTCCAAACGAAAGCATCACAATGGCCCTTTTTTAAGCCCAGCAAAAGGGAGGTGTTGAGCTTTAATTTCTTCTCATGAATGTTTCTGCTAAACCATATTCAATTCCGTTTCATGGATAAACGTGGTTCAGACTATACTTGCACAATGACTGTTCAAAGTATACTTTAAGTAAAGCACAGGAGGAGTATGGTGTTTTTTTTCTGAACACGTAACTAGAAAACACAATTTCCTTCAGTTTCCATCAAAAGCACATTTCAAACAACCTCATCTCAGTGACAATTCACAATCCGTTCTAAAACCCAGGAGGAGGGGGCTGTGGGGCCTTTGCTGGTGGTGGTGGTTGTTGATGTTGTTGCTGCTGCGGCTGTTGCTGTTGTTGTTGCATCTGCTGCAGCTGTTCAGTGGTGGGCTGCATGCCCTGCCCGCCGTACATACTCATCCACTGCTGATACTGCATGGCGTACATCTGCTGATACTGCGCCGCGTACATCTGCTGATACATGGCCATCTGCGACATGTCCATCTGCTGGCCCATGCCCATCTGGTTATAGTAAGCCAGAGCCTGCTGCTGTTCGGCTGTAAGCGACGCTGATGCGGAAGTAACAGGCGTGGCTGATGCTGAACTAACAGCCGTGTGTTGAGTTAAAGTCTGCATCACTTCTTTCTGTTGCTGTTCTATCTGCCGTTTTCTCTTCTCTTCTTCCTCTTTTAGTCGTTGTTTTTCCGCCTCTTCCTTCTCCTGGAGTTGGCGGAGCAGCTCCTTCTTCTGCTCCTCCAGGCGCCGCTCCTGCTCCTGCCGTTCCCGCTGGAGTTTCTCCTGTTCCTCCTGGAGCTTTCTCAGGTCCCAGTTGTCCTGGAGGTGTGACAATAGGGAAAATATTTAGCAAGGTTAATGACAGAAAAACTTTTTTTTTTAACTTTAATTTCTAGGTACGACCTGTCTACATTATACGATGTAGAGTCATCATGTTAAGTATACAGTATCAACTAAGCAAAATTCCGAGTAATATCAACATAAGCGTCGAGTATAACGGCCACGACTGGGAAGCAAATGTTTTTTAAGAGACGTCCGCAGAAACGTCTTCCCTTTTCCTCCATGGGGTTGAAGACTACCTCTCTCCTATATAATCATCCAATAGAATGTATTACTCAATTTACTGCGTCACCAATAACATAACAGCTGGCTCTACGTTGCTGCTGCAGCCTGATAATCATGAGTCAAATTCTGACTCCTCATCCTTGTGCTTGTCATTACTAGTAAATATGTAATATTACACATACACAGAAGAACATTTTTGTGAATGACTGGTTAATAATATTAATAACGTTCAAGGTTGAAATCCTTGGCTTATGACCTATGTATCTGTGTAAATGCTACATGTATAATTATCTATTCATATAATGCGTTGACATGTCAATTTGTTAAAGTGGATCAAAGTTGACGTTCGATTGAAGAACTTGTGTACCACAGGAATCGTATTTGAAATACAAATTTAAAAAAAAAAAGAAATCATATAAATAATCAGGTGCACTTATTTCCTTACCTTAGCGGGTTCTGGTGGCCTTCGGTCCGGGAGGTCCCCTCCGTATGGCCGGACGTCGGGGGGAGGTGGGCCTTGGCGGATCTGTAAGACCAATATCAGAGGTTAAGTTTCCACTGTTACCCTCCATTTAATTAATAGCTTGACCATGTATGTCGGGTTTTCAATCTATATGATCTTGGGGTACTTGAAAAGAAGAGAAGTATCTATTTTTACATAAGGCTGCTGTTCAGGCACTGGAGTCCAACGTGAGGCTATGAATTGCACCGCACGTAAAAGTGTTAGTTTTTTTTTATCATTGGGTTAAAAATAAGCAATGTAAAGAATAAATTCAACTGGGTGATACCAATCTAGATCAATTATGTTATAGAAACAAGACAGAATGGCTCACTGAAATATGTATGGTATTGATGTTTACAATTGATAAAAGTACAAACCCAAAAATTACAGAATTCTGCGACATCAACATTCCGCATTTTAAAATGGGCACAACTTAAGATGAGCGACTATTGGAATGCAAGTTTTGACATCAGAGAGGCAGATGTAGAAACTTTGGTGTCTTATACTTTACGAATACTTTTATGTTTTTTTTGACACAACTCATGTCACAGAAATGGCTCATGTAATTAATGTTATTTTGCATAATAATGTTAGAAGTATCTTATCTGTTGATGTACAACCTGGCCTTAACAGTAAGTTACACACAACAGCATAAATGTTTCTTACAAAAGAATTACAGTTAATGAGGTCATACACACGAAAAGTAAAATGTTATATCATTTTATCGACCGACTTTGAAGTAAGAGTCTACGAAATATATAAAACAAAGCCTTGATAGGAAAGCCTATCCAACTGCTGATGATACAAATCGTGCAATGAGAATATGTTGCATTTTAGGCTTTGACCAACTAAATGTTAATAGATTTTTAAGTGTGTGTGTACAGAACCTTTGTAAAACCCTAGATACAGTGTGGATTTTTGGTAATAGGCCCCTGACCCTTAAAAGACTGGCCTCAAAGATTTCTCAAGAGTTATGCAATAAACAGCATGCATCTTTCTGCATCAGAGTTATTAGTGTTCAGAGTATAATGAATTTTCAAAAAAACAAATTATAAGGTTTTACATATCGGGTTAGTAATCCTATCACTGTGCCACCTTCTGTTCTTGTAACTTTTCAGTCTATCACCTGATAAATTTCCGTCTATCACCTGATAAATTCTATTTCGTCACACATACCCATTTTCTACATAATCTTAAGTTCATGCATTACAACAAAACAACAAAAACTAGGAGAGAAGAAACAAACGCACTGGAGATAGAGTAAAAACGAAAGTGATAGAAACTACACCTAGATAACGAAATAGAATAGTGACCTGTCTCTCAAACTCATCCATTTCCCTCATTCTCCTTTCGCGAGCTTCTGCCTCAGAAGCTCTATCATCGGGGGGTGGGTCTCGTCTATTAAACTAATGAGAAACGTTTACATGATTAGCTTATTATGTTTTGTGGTCTACCAAGTCAATGTTTCCTCGCATGACTGTATAGTTCAGTCTGTTGGTTCCTTCTACGAACATGTTTCATCACAATAAAAGGAGCCACTTGGATAGCTTGGGATATATTACTGCCTATGAAGATACTATTTTTTTCTCAGGGTAAATGAATAACGGAGAGCAAAAACGAAACGGGAAGCAATTGATTTGATATGAGTTCATCCTCACAACTCCCCGAAAATATACTACAGCAGAGATGCCACTCTCGACTGCTGAAGAAGTAGGAAAAGTAGGAAACATCAAATTTTTCCTGCTTTTCCCCCAGATGCAATTAAGAGAAAAATCCTTAAGGAATAGAGTCCTGACATTAAATTTATATGTGAACAGCTTGAGTCTAAAACAAAAATACTTAAAACAGATATTATTTGTAGGAAAAAATGGTTGTGCAATTATCCTAAATCAACAAAAAGTAGGAAATCCTACAAAAGTAGGAAAGATGGCATCTCTGACTACAGCAGGGGTCATACAAAGGTAGTGGTTGGTCTTGTTTTATTTTTCTAGATTACAAACAAGGTTCATATTGTGACCGAATTACCATCTATAACTCAAGGAAGCTTCTCTGGTCGTGCCACTGGTTTTCAAACCGTATAATTGATTGTATGTACATGTGAAGGAGGATTGAAAAGTGCTATTTCAATTATTTTCAAAGTTGATTCACAGCAAACGATTTAAGACACACATCACTGTCTGTTATGATTAAACTTATGATTAACAATTAGTTTTAAACTTATTGTTCATAAGCAATTAGTTTTAAACGTATTGCTCATTAACAATTAGTGTGATTTTCTCTTAAAAAAAGAAAAGATAGAAAAAACACGTCATTTTTGTTAACTGCCTTATAGAAGTGTATTATGAAAATATACAGTGTAATTTGTATTTCAAACTGGTTAATTTGATTCACCCAAACATCTTTACATCTAGAACAAACTCTTAGAGAAAGCGAACAGAGATAGTAGATGGTCCACAGAAAATATAAAAAATAACAACCTTTCGTTCAAATCTGTCCATTTCCCCCATCCTCCTTTCACGTGTTTCTGCGTCTGGGTAAGTGTCCCTCCAACCATACTAACAAAATTGTATCAAAATAATGAGTTTTATGAATTTAACCAACATCTGAATGATGACAAAAAAAATGCATGGACTCTTAAAGACAGGCGTACCTTATTATTTTTTCTTATCGTATTTGAGTTGCTGTGTCTACGTTTCAGTTGAAACTTTGTAAGATTAATCAAATCTTTATGACCCATGGGGAAAATGTATGTATAAATAACTATATGTAATACACGAAAAAGATTTCAGCCCCGGGATAAGTTAACTTACAGAAAATGTGATGCATAATCAGATATTTTGACCAATACTCCTGATAAGAATACGGACATACCTCTAAAACAAATGAATAAACATATTTCAAAACTTATAATGATTTACCACAAGAACTAACAAACTTACAGCAGCAATGCATACACTTACACAAGCAAAGCCATATACTTTACAAAACCAAGATTGATTAAAGAACAACCCTGTTCAAAGTTTTAACAACTCAAATTTGATACTTTGCCATCATCGACCTTATACACCTTACTTATACTTTCGGTAAAAGCAAAAGCACTTATGCATTGGAGTACCCTTCAAACCCCGCACCCATTATAGACTATGGGAGACTGATTGGACCTATTTATTTTATTCATATAGCCTGTTTTTGTAGGTGGATCTCTTGAAATATAAAGCGCAGGCAATTTTGATATAAATATTGTCAAAAATCTTTTTATTACTCAGTTGTAAATGTAACTAAAGTAAACCAAATGAACCAAACCGTATGAAAAGCCACATGAAAATTAGACCACACTTATACTTTTCAATTTGATTTTGTTACATTCTTCAGAGGCTAGTCTACATGAAAGTGATTATGTGGCACTTTTCCCTTCAATTAAGGGGCCTAGCACTGGATGGACGAAAGAACACAACAAAGACTAACCTAATCAGTTTGAAAATTTGTCGAGGTACCACTCTGGATTGCTGAATAAGTAGGAAACATGTTTCCTACTTTTTTTCTAAGAGGAACTATTCTAGAGAGGTAACATTTAAGAACAGCGTTCTGACATCCTGAATCTGCACTTAAATAGCTTTAAACAATAGCAAAAAAATACTTCAACACAGGAATTAGAGTGATAAAAGAAACAAATGGTATGCAAACAAAAATCACAAAAAAAGAAGGAAATCCTTAAATGATGCAGGAAAGGGGATTTCTCTTAAACTAATGGTAAGAAACAATGAAGGAACATTAAATGATAACTGTCCCAAGCAGAGACTTGCAGCAAGCTAAGGTAACAGTAGTAACCTCGTCTCCGAATTCATCGGTTTCCCTCATTCGTCTTGAATGCACCGAGCCATCAGGGGACATATCAGCCCGATCATCCGGCAAGGCATCGTGCCTTTCCAACTATCAAAGAAACACTTCAGCGTAACTTTCATACATTTCCCTCCCATTATGATATAAAAATGGAGTTTTCTGTCAGACTTTGGGTTCTATTGTTTAAAATGATAAATAATTTGAAAATTAGAGTGTTAATTTTTAAAGTCATACGCGTTCAGCAGCAGTGTACTTTGTATAAACTGTATGTCTAGCATACATTTGCCAAAATACTGAATCAAAAAAGCTGAGCAAGACATTAATTTGGTTCAAAATATAATCATCTTAGTTTACCCATATTGTCCCATTATCATGGAAAACACAAGAGGAGGGGAAACAAATCTTAGCATTAACTGCATCTGGTTCTGAAAGCAGAGACTTTCAGCAAACCAATGTAAACATAAGAACCTGTTCTTCACTTTCTTCTGTTTCCCCTATTTGTCTTGGGTGAGCTTCTGCACCACGTGCATCATCAGTCTCATCATCTGAGTAGGCTTTAGGCCTTTCCAACTATCGAAGAAATACCAACATCATAAACCTGACAAATCCCCCCTCCCAGCAAACAAAATCAGTTTACTTTCTTATTTTGTGAAACTTCTCCTTTTTCATTTTACACAGTTTATTTGAAAGAGGTAAGCAGATTTACTAAGTAAAGAATATAGCTAGTGTATTTGGAACTTTTAACAAAACACACCACTTATACAGTGGACTGTCGGTATTTGTTGAACCTTTTCCCGAAAGTATGTCAAGACTTTGTCTGACAAGCTTTAGTAATCAAAACAGATTTCTGGATCTGAATCTTTAAGTCCAACCTTTGGTTCAGACCTGACCAGGGATCTTTTACAATCCCCAATTAAGTGTATCACAAATTCTCATCTGTTTTTTATCAAATAAATGAGTTTGTGATTCCTAAGAAAATATCAAATACAAATCAAATGTAAAAAGGAACTCACCTGTCTTTCATATGATGGTTCCCTTAGTCTGCCATCATCTCTTTCTCGCATGTCGTCCATAGGCCTTCCATCATCCCTCGGTCTCATGCTGTCCCTGGGTCTGCCATCATCCCTGGGTGACAAGTCACCCCTGAATCTGCCATCATCCCTAGGCCTTCCATCATCCCTCGGTCTCATGCCATCCCTGGGTCTGCCATCATCCCTGGGTGACAAGTCACCCCTGAATCTGTTATCATCCCTAGGCCTTCCATCATCCCTCGGTCTCATGCCTTCCCTCGGTCTGCCATCATCCCTGGGCGACAAGTCACCCCTGAATCTGCCATCATCCCTGGGCCTGCCATCATCTCTGGGTGGCATATCGCCTCTAAATCTGCCATCATCTCTGCTTCTCTCATCATTTCTCGGTCTCATATTATCCCTAAATCTGTCATCATCTCTAGGTCGCATATCATCCCTAAATCTTCCTTCATCCCTCGGTCTGCCATCATCCCAGGGTCTTCCTGCATCTCTAGGTCTATCTTCACCTCTAAATCTGATGTCATCACGTGGCCGACCATCATGTAAAGGACTGCGTCCATATGGCTCACCGCGCCGCTCATCTCGGTAACCACCTGGCCGATCCATCTGGTTGGATGAAAAAATGAAAAAATAACAAGTCACAATGTCTGTCCTGGAGCGAAGCTTCCATGAGAGGCGAAATAGTCTTAGAAATTTGTCATTAATATGCTGCGTGGTAGTTCAAGTGATTGACACTGGGCAGTGGCGAATCCAGGGGGGGGGGGCACGTCCCTCCCTTTTCCCGAAATGTTTGCGTTTTTTATTGTAAAATATGGATCAAAAGTGATTAAAGGAGAACTGCAAAGGCAATTTTAATTTTCATATTATGTTAAATATGTGTTTCTTAAAACGTATCTACAGAAATAACTGATAATATATCATAGATATAAGAGAAATCAATATCTAAAAATCATGCTGTATCATGGCTTCTACTGAGTGCATGTGACATCATCTAGGCTCTTGCTATGGTTGACTGCACACACATACCCCTGTGACTGAGAGCCTAGATGACATCACAGCTGTGTGAGATAAGCTGTGAGAGTGTATTCACACCCCTAGAAAAAGCTTATTTATTTTGTAATATCATGCATGTATGCTAATTTGAGTCTAATTCTGCTTAAAATATACATTAATTAAGAGTTCTTTACAATATTTGGGATTTTTATTTTCTCCTTTGCGTTTCACCTGTAAGGGAAAAAAAATTCAACAGTGCGCCACCCCATCTTCAAAACCCTGGATCTGCCAGTGCTAGGGGTGCTGCATGGCGTTTCCACACAGTTTAGACCACTATAGTTATAAGTGCTTTTTATATATTATTCAACAGTGATTGGGTCAGAAAAAAATGCAATGTGCCATAATGACACCGCTTCTATGTAAATTTAAAGCATTTGAAAAATTCAATGCTCCATATATACATTTTTCTGCTCCTTTAATGCACCATTTACCATTTCAATGCGCCCAAGGTGCATGGCACGTCCTTAACATAACCACCGCTTCAAGTTCAACGCATATGTAACTGTTGCCGGGCCCCTCAAAGACCCAAAGACTACGCTGACCTTTAGTACACATGCACTTGCACTGTTGCCAGGCGCCGGGAACCGGTATTTTTCAACTTGTACCGGTGCTTTTTGAAAGCACCATGACTTGGCAAAAATTGAAATTTTTCATCATTTTCAAACATCAAAATGTGACTTTTATATGATGTTTTTGAGAAAAAATGGAATAGGCTTTTCTTCTCCAGATCTGGAACTTTCACCAGGATGTATCTATTTCTCTGTAAGAGTTCACATGTCTGAGAAAAAAGGGAGGACAGGACAAGTAAAATCCTAAAATAACAAAGTCTTTTTGTCATAATTAGAGTACAGAGGCGAAACATCATTTCGCCTCTAAATTAATTGGTTATATCAAGAGATATAAATACATACTGAACTTGAAAATTGTGCATTCTGAATTAAAGAAACATATCTGACAATATTAGCAACATCTAAGCTCAACTAAATTTAATCTTAGGAGGGTGAACTGTCAAGGCTATAGTAAAATCCACTTAGTTGTTATATTTGTTAAACAGCATTAGACTATAATTAACATATGTAGATAATATGATGGGGTAGATAAGCTTCTGTTAGGAGTGTGAATACACTTTCACAGCATATCTCACAGGGCCGTGATATCATCTAGGCTTTCAGTTTCAGAGGTCTGTATGTGCAGTCAACCACAGCAAGAACCTTATCGGCTTGTCCTACTTGTCCAATAGACCCTAGATGACAATACATGCACTCAGTAGAAGGCACTATACAATAGAATTTTTAAACATTAATTTCCCCCCACATTCATTATATATCAACAGTTATTTCTCTATATATATATTTCAAGAAATACATATTCAACATAGTAAAATTGCTTTTGCTGCTCTCCTTTAATTCTAATATCATTTCAACTGGATATTTCCATATGAATGTTTGATGAAATGAGATATTAGCCATAAGTAATTAAAGAACCATATCAATCCTTTTTGTATAAATAAGGAATTATCTCACTCACGGGTCTGTTTGGTGGAGAACCAGGCCTGCCTCTATGAGGCTCACCTCTATTGTATCTTTCATCTGGAGGACCGCTGGGCTGAGCTGGGGGCTGGTTCTTAGAATGATAAAAACAAAATTATAAAATGAAATCGATAACATGAAAACACCTATATTAGAACTATCCCAAGAAAGAGATAACAAAAAACAGTGGAAATACAGTGTGTACTACATGCAGGGATTACAGTGGTTGAGCAGTGGACAATCAATATGTCCAAAATGGAGGAATATTTGCTGAAGAATTAGATTTATTTTTCCTTTTTATTATTTAACCACATTCACTGACAAAGTATTCTTCCATGTAGGTACAGAAATTATTAAGTAGGAAGAGTAATGAGGAGGATAATCTTACAATATATATATTTGGACATTAAGATATAACTTTTAGAAACCCTGTTTACTGTCAGAGAATTTTTTTAATTTTTTGTTCATGAAATCACTGATTTGTGGAAAATTATGGTACAGCCAGAATTCTGTAAATCCAGGAAAGAAGGAAAGAGGCATATCTGAAAGTATACTCTCTATAAAAGTATACTCTGCACAGCACAAAATTTTGTTTAAATTTCTTTGACTTTGAATAGTGGATGCTGACAAATCTTTACATTCTCTTCTACTAAGACGCGAAGCATATGAAAATATCAAATTCATTAAGATTATTTTTTACTTACCGGTTTGTCACCATGGGCCTGTAATCGACTTGCCTTTCGGGCTAGTTCTTGGACCTTTAGTTCAAGTGCAGGATTACTGCGACCCTTCTCTCTGAACTTTGCCAAAGCATTGGTCAAAGCCTTTGCAACCATCTCAGCTGATGATCCATCCTGCCCAGTTTTAGCCTTTATTGCCTTTGTCTGCAAGTATGGAATGTTGATAGATGTCACACAGAATTCATATGTATAATGAGGCAATGTTCTGCCATTCGATAATCATGCTTGTAAGAATATTATTTAGTTTATAATTTTTATATTCATTAACAAACTGGTTCACTCACTTGACAAATTATATTAAAATGACAAGGAGTGAAGCATAATGCTTCATATAATATGGTCATTTTGTTCCCATAACTAACAAGATATCTAAAACCATATAACTCAGAAGTGCTTGACATCTAAATGAATAACTCATTTATAAGCTGTTATGTACAAAGTGTTAAAACTTGCTATAATAATTCATAATCCTTACCAAAGTAGAAAGAATCTGTTGTTCTGCTGATTGAAACTCTACTGGCTTGGCTGGATCTGACTGGGAGCTACCAGGTTTAGGGCCTGGGAAGGGTGGTTTTGCAGGGACTGGGGATGCCACCCTGCCAGCTGGGGTCTCCTTAGAGCTCTTGAATTCCTCCAGGAAATCATCCAAGGCATCTAATGCCTCTTTGCCCCTTTAAGATAAATATAAACATTTCCGTAAGTAAATAGCAAGATTAGATATGATACTGATAATTTCAGAGA
Organism: Lepidonotus clava; assembly: GCA_936440205.1. Taxonomy (NCBI): domain Eukaryota; kingdom Metazoa; phylum Annelida; class Polychaeta; order Phyllodocida; family Polynoidae; genus Lepidonotus; species Lepidonotus clava. The sequence goes on from OW387147.1 coordinate 22,306,271, forward strand.
CTGGGGTGGAAAACAATCAGGTTTCATATACATGTCATATCATGAATTCATATCGCGTTTTGCCTAGCATTGTTATAACTTGGTTCAATTAGATTGACTTGACCTAAATTACATTCAAATAAGCTAGCATGGCGACTATTAAACTAGGGCATTCTTCTTTCAGTGCAAGTAGCAAAAATTAACATCTATTTATAATCTTTATTTTAGTATGGACATTAAACAATTTTTATTTCTTACTTTTTGGGCCCAGGTGGAGGACCTTTGGATGGAAGGGGGTCCTTTCCTGCGTCTGGTGGGCCAGGTGGTTTATTATAGGGATCATAAGCTTCCCTCCGTTGAGGATCCATGGGGTCTCTTCCTCTAAACTGCTCACGCATACGGTCATCACGCTCATCTCTGGGCGGTTCTCTCATAGGTGGGCCAGGCCTCAATCGGTCTCTTTCTTCACCAGGATAAGGATAGTCATCTCTTGGTCTTGGTCTATCCCCATATGGATCATCACGGAAGACTGGGCGGCCATTTGAATATGATCTTCCATCTTCGCTTCCATCTCTTGGTCTGTATGGATCCCTTGGACCATAGGGGCCTCTAGGACCTGGTCCGTCATAGCGATCTCTTTGGTCAAATGGAGGTCTGTCATCAAGTGGCCTGTTCGGCCTATCATGAGGTGATGGATCCCGCAGGCCAGGTCTTCCAATATCGTGGCGTGGGGGTGGACCATAGGGGTCTTCTCTTCGACCATATGGGTCTTTATCTAAAGATGGAGGCAAGGGTCTTCTGTCTGGTCCACCTATGTCACGAGGTAAAGCACGAGGTGAGTCATATGGATCTCCCCTTGGGGGCAGGGGTCTGTCAGGAGGAGGTGGGCCTCCTAGATCACCTGGACGACCAGGTACATCCACGTCGCGGCGTAAAGCACTGGGTGGGCCATATGGATCTCTAGCATCATATGGGTCTCTTCCTGGTGGTCCAGCATCAATACCAGGCCTTCGGATGTCACGATCAGGACCTTCTGGCCCACGGCGAAGAACACTTGGTGGACCATAGCCATCTCTTGGGCCATTTGGATCATTCCGTTCATAAGGATCTCTTGGTCCAAACGGATCTGCATATGGTGCTTTTTCTGGGTCTGCAAATGGTGGTCTTTCTGGAACATGAGCTCGTGGTCTTTCTGGAGCATGTGCTGGGGGTCTTTCTGGAGCATGTCTTTCTGGAGCATGTGCTGGGGGCCTGTCTGGAACATGTGCTGGGGGTCTTTCTGGAGCATGTGCTGGTGGTCTTTCTGGAGCATGTGCTGGTGGTCTTTCTGGAGCATGTGCTGGGGGTCTTTCTGGAGCATGTGCTGGGGGTCTCTCTGGAGCATGTGCTGGGGGTCTTTCTGGAGCATGTGCTGGGGGTCTTTCTGGAGCATGAACTGGTGGTCCTCCATCATGAGGCCTAGCAAGAGGCATGTCATTATCTGGTCTAGGTGGAAGACCATGTGGTGGGGCACCAGGAAGGCGATATGGATCTTGTGGATCACGGCGAAGGTCACCTGGTGGGCCAGGGATGTTTGGTCGATCAAGATCAGGTCTTGGTAGATCAGGCCCTTGTGGAGCCTTCTTATTTTGTTGATTTGAGTTGTGCCATGGGGCATCAGCATCCAAGGGACGTTTAGGTGCGTCTGAATCCCGCCAAGGTGCATTTGGGCCAGAGGTGTTTGGTCGATCAAAATCAGGTCGTTGTAGATCAGGCCCTTGTGGATCCTTATTTGGTTGATTCGAGTTGTGCCATGGGGCATCAGCATCCAAGGGACGTTTTGGCGCGTCCGAACCCCGCCAAGGGGCATCACGCAACACTGATTGATCTGCTGTTCCTTTGGGTTCTTCTTGAGGCTTACGGGATCGTTCCCAAGGTGCCGCAGAGGCAACCTGTTGGACCCTGTCAGGGATTGGAATATCAACAGGATCTTTATCTTCAATGGGATCTTTCTTTTCAATTGGCTTTGCTAGAACAAATGGCTTACTATCTGACGATTTAAAAACAGGCTCATTTAAGGTGACATGATCTGGTCTTGCCTCAAATGGAGGAATGTCCCCTAAACCTGGCAAATCACTCTCTCTTCTTCTTGAATCAGCTGGACCAGGTTTGCTACTGAAGTGAGGGTTATCAGGGTTTCTGTGTTCGCGTCCGGGTGGGTCTCGAGGGGTAATTTCTCTTGTTGCAGAGAGGTCCCGCGATGCTGACCGTTCCCGTCCTAGACCATCCCTTGACTCAGACCTGTCACTGGTAACACTTCCTTCTCGCCGATCTGATGGGTCCTGTGGCCCATATGGATCACGTGGACCATAAGGATCACGTGATAGGTAGGATTCACGGGACCCATAAAGATCCCTTGTAGTTAAACGGTCCATTGGAGGAAGGGGATCTCTATCGCGTGGAGGTCCATATCGGTCAAGATCATAAGGATCCCGTGGTCCATATGGGTCCCGAGAGTAGTATGGGTCTCTTGAATATGGATCACGCAGTCTATCAACTGGGCCGTATCGGTCTCTGAGGAGGTCTATTCTGTATGGATCTCTGTATTGGTAACTGTCAAATTTCAAAAGTAAGACACAATGTATCACTATGTGGTGAAATACAGGAATAACAACTAAACACTTATGTATGATACAACATATTTGAAGAGAACTAGTACTTTCTTGAGAAAGATGACATGCTATTCTGGTTGAAATCAAGTTAAACAAGTACGATATTGGTATATTACAACAGCGTTCGTGCTGAGGAGAGAAAATGTCATATTATAGATCAAACCAGGAGGGGAATTTTTTTTTTTAAACACAACTACTAAATACTTCTAATAAACACAAAATAAACATGTAATCGTGAGGACAATTCAAGACCCTCCCATTGCAAAAAAAAGTGCAATCAATGTTCATGATGGAAGCTCATTTGTCAAGAAACTTGTGCCTCATCCTGAGCACGATCTGGTCTTTTTTTTAAAAATGTATTGCAGTTTTCAGAACGTTCTCTCTCCAAAAGTCTTAGTTTTTCAAGTGATAATGGCAAAATGAGACCAAAATAAAGAATTAGTTGTAAAAGGTTTTACAAAAAAGGAGGGTATTTACATGAAATCTATCGATTATCATTTATAGAAATAGGGTACTTTGCATCAATTTGCCTACCTTGCCATTTGTTCACGGCTCCTGCGGATAAGCTCTTCACGACGTCTTCTGTCTTCTTCTTGCCTGATCCTCTCTTCCTCAGCCTCTCTCTCCTTCTTTATTAACTCCCTTTCTTTTTCTTTTCTTTCCTTCTCCAATTTTCTTTTTTCCTTCTCCTCCTTCTCCTTCATCTTGGACCTGGCTTTCTCCCAGCTGTCTTTGGCTGGTTCATCGTCAGAGGAACTACTGCTGCTGCTACTGGATGAGCTACTAGATGAACTACTAGGACTCCTCTTTCTCCTCTTGGCGTCTGGTTCATCTTTCTTTGACCCATCTTTGCTTCTCTTGTCATCCCTTCCACTCTTCCTCTCCGACGATTTGCTCCTTTCTCTGGATTTACCTTCCCATTTAGCGTGATCTGGGTAGTATCTATTAGGCCCAGGTCTGTAGTCTGGGGTACCAGAACGAGACCTTCTTCCATCTTGTCTCCGTTCACTGTCATAACGGTTAATGGAGCGCTTGTCATCATAACCGCGGCGGTCATCATAAGCCCCACGGCGGTCATCATAAGGCCTACGGCTGTCATACTCTCTACGGTCATCATGACCACGACCACGATGATAGTCGTGTCCACGGTGTGGCGGATATGAACGGTGGTCATCATATGCACGACTTCTTGACCTTTCTTTTGACCTTGACCTGTTTCGTGACCGCTCTCTTGACCTTGATCTGTTTCGTGACCGCTCTCTTGACCTTGATCTGTTTCGTGATCGATCTCTTGACCTTGACCTGTTCTTTGACCTGTCCCTTGATCTTGATCTTGACCTTGACTTGCCCCGTGACTTTGGACTTCTGCTACGGCTTTTTGGCCTGCAAGAGAAGAATTTTTTTATTCAATGTAGGCCTACTGATATAGCGGTTTGCTTCACATTTGAATAGTTGACTGATATTATTTAGTGAGATGAATGAAAGAACAATCCCTTGTTAGAGGTCAGGTAAAACTATATCCTTTCCTGTGTATTTACTGGGAACACATGTTACTTAACACATAAATAGCCTAAATACTGTTTGTTTTATTGCAATTATTTTCTCAAACTATATCATATCCGTTGCATTTATAAACTCATACTTTTCTTAAACATCAATAATTTTTATAGTCCAATATTTTGGGTTTTAGTTCCAACTCAAATCAGAATAACTGTCATTGGTTAGTAAAAGAGGGTAAACTAAACACCTTAAACGTAGAATAAAATCCAACATTAATTTTGGTGAACTTACAGAGGATAAAATGTGAAAATTTAGAACAGAGTAAAATATCTTAGAAATTAAACGTATTAAACTTTAACACTTTGTACTATCTCAATTATTCCATACGATCGCAAGAATTCCTGAATTTCCCTGCTAACAACGATTATTAAATAGACAAATATTTCATGAATATACAATTCAATCATGATCTTAACTTATATTATACTTAGTCTCACTTATAATGTCATGTTTAATCATATTCATTAGGTCACTAAAATTGGTTCCCTAAGTAGATGTTAATGCACAGATAAAAATGCATGGATGGGGATTACATACACAATTCCGTATTCGTCACTGGAGTAAACCATATTGTAGATTAACTTTAATGCAGAAACAATACTGCCGTCTAAAGTTTGACAGGGCAAACGTAAATCAAGTTCATATCAACAAACATATACAGGAAGTCAAACAGTAAAGAAAATGAATTCTGAACATGAACATTTGGCTTGCCTTTGGTCACTAAACGGGTATGGTTGGTAACTTCGTTTTTTCAAAACAAAAGAAGCAAATCTTTCACAAATGTAAATGGTTTCTTCATGGAAATAACGGTTACACATCAGCATTCTCTTTTGTTAATCTATTGATTAGATCCTAACACCTAATAACTACAAGATATTCTGAGAATCTTAGTTGATGAGTGGAATAGGTACATACCTCTGGTCTTCCATGAAGGCATCCTGGACCTCTTGGTTCTTCTGTTCAAGCTCTTTGGGGGTTAAGACACCTTAGAAATAGAAAAGTCGGAATCATCTTTTAATGATGAAAAAGAATCCATCAAGCAGGTAAACAATCAAGGAGTAGTAACATAGTGCCGTGGTACTTTATTTAATGATGGTATCTATATCAATGGAACGTTGGTAACGCATTATCAGATATTTTACTGAATTATTTCGTAAAGCAGATGTTAGGATGATGCAGAAAATATCCTGTATACTATCCGAAGTACCTTAAAAATAGGAAATGATGAAAAAAAAAAAGAAGAAAGGAAAACGACATCTAGTTGAGCAGGAAAAAACGTATCTCTCATTAAATGTTCCGAACTTGTCTGTTGGAAGAGCATTTGTGAGCTAAACGGATTAATTCTATAATAACAATAAAAAACAAAAAGTAAAAAAAAATAGTAAAAAAAAAACAAAGAAAAACTTACTTCGTCTAGGTGCATGTGGGTCATAATCCACTGCTACCCATGCCTTCATGTCTCGGTAAAACAGCTTCGGTCTGCCTATGAACAGTAGTGAAACATGACGCGATTAGGACCTTTGTTTCATACCCACGTTTTACAAATATCACTGTATCATTAGGCATTTGCAAAATTGCCACTTAATCGATGATGATGTGTTGGAGTTAAAGGTCTGCTCAGCAATTTTTGCAGCTATATTGAGACCCACTCCGGTTTTTGACTTTACACAAGTGTGTGGTGAGAATGACGGCAAGGTAAGGTGGTGTAACAGGCACAGCCCAGTCTCGAACATGGGTCCCCCGCATGCAAATCGAGCACGTTGACCACTACACCACACCATCCTCCTGTAATTTGATCGATTTGAACACACATATTGTAAATCTACACAATGAGAGATAATGAATCGCTGCTTAAAAACAGGGAATGCTTCCTGCAGATTTGTGGCAACCGACCTGATAATATATACTTAGTCATCAATAAAAGTATGTAGAAGTAATGCAGTGCCCCTAAAAAACCAAGCCATTTAATTGACTATAATTGTAACAGCGTCCGAACAAGTGATACACCAACTGATTTGTTACTCTACCAGTTTGTTAGTTTTCTTTTGTTTCGTTTTTCTTAATTTAACTTCTCCAACACAAACATACGTTTATATTGCTCCCCCTAAACACACGACCCTAAATTTAATGTATCATTAAAAGTTTGTTTTTTTTTTGTTTTTTTTTTAACTTTTTAAAGTTGTGGTCACTTAATATACCCTCTTGAACTGCAACCTCCAATTTTTGGCTCGCGCTGGGTGGCCATATAAGAAATGGACCACTGTAATTGTGAAAATCGTATACAACCAAAATGAACAATCCTTGTTTCACCGCAAAGAGATGTTCCTACCTTGCCGCTGCAAGTACTCCTTGAGAGCGGGGGGCGCCTCAACCCAGAGCTGGGGCAGGTAGGTGCGCATGTTCTCGGCTATCTCCTGGGTCAGCCTCTTAATCTCCTTGTTGGTGTTACCCAGGGAGGCCATGGTGTCCATCAGCGACTTACGGCCATCTTTATCCAGGAAGAGCTAGAAGTATAGAAATCACACTGGTTTTCAATATGAAAACTGGGATGTAAGTCAGGGTTAATGAAAAAATCTGAAATCCCAGAATTGAAATTATCTTAAAATGCTTAAAATGTGATGTAAGAAATTAATTTTGAAAACTATTATTTGAGTTGGTGCTGTGAAAAAATCTGAAATCAGATAAAAATCTGAAAACTTATATCCCTGTGAAAATAACTCATACAAGGCGATTCTTTCACGATTTAGATTTTCAATATGTCAGCCCATTAGGATACTGACTGTGCATTCATACTGTACCATAAAAGTAACACTAATACTAGCCTGCTCATATATGTTTTAAATATGTGTATGTATGTATACAATTTTACTTATAGTTAGAAATATAATGTAATAATTTATATAGGACGCAAATGTGAGAATCAGTGCTTTTTACATTACACACACATGCTTTTTGGTTGTAGTTGTGGTGCATTTGCCATTTTAATGTATGGTACGTTACGAAGCAAACACGGTTAGTTAAAAGTGGCGGCTTACGATGTAGCGCTTGTTGTGGTGCAGACCGGTGATGTTCGAACTCTGGTACTTGGAGGTATTTACAAAGTTATCATTAAGATAATTATTCTAAATATAAGGTGGCCCGAAAGTATGGGATAAAAACTGTTTGTTAAAAAAGGCGACTTACGATGTAGCGCTTGTTGTGGCGCAGACCGGTGACGTGCTGCGCGACCTGCGCCTCCAGCATGGTCATGTCACACAGTTCACAGCGGTAGTGGTACGTGCCTGCGCTGAACGGCTGGTGCTCGATGATGTAGTCCATCCCTAATGAGGAAGAGTTAGCATTGACTCATTCATTTCTATTTTAAAGAATTATCTGTTACACCATTGTTGGGATATATACGGCACAAGGAATAAAATACAAAAATGTATATTCAGATACATGACAAGTTTGTTTGTTGGGGTAGTTTAACGTCTGGCCAACCCTTATGGGTTCTTTCCAGGCTGCACAAGGTAATACTTTTCAGCTTATTTATACATGACAAGAATTCACAATTATTTTCACTACAGTGTCGTGCTCTGGTGCATCAAATTACTTGATCTTATGCTATTGTATTTTAACTCAACCTTCATAACTACTATATTTTAACCTTACATTAGCAATGTAATTGGTTAATGTGTAACCATTCGGCTTTCCTCTACTATACACATAATTGTTACCAAAGTGTTCATGCACTAAATTGCATATATATCATATTTATTGTTTATTTTTCATAACAACATAAAGAATGTAACTCATTGCATTGAAATTACATAAAAACTGTCGAACCAAAACAGGGGCAAATCCTTAAAGTTACCTAAAGCATAGCCTGGAAGTGCAAAGACAATGATAATCATTATGAGCAACGCAATATCAACAAAACATATCTGGAAGTAAGGAGAACAGTTGATACGCCTTTGAGACAGTTCTAGAAGGTACATCAAGTTAGGCTAGGATGGAAGGCTATGAATGCATGGCGTTTGGCTATGAACACCCCCCGTGAGGCTACGCATACATGCACCATCTTGACAGAATTGTAGCCAATCCGTCTGGTGCACTTCGATTCACTTTGCTTGAAGTCTGAATGGGGTATATATACATTGCAATCTGCAAGGGATGTCAGTTTTTATTCCGTTAAGGGGCCTTCCATTAAGTATGCATGCATTAAAGGGGGAGGAGGGTTCCAAATTTTTTGGAAATGTGCGTACATTTTAGTAAAAATCCAATGCATAGTTTTGTACAAGGTGGGTGGGGTGGGGTGGGGGTTCTGACATTTTTGAAAATGTGCGTATGCACTAAGTGGAAGGCCCCCAAACCAAATCCATTTATGCTTGCATTTTCTTCTGGCTTTGAAAAAAAACACAAGAAAATCAGGCAGTTGACTTACCGAGAGAAGCCTCCTTCTCACGTTTCAGTAGGTCGAGAATGCGCAGTTTGCGGCCGAAGACTTCCTTCACCATTTCCTTAACGTCTCCAGTCTCACTCATTCCTCCTTTTAGAAGAAAATATGTTCATTAAGAGATCAAATAAAAGCTTGTAAACTGATTGTCACTGAAAATAGATATTTAAGATTAAGTTAAGTATCATAATTATGATATCACTAGATTTTTTTAATCTTTAGAAGACATACCGTGAAGTTGTTCATTGAGGTTTTTTTTTTTCTTTTTTTTTTCTTTTTGCAAATTGAGTTATGTTTATAATGGTAAGCATAACATCGGTAACTTTAAGCAAAGATGATTGAATAAAATATTGTTTCAGTTTCCCGCGAATGTTCTCGCTACTCAATCATGAGTACGGATATTGACATTTTCATACTGTGCAAGTTCGTCTGAAAATGAAAATATTTGGTTAAACATTGATTCAATAGTCGTGTTAGTTAATCTTGTCAACACAACTTTGCATGTATATTTTTGCTGTACCCTTGCCATATTCCCCACTTCAATGTCTGAAAGAGAATGGTCACGGTTCAATTAAAACGTTTACAAGGTACAAATTAAAAAAACACTTTTCTTCGTTTAATATATCACAGACGGTAATGGTATACTTGCGGCTAGGAACGATTTTTGAATGCAGATATTTTGATGTTCAGTTTGCATAATTAACTAAATGTTGGTTCTTATAATTCAATTCTTTTAACGTTTACGGGTCAGTAGATTTAATATTGATTTATACGTAGATGGTAGTGAAGCACAAAAGATATTTATTTAGTGTGTGGTGCGTCATTAGGTTCTAATAAAACTGATAATACTAATACAGACATTTGTCAATCTTAATTTGTATTTAAAACCTTAGAGAAGAACACCTATTGTACTAAAACATCGCAATAGTATGTGATAATAACTAAAGTGAAAGGAAACTAAAATCTTATAGAAATAAGATTATTTAAATGTTTATTTTTTCAGTTTTAACCAAACGTATGCTTTGGTCAGATTTTAAAATAACAACCCTATGAGAAGAAGGGAGTTTTCACATCTTCATAAAAAGGATACATGAGTTGTTTTCCATGGTTTCACCTGCTGTTCTCTCCGTGTGATTCATGATTCTTCTTCTGCGATGTCTCCTCCATGGTCAAGATGGAATCCTATGGAAAACAATCCAACGGGAGAGGGGCCATGCTTACGAAAATGTTCGCTTTTTGAATGCTAAAAGAAAGCTGTACTTACCCTTTTTCTTCTGAAATGCCGCCACCACAGCATCATAGTCCATTGGATCCACTGTAAAACAATAATGCTTTATTTAGCGTTATTTTGAAACATAATACATGTTTGTAATATCGTAAAGAGCACACGTGAGTGGGAGGAATTTTTAAAGAAACGTTGTTAGAATCAGAAAAAAGAAAGAATTTGGTAAAGCAAATTCCCTTGTGTTGTCGTAGTTTAAAAAAAAAATCATTTATTTACTTATATCTTTTTTTTCCCTTTTGGATGGGGAAAGCGGGGTTCCTAGTTTTCCAAGAGGTCCTGTATTGTGCAGTAGTCACGTCGATTTTAAGCAATTTCTATGTCAATGCAGAATTTCTTAAAAACAAAGCTCAGAAGGATAAAATGTAAAGTGAGAGGAAAATGTATGGTAGAAAACACTTATACTATTATGCCAAACAAAATCCTTTATCTACGAATTTCTATTTTGCGCTACAACAGAAAATTTTCCTCATATGCAACTTTTTTCAACAAGACTGATTGCTGATTTATTGAAAATTTTCATACACTTACCATCATCTTCAAGTTTCAAGGCAATAACACTCTGAAAAGAGAACATGCTTTGTATATTTCCTGTCATCCTTCTTTGGTATGAAATTAAGTAGACCTACCATGTTATAATGCAGACTTTGTCCCTCAATGATAGATTTTGGGCTCATTACTTTGATAAATTGGTTCCTAATAAAACTATTTATTTCACAAGCTAAGCAGAAAGGCCATGTAGAGCATAACTCCATACAAGGACGGGCAATGTGTTTAAAAAAAACCAGGAAAGCTCCGTCTTATGCACATTGTGCAATAGGTCAAATGAATGACAAATAGATGTTTGACAAAAGCAAACAAGGAGGAGAAAAGATTCGGATGTCATCTCATGAAATTCCAAACACGATTTAGTCACTACAGATTTTGGACACTCTCCGTACACTTTCTATGAGAAAACCTTCAATCTCTAAGCAGAACATATAATCTCAAACCAGATCTAGATTTGAACTTGACAGCGACACCACTGAGTTGATGTCACAAGAGCCCACTGTATATGATATCTCCCTAGCGAGAGACTGAAGAACTAGCACATTTGCAATATGGCCGCACCCAGTGGGGACAAGAGAATTCCAAAATTGACTGGACGACTACAGAGAACAAGCAGGAGGGTAATAAATGCATTCAGTAGACTACAATCTGTGACGTCATTGCTACAAATAGTCTCAAATCATATCACATTATGCAAATTTGACGAAGTCTGTACCATTTTCTGTTGATGTAAAAAACGTCTATCTTCAATCATCATTTGGTCCTTCCAGTTTTCATCACTCTCCATAGACTTACTATAGGAAAAGCTACAATCTCTGAACAGATTGACAGTTGTAAGCACATGCACACTTTCTGGACCTCCGCTGATGTCTGGTAAGACACTATATCAAGCTAGATCAATTTTCGATGGTTTGAGGTGTTTGGTACGACTTCAGACTCCATTTATCGGAGTATGAATATGTTGACAGAATGACCATGGAGAATAAATAACAAATAGCAACCAAAGGACATGCTAAGCTTTTTCAAGGTTTTGAACTGTGTTAAAGATGATGTGTTAACTATTCCAGTAAGAGAAACTAGATCGGCTAATAAGAAAAAGTTTATTGTCCCAGCAAAAATGAACACAGAGTATCAGAATAGTGCATATTATAAAGGGACAATTATTTGGGATGAACTATGCCACGATGTACAATTTGCAACTTGTGTCAATGAATTTATTAATCTGATCAAACACAGATACTGTGTCTATATTGATCTACTTCATTAGGTCCAATCTGCGTGACATATTAAGAAGGAGAGAATAGAGGAAAAGTACATAACAAGGAAATACGTTGTACTGATGTATTGATCTTGATGTATATAGTTATAATTTACACATAAAATGTTCATGTACTACAATTTATACTCAGTCATTGTAATATCACCGCAAAAACCAGGGGCAACCCTGAAGTGAATTGCATAACAAGAATTAAAATGAATAAAAAAAACTGTGATAGGAAAAAGTATCATCAATTATTGGTAAATATATCATGAGAGATAAATGTACTGAGGAACTTTCCTTTTAGTTTCAGATATCTTTAAGCATTTTCCACCCTTGACAAATTGTCTTTGGAATACATCCAAAACTTGGCTGATTATACACATTATATGTGGAAAGTACCTTGTTTGAAAACTGATATTTTTTATCTCAAAGCCTGATTAAAGGGATAACAGACTGTTCAACCACAATTCTAAATCCATTACAGTATCCCAAAACCAGCAATTTGTGATAGACCTACCCAAGAAGATCACATTCAATCAAAAAAATACATGTGTCACCATGCTTATTTTTGAATGAGAGCTTAAGAAAGATAATATGCTTGACTATAGAACTCTATGGGAAAAATATATTTAGTGACATTTAACTGACTCTGGAACATTGAAAATCCATTACAGTTTTACAAAATCTTGGGAATATGTACCTTGGGTCTGTAGCAAGTTTTTAAAACCAAAAAAGATAGGGGTCACCGATGTTGTTTAGATGCTGGAGGTCAACACAACATTGACAGGTGATTATTCCTGTATAATTCTTTATAAATCTATCTTATATGTTTCCCTAGATTTTTTGTTGAAACAACTAAATTGTATAATTGACTTCATTTCAAATTCAACCCCTGCTCATGTCTAATGTGAGATTTCTATATTTTGAGGCATTTCATTTTTGTCACTAGGGGGTGCATGTGTACTTGATTAATTTAACATTAGTTATACCCTTTTAATTACCATCATAAATTTCCAATTTTCTTAAATTTTAATTCTAAGTGAACTCTCATCAATTAATGATGTGAAATTTAAAGATTTGAGGATTTTAACATTTGTCCACCAGGGGGCACATCTGTGGACAGTACATTATCCCTTTAATGGATCTATGGCCTACTATTGATAAGCTTTTTATAAAACAAAGGCAAATGTAGCATCTGACCTTTATATGTAACTAAATATTAACATTTTAATATCAACAAGCATGAAAAAAACCAAAAAGAATAATTACAAATGACCCCCAAGAGCAACTCAAATACATCAATTATGCGGTGTTTGGTAGGATACAAGCACATAATTGGACATTATTATGATGTATAAATACAAGTTACCCTAGCAAAGTGTTATGAATGTAATATTTTTTTATACTTTTCCATTAGAAAACCTATCAAATAGTAAAAGTAGATAATTGTTCAAAAAGATACAAGAATAGACAAGAAATAAGCAAACATTCTATAACAGAATCTAAATGGCTGCTGAGCACCCAGAGGGCTTATTGGAAAAATCTGTGCAAAATGGTAATATTTCATAATTTCACTTCAGCCTTCTGTGTTCATTTGCTAAATAATGTTTGCATATAGGTGAATGACACATCATTAGATTCCAAATTTAATTTTCTAAGTCCCCTATTGAAAGAATGTAAATTGAAGATTCTATTTAGAATTAAATTGATGGAAGTCAGGAAAAATACGAAATTTTGGCAAATTTTGGAGGACATTCCAAATCATTTGGAATATTTAGTTGGAACACATTTCATCCATATTCACATACATATTGCTAGCTTTAGAACTATACCAAGATGATTGTGTGTGGGGTAGTTTAACATTTGGTCAACCACATAGGGTTCTGCACAAGGCGATACTTTCCAGCTTTAGGGTGATCATATCTATGATATGGTTTAGAAGAAACACGCCACAGGGTGCAATACCCTACTCTTTTTAAAGAATGGCAAGGGGTCTTTCATGTGCAATGTCCCATAGAAAGGACAACCAGACCCGGCTTTTGATAACCCCAGTGTTCGAAATTAAGGATTTATTTTATGCACACGTCGGGTGCATAGGGGTTCAAAGTCGTGCACCCGGCATATTTCTTATGCACACACTACAATATAATGGCATTTATGCTTTTGAAAAAGCATGCATACACCGGGTGCCTGCCTCCTAAAAAGTATGCACCCTGCAGTCAAATTGTGCACACCGGGTGCAGGGTGCGCCCTTAATTTCGAACGCTGTAACCCTGTTGGGGGCACAGGGTAGGGTACCAAGATGATTGAAATTAATTAAGAATTGTAAGAATTATGAGAATTTCTTTGAAAAATGTTAGGGCAACTTAATGTTTTTGATCGCAATTTGCTGCAATGATCTATAAATACCTTTCACTCTTATTCACATGGAATTCTGTATTCATTTATGTGTTTCACATTTCCTGTATGACCCTAAAACTGGTCTGCAAATACCATACATGTCACAAAATGACCCATTATCTGTTACAAAGTATGTTTCTTTGATTTTATGCTTTAATCCTGAGTAAGTTAACGGGAACAGCCATCTCTAAGCAGCCCCAACAAAACCACTCATTTTCCACCTTTCCTGGAAAGAATGATTAAACTAGATGTACTCACCTTCTGATGTTTTTGCCCCCTTATGTGATCTTTAAAGTTGAATTCAGACGTTGCAGTGATTTGACAGATCTGCAATACAAAACCAACCCAAACAATCAGATAGATAAAAAGGTAACATCTGTATTACCAAGGAAATCTTTTGTTAAACAATTCACTAAATTTGTTTGTTGAAATGTTTGTGAGACGTGGCGAGGTGTTAGTGTGTAAAAAAAATGGTTAAGATTTGTTAGAATAAATTTACAATATGAAATAATACTGGTGTATGTATAACAACAGTCACTGTTTTGAATAGTGCTTTGATCACTAAAGTTACCCTTTGCCATTACATTTCATCAACTTGAAAATTCCATAGGGCACTTACATGCCTACACAACTTTAATCTACACATGAACATATAATACAAAAATGAGATACTCATATGTTTAAAAGATTTTTGAATTGAAAATATATTTTACACATGCCAAGTTCTAGTGTTGAAACATGAATTAAAGCTTTTTAATTGATATCATACACTTTACTATAAATCATCAGGCATGTCTTAATACGTGTCATCTATGTTTGAAAATGGAAAATCTTTACTACAGGTTTGATGCTGAACAATTTAGATTGAAGAATAGACAATTGTCAATAGTGGCATTCAGACACTGTTTTTATCGAAGTTTCAGAAAAATGTACACTTTCTAATAAATTCCATAATGGATTCAACCATACTAAATATTCAAACATTGTAGTATTTCTTTACTTTTGTTGTCGAACAACAGTTTCATAGTATTCAGTTTCCTTATCAGTATAATCAGGGGAACCCTGATGGATATCATGTAATAAATGCCCTTAAAAAATATAGTTACCAATTTGGGAGACTAAAATTAGAGACCTAATATAATGATGCCCATCTGCAACTGTCTATTCTTCAAGAATGTTGTTCTATTGTTTAAATATTGGCATATCTATTTTGCAACCAATGTCTTATACATTTGAATTGATAAAATACATGGATATTTTCCTGGAGTAGTGTGCAAATTTACAATACTTGGATCAACAATGTTAGAAATCCAATGAAACTACTTATGTGGTTTCATAACTGCATACCACAGTATACGAGTGAATGAAGCAACAAGTTGTCGTTCATGTTTTCACCTTTTTCCACCAAGTACAGAAGATTGGTTGTGGTCCTCTGGAGTATTGCTATTTAAACCAAAACGGAAAATCGCAACGCATATGACTCGCACGCGCATTTTGGTGTGTCGCACAATAGCTACAACTGTAACTATTGCTCTTCATCCTGTGAAGACCTTTAATCCAATCAGTTGAAAGTCATTTCTTTTTGGTAAAACTAGGTCAACTAGGGTTCAATTAATATCACATGGATGAGACATTAGACTCATGTCTCACAAAATCACAATTCTTCATAGGGTTGTGAATAGTCATAATGAGAGCTGCACAATATTTGTCTCAGATTTGTACTTTCATTATTTATCTTACTTTATTTCACTACATTGTATCAGAAAAGGTGATTTTCATCACTTGATAATTAAATAAAAACTATAGGCATTCAGCCATCCCAATATCAACTTGTCAAACAAAGGGAACTATCATACTTCCTAAATTTTGTTCAGAGCGTTTTTTTTTCAGGAATAAAACAAACATTGAACCCAAATTTTGCTTCAATTTTATGTTTATTACCCTTAGAGAATCATCATTTACTTTTGACATTACAGAGCTTACGAGAATTGAGAGAAAAACATAAATTGAATGAACTTATGGATTAACTTTGGATCAAAAGAAGCATGGCATAGTCATTAAAACTAAGTTTGTAAGGAGCAGTTAAGTTTGTGTAATATGTTCTTGTACAAAAGGAATATCATTTTCTAGGGTCTCAATTTCTCATAAATAGAAATTGATGTTTCAATCAATATGCTTTTCTTTTCTTGGTCCAAGAAAAAACGATTTCAATAGTTACCTCTGTATGAGAAGTTGATATTTCCGGACCAAACCGCAGTGTATACTTCCTGAATCAGTATGTCCGAAATATTTGAATGCGTTACTGAAATACTACTGATTTTACACAGATTTCTACTGACAGCTCATTTAAATATTTCGGACATACTGATTGACCACTGTTAAAACAGTATGTTCCCACTGATTTACCAGTAAAATGCAACTGAAATCTAACATTGATTCTCCACTCAGTATACCCACTGCGTTTTGTTCCGGGTTGGCAATACCTATTGAAGTTACCCATAATCCCCTGCAGCATAGAGTTCCATGCCAAATGTTATGAATTAATTGACTCCCTTTCTAAACTGCCACTTATCCAATCTTGAGTCATTTTAAATTTTGATGAGGGAAAACTGCTTTTTAGACAAACTCACTCTGCTTTTTAGACAAATTCATTTGACTAGTTAAAAAGCTTATGGAAGTGCATTGTACATTGAAGCATAGAGGATATCCTGCAATCAATTACAATTAGTGTCAAATGGCATTTGGTAAAGAAATAGTACACTCTACAGTAAATCAATAGCAGAGTACAAATTGTCAAGTATCTGAATAGTTCCATGGATATTATCGTAGGGTACACAAAGCATTTCAATTTATCAGACTTGTGTCATATGTTTTTTTTCAGAATGAGTTAGCAATACTGTATCCAAAGCAGGGCTCAACATTAAGTGTTTGACATTTTTGGTGAAAGACATAATCCTTACTTATCCTTTGCTCCTCGAGGTCGTTTCTCTAGGTGCTCCCCAGGGGCTGTCCTACCCCTAGCTCCCATAGGGGGCCTCCAGCCAGGGGTGAGCCAATGTTTATACTGAAAGGCACCCAGGTTTATGTAGTTTCTATTAATTGTACCCTAATTGGAGATAAATAATTTGTGATTTTTATAAGGGGACAAAGATATATAGATTGGTGTAGAACATACAAAGCTGGGCCACAGGAATCTTCCACTCACACCCCAATACAGCTCAGTTCGCACCTCTATTGTCTGAGCCCCAGTGCGGGTGAGAGGTGAGTTGTTACAGCCCAGGGAGCAACCTGTTGTTTCAACCCAGTGTTGCCACCATCCCTTTAAGGGGCTCCTCAAGGGAAATCTGTTGCTTTTAAGTCCAAATTACTTAATGAAATACAATACCTTAATCTATTTAAATCCCATATTTTACATTGTTGGAGAAACTACTTTACCATCAATATGATTTTGAAAAAATTGCAACAATATCATCTTTGCATTTGTATGTACCTATAGACTTTTAGGCCCGCATATAGACGGCCTGGGGGAGAACAGAGGGTGTGCTAGGCCTGTATATAGACAGGCCGGGGGAGCAAAGGGTTATACGACAGTCCAGTGTTTGTGAAAACCCTGTTTTTGCCGGACATGTCCGATGTTTTAACCAGAATGTCTGACACATTAGCTTAAAACGTCAGACATAATGTCTGGCAAAAATATGAAAAAAATGGTGAATTATGTTTAAAGTGACCAAAATATAAAGAACAATGTCCGATACTAAGCCCATGAACGTCGGACACAATGTCCGGCCACCCAAAAAAGATTTCACAAAGACTGCGACACTAATCAAAAGGGTGCTGATTAGCCTCATCAGTTACAAAATTATGGCCACAGGGACATACTAAACAAGGACAATTTGGAATAGCATGTAAATAATTGGAATTTCTAGTACTCTATGACCATTATAAAATTAAAAAAGAACTGAGACCATCCAAAGTTACTTGATGGATTCATTCTCCCATGCAAAGTTCCCTATTTTTTAGCTCCTGCAGGCTGTTTATGTACTTTTGCACACAAATATAGGGCCAACAGAAGTCATGCATCATTAGAAAACATAAAGATATTTAATGAAAATATGTTCAAACTCATTCATAAATATAAAGTATATCTACAGATAGCAAAAAATTGAGTGAAGCCCTTCCGTTCTATATAAAAAAGTGCTTTATGAATAAATAATAGTTATGAATAAATAATGGTTAGAAATGGAGATTCTTTTAGAATAAGGAACATTTTACCAATGATGCATTTTGAGGATGATAGATTCAAGTACAGGGCCCATATCTTCGTAACTAATTTGGCTGATCAGGGAAAAATTGATTAGGGTCCCATGATCAGTGATTTGCCTTTTGCCAAAATTTATAGTGTTATTGCAAAAAAGTGTCAAAGAGGAATTATTAGGTGAAAATTTATTCATGATAGACAGAATTTCTGATCATGAGACGCTAATCAAGATGTCTCTGATTAGCCAAATTAGTTACGAAGATATGGGCCCAGATTGATTCACAACTAAGAGAAATCACAGCTAGGAGAAATGACACTCCTATAATGATGCTACAATTTGAGACTGCTTACAGGGAGCTCCTGATATAATTGAATCTATAATTCCCTTGGCACTGCTCTATCACAGAATCCTTGGTGCTGGGAGTAAATCCTGCCACAGATAACTGATTTACCACATTAAGGCACCTGTAGGTTAATTTTGACCAATTTTGTCAACAAAAACAAAGGAAAAACTTTATAAAATATATTAATATATTACAGTACTGAATGATTTTTCAAATTAACTCGAAAAAGGATAAACATATCCAGATAACAAATGAAAATTAGTTGATACTGATCTTCATCATCTAAAACCATAAATAATCCCATGATCAATGAAATTACTGTACTTCAGCCTTGTGAATTGTCAACATATTACCCAGCATGCACCCTAATTAGGGGCAGTCTGCAGTTAAACCCCAGGGAAAATGCTATCTGTTATACTTATAGCGAGGAGTAAGACTGTCCTAATTCTATTTGGAACATATTGGCCTCTAAATACAATACCTTGGCAGGATTTGTTTGTTTGTTGGGGTAGTTAAACATCCGGCCGACCCTTTCAGGCTCTTTCCAGCCTGCACAAGACGACGCCTTCCTGCTTTGGATGATCATATCTTTGATTAAGGACCCCCCCACTCCACTGAGATCATAACCCTGCTTTTTTTCGAAGAGTGGCAAGTGATCTTTTATGTGGAACGTCTACTGAAAAGGTATCTCACACCTGGTCTTTAGTGACCCATTGGGAGGACTGGTGTAATACTAACAGTGCAAGCTGTATAAGACTGGTCATGGAGTAGATATTAAAATCATATAATCATGGCAGGGTTGTTTTATATACTGAAGCTATGTAGCAAAAGCAGCTGGTAGGCTAATTCTTACAACAGAACTTCTCTGTCAGTTGCTCTGTGAGCCAGTATTCCAGGCACTTTGGGATGGATAGCGATGCTGCAGCAGCTATCATTGGTGCAATTATAGCCTTTGACCCAATGCCTGAGATTCACAATATGTGACAGTTTGTGGGATTTCCAGGCTTATGGAAATGCATGTTCATGGCTCTAGAGCCTTTATTTAACTTAGAAATGATAAAAATCATAAAAATAAGCTAAATTTATGCTTAAAATGAAATTTTTCATAGTTTTCATTAATGGTGAAAAAAATGGATTTTTTTTTCATTTTGCTGCCATGGTAACTGGAATGTTGATAGAATGCCCAAACCTGTGGATACTACTGCTATGCAAATTAGGGTTTCCATGGTAACCATAGAACAAAATTATTTTTTTTCAAAATTTGAAATTCTAAATCAAGGGACTGCTTGGCTATATTTAGCAAAAGACAGATTCTGAATATCTTAAATAGAAAGGAAATGGCAGTATATTTCTATAATCATATTTGGGATTTCAATTTTTGGCCCAGATTATACATAAGTTATATCTTTTTAAGTACCAAAGACTATTTTAGCATACTTAGCATATCCGACCTTCACGTCTTCAAATTAACATAACTTATTTTCTTATAAGAATATTTACATAATTTTTTCAGTATTGGATTCCCCAAACACCTTCTTAATTCAATATTCCAGGCCATGCTTTTTGCAGAGGATGTCACATATAATCACTACGATTGTTTGTTTGTTGGGGTAGTTTAAAGTCCGGCCAACCCCAGAGGGTTCTTACAAGACTGCACAAGGCCTTTTGGCTTCGGGTGATCATATCTATGATATGATTAAGCAGAAACCCGCTTGGGTTCAATACCCTACTCTTTTTGAAAATTGGCAAGGGGTCTTTTATGTGCAATGTCCCATAGAAAGGGCACAACACACAGCCTTTGATGACCCTGTTGAAGGCACAGGGTGAATCACTGGGAGGTATAAGATATTGGAAACCTTGGATTTTTGTTTAGTAAATGATGTTGATGGGTGTAAAACTATGTGGTATCCAGTAGTTGTTATTACCAACAATGACAACCTGATTAGTGTCCCATGCTTAGCAACAGCCTTTACCAGTCATATGTGTATCAGAAGGTTGGTGAAATTGTGGATATCTAGGTGATAGTCTATTGATCAGTGATACTTTATCACATTGATGGCTCTTATCACATCAAAAAATTTGAGACAGTCAGTTTTATCACTGATTTTAATCTGGCACTGATTTTCCACTGTATGATATTTCTCATATAATAAACAATATTGATATGTACCTACTGCTATATATGTCAGTGAGTGACTGATCAAGAGAAGTATGATCACTAATATTTCACCGTTTTCTACACTGTGTTTGAACTGAATCAGCACTTCCAAAGAGCACTTCTTCTGCACCTACTTTCCCTATTCATGTATATCAGTTTCTTTTAAACTAAACTACCACGAGTTGGAAACATCAGTGAGCTACTGGATGTCTCATTCCACTCACCACTAAGAGGATAAAACCTGGTGGTATGTGTCAGTTTTTACAATGTTTGCCATTAACATTGGCTCATCAGTGAATGGCTGACAATTTGAGAGCAGGGCCGAAAATTTGCACCAGAAATAGTGTCAAATTGGCCCTGATGGCCAATAGTGAATTCAGGCGCTTTTTTTCCAATTATCTCTTAATTCTTGTTTTCTGACCATATTTTACATATTTTTTGTTGCCAATAATGAGAGCAGTTATAAAAAGTCAGGGCCAACCAAAAGCTGTCAGGGCCAACTGTATTTTGGAAAAGTCGGCCTTGCCGGCCAGCTGCCTAAAAAGTTAGTTTCCAACACTGTTTTAGATTGCAGGATACAGCATACACCAAATTACTGACACTGTGAGTATAATTTGATTATTACACCAGGCATTCAGGTTCCCTTTATCGCACATCCATGGCTTTGAAGCCAAACTTCGTTTAGATTATAGAACTTAGAAGCCAGTTCTTTAATCTTGGGTCGACATTGCACATCCAAAGAAAAGCATGAAGGCAACCTTTCTAAAAAAAAACAAAAAAAACATCTACTATCTCACTGTTCTATTCTGGAATGAATACTTCCCCACTGTTAGTTATCTCAATTGGATATAGACTTTACATTTATCTCCTAAATGCCTCATAAAGGCTACAAGATTTGGTGTAGCTATATGTTGTAGAAGTTGGACCGTTTGGAGACCCTGAAAAGGAATGTGGTAGAAATGAAAAAGGTTCTTACCTTAACACCTAGCGGATGGACAGTAAGAGGAAAAGGTTTGGTTTCAAGTCTTTATATCCAGTTTAGATGGGGATCTGAAAATCCTGTGCTTGATTCGCTTCCTTTGAGCTTCCATGATTTCTGAATCCTTTGTAGGGAATGAAGTGTCTAGAAGACTGCTGTACAAAGTTTGATAATTGATTTAACATCTAGATTTGAAGATCTGCCAAACCCTTTAAGGTGGCCTCTCTATATTCTGAAAGAAAATCCAGTTGTGCTAATTATCCATGGAAACAGCCACTTCCAAGGTTTATCCATGTCATTGTTTCTGCTGCTGGTCTGTTTTTCTTCTCTTCTGTTGTGCCAAAGGCTATAGTTAATCTTCTTCAGTCTTACACCAAATTGATGAATTTATTCAAGCAAAGGTCTCAATACTCACCCTAATGATTCATGTTGCTGGATAAGATAACCCTTGTTCCTTCCTCTTCAGACCCAAGATGTAAAAAGTCCAGTGTCCCGATGTATGGAAAGTTGAAGTCGAATTTCGCATAACCCATGGCTTCACATAGTACATCGATAGTTATTAATGGCTAGGGTACAGCTGTTTAGATTTTCTATGGGTAGGTTTATCAGATTGTGTCTTTTTACAAACTTACCTCACAGTAAAAGGCATTCTTCTTTGAAAACCCAGTGATGAAACAATCCCCTGGTGCGCCTGGACGTTCATTCTTGTCCTCACCATCAGGATCTTTATCTGCTTCCTCCTTTTCATCACTCTGGCCACTTTCTGAAAATGATTTAAAATATGGAAAACTAATATGTTAATAATTGTGGGCTGAGCAAAAATTTGCTTAGAGGTTAACGTAAAAGAACCAATTTCTGTATGTACTTGATTGAACAGACATCCATAATCACTGGGAAAAACGATGCGGTATTTCTGCAACCAAAATTGTAAAATTCTTTGCTCATAGCCATCGTGCTGGCTAAAAGTAGCAGAAAAACACCAGCAAGCAGCAAATGGAAAAGTGACTAGTTCAACTTCAAGCATGTATGGTTGTGGTCCAAGGACGTATGATTCAAGACTCCATTCAGTACATCTTGATATACAATCATGTTATTCCTTCTTCTGTTTGTTTGATCAAAATAACAAGAACTAGTATCAAATATTAGAAATGTTGATCCAGAGAATAGAGGAATATTGTCCAGAGATTTGTGAAAAATACATTTAAAAATATGTTGCTGCCTAGTTTTACTAAGTTAGAGATTACTGTGGAGACTTTAAAGGATGATAGATTCAACTTGAGTAGTATAATATTGAGGTATCCAACCAGAACCACTTTTTCACTGTAGTCCACAGACACTTCTGATCTTTATACTAGTTGATTATATGGCTAACAATGGCGGGGTATGACCGTTTGCTGGTAGTCCTAGGTGTCAGGGAACCCAAGTTGTGTTAATCAATGTCTAGGTTTCTATAGGGATCTAAAGCAGCTATATTAATAAAAAGATGCAGCAGAGACAAGGTGCCCACAAATGGCATATAGGTTTTATGGGTAGTAAGTGATCAATGTAGTGAAAGAAATAACTGTAGTCTTGGCATTGAGACGGACTGACACTATTTTTGGTAAATAGGATAGACACTGTAGACTGGGTGATGCAAAAATATTCTCCTATATAAATGAAAGATAGGGATTGAAGATACAGTAAAAAAAATCCTTGATTTATTAGGCAGTTTAGGTGAAATTTTGAAAGCAGCTTGAGAAAGGGTGGCCACCTTTTATTGTATTCTTGTATTAATAATGACATAGTTTCTCTGACACTTCAGTTTTGAGGTTATTTGTAAAATAATTTATCCTATAAGTTTTTTTATGAATAGAAATTGCTCGGATTCAAAATCAGAATGTAGGCTGCAGGTCAAATTAGGATGTGCTTATATCAAGGGTTTTATGACAGTGCGGTGTGAAGAGGGTTGTGGTGAAATGGTCATCCAAAGCTGAGAGGATATTATGAATAGCTAGAAAACTCAAAATATCTATTACTCTATCATGGTGGCTAATTATCCCAACACCATGCATAACAATAAAATAAACCTTTAGACTTTTCTGCATCGTTGTCCTGCTTCTCCTTTTCAGTATCTGATCAAATTGTGAAAAATATCAAAGCAAGTATTATTATCCTGAAAACTGTTATTCCTTATAATCTTGCATTGATTTTTTTTTTGACAAAGAGAAGGATACAAGGATGTTACTGAAGCAAAAGAAAAAAAAGACTCCACTGAAGCGATTCAGAAAAGATTTATAATTTAGCTTTTTGGAATTTATGTATTTATGTTTGAATCTGTTTGAATTGATCAAAAAGATCAACAAGTTGCTGCAAATGCATCTACTGTTTACACTATGGCTACAATCCACTCAATAAATAAGAATAATTAACCTTCTGTCATTTCCTTGTCCTTTTCCGCGTTGTTCTGCTGTTCCTTTTCCGATTCTGATCAAATTATGCCATAATAAGTTAGAGCATTTCTAAGAACTAAAAGTTGTTGGCCATTTTAGATAGCGCAGTTAATTAAAGAGTACCACATTACGATACAAACCTAAATCAAATACCTTTGAATTCAGTGTCTTTGGAAAAGTTACCAGCTCTATTATAAATCAACAAACTGTTTCAATGTTTGAAAAAAATATTGAGAGCACGAAATAGTTCAGTTGAATAGAATATGAAACATTATTTAAATACATCGGTTCATACTTTATCCTAATTTTGTATGATGGAACCTTATAGATATACAGAAAATGTTCATTGTTTATTTATGATAAAAAAAGGGGTTTCATTTCGAAATGCATGGAAAATCAGTTAACTATGAATGAAGTTCTGGGAATCAAAACTGTTCAGATGCACATTACCTGCGTCATCAGCTTTGGTGGTTCCTTCTGTTGAATCCGTGCCCTCTCCTGGTTGAGTTTTAGGTGTATCTTCGTCTTCGTCCTTTCCCGTCTCCACTTCAGGAAGCTTTACGTCCTGAAGCTTAAACGAGATTTTCCCGGCCATATCGTCTGAGTTGTCTTCGTTCTCTGGCTGCTCCGCCTGCTTAGCTTCTGGTTCCCCTATCTGGAGTGGGGATTCCGAGTTGACCTGGTTTGGGTCCCAAGACTGAACTTTTGTTACGTGAATTATTCCACGTGTATGCTGGTAGTAGTGCTGAAAAAGAATTTCCATTATCATTTTTTGTATCATACGTTACATCTAAATGTTACAGGGAGGGGCCAATGTATTTCAAAATTCTTTCAGTTTGCATTTCATATCTTAGGTTTAATGGTTAGAAAGGCGTACATAGCATTAACATTGCTACAGCTAACTCTTTTTGAATGTTAATGATGTTTTCTTATCAGAACATGCCTTATGTCCTGTCACACTGACGATGGACATCTGTGTGTGACTTCACCGAAAAAAGTAGACTAACTAAAACTGCAAATTCCATAAAAACTATTTCTTTTAAATTTTTGGGTGAAAATCATTTACTCTCTTTATGCTTAATCTATTAGACTCATTGGAAAAGAGGGGCAAATCTAATTATTTTTATAGTTTCCATTTATTCATCATATCTGTCTGTCTGTGACGTCACACACCGAAAAATGCACTGTGCATGCTGCACCAGATGCTGACGGGGACACTAACTTTGAATAAGACAAGTGCACTACGCGCCGCTACTGGGAGGCGAACCCTGGTCCCCTCACACTGGAGGTGGACACCCTTCCAGTTAGGTCACCACTGGAGATGCTGTGGGGAGGGGGCCAGAGTGTGGGTAGAGTGGTACATGTTGCTGGTAGCTGGTGTTCTGCTTTCTATTTCATAGAGACATGTATGAGTTGAGATACCAGCATTTATTTCAACTGGCACTCTGCCTCTGGCCCTCACTCACTCTATGCCAATGGCAGATAGCATTGCACAGGTGGAGCTTGGTGAAGATTGGAAGCAACACTGCTTTAATATAAGGAAGGTAATAATTCATTTTTGTAAAGATATATATCAATCTTTGAAAACCAACGTCATTATTCATTTCCTCGTCAAAATCTATTGTTACTTACATTCCTGGTGCCAAACTTGATATTGCAGAATTTACAGAATGACCAATCTTCTTCTTCGTAGTCCAAGTTCCCGTGCTTCAACAGCAAAAGTGTCCCAATAGAGGGTACTGATGCTGAAAACAAACCCAAATACAACCATCAAGCGCCCGCTAGAAATTTGGATTCAAGCCCTGAATGCAATATACAGATATGAAAATAATTGCGGATAAAAAAAAGAAGAGAAATACATTTCCAGTGTGCATCCAATCCATTTCACACAAGAGGTGGCAATCTTTCAATCTAAAGGAAAAATCTCAATTTTAAAACAATTTCACCCT
Organism: Lepidonotus clava; assembly: GCA_936440205.1. Classification (NCBI taxonomy): domain Eukaryota; kingdom Metazoa; phylum Annelida; class Polychaeta; order Phyllodocida; family Polynoidae; genus Lepidonotus; species Lepidonotus clava. Next base: position 22,332,505 of record OW387147.1, read on the forward strand.
GTATTTACTTGGCACTCCGTAAATCAAAATAAGATAAGTTGTATGTAAACTTTACTTTAGCTTGGAACTTGGTGTTTATTGAAAGATGATAATGGGTGAATTGACTAGTTTCGGCTTCATCAGGATCGATAATTTTCTTTATTACAAAAAACGTTCTGATTACATGCTTGTCTCAGTTTTTATAATAATTAAGTGAATATACATACCAGCCTGGTCTAAAGTGGTGGACATAAGTTTAAAAATCCAGGGGCCAGTCGAGCCCCTAGCTTTCCAAATCTAGGGGTCCTCACCTAAATCTAGGGGCCCTAACATATACTAGTCTTTGTTATTCATGATTTTCTAGGGGCCAGTGGGCCCCACTGGCCCCTAGCCCAGAAAATCTAGGGTCCCAACCTGCTTTTTAAGGGCCTCGGGCCACTGGGCCCCTTGTTATGTCCACCTCTGCTGAGTATTATACTATTTTTATTTCATCCACAATACGGAATTTCATGTTTCAGACTCGCGTTTTTGAGTGCCCGTCGGAAGCATAATTTTGGGAATTGTGCGCCCGAGGTATTATCTTTGCACCTACTGACATGTAGTATTGTTAAAAGGCTAAAAGAAAGCACAAAAAAAACATATATCTCTGGAGCATACCTCCCGAAAATGATTTTCTATAATATTTTGGATGTTACAGCCTAACCTTTGTTATTTCCTGGAGGTTCAGGAGGAACAGATGGCTGGGGCGATGCCATCACTCCATCCCCTTCTCCGTGGTGGCACTTGGCTTCGTTAGATGATATCTATGTATGCAATATAAAAACAAATCTAGGGGTCAGTGTTTTCTGAAATATGGGGCTAGGCGTCGCTACGGCAGTCTGGAGACTGGACCCAGCTGGTGCCGGTGTACATCTCCAGAAAAAAAACCAAGATGTGTAGGATTGCTACATAACTAGACATTACTTTGTTTTCTTAGCTTGAATTCATATAAAACGTTAAATTAATGTGCATCAGAAAAACATGAAGAGTAAGGAATAGTAACCACCGGAGTTCTTTCTTTTTCGGAAACCAGACACATGCAACAATACTCTCCGGATTTCAACCCATTATCGCTCAACCATCGACATCCGTCGCTTCACTCCGACGATTTCAAACTCCGTCAGAGCAGCAAAACGCCTTTAGATGAATACAACAATCTCACCTTCTGCTAGTTTACGTTCTTATTGTGTAATATATTTGAAAGTGCACAGCCTCTATCCTCGCTTTCTATGTTTTTAATCGATTTTTCGTGGGTTGGTGTTGTGCCTACCATCTACAGCTTGCTTCTGAAGCGTTCTTTGACTTTAGTGCTGCCGTCTGGCGGCAAAAAAGAATAAATTTGCCAACTATTATCAACAGGTGGCGTGACGATACAACTAAAAAGATTTCCCGCTCTTCGTTTTTCACCTAAATAGAAACAATTATTTCAGCTTTCGCTAACTGTAGATTATCAACCATTTGGAAGCCAATGGAAATTTGCTCATATATGACTGAAATTTTTGTTTCATTCAGTGCTACTTGAACTTTGTTAAAGGAAACCTTCTACATAATAACAGGGGGAATATTTTCCAATGAAATTCTGTAGGCATGGCCTATAGGCTACATCCAGAACTAATAGGCCTAATGCTAAAAATATTTTAAGAAAGTTCTGAGTAGAAACACAATTTTGAGGTTTTAATATTTGGTCTATTTTTTGCAATTTTAATGAAAATCCCAAAATTTTTGACGTCACAAGGACCATAATTGAGAATCCCCAGCTGTCAGTAAAAGGGAATCCCCAGCTCTCAAAAAAGTACAGAAAGGAAATTCCACTTGAGAATAGTATATTTACATTCGGCACCATACAGGCTATTTTCAATTGTTATCCTTCCTCACATAAATTCATTCAAAAACCTGGGATTACCAAATTATTTTCAAAGGGATTTCCAATTATTATGACGTAGCAAGGGGAGTACTGCAAATCTCTGAATTGTGGGAATTTTCAATTTTAATTTTCTTTCCTCAATTATGGACTAATGCTTTCACTTTTTGCTTTTTTATCGCATTTGGAACATTTTGATTGTACATAAATGAAGTGAAATAGACCACATGCATGAAAATAGGTAACTTGTAAATTTATGTGAAAGGAACCCTTTTATTACGAAGACATAGCACCTGATAGAGTAAAGGAGCCAGTTTTCGCGCACTAAGGGCTGAAAATTACAGCCATTACAACACAATAATTATAATGAAAAAAAATAATCAGATTAAGTTTTTTCGCCTTATCATAGTGGAAGAACGTTTGCAAACATAATGATTTTAAGAAATATTAGAATTTGAAAATATTTTAACAAAATCTGTATATTTTACTTTCAGGGGTGTATTCTTCAGTTTTCGCGCACCTGGAGCCTATTTTCGCGCATTTTGTTGCTAGTTTTTGCGCATTTTCTTATATTTTAGGTGTTAAATGAGTAAAATATTCAATAGAAAAAAAAAGTCATAGATAGAGCATTAGAAAAACATTATCTATCGATATCTACTATACAAAACAATTTTTGACTTGTTAATGATTTGTAATAATACATAAAAGAATGCTATGTTGTCTGGGAAAATCTAAAGAAAATCTATATGATAAAATAGAAGAATTACGCATATTTGTGCATTTTCAATAATGACAAAAGCATTAATTGGCCTCAGTAAATAGGGGGAAATGTATGCATCAAATCTTTGGGTGATATAATTACAAGGAAAGGTCTTAGAGATACACCGAAGATTATTTTGAAATGTTTTCCTAGTTTTTCTATGAATAAGGACTGGAAAATTAGGAAATATGCATGAAAAATGCGCGAAAACTGACAACTGCCTAAATTTTTGTCATTAGTTTAAACACATGGGTCTATTTTCTAAAATACATTTAAGATGATTGCTTATCTGACGGCACATCACCTTAAACTGATATATTATATTAATATTGTGAGCCTTTGAATTTATTTTGTTATTAAAGAAATCATACTTTTATTTGTTATTTGAGAAAAAAAACGAATTGTGTGCAAATAATAGTTACGCTGCTTTTCAGCAGATCCCAATCATCATTGGTAGAATCGGAGAAGATAGTCAGAAGCAGAACCAGAAATGGTGGTCACCAGGCTGTGTTATCGACACGATACAAATCAATATGTTAATAACAATAAAGATACAATAATGTATGAAGAATGCAGCAGCAGCTAAGAGAGATCAGACCATCATCAGATTTCCTGCAAAGTCAGCAAGTGAGTGGTGGTACCACCTCCCACTAGTATGCTAGTTGTGGGTAAGGTATAAAAACAGTAAAGGGAACGATGTATATAAGTGAATGACTGTTGAGAAGGGGTGATCGGAGAGTAAAGCTAGACCTATACAGGAGCTGGTGGGATTGTATGCTGGTGCTAGTGACATTCCCTGGTGACCGTACTTGGACTATAAGTAGGAAATTACTTGTACTAGGTTGTTGTGGACTAATCTTCAGACCTAAACAATGACTGTATAAGAAACTAGAAAATTAATATTACACACAATCCTTACATAGAAGGGCTTTATGCTTTAACGAGTTAGGCCTTAAGCGGGACATACTGAAAGGTATTCTTCGTTTGATTGGCTGGGCACTAGGATGTAAGCAAAGGATGTATTCTTCAGCCTTGAGGGATTCCAATCAATAAACATTAATTTTGTATATGGTGTATCTTGTGTTGGACTTGAATCAATAGAAAGATAAAAACAAACAAATACAAATTCTGCATGTGCCATTTTCCTTTTTATATCAATCAAAGTAATCAGTAGTGCTTATTGAGCCAAAAACGGGTTGCAGGATGTTCATATAATTTGGTGATCAAGTAGAACTTGCAGAAGTTCTTCTCTTCTGAGAACGTGGGGCATCTTGAACTGTGAGTGTTGGTGTCCACCCCATAACGCATGCTTCAACTCATTGAAGGCATTTGATTTGACCTGAAAAGTGAAAATAAGTAGAATCTATACACTTATCTTCTAATCAGCATAATGTCACGCTTTAACATTTCTCAGGCGTGTGGGTGTGGGTGTGTGTGTGTGTGGGGGGGGGGGGGGGGGGCTGTGTGTGGATGTGGGTGTGGGTGTGTGTGTGTTTAACCCCCTGGCTACGGGCCTGTAATGCTAAAAATCGCGCTCGTTTAGTTTGAAGACCCTGTAATTTTAACCAAGGCCTATATATGCCGCCCAGTCACATTTACAAAATACCCATTCCATCATATGCATGTCAATTTTAGGGGTTTAGAACCAATACATTTCCTCTCTAAATGAACCAAACATCTAATTGTAATAACATGCTTCTACAACCGAAATAAACATAAAAGTAGAGACCTTTCTTTTTCTTCATAGGTTATTTAGAAACATAGTTTCGTTATTTTTGTAAATAAAAATTACCTGTATGACCTCTAAAGTGTCAATGTTTCCTTTGTCACGATACATTGCATAGGGTTGATGTATATTTTGAAGTTGAACATCGACCTAGAAAGAAAACATTACATTTCAATCGAAAATAATGAAGTTTCATTGTGTGTTTTTCAAAAGAAGAAATCATACATTATATGAAAGAATCACTCGATGCCTTGAGATTAATTGAATTTGTTATTACTTTTAGTAATTATTAGTTACATGATTGGAAGCAATTAGAGTAAGACAATGATACTAACAGCATAAGAGAAATCCTTGGAAAGTACATAGTCGTTTTGTGAATGGTGAGACAATTCTACGAAGATAACATAGGAATTGCTTTCCTTTCTAGTGCCTGTAATGAACAAAATTGTAAGTTTTTGGGGGTTATTACTATCAAAATTGATAAGACTATGGCACACAACAGAATTATTGTTTTGCCATTCACAACTAAATGACATTATAGGCATCAATATAATATTATCAAAGAGACTAACATAGTTCACTTCTTAAGATAGTAATTCAGAAAAAGTTGGATACGGTGATAAAACCTTAAATTGGTACGTTTTGTTACCTCGACAAAGATTGCATTTTTCAGTCAGAATGATACTTATTCATACTATTGCTCCATAGATCGGATTGTGTGAAAATATAATTCATATTGATATGATAAAAACAACGAGGAATCTATATTGAAGGAGCACAATATGATGGTATTAGATATGACATACCAATCATCTTCTCAATGTTGAAGCTTTCTGTTGCAGAATAATCTACCAATGTGATCTCATCAGAAAGTCGGGCAATACAACTTTTCAGTGCTCTATAAACCATCTGGTCCGGAGTTCGGTCGAAAGCAATGTTAAGCCTTTCTCCAAGCCTAAAGCGATTAATACACAATATCAATGTCAGTTTGTACAAGAAATATATATCAAATCAATCTTATTCAAATATCAGAATAGTTCACTCAATGTGACCTTTTGGTATAATATATAAATCTACTATATGTTTCTAGAGCTAACCTGTTTCTTAAAAAAAAGCAATTCAAACCTATCTATATGATATTTGTTATATTTACCTGAATTGGAAAGTGTACTTGGGTATGTTATTGTAAAACCCAACAACTTTTATGACGTCACCAAGCCTGTACCTGTACACACCATGTAGACTCGTTACAACTATTTCATACATTTTGTCTTTCTGAAGCTGTAAGATAAATATCAAATTTTCATTTGAGACCATACACATATTTTATACAACGTTCAAAATGTGCATCTCATGACAATTAACAATATGAGGTTCTGAGTAGAGGTATAACTAGCAAAAGGGCACATCTTACATTGAGTTTTAATTATGTTTCAATTTGCACGGAAGGATGGACAAAACAATGTGATATTTATAGTCATTACCACATCTTCGATCATTCTAAGTTTAATGAATTAGTCTTTCAGTCATATTTCTTTGGACAAAAGAGTGTAGTAAAGTAAAACTTCCTAATGATCCTTAAATTGTTAATGAATTATATTACCTCTTCTAGGAAGTATGTTCTAGGGTTGACATTGTCAACATCATCGATATCAATAAATTCCAGGAATGTTGCATCTGCAACAAAGGTGAACACCTCCCCTCTGTTGTCCCTCTCCAAGCACACTCCCATGAAAGCTTCCGTCGATGCATGGCGAGTGTAGAAAATTTCCACACCTTTCAGATAGGAACCTTTTAGCATGTCTGCACAATGCTTAAAGCTGCCTGTTTTAGCCAAGAGGACACTTTCCAAACAGGGCCAGATCCTTCTGGCCAGGCCCTCAATGCCATCTGTGACCAAACTCCTCAGTTGCTGAGCCCTTCTGGGATTAGGCTTAAAATAAGACTCCAATTCCCTCCTAAGATTCTCATCACATTCCATCTCATTTGTGATCTTCCCAATTTCTATGACATCACAAAGTTGGCTCCAGTGGTGCTCCATGAATTTAAAGAAGGTGTACATGAGTGTGCTTGAGTAACCAAGTAGAAAGCCCAACTCTTCATCTGCTAAGATGAAGAGGGCTTGTGTGAAATAGGATTGTTTCTCTTCATACATCTTGAGGTAGACTGGGGGTGTGAGGTTGTAGGGGGATGGGTACTGGGAGATGATACCAGCTCCCCCCATCCTCAAACCACATGGACTGAACCGGTCCACAGTGGCCAGTCTGAACATGTGGACCCGGCGCAAGGTGTAATATTCCCCAATGAGACTGCTGATCTGGAGTACAGAGTTTATTGTGCTTAATGAAGACGTCAGTTTTTTGTATTATATGTTATGATTTGTTATAAGTATTAAAGTCACAATGGAAGAAGTGCAAGTATAAGTATAAATTGTGCCAAATAGTAGATTATAATATTGAGGTTGAGCAATGTACATAACCTAGAACAAATCAATTTCACAAATTAAAGTGAATGGATTTGGCGATACTTGGGTCGACCTGGAACCCTTCTCAAATTCTCAAGAATCCCTTTTGTTTTTGGAGCTGTTCAAGCAGTGCGGAAATGATGCATGAAAAAAGGATGCTAAACAAAATAGAAAGACATGGGTGAACTGACACATGACATTTAGGCAATGTATATATTAGACTTTAAAAAAAAAAGAAAAAAGTGATGATCTTAACTTCTCAGACCATGTACATTATAATGGGCCTATTAATAAATAAATAAGAGAAATTTAATATACAAGACATAAATATCAAAAAGGATTTTAACGTACCTCCAGTAGGATACGTTTGGCACCGTCGATATAACTTGGAGTCAGGGGGTACACCTTATTCTTTCCTGTTGTACCTGAAGTTGTTGCTAGAAACACAACATCTTCTCCAGTAAGTACATTCTGCTGACCGTTGGCAATTTTCTCCACATAATCCTCATAATGACTGTAATCAGTTAAGTGAAACCCATTGACAAAGTCTCTGCAGGACTTGTACTGGTTTAAATTGTAGTCTCTGCCATGTTCTGATCTGTGGTTTGCCTGAAGGATGTACTGCAGGGCCTTCTCTTGGGCCTGTTATTGTGAGAAGAATGGTTAATATCAGGGATCCTGTATGTATAATAGTATGTAATATTTTGTGAGGCGAGACCTAAACAAAATAATTATTTTAACGGTTCCGCTGACGTCACCGCGACGTAACCACGGCGACGCAGACTTGTTGTCACGTCACTATAAATATTGGGACGCGTTACCGGCCATTCATTCTCGTTCCAACCACCATCCAAGCAACATCTCCAGCATGCTTCCTTAAGGGGTTTAGGAAGTTTTTGTACGACTATTTATCCCATTTAACGCATTTTCTAACGCATTATCAACGCATTAGAGGTTCCTCTACGCGCCAGCTATGGGGAGAAGACAGAGAAAAAACAATCTTTGCAAGAAGTGTGGAGTTAGACACGAGGCTCCAACAGGCAAAAAATGTGAGCGTACAGATACCTTGGTAGTGTCAGTGGACTCTGATGCTGCAGGAGAAGATGGTGGTGGGGCGAAGAGGGGTCGTAGCCGTTCCGGTACGACCCGGGGTTCATCGTCCTCGACGAGCCCAAAAACAGTCCGGCACCAAGTTCCGACGGACAGGATGAATGACAGGATGACAAGACTGGAGCGTACCGTTACGTGCATGGCAGCAACCGTCCAACAACTGGCGGAGGCCAGCAGGAGAGCTTCAAGAGGGGGCCACGGGTCGTCAGACTACGCGGACTCATCATCCGAAGAGGTCTGGCAAGAGGCGAAGAAGAAGACCAAGTCAAGACGGCAACAGCGCCCATCTAGAAACAAAGAGCGTTCCTCGACGAGTTCAGACCGTTCTCGGACCACCTCTGGCAGCCCCTCCTCTTCACCTGAAACAAAAAAAGGTAAAACAAAGAATTTTGCCCAGAAACGATTCTGTAATAAGGGGGAAAAGCCCAAAAATGTAGAGGAAATTCTTGTCATTGGTCTAAAAACTGTAGAAAAGTTAATACATGAGAAGAAAGACCCACAGCCCGCTGTCAAACACGTAAAGTTACTCGCAGAAAAAGCCTCAAAAAGGATGTATACCTTCGATTGCTTTAACAAATATGATGTAGCCGTTAGGGAACGGGCGGATAGACTAGGGTACGAGCAATTTGGGGTCATCGAGCAAGAGGATGTCTTCTCAAATTTCAGCTTTGATAATACATACAAGGCCACAGTTAACAAGTCAGGGGGCTTGTACAAGAACAAGCAGAAATATTCTGGGGGTGCAAACGGGTCAGAAAAAATTTGTTTCCGTTTCAATTCCGAGGCTGGTTGTTTTGGGAAGTGCGGGTTATTGCACGCGTGCATCATTTGTGACCAGAAAGGTCACGCCAAAAAAGATTGTGGGCGTAGTACAACGACCAAGAAGTAGGATGAGGCTGTAAAATCTGGGTTGCTAGACGCGCAAGCACTTAGTAACGACTTATCTGAAAGCTATGACGTCATCGATTGTAGTGAAGTGACCCAGTCGCGGGAAACTCAGCCGGCTGCTGAGATCCAAAATGTTCCTTTTTACTCCATAATTCGCAAATGTGATGGTAATGTTGGGTTCCTCCGTGTTCTTGAGGACGAGTTTAATCCCACTGATGATAATTTCACGCCTGAAATTGAGGTAATCCATGATAAAGTTGTTCTTGAAAATGAATGTTACGCGTGCACGTCCGCATTTCTGACCGGACAAGCCGGTACGAAAAGTGATGACGTCACGGGTTCGTGTGCGCATAGTACACATAGCCTTACGGAGGAGGAGGGCAAATATGTCATTTTGCAGGATGAATTTCTGGATTTTAACAAAGAGTTAGCCGATAGAACCAAGGTTAGTGTCGATAATCTATATGATGGAGTATTTGTCGACAAAAATACAAAGTTTGAAGGGAATCTATCAGTAAATAACGAAAATATGGATTTTTCTCTAAATAATATCTTATTTTTGTCCCGCTCGCCAAGCGGGACGGACACTACCGTCTACGAAAAGTGTGCCAGAGGTGTTTGTACCTGTATGCATTATATAGGGGGTGAGTTGGCCCAACTTAGACCTTGTAGGTTTGAATATCTATTGTCCTTAGGTACAGAGGAATGCAGGAAAAGATTTAGACCAACTGTTGACGGTATCGTTGACGGCTTTAAAATTGTGGACGGCTCAGTCCCTGTTGACGGCTTAAAATACAATTGCAAAAATTATAATTCAGTTTTTGAAGGGGATAACAAGTCAAAAATGGACAAAATTATCGGAAAAGAACTCGCCGAAGGCTATTTGAAAATAGTAAAAGAAAAACCGTCTTGTATTCATAGTATGGGAGCTGTCCCAAAGCCAGACGGTGGCGTTAGACCTATCACAGATTGTTCAATGCCTGAAAAATATTCAGTAAATAATTATTGCGACGAAATAATCCAAGAATTTAAATATAAAAGTATTGAAAATGTTTTAGCCCTGTTAAACAAGGAGGATTATATGGCAGTGGTCGATATTAAGTCTGCATATAGGGCTGTTTCACTTTTTCCTGGTCATAGAAAATATATGGGGCTTAGGTGGAAAATAGACAATAAAGAAGTATATATAGAGGATTCACGCCTTGCTTTTGGCCTAAGGCTAGGACCAATGTATTTTAATGAAATATCTGAGTTCATATATAGTATTCTATCAGATATGTATGGCATTCAGGCAGTGAATTATCTGGATGATTTCATTGTAGTTACTGGTACCATAGAAGAGGCTGAATGGGCTCAAAAGGTGGTCATAAAATTATTAAGATACCTTGGTTTCCATATTTCATGGGGAAAAGTAAGCCCTCCTAGCAGAATATGTAAATATTTAGGCCTAGAAATCGATTCAGAACTAATGGAAATAAGACTTCCTACGGAGAAACTAGAGAAACTAGAGAAACTCCTTGAGAAACATGTCAAAAAATCAACAATTTCTAGAAAGGAATTGGAAAGCTTAGGGGGCTTATTGTCCCACTGCTCTCATGTGGTTGATGGAGGTAGAATATATTGCAGGCGCATATATAACCTGTATAAAGTCATGTTAAAAAATAAATTAAAGGCAATAAAGGTGGGCCAAGCATGCAGGGATGACTTATTATGGTGGCAAAAAGTTTAAAAAAATTTTAATGGCAAAAGAAAATTAATCTATAATGAATTCCCTCTTCCACTGGTATCAGACTCATCGTTAAAGGGCTTTGGCATATACATGGGTAGTTCCTGGTTAGCTGGTAGCTGGGACGATAGCATTGAGCTGGAGGGATCCAGCTGCGGTCATATAATAAATGCCCCAACAGATATTATTTATGACAAAAATAATATAAATGAGCTAGAATTATATCCTATAGTAAGGGGAGTGCAAGAATGGCTGAGCCAACTTGCAAACCATAGTGTCAATATATATACTGATAATACACAGGTGTACCACATGATTAGGAAGGGAGTTAGTATTAATCCTACATGTATGAGCTGGCTTAGGGAACTATTTTGGATTTGTAAAATATTTAAAATAAGGCTTGTCCCTCACTACATAAATACAAAAAACAATCTGGTGGCTGACACTCTGTCACGCCTGTTGTATTTAAAAGATGAAAATGTAGTAAAAAGTTATTTAGTCGGGGCAAATTTGTGTTGTGCTAACGCAATTTTTGAATTTTGCAGAGGAAAAGGAGGTAAAAAAGCGCCTGCGAGCGTTGAAAAAGTCCGCCGTGGGTAAAAACACCCAACTTTTGAGGAGAAGGCAGTGGAAAATGTATAAAAAGGTATGTAAAAAATTCAATTGGCAACGCTATAAGTGTAACTCTTCTCAAGCTTGCCTGTATATAGCATATATTTCTAAATTTATGAAGCCTTCATCAGTAATAAGTTATTATCAGGCGGTTATATATTTTCATAATGTCAAGGCCTACCCAGTAACAGGGTGGTCGGATCCGAATGTTAAGGTGACCATAAAAGGTGTAAAAAATTCTGTAAAATTTACAGTGGACAGTAAAGATCCACTGGAAGAAAAACACTTAGAGGAATTGTACAGGCAGGTTATATGGTCTGATCAATTTACTATGTTAGTATGGATTGTAATTGTTTTTCTATTTAGAACACTCCTCAGAGTGGGACATACTGTAAAATCAGACCATATGTTAAAAAGGGAAAATGTAAAATTTTACCCATGGGGATGTCTGGTAAAAGTGCCATCCTCCAAAACAAAAAAGCCAGGCCAGGTTCATGAAATACCTGTGAATAGATTAAAAAATAATAGGATCTGTGCTGTATATTGGCTTGAAAAAATGTATTATTGGTATCCCAAGTCTAGGGATGACCCCCTGTTTTCAGGCTCAAATGTTGAATATTTAACATATTCCGGTGTTAACAAATGTTTCAAGTTGTTATTGTCTAAAGCAAATGTTAGGGGTAATTTTTCAACCCACTCTCTTAGAAGGGGAGGCACCACAAATCTGTATAAGAAGGGTGCAAAATTTAACCTATATCAAGGAGAGAGGCCAATGGAGTTCAGATTGTATTTTCAAATATATTAGGCCCTCAATTAATCATAAAATTAAATGTGATAAAATTCTTTCACTACGTTAGGTTTGGTTTGGACCATTGGAAGGATTAATAAATATTAATGGTATATTTATGTCCAAATCAATCTAACTTGTTCTCGTTGTTATATAATGTTATCTAATGTTATCTAACATATTCCTTTACATACCGACACTCTAGCAAACACGGTACATGTTATAAATGTAATATTTTGTGAGGCGAGAACTAAAGAAAATAATTATTTTAACGGTTCCGCTGACGTCACCGCGACGTAACCACGGCGATGCAGACTTGTTGTCACGTCACTATAAATATTGGGACGCGTTACCGGCCATTCATTCTCGTTCCAACCACCATCCAAGCAACATTTTAAGCTTTAGAGTCAATGTAAATAGGGAAGGATTAATAAATATTAATAGTATATTTATGTCCAAATCAATCTAACTTGTTCTCGTTGTTATATAATGTTATCTAATGTTATCTAACATATTCCTTTACATACCGACACTCTAGCAAACACGGTACATGTTATAAATGTAATATTTTGTGAGGCGAGACCTAAACAAAATAATTATTTTAACGGTTCCGCTGACGTCACCGCGACGTAACCACGGCGACGCAGACTTGTTGGCACGTCACTATAAATATTGGGACGCGTTACCGGCCATTCATTCTCGTTCCAACCACCATCCAAGCAACATTTTAAGCTTTAGAGTCAATGTAAATAGGGAAGGATTAATAAATATTAATGGTATATTTATGTATTTTAAGCTTTAGAGTCAATGTAAATAGGGAAGGATTAATAAATATTAATGGTATATTTATGTCCAAATCAATCTAACTTGTTCTCGTTGTTATATAATGTTATCTAATGTTATCTAACATATTCCTTTACATACCGACACTCTAGCAAACACGGTACATGTTATAAATAGTATATATATGGAGACTGGAAGGCTTCTCTACAGCCCTATGTGATGATTTCCCTAGTGGCCAGTTGGAACTGTCCCAGTCAACTGTGACCATTGTTTGGCCAATAACGATATTTCAGGACAACTATGCCTTCCCCCATAATATGCATGTAATGATTTACCACCTACTCCAAAATAAATGAAAAACTGCCTAATTGCAATTACAAGAAAGCATCAATATATATCACATACTGTTGGTTTGTTTCTGATTTTAACTTACTTGTTCGTTCTTACTTCTTTTATTTGAGACAATTACTTTATTTTCATTGAACTTCTGTATATTTCTTTATTATGACCCTAAATCAAGTCTATCACAAAAATTGTATTTACCTTTTTACATAATGTTACTACACTGACATCGCATCTTTATTTTTTTTTACCAGGTTTTAAAGTAACAACACAGTAAAGCCCCATTCGCCGTGGCCAATTTTTCGCTGCGTTCTTAAAATCGCAAGCATAAAGGGTTAGCCTTTTGACTAAATAATCACATAACCTTATATGCTGATGGCTCATGACATTAGTAAACCACGAACAGATTACCCAAAAATAATTATTCTAGATACGAGTAGATTGCAACTATATCTAAGATCGCAATGAGAAAGTGCCCAGGGCGAATGGGGCTTTACAGCAATAATACCAACACTTTCTACCATTGGAATATATGAAAACAATATTTCCATTAATTAATCTGCACAGGGACACCTACCTTAGCGGTTTCTCTGGAGGTAGTGTGCCATCGCCATTTGCAGGTAAACCAGGCAAGTCTTAACCGCTGAATCACATAATACTGGGAAAGCAGTGATACCACACTATGGCTGTCTGCAGGCCTGAGGTGCAGCATATCTAGTGCCACGATGGAAAGTGCCAGAGGCAGGATTCCTGCAAGAACTGGTGAATGGAAGGAAATATTTTATATAGCTGAAAGTCTAAAACATTGGTCTTTGAACACAAACTTACCTAAAAGTATGATTTATAAAAAGTCATCATTCGAAGGGAGCCGAGGGGGGGGGGGGGGAGGGGGGGTGCCCAGGGGAGGAGGGGGGGGGGGGTTGTATATCGAGTCAGGGGCAGATCAAGAGCCACACAGATTTACACAGATCTTCCAATTCTAAGATGTCTAAATTCTAAGATGTCTAATTAGACATCAGTTCTAAGATGTCTAATTATGTCCCCTGGGTGTAGGGGGGGGGGGGGCAGATTCCACATTTGCCCCCCCCCCCCGCCCACATGGTCATGCCCCGGTGCCGATTCTGGCAACAGATTGTCAATGTGCCTTCACGGTGCCTGTTTAGGTTGTCGGTTGTCAACGGTTTTGAGTGATCAACAGCCCACAACCTGGGGGCTGATCAACCTCCCTCCCCACCCTTCTCGGCCCCAACTCAAGCATTATCAGACTATCCTCCACCAACACGTTGACCATCAAGGTGATCCCCTAATATTTGATAAATTTGCTTAATGTTACCGTTTCCTTATCAAATATCCCATATCACCCTAGAAATGTATCAGTACAGTATCAAAGTAAGATGGGATGCCTTAATTTCGTATGATTTTTTAACATGATACATGGGATTAAAGTGTCTATTTGTTAAAATAAAAGAAACGGGGATCAAGAAATGGCATTCAGCATGTACGGAATGCATCAATGAGAACTGTAGGTAACCGCACATTTAGGCTTGCTTTACATGAATATGGTGTTAGTATTTTCTTTATCATTCGTTTATCTGATTCTTGCGGATACATGTTCTTCAATCATAGATGTATTAAATACTATAAATGCAAATTCATTCATAGACCTTATCTATTATATAATATAACTATGACAGCAAGACCTTCTATGACAGCAGCTACTGTAAACATCTACTTGACATTTTGTTGTTAGCAGAAGTCTTTACAAGAAATGCAAGTATGCTCACAAGGAATACTTTCAATATGATCCTTATGATTTTGATTTGCATTTAAATTTGGTATTCAGGACCTTAATGAATTTGTCCATTTTACCATATCTGACCTCGTGTCTTCAAATTTACATACTTTTTTCTAATTAGAATATTTACATAATTCTTTCAGTATTGGCATCCCTAATACATCTTCCTCATTCAGTATTCCAGGCCATAAGACTGCATGCTTTTTGCAGAGGATGTCAATTATGTTTGATAATATTTGATTGAGGAAAACAAAATACAATTGTCACCCTATAAACGCATCCAACTGCATGGAACTTTCATATTTTTAGTTTGGTTAGGTTGGTGTTCTTAAAGGACGTTATCAGTACCAAGATAAAGGGCATCATTCAATTGATAATCTATAATGTTAACCGCATGCTTCATCGATGAATAGGTCTTTATTGAATATAATTCAGCATACCTTGCTTGATGTCATTCCTTTTTACAAATATGATTTTTGTATCATATCATACTTCACATGTCATTGCGGTCAATAACGCTATTTGCTGACACTGTTATTAATATAGATGAAAATACATATTTAACTAATTGAAAATGAATGGTTAACTCACCTAAGTATGTTTGTCCTGGAGCTAGGATCCATTGGTACAAGTAGTACCCAGCACAACATAAAGATACACACAGAAACGATATTAACTGAGTATCCTTCTGTCTCCCCATTGTAGTGAGTTGTTACAGTGAGCCTTTTTCTGTTTTGCAAGGTCTAAAATCATAAACATATCCGGTACATATGGCCCAATGCAGAACTCTATAGGTTGATGTACACTACTAGAGATAAGTTTATGTGTAAAGTACGAGGTATCAGCTTATCAATACCCTGATAGGTGACTTCTCAGTTTGGTGTTTCACTCCTGTTATCAATTATTGTAGGCCTATTCACCATTTCAAGGCCCATAGGGCCTATAGGCCTAGACCTAAATTCCTCTATGGGGAAGGTCATGTTAGGTTCTAAATGCTTTTTTATGATAAGTAAAATGGTGCTAAAGAGATCGTCGCTCTTACCGGAAGTGTTTACTCTATGAATAACATAACAGGCCTGTAGATGGTACGGGATTTGTGAAATAATTTCGAAATGCTCCGGTTCTATGGTTGGACCTTCGAACCATAGGCGTTTTAGATAATTCAGACTATGAGTGGGGATGGAGTAATGTATTTTTTTGTATTTATCCGGTTTTATAGTAATATAATTAGGAATTATAGATATAACTAGTTATAACAATTTATTAGTAATTAAAGACGGAAAGTGTAGTATTATCACATATACCATAGACATACAATAACATTGTGTATGTATATGCATATATATACGAATGTGATAGCCTTTGTATAATGGTAATTCATTGTCTGGTTGCTTAAAACATTGATGATTATCATGTACTATAAGAAAAAGAAAATGATATTCTTATGCTCAACAGATTTTTGATAGGTCAACTGAATATTGTCCATTGGGTGTTGTTGTATTGCTCGTACCGTTATTGTACCGTGTATCAAGTAAGACTATATACAAGCATTATTAAGAAACAAAATAGAACTAATGTGATATGCGATGCTTGATAGAATTAGGAGACAAGGAGCGCATAATTCTATTATCAATTTAGTCCTGATCATAAGTATCATCATTTACCCTCTATCATATGAAATTGCAATAATTCTTCCAATTAAACAGAACAGAAAGACGCAATTCTAATTGAAAATAACATTTTCTCACGCATGTTCTTTACAGAATTTATCAAAATTGCCATTTATTCTATAATTTCGTCTATTCCTAATTGTCAGAACAAAACTTTGATTTCAATTATCAACAGCTATAATTTACACTACTGGAAAATACTTCAAAATGTCAAATTGTTTGCGTATGTTCCACTAGTGGGAGCAGGCGAGATCATTACCTATGGCCTGTCTACTACCACTCCCCCTATTATCAAATTACCAACCAACACCCACAATCCCTTTCACTCAACCTACTTCTTCCTTCTTCTCCAATTCCACCACCATTACAAATCAACTAGATATTTCTCCCACCCACCCACTCCTTATCAACCATTTCATAATTTCATTCATTTATAATTTCATCCCACATTCGTATCTTTTAAATTATTAAACAGTTTATATAATATATATTCTTAATTCACTTACTATATATCAACTCTTAAAATTCTTACAACTATTAAAAAAAAATTGATTTATAAAAATTTAAGTCAAATCAAAACTACTTATCATTTGGACATTAATATAATCATAAATGTGAAATATTGTCATGGGTATGTATTCAGCATGGCGCTGCATATTATACCGATATTTGTTAGTTTTTATTAAATCATCTCACGTGTTTTACAGGCTTTTATATACAGGAGCGCGACACAATACACATGCGCTTTACAAGGCACATTCCCCCACCACTAAATGAGAGACATAGGTGACTCTGTATAGTTCACAGAAAATGACATAATAATAGGAAACAGTAAGAAAAGTAAAGAAAAGTGTTTTCTGCAGAAATCATATGATAAGCACCTCAACAATACAATTAAACAAGAAATTTATATAGGAATGATTCATCGTAACTGCATGCATTACGTAGGCTTTTCTGGATTGTCATAACTATTATGGTCTGTAGATATTTGCATTACTGTATTGAGAAGTCCAATCTTTAAGGCCCTTTAATGCCAATTTTTTCTCTGACTAGCCTTATCTTATTCATGATACTTCAAACATTTATAACATGAATTGTAATACCCGGTAATGAAAGAAACACAATTTTCTCTCTATTGTAAAGATTATCTCACCTTCTCCCAGTATCTGTCAAAGGTTAAAAATTCATCTCTGTAACTTCTACGTAGTGGTGGTGGTGGTGGGGGGGGGGGGGGGGGGGGCTCCATGTAGGTGAAGGATATATAGCTGAAGTAATACAATCATATCCGACTAAAATGATGACCAAGTGTCCCTCCGTTTGTCCTATGGCAAGATTCCTTAAATGTTTTTTCATTGGTTTACGTTTGACAATTGTAATATCTGAATAGGCAGGTGTTTAGGCCTACATACAACTTATCCTAGTCATACATAGGCCTAGACTTCAAATATTGTATAGGCCCAAAATCATACTGAGCATCCCTGTTTTTACCAATTGCAATTTTCCTGTAATAGTTTTTCTGCATTGATTTAATCCTCCCAGATATAATAGACTTCAAAATAAATGTAGATTCACCTTTTCCAACAGGTGTTTTTCTCTGTTTGTCCAGCAGGGTTTGTAATGTTTACATGTTGTAATAATTAGCACCAATTATTCATAAGGTCTGTCTATTCTGTTGAAGGTCAAATGACTTCCAAAGGGCAGAGGCCAAAAGGGATCCCAGCCAAACGCCCTGGGCGATATTAGAGGATACCTTTAGGCAGAAGCCAATTTGTGTCCCCGGGCCTCATTGGTCAGTATGAGACACACGTCATGATTGGCCGACGTCGGTGCAGTGCCCCCTGGCGTGTGGCGAGGACAAAGAGGTGGTTAGAGCTCACACAATCCATGATGTATGTAGACTAAGATAGATAGAGTCGTGATCAATTTATTAAATATCCGGCAGTCGCTGGAGATGTTAACACTGTTTGTTGCAGTTCAAGAATCCACAGTGAATATCTTTTTGTTAGAATTCGTTTTGTAGTTCATTAATAAAATGTCTTGAATGAAATGAAATGTAGATTATGAACATGGTTTATTCTAAAGGCCTAGAGTAGTACTATAAACGTAAGCCCTGTTTCAATATGATCCAGTGGTCATAATGCTTTGTTGTTTAATGATAAGCTGGTATAGATACCGGAATACAGTTGCAACCCCCAGTGATAGGGAAGCTGGTGGATTAGTTGGAGAAAACCTTATCTGCTTATAGGCTCTTTTCATTTTTTCCATCTCTGCTTTGTGACATTCCGCTTAAAGGATGCGGATGGAGTATTAAGAAGTGTTAAGGTCCTTATTGGTTCCTCATTAGTGAGATAGATTTTTCTCAAGATGGTTTCGTTGCTGCTCTACCTTTCCTAGTACATGTACGTAGACTACTTGGATTGATTCCAGGTAAAATGAGGGAGATTCGGCCTAAGTTTTTAATTAATTTGTTGTAGGTAAAATCTAGAGGAGTTGCCAGTTGTTTAAATGTATAGGGCCTATATAGTAATCTGGCCATACCATGGTTTAAAACAAGTGGTTGATATCCTCTCATCTTATTTATTTCCTACAAAGATGAACCTTTCTTTAATACCTTTCAGGTTATCCTTTAGAGATTTGTTTTAACGATGTTTTTGATAACATTTGCAATGAGCCAGCAATTACACAGATTATGATAACCTTTACCAGATGCCTCTATATAAAAAATGTGAACAGCGAATTAATCCATTTGAAACTTAAAAAAACAAGAAACAAAAATTAATATTTTGTGGTCTCAAACCTTGTAGTGAGAGTCACTGCCAAAAAAGACATCACGCCCCTAGTGACCTGATTGGGGCATGCCCGGAGGCCACGTCACCTGGAGGCTCGGACCCTGGAGGGGGTAGGAGGGGGCATGCTGGGGGGAGATGGGTGTGAACACACCTACCTGAGGCTAGGGCTCTTCGCTACCACTCATCTGGTCACCATGGACACGTCTTGGCTTACGTTTGCCGTAGGGGTACTTTTACTGCTCTTAAAAAGTGGTAAGTTAACTTTTTGTATTGTTTTCCGTGTATGTTGATGTTCATTGTGGCATTGTTTAAGTTTAATTCATGTTAGACGCGCTTTAAAGGTTGCGATGAGAATGAGCTAAAATAGAAAAGGAAGGTTAGAGTAGGCCTAGGACTTACAAGCGCAACTTTTTGTTTGTCCCATCTACGTAACAAAAGATAGCCACTTTCACTGTTGATATAATTATTTTTGAAACTAAAAAAAAAGAAAAAGATTTAGGCGTAGGCCCATTACACTTTCCTGTGGAGCCATGTTAAAGATCTATGCCCTGAATAAACTGCTTTATCTTTGACGTTCGCATGTTATTCATTGAAGTACATTTTCTTTTAATTTGTTTTATCAGCGGCTCACCCCACCAACGAACGCCAACTTGAAAAGGAACAAGTCCTTGATGATAGCCCTTTATTTCAAAGGACCTTTTACTACAACGAACGTGACGTCCCCAACCAACTTGAGAACGACCAACGCGTTCCCAACCCCGTTTATTACGGGTACATGCTCCGCCATCACAACTACTTCGATCCCTATTACCAGAGACCCAGCCATCCCAACAACTTCCGTGGAAATCCACCAGGTGGAGCTTCGGACCATTACCATGGTTACCACGGACATAGACATCCGGGTAATGCCGGTTACCATGGCGACCACGAAGGCGAGGCTGGGGTTAATGGCGACGGGGGTGTCATTGACGTAGTGCATGGATTGGGTGGGGATGAGGACAGGGCAGACAACCTGGAGGAAGATGGGACCGAAGACACTGATATCTTGTGGAGAAGGCACTATGGGATAGACGGAGACGATAACACACCTGGGGATTCAATAACCGAGGAAAAGGATGACCTGGACGTAAATAGAGTACATGAAGTAGTGGACCAACAAGAAAAGAGTCCAAGTGAGGGTCTATATGTCCCACAAAGTAAGTTTGCCTTATTCCAATGCAATAAGAAATATATTGCCCATAGTTAATCAGTTTCACTATGTCTAGTTTCCTCTTAGATAAGGGAAGTGTTTGACCGGAAAAGGACAGGCCTATAGGCCTAAGTTAAAGGTATAGAAACGAAGAATAGAGGGAAGGCATTTGTCTCTTTGGGTAATGAAATAATTTCTATGATTTTTCAACATTTATTTCTCACTTGGAATGTATGGAATGGTTATAGGCACCTTGAGCCACTTTTCAGATTTGCGCATTGGTTTTTTTTGTAGTTAGGCCTACTTCCATAAACCTAAAGCTACAAGAGTTGCCCCATGTATGGGTAAAGTTATCCCATGAGGTATATTGGACTTTCCCAGCATAAGAATTGCTTATATATGTAATTGATATTTTACTTTGGTTCTTTGGTCACAGACATTGCTAGAAATGGCATTTCTAGGAAGCTGTGATATCTGATCCGAAGGATGCATATTCCATACCATTCCAGAATTCGCATCTATTTTAGCAGCTGATCAGGAAAGGATTATAAAAATCGATTCATCTTAAAAGTGTTATCTGGCCTAATGTGCCTCATGCAAATAACTTTTATTTTGGTTTAAAAAATAAACATACAAACCAAATAATCCAACGGAAGTGAGACCTATTGCAACAGAGTGTCCATTATGGCTGTTTTAACTATCACCAGTTAATGAGTTAAAGTCCTTAAAATATCCAATACAACAATCCTGCTATATACCCCTTCAGTCTTGTGGTCACAAATCCCACTGTCCTAGGCCTGCAAAGTCCAATCGGGGCTTTTTCATTGTGGCTTTTTAGTTATGATTTCTCTCCATTACCAAGCAAGTCATTATTCATGATATATTTCAATGGTACATAGCAATTAGCGTATATAGCATATGCAAAAGGAACGGTTCGTACTCTCAAAGTTCACAATAATCTAACAATAATATCATAATATATAATGTATCTACTAAAACTTAGTATAGGAAACCTAGGTGTGTACACTAATTTTCTTTGTTATGCCCACGCCCTCAGCAGCTAATACTTTGGCCATAAAGGCCCGGTTATTAATGTCATTGCAAACTCGCATATTGTATCAGGAAGTTAAAACGGAATCGAATTTTCACAAAATTGAAACAAAAATAAGCAAACCATGCTTCACCTGCACTTCATTTAACCCAATTAAAACTAGTGAAATAGCCAAAGTAGTCAACAAGATAAACGTCATCTACCAATTAATTGTTCATCAGCACATTACAGATACATGTAATTGAATATGAACATCAATGTAACATTTATTATCTTTATTGCTCAATATGTAACAGGTGCGTACTGTCAAAGTTCTCAATAATCTAACAATAGTACCATATAATGTATATCCTAGGTGTGTACACTAATTTCCTTTGTTATGCTCACGCCCGCAGCAGCTACCACTTTGGTCATAAAGGCCCGGTTTTTAACGTCATTGCAGGCTCACATTATTGTATCAGGAAGTTAAAAAGGAATCGAAATTTCCACGAAATTGAAACAAAATATGCCAACCATGGTCCATGCCTCACCTGCACTTAATTTAACCCAATTAAAACTAGTGAAATGGTAAAAGTAGTCAAAAAGATAAACGTCATCTACCAATAAGCCCATCCCACATTGGGTTTATCCCAGGGTTGGACACGTGTTGGACAGAATTACATTATAAGCAATCCTTGTCTCCTAGAGCTGGGATTGCTGGAATGACTATAAATTATGTTTTTCTATTCCACCAAGTAGGCCCTACTGATTAAACATTATGATTTCTTAAATTACACCAATTGACAGATTTGTAGGTTTGCCAGCCAATTAAAATACTGCATTTTAGGGAAAATAGGGTTGGACATTATAGGTTGGGCTGACATGCTTTAACATGGGTTCCTATGGGGAAAAAGCCAATATTCAAAGCTGCATTTTACAAATTTTGGGAGCAATTTATCAACCAGACCACCTTGGTCCATTTTGTTTCACACATCTATCTTTGGTGATTAAATTAGAAAGAAATTGCTATTGTAATTTCATGGTTTGATGTTTGATGTTCATGTATACTGGGATGGGCTTATTAATTGTTCATCAGCATATTACAGATAATTGAATATGAACAACAATGTAACATTTATTATCTTTAATACTACAGATTGCAGCTATGTGGGACAGAAGGTGTGCCATCCTTCTACCCCCTGTTTCTACTGGGAGTGTGCTCCTGGCCTGAAGCTTGTGAAGATGTTTTGTCCAAAAGGAACGGCCACCGGAAGTGCATGCCTGAATGAATCTGTCGGCGGTAATGGGAATGCACCGAGGTATATCGTGCCTTGTACGCGTTTTACTGATGAGTGTAAGTATTAATTCAGATGTTGCATTTTTAGAAGCTTCTGGAGGTAGATGCATTGAACGGAATGTAGGCACTTGAAGTTCAATAGCTTTGAGTTGTTTGAACATTCATTTATTCCTTGGGCTCAGCCTCGAAATAGAATTACTCTATGTCCTTAATCACATAAGAGATTTGGCTTCAGCTTTGTCGTTTATATAGACCAGGTGCTAATATGGTCACGTGACCACTTACGATGATTACCACGAGAACATCATAACCATGTGCTTTTAACAAAATTACTTTTTATTGCAAATTTATAGCTTTTTGATAGTGATAACTGTTGATAATAATCCATGAGTTTGTTGTAAAGACTTTCTATATAGACATGTGTTCTAAATTGAATATACAATTTTGTGGATAATAATGATTCTACATTGATGAACAATATGGCGGCCAGCCAGTATGGACGGATGTGACGCCATTTGCACAACGCCTTTCATAAATGCACGACGCTAAGTACTGAATAATAGGAATTATTTGAAAGGAAAGATGGTATGCGATAGGACATTATTGCCCATACAGAAACATTCTTAAAGGATAGGATTGAAACAATTGGGGTTTAAGTGATTGAACCATTGTTTTGCCCTTAAAGTGGGTTTTCGCATATCATATTACATTTCTCCTGGTAATTTATTATCAATTCAACCTCTTTGGGATATAATGAGGAAATGACGGCAATATCTTAACAATTTGTTCTAGTTCAAATATAATTCTTCTGTACCGTAAAGATCATCAGATATAGAGTTAAAATTTGATTTTATATGATTTTACTAAACTGTATTCGTTGTCTCCTTATCTGTATCTGCTGAAATAACTTTCATGTGTGAAACATAATTTTCATGTGTGTAACTGTTGATTGAAAATAAAGAATAGAAATGGGCGGAAACAACCTTTCTCATGAAACACTGATCAATGCACTAAAAAAGTGCATTAATATTCATTATCACTTGATTGGAATGTGTCTATATCACACCCATAGATATAGTAAACATAAGTAAAAGTAACATTATATAATTTCATACCGATCAGCCATTTAATCACCAATTACAGGTCCTTCCAGAGCAGCTGAAATGGGTCCCACGCAGGCTCCAATGGCCACTAGGGGTGTTCCCCTATCTAATATATACAGGCATGAACCATACAGACCCACTGGACCACGTCAGCCCTATTCCACATCACAAGCAACTGCCACCACTTCTACGCCCTCAACAAGTACCACTGCAACACCAGACCACCACAACCCTGACACCACCACCCCTTGGTACCTGAAGTACCTTGAGGGAGTGGACTCACAACAGACAACCACAAGTGCTGCTGATGTCTCCAGGGTATGGGATCAGAATCTGAGATCCACCACTGATACTCCTTGGTGGAAACCAAGGTTGCCTGCAACCAGTGCCCCCAGTGTGCCATGGTACTATGGTCTTTTCGGTCTTTCTGGACCATTTCCTGAGTCTAACCATGGATTTGCAACCGGAAGTGTGGGGTATGCATCTACTACCCTGAAGCCCCATGAGAGTGAGAGTGTTGCTGTATTTTCCACTCAAGTTCCACCAGGGAGTACACAGTATGAGCCATTAGGCCAGGGGTCTTCGGAGTCATCCAATGATCAGGTTTCTTCTTCGGTCACACCTTATGATCCTTTGTCTACCAAGCCAACTCCTGCAGTGCAACCTACTGCTGCACCACCTGCTGGCAGTTCTCAACCAAATACTCAAGGATCAACTGAGATTGAGATACCCCAGTCAACAACTGCCACTACAGAGGAACCTTTTGAAATGGCAAACATTGATGATAATCAGGATTTACACAATTACTTTTACAATTACTTCTATGACTACTGATAACTTTATTTAGCATCCACATTGTTATTTTGATTTGCGTGTGTGGAAGGAATAAGGCTTTCATAAGTACTTTACGGCAGCTGCCATTGAAATACAAGCTCCATTTGCTGTTAATTCATATTCTAACATTTTAAATGTACTGAACTGACATCTGCTAAACTGTCCTTATGATCAATTGCTATGTACCCTTAAAATAAAAAATAAACATTGCCAGAATATTCTCTTTTCATTTATTTGTATGATGCAATAGCTTTCCAATATATACCAAGCTTGCTACTAGCTATTTTGCAGACTACACAAATAACAGAGACAAAATATAGGTCACTCTCTTGGCACAACCTGTTTTATTGATTCTGATATGGCACGTCATAACACACAGGGGCAGCAACCCTTATCCCAGACAACTGGCCTCAGACAAAAACAGGGGAGGCTTCTGCGAATAGAACACCTAGAAATATTAATATACACGTCCAACTTACAAACAACTGCTCTGCCGCAATAGTATATTAACATCCTGCTATCAATAATGTATGCTAAAGGTCCACAGACTCTTATCATCATAACAAATATTTTACAATGACTATCACCTAAAGGTGTCTCATACCTAGTTATATATACATGTATATAGAAATACATCTGTAGTTAGCACAGGCTTAGAAAAATTGGTGGCAGATGATGTGATGAACAGGAAAGGGTGGCCTGCGAAAAAAAATAATGGAAATATAAGAAAGTAGTCTTGGAAAGGAATTAGATGGAGAAATACTGAAAATTTCCTATTACACATGGCCATTTCTTATGTCATTTTACCCGATGCAGCTCTTGAAATGTGTCATGAGGGTCTATGAAATGTACATGTTATTTCTCAGTCTTATATAGATTATTACTTATTGCTATTTCATGTCAGACAAAGTACATGCCCAGAAAATGTAACACTCCAATGATATTCTAGCCAGATTGAAAGACATTTGATTAAATCTTTCAGTTGGATACTACAAGTACAACAGAAACCTTATGTCTCGGATTAATGGGCTCCTCATTTAGCAATCTACTAAATCAGAGAGCTGATAATGTTCCATCCCAATTTTCTTGAAGAAAGTTTAAGTTGGATATTCTTAAGTAGGCCTACGAACTGTTCTTAGAATATTCATCACAGGGCAAGGTTAAACAGATGAATAGTTTACAAATGCTTTTCATTTAATATTTATCCAACTTTGTTTCTTTTTTGTTCTTAATAACACCATTTCATTATTGGCCCTTACCATTCATCCAAAACTACTACAGTATGATCTATAGCTATGAAATTCAGATAGTCATCTTAAATGAGAGCATGTATGGCAAAGGGCTGAAAACAAACAAGACTTTTCACGAGTTCCATGTTGGCTTGGTATGCAAGTCTATATTCTATGCAAGTCACCATAACAATAAAAGTAAATTGGTCTTCTCTGTTTCCAACCTGCATCTCTAGGGTAAGGTTAATCATTGTATTTAACGGAGGCTGGGTACTAACATCCTGGAGTGAAGGTCCCCCTGGAAGGATAACAGTGGCACAGCCCTCTGAACATGGTAAGTCATGGCTCCCAGAACCTCCATTTGGAATGCACACTTGGTAGCTCTGGGCTGGCACCAAGGCTCATACACACCAGTCCAGCTGGGTGATAGAAGTAAGAACCAGGGGTCTAATTCACAAGCTTAGTTTTATCTGATTGACACGATGATGCTATAAACTAATTCACTTTGTGACAGGTGGCCTTAACTGAGGTTTTGCGGTGGGATAATTAGTTTGCTTCTATTCATGTATATTTTTCAAACGATTTGATAACTCGGAAAAATGTGAATTGATTTCTAAAGTTTCTCAAACACAGTGAAATATCCTTAGAGAAACTAGGCTCAAGATCCTTTACAATGTTACTTCTTCAGAATTGTTGTAATTTACTACTAGTTTGCTGCTTTTGTGTATGTCATATGAATTGTATGGAATATGGAAGATACTTTTATAATGCCAGCATTCTAATTATGAGGTTTATATTGGTTACTAAGCCTGTTGCAGATATGATGTTTTTCAACGGTCTTTGACAATATGAGAATCGTGTTATGATGTCTATTACAAGTACAGTTAATGTTTCCAAGCATCTGGAACCAGTTAAACAGTATAGAGTCAAGTTTGCTAATTAACCAAATATGACTATGACTTATCAAAATGATTTATCGTTCATGACACATTAAATGTTAATTTTCTAAGATAATCGAAGTCCATTTGTAATAATGACACTTTCACACATTTGATAATTGACTAAATCGGTAGTTAACACTTGTCGTAAACTGCAAAATAAATAGATTAATGAATGGACATATCATGAAGTGAGATGGAATTTCATATTCTGGTGGTGAATATTTTAACTGACTCCTTTCATGAAAAGAACATCACATACTTTCACATGTGGGATAGCATTCTTGTACTTTTTAATGCTCAAGGCCTGAAGCACTCCCTGGGCCAGCCATGACAGAATAATCCTGTTAGTAGCACAACAAAGAACGAACTGAACTAATCATGGCCTATGAGGACAAACTGAACAATGGTAGACTTACAACTTAGAAGTAAAGTTTATTTGGAATATTTATTTCTTTAACATTGACAACCAACTTATATAGATATTCTTTTGACTAGAATAAGGTCAATCACTTTTCACAACTATCAGAATACATTAGAGTCTATCAGACTGAATTAAATCATACCTCCTGGCGTTCAGAACTTGATTATATTTCTCTAAGAGGTCTAGATATGACAAGAGTGATAGAAACAACAAAAGAACCTTTAGAATACAACAAAACCTCTGTTTCACAATAACCAATAAATACATCATGCTATTTTATGGGAGTCAAAATAGTGAAGCTTGATATTTATACTCTTATATCTGAAATGACATTGAATTTCCTTCTTAACAGAAATTGCTAAATTGCTAGAAATTCTGACTCTGAGTGATATAAAAAAGAGAAGCAATCTTGAATGGGTTCTACTTGATCTGAAAGTTTTTAGCTTCATTGTATATACATCACTCAAACATAAGTTATTAGTTTTAGATAAAGAACACTGGGAAAGAACAGAAGATGGAGAACGTGAAGGAAGGTTCTTTGAGGACTTGAAGATTCACTCCCAGCAAGGCAAGGATTGAGGGTTTTCACCAAGGCATTTGATTGGTCTGCTAAAAGTACAACACCTAGCACAAGTTGTATCCATGTAAAAATAAAAGTATTTTCATTTTTTCCTTCATACTAAGCACAGTTTCTGCCGTGGGTTTTCATGATAGTACTCATATGACATGTTCAATATTGGCTTATAGAAATGGATAGAGACTGTAAAGCCACCAAACTATTGCTTTCAGAGATCCAATAGGCTTTTCATAGAAATGCTTGTTTTGGCAAAGGGTCTACTCAGACATTCACCATTATTGCTTTTCCAAAAAGCGTCACAGTAGCCTCACATATATCCTACTTTGGCACACAATATGCGCTTTCAGGAACCAGACTTGTATCAGAAATGATGTTTCTGAACATTGCCTATGTAAATGCCATAATTGCTGACTATACAGTGAAAAGATCTAAAACTATATATACATGCTTTCATACATATAGCCCTACAACAAATAACAATGTTTCTGAATATTGAAACAGCATGTATACATACTAGTATCTGCATGAACGCTCCTTTTTTTTTTTACCAAAATGATACTGATATATCAAAACGGCAAAGGGAATTTGCGTAAGGACGTTTAGGAAATTATCATACAGTTTAACAGTAATAGAATATACGTCAACATAATACTCTACTCACAAGAACAGGAGATTTCAGCAAAGATATAATAATACTCAGACAATAAAATATCTGTATAACCATTGTTCCAATAACCTTAGATATGTAATTAACAATGAACCACACCTATAACATTTGCCTGCGTCAGTCTGTCATCTATGTAACAATGTAATATTTCTCATAGTGTATTTAGTATATTTTCAAAAGGAAAACTATAATCATGTCATATGAACATTTATATTCAGAATAACTTATCATCAGGTAGTTGTTTCTTTCTAGTTCTAGATGATTTGTAAAGTTAGTCTGGAAGAAGTGTTCTCAGCCATAATTATCATTGTAAATATCTTAAAAGGCTGATGGGATGAATTTTGATCAGCATCTCCTTATTAGTATTTCTGACCATCAAAAGAAGTATCTAAACCTAATAATCCTTCTTTGAGGTTTTTCACAATGCTATGACTATTTCGTGTGAGAGACAAATATACAACTGCCAATGATCTTCTTACCAAATTACCTTGAATTGATGACCATCTGTTATCAAGACCCTTTTTTTAGTAAAGTGACAAATTAATGTCTACAAATAAAGTGAAATGCCCTGTCCGGATGAAAAGCTATTCTGACACTACAAACCAAAAAGAGAACTCACCCCATAAAACATCGGATTCACCAATAAACGGCAAGAACATTAGGTCCTGTGACCAGTTATGCTTTCATTCTATGCAATATGTACAGAGGTTCACACACATAATATTTCTAAAAACAATTAACCCTATTTTGGTTCTTTTTTCTTTTTCTCTAACCACTCTCTCTTGTACTTCTCTAGAAGCTCAGCTTGTTTCTGCAGGATCTTTTGGTGATGCTTTCTCTGTCGCTCCACCTTCTCTGTTGGTGCTTCATTCTTTGGAGTTTGTTCTTGGAGTTGAACATGCTGAGCTAGCAAAGTTTGTTCACTGCTCTGTTCCTTTTTATCCTCTGTCTCATCAGAAAAGCTAAACCGAACTCTCTGAGCAGCCTTGGCTGGTTGGGCTGGTTTTGTGATTTGTGTTGCTTGTTCGAGGCTTGCAGCACTGTCTATTAGATGTTGCTGCAAGAGCTGTTGACCTTGTTGCTCATGTTGAACCAGAATTGATTGTAGTTGTTCCTGTTCTTGTTGCAGCTGAAGCTTTTGTTGTTGCTCGAGCTGCTGCCGCTTCTCTTTCTGCGCTTGAATCTGCTTCAGAATAAGTTCCTGTTGATTCTGTATGGACTGCATGCTCTGTTTTTGTGGTGGTAATTGTCCAGCCAGCTTAGGTTGGCGGGGCTGGTTCTGAGTTGCTTGCTGCCATAACTGTTCTTGCTCTCTGAATATAAGTCGATGTTGCATCAGTTCCTGGTGTAACTGAAGCTGTTTAGAGTGGCGCTTTTGTCTTGCTTCATTTAACATTTTCTCCTCAGATGAAGCACTCTTGTCTCCTCTTGAGAAGGGCCAGAAGGACCTCTTCTTCTCTTTTGGTTTAGCTTGTTCCGGCTGTGGTGGTTGCTGTTGTTGTTGTTGCTGTTGCTGAACCGGTGGCAGCTGAACACCAGCAAGTTGCTGCTGTTTGTGAGCATTCCAGGCTTGTTCTTGTGCCTTTTTCTGTTGCTCAATCTGTTGTTGCTGCTTCAGGTGTAAACTATAGATTGGCTCCTTGGCCTGCTGGGGTTGAAGTGGTTGAAGCATGAACAATTGGTTTGAACCATCATCTCTTCGCACTGTTAGGCCATATGCATTTTCACAATCCTTACCTAAATCCTTTTCATCCTTGGCCCCAGAATTCTGCTCCTGTTGTTGCTGTTGATGGAGGCGCCATTGATGTTCTAGCAGTTGACGCTGGAGAAGCTGTTGTCTGATCTCTGGATCGGTCACCTCAGTGACAGGCTGTAGAAGTGGAGTCTGCTCTGTCTTTTCAACCTCTACTTTACCTGCTGGCCACTCCCCTTTATCAGCACCTTCAAGCTCCTCTTGTAGGGGATGAGACCATTGCACATTCTCTCTTTTGTACTCTGTAGGCTTTAAAGGCTCTGGTAATAAAGGCTCTTCCTCCTGTTCTTCTGGAATATCAGTAGGGTCGAGGTCCTCAGACTGCTCCCGTGAGCGGGGATACTTACGGCCGGAAGCTTTAGCCAATTGCTGCTGGAAGGCGCGGTGTTGCTCTTGTAATAATTTCTGATGTTCCATCACATGCTGTTCATGACGCTTCCTCAGCTGCTGATGCAGCTGAAGAATTTGTTTTTGTCTCTGGTCATCGTCCCCAGCCATTTCTGCTATTTCCTGATCTGTTTTTCCAGTGTTTGAGGGTGGAATGCTCTGAGACCGACAACCTTTCAAATCAAGTGTTCCGTAGATGCAATTACCATGGCAGTCTGCCAGGCACTGGACACACTCACAGGTACATTTGGCTTGTTCCTGACCTTCACCATTTTCTCCTGTAGATTTGTCCTTATCAGCCATGCCACAAGGAAGTGCTACCTTGGTCGCATCAACAGGCAGGTTGTAGATGAGATCAATATGCTGTGGACCGTCATCATACTTTGGAATCTGTGGTCGCTCGCGGAAGTTGTATGCATCCTCCTCAGCATCTGCACCATCTACTCCAGCAGGTGGAGGTGGTGTAACAGGACTATAAACATATGCATCCTCTTCTTGCTGTTGTGCCCTCCTTCGGTTTATTTCACACACAGGGCATTGGTTGGCATGTGGTCCAACCACAACTTGACGCCCATCGACATGGCAAAACTGGACATACTCATTGCTGACGCATCTTCTCATCCTCGGCCCCGCGATGCCTCCCTCGGCTCCTGCTGGGCCCGCAGCATCACTCGGTAGGTCTCCATCACTGCCACTGACACGCTCATTTGCTGGCTGGCAACAATTACATGCTTCAGCCAACTGCAGAATGCTGTCATAGCTGGGAGGGGGCCCACATGGTACAGTCTGGTAGATGACCGAACCTTTCTGGGTGATGCGGACCACGCCGGAGAGGAGGAGAGTACCGCGGGGATGAGTAGCCGGAGTAGATGCAGGAGCTGGAGGTGGGTACGAAGGAGGAGCATAGATGGCTTGGTTGTCTGGAGGAGGAGGACACCCACAAGCAGCTTGATATGTCATCCCTAAAAATGGTAAAAGATGCATGTATTTTTTCAATGACAATGTATTTGGTCAATTTTCAATGAAATACGAATTGAGAGAATATTATCAAGATTTGTTAACACTTTAGCATCTTTAGTCTAAGAGAGTTTATTTCAGTTAAATCATGAATGGAGGCATAATGAAAGCAACTATTCTACACGTGTAATAATACTGATACCATTCTAGCAAAGGTTGTTACTATGTTATAATTAACTAAAAGAGTAAGAGGATACAAAAGGCTTAAGCCACGTATGCAACCAGTACTGCAAACCAACACCTTTCAACCTTTCACTTTCCAAAGTGTGGAGACAGTGAAAAGTTTGAACCAGTTCCTTACACAAAAAGTGTAAATTTTCATGTAAGTCCAGTTAGTCTTGGCTGCCAGTCATCAACACAGACCACAAATATTTGGAAAAAACATATCCGACACAGTAGAAACAATAGGACATGTTAACAACTAGAGCGGACCCACACGCAAGGGGTGGATCGAGCGTTACCGATAGTGATCGCAAAGAACCAACCAGACAGGTATATATGACTCATAAGACAAATGGGACATGTACAATGTGTGGTACAAGTCTAAAGTCAAGGTCAAGGACACAGAAACTGGGTCAAGGTCAAGGAGAGCAACCTTGAGGTGGAGTACTCTGCTACATTGTGTGGCTGTATACCTTCCTCCTCCTGGGGCTGCTGGCTACCTGTAGGGATACGAGTGCAGGTGCCATCTGCACTCGCAGTCGAAGACTGGGTCATGGTCACTACAGCAGAAGTCTGCGGCTGACCAATCAGGAAGCGTCTCTGGAGGTAACGCTTCCGGTACCAGTAGCCGCCCCCGGAGCAGATGAGGAGAGAAAGCACTACACAGAACCTGCATAAAGGAATTGAAAGTATGAAGCATTTTCACCTTTGATGATGTTAAGTGTAATGCTATTAGTCATTATCTACTGGCAGATTTCTTCTGCGGCACATGATTGCATATACGATGTCAAATTTCCACAAAATTGACTGTCAGCCATATTGGTGATCAATTTACAATTACTAGTACTGTTAATCATTCTCGGTAAATGTAAATTCAAATCCAAGCCAAATTTAACTAAACAATAAAGATTTACAAATGATATTCGCAATTCATAGATTTAAGATCTAATTCATCATATTGGTTATGGTGATATTAGTACAAGGTGGTAACACAACCACCTATACGTTAACTCCTATTAGACCTACGAAAAAGTGTAAAGTACTTTATTTGACGGTATTTTCAAAGTTGGATGATGGATCAAAGCGAGAAATGTATAGAGACAAATATCTCACTCATTTCAGCAACTTACAGCAACTCCCACACTTACAGAATCAATTAACGTTATTGACCCTCTATCTTCAGTTGTATTGTAACAATGAATAGATATTGAATTCATTTTGTCAGTAACTTATATCGAAATTTCTGTATGAGCTCGATATGCAACATTTAAGATAAAATATTGAGACATAGCTTATCGCTGATTAGAAATATATGGATCATTAGTTATTCGAAAACATGTATTTATATAAATACTTAGCTGCTTCTGATGTTATTGTTTCCTGAAAGTACCTTTATAATGAAGTTTGATAGTAACTGTTGTTAACTATACATAATAATGTTACTTTTGCATATCACTATGATAGATGGTCCAATTCTATTAATCTTTATTTTCCTCTTGCACTCGTTTCATACTCACCAGAAGTACCATAGTTTGTAGAATTGTGTAAAGTTTTCGCAGCAGGAATTTCCACAACAGTATTCATATGAGTTGCAACTGTAAGTGAGAAAAAGAGAAATGTTAGATAACATGAAAAGAACATTCACAAGTTCACATGTGCACTATACAAGATACGATCTCAACGTAGATGTCATTTTGTGTTTTCATTATAGTAAAAAAACAATAACTCTATTTTCTACTGTTGAATATTATGATGTTCGATCCGACATTCGGTACAGGATTATTTCATGGTCAGATGATTGTAAAATAATAGTTCTATGTAACATGAAATGAGAAAGGTATATTCTAAAGGAGCAGAAAGCCATCGCATGTTAAACATTCTATGCGAACTGGCATGTGGAGACATCTAATGAGAAGTATGGTAACTACACCAGTCACTGTTGTACGACAAACACAACAAAATAATTGAGATATTAATATTATTTTATTGAACAACTGCTTTAATAATTATTGTAATAATAACCAATATTTCATTTAGATATTCAATAATGTTTATATCATTATAATTATTTTCCTTCAATAGAAAATTCCTCTCCGAGGCTGTTGCCCATTGACAATGTTCCATTAATATCCAGACCTTTGCTTTTCCCGACACTCTCAAATTAATTTCACAATCACGACCGCTGCGGTTGCCTTCCGTCTGGCATTTTTCAAAATGTCAGGTATTTTATGTTCTCAGCTTACAAATCACCATGGTAACAGAAAACAGAAGCAAAGTGTTGTGTCACACGTCTGCCTTGCCATGGAAACTGGCGAGAGGCTGTAATTATCAGGTATTCCAGGTAATGTGATCCCTTGTCTACTGTTAAGCCTCTATTTCACTAGACGATTTTACCTGGCGATAATTTGGAATCTTTGACTTTTTGTCTCAGTAACATGGCAAAATGCCATGCGTCCTACATATAATTTGAAAGAGAATTAACAACCCATTCTAACAATGTGGGTCCCTTTATGTTTATTATCACCCAATATTCCAACTGCCGATTTTTGGAACCGGCAATAAAATCGTCGATTGGAATACAGCCTGCACAAGGCATCAGAGAACAAAAGACCATTCTTTATGGGCATTATATGGCCATCCTTATTCATGTAGATATTCTGCCTTTGCTGTGATTGTTTGAGCGTGGGATCTGTGGGATGTGCCAGCTATATCGTGTTTATGACTATAATACCTGAGAGATGTTGGATATTATGGATGGTGATCAAGTACATTTTGGTTATATCTGCTGTCCAATTAGCCTGCATAAAGGGGCAATTCCGCTGGTAAATGCTTTCAAGTGTCATGAAAGGCTAAGTGCGCTCTTACAATAGCTCCGTATCCTTAGGTGTAGACCTTTCTCATTTCCTCTTACATATGTGTATGCTAATAGAGTTAGTTAATTGAGTCAAGAACGTAAAATAAGTCTACATGTTAGTTTATTAATCTTAAAATTAATGGACTATTGCGACCTGGCACGAAAATACCATTTTAAATGCCTAGAGAACAATTATAAAGAAACCAGTAATGTTAGGATATCACACTAGAAATTGTCACCAACATCATATAGGCTGTCAGCAGCCTTATTCCAATAAATGGTAGGTAATTATATGTAAATATGAGAGATACTCGCCAGCTGGGACATTAAATTGTCTTGGGTAAGTGATAGGTTTATTTTCCCTGACTGCAGTAACTATCAGATATGGGCCTAGAGCAAACATTAATTTTGTTGAATCTGTAAAAAGACGGAAACTTTCTCTTGCATCGTGTGCCACAGTCATCCCAATCGTTGAAGTAATAACGTGTATTAAACAGCTTAAGTTACACTTTGAAGAAAAGCTTCATTTTCATTGGAAATTCCACTCCATCTGCACGGAACAGAAGAATCGTGTCTTACTGATACTCTCTCAGGAGGAATAAAGTATTATAGGAAGAGACCAAATGCGCCAGGTGGTTAGCAGAGCTATTGAACACATGACAATGTTACAAGGATTGTGTTAGAAAGACAGTTTATCTTACTTGATATGATTCTATATCACAGTATATAATTATTTCCTTTCGCTCCATTGCGATAGAATTCGACGCCGGAAACAAACTAATGCAATCATTGATTGGGAAAGGTAATTTCGTTTTTCAATGATAACGTCGTTTTTTAAATGGCGATCGCAATTATAAGAAATTGCTTTTGGTTTGCAATCTGAAAGGAGTTCACAAGAAATTTGACTTCTGATTTTACGTACACAAGGTTGATGGGTGTTATTCTCGACTACTGTACCACACTTCATAGGCAACCAATCAGTACTGCCAATACTGTTTCACTCTTGTCCGTTCCCTTATTAATCAGAGGACAGAATCGTTTACACTAATGGCAACTGGACCACTAAAAGAACAAAATACTAGAACACAACTTCATCGTCAAAAGGCTTTGTATGATAAAACACCCGAATAGCCCTACATAACATCGTTCACCTATATAATTTCCAATAATCACAGAATGTAAACCATGTCTAATGTGTCTCAGGGTCTGTTGCATGCACCAGGAAACCCCGGGTAGTTTTTATCCGCAACAAAGGATCTAATATTTCCTTGCCGCCTTATCTGGCTGTGTTCCCTTTAGCAGTCTACTAATACGGCATCAAAGGGAAGCAGGGTGCACACTGACGCCTTAGTGTGAGAGATTAAAAAAGGTGCACCCTGAGACTGGAATGTAGACTATAGGCCTATACGTCTACCCTTAGGGGATAACTTTGATTGGTGCAGTATATGAAGACACAGCGTACTGATATATATTACTTTAGTAACTTATACTGATTTAAAAAGACTTGAGGTATACAACATATTGATAGTCTCCATGATAACCTATAACCTTTTTACTGTACTTATACTTATACTGCGTCATTTCATACATTATGTTGCATTTAATTGAAAATGTTATACATACTACTAAATATTGCGGACGTCCTAATGCATCACTGCCCTTTGAAACATTTTGTTTTACGAGACGGTAGGCCTATAGGTATGACCGAACACATTTCATGGAGCCTTAATTCATTCAATCTTCAGTAGGATATTAGAAAGGGGTTCAATCCTTATTGCTCTATCTCATAACCATTATCACCAAGTCTATAGCTATCCTAAAATACAGGTCAATGTTTACTATGCCTCACAATATTAAAGTCTTTATTAATTTGTGCCTAAGCTAAATAGACCCATGCACTACAATAGGTTTAAGAACGGATATTGTTTAAATGTATCCAACGATAGTACATTATAGTGTAGCTACAATATTTTTGATGTATCCATGGAATAGGAAATAGGTTATCAAAGTTCACCCCTACCGATAGCTAGGCCTATGAGCTTCGATTCTAAATCCAATTAATTTTGTTCTTTTTTTCAACCAAATCATATTTGATAATTATTGCTATTTCAGGATGTTGCGCCCTATTGGATACCTTTCCTCTCACAATTGCAAACTGCAAAGGCCCCCAGGGCCTAAAACTCCTGTGCCTGGTTTCCCTGCCCGGATCCGGGGTCCAGAGCAGCGTCCCAGCGGAAGTGACGTCAGAGCAGGAAATGATTAACTGACGTCACTTCCGGGCAAAGTGCCGCCTGGCGTAAGTGTTGAGCGTTATTTGGGAACTTCGCCTGATTGGACTTTATCGATCGTGAAATATAGGCCGGAAAATGTAAATACGATATCCAATGGCTTGTTTTGCCCAGCCCCCACGTTTTGATCCTATTTGTCTGTCGTGTATTTGAATAAAGCTCACTGCGCCATATCATTGCAGGCTGGGTCGATATGAGCTACAAGTGGTGCCTTGATGTTGACGGCAACTGATGGCGGTAAATTCTGCAAGGTCATAGAAGCGATGACAGCAATAGGCCTAAATACAAACACTGCCTGCTCCATATATAATCCGACAATTGGCAACAGGCATTGGCATTTTAAACGATACATTAGGACTAGGGTATCAAAACTGTTGGTTATGTTCCATAGGGCGTGTTATAGGCCTACAAATATAACCCGAATAAGCATATTTGCTATATATATAATATTATAGGAAGTCCATACAAAATA
Source organism: Lepidonotus clava (assembly GCA_936440205.1). Lineage (NCBI taxonomy): Eukaryota > Metazoa > Annelida > Polychaeta > Phyllodocida > Polynoidae > Lepidonotus > Lepidonotus clava. The sequence goes on from OW387147.1 coordinate 22,370,057, forward strand.
CGTTGTGAGCCAGGGACACATACTCACAGGGTATGTGTACCACTAAAAGTAGGCCTATACATCTTATCGGCTTTTGGTAAGGGGCGGGGACGAGTTATTCCGTTTAATGTCATATGCATTTTTATATTCCACTATAGGGTGGTTTCATATGAATTTTCTTTCTTTAAACTCTGCAGCAATATGGCTCTAATAACGCGATTATAAAGCTGTTTGGAAAAAGCTAGTTCTGTCACATTAGACCTAGACAGTTAGACTCTAGGCTCATGCGAGATAACCAACACAAAAGAGCACACGCAACATTACCCTATGCAATGTCATCTAATTTCCCTTTCTCCCTCGGGGGAAACGCAGGTCTACTATCAGAGGCACCTCCGCTGGCACCTATAAATCATCACCCTCTCCGATAGGGTGCGTTCCAGGGTCAACTCTCGGCGATTCACGCGAGAAATGTCCCTGGGCGATATAAGGGGTCTTTTGTCTATGAAGGCCCAATATGACGGGCTGTAAGGGAAGCGGGGCCTGGGTACTATTCCAGGGGCGCCACCCTTACCCGTTACTAGGCATCGATATTCAGTGGGTGCGACCTTTCTGCCCTCTCCCCTTGACCGGAAGTGCACGTCACGTGACTGATGTGGGGTGGTTCTGAGGCTGGCCACTTGGGGTCATCACTGCATGCGACCTGCAAAGGTAGGCCTATGACGTGGGTATGGGGTTCCATGACGGTGAGGAACAAGTATTGTATATGATATTAGACTTTAGAGACGCCAATGTTGTCCGCGATTTGCCACCCTTTGTATGTTTGTAACACAGGCATACTTGTATGTTTAATGTTACAAAGGCCGTTAAGACCTAATGCAAGTTTAATTTGAGTGGTAAGTACTTCAAGGCTTCAAGGTTTGGAACCCAAGATTCACTTTTAAAGACTATATTTCCATCATATTTTGATTTAGACTACCTTTACCCTTTCTATTACTGTTAATTATTGCAAACCTGCAAACGGCACCATGCTAAGGGAGACCTGTGGAATGGGACTTAGCTTACTGCTGTGTCTGCAGGTCATCTCCCGGGAATGAGTCCCTGGGAACACCAACCTACTCATTAGGCGCTCTAGGAGGTAACCAACCTACCCAGGTTTCCAAAGGGTTCTACTAAAATCTGAGTTGAACCCGCTCGGAATAACCTAGACCCCTCCCAGGTCTGTCTGCACCTGCCCCTGGGTTAAATATAAAATAATAAGATTTTATATGTTTATCTTGCATTTGTTCCACTATCACTCTAAGTTTCATTTTAGGGGTGTGGGTCTCTCCGAAAAAGAATGAGAGGTAGAGGGTTCTAGAGCGTCAGAAACCTCCACCTCCCTCCTCCTCCAGATCCAACCCTGGAGGCCACAGCGTATTGACCTCTTGGAGATGTCACTAAAACCATGAGGGGACAGGCAGGAGACGGCCAACTTACATCACTATCGAACCCACTCTGCACAACCAACCAGCCCCAACCCTATCAGCTAACATCAGTCCAGGATCTTACTGAAGCCTCCATACAACGCTGCCTATCGAAAATGTATCGGGTTATTCCATATTTGGATCACCCTATAGAGATCTCACAGAGCTGACTTGTCACTCAGTTAAATCTTCTTTTCAATCCTTTTAATGCAACTTAATTATAACAGCATGTAGAGTTACAAGGCTTTCCTCTCATATTGCTAAAATTTCAGCACATTAAAAAGCTACAATTAATCATCTTCTGCCGGTCCTTACAATAATCTCAGACTTCAAATCCTCAGACCAAAGATAATTTAGTTCCATTCACATGAAGCTGTCACATGGCAGTAGGTCTGCTCATTGAAAATAGACTATGTTTTCTAAAATCGAGAGAACAACTTGAAAAAAAACCCAATAACAATCCCTATTGCAATAATAATCATACAAAAAATAAGATATAATCACATATAAACGACCATTATATATTTTTATATGTATATATAATGGGTATGGATATTTGTTCTCAGCCAACAAGTTTTATATTGCCGTTTCCCATTATAGTGCCTCATTTGCTTGCCTGAAGCAAGTCCAGGTCTTTCTATCACCAGGCTGACTTCCTCCCGTCATCAGTATGTGCTGCATGCTGTCCTGATGGGGATTATCTTAAACCCCTCCGTCTACACGTGCCTGGGATGGAGACATGTAAAGTACCACTGTATTTATAGTTAAACCTGTATTCCACTAGGCGATTCTGACTGCCGATAATTTGGCAATTTATCACTTTTAAACCTGTAATATGGCAATATGCATCATGCACTATTTGAAAGGGAATTAAACCACCTCTAATGATGTGTAACATGTCTATGGTTGCACAATATTCCCCCTGCCGAATTTTCATATTTGTGGTAATATCGGCTAGTGGAATACAATCTTAAGGACAAGAGTCTTTTACTTATTGCCTCCAGTATAACTGGCATAATGACATGTTTGTATGAGCCCACTATTAAGCATAGTGTTTCTTATTATTATCCTAATTAGTCAGAAAGTTACAGTACATGTTATCCACGGACAAATTGCTACACGACTAGAACTGCAGTCTAACAAGAAAAGATATATGCCCCGCATTCCATCAGGTTTGGGTACTATACATTTTGTTTTGCACTAGAAAAGGTATGTGTTAAATGGTATATCAACGAACATGTTTCGAAGATGGGGCGATGATAGAATCAAGTAGGCCAAGCATGAAAGGAACCTCATTTTAATAAGGCTGAAACCAATGGCCTTAAATCTTTCTCGCATATTTAGGCCTATATGATAGCTAACCTCAGAGATATTAAGGCTGGTTACATACACTCAATGCCTATTACTTTGAAACATGAGAAAACCTCGATCGTTTATCGTCATGATGCAAATTTACATAATGATAAATATACAATTTTTACTTCACAAACTCACACTAAAACAACATAGTTGTAAACATCCACACCACCAAGCGACCGTTCATTACAAAACCTATATAACATCTACTATGCTCAAAGCCCGAGCTCCCTGTGGAATAAAAAAAGTAAAAAAGAAAAAACCCAAAGGATCTATAGCCTTAACGGTGAGAGGGGACGGCGGGGCTGTACCTTAAGAGCTGCTCTGAGCAGCTCGTTGCCTTTGACCTGCGGGGGCTGGCAGCTTTGATAAGAGCAGAACACGGGTATGAGCCCCTCAGACCGACCGAGCACCTCGGGGTAAATGGAGCAGCTCCAATTGCTCAGTGACGCCTGACAACTAAATCTATCCCCCTTCTGCTCCTCCTTTTTCACCGCGCAAGTCCTCCGTGTTAAATGTACGCGAAGTGGTCGTAGCCCGAGTCGTAAGAATTACACAGTTGCAGCTTTTACTACAGGAGGTAACTATTCTCATAGTGTATCAGAATAGCCGGAAATTAAACGTATTTAGTCCAAATTGGTGTGTGCAATAGGTATTTATATTCAGTTTTCCTCGTTCGATATTTCAATTATCCTTCTTACATTACTATGATATATGAAGAGATAAATTGGACGCTTATCTGATATCAAATAGATAACCGCTAGCAAGATATTCAATATGGAAGCTTTAATGAAAATGTAAGCGCACTAATTGCCGAAGCTAGAAAGAGTTTTATCTTTCAAGATGGCCGACTAAGTATCTATGGGAGAGTAGTTTAGGGGCTGTGAAAGGGTTGGGTTGACCTAGGCAGGAGGGAAGACGGGAAGCGCCAAGGCAAGCACACGAAAGGGAAGGGATGCGGCGGAAATTAAGAGTGGCGCATGCGCTGCTAGAAAGAGGAAGTTGGTCTCACTCTGCTGAAAGTAAAGCCGAAAGCATTCACTGCGGTTTTTTTCTCTTTTTACTTAGAAACCTCAGAATTGCCCCCTATCTCCACCCAGCATTCCCTTGGACGTGCAGAAACTATGTTGACAGGATTGTGTACGTTTGTCTTGGAGTGAGTGACAGGTAATTTTGGCGGGAAGATTATAGCGAAAAGTCGTCTGCTTCATTTATTCTTCTGTGCTTCGAAAGTGTTGGCACTGTGAACAATCTGAAGTAGATGTTTTCAAAGTGATTAAATCCAGTTTTATTTGAAATAGAGTATCTTTTTACATGGAAGTCAATTCATAATGAATATATTGCTCTATTCACCGAAAATGGAAGAACTGTGTAATTTATTTAAAAGTGCCGTTAGAATTAGGCGTGGTAGTTTAAATACTGTGATGATTTAAGCCATTTCCATATGATCTTTTCCTGTGAGGCTGTTGGTATAGGCCAGGAAGAATCTTATTCCGTCAGCCTTAAACCAATAATATTGTTTGGTAAACAGACCTACTGTACCTAACCTTTCTAATAACTTCCAAAGTTATAGAATCCCATCCGACTCTCTCTACAATAATCAGAATTAATCTTGCCCTGACTCCCAATCTTATAGAAGATAAAATCAAAATAAGAAATTCGTCAAAATATTGTCACCATGAATAGCCCTACATCAACCTATTTTTTGTTCGTATTGATAAAATTAGCCACATAGACCAAGACAATGTTTGTGATAACCTGAACTAACCTGAGGTTCTTCAGTTCAACGCGATACTAAAAGCAGTAGAATTGCTGACACTTGACAAATAACGGTTTCAATAGGGTATAATATTCCTCATCCATCAGCCCTCCCATATGGTCTAGTTAGGATTCCTGCCTTTCACGCAGGCGGCCCGGGTTCGATTCCCGGTGTGGGAAGAGGAGTTGTTTTGGCTGTGTCTGGTTATGAGAATTCACAATTGAAAGATGGCACAGATATCGTCTTGCATTAATATTGTTGGAGAACTCGCTGAGCAAGGACCATGCACAAGCACGGACTTCCTGGATCTGCCCCTGATGCTACAGACATGGGTTACAGTGAATAGATGACTGTAAAGTTAAAGCAATTGCTATATTTAGATATATTCTTATAAACTGATCAACAATACTTTCCATATTAAAGAGAGAGTGGTATAGGTTTGCCAGCCAAGAAAGGACCTAAAAACATGAAATTTTCAAAGGGTAATGGGTGATATAATACAGGATGATTGCCATTTCATGACACATTTCCTTGAATATCTAATCTATGTCTGAGAATTCCCAAATATATTTTCCTCATAGCTGTTTTACCTGATGGTATATTCAAGCACTCATCATGTTCGAATCAAATTCCTTTGATTCTATGTGAAATAAGGCCACACTCACAAAATTGGTCCTTTCTTGACCTGCAGACCTATAGTCAGAAATCACCTTTGAGCCAATGTCTACAAATGAAATTAGGCCCAGTTCTCCTTCGTCTATTGGTCTATTGATTGATCAATGTAACCCACCTACTTCCACCATTACTACCCCTATGTCTCTCTTAAACTGGTACTAACTTCAAATCCAAGAAACATGATGATGGCCGTTTTATATACATTACCTTATGTAACAATTTAATCCGGCTCATTCAATAAGTATTTTTTTGGATAGGCCCATCCATAATAAAAGTATATGATATTGTAAATTGTTCATACACGATTTGAAGTTCTATGGTGTTAAAACAGGAAGGAACAGGTGGACGGCTGCGGGCAAAACACACTTGGCATTAAAAGCACGCCGACCCTGACAGTCCGGTCTGCCCCCCTCTCCCTTTCCTCCAGTGCCCTCATCTCTCCTCCATCTTACCCCCCTCTATCTAGACATAGGCCTACCTACTATAGAGTATGGTTTAGACCAGCTGATTTTAAGTACTGATTTTGTAAATCATCACAACGGAACAAGTCAAAAGTATGAAAGTTTATAAATATTTAAACTTTTGAAATGAGTGTTCTTTGTACAAAAATAGTTGAAATGAAATATAACAATTATATTCATAAGAAGAATTCCCATTTAAATGGTAATAATTCAGCATGGGTGGCTACCCTGTACCTGTTCTTAATGAAAACAAAAATATTGAATAGCCTTGTCACAAGAACAAGTATCAAAATTCAGCAAGTGGATAACAGGTTTTATTTTAACTTCCCCTGCAGTGCGGGCATCCGTCACTAGGTGGCAGGTCGGCCAGCGTCCGTTAATTTAAACGCAGGGGAAAAACAGATCACAAAACAGAAAAAAAGTGACGCAGACACTGACGGAGGTCTAATCAACAAGTTGACATTCCCCTGAGGGAAATAGATCCTAATTATGGTTAGCTCTAAATGGGACGGGTGGGGTGGGTGGTTCTGGTTGTTAAAATGGTCTGGACTTAGTCCGACCCGACCTTTTTGCATATAGCCTAGGCCTAATGGGTCCGTATGCAACATACTTCCATGGCTCTTACTGGGTGTTTCAGTTTTAAGAATCTTATTAGTGACCTTCTGTATTTAGCATGAGTAATCCTTTTGATGTTAGTTGTCTGTGTGTTGGGTGTTTTATGGCTCTACCTGCCATAAACCAGCGGCCCCAATGCATGCTGGGATATGGATGGGAATTTCCAACGGTGTACAAATCTACATCGGGAGAAAGGTTAGCTTGACAGACTCTATGGACTATCTGCCATGCTGTTAGGTGGCACTAACGCATTATAGGGGCTTATCACATTTAAAAAATGAAAGGAATATGTTTACACCGCATGGTTATCTAAACTAAAAGACAGTAAGTTTTGACCCATTGCAACTTTCTAGACTAGATGTTATAAAGTCTGTATTTACAAATTACCCAGCCAATTATAAAATGTCCCCTTTTTATGGATTCGAGTAGGCAGGATGAGACATAAGCCTGGTGATTAGTGTTTTATTGAAACTTGGTCTCCGTTGTAAAGCGTGACTCCTAACCCTGAAATAGGCTAGGGTAAGTAGTATAGAGAGTCATCGGTTTGATGAAGGTAGTTCAGGGGTTTTCCTTTTAAATTCCCACATGCTAATTCTGACATCAAGATCTCGCAATTATGAATGTGCTTGCATACAATATCATTAGTATCTACGTATTAGTCTCTCAGTCTTGATGTAAAAGAATCTATGCGAACCCTGCAGTACACCTTTGCCATTTAGTGCAGTACTCGATTCCCAAGGTTAGGGCACGAGGTATCATAACTGGACCTGTGTGCCAGCGACTTTCCTCACCCCTCCCCTACTATTGAGTACATGCCTTACCCCTCATCTGTCATTCTGACTATTCACACTTTTCTGTCACCTACCACAAGGCTTAGATCAGGATCAGGTTTCGTCGTCAAGGCTTGTATCCCACTATCCGATTTTACTTGCGACTTCAGAAACCGTCAATACCGACCATGCGGGTTCCGTATCGAAGTTTCTTGATAGTAAGAGAAGATTGTGATTTGTTTTCTATTTCAAGAACCTGGAAATCTCTATTTGGGTAGCTTAGATTACATTTTCTTAACATACCCGTCAAAATTTCGGAATTTCACAAACTAGTTCCAGTCATAAGCATTGTCGTTCCGGTAACTCTGATTGGCTGAATCGGAACCCTCATAGGCCGTATAGGATAAAGAGTACATTGCAAGCATGATATAGGTGATTAGAAACTCTTTTGAAATGCAAATGGTATGTAGCATGTATGGGTTCCTGTAATACTCCCACTGAATATCAAGTAATTACCAAATTCCTGGTGGTCAAAATCGTCTAGTGTAATACAGGCTCCCCCCCCCCCACTCCCTATACATCATCACACAACCCCGACGCACATGAGTGGTCACGATCACGTGACCGATGGACTGACCAATGGCTGTGAAGGATATGCATCACGTGGCCTGCCCTGACCCCTGGCGTCTGGGTTCTGCTTGGCATCCTGCCAAATGGAGGACTGAGTCAATGTGTGGCTTTTTTTTCAAGAGGGTTCCTGCAAGATATGACAAACCGAAACAAAATCAGGATGAAGAGTAATAACTTGGCTTGCAGGCATTTCGCATTAGTTCTGGCCGCAAAGAGCCTGGTTTGGATCATGAGTCATGGAGGGTAATTTATTTTCATCCCACTTCCAAGAGTGTAGCTGTAGATCAAACCAATGTAGGGTTAAATCTATATTTCATTAACACGCAGATATTACACGTTATGTATATCTTCAATGTGTAAGTTGAAGATCTATGTCCTTTTGCACAGTCAATATCTGCATCATATCAATAAAATAGGTATCAAAATACATGTCATCGAATTTGAGGGGATAACATATCGATACATGGTATGATGCAAGTGTGTGCAATCACCTTTACATGCAGTTCTTATAGAAGTGTACTGTAGAACATGACTAAATTAGCAACTATTTACTCTCAGTTATTGTAATAGGCCTAAAGATGACGTGAGTCTGCCCAATTTTCGGATTAGCGTCACTCCTTATAATAGCAGGCAGTAGTTATAAGCTTTAGGCTCTTTTCCTCAATCAAATCTCCCACAAAAATATTTTGCAAAGAAGGCATCCAAGCTGATTCAGTCCCCTAATACAAGCAAAGAAGAAAAAGCGAGAACATCTGGCCCTTGAATTAACAGAGGTGTAATCCGTATTACGACAACTTAAGCACAGGCGAAGAACCCTACTCAAAGGATATTGATTCATTTTTTAAAGATGTAACGTCTGGCCCATTTCAAAAGAGACACCCTCTGGGTGGCCATTTCTTTTCAGCCCACAGGAAGTCTTGCTTACAGCGTGGGCCCGAAATAGTACCCATCGATACCGACCCGTTACTACGGCAAGGCCAGAGCGAGGTAGACCGGATGTGATTTAATGTCACAGCTGACCCGTGGGGGCGCTCTATGCAGGTGGTGGGTGGGGTTCAGGGGAAGTAGGGGTATAGTAGGATAAGGGGAAAGGTGAAAAGGTTAGAAGTAGGGGGTATCTATTGGAATATTAAGGGGGTATGTGCGAGTATTGGGGTACTATGGATGTAGGGGGTTCGTCAGGGGTTGAAGGAAATATAGCACAAAGCCGAGGCAGTCCCAAGGGCAAAGGCAATGGAAAAGGTTGTCAGGGTTGGGGGTAAAGTGCTAAAGTAGGTGGAGATAGATGTAAAAGCAGTAGGAGATACCAGGCAAGAACATGGGCTGATAAGGACGCCAAATTTACACCATACGAAATTTTGACTGAATATGATTTCCACAATAATCTATATATTTCATTGACCAAGTATTCAGCATTTTAAAACAGGCCTCGCATAATAAATAATAGAAGACTGGTCGAGTGGAAATGAAAATTTACTTATTGGTGCATTCTAACTTTTCTTTACTAAAATGTAGCCAAATCGCACAAGACCCATGGTATGAACGGGGTCGAAGGATGACAGCGGATAGGCTGAAGGTACAGGAGGAGGTTAATGCGGGTCACCTCCAGGCACGGGCTATGTCGTAGGGGTGTCGAGTGAGCACCAGTCGGTCCTTATCCCCTCCTCACCCCTCTCCAGGCTCCTCCAGACCCTAGCCCTCGCCCTCCGTCTGGAGCCATTGATAGGGCCATTACGACCTGCTGGGTCAAAGCCCCCACTAATGCCCATAGAAATTCGATGGCAGGAAGGACCATACATGGTCAATACTACTCTGGTGATGATATCTTCCCCCAGGCACTTCCACGTTACCCAAGCATTATTCCCAGTAGGCACAGTATGAAAGGCAACATATAGGCTAAGTGCAATAGAACCACAACGACATTCTGGTTTCAGAAAGATACATTGTCCCTTTTTACATAAATATCTTAAATTCTAGATTTGGCCAGTTTAATCCCTATATCTATTTCCAACATAAATAACCCGGTTTGAATATAAAAACTGAAAAGTCTCTTTACATACGCAAATTTCAAAATCTAGACTTGACCCATTAAATACTCATATCGAACGTAAAAAAAACAATTTGAATATCAAAACTGGGGAGATAGATTGTCTCTTTACACTTTCACATTTCAAAATTAAACTTAGCTAATTTAATCCCTATATCTATTTCCAACAGAAATTAAAGCGATTAAAATATCAAAACTGGGAGACGAGTTTAAGCCTCCATTTTTAACCGAACCCTTATCAAATGACTTAAATTCCATTGCAAAGTTGCAACATTGGCATAAGCTCCCCTCTCCCCCCTCCCTCTATCCCCCCCCCCCTCCTCCTTTCTCGTTCGCATCCATTGCATGCCGATAACACTCAGCCATGTAAAAAGCCTATTCCATGGCCTGGGCTCAGCTCGGGTGATACAAGCTAGCGAGCAGCTCGCGGCAGGGTGATATGAGCTGCTCCTGAGTGGAGAAACAATTTCCACATTGATTAAAGCCTATCACGCCTGGCTGACCCTGGGGCAGCCGTTCTGCCCGACTGCGCCCCTGGTGACCGCTCCGGGAGCATCCATCTTTCCCCCGCCTACCCGCTTTTGAGCTGCTCTCATAGACTACAACACAGTCTGTAAGCTGCTCATATACTACTCAAGCTAATCTGCACTTTTAGCTTTATGTGCTTTTCCAGCATGTTCTTATGTCTCTAGATCTGGGATTTTGTAGTCAGTCAACTGAATGTATTCGACATCTATTAGGATTTTCTCTAATCTCTAATCTTAAACATATTATATACATTAGATAATTTCTTCTTTTCGGTTGGTACTACTGGTCCGAAACTGTCAATTCATATACATGTATGCGGTTGCTGTTCAGAGCACACATTGCCACGATGATTTCAGATGGGAAAATGATGTGGGATTTGTAAAAGGAATGATACGAATTCAGGCCATTACGTCATTCCTGTTTACCATTACTTTAACGATCTGTAGCTATTCCCCTTGCAATTGCTCACTGAAACCTCGTTAAAAACACCCCAATTGGAGCCATTAGGCTAAACCCAGGGGCTGGATAGGTCCACTTATGGTAAAACTGCGGCGTACCCACAATATCTCTGGATATCGTTAGATTCTTTAAAATGGCGGGTGGAGGCCCGGTATTTCAAATACAGCTTTTTCAAGCCATTGCTGCTCCAGTGATCCAACCTATCAATAGTGATAATTCTCTTTAAAAAGGCAAAATATTCAGTCCCAGAAAGGCCACAAATAAAATTATCACCATTAACAGAGGCGTTCAAACGCTAAAGTCCTGAAAATACTGCTATGCAATTTCTACAATTACGCCAAATGTAAATAAACAATCACGCTGGAGGTGGGGGAGGCGCGGATAAATCCAATATAAATTCTGGGTGGCCTCAGAGCGCTATAAGGGCTAGGTATCCCCACTAGGAACTCCCCTTACCTTGCCGTATGCCCCCAACCCCCTCCTCCGATCGCCCGACACCTCTGGCCTTGTAAACATGCGCCTTGGATCAATACACACGATCCTTGTCTTGGGGGGGAGAGAGTGAGACATTTCGTCGGTACCAGCATAAAAAAAGAGGGACAATCCATTTGATTATCTATTAGGGGCAAAACAGGGGTGTATTGAGAGGCAATGGATCTAGGCGATAAACCGGGGATTGAGGCTTTTTTAAGGGGGCAGGGAATAAGCAGAGGATGGTTGTTTCCGCCTGAGGGTCTTCCTCTACTTTCCGATTGAATTCCGCCTAGAACTGGGGAGCTATCGATAAGTGTTTCTAGCAATTGGCTGGGTGGTTCATAGAAGGCAGGCAATAAGGGTAGGACAGTCCATTGCTATTCCTTGCCGTTGTAAATGCTGTATTTTCTTTACTCTGTTTTGACAAATCTTGACATTAAGAATACCCTGTGTTGAGAGGATAGCCAATTAGATAGTATAGACATTATGCAAATCAAACCTTTTCTATTGTGCATGGTAACTTTGTGTGGTACAACAGCTAGACGTTTGATCCCCATTCATTATAAACAAAATAATACCGTTTTATCATAGACCAAATAATACTTTAGTACCTATGACACTTCAAGAAACTTCACCAATTGGTTCTAAATCGGAGTCATAGCACAGTAGAGAAGGACCTTTTTTTCACTCTTTAATCCCTAACAGGCCTCCAGTCGTCCTCGTGCTGGAAATAAATATTGGCTTTATTCGCCTCTTATCTCAGGGAGCCTGCGCTTTGTAACATCAGCCAATGGCAATGTTCCATCCCACATCTGCGTACATTTGCATTAAAAACTGCGTACATTTGCACAGGGTTCACTACCCCTGCCTCCCCATATCGAAATGCGCTGCCAATGCACCGAGACTAATATCAATTGAAAAATATTAAAACAAAAGCACAAAATGAAGGATGTTAAAAGGAGGAGGCTAGGTTGGTTTGCTTTTGGGTGCTTGGTAGGATCATGGGATGGATGAAAACGGAACAGGAAATGGGTAATGATTCTGCGCAAACCGCCCCTAGCGGGAAATGATGGCGTCCTTTCTAGGTGGGGGCTCTTTATCGAATGGGATTTCTTACCAATGGTTGGTGAAGCATAAATATCAGACCAGACACAGTAATGCACACTGTCACGCACGGTGTTAGTAATAGAGAAGGCTTAAGGGGCTGGCCCATAAAGTATGAAACCATAGGGCTGTAATGTTACCAAGGTTATATTATGATACATATTGTATAACTTTTCACCAAATGTCAAGTTATGCAATTTTATTGAACGTGTGAATAAGTATGAATGAGAACGCATCGTAGTGGCGAGGTTTTCTGAAAGTTGAAAGAAAACCTAAGTTAGAAATGAAATCTATTCATTCTATGAGAACTTGATTTGTGGACCATAGAAATGAATGGAAATGAAAATATTCGCAATAATATTATTATGCTGATTTGTATATGCATAGTATCACTAGACATTTTCATGCCATTCAGAATAGTACTCTTACATGGACAAATATTTATGAACTACTAATTGGCATATGATACCTTGGGAAATTCTGATCTGTCAGAGGTAATGGGCCAGCCAATCTCAATGGCCTTTGTGACTATAGGTAAGTGAACACAACTGTGTCCCTGGTAACTCATTAGCTGTACACCTTGCTGTTTATGTTGTGGCTGTTATTGGCGTATGCTGTGGTCGTTATTGGCTATGGGAAAGGGGTGACAGAGTACATGGGACTGACTCAGCAAGCAGGACTGATTACAACAAGCCTTAGAAGGCGAAGTCTGAGAAGAAATGAATGGGGGGATCTGTCTTCTTACTTTGACAACTGTTCTTGGGAACGGCAATTGATTCCCCTCTTTTAGGTGCAGCCAGAAGGAAAGTTTCAATGAAATAAATGTTTAATATGGGCTAATTATATTATGGCCGTCTTAACTGATAATTATGTCGTAAATGTGTGTAACAATAGGTCTTGATATTTTTCACTCTGTACTTTCTCTGTAGGCTACGTATACCGGAAATAATCATTCTCTCTAGGGGTCAAGAAAAAAGGGTAACTGCCGCCCTAGTCTGCATACACTTACCAAACGGTTTGTAATATGTTCTGTACTTGTCAGATTGTTTATCTGATAGAATTCAATCCCTGGACCAATATGAATGTCAAATATGACATGATTGCATACGTGAAATACTCATTCTTTACACCACAAAACCTGTCCAATCTAAATATAGAGGGCCGTTTGCTTGGAATTGCATAGATATTTCTATTTTGATCAGCAACTGGTCTATAACATCTCTTAAAAACAGAGGGTTGTTTGTTTGAAATTGCATAGGTATTTCCATTATGATCAGCAATTGGTCTATAACATACCTAACCTTTCAATGTATTAAACAGACAGGTGATTGTTAGAATGAGATTCGCTATTGCTTGAATTTACTTTTAATGAAGGAGCAATGGTGAAATCATTTAACTTGAACTTTTGTAAGTCCCCTGTAACATGTAACATGTAACTGATAGATCCCTTTCTGAGCGCCACAGAAACGCTGGTGATCAAAGCAACTCTCCCCTCCCCCAGACTACCTATATTAGGGCGTAGGCCCCCAAAAGACGGAAAATGGATCCATTCATATGTCACATGACCAGCACGCAGCCTCGTTCCCAGCACATGAAAGGAGCGCCTCTATACATGTCTAAGTGCCCGGATGTGGCCGCTAAAGGGACACCGGAAGTCGGAACCGGCTGTCGCAAATTAGCTCCCATGGTGACAGGTGGGTGGGAGGGGGGCTGGTTAGGGGGTGGGGGCTCTTACAGCACCTCATATATACTACGTGCCCACACTACATATCCCCTAATACCTTCCCTGTTGTATGGCCTTACCCCGGCCCTACTTCCCACTCACACCTCTACTAACTGTTTACAGCCCATTTCTCAGTCCAATACACACTACACTCTTCAATCACTTTTACCGCCTTCCTGTAAAGCTTCCTGATATAGTACCTGGAACAGCTGCACTAATTCCTATCATTAACTAGAGGCATTAACGTTAATGTTCCCTAAATGTAAGGATACTAAAATCTCAGTGTGTGTTACAATACCATATTTCTTATGGTTTCTCCTCAATTATTTCCTCTTTTCTAACCCTCCTCCCTCCACTCAAAATTTAATCTATGGCCTAATAATCCAAAAGTGCCCAATTATTGAAAGAAACACCAATTGGAGTCCCAGTGTGCCTTTAGCCCAAACCCACCCTAGAATCATCCAACCTCTTCTTTCGAAAGAGAAAAATTACCAACTGATGATAACCTGACAGTAGTCTCTTGGAGATTGAAGGATTGGGTTGCCTTTTTATGTTTAACACCAAACAATTTGAGTTTTTCCTAGCACGCCATGGAGAAATACCCTGGGGGTGGTCGAAATAATTGTTTTAGGTCACGCAAAGAAAACATGGCCGAATTGTTGCTACAAGAGTTCACAGTGAACAGCTGACAGCTTTCCCTGACCCTAATTCGCCCTATTCAACTGTAAGATATTGCTTTTGGTGCCTGTAAGCTTGTGTGGTGTGGTGTCCGATTTTCATTTTGACAGATTAATGGTTGATCAAAGACGACAATGGGATTTGTTAATCAAAAAACTTAAACTCGGGATGAGATCAGAGCAAGTGAACAGCTGCTTTCTACTTACGTAAAGATTAATGAAAGTATCATTTTTAAAAAGATTGGTTCCCCAATTCTATCAAATCTAATAGGGACACTGCCACATGCATTAAATAATGGTAGGTATAACAGGGGCCAAATATATAGGTACAGGGCAAGTGAACTAGTTGTGGCCTGTTCCAAAAATATCTTCTTTGAGTGATGATGGTTGATTAATAAACAAGGTTAAAATACAAGTTCTGGTTTGATCGACTTTATAGATTCTGGATGTGGTTTAGTAAACCAAAATCTCCGTCTTATCCATTCTTTGGTTTCTAAAACGAAATGAAATGTACTTGATAGTACCATGACAATGCCATGATAGTACCATGACAATGCCATGACAGTGCCATGACATTACCATGACATTACCATGACAATGCCATGATATTGCCATGACAGTGCCATGACATTGCCATGACATCCCCTTCACCCTTTTACCCCCTTACCCCAATACAGCATGGATTGAGAGTCTGAGCTCATTTGTGTGAGGAGATTGTATTGGTAATATGCAAATTTATTCAATATGGCCGCTCCCAGTGGTGATGGGGGCATTCCCGACCTACTTTCGTTCTATTTTTAGAATATCATTATGACATCATCTCGTCACTCTCCGAACACAGACTTATTTATGCTAATTAGTACACTCTCAAGGCATTTTCTATGGAACGACTTTCAATCTCCAAGCAGATGTTTCCTATAAGAAATAGCACGATGTGTCCCCCCCCATTTTTAACACTGATCTCTATGAGACTTGGGACAACCTATTACTCCGATATATCGGACTATCGACGTCATCCACTTAACGAAAACGGAGAATAAACATCCAAACGAATTATATCCCTCTAATGTTTCTCATAGTGAACATCAAACGCACTTTGATCAAATAGCAGATTTTGAAGATATTTTAAATATCGCATTATCACCGGATATTTGCAGGATTTTCAAATTCAACAGTGTGTATATATTACGATCTAAGAGGTGGTCTACCAAGTCAAGTAAATTGTAGTTTTTTTCTATAAACTGTTGCCACAGATCACACAATTCATCAAACCAAGATGTGAGTATATATAATATGGGGTTGAGGTTGCCAGAATGCATTTGGCAAAGCGCTTGATACCATTCATAATTAACCTTGGTAGGATACTATTTGATCTCTTTAGATGGCAGTAACGTCAAAGGCTGTTAGTCTTTGAGGATATCAGCTGCAATCTATAGCTAAGGAATGTAATTGGTTGATGAAAAGAAACTATAAAAACCTGTCGCTCATGACAAATTCTAAAGAAATATATAGGAGTGGTATAATGAAGATATAGGGGGATAAAGTACGCATAAAATAGGAAGGATTCACGAAGATGTCCATAAATACCTATGCTATACCTACAGCAGCCTATTTTTAGTAAATCAATATGATTTGTGTGGCAGTGCCTATTTGTGTGTGTTTGTTTGATGTAGATATAATTATAGCTACCGTTTTGGAGGACCTTTCATGTCCTATTGGAAACGAAGACATACGGAAATGATATATATGTATAAGAATATTCTGTCTCTAAAATAGTCCTGCCTCATCTTAAATATGTGACAGATAACACATTCTAGGGCCTCTAACCTATTGGTCAACTAGGCAATGCGATTATAGTGTTGTATATCGACACAAGAACGACAGCAATTGCACTTGGCTTATTTAATACCGACTGAGGTTATTGAATAACATCTTCGAGTAGCCTCTAGTGGTCCTCCACACCTTGGGGACGTGTACATTGCTTTGGAAACCGCCCGTACGACCCTGGAGCCAGCCCGCCTCCAGTGCCCCATACATCTCTCACCAGACTGCCCCTGCACCTGCCAGTTATCCCTTCCCCGCGCCACCAGCAGCCTTTAACGCCTTGTCCTAATGGCCTCTTCCTCTTTTTATCTGTGAGCAAAAAGAAAAATGGTAAAAAAAAAAAAATAGAAAAAAATAGAAAAAAAGAAAAAGGGAGAAAAAGCGTTTCCACATCTCCGCCCCAACCTCCACCCAACTGATGGTCAGATACGTGATGCCAGACGCGTCGCCTGGCCCGTTACTCGGCACAGTCGGCGGCGTCCGTCCACTTATTGCCCGTGCCGGCTCGACGGGATCGAGCGAAAAGATAACCGGCTTCTCAGAGGGGAGGGGGGTATAAATGTCCACTTTGCCCCCTCCACGGCCTGCCTGGAGAGGCCGAATAGCCTCACTTACACGTGACTTACACATAAAGAGGACTGATGCATTTACGTAACCGGATAACCTCTGGATAACCTCCGGATATTTTTGTTCTACGTATTTGGTAGTTCTAAGCCTGAGATGACTTTTGGAAGAAATGTTAATGTCAATCAAGGAAGATAGATTGAAATCATCAGTTAGGCTAATTGTGTTTAAAAAATGTTGACATTTTACTTTCATTTTATGTGACTTCATGTAAATTCCGTGTGCCATTTACATGCACACTGTGTTTCAATCTCCAAGGTACACATTTAAGGGCTTCAGTCCATTTAATCATACTAATGGACAGAAAACAAATTTCCAGACAATTGTTATTTAGTGAACACATTTTTTAAATCAATATTCCAGATGAGGATTGGGAACGAATCCTTGGAATGTCAGCATCAATTTATAGAAGCATGTTGAATATTATGGCAGGAATGTATTACTTTTCAATTTCTTATATTCATGAATGTTCAGTTCATTCATGTTATTCCTGCCGATTACACTATTTGATATCAATGACAGCAATATCCAATATTGTAATCAGATTTTAAACGTGCAGCTGTTCTTCCTAACATAATACTATAAGATATTCTTTGCCTTTATTCAGAACCAAGATCTGATTGTTGCTAGGGGAGTTGGGGAGGTCTTAAGTCGCAAACATTTAGGGTCTATTGTGCTGTCATAGGGAAAGCTGAGTAGGTTTAAATATCTTGAAGTCGAGCTTCTGCTAGTAAGACTACTTGACAGCTACTTTCCTGATTCTGATGACCAGCACCGTTTGCATCATTTCTACAATTTCTGTTATTTATGTTGTTTGTGGCATCCATGTTGCAGAGACTTCTAATGAATTTTGTTGTAATCACAATCTTTCCCCTTAATTTCCATATGGGCCGCATTCCCAAGAGACAGTTAAGCGACATGATGCTGTTAGATGAGCTGCAGCTGTGTGACACCTGTTATATATATCGCAAAATCAAAATCGATTCTGATTAGACAAACAAGTCTTGTCTCTTGAGAATCACATGACAACGCCTCTGCGTTGTGTCACAGGATTTGACATAATAATAGTTGACGTAACAAATTCTAGGGAAAAACCCCATATCTTATCATGCCATAAAATTATGTGTCATATAGAATTATCGCAATACATGTATGTTGTAAGAAATATGAAGGTATCAAGAAAATAAAAATGCAAATGGTGGTATCTGATGTTATGGTAGGTGATGGAGATAACTATATGTCTTAAATGCTATCTTTATCATCCACTTATACTATTAGCTGATTTAGGTCTTTCTTGATTCTCTTATAAACTAATACGTTTTATCCATGGACCTAGGACTATTAGTTTGAGCCCCCTCATTATAACGTCCCCCTTTCCTACGTTGCTGATAATTATTTGGCAGTAAGATATGTCTCTTTTTATGTAAGATGTTTCCAAGCAATGGGCGTGGGTGGATGAAACGCCAAATTAGGATCCACAAGCCAAGACATCTTTTTAAAAGAAGAATACACGTCATCTGAGACACCGTTATAGTATAACGCCTTGGCATTCTGACAGTCAAGCAGAGACACAATAGTGAACGTGTTCTTTTTATACAAGAATTTATGTTACATAATCTGGGACTATCTGTTAAAGCATAATTTATTGTTAGAAGCCATGTTATTCTAGACAATTCCTTATCTTGGGACTCTTGATAGAATGAGTACAAAAGCAAATAACTGTGACATTATTTGATTGTATCATGGGTTGCATTGTGTGACATAAAATCCAGAATTTCTAATAACAAAAACTGAGGCCAATTAATTTAAATAAGCTGTTGGCCACTTCATAAACTTTCAATATGGCCGCCATCATTATAATGATCGACTTTTTTCCTCTGACGTTTCAAGCAATAAGATAATATTCTAAACTGGGCGGAAAAATGAACTGTGCTTTATCGCAAATCCCATAATCTGCTGCACAGGCTGCACTATCATGATACAACTTTGTGGCTCACCTGTTCAAAGTGTATTTATGTACGGTACAGAAACAAATTATCTTTTCTTTGGCCTACTCTCATTATGTCTCCTTCGGCCTCCCTTGGCCCCTGGCAGTAATATGATGAATGTAAAGATAACGAGTTGCTATCTTAAGCACTCTGTCATCTCTACCCTACGTCTTGAGCATGCGCATATCCTCAGGCTGGGTTGGTGGAACTAATGTATTAGCCTTATGCTGATAAGGGAAATATGCATATAAGCGTCTCCAAAGACTCAAGGTTGCTTGTATTTTGTTTATAAAATGAACAAAACGGAGGCGACACACAGTATAAATCGATGGAAATGTATGAACAGTATTGGCCAATTAGTATATTAAGAAGAAAAAGGTGTAGGCTGACCCATATAGTTGGATGTACAGTTGGATTATTCAGCAGACCTACTTATCCATTGTATATTTTTCATTTCTCCTTTCCAAATAATCGTCAATCGTTAATTCTTTAACGTTTTTTCACGTGTTTAAGTATGAGTAAATGCAAGGAAAAAAGAAAAAATCTTGATGAAAGGCCTGATTTGTTTAAGACAGAATCTATTGCCTACAATACATTGTTGGGTTCTCCATAATTATATTTATCCGTTTATCTTACACCTTTCCGTTTTGTACTTACATTAGTGCAAATACTACACAATGTATACAGCATCAGACGAGGCATTAAGCACATTGGTGAGGGATAAACATCAGATGTAGATCAGCCCGAGTCTCCCCTATATATACCCTTCACTCTTTGATGTGAAGTATGAAAGGCGAGGGTTTTGGGTGGGCTTCAGAACCAGTTGCCCGACGGCCCATTTCATTACCAAAGCTTGTAGTAGCTAGGCATACTGATGTCGCTGTTTTTGTGGAACATAGTCTGGTAGTGAAATGAGGATATGGAAGTCAGATACGACGTGTAGTGTTAGGTCGCAGAATACTCGCGTAGACTCACAGAGACACAGACACAAAAACGCATAGACACAGACACACAAACGCATAGACACACAAGCACATGCATAGACATAGAGATATGCATGCATATACACATGCAAACATACATACAAATACACATACATACATACATACACACAACCACAACTAACACACATATCCGTGTATATCTACATTTAATAAATGATATATGAATTATCAAGTTTTGCATATATCACATACATAATAATTATTAATGATTTATTCATCTATCTATATTATCCTATGACCATGTTAGTAGTTTATGGTCATGAAAACGAATTGTGAGACAGGAAAGAACCTTTGTTCTTGAGTATTTCCTTCGCTTGTTTAATTTGGAGAAATAATTTATATAAATGTGCTTTCCCAAGGGCTGAAGTATTTGTAAGTTTATGGGCTTCAATACAGTCAAAAAATGAAGTGCTTCGGTTGAATGTTGGAGCGAATGGAAGCATTGTATGAAGTTCTTCGAACACAGGTAAAGAGTGAGGAGAGCCATCAATGGTTGGAAGTGTAAGTACAGAGAATGGTAATGTAATGGGCAAGGCTTTGTTACTGCAAGGTGGGAAGGAAAATAATTACTCTGCAAAGGGCTGCAGTCTTCTATGCCTAACACTTTCTCTTCATTAAAAACAGCAGCAGCTCCCAAAGCAATCTCTGACTGCCGGCCACACCCAATAAGTCAGGTAGGTAGGTCCATGAGAATTCAGTTTAAAGATGTAATTTAGAACTCGAGAATCAACATGGAGGTGGTTATTGCGCATGGGCATTGTCAATCCCTATGCCTATTCATAGATACTTTTCTTAAACGGAGGGGGGGGGGGGGAGATTTTTTCAATTAAAGTCTCCATAATTACCAGTATTGTTTTACGTTAACCAATACTTATGTAATATTCATTACATTGATTACATGGATTAGGTAATTTAGATATCACTATACCATCATTGTATCGACGTGTTCAAATCATAATCAAATTACAGTCATGTTGTAGTACTGAAAACGTGACTCTAAAGGTAATCTGTATTGAAACCACAAAGCTGCAATATCACACAGTAATCTGTGTTGCTTCGAAGACCAGACTTCTATCGAGACAGTGAACAAAACATTTGTAAAAGGCCGTTTTCACTCTCTGATCATCTATCTAATAGACTTTGATGTGTAGCCTTACATCAAAGCCTCATACTTGTGATTGTAAAGAATGATAAATTTCCGATACCTGACTGGTGGTTTTATTCAAGTAGAATCATAACATTGAAGATCGTGGAAACAGATGTGTGTCTTATGTAAAACCATGACGAGTATTAGAACGCCAGATTCTCCATTCCTGCTCACTCTAGTAAGCACTAAATATGCACTTCATCAGAACGTCGTGAATACTTAAAGCGCTGAAGTCGGTTCTAGACCGTGCCATTTCTTCTGACAAGAAATCTACTTCAGGTTGGAAGAAACCCACATAGACACACGTCAATACTTGACAGTGCCTTTTGAGTCGATCTGCCTTCTCTGTCTCAGTGAATAGAGAGGTATATATGCGCCTCTTTGTCCATGCAAATCACTTAGATAAAAGGGGATGCTGATTGGTGGAAGGATCCAGTGTCTTTTGCGCATGCGTTGTAAGTGTGCGGCAGAGCCCGAGGGAACGAGTCTCTCAAGAAGAATGGGGAAACAAGGAAAGTCCGTTCTCATTGGCTAAGCCGGAACACTGAACACACAAACCCTGAAAGTTGAGATTATCTCCAAAAGATCTGCCAGACCTTCCAGATTCCCTCCTATTTTCTTCTTCATTGTTTATCGTCTCAGTACTTAAAAAAATAGTTGCCAATCTGAATATGGCAGTAATTAATCAATCTGGGTACAATGGGTCCTACCTAAAAGAAACAATTATAACCTTTTCAGAGGTTATTTCGGTGAGCACATGAGCCTTGATAACCGACAAGGTCGTACACTAAAATGCCATTTGCATGCAAATAAACGAATTACAGCCGCAATAATACGTGATTTATTTGAAATTTAAACTTGTGAAAGGATTAAAATGAAATTCCCTTAACCCCATTCAATTTTGTAACAGGCTTAAATGAGAGCTCACGGATTTTTAATGGCTTCATAAAAATCTTTTAAATCAAATGAACTCTAAGAAACTTAAAGAATTTAAGGGAGTTTTGCCTTTTAAATATGTAACCAAACTATTTCCATCACATTGACCGGGACCGCAAAGGCATGTTTTTCTTAGGTATAGGGAACTGTTTTCTACATCTTCTCAACAAAAAATGTTTCATATGAATGATATAATTTAGCAACATGCCGGTTAAAACTATCCAAAGGAGTTACCCGGAGTGAATCTCGTTTTGTCCTTGTAAACTGAGGATTCTTTTCCTCCAAAGCTAGTTATTTCAGTGTTGTTTTAAAGTTTGGTAAGCAGTTGATACACGCTTTCTCTTCCAAACTGATCTATGTATAAGTCATAACATCTTCTCGATTCTTTATATAGCCTTTTTTTTAGACCTAACTATAGGTCCTTCGAAAAAAATACTACTACATCTAGGAAAGACATCTGGTTATCGTATTTCAATATCAAAAACATACCTATGTCTAATCATACAATAGGCCTATATGTCAAGCTGCCTATTCGGCAATGCTTTATCTTACAAACACAATCTAGAACCATGTCTGGCTGACAGGCCAGTCCCCCAGCACGAACATAGAATCGTATTCTATTACCACATACCGTACGTGACCCGTCTAGGTCTCGTGCCTGTCAGAGAAAAACATGGCGTGTTCCACACAAATAACTCATAGAAACGTGATAATGAATTAACACAATGTGTCAAATTTACACAAACACACTATAATGGATACCTCACAGTGCCATATCCTTAGAGACCTGCCTGGAGATATCCAGACTCGAATTGCTTTATCCCGAGCGTGCTAAATAAGGAAAATCCATACTTCGTGGTCCTAATGTCCTTCTGGTAGGATATTATTAAATCCACGTTATATTCGGCTTCCCTCGCCTCTGGGGAAATGTCATTTAGAGAGGCACAGAGCGGAAGGATCGCTGTCTGGATAGTCTCGAGTCTTCCGGATAGTCTCGAGAAAAGAACAGCACCGTATGTATGTATACACTGTCTCCGAAGTGATGCTAAATTTATGGGGAGCATAATGCATACAGATCTAATTCTTCTAGTTTCACTTTTTATCATTTGAAGGTGTTGGCAGTTTATATGGGGTGGGTGCAATAAATAGAGCGTATAAATCGGTGTAACTCCATCCATAGGTCTATTTCTATAGCTAGCGTCGATAGGAGACATGTCACTGCCTTGTGAATTTATACACGTCTTACATCAGAGTTATAGGGGCTGTGGCAGAAAGGCCTTACAAGGCTTCATATTGCCTGATGTACCCGGGTATAAAGGCCCAACCACAAAGCTTCCGCCACATCGGACAGATCCCCCTAGCGGGAACCAGTTATATATAGGTATTGATAATACACAGGACCGGGCCCTTTCATATGCTATTTGTATATACGGTCTCGTATTTCGGGAGTTTTGGCAAGAGCTTGCTGAGAAAGAGCAGCCATTGCTGTGGCGTGATATCTGTGCCAATTGATCTACATTGTTATGTACATGGATGTCAGTTTTGTGATTGAGAGAAAGAATTAATTGAGTAAGCCAAAAAAAGTATACTATTTATGCATAAGTTTCTTTTGCACAAAAAGTCATGTCTCCTTATAAAAATTGACCAATGTTACACAACTATACTTCCTTTGTAAAACTTACTTTTGTCTTTTTTTATTAGTTCTTTCTATAAGGTGCTTCATTTACACTTTTTTTCTGAATCATTTGAATTATCAAATTGCCGATTACTTCTTTAAGTTTCATAAGCCTTTAAAATTGGCACATCATCTAGATTAGAGAACTCAGGGAAGAATCATGGGACTTGGAGTGGCAATAAAAGGTTCCCATTGGAGAATTGACATTACTGGTTTTAGACTAATTATATTACTTCTCCAGGCCCCGATGTCCCAAACCGCCCAATCAGAAGCCATTAGCTCTAATGAGTGCATTAATCCCCCACAGTGACCTCAGACCAGGGGATTTGTGGTCCTGTAATATTACTACTTATACTATAAAAATATACCGTAACACCTCAACATCAATCGCAAGCTAATCTCCGTATGGAAAATAAAGCAAAAACAGGTAATTTATCATATGTTTTGACAATTTTTATCTATATCTAATATGGACTCATATATGACAGATTTATTTGGAACATATTTTCTTCTATATAAATTTAAGAAAACAATTAAGCTGCCAACGAGTGCTTCCAAAATGCAAACCTTGTGCAAATTGCCTTTTGATATACTACTTACACTCGTCCTGAATTGAACCGTCCGATTCTCAAAGGGGAGTCAATTCAAGTGGATATTGTGTTCTGACGGTTTGATATATATGAGGTGAATTTGAACCAGCGATATTTCAAAACGCCCCCACGTTGAAATTACACACTACTTGTCAAATGCTTTGTTAAATGGCGTGTATCATTCTATCCCCAGCCAACAAAAGGATACAATATCCACAGGAAGCAGCAGTCGATCATGTTTAGTGGATGGATGTAAGTTGAGGTTTTACGGTTTGCGTTTTACAGTTCAAACAGGGAGCTGGGTGATACATTTGCCAATCGATAGCGAGGCAGCCAAGCTGGGTGGGGGACGCCATTACTGGCTAGCCTGCAGGTACAGCCAGATGACAGAAAAGTCACCTCGCTAAGTGTGGAAACAATAGTAAGCCCGCTGGGTTCAAAGAGTGAGGTGGTTGCATGTGTGTGTCCTACCAATGGACGCAGGTCATGCCATCCTAAAATAAGCCAATCAGAACCGTGTATACACTGAGTGGTGTCACCAGGCTCAGTCATGCGAGCGAGCAATTGCGGTCGGACAGCATTGATATCTATCGACATCTCAGGGGCCGTCGTTCTTCCTTTGGCAGTCAATATACGCGTGTATGTGTTATATCTATGACATATTTTTCAATTTGCTTTTCTATTGCTTATTTATGCCCTTTTAGCGTGACTATAAATCATGTACTATCATGGGTCAGACGTAGGATGATGCTTATATTATATTTGCAGCCGCACTGGGTATATGAATGCATTTTGCATAGGGAATTACGTATATAAAAGGCCAAATGGCATTGCATGACACCTATACAGAGAAATAATTGCCCCTGAGGTATAGCCTTTTACATCCCGCGACGTTTACATACACGACCCTCCATCTATAAATGGACATTCATCCCTGTAGGTCTCCCCTGGTGAGACCGCTCTCTTACCGATCGTCCATCTCATTAGGTATTCCTGCCGAAACCATCTCTTAACCTTCTCAGATCCCTACCCGTTCTATCCCTCAATTATCACCCACATTTGTTATACCCAACGTACCCAACTCCCCAGGCTCTCCTCAATATAATCCCAAGGCGACCCTAATGAAATTATTTAGTTACATCAGGTGGAACGCCGTTAAAAATGCAAAGAAACATTTGGCGGGAAAACGCAGACGACAATGGTTTATGCGTCGGCAAAGGCCGCCAGAATCCCATAGTAGGCAGGGGGTCAATGCACCTGACCCACGTCGGCATCCGGGACCTTCTCTGATCAACAATAAAAACGAACATGGGCGTTGCCCTTCCGGACATGGGCAGTGCTCTTCCGGACATGGGCAGTGCTTTTCCGGACATGGGCAGTGCTCATGTCTGGATATGGGCACTGCTCTTCCGGAGCCTGGCTGTGTTCAGTTAAAACCTCGGGATATAAAAAGTTGTTTTACAAATACAAGCGGTTGCTGCATAAGTGGCAATGGTAAGTGGAGGTTTGTTGAACAACATGCACGTACCCGAGATAGCTATGTATGGAGATTAGAAGGTCTTTCTAAAAGATACAGCGCTTACATAGTATTATTCGGGAATGATAAAAGCTTGTACAAGACAGTGTCACGCTATAGGAACTACATTCCCGTACTGATAAACAAGAGCAAAGTAAGGTAATTGTATAAGCTATATTTATATATAGGCCTACTTGTAAACAATATTTGTTTCATTTGCAAAGATCACGAAGAAAAAACACACATATGCGTCTTTTTGTAATGATTCAAATTGTGTATCTTTACAAAACATAATTAATAAAAGTATAATCTACTTGCCTCTATACTTTCTCCGAATAAATCTCTTTCTCCTATCTGCTTTATTTGCCATAATTTACTTTCTTTGAATACCATTTACCTATCTAATTAAAGGTGCTATGAAGCCACAGTTTACATTACCTGTCACTCAGCAACACATCTTACAGCTAAAAGAATGTCGACATGCAAGTTTAATAACCTACTATTTCTGGAAAGCTACTAACAAGGGAGGAACACAAGAACAACATATGAGGTTTGCTAATCAGGTATTCCGAGAACCGACAGAGAGAGAGAGGAAGGGGAAGGTATCCTATTTCAGTTTTGCTAAAAATAATCCTGTAGATAAGAACCATCAAACCTACAGCGTCTCTACAGGCATGCGGCGATCCTGATTGGATGAGGACTGAGCACGTGACTAGATTTCCTCTCCCCCTGGTGGCCAGCGTCCATACTAGTCTTTTTTTTGTTCCGCTCGGTAAACGGATAAGACGATATTTTCTGGCGTTCGACTGGCTCTGTGATTCCGGGTATAAATAACTGTAGGAACTGCGACGTTCTATGTCCACAGAAAGATGAACTAGGCTTATCTATGGTGGGTGTAGCTTAGAAGGAAGGTATATACTGTGCTTTTCGAAGCATTTTCCACGGCCTGAAATTCAATATCTAAAAAGACCAATATATTTTTGGTTGCGGTTATGGGAATATGTTTGTGTATATTTATCTCAGTCTGGTCGCCCTTCTTCATTACTCACTGTCCATTTGCAGATGAGCAAAGACTTTTTCACCGAATTGAAAGAAACACGACGAGATTACTTGGAAAGTCGGTGTCCAATGCATACACGTTCTCACCTCACTAGTAACAGATTCAGGCCTAATCCAGCTAGTTCTATAAGGGAAATGCCTGAAAGACTTTGTTTACAGAGGAACCTATTCTAGACCGATTCAATCAATATAGTGATCTGTTTATGGACAGTTTTTTTATGTTCCTTAAATATCAATTAAAAAGTAATTTTTGTCATATTTACCACGGCTGCCTGTTTAATGAATGGCTCTCTCTCCCCCTTTTGGCCTGTGATGATAACATACTATAAACAGAAGGGAGTTGGTCACAACAACTAACAGTGAGTACACAGTGGTCAGTGCTGAGCCTATATTTGGTGGCAACGTGAGCCTAAGGCCAGCTCCAGTTTGTATTTCTCTAACAGGTCAGGTGGGAAAAGGCCTAAAAACATGAAGGGCAATTAACCTACTTTTCACAAACATCCTGTTTGACGTTTTTTAAATGCCATGTGTTAAATTAGTCTAACTTGTGAATTCTTCTCGGCAGGAGGCTTCCTATACCTGCCGCCCTTTTTGTTCTTTAACAACTCTGAGGCAAACAATTAACTGGTCCTAGTAAGGTGTGGTTGACCTTTGGCTCGTTTTCTCTGGCCGCCATGATGGAACATGAACCGTTAAGGGCCGGCCACTCCAGCCGACTGAACTCAGTTTGACAGGCTAGGTGAGTTGAGTTGAGGCCAGTCCTATATTGTGCCTGGCAGGTACGCCTGCAGCTTTAGTGTTTACCATGAAATCTTATCTGAGTCCTACATCTCGAGAAGTTGACGATGTATAACTTTATATCATGGGGACATCCAGGGGATTGCCATTGATTTACCACTTTAAAAAAAAACATCACAGGGTCTACACTTATCTAGTCATATCCTATGGCTAGGTACAGTTTCTTGACTTAAGTAAAACTAGACCTTTGATGGCTCTGGCGCCCTAGGGAGCCACGATTGTTAAGAGTTGAGCTTAGATCATAATTTAGTAAGTGTGCCCGGGGTTTTAGATGAGAAGCTGTCTTTTCACAGGAGTTGGTTACGGGCAGTATAGTATTGACAATACGCTGTTTCATGAAGTGATTACTGCATGATTACCGTGCGATTTAAATATCAAAAGCATATAACAAACAAGGGAAATACTTTCATTCTATTTTGGTATAAATTTCAATCATGAAGATGTTCTAAAGGAATGCAGTACAGATGATCTATCTATCCACAATTATTTTAGCTGAGACATAGAAAATACTGTAAGATCATGTTTTTTTAGGAAAGAAATGAAAAAAAAATCATACATCATTAGTGATGCATACATCATCCATCCTTCCTTCTAATTACAGACCCTTCTCCAAACAAGCTGAAAATAAGCCTAATAACAACCACCCACCATAAAAGGCCCCTCGCCACACTGTCTATATCTGCTCAGCCGAGTGGGCAAAGCCGGCATGAGTAACGTGTTTGGGGGGGTATTACTTGATCATCCCTCAGTGCAGAGGGTGGACAGCCAACAGTGTAGAGGCTGATGACACAGGTAGGATAGGATCATCCAGCCCTATAGACCATCATAGCACCCTCAAGGCTGTATTCCACTACCCGATTTTACTCTTGATTTCGAAAATCGCGAGAAGGAATAGGCCGTAATTATAGTCATGTTATATATCATTAGAAAGGATTTTTAATTACCTTTCCATTGGTATGTAACATGCATGGGTTCCTGTAATATTTCTAATTACAACTTTAAAATTATCAGATTCTTGTAAACAAAATCGCCTAGTGGAATACAGGCTTGAGTCTTGGTAGGGACAGCCCTCGCCCTCTTCTAGTCCCTCATTCAGTAATAGGCCCTACACAGACATCACTGCCAGTGGACATAATCTCAGAATATTGGGGCCGGAATTCGAGTTCCTTTGAGAAGGCTCGGCGCCTGGAGGATGTTTCCGGGCTATATTTGGAGTGTGTTTTACTACAGACCCTTGCAAGGCCTTGATACACGATGCGATTATAGACTGAATATAGACGGATTTTGGAAATTGGTTTTGGTACAAATAGGTTATTTGGGTTGAATATCCAATCTTTTATAGAATTGGGCCCCTATTTATGAATGTTATCAAAAACGTTCATTTGAACCTCGAAATATACTTGAAAATATACTAGTAAGTTATAAAAAATAAATGGTTGAGAATCGGTTGCGTTTTGTCCCATCGTGGATTACTGGCTTAACTGGAAAGATAATGTTGGACTTGTCTTAACTTTTAACTTTGTCAAGATAAATGCTGAGTAAGGCAATTGGACTTGTCTTAGGTTTTAGTATTATCAAGAAAGATGCTGAGTAAGGGTCCTTTAGTTTCGTTAGTTGTAACCTGTATGCGTTAGATATTATTTTGTCGTGCAGCGCACTGCTTCTTTCACCCGAGTTCTTTTATATTCATTTGTTTTTATATTCACCCAGTTTTTACTTTAACAAAATACATTCTGTATGGCAATGAATAAAGTGAATGTTTTGCTGGACTGGGAGTAAATACCATGTAGGCCTATGTGCCCTGTTACAATGTCGTGTCTATCATATATATGAATATTCATGAACGATATCAAGGGACAAAGACGGCACTTAGGGCAAATGGTAATGTTTATAGGCCTCTTGCTATTGTGATTCAAGAACGAATCCAGGGAGTTCCAGATGGGGCGCATATTTTAGGCTATACTTAAAAGATATTTCCTTTAAGGTTACACGATCACCCTTATAATTAAAGCATTAATATGAAGTAGTTTCCAAACAGAATTAAGTATTCTCTGACCAGGGCACTTGAATAAAAAATAGGGCCTATAGGCTATGAGGGTGGAAAAAACGATAGAATGCCTTTGTCGAGACTGGGCAATCCCTGTAAAGAGGCGATAACATACTTATGATGGGAGAGCCGAAAATAGGGATAAATGCCCAGGGGAAAGCGGAACAAAGGTTTCAAAGGGGGATAAAGGCAAAAGTCGTAGATCACACCGCCAAGCTTACTGAACAAAGCGTCATGTCGACATCCTCCCATCCACACTAAATCTGGGGATGAGGGACATAAGGGCCTCTAGGTAACCCTTTATCCTCCCTCTCTCTATCCACCCGGTCTACAGGGCCCATGCCTTATATATCCTCATGCCCTTCGCATGGGCCTATCAGTCGCCATGCAGGTCGGATCTACATTACGCCATAGAGCCGCCCTTTCCGTCGTCAAAAGCTTCCAAGGGCCCTGCCAGAGTCTGTCAGACGTCCCTCAGCCAATGGGAGTCCTTCCCTCAACTCACGTGATCTACAGCGTCCGCCGCCTGGCGGCCAGTGCGCTATGAACGGCCGCAGCACGCCCGCTAGTCTTCCGCCGCAGGAAATTAATGCGCGACGGTGAAAAGGCCCTCGGCTGGTACCGGGACTTCCGACATAAGCGCCCGCTGGTGCTAGAGCCACTCGCTGGAACCAGCAGCCAGCCAGTGAAGGAGGCTTCAACGTCAAAACATGGCCGTCGGACTGTTGATGGGCTTCTGGGCAGTTTTCTTTCCCTTTTTTTCGGTTTTCAATAACGAGTAGTTTTTTATGGTCCCCATGGCTTTACGCGTTTGTTATCCGAAGCTTAAACAAGTGGCTTTTTGCCTGCCCTTAATAATTTTGATGGAAATTGAGATAGGATGAGTGTGAAATGGAGGCCCCTAAAAGTTAACACTGGGGGGCTTCTGTTAGAATGTAATAATAGTTTTAAATCGAAAGTGAGATTTTACTAACAAAATAGAATAGATAGGTAAGAACAAAATCAGTGAACAACACGGAAAATTGTAATAATGATAAAGATCTAATATCCAATAATTTGTCAGAATCGTATTCCTTCATACCCAAGAAGCATATATATAGGCCTATCCTCTGAAAGACTATAAAATACATTCTTCTCCAACTGTGAGGTAGCCACGTTTTGTTGTTTTTGAAGATGACATTGAAACCCATATGTGTCATATCATCCTTCTGTCACTTTTTCCATATCATATCACTTGTGACAATACAAAAGATAAAATAAAAGGATAAAAACTATCAGAAGCATACAGAACAGATGGATCCTATCAGCATCTTGTCATTTTATTGCCCATATGAGGCAAGAAGGGAATAGGCCTACCTAGTATTTTACAAATTTCTCAGGACAGCCACAGGTGCGGTATAATGATGTCATCAATCAGACATAAACTATAGTTGAAAGGTACCAGATGAGGCATGTATCCCCTGGAGTATCATTGTACATCTACTTGTTAGGCTGAAAGCAATGTAGATGTATAGTGCTGTTGTAGATCTGTTACTGTGGCCTTAGCACAGATTCTCCAATTAGTCCTTTGTAAAACCTCAGGATCTTCAATGGAGTTTTGAAGATTCGCTCCATCATCAGTAGTTGAATGGGACTTCTTCCTTGTTAGCGTAACAAGGTACTTTCATTCATTGTAAATATTGAAGAAAGCATTTCTTTTCCTCCCTTCTGCTTCTTATGGACATTTGTCTTACATATATAGAACGTACAGAGACGCAGAAACTGCCTTTCATGTGGCATCTTGGACGCTTAATTTAGAGCAGTTTATATTTAGGTACTTGGGTGCGTATTTTAACATAATGACAAGCTAATTATTAAACACAGTACACTATTGTTAAATTATAGAAATATTCACTATGTACATATATTAGGGCGTATATTATACTACTATAAAATAAATATAGGGGCTCTAAATTTCCTTACTCTTGTCTCAGCTTAGTAACCAAGGCGACATGGTGAAGCCTTCAAACTTGTCAAAGAAATCTTGATAGGGATACACCAATATCTATCCGCTTAATAGTCCCAGACGAAGCGTTTCCTTTTAGATATTTCTTATGGTTCACAGAACCTGGAGGACGCTTGTGATTAACGTCTCATGTCTCACCTGACTCCCCCCAGGGGAGGTGGGGGACAGGTGTTCTTAGCCAAAGGTCATCATCCCTTTAAGGTGGGGCAGGTGGGGCTGGCTGAGCCGACAGGTAATGAGCTAAGGTAGACAGTCGGATTACCTGTATTATTTTAGAGGCCTCTACAGGGAGGGAGAGGCCTGTGTTGAAGTGTAGACTGTTATCAAAGGTGGAAGGATGATCTTGGTTGGACCAGAGGGGAACTGTTTGATAGGATGGAGTAGTCTCTTAGGATTTACTTAATTGATACAGGGTCTATGTTTTGGTATAGAAGCTGCTTTAAGGCATTTGCCTGTGAACTATGAATTTCTCAGACTGACCAAAGATAATTAGGTTAGGGCCTGAGTGATCAAACGATGCATTAATTGGTAGAAATTTGATTGCTACTGATATAGCCTTATCAGGTATTGATACTTCCCATTAACACTAGTTTAGATCAGCTGACTCAAATCTTAGTATATTGCAGTGAGGTAGTGTTTAAGTGGGTATATTTATTTTAAATACGTTCTCATAGTACTCCCATCATTTATATGCCATATGATACATTCAAAGAGAAGAAAGAGAAGCTTTCAGTGGTTACAACTATTGTGATACGGCCGTTCAGTGGTTGCATTCATTGTAATAAGTCCATGGTTAGCCCATGTGGGTTACACCCGGATTTAACGGCTGGTGAGCATGTTGGCAAGTTTTCAGGTTATCCTGGACCCCATTCATAAAAGGCACTCCCTTCCCACACCGGGAATCGAACCCGGGCCGCCTGCGTGAAAGGCAGGAATCCTAACCACTAGACCATATGGGAGAGCTGCTGGAGTCATAGACAGCTTTTATAATATTCATGTCTAGCTGCATTGTCTTATGGCCATTTGTGTTTAATTTCACTCAACGCCGTCTGAATCTATGTCGTATCTTATTACTCTTTCACAGTTGGCCTTGGATTTTGCATATTTATTCTTTTTTCTAGAAACTATGCATAATACAGTTTCATTTTGCTTTAGGTTGTGTTGCTCTCTCTTGTATTTTGCATTCATATAAACCTATATATTTTACACCTGACACTATTCATTTATCACTTTCCTTTCATTCCTATCTGTCACTTTAATCCTTGTATTCCCATTTCGTTTCTGTCTCTCCCACTCTCTCTCAATTACTTGCATCCAATGTTTCTTTCTTTCCCTCTCATTATTCGTCCATATCAATTCCTAATTGCATGAAACAACATCTCTAGATTAGATTGTCACACGAGAATCAAATCTGAGAGAAAAAGCCGCAATTCGAAACGAAAG
Organism: Lepidonotus clava; assembly: GCA_936440205.1. Classification (NCBI taxonomy): domain Eukaryota; kingdom Metazoa; phylum Annelida; class Polychaeta; order Phyllodocida; family Polynoidae; genus Lepidonotus; species Lepidonotus clava. The sequence continues at coordinate 22,403,433 of OW387147.1, forward strand.
TTAATGAAACAGGTACAAAAGAGAAACACAACCAGAACACAGTGTGTCCGTTCACGAAAGCCAATCAAAGAACAAACATCTGTGAAAAAGCAACTATTGACTTTAACACCCTGAAATATTCAAGCCAATTCCCAAGCCCTGGTCAATTTGCATAGAGCATTGTGGTATCCCCCAATGGTCAAATTTGCCGTGGAACAAAAAGCAAATTCCGCTTATTTCCTATTCGAATGCTGTGCAAGCTGGTTTTTGTATTATTGAATTGGAGGCCATTACAACTGCCTCCTGGCCGGTGTTGTTTCCACATGGCTGGGCGTTAAAAGGTAGAATGTCCTCAGGGTGAACCTAACACAGTTCACTTTTAATGCGCACCTGGTTTCCTCCAGGGTCTGTTCATTGACTGGAGTGAGCAGATGGGAAACTGTTCCCCCTGAGGTGGGACTGGAAAGAGTTGCTCTAATTATATAGGTGTAAATCAACTTATGATATTACAGATCACCTACACAGATGATCATTGAATTATAATGTAAATCGGTATGGTTAAACATAAAAATTAAAATGTTTATATTGCTTTTGGTCCCTCTGAGAAGAAAGATCTTTAGAACCTTTAAGTCAGTGTTTGATAACTAGCATGATCATAAACTTTAGCTTTGCTTTCAAATCTGACACAGTTTCCCTCTAGAATTGACCACGGAATCATTGCTTTTAGAGTCAGTTACTCTGAGATTCAAACCACACCGAGTCTAATATCCTTACAAAACCCATGCTTTTCTATAACATATCATACACAAAGTCCAGGGTAAAGAAGTCTAAGTGACAATGTGGTAAGAGGTTGCTCATTTCAATGAACAACCAAAAGAATGTCTGACAATATCTGTGAAGTTACTTAACTACGATTCCTCAGATAAAGCTCCATTTAACAGCACTTAGCTTGATCCAGTGAGTGGAATTAGATGTAAGCACAGATGCAGTCAGTGGAATCATTCAAGCTGTGCTCCTGATTGTATAATGATCCTTCATTATACAAATCAAGGCTGATCAACAGAGTATATGATTCACAGCCTTTCCTCACTATAGGTCACATCATGAAGTAATCAACGCAGACAATTAACAATATGTCGGTTATATAAGATTTCTGATGTACATGATGTAATATGTGCAGCAGGCCGCATGAACTATCCTCTGTTATATTGTAGCTAGGTAGGTTTGAGAAGAATATTACATGTATTCATAACGAAAAAGGAACCCAACTTCAAATAGTGAAAACTGGAGAGTATCTTCATTATAACTTCTATATCACAAATATTTACCTTACCACTATGAAATACCAAATGATGGCATAGAAACATAGCCAAACTTACTTTCAAGTGCATGTAATCAAATCTGAGGTTGTGCACGTTTGAATAGACTTAAGAGCAACATCTGATAATAAATTGGCGTCATTTATCAAAACGTTATGTGTTAGGATGGATTCATTTCAAAGAAATGTGCGGTTCCATGATCTGTAAGGATCAAAGTTATGTGAGATTTTGCGCTCTATAGGGATCAAAGTAATGAAAGTCCCCACACTCTTTGGAGATTAAAGTACTTTTCATACGTTAAGCCATTTGAAAGGTGTAGCATAACTACAGCGTCTATTTAATCTGTTTACACCACATTGAGGTAATCTTAACTTGCACAATGTAAGGCTTCAGAAACGCTTTGAAAAAGTACAATGTATGTTAAGTCTGTTTTCTCCTGCGTGGTAATATAAGTTTCATAAATACACATATCCGCTCGTTTTGGATTATGTTACGTGTCTGAGTATATAATAACGGATACATTTTCCCGAGTATGAAACCATATCGGAAAGGTCAGAGCGTACGCCTGTTGGATGACATTGGAGATCCTGTACTTGTACTTTTCCAGACACCTTATTCGGTTAGTAGAACAAAAACTCGATGCTGTATTATTATTACACCGGGAAAATAACCGAGAAAATAAGCACTGCAGATGGAAGGCGAAAACAGCGCTCATTCGTCCCTGTACTTCGTATTTACACGAATATATAAAAATCTTTGTATTGACTTTATGTGTATGAATCAACACTCATGCTATTTCTTATCATTAATCCATACTCAATCATTTAATTTCAAATTAATCTGTGTTTGGGTAAAAAAACAACAACTTAAATAACGTTCTTTATGCTATGCTATCATCATACACAAAATTGGCAAGATTGATTCTAACAGAACATTTTATTATTTCGAATGAACGAACCTGACCATTTACTTGAAGGTGATACACAATGTATGTTCTCTTCATTTATGAAGGCCTTAATAACACAGAAGGCAGCGAGATAAAAAAAAAATGCTTTAAATAACCAACATGGTTTTAGTTTATCAGACAAAACTGGCAGATGGACAGCTGTTTGAGAAAAGATGAACATCCGGATCGGTTTGATTCTTTAGCTTAAAAGTAGCTTCAAATGGCAGATTGTGCGTGCATACATGGCTGAGCACTGCCATTTAGAAAAATATTTATTTGCAACTTTTTCTCACTTTGGTTTAATTCGTTTCAATCGCAACATCTTACAAATCTGTCACTCACTCGAGCTAAGATGGCCGCCATTGACAGTGTTAGTGGAAGGGAGTTAGCGCTTGAAGTAACACAGAAAGCTGCTTGTTTTCCATTACGAAATTGATTCAATTTAAACACAATTTCTTTGGTGGATCTTGGTAGAAGTGGGCGTAAAACCTTTGGCATAAATTTGAGAAGGAGCTGACAATGATAGGCGCAAATATCGGAATAATTATTTTCAATTGAACCATTGGAGGGACTCTCTTTAAGCCAACGGCATGGTTTTATTTAATTACATCATTAGTCCTGTGAAAAATCATTAAAATACCACGCCTTAAGCTGAGATGACCGTCTTTTCACCAGCTGGTCACATTCAAGTTATAAAAAAATAAAAACTATCCATGGCCAATTCTCCTCCAATTAAAACATTCAAAATGTATTACACACAATTCACTAAATCTGAAAAATCTCTTTTTCTCAGTCCATTGCTAGTGGGGTTTTAGCCTGAACCCAAAAAGGCATTTAAATTCTGAAATGGAATTACAGGAGGGGAAAAAGGAGGTAATGCAAGTGCTGTCAGGGAGATGATTCATTAATTTGTCAGCTTGTGCCATTAACGTCATCAATGAAAAAGAGCCCAGTGAATACTGAGCCCCTGCCCTTCGGCCCTGCACGGCAGGCAAAGGCTGTGGCCGAATGCCAAAGATCAGGCAACGAGTATCATCTTTCAAAATGTCAATATTCCACTCCCTCTCCCCACCAGCCTGCCAGCTGCCTTGGATACAGGAGGCATGCTTGATCAATCTTCCAGTTTGTGACGATTAGCAGTTTCTTCTTACTGCTAACAGCTAATGCAAACTTATTTAGCCCAAATCCGATTTCCAGCGGATGATCTATTGCTAATTTATCTCCGCAGACATGCCTAAAATACCCTTCTTCTTTAAGTTTAAAAACCGGATTTTCTTACAACAGCTGCTGTGTCACTCTTCTCTTTAATAAATGATACATTGATTTTCCACACTTTTTTTTATTACTACCTAAACAGGTGAAAAAAATGCCTTCCCATTTCTTCCATTTACATCCAGGAGGCATATGGTTCCTATCTACTAGCCTCTGGAGGGACTGAAGCTGCTAATACACATGGGAGGGTAATAGGAGTTCTCCTATGCAGGAGCTAATGGAAAAGAGATTGTTAGAGCCTGGAGTTAACGTGAACGTATTAAACCCGACCCCCCTGGCAGTGCTGGCCCGACTATGGCGTGACACGTGGGAATATAATCTGCTAAATGTCAACATGAGCTCGTCAGTAGCAGACGGTAGAGGTCAGGCTGGGGGGTCGGGTGACATGATAAGGCAACGGCATGCGATAAGCATGTCAAAACAGCATGTTACCGCTCCATAGCATAACACTGATTTCCAAAAGGACCACAAACTACAACCTCCCTTTTACTAGTATTGATTGATGGTACTAATTTTCAAATCTAATCAAAATGAGAATTTAAATGTAGGGAATTTAATGAGAGTGAATTCACACTAAACACCCAATTCCCAGGGTTAACATAGTGTGAATAATATGGATATAGGGTTCATCACAAGCTATCTGAAAGAAATATTCTAAGGATATCAAAATGAACCGTAAAGCAGTTGCAATGATCCCAAACTGGTATGGATCCTACAACTAAACAGACTCTGTTTATTTCTGACGTCCAACCTATATATAAAAAAAACATTAAAATCAGCCTTGCTGTGTAAACACCCCGACTTGTCTGTAAGTAGTATAGGTAAAGTGTGAAAAAGCTATGGACTTCCGTGAGAAGTATACGGAAATGGTTATTAGGAGCAGGGTAGATTATTTTTTAAGGTAGTCTTTTTGGTTTTCTGGGGAATACTAGGCAGCCTGCTGGCATTCTGATGGCTACCCAGGGTATCTGTAATATCCACAAGAAGTTTCCAGAGGTTCTGATCAGAGCAATTCATATAGCATATTCATTCAAAATTATCATTTGGCCTCCCCTCAAATATCTTTAAACCCATCAGATTTACTTACGACCAAAACGGATTTGTTTTCTACTCTTTCAGAACTTTAGACATTCTGCTAGGGTTATAGTAAACATAAAGGTGTTTTACTTTAGTTCAAATCTATGGAGCCGACATTGTAGGCCTATTTTAGTATTAAATGTCACAACAATATTCACAAAATGCCTTTAAATCCTTGCGGCAGGTGATTTCCGTTTTGAAAGTGCATGTATTTCTTTATACTATTTTGAAATAAGGTCTATAGAGCAATAGATCAATGCTCTTCACATCATGAATTTTTCGCATGCCTTTTCACCATAAGTAGTACACTAAAATGGCGATTCAAGTCAGGTCCAGCCTGTGTAGCTCACCGATCCCAAAAGCGTTCTATAGTGTTGCTTTAATGGAGACTCTGGGGCAGGGGGACGGCGTAAAGCCTGTATCGCACTAGGCGATTCTGACTATTCATTGTTTGGTAATTTGGTAATGTTCGACTTTTCACCAACAATATGGCAAAAGACCATACATCCTACATATTGTTTAAAAGCGAATTAAAAACCCTTTCTAATGATATGTAACATAGTTATGGTTAACTAGTATTCCCAATTTTTGAAATCGGGAGTAAAATCGGCTGGTGGAATACAGCCTTATAGGCAATGGGAGCGGCTCTAACCACTGGGGGACCGGTCGATCAAGTGCTGGAACACCTGTGGACCACCAGGCACCGACAGGCCATTGGTCAAGTGTAGGGGGCGGAGGGGCCTGGCAAAGTTTGGTCATGATTTAACGACCCCCCACTGGGACCCCCGGAGTCCAGAGTCAAGATCAATACTAACTGCTGCGTATGTATGCGCGAGGCTTGGTGTAGAGGCCTGCTGTGAAGGGAGAGGCCAGCCAATATTGTTTACTTTATTCATTTGTTTTGAGGAAATTGGGATCAAGAATGCAACGGCACACTCACTCATAGATGGCTGATTTTGTGGCTTACATCAATAAAGTAATCTTTACTCGCGTCAAGTAGCCCGTCTAAAGGTCGACAATTAATTTGTATCACACCATTGCTATGCATTATTATGCTAAGATCTAAGATTAATTCGCACCCCGCTGTCGCTATGTGTTGTTATCATAAAAACCAGCTTTTTATACAACAGATTAATATTCCGAAATCTAGAGCTACATCAATATAATCATTTCAGAGCGGACAGACATAATAATAGATTTTACTGGAAATGTACACTATCATTGTGGGTCTTTATTCTATGTAGTGCATATTCTCACTCTTTATTTCATGAATAATACGTTGGTTTATACAGTACACAGCACGTATACTATGCGCGGCTGAAGAAAGGTCCCTAGAGAATATAGGCACAAGATGCCATATCCCCCATGTATAGAGAGTGCTAGGGAGGGACGGTGGGTGGTTGTGGAGGGAGCGGGGAGCAGGGATGATGGTCATATAGAGCAGACGACATTTAACAGGCTTCTCAGTGGACAGGAAAAAGGGCGGGAGGATGTGCAAAGGGATCCCTTTGAGCCTGTTCACCCTGGCACCACCAATCCACCGCCGCCGCCGCCGCCACCGTCACCACCACCACCACCACCACTACCTCTACCTCTATAGATATCCATCCTGTGAGCTCTAGCCACGCCACACTGCGGAAGGGCAAGGAGCTAAAAGATCACGTGGTTATATCTCTGCTTCCTTTTATAAACAACTAGTGTGGGTAGGCCTATTTGTAATTTTGGACATGACATATCATCAAAACTTAATGGGTTGAACATATTTCCTTGTAATATGGTTGGAATTACGTTATGGTATACACATAATGATTGGTCCTAAAGAAACCTAAAAGGGCAGAATGGGTCCTTTGATATTATCTTGACCTTTCGGTGTCTTTCTGTGTTGAAGTCTTCCGATGCTTCATCATTGTGAAAGATGGGGTAATGACGCTTTCGTAAAGCTCTTCCTGTCTACTTTGTAAGAAACAAAGGAGACCATTCCTCTCACTCAAATGGGTTTTTATGGCTTACTATCATAAGGTATCGTCACTCCAATAACTCTAACTAAGCGTTAGAGCAAATAAGACTTTTGACCGACAGCCTGTTCGCGGTCTCCGCCATGTTTCATTAAAATGACGTATTTAGATTCAACTATACAGACAATATAAAGCTGATATATTTCAGATACCAGTGATAACTCCAAGCAGGTAATGTGAAATGTACACATACCTTATCAATGCCCTAATCAGACCCCTAGAATTTCTGCCTCACCTCTATCTACCAGCAATGATACCAGATCATCCCCCCTCTAACACCCTGGAGAAGGGACGGAGAGTGTAAGTGGCAATCACCTCAACCCACTGACCCTGGGAAGTGCTTGGAGAGTGATGGATGATATCGGAGACAGACGGCAATGGCGCCCTCCGAGGTCAGCATGCAAGATCGCTTCTGATTGGTCCGTGTCACGGGTTGAGTGTATACATGTTCCAGGGCGCCTTTTCATCTGGGCCCTATTGGGCGGTGGAGAACCGGGTGGGGATGAAGCTGTATGAGCATGCATGATCCGTCTGAAGTGCAGTGAGTGTATGTATTCGATTAGATGCGTCTTTCCGTTTTCTGCTAGGCTTATTCATACCAGACGTTATGGGTAGACCAGGGACTGCCAGTACATAGCTCCCTTGTCAACAGGAATGACTGAGCACCAGGATATATTGCTTACACTCACAGCCAATTCCCTCCACAACCTCTGGCTATTCATCACTTTGGTGCAAAACCGAGATCATCGCTCTGATGATGGATTTCTGCATATAGGGGTGCCAATGCTGATTTTGTGAGCTTTCAGAAAGACTGAGAACTACAGCTTGTATCTCAAGAAAGCTTTTAAGATACGCTTTCTCTTCCATATGAGTGGATGAGTAGGTGTCTCATTGTCCAGCCTAGATGATGGAATTTCAGAATTGATAATCAGACTCAAAGTATGTTCCCCAAGATGTGTGGAGTTTCTTTGCAGAATCTTGAGTTACCTATAATATCATAAACCAAAGAAAACATTTCAAGTCTTCTCCTAAGGTCAACTAACTATAAAAATGTTTTGGAGAATTGGTCCATATCCATCAGTCTACGCTATGGACCTACCCTTACAAAACCCATTCAAATGAAGCCCAACTAAGCTAACCTAGACCAACGACCACCCTTCTTGTCTATTCTAACACACGAGCAGCTCACACGCTCGTCCATCCATCCACCCATCTGCTCCTTTTGACGAATTGAGCTATTTACCGCTCCCATCAGGGAATCGAACCTGCCACCTTCAGTCTTGTGTGTGCCCTGTCCCCCTCAACCCCAACACCCTTATCGATCTGAATATTGACTTCCTACATGTACAAAACACTCTCCAAGCACCCCTGATGTTGACCCTACCACATCACCAGAGGCTGTGTATCGGAGAGCAAAGGAAATGCATCTTGTTTGACCTTTGAAATAGTGATGGATTGCCCTTGACTTGACTTGATTCTACCCTAGACCTGGAAGAATAAATATGGAAATGTGTATTTTAAAATAAATTTTGATTACATGTTATGTTATTAGGAACTGATTTTAAATATTAAGTATAAAAATGTATATGGTCAGATATCCAGATTAAAAGTCCCTGATCGACCTGATTGTCTTTTTCGACCATAATTATTAGAAATTGAACTGACTTTATAGGTGACAAAAAATCCATACTTGAATAGAGGTTAATAAAAGCATGGTGAATGCATTTATAAATTGGTTGGGTGATTACTATGCATTAGAACGCTAAAATTAGCCTGCTTTGACTTAGACGGAATCAGTTCATCCGATCACCACTGCCTGGATCAAGGTACCCAATCACGATTGGTGGTCATCAGGCATGAAATGAGGAGTGCACGGGAATGGGTTCCAACCAGGGCCTTCCTCCTACGACCCCTGCCGCTCCTGATTCCCCCTGGGTCGTTGGCAGGCACAGCCTGATCTCTGTAATTGAATCAATGTACCTTGGTATAGGGCTTCGATCCTTGGCCGCGCTAAGTAAGCGCCATCACAGCTGCCTTGGGAGGAAGAGCAAGTTTTGGACTTTTATTTGGACACCTCCTGCTACTTGCTGAGGCTCTGTGCTGTGGTGAGCACCTCCGAGCAATTCTGAGCAGGTCAGAAAAGTTCCAGTCTGCCCTGAGAAGCTGACTAGGTCTGAGTTCTAGTCTATCCAGGGTGTGTCCGAGCAGTCCTGAGCTGCTCCGAGCAGTTTGAGAACCCCCAACAGTTTGGAGCAGTTCCGAGCAGTTTGGAGCAGCTCCAAGCCACAGAGCAAATCCCTCAACGGCTGTAGCTGCTCGCCTGCCAGCTGAGCACAATGTCAATACCCAGATTAGCATGTCTGGATCGGCACATTTACTCAGCCATTAGCCCCTTTAAGCCTCAAGCAGTTTGGTCAAGCAGGAAAAAACGTTCGTGGGAAATTGATGGAGAAAGGGAAGAACGTGTCTTATGAACGTTAAGTAATTTACTCTACGGAAACAAGTATGGATAGGGAAACACGCTACAATCAAAATGGTTAAAGTATGAGGCACATGGCAACCTGTATGTACCGATACAATGTGAATTCCCGTTTTTCGGCAGAGGGAAGTAGAAACTGGACACACGTTTATTCGAAGGTACGTCTGCACCATGAGGCTATGGACACTTCTCAAAATCTTAATTTATATCCATACATGTGATTAATAGAAACTATAAAGGCTTGACTTTCGGAATAAAATATTTTGAGAATAACACAAAATAAATATCTTTCATTCCTAATCCATAAGGAAATTGCTATGCATATACGCAGGTTTGCAGATATCACAAAGGAAAAAAAATCCCAATAATGGCACAGAGGCTATGCAAAATCCCAATAATGGCACAGAGGCTATGCAAAGACAGCCTTACATGGCTGCCGCCTTTCACTGGGGCCTCACATGACCCCGCCATGTTTGAACATGCCCCACACCGGAAGTTTACATTTGCTGCGCGTTCCAATGTCCTCAGATCCAAGATGGCAGCCTAGCAAACCCTTCTACTCCTCCACGGTCCCTACTGCAGCCACCCTTCCACGTACTGTCACTGGTTAATCTCACCTGGGTTATATTTTCTTTTCCTGCACTCCCCTTTTTTAAATTCCGGGGAGGAGGGGCGGGGAATTGAACGGCACGGAACACTGTTGAATCTGGGCATGTACTGGTGGAGACGCCCAGCGGCAAGGACACACAATGATCTCTATACAAGCTCTGCTTATTTTCTCAACAAATACCAGCCGCTCCCGACATGCCTTGCAATGATACCATTGCCCCACCCCTTTTTCCCCTCCAGGCTGTTGGAGGTGGCTGGAGTAGCGTAGGCCCATGTGAGGAGGACCCTGGATGGTATACAGCCAACGCCTGAGCCCGCATAGCTATATTTTACTTTTCAAGAAGTATATTCAAATTATTTTTGTTTCATTTGGTGGTAGGAAACATTTCTTCAAAAGGAACAGTATTAGTGAAGCAAGATAAAATATTCACCATAAACTCGGGATGATATTTTGGTATACAAAAATAAGCGGTTACTGTTATCGCATGATTCAGCGAGGTTATTATGAGATATAAGTGCACAATTAGTGGCACTTAGATAATACTATTAGTAACCACGCCCAGATGGTGACATTATAAACATCTTCTGCACTTTGGATGAAAGCTGTATAAAGGGACTGTATTGCAGAGAACCTTATATCTACTCTAACCTACTTGGCAAAAAAAGGTTTGATGATAAATAATACATCCATCCCAATAATTTCAAAGTGATTTAAAAAGAGACATATGAACTCCCAGAGAAAAAAAATAAAGATAAATTTAGAATAATTGTAGATTTCTGAACAAACAACTAGAGTTAAAAACCAAGGTACCTGTTAAGGTATACTTCATTGGGGATATATATAAAACGTACTGGTTAAGTGCTAGGGCATAGGGGGCAAGATGAGAGGGAGGGGGAGACGCACGAAGTGTTAGTACTGGGGAAGGAGACTGAGGGTATGGCAGAGGTCCAAGTGATCGGGAACACGCAGGGCCTATAGGGCCGTGGAGGTGTATTAAGTTCTCTGATGTTTGCACATAGGATGAGGAAACGGATAAAGCATCTGCTCCCACGACTGTACATTAGGGATAAACTGACAGCACATGTGCGTGGGAAATTACATTATGATTGTTGCAGATATGGAGTTGGCATTTGAGACGGTCTTGGGAGGGAGCGGTTGGGTTTATGCTTTACTGCAAAAATGGCTAGGTTGATAGGTGCAAAAATACAACAATTCTTTATTACTTCTATGGGATTTCAGCATTTTCCATACAGCAGAATATCAGAAGACCTCTGTGATTGCATGCCTTCTGAATATATGGTAGTCCTCTACAGTATCTGTAAACTGTTGACTGCCATTTGAAAATTATCAGAAGTCTTTGGAATAGAGCAATCGGCTTTAGGTAAGTACAACTCCTAGTACAGAAATGTGCCTTTGTAAAAGAAAATCAATGCAAATGTATATTGGCCCATATACAATAGAAACATCTTATTTGCACAAGAGTGTTAAGATCTAGGCACGTATTATCAAAGAGGGGCCTGCCTAAATGAAATTTAGAGGCAAATCGTGATTGCCTATTGTATGCAAAACAGTAACTGTTTCAGATTGAATAAAATTGGCTGACCACCTACGATGAACCCTGGCTTTTCTTAAAAGAACTCAATCTTTCTAAAACATCTATTATCCATTTGTTTCAATCTGAATGCTGTTTGACATGGGGTAGAAGACTAGGAACACTCTACACTCTCTAACTACTACTGTGAAGTTTGTTCCCTCTTTTGCCAACTTAACAAAGCAGGAGCCAAATGCTCTTGATTATGATGTAAAATGATAATTGTAGAACAAAGTGCTTCTGTGAAGGTTTTTTGAGCCATTCAACTGAAATGGCCCTGCTAAATCAATAAATGTCCTCGTATTTATGGAGACATTTAAAGTTACCTGGTAACGCAGGATGACTATTCTTGTGGTTTGAACAAAAATACTGTTTAGTGCAATAGGTCAGGTGATGAGACCTATACAAAATCAATCATTTGGGGCCCTTGTACATATTAACTGTCTGTAAAGGTAACATCTCACCACATCCACTTAATCATCTAATTGTGTGTATTCCAATTACTGAAAACCAAATGTTAAAAAGTAAGTAAATTGCCGCAGCCCAAGGCAAACCACATTGGATTGGCACTATAACTGTTCTATAATAAGCTGACAAACAGCTTTATGACTGAATACTCGTAAAATACTACCTAGGAAGAAAATACTAAAAATTAAGTGGTGCCACGTCAAAAGCCTTGATCATTTGAAAACATAGCTAAAGGGTAAATAAACTTTCCACTAATTTCGTATTAAAAAACGCTTGAGTCAAGCCAACACATGGTGGGTTTTGTACACCAATTCCAGACACTATATATACGGTGTACATTGTCGACTTGGAGCAGAACACTCAGACATCCATTCACAACCATGAAGCTTCACTGGATTGCCTTCCTCGTTTTATTCTCCTTGTTCTGCTTCCATTCAAATGGAAACCATACCGTGGTAAACAGATCATGGCGCAAAGGTACGTACTTTTTTGTTTTATCAAATGTTTAATATGCCAATTTTTGTCAAGCATCCTTTGTTAATTTGGGCCAATACACTGAGTTCCCTATCTATGGAGGAGCGTTTTCCCATCCTTCATTCCCTTTATGAAATAAGCCTGTTACAGGCTTCTGAACCTTGTTATGCAGACATTAATAGTTTTCAACCAAAATTGAACACCACTGTTGACACTGTATTATATGTGTCCTATTTTGTTTTATTACATGTTTTATGTGCGAAATTTTCACATTTCATGAGCTGCCACTATATTTTTTATAGGGAGCCTTTTCTCCAAGTAGTCTCTTAGCATGTATATGACTGTGTCCTTATTTAGAAACCTAGTGCTCAAAATACACATAGACATGCCCTTTAGTGTCAAAACATTTGTCTGATAGAGAATATTGGAGAAAATTGGGAGAGAATTAGTTTAAAATCCATCAAATGCTAATGGATCCAGTGAGAGTTTTAATGCACTCATGTTGTTAGCAGACATTTCTTATTGTTGTTTTGTGATTCTTATGTGAAAGGCATTCAGTTGTATTAAGCTAATGGGATTAAGTAACATTGACACCCTACTATAGAGCAGTTTATGGTGGTTTTATTTTCACTAATGGTTCAAATTTCTGATTTCAGTGCCAATCGTCCTTTTCTATGCAAACGAAGCCAAGAGAAAGGCCTTGACTCCTGTCCAAACCACACCGAGCCTGCCTACACAAGGAAATGATGAAGAAGAAAATGACGAGGGCCATTTTACACTTCATATGGTCATCCATGATGTGGACAAACACCTAGATTACTCAGCGTCCTCGGATCACCTGGAGAAGGTAAAATACACCAACGACACCAATATGATTGAGTACATCCCTGAAGACGAGGACCCTGTTCACAAGGCAAGGCGTGTCAAAAGATACGATCACTACGGCGGACAGCAGCAACACTATGGTGGGCACCAGCAACACTATGATGGGCACCAGCAACAGTATGGTGGGCATCATGGACCTCAAATGCATCAACGCCAGCCAAAGAAGAAGCCTGTGTCCCTGGACTTCGGATGTAATTCCGACAATCACCACGTCACCCTGACCAAACAGCATGATGGTTCACGTGAAAGTGACAGAACAACCTCAAACCCATCCAGTAGTAGCAGCAGCAGTGATTTCAATGATAAGCTGTTGTCTCTGTTCATTAGAAGACCCAAGCAATACCACCATTCCCACAACCATGGCCCCCATATCACCTTTAGGTGTAATGCCAACAACCACCACATCTTCAAGCACTACAGGCGCAGCAGTAAATAAGTGATTGCCTGATGTCTAAACCAAACATGCAATGCTTAAAACTTGTACAGAAAATAAAATATGCAAATAAAATAGCTATTTGTTGCTGAAACTGCTATGTTGTGTGTTGTTGCTAAAAAAGGTACATACTGAAACTAGTAAGTTTCAAACTGACTCTCCAACGAATAAAAACATAATTAGCGGATTAATTAGTAGAAGACACATGGACCTGTTTGCAGGACATGACTGTCGTGTGGACCTTGGAGGTAGGCCAACTTTTAAAGGAGACTTTTAAAACTTAGTCTAAACGCACTTAAAAACTTGCTGCTTCAGAATTAACGAAGGCAGTTTGACTCCCTAGACTTCCTATGCAAAGCCCAGCGTCACGATATCGTCTCTAAATTGACATTGATCACAACTGACATGACCAAAGCATACAATATCCTCGAACGGTGCGTGATGGAACTCTCCACTCGACGTACAAAGGAGGCGCCAATGCATCATGATAGGCGTCACGTGGTGTCGTAAAACGTCACTTTTGACGTTCTTTTTGTCACCTGATCAACACATCCTGTCGTAATAGGTTTCAATCTTGGCACGGAATCTCTTCATTGATGGATAGCTTGGTTCATGCGCTAGGGCTATTAAACTCAAGTTTTACATTTCTTTCTTATGCCGTCCACGGGCTATACCTCTTTTGTTATCATTTACCTTTAACGATTTCTATTCTTGGACGTCTCTAGGGTAATGAACATTTATTTCCTGCCTTTAAAAGCCTATTAAATCTAAATTTGTTCCATTGATCTTTTAAATCCTTTTGATTAGTGTTGAGTGGGCTGAAAAGGTACTAATCTGCTATTTTAATCCCATCTCATTACTCATGGGTACACTACTTAAAGAAGATGTCGCTGGCTCATTTCTTAAACTATTACCCCATTATCCAAAGTTTCAAATAAGAAAAGTCGCCGCACAAAATATATCCCTTCAGGGAAATTATGACAAAAGTACCCTTGTAATAGAAATATATCACATCGTGCACATTTGAGTCATTTTCAGGTACACGTACATTTCCCTTTACCCACAGTTCCAAGCATCGATTATCATTTACCGCTGATAAGTATGACACCCTTCTGGCATTAATTGCGTTACCCCATACCTTATCACGCAAACACGGTTTACGTATCATCGATGTTATCACGGCTCCAATTATGATACTCAGAAATGGCGAGAACAAAGTGAAGACTGTCAGTAGAATATCTCATTTTTTACCAGGAACAGCGGTTTTTTCTTCTTCATCCATGGCCATTTCATGTTGTTGAGAGTACCGTAGGATACTATCAGGGGGGAACGAGTGTGCTTTTGTGATGGATGAGTTAATGAATATGCTAATTTCAATGATTGAAGCCAACCCAGTTAAACATCATCGCGATTGTAGATAAACATAGCCACAAATTAAATTAAAAACGTTGTCTCTATGATGTACTGGGCTTGTCATGCTACCGTTTTTTCAGAGAAAATGCAATCAAGTTCTGTTGCATGAACTTATTTCTCCTTATTCTGAGGACATCTATTTTCTTACCAATCGAAGATGATGGTATCTGTCACATACACCAATCTTTTAAAAAAGCAAATAAAATGAGGCATATAATATCACTAAAAATCAGTATTGAGGTCTAACCGAAAATATAGTGTATCAACTGTTCGCCTTTGCGTAGTAACCATGGTGACCTTATTCTTTGGCGGGGAATTTATATTTAGCGGTGGTATCGGCATTGTTCTAACAGCATGGGCTATTTATAGATCAGTGAGCCACTCCTTTTAAGCTCCCCCATGTGAGTGAGCCTTGAGCGACAGGCCTGGGTTTAAATTTACCTGCTCGTGGCTGCTCGTTCAACCTCCAAAAACAATATGGCGTTTCATGACGGAACGCCAGGCCAAGAAAGGTGATGGTGAAAGTCGTCTGTTTCATACGATACTGACATGTTGTACTTGATGGTTTTTATACTAATGCACTGGAATAGTTTCCGGAAGGTAACTAGGCTCATGAAAATACACATTTCGTGTGCTTGATGCCTAGGATTTTGTCTATATGTGGGACACAGAATTCCACATGCAATGGTTTGAATGGAAAGTTTTGCATTGAAATAAAGTGCTTGTATAATAGAGAGCACATCCCAGAGAATAATTAAGTTATAGGTTTTCGGGAAAGCATAAAATGTGAAAGGTATTTTAAGTTGTGGACGGCTGGAAGTCTACGCACACGCAAATATCTGAGAATGTTTTACCCACTACCTATCATAATTTGCAATAGCTATACCAGCTAAGGCCAAAATTATCAGTTTAATTGCAATTCAGAGATAAACTGTTTTCAGTCCTGTAACCTAGCAGGATTATCGATATGCACATAGTAATCTATGCCAAAGGATCCAGCATAAAAGCCTTCACGTGGCAAAATAATATCCACTTCTTTGGCCTTCTAGCCAGGAGCGATTTCCTTGCTCTGATTGGGTGCGGGCACGACTGACCATGTTGGGCACTTAGTGGTTCCTCCACGGGGCCACTCCTCCATGGCCTGAATGCCCCGCCCCCCGCCCCCACTACGGCCACACCACTACCCCCGCCCGACCACTATACACCGCCCGAGGGATACGTACTGGGTCAGGCAATGATGGCTACAGAACCTATAAAACGCCACCCATGAGGATTATTCAATAAAATCTGTCAAGGTCAATTTCACAAATTGTATGTTACATTAGAAATAGGCGTTTTATCGACAGGCAGCATGTTTCTCCCTAACCTTCCCAGCAAATATGAGAATTTACAATTCTCTGAGAGCAGTATAATGGAAGCCAACTGCATTATCCCCTGCATACTATTTTCATCCATTATGGTCTCTTTATTCATAAAACCTGTGAACTCAGGACTGTCACCAGGTTCTTTGAATTATTGCGATTATTATGATATAATTATTTGCCTAAAGCCCAAGGCTAGATGTCTACCTAGTCATATGACCCATACATTTCTAAAACTGATTATAGGCCTACAGGGCAATGTACACATAAAAAGTAGAATTATGACAGAAAACCTTCTTCAATGTTTTAAATTTAACATGGCATTGTGTCACTCATAACCATCCTCCAGGGCCCCGCTATAGCCGTCTCCCTTTACGGACTAGAGTCAGATCAGCAATCTGTCCACGGCAAAAACACCCCACATCAAAGGATGCGGAGATCAGAAGGGATGGCGGATTAGAGGCCTGGGAATGGGGCTAGATGAGGGCTGGGCACCGGTATGGAGGGACTGGGGGACAGGCACCTGTGGGCTCTAGTTCCCCCCAAACACACTCATGTCTGGTTTACACAGGTGAATAGTTTGCATCTAATCGCCGACTACTGAGGTAAAGTACACTGGCGCCATGCTAACAGGCGATTAGATGCACTAATGGTTGGCGAATAAGGTGAATGAATTTGATATGTCTGATATTATTTCTCTATTTGCTGACAATTAGAGCAGTTTGCCACCCAATAATTCACTCCTGTAATTAAACCTGTAATTTGCTCCCGTAATTCTCCACCTTAGTCGGCTGACTAACCAATATTCGCCGCTGTTATTTTCCCTGTGGAAGCGCGGCTGCACCCCTATAGCCTTGTGGAGTTCGTTTCATATGGGAACAGGATAGCTTGATGCCTGCCGAAGGCTACCTGGAGCAGATCATAGGGATTTTGGCTTAGCATTTACCTGGTCTTCGGTTTTTGGCCCATGGAAGGTTCTTCTGGCCTTGCATGAAAGGGGATGTTAATGCAGATTTGTTAAACATATAATCCATAGGGTTATTTACTAAAGGTATTGTGCGCTAGCTGCAATGTTTTACAGTGTAATGCACAGTCCTGGACAAATTCAGAATTTTCATTCAAATGTTGTATGGCCACGGAATTATAATCAAAGCTTTATATAGTGAAAGTATTTCATCAACAGTAGCAACGACTATATTGGGCCTACCTGTGTGGAATAGCACACATATGAATAGCTACTGAATTGGCCAACGTCTTTTGACAAACAGCATCCAAGATATTGTATAATAAATTTTCAAATAGATTGACGTGGGCGCCTACAAGGGTGCATCTCAAAAAACAAATTGTTTCCAGACATGGGAAGATTGTATAGTTGGCGCCATGGGAAGCCACTGCATTGTTAAACGGAACCAGTAGGCCCGTTTGTTTATGCCCGTTCCCTGGCCTTAGGCTGGCCCCTAGACGAGGTCAGCGAGGATATTAATACGTCATCACGTGGTGCCTGGGGAAAGCCCACCGCTGGTGCCTGCAGGAATGTGTTCTGTGTTGAGCCAACACGCCGGGAACTTTCCGCTTCAGGCCTGTTAAGCCTGTTGTCAAGATTTTGGCCACCCTATACCGACCAAGAGGGTTTCCCCATCATTTAGGCTTAGGCCTATCCTTTTGTTTTGTTCATAGGTTTCTTGATTCAGACTGGTAGCATTTTGATCCTTAAAACTTACTTATGCAATAACAAAATATAGGCCTATGTTTGTTTGAAGATACATTAGTCATTATAATTCACAAACTAGTTCCGGTCATGATCAATGTAGTTCCAGTCCTTCTGATTGGATGACTTGGAACTCTCATAGCCCTTTGGTTACCTAATATTGCTCACATACCTGAATAAGCCCACCCCTTGTCATACAGCATAAGCAAAGCCCTTTCTTTTTGCTGAGTCACCTGCAACCGGAAGGCAAGAACTGGGGTTCAACATCCGGTCGGCAAAGGTCCCCGTTGCTAGGTAATGAGGTCACGTGAGCAAGAGTCGGGTGGAAACGGAGCAGACAGGAGGTGGAGGTGTGCCCTCAGCCAATGGGAAGGCGCCTGACATCGGCGGTCGGGTTGGGGTCGGGCTTGGTCTGGTTACCACCCTGCTTTGGGAGACAACGCCATCTGATTTCAGCGGGTCCGGGGAACAGCGTAGTGAGGGAATCTTAATGTCATCAGATTCGGTGTATTAATCTGTCTATGAGACAGAGGGTGAATGGTTGAAAGGTGAACAATATTCTAAAAATATTTCAATATGTGATGTGACAGCAAAAGGAGAGTTATTTTTTCTAAATTTGTCTTTTAATTAACACATGTTTAGAGGAATATTATACCTGAGGCTACATGTACTCTCATTTAGAGGCAACCCTTAATAAAGTATACCCACATAGAAAGATTAGGTAACGCCTATTTCTTATTAACAAAGGAGGATAGATTATTTGACAGTGATTCACTGAATGACAATAAGCTAATTTTTACTATGCATACATTTGTATGTATGTCGCAGAACGTATAGTCTTTATGGTGTTCAGGACACAGATAGATTGTCCACAAATGTCCTATTTAGACCCGCGTTGACCTGAAGTTATCATTAAACATTTCTTCAGGAAGACCTCAACCAATGTGACATCCAGATGATAGAAATTAAACAAATCGGAAAATACAAAAGAGAAACACAATCGTGTCCCTCTGTCATGCTTTGCTGGCTAGATTATGCATGTATATATAAGCACAGAGATATCAATAAGCATTAACACCATAAAAAGGTTGTTTGTGGAGATCTCTCGAGGACCCCTCAAGGGAAAGGAGCGCGTGATGTGGTACCCCAGCTAGGTGTCACATGTGTGACAGCAGCCCTGACAGGTGTGACAGGTGTGACACTTGTGGCCCTGAGCGAGGGGAGAAAATGTCCTGCTGTACAGGCCTACTCCTGCAGAAATTAAGAGTCTCCAAACGATTATTAATCATGTGGAAATATAATACAGGCAAAATCTTTGGCTTTAATTTAATGACGTACTTCTATACAACTGTCCATGCTGAATATACATCCGCCTGTTGTGCGGGGGGTCCGGGTTCAATCCTGGGCTGGGTTGGGCTGGCTGCTGCTCCCCTTTACATGTCTCCCAGTTGCAACGACTGGGTTATCAAAGGCTCCTAGAGGGCCGCTGGCTGTTGTGTGTAGGGCCCTGCCTATGGGACCCTGCACATTTAAGAACACCTGCCTCGGTAAAAGTGTAGGGATATGGTCTCTACCTTATGATCATTTCATAGATGCGATCATCAAACAGACAGAATTGTCAAGACCTTGTTCTCACCGTGATATGACCATATATGTCGATTCGGTGTAAAACCCTAATAACCAACCAACCAACTGAATATAAATGTATTGGTGAGGGTGTGAGTAGTATATACAATTGGGTAATTGAAGCAGGCTTATTGAAAATCTTCATGATCCTGGTTTCATTTGCTTTCCTCCTTTGCGATTAACGTTCTGCCTGGAAATGAGTTTCACCGGGGAGATGGGAGTAATTAAGGGACTAAAGGGATGAGATATTTCATCACCTTTTAGCACTGGTCCTGAAATGAGTTGGGGGCCTCTCGGTCGTTCACCCTTCCCTCACCACACTAGATCACATCCATCTCTTACTAAAAGGATGAGAACATGTCCATGGTATAAGACGTTAGACCCAAATCAAATATTAAATTACCATAGAAATGTCTTCATTTCACTTATCGTGTTCCCGTTCGTGGACCAGTTTGTTTTCAATATCGCACCTAGGTATCTAACTTTTATTTTCCGATCTAGACTGATTCTGATCAATCTGCATGTATATTGCTTTGGAAATATGACACGCCAAGTATGAACATATTGTTATGCCAAGATCTCAGGATCACAAGGACACATGTGTCCATACAGAAAATCGATACTGCACCAGCTCGAAAACAAGACTTAGCCATACTTCTCAAGGATATGTTAAGCATATGTGATAAGAATTCTATATAACTGTGAGAAAATGGGGGAAAAAAGCTTTAGTTCACTTGCCAAAGAACACATCTGATCCCAGATTGCTGACACTGTTTCATATGTGAGATGACAGACACAGATTGGCTTTGAAAGACAGATATAGACAACTACCTGTGACACAGAAACAGGCATACAAATACAACCGATCCTGATTAATATCTATACAGCTATATATAAAATAAATTCTGGAAGAAGATAAATATACATGTATTAAACAGAATGGGAAGGACAACCTGGATATTAAATAAATGATATAAAGGAGTGACCCGTGACGCAGCACCAGTATATGCTTATCTGTCAGGGTATACCAGGTAAAAAACGGCCACAAAACACATAAAGAATGCATGATTGTAACATAAGATAATCACCATCAAGAAAAGAAAACAGAAAAATAAAAGGAACAGACGTGTAAAAGTTACATAGCAGTACATGCAGTTGGGCGTTTTATGCAGGCAACCTGATGGTACAAAATACCTCTGGACGGCTGTATTGTATAGACCCCCACCTAATATCATACTTAAAAGCACCACAGAGTGAGCCAATTTAAAGGAGTGGCACCGGGCCCAATATACAGCCACTACATAATGTATAATGCATAGAAGGGGCACACATATATCAGGAATGGAGTGTCTAATTCACCAGGGGCTGGGTCTCACCCCCACTGTGATGGATATTGTGAAGCAGCCCAGAGACAGACCAGCCAACTATCACCCCCGTTAATGTCCCTCCAGGGCTATAAATACCTCCCTATGGAGACCACCAAGCCGTCTGGAGTCCCTCCAGGCTTTAGTGGAGCTGTATACAAGGGGAGGAAACTGTAGGTTATGGGAGGAGGGGCAACCTGCAGACTATATTAAATGTGGAGATGGTATGGGTAATGCATGTGATGAGTGCATGTAACATATACATGTAGAATACTGTGATGGTATTTATGCGTGTTCTTCTCATTCTTTCGCTTAATTCACGTTTGTGAATTATCTGCAGAAATATGCATAGGGTGGAAATATCTTTCAGCAAGCAATTCATAGGTCCTATTAATTCATTGGAATATGAGTATTTACTGCAGGGAGATAAAAAAAAAACTTGGTTGGATGTATATATGATACAGAAAAGGCGTACTGCAACCAGCGACAATGGAAAGAATTGCTTACAGAGTATTGAACACGCAGAGAGGTAAGGCACATACCTTTGAGTAATAGAAAACATCCGTATCAATGCATAAATATGTCCCTAGTTATCACATATGAGCATGAAAAGCAAACTCAGTTATAACAGGCTATTCGGTAAAAAGAAATGTATGAAATTAACTTCTGAGACAAGCAATGTCTATAGACTAGGGCGTGCATGCTATCACATAGATAGAGCAAAAGGTAATCGAAGGCGTAGGTGAAATCATTTTGGGAGATAGGGGTCAGCGAACCTGATTGGTTTTGAATCAGGAAATAATGATATATTACTAATAAACGGTTATTTATAAACCAGACAAAGACATATTGCAACATTATAATGTTTCTATCGATTAACATCAGCTGGTTGATGCAACAAATAAAAGGTGGGCGGAGTTCAAATGTCACTTAGATGTACACAATATTCCTTTATCGCCCTTTGTATTATGAAAGATGAAATCGGATATGCAGCATACGTTAGCAAGGAATCGATAAGATGTGGCCATCATAGAATCATTCGGGAGAGAATAATAGCATATATCCATGCATTGTGTGCATGAGACAATTTATTTGGGGCACATAATGAAAGGAAATGTGTGATCCAGCAGAGCAAGATGCCGATATAGGTTGGATATATGAGATCAAGAGAAATAGGGGTCACAGAAAGGATGGGACCGGGAAGAAACAATCTTCTGTTTATGGATGGAAGAAGAAGTAATCTAGAATTCTATCAGAAAAGATTGATTTGAGACATTTCGGGTACCTGTGGGAAGGCACAGACCTTGGTGAGATTAGGTAGAGTTCTGTCTAGACGTTGGAAATTGACGTATGTCACAGTAGAATACTAGAGTGATCTATGGAGAAGCCAATATAATTATTATGTTCATATGCTTGAATCATTAACGTTAACTCCGTTAAGACATTCGTAAATAAGCATTTTGGGAGCGTATTAAAATGTGGCCCTATTTGTCATCTCTTCTTTTTTCATTTACGATTTCAAGCAGAAAAATGGAAACTTAGAGACAAACATGTTTTCATCACGCAATAAAGACGAACAAATTAAGGCAATTTGATCGAGGCGTACTGCATTTGTCAGTGATTGCTAGAAGGCACTGATGGTCCCCTTCAATTCTTGTATTTGCTAATCAATATAATATTATTCATAAATAAGATAAGACATTGCATTTGATTTCTCCCCATGTAAAAGTAAAGGTCTAATAATTGTCACATTTAAAAAAAACATAAATCAGATCCTTCCTCATATCCATATTCCCTAACAATCATTTATCAGCATAGACTGCCATACAATAATCTAAAATGTATGTCAAGATAAGCAAAACCTATTCATATGTAATGGATGCTGGAGCGTGTCGGTAACATATAACACATGATCTACAAAAACGACCCATAATCACGCTACTGCAGGAGAAGCCAGACAAAAACTGTATGCGCATCTACACTGCAACGGTGCTAGATCCGGCGTCGGTGCCATTTTTTGCGCCTTCCCCTAACAGGTTTACTTTAGGCCTATAGGCACACTGCCACTCCACTAGGCTTATTTGTGTACATAAGGGGTAGGATGATGGAGGGTCGTGAACAACGTGGATTAGAAGTGTTCTGCCTAGTTATCTATTCTACTGACGGCTTCTCTATAATCTTCTTGTCGTTTCTTTTTGTTATAGTGTTTTGAAAGGTTTCTGTATTGTAGGTCTATGAATTATGTACAACATAACGGTTCGTGTTTCTCTACCTACACGTAGTCGGTTTTAAATGTCTTTCATTTGGAACACTTTTGATATTCAACATAGCGGTCTATTAACAATGGCTTCAAATCAAATAACTTTTGAATCCAGTTTACCAATGATTATCTACTAACGTTCCTTAAAGGTCGGTTCCCAAATCCCTTCGTCCTATTTCTGTCTTTCTGGATGTAATATATTTTGGGCGGGCCTCAAACGAGCAATATCGTTAATGCATTTCCCAAGTTCAAAGATAACAAAGTAACATAGCTAAGATATAACTAACATATGTAGCCTGAGAGGTCATTATATTAAAGTCAAAATGTCTAATTTTAAATATCCTGTCTTTGAGCTGGAAATGTGTGAAATTTCCCCTTATCCGATATTATTTTCCCTATATAAACTATTTCCTCTCCACACAATTCCATATGTCATGTCTTCCTTCATAGCAGACAGAGAAGCCAGCATGGGTCACCGACAGGAATCCCTGTATATCTACCTCTCCCTGCCTATACGGACCTAGCCCAAGAAGGAGGGGACATGGGCAGTAATCAATAGGGAAGCAAACCCCCTGTCAAGTAATGCCTCCTGCCATCCGATCCCCATTACCCTGTCGGCTTTTCGAGCTTTATCCACCTCCCATCTCCCCTTTGGTACTTGCCCGACATATCAGGCGGTAATGTCAGTAGGTCTGCTGTCAGTACTGATAAAGCTATTAACGACCAATGTCTGATATGACTTCAGTGTTTTTGACTGGAAATGTGAAGGTTTAAAGTGGATTGTCATGTCTTTATTCCAGACGATTTGGGATGAGGGAAAGCTGAAGGGTTATTCATACGACACATGTTTACTGGCTGCATGCCTATAGGCCTATATGTACTGTTGATATGAAGCTTATTACTTGTGACAACATAGTTTGTTCAATAGACAAGTATAGTGGCATGCAATTGACCTTTAATGTTTGCTTGGCATATCAGTCGGTGTTGCTATCGCTTTTAACGTCCAACATTATGTCTGGCATGTGGCTTCTGTTGTTTTGACGCTGTTGTTTTGACGGTGAAGATCTGAGGTGGCTTCCCAGTCAAAAAGGGACGTAACGGTGACATTCTCCGACGTTCTAATAACGTTATGTGACGCTCTGCGATGTTAAAAGAACTTCTGTGACATCACATCCTTTCAACGTCTAACATACATTTGGCGTTGGCTTCTGTTGTTTTAATGAGACCAGTGAAGGTCTGAAGTGGGTTCCCAACCTAAACAGGACGTAACAATGACGTTCTGCCACGTTCTAATTACGTTCTGTGATGTTCTGCCACGTTATTACTTCATTGACTAGGGTTTCATTTTCTTAGGGAGACAGTAACTATTCAAAGTTGAAATATTAGTCATATAACATTATGTTTCAGAAGGTACCAATAACGTCTAGGAATATTGAACTGGGTTCCTTATGAAGTATCCGCTATAGAAAAATATGAACAATTTAGAAAGAGAGAGAAATAAAACCCATGTACAGAAAGAAATTAAGTGTTAGATGCATCTGTGCCAACGCACAAAAGTAAACATGAGAAGTGCTTCAAAAGAATTGATCCATTTATTCATCAATATCACCTTATGTTACTTCTTAAAGCGGAGAGCATCGTCATGTAAAATAAAATACAAAAGACAGTAACAAAACAACAGCACTGTATTTTGGAGCAAAGCAATACAGTTTTATCAGCCTTAAAATCCTTCGAAGGAAGTCTTAAATCGTGAACCCTCCAGGATATATTAGTTATTCGGTGGCTCAAAGTGAAAAAAAAAGATTGATCATTTACCCGTAAGCCACGTCATTTTTTTCATTCTTTTCCCTCTGCCCTTACGTCGGTTCTTTGACTATAGATGGGGACCAAAGCATTCCATAATGACTGTCCGTCACTCTAAGGCTAGGGCAGAGGCAAGCTGGGCCCTGGGTAGGCCCAAGTACTTTGGACTAATGATGCTAAGTAGGGGGCCTAAATAAGGCCCAGCATCTGTACACCTGACAGTGACAAATTGGCAAAAGATTATTTCCCGCCAAAATAGTTTTTGTCGTCTGCTCCGAAAGCCCGCCAAAACAGCATTGCACTGACAAATGCGCAGGAACTTTACTGTTTATGGGGCTTGGGAAAGAAGTATTTTACCCTCGGTGTTTAAGGGATAATTAAACCCCAGATTTTCGCATTTTAAGTGAGGTTTCTTACGTAAAAAAAGAAAAGGTCTACACTGCCATATATTTTGAAATAGTACGTATTAACTCGTGAAAACGCCACTAGGTAAAGATTGTACCTAAACGGTGGAGTAGTATTACAACATTTAAAAACCCTAGGTAGAAATTGTTCCTAAATGGGATTGATGTTACCTGCCATAGATGTGAATCTAAAAGCTTTACATCAGATGTATTCCACATCGACGTAAATCTAAGAGCTTCACATCAGTAGGCCAGTGCTGTAAGATCTGACATCCATTTCCCTGATGCCCTTTGACAAATGCCGTCAGTGAAAAGTGGACTGAATTAAAGGTGCCTATCGAACAGAAGGGCCATCACACGAGGCTTTCTATCAAAATAAAGACGTTGGGAAAAGGATGTCAGTTTTAATACAGCCCCCGCTCTCAAGAGGCCCAGCTGACGTGGCGGGAACGAACCCCCTTTGGTGCCGCCATTTTGTCGTGGTTTCATTCAAACGGAAATGCGATCAATAACTGACAGGCTTTGTTTTTATAGACGATCAAGCTATTCGGGGCGAGCTGAATGATGTCGGCGTGTTTTTAAAACAATAGGGCTGAGATTATATATCGACCGCCATCCCCTCTTAGACAGATGCTGATTGGGGAAGGGAGTGGTCGCCAGGGGACTTAAGTCCTAATGGGACATGAAGTGACTTAATGGCGTACAGACACTCTGTGCTTGCTGTAATTGTTTAGTTAGAACTGGGTGTGTTTTAATGGATAATTATGTGGGAATAGGGGCTTGAGAATGACAG
Organism: Lepidonotus clava; assembly: GCA_936440205.1. Taxonomy (NCBI): domain Eukaryota; kingdom Metazoa; phylum Annelida; class Polychaeta; order Phyllodocida; family Polynoidae; genus Lepidonotus; species Lepidonotus clava. The sequence continues at coordinate 22,429,713 of OW387147.1, forward strand.
TGAGATTGACAGGTAGGCAGGTGGACTGACAGAGAGAACAGTGTTAGTTAAGTAGGGTGTTATTAAAGGAAAGCTTAAAAACACTTGGATGCTGGCGCGGAAAAGAACGTGTTAATTCATTCATGGTTAAAAAAGGCAGGCGGTACAAATGTCAGAGAAATGCTATTATAATAAAGATGGATACAAAAATAAATAATTGATATTAAATGCAGCAAATGGCTATACAATATAGAAGACTGGCGGTCCTTTTAGGATGCTGTGGCATTAATGGAATAAGTTCTATAGAAATTAAATAGTGATGTACGAATCCCGAGTATATTTACATAGTGAAACATACGAAATAGGCCCCTATACTACTGAATAAAAACTAAATCCAGAGCACTTAGGTAATTAACACAAGAAATAGATCTCTAACAGTTATTGGCAGATGAGGATAAAAGTAGCATTATAGACCTGGGAAGCCAATTAAAAACAGATTGTGAAGTAATTGTGAGTCTTTTAATGCATACAAACAGCCTAAGGGGATGCAGTGTCCGTTAATTGCTATCTTTAATTCGAACACATACATCTTACTACACCCTTTTTATCTAGACAGCTGAATAGTATTTATCTTTTCCAGTCTGTAAGGAATCTTCCAGCCTGCTGCTCTCGTACAGAATACAAACTGACTAGGCCCATCCAAGCCTAACTTCATTCGCTTCCCATCGTTGACTAGAAAACATACCTCAAAGGGCGTTTTTTACTTGCAGACCATTACCTTCCTGGCATACTTCTAGGAGGTCAGGGTCTGGAGGAAAACAGTTTCCTGGGGGTGGGCCCTTTCGTAGACCTACATCAAAGGAATCATCGTTTTTTCCACAAAGTTCTTTTTGGTTAAAAAAAAAACCAACAACAATACATTGCGTCGCAAGGTAAGCATGGTTTATAAGATGTAACAGAGGGTTTTTCCTTTTGTAAGCTAACTTTAACTTGACATAACTAAAATGACAGGAAAGGGCATATCAAATTTAACTTCTATGATGTTCAAACCGTCACTAACACACTTATCTTCATCCCGATGTTACTACATTGTGTAGATGAGAAAGACAGTATCTTATATCTCGATTCTTAAAGTAATGAAAATAAGTAATTCATAACCTGTAAACCGAAATAATTGTCACTGACTTTAAGACCAATTCGCATAAGAAAAGATACGTGGCCGAACAACCCTCTAAAGTTGAGTAGCACCAAGGATCTCTAGCAAACAATGGTAAGTTATGTGCATAGGGCATTAACCTATAATAACCCATCAAGGCCTAGTCATCGCCATTGATCTGCTAAGGACACCAGTCATCGTCGATCGTTACCGCCTACGGACCTTAATGCCCCACCTAGAAACCGAACTACCCAGTCTACGGGTGTCAAAAAGAAACATTGAGATGGAGCGGACACTTTATGGGCTAGAATGATAGCTAAGACAAAGCAGGAAAGGGAAGGATACAAGTGCATAGTAGAATTTTACACAAAAAAAGATTAATAAAAAAGAAATGGCTATCCAATACAAGTTTTCGAAATAGGGCTGCATTGGGAAGAGCTAGGATTACACACTCATAATCAAATGTGGGCGATAATGTGTGTGAATGTTGTGTGCGTTTTGTTTGTGTGTATAATAATATATTAATTTTGTGATGTGTGTGTTTAAAAGAAGATAGTTGACATTTACAGGGGGAGGAAGCGGGGGAGGGAGGGGAAGGGAGGGGGAGGAAGGGGGTAGATAGGATACGCGCTGTCTGGCACTAATAAAACCTTGACCTAGTGTCTGCATTAATGTACCGTCAGAAACCTCCGGATGTGTCGTGAAACAAAGGGTGCTAATGAGAAGAACGTGTGACATGAGAGCCTGGTGTGTAGAAAGAAAGTGAATACCTCCTGAGATTGACGTGGCAAACAGACTTAGTAACTTCGGAAAGGGTGGATCAATGCAAGACAGGTAGGGTAAGTTAAATTTACGCAAATAGTACAACCCATCAGAATAGGGCGTTAAGCGGAGTTGCACAGACTTTGATTGTATATGGGAATAAATGCCTGAGAAAAACACGTTTCGTGAGGAAAGGCAGGGTTGAAAGGAACCAGGAAACCTATGTTATCGACCCTACCATCTTGGGTGCAACCGTTTAATCCCCATCAATAAAAAAAACACAGTCACGCAAACCGACTCCTTCAACTTAAACACAGGTAGCATCTTTTCGCATAAGGATCGGTGTAATAAGCCACGCCAATAATCAATGAAGAGTCACAGAAGGTGACCCAGTGTCTGTATTAATGCACCGCCATATTGATCTTAACGGCCCAACCTTCCTGCCTTTACCCTATCATTGACGTGCGCCTCCAGGGGGGCAATAACATGGGTGGCAGGTGTGTCTTTACGCTGGAGGAGGGGCGGCCCACCTGTCTGAGAAGGTAAGCACACCTGTGTGACAGCCAGTAGTTGCATTAGTGTGGGTCAGTCCACCCAATGATCAGGTGGGAGACTGGCAACGGTGTAAAGAAAAGTAGGTGGGGTTCGCCAGCCTACCTGATGATGCATGGACCTGTGCTTAATGGGTGTATAGAAATATGTTTGCTTTACATTACCTCATGTCCTAAGTAAGCTACCGAGCCAACAAACAGGATGTATGCCGATAAAACAGTGGAACCTTTTATATATATATCATACAATCCAGTTGTTTATCGCATGGGTTATGTTGTTGAAAGTACATGATGATCTTTATGTTTCTTAGCTGTCTAATATTTATATCTATGAGTAATTTCGTTCTTACATTGACATTTTCTTCTTTTGACATTTTCATCTTTTCTCTAAGCAACGAAGAATCCCCAATAAGCTTAGGTCTATAAGAACGTATAGGCTCATTTCTTGATAATATATGCCTAATAGAAAATCCTCCCAGAATATACTTAATTTCTGCACGGGCAGTAAATTGATTTCTTTATCATATTGATGTATAATGCCCTTTCAATGTTAATCTGACATTTAAAAGTTTGGTTTCGTATTGCTTGATATGATGAAATTGATAACTCTTTCAATAAAAATGAGTATTTTGCTATTGCTGTATAGTATCTTTCGCATTTGAATTAATAGAAATAATATCCAGACACCTGAGACATAACCTTCGAAGTTGAATTGATTTTCCTATATAGTTTCCGAAGTAGGCGTGGATGGCCCTTCATTTCATGATACGTGTTTTGTCACAGATTTTTCATAAATCTTATATCAATGATTTGAATAATAGAACTTTTAAGTTACCTCAGATATAATGTAGGCCTACTTCAACACTGAAATCCAAGGGAGATAACCAGTGATAACTACCCTCATATTATTCAGTATTTGTATTGATGTCTGCAGTGCTTACTTTCCTAGTGATAACATTTTGCATATCATAATAATTAACCGTCTACTAATATCTTCACTTTCTGGCCAAACATCAATTTTATCAGAACAATCTGGAATGAACCATCGTTCAACTACAATATTACATCATAGTCCAATGCGCTTTTGATCAACTAGTTTTTTCCACTAATATTCGATTAGTTTCTGGGTAGGCAAAACTTTGGTCTGTCTTGATCAAGCAGACGACTTTCGTCAAAGAAGAGGAACCTTCCCACTTTCCCGCGTTTTCCAACGCTGCATTGATCAAGTCGTTATTTGTTCATTAGAAGAGAGGAATCGGCTTTAACTCAAAAAGGGGACGTCGACCACTTGTTTGGCTAATCTTTCCAGCTCCTTGAATTAAACGCGTTTCCGTTGCACATCAAAGAGAATTTTCTTCTAAAAGTAAAACGAAATCGAGCATTGACTGAGTGCTTCCGGAACGCCCGATGATATCGTACTTACAAGGTGGTTAGGTTGTCTTTCCCTGATCTTTTCCTTTTAAGATGTATGGTTCAATTTGGCACAACTTTAATGATTTATTAAGCCTTGTAACCTCTTACCTATGTCTTTCGGTGATACCTTAGAAACCATGGCGCATTGACTTCATTTTGGTCGTACTTTAGCTATTTATTTCCGGAAATGTCTGAATCGGAACCCCATATTTAAGTCTATGTAGCATTATAGTGAAGACCTGTATAAATATTATATAGAATATCCGTATAGCCCCTGTGTCCCCCGCTCGCAAAAACTATCAAGATCAAGTTCTATAACTAGATTTCCTTGAAGACTGCCATAGCCAGATAGACAGCGTGACTACGCTTATGTCTTAAGTTAATGGAATGCGCCATCTCCCAAACGTACACTGTTAAAACAAGTGTTTAGAACCTAAACATTTTCCTAAACACTTCGGTGCATCCAGTTTTGGAACACTTTATTTCCCTAAACATGTTTAGAATTATTGGTGTTTAGGGTTAAGTGTTTAGAAATGTGTGATGTTTAGCTGTTTAACCATGAAGTGTTTAGGTCCTCAAGGTGTTTAGAATCAAAACGCTTATGATTTTTTTATGTTTAGCTGCTAAGTGTTTAGAAAACTATGATGTTTAGGTGTTTATCTATGAAGCATTTAGGTCTTCAAGATGTTTAGGGTTAGGTGTTAAGTTAAACAGTAATATACCGTAATATGTACAGTGTACTTTCATTCTTAAGGATGAAACCCATTTTAAATTTAACAATACTATACCGTAGTGTGTAAAAAACAACGTAGATCTTACATGTAAAACACTGCTATGGTACTATGCCATTCAGTTTACACCAGATGTAATGTTAACAGCATTGAAAGTTTGATTTTTCCTGTAATCACACTACAGGATCATTGAGCCAATAACCACATATGTCCTTCCTTCTTGGTTTAGCCTTGCATGGATTGTTTGATTGTTGGAGGTAAAACCTTTAGGGGTATAGCTGATAAAGTTCTTGCACTAAAAAGGTGTCTACATGTTAATCCTACTAAAAAGGTGTTTTAAAACATTTTGTAAATGTTTTAGGGGTGTTCTGGTTGGTTGACCGTACCTAGAATAGCAGGCCAATGAAGTGATTATCTTATTGACGCTACAAAAACTTAAAAATCTAACATTTTTAATCACAAAGTTCCAAATTCCTAAGTGTATGAAAAACACTATTTTACTAATCATGGCCAAAAATATGGAGGGCATGTGGCAAACCACTAATAGTACAACTACTTCATAGTAGTATTTTGGTAACTTCAGTAGCCGAGATTTGAACCTGGGGCCCCTCACATATGAAGCCTATGCTCTACCACTGGGCTATGGAGGCCTGTAGGTAGACACAGCCCAGCTTTGCTACTTAACTGAATACGTAGGGGTATGAGAGTACTGAACTATTGTCTGTCACATCAACATGATGTTGAATACCTGTATAGTAGTACTGATCCTACTCATTGGTGCTGACTATGGGTGTGTGCACTGCATGCAGTCCAAGTTAGCTCAGTTGGTTAGGCTTCTACCTTGAATGTAAAGAATGTGGGTTCTAATCCCAAAGTGCCCATTTTTCTTTTCACTAGTATACAATTGATATTATGTGTTTATATTCTAAACATATCCAATTCAAAACATGGTTAGAGGTTACAAGTATTTAGCTTTTAAACACAACTAATGTTATGCGTTTAGATTATAAACATAGTTAACCCACACATGTTTAGAAGTTACTAGTGTTTAGGTTTTAAACAGATATGGTTTAGTGTATTTAGATTATAAACATGTTTATGCCCTTAACACATTTAAATTCTAAACACCATTTTAACAGTGTATGCTGTTTGTCTGACTCTGCATGAGATGCGACTAAAATAGGATGGCATATTATATTGAAAACAATTTTAATACCTCCTTTACATTAACGACATAACCATTTCGCTTTTCAAGATGGCAGATTTAATGAAATGTGTTAAACCATGGATGTCTATAGATGAAGTACAATTATTAAATCATTCTTATTCTTATGGCAGGACTAAGGTTATTCATAATTGAACAAATGCAATGGCTAAGATATGGCAGAAAATGATTGCTATTCCCATTGCTCTAACCATGAGTTCTTGCTAGAATTACATAGCCATTTCTAGACCTTATCCACACTTGATTCTATTTGCAGGTACCTCATTTTTTTACGATCGTCTATCTTACTCTATATATAGCAAGAATGTGACAGTATCTAGTCTTAAGAGGAGTCCGCACTGGATGTTGTGCCTGCTTGGAAATTTGACATGTGTTTGATTCTTATCTAAACACTTGACTGCCTCATACATGAAAAATACCTGAAAAATTATTGCAAACGTCAGTCAGTCTGGTCATGAGCTCCAGAAATAGACAAAGTAATCAGAAATGTCTATTTTTTTTAATAGCAGCTTGTGATGTGCCAACAACACAGAGAGGTTTGTCTGACAGGTTCTGAGAAAGAAGCCATAACATGCCATATGTGACTTTCCCATCGAGCCTTCAAACATTTGTTGTAAAGGCAATTTGGCAGGTGATATTTGCTTAATCTGTGTATTTTGTTTGCTCCAGATTCCAACTGTATTTACAAGTTTAACTGGTTGTGAATGGTGGTTTATCATAATAAGTATTTACCACTAGATGTTTTTGATAACTAGGCCTTTTCGTTAATCAATACATGCAGAGTTGAACATTCTTCTATCACATGGATACGCCATGGAAAACATATATCTCAATTTAGGGCCTATAGATTGATCAGGGTCATATACAAACACACTTGAATTTTTTCTTTATCAGGGACATAAAGGCCCTCTTTAATCAGTTGCAATTCACATTTGATAAAATGAGGCTAGCATGCAATAACCTTTAAGAGGAGAGTTTCTTGTTAACTAGTAGTTCAAGTATAAGATTATGACCAAAAAGCATTCAACACGGTGGATCACATAATATTGTTAAAGAAATTGGAATTTTATGGTTTAAATGGAATGTGTATCAAGTGGTTTAGTAATTATCTATGTGGCAGGACACAGGTTACAAAACTGGGGAATAATATTTCAGATTCCTTGGAGGTGAATTGTGGCGTCTATCAGGGAAGTCCTTTAGGACCACTATTGTTTATAATTTACATTAATGATATAGCGAATGTTGTTACAAATTACTGTAATATTTATGCCGATGATACGGTCTTAGTATGTACAGGCAACAAGAAATAGATGCGGTGAAAGCCAGTGTATGGCAGTTAGATAAAGTGTGGAAATGGTGTGATATAAATAACATTCAATTGAATAGGAAAAAGACTAAACATCTACTTACTGGTCCAAAGAATAAGGTACGGGGATAAAACTGCTGCATTACGATTGACCATCATATAGTTGATAACGTGGATCATTATAAATATCTTGGTATGAATATTGACCAGAATTTGTTGTTTGAAAATCTGATTAATGATTTGATATCTAGGGTGAATCATAGAATAGTGACTTTGTCAAAAATACGAAAGTTTATTGATAAGTCTACTGCAATTCAATTGTATAAGCAAATGATTTTACCTTTGTTTGATTACACAGGTTTTATTTGTGATACTAGTTCCCAGTATAAGATATCACGTTTACAACCGTTACAAAATCGGGCTGTAAAAATAGCATATCTATGTAATGGGTATGTTTCTACTGACGAGATGAATCAATTACATAGAGAGGTACATTTGGATTTATTGGAAAGGAGAAGGAAATTAATTTTGTTGAGTATGGATCCTGGTAATGTAATGATTAGAACAGAGGGAACGTGTCTGCGCAGTAGTAATAAGATTATTATGAAAGCAGATTACTCTATTAAAGAGAGGGTCAGGAAGAGTCCCTATTATAGAGGAGTGAAAATGTGGAATGAATTGAAGGAATTTGTACAAAAATCTGAAAATTTGAATGAATTTAAAAAACGGATTTTAGTGGAAATATAAACAGATGTAATGTGAGAGACGGAAGTATTTATATAATGATACCATAATTGTGTTGTATATATTCATATGTCTCATCCTTGTAATAAATCATATGTATCAATGGCATCGGAAGAACTTTATGTATTTAAAGAGATGTGTAATAAAAAAAAAAAAAAAAAAATATGGACATCAGTAACTATAATCACTGATAATAGAATCACGCAGATAGTAAGTACATATGGATATTGTATAATTGCATGATTCGGTAAAGGGTCCTCCAATCAATTACATGTTTGTCAAGTGGAGGACGGGGGGAGTCTGACAATTGTTAAAATGTGCGTTTGTTCCAGTACAAATCCAATGAGTAACCTAAGGAGGGACATGTCTCAAAATGCATGTGCCGACTCAATAGAAGTTTCCAAATTGAACAACAAAGTTACATACACAAAACACAACCCAAGAATAGAAATATGGCCTTGACAGGACTGTTAAGTGTATGGGCACACAGACCACTAAATAAGGTGCTCCTCCTAAAACGGTGACAACCTAAGGGGGTCCTCATTAACCAAGGGACGCCGCCATCAGGAGGCCATCTTTGTGTCATGAAGTATTAAGGCTGAGGTTGGCATAAACAAGCCCTAGTCACCAACCCTGGAGGACCCCTCCCTCTAGTGTCCAGTCAACGTTTAGTGCTGTGCTGCACGGCTGGCTACGTGCTTTAAGTGTAGCGTTTATACCCGTTGGATTCCTCCAGTGTGTGCTAATCTGTGGTGGACCAAGGAATATTGGAGGTCAAGACCTGAATTCTGTATAAGGGATCAAAGCTTTCAAAGCAAGGAAAAAGTGCAGGGTTACATTCCGGCTAGAGTTTCGAAGTCATCAAATTCGATTTTTTTTCCATTTGCCAAAAAAGAAGTGCTCTCTTGTGAAGAATAATTATAGACCCTGTGGATACTTTTTGGTGACCATCATGTGTTCATCACAACCACGTGGTGATCAGAAACTTTCGACCAGGAAATGTCTTTCATGTACATAGGATTCTGCTCTGATAACACAGCAATTCCCATGCCAATTGAAGAACTTTGCAGCTGAATTTAAGATAGTCCCTCCCCCTCCACCCTTTGCACTCAGTGCAAAGGGGGCGATCAAAGAAGGCAACGATGCCATGGCCAAATAAAATAATCCCACTACCAGTAGTTCTGGTGGGCCAAAAAAGATAGAAAATGGGCAAGGAAAAAAGAGACATGCCAATTCCTCCTGTTGCAGTGCCCAGATCAAAAAGATCCCAGGTTTCCTGGAGACAGAGCAAGAGATTGGGAGGTTGACTGATGGACTAGGGGCTGTGCACATTTGCCGATTTGTCCTTTGCGATTTTCTGAATCGCGAGATGGAATCACCACTAGCAATTCAGCTTATACATAGCCAATATGGACATCATTAGAAAAGGTCATAATTCTTCCGGTCGAATGATTTGTAATATGCAGGACTACCATTCTCAATTGTGTTGAAAATTGAGGAATCGCCTGATCACTAGGAGTAAAAATCAGCCAGTTGAACACGAGCTCTATGGATGTTGAATATGTTGATCAGAGGCATTTTACTGAGTTGTGGAGAGGGAGGACAGGAGGAGGGCTGTAGATCAGCACCACATGCTGCTCAGCCACCCCGCCGACCCGTAAATAATGTCCCTTTTTGTCTACTACTCACGAGCAGCTCATGCACCATTCACTTCAGCCTGTATTCCACTAAGCGATTCTAACAGCTGGTAAATTGGTGATTTCTCACTTTTTACCAGTTATATGAAAACGGACCATGCACCCTACATATCATCTGAAAGAGAATAAAAAGACTCGTTCTAATGATATGCGACATGTCTAAGATTAAATGATATTCCCAATGCCGATTTCTGAAATGGGGAGTAAAATCGGCTAGTGGAAAACGGCCTTTAGGCCACTTAGACCATGTATAGAGCTGCTCACGCCAGGGGCCCATAGATCTATTAGCTCAGTGTAAAACTCACGCCAAAAGAGCGGTCTATGACAGCCTGGCGTCCATTGTCTGAGACCATAATCACATTATATACGGCCATATTGGAGACCCTGCGGTTACCTAGGAGACATTGCAAAGGTTGAGAGTGATGGTCTCAACAGTTGGGCGCAATTAGATAGGAGTGAAGCCTGGATTAGACTAGGCGATTTTGAATTACCCACAATTTTGTAATTTTCAAATGTTCATTCGGAAAATGACAGGAACCAGTTGGTGGTATACATTCTAAAAGAAATATGAAATTATTCATAACAATAAACAATATGTCTATAATTGCCCGTTATTCCTACTGGTGGTTTATGAAATCGCGAGAAAAAGTCGGCTAGGGGATATAGCCTTAAGGCGGTTCCATGAGTGCACTTTGTTAAGTTGGAAAGCTAGATGTGTCTTTGTTATCCTCAAAAGGTCATCCAATATATTACAAACATTGCCATTTCCAAGAAATGGCCTAATTGACATCTGTGATCTTTGTATGATCAAGGCTGAGACAGGAGGAATACATCAACCAAGGCATAGGGTTTACCTCTTGGATTGAATGGAAATAGAAAATGATTTTGTTCTCTAAGAATTGGCCTTTAATAGACGTAACTAATCACCAGACCTTGGCTATTGTCTAATGTTGTATAACCATTCCCAGAACAATATAAACTTCATTTTAGTTGCCCAACCATGATTGGTGAGACAAAATGATATCATGCATTCTAAAGATCAATCTTTGAATTAACCAAGTTTAAAGTATTAAATATTAAAAGTAAAACACCGTGAGTTTGTTTTTATATTTAGTCAAAACATAGGCATAATATTGAGATCCAAATGTTGACTACATTTAGGCTGACTAGTAATCTTGTCTGGTTTTTAGCCTTATCCATACCCTTGAATGTGCCTGCCTCTTGTCACAGCTAATATACTTGATGTATTTCTCATGTGTATTATGATTTCCCGAGACAGAAGTAGAATTAGCTTGCCATGCTTGCTGTATAAATCACATTTTGGGCTGATTACAGAAGTGGCGGTTTCTGGCGAAGCAGGTCTTTTTTTCCTATCAAAGTAGGCTTGCGTCAATCACATCCAATAAGCTAGCTAGATGGCTCAGATTGGAGAAAGGCGTGTCCCGAAATATGACCCTGCTAATGATTCCCATGGGGCAGGATACGAATGTGATACTCCCCTTAAAACTGCAATGACAATCCCAGAGGAAAGTATAGATTTTTTTTGCGGAACTGATGAAATTATGATATCCGTATAGTTACTTCGTTACATCCGTTTAGATTTCCAGCATAGTTTTAAAACCCAACGTGATTATTAACTACTTCACAAATACTATATGCTTTCTGAAAATTTGATTATAGGCGCAATAACTCGGGACGTGCTTATTGGGTTATAACAATTGCGCCCGTATCCAAGCACGTTGCCATGGGTCACGTTACGTCATATGTTGTGGTGACGTCACCAACCGGCGTCGTTCAGTTAGTTCGACCTCCGCCATCGCCGGATCCACATCCCGGCCAGATATTTTGAACTTTAGGAGCTTCTGTGGAGCTTCTGGCTTACGCTTGCCATATCATGGGAGGTCACGGATCTGTGAAGAATTGCAGGAAATGCCATACAGCTCACAAGTACCCGTGGGGGCCGAAATGTGAGCGTGTCGTGTCGGATTTTTACGGCGACGAGACGTCTGGCGCTAGCGGGTCATCGTCCCACTTTGTGACCGCGGCCAACTGCCCTGATTTCTACACGAAGCCTAAGAGTAACACCGGAATGTGGGAGGACGTGAGTGCGGGGAACCCTGGTGCTACCCCACATGATTTTAGTTCATTCGAGAAACGCCTGAGAATCCTGGAGGAAAATGCGAGGGAGAGCTCCGACTCTACTGCAATGTTGTCGGATCATCTGGCCCGGCCGTCAAAGCGTAGCAGGCGCTCACGGAAGGACAGGGTCGCTGCTCGTCGCCATGAGGTATCTTCCCACTCGTCGGAGAGTGACACTCCTGAGGTGTGTAAATCCACGGCAAAAGTCGACACAAGGCAGACATCTGACAGCGGGAATGCGTCGGGAGCAGCCAAAACAAGTAAAGGCAAGGCCTCGAGGACCAAGGGGGGAAAGAAAACGCGTGACTCGTCTACGGACTCTTGTGACAGCAGTTCCTCTAGTTCTACATCAAGTGTTGACACCTCAAGCTCCGACAGTGACAAGGGAAGGAGATCGAAAAAATCCAGGTCAAAAGGCAAGAAAAAATCAAGTCGGAAGGGAAGGGTGTCGAAGAAATACGATCATTCTAAGTTCCTGGATAAGAAAGGTGACTGTGTCCGTTCATTCGAGCAATTAATGATGGTGTCAATCAGATCTATTAGGAAGGCTTACGAGTCAGGTAAAAATCTCGATGGTATTCTGAATCACGTAGAACTCCTAGCTGAAAAAGCCGACACTAGAATTTTCCGTGTAGAAACCATTATTGCTTACGACAAGACTGTGAGACAGTCAGCTAACCAGGGGGGGTTCTACAAGTTTGATGAGGTAAACACTGCGAGTGTTCTTAAGCATTTCACCTATGACGGTACTAATAATGCCCAGAAAGGTCAGAAGAGGGATTATTCTGTAAAGTACTGTTTCAAACATAACAGCAAGGAGGGTTGCCCGAGGGACCAAAGGGATTGTGACTACAAACACGCTTGCTCCGGTTGTGGCGACACAAACCACACTAGGCTGACGTGTTCGAAGCCACGGGTGTCGAAGCAAAGCCAACCCAAGGGTGGTCAAAAATGATGTGTTTACCCCGATAATCTTCTCGTTGTAGACCATGTACCAGTCAGCCAACCAAGTGATGTGAGGTTGTGCCCTGATGACTCAGTTGAGAGTATCAGTGAAATAGTTTCTACAGCTTTTTCTGAAACCGTGTGTGATTTTATTCCAGTTGACTGTATTGTTGAACCATTGGTTGAACCTGTATTGAGAAATGACTGTTGTCAAGTTATTGATAATTTTGTTAATAATATGGATGAATGTGGTTCAAAGGAATGTATCCCACCTGTGAGTAAGAAAGGGAAGGTTATTGTGGTGAAAGATGAATGTAAAAATGGTACATGTTATTGTGTTAACCTCGTTGGTGGTACCCCGTCTCAGCTGAAACCATGTAGGGTGTCCAACCATTTATGGTCTGATTCCTGCCTCCTTTGTTATGAAGACAAATGCGTTTTATGGGAGGGCTTATGCGATGGCTTCGAAATCGTTGACGGCAATTGTAATGCGGAATACGTTTGTGACAATTATAATTCGATTATTGAGGGTAAATTTAAAATGGAGATGGACTCCCTGTTGACTAAGGAAATTTCCGAAAGCAAAGTCTCAATCTCGGAAATGGCTCCCAAATGTATCCATGCCCTGGGGGGGGTCGAAAAGAGTAACGGGAAGCTGAGGCCGATTACCGACTGCAGTAGGCCCGAAAACTTAAGTATAAATAATTACATGTTGACAACTTGTAAAAAATTCTCATATAATTCCGTCGACTCGGTGGCCCAGATCTTAAACGAGGGCGATTATATGGCAGTTGTGGACATTGAAAGTGCTTATAGATCTGTCAATATTAACCCAGATCATTACTGTTTCCAGGGCCTGCGCTGGGATTTTGGCGAAGGCCCTGTATCCCTAACGGACAGGAGGCTGTGTTTTGGGTTGAAATGTGCCCCATACATCTTTAATTTGATATCCAACTTCGTAGTTAGCATGGCTAAGTCCAGGGGGGTGGGTCGCATCGTGAACTATTTAGATGATTTCATTGTGGTCGGATCCACGGAGGAGGAATGCAGGAACTCCCTGTCGATAACTTTAAATTGTCTGAGGTCCATGGGCTTCAACATCTCATGGAAAAAGGTAACGAGCCCGTCAAAGTTTTGCACCTTCCTAGGTATAAATATCGATTCAGATTCAATGTCCCTATCCCTGCCAGAGGGAAAAATTGAGAAGTTGTTGGAGGCTATTAATGTTGTTGAAGCCCAGGGTTGGGCTTCGAAGAAGGACCTAGAGCGAGTGGGGGGTCTCGTGTCTCACTGCTCTTGTGTTATCCATGGGGGTCGTACCTTCAGTAGAAGAATTTTTGATTTAGCCATGAATTGTCCCAGGGGCAAACGGGTCCAGATTAACGATGAAATTAGACAGGATTTTGTATGGTGGAAAAAGTTTTCAAATGTTTTCAACGGGTCGGAAAAAATTATTAAAAAGTCAAAGTCAATAGACATAATCTCAGACTCGTCAGGTTTTGGCTTTGGTGCCTGGTCGGGAGGTGACTGGTTTTTTGGGACTTGGAACCCAACGGTGGCGGTGGAACTTGAATGTCATAACCATCGCGAGAGCCCACCCGAGTGTACTGAATTATCATTAAACATCAATGTTTACGAGTTGTGGCCAATAGTCTTGGGTTTGAAGCGCTGGGGTCCATCCCACCGTGACACATGCATACATATCGTAACTGATAATACCCAGGTAATGCACCTTATTAACAGTGGAAGAAGTGCGAACAAGACATGCATGGCATGGCTACGTGAAATATTCTGGTTATGTTTTGTGTACAATCTTGAAATTTATGCTTCTTATGTGAAATCAGAGGATAATGTCTTAGCGGATGCGCTTTCTCGCCTATCAGATAACACGAAAATTACTATGTGTAAAAACTTAATCTGGTTCCATGACATGTGTTGTAAAAATTTTTTCAGGAGTTCCAATGTCGGCGATCGAGACAAGAGCACAGGATCTAAGGACTCACTCCGCATCCGCGGCAACTAATAGGGCGAGATCGTACCATACAAGTTGCTATATTGACTTCTGTTTGAACTATGGTTTCCAGACCAGGGTGTTTAACCCTTTCATCATTGTTAGATTTATCGCCTTCTTGTCATTATCCATGACTCACTCATCAATCACTTCTTACTTATCTGGCGTTTCCTATTATTTGAAGTCGGTCTCGGGTACTGGCATCGACTTTAGTAATTTTAGTGTTAGTGAGGCACTTAAAGGTGCAAAAAGATTGTCAAAGCCAGGCAGAGGTCCAGCAAAAGTCCTCACGGTCAAACACCTGTCATTGATGTACGATGTTATTAATTTACTGTCTTATTCGGACATTGTTTTCTGGGGTGCTATCACCCTGGGGTTTAGGCTTCTCCTGAGAAGCTCAAATTTTTGCCACTCGGCCCACTCTTTGAAAGCATGTGATGTAAAATTTGAATCCTGGGGGTTGAATGTGACAATCAGGTCATGTAAGACTAAGCAAGTCAAGGATGATACAGTTGTTTTTCCAGTGGTCGCCAATAGAAAATCTGTTTTATGTCCAGTTTATTGGGTGTCTGAAATATTTAGGATCGCAAAACCTTCACCAGGGGATGAGTTGTTTAGGTTTAAGGCGAGTGGGAAATTCTCTCCACTCTATGCAAGCAATTTCAATGAAAAACTAAGGGGAACTTTGTCCAAAGCGAATGTCGATCCATCGGGTTTTTCATCCCACAGCATAAGGAGGGGAGGGGCGACACACATGTCACAGTGTGGTTTTTCACATCAGGACATTATGAAACGGGGTATGTGGCGTTCGAGCTGTGTGTTTAAATATATTTGTGAATCTGAGTCGAGTGCTGTATGCAAGGATAAGAAATTTAGTCTTAGTGTTTCTCACTAGACGTGTTTGGGCATTTTTTGGGATGTTTATTATTGTCTATTAGCCCAAATCCGTCTCTTGTTACATTTGTGAGTAGTAGCAGACTTGTTATAGGCGCAATAACTCGGGACGTGCTTATTGGGTTATAACAATTGCGCCCGTATCCAAGCACGTTGCCATGGGTCACGTTACGTCATATGTTGTGGTGACGTCACCAACCGGCGTCGTTCAGTTAGTTCGACCTCCGCCATCGCCGGATCCACATCCCGGCCAGATATTTTGAACTTACTGTAATTGTTATTGCATTGTTATTGTTGAATAAAGGGATGTTTATTATTGTCTATTAGCCCAAATCCGTCTCTTGTTACATTTGTGAGTAGTAGCAGACTTGTTATATGAAAGATAACCGGTTAGCAACCATATCAAGACTAACTCCGATATTGGGGGACAAGCGAAAATCGATTTATGGAGATGATCATACATGCAAACCACCATGTTTTGGTCTGTTATCATCTTTATCGGGTTTTCTTTTTTTCTTTTTCTTTTCTTTTCTTTCCTTTCCTTTTTTTTTTTTAGAAAATGCAGGTATAGTACAAGTGTAACTAACGTCATTTGATAACACGAATCCTCTGTCTCTTATAGCAGGCAAACAATGGATTTTATCAAGCGGGGAAAAGTAAACACGTTACTTAATGTGGCCCCGAAGAAGAATAGGTGGGGATTTTGTATGCTAATAACGGTCACTCATTATCTCGGCATTGTCCTTGGGACACGGGGGGGATAATTTAATGCATCACGCCAAAGACAATGGTTGATGAAGGCTTCTGTAAGGTCAGGATTTCAGGTGAGCCCCATTTACCAGCATTTTACATTATTACAGACAATGTCTGGGTGTCAGCCAATGGAAGTTACCCTACCTTATTACAGACAATGTCTGGGTGTCAGCCAATGGTAGTTATCCTACCTTATCAAAGACATTGTCTGGGTTTCAGCCAATGGTAGTTCCCCTACCTTATTACAGACAATGTCTGGGTGTCAGCCAATGGTAGTTACCCTACCTTCTCAAAGACATTGTCTGGGTGTCAGCCAATGGTAGTTACCCTACCTTATTACAAAGTCTGGGTGTCAGCCAATGGTAGCTAATCTACCTTATTACAGACAATGTCTGAGTGTCAGCCAATGGTAGTTACCCTACCTTATAACAGACAATGTCTAGGTGTTGGCCAATGACAGTTACCCTACCTTATCATAGACAATGTTTGGGTATCAGCCAATGGTAGTTACCCTCCACAAACTCTGATCTAAGCTGTGGCTTGGGTCGCACGTTTCTCCAGAAAAAAAACCCCGCTGACACAGCATATTATATGCAGAAAGCCAGCGTCTAATTTTACTGATAAATTCTATGAGAAGGCTGATATAACAGGAAAGTGTCAGATGTATATCCCTCTCCGTTCTTGATTATAGGCATGGCGTTGCTGTTATTGCTCAAATGAGCTCTAGCCAACTTTCTCATTCTCTACCTACATGTGTGCGTCGTTGTGGCTGGCGTGCTAATGCAATACGCCTGCTGGAAGGCGTTTCTTTATGCGCCAGCCGTGTTTAATGCCGATTTAGGACCACCTCCTGTAGGCTACAACCCTGCTAACTAGACGTTATGATACCAGGGATGAAAGTGGTCCATGAGAAAAAAACTGGAACATCATGCGTGCAAAAATATCATGCATACGGGGAGTGTTTTTGTACTATATCTTAGCAAGAAATGCATGAGAATTAGTTCATGTTGCAGTGCAATCCATGCTTAAAATTAAATATCAAATTTGGAAATTTCTCAAAATAATTGGTATTTTCCTTAATTATTGATCATTCCTGACATTTAACATATCATTTTGCTCACACTGATGTAAAAGAATGTTTTCCATAGGAATATCCAGGTTTCATTTAATATCTCCATACTTTTCTTTCTTCACTCTAAGAATGATTTTATGGTCCACAAGCAGAGACCACATGCCATGTCAATCACCCAACCCCTGTCCTTCCCCCAGATCAGATAACCAGCTGGTCACTAAACACCACTGACCACAGGGCTACCCATGAGGGGGACATGACTACAAAACCAGAATATGAAAAAATATATATTTCATTTGGAAAAACACATAATTCTTATATTTATCTTGATGTTAAGACTCAAAATGAAAAATAAATACATATGCTCAGCACATTCTGATGTGAAATTTATTTTGGACATGAAGTGTGAACAAAATGTTTTTTAAATCCATGTGTGCAATGGGACTCCCCATATGAGGCCCCACCCTCCACTTTCTTCTTTTCCAGTTTTTACTGGAAAGGGGTTTAGTACTGGAGAGTATGCCACAGGGTTCCAGTAAAAACTGGAAAGACTGAATGGCTATCACTGAGAGGACTGAAGCAGCCTGCCCTGAAAGAGTGAGTGGTAGAAAACAGGGGGGCCCTGTCCCATACCCTACCTTATTTGATGCAGTATTGATTGGTAAACCAAATTTCATATATTTAGTTGATTGTAATGGGTAAAATAAAGAGAAAATGAGAATTTATGCTTATATTTTGACAATAACTGCATGAAAGTAAAAAGACTGGAAATCCAGGAAAAACTGGAACACTTTCATCCCTGTGATACCCACTAATCATTAGCTCCACGTTAACACCTCCAGGGAATTCTACCCAGCTCACACTAGATGGAAAAATTATCGTGGATAAATGGGGATAATTCGCGATTTGTTTTCGGGGGAAACGCTTTGTGCATACTTATGCGTTTTAGGAGTTTAAGGAGGAGGGGGGGAGGGGTTGCGGACGGTCCTTTCACACAAACATTCGCACAGTAAAATTAATTGTTAAGTTTTACTCAACAGTTTTTCCCTCATCTGTATAATGCACCAATGCACTCTGCGTAGCATTTACTGCGCAGAACCTTTTGCATGAAGGAACATTGTCCAATTATGCGATCAGGTTTGATATACCCTAATCAATATCTCCATAAACCCCATGTCTTAGTCTAAATAAAACACTTTTAGAGGGAGAATGTCCCTACCTGTCGACCCAATTCGGCAGATGAAATATCTAAGTAAAAACATAATGACTACCCCATTTAAAAAAACTATGTTTTAGATATCAATTGGAGGGTTCCTTTGTCGATAACACATTGAATAAAGCTTGCTCAAATGTCCCTCCTTTTGGGGAATGTACACACAATTTACTGCTGTGTATGTGTGAGGAAATCCAACATCAAAGAATAAAATACATCAGGCCAATGGTGGAAAGATAGAAGAGATTAAGATATGAGTGAGAGGGTTTGACGCTTTCTGCCACATATGTATCAAATCATAAGTACAGATAGGGCGAATCACTCGCATATAATTCTACGCCGGCCTGGTCCGCAACCTAACCACAGTAGTCCATCCTGGGCCTATGAAGGTCTCATCGTTGCCAGATTCCGTTCCAAAAGTCACCCACAAGTGCTGAGCATATGGCTGATAACATCGCTTAATGTGAGCCTAGTTTCAGTGAGCTGCTCGCAGGGCAGACTGAGCTGCTCGTGAACTGCTCGTGAGCTGCTCGTGAGCTGCTCATAGGGCTTAGCAGTAAGTTACTCGCCATCTGTGAACCGGTAATAAGGGCCCTGGAGAAGGCAATGACGTCCGGGATGCATTACTCTGATTAGCAGGGCACCGAGGCATCTGATGGTAAGGGCAAAAAAGTCATCAAGATATACGCAGGGCCTGCTTTAGTGACATATCTACAACAATTAAACGTCAATTATAAAACGTCCGACCCTATTAGTCATACTATATACCCAGTGACTGGTGATGTAAATTTAGCAGTTTTAATCTCATCAACGGGGGCTGGAGGTCGATTCCAGCTAGGATAATGTCATCATGTATGGTTTATCATGACAAGGCAAGTTATATAGAAATAAATTGAGATGGCAGGGCAAGATTAAAATAAACCTGTAATACAAGGGGCGTACATATACTGCCTACACCTGGAGATTGTGCATTTTAAGCTTCAGTACGAGAAGGCAGGGGCAAAATAGATAACGAATCAGTCTTATATAAGCTTCATTTAGTTACTAATTAAACTGCAGATTATATTCACATTTTGACATTTACAAATCAAGTAAAATTACCCACAGTACGGATAACAGATAACTTACGTACAACTAATCTCCAGTATGGATAAAGATGATATTTAGGAAATCATAGCTGTAAGTGACATGAATAAATTTCATTCGAATAAGGTTTCACATCTGTATCACTGTTGCTGCGTTCATGAGCGAAAACTGCTACAAAAATACAAGCAGGCATTAAGCTGTTAATATCCCAGAACAGGAGGAAGGTCCCAGGGTAACTACTGACGTCATAAGGTAGTGTAGGCGGGTCCCAGGGTAGGCTTTGTTCGCCATGCTGACCGTGGAGTCCTTCCCCTGGAGGAGGATAGGCGGATCATTTGGAGAAAATTGTAAGTGTTAATGAGGCCTAGGGGACCCATCTTCTTTTTTAGATACTGAAGATGTGATTAAATAGTAAAATGTTAATTACCGCGAAGATATCCTTGTTATGATGGTTAAAAAAATGGCCGATTTATAACTGTGTATGTTCGATGTTAGTCTGTTGTTGAGTATAATGATAAGTAGATTTTTTATGTAATTTTTCCTGCTGGATTAAGGATGTTGCGCGGGTTAAGGATGTAACCTGTGTTTTATTTAACATTAAGTAAGACCTCCTCTCTCATACCATACATGGAAGATTCTGAGCGTGTTGGGTAAAATCATTAAGACTCCTCATTTCAAAGTGCGGTCACAATGTCAGGAGGGCATCTTTTGAAAGGCCAACTTAATTGTTATCAATGATTAGGAAGTATTGGTTAGGCGTCAGGCTTCTTCCCCCAAAACAAGCCTGATTTACGCCTAAAACCGGACCTAAATTAGGCTTAATGAGCAGCTCAATCGATAAATTCACACAGCACCCCGGTCCCTGCTCGCCGCTTAAATTCTCAATGGTGTTTTAAATCACTTAGACGGAGCACTCGCCGGCTTTAAGGTTCTGGCGGTGCGTAGGATGCGTTGACGCAGCAGGCAAAACAAGTCGCTTATAAATGAATACGTCAACAAAGGAGAGAAGAAGAGGCGGCACTAATCGATGAGCGAATCGGATTTGCTCGGAGCTGCTCAGCTGCACAATGGTCATTAGATTTCCTGGTGTAGCCGGAGGCTGGTGACTGTATCCCTTGGGGGTGGGGAGGGGGTGTTGTTTCTTACGGGATTGGGGGGGGGGGGGGGTGTACGGTATAGATCTTGTGCAGATTTGGTCATGTTGGCGATCACCAAATTAATTGCCAAAAGATACTTACACCACTATACGTAATCACCTAACGTCTGGTCATGTTATCGCATGAATGTTTTGATAAAATTTACAAAATAAAAAGTGCTCATTATTACCACGCGGTTATGAAATAGGGCCTAATCTCATTTAAAATGATAATAACTGTTTTCATGGATTCGTTTCAGGTGAACTTAGCCAAAATATTGCATATATGTGGTTTTAATTCTGAATGATAACAATTTGAAATTGATCACCAACTGGACTTCTAGTACGTTTTGTCTGTGGTGTGACGTCATTTGCACACGGTCTATATGGGTACATGCATGGGAGGGAGGGAGAATGGTTACATGAAGTAGGTGAAAACTTGGACGAGCGAGTCGTGTTTGCGTTAGAGCCCCTCCCAGACCCCCTTTTTTGCTTAAATATTGAACGTTTTAACATACAAATCACGTCCAGAAATGTTTACACAGCAATGTAGGGCGGAGAAGGGCCAGTGTCACCGAGGGAAAGTGTAGGGAAGAAGGGAGCTGAGGAGAATGATGTGTTGAGAAGGATATAGAATGGAGAAAGCAGTGATGGAAAGGAGTGAGAAAGGGAAGGAGATAATAAGTATGTACATGAAAACAGAGGGGGTGAGGATAGGAGAAGTACCTATAAAGAAACCGAAATTTCACAGGTCTATCTTAAATAAGAAAGAGCTATGCATGAATAGCAGAAGAGCAAATTTTATATGGAAGAGTGGTTGAATAGAATATGCCTATAATAAGAGCGGTAGATAACAAATTATATAGCAAATTAGATAACGGAGAGTGTAATGGTAGGCCTAATAATAAAGAAACAGGCAAGATTAAGCAATGAGAAACTGATTCTCTTCAAAGATAATCCTTGTTTCAGAATGGAGGGTTCCTGTGTACTAAAGCGTCAAGAATTTTCTTGACAACATTTTTCTCCTTGTAAGTGGGGTCTACACCAAAAATATACATTGGGTGCCTGTCAAGACCCCGAGAACGCAACCCGATGGATCCGCCCCACAAAAATAAACAAGATAGGAAAATACATAGCACGAAATCATAGGAGGAAAAGAAAGCATGCAGTACAATGTTGGGTGGTATAGTGTACTATTGATCAGGCGATATACAAACAACAATGGCTGCCTACATTCACATTATTGTCGCCCAACACATAGGCCACAATGTCAGAAATAATCACAGGTGCATTCGTACATCCGTTAACCAGATATATTGGCACAGGAAGGAAACCAGAGATACAATCAATCTATGAATTGTATATGTATTTCCTGGCTTGTGTTCAGAAAGATATGAACGTCATTTCACAAAGTTATACCATACTTAAAATTATGCTTCCTGTAGACCTATATAGATTTGTGCACCTGATGCTATAAATTAATCCAATTCACCTACCTGGCAGAATCTAAGGTATCAGGGTTGTTAGAACGGCGTAGTGTTTTGATAACACCAATACCAATGCAAAAACTGAAGAAATTAATAGGACTAGCCACTGGTCGCCAGTTTGTGTTTCTGTACACTGCATACAGCAGGATACCCTTTCTATTCCCCTGATCTAAAGATAAATGCTAACGTATATCCCATACTGGGGACGTGCTAGCTTGCATATACACTACAATAAGGAACATTAAGGAACTCCTTGAATGATTAAAGAACGAACAAAATGGGTTACCGCTTATGTTAGGATTTGGTGTGGCGGAGACCATAATAAACCCCTACACAAACATCCCTAAACGATTATAGAAGAAATCTCTTGAATTTAACCAAGCCAAGGATGTAACGTTTCAGAACGTTCTCAGAACGTTCAAAGACGTCACAGAACGTTCAAAGACGTCGCACTTTGGCTGGGTACAAACACTAACCAATTGCCGCGTCTCACAAGTCTAGAGCAACGACGAAGGGGAGTGTGTTGGGCATAATTTGAACCTTGATTCCCAACGGGACGCCTACCCCAGAAATGAGCAAAGTGGGAAGTGGTAGAGACCAGCTCAGCACTTTGAGATTGTTAAGGGGTTAGGGCCCTGCTCCCTCCAGGGTGGCTGGTCAAAAGGCCTGCGTGTAGAGGGGGTGGATGTGATTTTAGCTTTGACTCTGCACCCAGGAGTGCCCCAGCCCCATCCTTAGGGGCCTGGAGGAGGGCCTAGCAGGGGCACCACCACCAAAGGGGTTGGGAATACAGGCAATTACAGCCGCACGAAATGTATGCCTAGGCCTATTTGTTGTATGGCTGGGGCTATTTGTTGTTGGCGCTGCTTGGTGCTTAGAGGCATTGGTCCCACTGTGAACTGAGTAATGGAGTTGTGAGTTTTTACTAATGGAAATAGAGAACGAGGGAGGCTTGTGTGCGCAGTGGAGAACAATTAGACTGGTGCATGAGAGTTTAGCGGCTGGTGCAAGTATTTCGATTTACAATCAACACCTGCTTAGCAATTGTGTATATATACGCAAAATAAATTGGTTTAAAATTAAATGCAATGCATGCTTGTTGGTTTGCTAATCGAAAGGGTTCTACATGCAGGATGGACTCCCGGCGCGGTTTTGCATCAGGTTCATACGGTATAAACAGGGTTTAGGACCTATTAGGCTGTAGCTTTCCCTTAATTGTATTGCGATCTACCTTGTTAAATACTGTACATTGTGAATCACACGGAAAGGAGTGTTTATTTTCGGTTTGGGTATAATTTTGTAAAGTGTCGATTGCACGTTTAATCTGACACCGTCAATAATTGATATAGGTCTATATACTAAATGGTGTTTCTTTTTTAAAGGGTGTGATACCCCTAAACATGTTGTTTTGATCCGATATTTGTTCAGTAAAAAACAACAACTGTCAATTAACACTGTCGTCGAGTGGGGTATATCTATAACCTTTTATTTACTGCATGTTTCATGAGAAATACTGCGATATTTATTAGAAATCAATGGGCTAATCGATCCATCCCTATTTCTCTTTCTTTCTACAATCTAAAGGGAGCGGAGTCCTGTGTCACATAAACAGACTGAGTCCGGCCCCGTACGCGGATGGATTGATACAAATGGCTACACTGCACCACTCCCAAAGGTGTGCCTAAAACATGACTGTGACTGAATTAGTTCAATATTTAGGAGGCTGCTTCTTAAAAGGATTCCAGCGTCAGTTTCATCAGGGAAGAAAACATGACTTGACCATTAGCCTCCACAGTGGTATCTCTTTATGAGCTTCGTTAAGGTTAACTAGGCTTAGGCCAAGAAAACTACTTTGCGTTTCTTACTTTTTGTCCTTTCTATTTCAATGAATAAAAGTTTGTTTACATTCGATTGGTGAGTAGTCAATCAATATTCTTTGTCCTTTTATTTCATACAATTATGATTTTAATGATTATGATTAGAAGTTATTCATTTTAATGTAAAAAAAACGTTTGTTTGTTTGGCCTTATCTGACTGCGTGGTGGAACATCTAAATGTCGACTGCTAGTTTACCACAGCAAAGAAATCGAAACGTCTCCAACAATATCTACACAAGGGGAACACCTTTCAAGCACATCTAATTAGGTACCCTGGAAGGAATATTCTAACCTGGCCTCGTTAGAAATAACAACAGATATAATTAAGGAAATATTGTAGAATCCCGCCAATGAATATAACATTTTAATATCAGAACATATTGGCAGAAGACAGACCCGTGACATTTATAGCCAACAAATCTGACTTGCAAACAGATCTTAATAAATATTTTATCAACCTAGTAATTATCTTTTCTGGGAAACTTTGTGCTAATGTGGCCGCACTGGGCTCTGGCGTCAGTCATTAAGGGTTAACTTTTAAATGGCAAAGAGTGGGCGAGCTGCGAGCGCCGAGTCAGGGAGTACAGAAACGACATCTCTGTGCTGCAGTTTGCCTGTTTATTGTGTGGGGATATTCACCCAACAGGAGGGAAGGCGCCATTTTGTAATTAGTTAGAACAAAAGGGTTCTAAGATAACCTTGTCTACGACAAAGATAGACCAGCTGGTTAATAGCCAGAACGAATTTAAAATTAGTGGATTATGGACTTGGGGATAATGGACAATGAATAAGGGATATTCATATCAAAATTATCAAATAGGCCTAATCAGTAGTGGTTTTCTGCAATTAAAATGTATATTCATCTAATTGTTCATTAAAGTTCTTCATCAAAATAGAATGTTGATTATTAGATGACTTTAGTATTCATTAAAAAGATGGTTCTGAAATCTAAATGATTATACCTTAAGTTTGTATATAGGGCCTATGAAAATATGTGGACGTAGCCCTTACTAGAAATACACATACACCATACTAAACAACCTAAACGTTTCCCACGAAAACCGTTGACTACGATAAAAAAAAAGAAATAGAAAGCTCTAAGGTGTGTAAAATAGCGCCCTTGCAAGTTATTCCAAGAACACGGGTACCAAGCACAAGAGATGTTGACAGAGTGAAAGTACGACCAGTGTACCTGCACTGCCGAATCGATAGCTATGTATATAGTCAGGGCCTGCTACCACATAGGGTCGGGGGGCTTGTGCATGTATGTCAATTATATAAGCAAGATGACAACTCGAACTGACAGGTTATTACAACCTCTCTGATCCCCGCCCCGCAGGAGAGAGATGACGTAACGAGCGGGAGGTAATAATGATGATATGCCACGACATGAGGTGATATGGACCGCCCGTCAGGGGGTGGTATTATGTAGGGCTAATAGTAGAATATGCCCTGGAGTATGGTGGGCAGTGTATTAAAGTCAAATTATTGTCAGTGTACATGGTGTAAGTCAAATTTCTGTCAATAAAATACTTATTATTATTGTCCATAAAATAGTTATTATCATAGATATATTTATCAATTGAAACGTTGGCCAAGTATACATTCACATTAGTGTTTAAAAACCGCTGATTCTGTAGTTTCTGAAATGATGGGGTAAATGTAGGTAGCCATTGTTGTTTGTATATCCTTTGATGATAGTATACATTACACCACCTCGCATCATGCTGCATGCTTTCTTTTCCCTCTATTATATCCCGACACTACATTGTATTTTCTTATAAATCCGTCTGTGTGGTTGAGTTCTGGGCATCTTGACAGGCACCACACATCACCTTTTCTAACATAAATTTCTTTTTAGAATTAGAAAATTTTGCGAGTGATAGATACTTCTTCGTCTGAGAGTAAATGTATTAAAAGGATACCCTGTAGAAGTTTCATGTAATAAGTAGCTATATTTGAGTGTAATGCATAGTCACAGACATAGAATGACTGTATATTTAAAAGGTTCTAATTGCACCAAAGCAACCTCTCAAAATATTACCATATTAATGCAAACATTACCATTGTGTCGGTACGACTCCTCATATTGGCCTAGCCCTATGAATTTTACATTATGTACAGCGTAAGCTCTGCTAATAGATCCTGGATTCTGAACCCTAGGAAACTAATGAAATTGGAGCTAATGGGTTCGGTGACATTTGAGCTGTTACATCTGTGTGCATTAAATGGAGGTTCCTGCATGTTTAACCTGTAATGTATGGAGTGACATTAATGCTTGGGCACGTCTGTCCCATGGCAACCACTACTGGCTGGTGCTATATTGAGAGCTTTAGAAGTGACTGGCATTGTTTGAGGACGAAATAATAAAAGAAATAATGAAATACTTGATATCATCTTATATCCTGTAGTTTGGGCAAAACTGCTTTTCAAATACTAGTTGCAGGATGTGTTATTAAGAATGATTATAAATAATGCATGCATGAATCCTCTAACATTTACTAAATGGCAGCATTTTTAATGTCTGTATAAGGACTGTTTACACTTGGTGTGTTTTTTTCTGTGCACTTAAGGCTTATTTAAAAATCCCAATAGGAAAAATAATAGGAATAAAGTTTGCGTATTACAAGGCCTCTTTGGCTACATCTTAAAATCATGTTGAGAAAATACACCATTAAAGGCGGTGTATCCGCCTAAACGTTTCCGGACTTCTTGATACAACAACAACTTTCTCTTCATTCAAATTCTTAACCACTCACATCTGCTCGGAACTGCTCGGGCCCTGTGTTAGGAATGAAGCCTGAATTGTGACATTTCCATCTGGGCCGGTGACATTTCCTCTCTAGCTAATAGAGGAGAGAAAACACTGCCCACTGCCTTAATGACCTGAGCAGCTCACCACAACAGGAGTCACTGCTTCTGTACAGAGAGCTGCTCCCTGCATCACCAGCTCTGCCATAATAACTCAAGGCCTTTCCCTTTCACAGATTGGGTAGAATGAGGCAGCATGAACCAGGTTGAGAGATCACACTACATTGCATGAGCAGATGAGAGTTCATTTGTAAGGTGCTATTTTTACTAGATGAGTGCCTCTCAGATTCTATGTACTAATCCAAAAGAATAAAAAAAGAATTGTGAGAATAGACCAATGTAAGATTTCATATTTGCTGCATTTCTAAGCGCCATAAAATGTAACTCTTACCATAAAGGATTTTGATGTAACTGTTTAGAATAATGCTTACTCTGTCTGTTAGGAAACGAAGAAGCAAAGATGAGAAATATTGTTGCCATTATTTTCATAAACAATAGGACTAAACAAATATTTCCAGAAATCTATTGCTTATTTCATATGAAAAGAAATCATGAATGATAATACGGTGAAGACAGTAGGCCTATTACATGTACTTAGCACGTAGTAATACCCATGGAAGTATGCATGCGTGCATCAATTTGAGCCTCAATAGCTATATGTACTACTATCTTTTATAAAAACATGGATGGTTCACAATGCATCTAACAGACACTGTAATTTCTCCTTGGATAACAGAAGGTGAAAGTAATACCATTATGCATTGAGAAATCTACATAAATTTAAGGAGACAATGCACAGAATCAGAATCAGAATCATGCAATTCTGATGTCATTTTCAATCGCCATGGCCAGGGTAACACAAACTGTGTGGCCATAAAACATTCCCTGTTGCACTCAGACGCCTGCACAATTTTCATTTTGCAAAACTAGGTCAACTCAGAAAAACTCGTCTGGGGATTGAATTGCTCGGGTTCAGTTGAAAACGAGCTTCTCACGCAGCTGGGTTACTATTGCCTAACTGGGTAGAATCGGTACTAAATTAGCTGTCGACTTGATAGTCTGCATCGTCATACTGATGGAATCCTGATGGATGCATGCTGAAATAGTTTGAAAATGTCATTATGCTTTTTTGTTTAGCTAGCGCTGAGATACTGGGATGCAAATGGGGTATTCATTTCTGAATACTAATTCATGGAAGTGCCTTGGGCAGGTCAGTTAATATTATGGATACAAAGAAAATTACTTCGAGTTCAGATTAAGAAAAAAGGCATAGATCATGGGTATATTTAATTCAAGAGAATATCTGCAGGTAAAGAACGATATTGCATATTTATTCTTACGAGTTGATTTTTTTAAATCCGTGCTTATTTCTGAGTCACGCAAAGCTAGGCTCAGGAAAAGGGCATTCGGAATCAAATCTATACATCCCTATACATTCAGTCGATATTTAAAGCATATAAAGCCAGGGTTGTATAATCAGGCCTAAATATAATTCATAATCATTTTTAACATTTTCTATTCGGTCTTGGTACATAAAGAGGTGATCGTGCGAAGTTAATTGATTTTATATGATTAATCACAAATGTTATACACAGATAGGCCTACCATTTGCAGCTTTTCCTTTTCATATCATCTGTGATCAACTATAAAGCTGTCAATAATGCCACTGGTTGCAATTATCTTGATAATGTTCTTCTGTAAACTCGAGGCACATCCCTACCTCAATATTCTTTTGCAAAAATCACTTTTACCAAGAGAGACCTCGACCTACCATTTTTCTCTTGGCACTTATAGTGAGTCTACTACATGTGATCTATCACTGGCGTTGGATAGCATACAAGATTTTTGTGATCATTTCCTCTCCCACCTAAGTGGGTATCTGCAGAACTAGACCTAGAACATTAGATTAACTATCCTCCAGAGCTTCCTTCCCAGACCCATCTTTCAGGATGCCCTGCTACAGTACTTAAAGCAGGGAGAGCATATATATCAATCTTAATATTTTCTTAATTTAATTTAGATGGTAAGAGAGAGGGATAGAGATGATAGCAAGGCGAGGATCTATCGATAAAGTACGGGAATGAAGTAGAAGATGCTGGAGAGGGCTTCCAATCCATCATTTGGAGTTTTATAATTCCATAAAGGTGCATTACAGACTCAAGTCAAGTGAATCATCTTGCCGTTGAAAACTCCCTCGGACATTTTCCAATGTTGTAAGAAAAATGTAAGAGGTATTGAGTACCATAAAACGTGTATAGTATGGGAATACGCATTATGCATGTAACTATGTTGAGCATTAAAGTATCACTTAGGGGCACAATTTCTGTCGATTAGAAACTATATAGATGCTATATGCATAAGTCATAAACATCAAATATATCCCGAAATGCCCAAATTGGTTATGGTAATGAATAGGCGTACATCACTGTAATCAATTTAAGAAGAAAGAAATGATGTGATTATTGGCAGTACCAAACCTGAATATAATATATTCACGTTTAAAAGATTTAAAAGATGCGGGATATAGTGATTATGGTTATAGATGTATATTGCACCAGGCAAAACAGGGGATAATTGCCTATTTAAAACCAGGAAAGGAATTCAGATTACCCATGCCTGTATTATCTCGACCTCTGTAAGCGGGCTAATGTTTTGGATCTGGCTTCAATGCCAGGACAGCAGTCCTTGATCCCGTATCGATTAGAGGAGAGGGGCGACTCCGGAAATCAAGGTCTGCCCTCCCTGCGTGAAGCGGTGATAACCTATAGCCAACCCTGGAGGACTACAGGGTGGGAGGGGGAGACTATACAGGATGGGGTAGAATAGTGGGAGACTTTCAGAGGCTGGATAGGTGGTCTTTAGATGGACTTTACAGGATGGCCCAGATCGAGGGTTTGGAGGTGCTTTACAGAATGGGACAAAGGACCATGAGTGACTTTACAGGATGGGACACATGACCTTTAGTGACTTTCAGGATGGGTCAAATGGTCTTGAGGCATTTTGCAGAGTGTGATGGTGGACTTGAGACACTTTACCGGATTTTAAAACTGTCAAAAGGGGACTTTGAAGAATGGCATGGAGGGCCATGAAGGACTTTACAAAATGTAAAATGGCTTTTAGGGACTTTACATATAGGAATAAAGGATCTTGATCTACAGGATGGGAAACATGACCTTGAGTGACTTTACAGGATGGGTCAAATGGTCTTAAGGCATTTTGCGGAGTGAGATGGAGGACTTGAGACACTTTACGGGATTTGAAAAACTGCCTTAGGGGACTTTGCAGAATGGAATGGATGGCCATGAAGGACTTTACAAAATGGAAAAATGGCCTTTAGGGACTTTACATATAGGAATAAAGGATCTAGAAGGGTTTGAATACATGATGGGACAAACAGTCTTGAAAGGTTACTCAGATTGGATAATTATATCTAGAGGGGACGCCCTCAACGCAGTGTGGTGAGGCAGGTCTCAGAAGACTTTACAGGGTGGGACGCAGATGGTCTGTGGAGACTATAAAGTCCCGGATATGGAGAGCTCGAACATGCAGAGGGTCATGAAACACTATCCAGAATGCAAAGGCCAAAGGACCGGACGACTGAACAGGTTGGGATATAGGATCTCAGGGGACCATACCGAACAAGATAAGCAGTCCTGAGAGACATTGCGGGTGGAACAGATGATGCAGGAAGACTAAATATATACTAGAAGAATGTCTTTGAGAATGTAAAGAGTATCAAGAGACAAAAATTATGACGTTGATTAACTAAGAGAGTTGGAATAGAGAAAAGGAAAAGCCAGTCCTAGATTCAAGAAAGCACCGGTCTATAGCTCATAGTACCTTTCCTCTAATTTTCTTTAGTATTGTTATGATTTGATTATGTGGATATTTAATACATACTGAAGCAATAATAGGGAGATTTAGCAATCCCCAACGCATCCCATAACGCAAACGCTATCTCTTATCTCTGCTGCAATGACTAATATCAAAATTATGTCATTTGAGGTACATTTCTTTTCCTGTGTGATCAATAAGTAAATGATTTCCTTTCATGTATAATATTAAGGCACCAGTAGTCTGTGATGTGAATTGAAAGTTTTGAGATACGTTAATGTATCGAGATACGTCGTGGTTGCTAAAACTCCCTACTAAAATGGTATCAAAGGTAATGAGCCCATCCCAGTTTACACCAACATTACAGTTTACCATGAAATATTTTCAAA
Source organism: Lepidonotus clava (assembly GCA_936440205.1). Classification (NCBI taxonomy): domain Eukaryota; kingdom Metazoa; phylum Annelida; class Polychaeta; order Phyllodocida; family Polynoidae; genus Lepidonotus; species Lepidonotus clava. The sequence goes on from OW387147.1 coordinate 22,460,923, forward strand.
ATTGCTTCTGAGCTTCTTCCATGAAGACAGTTGCATAATACAAAATTAACCAAAGTAATTTGGCTGACAAATTGCTCCTACAATTTGTATATTGCAGCTTTATATATATTTGCCTTTTTCCCATAGGAACCAATGTTAAAGCCTGTCAGCCCAGCCTTTAATGTCCAACCCTATTTTGCCCTGAAATACAGCATTTTGATTGGCTGACAAACCTGCAAATCTGTCATTTGGTAAAATTTAAGAAATCATAATGATTTAGCAACACTTGGGGATATTGAAAAATATAATTGTTGCTTATTTCAGTAACCCCAACTCTTAGAGACAAGGATGACTTATACTGTAATTTTGTCCGACCCCTGTCGAACCTTGGGATATACCCAATGTACGATGGGCTTAAAGAAAACTCATAATAAGTAGGATCAGGTAGCATATAATTATTTGGTAATCAGATCGCAAAATACCTCAACTGCTTTTATCAGACACATAAACGCCTTCGACTGCTTTCTTGTACATAATAGCTCATACAAACTGTATGCAAGCCTTGTGCAGTTCAGACCAGGTAAACAATACCTGCACACATGTCCTAGAACACGTACAGGAGGTGAACGGGCAAAGGTGAGAGCCTGTTTTCCCCGCTGTCCTCCCGCAGACACAGGTCGGCAGCAAAAGGTGAGTCGGCAAGCAGCAGACGTCGTCGGCAGGAGCTGCTCTTGCATCTCCCGGGACAGACGGTGAGAGCTGCTCAGAGCTATTTATAGAACATGCGGGGAGCGGGTGGGAGGGCGGCGGCGCGCTGAGCAGCTCGGCAGCAGGGCTCAGGCACGGCTTGGAGCGCGGGGACGGGCTTTTGGTCCTTTGCCGTGGGCAATTTGTGAGCCCACGGGCACCCAGATTAAGTGAGGTGGTCGCCCGACGTGCCAGCTGGCGGCCACTGCACGTACAGGGAACGTGCGTATAGGGGGAGAGGCTATCTACTGAGGGGTGTGTGGGGAGAGGAGAGGGCTGTCACGCGAGAAAGGGCCTAACATGGAAAGGAGGTACTGATGGGTGTAAGGGGATAAAAGGTTGCTAGGAAGGGGGACTGGAGGAAGGAAAGGGGGGGGAGGGGGAGTAGACAGCAAGCAGGTAGGCATAGTTTAGGTATTCAGTTGCTCAGAGGAAATAATAATGGAGGTACGGTTGTAGGTACAAAAAACAAAAAAAATTATACAAGAACATAATGTTATCGGGTGTGAAAGTGGAATAGGTTTGGGAAAGATGCAGGTAGGTAGTTATAGGTAGGTATGTAGATTGGTAAGTAACGGTAGGTAGGCCTATGTATAAATATAATACAGTACTATAAAAAGAAAAGTAGATGCATAGGTAAGTAGTAAAGGTAGCTTTAATAAGAGAAAAAAGGTGAATTTCTCAAAAATACAATCACGAATAGAAAAACAAATTAGAATAAACAACATTGAATTTGGAATCACACCGCTGCCAAACACACTACTGGGGGAAAGGCGCTAGCATTACATCAAATAGAATAAAAGTATTGCTGCAAGCCTCTGAACGGGTATTTACACAGTAAGTGTTAATCCCAGCTTAAAAGGTGTTACTGTTAGTCACCATTATGTATGCATTTCTCCTTTCCATGAATCACCAAATTGTCAATTAGCATTAAGGTTTGGGATTTATGTTGGCACCCTTCAATCAAGCCCCATACATGTATGCATGGCCTGTGCTTGCTGCTTGCCACTCCGGGCTGAATAGTATGCTCTTGAACAAAAGGGGCTTAAGCCATTCTGAGTGTTGCTATTCAATAAGAACAGAAGTCCTTGCTACTGTGTCGACTTCGCACGCTTGAAATTGTGTGTCAAGTACCCTGAGGAAGGGTTTGCCAATGGGCATGTTCTTTGTTTCCTTTGCATATAATTATAATAAGTCAGAAAAATCAAGTGCCTTATTAAAGGGTCTGTGATTTGGTGTCTCATGTCGTATGTCCACGATAAGAAATAATCATGTCCTCTTTCAATTAACCACTTGCATTTATCTGCCATCTCTTCCAAGTTTTAAATGTCGCATGACAGTTCAAGAAACAGACCATGATATCATTTATTTTCCTCTCATGTCCCTAAGTCGACCTTTATAAATGTCCATATCCACATCTATATGTTTGCCCTATCTTATTAAGATGAAATAAACACATAATACGGGCCCAAATGATGCGGACGATACATAAGCTATTCCCCTGATCTAGTGTTATAACAGTCAGAAATGATCTGCAGAATAACGTATAAGCACCTATAGTGTTATGTATCTCTATGGTGTTGTGAATACGCCATGATTTTGACCAAGTGAACAACTGAAAATGTTGTAAAAATCAGAGTGGTTTCAAGAAAAACGTCCATTCGAATAGAGGCAGCATTTATGGAAATGCATCATAATTATGTTCATCCTTGAATAAACGTGCATGTATATCATCTGTGTATGGTCCTTGAAAGGTCATCCACCGGCGTAGGTAACATGTTACTCTGAAACCAATGTTTCAAAGAGGTAGCCTAAGAAGGTGTAAAATGTACTTACTAAAAATATTTGGTGTAGCCTTGGGTCGAGTACCAACAGTATTTTGCTGACACCTGAAATGGAAAATTGTTTTGTGCTTATCGATAATCATCATGCCACACAATTATAATGTAGTTCAATTCCTGTATATTAACACACACAATGTGAGGTACTTTGTCGAATGGTATGAACTGCTAAAGCAGAAAATGAACATTGAAAACGCTCTGTACATCTGGGCAAAACGTTATTAGATTTGTATTGTTGCGTTAAAAGATCGAAGACAAGCGATATAATAATACTTCTTAATTAGCAATTTTGAAAATGCTACTAATATACTTTCGCTAAATGGATAGAGAGTGAAGAAAACATGTTTTTGCGGGAAACAGTTAAATATCATTCAAACTGAGATTAAAAGGCTGTCTGGATAAAATGCGCAGTATTGTCTGCACCAATATTTGCTTTTGGGACTTTAAAACAAGACCCCTGTATTGCATCGTGATGAAAAGCATTTAGCTTCTGGTCAATTGAATAATTATGCCACGGCCATTACTCCATCATGGCTGATGAGTACAGTCCATTAATTTTGGCAGGCAAATCCAGAAATTAAAAGTAAACGTGCAGGATGAATATTCCTATTCAACAACATATTTAATAAGATAAGATGAAATTGCTGAATATAATATGAGAGACTGTATGATGTAATATATGGCAAAAATCGTATCTACAGAGTTATCTATAGGATACCGTTCCTCCATTTTTAACATGGGTTTTTGAATAAATGTAATTTGATTGTTTGGATTGATACAGCAAAAACAATTATAAGGCCTCAGAGTAATTATGTTAAAAAGGAAAACAAAATAATGATGGATGCCTTTATCATTGTCCATTGGCTTCACGTCCATGCACACAAAACCACAAGTCTGAATGATGTAATTACCACTGTCACAATTTAAACAAACAATGATTAAACATCTCCGTCACTAAACAACGCCAAATGTGTGGCTTCTGACGCCATGATTTTGACTGGGGAAGGTGCCTCCAGCTTTTATAACGAGCTTTTAATTTTTGCACCGTCGACATGTATCCATGTGACATTTCCGAGAGTAGGAAGAACGGTGGTGATGGTGATGGCAGTAGCGGTAGTGGTGGTGGTGATGGCGGGGGCGGAGGTAGGGGAGGGGAGGGGGTATGGACAAGGAGGGATGGGGACCCGATAGCAACGTATTCCTCATGAGTCTGGTTTGGTCGGATTGATCCTCAGGCAATGTCAATCTCCATTTAAGGCGCAAAGATTGCCTCACGCCTCCCGGTGTGACATCACCGGACATAAATTAGCCCCTTCTGACATTTGGCTGGGAAGTCAACACAATACGGGTATTCCGGCTTCATGCTCATGGAGGAGCTTGAATGGACTGGAGTCGTTCTAATTAATCACGTTGGATGGATGTAAAATAGATGTGTATGTGCTTTTTTGTATGTGTGCGTTCCTACTTTTAGTGGTATTTGAGTGTGGGTACGGGATTTTTAAACCGATAAACTGGTAATGTAAGCATACTTATTGGTGCAGCAGTGGCGGATTTTATTATGTCTCTTTTTATTATTACTTTTCTCTTTAGACCCCGCAGATTGCATTTATGAATCGGTTTCCCTAGGATTTCCATGGATTTCCACCCAGAATTTCCTAAACTCCTTGTAATTTATAAGGTTCAAAGACACATCCACCCCTATCAAAGAACGTTATAGAAATGTGGATGGTATCATTGGATAGGAAATCAAATAAGCTATTAAATGATATATTCGCCGATTATGTATGTTGAATACTCATCAAGATGTGCACAGTGGGAAAACTTTGGAAAATCGTAGGAAAATTGCGCTTTTTCCGGGCGGCTACGGCCGGATTGGGGAAACTACCCACGGGCGGCTACAGCCGGATTGGGGTCTTTGTGGGTTGCATGTTGGGCTGGTGGGGGGAGGGGGGCAATGTGTGATTTAGCCAATTATAAAGTATCAAGTAATTTTTTTCAATAGGATCTCACGCCCTATAAAATAATGAAGAATACCGGCCGGTATAGTTATACACCCTAAAATGTGAACTATTTGACCACCCATTTTTAACAGTCTATTTTTCGAGTGTACGAATTACTCAGATAGCTTTATTATGTTGTGGTACACCCATAATTTACATGGTATAATGGTAACAATTATGATGATAATAGTAATTGTGTGGCCATGGGCGTATAGCGCCGGCACGATGTGTTCCAAGAAATCACGCAATGAAAATTGCCGACTTGATTCCATAACAGGTGATTTGCAGTCCTTTTTTTAATTAATGTCTTCGGCAACAAACTCTGACTCTTGCAGACTTATACATAGTTGTGACTGGCTAAATTAATGCACACTTGCTTGGCTGTTGTTTTTATGTTGATAATTCCAAACAACTAGGCTCTTTATTGTGGGGGAAATAAAAAAAAATAATGTTAAACAAATGTTTGGAGTAACTCTTGCATAATCAATTTAAACAAGCATAAACAAATTGGATGCATTGTAAAGAAAAAAAAGTAAATGTTGAAAGACAGCATATCACATCCATTGAAATAAAGACATTATGACCTAGGTCCATAGGGAAGCGGCCTGAGAGTGGAAATAAAAATCCAGTCCTTTCTTAAATGAATGAGTAAAAAGTTTACAATTGCTTATCCAAGCCATTAACCCCCATTCCTGTAATTTGAGAGAGGCCTGGATTTGATTTTCATTAAACGAATTGGATAGGGAATTCGGGTTCAGAATTGGATGCCATTGCCCTTAATCCATTGGAGCCAAGAAAACAGTGTTCAGTTGGTTTTCAGCCACAGGGAAGTTGTAATATTGTGGAAGGCCTCTGGCTGACGGCTCTCCTAACGTCTGATCATCAGCGTTGCCCGCGGCTGTGCTCGCCTCGCCCAGGCCAGCTAAGGCTAAAAGCAACCGGTCCCGATGACAGGCCAAGGGGAGGGCTCTAACAACACACACCCCAGGCCAAAGCCCCTCCCCCTCTGCCAGAATGGGCCAGGGAGCCGGCTGAGGTCAGGGCTTGTGAGCAGCTCAGCCTGCATCAAGGAAAACGTGCATGCTCATTTGAGGTGCAATCTGTCTGAAACTGGAAGGAAATCACGATCAGAGTCTGGCTACTGCAAGAAAAGGCTTCATAGATGGCTTGTATAGGCCAAGACTAGGGAGAGGCAATGTCAGTGAGTTGCTCTTCCCGCCATGCCTTGACGGAGCCAGCAGCCGACCAGCTCCGCCTTCAGCCGAGCAGCTGAGGCCTGAGGAGCCCCTCCTCTCCCTCTTTCCCACTCCAAATACCCCAAACAAGCCAGGAAAAACAGCCACACTTACCTCACCAATGCTCATACAAAAGAAGAAAACAAGGCACGATGTAAGACCCATCTTCCCCGTATTTTTCGAGGCTCCAGCGTAATTTTCCAGCTACGGTAAGGAGACTCCGTCTGCCATTTCGCCCCCGCATGGAGCGCCGTCCCCGTCAATGTTTTGACAAGCTCAGCAAATCTCGTCTGCTACCTCGCGCGAGATTGTTTTGGCTGTTCCTTTTCTCGCTTACCCTCCCCCCGGCTCTTCGATCTTTCCTTTGTTGATTTCAACACATTGAAAGTATGACATTAAAATATAATGCTATTGACGATTCTCAATAGTGATAATATTTATGTCTAAGTTAGTTAGAGGTGAAAAGGTAGAGTGATTAGGTTTTATTTGTAATATTTTTTTGGGATTTCGGAGGGAGGGACTCCGCAGGTCAGGAGAGTGTTGGGTCAATCGTAAAAATGGCGACCACATTTACAGTGTTGGTTTTCCTACTGGCAGGGTTTTCTACAAAACAGGTAAGAAATCAGTCGACCCGAAACTCTATCCGTGCGACATCAACAGTATACATATACCTGAAATAATTGCAATTCGAGAAATAACCTAACATCGCTGATTTAGGCTCCAATTCGCTTTGTTTATGTCGAGGCTGGTGGTGTTGTGCGACTTGGCACGACAGTGGCGATTTTCACACTCAAGTCAGAGACGAAGGCACACTGGAAAACTCCAACCTAACAGTCCCCTTTGTCTTTATTTAGGCATATTTGGTTAAATTTATGCACCTATAAGGTTGCACTAGGACCATATCCTCCATTTGCTGTCCATATATCGGCATTTAGAGGCGGAGGGGACGTGGGTAGGGCCAAGGTCGTGGAGTTGTTCTTGTTGTTGATGTGGGTTGTTTTGGTTCTGAATGGACTACTGTCAGAGGCAGAGTTCATGTGACTTGGACCCTTTGAGTTTGACTTTAGATTTGGCAGACCTCCTGACAATTTCACAACAGATGGTGACAGTCACCGTATACACAGGTTCTTCACAGGACATTCTTTCTATTCTGTCTGTGGTTTCAGTATGATATAAATAGGCTCAGGTCATTTGGCCTAGCCTCTTTTATAGTAAAGGTAGAGGTATTAGACTAGTCTGAATACATTTTTAGAAACTATAGATCTAATCTAGGTCCTAGCTACATGTCTAGGTTTTGACTGAGGAATTATAGTTTTAGATAGACTGACTTTCTCAGATGAGGTTTGTATACTATTTTTAGTGTATTCCATATATTTTATTTTTATTTTCCTTAATCATCCCCCCGCCTTTATCTAGAATTTCAGGATATTTGGATTAGATGAGCTGCAAATTATCATGTTGCGTGACGTAATCACATGTCTATATTTTTAAGACTGCAGTAAATAATCACATGTAGATCCACTCAATACGATGGGGTATGATGATAATTTACCATCCAGCTCCAGGGTTTGAACTGTTTTTGGTACCGGTATTTCCTGATTCAATAAAACGTAATTAATACTCAAAGTTGACATGTTTAATCATCCCTACTTCCCCTATCGTCAGCTCAATAATTTGGATATTTCAACTTGAATTTACATAATATCCTTTTTCCGCATTAGTGAAAAAAGAACCCCCCAAAACAGCCTAATGTCTTTTCTTTTTTTTTTCTTTTTTAAACAAAATTTTCAGATATATCCCTACCAAAACAAAAAAGAGAATCCTGGCGAGTTGCATTTAGTGCCACCCGCAGGACAGGAAACATTTTTTAAGAGTGGCCTTTTATCCTCAATATAATATAATCAACCAGGACAGGGTGTCTCGGATTAAGACCCGCATGGACCTCTGCAAAATGAGGTGTGTGTATGGGTCATTTGTCATTATTGAAAAAAGAAATAGACAAGGAAGTAAATGCAAAACTACACGTCCTCCGATTCAACCAAATTTATTAATATAACCTAACTATAGCTGTAGAGACCCACTGACCATAATTATGAAGTCATTCCTCCATTATCAAGACTGAATGACTAGTCAAAAGTCGCCGGAATAATAAGACAAACGAAAACCCAAAAATTGTCAGCTTCCCGTATAAGATATTGGTCTCAAAATTTACTTACAACTCGCATTAAACGCTTGAAATCAAGCTACTTATTTGTACAGGCCCGTAGCCAGATTTTTCAGAGGGGGGTTCGTTTTTTGAGCTAGTAGGGTTGTTTTGGTTCTGAATGGACTACTGTCAGAGGCAGAGTTCATGTGACTTGGACCCTTTGAGTTTGACTTTAGATTTGGCAGACCTGACAATTTCACAACAGCTGGTGACAGTCACCGTATACACAGGTTCTTCACAGGACATTCTTTCTATTCTGTATGTGGTTTCAGTATGATATAAATAGGCTCAGGTCATTTGGCCTAGCCTCTTTTATAGTAAAGGTAGAGGTATTAGACTAGTCTGAATACATTTTTAGAAACTATAGATCTAATCTAGGTCCTAGCTACATGTCTAGGTTTTGACTGAGGAATTATAGTTTTAGATAGACTGACTTTCTCAGATGAGGTTTGTATACTATTTTTAGTGTATTCCATATATTTTATTTTTATTTTCCTTAATCATCCCCCCGCCTTTATCTAGAATTTCAGGATATTTGGATTAGATGAGCTGCAAATTATCATGTTGCGTGACGTAATCACATGTCTATATTTTTAAGACTGCAGTAAATAATCACATGTAGATCCACTCAATACGATGGGGTATGATGATAATTTACCATCCAGCTCCAGGGTTTGAACTGTTTTTGGTACCGGTATTTCCTGATTCAATAAAACGTAATTAATACTCAAAGTTGACATGTTTAATCATCCCTACTTCCCCTATCGTCAGCTCAATAATTTGGATATTTCAACTTGAATTTACATAATATCCTTTTTCCGCATTAGTGAAAAAAGAACCCCCCAAAACAGCCTAATGTCTTTTCTTTTTTTTTTCTTTTTTAAACAAAATTTTCAGATATATCCCTACCAAAACAAAAAAGAGAATCCTGGCGAGTTGCATTTAGTGCCACCCGCAGGACAGGAAACATTTTTTAAGAGTGGCCTTTTATCCTCAATATAATATAATCAACCAGGACAGGGTGTCTCGGATTAAGACCCGCATGGACCTCTGCAAAATGAGGTGTGTGTATGGGTCATTTGTCATTATTGAAAAAAGAAATAGACAAGGAAGTAAATGCAAAACTACACGTCCTCCGATTCAACCAAATTTATTAATATAACCTAACTATAGCTGTAGAGACCCACTGACCATAATTATGAAGTCATTCCTCCATTATCAAGACTGAATGACTAGTCAAAAGTCGCCGGAATAATAAGACAAACGAAAACCCAAAAATTGTCAGCTTCCCGTATAAGATATTGGTCTCAAAATTTACTTACAACTCGCATTAAACGCTTGAAATCAAGCTACTTATTTGTACAGGCCCGTAGCCAGATTTTTCAGAGGGGGGTTCGTTTTTTGAGCTAGTAGGGTTGTTTTGGTTCTGAATGGACTACTGTCAGAGGCAGAGTTCATGTGACTTGGACCCTTTGAGTTTGACTTTAGATTTGGCAGACCTCCTGACAATTTCACAACAGCTGGTGACAGTCACCGTATACACAGGTTCTTCACAGGACATTCTTTCTATTCTGTCTGTGGTTTCAGTATGATATAAATAGGCTCAGGTCATTTGGCCTAGCCTCTTTTATAGTAAAGGTAGAGGTATTAGACTAGTCTGAATACATTTTTAGAAACTATAGATCTAATCTAGGTCCTAGCTACATGTCTAGGTTTTGACTGAGGAATTATAGTTTTAGATAGACTGACTTTCTCAGATGAGGTTTGTATACTATTTTTAGTGTATTCCATATATTTTATTTTTATTTTCCTTAATCATCCCCCCGCCTTTATCTAGAATTTCAGGATATTTGGATTAGATGAGCTGCAAATTATCATGTTGCGTGACGTAATCACATGTCTATATTTTTAAGACTGCAGTAAATAATCACATGTAGATCCACTCAATACGATGGGGTATGATGATAATTTACCATCCAGCTCCAGGGTTTGAACTGTTTTTGGTACCGGTATTTCCTGATTCAATAAAACGTAATTAATACTCAAAGTTGACATGTTTAATCATCCCTACTTCCCCTATCGTCAGCTCAATAATTTGGATATTTCAACTTGAATTTACATAATATCCTTTTTCCGCATTAGTGAAAAAAGAACCCCCCAAAACAGCCTAATGTCTTTTCATTTTTTTTTCTTTTTTAAACAAAATTTTCAGATATATCCCTACCAAAACAAAAAAGAGAATCCTGGCGAGTTGCATTTAGTGCCACCCGCAGGACAGGAAACATTTTTTAAGAGTGGCCTTTTATCCTCAATATAATATAATCAACCAGGACAGGGTGTCTCGGATTAAGACCCGCATGGACCTCTGCAAAATGAGGTGTGTGTATGGGTCATTTGTCATTATTGAAAAAAGAAATAGACAAGGAAGTAAATGCAAAACTACACGTCCTCCGATTCAACCAAATTTATTAATATAACCTAACTATAGCTGTAGAGACCCACTGACCATAATTATGAAGTCATTCCTCCATTATCAAGACTGAATGACTAGTCAAAAGTCGCCGGAATAATAAGACAAACGAAAACCCAAAAATTGTCAGCTTCCCGTATAAGATATTGGTCTCAAAATTTACTTACAACTCGCATTAAACGCTTGAAATCAAGCTACTTATTTGTACAGGCCCGTAGCCAGATTTTTCAGAGGGGGGTTCGTTTTTTGAGCTAGTAAAAGGATTAAAATATTCTTATGGATGGGTAGGGGCCACACACTAGGCCTTCATATGAAATTCTGAAAATTTTCAGGAATTGTTGGCGCGGGGGGGGGGGGGTGTTCATATATTTTAGTAGGGGGTTCGTCCAAGGGGGGTTCGTACGAGCCCCCCCCCCCCCCCCCCCCCCCTGGCGATGGGCCTGTTGTACAGCAAAAACATATCTATTGCATATGTTGATGCAGATGAAAGTGCCAAGTGCTGCATCCAGATAATTATCTCCCATGTGTGAAATACCTTTTTTCTAAGCGATTTCATTTCACCAGAGAATTACATGATATCGACTTTTTCAATATCGTTTGAATAGAAATTTAGCCCGTTATGTTACGGTGCAGATATCTGTAATAGAGTAAATCAATCAATTAAGGATAGACAACACCTCTCAGCGCCCAATTTACAGTAATATACATTACGCTGTCTCTAATAAGGCTAGAGTTATGTATTGTACATCAAATGATAGAACATATTTTTCTCTATCTTTTGATATAAAATATATGGTTGTAATGTTGGTACTATTGAAATTACAGGTGAAAACGGATTTTTTCACTTTTATTTTTTGAACATTGATATCTCTGCAACTGCACCATGGATTGCCTCAAAATTCAAGGAGCTCCTTAATAACATTTGTACACAGGGAAGCGTGTCTCAGATTTTTAATTTAGGCCCTGGTTTTCATTTTATGTCAAAAAACGGGAAACTTTTTGTTTATTTTTTCTACATTTTTTTCTACATCTCATTTAACAAAAACTAAGAACTAAATAAAAAATCTGAGACACGCTTCCCTCCACAACAATGTTTTCTATATCCTGTGAAAATTTCATGTTTTTTCATGAAGTATTAAGTGAGATATTCATGTTCAAAAAATAAAAGTTAAAAATGCGCTTTTTGTATTTCCGTAATGGTTATACGGGCATACATCTACATATCAAAATGTTAGATATATGAGTAGAGAGGGTTAACAAAGGGTATCTAAGGATATAAGACACATGTTCATGCTATGGACATTAAAAAAGATATGCCTATTTAAAGAGAGTCCCGCGAATATGCTGCTGAGAGGTGTTGTCTATCCTTAACACAATGAAGCTGATCATAGTTATGATAAATACGATTGGTTTATATCAGACTCGAATGAGACCATTTATGAAAGGTCAACTTGTCCCGATTCAGTAGAATTATTAATAGTTATTCTGACAATGTATCGTTTAACTTCACGTAAATAACTACATCTCTTTGCCTCAAATAATGTAACATTAAGGGTTGGCATAAAACAAAAATCGTGACACACATAATACAGTAACACCTATGAACCCCAAACACCGGAGTGTCACAGAAATAATTTTCTTGGTCTTTTGCCAGCGGGCTGTGGGGGTTGGGTGCTGGTTTCAAGCTAACAGTAACACCTAGATGGGCATTTGGGTCATCTTCATTACCACCACTGTAAATATCCTCATTTTACGTATGAGAGAAAACATACTATCATTTTACAAAGCTGAAGAAGTTTATATAAAATATAATGAAAGTACTTTAAATAATTCTGACCAATAAATGCTCAGGAACGCTAAGCATGGACACCCGATATATCCTAATTTTTCTAATTTTCTAATCTTACAGCCCTACATTAAACCCCTCAGAGACCTACCCCTTCTTATCAATAAACCTACTAAATTTTGTGTGATGCACCTATTGTGCATTCTGCACACAACCACTATAAATGCACAAAAATAAGATGTGAATATCAAAATGAAGACTATTTGACAATAGAACCAGCCAAAGCACAAATATTCAAAGGGCATTGCTTGATGAGAGTGACATGTTGGCAAGTTTCGCATCATTTTCGGGATTTCAGGTTTCTGTCTGGTTGAAACTACAAAACAACTCCCCTCCTCCAAACCCACCTACCCACCGCCCCAACCTGCCAACCCCACCCTACCTGACCTCTTTTTTCATACTACAAAAGAATCGTTTGAGTTCTGATCCTTCCATTGAAAACCCCGTTTTTACATCTGTTCTTATCTTTGTGTCCGCTGTAATTGACTTTATTTTTTTACTTTCTCTCATGGGAAACTTGACTCCCGGTTCCAAAACCATCCTCTGAGGCATTGAAAAAAATTGTAACAAATTGAAAAAGAAACCCGTGCAAACAACCTGAAAGAAATGCAAAATGAATCGGACGTAGTTCTCCGAAATTTAAGCATGTCAGGTAACTTTTCCACGATGCAGTTAGTCATAAATTTGGTTGCCCAGTAGCGTTTCGATCGACCCAGTTTAACAGGTGGCAGACCTTCGAAAAGCGGCCATGGTCACAAGTCGTAAAAATAGATACACGGTGGATACGCTGCTTAAACCATGATCATTAAACTGGTTACACCCTTAGCTGATCCAGGGGTTGTACTTCACGACTTTACAGGCGTTGACAGATCAGATGCACAGTTTACACAAAAATTATGCTGGAATGACTTTAAAAAAACATACATTAAAATTATTTTCGGAAATTTCAGCAGTCACTGAACTGTGAAATTCACGTTGATGTTCAAAGCGTTTTGACTGACATGACAGTCACCTATGATGTCATGGTCATAAACTATAAAGATAAGGGCCTGTCATTTATTCCAATAACCGTGATATCATAGCACTTGAGGCTGTTGGCCCGACGGTTATATGTGTGCCATTTATATTTATTGTAAATATGGCTAAATTGACCATAGAGTGCCACGCAATATGAAAGATTTAGCGCACTAAAATACTGACAAAATATAAGGCCAAAAAAACAAAGTTGTGTTCAGCAGCTATTCAGGTAACATAAATTATGTAAAAATAAATATTAGGGTAGCAAGCTAGGTGGATTTGATTTTGCTTTGAATAACAAAAATGGACTTAGGTATTCTTTAACATTCCGAATTCACACAAGACCCCTTTACAACAATTTCCAGCACCCAAAATACATCTTCTGATTAAAAAAAAAAGGTTGATCGGGGTACCTGAGCACAACAATTTTTTCTTAGGCCTCAGACACTCAGATTTCCGATCACAGTCACTGCTCTAATCGCATCGATAAAGAATCAATACCGACAGTACTTAAATGTCTTTGGCGAAAGTCAGTGATCCATGGCATGTTTACCAGGAACGGGAGTGCGATCTCTGGAGTTGCATCATAAGTATTCTTGGAAAATTACTTTCTCATAAAGGGAATTGTTACCAAAATTGTAATTTTTAATGCTTTAAAGTTAAACAGTATATAGACAAATCAGAAGGTGTTTATTATAGTGGTTTTTATTTTTTGTAACAGTGATATTGGTTTTACCAGAAGTTATAACAGTGATCGCCTTGCAGGTCTTTGTATGTTTGTTCTAGGTAATTCATTTCAATGCGCAGATGATAATTAAATGCGCAATTACTTCAAATGAACAAAATGCGCTCGAAGCCGCTCTAACAAATCACCGCTCAGGCAATCTGAATTGATGGTGCTGTTATAACTGAAAAAGGTCTACAATTAAATAATATTATACATGTATGCTGCAATCAGTGACATATAAGATTTTTATTTTAGCAGATATTCTTTTTAAAATAGCGCATTGAAGTGGGATTTATCATTTACTAATTAACAACGAATAGAATGGCCATACCAAAAATGCGCGTTATGAAATTACTGACTCAACCACTGCTACATAGATGTAGACAAATACCTATGTAGACAAATAATACTCATGTTTACGGTAAGAGAAATTGCCGTATTCGGTGGGCCCCCTGGGCTTTCACAGTAATGCTCATTGTATGGAGCCGCCGTCTGACCCAGGGTCGTGTGGGGTCAAGGTACATAAGGGCCGTATTTTACAATCTCCGTCTTTGTGGTACCATGTAGGGAAATTAGGCTGGCAATTTGTTTTACAATAAGAAGTTAACAAATTGAATAACTTAAACCCAGTAGAAAATAGGATACAAGATTGCAAGTTAAATGAGCAAAACCAACATTTTATTTTCCATGTTACTGAGTATGCAGTTTTGTTCGCAAATTTGTTGTCTGATGCCCTCCCGCCGATTGGTTAAATAAAGGTATAAAAGAATTCAGTCAGGTTACTTGACCATTAGGTCTCCTTCCTGAAAATGTGGAATTAAAATCATATACCGTTACTTTGATTTAAGGAATTACATCGAAGAGAAAATCATATCCCAGGATATCCTTAAGTGAAGAGTTGATATTGTATCATTGAAATAAATCTACTTGTCCAATTTAACAGACATGAACATCGTAGATAATACGACATAACTGAACAAACTGGCCGTGAACAAAGATTTAAATTGCTCAGTCAGGAGCAACTCCCAGTTCAGCTCCTCAACAACCAACTGTATTCCCCTAATCGAATTCCCGGCCACTCACGTTGGCCAGCAAGTGTCAGGGCTCCCCAGTCGGTTGGCATTTCTCCATTTACTTTTCCTTTGACGGCGCTATTTGCATAATTCCAAAATGCTACCTCTCTGAGTCTCCACCACCTTTGATATGTGTACACGGATTTAATTGCTCATGCTTATTAACAGAAACAAGTAGAAACCTTGCTAAAGTAAAACTAAAACAACCCTGCCCCCTCTCCTCTGAGTCTGCCGTTGACATTATCCAACCACCCAAAAGTATGAAAAGAGTCGTTTAATTTCCTCACCGTTGCCATGGCGACCAGGTGAAAATTGGCCTCATTACTTCCACCCTAGTAGGGAGGTGGATGGCTGGACTAAATATAACCGGCCGACATTTGGTTATCTTCGTCAGTTAAGCTGCTGGCAGCCAGAGTTAACTCAGTTTTTATTCCTGTTAAACTTTAAGCTGCTCGCAGCTGCTCGAGAGAAGTCGTGTAGCTCGCACAACTGAAAAGACATGCCTGCCAGGTCGCCTTTGGTCAAATCAATATTATCATAATTGTCTTTAGTATTGTGCTCATTACAATAAAGGATGTATACTTTAAGAATATTTTTATTTTTTAAACTAACTTGTTTAAAAAATCACCACATTCTGTCGCCCAATTAGTTTCCTTTCTAACTGTTTTTGTCGGATCGAACTGTTCATGGTTGAAGTATATGCTTTCATAATTCGGCTTTGGTTCTAGGAAATACTTGTTTAAACTGTCAATGGATATTTACTCGATACGGAGGATTAGTAAAAAATGTTATTAATTTCAAATCCTCTTAATTCAATCAAGATGTCATCGACCGATCAGTAGTTTCATATTCGTGTTTTAATACGCCTATTTGCAATTAGTTTGATTTTTCACGTGTCAGGGCTGAAGTGACATTAAATACAATTATCCAATACGATGAGGCTAGGAGCTCCGAAGTGTCTCGAAATTTTTTTATTTAAGTGGGAGAAAACCAGTCATTCACAGTGTGGAAGCCTACTAAGCTTTATACGTGTAATTGTATATATGGCAGCATCGCCAAATCTGAGCATGGGAGAGATATTTGTGATGAGTTTTAAGCATTACGTCTATTTCGTATAGTCTGGCACATAGGGCTCTTCTCGAGTAAATAGTGGTTGTTAAAATTGTGTATATCAAAAGTCGTCAGTTTTGTTGTCCCCAAACAAACGATGTCCCCCTAATCTGTCTCTAACTGTTATGCATTCCTTTTTGCAGGTTCTGGGATATTACTGTGATAGTGATAAGTAAGTACACTTTCAGTGAATGGAACATAAAACATTGAAGTTTCTAAACGGAAAATTAATTTTTCAATCAATATTTTGATGTCATTTCATTGACTCATTACAAGGAAAGTAGTCATATCTGCGTAAATGAAAAACGGAAATATTTTTTCTTTAAAAACTTGAAAGGTTATTTCTTAAAAATAGTTCTTGAATCAGATGGCCTCTACTGGTACAGGCTCTTTTGTCCAACGACACCACCGAAGGAAATCCTTTTCTATTAAGTATCAAAGTACCTTGAAAGTTGTAGCAATCTTTATCAATATTTGGTCCAACGCCGAAAGATTGAAAAACACTAATTTTCTGATCAAAAGTTATATGAGCGAGCTAATGAGAAATTAAAATAGTTCTAAGTGTTTCTATGCAGTATTGTGTTCTCTTGCTTCTATAATTTTGATTGATCGCTGATTGACTGACTGACTGACTTGATTGACTATAAATGTGGTTCTTCAACATTTTCAGATGTGGAATAGATGAATATTGTTGTGGAGTAAACATTTGCTGCACCTCATATGCGGCTTGGCAACTTTGGTATTTCTGGTAAGAAGACTTTAACTATTCAACTGATTGTTTAATGTTTAACGAAATAACTCTCATGATGGAAAATAGATTTTTTAACTCGGGTGAGGTTTTCTTTAAATACCATACATCAAACAAACCCAACTTAAAAGGTTAAAGATTTTGTGGTCATGATATACAGGTTTCACATAATGTTATTAATCCACAAGAAAATGAGAACATTACATATTCCTACGTTTATGCATTCATTACAAGATAATTTTCGTGGTCTTTCATAATCATCGATAATGTATATAACTCCATGTACACCAACGATTCATCGGAAGATGTATGTAAAGTGATTAAGTCACAAGTGAGTATGTAACGAGATGGTTGAACATTTAAAGCTAAAACAAAAATTATCTTTAGTGATAATTGAATAATAAATACTCAAAAAAAGAAATGATAGGATATTAAAAGATTAAGAAATAGAAATGATTGAATAATGATTGTTTCAGAAAATGCTTATACCATCTTCTTTACAGGTGCGGTATAATTTTCTTCATCTTCCTGCTGTCGGCGTGCGCGTGTTTCTGCCGCTACCGCTACTACCACACGGCCATCATCGTCCACCAACATGCCAACCCCTACTCCCGCCTGGAGACGCACCCGGGCCACCAGTACCCCTCCATGCCTGTAAGACCCTGGAGCAGTTTAACAAATTACTAGTTGATATGTTGACCCTGAAGCAATATAACTAGAAATCGGGTGTATGTTGACCCTAGAGAAGTAGCTAAAATACTGTTTTATATGTTGTAGTTACTGATTTAGATATTGCAGTGTAACAAGGATACTGATATACGTATTGCAGTGTATCTGTAATATGGGCTCCCATATCGCAGTATATAACAGGGTTGCCAATCAAATGAATGTTCAGGGATTTTCGGGTTTCCCGGCTTTCAACATCCAACACATTACTTTTTCATCGTCCCTTGAAAGGTTGTTGAAAGCCATGTTTAGGAAATGCTCAACTGACAAAGAAAATATAGAAACAAAGGAATATATGTATTGAAGATAGCTTGTATGAAACAATCCTAGTCTCTTTCTCCCAAGTTACTGTTGATTGATGTCTACAATTTCTTCTACTCCTAATTTCACACCTTGTCTATTATTTTAAGGTATCAGATGAGCAGTACAGTGAATTCCCTCATCCGTTCGGCCAGACCAACAAACAAAAGTACTTGCAGGATTACCCGCCGCCCACCTACGCACAGTCAACGAGCCCGCTAGAGAAGGACCCGAACCACTGCAGATAGGGGCGCTCCGCGCGCTGCCTCTCGGAACCCACTTTATTTTACATTCTCTGTATAGGCAATTTGATAATAACCTGGTGTTCCTTTGATATATTTCCTACTCTGATGTTTAATAATATGGGATAAGAGACTGTTGTGGGATTGGGGGGGAGCAAGACTTGGAACTGCCAATTTAATTAGAAATGGTTCTTAAAGTGTGCCAGAACCGGTTGCAGTTGCTGTAGAACTTGTATTGGTGGAATTTCCCTATAGGATTTTAGCTTTGCTAACTGAGTATTATTCATCCGTTTTCGTACTCGTGAGATATGTTTAAATGGCTTTTGCAGACAGCCTCTATATTATAATGGTGTATGTATAAGTGCATGGACTTATGCATAAATACACGCACTGTCGATTTATACTTAGACAACTGGAGACAACCTATAGTAGCATTTACTATTGACCACCGCGACAAGTTCTACAGTAAACTGATTTTCTTTCCCTTACACAAGTTCAACATGCATTTGAGAGATACTTTTAAACATTTTTGTTTGGGAAGGGCACTCAAAGAGCGTAGTTTCCATGGAGTCTCAGCATGGAGACAGGGTAGGTGGTTTACTCACATAGATTGACGTCTGGGAAGCAGTGAACTGTTTAACTTATTAGTCTAGGTTACAACTCGAACTGTGGAGACACGACATGATGGCCATGAATTGGCATCTGATTGTGCAGTAAAACAAAAAATAAAAAAAACTTTATCAAAAGAGAGGATAGTTGCTGGGCAACGTTTTCACATGTGTAAAAGAATGATTATCAGATAACGGGGATGGGCTTGATGGGATAGAATATGGGAAAGATGTGAAACATTACTCACCACGACATGTGAAACAAGGATCTAAATTCAGAACATGTGAAACAAGGTTTTAGATTTTAAATTTGACCCCTATGCGTCCAAATTGTGCGAGGAAAAAAATCGAGGACATTGAATGTGACAGTAAGAATTAAGCCAACACAAAAATACATGTGACATTTGCAAATTTCCTCATGTAAATACATAAAAATATAAATATATATATAATACTAGGGGTATGGTGATTATCTATTTTCTGGAAAAGTTAGTCTTCCTGACTTCGTATTCGTGCATTGCTTGATACGATGCCAGGGAGGGTGTTTGTAGACCGTCTAGGGAAAGATCCATTGCTGTATATTAACCGGCCAAGTGGGATTTCTTGGCCTTCGTTGTGCCATTCCCTGTGATTTCTAAGATATACTTCATTGACCTCGAGCGTCATTCTGTGGTAAGGTGCGTGTTATTGCTATTATTATCTCATATAACTTGATGAATTCACACCTATCTGCTTTTAACTCGCGTATTTTACTACTACAAACAGTAGCGGGGTATGAGTTGTGTAGATAGAGTTCGCATAGATTGCCATTAACGTCCATATTGCTTAGGTAAATGATAACGCGCTGCTATCTGCTTAGCTTCGTTGTGTAATGTAAAGATTTGCTG
The DNA here is from genome assembly GCA_936440205.1 of Lepidonotus clava. Taxonomy (NCBI): domain Eukaryota; kingdom Metazoa; phylum Annelida; class Polychaeta; order Phyllodocida; family Polynoidae; genus Lepidonotus; species Lepidonotus clava. The sequence goes on from OW387147.1 coordinate 22,480,685, forward strand.
AGCACTCATTCCTTTCCCAATTTACTCAAAACAGCCTATATGGGTTGGCTACACTGTCTTCAAATAGTGTTGTACCCAGTTCTAAAATGTGGCCAGACCTACAACAAGATTGCTGTTTTGTACAACGCAGCCGATTATGGTTTTGTTACTTTGGACTAAAGTCTGTATTCCACTTCACGATTCTGACTGCCGGTGAAATGGTAAGTTAGCACATTTTACCAGTGATATGGCAGAAGAACATGCATTCTCAACACAATTTGAAAACGGGTTTAAGCCCTTTCTAGTCATGTATAACATGTCTATGATAAAGCCATGTTCACACTGTCGATTTTTAAAATCGGGAGTAAAATCCGCTAGTGGAATACAGCCTTATAAACTCACCTCACCTCACCAGTTAGGCAGTGTAGCCGGCCCTTAAATGCTGTTCTCATTTTCTAACTGTAACATTTGAACACTACACACACAAGTACGAAACAAAAATCAGGCTTCCGCCTATTTCTTGCATTTGAAAACAAAAACAAATCAGTTATATCTTATTGGTGTATTTTTTATCGTTGTTAGGCTTAGCAGTTCTTCACAGGTTGGTCTGTGATTGTTTAGAACTAGACGTTGTAAGCACATAAGGGAAGTGTCTGTATCACACGCTCAGGGGCATGGTTGTAGTAGAACAGGTTTTCTATTTTAATATGGTGAGTTCTTGACTGAATGTGTTCATACTTGTAGTCCACAAACTAGGAATTTAAATCCTAAAAATAGATTGACAAGTAAATAGAAATCCACAATTTTCCAATAGAACAAGCACCAGTTTGTTTCACCAAAAACTAAGGAAGAGGTTTCCGAAATCGTGACAATTCTAGTGAAAATTTCTGAATATATATTATGAGAATTTCTATTATGCTATTTTTGATGTAGAAGAAAGATGTGTCAAAATGCGCAGGTATGCAGCCACATGTAACTAAAGCTAAGAAGGTTAAAATGCAGAGGGTTTCTGGTATAATCCACAGGTGGTTACCCATAGAACTTCTAGAGAAATATTTATGTGACATTTTTACATAGTTGATAACACCTTTTGAACACATGTGTTTGTCCTGGAAACGTTACTGTTTGTGACCTTTACCTCAAGTTAATGTTTCAATACGTTGTATTGATCGAAAAAATATTTACGAATAAATCTACAAAATTGCAGAGAGTTCAATGTCCAGAAAGACGCAGAAAATGATATCGTGTTTTTGTTTTACACATTTTCGATGTTGGCCAACATAAATTATGTACAATTTAATAAGGTATTAGAAGAATACGACCCGAAGATTGCTCCCCAGTTAAAGCTACAGAAAAGTGTTAAACTTTTTTGGTGCTACCTAATTATTGGCATAGCGACAGAGATGCTTTTTAGAGATACCACAGCGTTCTACGCAAAGCAAAGTATCCACATGAGACATAAAAGTAGACTAAAAAAATAGTGTTTTTCCTTTCATAAAGGTTTATCATTTATCTTTGCCAGCTTGGAAAATTATAACAAAAACTAATATTTGATGTTTCTACTCTGTTCTCTGAAGGAATGCTATCAATTCATGAGCATAAGATTTCTCTGCACTAAAATGCCAAATGTAAAAACTAATCATGACGAAAAGAAATATTCTAAGGGTCTAAATTTACCAAGTCTTTGAGATCGGGTCCCTAGTGCACTGGATGCATTAGAAAAGTGTGTCATGAAGTAATTCATGAATGGTGTTTTGGTTACTAAAATGTCCTGACAAGAAATGCAATTATCAAAGTATCTAGATCTATGATATATTCAAAATTAGATTAGACTGCCATTTGTATTATTGTGTCGAATTTAGTGTTCAAAGTAAGTGTTGTAACTTACAAAAATGTAAGGCTGTTTCCACATCTTTATGATATGCTATCATAAAACTATATACATAATAAGTATTTGAAATGTACATTTTGAGTGTCAAATGATTCGATAATACGAAGTGCCAAGATTCACATTTTAAACATTTAAATGAAAAGCACTTACACGTTAAGACCACAAGAAATCTAGCACACCAAATGAAAATGGTTCATTTACTATAGAAATTGTAGTAATAGGAAATATATATGTTGATTTGTTTTGGACTAAATAATTATTGTAGTTCACGTACGATGTAATCATATACATTTGTTTCCCAATATATTGTTATGGTTTTTCAATTCTAAAAAGTGCCTATTGTGGTAAGAGGTTTTATGTTATTGTTCGGTATTCCTATGTGTGTTATTAACACATCTAAATTAGTAGAGCGAAGAATTTTCCCTCTCACCAGTCTTCATACAAATATTTACATTTGTTCTCTAAATGGTGTATAGTACGGCACAAGCGCTAGGTGGCAGTGCTAAAACTGAGCTTTTACTAAAGTTACATTCATGAATCTTTATCTATAACATGAACTTACGCTTCGTGTATTAAGTAGATTCTTTTCGCATTTATAATTGGAAATTGTGATGAACCTGATGTACAATAATTGTTGTGTGCGTGACCTCACTCTCAATGACGATGATTAAATAATGGTGAAATCTTAAATAGCAGACATAGTGCAGCCCAAGCACTTACTTAGTGCAGATGAATGCACTAAAGACCAGGTTAGGCTTTAAGAAGCCTCAAGATTCAGATTAGGCTGTAATAATTATGTCTACAGACTTCTGATTAATACACCACTCAGAGTAGCTTTTTTTTCAGTAATATGTGAAGGTCCAGTATACGTTGATACCGTACCTAAGTTACGTATGGAACCGGTTAATTCAAGTGTTCCTTGATTGCTCACTCCTACCTATATGTTTGTGTCGAGGCCTTTGTTAGCATGTGGTAGTATTCCTATACAAATAACACGTAGACAGGTGAAAGAAAATAACTAAAAAGATAGATCTTACTGTCTTCTATGTGGCACAGAATCTGTCAAGAAGAGTACTTATAAACAACATATTTTGTCTAAATATAACAAAATGACAAAAGTCACTTTTCTTAACCCTTTCTTAGTAGAAATTATAATATTGAATTCTGAGCACTGGAAAAGTTGTGATATGATAATCTTCTGTGTTGTGTTTAATATGGCTGTTCGCTTGTGTTATTGAGGATGATCACATTCAAGTGATGTGTGAAACTGTTAAAGGGGGAAACAACTGTTGAGGTTTCTCTATTGGCTTTCATGTGTTCTGAAGCTTAAAGCTTACGAGCTTTATTATCATAGTAGTGTACAGAGAAGTTTTATGCAGGTTATATATTATTAGTCAGTCCACTCACTTTCATATTTAAAACATGTCGCTTAAAACTCTTCATATTCTGATATCCGAATACCTAAAAACAAAAGCTATATATACGAATGTTCTAAAGATTGGTATTTTTTAAAACTATGGGTTTGTATCACAAATTATATATACGAATATTAACACATTTGTACAAATGGTTGCATGTCCATCGTGATAACCACATTATGTAGCCCAATATTATTGATTGCAATTAAAACAAATTTTAAGAAAAAGACAAAAGCTTTTTTTGTGTTTCTTAAAAAGCGATTCCCTTTTTCAGTGGTCCTTTACTCTGGTTCTTAGAAGTAAAGATTTGCTGTTTCCATAAGTTCTGTGTAAATACACCTAAAATAGTGTTTCCACTAGTCTCAAATCATAAGAAAGTGGTTATTGAGTTTTAAAAAAATATAAAAATTCCGTATGAATTTTTTTTTCAAAAAGGCACATTTTAAACTTTTCCAACCAAAACTCCAACAATCATCAGTAAAATATCGCGGATTATTGATATAGTATCTGAAGTGTTGAAAACAGTAATCAAGAACATACGAATGCATATATTAAAGCTATTCTAGATCTAAAAAAGATTCCGAGGGTCTTGGCTCTTTGGATCTTTATCACTACAGCTTGATTATTATTACAAAGTGCCATCGTGGACGGGACGGACAATGCTGATTGAAAGCTTTTTTTCAAAACCCTTTTGAATATCCCAGAATATTTAAGGACAAAAAGTATATTTCCGGACAAAAAGTACAAAATGCACGTTGAAATTGCTAAGAAAAGTTTACGATGTGATATTGATTTTGTCTTCCATTTCATTTTTATAGGTAAATACAGAATTAATCACGTGCACAACTTTTAAGTCTTTTTACTTCGGGAAAAATATGAAGTAGTGTAAGAATTTTTGAATAAGACTATTTGACGAAACCAATCGCGAGCTTTAAGCAAGTCACCACCATGCTAGTATATTTTCGGTATCTCAAAATGCATTGCCCGCTTTGATGAAACAATCGAATACAAGTCATGTTCTTAAAGTCTTTATTAAACGAAAACTTTCTGATAAGTACTTGCTGGAATAGGCCTACATGGTTAACATTTGTCGTGTTGACTTCTACCATGAGGCCCGACTTTCTCTTTTATTTTCCGTATTTCGGAACAAAATGATACTGACTGGTGTTAAGAATGGAACAATGCATTTAATGCTACACAACGATTTGAGTACCGGTAAAGCGGAAGTTTTGATGAATGTTCAAAGTTTTAAACTACATCACACACATTTTTATAAATGACAACTCGATTTTGAGAAAATTGTGCAAATATTTGTACATTTTTGATTGATGGAAAAATACATGTAGTTGCGCTGCAAAATTGAATAGGTTATTTCAGAGAAGTGCGCGATTATTCACAATTCACATTGGGTCTGTTTTACTTGAAATCTTAAGTGATTGGCCGTGAATATATTTATTCCAATTGACGCGTATCTGAAAACCTGAAACCTCCCTTTTTTCCGATTTTTCATGTAAAAATGACCAGAGATCATATTTTAGAATCGATTTTTAAATATATCAATACTATCCCATCAATGCAATCTGACCATGAGGTTAACATCCGATGCTTTTCCTCCAACGACATTTGTGGTCTTGTCGACCATTATGCGTATGCAAGAATAATACAAAAGAAATATACAAATATTACAAATTACAAAATAAAAGTCAGGGTGTTCAAGATAAATGGTTTATGCGCGCGTTGTACAGATGACTTTATAACCGTTCAAAAATATCACAAATTCATGTTCAAGGGAAAAATGTATTATCCTTAAACAATTATGCAGATATTAAATATGCTAGAAACAATTTTTAAACAATCTTGTAACATATTGTAAATACAGTGATTTAAACTACGCATCATACAATACGCAGGTACTTTCATCACACCAAAGGTCTATACTATCTATAATAATGATTCTCATAAAAAAAAAAAAAAGCGGCAACAATATAAGCGCTGCATTTCATGCTATGGGACAGGTTCCAAGAGAAAACACAAAAAATCCTTTAAGATATTTTTACGCTTAAACATTTTACAGTGTACAAAGAATTGAGATTTAATGATATTGACTATTCCAAGTCTTGGAAATCTTGACGACAGAGATTCTCTAATCCTTATAGAATTTTTTTCAACCTTCCAACCAGTTCTAGAATGTGCAAAATTAGGTTTTGCCATATATTATTATATCAGATTCAACTGCTTCTGGAAAGTTTTCACCCCAAACAAAATGGAAATACAACAATTGAACAGTGGTGTGTTGCTTTTTCAAGGTGCATGTTGTATTATGACACAAATAGAATTGTTATATTTGATATACATGTAACAAGAAACGCTTCATTGAACTCTGAGCTTTGCTCTCACAAAAACGAATTATTTATCATTTATTCTAATTCTCAAGTTCTTTTTCTGGACAGATTTAAGATTTTATCACTGCACCTCAGAAAGAACTAAGTGAATGAGTTACATTTGTTGTCATCGTTTAGTATTCAAATAATACTGCATTCACTTGAACCTCTCATATAATATTCTATTCATTTTAATCTCTACATAATTTGGCAGTAAAAGGTTTATCATATATACTTGAACCTCGTCCTAAACCCACAGGGATATGTCGAATTTTCTAATACAATTTAACGTATTTTCCTTTTCTCATGCGAAAAAACAGCATACAGAATATCCTCCTCTTATAGAACATCGAAAAGCCAATGTGATAACATTGAGAATGGCCTTTAATTGAGATAAGACTTTGGCCTTTAATTAAATGAAACAAGGCTGAGGCCATTTAGTAAGACATGACCATAGTGGAAATAGAAGACAAGTTACTATTACATGACAATTACTTGACAACATTGATCAATACAGTTGCTCAGAATGGAATTCTGGCAATAATACATGAACATTGACGATTACATATGATATGAATTTAAAGGTAAAGTTTGAACGCTTTAATCTTAGGCAATTTGATGATTTCATTTTTATATAAAGTCTGCATTAGTGAGTCATCTCTGTATTTATATAGAGTTGAAACTTGTTGTTTTTTTTCTCCCTCAACAAAAGATATATATTTTTTACTTTTACATGATTGGACTGCCCCAGATGCCAATGAACTTCTATACAGTACTGGAAGAACATCCATATCAAAGACGGAATTCAATGCCAATGCTTCAAAGAGTATGCATATATTGAAGATAATCCAAGGAATCAATATTGAAAATTCCTCACCATTCCAGTGGAGTTTTTTTTAAATTTTTTTTTATAATTTATATATATATTCTCCTGGAGGCAGCATTATCCAATTTTCACGGATGAAACACACAACACAAAGAAATCCAGTATTAATTAAAGTTATTATGTCTAGAATGCTGAGCCTTTGTGAATCTCATCAGGGGGTCATAATATTACAAATAACAATGAAGCATGGAAGGCAATGTACATGTATTGGGGCACCACAGCAATACACGGTTGGAGGATTGGTGACATCCAGGGCTTTTTCCCTTGAAACCACTTTTCTTCCATTTTTCTAGTAAACACTGCTTTTTTTCTCGTTTTTTTCTCAATATTTCTCACAGTCGGCCCCCGAGTACTGAGTGCACTTGCTGTCAGAGGTGTCTTCTTTGTAACCTGTTGTCTTGTCAAGGCCAGAACCTAAGGATATACGTCAAAAGTAGACAAATGTACAAGTATGTATCATGGTTAAAGTATAAAAGTTAAAAGAATTTCTATTTATGTTTCACAGGCATTTAAGTTGGAGTAAATGAAAAAAGTGGAAACAGCATGGAGAATATCGGTAACAATCTGGGTGAAGTTGTTGAATGTAACCAATAAATAACATTTTGAAAACTATTTGCAATTATGAAGGTGCTATTCTCAATAGCTAGTGCTTAGAGAAGAGGTATGTGTGTATACTAAATTCATGTGAACAGTTTCTGATTATCTTATCTTTCATAACTCAATTGAAAATGGTGTATATTATAAAAGAACGGTTAAATTCACAGAAATTACCAAGCAATTTATGACTTGCGACACAGGGGAAATAGCCAGATCGTTAGAATAGACCTTACCTGTCACTAAATTGTGGAGGTTGCAGTAGTTTGTTCCGAAGTCCAACAGAGCGTACCAGGTTTCGGAGGTGGAGTGCCCCTGAAGTACAAACGAAATAATTAATTCTTTTTAAACCTAAAACACAAATGTATAAATCTGAAATACATACTAGATCTATGTTACGTTCCCTGTGTGAGTGGAGTGAGTGACTGATTTATGTTTTACGTGGTACCGACAGCCAAGTTCATATTTCATGGCAAAATCTTTGGTGATTGGATCTATGAAATGAGGTTGACAGGGTGGGCAAACTGCAGGGTATCAAAACCTGGAAATCATTGTTGCTGTATTTCAACCCTTAGTGAACCCAGACACCAACCAGGAATCAAACCCAATGAACCACTTGGTCAGTGCTAGGTCTCCCCCCCCCCCCCTCCTTTCGTCGCCTTTTATGATCAGCAGGGGCTACTGGGGGCCTATAGTCTTCCCCAGAGCAGAAGCCCCACCCGGGTACCCCAACGGGGGCCCTGTGTAAGTCATGGAATATTATGTTGTATTGGTTATAATACGTTCTCTCTTTATAATTATACGACAGTATAAAATTCATATTTGTGACATCTTTAAGCTATAAAACATGTTACTAACATGTTATTAGATTTACATATGGCAAGGGGGTGATCAAAGTTAAAAAGTTCCTTCTATATACGGTAGTACATTAAAATGTCTCCCAAAACGCCTTACAAACACTCAAGGAAAAGACATTTTAATGCATGTATCTAAATTGCTGTAGTTACCGTCGGTAAGGTATAGAATGTACTCAGATGGCTTCAAAAACCAAAGTTGGAAAATCTGGACAAGCTTTATCAATAGTCGTTCACAATAAAGATACCATAGTATACTCTAAAAGAAATGCTTTTGAAATTTCTAAAAGTTGGGTTAAAAGCTACGTTACGTTCACTTTACCCCACGTAGTTTCAGAAACACCCAATAGATTTCCTTACTCACCTTACACGCACACGAGTCGTCGCCCGTCTCTGTAAACTTAAAGGTGAGGTCATCTTTGTAGCCTTTGACTGGGGTCGTATGTTTGGCCGTGATTATAGAATCGTTGTGAGTAAGAAGCTGGAGTAGAAATGAATAAATTATGCAGTTAAAGCCTGTTTGGGTCACGGTGTTACAACTATCGGACTCAATGCAAGGTTTGTCTATTAGAAGGATAATTCCACTTACTGTGTAATTCCTGTATATCATCAACTGGATATTCTAAGTTGTGTATAAAACTTCCCAACAATATAAGATTTTTATGTGACACAACTTTCTCACACCAGAAATTGTGTAAGAGACGTGTCGACTTCTTAGCAACCTCAGAATAGGTACTTAGAATGTTATACGTTCATTTAGTTGATGGGACATTTTAAACTATAGACCTACGTGAAACTGTGCACCAAGGTTTGTGTCTGAAATATTTATTTAACACCAAATTCTCATAAAAGAAAGAAAAAAGTTTCTGAGGAAACCTCAAGTTTAAATCAGCATCGTCTTTCATATGAAAAAATGTTAAATTTTGCAGCTTACCGTATACAAACACTTCTGCCCTCCGTCTTTGCATCCTGCCCTACTTGTCCAGGTCTCGATCTGTTTTACGATCGTCTCACTGGCATTGTGACAGGATACTCCGAATTGCCTAGATTTGAAGATAAAATATTCATCATGATTATGTTTTCTCTCAGTTCTCAAATGTTCATATCATTCAGAGAAGGCTTGTATGTTTGTTCGTTGGGGTAGTTTTAACGTCCGATCAACCACACAGGGTTTTTTCCAGACTGCACAAGGTAATGCTTTTCAGCTTTTGGGTGACCAGGGGTGGACACAACCACGGGCCCGGGGGCCCGAGGCCCTTATAAAGCAGGTCGGGCCCCTAGATTTTCTGGCCTAGGGGCCCGACTGGCCCCTAGAAAATCATGGATAGCAATTACAGATTTCTCTATATTTTACAATTAAACATAGTGTTTTTAAAGACAATCTGACTATATATAGTCTATGTGAGGGCCCCTAAATTTTGGTGCGGGCCCCTAGATTTGAAAAGCTAAGAGCCCGACTGGCCCCTGGATTTTTAGACTTATGTCCACCCCTGGGTGATCGTATCTATGATATGATTTTGGAGAAACCCGCCACCGGATTAGATACCCTCTTTGCGAAGAGTGACAGTGTCCCACAGAAAGGTCACCACACACCCAGCCTTTGATGACCCTGTTGGGAGCACTGCAGGGATGACAGCTCACTGGTAGATAGATCTACTGGAATGTCTTATGAATTATGACCACACCAGCATCGTACCAATTAATTTTTGATACTGGGTCAGTGTTGTGACAAGTGCCCTGCCCACTTCTAACCTAAATCCTGAACAATATACCTATTTGTTTATACTACTCACTAAAGTCTTGTGACTGTACGTCAGAGGTGACTCAGACCCAGACTGAATCTTCTGACAATAAAATTGAGGTCAGACTGACAGTAACCTATGCATCATCTCATGATCTGTATGGAAAGTTCTGTGGAGCAGTTGGAATAACAGACTGAGTGACAGGGACAGATTATGAGATAGACTATACCCTATCTGGCAGTGGCTTTAACCCTTTGCTGACGGCACAAAAGTGGGTTTTATGAAATAAAATGAATAATATATTTTTCACCTTCAAATTGTGAGATCTTATTTAAGTATTCAATGATAAAATCATATATCCCTGGAAAACCCATTGTCATAGGAATTAGAAATATATTTCTATATTTTTATTTTGGTTGCCATGGTAACCATAGAACGTTTTCATGAGTAGTCCCTTTTCTAAAAAAATGGCTATTTTAAAGCCTAATTTCACAAAAATGACCAATAATGGAAACAAATATTGATTTTATTGAAAAACTTTGAATGCAAAAGTTGTTCCTTATGAGATTCCCTTTCATTTGATACCATATTTCTCAGAATATTTGCATTTCTTGTATATTTGCCTTGATTAGATTGATGGGAACATTATGGCTCTAATACCATAAAATTTCCTTGATTTACAGATATTTTTAATAAAACATATTATCACATTGATAAAAAACACAATTTAACAAAGGGTAACAATAAAAAAATTAATACAAATGATCACACAAATGGTTAAGGTCTTATTTTGCAAATTTTGGGGAAAGTTGCTCAAGAAATATTCCAAATAAATCATTAAAAATCAAAAATATTAGTTTTCATAGACGGCCATCTTGGAAATGGCTCAAAATGGTGAATTTCTGGCCATTTTCCATATCATGATATGAAAAGAAAATGGCTGTGATCTAAAGTAAAAATAAATATGGAATCAATTTTTAAGTTCCATTGTATGTAGATATTATTGTTTTGCATATTGAAATACATTGAGGAGAAAAATTGAAAATAAGAATTTCAAAAACAGCAATTTAAACCTAAATTTCATGATTTTATGGGGGTAAATTAAGTGGCTTTTATCAATTGAATGCCAAAATTGTTGAAGGTACTCTTCTATAAGGCCCCATAAAATCAATATGGACTAATGAATTGTCAAAAACTACTTTCATACAATAATGTCATCTCATCTAATACTAATATTCCAAAAATGAGCAGTAGGCTAGGAAAATCATAGAAGTTATTGTCTAAGTAGTACCCATCGATCATATATGATCGATTTCCTATGGGGCCGTCAGGAAAGGGTTAATCCTTAATTGAGGTTTCATATCCAAATAATTAGATAGATATAATATAGTGCTGTGCATAGAGTGTAATGCAAAAAATAAAGATAACATTTTAAGAACTCTAAAAAACCCACCAAAAGGCTACTCAGGACAGTAAAATCATTGTATGGAATTGAGCGATAATACCAGAATCCTGTCATATCAGTTACATAATGACATTACAGAGGACTGGGAGGACTTACCACTCTACTGTGCAAGATGCGTGGATGGGATAGCCATTGACACCAACCACGGCAAACATTGCGCCTATGAAGGCCACAATAACGATAACAGCTGCTGTAGTCATGCCGAAGATAATGTAAAGAACTCGTTTTTTCTTCGAGGTGCTTGGCTTCATTTCATAACAAATGCATGTGACCTGCGGCAGTCATGTGACAGGTTCCAGGAACTTCCACCAGGTGGCAGCCACTTTGTTGCTGTCGCCATCTGTTGACCAAAACTGCTCATCAATGTTTATTCTCCATTGCCATGAATGGATTCATAGATGAAAATGTTTCTGTTAAATGTATAAAATCCACACTCAGGTAGACTATAATTCTCCCTTAAAAATCTCTCTTCCAGTGCCCTAGCAAAGCAATTTGAAAATAAAAAATATTTGCCTATGCCAAGATATCTTAGTCTATACACCATATGCGGGTCTTAAAATAATGCATCGCGCAGCGAAATTTCGCGGAAATCGCGAACGGACGTTGGGGGTGCGTTTAACATGGGCTTCTATGGGAGAAAACAGGTTATTTCGCTCTAACTTTTTAGATATCGCTCCAATCTTAATGTTGTAAATAAGAAAAAGTTCAGAATTAATCCCAAGAATGCGATACAAGCCTTTAAATTTTCGCATTTTGTCAATTTTTCGCACAATCGCGAAAATTCGCGTTTTCTCCATAAGAGCCAATGCTAATTAGGGTCACTTCTGGCGCCCAGTATTTCACTGCGCGATGCCGAAAATGACGAGTATACCGCAAACCCGTTTACTCCGTATAGGCCTAGGCCTAAAGGTCAAATCAACACTATCATGACAGCCCTTTATGGTAATGGCTAATTTTGAAAAAGTTAGATTTTTATATTTTCCCTTTTTGGGTCTTTGTTTGTGGTAATGACAAAATTAATATACCGGTACACGTTTCCTTATATTTCGTTTTTTTTAAAAAAATTATTATAAGAAGCTAATATGCTCAGTGATTATAATTATTTTCAAATTATTATTGATTGCTCCAAAATATCAAATGTTTTAAGGGGAAAATACAACTCTTAATATAGATCTATGTGTAGATTTGTTTTTCAACAAAACGTACGTACATAACACAAAAAAAAGTTAACGTTAATCATATTTATGTGGAATTGATTGCATAGACTAATTAACTCAAGGGTCTTTCTGTTTATATTGATTGAAAAACATGTCATTTAGTCCTCGTATGGAAAATTATCTGATAGATTCTGATGGTGATCAATTGGATGGCCATCAGATCTATACTTTTTCTAATTTAATGTTAATGAATAAAGGTCGTTGAAGTACTATTATGAAATATGAAAACTGGGCCTAATTTCCTCCAAATTTGCCATAGCCAAGTGAGCTTGGTTAACACTAGGATTGGTAGATATAAGTAGTAAACCCCAAGGTCGAGTTCAACTCGTGGCGCGAAATGCGCAGGGTTTATCGGCTCTAGCTAGGGCTCATTTATGCGCGCATTTCGCGCCAACGAGTTGAACTCGACCTTGGGGTTTACTACTCACGGCTAAGGAAAAATTATTTTAATCTAGGGCATAGCCTTATTTACTAAATATCATATAAGTTTATTTCAATATCGAAAATAAATTGAAATATACTATATTAATTTATAAATCTTCTAAATCAATAAATTTGTTAACCCTGCTTGTATAGCCTCTCATGTTGACGAGAAAACGTCATCGCTTTTCGTGTAGTCTTAATCTCGTTAAGATTTGCTTGTATTTACTAAATCGTTAAAATTTGCTTGTATTTACTAAATATCTAATCGTTAAGATTTGCTTGTATTTACTAAATATCATATAAGTTTATTTCAATATCGAAATTAAACGTATATTAAAAATGGTGTTTCTATATAATAACAAAAAACATAAATCATAAATTGTGGTTATGTTCATATTTAATTCATTTTTGTACATTCACATCTCCTTGGATTTTCACAAGTATTGATTTCATAAGTACTTAATTTCATTTTTGTACATTCACATCTCGTTGGATTTTCACAAGTATTGCATCTCCTTGGATTTCATCACAAGTATCACATCTCCATGGATTTCATAAGTACAATACATGTTGTAAGTACAATACATGTTGTAAGTTCTTTTGTATTACAAACATAACCTTTTTGTTGTAATAACCTTTTTTATTAAAAAGCGCATCTACCTTTAAGTAAATTATAGAAACTTTACAGGTTTATTTATTCAATTTAATTATTTTATAAATGTTATAGGTTTATAAATGTTATAGGTAACTCGGCTTGAATCTACTTACATTCTAACAGTTTTAATATTTCAACAATTTTAATATTTCAACATCAATAACAAATCAACATCAGTAACGAACCACTCTTAACAGTTTTAATATTTTAACATCAGTAATCACTCTTAGCAGTTTTTATTTCATCATTTAATATTCCAACATCAGTAACCAAACTTAATGTGACCTTATTTATACTCAGTAGATTTAAATGTACTTAACCAAAGACTATAATGGCATTTGTTTCAAGGCTTCATCCTTCAAACAATTAAGTCCTTATTAGTTCAGTTTAAGTAACCATACATCTGTAGTCGCCAAAACTTGAGCTCAAGGCAATCGCGCTGGAAGGCACTTCTGCTAACCATCGTAATAACCTTTAAGCGAACTTCATTCACGGCGAGCCAAGGTCCAGTCACTTCTCGTAGCAACCCCAGGACCACCAGTCAAGGTTACTTCTTTCATCTACTGGTGAGCCAAGGTCCAGTCACTTCTCATAGCAACCCCAGGACCACCAGTCAAGGTACCACCAGTCAAGGTTACTTCTTTCATCTACTGATCAGTCCAGTTGTAAGCTTATGGCAACCGCGCTGGAAGACTTCTTTCCATCGTGATAACCTTTACATACAACTTCATTAGTCACACAGTTTAGGTTACACTTTAGTCAACTATCACAGGTTGACTACACAAATTTAAAATTATAATACATGTTAAAATTTTAAAAGGTTGAAGACAAACAATTTTTAAATAATATAAAAATTTAAAACTTAAATCAAATAATAATATTAAAAACATTTCTTAAATTCAAGCCGAGCATACTTATAACAAATTATTATTTTATTATAACAAAATAAATTACTAATACTAATATTAACCTGTAAACTTTCTTTTATTTACATTTGAATATATAAAGCTTGTCTTTAGCAAATTTATATAAATTCTTGTAACCTTAGCTAGTTTTTAAACATAAAAATATTTGCATACATGTTCAAACGGTAGAAATATTTGTATCTAATTTGTTTGACATATATTTCCTTGCAGTCGGTTTATCTAATAGAGGTTGAATAAGTTTTTTATTTTCACACCTTAAAAATAATTTTTCAATTATTTTACCCTTCATTTTTTGTGACAGCATCATACAATCCAAAAATACATATTCAGGTTGCAATATTGGTTTCTTTAACTCTAAACCTATAACAATCAAACTAACTACTAGTGTTAAAGTTAACCCTCCAAAACCAAGCTTTGTTGGAGTAGGTTTTAAATCCATTTTGGATAAAGCTTCCATTTCAATACATATATATATATAATGCAATAAATCATTAATCTTAATAAAATTTATAACCTTATGTATTGCCTCATAATGAGACTACTATTTTTTTCAACACTTTCTGCATATGTTTAGAACATAAATAACCAGCTTTACATTGATTTTTTCCTTCTACTTTTTTTCTTTGCAGCCTTTTTACAAAACGCTTTACAAGTAAATCATTTTTTAATCTATTATCAGAAAATTTTTTAAGTATTTCTTTTAAAGTTTTTCCCTTACTTTTATGAAAAACATAATATACAGTATATTCACCACAGACCTTAGATAATATAGATTGCAAAGCCTGTGTATTATACCTATACGTTTTATTTATTTGCTTAATAAACATTCTAAAATATCTTTTTAAAGGTTTTAACCCATATGAATCAAAGTATTCTGGTAAGGCTTTGCGTGACTTTAAGAAAAATGCTACCCAATGTTCACCAGCTTTATAATCTTCATCAGTATTAACAATATATGCTGCAGGATATTTGATACCTTTTAAACATGGTAATCGATTTGATGAATACACACCTTTAAAAATACTGGAAGTTACACAATTACTTTTCAAAATATTTTCAATTTCATATCCGTACATTTTTACATTAAAGTAAACTTGAAATTACTTCAGGCTGATTTGCAGGACCTAAAGCAAGCATGCTATCATATTCATTATAAAATATCATAACTATTCCATGAGCAACAGGATTTTTTAATGTTGCAATTACATTAATTGTACCACTTTCAGTCAACTCAAAACTATTTGCATTTGGTGCGGTTTTAGATAAATCAAAACAAAACAAAGTATTACCATTCTTAAATTCATCTGGCGTTATACTCACAGGGTTATTTGAAAATAATCTCCCTGTTGCATACATCATTGCTGTGTATGCTTCATGGAAATTATCTTCATCGAAATCTAATTTTGACATTTCACAAAAAGGTGAAATATCTTTCCCCCTTTGCAAAACAATATCTGTAACCCCAAAATTTTGAAAATTAAATGGATTGTGAGTTAAACTCCCATCCCATGCACGTGAATCAACTAATCCCACAATTATTCTTTTAGGAAGTTCACCATTTGAAATCATTCTATTTTCTTGCAATATCGATCTATTTGGACCTTGAGTTGAATACTTTAACTCAACTCTTCTAAATGGAAATTTCATAAGTTTATTTTTTTCTCGTGCCATATCTAATTCATTTAAAAAAACATCATCTAAAGTAACTCTTTTAACAAATAAAACAGCATCTTCTATTTCTATTTTATATTGCCTTGTAGCGCTTTGTGCCATTAATGCAAAATTTTCCTCATTTCTAATCAATCTTATTTTCATATCTACATCACCTGGAAATTTTTTAGGTTGATTAAAAAGATCATTATGAATTTTGCAAATAAGTTGAAAACTTTTACCATATTGTGTTGTAAGAAATCTTTTCTTTGCACCAGTATTATGAGTATCATCAAAATCTTCAACTTCATTAAAATCTTTATCATCTAAAAAAAACCCAGAAAGTTCTCCAAAAGATTCAAGAACAGAACGTTTATAACCTAAAAGATATTCTATATAAGCCTTGTATGCATAATGAGTATCACTACTAGTTATTAACTTATTACTTATATAAATTTCCACATCTTTAAATAAGGCTCCAGACAAATAATTAACAGGAAATACTTTTGATGGATTTGGAATTTCACCTGCATGAGCTCCTTGTGCTGGAGGTCTTGCAGGTGCAGTTCCATCTGGTTTTAGTATTTTTAAAGTAAGATGTAAAAATGTTTGAGACAAGTCTATAAAATCAGCTTTATTTGATTTAAATGCAAACTCTAAAGGGCCACCTTGACTTACATTACTAATTGAATATCATTTTGAATAAAAACTTGTTCTAGATGTTGCATCTGTTGGTGGAATATTAAAATAATCATAACTTGAATCAACACACAGACAAGAATCTTTATGCATAGCCATTTTTTAAATTATACATTAAATTATCAAACTAGTTTTAGATCTTATCTTAAGAAGATTTAGATCTTATCTTAAGAAGATTTAGCTAAATATATCTTCTTCTTCAGAATCATAAGTTACTCTCCTCTTTTTTCTTTTATTTTCTTTAAAACTAGACTGATTTTTTCTTTTTTGTTTATTTGATATTTTTTCCTTTATTTTGTCAGAAATATAGTCCACAGAATCTTTTGTTAATTCTTCCAACTGTTTCTTTGCCTCTTTTTTCAAAACTTCTTTAGCACTTTGACCCTGAATAATTTTCTTAACAGCAGTCATTCCAGCTTTTTTCCCTCTCTTAATAATTTCACGCTTAGCTGTTTTGGCAACATTCTTTAAAGCTGGCTTTGCCATTCTTAAAGCTGGTTTAATTAATTTAACTGCAGGTTTAGCTAAACGCAAAACTGACTTCGCTATTGCTGAAAAAATACTTCCTATACCATATCCTTTTTGATTCTGAACTCCAATAAATGGAGGAATAAAAGAATATCCTCCATATCCATAACCCTCTTGTAAAAATCGAGAATTATTTTCATCAAAAAAATGCTTATAGTCACAAGCATGATTTTCTCCACAATATTTTTGCATTTTAATTATTATATACTTTTAACTTTATAAACATTAAAAACGCTAACATTTGATTCATTTAAGATTTAAGATTAATCTTAAAGTAATTTACTTTTCAGCTGGTTTCCATGCATCCCATTTTGAAGTATGTTTAATTCTTCTTCCAAACCTTGATCTTTCCTCTGCACTATCTTTTGTTTTCTTACTGCCTGAAAAAATCCTGTCTTGATATGGTTTGTTCATAGATTTCTTTTTCTTTTTCTTTTTTAAAGAATCAAAAATGTCAACCTCTGGTTGATCAAATGTAGGCGAAGGTAACTTTTCTTCTATTTCACCAATATCAATGTTAGCACGGTTTTTTGAAATAGGCGTATAAAAATCATCTTGATCTGGAAGACCAGCAAAATCTAATTTATCCTCTTCATCTTGACTTAAAGATTTATTAATAGTTTCCATAATTTTTTCTCTTTCAGTTTCTTCAAGAGGATATTTAGCAGGAGTAAGAAATTCATCATCTTTATTTTTTCGAAAACTTTCAGGTTTATTTTTAAACCAAGATTTTGGTACTTTTACTGTTTGTAAAAATTCCCAAAGTTGATCAACGCCTCGAGGTTCCTTTTCGAATTGTTTTGTTTTTGAAAAAAATTTCATTATATTTAAAATATTTGAACCTTTAATAACTTTGCCCTGTAAATTTATTTCTCCCTCAGCATTCCATGTTCCATTATTTTCCAAAATTTTATCTAAAATACTTTGTGCATTTGGTCTTTGTGACACTGAAATTCCTTTTAATATTTTAAAAGTACTTGGCTTTAAATTATTTTTATCATCTTCAGTTCTTCTTCCCTCTAAATTTAAATCCTTAGTTAAAGCTGGTTTTACAGGAGGTGGTATATATGTTGTATGAACAGAATAAGGCTTTTTATTAAACATACGCTCCTGCATTAAATCTTTTTGTCTTTTTAAAGTATAAAGTTCATTATGACTAGGTACTTCTTCACTAAAGGTACAGCTTTTAAACATTGCATAAGGAATTATTATACTTTCTTTAAAAGTAGCCATTTTGGTAATTTTAATTTCAAGTTAATTCTTGTTAATCATACAAAAATTAATCAATATTATGCATTACTTATACCTGCTGCAACAGATGCAGCTATAATTGGAAGTAAAAGTGGTAAAAATCCTCCTTTCTGTTTTAAAACTTCTTTACGTTTCTTAAAAGGCATTTTTTGTTTTACCACTTCTCTTAAAACTTTTTTAAATTTCTTTAACTTATGATAATGTGACTTCTTTATAGGTATATTTCCTTTCAAAACATTATAGACACAATCACAAATTGCATAAATATCTTCAGCATCAGCTGAATCAAGAATTCTATTTCTCTTCTTTTTGCTATGTGCCTCACATACTAAAACAAGAAAATGTCTATGCTTATGAGCATAGCTTTCTTTCTTTGTCTTTTTTAACCTACCCATTTTACTTTAAATAATTTAAGTTTATTATGTACATAATCTTAAAGACATTTCTTTAGTGTGTAAAATTAATCGTGACTCAATGTAAACTAATAATAATAATACAAATAAATAAATATTTCAATTTTGTTTTATACCTTTGTCAAACAAACAATAAAATTGCTTTCTTTTTTTGTCTTCTTTCAAGTACATAATCTTAATGGTATTTGTTATTAAACTTCTATTCAACAAGTACATAATCTTAATGGTATTTGTTATTTAACTTCTATTCAAAGTAAAACAATGTTGAACATCTCCAAACATATTTGTACGAAACATAGCATTTTTAGGTGATTGTTGATGGCCATCTATAAATAAATAGCCGTGCGGTCTATCAACAGCATGTGTAAATATATTAACAAAGCAGCGTTGATTCTTAGGCATTAATTTTCTAGCAAGAGAATAAGCTATAGTTTGGTCTAATGGCGAATTGAAAATACATAAATAGGTAGCATTTTTAGTTAAATTTTTTCTTTCCTTACCATCATGAAATAAATTTTGCGAAATAAAAATAACACTTACATTTTCATGATGTGTTCGCTTGGTAAAAAATTCTGAAACTAACTTATTATTTCCACATTCAGCCATTAAATCATCAAAAATTGCTAGTCCTCTTTTATTAGAATCTATTAAACTATTAAAAGACTCCGGTAATCCGTTATAAAATTGAACATTTCTTAATTGTAAATATGGATCACGTGGAAAAGTTTCTCCATAAAACCATAGAATATAATCAAATTCATTATCAACTATCCTTGAATCATTTTTTAACAAATCAATAACAAAAGTAGTTTTTCCACAATTACTTGGTCCAGCTATTATTAATGAAAATGGTGTTTTTAATCTAGCATCAAAAATAGTAAATTGACCTTCAAACGCCATTGTACACGGATTAAATTTTGTAAATATTTCCTTAATCTTACACGAATTAATATTCAACCTTTTACTTTAGACATTTCTTCTTTATATACTCCTCTCCTCCTTGTAATCTTACACGAATTAATATTCAACCTTTTACTTTAGACATTTCTTCTTTATATACTCCTCCTTGTAATAATTCATTATTTCTATCCTGTAAAACATAAGTTACAGGTTTTGTATTTAATATAAAAGCTATTTTAAATATTTCTTTTCTCCAATTTGATAAAAATCCTCTATTAAAAGTCCTTCTATATTTACTTAATCTTACTTTATCTCCAATTTTTAAGTTTAAATCTATTCTTTTAGAATAAAGATGATCTTTATATTGTTTTAACCATAAGTCATGCTGATTATTTTTATTAACTTCAATAGGACTTATACCTAAAGTTCGATGTTTTGTACAATTGTAACTTGAAACAATAGGTTGTAAAGCCTTAAGATATCTTTTAGTTTTATTTGCTTTTAAAAATCTAAATAATTTATTTTTATAAGTTCTTATAAATCTTTCCACTATGGCACATTTGGGATCTTGAAAAGTAGAAAATTGATGTATTTTATTTTGCTTTAAAAAGCGACTAAAAATTCCCTTAAACTCAGAACCTAAATCTGTTTGAACTATTCTAGGTTTCACTTTAGCTCTTTTTAATATTTTTTCAAATGCTAATTTAGTTGTGCTAGAAGTCTTTAATTTCATTGGTTCTACATAAGCAAATCTCGAAAAACAATCTATTGCAACTAATATATAAATGTTTCCATCATTGTATTGTTTCAACTTTGGAAGAACTATTAGATCTAATTGCCATTGATCATTTTTACCTCTTACTATTATTTTTCTTCTTAAAAAATTTTTTATAATTGGTTTAAAAGAAGTATAAGTTCTTGTATTTTGTAAAAAAGTTTTAACATCATTTAAAGTTATATTTTCATTAACACGTTTTGCAGCTTTATATAACTTATTAATAGAAGAAAATGAAGAAGGATGCCTAGAATTAAAATAAATAGATATAAGTACATTTAACTTATCTCTTTGATTCATTGCCATTTTAAATACACATCTACCTTTACATTCTAATCTTATCTTAAGCAAAATTATTTATAATATTACATTGTTTATTTTCAAGCTAAACTAATTTATACTATTCATTAAGCTTAACTAATTTATACTATTCAACTGTCATTTACCCTAAATTACAACGTCTATCTTCTAAGCTGTGCAAAGTCGGGACTCCAAACATATGCACAAGCAATACAATAAACGCCATAAAAAAAGATAAATATTGACATGTATTATACATATTTACACTTTGCTTCGGTTATCCAAGAAGCAAAACACCTCCACAAAAAACGAACATGAAACATTTATTTCATGTGCATTCATTATAATATATAATATAATAATATAATATAACTACTTATTGAATTATATTAAAAAAATTCTTTCCTTTTTTGTCATTTCTTATAACCATTAATGGAATTAATCCATATACCATTGCATCCTTATTTTGTTGATTTTTAGCATTTAAATTTTTTTGCTTCACAAATGTAGTTTCTTCATTCTTCATATTAGAAGCATTTTCAATATTTTTTTTAGCTCTACCTCCTGTAACCTTCTTTTTCTTTGCTACAGTTTCTCCATTTTCATTATTCTTAGCTACAGTTTCCTCATCCTGATTTACCTCATTTTGATTTTGAATTTCCTTTTTCTTATACTTTCTCTTAGCTTTTTTTGAAATGTCTTCAACTTTCTTAGTTATATCTTCTTCACTTTCTTCATCAACCTCATTATTTTGAATTTCCTTCTTCTTAAACTTTCTCTTAGCCTTTTTTGGAATATCTTCATCAACTTTCTTAGTTATATCTTCTTCACTTTCATCAAACTTTGAAAACAGTTGCACTGTTGCATCACTTTCTTGATCACTTTCTTCATTTAAAGACTTCTTTTCACTCTGTTTTATTAAATTTTTTTCCTTTTCCTTTATATATTTCTTTTGGCACGAATTGCATCTATTTAAGTCTAATTGAAAATATCTAGGATGGTCATAAGGCTTATGACATCTTATGCACTCCTTAAAAAGACTATCTTCACAAGAAATACAGTACTTCTTACCCTGAACCAAAGATTCCTCACTACCACAATAAAAACACACCTCCATCTTAAAAATTTCTGTTTAAATATTTATAAAATGTAAACTTACATTAATGCTCACCTTTAGGCTTGCTTAAATCCCAAAAATTTAGCTAATCACAAGCTAGTTTTGCTGCAATACTATTCTATTAAGCTTAATATATATCTACCTAATCATTTAAAAACTTATACTTTGCATATCTTCTTCGCTAGAAACTCCAATTTTTTCCAACTCTGTATTCTGTTTTTTAGCTTGTTTCTTACTTTTCTTCTTTTCCTCTATTTCACTGTCCTCATCAGTTGAAAAATCATTTAATTTTTTCTGTTTCTTCTGCTTTCTTGCCTCATGATCTAATTTCTTTAGTCTTCTAGCTATTTTCCTCTTTAACCCAAACAACTCACCTAACTCGTCCTTAGTTACTGTAAAACTTTTATTATCTTTCAACAAATCACTGAAATGAACATATACTTCTGCTTTAAATATTGTTAAATCTAGTCTTTTCTTTCTTCCAAAAGACAAAACATAACGTGATATTGTTTCCTCCTTTGAAGCCATAATTAATTCTATATTTAATAAACAAACTAATAACTACTATAAAATTACTATTTACCTACTATAAAATCACTAATCACAGGAATATTTCCTATGCTTTCCTTTGAACTTTACATATTGTTTTATCTTCCTCTTTTACTCTTTTTTTAGACCTTAATTTATAATTTCCATATGCTAAAGAGTGCACTCCATCTGAACAAAGCCAACGTTTATCTTCAAAAGGCGATAAAGCTAACTTTGTTTCTTTTAAAGTAAACACATCGTGCTTATAACTGCGTATACAGTGAAAGGTAGCAAAAGATTCAGATGCTTCTTTTAAAACTTGTTTAAATTCTGAATGTAAAAGCTTGTCTACACAACTCCTTCTAATTCCTTTAACTCTTTTTATATTCTTTCCTGAATTTAACAGAAAAGAATACATTTTAGGTCTTAAACCAACAAATTCCTTAATTTCTACTCCAGCTGTTTCATCTTTAAATTTACCTAACACTTTTCTATTTTTTAAAGAATATAATAAATTATTTGTTTCTAAATTTGAAAAATCAAAATAATCCCTAATATCATAAAGTAATCTATAAAAATGTTTATGATCTATATAATATATTAGTGAATCAGTATCAGTATAAAGAAGCTGAACAGATTTTAAACCAAATGTTTTTAAAATGACATTATAATGAAAATTGAACATATGCATTTTCGATAAATCTAATATTGTAAAACCAATATAAATAGGTTTATTCAATTCTACTATATTTTTCTTATACTGTATCCCAACAAAATTTGAATTAAAAATATGTAAAGAATGAAAAAGAGGCTTTTTAATCATAGAGGCACATGACTTTTGATTTGTTGTTAATACCATTTTAATTCTTCTTTTTACATTTTCCATACATTTGCCAAACGTAGAGTTATTCATAAGTTTAAAAAATTCCCTATCAAAATCTGAAGTAGCCTCTTTCCGCTTTTGGTTATTAAAATCAATATATGGTTTCATCCAACATGACTGAGAAAAGGATACTATCCTAAAAATTTTAGAAATTTTTAAACCTAAACTTAAATACAATTTTAAATTCCTATAATGTATAATGTACTTTTCCTTTTGACATAAAGTTGAAATTAATTTCATACAGCTTTTAGTATAGCGTTTACCTAAACCTTCCAAAATATTTTTAGCATATGGTGACAATTGAAAAAAATTCACTGCAAGCTTTTCAGGAGCCAAAGGAAGCATATTATGAAAATCATGTAAATAATCAGGATACTCTAAAGTTACCTCTAAAATATATCCTATAGGAGCATCATCAAGAATTTTAGTTACATCAAAACTATCATATTTACTCGGATCAACCCAAGCAAAATTTTTGTAAGGTAAAGGTTGTACCATAGCAAATCCATATAAATTATTACAATCATAATAAACTATATGCTCAGTTTCTTTTCTCACTTTTGCAAATCTTTGAACTACATTTGTCATACCTCCTCGAATACCATCTTCAAAAAAATTAAACATGTCAATATCATTAATTAAATCAAACTTAACCTTTGTAAACTTCATCATAGCATCATAACTCAAAGATGGAGCTGTTAAATATTTAGCTGGATCTAATCCATAAAAATCTAATGACTTTTCCCTAAATGATTCAAAAACATCAGCTAATAGTAATACATCTATTTTTAAATATTGTCTTAAATAATCTTTTATATTCTTACACTTTAAAATTTTAAACATTTTAATTGCATGATCATAATCTAAAGAAGAAATACTTTGATTAGTTAAACTATTAAAAAATGCCTCACGACAAGGTAATTCCTTCTCATCCAGCCTTTCCCACGAATCTATATAGTCATAGCACATAACTCCCTTTCTTATAACATATGGTAACATCTTTTCCTTAAAATGCTTTTTAGTTTCTTTTAAATCTAATGTATCTTTTTTAACTAATAATTCAGCAAGATTAGATAATGAATTTGGAAGAAACTGAAAAGAATCAATAAAAACAAAATTATCTAAAAACATAGCTAAAAACTTTTCTGATGAACGCGGAATAACTTGAACATTAAGTTGTTTTAAATACTTGTACATATTTTTAACAATAAAATGTAAATCATAGTTCATAGCATTATGCATAACAATAGGAATTTTAAAATTTGTAAATTTCAATGCACTACATACTAAATTACATCTATTACAAGCATAATTAACATCTCTACCTTTTCCTTCCCTACCTAAATGCTCATGATCTACAACTCTTTTAATTCCTAAATTAGCAAAAGAAACTCCGCAAAGATAACAAGCTTTTTGCTTAGCGAGATGTAAAATATCCTGTGAATTTAAAGTTAAAGGTTTTCTATCATTTTCAAAAATACAAGATATCTCTGCACGCACTTGATAAATATATCCAAAAAAGTTTTTAAGAACATTAGGACCAATATAAAGAAAAGGTGGTTTAGAATACTTACTATACTTTGATAAAAATAAAATACCTACTGCATTTAATTCATGTCTTGTTTTCATAATAGACTTACCTTTTAACTTATTTACATTTTTATTTAATGTTTCAAAATCAGCATAAATAATAAAATGATTTTTTATTTGTCGTGAAAGATTTCGAAACATTTCTTTTTCACCTATTAAAGGAAGCTTATAAGTTTGTCCAGTATAAACTTTATTTGTACAATTTGCTTTACTATGAAGTTGTAAACCAACTTTATCTCTAAATGAAATTAAACATTTATTACAAAAATACCTTGTTTTTTTCCAATAAAATGGTGTTATGAATGAATTAATATTTCGAATTAACATATAATGATTTTTGTACAAAAGTAAATTAATATGTTTGCGATGTTTATCATCAAAGCTTGTTGAAATATACATTGGATACGGTAAATATTTATTATTATTTACAAATCCCATTTCATTTTGACTAAATAACCCAAAAACATTTATCGTTAAATTATTATTTTTCTCAAAATTTGGAATCTCACTTATTTTAGTTGGAAAAGAAAGACCCTTTAAATTTAAAGAACTTACTAAACCTAAATAAGATGTAAATCTATTAGGATTTACACACTTTTTAAAAGCAGCTAACACAGAATACAAAAAGCACTTGTCATCAGAACATCGTATATTAAGAATAGAATGTTTATTAGGAATTGGTAATGAAACAGATGCACACCCTCCAAAAGGATTACATTTATAAACTGATAAACGTAAAACATTAATTTGTTTTAAAAACCAACCTGAACCCATCTGAATAAACCCATCAAAAAATGCTAAAAGTATTCTTATAGCTTGTATCATTTTTTCTTTTACAGATAAAAATGTTAAAACTTGAGTCATATTGCTTTGAAACCAAGGTTTAATTTCATAATACCTTGATGTATCCAATTTATATTTACCTAATACAACATTAAGACTAATTTGAAATTTTATGCCACCATGCCTCAATAAACCTTTCTTAATTTTTTCTAGTAAAACTTTAAACTTGCGTTGAAAAAATAATTCTATATCTATAGCACGCTGAAAAGGAACTATATCATAACTTCTTAACAGTTTACCAAAAGCTTTTCTTTTCTTTATTTCATTCATTTTATTTTTTTATCTATTTAATCTTCTAAAACGCAAAATTAACTCAGCAATTCCATATTCAAATTTAACAAGCTGTCCATCATCAGTTTTAATTTGTATTTCTATATCCTGCAACCTATCATAAGCTAATTTCTTATACAATGGATGGGAATAAGTGTGCTTAATATGTTCACCAAATACTCCACTAGCCCTAACAGTTCTAAGTAATTTTGTTTGAATGTTACCTACATACTCATAATCAACAATATTAGAATAAATGTATATATTTGAAGTGTCTGTTGGAAAAACTGGAACTCCATTTCCTACATAATCTTTTCCATATTGTGGTTGAAAAAGCTCATTATATGGTCCCTTCCTATTAAGAGATATTACATCATTAAAACCTTTTATTAAAATTTCTTCATCCCTTATTGGATTTCCTTCAGAATCTAATTCATTTTCAGTAGAAGGTGGCTTTTTCAATAAAGGTGGTCCTCTAAACTCAATAAAATTTGTAAATGTTTTCTCACCATTAACAGTAACTCTTGAAGTATACTTTTTAATTCCTTCACAATTATTTAAGCGTAAAACCGTAGCAATATATTCAGACAAAATAACTACATCTCCTGTACCTACATATAAAGTACAAATTAAATTTTGATTATCAATATAAAGTTTAGTATATCTTTTATAATTTTTATAAGTAGGTTGAGCTTCATTTACTTCCATTTTTAATTTAGCAAATTTTTCATTCATTTCACTTATCATATCCTTAATTTCATAATTTCCAAACTTTAAAGCAAATACCTTATTTACTTTTTTTATAGAATTAGGAACAACTTCATCTAATGAATTAATTTGTTCTACTGTTTGGTCTTTTAAATCAAAAATATCTCGCACAATTACATAAGTTCTAGATTGCTCTGGATGCTCTGGTACATTATACCACGATTTCAAAAAATCAATCTCCAATAAGGCTACTTCCCAGTAACCTTTACATTCACGTGTAGCTGGTATTTCAGTATAAAAATGACTTGTCTTATTTTCTCTTACTGAATGTGGTACATTTGAAACTACTGTATAATTGAATGATTCTAGTTCTTCGTTCTGCAACATTTTAAATATTTATTAAAACAAATCTATAAAATCTAATATCAATCCTAATCACATCACAATTTAATCACTTTGCCTCATCAGTCTTCCTTTTGAACTTTCACATTTCGCATTAATTTTGAAGAAGAATATGTTCTTATGTGTTTAGGATAATCTCTCATATGCATAAGAAAATCTTCTAAACACCTTTTCCTCGAAGCTGTTTCTATTTGGGGTAATGCATTTCGCCAAGGAGTTCTACAGCAGGGACAATAAACCTGCAAATCAAAACTAGAAGAAATAAAATGTTCATAACATCTTGAAATATGAATAGGTCTTTTACAACACTTTAAAAAAACTGTATTATCTGAACCTTTATAATTAAAAATAATTCGTGAATGGCATTGAGCACAAGGTAATGTAAAAAAAGAAAAAAGTAACCTACGACACCGCCTAGTATCTCTTAACTTTTTAGCTAACAACCTCATTGAACAATTAGGACTACTATTATTATTAATTTCCCATAAATGTCCTAAATCAATCACATCATCTACTGACATATACAAATACGATGCTACTGAATCCAAAACTACCTTTGTGAAACAATCTTTTAAACCATAAAAATAAATTGACTTTCTTAAAACTTCAATTATTTTTTTATCATTTTCCCACATGGATAAATAAATAAAATCTAAAACAATATCACATTGAAAATACGATGAAAAAAATAAAAGACTCGCGCAAGAAAAATATTTCAACTTTAAAAAACATGCATCATCTGTAAGTTCTTCACTTAATATTTCTATTAATTGTAAACACTCATCTTCAGATAAAAATTCTTGGCTAGGAATTTCAATTAACAAAGGTAAATTTAACTTACCAAAATAAAATGACACTAAAGCACAAAAATACAAGCTCCTTTTCATCAAGCGAGCAAAACTTTTTGAACAAGCAGTATCCATTTCAAATACTTACTTTTATCAACTTGAAATTCCTAAATAAATATATAATAAATTTAATCAGGATGATACTTTTTTAATATTACTAAAGAAGATCTCAAAGGAACTGGTGTAAATATATGATTCTTAGGATCATAATTAGAATGCTTAACCAAAATATGTAAACGCAATAAACTTAAAGATATAAACTCTTTCTTACAATATGAACATTCTAATTTTTTTTTTTTGGTCCTCGCTTATCTTTTGTAGCCTTAACTAAAGCTTGAGCACAATGAACAGGACAACACAAGCAATTCTCAATATTTCCTGGCAGTAAGTTATTTTGAAGAACTAAGGCGTGTTTTTTCAACCTTTCAGTTATTTCTACAAACTTATCTATATTACATTCTATCTTATTAAAATTATCAGAATACAAATCAGAATATGGTGAAAAATCCTGTAAATGTTTTCCTGTTTCTGAAACATTTACCATAACATCTTTTTTCTGAGATTTCTTATGAAATTTCATATCATTATTAGATTGCTGTAATTTGTTTAGTTCGCCCATAAAATCATCTCTTTTTTCAAGCTCTAATTCTGATTCCAATTTCTTAGCTTTATCATCATAATCATCATTTTCACTTTCTGATAGTGACAAATCTCGAGCCAAAGATGAATCACTATCATTAACCTTTTCTTTAGTTACAGCTTTCTCAAAATTTTCAACTCTTGCTTTTTTCTTAGTATGAAAACCTAAAGATTTCGTACAAGTACTTTTTTGACCATGTATTTGTTTTTTACAATCTGAATCTGAATCTGAAGTAGAAGATAAAAACTCAGCACTTTTATATTCATGCTTACGCTTTTTGCTTTTCACTTTATGTTTTGGAAACTCAATTAATGAATTATATTTTGACATATGATAATCTAAAGCTACTTCTATAAAAGCATTTTCTACTTTACTCCATTGAATAACAAAAGGTGAACCTATACGAAACAATTCTGTACAACATGTAAAATTAAATGATCGAGAATCACTTCGATAAACAGTTATATTTATTCTAAGAATATCAACAAGACACTGAATAATTGAACTTTGTGAAGAACGCAAGTCCAGCTTAATAGTTTCATCTTCACTAGATAAAATTCTAAAGGCTAAATTTCTCGTTATATCTTGATTTCTTAAAGCAGACAAAAGTTCAACCTTTAATTCTTCTTTAAGAATATTTATTTTTTTCCTTTCATTCTCACATTCTGTTAAAAGTTGAAAACAAAAACTAAAAAAATGTGAATTATCTGTCCGAACTTTATTCCAAAATAATTTATTTTCTTCATTATGTCTTAAAAGAAATTCTATAATTAACAAAAGTAACCTATCTAACACTCCGGCGGCCATAAATGTAAATTATTTAAATAACACAATCTCAAACTATCACAAACTCTTTTAAAATCTAAAACATTATCAGTTAAACAACTTCCTTTATAAGAATATAAAAACGTGAAAATACATTTACTTTTACCTTTAATTTTGATACGTAAACTTGAAAAATATGAACTATTATTTACATAAGGCAACCATATAGATTCACTAGAATTAGATTCTTTAATTTCAAATTCATATTCTTTTTCAAAACAATCTGCAATTTTTATACAAAAAACCTTAAAATCCGGTGTTGTTTTAAATACAAGTTGAAAGGTAATTTGAATGTTCTTTGGAGTTATATTTACACTAACTATTTCCTGTTCACAAAAGTCCCTAATATACTCATAAACTTCTAAAGCTATTATCTTAATATTTGGTAATAAACTTGAAAAATTTCTTCTTAAATAAATTGAACAAAATCCATTACGTGTAATCTTCAAAGTATACAATTTATTTTTACAAGTTAATGATCCTCTATATAAAAAACTATTCTTTATACTTTTATAAATATACGGAATATCAAAATGAATATTTGGAGTAAAATTTAAACCAAAAATAACCAAGTTTACACTATAATCTACTTGCATTAATATATACTATCGATACTTGTAACCCAATCTAAAGGAGGCGTGTTTCATTACAATAAGATAAATCTGAGCTATATTTATTAAAAATTCTGAATAACCCAATAAAAAATCAGAAGACATTGTTAAATAAAAATCTGGTTTAGCTTTGCAATACTCGCAAATTTTAGCACTTAAATTATGAATTTCATGTCTTGTAATAATTTGATTTAAATTAAAAAACAGTTTATATGCTTTCTTGTATCGAAAATTAACCAATATTAACTGACAATCTATACATGAACAAACTAATTTACAAAATTTCTTATTAATTGTATCGTACCTATATCTATAAAAATAAAACACACGTCTCATACCTACCAATGTATATAAGTTCAAAAATCAAAAATTTCTAATACTTGTTCTATTTTAACACGAAAACCAACATGATGCCGAATCAACAAAACAAACGTTGTTGTATTTGCAACTTCATCAAATTGCCTAGATTCCTCTTCCTCAAAATTAGTAATATCTTTTTTCAAAATACCAGGAATCTCTAACTGATCTACATCTTCTGGTGTTAATTTAGGAAATTTATTCAAAATAAATGTCAAAACTAATCTTTTTAAACTTAATTTAAAAAGAAATCTATTCAATTCCTGTACTAATTCTGTGATTTGTTCTATTTTAGAAAAATCTATTAATGTACCATTAGGACATGCAGCAATAAGCTTACCTATATTTTCACCTTCCTTTAATACTTTATTTATAACTAAACAAAAGTAACAAGAACAATAAGGCTCATAAACACTTTTCTCAAAATGTATAACAATCATTTGTAAACTAACCTTAAGCCTTAAAAACAATCTTTAATCCTCTGTACACCTACCTCCTAAGCAAAAGCAAACACCAAATATAACAATCATAAGCTTATTTAAGCACAAAGCTTCATGCATATTCAAATAAACTTACCTTAAACGCCTTATATATCTTAAAAATAAACATTAACACAAATATATAAATTTAACCCATATCATAACTTAACCACAATATACTACTTGAACATATCTATGACACATTTTGCCAAGGCTGTTTCTCTAAAGTACCAGAATTATCACAGTGCAATTGATGCACAATGCTCCATCACCACAACACTGTAGCTATGCTGAGATAAGGTAATTTTGCGCAACTTGCCCTTTTTAGAAGCATTGCTTGACTAAGCGGCAAAATCTCTTCTTTCCGATCCTGTCATTAAAATCCACCGATAAACAGCGCCGCTGCGCCACCTAACGTATTGCCTATAAAAACGTAGGTGGCGACGCCTGCGGTCACATATATGAAGTGCGTAAGCGGTCAGAAAACAAATAACGCGATACGACAATACCTAAGTTATCTAAGCGTCTAAACATCAATCCACCAGAGGGCATTAGCTACCTATTGTAATAAGACATGAACAGTGTTGTCATTCACTGGGGAACCCTCACTACATTACCCAAACTAAGCCTAAAGGCCTAACGTCACACTGTTCATCTCTACTACAGGTGTTAACAGCGTCTTTAGACATCTGTCTAAACTTAGGCAAAAAACCAATATAATCTAAATTGGTTAACACCAAACACAGGCGAGAAGGTACTTAATGAAAAATCTATAAATTCAAGCATAAAAAAGACCCCACCCTAGTATGTCTCAAATCTAGTCAAAACATTAATCAAATAACGCCCAGCGTAAAAGCTAATCAGCGTAAAAGCTAAGTCTCTATTCTGTCTACAGTTAATGCTTAGCCACCAGAGGGAACCTTCCAGCACATGTCTATAGTTGATGCCTAGCCACCAGAGGGAACCTCTCAACACAAATTATTTAGTACCAAGTGAACCTCAGACAAGTTTATCTACTCCAAGCCAAGCCTACATAAAAATACTTGATAAGTGTGGACTAAGTTACAGCCCGTAATCAATGGAAACTATTTCTTACATTAATGCCCTTAAACTTATTGATAAATCTAAATCTAGAACACGCCGACCAACACTCACTTCATCTCTAAAGTAAATCAAATGCGCAGAACCATCATGTCGACCAAACTAGTATTCCTGCTTCTCTTCCTAACCATTTTGACGAAAACTCTAGGTTGTTCTGTCAGAAACGACTGCTCCTTAACCGACAACTTGGACACGCTTATCTGCTACTGTTTACCGACAACTTTCACACACATAACGCTAAGAACTACGCAAATCTTTCTAATTTCCCCCGCCACATCACAGCAACAATTCATCAAATACGACATAGATGTCTTCCCATTCCTTGCAGTTATCAAAACAAGTGGAATTACATTTCAATGCGAAGCAGGAAAATGCATGTAAGTATAGGCTTAACTCACTTAATATTAACAGTATAAAATTATTCAAATATAATACCTTCTAAGTTTCTTAAATTTTAGCTTAACAAGTTTCTTAAATTCTGAACATTATATAAATACCTTTCATATCCAAAGTTTTCTAATCTTTTGAATTTAAGAATAAATTCTAAACATTAATTTTTATTCAGATTAAAAGCAACAGAAAAACCAACTTCTATGAAACCAACATCTTCATTTCCAAATACCATGTAAGTTATTAGTCTTAAGTGCACTCTAAACCTAAAAATAAAACAGCATGCTTCCTCCTAACATTCCTATATGACAAACTAAGTTAAACATCATAGTTACGTAAAAGTCACTCATGCTAACTGTAAAAGCAGTAACGTCGTCTAACTTCTACCTTAAACAATATTCACTTTACACCAACCTAACCATATTAACCTAACTAATCGTAATTTTTATTTAGCTCAGCAATTGAACCAACTGATGCCTTGAAGACAACTAATGCCCTATTTGATTTAACTACAACTGACGCATTGACGACTCAAACTAATGATTTAAGTTCAACCACTACATCTATGAGACCAGCATCTTCATTTCCAAATACCATGTAAGTTATTAGTCTTAAATGCACTCTAAACCTAAAAAAATAAACTGCATGCTTCCTCCTAACATTCCTATATGACAAACGTAAGTTAAACCTCCTTTTAATATTAAACATCATAGTCTTCGTGAAAGTCACATGCTAACTGCAAAAGCAGTGGCGACATCTAACTTCTACCTTAAACAATATTCACTTTGCACCGTCCTAACTATATTAACCAAACTAATCGTAATTTTTTTATTTAGCTCAGCAATTGAAACAACTGATGCCTTGAAGACAACTAATGCCCTATTTGATTTAACTGAAACAAAAACAACTCACGATTTCACTGACGCATTAAAGACTCAAACTAATGATTTAAGTACAACCACTACATCTATGAAACCAGCATCTTCATTTCCAAATACCATGTAAGTTATTGGTCTTAAAATGCACTCTAAACCTAAAAATAAAACAGCATGCTTCCTCCTAACATTCCTATATGGTAAACTAAGTTGAACCTTTTAATATTAAACAAAGCAACAAACATCATAGTTACGTAAAAGTCACTCATGCTAACTGCTTAAGTTTCATTTAAAACTACTAATATCTTTAACAACAAATCTAGCATTATATCCATCCTAACTTCTAACAAAAATATTAATCTATATGTAATTTATTATTTATAAAATACTTTATACTTTCAGCTCACCCAAAACTTCAACAAGTCTGTCACAAGCCTCTACACCTATTACTTCAAGCCAGCCACGTACTTCAAGTTGGTCCATGTAAATATATAATTTATAATCCCTATTCAGCCTATCATAATTTAAAACTACTAATATCTTTAACAACAAATCTAGCAACATATGTGACACTCCACGGGAAATCCAAGCTTATTGCAGGTATAGATAAGCTTGGATTTCCCATGGAATGTCACATATGTTTTAATAGCTTTATCTAAACTAATATTTATAATCCCTATTCAGCCTATCACAATTTAATACCAGTCACCAATCTATTAGTCTGGTAATCTCAATACAATATCTACAAACTGAGAAATTTTCTAAGTCCAAATCTCACAATTGCTCTGAAACTATTCAACTATCAAACTTATTCATCTAAAGAACATTTCTACAACACAAGTAACTAAAACAAACTCTAAGTCCACTAATCTTAAGAGATTTAATTCCACCGTGGATGGATAAACCTTTTCATATTTTCTGTAGTAAAATTCTAGAGCCCTTCTCACAAGAAAATAAGTCAAAGATACTAGAAAGGAATTCTGTGAAAAGTCACCCAACTCAGAAACTTTACCAGTCACCAATCTATAAGTCTGGTAATCTCAATGCAATATCTATAAACTAAGAAATTTTCTAAGTCCTCTAAGTCTCATGAATGCTCTGAAACTAGTCAACTATTAGACTTATTCATCTGAAGAACATTTCTACAACACAAGTAACTCAAACAAACTCTAAGTCCACTAATTTCAAGAGATTTATAAAACTACTAATATCTTTAACAACAAATCTAGCATCATATCCAACCTAACTTCTAACAAAAGTTTTATAAAATATTAATCTGTATGTAATTTATTATTTGCAAAATACTTTATACTTTCAGCTCACCCAAAACTTCAAGTCTATCGCAAGCCTCCACACCTATTACTTCAAATCGGCTACAAACTTCTACTACCTCCACACCTATCAGTACTTCAAGTCTACCGCAAACCTCTACTACCTCCACACCTATCAGTACTTTAAGTCTGTCGCAAACCTCTATCAGTACTTCAAGCCAACCGCATCCTACAAGTCTAGCGCAAACCTCTACATTTATCAGTTCAAGCCAACCACAAGTCACTATACCTATAAATACAACATTTTCAAATGAACCAAAAACACCTAACGCATCTTTCGCATCTACACCTAAACCTATTGACAAATCAACTCCAAAAAATATCGTACCAGTAGCTGATATTATAGCAGGAATCTTATCTTTCTTAGTTCTTTTTGGTATTATATTAACATCTTTTATTCTTTATAAACTTTTCAGAAAAACTTGGCAAAACAAATTTGAACAATATAGAATTCGATCTATTCAGCGAACCACACTTCATATGAGATCTCGATTTAATATTAATGTTAATGTTAATGAAGCACAAGCACCTTCTGAATACACTAGCAGTTTCAATTCTCTAAACTCTGAAAGCTTTGAATCTATTAGCGTAGTACAAGAAGAAATTGAAATGACTACTTTTAAAACTTTTTCTTCTCCCTCACCTTCTCCTCCCTCACCTTCTCCTACTCCCTCACCTCCTATTAACTTGTAAAATAAAACCCTTAGCACTTTAACAATATCCACTAGAACCAAACCCCTTACAACCACGATCAGTTTTGCTTAACTCTTGTACTTCATAAACACTGGCATTTGAATAACGCTCTAAAATAATTTGAGCAATCCTATCACCAGCCTTAATAAGAAAATCTAAATTTCCAAAGTTATACAAAATAATACTAACATTTCCTCTATAATCTTCATCAATAACTCCTGCTCCAACTTCAATAGAATAATATTTAGAAAGACTAGATCTAGATGCTATTCTTCCATAACATTTTTCAGGAAACTCAAACTGTAAATCTGTTTTAATTTCAAGTTTTTTTCCTGCTGGTAAAATATAATCATAAGCACTATACAAATCTAATCCTGCTGAAAATAATGAACTTCTCTTTGGAAGATTAGCCTTTTCAGAAAGCCTAACAACATAAACCTTATCATGCGACATCTTAATTATGCTCCTTTAACACCACAGACTTATTCAAACTATTCTGAAAAATACATATACAAACTCGAATAGGTTTCAAATTATTATCCCTTTCTATACTTTGCACCTGAAAATACTTAGACCTGACAAAAAAATCATAATAAGCTAAATATTGAGAATTAACTGAAACATTTTTAAAATTTGAACTTTCAGAAACATTTTTAAAATTTGAACTTTCAGAACATATTATATCACAATACACGTATTGTTTCATATTTCTAAAAATACACTTACCTGTTCGGTACCACACTAAATACAATACAATTCAATATTTCTCACAAATAAATAAATAAGTACACTTACCTGTTTATAATGTGCCTGTGATGAATGACGCCAAGCTTGATCTTGAAGCTCTAAGTCGCAAAACTATAAAGCTGAAATTTCAACAAAAGCAAAAGCAACAACCAACAATCACCTAACTAAAATTATCTTAAGTAAAACAGACCAAAAATAATTTCAACTAGCGCTTAACGCTAGCTAAAATCAAAACGTCAATCTCCACAAACCAAGAAAGCAATTTCCAGCCACCTCTAAAAACGTCAATCTCCAAACCAAGAAAGCAATTTCCAACCACCTCTAGAAACGTCAATCTCCACAACCACCTCCGAAAATATCAATCTCCACAAACTTGCACTTACGCCTAACAAAGCACGCACTTGCGCCCAACGCGGGCCCAACGGCGCTCTTTACCACACTACAATTAACCACACCAAAGAAATGCGCGCAAAAGATCAACACAAAGCTTTTATACCCTCTTTATTAGTCTCAGCCAATCACAAGACAATAACATTATGTTATGATTGTGAAAGTATTTAAGGTGCTTATAGGTTTTCATTTTTAATAATAAACCAAAATAGTATACGTTTATATTATAAAACGCGCGCATTAACTTAAACTATCTTTTCTCACTACATTTATATAAACAAAACGAAAATATATAAAATTGAATATCTAATAATTTGCTAATTTATAAAGTCGTTTCAAACTTTTATCCCTTCAGTACCTCCTCGTACAAAGCAAAAATACCCACATGGAAACGAGACACAACATCCAGAACCTTCCATGTAAGGTACTGAAAGGGAATACATAAACTTTCTCTCACTCTTAATTTAATATAATCATTTAAACTTTAAACATTGAAGCATATTTATTATAAAACAAACTTTCATTTTAAAATATTTCAAAAATGTCTTAGCAAACTCTTAAAAATCAATAAACATACATACATATATATCTCAAAACCCCTCCTCGTACCTCTACCAAGAAGGTATGTTACCACACAAGAAGAAATAATTAACTATCATATTTAGACTTACCATTAGACCTCAACAGCTTATCAGCTACCCAAATTTATATATATATCCAAGCTACAATTTTAGTATGTTCACAGCTTATCAGCTACCCAAATTTATATATCCAAGCTACAATTTTAGTATATTCGCATCACTTTGTTTAGTTCAATGTATTTACAATATTCAGCTAACCAATTTATATAAAAGCTACAATTTTAATGTGTTCACAACACTTTATTGTTTAAGCAAAATGTATTTACATTTATTCAAGTTTGCTGTTTATTTACCTTTAAAAATGAACCTTAATGTACATGTACTAACCATTCTTAATATGTTTATACAATTCTTAGCCAAATGCTTTCAATTATTAATGCATTATAAAGTGGTTGTTTTCACTAAAGTCAAATATAATAACTGACAAGTGCTATAGCCCAAATTAAACCTTGTCAATTATTACACTTGCGCTTTAATATGCTACAAAACTGTATATATATATCTTAACGCTTTCTTATCTTCTCTGCAAATAAACCAATATAATCAAGCAAGTCGATTATGTTTATTCTTCCAAGCTATACGTACGCCCCAACTGCGTCACCAATATTATATAAATTACTCTAACCAATACACATACTGACACAAAAAAGATTACCTGGATCTGTGCCCAAACCATAAATATCAATTTCCTAGACCAACATACTGATTTCATAAGACTTGTGAAAGAACACTATTACTAGATTTATTACTAGATTTACAGCTTGATTTCATAAAACTTGTGAAAGAACACTATTACTAGATTTACAGCTATATCACACTAATCAAAAGTAAAATAAGCTAAAGCTATAATAAACACTGAAACAAATACTTTAATGTAACTTAAAAAAAAAAAAATTATTTCATATTCATAAACGCACAAAGCTACATTAACACTAGAATCACCTAGGTTAATGTACGTCTCAACCCTCGCGTCACTCCGCACAAAACTACATTAACACTAGCCTGGTAGCCAGCCCACTCGCGGGAGAGCGAGTATTGTTAGACCAGGCACGGAGGTCTAGATTCCTCGCAGACAGCGCGGCGTTATCTACCGGAGCGCCCTGCGTCGCTGTAAATCAAGTAAGCCGGTACAAAGTGTGTCCGCTCGGCGTTCTCTACCAGAGCGTCCTACGTACATAGACAAAATGTCCAAATTAGTGTGCTGTTGCATACGCACACACCGTTACAACGCGAAAAGGGTCTGCTCTGAAGTGCGCGTTTACTCCATACCGAGGCTTTTAACCGGGGTACATTAACACTAGAATCACCTAAAACCACGTCATGACCGCTAAGCTAATCTCAAAAACTATGTTCATTCTCCAAAAGTCGAAAAATTTCAAGATTAGCTCAACGACCACTCTGCAACACAACACTCTTACAACAAACTTGCAAAAAGACAGCATTCTGCATGTAGATACGCACAACCGGTTTTCATACCACGATATCGTACCAAATTAAATAATTGTAAAATGCAAAATTCTTAACCTGTGTTTATTTCATAATTAGGCGTCAAGCAATAGCCTCGTAAAGTATCTAAGAAATAGGAGTTGTAAATATCAAGACTAAAAATGTAAACAAACTTTCAAAAGTTACGACAATCCAATATGGAGGTCATGTACCATGTCTGCAAACACTATAAATCATCAAGGTTCAATTCGTTCCCACTAGAGAGAGACACAATATACAATAACTTCCCACCAGAGGGAAACCAAATGTAACAAATAAGTTAATGCCTAATATGTCTAGTAATAAATTCAATCACATCTAATCTCCTCATTTGCCTCAAAACTTTAAATAATTTATCTAAATTTAAATAACCATATTGTAATTGAAAAACCTTTAAAACTTCATAAGCACGATGAACTTTTGGTTCATATAAACCATAAAAAATATTATCTATTTCAGTTAAAGAAATAGACAAATAAATTCCTAAATTTCTCCAATCCATCACTAAACGCTCAGCCAACTGTAAAAATAAAACTTGAATAATATTATCAGATATATTTTTATCATTTTTGGGTATAAAACTTAAAACAATTTCAATCAAATCATAACGATACAAACTTGATAAAGCTGTAATTAACTCGTTCAAATAATCATTTTTATCCACTCGATCCCACCATAAATTTAACATTTGTAATATATTAGACTGTAACACAGTACTTTTATCTTTACCTCGAATTCTATGCAAATCTTTGCTCTCTAATTCTAAATATATTGCCAAACTTTCCCAATCACAATAAAGCAAATCTGCAATAGACTGCAATACTTCATCAGCAATAACCAATTTTTCAGCTGACATTTTCTTAAGCTTATTATCAATAATAACATATAAAAATATTTTCAACATTAATCACAAGAATATTTCTATTTCCAGTTCTAAAATTTGCAATTTGCAATTGTTTGACGTGAACTATCCCCCTAAAAATTATCGATGACGTGAACTCCCTCACTAAAAATGGTCGATGACGTGAACTCCCTCAAAACCTATACTACTGATATATCTACTTTCTGTGTTTTTTTTAATGATGTATATATCTTGGCCTATCTTCATTCACTCTGCAGAATTATGATGGCCTATACACGATCGCTTTCCTTGTCACGTGCACTATATCGCGTACGGGAGAGGCCCAGTGGGCGCCGCCATATTGGGCTAGGGATGGTCCTGATAGGCTGAAAAGTCCGCTTGTCCACCCACAGGAAACTGGGTCAAAGGTATGCGCATGCACAGACCAGGACTCCCGAATGCGGTATACACCCTTCTTACTAAGCGTGGCACCCCCTCTTAACAGAAATAGGAACCCTAGTGAGGGGAGTGCAGTCCAATTCAGTCTGCAGCACTGACCTCTAGGCTTGGTGCAGAGTGTAGTGATAATTGCTGCCCATTTAGATGGTCAAGGGTCAGTACTTGTAAGCAGGGTAGAGAATGTATATATGGCAGAGGGGTGGGAGAGGGGTTAGTTGTGGTTGTTCACACCAGTTCAGTTCCACAGCCCAGGGCTCCTAAACACCCACTCAAGCTGAGGTACAAAACAGTTCCTGTTGTTGACTACCTGTCATTGACTTGTGTTTAGAGTTGACTCCTTTCAAAATAAAAGCCAATCTTGCCTCAAAGATTCCTTAATGTGTCTAAACTGCATCTTTTATCATGAAATTAGGTTACTGGTAGCAAAGAACAGATATTTTTACATACAGATATGAGTGCTAAAAATGATCAGTTTATTTTATTGTTAGTGTATTGATGGGATTTAGACAAAAAGTTCAAAACTGTTCCTCTGTTAGCCTATATACAGTGCAGTGACCCAGTGAGGGGACTCCCCTCACCTTGGTCTTGGGCCCAGCAGGCCTGCACTGCGCAGGTTCGTAAGAAGGGTGTATACAATAAAGTCTCTGGTGGTCCCCAATCTTCTTTTTGAGATTTCCACATGGGGTGCGTTTATTCATTTATTTATTTTCAAAATACAGACCTTTGGTCAAAAAGTCATGAGGCCTACCGTAGGCACAAGGACAAAAACGTCTAAATAGCGCCCCTCTTTTTTTTGACCTAGCTCTATTGGTCTAATCATAGAATAGGATAATATATCTTCAACTTTTAGAGCTATACAGTAAATTACTAGTCTTTTAATTCATTCTATTTGAAAATGTAGGCTATATTTTTGAAATATACAACTTCAAAGATGTACTTTTTTAAATGGAATAAATTAGAAAGGGGCGGGGAGGGGTAGGGGGAGGTGCACTTACTATTCAATGAGCGCACTGGGCTCTCAGTTTTCGCGCGGGAAAATTAATCTTGGAACTCTTCACTTTACCGAGGGGAGGCGAGAAAAGAAGATTTGCCTCGTAAAACAAAGAAGGTTACGTACAGTCTCTCTAACTCGCTAATTAAAGGCTATCAAAATGTGGAATAAATTATTTACTTGTATATATAAAATGTTAAATTGTTCTTACTAGTTAAACTATTCATTTCATTTAAGAATGACGTAACAAAATCACAAAATATCTCGAGGCAAGGTTTGTTTACGTTGGATTCCAAAATGGCGGAGGAGGCGATGGACACGATTATGACAGATCTGCAAGCACACTTGCGGACTGCTAATCTCCAACTATCAAACTTATCAACAATAGCACAAAAGGGGGATGAGCAGGTAATGATCTTCCTATCAAACGAAACGTCTCGTTTCTCCATTTCGAAATTACTTTCGAAACAGGTAGACAATCTTGACTTGACAGGTACGGATCTAGCCAAATGAAATGGTCTGCAGGGCAAGAAAGGGCTGGTTTTGTTTTTCAGTTTTATTTTGAGTTCTACTTTCCAAAGATTTGTAGTAAGTTTTTTTTTTTTTATATCAATCACATAAGTTTACTAGTCTAGTGGGGGAGTACATGATTGATGACTTTTAGAATTTTCTAAACATATTTTGCAGGTCATTTGTGGCCATTTATCATCTGAGCGTGTTTTTTTTTTTTCCCCCTTTGTTCCCATTGATTATTATATTCATTAGCAATGTCACATGGGAGGATGCTCATATTTTGAAAACTTGTGCAGTCTTGTGTCAGATTCTACTCCCATTTCTTTATTGAAATACTTGTGCCTGACAAAAAATTTTGGTATTGAATAATAGAAAAAAATATACCGAATCTAAATATACCACTTTTATTTTTATCATAACGTTATTAACAGCGCTATGTTTTTAAGACAGGTAGAAGGACCAGATATTCCAAGTTTTTCAGTCCTTTCTTGCCCTACAGACCTATAGCTCTGTCAGCCTTCCCTCTAAAACTAGTAAAAGGTTTGCTCCAATCC
The DNA here is from genome assembly GCA_936440205.1 of Lepidonotus clava. Lineage (NCBI taxonomy): Eukaryota > Metazoa > Annelida > Polychaeta > Phyllodocida > Polynoidae > Lepidonotus > Lepidonotus clava. The sequence continues at coordinate 22,522,744 of OW387147.1, forward strand.
AATTATCCATACGTCAGAATCGTATGGATAATAATTAGATGAGAAGAACATTAGGTAACTAAACCAGTCCCCTGTTTGGAATCCATTTTTCGCCGTTAGGACAATGCTAATGGAATCACCCTTAAACTAAAAGTGAACAGCTGCTTTTGCTTGTTATTCACAGTAACATGTCTGTTTTTAATATAACTTGAAACTGGAGTATACTGTATAGTCTGTGCGTTTCTAACCTTAGAGGCTTCACCCCTTACTCTAACGACGTCGCGGCCGGCGACGTGTTTTGCGACGCTAGAACATAATCCGGTGACTGTATTGCCTATTGGTCACGTCACAAATTTGGCGCCAGTGAGGGGAGGGGGGGGGGAGGTTACAACGTAGCAAATAACGTCCTCCACAAGGAAGATACCCTGGCTTTAACTTAAGTTAACGTTAAATCTAAAGACAAACATAGAGTCATTTAATAAATCGTTATTTCTTTATTGGTCCCTCTTACAAAAAAAAATCGTATTTTTTCACTTACAATGTAGGTGTCACCTATTTTGTATTTTCTTATTCCCGATCAAATTGATTAAAAGGCATCATACACTATATTCCAAATTCACCTAGAAGATGTGGAAAAATATCAATTTCCTTCAAAATGATCAGAAAAAATATACAAAAATGTATTCCATGCTAATAAGTAGATCATATTTACATTTTGGTGGTGGAGAGTTTCTAGTCCAGGAGAGAGCACTAACTTTATTGTGTTGCCTGTGGACATAGAATTGCAGGTGGTGGTTCATAGCCGTAGGGTGGGTTTGGCAGGGGTAAATCATCATTTCATGGGTAGATTGTTTCCTGTATGTGTTCCCTATTTACTTGGGAACTACCCCACGAAATATCTACCATAAATAATCAGTCGGCACTCACCCTGCACTCGTGCTTGCGGGACCCCTTGGCCAGGCCCTTTCTGTCGACTCTTACCATTAACCCATTCCCTCTTTTAAAGGACACTTGGCCCTATCGAGTAGGCTCCTATTGTTGGCTTTTTTTAAACCCCACTTCCTCTTTCCTTGCTTTCCCCACCCCCACTTTTTAATGGGGAGGCGGATCAAGGCCCATTTGAGTAAACTAAGATGATAAACAATTATTTAAAAGCTTTTAACGTCTTGTCTACTATTTTGTTGTTGTTTGGTAACCATTGTATATAATTATTTCAAGTGTTCAGTATTGAACCAGGTATTATGTCCTTTTAAGATATATTTTTTAAACTTTTTCAACGTTACTTTTTCCCTGTGCGTGGCCCATGGGAATACATGGTGTTGTGTTTATCAATTCTGAAAAGAGGCAATTCAAGTGCCAAAGGCACCTACCAGGCCTCAAAATGTACTACATTAATCAGGGCTTTGGTATTATCATCCTGTAGCAAGCAGCTGTAATATTTTTGGTATAATTATGTATTGATGATCAAAATGACATTTTAGAATGAAGAAGAATTGAAGGTATGTATGGAACTAAAGCTTTTACTTGTAAACACCAAATTTTATCTCTGCCATTCAATGTATTCCACGTCATGCTGTGATAAATCGTATGTATATGTCCGCATGTCACTTGGGATCTACGGACGTATATATAACCTCAAGGTATAGGTTGCAAAGTACACTTTGGTCAAGAAAGTCAATGATAATATAACTTTATGAGGTGTAATGCACACTTCATGGAAATTATCTGAAAACAACTCATTCTAGGTAAGGGGGACATTGCATCTCCACAGCTACAAAGTTTATCATGAAACGGGCCGCGTAATTTAGGTACTAAATATTGTTGTGGAGGGGGAATTGAGTAAATACTTAAATACCAATATGAACCTCTAAAGTACAATGTGACCTATCTATAACCTATCAATTCAGCTAATTTTCCCCTGCCAAATCTCAGTATGTCTAAAGTTCGTCTTCCTCGAAAATTTCCCCCTGCCAAATCTTAGTACATGTATGTCTAAAGTTCGGTTTCATCGAAAATAAAGTGTGATTCATAACTACAAAAATCACAAAACACTTTTACACATGCTATTGTATGTCATTTACACTCATTCCGTGAATGTAAATCAACCATTCAACTCTCATCTTTTCCTGCCTTTTGTCATCAAGTCTATTGAGCTGATTGAGCATGCTTTATTGTTCGTCTCAAGTTTGTAAACATTCATATGTCACCTTCGATTTATTTCACATACAATATTTCCACGTAACTCAACTGTTTAACAAATTGAACGCGTCCATTCATGTCTCACGCACAATATTAGAATCCATAAATATTATGCATACATTTTATATTTAGGATATCATTATACCAATATCTCAATGATTTGATTTTCAATTTACATGAATTTGAACGTTTCCAGAAAACGTTTTTGTGATCGTTAGCTCATCCAATGAACGAAGCCACTTATCTTTATTTCTGTAGCTGGTTGAGAAGTTTCTCTCTGAGACGGTTTTCGTGCGTGTTGACAACCAAGCAAAGTTGGCCGAGGATAGAGTGGAGGTTTTACAGAGTCAGCTATATATTGGTAAGAAGTACTCTAACAATTACATTTTAATGATTAAATAGAACGTGGTATTTGTTCTATATAACGTGTACAGAAAATAGCGAGCAACTTGCATTACTTGAATTTACGTTCCTTAAATAGTATAGGTTTAATATGATTTTTTTTTTTTAAATTATTTATATTTTTTTCCTATTGTGACTATGTCTGGAATCTCGGTATCCCCCTAGACACAAGTCTACCAATCCTGATTTGCAATAGAAGCCTCTAAAGTTGTCCGTTGAATGAGATATCCAAAGATATTGCCAACGAATATAAGCGTCCATATACAATTCCAGCTGTGTGTAGTACTGAAACATAATTTCATGGAAATTATCGTTTAGCACAAGCTCGATATTCACTTACTGCAGATTACTTTACATGTTATGAATATTTTATATCTGTATCACTTTCAGCTTGCTTCTGGGGTTTCAAGGATATAATTAGAGGCATTCTCAAATTAGCCAAAGATCAAGCCGTGCGTAAGTGCCCTTCTATTACACATTTGGAAATTACCGCTTAAAAATGTATCTACATATCTTTAATTCACTTAAAAAAAGTGTAATTTTTTTTATATCACTTTAAAAAGTATAAGGTTTTGAGTTTCATAGATGACAAAAAATGTGTTTAAAAAATCGAATTCTGTCTAATTAGTTGATGTAAAGTAATAGAGTTAAAGATAAAATGTTGATATTTTTCTGTATAGCCATAGACGTGAACGCCCAAAACCCAGGCACATTGTGGACCCCACTGCACGCGGCAACATTCCAGGAGCATGGACCTGTAAGTTCTTTTATAGTTCATCATTCGTCTGTTATCCTTTAGAAATAAAATAATATTACATCTGCAATGTCTACATGAACAAGTCAATTATTTAGAATATAGACTATATATTAGATACATGGAGTTTGCCATAATGACCATTTTTAAAATTGTCTGTTTTGATTTTCAAAGATTGTGATGCAACTACTAGACCACAAAGCTGACCCAAACTTAGAAGACTCTGAGGGAAGGTAAGTTATCATCAGAGGTGGTGAATTCAGGAGGAAAGAAATCTTTTCTCCGATGAAAATCTAAAAGGACATAATCGACCATATGTCTGGGCTCTGTCTAAAGGCTACTATTCAAGAGGATTTGTATTAATCTGTCTCGATACAGCTAGATTGATGAAAACGTGACATAGTATAGACGAAAATGACCACATAGAAAAAAACCAAATATTCATTAGAAGTGATAATAATGACGATCACTGAAATCTATCCTCTCCTGTTCTTAAACTAGAACGCCAGCAATGATATCCATCCTTTCTTTTGACTTTGAAGAGAAATGTTCCATATCAGAAAATGCAATGTTTGATTGTAGAACTGCGGCGGACTTCGCCTCCGCATCAGACAAAGTGTGGGGACACTTCGCTGCTCTGGGCTATAAGAAAACGCCTAGGCACGTGTTGGTGGAAATGGGAATCGTCAAAAAAGTAAGTTAACAGTTGTGTGCCTGGACGAGTCTTGATTGAAAAAAGCAGCACTCAAAACATACATCCTTTTGCCGAACAATCATCTTTGTTTTACTTCTTTTGGTAAATGTTGTTTTTTTGTGATTTGGTTGGGAAGCTTTACAAACGCACATGATCATCTATACACTTTTTCTACCTAGATTCATTTATACTAGTTTTACTATGATGTACACTTAATTATGTTATCTTTCAAATCTAATCTAGATTATCTTAGATGTAGGTGGGAATCGAGTTACTATACTATATATCATAGGCCCTAGTATATGATTACAAATATTTAGTGCAATTACAATCAAGGATTAAAGTTACACTTTCTGACCACATGCGTTTACGTGGCAACCTGACTGTTACATTTTTTTTTATTAATGATAAACCTGTTTTCTCTTACATTATAGGTAGACAACCTGGACCCTAACCCACTACCTTCACCCAGAGGGGGCAACGTGTCTCCCAGAGAGCCGGGCAAAGGGATCAGAATGGTAAGGGTCCTTTGCAGGATACAATCGAGAATTCTCGTATATTGAGTATATAATTGTGTATGAATACATCTGAGGTTGTCCTTTGATTGAACTCCTGATTTTGCCGGACTAATTTTGGTTGGTCAATTTAAAGTCTAATGAAATTCCGCAAAAAAAAACAACAACACGAACTGCACAGTATATATATATAATGATTACACTCGTCATAGAACAGCATCGTTTAAAAGACTATAATTTTACATTATTGCTTCAAAAGATTGTTTGATAAGAAAGAACTTAACTATAGTAAGTGGCCCACGGCCTTTGCAGGCTGATCGATGAATGCAGCTAGGAAAGCATTTAAGACTAGAAAGACTGGAAAAGAGAGCTGCCGAAGTGCACACTCTTTTGTATTACTATAGTAATTTAAGAAAAGCAACTTACAGGAGTAAGAGTTAATACTTCACAATGAGGAATGCTGTACATTGATTTACTTTTACTTAGGAGAATTATATTAAATGGATTCTACAGGGGGAGAGGGATCTCCAACAGGTAGCATGTTGGACTTCTGCATACCAGGCCTGGGACCGATTCCGCAGCTTGGCTGTTAAACCACCTTTCCAGGGGCAGATCCAGAGGGGGGTCCAGGGGGTGCTGACCGCCTCCTTTTGATGGACCCCGAAACTAAGGAAAGGGGGAAAATGTTGCATGCGTGTGTGCAAATACATGCATTTTTAGTACTTAGCTGACCCCCCTCCTTTTGGAAATCCTGGATCTGCCTCTGCTTTCCTTGCTGTCGTTCTCACCTTCAAAGATTGTACTTTGTCCAAATCAAATACATGAGCTGGTCCAGATATGGCTGAAATACTGCTGAATGAAGTCTCCACCAATCATCATCTTAACCCTTTCCAGACCGTGGGGAAGCACTTTTTTACATGTTTTTAATGGACCTAGGAGATAATAATGCTTGTATTTGCCTGTATTCCATTCATAAATACAACATATCATATATCAATGGAAAGCTTATAACCTCAAGATTCTAGATTTAACATACAAATTAAGAAATTATAATTTTAAGGTCACATGATCAGGGTCATGTGACCTTACAATTTTTAAGAAAAGTGGCAAATCTTTTTCAATTTTTCAGAAAATCGAGGAAAAAAGGGTTAAATTTTGATTTTCTCAGAAAGTTTTTCATCAAGAATTTATAGTGTATGGTATATGCAAGAAAATGATATATTGTTTTCCTATATAGGCACAGTCAATAACTGTCAATGATAGAATGTTGGTTCGGTGTGAAAATGCACCAAAAATGACAAATTGTCTTCATTTTCCACAATTAGGGGTAATAAAACATGAATAATTGCAAAATAAATATGGATGAATTATTTTCAAAATGAAATTCATTGAGAAATAGGTCTTGGCTAATCACAAACCCATTTTGAAGGGGTAAAAGTTATTTTTTCTGGAGTAATCTGTGTCAAATATGTAGTTATATTAAATGTGGTGCCACGTGCTGAGTGGTCAGTGACCTTTGACCTTTTCAGAGAACTTGCTCATTATCAGTGCAACTTTTTTGGCTATATTTTATCAATCAAAATTGAAAAAATGCAACAACAGCAGATATGATGTCATTTAAGTATGAAAAGAATATTCTTTCTGGCTAGGATAATCATAATAAATTTTGTTCTTTTGTATATTATAAGAGAAATAACCAATAATTAATGAAAAGTACAAGGTTTCAAATTTTGGGGTTATTTTATGATAACAACAAAATCCCAATCAGTCCATAATCAGGGGGTGTCAGAAAAATTCTTTATCATTATTCAGATAAATATAATGTTTCATACTGTGAGCTGTCACCTGGGCAAACAATAAGGCAGAAAAAATTGAAAGAATTTATTATAAATTAAAAGTAGGATGAAGAAAACCATTTATGGTACACATATGTACCAAATTTGCATTGGCGGTCTGGAAAGGGTTAAATGGGTCCTTCTTGTTGCAGGCGGCCTATGACCGACCGGAGTCTGCATACGCATACAACAGCGACCCCTTCCTTCAGGCTTCGATGACCGGTGACGTACTCGCTAACGACACAGAAGCTCAACAAACAGGACCACACACTCCACAGTTTTCTGTCTATAAATAATGATATCTATTGCCCTCAGCCGAATATTGTTACATTCATTGTTATTGACTCAAGGCATTTAGAGTTCGTATTGTTCTGTTCAATAATAGAGGTCTTCACTAGTGTGAGAAAACTATAGTATTTTCGAGTCTTTCGAATTATTCAAAATCGTTAAAAACGTTGTAAACGTTGTATTTATTCTTTGTTTTGCAGTGTGTCACTTGTATATCCGATGAATACAATCATTGTGAAATACAAAAAATAGATTCTCTCATTCCACACTGTATCTTATTCACCTGTAATGCACTATAGTAATTTATTTCACTCTGTTATGTAGAGTACGGTTGCTGCTCAAAGGAATCTCGTTGTTTTCCATCTCTGACACGTTACAGCCTTGTGCCACTGTTTTCTAATGGAATTTTTCACATTTAATAATTTGTAAGTGCATCGTATTTTTACTCCACGTTATTTATATAGAGGTGTACCAGAAAGATTGGACGTAGATACAAGCATAGGCTGACATAGATTTATACCGAAGACTTTGATATTTGATACTGACTGTTGATGTTGCTCAATCTATTTAAGATTAGTTAAACGTAAAAAATCAACCAACATCACGAATATTATAGGAAAACATACAGAGGTTGAGAGTACAACCCTGAATACGAGGTGGGTGTCAAAAAATTACTGCCCGAGGCCGTTAGGCTGAGGGCAGTAATTTTTCTGACATCCCACCGAGTATACAGGGTTGTAATGTCAACCGAGGTAAGTTTTCCTTATATTATATACCATATTTCGTAAGTTATAAGCAAAAGAGAAAGGAAATTGCCAGTGGAGCAAAGTGGGCAGTATTCCAATGTATTGATTATGGACACACTTTGACTGGTGTCAAGCAGTTTTCCCTAATATTAATTATTTTCTCTTAAATTAGGATTCTATCACTATCTCCATTTAATTAGACTGCATTATTTTACCTGAAATTAAAAAAATAATCATGCAAATCCATTCAGAATTCACAAAATAAGGAGAAAAACATTTTACACAGTAAAGCAAGGTGGGCAGTATACATGAATACTGCCCACTGTGCCAATACACCAAAAATACTGAATGGCAGTGTCCAGTTAGTATTCATCATGTATTTTGGCATTGGTATATAATATGATAAAATGCTTACAAACTTGACCTCACGGTATATCGTTGTGCCATGTTTGTCTGTGCGTTAGTTGATGTATATACCAGAAAGTTGCCCGTACTTATTTATTGAACAGGGATGAATTGTTAGATTAAACAGTTAAACAGGGATGAAAGGGCAGATTTTAGTCTGACTTGAAATTTTCTAGTTAAAGTTAAAACCTATGGTAAATATCCACCTGGAAGTTTGTATATCTGACATGCACTTTCAAATTACTTAAGCGACCTTCTTCTTTTCTCAGTACATTGATGATATTCATTTAGCAATCCATGAAAAATTTCCTCCGAAATTGTGATCTTTGAACAGTTTCATATTCAAAGTCTCACTCAGGGCGAAGCCCATCATGTTTGGTAGCAACGAGTTAGACGGTGGCGTCACCTAGCGTCAAGACTGCAAAGGTCGAGCGTCCAAATGGTACATAGAATACCCTTTGCTAAATAACTTTGTTCTAGTGAGTCTTTACTTTTAAAAATCCTTTTTTTTAAAGAGAGTTGTCGAATCGTAATCCCTTATATTGAATGAGACATTCTTAAAAATTGATTAGAGCATTTGCAAATTATTCCCGGCAGGAATAGCAAAGAAAATGAAAACCTTAAATTTATATAATATTAGAGGTCTTATTCGCCAGGTTTATAAGTCTGAAACAATGTTTAGGATTACTCAAAAGAAAAAGGATTGTTATTTGTATAGAACAAAGTTGTACATCGGGTACATGATGATTATCATATTACTTGCCTATCAGGGGTTGATCCTGAGTGTGTATTGAATTCCGTCCAAACCTTGCACATCAATTTTATACAATTATACCGATTATATTAATGATTTTGCCAGAGAAAAACATTGTATGTTAGATATTACAACCGATATTTGATCCATTCTAAGAATACCAATAGGGTTACCGTTATATTCAGTGTTGTTGGATATGACGCATGTCTGCATCAATAAATGTATAAATGTGAATATGAAAAAAGCAAACTATCGGTTCTTTCATTGTTGTTCAAGAAATGCTGAAATATAAGAGCGTTCAATCTTGTGGAGCAATCAGACTGGTCCCTGAGCATTTTAGATCTTCAATAATTTGCTGATTCTTCCTACAGATATTTTGTTTCTCAAATTCCATATACGTATACAGGCCAACAGAGTTGATATGATATTTTATGGATTACATAATATCACGCTATATATAACATGTAAACCTATTCAAATGTGCAAAAACATGGGGTGGAATCCATCATGTGCAAAGAGCCCCCCCCCCCCAAAAAAAAAAAAAAAAAAAAAAAAAAAAAAAACAACAACACAAAAAAACAATAATAATAATAATAAAAATAAATAAATAAATAAATATAAAAAAAAGAAAGAATTAAATAAATAACGATTATTAAAATTACAAGAATAAATAAAATAAAAGAAAGAAATAAGATACAGATTGAATTATATTGTTTTAATAAAGCAAGGCAGCCCAGAATATTCCCTTCCAAAGATCCCAGTCCAGGCCACCCCGCATAGTAATACCAAAATATTGATCGGCCGGAAGTGTCCCAGCACGGGACTGGAAAGTGTGTCACGCAGGCTTACGGGATGGTCCATGCGTAGAGAGAAGTCCTGTGAGTATCTCATGTTTTTGTCATGTTTCCCTCACCACGCAACTTTCACAAGGATACAAACTCTTCAATATAGGATATTCTTGGTGTTTAGTGGCAGTTGTTGAGGTTCAGGAGCGGGGTATTTGAGTGGACAGTGGGGGAAGGTTGGCAGGCCCCCTTGCCCCCCTCGGAGGTTGTTGGAGGGAGCCCGGGCCGGGGAGTGGGGTGTGGGCGGCACCCGTCCGGGGAGAGGCCGGGGAGGGGAGGGGCCGCCGCCGGGCTCTGCACTGAAGGGTGTGTGTGCCCTGTCTTTGGCAGTGCCAACCGTGTTTGGAGGCATTGAAATGTGTTTTGTGTTGTTATACACGTTTTTGAGGCTGTTATGGTTTCTTAATGGCACAGGCACATACCATGCTTAATATCTTATACCTACTTCACTTCAATTTCAAGCAATCTAGATCTAGATGCCATAGTGTAAGTTGGAGCAGGCCTATAGTCTACTCTAAACATTGGCATTGGTATTGGCATAGTCCCTGGTCGTGGGTCAGCCTGAGGTCAATATCCTGTTCAGCTGTGCGTAGACTACAGGCTACTCAGCTGTTTAGTGGTAAAGGACCATGCTAGTTTCTTTCAATCAACTTTAGGCCTATTTTTATTCAATACCAACTTTGTAGCGCCTATACCTTATTCATCATTGTCCTGCCCCGCTATAGATCTGGGACACCAGAAACAACCCAAAAACCTAAACATTTTCTGTCACCTCATGTTAGTTCATCTTTTCCAATTTTTTCGTAAATTCACCAAAATGCAACTCTAATGGCACATAAAAAGTGGATTGACAAAAATGTGTCTTGTTAAGGTACAACACTTCATATAACATAACATTTATGATATCTAACCAGAACTCTTAACTATTGCTATGTCAGAATAAAAAGAAACACAAAATGAGCTGTTTCTTGCTGACCAGATCTATAGCAAAGGTGGAATAACGGATATTGTTATTACCCCGCTTGTTTTTCATGGGTTATTGGGTTAATGGGTTATTTCTCAGGGTTATTGGTATAGAATAAAACAAGAACTAACCTCGGGGGCCCTCAGCCCTGATTATTACCCCCTGTGAAGGGTCACGGGCAAAGCCCTCGACCCTTCAACAGCGGGGCAATAATCAGGGCTTCGTGCCCCCTCGGTTAGTTCTGTGTATATCCTGGATATCTCTAAATTATCAGTTGCGGCGCTCCTCACTATAGTGTTTGTAGTCTATCTACTGACTGATCCAGTCATCTCAATTAGAAGTAAATTCTTGGACGAATTTGATATCATCCAAACTTACTAAGTTAGATCTAGATCTATGCTGCTCTAGACATAGATCTAGGCCTAGCTTATAGAGTTAGGCCCTAGACTATATATCATGTCAATGGGATGCCAACATGGTAGTCTAGATCTATATTGGCAATAGCTCTAGATCCATTATTGGTATTAGCAATAGCCTACTAAAAAGACCTTTTCTGCATATATATGAAAACTGCCAGTAATAGGCCTACTTCTCGTTTGCTGATTGAGTAAATATGTCTAATGTACTTTGTTCCCACCAACCACCCACAGCCTATTTATAGCTAAAAGTGGCAGGTGTATTTTGGCTATGGTCGACATGGTCTAAGAATATATACGCCATACCAATGTCACCCCTAAGTTATAGTTAATTTTTTTCTTTTTTTTCCCGGCGAGTTAAATAGGAGCTCTTAGCCTTGTCACGGTAAGTTATAGTTACCCGCATGGCCGTATAAAGAACAGACAAACAAAACACGCAACGTTTTGAAAATAACAACAGTAGGGGCCTATACTTTGTGTCTCTCAAGCTGTGTAGGCCTAATTCTCTTGAACTGATCCCGGGGAACTGATCATGAAGTCGACCTTCATATAGGCCTACTGTACGTTACTCATTGGATCTTGGAAAAAGCTAGTGAAACAGCCTATTATGCGGATATATCATAGGCCTACAAAAAGACTGCCGTATTCAGATGATCCTTTACAATTTGTTTAGGTTTATGATAAGATTATTCTATTGGAGAAGAACTAGACTTGAACTGCTCTGTGCATTGATATTTGCTTCTATTAGAAAACTGATTGACCATTGTACGCTTTCAATAAGTTCTGTCAGGCCTATAGAATAATTAACCTGGACGGTGATAAAATGAGGTTAGGCCCAACTCACGTTTTGCCTCCTTGATAATTAATTTTCTTCGAAGGGTTTCTTAGTGGTTTCAGGTTCATTCAAACCGGTTTGCCGATTAAAATAAGAAAGTTCGACATTGACATCTTTAAACTGAGATCTGAATCACGTGTTACAAAAACATGTAGCCTATCGGCCTACATGATATGGAGATCTACATACATAGGCCTATATAGAAATGCAACTTGGCTTGGTGATCTATATCTGAAGATTTCCTTCGTATCTAGGCCTATAGACCGAGGTCGAATAGGCCTGGGATCAAAATAGAACATACTGATATATGCTTCCTTCCGACTTCTCTGGGCATGACCCTCCACCTCTTCAAGCGTGTAACCTTGGCGGTCGTACTAATGTCACGCACGTGATGCGACGTGATGGTAAGAAAATCTGGGACATTTTTTATACGACTTCCCGTGGAGACGGGCGGTATTCGATATGAGCGACATAAATGTTTTCATATTGCTGGGCCACCCATGTAGAAAATGGTTTTACATAGACTTTTTTCGTGAAAGAATTGATTCTGAAATATCAATATATTGATTGTTCGGATAACAAGGGATGTACAATTGGCAACACAACGTATAAGATAGCTTATCATTGAATTGCGGTTAACTGTTTTGAAAAGATAAGATAATGACTGTTTCGAAAAGATAAGATAATGATTTTGATTGTATCAGTTCACATGCTATTAAACCTTTCCCTCTGCTAAGAACGCAATTATAGTTTAATTAATTGTATATAATGCATCGCTTATTTTAGGCTCTATATGGTAACCGGCCCTTTTCTTAAAAAGAAACTGAAAGTAGAACTTTCATTCTACTGATGATTTGGGATCCGATCGTAATAGGCCTAACTGATAGCATGGTTTCTAAAATGTAAAAGTTGTTTTATCTATAAACTTGCTTGCCTCTAAAGTATCATGAGTCTAAAGTATATTATGCTTGCCTCTAAAGTGTCATGAGTCTAAAGTATATTATACTTACTGTAATAGTAATCCATAGCTTATAAATCGACCTTTGTACATGTATACGCACCTATTAAGACACAGGCCACGACAACCTTTTCATTTGTCGTATTGGTATGTTTTTTACCAAATTCGACGAGCGAAGGACCATACAAAGAAGTTTTGCTTTTTGTGAAAATAAATATCCCTCATGTTCCAAAATATTAAGGAATTTTGCGATTTTAAAAAGAGGAGTTGAGGCTTGTGGTGGCGTTTTACTACACCGAGACACGCAAGTAGGGTTAGACTAGTTTTCAGAGTTCCCTTAACAATGATTTATCGGCTAGAGTATAGGCTATACAGATCGAGGACAATCAAACAGGATCAATGCTCGCCCAACCGTGGCGGGTCGTCTACTATTATTGAGGACGTGGGCGTCTGTTGAGATTCATAAGAACTTAGAAAAGATAAGAGGACAGGGGGTCAACTACAGGGGCGGATTCAGGGTGAGGGGGGTCCAGTCGGTCCATACCTCACCCCCTTCTATTGGGAACTTAAAGTTAAACTGTACAAAGAGAAAAAAAAACGTAGCATGGGTGCCTGTGAATGTGTGACGTTTTAGTACATAGTCTATATGGGACCCCCCCCCCACCCTTTCCAATATCCTGTATCTGCCCCTGAACTAGCTATAAAGGCCACAGTTTATAACTGGGCTGTGGACCACTTCTGACTTAGACTAACTTTTGCACTTTAAGAGCACTTTAAGTGCCTGGCATTTACAAATACAACTAAGTGAGGGATAATATATATGTGTAAGTAAATAAAAAATGAGTTTGCATTTGGCCGTTGTATGATCTTAAAACTCCAAATTGATTAAAAATATCCTATATACAAAGGGAATGTCTTGACACGCAATTCAGTAACATATGGCATGTTTGGTAGCTTGTTATGCTGTGAGCATGCCTCATGACCCTGAGTTTAAGGTCAAGGCTTCATAGCTGGTTACTGACTGTTCACTGCATGGCTCAGTGAACACTTCAGTGACCTGTGACAGCAGTGACAAACCAAAAACAAACATGTCTGACTAGTGGGAGAAGGACACTTTTGCAATCTGGTTTCTGTCCAATGAATCCCATTTACATGAATTTCGAATACTACTAATACTACTGCATATAGATAGGCATATAATTATGTAAGGACTGTCCAATAATCAAATACAGATTTTTACATGTTTTCCAGACCCCAGCCCCCTTTAACAACATGTATACTATTAATACACATTGGAAATGTACTTAATCCCTTGACATCCCCCCACTCCCACCCCTTTCTGCATACGTAATTAATTAAAAGTGCAAAAATAGACACACACAAAAATTAATGACGTACACCATCTGAACTTCGTGTGTGCAATGATTTGGCTATTCTGCAGCCAGACAAACAACGTGTAGTAATAGTTGATAGTTCATAGTATGCAAGGGCTAGGGGTCAACAGTCTGTTCTAAGCTATCCAAATATCCAGACGAAATTATGATAATTGATTATAGGCATTGAGCGTGCCATTTTCTTTAGGTTAATGGAACCCATTGCCCTTTACATCCAAATCAACCAAGGTAGGTAAGACGTACGGTAATATTATAAGTTTTATTGGTTTGAGTTTACGTCCTAGGGGTATTTGGGGTATTCGATGGTCAGGGATAGGGGTATATATATATATATATATGTCCAATGGAACGTGTTTAGGGGGTGAATGCACAGGGGTGACTATATTTCAGAAGCTCTATATAATTGCGTTATGTTTGCCTGCAAACAGGTAATTCCTGCCAGCCAAGCATTTATACATGCATGCTGTTTGACTTATATAATATGCTTGCCTGCACACAGTTGCTGCCAGTCAGGCCTCCCTTCCAACTTTATCCTCTCTATTCAGCTCTTTTTCCTCTCTTTTCACCCCGCCATCATTCTCTCCATTCACATCTCCATCATGTCTATTCAAATCTTTTATCCTGAGTATTGATATGGACATTTAAACCACTAGACTTTCAAAATGCCAGTCCCAACCCGATCTAATCATGTCAAATCAGTTCAACTCCCTCAAAGTCCTTTCATAAACTTTGGAAATGTTTTAATAGGACGTCCCCGTTCGCTTACACTTTCCGCTTGGGGTTGCGCTTCCACAATATGGCACCGAGTATTCAAGTATGAATGGCATCACTTACACTCGTTTTATATGGGTCTCTTTCAAGCTAATGCCAGGGCTAGGACACTGTCCTCCTACCACAATGTAGTATATAGGCACTGGGAGTCAGCTGCTATTTGATTGGGGGAAATGGGAATCTGTGACTATACAAGATGGCTGACACATCCATCTTCCGGTGGTGGTCACGTGTTTGTCCGCAGCGTCTCGCTCACTTCCGGTGGCGTTTGTAAAGCAATAATACATCATTGTGTTAATAGACAATGTACTCAGAGGGTCTGCTCTTGGGTGTTGTTAGTACTGGCTTACAGTCTATATTACTGCTTTCAACAAGATGTCTTGCCATGTTATTGATGGGAACAAATAGATATTTGGAATGGTCCTAATCTTCTCTCAGAGCAGCTAGACACTCTTGTCCAATATAATTGCCAAAATAAAA
Organism: Lepidonotus clava; assembly: GCA_936440205.1. Taxonomy (NCBI): domain Eukaryota; kingdom Metazoa; phylum Annelida; class Polychaeta; order Phyllodocida; family Polynoidae; genus Lepidonotus; species Lepidonotus clava. The sequence continues at coordinate 22,537,978 of OW387147.1, forward strand.
ACTTGAACCAAAAAGGAGAGATTTTCATGTTTTGCACATAAATGATCATGCTTTATCATCTGGGCATTGGATCATAATCCTAATTAGGCCTATATTAAATCTCGATATTGTTGAGTTCAGTTGTCCTCTACTTGATATTGTACAAAACCCTTGTTGTCCATTTTTGGTCTTGATCAATGGGGATTAGAATGGGGGCTTATTTCATCTTGATTCGTTGGTGCCGCCTTTTTGAAAATTGGCCTCATATGATAGAGTATAGTGAAGAAGACTGTCAAAGGTCGAAACATGTCGGTTGAATACAGGTTTTACAACATTTCTCATCAAACCAACTCTTCGCGTTAGTTTGGGAAACGTCCACCCATTTAGATAGTTTTGTATATAGTAGGACAAACATTTTAGGAATATGTATTTAAGGACATGTATATCCATGTCCTTTTTGAAAATATGCAAGAAGAAAACCTTAACAAAATAATGTAGGCCTATTTGTTTTTAGTCCCAAATTGTGCATCTTTAAAAACAAGACTTAGTGTTACGTTTGGATGACAACTTGATGAAACGAGCTGCTTTCCATCGAGAAACCAATATGTCGATAATCAATATGACAATATACTCTCATAGAGTATACTATTAGATTGATTACTGACACCTTCTTATTTGAACAGTCAATAGACCATTGACTAAGTAAGGTTAAAATCGACGCTTAGATAAGGTTATTCGCCAATTCTAAAGCAAGGATATACTCTTTATATAAATAATAAATATACTGTTTTGGCAGTCCAGGCATAAGATGGGCCATTCTGATATTAAGAGAGATTGTTATACATGTAACTGATTTAAAAGAGAATAAGAAAATAATTATGTTCATCTGTGATTCTTTTCAATAAGAAACCTCATCAAAGAATTCTGAAGGATTCTTAGTGAATGCACAATTTACCATCCTCTTCCTATCACATTAGGCTAGAGAGTGTCCACGGCAAGGTAAGCTTTGGCGAAAATGAACATTGCAGTATTTAACGCTTTAGATTTGTTCCATGTGGGTGGGGTTCTACTTCCTCAGTAATGAATCTCAATCGACGCCAAAGCTGCATGCTTTATCCCTCTAATTGACTTAACTTTTCTGGAAAGTTAACTCTCATCCCCCATTGCGAGAATTTGGAGGAAACTGAAAAATAATCTAATGCCAATTAGGCATTGGAATGAGAATAACCTGGAAGACATATGGGGTAGTTGGGTTTATATGTGAGGGTGGAGTGTAATCAAATAGAATTTATGAATTCTTTAATAACAATGATTATTGCTATTGAGTATCGGGGCAACTACATTAAGTGTTCATGCATGGTTATTCAGATTTTGCTGTTTTATGTCTTTGTTCTTGTAGTATTAATTTATAGACACGGGGCTTAACAGCTAGTAGCCAGGGACAACTATAAGGCATGCTGGACAACACAAGCCTAGGGCATAGTTGCCCTCTGGCCAACCACTGCATACCTTAGGTGTAGAATTACTTAGACTTCATTGGTACCCTCCTTTTCGATCTTTGTAACTACACATAATAGTATTGTCCTGTGGGCTAAGATAGGTCTCAGAACCATAAGTCAAACGCTGAAAGAAATATATCATACAAACTGATATAGCAAATCTTTTCTAGGCAGTGTATAATAAATCATATGCCTTGCCATACCAGGACACGAGACATATCTTCCATCGGTGCTATAGCATATAAGAACTCAATTGATCCATCTACATGACGGCATGGGAAACCCAACAGAGGTGCAGTAAATATTTGCTCATTTTCATATTGATAGATTCGGGCTGAGTAAGTTACATATTTATTGGTCCCCATAGTATGTCTATGTATACATACCAATTCCCCCTGCGCCCAAGACGGCAAACTGAATACACAGTGTACTTTCATCGCACACCAAACACTATTGACATTTTCTATCCCCAACTGTATATGGAGGTCAGGCAGAAATAAAACTCCAAAACAGAAGGTAAATATAGGGAAACTATTTGGAATGTATGTTTAAAAAAAGACATAATTATGCAAAAATGAACTGGAAAAAGAAAGTTGCAAGCACTGGAAATATTTGTATAAGACTTAAAATATCAAAGCAACTCTTCCTTTTTCAGGAGAAGTAACAGTTATATGAGTTAAGGAGCTAGCATTGAGTTAAGGGCTGTGCCAGGTTGTAGAGCATTGATCAAGCAATCAGTATTCAGCTGTGGAGCAATAACTAGGAAGTTTTCCATGCACCATAAACCCAGAGTGGTTGATGGCTGGTGCTACAGAGGCTGGACATTTGTTGGATACTATCCCCCTTAAGCTATTCTAAGATCTGTATGCCTGTGCTAAGCAAATGGGGTACATAATTCTTATCAGAGTAGAACAGTAGCTGAATGTAAACAAAAGATAAGGAACAGGTAGATTTAAAGCAGAAGAAAATAGGGTAAATAACAGGTAAACAGTTAAAGCTGAAGAACAGGCACATGTACTTGAAAGCAACATTAAAAATACCATGAACGCATATTACCAAAATGGATAGCAGGAACGTCCATCATATCGTAAGAACATTTCTATGTAGATATACAATGAAAAAATACCTCGATAAAATGACTATATACATATTTGCCACAGAATAAAGCTACTCCAATGTAACCCTATATCTGTATGAGTGTGGCTACCCACGAGGCGTTAGTGCCACAAATACATTGCTGGGATATACACCAGTGGCGTGATCATCACTGTTGGCAGTGGGGTCAATGCAGTATGAATTCAGCAGTGGTAGATGCGATTCTGTGTAGTACTGAGTGGTCAGTAGTGGTCAGATGTTGGTGTGGGGAGGCTAATAGTATCCCACGACCTCTTCCACTCCAGCCACCTGGTCAATATGCCTGATTGGCTGGACCTAAGTAGTCTATAATGGTCAGTTCTCATTGGAGGCTCATTTAACAAGGAGCCTATCAGGGAGCTAAAGTTCCTAATTGATTTGTAGTGTTTTTAACGTTTAGAACGCCTTAAAGGGAGCCAAACACAATGTAGGGTCAAAATTTTGCTATTGAAATATATTCTATGGCCATAGCCTAGGCCTATGGTAAAATATAAACTGTGAATACAGACTTAAACTTCATTTAAATACATAAAAACTAATCCTAGGTCAATTTTGGTGACCCACCAAAATTAGTTTGTTTACAAAAATTGCTGTTTTTAGCCATACATGATATTAGAATTACGGAATTTAAGTGAAGTTATCATGATTTATACTGTGCCAATGGCTAAAGTTAGACTCTCAGAATGAATTTTCATAGTAATTTCAGTTTTCAAAAATTTGTCATATTTTGACACAACGTTGCTTTTGGCTCCCTTTCATACTTGTGTTGTACAGGAATGATTAGATTAATTTGGCTATCTAATCCTCTTTGATGTTATCCTTATTGGCTTTGTAGAGAGTCACATTTGTATTTAGATGGGACGGGATTTCGGCTAATATCACTAACCAGCTAACTATTTTCTTTTGTATGATTATTAAAATTTTGTTTTGCATTCTGAATTTCAACTCGTAGTTCTACAACCGCACTAAAAATTGAAATCACACAAAAAGGACAAAGCGGATTTTGCTTTTCATTCAGTTAGAATTCGTAAATACTTACAAACGAAACAGGATAGTCACACAATACCATAATTGATTCTTCTGATTAAAAAGTAATTCTTGAAACTATCTCTGTTTAGACATTACCGTATGGCATCAACCATTTACCAGTTTCCTATATTATGTGATAAGCACTTGCCTGTTGATTACCAGAAAAATGAAGAAGATTGGAGAAATCGAAGAAATGCGCGAAAAAGAATGAGAGTAAAATGTTCCAGCCTTGAATATATCTTGCTGACCATACGGACTGACTCACGCCATATTGTAAGGCACAGACGGCGCACCCTTTATGTGAGAAGGTGGGAAGGGTCTGTGGTGAAGACTTTTGTAGGCGGGTGGAAGCGGTCTGTGGTGAAAAGAGGAGAAAGGACCTTTGGACTCAGAGAACCAGGAACTGCGATCTGGGGGTTGTGACCCCCCACAGAAGGCACTATCTCACATGGAAGTGTTATAATCTAGTATTAAACAGGACGGGAGGCATGTGGATTATATGATTATAACAGATGGTTTAGATATATAGGTAGGCCTATAGGCCTATAGGCCTACTGCTGTTGTTTTATAGTGTTGTTTATACGAGTACACTACAGTTTGGTTTGCACATTCACGATAGTTTTATTAGGAATTAGGCCTCCATGTTGATATTGTTATTTGAATCGTTGTGGCCTTAACGAAGAATTAATCCTGACATATTGAATTTGTGGACTTCTTATTTGAAGAGAAAAGGAAATGTGACAATGCAATGCTTTCAAGCCATAAGCCTATATACTGTAATTTGAAACTTAATGTAATTGGGTTTGGTATATATAAACCTTATATCTATATGGAATCTAAAGGCCAATAATATTATGTGTGCCTTATGTAAGAGACAGGATAAAATATTCTTTAATATGAACGATATTGGATAGAAATATCGGCCAAAGAGACTATTGAAAAGACTCGGGAGGGTCTATTCATGGCTTAAGACATGGAACCCAAAGCCCTGAAAAGCCCATTGAAAAGATGAATACCCATTGGCTGCAGTCGATCACGTGATATAACAGTTACGCTAGTTTCTGCGTTATTCCAGTCTCTTCGCTAGTTCCCCAACGCTAAAAGTCCCCTGTATGGAGCCGTTGCTTTTGCTGCAACCGGCGAAAATCGCTTTCTGTAGTTAACTGCTTCCTCCGAAAGCTCCGTGGTTTCCTGCATAAATGGATGGCAATTCAGAAGCAGGTCTGACTGGATTCTGTGACGGATAATATGGTTTCTATTTTCCGGTGCCTCTCCATATGGGACCAAAATACTGGTCTCATGGGTGCAACACATCTTTATTGCACGGAATATCAATACATAAAGGTGTGTTGTGTTCAATCATCCTGGTAGGGAAGATTAGATTGGTATTCAGCAGCCAGGCTGTTCATTATGAATAAAATAGGGCCTCTAGCTATAGCGTCAACCGCTCAATGAGTACCTGGTATTCTATGTCCTATTGTGTCGATCCTTTTTGCCTTCAGTGTCAAATTCAAAACCTGTAGGCCTATTGTAATATACCCACAGACTAAATAAGCAATTTGGACGCCCCCCCCCCCCCCCCCCAACAAGTAGAATAAACAAAGTTCTACAGTGCAAGTGTTTTTGTGAACACCCATGACAGCAACCCAGTGCAATACAGTGCAAGTCTTTTTGTGAGAACACATGACAGCAACACAGTGTAAAACAGTGCAAGTCTTTTTTGTGAACACCCATGACAGCAATACAGTGCAATACAGTGCAATACAGTGCAAGTCTTTTTTTGAACACCCATGACAGCAACAGAAAGACAATGATTAATGTTTGAACGGAACCTTAGACCAATCTGGTCATGGCCAAATACAATTGCTTTAGATAAACAAGTGCTGTTGACCTCACAATGGTGGTGATGAAAAATTAAGGCCATGTAATCACCACTACCGCTCTTCTTCCAACCAGCCCACTCTCCATGCATGAGCGGATTTAGAAGTTCTTGCTCATCTCCAATTCTTATTGGGAATTTACAGGGCAAAATTACACAGTGACACTTGCGCACACAGGCTATAAGGGCGTAGTAGTAGATATATCTGGAACCCTCCTCTCGTTTCTATTTCTAGGAATCCCAGACTCCTGCCCAACAATTTGTCATTCGTTACTATAAAGATAACAGGGAGTCGACAGAGCCATACTGGTCTATGCTTGGAGAGTGAGTGAGTGCTGGTCAGCCCTCCCACCTATACTTTAGTAACCCAGTGGCTCGCCCGAGCAGGTCTTTTTCCACGTGCATCTTTGATGTAAATGGAATGTTTGCATGCCGACCCCGCCCTATGCCTCAGATAACGTGCGATAACACGCGATATGCACACCCTTAGCTGGCTACCGGCGCCCCTGTCGTAAAAGCTTATGGCAGAGACTGTTTTTGGTACGATACCAGTGATGGCTAATATGACTTGGCGTCAGACTATTCAACTTCCGGTCTCCTGGCTCTTTGCTTTTTCTGCATGGCGTGGGATCGGTTTATTCTGAATTTGAAACAATGCAGTAGGGATTGGGGAATTTGGTACGTCGTGATTCTTTGCTTAGTCAGCATGTCACACGATCGAGAGTTTAAGGAATAGGTGTTAATAATAGGTCGGAGATTGATAAGGCAAATCAAAAAAATCAAGAAGTTGTAGCAGGAATAATTATTGTTTCTGGCAACTTTTGCAAAAAAGCAGGACTTCATCAGGCCACATACGATGTGGAATTTCAGATAATGTTTTGAAACATAATGACTAAGAGAGGATTGACATTTCTGTATTGCATTAGTACAAATTCCATTAGATTAGGTCTTGATGAATAGATAATTTCCATTCGATAAAATCTTGATAATTTGTCTATAAACTTCTCTCCAGGATGTTTGCTCTGTCACATGGGAAACACCTATAAGCCTACCAGCAAGCAAACGATCATGACATGTATGATATCCATTCCTAAAAGTAATAATGACACATTACTCCTATTGTTACATGTATAAGGAAATGCTGTTCTATATACTAACTTCATCCTGGATCAAGAATCACTTTACTCTCCCAGCATGGTAAATCTCCAACCCCAGTCTGGCTCCACTAATTATTCCATGAATTGTCACTTGCATGTTTATGGCCGGACCTGTTGAGTGGAGTAGGATAACACCTCCCTCTCTCTGTTTGCCTGATCTGGAGCACTTAATACCCATGACCTTCCCAGAGGCCAAACACGTTTGGCACGGGTAGCACTTGACCGTGTGTACGGTGGGCAAGAGGCCATATTACGTTTTGAATCTCACTCATGATCATACATGTTACCATTGCACTTAGTTAGTAAAAACCATTAGGCCATTTTCTAAAATAAAATCTTCCCATTTCTTTTAAACTTTCAGAATATAAAGGTAGTTATCTAGATTTTTTAAGCCTTGCAGAGTGCAGAAAAAAGAGCCATAAGTAGTATAGTGAAAGTAGGTGGGCTAAATAGGTATAGCATCAGTAAAGGCCATTTGTTCGAATTCTGCATTTCACAGCTTTTTAAACAGAGTGCAATACCCTTGATCGGATTGTTGGGCTAAAGGCCTACCTTTAATGATAACAATATTTGTTCAAGTCAATTAAATGCCAAAGTAAAACGAAGGGTGGATGAGATTTCTTTCCTAAATATCTTTTATAGTAATTTACAAAAACATGAAAGGCATATTTATAAAACACATGAGCCAACACCAAATATCACTTTCAGTATCCGCTTGGGATTTTTACCAGCATTTAGGATGTAAACATACATTTTTCATGTGACCCAAATTCAAAATACGGACTGTCCATTATAAAGAAACCAGGTTTCGTGACATGTAGTATGGGCCATCTAGAACACATTGGATAGAATGCATTAAAGGATCACAATATTTGGAAGCTATGCATGCCTCCAGTACACTTTCATTTTTATCTCCTCGCTCATATTGCGTGTACTGGTCAGAATTCCCACACAGGCCACTCTTGCATGACATCCTCATTAATTTCCCACTATGCTAGGAACCATGTTTCGACTGGGAAATCGTGCTTTTCTGACTGTTCTATTAAGAGCAAGCGCAAGAAAATATTTGGCAAAATGGATAAGGCTGTTACCACAAAATGACATTGTTAAGGCATGGACAAGTCACTGTGTAATCATGCGTGTGGGCATTATTGCAGTATTATATAATTATATTCGTATACACCTTTAAGTGTATTGTATGGAAATACTCTTATATTTGTAAGAAACAGATGTTAAATAGCTTTATAATAATTATAGGAATGTAGGTATTCTATGTGAAATTATGTATCAATTTTCTTCTCCATATTTGAGCTAGACAAATTTTAATATCTTAGTCATGTAATTATTTGAATGACTGCTATACATCTAGATCTAAACAGATAGAACTTGTAACTACTAGTTGAAACGTATCTCTCCCACTTCGAAGGCTGCTTACAAACAGTTTGTAACTGGTCACCCAAAGTACATGTAAACTCGATCTGTATGACAAATCCAATTGACTCGCAGATCTGCTCATGTCTTGCTCATTAGCATATCTGTGTCACCGGCCAGCCGGAGTGGTTAGAGTGCTGTATGCCTAGAGAGTCGGTTGGCCAGCCAAGCCGTAAGTACAGCCCGGAGGGTACTACTTGTCCACCGTGGAGGACCCACAATAAGAATACCCTATATGACAGAAAAGCCAGTTTATAGACATAGCATGATAAGGAGGGCAGGAGAACTATTTTCTGGACTTTTTCTGTATATAAAAGCTGTTGTTTGACAAATAGGTTTGCAAGAGAAGCCATGTAAGTGTGAAATAGGAGCTAGTCTGGCACAAGAAAATTAATTCGATATTGGGCAAAGAGTGATGTTTCCCTTGAGGGGCTAGTATTTGATCCTATCTGAAATAACATCGGCCTTTTTGGAGGCTGTAGAAGAATGCGTATTTTATCCCAGTATGATAAGAAGAAAGGTCTGTCTTTACTTTTCATAGTCTAGGTAGTGAAAATCTCAAAAAACCTATTCTCAACTACCACAGGGAAATAGCAGGTCTTTACAATATAGGAGTCTGAATAGCATGCAATTTCAATTTGTTGTTATAAGGTTTGCCTGCTAAAATACACAACCAGCTCAAAACTATTTGTCGAAGGCTGGGTTTCTGACTATTCCGGACTAGAGCTGGGCTCGCTTATACAGCACAAAAGGCACCTAGTCATACTAAAGCCAGACAGGTCATGTGATCCCATACCACTTTTGTAGGTAGCTTTGTGCATGACTGATGTAAAGGGGGATGCAGTTCCATGGGATTAGGCCAAATAACCATAATAAAGGCTGGCATGACCTATTAGACCCAACCCCTGGGTGGAGTGGTATGTAATGTCATTACCTGGGTAAAAGTCAGTCATTATATACATGGTCACATCACAGCCAGTGGTGGGATTAGTTCCCAGGGGATGATTAGAGCCGGTAATGCACCTATATCCTGCCCAGGGATAAAGCTTTTGATGCATACAAGCGTGAGTGGATAGGAGGCCACTTTGTCCTGCGTGCAATAGGTAATGGTGATACTGAGTCTATGCCTCTTTTACATATATATATGTAAGCAAATAGGCATCATTTGATGTTAATAGTTTGTTTATAGAAAGAAAGAGTTTTAGTTAAAATAGAAAGCGGAATATATATTGTTCTTTGTCATGCTGTTTCAGCCAGTATTATTATTAGTGCACTGTAAAGTAGAACTGAGTAAGGCAGTATCACACAGACAATGACGATTGGATAATCGAAATAACAATGAGCCAAAACTTATTGTCCCTTGTGTTTTGATTCAAATGTTCAAACTAATCCGTGATTGTTTTGATGCCCATTTCACACATCTGACCACAGTAACCAATAACCATTAGGTAAGATATGGCTATTAAATCATCTTACTCACAATTGAGTACCAAACCTTAATACTCTGAACCCATGTTGTCAACCAGAAAACTACGTGCTTTTCTTAATACTAGGCCTCCTCTTTCCTAAACGCAATCGCCTAGCTTTGATAGAGGACTGCACGGGGTTCCGTGACTGATTTCTCCCTAGTTACAGCTTACGTGCAAAAAGTCCGAAGTGGTTTGTCTCCAGGCATTTCTTCCACCGTGGAAGAATCCCTCTTTTGTCACAGCCCATTTTGGGCCTGAGAGCTCGTTTTAGGCCTGATAGATTGGACTTGGTCCCGCCTAGGCTAACAATTCAATGGAAATCCCAAATAGATTTTTATCGTAGGCAATTCTTGTGGGTTGCGGGTTAAAAGGTAATCCACATTAGAGGAATGTAAACCCCAATAGTAGGCTAATGAGCCTAGGGCCTTGCAGCACTCAAAGCTAAACAGATGTGGGATTTTTAGGCTTCACATGGTTCTATTGCCAGGGCTTCAAATAATTTTAAAACGGAAAAAATAAATGAATTTGTCAATACTTTCTAGAATGCCAGATAAGGAAGAAGTAGATAATTGTCAGTTATCCTCAGTTCTTATTCTTAAGGGCCACCCCCAAAAATGATTTCACGACGAAAACAAGAAAACGTCTTTATTAGAATGTAGATATCCGGGAATTTCAATAACCCCTCGAAACCATTGTATTTCATTCCAAAGGTGCTTTACTAAATGAAACCATTAATCAGGAAAATACATTAATTATTTTCTTTTATGAAGCATATAGCTTTTACGCTCATAGTCCTGAATAGTTCTGTACATTAAAGATGGACCCTAAAGTGTAATGATATACTTTATGGTTGCTAAACCTCCCTCCTTAATATGGCAGTATTGCACGTCACCCAATGAAATACGCAATACCGAACGAATGCCTCAACTAAAACGTTCGCTGCACCATCCTACTGAGTACTCCTTATCCACAATAAGCCTACATGTTCCTACACTGACCTCCTTTAAGAAGTCAGCATTACCATAGTGGACCTATGACAACTGGTTAACCAACGCCTTCCTGACAACCCAGTGACCAGAAGGCGTCGGATAAAGACTTGACCACTGCCTAGTCCAGTGGTCAGTGGTCACTGAGGGGGTAGGGGTCCAGTGGGAGGAGTGAGTGTGAAGGGTGGGGCTGGTCCATAGGGAAGGGCCTTGGCATGAGTGATTATCGCCCTCACACGTCAATAGTGGGCACTAGGGTTCCAAGTGTAAAGCCCCATACCCACTAGGCGATTTTGACTGAGTTGGCCGACTAAAATCGGCCGATTGTTCTCATAAAATCGGCCGATTTTAGTGCTGATTTAGATTACCAGTTAGTATTGTATATTGAAACATACATGTTTGATATGAATCGGTATGCGTCGGCCAATTCTTCTGATAAAATCGGCCGACTTTAGCGCCGATCAGTCGGCCGATTTGGTCAGAATTGCCTAGTGGGTATGGGGCTGAAGCCCCTATTACACCACACGACTTTGAGCCACAAAATCGGGGCAATGTGATGATATACCAGAAAATGTGGTATACAGGAGTGATATAATAAATTATTGTTTGAAATTGGCAATTTAACAAAGAATTTTAATAAAGAATTTTAACAATGAATTTTACAAAGACTTTTGTCTCTAATATGTGTGATTTCTCTCCGACATCGTCAAATCGGAGCTCGTGTTGTGTAGTGTAATATACCACCTTTAGGGTGTAGGGATCTCAAACATGGGTAGTCCCTCCAGGTTTAGGATAGAGGCTTGAAGGGGGCCCAGGGGAAGGGGTGTACTCCATATTGAGGGCTCCCAACACTTCTGCTTAGGATGGTAATTCTTCATGGTGTGTATCTGGTGTTAGTTTATAGGAATACCCCAAGGGTCTATATTGTATCGGTTACTCATTTATTCAATTACGGGTATTCATGCTACTGGGTATGCGTTCACCCTTTGGCTTTTCAGTCATTTTCAGTATTATGTTCAAACCATAATATCAATACTTTAACAACGTGTTTGAAATAAACAGGAAAACCTGATTTAGTATCAAATTTATGTACAATTAAAAGTGATTTGTTGAGACGGAACCATTTTTATGTTACCAGATTTGTATACGTGGAATATTGCTTCTGACAATATCCTGAGATTCTCGTCCAGTCAAAATAAGAATCATTATTAAAGAATGAATCAAGAATAAATAAAGAATCAAGTTTTGTGCCATATAGCAAATTTGGTCCAAATTTTTGTTTGCGACCTCCTCAGATTTATTTGGAATCCGCTTGGTTTTGCATCTGACTACATCAGGCAATCATATTATTATCACTGATTTATTGAAGTAGTCCACAAAATAAAAATCATCTGGTAATCTCATCATAACCTGATTTCACATATACAGATTATATTAGTTCACAAAACGTGTTTGAAGGGAGTAAGCTGTTTGTGTAGAGTGTGGATAAGGATGTTTAGAACGATTGGAAGGCAAGGGCTGTGACTCCTCGGCTCATTCCCTACCACCCCTACCACCCCTTCCCCCTACACCCTATCTCACCTCCTGCCTCCCTCCTCTTCATTACACTGATTGATGGCGGGTAGTATTGATTTGTCAGAGTCGCCAGCAAGGACTTATCTTTCACACCAAGTCACACTGCCCCACAGCCCTTTTCACACCTAGTCACACCCTTGCCCAGCCTCCCATGTTATGTGGAAGGATTGGTCTGACCAAGAACATAGTCAGATGGGTGTTATCCTACCATCTTGGTAGTGCTTTTGTTTTTAAAGGTGAAGCGATTTTACTTTTATAAAAAGAGCTCATTTCCCATACCCATCATAAGAAAGCTTAAAGTGAAATACTTTTTGGTCATTATCCTTATTTACGTATGAGTACATGGACACTAATAATAAAACCTCATCTTGTGAGAAAAAACTATGACCTTTAGACTGTTTAAAGAAGTGGCAACTTTGTAGCGTATGATCAGCTTTAAAACTTAAAATCCTAAACTAATAGTATGAGAACTAGCAAGGCTTCATGGATTTCACAGAGTATGGCCACTTGGTTCCTCAGGCGGAAACTCAAAGCCATTCACGAGAGATGAGGCCGGTTTTGTGAAGCCAACCGGAGGAAACTACATTGCGGCCGAAATCCCTAGTTATTGGGAAGCCCCACAGTCCATCTCATTCAGTATAACTCCCGGAAGCGTTATACCAGAATCTCAGGCCAGTCGTGCTAACCAAATGACCTGAACCTTCTAATTTGCAATTGAATTTCTCATGGGGCCAACCAAAGCAGTTCGGTATATACATATAGGCCACTTAGAGGTATTTCATCTAGAATTATCTTATTATCTCACAAATATTTTCTTCATGAAAAGAGTTACGGGATGATTGAACCAGAATTCCACCGAGATTAAGATGTCCGGGCCTATATTTGATGCAATGGGAATAGGAAACCCTTGAAAACTGGATGTTACATCTCAATTATAGAAGGCAACATAAGCTGGTGCTCTGCCATAAGTTCTGTAAACATTACAACCCAGGTGAGGTCAATAACATCAGTAATTGTTCGACACAAGTACTTCACTGCAATCTCCCTAGGTTATCTAGAGATATTTACAATTTCCCTCCAATTTACTTTCCATTTTATCAAAGACATCTATAAGAAACCATCAACCTATATGTTCTTCAACTGTAAATTTATTTCTTTCGATTTGCCACCCAGCAGTGCCAGGAATCGCTGGTTCCTGGCTTGGAATACTTCACTTCATTTGTTACTATTGGTGCCAGCCGGGAATCAGCGTCTTTCTTCTGGAAATGCTGGTTCCCGGCGTTTAAGGCCCAACAAAACGCGTTCCTATTGCCTCCTGCCGGGAACCATCGTTAGGTGTGTGAGTTGCTCATTAGGTTGCGAGCTGCTCGGAGCGCTCTAATACACAGAGCATGATTGAGCGTGATAGAAATGAGAAATAATAAGCATTATAAACGGTGGCTGCTACAATGAACAATAACTCCCAGGCCGAGCTAGGCTTAAGGGCCCATCACTATTGTTTTTGTTGCGCTACTCTCATCAAATCATCAGTCGATAGTTTTTAATATGATCCTTGTGGCGCCCCTTCAGTATAGATTTTCTTCTTGTTGTTTTTTTCCTTTGTTGCCGTGGCCGGTCGTTGTGTTGGTAGGCCGTCTTTGATGGTGTGGATAGACATAAAAGAAGTTTGATTGCAGACGCTTTAATGTTTCCTCGTAAGAAAACGACTGTATTATTTAAGATGGTAAATTGATAAAAACTCAGCGAGGAAGACACGCCAGGCGTCAATGGATTAAAGAATACAAATTCCTGTTTTTGATATTCAAAAACAGTTTTGACACATTTCTAACTTTGTGTATCAATATTCATTTAGAGGCAGCTTGGTTTAGAGTGTTATAGTCGTGGTTATTACCTTCCTTATATTAAACTGGCGTTGCTTCCAATCTTCACGAAGCCCCACCTTTTCAATGCTAGCTACCATGGGGCACAGAGTAGTGAGAACCAGAGGCAGAGTGCCAGTTGAGATAAATGCTGGTATCTCAACTCATACATGTCACTATGAAATATAGGGTAGAACACCAGCACCCAGCGAAATTGGTGCCTATACCAATACTGGAGCCTCTCCCACAGCACCCTCAGTGGTGGCCTAATTGGTAGAACACCCGACTGTAACGCGGGGGGCTGGGGTTCGCCTCCCAGCTGCGGAACGCACTTGTTGCAGAAGAATGCCAGCCCATTTGAATTGATACAGTTGCATTGCTCTGAATGGGTCCAAAGTTAAAGAGAAAATAATATTACAACCCACTACAGAGTAAGTATTTCAGGAGAGTTAGTATGCCCATTCATATGCAAAAAGAAAATATATGCTACATATACATAACACTTACAGTGCACGCTTAAAGAGTGTAATCTCCCTGTTTCAAGTAGCCCCACACATTACACACAAATGAAACAGTTCTCCGCGAACATTCTGTAACATCCCATTTCACATGCTAGGTAGCTAGTTAGATTCATCTGTTACCTTGTGTGAACTTAGCCTCCCAGAGCCTCTCCGTGACCCTCTCCACACCCCCAAGACACGCCCCCTAATCTGCGCCTCCGGATGACCTCCTCCAGGGTCTGAAGGAACCTTAGGGCGTCGTGTTTGGTGGTGTTGCCATTTGTTAAGTTTCTTAGGGCAATTGCGATGCTATTTTGGTTGTGTCAGTCTGGCATTGTCATCGGTTAGATGATAAGAGAGAATACTAATTAAGCTACCTGTACTCAATTATAGAGATTGGAAGGATGTGTCCTTCTAATGCATAGGCCTAATACAAGGTAAGCATGTTTGTAAACGTGGATTAATGATGGCAGGTGTGAAAAATGGAAATTACACCAATACTGTAAAATGGGTTTGCACACAACCCCCCCATGGGGACCCAAGTTGGGGGTTCCTCTGAGAATTCCCTGGGAAGAATAAGTTCCTAGCACCCCCTTGTTGGTCGCAAGAGGTGACAAATAGGGACCCTGTGCCCCAAAAACAGTGTAATCAAAGGCTGGGAAGGCCGGGTGTGTGGTGTCCTTTCTATGGGACACTGCAAATAATAGACCTCTTGCCACTCTTTGAAAAGAGTAGGGTATCAAACCCAGTGGCAGGTTTCTCCTAAATCATAGATATGATGAACCAAAGCTGAAAACATTACCATGTGCAGTCTGGAGAGAACCCTGAAGGGTTGGCTGGGTGTTAAACCACCCCAACAAACAAGCACACGATATGACGATAGACTATGCCCTGAATTGGACGAACTGTAGGTGAAGCAAATGGTATTTTTGATCCAGAGTTTCAAAATATCACATAGCAACAGCGGCCTCGTGAGAACCATACCTTTGCGTGACCAATAGCATCAGGCCACTCAACCCAATCTAAGCTACCACGCTATAGTATACGATAGTAATACCGATAGCGGGGACACTGTATTATCGCCCTCTGCGCGACCTCCCCGCACGGTTGCGCCACTGGGAGGTCATATAATCACACCGGAAGTGCCCTGACCCCTGAAGGTCTTAAATCAGCGCCATCTGCCGGGAGTGCCCTCGTTAACGTCGGCTGGTTATCAGCCTCTCGGCGGCCCTGCTACGCAACCATGTTATAGGCCTAGCCGTCAGGAACCAGCTAGCTCATCATTGGCGCTCTGGGGGTATTGCTGGTACCTGGAGGAATCATATATGATGCTGTAATGTTACACCGA
The DNA here is from genome assembly GCA_936440205.1 of Lepidonotus clava. Classification (NCBI taxonomy): domain Eukaryota; kingdom Metazoa; phylum Annelida; class Polychaeta; order Phyllodocida; family Polynoidae; genus Lepidonotus; species Lepidonotus clava. The sequence continues at coordinate 22,553,823 of OW387147.1, forward strand.
TAATCAGCATCTTGGTGATGCTTAGTGGTTCTTTTTTTCAGATAATGAAGAACCGATTTACTAGAGGTTCTTGTATATTTACATGTATGGAAATTATAGCGGTAAAAAGTGGCCCTCATATATTCCTGTGATTCAATCATTCATCCAAAATCCTTTTTAATGTTATGATATATCATGCCTGTTATCAAGTCCTATTCATTGAATAAGTCCCGTTTCTTAAATAAATAGGAAAATCAACTACTCGAATACAGCCCAAAATAACCATAATCTCATCACATTCTCATTCACCCAAGATTTTCTTCATATAAGTAGTTAATTTTAACTTTTTAGGATAATCTCCATTGGCAGCGTCAGCATTCATTACGCGTTAAAAGACCACTTTTACTAGTTTTAGTAATGTCATTTGTGACCATTAAAACCAATAACTTAGTTTTAGTTCCCACCCCATTCCCAGGGTAAATCACTATCTCGTGGCCATGGGCTCTCTACTAAGTGGTGGGTGATTGGAAATCCCAGTGCCCAATTTTAAATTAGTTGGCCTATAATAACTTTAACAAAAAGCGACTAGGCGAATAACAGCCAATTTACACTATCTTCTTTTCCTTTTATTCATACTTGGTAATGGAAAGTGTAAGAATGGCATGCTATCAGTGATTGAATCTTACTATACTTGTAATTTTATGACCATAACGGAATATATCAAATTGTGATAATCTTTCTGGCGAGATAAATCATAATGTGGTTACATTGATTACATTTTGGCCAAGTGTAAATTCTCAAATTCTCCAATTCCCATGATTGCATGGTCACAATTATTTAGAGAACTTATCTAAAAAGGAATATTTCTTAGTATCTCTTAGTATATGACTATATTGCTATACATGTATATGCTCTGATCATTCTTTGGCATTGAATTCAAGAACTTAAGGTTTTCTCAAATGGAATATCATTGCAGAAACCTGAGATGATCTGTCTCACTCCCCTGAGGTTAACCCCTAATGTCCCTATTGCCATGCTAGGCATAACGTGGCTGTCACTTAGGCTTGCCTCCGCCTAAGGCTGGCTTGTATCCCATTTAGGGTTTTGCTGGGTTCTCTCAGCCCATGGTAGAGACCATATTGACTTCCCTCTCAACACCGGGAGTGCACATCCTTTTTCTGACAGATGGGACCCATTCTTCAGAGTAGGGTTTTGTTCATAGAGCATCCTGATGAATGTATTCACGTTTGGGGTACTTATTCAAGGCAATCTTACTATTCTAACAGCAATTATTCTTTAAAAAAATCTAGCCTTGTAATCAAAATGATACTAATATCCATTGTTGAATTCACAATAGGAACCTTAAAGCTCGTGTATTTGCTTGAAGTTGACGAATAGTTGATTAATAAAATATAAAAAGGACGCATTGGAATACGTGTGATTGTAATTTTCACTGTATTTATCTCTTGGAATATAGGGCATTGTTCAGATCTCAAGAGATATTGCATTCATAATCACTATCTCAATATCCATAATCCGAAGAGGTTAAACCAAGGAATGGCCTGCATTTAAGTTGCGAACAGCAATGCTCTCAAGCCATATTTCAACTGCACTGATGGGTTTGGTGCTTGAAATATAGTCTGCAGGTGTCTGGAAGCATTTGCTCAAGCTGCAGGCTTGGCTTATTGCCTTGAGCTTTGGCTCGTTCCAGTGGAAGAGTGGTCCACGAACGAGGCAATTGGCGTCTGTCTTGACAACTTAGAATATAAACGAGGCAATGCTTATTACCCTGACGACTGTTGCCTGCAATATATCGGTTGTTGAACTGCCCCACTGACAAATTGTTAATGGCTGTGCTCAATCATCATAAACAGGTTCTTTCTTTTCACAACCTGAAATTGATTAATCTACAAGGCAGCTACAGCTACCTCTAGAACTGAAGAAGTAATCCTTTAGAACATATGTCAGATTAGGAAACCCAAGCATTCTGCATACTTAACCCTTTAAAGACCCCAATCCGGCCATAGCCACCCGATTGTATATTTTCCCCAATCCGGTTGCAGCCGCCCAGATTTCCGACCTTTTCTGACGTTTTCTGACGTTTTTCTAAAAATGAAATAACTTGGACATGAATTTACCTAGAAATTTGTTCTATATATCAAATTAAAGCCCATGAAATCCTCGTTTTATTACTGAAAAGAACATTAATCTATTCCAAGTCTAATTATCTTGGTTAGCATTTGAAATATATTATTTATTATCATTAAATTTTATAGATAGTTTTCTGGAAAAATGGGAAAATTCTGGGGAAAAACAGCTATTTATTTTTGGAAAGATGCGGGGTCTAAAGTGTTAAATATAGTATCCGATTTTTGAAATACATCCCATCAAGGTAATAGATTTTCATTGTAATGGATATCTATTTTCTATTTTATGTCCATATAAAGCTTCTTGTTTTGGTCGAAAAATATTTTTTCATATCAACTCATATTACCTACCACTTGCAAACTATCGTCCTTGGTATTTCGTGAAAGACTTCTCTAACCTTACATGGATTGTACTTAATCAACCTTCTGGTAATAAAGATCCCCGGACTAAAAATACTATATTGCAGCTCCAGTCATTACAGTTACAGTCTCATTGGGAGAAAGCCGTAATGATTCCCTAAATAATAACATCTACGCCCACCTACTCCCCTCCCCCTCAACCTTGTAGTCTATCACTTCCTAAAGCCCAATACCTACTAGGCGATTTTGACCAAGTCAGCCAGTTGATCGATGCTAAAATCTGCTGATTCTACCAGAATAACCGCCCGTTTTTAGCAAAAATCCATACCAGACATGCACCTTTCAATATTGCATACTGATTGGTGATCTGAATTGGTACAAAACTCGACTGAGTCTTTTGGTTGTTATCAGCCGATTTGTGTGCCAATTCAGCTCAGTGAGTATGGGGCTTAAGCCCTTAAGGCCCCCCCCCCCTGGCGTTAGCAATGTACATCATCCGACCACTGATTTGCACAGCACACCTATAACCGTCCCCGCCACTCTACGCTCCTCCACGGTGCCTCCACGGTCCCAATACTCCCAAGATTGTCCCTGCTTTAGGGGATGCAGAAAAGTAAACAGCACAAGACAAATGTGCGGTTGTCAGGAGACAGGAATCGGGATTCAGATATCCAGAGGCAGTTAGCACGGCGGCAGTAATGTCCCCCTGATTACCATGGCAACGTCATTTGGGGCTTAACCCCCTCTCAGTAGGGGGGCTTAGCCAAAATGGAATTTTCTCTCAAGATGGCCGGACATGATAATGATTTTTGCATGCCACCCTGGGTAATTGTGGGGGGCATTGGGAAGGAGGGGTTTTTGTGTATGCACACTTGATCTGATTGGATTAGCAGTTTTTGTAAATAATGTTGTGAATATGCAAACTGGTGTTAGGGATGGGATATACACGTATTAGGGAAATTTTATACATACTTTGGGGAATAATGATGTTTTGGGATGTTTGGCACAAAAAATAATGTAGCTAAAGCCTATCCCAGATTTAAGTCTATCATTATTGAGATGCACCGGCCCTTTCAGTAACAGATTACGCTCCTATTAAATGTTTATCTAAAATATGAATTATTTTGACATTGTCAAAAAAGTGTCAAACATAGTTTTTGCAGACCTCAGCGAATCCAAGCCTAGCATGCTACATAGGGATATCTTTTTTGTGGTTGGATCTAGACGCAGTGTTTATGTATATATGAAAGAAATTCAGTCTTAGATACTGGTTATTGTACCGAGAATACTGAATCAGTTTTTGAAGGAATGGGGCATTTGATATTTTAGGTTGCTAGCCAGAATGGGAATGATATTGTACACCCCAGTAACTTAGTTTAGCTGATGCAGATACATTGATGACTAATAGTCTGTATTACACAACCCGCAAAGGCCGTTGACCGTAAAAAAGGATTCGATGTAACATTCAATAGAATAATGAACCTCACGCGAAGAGGGAATAGAATACATTTTCAAATGATGATAATAGTTCTTCAAATTCAAATATAAATCACATGCTATTTCGAATAGAGCAGATAGCCTCTCCCCAACCAATGTGTTCTAATGATGATCAAATTCACACCCTCAGTTTTCGCCAAATGAGCAATAGGTGAGCAATATGCGAGCAGTCGATATGCAAGGGCGCTCCGGATAACTCAGTTGTTCCTGTTCGCGGTGCATGACGGGGGCCCACCAGCGTCCCTGTGACCTCTGACCTCCCTGGAGGTCAATTTGCCTGACCTGGAGAAGGTCATCAGTCATGGCTGTTTGGCGGCGGCCTTTAATGTGTCGCCGCCTTGCGGTGATGAATGGTATTATCAGGGACGCTGACCAGGGAGGTGGGTGGGCGGGAGGGGGTCAATTCAGGGGGTGTTTGGTGGGATGGGGATGGGTTGGGTGGATGTTAAAGGAGCTTGAATCATTAAGGGACCCCCCTCCAAATTCAATTTACCTTACAAACGACCAATATGCTTGCACTAATTAAGTGCCCAAGCAGAGTACTACTTCATTGGTCAGAGTATCCACATCATTCTGAATAGGACAATAAGGAACAGGTTCCCAGGAATACAAATTGATTAATAGAACTAATGCATTGGTAACAATACATTTAGATAAGATATTATTCAAATGACAAGTAATGGCTGTAAGTTCCCCAAGCATTGGTAACCCATATTGGTATTAGATATTGGGTATCAACATGTTATATGGACTTTCAAAGATAAAGGCCCATCATCTTTCCTCATTACCATCTCATCCTGGCTGCCGTAGAACGCCTGTTGGATGCGGAGGGAATTGTCCCAAATACTCCTTCCCCACCCTGGAGGGGAGGGGAGGAACGAAAGAGGGGTTGCTTAATCCAAAAGGTAATGGGGGTGCACTATGGTCCAATCTTGGACAATAGTTTTACATATGTAACCAAAACAAGGGGTTAGGGATGGTGTTGAGATGTTGAGCCAATAGGTCCTTCCTAGAACAGGTAGCGCCTATACCTTTAACCTGGTGCAACTTGGCTTAAACGTGCAAATATTATATAGAACCGTATACTGAATGACCATCTAACAGTAAATAATGTTTGACCGTAGCCTTCCAGGAGGGCCAACACTGAAATTGATTACTCAAATTCAAGATACAAAAACGGAATTGTCCTATAGCAATGGGAGAGAAAGATTGCATAATAGGTTTTTATAATGGGACCCTAACCTCAAAGAATAAGTGCCCCCCCCCCCCCACCCGCCATTTCGGACAAGCACTACTTCTTCCCCCAACCCCGGACCGTCCCCCCCCCCCCCCACCTCCGGCCCCTGCCCACTTTTTCTCACTTTCCCAGGGGGATAATTGCAGGCTCGACTCTGAGTCAGCCACAGGGGAATGTCATAAACCTGTTTGGGAGGAGTTGAAGGGTGTGGGCTTTGGCTGTAAGGAGAGGGGTGGGACGGGCACGGGTGGAGAGGGGAGAAGGAGGGGGTGTGGATTTTGGAGGAATTTGGAGAAGGAGGAATGGGGTGGATGGGATGGATCGATGGATGAAGAATAATTATGAGCAACGGAGGATAGTCGGACAGAATGGCGGTATGCAAGCAATAAGATATTGTATAGATAGAAATATTTCTTTGCTGCTACTTAAGAAATATAAAATGCAGTAACCTGTTTGAGAAAAAGACATTTGCAGCAACGGTTGACTGGCAGGATGTCCATGCGGGTTGGGGAGAAAGCATAGAGTCTAGAGAAACATGGGGAATGTTGTCAGAACACCCATATATTTGATAAGGAGTGAGTGAAAATCCGGTAGGGCCCCAAGGCTCAAATTGGTTAAGGTTAAGATCGTATTGAATGCAGCATCTGGAGAGTCAAGGGATCTAAAAGTTCGGGAGGCTGGTTGGGGGGGGGGGGGGGGGCTGATAGGGGGGGGGGGGCTGAGGGGGGAAGTCGGAAAGGGGTGGGAAAGAATGAGCGCTTCGTCACGTGACCGTGATCGGAATGACAGGGGGGTGATTGATCATGGAGGGGCAGTGGGGGAGGGGTCCCCCCGGAGAATTTTTAACAGAAGGACTCATCTCCGTCCCTCCCTCTTCAGAAATTGCTTCTTCAATATTTGTCGTCGAAGTTGCTTTACTGTGTGGAGAGAGCAGCTCATTTTGAGCAACTAGTTGAAAGGGGGAGAGAGGGAGGCACTCTGTCTGAAATTGTTATATTTGACAAAGTACTGCCTGTAACACAACCTTTGTAATTTGCCGCAGACTTTGTCATACAAAAAGATTTGAAGACAACAAGTGCATCGAAGTGCATCGAAGTGTTCCAATGGCTAATTGTTAGAGAGCTATGTGGCTTAGTTAAATCGATATGAGTTTATCATCCTGTAGTATACATAGTATATGGACAGGTCACCGCATAAAGGAATTATGGCACAGAATGATGCTTTTTATTGTAAATAGAAATGCAAGGGATTATCCCACCCGTCCCCATGAAAAAACAAAGCTCGAAGATCTCTGCCTTGTTTTATAATAACCTTTTGACTGCGGGCCATTTCAGGCCATCCAATTCCAGTCAGATTGCAAGTTCTCGGCTATTTGCCCACGCATACACCATACACGTTTCGAGGACTAAGTACACCTCCCCCTCCGATCCTTACCCCCAACAGACACACTGGGAGGAGGACTAACTGATTAATCTGTTCCCAGACGTCTGAGCTGCTCGTCCCTGCCCGTGAGCAGCTCGTGAGCAGCTCGGGCCGAGGGGAGGCGTCCCACGGGAGCAGCTCGTGTAAAACGACCATCCACAGGTCGCTATTATTAATTACTCCGATCAGGGCTTCTGTTTGAGCAGAGTGCTCCTGACACAATAACGAGCAACTCGTGAGCAACTCGCGAGCAATTCCCACTCTCACATGCCGCCACATAACATGCAAATCACAACATCTGCAACTGACTTTTTTCTTCTCATTTCTTCTTTTTTATCGCATGAAAATCGTTTATCAATGTCTTCCTGCATATGGAAATACGTTCTCCTTGCAAGGAGATGTTGGGTTGTTATCCGGGGCTGTGTTTGGGGGTGACAGCTTTGGCGTGATGTGAATACGGGTGTGAGTGACTCATCTGAGCAGCTCGGAGCAGCTCAGGGTATCTGAGCAGAATATCTTACCTTTATCTGCGACAAGGGGGTTGGGCGCATCCTGAATGCATCAGATGGAAGAACTTGGTATGCATCTTACATAAGTTAATCAGTGTAGCTCCTGAGGCAGTAGCACGACAGGGTATAAATACGGTTTTTCTATGAACATACAACATGGATGGGATTTTTATCGGGCCGGCCAACACTTGTCGTTGATTCCTATTTCTGAGGAACATTGAATAGCTAACACATCCAAGGGGATAGGGGTTAGGGAGGGGGCACTCTTGAGGGAAACTGTAACACCTTTTTTTTTATATTGAATAGGTGCAGGAAGGAATTAAGGTGCGGGGGAATCGTCTGAGGCACGCCACCCTCCCCCTAATTTTGGCCAAATTTAGATTTTTTAATGTAAAATTCTAGCCCCCGAAGGAGCGCCTCGAAATTTTGCACAAGGGCTGCCCCCCTTCTAAAATCTCTGGATCCGTCCCTGAGGTGTATATATATATATTTAACTATATACAACCAAAGGATAGATCTGTTCTTAGAGTCTACTCTAGGACTATCTATGTTCAATTCCCATGGTTGTTTTTAAAGTGCACTATGCCCACACCCCAACCCATTATGGGGTCTGACCTCCATGACAAGCACCCCCACTCTCCCCACGCCCACCTCCCCCACGCCCACCCAGCCCTCGCCCACCCAGCCCTCGCCCACCCAGCCATCCCGCCCAACCACCCCCAACCCCCTGACCTCAGGCCGTCCACGTCCCCCAACCCCGCCCCCTTGTCCAGGCCTGAATTGCCTTTCATATTACCATAGGGGAAATGGGGGGGACTCAACAGGTCACGCTGACTACTGGATATTATTGCTGTTGCTGATTGGGTCAGAAGAATAGCTCGTCAGGATTGAGAATGGTTGGGTATTCAGGGAGTGAATATCAGTGTAAATGTATAGATGGTAGGGTGGAAATCACTCACGCAGTGTGTTGTTGATCATACTGGCAATCCAGGGCAAAGTTTTCTGGGGAGGAAGGAGGCAATATGATAGAAAATTGTTATTATTCATTTCTATTATACTTTAGGCCTGTAAATTAAGAATGTAAAGAAATGCTGTACTTTTAACTGCCAATCATATGTTTAACTTGAAAAATTGTTCAATGATTGGTAGACTTCTATGATAGTATTACAGTGTTGCTCCCAAATATATATACATATAGGCCTAGTAGGCCATGGCTTTGTTTCATGGTGTAGACACTAGATCTATATGGCGTTAAGACAGAGCAGATCAAAAGTGGGAGGGTTTGTGGCATGTGTCTTTATTCTCGCCAGACGTAGGCCTTTACTTCATAGATATGTGAAGAAAATTAATTTCCTGTCATGAATACAAAAGCTTTCACATGATAGAAACCTCCAACCCCCTTTCTCCTCCCTTTCTTTGCTACCCTGCGGCGAGCATTGGCCATGGCGTCTCTCACTTTATGATCACGTGACCGCGGTGCCAGAGTGAGGCTTGGCCCGCTGGTTGTTGGCGGGTGACAGCTGTGATAAATATGGTGTGGTCCTTGACGGCCGAGTACCAGTTTGTGGTCTGTCACTCTCCAAACAGAGTTATCGCCATTTTGGTACCCTAGCTCCCTGCTGTGATGGCCAATGAGGACAATTGCTTGGTATGGAGAGTGAGAGTTTATCATAAAGTCTTTGAATGTTTCTTCTTGCAAGAAGCCCAGTCACTCTTAAAAGGTCAATTTGCTCCAGTGCATTTGATAATTCAATGGCGCCTTTCAGTATCTCTAGGTGGCGCATAAATTGCAGTTTATCTTAGCTTGGATTTTCATGGCAAATCTTTCACAATTCATTAACTGGACACAAGCTTCCATTGTGTAAACAGACACAAATGCAGTCCTTAAAGGAGACGCGCAAAGCCGATTTTTTACTTGGAAATACGTTCATATTTTATCTATACATTCATTTACGATAAGAGAAAGTTTCCTTTCACTTCTAATTATTTAGAAATACTGAAATAAGTGCAGTAGTCTAATCGGCATGGTGAGCAGGTATACCTCCTGGTAGCACATGCATGCAAGGCTTGTGACGTCACGGGAGGCATTGGTATATCACTGTGGCCCCATGAGTCTAATAAAACTCCATTTCATTTTAAAAATATAACTCGGGGAAATGTGTAACTTTCAGAATTATAAGTTAGTTATTTGAATTATCCCTGTGTGTTTTTTTACTTAATTTTGCAAGCCATGGTTTAAAGGTTATGAATTTTTAAACTTGACTCACTGTCACACACTTATCAGGCCCAATGCCTCCCGTGATGTCACAGGCCCTCTCCAAACTTGCCTTCTCAAAATTCACACTAGAGGTGTGATAGTGGTTTCACACTTACAAAAATACAGCTAACACCTATTGTATGCATACTGAGGCGCTTCTGCAACATTTATTACATTAAAATAGACATTAACCAATAAATATAAAAGGTTATCTGAATATTGAAACATTCTTTTTCGAGTGAGCTTTAAGTGGCTAATAAACGGTTCTCAGATCTCAAATATATTTCAATTTCAAAATTTCAAAAAGCTCGAAGATTCAGTGTATCATATTGCACGTAATGTTGCATCCTGATGAAACAACATTTCTGGTAAAGATAGTGCTATTATTGCACTCCCTGGTGAAACAAAATATCTACTAAAGATATTACCATAGTTGCACTCAACCAGAACCTCTGTAGATTTTCGGTTCACAGGCGGTTATGGAACACATTACATGTACCAACATGGATAACACCAACCCTTTGGGGTATGACTGTTTATAGTGCAAGCTCACACAAAGCATTAAACCCCCAGGAAAGCTTCGGTGTGATTTATAGCTTCATGTTTATTGTTTTTGTAATGACGAGGAACCAGAGGATGCTTTGGGGCCACTGTGTCCAATGAGATATTATAACCCAGTGGCAGTATTTTTCACTCTCCAGCCATGTATCGGACAGTAGGCCTAAACTTTGAGGCTGATTTAAACTGTGATTGGAGAGCTCAGCTATAAGTTACCTTTGACCTTTGACCTCATCATAGAAATTCAGGAAACGAGTGTACTAATTAGGGCGTGTTTATTAGGGGTAGGCCTATAGGGGATAGTATCGGGAATTTTCTGAGGCAGGGACTGGTATTGAGAATTGTGCCTCCAAGAGCTTCGGAGCATTCAAAACGTCCCAAACTGCATTTGATCATGATTTCTGTTGATCCACATCTTAACTTCAACGATTCATTATCTATGGTCCAAAGGTAGACTGCAATTTGAAAATGTTGTAATAGCCCTCTAGATGTATATGACTGTGTACGCATTGGCACAACTTTCCCATCTAGGCAAGGTTTACATGGTCATTGCTGAAGGTTTCATAAACTAAAATGGTCGGTTTTGGTCGTAAGCCTCTATACATTAACCCAGACTGCCAATACCCTTATTTTCCTTGAAGGATTGAGTTTTTGCCATGTCAATCCATCTTTTCCTAACCTTAGGCCTATCTCTGCTTGCCTGATGTGAAGAATATGTCCTCCCTCCCTACTGCATTAGGCTGCATATGCAAAGAGCTGAATTGGGTTTACATATCTAAGTTTGAAGCATGCCTTGATTCATCCAGGAAAAGATAAATTCTTCATATCATTGGAACATAGGCCTATTTAGGGTTACTCATCCTGCGCCCTATTCAATCTCCATTGGATGACCTGTCTGTCTTTTACCGTGAAGATTTCATTCCCTAAAGCCATTTATTCATCATTACAAGAAATAACATATCCCTTTGCGTGTCTCATTGCAGATAGTGCCTCGTTTCCATAGTAACCATGGGTTGACGTGGGACATGATGGCGCCACCCGTCTCCGCCTGGAGCACCCCAAACAGACGGTTACCATGACAACCACCACGTGGGCTTTACCCAGGAGTGTTTCTGTGACGTCATAAAGAGGAGTCTACGCATGCGCACACGCTGGTTCCCGCGGCGTCACTTAGAATCCCGGATGTAACGATAGAGATGTAAATGTATTGTCGTCTGGGTACCGGAATTTGTTTTATTCGCGCAACTCTAGCCTATAGCTTGATGCGCAATATTTTGTTTTCATTTCTTGTGCCTTCTTGTGACTATGAAGATAAGGGAACGGTCTTCCTAGAATATATTCGCCTTATTCCCAATCAACTCTACTCTGACTGAATGATTTATTTTGCAGTTCACTTTGAGAGGCGGCAAAGGCAAAATTGCTTATCTGTGATATTGTTATTCAACAACAACCAAAAGTTAAGGAAAAGTTAAGCAAAAAGCATTGAACAGTTACTTCAAAGTTGGTTTTTGTCTAATAAGCATTTTGCTCATCCTTCATATATACAGACGAATAACTCAGTTATAGGTCTAAGCCTCACTTGCAAGCCATTGTACATGGACTATCTATGGAAGTCCCTCTTTAATCTCGCCTTAATTCAGCGTGTCATCCGCACCCTACAAGTGGATTATCAGGTCCTCCTGCGGCGGGTTAGGCCCAGGACCAGCGAAAGTAAACAGCAGACGACATTTGTCCCCACCAGCGGAGCAAATATTTACCGCGCGCCCTTAAACGTCAGCCAATCGGAGTCGACGTTCCTGCACACCCCACTTAACCCGGCCCTGATTGGATCAGACGACTGGAAGAGGGCCCTTCACATTTGCATACGTTTGAGGAAGGCTTCGCTTGGAGAGCATAGGGTATTGGTTAACTGTGAGCCTGTGATCGGGTATGCTAATCATTGGACGTATTTTTACATGCCTCCAGGACTGTCCCGCAGTTAATGGAGCGGGTAAAAGGATGGGACAGCTTTCATAGGAAATAAGGAGTACCAAGCAGCATATGGAAACCGTGGATTATACGTGGATTTGGATTGTGAATCAACCCCAGGAAGATATTCCACTAAAAGCTGGATATGTTAGCCGGGATTGTATACCTTGAAAGTAACCATAATTTCAGTGAATAGTTATTACAGTTCTTTTCAAACGGAGTTAAGCTACAACAAAAAGAAAAAGCAACAACATTAGAGGAATTATATTCATCTATGTGGATCATTATTTAACAAAACAAGGTACGGCTTTAATTGCAAAGTATAGGAAAGTGTACCACATTGCTCCATGAAATCCCCCAAGGCACCTAGATAACACCAATGTGTTTTTAAAGTTAATCGGACAACACAAATGTGTTAATAGCAGCTAATAAAGAAAAATAAAGATGGCGGCCACCTCCCAGAACCCCTTGCGGCACAGCCTGAGCTCGGACTTCGCGGCCCAGGCTGAGGCGCCCTTCTCAGACCGGAACTCCGCAACCGGAAGTCTGGTCAGCGTTCGGCGTCTCAACCTGCACGACCGCGCCAACAGCGACACCAACCTGTCACACCACGCACTACAGGAGCGGTCGACTCTGAGCGTCGACCGCCGGGAGGTGTCACTAGGGTCGGGGGAGACGGTCACCGTCTCCTGGGATCTACACGAGCCCGTCAGTGGCAGCGACTGGATCGGATTGTTCCTGCTGGGTGAGTGGGAATCTACCTTAAGTAGTTGGAGTAGGGCTTAAGTTATGGGATGTGTTTGGGTTATGTTTTATGTTTTATGTTGTTTTTAAGGTTCCTCGTTGAGCGGTTGAGTGTTCCTTCCAAAAGAAATTGTCCTTCTCCTTGACCTCTTCGGAATAAAATCAAATAAGATATTGATGGGTTTAAAAAACTAATTTGGGGATCTATCAGGGAATGTTAACCAGATTTTAATATATATAGGGCTATAATTGATATATTCCATGTTACTATCCCTTTATTTCGGTATTTCATTTTTTCAAACATCTTTTTGCATTTTCTGTTTAGACAACATTTTTCTATCGATGAATGCTGACATAGATCCAGTGTGACATTTGTTAGCTCATGAAACATCGTGTAGCATAGAAATAGTACCCACTTCCATATATACTACTTATGAAGTGTATCCTGATGAAAAGCCCACTTTGCCACTACTACTTACAACCAACGCTACTTAGCCCCATACACTAGAGCGCAGGCTCCTCCCACCACTCCATGCCATTCAAAGTTGAGTACATGCCATTGAACCACTTGTATAGGCTATTTTCCCACTTATTGTGCTATATTGTAATTAACAAGGAGAGTACCAGTACTGTAATGTACTTGGCTTACCAATCAACATAAACAAAATTTTCAAATCATTTGCAAACTGGATGAACTGTCCTTTTCAAAACATCGAAAAATTACAACATAGCATATAATCTTACATAAGTATTCCTACACGAGCTCCGATTTAAATTATAATCCATGCGCTAGGCTGCACTGCCTGTTGAGCCCCCTCTATCCACACTAGATAATCGTCTATTGATTTTTTTTGTTCAATTTCAAGAAAAGTTAAAGCACTGTAGGTAGCCTGACAGCGGTGTAATTAGGGTGCTGACTAGTAGTGTCAGCCAGTGAGGGACTCAATTCCTGACCTGTCAGAAGGCCCACTATCTCCCCCTACCATTGTCCTACCCAGGGACTTAGCCTGAGGGTGGTAGGAGAGGCTGGAATTTAAGCTCAGTCTGAAAAGGCACGATCGGTTGAAGAGGTTTTTTATTCTAAATGAAATCTACCAGTATTAGCCATTCACTAATAGACTTACGATTTTGGTGCTTTATATTGAATGTCAGGGTTTCATAATTATGTTGTTTATATGTTTATATGGAAATGTCTCTTATTGGTAGTACCTATACAGAATTCCTGCATTGGTATAACTTTAAGGGGTAAAAGGTAAAAGTAATTTATCGTTGGACACCTGAATATGCCATGTGCCATTGGATCGGTAACAATCTAACATGATAAAGGACTTTATAATACATAGTTCCCAATGCTTTACGGACAATATAGGCTTAATCCAAGAGGCTAGTCAACTCTCACAGGACCAGCTGTATGCCTAAATCTGACTACCATAATCCATCAAATTGGTACTTGAAAAACCGACCTAAACCGACCTGAAGTAGTTAACGACCCTTCAGTACCCCAATCTTTGACTGAGACACCGTTCGTTCTATTTGCATCCGCCAGGTGGCTCTGTGGTCCCACGTGATTTATGACGTAACAGTCAGTGGGGTAGAGTGTGGGGGTGTTGGGTGTTCGGATAGGGATTAGGGAAAGTAGAAGGGAGGGGGGGGGGGGGGGAGTGGTGGTGGTGGGGGGGAGGGGATGGCACGTGACATGTTGTGAACTCCCGTAGTGCGAATGCGTTAACCACTCGACCAACAATTAACGTCATGGCAACTTCTGATGGTCACCAGACCTAATGGCCTATTGTAATATCCATGCAAAGGCTGAAAGAGAGAAATTTGATTTAATGTCTATGGCGTACCCATCTATATTATTTTGTTAACTCGAATGAGACACTATAGATGGGCTAAAGTTAGTTATAGGTGTGTAAAGGTGTCATGATGCCAGATTATGTATGTGCTCGGTGTTTTTATGTGCAGCCCATCAAAACAAGGCATTGGAAATAGTCATAGGGCCTGTCTATATTTTGTTAATTATGATCAACGGTAGCTGGTCTTCATAAGCATCAGTTAGATAAAACTATTCCTTATTATGGTAAATTCCAAATATTCGATCAGACCTACATTTCAGCATGACACTGGAATCGAAAGGGGACTGGTGTCTGGTTATGACGTCACTTTCGATCAGCACCTAACGGCTAGCCCATAATAGTCCGGCACTTGACGCTGATACCCGGCGACAAACGTTACGTCACATTGCCTCCAGCCGGGATCAGCGGCAGGAGGGGCTGTCGATGACTATTGGCGTCCGTGTGAATCATGTCGTCTGCTTACAGCGAAACACGTAACGTTGGCGGGAAACATTTCCTGAATTACAGCACCAGACCCACGCGTTTCTCTATGTTGGTATTTAGATTTGCCAGTCTAATGTTTTGGCCAATACCATGAACTACAGTAACGGGTCCAGAGATTTCAAAAACGGGGGGCGCCCTGATAGGCCTATAGCCTACATTTGAGGCGTCCCATCTGGGGGCTGGAATTTTACACTGAAAGAATCTAAATTGGGAAATTAAATCCGTCCCTGAGATAAAATAAGTGTTAGTTATGTGGTGGACGCTTTAGTCCGTGTATGCCTAGGGGGAATTTAGAGTGGATATAGGTCTAGAATCCTGTTTCGTAAAACTGAGGAGATACATAACATAAATGTAGGCCTAAATCTACAAGCATGCTGATATTATCATGTGCGGACCAGAACCTAGAATCCATCCAAAATCGTTAGAATTCTACTTAGAAATAACTGTTTTTTTAAAAAGTAGAATTCTAAGTATATTATCATTGCATCGGGGTAGGGTCACACGAGTATAAAATATATTATGTCATATTCAATACAAGTATCATTCAATGATAACGTTATCGGAATAAATTTCAGTATTTCATACAACCACTTCAATTTCAAATTTAAGTTTCACCAGAAAGTATCAGCCAGACTGGGAACGATTGGCCGCCCCCTGAGTCAGTCTTCAGTCTTTGTTTCAGCCTTGTCTGAGTCGATGTCTGGTAATTCACATCATGCTGACATTATTGTAATGAGGTAATCAAAACGTTAGGGATCTGGATCTCCCGGTCATTTGTTCCTGTATGGCCGCTGCCCAGTGGAATACATCAGGCGTAGAGGGCGCCAATAGGAGGGGCATTTCTACCTAGCGGTGGAATATGAGGGACTAATAACTTTTGACCTTATAGCACTAACCTGGAAAAGTTGATGTAATTTTATTAAAACACTATAGCCCCATACCCATTACGTGATTTTACTGGCCACCGGCAACTGTCGACTGACTAGAATCGGCCGACTCTTAGGATCGCCAGTTAGTATAGTATATTGAAATGTGTATCTTTGATATGATATGGCACTAAAATCGGCCAACTCTTCTTGTAAAGTCGGTCGATTTTAGCACCAGTGGATCGGCCGACTCTGGTCCAAATCGCCTAGTGGGTATGGGGCTTTAGTGATTTATATTGACAGCATCAAATGGAAACCATAATAGGTCATTTCAGTTGATTAGAATTTAGCCTAGTCACTCCAGAGGTCTTTTCAAATTAGATGATTCCTATATATTTTGTATGTATACTTTCACAGGACAAACTGGAAGAACATGTACTACCATGCAAGAAGTTGTTGCTAAAAATGTGAATGTTGGACAAACTAAATTTGCTAGATAGCTCATGTAAAATTTTTGACGGGGTTTCGTTTATGGATACATTTCCGTTGGTGGAATTTAAGACCCTGCTAATGACGATTTGAATTTGCTTAAACATTGTCGTAACTTCAAACGATGTATAAATTCTTGTAAATGTTACTTCAATTCAAATTTTAAAGATAGAATACCCTAGGACGGTATTTCAAAGATAGAATACCCTGGGGCAGTACCTAGCCCGCCGGGCCCATTTACATAGATCTGAGTGGGTTTTCAGATAAATCCAAGTAAATCTAATAAATAGGGGATTCTCAGTAAATCCGAAGGGATTCCAACAGGTAATTCTGAACAAATTTGGTATATAAATAGTGTTTTGATCTCAGCCTCTGAATGGAGATTCTGGTGACCTTTTGACCTCTCCTAGTGGGTACTATACTAATATGACTAAGTACATTTGAGAACGTCACATGACCTAACCTAAATAAGATGTAATAGGCCACGCCGAAATGCAAAATATTTCTAGGGTTATTTTTAAAACCATAATTAAAATATGATTCAGACATTACATGAAAGACATAAAAGCTGAGTTATTCCCCTAAAATTGTCTGATTTAATCAGTCTACTAACCAATTCCTCTCCACGTGCCTATCCAGTATTTCTACCAATTCTGCAATATCCTATTTCTGTTTACACTATTAGATACCACGGCTCAATACTTTTTGAGGTGTGTGTAGGCATAGGGCTGGTTCCTATTACATAATACAGCCTCAGGGTAGGGTAAGGGCTCATTAGTCTGGGCTAAGAGATAATGGGGGTGTTGCTAATTAACTCTGCATGATAAGTACCATTCTAATTAGCCCTAAGCAAATCTATGCATTCTATTACTGGCTGGGTAGGCGGCTCGAGGGGTGTTTCATTCAAGATAAGAATGTTTAACTTCCATAAAAATATATGGGATATGTTTACTTGGGTTGTATTTTGTCAGAAATTGGTATTGGTGTGTGGACATATTCACAAGGGTTAATTGCCAATGACCGCTGAAACATAACTATGAAAAAATATCCACTGGTGCTACTCTGTTAACAATCTGAATATCGGCCTCGTAGATAATAAATCAGTACTGTAACTGGTTTAACCCATGGGTAAATCCTTTACGGTTATTAACCACTAGTTTTATCACATTTAGATTTATCTACTTGACCTCTTCTTTAGTGATATACAGGGGCACAGGCAACCCTTAAATCCAGGATGATTTCAAAGCAAATGGGGTTAGGCGCCAGCGCCAGCTTAATCTGCACAGATTTGTTTGCCGTAATCTTATTATCTAGTCTTTACAATTGAATAGACTTTCAGAGATAAGGGAGCTTTCAAGCACTAATATCGATGCATTGGGGCTATATGGCGGTAAAGCTTGGATAATATCGATAATGCACCATGTATTCTTCTTCTCGAGAACATATCATAGGGTCAAACCCCTCTTTTCCAGAAAGAATCCATGAACAAGGGACATGGAAATGAAAAGGTTTTCATTTGATGGACTATAGGGGCCCTTGATTGGGGGTCCCCATGTCGCATGTCGAATTTAAGAAATTATAATGTCCCTTATCACATAAATTCTCATGTCCCATGTCGCCTCTAAGACCTTCCCATGTCTCACATCGAATTTAAAGAATGGCCATGTCATGTCTTTTACTTTTTTCGTCATGTCACTCAGCCCCATGTCGCATGTCAAAATGGCTATATAACGCCATTTCGAAATTAAGGGTCTAGGGCCACACTATAGTTAAACATTGGGTTTATTGAAAACAAGTTTTTAGATAACCAGTCAAACCATTTCATTTAAAAAAGAAACATCTGTTGATGGCCTTTTCTGTCTTCAAAAGAAGAAGCAATTATCCAACATGACTGTAACCAAACGACCAGGTGGGAAAAGATAACATCCCAGTTTTGTTTATAAAGTTTTCAGCACGTAGGCATAGAGAAAACCACTGCTTGCTCGTGAAATTAAGTCTGATTTATTGTCAGGATGGGGATTACGCGGCTCTATAAATCAGGGGAGGTAATTGGATCATTTCTGGTTTAAAGTTTAATCGCATGCTTTTAGACGGTCGTGTTGACATGCCTGTAGGCTGAGTTAACCGCTTAGAGCCAAAGCCTTGGCAGATCGTTTGCAAAAACCTATATTTATGTTTTATCTATAGACCCTTTTTAGAGAGTTATGGCCCAACGGTCTGGGAAATAGGTAGGGTGAAAATGAGTTCCTCCATGGGAAGTAGCATAAATAAAATTGATTAAGCAGTAGCTTTGCATAATCTTTTTCGTGTTTTGAAGGGACTTAGTCTCAGAGGGACTGATGCTTGAGGTTTTAGATTTCACATAATCGATGAGAAAGTTGTTGGTTTAACCTGGTATTAAATTAAACAATAATCTGATAAGATTTCATATGAATCTACACAGTACAAAGCAGTGTTGATAGAGTTAAATAACCTAAATGTCTGAACGTACCAATCATGAATGATCTAGGAATTCAAGATATGAATACAACTCTCCTTAGCCAATATAACATTGAATAATATCGAAATACAAGTAAACAATATAAATTACAAGTCTCTCCGTAGCCAATAATAATAAGGGGCCTTCCATTAAGAACGCATCAAGGGGGGGAGGGGGGGTCTGAAATTTTTGAAAATGTGCGTATGTTCTTGAAAAATCTAATGTGTATTTTTGCCTCGGGGGGGGGGGGGTTGAGATTATTTGAAAATGTGTGTACATACTAAATGGAAGGCCCCTAACATCGTATTCAATATTATAAAAACAAGTCAACAATATTGACACATACATATCCCACCAAATTAGGTCATACTGACCTAGTCCGGTGACCCAGTTAATTAGGTTACCAGGCAGGTACTGTAACCAGGCATAAAGTGGCGTCACGCTGATTGGGTCTTTATGATTGATGGAGCGAGGCGACAGAGGCACATAAAGGGTTCCCCTGTAGGCGTATGATTGAAGGTGGGTGCCCATAGTATGCTTAATCTGCCGGGCTAGAGGCCGGCCTTATGGGATGAGTGATCGTGGGGTGGAGTGGGGGGGGGGGGGGGCTCAATGGTATGATAATGCTTTGTAATGGGAAAGGCTCACTTTGTACATTCAGAAGTATGCATAGGTTAATGTGTGCCATTTCTATGATCATAGTGCCTTATGTATGGATTATTAGATAATGGTACAATTGTATGAAGGGTATCTCTTATTCACATAGAGATAATATTACATAAACATACTATACATTGATGAATAAAAAGAAAGACTACTTACCTACTTGTACTTGTTCCAGATGAAATAAAGTGTAAAAAATACCATGTGATAAATCAGAATTACAAATTGTTCGTTATGAACGTTAATTCAATTAGAGAATTCTTTTATTTTGTTTTGGTTTTGTTATTGCTACCAGAAAAACATTCCCAGTTTGATTTGCCAGGCGTGTGTAGGACGACTAAGATAAGCCCTTTTTGTGATGGATGTAAATGTAAGGACCTTAAGGGAGATGGTTTATGGGGCACTTGGCCACTCTGTCATCCCTTAGTGACTGATGCCCTTTTTCCCACGTGCACAGACAGATAAGGAGGAGGTAATCATTGGAATTCATTGGTGGAAGATGTGAAGCTTTCCATTATATCGTTATTTTCTACTCTATCCCTATATAATCGTGTTTTCTGTTACATGCCTAGCATCAGCTGAGCATAAGGTTTCAGTGGTGCAGATGCAACGGTACTATCTTCTTTTTCTGAAAAGGGCTTCATTCGCATGTTATAGTGATTAAACTTACACGTTTCTGCTTACTGATGCAAAGAGCTATTGCAGTACTTCAAGTACTCCAATTTATTTTCTCATCTTCTGCATAATCCTATCAGTGCCAAACTTTAAATTTCTACCTGCATGGATCTTAAAAGGAGCCAAAACCAATGTCATGTCAATATATGACACAATTTTACAAACTAAAATAACTATGAAAATATTTTCTAAGAGTCTAACCATAGCCATTGGTACAGTATAAATCATGATAACTAACTTTAACTTTACTTGAATTCCATAAAACTCATGCTATTTATGCCTGAAGACAGCAATGTTTGTAAACAAACCAATTTTGGTGGGTCACCAAAATTGACCAGGTACAATTTTGTGTGTGTTTTGATGTAGTTTAAGTCTATATTTTACAGTCCATATTTTACCACAGGCCTAGGTTTTAGCCATAGAATGTACTTCAATAGTTAACAGAATCTGCAAAATTTTGACCCAACATTGCCAAACACTCCTTGGGTTCTAGGGTGACAGTTTCCAGTGGGACCGCCCTTTGGGGCTCTATGGGAAGAATAGGTCTTCGGTATCTCCTACTGACTGTAAAAGGCAACAATAGGGTTTGGACCCAATACCAACCAAGCAGATTTTGTTTTTTTATTCCTGGTTGGTGCTGGGTCCACCTAAGGTCTGGAAACCCTGTTGCAATCCTGATTTATCACATGGACCCTGTTGCCCAACCCTGTCACCCTGAGCCCCCAACAGGGTCATCAAAGGACGTTTAAAAAAACCTTACCACTCTTCGAAAAGAGAAGGGTAGTGATTCCAGTGGCGGGTTTCTCCTAAACTCTCTCCTATAGGCCTATATCACCCAAAGCCAAAAGCATTACCTTGTGCAGTCTATAAAAAGCCCTGAAGGGATGGCTGGACTTTAAACTACATCAACTAACAAACTCCAAACAAGAATATGAGGCTCAGTTAATTTCAGTGGAACATGAAGTCAATTGGTGTAGAAATAACTCATGGGGGGTTGAGACTCTGGACTACCCAAAATAAACCACCTTGATATTACCCAATTGATAAGAAAACATTGAAACATAAAAGAAAAAGCTACATGTAGCCCATTTCCTCATGCATTTTCCATAGACCTTTGTAGGTATAGGTATAGGACACAGTCACGTGACCACCCAGAATCTGGGTTAATGTGGTTCGGCGAGCACTCACCAGGTGGCGGGAGGGATGACCTAACAAACGAGAAGAGGGTAGATCCTCTCGTGAATATTCATTAGTGTCACAGACAGGCTTACCCATGTTGTTTTCCCTTAGGAGAGGGAGTAGTGGACATAGTGTTGGGTGTGGTGTTATGTGTGGTGTGAGTAGGTGTGATGTGAGTAGGTGTGGTGTTGGGCAGGAGTTGGTGTGATGGGGAGTTAATGTAGGTGGTATGTACATGAGGGCCTATATGTGAAGGATTAGCTAATGTGCACCTGGTGTAATGGGCGTAACAGTAATGTCAGACCTCGGCTAGAATGTTGAATACCGCTCTTATGTTGAGGTTAATTTTGTAAAGAGTGAAAATCTGAGGAAAATGTCTTTTTTTATAGAGTCTTTCATGGGTATGAACTGATTTGTTGTGAGCTGTACGGTTAAGATTCATATTATAATTTGTATATTGTCTTTTGAGAGTTGTTTGTTTATATCCACTGTATTAATATACGAGTGTTATTTAAAGCTTCTTATTGGGAGAGATTTGACATAGTTTCACAGGGACAGTACTTAGTATCTTTGGCACAAAAAAGATTTGCTGACTGCCACATCATACAAAAGAACTAGATGCTTAGCCTGGACCCAAAATGATATAAAGCTACGACCCTAACAACAGGGGTGTAAGTTCTCCGATTTCTGTCGGATTTCCGATTTTTTTTCTCCCTCCAGCACCCTCAAAAATCAGTTTCAAAATTTGATGTTTAGAACACATTTTAGAACATTAAGGATACAATCAGATTTTCTTTCTCCTATTTCCGACTTTTTAAATGTCGCCAACTTACATCCCTGTAACAAGTATAGCATCAGTAATAGAAGGACCCATAGAACTCCTTTTGTGCAAGATAGTGAATCTATTCTATGATTTCTATAGAGCTTGGCGGTACTTTTGGATCATGAAATATAAGGCTTTTCTATGACTGTAGCGGAACTGCTCAGATTTCCCTGGGGAACCCCTTAGGGAAATACGGAATATCCTAGCCCTTCATACTAGATTCTACCAGTCGGACTGTTTAGCCGTATACATATAGTCACCAGCACTGCTACAGAGTGCTATGTATTCAGGATACAACCTACTGCAAATTGAAACTGATCACTGGTGTAGCTACACCAGGCCCAACCCACCTGAAATTAAAACTAAGCTTTCACTTGGGACGGCCCCATAGGGGGCCTTCCATTAAGTACGTAGGCAGCAAAGGGGGGGTGG
Source organism: Lepidonotus clava (assembly GCA_936440205.1). Lineage (NCBI taxonomy): Eukaryota > Metazoa > Annelida > Polychaeta > Phyllodocida > Polynoidae > Lepidonotus > Lepidonotus clava. Next base: position 22,576,446 of record OW387147.1, read on the forward strand.
GAGGTTGGGTACGAAATTTTAGAAAATTTTGCGGACGTTCTTGTACAAATCCAATGCGTACTTTAATCCAAATGGGGGTGGGGGGGGGGGGGGTAAAATTTTTTTTTTAGAAAATTTGCGTACATACTAAATGGAAGGTCCATAGCCGGCCGGTGGCCAGAGTTATTCTCTCCATTAGGACATATTTATAGTGAGCTGCTCGGACCGCTCAAACCCCCTATTGTCGCTCACCCCCGCGCAGGGCCTGCTGGGAGCTGCTCACAGAGATATGAGCACATTTGTTATTGCTCGCCCATCGGCCTATGCAGGGCGCCTCCACATAAAATACTCATCGCCCGAGCAAATGGGAGCAATTAATCACAGCATGGGGGGTAGCTCTTGGGGTGTGTGAGCAGTTGTGAGCAGTTCGGACGGGCTCAGTTTTGGGCTGGGGTTTAAGTCGGGTGTTGCTCACAGAGTGTCAACTTGTAGGTCAGGGCCTGAAGTGGTTTATGAGGGGAACTAATTCTTTGTGAGTGAATGGGTGATGATAATATTGTTCGACCTTTTTCTAGCGTACTGGGAAGCTGACGTGTTTTTATTAGGACTTTAAGGCTTACGTTCGAGTTTGAAAGCCAAGTCATAAACTGTTCGTATTTTAGTTAAACTTCCTGTTACCGATGAATGTGTAAATTTGTGTTAGAACAATATATTATTTATTCAATTTGAAATAAATGGGATCTTTTAGGAGGGACCATGCGATTTCTTCAATTTCAAGTGACCCGAAGGGATCGCGCCGTTGCATGTATAAGGCAATATTTCTTGCCTGTGCGTAAATCCTCAAAATTGAGTATTTGACTACGCATAAATCGGCCCTAATCAAGGATTAAAACGCGCAAATTGATACTTTTCCTTTCACATAGGCCTAATTCTGTTCACATTCATGCTTTGGTTTTATGGAAAAAAGAATGATAGATAAACACGCATTTTACATGTATTTGCTGTATTACTATTAGTGTATAGGCCTACATATTCCAATTTGTACCATCCGTCACAAACCCAGCATCAACCTTCTTCTCATTCGGGTTAATTGATTTATGGGCCTCCTATCTCTTCCCCATGCCTTCCGATGACAAGAAACACGATGGTTTTTGTGTTCTTCCCAGCGTTTCCAATATCCATGTCGCAGATCAAGAAGAGATGAGGGTAGGGTTAGGCCCGTGCAGTGGTTTGTTTTGGGAGAAATTGTCCCTGTGATGCCACAGATAAGGAGTCAAAGCGGTCGGTTTCTGTTGTTTTTGTTGTTGTTGCTGTTGCTGTTGTTGGTGGCGACCCCCATGGGGGCGACCCACAAATTGGCGGTTTGATTTACAGGCTGGATCCCATTGATTAAAGTGACAGGCCCTTTTAAAATATTTGCCGGTTTGTTACATGATACATGTGTGTTGATTTAATGCGCGAGGGCGTCCCGATGTGGTAACTGTTTTGTTGGGCGGGTCTGTAATTGCTTCATAGTTGCTCCTGTTGGTGTAAAGTGAATGGGAATATTTGTGTGAAATGACGGTTAGTATCATGTAAATTGTCACATGCCTGGGAATATAATGATGTAGGTAAATTCCATGCATTTCTACCATCAAATATATTCCTGACCTAACATAGATAAGCCTTTACTCCCAATAGACCAATCTGGGGACAATTCTAAAAGACCAATAGACCAATCTAGGGACTATCCTAACAGACCGATAGACCAATCTAGGGACTATCCTAACAGACTCATAGACCAACCAGGGACTATATAATATGCTTAGGTCTACAGAGCCACCAATCTTGTAGGCCTACTAAATCACGTAAGCTTGGGCCATTATTTTTCCATTATTAATGTCCTTTTTTTCTTATTCACATACGGAATATCGTGTCTTTTCCTAATGCATGCAGAAACACCCTTACTTTTTTTTAATGTAATCGAATAACATGCAAATAATCTTCATAATATGAGATCTCAGGATATTATCCTGAGATTTTTATCAACAACGATTCGAACGCCGGTAGAGAATTTATATAAACAAAGTATGATATTTAGAAAATATTCATTCTTAGTTGATAATTATCGCATTTGGTTAGATCACGCGCTTTGGCTAGTGGTATGATTCGATTTGATTTTTACAAGAAATTCTAAATTTTTCATTGTTACTGTAGTTTATCTTGCATAATTATGCTATGATATGAAGATATCAGTATCTTATATCTTAGGGCTGATGCATTGGGTTGTTATAACCAAATACAAATATATCAATCTTTAAGACGCAATCTGGTTTGGTATGAAATTCCACTTAAAATTAAATTATTATTCCATTTGATAGTTTTCAGTTCTCATTGTTATCTATGTGAGATAAACTGATAAAGAGTTATATTGCATGCAATAGGTCTGGTCCTATCGGGCTGCTATTAGTACCTACAACAATTGCCGTACCCCTCAGCCCATTCACCCAAACCCCATTCCTGCTCACCATTTCGGAAAATCCCGTTTCGTCCGTTCCGCAGTCCTCAGAAACTAGGTCAGTACCGTAAACCCTTCACGCCACGTGAACACCCAAACACTGCGCGGGGCGGGCCTGGATCCGGGCTATTTTTAGAACAGGAGCAACTCATGATGCGCTCATCGAGGGTTTCCGAGCAGCTCACAGTGCTGAGCACCTTATTGGATTAGCCACCACAAGTGTCAGACACTATTTGGCGTTAGGCGTTCGTGCCTAAAACAATTCAGGCCTAATTGACTCTTAATGACCGCCTTTGAGGTATTGATTGGAAAAGAAAGGAAGGCGAGCTGGTAGATTATGTTAAGGTTTTATGACCAGACACAAGTGTGTTTTAATGGAACTGTTGCATGTGAGGAAAATTAAAGATAACAATTTTACTTCAAGCTTGAATTAATTATAAGAAAAAAACTATGTTTGTCCTAATGAAAGGAACAATAAATAACTGTTTCAGAAGGAAGACTTGCATGATTTCAAGCAAATTCCCTTTGTACGTTCCCCGCCAAACATATGCCTTATAGGCCTATATCCGAACTTGTTAGCACAACCCATAGCCCATTATTAATTTATTTGGTCAATATTGCCTCAGATTCATGTCCTTGTTTAGGCTCCTAAATTGTAAGCTGAGGTATGCTTCCGTCTACGACTAACTCGGCAAAACATCTACAAGATTTTGCTAGAATGTGATTGGTATGCCATTAGTGTCGAGATTTCCTCTGTTCACTGTATTCCAAACTTATTGCCATTGTGTGTTCAATTCAAAAGTGACTGGACAAGTATACTGAGTTACCGACGGATGTGTACACATATCAAAGCTATATGCATGAGGCGTGTAGTAGTCGTTACGCTCTCATTGCTTTATCTTATTGGGGAAAGATCATGACATGGCTATGTTCTCCATGGTCCCTAATAATAGAAGTATAACTATACTAAAAGTCAAAACCTTGTTATTTATTAGGGCCGGTGAGCCAGTTAGACGTTTGAGTCGGTTCTGGTCTTTTGAATCTGGCGCGCTCGCCGCCCTTTAGGACATAGACTTTCGTGAAGAGTACTTAGAGTCACTTTGTTGAAAGGACCCCCCGGAGCGCATAGCGTGTTTCTTACCATATTTTGGCCATCATTCTGGGCTTAAATCCAAGCATTTGGGCTTATTTGGGCTGATAGTAATATCAATTGTGATCTATAGAACAAGCAGGAATGAAGATATTTGTCCCAAATTGGTCAAATTAGATATATTAGCGCGAAATAAAATCCGGTTAGATCGGCGGTAGTCGGGTATCTTCGGCATTCTCCGTGACCCGCTTTCAATCGGGGAGGAAGGGATCTGGGTCAAAGTCTGAATATTCATCAACCTATTTTACCATGAAATCGATCATTCTTACGGGCCTAATATATATAGAGGGGTAGATTTGGATACATAGATGACCAAGTCAAGGTCCTGAAATGAATAGATTGCGAAATAACGCGTCTAAACGCGAAAATGCATCGCACTATTTTTGGGGGGTAATCCTTCGGCTTCCGCCCGGCCATCTCACATTCTGTCAGACCGCCGGGCGCAGTCGTCCCGAGCGGACCATGGCGGGGAAGGCTCTCTCATTCTAGCCTGGATTATGGCGGTATCTGATGCTTTCAATATATATATTTTGGACGTCTGGATAGCCTTAAACGCATACAACGCATTGAAATCTCATGCGGGAACCATGCGTTCGTATCGAAGGCAAAACATTGGATCGATCGGACACGTGGAGTCACTGTCACAGACCGTCAACATGGCTTCGACCCGGCCGGGTTCTCTCCCCATCACGCCTGCATCGATACATTGAACTCAGAAAACCTGGATGATATTTAGACAACATACCCCTCTATATATATTAGGCCCGTAAGAATCATCGCGCTATTTTTCTTGGTAATCCTTCGGCCTCCGCCCTACCACTTCACTCTGTCAGTGTCACACGGCTGGGAGCAGTCGTCCCAGCCGGCTGGTTGTTACCGGGGGCTGCGCCTTCTCCGCCTGGATACCTGGATTACGGCGGTATCTGATGCTTTCAAGATATATATTTTGGACGTCTGGATACCCTTAAACGCATACAACGCATTGACAATTCATGCGGGAACCATGCGTTCGTATCGAAGGAAAAACATTGGATCGATCGGACACGAGGACACACTGTCAGACCTAACTTAACATGGCGTCAACCCTTCGCCGGGTTCTCTCCCCATCATGCCTGCATCGATACATTGAACTCAGAAAACCTGGATGATATTTAGACAAAATATCTAATTGTGATCAATTGTGGAGGATATACCCATTCGGAAGCATTCAGGACTCAGGCTGTACAGGTAGGTACATATATCTTTTCCAGCAGTTCAAATGATAGGCCTAGACAAGCTGCTGGACTCAGCCTCTCGGGCATTCGACACTGGCAATTTGAAAAATAATTATTTAGACCTTATTAGGCCTATCAAAATGAAATCCATGTATATATCTATGTTCTCATATATCTGAGGGTCCTACATATCGAATGGTCTGATTATTTTAGGCCTGGAAACGCTTGCAAGAATATTTTACAGATGGTATGAAAAAATTACTGGACTCAGATAGGCCTAAGCCCCCTCCGACACTGTCAATGTATTATGGCGGCTCCGAAAGCAATTATTTATGATCAAAAGATTAAATTAATTGTTGAATTGTCACTATAGTGTCATTTTTTCTTACCTACCATCAAAATATTCAATCTGAACTTTAATATGTCTAGGCCTAAGTCACTGTCAGTGTCTGAATCATTCCCATTCAATGTTAAAACATAGGCGTCACACTGTCAATAAGTACTCTGGTGCTGTCAGTGTCAGTGTCGAACACAGATTTAAGATTTAAATGATTCAAAGATTAAATTATTTGTGAAATTGTCACTATAGTGTCATTTTTTCAGACCTACCATCAAAATATCTGAATCATTAATATCTCAATATCTAGGCCTAAGCCCTCTCCATTAGATCTTGGGATACACCGGCCCCTATGTGCCTACAGCACTTCTAACTTGATCAATTAAATCAATGGCGCTTTTGATCTAGTTTATATCATCATAACATTTTTTGTTATTAATCACCAAAATGATCACACTCTTCGCTGTAACATCGTTTCATGTTACAAATACAGTCACGTTGCACAAACCAGACGCTGGATGATATTTCCCAGCGGACGTCGCAGTACTTTATGTCGAAACGCAGCTCCTCAGTAAAACCACCCAACCACTTGTCAGAGGTCACAACCCTACCAATCCCTCTGCCCCTTGTCCCCCAACTCGGCCCCTTGGATCAACTCTCTTGACCTCAGAAGAGGTTTAGAATCAAGTTGGTGCCCTTGGACATTATTCATATCTTCCTCGTTAGGGGGGGCTGATGTATTTATATCCAGAAGATGGCTGATTTATTCAACTTGGTGTCAAGCACGATATGATAATACAGGGGTGTCTGGTCTAAGAAACTATGAGAGATAGATGGCATGTAATAAGGTTCTGTGGGTCAACATTACTATAAGATATGGAAGGGCAATATGAAAGCAAATAAGAAAAATGCCCATCTTAAACACCGTTTAGTTATACTTTGTTATAGACTACTATGCATTAGGCCTATAAGTGTAACTGAGTAACATTAAGCCTATACTTATTGTTATGCTTTCAAAAATGGATCTATACTTGTTCCATAGTTAATCGGCAAACCACAATAAGAATAGAATACACATGTTTCTATCTGGGAAATCTCACTAGAACCTAGATATTCTTGGCCCCACTTTAGGCAAAACATTTTTAGCCCCTCCACGAGGACAGGAAACGCAGGAGAAGCAAGCATGAGGGCCCTGAGGGGGTACGAATCAGGTTTAGTTCCGGGAATAGCCGCAGGGGGAAATCTCTGTTTTGGTTACACTGGGTCCTGGCGGACATGAGGGCCGAGTCATTACTATCGACCTGGTACCAGCGTCGACCACGTGGGGGCGCCCCAATCAATGAGACGCTGGATCGAGAACGAGGCCCTGGGGGCAGGGGACGATGGGCGGGGGTCAGTGTTGGGGGTCAGGTGAAAGGTCATAGGGGTCAACTGATCAGGGCAAATGAAAACGGCAGGAGGGGGGGGAGGGGCTTTTTAGACGTGGGGCCTATTGGTGAAGGAGGCGATGTGCTTTTGTAAGGATTGTAGGTTACTGGGCCTCGTGCCAGTCCAGAGCATTTCTTTAGAGTGCGCTGACTTTCTTTACTGAAAAGTATTGTAAACGTAGTTTACATTCGCTTGTACATATTGCGCTAGATTCTAGTCTTAATTTTATAGGCCTACACACGAACCTGTCCTTTTGCTTGAAGTCGCGGATAATCATAATGTATAAAAATCTACGTTTACAGTATTTGTGAACCTTCACTACTGTTTTGAAGGCTGGACAAGCCGTCGGGGATCTATGTTTAACCAAGAATGTAGTACTATTCATAATGATTCTCAGATAATGTTCAGAGCATTGTATCTGTAGAATCGATGCTCATGGGACCGAAAAAGAGGTCTATTTTCCTATACTACTTGGTAGAGGTTGTAAGTAGTATATGGAATTATAGGTTTGTGTCTAGTGGTACCCTCCTTTCACAGACCCCCCTGAGGACACATGGTCTTCCTAACGGCCCATCCATAGAGAAACGGGAGCTAGATTCCACAGGGAAATCTAGAAAATATACACAACCATTCCACTGATTTGCTTCTTGCTTCTATAAGTTTGTTGAAACAGCTTAAAACAATCGATCATGCTATTTGTGAAACGAGCACGCAATCTGTTGGATTGTGGATCATTTACCGATGCGTTAATCATGATAAAATAAATTAACTATAGATAGGAAATAACAAGTAACAAGTGATTAAGTTTGGCCATAGATAAATATGGGAAATATTTATTAAATCTTTTTATACAAGAAGCTAAACTTTAAAATTGTGACGATGTGTAAAGGTCGGTGGTTTGGGAGCAACTGAAAATAACTATTACGACGCCACTTTATATAGTCACCTGTCAACGGATCTATGTAACCAATGTTACGGAACGGCCACGTCACACACAACTTTGCAGAAATAATAATTTTAAGGTCTCGCACCCCAAAATAGTACATATTGCTCCAGGATATGAACATCACAGTTGAGTAATGTAGTATTTCTGTCAATGATAAATGTTTGCATTAGAAATTCCTTGTAAATTGTATTGTGTCTTAACCTATATAAAAATAACTGGTGACAGATGGTAGCTTTATTTAACACATTGCAAACCTAACATAATCAGAAATCTGCCTCGAGCTCTTTTATTTACGCACCCTTCGTTGTAATAGCCCCCAAAAAACTTATGCTGGATAAATTATGCAATTAAAGAACCGTATAAAAGACGGAGCAGCCCCAGCCCTTTACGGCGAGTAAACTCATAAAGATAACATTTTATGTGAATACCTCCACTAAAGCGCAATTTGTTCGCGTCAACCGTCTTTTATCAGTTTATGGAACTGGTAAAACCACTGCCCACTTCAGATTAAGATTCCCCGACAAGATTCCAATTTCAAAAATTGATTTTGATTCAAGGTGGTTTTGGATTCATCAATTGGCTCTGCTTGACTTTGGTATTTCAATTTGAATGCGTTGGTTTTTGCTAGTGACGTCTTGGTTATTTTATGTGATTAGTTTCTGCATTTTATTGAGAAGGGGAATTCAACCTTTGATTTATCTTTTGCTACTTAAGGAAATATTAAAGACAAATATTGAATGCACTATTTGCTATCGGACTTGCACTTTGGAATGAACCTCAGTAAAATAAGGAATAACGTTAGTTCTGATTATTTCATACATCAAATGTGTCAAAATATAATATTTCTTACATATTCTATAATATCTAAGCAAACTTAACTGTTATTTGTTGTGATATTTTGGCGAAAAATTTCCTGCTTGAAAAGTAGGATTTTACGTTTTGGTTAATAGAAATGAAGGCTCCATGCAAACCTTTGGGTCAAACCAGGTCGTCCAACATTAAGAATTATGACTCTGTTTGGCCAACAGCAATCGTGTTTGCCTGGGGTTCCCGACCCCTAACCCCCATTTGGCTGATTGGCAATGTTAAGGGCAACAGTAGCAAACACTGGGCCATTTGAATTTTCCCTCCTGATCACACACAACTTCCATCGTCTTTGCACATGGGTTGGTGTCTGGTAACTGGAGCTCGCTGGGTGTATAGCATACAGTAAGAAATAAAGGAATTTACTGGCAAATTGGTTGAGGAATGGTCAAATACCGAAACATTAAGCCAAATTAAACATTGATCAAAATTGCCTCCATGCTTTTTCCCTGAAGAGATTTGCGTAATACAAGATTAATCAAAGCAATTTGGTTGACAGATTGCCATTAATATTTGTAAAATGCAGCTATATAATGTTGGTTTTTTTCCCATAGGAATCAATGTTAAAGCCTGTCTGCCAAACCTTTAATGTCCGACACTATTTTGCCCTGAAATACGGCATTTTGATTGGCTGGTAAACCTACAAATCTGCCAATTGATAGATTTCAAGGAATCATTATGTTTAAGCAGTACTTGGAGATACAGAAAAATACATTTCTTGCTTATTTCAGTAACCCCAATGCTAGAAGACAAGGATGGTTTATATAGCTATTTTGTCTGACCCTTGTCCAACCCTGGGATATAATAATATATCCAATGTGGGTAGGGCTTATTGATTGCAGTTTCAAATTAAGCCGCCATTGGACAATGTTTTACTGTCAGTGTAACAAGCTGTTATTTCATATCATAGTGTAACATGCTTAAATTGTCGCAATTTAGTGACAGTTATAGACGGGGGCTGGAGCGCAGGGTCCGCACAGAGTCCTCTCTTTTACGAAAGATTTGGTTTCCTAAGGTGAGAATCGGTCAAAAATAATAATGAAGAGACAATGTTTTTTAAAAGCACCCCCTCTCCTTTTAAACAGTCTAGATCCGCCACTGCAGCATTTCATCAATCACCAGTTCATATTATTTTCTCAAGTTGAAAAAAATAAAACGGTAAATAAAACCTATTTCCTTGGCCTGTTCATCTTCAAGCTTGAGTGATTTCCGGATTGTTTTGTAAAGGTTGGATATCCTGGAGCATGTCCCTCTGGATCCAGGCGGATCTTTGGTTTGAAGCAGATAAGGCTATGGGGTTAGTGCTCCCGGAGATCTCATACTGTTAGTCTGTAACTATGACAACAAAACACATTGTGTTTTCCCCATCACTTGGGGGAAATAAACATGAACATCCATCAATTGGTACAAATAAACGGCGACAGCAAATAAGATCCATCTTCTGCATAGCCGAGAAAATTGTAACTTTACTTAATCTAAAAAAGTAAATGGAACTCGGTGCAATCTGTGTGAATAAGGCCTGTTTTTATAGTTTAACACCCGACGTGAATGAATGAATATGTAGGAATGCTTTTGGAATATTGATAAGAAGGAAGTTCCCTTTCTAGGTTAACCAGATTACCGTATATATAATAACTCAAGAAGGGGGGTCCTATGTGACGCTTTTGATGAAACATGTATTACCTGGAGTTAAAAATGGTACTTAGAAACGAACAATTTTGGACATACATGACAGTAAACCGTAAAAGGATGTCTATAACTTAATCTCTTTTGATCTGTGAATCGTATATGCCTGAGGCAGGTCATAGAATCAATTTCCTTATATAAATCCACACTAAAAAGTGCTCAAATACAGTAAAGGGCTGAAACATACATACTTAACTCTCCATACAGATATGGTAATTACCCATCCAATTCTCATCCTGGCATGTAACAATGCAGACAAACAAGTGTTTGAAAAGCAGTACTTTCTGCACTGGATGACCTGGTTGACATTAATTCTAGCCTCCTCTCACAGGTGGCGTGACAGTCGATGGAGGGTCGTAAAAAGGCGCTAAACCCCGATTACCACCATTCACAGGGATGGGCCCCTGGCACGGATACCTTTAACGCCGATGGGGAGGGGCAGGGGTCGGTCAGTGTAATAACAAAAACCTACTAAAACAAGCTTTAAGTAATCCCATGAGTAATACAACTTTGCTGTCATCAATATCCCATTTTACGGTATTCCAGGTGCGAATACAAGGAGGTTAATTGAGTACGTTACGGCAGGAGCTGGCAGTCACAGCATCAGACAAAATCTTAACGACTATTTTTTCACGTAAAAGCCTAAAGTGGTGTATCAAAGTTATTTTAAAAACATAAGCAAAATAAACTAAATGTGTGTTAGATACATGGGCCTAAGTGATGTAACGCGAACGTGAGCGTACTTTTAAGGTACCATTGTTATCCATCTGTAGGCATAGGCCTATAGAAAAATCTCCAATGTTGAAGTTATTTCTGCTAAGCTGTAAGCATAATGTTAATATTTAGAAACAAGGTTCATTGCTTCACCATGGTAGGCAGTTAGAATAATCAAACCATTTATTCAATCGAAACTAACTATGCCCAAATCATGGAGTTACCTGTGAAAGTTGACTACAAAATGCCCAAAATAATCAGTTAGACTAGGCATATAAGGCAATAGGAACACGAAACTTCCCCCCAAAAAATCAATTAGACTATTGGTCAACGGGAACATGAGAATGTTTAAAAACGGTCGTGATTTATAGGATCATACTGTAGACCACCAGATATATCCCCTCTGAGCTCCAGGCGTGTCTTTTCTCACTGAGCAGCTCAAGTTCCCGGTGAGCAGCTCTCAAAACGAGGCTGGGGGTAAGCCGGTCACGTGGTGGTCACATGACGTGTCACGTGGGTTACAGGAGGGGGGGGGGGGGCGTCCTGACCCCGCCCCTTTCAGTGCCCTTAGCCCGGCCTGACTGAGCTGCTCATATGGGGCCTCCCTTAGCTGAGCTGCTGGCCTATAGCGCTCGGTACTATATTACAGTCTTTTAATGTATGAGTAAATTGAAAATTTGAAGGAACAATGAAGGGTATTTTTAACAACAGGGGACTGCTAGTAGGGTGCCTAAATTATGCGCTTGAGTGCGTGAGCCATATTGGAATTCTATCTAGCTACAATGTTACTGTTAGAAATCATTGGTTTTAAGATTATGAGAGCGGTAGAATAAAACATCTAACATGCATGCAGACCCATTGATTTTTACAAAATATATTTATGTTGAAGTGCATAGTGGAATGACCTGCAAGTATGCCTATGGCTCGTTCACGCTGGGAATCATGCAAAACAAGAGCTTTTGATTTGAACATCATACGCCTATATTTCAACTATAAGAGTAGAGTCAATTATTGAAGGACAAAAGACATAATTATTTCAAAAAGACAAAATAATAAAATCTTTTTATAGATATATATTAAAGATTAATTCAGGAGAGAACGGTCTATAGCCCACAGCTCCTCGGTCCGATCGAGTGCAAGTAAGCAGAAGAGAGCGTCCACAATAACTATGGCAACCGAAGATGACCAGTTGCGTCTGAGATCCAATCTCTCTTATCGATTTGCCCAGTCTCAAAGTGCGCGGGTTACCATGACAACATGATTGCCTTAGCAACCGTCATGTTTGCCTGTCAGCGACAATTGGTGGGCCAATCCGTTTCCTTGGTTACCGAGAGCTTGACTGGTCGGCCATAGAAACAGTCAGGCATACCTGCAGGGTTGAGTGAAATACAAGAAAATCAGTTTGATAGATAAGCACCCTGAAGCTTGCTTTTTTTCCCTTGAATCATCGTATTTCACTGTAGGAAAATCAATATTGTGTCCTTGGAAGGAAGTTGCTATTGTGGCAATGACAACCTGCCATGTCCTCTACTGAGAGGTGTAAAGCCTGTATAGATATACATGTGTAAGTCTGTTTATAAAGCATTTGCTTGTATAATAGTTTTTGGATAAGTATACACTGGCTTAGGTATCTTTAAGAACTCATTTTTTTGGCATCACGTACATTCATGTTCTTCCAGCCATGGTGATCATGTAAATATTACCAAAAAAATTATTAATAATGAAGTACATATATACGAAAAATATACGAAAGGCCCAAGTCATCAACCTAAGGCCACTGTCTTTCGAATTTTACTTTAAGGTGCTGGTATAACTTAAAATCGTAAATATTGATAGAATTTCGCCTTTATGAAGCCAGTTCCCATATCCCAAAAGCATTAAAGGCATATTCGTTTAGAAAGTAGCGTTCGCTAAACTGGTGTGACTTCTGATTTCTGATTTTTTCACGCTATTACCGCAAATAATAATTTTCTAGCTTAATTTCTTATGTCACGTTTTATATCCCTTAATATTTCTTCAGAGTCTCTTTTTGTGTTTCCAGATTTATTTCATTACCCTAACTTATATCCCTGGGTGTAGTAGGTTACAAATATTCTTGACTTGGTCCTAAACGAGTCCTACAAAATGACACTTAGCCCACCGCCCTCTCTCGGGCGCTAATGGAACCAACATCTCCATGGCCGATTATTGGTAAGAAAATCCCTAATCCGTGACGCCCTATAGACCAGCATGTTCCCGGCGAGAGGGGGACGTATCGATCGGAGTCAGTAGTAAATCCTCACGTTACGACTGGTACCAGCAAAGGTGGTTGGGTATGATGGGTAGTTGGCTTAACCCATGCATTACACCATAGGAAACTAAGAAAACGCTTCTCTTGGCAAATTTGCGGTTGGTGTAGGGCCTTATAGGGTATCAATAAATGCTCAGGAAATCGAAATAATTATTGACGGTCTATCTAAGGTAGTGGTCAACTGCATGTTCTTTTACAATATTCAAGATTTCCACATGAATTAGCCATTACTATCCAGTCTCATAGGGGCCATCCAATTAGTACACAATTTTATGCTCATTTAAAAAACGAAAGTCAGACCCACCCACCACTGTTGGGCTGAAGTATACGCATTGGACCAGTTTTGTACAGGAATGTGTACGCACATTATTAAAAAAAGAAAGCAACACCCTCCCACCCCCGCCTTGATACGCAATTAATGAAAGCTCCATACTTGTCAATTCATTTACCTCGTGTACAAGTTTTGGTTTAACAATGAAATATCAGATATCTTTGATAGAACCATGGATAACCATAGCACTGCAAAAAAAAAATATTGTGGTGTCGCTGTATAATTCTAAATGAATGGTTTATTACGGTGTCTCGGGTCAAGGGTTTTATGAAACTCTCCTTGTCTGGTCTAGGTATCCTTATGTGTCCATAAGAAAAGATCTAGACGGCCGTTTGGGATGAGAAAATGGGAGTTGGATGATAAAATGTCAGCCTTTACACTGGTTCCCATAAAAACTGGGTAATTGATACCTCATATTAACCTGTATGCCCAGGAACCAGCGAATTCTAGACACTCCAAGCACAGACGTAAACCTTCCTTTATACTAGTTCCAACGCTTGGAGACAGCAAATGTTTCTGAGACAAACAAGCTATAAAAGTAATTAATTGTACCTATAATCGATTCTCATCTATCCTTTCACGTCAATTCCTTCAAAATTACCTTCCCACTTTCAGCACCTGTAATTGAATATCACATTAGGTGGATCTCTAAGGACCATCTCAATCTTATTTACGTGATTTGTCTAATTTGTCTGATTTTCTTTTGTTGCAGACGACAATTCTCCTACCAATTTCATCGACCAGAAAAACCGCGGGACGAACGTGTCTCAGACGGGGGAGATCGCCTGGTGCATAGACAGCGTCGAGCACAACTTCTGCGATGGTGAGTTTGAATCATTCTTTAACATTTTATACCTTTCATGCAATTTGATTATTATCGATATCGCGTATTATGTAGGCCTATGGACTTGGTAGTCATAGTTTAGTCTTCGTCGATAAAATAGCCAAGTTTAATATGAACAACAGGTACATCATAGAACTGATATAGGTCAAGATGATATTCCCCTGATCAGTATTTTCTAACATGTAAATACTTTTTCTGCTGCTTCTTATGAATTTATTTCTAAATCCAGAAAGGTAGACCAATAATTCAATTATACCTATTGACCTGATCCGTTAACATTCGTACCACCGATAGTGATAGTCCCGGGCGATAGTCATCAAAGTCAATCTGAGCACGTTATGATCCTAGCCCTGTCACGCCCCCTAGTGCAGAATTCGTTAGTTACAGATTTTCACGCTAGGGGACAGCATTGAGCCAAGCCCTGTCCATAGGCATGGTGACTAGACATAGATACATGTAACAATAAACATGATAAATGTTATAAGAAACACAATAACACGTAGTGTCTTTCTAGTAAAAGAACCATTAAAAGGCCTAATAGATATGCCTAACCTGGCTAATTGTGAACGCTCTGCTGATTTTTGTTTCTGAAAAGACAGAAGAACAGTGAAAAATAGATGTAGGAGATTGCCACTCGCTTGGAAAGGTTAAGCAACTCCAACGAATCTTGATACGTCAACGTATATATAGGCCTACATGTTCATGCTTTCAGTGGCAGTAATTTATACAAATAACTGATACATCATTTCATTATCTTATATCCAAAGTATTTATCCCACGATGAAACATTTTCCGTAGTCAAAACGATAAGTGAAACTAAAGTAGGTCTTTTATTCGTCTTCATTCAATATAAACTCATGCCCCTACATCTCACCTTTAGGCCTACAACACGTTCAAACCATTATGCCCGAGCTCTCTGTTTCCATATTCTCCGGCGTCGTCCGGCTAATTACAGTTGACACCCTATGCCGCGGAGTAATGAATAATCTCACCCTTCTCTTCGTGTTCCTGTTGTAGCCGTGACCCGGGTGTGTTTCCGGTACTACCACGGGGCGACGGGCGCCCTCATCAGCTCCAGTCCCACCGTGTCCGTGCTCAACCCGCCCAACACCGACAGGGTGAGTATAGTGGCTATTTTCAGGGTACCAACCACACAGGGAAAACAGGGAAAATGGCCCAAAAAAAATCCCTGACAGGGAAAACACAGGGAATTTGGAAATTTTGCCAAAACACAGGGAAAACACAGGGAATTTCATTTGGCCAGGTTCTGAAATCCCTGATTCTCAAGATATTAGGGATTTGACTTTTTGTTGTTGGGTTGTCCAAATATTTTTCTGCACACAGAGGCTTATAATTTTGAATGACTTGCTGGATATGACATAGGGAAAAGTTTTCGTGGGACAGGGAAATTTCAGGGAAAACACAGGGAATTTGAAAATGGAATTTTGTTTGGTACCCTGTATTTTTGTTATCGCTGAAATCAAATAATTGGAATAAAGTAGCGTTCATTTTATAGGTAAGGAGGTTATGTGGAGTGGCATGTTAATCCAGTTTGCTGTTAGGCTGTGGGAATGACGTGATTAATTTTGTGTATTTGAAACGAAATATCTGTTTCTTTTCTGTATTAGATAAGACAACGATGTGAAACGACACAGAACAATCATTTGCACATGATATGTACATTCAGGTCCAGGTTCAGGTTCAGGTTAAGAAAAAATGCAGATGCTGTAAGAAATGGCAGTGGTTTGGCTAGGGTACACTTTAGCCAAGGTCTGTCCGGTCACTACAGTTATTTTGAAGGATGCATATCCAAAATATGATTGATAGAATATCAACATAGATAGATTAACTTAGAAGTCATACTTGTGGTTGTGGGGTAGGATTTTCTCTGCCTTGGTAGATACACAAATATATAGGCAATAGGCCTACTAGTGTTTTATGTATACATTCATGATTAAATAAAAGCCCTCATGGGATCATCATGGCATGATTAGGGCCTATGCCTAAGAGATATTTGATTTTAGCTAAACATTTCACTCATGCATTATTTTAAGACAAGGGGCCCACTTAGACAAAGAATAGCAGCAGTCAGATAAGAACTAGAAAGTTTTCCTGCAACACGGCCTAAAAGACCCAAAACATCATCCATATTATGAACAAATATAAAACAAGACCCAACATGGAGCCAAGAAGGTGGAGTTTTTTAGTCTGTTCACAACAACGGATTTGGAAGGCCTTTTTTGTGAAATAGGCTACAAAATAGGAGTTATTGAACTTGTTATGCCAGCAAGCGCCTGTCAAAAGGCAGGTGTTTTAACAAGAGAGCATATTAGAAAAGCGTGGAGGTTATTTAAGAATATCATTAAAGAGGGCTTAGTAGTAGGGCTTATAGTTTAGTAATGAATAGATCATCTCAGATCATCTGATATCAGGACCATTAAGATTGTAAAAGAAAAAGATTTCTTCCCAGACGGGGAATCGAACCCCGGCCGCGGCGGTGAGAGCGCCGAATCCTAACCACTAGACCACCTGGGAGGGCTGGCAAGTCTTCCTAAGTTACTCAATTTTTTTTTGTATGTACCGAATACTGCAGGCCTAAACCTGCTTTACCTACTTTCTAACCGTCTTTCTACTGGACACGTGCCAACCGCGTCGGTTGGTTCTCCTGTGAAACACCAGGTGGCGCCCTAGTCGTTCATGTTGCAACTTTATCCTTCCGAACGAAAAAAAAGTTGTTAATACCAGAGACGGTATATTAGGGAGACGGCCCACTCCCGCCTAAACCTGTGATGTGTGCGACACTAGCACACCAAGTGGCGGGGATTAACGGCTGCTCTATGTGTCAATACAGTTAATATATAATAGTGCTAAGTGTTTACAAGTGTGATGGGCGTTTACAAAGGTGATGTTTTTTCAAAGGTGACCAGCTTTTAACAACTGGTGTATTAGCTCGTTCTCGTTCTTCTGACAGTTATACTTTTTTAATTAGATACAGCAAAACATGTTCAGTGGACTCTTGGCTAGACAGATGCTTAGTTAAATGGGCATTGCTTCTAGACGGACAAAATCTAGGTCCCGGCCAACTTACTGTATAATATAATATAAAATAACCTTTGTTAAACAGACATCTTGCATTTCCGGACAACGGACAACTTTTCTTGTCCCAAATGACAATTATCTCTGGGTTTAGCGGGCAACGTCCCCTCCACACCCCTGCCGTCCCCTCATCAAAGAAAGAAGTCAGTCACCCCCTGCCCACTCCCCTCCCCTCCTGAACTTCCATCAAAGGGTCGGGGAGTCTAAGTTGCCCACGTCCCCTACACTGTTTGTGTTGAGACAAACTGGAAGTGAGTGGTCGCACCTATAGAAAGAAGAGAGGGCACCTTAGAGGTGTTGAGAGGACTGGAGGTGAGTGGTCATACTTATAGGTAGGAACGGCCAGGAGGTGTTTTGAGGGACTGGTGGTGAGTGGTCGCACCTATGGAACATGAATATCACACAAACGATGACCAAACCTGTCCACTCTGAGTTAAGCAGACATTGCCCTCCAACAGACAAATCATCCACTCCTGTACATGCCCATTTAAGCAAGAATCCACTCTTTAGAAATAGTCAATAATTTCTTGGATATAACATTTGAAATATGGATTGGAATGTGTGTCAACCTAATAAAAGCTATGATTTGTATGTTTAAATAATAGCTAGTAGTTTTAGTAAGATTTATTCTAATAGTTATTATTATTGATACAGGATCAAAATTTAGTGTGGCTAAGAATAGGACGAGGGCAGTATACATAATATAAGAAAAATAGGAAAAAACTATTTAATTATCATCATAAAAACAAAATAAAGTAATACATAGTTACCCAGAACCATGTTTTTTTATTCTTGGTTTAAATACCGCAGGTAAAACATTCATGGGCCATTGATGGAAATTGATGAGTATTGATGAGTGTCGAGTTCAGCCCCCTCAGATCTTAGGAGTGGTTACCCCTGTCTTTGAGGTTAGAAACCATAATGCATTTTATTCCGTATTAGGGTTTTATGCATAGCCCAGTAAACTGTATAGATATATATGCTATCTCTGATTATTTTCAAGAATAATAATCATGTTTAAAAAACACTTACTACTTATCACACGCCTAAAATAGGAAAATATATTGATTTTCAGTTGTCAGTACTAGGAGGGATAGTAATATTATATTATACTTTAATAACTCTGGCGGGAATTCTGGTCCTAAATAATCATTTCTGTAATCAATATTATAAGTATAAAAAACTTACGTCTATATGTTATAATTACAAAGATAATATCCATGATATACCAGTGATTACCCTGTTTCATGCTTAATACACCCATGTCACCTATCCCCACTAATCCCCGCTACTAGGTGGCGCCCCTGTAGGTGGCGAGATAACGCATCACGTAGGCAATGTACGGGAGTGGGCCGTCTCCTTAATATATGGTCTCTGTTAATACCAGTAGAAGAGTTTTTTTTTTGTAGTTTAACTAGTCTTGTAAGAAAGTTTGATAACACTAAGGGCAGTAGGCCTGTGTTGAGTGCGATGATGACTTTTCCCCAATGCATTTCCCAAGGGAGTCAGGGAGCTTCCTTCAAATTATCCCCATGTTTCTAATGATAAGTATTGTAAGGCTCGCTAGGGCCTACAAGAGGTTCACCGGAATACAGAATAAGATAAATGTTCTTTGTCTTGCCAATGAAAGAGCGTTTGGGATCAAAATTGAAAATTTCCTCTGGATCATACGTTACGTCATATCAAACTAATCCTCATTTCAGTGTAGGCTCTCTCTACCATTAAGAGTAGCAAATGAGTCCTAATTCTTCGCGTTGTATTAAGTTTCACCAATGGTATAAAGTTTGATAGGCGAAGTATAGGATGGCTTTTTCTTTGAACAAGTGAAAGAGCCAGTTCACCCTATTATCACACATTTAATCTACTGGTTCCTGTCTTATGCTTGGAGAGGGGATGCATGGGTTTTCTTGTGAGAGAAGCTTTTAGTTACATTAGTTACGTGTAGATGTGTCCTATGGCCTTTGACAATTTTGACATTAGAATGGATTTTGTGTTATTATAATTCTTTAAAAAAATACCTTAAATGTATTTTACATAATTCTCTTATAAGTTCATATGTATTTTGCTTGTATTCATGATATTTGGTTAAAATTTACAAGTCTCAGGATAGTTAAAACAATAATAAACAACTTTGAGTTGTGGGCAACTCTAGTGGGAGAGTGAAAACAAGGTGCAGGACAACTGCCTGGCATGTCATTAGGTGGGCGACCAAGTAGAACAGAAGTCAAATCCCCTACCTTCTGGGGTTATGGTGTGCCAAATGAGAAAAACAAATTCACAATTTCAAATCTGAATGACATTTGTTCTCAATTCCAACATTAGCACAAGGTCATCAGACATGTTTGTCAGCATGGCGGCCATGTTTTTATGATGTGCCGAGTGTCCAAAAATGACTTCAAATTTTCTATTTTATAGGAATTTCCTTTTACTTGCAACTTTTAGACAAGGTCATCCCACATATTTATCAGTATGGTTACCATGTTTTTATGACATGCCAATTGTCAAAAACAACTTCAACATTTCTAATTTTGTGTAAATTTCTTTCAACTTCTAATTATGGGAGACGTGGCGAGAGTGTGTTCAGTTCAGCAAAAAAAATATAAAAAAAATTCTTTCAACTTCTAAGTTTAAGATAATGTCATTAGGCATGTTTGTCAGCAAGGCGGCCATGTTTTTGTGACATGCCAAGTATCCCAAAACGACCTCAAAATTTTTAATTTTCAAGAAATTTTTTTTCACTTCCAAGGTTTAGACAGGGTCATCAGACATATTTGTCAGCATGGCAGCCATATTTTTATGATGCACCAAATTCCCAAAAATGACTTGAAAATTTTTATTTTTCAAGAATTTTTTTTTCACTTCCAAGGTTTAGACAGGGTCATCAGACATATTTGTCAGCATGGCGGCCATGTTTTTATGATGCACCAAATGCACAAAAACAACTTCAACATTTATAATTTTCAAGAAATTTTTTTTCACTTCCATGTGATAGACAGAGTCATCAGACATATTTGTCAGCATGGCGGCCATGTTTTTATGATGGACCAAGTGCCCAAAAATGACTTCAACATTTTTATTTTTCAGAAATTTCTTTTCACTTCCAAGTTTTGCACAAAGTCATCAGACATGTTTGTCAGCATAGCGGCCATGTTTTTATGATACACCAAATGCACAAAAACAACTTCAACATTCATAATTTTCATAAGTTTTCTTTTCACTTCCAAGTTTTAGACAAGGTCATCAGACGTATTTGTCAGCATGGTGGCCATGTTTTTATGATGCACCGAATGCCCAAAAATGACTTCAAAATTTTTATTTTTCAAGAAATTTCTTTTCACTTCAAGTTTTACACAAGGTCATCAGTCATGATTATCAACATGGTGGCCATGTTTTTATGATGCGCTGAGTGCCCAAAAATGACTTCAAAATTTTTGATTTTCAAGAAATTTCTTTTCACTTCCAAGGTTTAGACAAGTTCATCAGACATTTTTGTCAGCATGGCATCCATGTTTTTATGATACACCAAATGCCCAAAAATGACTTCAAATTTTTTTATTTTCATGAAATTTCTTTTTACTTCTAAGTTTAAGACAAGGTCATCAAACATGTTTATTAGTATGGCAGCCATGTTTTTATCATGTGCCAAGTGCATAAAAATGACTTCAAAATTTTTGATTTTCATGAAATTTCTTTTCCCTTCCAAGTTTTAGACAAGGTCATCAGACATATTTGTCAGCATTGCAACATTATTTTTATGATGCACAAAGTGACCAAAAACGCCTTCAATTTTCAATCTTAACAAAATTTCTTTTTTTTTCAAGTTTTAAACAAGGTCAAAAGACATGTTATTCAGCATAGTGAATATGTTTTTATGATGTGGCAAGTATACAAGAACAAGTTCAAATTTGTAAAATCTCAAGAAATTTGTTCTTACTTTTATAAAGTATCTACATTGGGTGTCCTTTTTTTCCTCACACATTCCTCTCTGCCAATAACAACCTCTTCTTTAAACAAATATATGATTAACTTACAATTATCTGATTCAAACTTTAGTTTCTTTTTCATTAACAGGCGAAGAATCTCGTTATTTTAATAACGATTTCAGTTTTAAACGAGATTATACAGTTGCACTTGTGTTCTTCCTACTCTTTCTATTGAATCATGTCATTTCTCCAGAGTGGAATATATGAAGTATATATGTGGCACACATGTAGGATGCATGAAACGAAAACAGCAAAATACAATGACATCTAGTTTCTGTTAACATGACATGTTCAAAAGCACCCCAAGCCCGTCTGATTACGTCTGTTGATGCAACCCAAATCCATGAACAAACTAAATGTATTATTCCGCCCCTTTCCCACCTCGCGACTAACCTTGTTGCTAGGTTACCGACCCAGCAATAGGCCTGCCATGATGCAATCAAGAAAGTAATCAATGAAAAACTTAATAATCCTAATCTTATGCAAGTCAAACTGTGGCACATTTACGCCCCCAGCCTAATGGCGCATAGTTTGTCGCCGTTGGGGGCATAAAGGTCTGAATTAGCTTAGTCTTTCACTTCCAATGCCTAGGTCATGAAAGCTCCGACTGAAGAACGGCTGGGGTAATAGCCTATAGATCTTCCAAATTGAAATTCATTAAATCTTAGGACCGATAGGACGAAGAACAATGCCCCAATTTTGGTGTAATGGGCAAATAAAAAAGTTTTTCATTAAGAGAGCAAATGCATTTTTTTCATGGTTAATGTTGATAGTTTGTGGATCAAGAAGTCTGGGGATTTTTAGTAGACACGTGCGGAAGTTTAGAGGTTAGATAATGACATCAGGTCATTGATCCAATAAGAACGAAAAAAAGGAATCTGATCATAAAAAAGCCCTCCAAAAAAGAAAAAAAAGCTCACTAAGCATCACCCTGGCGGCCTGAAACATGACCCTGATTATCATGACTGCAAATAACCACAACCAGGACATGATGGGAAAAAAATGAAGACAATTTGAAAAGATTGAGATAAAAAGTAGCATGTGGAAAATAGCCCTGGGCGCAATTCCTCCCGCCCCTCTCTAACCACTCTGGAGCCCTTATCAGAGCTAGACATGTTATTAATTAAAGGGCACCATTGTGGGTGTCAGGTGAGAGGTCACGTGGTCGTCCCCATGGGGGTCACCATGACAACCTCACAGCGCCATCTGTCGCCCCATCCCTGACCTAGTTTTAGTATAGTCGAGGCCACAGTGGATCGTTTTGGGGGTCTGGTCCTCAATTTGAACCCATTGAAAAGTGAAATGTGTTTTTAATGATATACTTTTTGTCCACAATGGAAAAAAAGCATGTCGTTCAAAACACATTTCACTTATAATTATGTTTCATGAAAAATCGTATATATTATATATACGATTTTTGATGAAACATAATTTTGTGCTTAAGTAAAATATCATCAGGTATCCAACATTGAAATCAATTTATTTGCCACATAAATTGATGTGCCAAGAACAACAGGAATGAAATAATTTGTCAATAAATTACATTGACAATTTTCTCACGTTTTTTTATGTGGCAACCCAGGCCTGAGAGCTAGAAATGTGGGAGAATAACAACCACTATTTCATTAAAAAACCCATACTATTACATAGATATATAACATTTGAGATGGGGAGTAATGTATCAATGGAAGCCTATCAAAATATATCATGTCTATTAGAATAAATCATATGATTATGAGTTTACATATTGCAAATAATGTGAACAACAAAGTTACTTCTAAATACAAACTTGTAATAAAAAAATCTTTGTTGTGCCCACAGGGCGACTCCTCTCATACTCTATACCAACCCTTATTGGGACAACTCAGGTCTGAGAGCTAGAAATAATGACGAGGTGTGGTGACAGTTTTTGATGTGGAAGACGCCACTGACGAACCACTGGGCTGGCAGCTTCCCAGAGCTTCCAAAAAGGCACCAATTTATAATTTATTGATAGCCTCTGATGTTCACATGTTCCAATTGGCGGTCCTCAGTTGGCAATGGAGACTGTCCGACGGGCAATCGCATGGGTTTGGGTTCGGGTGCTACTTGTGAGTATGCCAGTGTCCATGCACAAGTGAGTTTTTTTTGCACTTGGCTGCTGCATGTACTTGGATTCAAGGCATGTTCAAATGTCACAAAGAGCCAAACAAATGTACTGATTAAGGCGAAATCTTAGATCCACAGTCACAGTATCTCACAAGTGTTGACACAGCAGATTTATTCCCAGTCATTAACAGATATTATTGATGGATTTAAACACCGTTCCAGTAAGGATCAAATTATGATAAATTATGGGTTATACTTCTCTTATCTTTCCCATACAGGCGCTTAAACTCGAAACCCCTTGATCTGTTGCAGTTGTATGAATTCTAAGGGCCGAATTCTAGATTAACTTTCTCTGAGGTACTTTGGCTATAACTATACGCTGTGGGTCAGTGTATGGATAACTTAGAGTTAATCAGTTAATAGTTTGCAGTTAATGTTGCAGTCGCCCGAAAAGGACTGGCTTCCATCTTAGTGATCTATCATTCGATTGAAAAATTAAAAAAAACGTAAGCAAACACATCCTGTTTTCTTGGTTACAGGAGATGTGGATATTCTTGAGGAAATGGGTTATACGTTTCTGAGGTCTATCTTAATACCTGATGATCATATAAATTATGAAGGTTATCACCTGGTGATCACTAAAATCTGGTCAAGTGGCCTTGTCAGCACATGTACAGTTTCTATTGATTACTATGAGGGATGCATCTTCATTTAGATGTCAGAAAGAAAAGAGGTGATTCATATAACACAAATCTAAACATAATGACGAATTAAGATACAGTAGGCCTATCTCTGTTCAATGAATTGCATTTTTATCAGTTGATCATTCGATCGCCAATATGGCGTTCATCCACTCCAATATCAGGCACATGACATCATCTCCAACCCCCGCACATAGATCTAAAGACCTTACATAGGCTTTGACACATCCATTGAGACTGGGTACAAAGAACTCTAAAGCCCTTGCATAGATCTAAAGACCTTCCATAGGCTTGCACATAACCATTGAGAGTGAGTATAATGGGGCATTGGGAACTGCTCAGAGCTGCTCATAGGCCTTGTCTATTGCCCAGGACCTCGACTAAATGTGCATATTGAGCTGCTCCTTGTAGGACAGGAGATTGTATCAGAGGTGCTCACAATGCCAACAGGTCTAGCTCACAACATAAAGGGGATGTTTAGAAATATCGATGTTAATTATAGAAATGTATAAAATGCCAATAGATAAAAACACGACAGCGTAAGAATAATATAACACTCTAAATCATGACATTAACTGTAGTTTCCAATGTAAGTAAGTACAATAATACCGATAGGAATTGGGAGCATTAAATGTATTTTATTTTTGTCAGTAATATACCTATTATTATAGTAGCGATTATAAGACGCCCATCCCAAAAGTGTTGTTGACGATTGTTTTTCATACAACGTGGTAGACTGTTATTCAGCTATTCGGAATTGACCTGGGGATGGTATTAGATAGACTGTGCTATGTCGTTAAAAAGTGTTTATTATCACAGCTGTGCCAGCAACGACAACATTTTGGTGAAGACCACTATTTTACCCTTGTATTCTAATCCCTGTTCCAAACCAGTCCCATTCTTTCTCATTGGCTGCATGGTGTTGTAACATTATGGACAATCGTATTTCGGTTAACCAATCAACACCACTATTCCGGATACACCATCCTGACTTATAACAGTGATTTAGCTTAACTTCATGTAGGAATTCGCTCATTGTTTACGAACTGAAAATAGGCCTAGACAAAAATAAAATCATTATGGCGGCAGCTGGCGATGTGAGACGAGCAAAACAATAGGCCGGACAATTCACATGTGTGAATAATTAGTCTATAAGTCGGGGTGGCGACAATTTAGAAAAAAATGTTTGTGTCCAACATGAAAGGTCATTTGTTCTCAAAGTGGCTATTGTTATTTTGTGGTACCGTTTCAGTGATTTATACTTTAACACAATAGGCTGAGATAATTGACCGAAGTAATTTCAGTTTTAGGCTCTGTACTATGCCAGCTACCTTTACATTTATTTTAGGCCAAATGTAATGCTTAAAATGTTGCACGAAAAGACGTTGATTTTCAATACAAATGTGAGGATAGGATGTAATTTCAATTATAGATATTATACTATATTCTAATAGGCATTTATTTATTGTCTTTTATCTAGGTACTGACTGCAAAAAGCATACTGGGATATCTGTCTGCTACAATCGTCTATGATTTATCTGTTTTCTGCTAGAGATTGACAATGGAAAGATAAAAAAAGTCTCTTTCCATCTCAGTCCAATGCTTTCTCCACAAGTCAGATCCGTATGGTTCGGGTTGAATGTCATATCCATCCACCCCCTTTTCAGTCATCCTCGCCAGTCACTTTTCTACCGACCCTCTTGTAAGTTGACATATGAATCGGCCAACTCAAAGCGATGGGTGCGTGACCTGAAATAGTAGAACGCACTTTACGTCTCACGTCGGATCGTTTTGACTGTCGCGCAGAAACACCGATATGGCGGTTTGCTGTCCCCTGGGGGTTTTGAGGGGATATGCCGTAGATGAGGGGATATGTTGTGAAAGGTCGGGGCACGTCGATTCTGTTTGGAAAAACCCTTTCCGTTTTCAGTCTGCATTGCTAACATTTAGCCTATAGCCCAGAGGTGAAAAATATAATGTAAAAATATTACTTTACATATGAATCAATCTATAATTTTATCTTTGAATTCTGGAATATTGATACTTTCAGATCTATTTGTTTGACATGAAATTAAGGAGATATTGAATGTTGAATATCGTGACAAAATTGTTACCATGAGAGGAACATGATATTTGTTACTTAAAGGCATAGATGTAGAAATATTGGTTTATTCTAGATCTATGCTTAAAGGCAAAAGGGGAAATACGAAGTCTGTGGATATCAATCAATGTTCTTAGATGACTAACACAAAAGTCACATTGCTCTAACATTTACTTGGGATAGAACGTAATAATGTAGGTAATATATAGGCCTATAGGCCTCGTACTCAAGAACGGGCATTTACTTGGCTGTTGTGTTCCTTTCTACGACCACAATCCCAACCCCACTAATGACGTAAGTAGTTCCTTCAGTATGTACAGTGTTGGTCACAAACGTCATATCATGTCGACAAACGTCAGAAAGTAGGATATTTCCATGATATTACATCGCCTCCATGATACAGGGTTACTATGACATCGAACGTCAGACTGAGAGGCGTGGCGCCAAAAGGAATAAGAAAAAAAAGCGCGCCAAACCGAATTATGTCGGTGGATGTCGTCTGCTCGCCATTGACCTAATGGACGAGGTGTGACTGACCACAGCTGGCCCCTCCTCATCAGCGTCTGCATCGGGGAGGAAGTGGAAGGGGGAGGGGGAGGGTCATTCGTAAACGCGTTGCCGAGTAATGCCTTGCACTTTAATGTTAGTGCACAGTATACACAATATACAATTCTCTGTGACGAGCAAAAGCGTTAGATCATGTCCCGCTCCAAATGCAATAAGAATAGAGAAAGTGCAATAGTACGGTAAACATGCGAAGATTACTAATCAGCGTAAGGGCGTTAGCTGGTCTATAGGTTTTAAAAGAATGAATATGCTTCCTGGTTCAGACGGTGATCGTGTACTGATTTCATTGATAATTGAGCATCGTCCAATATATGGGGTCCTTTGGTGAAAATTTGTTCTATTTATGTTTTTGTTGCTGTCTTGAATTTAAACGCCATTACAATTTAGGTGACTTCTGAAAATTTCCGAACGGGCCTATAAATGGCGACAAGGATGACCTTGCTAATGGCGACCTCTGACCTTGACATGATGCGACCTCTCAGCAGGCGATCAACACGACCCTGATGGGCGCGCGCTAATGCCCTAAAACGAGGGCACTGAGACAGGCGCCTCAAATGTCGTCTGCCAACGAGACAAATGTCGTCTGCTACGAAGACGAGCGGGTCCTATCTACGTGTTGCATTAGGCTATTTCCCGCCAACAAAGCCGGCTCCAGGAGCAAAACAAAAGGGGTCAATTTGTTCACCTTTGTACTAGAATGAACCCATTAGCGGGCCACCCACTCCAATTAATACAACAAATTGGGACAGAGTGAGCCGAGGGGGCGGGATAAATGGAATAGATGTGGGGAGTGACTGCATGCGCCTGTGATATTTATGGACCGTTTTATGGCCTCTGTGTGTTTTATTTGTGCGTGTTTGTATAATGAATGAATACAGAGTTGATTACGAAATATATACATACATAATGATTACATTGATTCCTGAGCGATTCCTTTCATATAAAGGTATGTTTCACTATGGCTTTTGTGATATGATTATGTGTACATGTGCAATTATTAAGGACAAAGCGTTAATCATAGTAGGAGCTCCGTAAAAAAGAATAGGTACTGATTGAATCAATGCAGCCCTTTTCCTGTAGCGTATTTTTTAATCGGACACCTTTGATGGGTAGGTCCGTACACAGTGGTACTGGACTTCTGCATGTATGGGCTAGTGAGTATATTAAGTGAGGATCGAGATAGGCGATGGGTGATGAAAAGGCCCGTTTGGGGGTACTACTCGCCCCTGTTCTAACGCAGTAGTAATTGGTAGATCCTTTTTGCATTCTTGGTCACCCTGTAATTTCCATCAAATAAAAAAGGTAGGCATAGCCCAACTTGTATCTATATATAGATCTACATGTATACAGGTACATCGAGGAGTATACCTCTTAAGATGGTAATAATTATTGTAACTATACATCTTCAGCTGCAACATTCTTTGCAGACTAACATAGTAGTTTTTACATCCATAAGTGGCTTATAATGTGACCAATTTTTTAAGAAAAATGTAGAATATAGTGGAGCTGTGAAATTTAGTTTAAGAAAGCTTTATACTGCGGAATCGTTCAGGCCTGCTTTCAATAAGGCTTATATTTCAGCTTATTGAATCGTAATCCCACGCAGCGAAAGAAAAATGACACAGATTGCCAGAAACGACCGAATTATGTATTTATCGAGATCCATTCTTTAAAACCATAAAACCGTCGAATTAACGGACCGTTTTTTCGGCCATAGCTGATCAAATATCCCGTCTGTTTATCAAATAAATAGAAACTTAATCACGCAGCCTCCTGATTGACATGAAATCTTTGCCTGTTCTCTGGTTGCTGATCTCAATGAAATAATGACGAGAAAGACTGGATTTGTAGTAGTCTGAGAACACAACGTCTGGCGAAAGACGGACGAGAGTGATTATTGCACAAATAGAGATGAGACGTTCTGGTTACCATTAACAAGTATGGAGCAAACATAAATGGCCAATCTGAATCGTAGGCTTTGGATTAGGAATATTGATATTGTTATTAGTTCTTATAAACATTTGCGATTGCAAATTCATGTTCTTTCTTTAAGAAGTCCCTTTAGAAATGGGTACAAACAGCAAGCAATGTTTTCCTTACTTACTGCCTAAAAATCATCTTACCATACACTATTATTTCCATGGCTGCTCTACTGATTGTACAACGTCTTAACCTACCACACCCCGCAAATATCCACAGGTTATGCACAAAGATGCTGTCAACATCAGTCTGATTTTCCATGATACTATCCCGTTAACAGTGATATATCTGTATCTTATATCTATTCTTATATGAATGTCATCAGAACTGTAGAACATAATTATATTGATTAGAATAGTGTAAGATATATAGTTTTATGGACTATATGCTATTGCTATCTTTGAACGTGGACACTGATGTACCTGTACTGATTTATGTGGACTCACAAGAAAACCGCTCCAGCGAAGTGAGCTACTTTAGTAAAGAAAAAGGAAAAAAAGGGAATTCGAAGAAAAAGTTTTGCGGTATTACTGTATCTTTCCTTGCCATATAACATACATAAATGTATATATCCAAAGGCCTTTAGGCCTATAGATCTCTCTGGTATAATCTATTTGGTTTGATGATTATATATTCATCTACACACACACACACACACACACACACACACACACACACACACATATATATATATATAAATATATATACGTAGGGGGAATGCATAAGTTATTAAGTAGCTCTCATATATGCCGATACTCATCTTATCACCCTTTGGATAGAATTCCCGGATAGAATTCATTGACTATGAATGATATACATCCTTCTTACTAAGGGTGGCGCCCCCTCATAGGAGTAATTTGAACCCTGGTGAGGGGAGTCTTGGCCAGTTCAGTCTGCAGCACTGGCCCCTAGGCCTGATGCAGAGTGCAGTGAGAATTGCTGCCCACTGAGGTGGTCAAGGGTCAGTAATTATTGGCAGTGCACATTGTAGAATGTACAATGGGAGGGGGTGGGAGGAGGTAAGAGGGGTAATTGTATTTTTGGTGACTGAGGTCCAAAACAATCCCTCTTGCTGAGTACCTGCAATCAACATGATTTTAGAGTTGACCTCCTTCCAAATAAAAGGCTAGGAGGACTCAAAGAATTCCTTAATGTACCTAAACTACATATTTTATCATGATATTAGGTTACTTGTAGCAAAGAATAAATGTTTTTGTATGCTAATATGAGTGCTAAAAATGGCACATGTGCTTTCTTGTTAGTGTATTTGTGAGATATAGAAAAAAAGTTCTAAATTGGCCCACTGTAAGCCTATATGGAGAGCAAAGCTCCAGTGAAGGGACTCCCGCCACCTTGGTCTGAGGCAAACAGGACTGCAGTGCGCAGCTTCGTGAGAAGGGTGTATATTGCACTCTTTCCTGGGTCTTATTCCGAACAATACAACTATACAGGGATATCATAGAATAGGACGCTCGGGAGTCCTCCTTCGCCACAAGCGATGTAGCCATTATGCATTTTAGTGGATAAACGTGACTTTTTCGTATTTTCCTTTATTCAGAAAGTATACACACATTAAAATCAAGGTTTTCATTGCGGCATATCTCTCAGTAAAACACGCAACTCACGTCCACAACGAGAACAAGCCTCGTTCCGGTGTTGACCGCAGCGCCCCCTCTCGAGTCCAACAGTGACCACCGACTGTAGATGGAAATGGTGCGATATATCACCGGCTGGCCCAGCACCTACTACCCGTTATTCCGATTCCAATGCATTTCTGATGCGTTTCGCCCGTTACGGCAATCAACACGCCACCATAAACAAGACCTCGTGTGGACTCATAATGGCGAGAAATCCTCTATTTGGAGTCCAGGTCCTTCTCCTTGACCTCCCTCAGATTCCCCGACCACCCCTGTTGAATATAGATGTTACAATACTTGTATGTGATTTGTACCAACTGTGGCATTAAAGCGGCATGGGTTCTTGGTTCATAAAGAATCTTGGAAGTTAGGCCCTTTGTCGTGAAGATCTTGTACACATCTGTATGGTAAAACCATAGAGAAATATGTCTTTAGGTAAAACAGTCAAAGGAAAATATTACAGAAGATTGACTTAATAATTCTATATAAGAAGAGATGCACATTTACCCTATTGATTGGCTGCCATCCACTAGTCAACTTAACACAACACCCAGGGATTAGGGTCGGGTGGCAGTGCCGGTCAAAGTTTATACAAGAATTACAAAAATACTTTCCAGACAAGAAAATTGATGTTATTATTGGTTTTGGTTGAATATTTGTTGTCAATATTGGTTAGAAATCGGGGGCTGTGCCCCCAAGCCCCCCTTTTTCTTTAATTTTTTCTATTTCTAAATTTTCTTATTAATTGCCCCATAAACAATGACCGACCTAAGACAAACAAGAGGGGATTATCTTCTATCAACACGTTGACTACTGAGGTGCTCCCTATTGATTTCATAACATGAGAGACCAGTTTAACATAATCCAACGGACATGCAGAAACTTGCCAGCTATATTAGTCCATACCTATAAGGACAGTACACATGCACTGAAATGTGCCATCAATGTTCATCAATACCAGTGAATAGTAGCCATGTGCACAAATGTGCCACAAATACCTAAGAGCAGTACACACATGCAGAAATGTGCTCCCTATGTTAGTCCATATCTAAGAACAGTACACACACAGAGAAACATGCAACCAATGTCAATCACCATAGAGATACATATTATGTATGTCTATGCCAATACCTAAAGCAGGAACACACATGTAGAAATGAAAAGACGTATTATTTTTCAATACCTACAGTACATATGTTCAGAGAGATGCCACTAATGTGAGTCAATTTCATGCAGAAACATGGCACCAATTTATTTTTGTCATTACCAAGGATTGGACACACACAGATACATGAACTAATGTTAGTCAGTAGAGCAGTACATATGTGCAGAAACATGCCACCAATGTTATGAAGTCAATATCTTAGAACAGTACACACATTCAGAAGTATGCCATCAATGTTTGTCAATACCTAGGAACAGTATACAAATGCAGAAACATGCCAGCAACATTAGTGAATACCAGAAATAGTACACAAATGCAGAAACTTGCCAAATATGTAAGTCAGTTACTAAAAACAGTACACATGTGCAAAAAAATGCCATCAATGTTTGTCAATATCTAAGAACAGTACACACATTCAGAAATATGCCATCAATGTTTGTCAATATCTTAGAATAGTACAGATATGCAGACACATGCCAGCAATATTAGGCAATACCTAAGAACAGTCCACACATGCCCAAACTTGCCAAAAATGTAAGTCAATTACTAAAAACAGTACACATGTGTTGAAACATGCAACCAATGCTAGTCAATACCTAAGAACAGGACGCAAGTGCAGAAATGTGCCACCAATGTTAGTTATGTCTTGACGTCCAGACTGACCTCTCTCCAGGTAGCGACGATGACCGGAAGCACTCTGGGGGGTCCTCCAGGTGTGGGGAGTGGTGTAAGGGTCACAGCTGGACGATGGTCACTCCAGTCACGCCCCCTGGATGTGGGTCAGACCGACCCTGGAGGAAGCGTTCGTAAATCAGACCTTACATATAAGTCTCAGAGGCAGATCCAGGATTTCCAAAAGGAGGGGGTCACCATATATGCTGATTACTAAAAATGCATGTTTTCGCACACACAAGTGCAACATTTCCCCCTCTTTGCCTAGTTTAGGGATCCAGCAAAAGGAGGGGGACAGGACCCCCTGCCCCCTCCCCCCTTCTGAATCTGCCCCTGTAAGTTGGGGCGGTTCTTGTTGGCCCCTGCATATCTGAAAAAAAGGTGGTAATGTGGCAAAAAATTATCTTAAATCACGCTCTAGTAACATAAATAAATCAATTTTAGTACAGGCATACAGATAAATGTAATTGCCATTCAAAGAACTTTAGGGTCGTTGTAAAAAATGTAGGTTAGTACGTGCGTATCGAGGGGCAGAGGGAGTCCAAAATCGTGAAAAAGTGCTCTTGTTTTTGTACAACTCTAATGCCTACTTAATCTCAAGGGGGCGGGATGGTACTTATTGACATGCCCCACTTGTTTTCTTTGAACAAAACTTTCTTGAAACTTTGTTGAAAACTTTGTTGAACGCTTCTTCTTATAAAGGATCCACTTCACTGATCAGTGCATAGTTAAAAGTGATAATTTTCTAAGAGAACAAAAGATATCTTATTTGCTCATTTTAGCAATATTGACTTTGAAAAAGCCTTCATGGGATTAAATCCCATATTTTCATGGAAATTAATTTAGTTTTAATTCGATTTAGTGGACGATGTTTCACCATCCAAGGACATCAAACAAGTCAGGTCAGCTAAACACACTCCTGGGTCAAAAGCAAACTTTCAGTAAAAGATAAACACAACTTTTCCGAAAGCTCCCACCCTTTGTAATGTAGGAGGCCATGTGGTCCTCCTCCAGAGGGTCAGTTTCCCCACAGGAGGAGTGGTCCACTCCAGTGTGTGTCTGATCAATCGGGGAGCTGTATCATGTGTAAACAAGGAAATTAAAATCCACACCTGATTGGGTCAGCAATAATGGTGCAATAATTCCCATGGAACAGAGCCCTAGAAAGAGGATACATTTGGGACGTCTCATTGGAGTATCTGTGTGGCAATTTCTAATGGTTTGTTCAAAAAGACTTGCCATATACCAAGGATAATGACATACATTTTCTTGATGACTATTATCTACACTTTTGATATGCTGCTGAAATTGCGCCCAGGATTTCCAGACAAACTTTTTGTGTCCTGCCGAAAAAAAACGCTGGTGTACTTTTCTCTTATTTTTGTCTGTTATAAGTTCTTCCCTAGACATGCTCCCCCGGCATGCATAGAAATCATGTGATACACTCTATAGATGCTGCTAGTGGACTATTCTCCCAGAAGTAATATCGGTGAGAATACACCAGTTTATTGCCTGGCTAGCTGGGTTAGATCTACAGAGACTTATGGCGGTTTTCCCTTCCCGGTCTAGTCCTTCTATGACCTACTTCTTTCTTGCATAACAGTTTGAGCGTCTAGCGGACTTGGATGTCACTACAGTCTATTCGCTGCCACCCCATTAATCATGCAGCATCATGGGAAGTGTCCCAGACATAGGAGACTAATAACTTCCCCTAGTCTACTACATACAACCCGGGAGTTGTTCACAGGGCCCGCGTCCGGAAGCTCAGGCCTTTTTGCCCAGCATTTTATGCAGTATCAATTTGCTCTCATAAAGAATGAATCCGGCCATGTGCCATTGGAGAGGAAATGAGCATGCGTAGAGATGATGCAGTGCTCAGGCTGGCACCTTCTTAATTGCAGCCACAGGATATTTCTCATTAGGATTCTTGATGCTGAGATGTTAAGAGATTTTTTTTTACATTTTCATATTATAAGTTTGATATTTGATGTTGAAAATACCGATAATGAGAAACATATGGCTGTTATAGCTTAATAAGTCCGTCTTGATTTATTGATAACCTATTCATTGGATTCTTTTTACACAAATCCCTCCGTGCCATATACCTAGACTACCGGTATTTCATAAGGAAAGGAAGGCGTACTGCATTGCTTTAATCAAACGAAGGGAATTATTATTTTGCTGAAAATAATTCGGAAGGACACCTACAACCTTGACCAATGGCCACTTCATCCAGTATACTTATGACCTCCGAAGTACATTTTGTTATATGCTTTTGCTATGGGATAAAATGATACAAAATACATAAAAAGGGTCAACTAGATATTGCCTTGCCAATACATTACCTGTAAACCATGATATGAACCACAAAGCAAAACTGATCCATCTATAATGTTACCTGAGAGTAGTATCGTTTATCTAGATATGAGGGTATTCCTTACTTTCATCACTTTGTATCTGGAAATGCATAATACTGGAATATGATAGGTGTCACAGACTTACACCTGTTTTAGGTGAACGTCACACAAGAACCAAAAGCGTTTTTCTGAAACTTACAATGTGGTTTTTAGCTAGCAGTTATATAGTGTAGTCTTATATGTTTGATATACTGTCAGTGTTAGATACTATTCTATAGTACTGATCCTTCCTCTTTCCATTCATTGTTTTTCTAACCTATATATGATAGAGCAGGTATACAGGCAGCATACCTATTTATCAAAACCAAGATGCTGAATATAAACTTAAATGGATATAGATTCTCCTTTCGATGGGTGGAATAAAACAATATCTTCAAAAGCAGCAGCTCAAAAGCTCTATGATTTATGAGTAGTCTTCAAAGCTATATTGATGCACCCCTGCTCACAGCCAGATGAAAAGGTTGAGCAAGGATGGGGGTAGCTCTTTGGGTTCTGTGAAGGGAGGCCATGGAGGATAAACCAGGTAATTACACACCTTTATACCTGTATCAGGTGTAACAAAACACAGGTGGGCTGACATTAAGCCTGGCAGGCCACCCCCTTGACACCTGTGAACGACCTCATGCCATGGTCATTGCCTTCCTTTACTTTCATCTTGGCAGGTGTGCCACTTCCACCAATTTGGGCCCAGAAAGGTATATAGATCTACTGATGCTGCCATTTTGACTTCAGAGTTTATTTCCAGACATTTGCCCCAAAAGCTGCTTTTCCCTAAGCTGGGGTCATTGGGAAGTATATTCTTCAGCTTTTACCAACTGACAATACCTATTCTTAGATATTATGAATTGTCAATTAGGGATAATACAATCTTGTATAGTGCTGCATAAGCAGTGCCAGTTTGTTTTACATATTGATTCTGTATTGAATTCTTTTTACGATAATTCTTGAACTGTGAACCAACATCTGGTAGCATTATGCATTATAAAATGGCAATAATGCATGTGGAATGTGATATAAACTGGTGCATCTTATATTGAATGGACATAAATGGACATTGTTAAGAATTTGATACTGATTTGCTTGTACCACAATAAGCATAGTACAAGGCTGTGGTCATTTTAATGATGTGGTGAGCAATACCACCACCTCACCTCCTGATTGCCTCCAGTGTTTGTTACCATGGAAACGTCAGGAGATAAGGTGAGCAGATCACAGGGCCTCACCATATGAAGTTGGATCACTCTATACTACTCAGCTTTTAATCTGTGGAATTGCTATCAAAAGCACACACATTTGCAAATTAAGTATTGAACGCTGCAGTGTTCGTATTGTATGCATTCACTCCGGATTCTGTTAGTAAAGATATGATCAGAATTACAGATGAGGGACAAGCTGATTTAGGAACATCTTCAATGATATGTTTCCCCAAAATTGCCATATTTTAGGAAGTTGCCCTTCACCATAAAGGCTATTAATTAACCAATATTGCTTATGGTTTCAGAGCAATAAGGACAGTATGTGCCCCATCTTTGGAAAGAAATATTAATGGTTATCTTCAACGATAATGACTGAATTCATATTAACAGCAGCTACATTTTCGTTTTCATAGAATTTGTGGCGAGAAAAAAGGAGCAAATTGGAAAGGGCCACAGGGCGACGATTAAATTAGGTTTGGGTGAAAGGTGAAGCCACCAAAGACGAGTTTTGGGGATGAGGTTTACCACTGGCATGGGGGCTACCTGTGTCACGCCCTGGAGGAACAAGGAGGACGCAGGGTTCCTCCAGTAACATGAACAAGTCTGTTGCCATAACAACCTTAGGTACAATATCGAAAGAATTCCAGGAAACTAGGATACATCCTAGTTTTTCAACATTTCCTGGAAGGTTCCATTGGAATTTGTTTTTATGTGCCATTTTAACTTAATGAAAAACTACCGTCAAGGCCTTAAGGCCTTCGTGGATGACTTAGAAGTAAACAGGGAAAAAGCAATTCATCCTTATTTCTGGTGATCTGAAAAATAACCCCACTGCTTAGCATCCAGGAAGTCTCCAGTGATAATTAGGACGGAAAGCCGTATTTTAAGCTCGGATCAATCCTGGTTCTGTGACATTATTACATTTCTCGGAAGAATCATTAGATTTCTAGGGTAATTAGGAAAAACGCAGCCGTGCAATATCATTAGTCCCGCCATGCTAACTGCTAATGCCCTTATTTCTACCTTCCTCCTGGGTCTCCAACGCTGTACCAGGCCTGGGCAACCGGGGAATAAACCCCAAGAAACGCCAAGCTGGAAATGGGATTGAAAATCTCCCCTGATGTGCAGTTTTTATCTCTCCGTCGCTCATCGCAACTGCTCAAAAATCTCCGATGATGGATTGCACAACGTAGAGATGCGAATGGAGCAGTTTGATCTGCACTTAAGGAAGCAGTGAGCATATAGGAGTTGCTCAGTTTGTTGGAGTGAGCCAGTCTTTGATGTGAATTAACAGCTCAGTTTGTGGAGAGCTGCTCTTTCTGGAGCTGCTCGTCGACTTAATACTCTAATCTGCTCGGGATTACCTCAATGTCGTTGAACTTCTATTCTTCTGAACACGTCCTACAGCCATGTTTCTAAGATGGTACGTTGTAATGCCTTACCTACATTCAATGCTACATATAGAACAGTATAAAGTGATAGAAAACCTGACTTGATATGTTTGTCACCGTATGAATAACATAGAATAGAGAACCACCGATAGTCGTGACTATTTTTTTTAACCAGATTACTTTTCCGATAGAATAGTCATATTGCAGAGAACTATTATATGATGTCCTGCGACCCATAAAACACTATGACCTTAACCCGTTAATTCATGTAGAATATGAAATAATGTCATTCCAGCAAATACTATCTAAAAGTGAAAGTGAATAAACAATTCTAATGTGGGTAGAAAAGTAATCTCAAATTGATGCAAAACAGCCTATGCATTGATAGCGATGTATATGGTATTCCTGAGAGTACAGTAAATTAAGCCCACCTTTCCAATGAAAAGCATCTGAAAACAATAATACTGTTTTTGTGAATTTAATTTATGAGGCGAAAAATTATTCAACCGAGTTAGAATTATACAGGATGACAACAATAGTTCTTTTTAAAAGCGAGGGTATTATTTCAAAAATTAATTTCAGTACAAGAACGTTGGTGGG
This sequence comes from Lepidonotus clava, assembly GCA_936440205.1. Classification (NCBI taxonomy): domain Eukaryota; kingdom Metazoa; phylum Annelida; class Polychaeta; order Phyllodocida; family Polynoidae; genus Lepidonotus; species Lepidonotus clava. Next base: position 22,614,320 of record OW387147.1, read on the forward strand.
TTATTTTCCATGGTAACAACAAAAGAGTTTGAGGCTAATTTCCGCTGAAATAATCACATATTTCCTACTACTCAGAAGTTCCTGGTAAGATTATATTTTATCCAATATGGTCTTAACAGTTGTTTGGTCCGAACTTTATATCACAGACCGTATTTCAGAGTGTTAATGAGTCCGGTTAAGAGGGCAGCAGACTGTTTACACAATACACTACTTTAATTGTTACTAGATTCCCTATGGTTCTTTTCAGGGAGGTGCTCACGGACGCTCTCGAGGAAAACAACAACCAGCTGAGCAGCTCACCCTGCTACGCTTCACCATCAGCGGTAGGTGCCCCTGTTTCCATGACTACCATAGCTCATCTATAGTCTCCCTGACAACCATTCAGGGCCGCAGCAGACGACTTTTATCAGCCCGCCGCCGGCTTTTCGCGCGCTTTTCCCCGGGCCCTATTGTTGTCGCGATCACGTGGGCGCATTGTCCTCTGTGACGTCACACGATCCCAGCATGCCTGGCGGGCGTTGATGAGGTCGGCAGGTTCCGGTTCCGAGGGCCATGCCGGCGCTCTCCAAGCATATCTGGGTTACTGTTTGGGTCGGCTGCTGAAGACATCTCCACCCACTTTTGGAGATCGGGTGGGCGGGTCGAATGTCAATCTAGGAAGTCGCCGCCTTCCTTATTATAGATCGGGATGCTGGGGGAGACTGAAAAGACATCTCCAGTTCCATCTGCAAACTTTCTTTCGCACCCACTCTCCAGTTTCCTATTCACATCTGGTGGGTGTGAATGTGCCAATCATCATGTAGTTACATTGTGTCGGGCCTTGCTTCTCTGAAAAGGGCGGCAGGGAAAAGTGGCGGGAATTGCGAAAGGGGATACAAAAAATGTCGTCTGCAGTTGGGGACTGCTGGTTTTCTTCTCTTCCAGGAACTGAGGAATTTCCGTTGGATCAGCCCACTGTCTGGAGCAGCTCTACTCTCGGCTGTGCTTTGAATCAAGGCCCTGACTACCAGCTGAGCCTAACAAAGTGGCCTATTATCGAAAAGACAGCCCTACCGTTGGCCACTGTGCCACTTTGTGAGAAGCCCTCAGCTATATAACACAATGTTTTTTTTTCTTTTCAGTCGGAAAGGTGTGATTGTACATGAACATATCTACAACAATAACTGTATATTTTAAGCGTCCTGTATTTTCAATTAATCTTTCAGAAAATGAACTTCTTCCTTCAACTTTATCATAAAAAAATTGCCTTCGAAAAAGGTTTGGTGGTTGGAAATATCTATCTTAGAGTTAAAGGGAGGAAGTTAGTGGTTTCCAAAATAGTTAAAAACCGTTAAAGAAATTAGTTTTAAAACTTAAGTCATTTACAAAACACCAAGAGATGCCTTGGCCCTTTCCTCCTGTGTGCCCCAGAAGGGCATTTCATCTCCATAGGTGATGTGGAGGAGGCCAGGCTCTTTTACATTCCGACAAAGTTGCCCATGTGTGAATACAGGTCTCCTGGGTACCAGGGGGGTTAAAGTCTTACATATATGCAGCACCGTGCGGTGTCCAATTTCTATTCACCAGCCTACTCCATAGTCACATCTCACTGCTTTATTCGGTCGTCTATTGTAGTTTGCTCATTCGACCTGCGTTCCCTAGGATCTCCTACCAGGCATCCACCGCCTAGTCGGATTTTGGCCTGGTCTGAATTCCACCAGAGACTCGTTCAGGCTGCCATTATGGCTGCATCAGACTTTCTTCAACTTTCTCTATCTGTATCACAGCCTTCAACCTCTCCTTTTTTGCGTATTGTGCCCTTTCCAACTTTCCTTCTTACCCCTTTTTCGTCTTTCCAATCCTCTCTCTCAGTAATCCATCAGTAGTTCCTCTCCCTCAGTAATTCCTATCCCCTTTTTTCCTTGGCACCTTCCTTTCTATCTTCTCCCTCCTTCGCTGTCTCTCTAGCTCCCCAATCGTATGCCTTACCTGCCTTCTTGCTATGTTGCTAGCTATGTTCTTTCCTTTTCACTCACCACCTCACTCACTTACTCACTCATTTACTCACTCACTCAGCCACTACCACTCACTCGCTCACTCATTTACTCACTCAACCACTCACTCAACCACTCACTCAACCACTCACTCACTCAGTCACTCACTCACTCACTCACTAGCCCACTCACTCACTAGCCCGCCCACTCACTCACTCACTCACTCACTCACTCACTCACTCACTCACTCACTCACTCACTCACTCACTCCCTCTCCCACTCCCCACCCACCCTCCACCCGCCCCCCTGCGCCCTCACTCCCTATACACTGACCGCCCCACCCATCACCATGATGACCGTTGCTGGGGTCAGTAGTGGTCAGTCTGGGTCATTCTAAGGTCGTCTACGGCACTGCTGACCATTCATCCTCCTTAAGCACTACAACAGACGCAATCACCATGACAACCCGATATTTCTGTCACACTCCACGGCCTCCGACTTTAAACCAATTCCCGCCACCATCAACAATTCATGAAGGGGTCCCTGGTGGTTCGGTCATTATACAGTCAGAACAACTCGCAGATAGAGTTTTTTCTCATTTTTGTAGAGGGTTAATATTCTTCAAGACTTGTCCGATTGACCTTAAGCCGATTTTGCTGCCGATTTTGACAATCGGCAGTGGGAATAAAGGTTAAATAAAGACATGTTATAATGTCACCAGAAAGATCTTACAACCCTCTTTCGAATGGTATATATGATGTAACGTTAACGCTCTCAATGAAATTCAAACAAATATAAAATCGGCAGCATCAAAATCGATATGTGGAATACAGGCTTTAATCCGACTAAGGCAATTTATACCTTGTCTTTTTGGTTGATCGCCTGTGAAGGTGTCTGGATGATATGGATATGGTTAATCCGAATCCCCGCAAAGAACACATAGCACAATCGAATATCACTTGTTAGTATAATCGTCGGGAAATTGATATGGCTAGCCAGTCTATACTACTGGGTATGGGAATTTGATCTCGGATCCATAGGCCGAAGGCCTCTTATAATTGATGTTACTTTGGGACCATTTTCAGAAAGGATTGTGAATCCTCCACATATAGAATGTCCACAGTTAATAGACAAAGTATAATCCAATATCCTTGTTTGAAACTGACATCTGCTTTATCAAGAGTAATATTAAAAAGAAGAATATCACTTCTTTGCCGACCACTTTTTTACATTGTAATCCTTACAGGGTTGAAACCATTGTAGAGTACCAGGAAAAGCTTTTAAATAGTTATCTGAGTCGTACGGCTTCAATAACCTTAGACATCAAATCGATGACTGTTTACAAAGAGTGGAAATCCTCTGTAACAACTTATAATATCGATACACATTCCCATCATTTTACTACTCTCCCCATGTTTGTAATGTCCTACCCCCCTTTGTCCTGTACGCCTCAACAACCATAACCCTGCCCCTGAACTGCCCCACCCTCCTCAAACCTCACCCAGCGTTCTTTCATCACGTGATCAATACATACATACGGGCATTACTATAGGCACGTGTCCCTGTGGCCTAATGCGCATGCGTAGTCGTTTTAGTGGTCCTGCGGACGCGAGCCAGGTCCCATTTAGCTGATAAATACATATATACACAGCCTGGGGCAGGGTATGGGACAACTACAATCCATGTTGTAGCACAACGTTGGGAGAATCAGTTCACTGTGTCGCATCTGAGTTTGATATCAGTTGCAGTATTTGGGTGCAACACAAATGACACGAGTAAGCTTGGGAAGGCAGCAATCTCGGTTGTAATTTAGAGAAAAACATTTTGAAAACATATCTTGCAAACAATAACTGATTGCAGATAATTTTATTGTAAGGAGTGGGGAGAGTTTAGGATGGCAAACTGTTCGACCCACCATGTTTTGTGTTAAAGTGAATGAAGATGAAGTATAGGCATATACCACTTTATCTCGTACAAAAACGACAACGTCTGCATGTATTTCACTTCAGTAAGGTAGGTGGTAAATATAAGTTTAAGAGGTATGGTATGGGCTCACAGTAAATGTTATTTATGGTTTTTCTTTTTGTAACAGGCATAAAGATAAGAGGAGTGCTTTAAAAACATCCATGTTTTAGCACTTTTATTCTGATAAATTTCCGGCTGTCCGACCTATGTCCTGTGCTTTCAACTGACGCCTTAGTATGGGAAATATGGAAGCTGTGGGGGAGGAATGGGGACCCGTAGGGGTAGCAGGAAGATCTTTACTCTGTTAATGGACATGCATATGACTCTCATCAAATATTCATTCTTCTCTCAATCAATAGCAGCCGTTGGCATAGAGGGACATAGCTCATGGATACCCCTACCTCTCACACAGCCCCCTCAAACACCCACCAACCTAGTCCCCCCGAATATCGCCCACCCTAAGACCCGGATGGTTGCGTTGGTTCTAAAAGGTGCCGCTAGGAGGGACAGGCTGTGACCGGGGGCCGCTTCTGGGAAGCCGCATGTTGAATGGCACCAGCTAGTCCGTCCCTGACCCACTCAGGTTTTACATAATGGTTTGAGCGACTAGCGGACTTGAATGGAACTACTGTCTAGGCACCAACTTGTTCACCGAGAGGGGAAGCCATCATCTGCGCATGCGTGGTCAAGGGAGAGTGTTAAAATGGGGGCACCATGATGAGTGTAAGGTCACGATGGAATGTGTCGATGGCTTTGCTGACAAATGGGTTTACTTATAGTGATATAGGCTAGTCCTACATCAGTGACAGCCCTAACGTTTATATATGCGTATATGGACTAGATCTAGCCTTATAGGTCTACGGTTGAAGACAATAAAGTACTTTCTTTTTTTAAAGTCTTTATTTCCTTTTGCTAAACCTCCTGCTGCTATAACCTTACCACATATAATTATCGTCTGCTAAAAGGATAGCATTATAATATAATTATTATTCTCTAAAATATTGAAAGGAAACGTCTGGATTTGACCGGTGATTATTTTCCACTTACTGAGATACCAACCAGCCCTACAAAGGGGCTATGTCATTTAGGCCTATATGCTAAAACCTAACCCTCAGGACTTGACACTTTCCTCTTCGTAAGGCTCCTCCTTCAGCGCTTGAATGGCCTTTTGGTGCCAGTCACCAGGCAATAGCACCTACTAGAATAGGGGGACAATCTCCGCAGAAAGCCTCCTGTGCCGTCCTCCAGGGGCTGGGCTCTCCCCCCTGATACAATCGACTGGAGGAGACATTAGCCCGCTTAGAGCCGTGTCCTTGGGCCCTGATCTCCAGTGTTAAGTGGGGGCCCCGGCCACCGCACCAGGGGACAAGGGACAGGTCGTTACCACCCCCTCCTCCTGTACCTCCTCCACCTCCAGTGTGAGGGGGTTGTTGTTTAGTGAAAGGGGTCGAAAAGAGGTATAGGCCTAAGGGAGGGCCTCCCCTTCAGTGTGTATAATATAGGGTGGTTGTTTGTGAGTTGAGGTATACATGGGATATTGTATAGGGTCAATATAAGGGAGGTGATATAGTGGTTCTCCAGAGAGGGAAGTTGTGGAGGGTTTCTCCTCCAGTACGAGAAGGTGTCGAATCTCTGGTAACAGTGATGGGGGAATCTCTCTACCAGTAAGGGAAGTGGGGGTCTTTTCTTGAAGAAAAGGAAGGTAAGGAGGGCAGCGTTTGAAGAGAGGAGGACATTTAAGTTTGGGAGTTGAGGACTGAAATCTTCAAGCATTGGAGATGTTGGACGTATCCTTCCTAGTTTTCAAATTCAAGGAGGTAGGGGAGTGAAAGTTATGTGCACAACTCAGGGAAAGGACATGGAAATTTGATACAAAACTACACCCCTTACCACCCGCTAGTATTCTAATATTTAATCAATTCAACAGAGAATGTTATACTCTGTACACATACAACTTTTGAGCTCATAAAGAGTTTTTTCTTGGATGATAATGATCATGACTTAGCTTATACTTCATTTTCTATATATCTAAGTTGGAGCTTGAACCTTCAGTCTTCTTGGACAATGCAAACCAGTTTTTTCCAAGATGTATAATAAAGTAGTAGAGTGAAATGTCGGTGAATGTCTAATGAACAGGAAATTGCAATAATTATTGTGTCTATGCTCTATATAGGAATATAGATACAGAATCGATTAAGAGTAATCACATATTTATCATAATCCAGTATTGATATTAGGATAGACGTGCGCATACAGGATCAATGATTATACAGAACAATGCCCTGAGTCAGGCATATTTTGTACCTGCCATATCATATTTCATGTTTGTAAGGTCTTGAGGCTCTGTGAAAAATACAAGTTGTATTGTGTATAGTTTCATATATGAATACATTATAGTAACTATGCAAAAAGATGCAAAAAGGCAATAGACATCTATAACACCCAGTGTTCCCATTGATATAGGATATGAATCAGACAACCATCAATAGTAATACCCAACCATCTAACAGAATACATACTATGTATAGCCATGCATCCATGGTACTCAAATATCACACTCAGCTATCACATACGCCTCTAAGGGCCCAACTGAATAGCCTTCAAATGGTCCATTCTATAGTCAGTCTATCTCTTTGTCGGCTGGGCTTACACCAATAGACCGGAGTTAGGTGTCAATCAATGCCATGTGGAGAGCCCAGAGGGACCCTGATTCTAATACGATATCGACCCGAGGCCGTCTGGAAGAGGCTCTCAGGGCTCGATGAAAGGACCACAGTCTGATAGTATTGATATCTGCCCGATAGACATTTGACGCTCCATATCAGATCCTTTATCATCAGGGGTGCTACTCATACTAATGTCAGGGATTCCATTAATTACAGGCATAGGATTCACACTTCTGTAGCTATCTTCTATGTGCAGTTCCTGATTTTATATTATATCCAAAATTTAATTCATAACCTTGATGTATGTATATTTGATTTCTGGAATTCCCCCAGCTAACTCGTATGCTTATGAAACGTGTTATTCTCAGACTGAGTAAAGCTGAATGATAACAATATTTAATTGTGTAGAATTGGGCTACATACCTTCAGCATATCAGATGTTGTGGTCTAGTTTGGGTAAGAGATGCATAAGAAATTAACTGCTACTTCACATAATCATGGTGAGGTTATTCTATTTAAAACTAACCTATCTTTGCATGATTAATAACTGACCAAAGCATAAAGTTGGAAATTCGGTTGGACCCTTTCAAGTAAGCTCTGGCGACGTAATCACTTTCATATAACTTTTAAAGTACCAACGTCATGGATTATCCTTTAATACCCTGCCTTTGAGATACTCCGCACCAGGTTCAATACCACACTATGGAGTCGCCCCCTTTTTGCTGACACTGACGCTAATAGGTAGTTGTTTTAGTTTGCGCAGGTGCACTTTGGATATTATCCTGCTCCATTTTCATTATCATCCATCCAGTGAAGGGATTAAAGCTTCATAAAAAGTGTCATAAACCACTCAGTAACCAGACAGTTTTTAACACGGGCCCATATCTCGCATGCAGAAATCCGTATTTCCAAGTGTGACAGTTATTCAGGTATAAATTTTCATCAGAGTGGATTTATAGCCAGAGTGATAACTGTATGGGATGTGCTCTGTCGTTTCCCATCACAGATTATGCCATCTCTGGAGGAAATATGAGAATAGGGTTATTTCATTGCCATCATAAACTCAGGTGTGTCAAAACACATCCTGGAAATCCACAACAAATTTAAATTAAACCAGGCTCGGAATCCATATTGTATGAGTCAAAAATAGGTTGGTTTAATATGTGCATGAAGATATATTCCTTGTTTTTTGGTGCGTTTCCTGTGGTAATTTTTCAGAATAAATCGGCCTATAAAACTGGTTTGATCACCCCGGGTGGCTTGACCAACCCTACCTAATCCTCTCTATAAACATTGGGAACGTGGACAGGCGTATGGAAATCATGGTCATATCTCTCCCCACCCACTGGCAGCTGGTAGCTGGGGCCCGGTGGGCTACTCAAAGCCCCTGCCCACTACCACCCAACATGCTCATTTCGTCGAGACAAGCGAAATCCTTCCCGGAAATAGATGTTGCTAAGCAACACGCTGCACCGCCGACCCAAACCCTGCTACTTCCGCTGGATGCGCGCGCAGGACAGGATGCCAAATAACCAATCAGATTTTAATGTTCCATTTCCCGAACCGCTTCTCACTTCATCGCTCCTGTTCTTCTTTTTTTATTTTGTTCGTTTTGTTTCTCTTTTTTTTCATAGTAAAAACGTGACTTTTCAGGTAGCTTTTGTACTGAACATAGACAGTTGTAGTAAATCTTGATCAGTTGATAATTGGGATTTATATTTATATTTGGGTGTATATGGTATAAATAGTACATATTACCGACAAGTGTATATACGTCGTTTTAAGCATGAACATTTGGACTATAGATAGCATATATTCATAGATACATTGTTCAGCTCTTCACGAAGAGCCTCCTACATTAATTTTTGTTTTTTAATTATAGTTGATTTACAGTAATACAATTTTATCAGGCTACCATAATAGGTTGACATCTTAAAGGATTGAGTATCTGAATCTTAGCTCTAGCTCTCTTTATTTCCAATCGCCCCTTCCCATCTTATCGTCTCAAATCCGCCGTATAGCAGCTGCGGCTACAAAGAAATAGTATTTATTTCAGACTATAAATGACATGTTTCATATACTACGCCGAGACAGGCAGGTATGTTTTATATAAAGTATTGTGCACGGGCTCTTCCGTTGAGATATAGGCCTATGATAAAGTTTCAGAAAGGCATACTGCAATAGAATCATGTATGGTAGGCCTGTGTTTATCTTTTAACCAAAAAACATTGACGATGGGAATTCAAACACAGCTTTAAGGCCCTGAGCGCCAAGGTACCCTGCGCTCCAAAAGTCTCATGGATACCCTTTCAAAACTGTTCAATATAGACAGCACTGCGACAAAATTAATAGGCAGCGAATTGCAGGGGAGAAAAATTCAACATGTTGGATATGTTCTTGTCACTTACTTGGGAATCTTGGGGAGATCCTCTGCCAAAGTAATGGCAACCTTCTCTCCCAGAGTAAATCCTGTCTCTTTTTTTTATATCAATTTCACCGGACTGTGTGATCATTTCCACCTCCATTTAATGTCAATTTATTTTCTCTAGCGGGAGATGTATGCGATATATGTGTATTTAGGAATAATTTGATTTCCTCATTTCAAATACATACCCTGAGACCGAGTATTACTTTTTTCTCCCAAGGCTATATCCACTGAAATATTCATGATACTTTACTGACACATTAGATTTAATGCTGAAGTTATAATTTGATCTTTGGGATGAATCAATACAATCCCATTGCAATTATCAATTTGCAAATATTATGTGTTTTGTTTGAATATCCAGAATTTTAAATCAGGCCCTGTTTTCATTGCACAAAGCTTCTCGAAAATAGCATCATTTTCAAATTATTGAAATATTGAAAACAGATGACCAGTTTAACGTACGGTCACTGTTGAGGTTGGAACTAGGAGGGGGGGGAGGGCAAATGTCGTGTGTTCATTTTAATAAATAATCACATGTATAGGGCCTATTTGTCTCTAACTACTCCTGTGTCACATGTCAAAAAATCTAATTAAGATATGGTAATATCACATATATCAGTATAAATTGTTGTCCTGTCACAGTTTAGGCCTCCTTAATGAAGATGTCTGTTTTCTTTTATAAAACTTCTCTGTTGCCATGTCGATTTTAGGGTCTGGACCCATGCTGCTGGCGCCGATAACTTCTGTTGGCGTTTAGTTCGCCTGGATCAGTTCCCATACTGGGAGGTCCCAGTCCGAGTACTATACAGATTATCCAATCAGCCCAAAACCCATCCCACCACCACCCCTACCTCCACCTAACCGCTCCATGTACCTGGTGGTCGTAATCTCCCTGCCAACATCCACCATGGTTTTTACTGATTAGAAGTTAGAATCCCTTATCTGTTGTCAGCCCGTGTGTTCCCTGCTTACCATTTGTAGTTTGAATGGCAACTGGGCTTAGATTCGATCTAGTGGATTGGGGTTTGGGATGCGGTCTTCATTTAAAAAGATGGACATGTAATGATCATGATGTTTGAAGTGTTTGAACTGAGGGAATTTTACAGGAATCCGATGCTGTTGTAAGTTATGCCTATGTATTTCCATTTCTGAAAAGTATAACACTTGTGTTTTTCCAAATTGGGGTATTAATAGGCCTATGTACATTATTTCGGGAATATAAGTATAGGGCCTCTACATCTATGCATGTCTATCAGAGAAAAATCCTCTCAAAATTCTTTATTGTTTCCCTAAATTTGATCTACAGAGGTAGCAATATATCAGCCCAGATAAACCTTGAGATATGTGATTAAGTTCAATTCAGTCTATCACTTTAAGCATATAGCCTATTAGCGCCTATGCTGTTAATACAAGAAGGAAAACCAGTAGGATTCCTGCCTATCAATCAAACAATACCTAGATAACATTGATACCAGCCTCAGGACAGCGGGGAAGAAGGATCGGAAGAACTGATCAAATAACAATCACGTCAAAACAAATTATAAAAGTTGTCGTCCGTCAAAGCAGACGACAAACAACCTGTTCCCGCGCTAATGACAAAGGCCGCCACGCCCCCTGGTGGTGATGGCATTTCCGTAAACGGCGTCATGGCCGCCATTGGCGACTTCGTAATGATGCCGTTCATTTCCTGCTGTTGTCAACGCGAGTTGGGGAATAGAATTCCTACATAGATCCCAGTGGTTTCACTGTGTTCCTTTTCTATATCGTGCAAAATGTATGCTTATAATTACCATGTAGGCCTATGGCGTAATGCGCCCTTTGCGGACTGTGTTGAAAGTGCACCAGAGTTCGTTCGAGAACGAACATCAAAGATTTGAGTACCTTCCCTTGATTACTAGTGGATCGTATTGTCCTTTATAATTGCATTTGCATCTGAATGTAATGAATGATTCCTCGCTGTGCGGGTGTATGTGAAGTATGGGACAGAGATGGAATATTTACTCTTCAGATGGGTCATTTAAAATCTTGATTTTATAATAGCTGCAAGGGAAGTAAATGCAAGACACTATAGGAGGTTCAGACATCACAATGCATCTATACAATTATATGTTCTTCTTTCCATTTGTTGTGAATGGCTGGAAGAGCATAATATGATAATATGAAGCCTTAGACATAATAGAAAAAATCTCGATTCTTCCATCTATATCCATCTATCTCTAAAATCTACCCCATTACATTTAAGGCTAAAATTGCAAAATCTGGTAATCGTAACTAACATTTAGTGGTCAGGCGATAGAATCACAATAGTATACTCATAACGAGATTTTAGGATACATTATAGAGGCTCAGATAAGAGAAACGTTACATTTCCGTTATAATCATCATGCCTCCATTAAGTTGATTCAATTCCCTACATTTTGTAAATTCACGTTTTTAAATCCAAAGTATGGCATGACACACACGTCGTGGCTCCTCGAAGTGTCTCCCTATCCAACTCCCTTAAACTCCAGACACCCTGAAACATCTGTTGTCAGCTCAGACCCATTGAGGCACGGCCAGAGAAATGCCAAGACTCTGATTAATACATAAAATGTCACCAGGCCTCACCCACGGGCCCGAACGTGACCCGTGTTAGTTTGTATTCGATGTAATGATCTTAAGAAGCTTGTCGGGCTGAGAAAAAACACATTTTGAAAGGGACGAAAAAATCAAAACACCTCTCACGCGCCCGGGTCACGTGGCCTTATTTGCATAAGGCTGTATTTCTACTAGCCGATATTTTTACTATTCCCGATTTTAAAAAGCAGTGGCAGGGATGTTAGTAAAGCATAGACATGTTATATATCATCGGAGAGGATTTTTAATTCTCTTTCAAATGATATGTAACATGCATGGTCTTTTGCCATATTACTAGTGAAAATTAACAAATTATTATCGAATTACTGTCTGTCAGAATCGCTTAGTTGAATACAGGCTTGACTCATACACATCGACCTGGGTGGTCAGTAAAGGCTACGTGAGCTGGTGGGGACCTGGTCACTGAGCGACTCCACCAGGGCCGGGAGCAGCTCATTCCTATATAAAAACAGCCCTCCCTACCTGGTTGGCCTTTTGGGAGGATCTCATAGGAAACGTGTTAAAAATGTTAACTTTGTTATGCCGAAGCCGGCCTGGTTGTTTTGTATCCGTAGTGGAAGTTTTAGTCTGGTGATGTTTTCTTCGGATTTGAAATGATAACAGATTGTAAATATTTACAATGTGCTGAAGCTTCATTGGTATTTTTTGTCGTTAATTCTTATTTTAAGACCACTGAGTTTTGGACCCATTCTTTGAAAATATGCAAATTTCTAGGCGTGCCTTCTCATAACATAATAAGCCCATGCATCCCACATTGGCTATAGCCCAGGGTTGGACAATGGTTGGAAAAAATAACTGTATTTAAGCCATCCTTGTCTTCTAGAGTTGGGGTTACTGAAATAAGCAAGAATTATATTTTTCTACATCCCCAAGCACTGCTTAAACATTATGATTTTTTAAATTTCATCCTGTGGCTCAATTGCAGGTTTGCCAGCCAACCAAACCATTTATTTTGAAAATCGACCCCTTCCTAACGTATATTCCAGCTTAAAACAGTGTCCTATGAACCAGTACTTGACTGACTCAGAAAACAGGTTTGTGGAGTCGCCTGAAGGAAAGTCTCATTCCTATACTACTCACAGTTTCCCCTACCAAGAACTCCCTCAAGCTGGTCACATAGTAGCATAGCCCTAGGAGTTAGGTAGGCGGTCAAACCTTGGCACGGTCTGGAGTAACAGATTTACATCCAGGGGAAGGCCTTTACTCGCTGTGGCCCCTGGTCGGAATAAAAACTCTGGTCGGGACGAGGGCTTTGCCTGGTCAAGACTGCAGGATTTATTCCGTGCGCTACGCTTGGGTGGGTCACTGGTTGTTTCAAAGACCGAGGGCTGCCACTAGGCCATTCCCCCCAAGGGCATGCGGGGATTTTACTTGCAGGCCTTATATCATTGCTGAAGGTTCTGTGGGAATATTACCGCCACCTTGACTCAACCTCAGTGTTTGGTTGTTTTCATAAAGCAGGGTGACGAGACCGGGAAAATTGGGAAAAATACAGTCAGGGAAAAATACTGCCTGGGAAATTATTAAATTAGTTCAAAATAGCCTATAGAAATCACACAGGGATTGTCAGGTTCTTTGGTGCTAGATTATCGTATTCCTAAGTATTCTGGCATTTGACATTTGATGGAAGAATATTTCTAATTACTTTCTTTTCTTCCAGGAAACCCCATTGGTCTTTAACCATGCATAGTTTTCTGCTTCATATATTTAAGACCCGATCCATAAAACATATAGGTAGGGACAATGTACTGTGGTACATAACATTTGAAAGTGAACTTCTAGTGCCACAGCACAGCCTAGGCCTATACTTTGTTCGGATGTATATATTTACATATCATGTGTTTTGTTCGTGTTTCAAGTGCCTTGTCCTTGTATTCTCCAGAACACAAAGTGTGCGGCCATATAGCAATATTTCAGGACAAGAGCAGATTGGAAATGAATTATTAAATATATGAGTTGAATCCCATCAGAGTATACGAATGTCTCACATGACAGTAATGAGCAATATATGGCTGTGCTCTGTCGGGAGAGAAATGACAATTGAAATATGAATACAGATATCATACTCAGAACCTCACAGGCAATTAAAACGTGTGGGGACTCCCCATTGTCTCTCGCCTACTGTCGCCTTCATATGCACAAAGAGCTTTTTGATGATCGACTTAATCATGATTTTATGAGTGCTTTACATCTTATGGTTTCCCTCAAATACCCGATATCCTTCCGGGGTGCCCGTGAAATCCTTTATCTTCTGGATCAGAGGATCAGAGAGTCCCACTTCCGCTTCCCGGATGCGCACAAGCCTTCTGAGTGCTTCCGGTGCCCCTGCCATGCGCAGTCACGTTGCGCGTTGAGATGTTTTTTCGGAGTTCGTCTTTTTTTTAGTTTTAGGGACGCTATATGCCCCATCGCCTCTATTCCATGCATGCACCCTCACGAACTTTTATCACCACTTTTGAGATTAATATTTAAAGAATAGAATGTGGATAGGAGAGGCTGATAAAAGGCAGGATGTGGTCGCAATTGCTCTCATAAAATTCCATTTTCCTTCTAAATGCAAATGCAACAACTATTGGTTGGCAGTAATCCACATTTCACTTGATATAGCCTATCTATATTCGACCACACTCAGACCAACAAACACGTAACAGACAGTCCATTTTCTTCCGATAGTAATTGGCGTTTGCTTATTATTTATAATTCGTGTATCTTAAAGCTGAGGTCAACCTTCGACTGTAAGTTATGAAAATATTTAAATAGTAGACCAAAATCAATCAATGTCTAAAATAAGATCACCCAACCTTTCATATCTTTTTTTTGTATCATTATCACAACTTCACGTACAACAAGGTTTATGTTCTTCCATTTGGTTTTAGGTATGATGAAAATGGAATACATTACGATGAACATTATGAATTATAACATTTTATTATATTATAAATACAGACATGTCATATCTATATATTAGTATAAGGGCCTATATAAGTTGATGTTGGTATAATTTCAGTTTTCCTATGAGGCACAATCAAATTGTACCCCATACCGTATAGGCCTATCGTCTTCAGCCAGTATCTTCCCGATCCCATGGCTATCATGCACTTATACAATAATTGTGGCCCATCCATTGTGGGATCATTGATCTCCCTCCCATAATGTATATCAAACAGGCCATTTTCCTATCTGCACTTACCCGCGACCACCCACTCGGGAATTAGCTCTCACGGAAGAACCTTATTTCTCAGGTTTCCTCCCAACTTCCTATTACACGTACGTAATCGCTCAGGATAAGATTTAAAACAAAGGGAATTGTTTGGGGCCTTCTATTTATTGTGTATGCACGTCTTCAAAAAAACTCCCGTACCTCCTTTGGCTAAAGTATGCATTGGATTTGTACAGGGACGCACTCAAATTTAAATAAAATTTAGACCTCCCACCCCATCAATTTGGTGCACAGGCCCTTTCACTGTAGTACTTTGGGCTATGGTCTCAGTTAAATCAGATGTTTGTAAAATGTGAATATCACGTAATATCTTTTAAAAAACAGCCTGGGGTACTTTATAGGGGTAGGGGGCTCCTGTTTTTGCGTCATAAAGGTAGCACAAAGATTTAATAGGTATGTCACTTATATGCTTACTTGGTGTCCCTGTATTAATCCCAAACTATATCTTAACGTACAATACAAGTAACGTCCTATTCCAACTGGTTATTTTTCATACCATTTGCCTCTAAAATAATCTTTCATTTGTCTGAGGGTGATATATGAAGTATGGAATAAAAAATGATGGTTTGAAATGTGAGAAAACTTGTGATTTGATACGTGTTTAAATTGCGGGTTTGGTGATATGAGGATATTTTATCTGGATAATACAAAGTCCTCAAATATTAAAAGCTGGAGAGAAGACACTTCAAAGAAAGTCTTACAAATCTGACCAATTCACTCGCCTTTCTGCATTGTGTAGGAGGTATTAAGCCAGCGTTAAGGCTTTTCAAAGGGGTCTAATTCTTCTAAGCCCCAGCCTTGTGATGGAATTTCAGGCTTTTATGAAGGATTGACTACAAAGGTTACAGGTTGCCACTGAAAGGATTGGAATTTACATAGAGCCTGGAAACTCTTCGAATAATTTCCCTCAAGATCGTGCTTTGAGTATTCTAAAATGTTCATTCAGGTTCACAATAATGGTAAAAGTGTCATGAAAACTGAGAGCGGCTATATTCAATTAGATTGTTATAAAAGTCAGCAACATAAAACAAAGAAATTCATTTCGTGGAATCATTTCATTTCTGTCAGTGATAAAATTCGAGACTGTCATTGATACAGATACATGCAAATATAACCATAAAAAGTGACATTTGAAAACTGAATAATCAAATCAACACAGTTAAAATTCCGTTAAGATGCACTTTTTGAATTGAATAATAATGATCTTAATGAACAATGAATAATGATTTAAATGCAAAGAAGCAATTAATTTGTCCCTTTTTTTGAGGTGTGTCCCCTTGGAGTCAGGACAGGGAAGGTTCCATTTGAATGGTGGTCACCGCCATGGAGAGAGATGGAGAGTGTGGGAGAATGATGGAGAGTGGAGTCCTCTTCATGTCCACTACACACGCAAAGTCCTGATCAGATCCAGAGACTGATGAGTATCGTTTGCAGCAGCTGAAACTTCTCATTGGAAAATTTTTAAAAAAAGAAGTGGTGTTCATTATTTTTTTTAAAGTTTAAAAACCCGCTCCCATCCTTTGCTTCTCTGTTAGACAGCCCTACTTCATCTCCCAGCCTGGGTAGTTTTCAACATGCAATCTTGAATAGGATCCCTATCTTGAATAAGATCCATGCTCAGTCTCAAGAAACAAGATTTGACATCACCGAGAAAATGAAATGAAATGATTTGCTAGATTTTAGTTTCATTGAAGGTTCTCGACATCTCGAATATAAAAAGGAAAACAATAAGTTAATATGCTGGATACAAGTTCATGTTTTCTTATAATCATAATCTGAACGAGTGGGGAATTATGTCAATTGTTAAAGATGAAATATAATGCAATAGCTAACCACTATGATATCATAGTAAAGATCAATTATACTGCCTGGGGTTATTCCAAGATTCAGATGAAACTTGATTTTCCCATGAAATCTCAGTTTTCTGTAAAATTATGTTTTTACTGAAAAGAAAACAGGGCCTCGCCAAATGGGGTATAACAACAGCTGTCCTGACCATGTTACAAATTCCCCGAACATCAAGGATTTAACCTCACCAAATCCCTAGACGCCGCAACAACTTCTACGGCTCTTTTATGTTTGGTTATGCAGCTCTTGATGTGATATTAGAGATGATCTTTTTCCCTGGGCACAGTTTCTGCTCTGTTGACTCAAGCATTAGGCTGGGGGAGTCTAGGCTGCTGGTATCACGGTAAACAAGGAATCCGAGCCTATTCAAACATCTCACGCCTGTCATCATAGGCCCAGGGATTAAGCCCTCTCTAAAGGCCCTGCCGCCAAAAGATAAAGTTAAAAATAAGCGCCTAGCATTTTTCTACCAAAAGCCATTCTAGAATTGGACGAATAAGCTGACGGGTTTTATACAACCCTTGATTGTGCAAATGTCTTTATATCTTCGCTGATAATTAGCGTGATGATAAGTTAAATATTATTGGTATGATTAATGTTATTATAAATTAGTAGATTTGATACTAAATGTCAGATCTACTAATTAATTTATAACAAATAATATTATTATACATTAAATTTTAATGTATAATATATTATTTGCCCAAATTAGACATATGTATGAACAATTAACGTTGACAGTCTCGGGATAATTCGGTAATATTATTAATTACTGCACAAACAAGATTTGCGATTATTTCCATGCAAAGTTTTAGTTTGTAACTACGAGTCTAACTTGCTGCATCCGTCCATAGTGAAGCGCCCCATGGTTTGACCTTCGAATAAAGAGAGGATTAACTCACGTCGGGATTCTAGGCAGACTATAGGGGGCCCGTAGGGTGTTAGGGGGTTGGTTGACAATGCAAACTAAGCACCTTCACCCATCTGTTACCACGTCAACCCCTTCTAGGGAGTTCCCGGAACGATCACGTGACTGCCAGCCTCCCAGAAATGCGCCGTTCCGGATCAGTGCCCACCAGCGGGCCTTTACCAGAGTGAAAACAACCACTGAACCGTGACGACCTTTCTACTATAAGTACTCCATATGTTTATTATACCCATTATTTGTTCGTTCACCGGAACACTTATACTATGCTGACTTCCATGTTTATTTTTCCCATGGCGGTCGTATATGCGAAAAATAACATGAGATTGTTTGAGTGTGCTGTGTTTATTTCCATGGGAGAATGTGGGTACAAATGCAGCTGGCCATCTACCAATCCACCTGCCCTTCCCCCTCCCCCCCTCTCCAACCACACATCATTACATCACTTAAATAACCATTCTGTAATAGGCTAAACATGCACGTTTATGTGCACCGCACTTTTGCCTATACAAAACGAAATATATGATACACACGATTTGTTTTGTGTAAATATGGACCTCTCAGCTTGGCTTTGAACAATCTAATTTTGCCCCATTTAACATTCAGTTGGAAGGCACACACTACGTAATATATTCGCGAACCCCTGCGAAATAGACTTACATGATATCAATTCAGTATCCTGATGTGATAAGCATTTCCACATTTTAATGTGCAATGTCTGGGGAAACTCGTGTTTTATTTTCCACGTTCAGGTGAGAAGAAAACAAACTAATCTGGGTATTACTCCTACTTATCACACTCACTTATCATAAATGTCTTAAATGTGAGAATTCAACGCACAGCGCAACATACAAGTACAATAGAACATTAAATGTATACAGAATTGTAGTACAATACAACAGCCCAATTCATTATTATTTCCCGTCTCAGCCATGGTATAACTCCATATAGCCTACAGACACCTTGTCTGATATAGTAAACCCTCGGTCTTTGTGCATTGTCCCTGGGGTGAATCATGGCTAATAGGATCCAGTACTACGATTACTCCCTCCCCCCACACCCTACCAACCCCCCCCCCCCCCCCCCCACGCCCCCCCCCCCCCCCCATCGCAGTAATCGCAGGCTAAACGCCTGCAAAACGCACCTTGGCGTGTGAGCCAGCATCCATTGTGTGTCAGCTAATGTATTTCGTATCAATATTTCCATCGTGCCCAGTCGCCTTGTTAAGCCTGTATTCCACTACCCGATTTTGCTCCCGATTTCAGAAATCGCCAGCGGCAATAAGGATTAGATGCAGACATGTTATGTATCATTAGAACGGATTTTACATTCACTTTCAAATGGTATGTAGCATGCAAGGATTCGTTTCATATTTCAAATAAGAATTTAGACATTTACGCATTTCCAGATAGTCAAAATCGCCTAGTCGAATATTGGCTCAATTTAGTCGCATTATAATGACTTGGTGTCTGGGGGCGTAATGGAGGTAAAATAATTCGACCACAAAGTATAATTATGTTGCCATAAATTCTGCCTCCCTCCCCCATTTCCCCTTCCGTCCTATTCTGTAACTAACTTATACTATTGTCATTCCTGCGACGGCAATGCATTTGTTTTGTCCAATTTGGAAGTTAATTATGTTGTCAGATGTGGAGCTTCCTCGTAAGCTTTTTCATACAAGAGAAATGTTGAAAAAGCTCTCATAGCGATAATTGAGTCCTTGAAGTCATTTCTATACAGATATAGGCATGATTTAGACAAGATGAAGTGAAGATAGTCAACTTAGGAAATCCCTAGCCTACTTAGGAGTATATCATTCAGCATCGAGCTCTATTTGCTATCATCCTTGAGAGTTTTTGCCATGATAATCAGCGTGAGACTTAATTCATCGTAGAAAAATCAGTACTAAGGACTGCAAGAAATGTAAGAGTATAAGTATAAAAAAAGGCTTGGTGGCAGTATGATAGCATAAAAAGTGCGGGGTAGAAGAGGGATGTTGCGCTGCTGGTTGACGGGACTGTGTGTATGTCTATAGGGACGAGTGGGAAACCAGCGGCGGGTCTTTGTGTTGGCGGGAACAAAGAGCAGACGACAAATGGCAGTGAACGCTGCCTTGAGGGAGAATGGCAGGAGGCGGGGTGGGGGTGGGGTGGAGAGGGCAGGATGGAGAACTGATAGGGAACTGGTTTTGGAGAGGGATAAGCTATGAGACAAGTGTGTCATACCGTTTCATACCGTTGGTATTTTGCAAACTATAGACGGAGCAAAGATTTCGAGTAAAAAATTGTCCAATATGAACTGAATTAATTGACAACATATGGGATATTTCATTTTGGTTTTGCCTTCTGTCAACCTACGCTTGTAGATCTATGGGTTGTTGCTTGGTCATTGATTTGCTTTTTTTGTAGCGCTAAAATGATTAAAATATGGTAATATTAAATGCAATAGGCCTAAATAATTATTATAAGGAAATATGTACTTTGTTACGTCTGGTATGACGGAAGATGTCGTATTTAGGTATTTTCCCTACACGTTTCCTTGCAACACTTTTTTTGTCACAGTATTACCCTGTTACCTGCTTACATTGTAACTTGAGCCGGTTACATTTGGCTAATAGATATTACCAAAAGAATCCGTGTAGGACTATACTGTTAAGTAATTGCGTTTCCATTACAAACAGTTTGTTTTGGTAAATATTATATAACTTATAAGGTCTGCAGTAGACCGGGCATCAAGGAGAACTTGGAAGGGCCCGGGAAAAGTTTGGAATACACCAGAAAAGTAGTTGTTAAATGTCGTCTGCTTATAACTTAGGGCGGGAGGTGGTGGCGATGGGACAGGTGGGAAGGCGGTAAGATGAAAGACATCTCACACTATAGGTGTGGTGGGAAAAGGTAGAAGGGTAATGGGGGTGATGGCGAAGGAGATGGGGCGTGGGATGGGGGTATAGGCAGTGGGGAGGAATACTAAAGTATAGGGGCCAGAGGGTATGGGGAATACATGTGTAGGGTAAGAGGGTTAAGGCGCAGAGGTCGTAAGGTCACCAGGTGGTGAAAAGCCCTCATTAGGAAGCCGACACAGGTACATGTTAATACCTGACACCCCTGTCAACTACCAGTTGACAGCTCCGTGTCAGATTAACTACACTGTCAATCAATAATATCCATACATTGACATTTCAATCTATAAGTCCTGGCAAATGACTCCATTAATCCATACCATAACGAGACAGTAGTTTAACAACCTCACAATACACAGGTATAGATGGGTGGCTAAGGACGACCTCAAATGTCATGTTGGCATATTCTTATAAGCCTTCCCGACATCCTGTCTGTATTGTATACACCAGGGGTGGATCCAGGGGGGTCCAGGGGGTACTGACCCCCCCCCCCCCCCCCCTTCCTCCCCTTTTGGTGTGGACTTAAACCTGACAAAAAGAAAAGAAACGTTGCATGTGGGTGTGACGTTTTATTACTTAGTCTACATGTGGATCCCACCTTTCTGAAATCTTGTATCTGATTCTGTATCAGTCTCCATGGAGAAACGCAAGCCTCTAGCCTGGAGCTTATGAATTATGTTACACCAATAATGAGAGACATGTAATGACGTTACAGACAGCTCCCTTGGTGCTAATGCTTGTCATTTCCTGGTATGACACAGACTAGCTAATGCAAAATAATCTCATTGCTTACTATGGCAAAGAATAACTGTAGTAGAATACTACATTCATGGAAAGAATAATGTCATTCTAACTAATCCTTCTCGATCCTGTCATAACGGCAAATAATCCATTCGAAACGTGTTGGGGGTATTTAGGCGTACATCTTTTTCATATAGGCCCTAGAAAGATTAATACTTCTGGATCAAAAAGGAGAAAATGTTTGTAAATGGACAGAGCGAAATTATTATATATATTTTCTAAACCATAATTCATGAATATACATTTTTTTCGGTTTATTTTTGGTACTTTGCCAAATAAGACCTAAATATTGCACCCAGAACCACCTTTGAAAAATCCACCCCCAAATCCAACAAAAACACTTTAGAGTGTTCGTGTTGAGAGTGAGGAAGATGTGAGAGAGGGCGTGTGGTGTTGACGGGTGAAGCAATGAGGGTTTGACTAATAACTGTGTCTAATGTGTGGCCGAGACGGGCATACAGGTACCGGGGTGGGTGGGATGAGTGCTCGCCAGCTGGGCCTGACGTTTCTGTGTTGACGGCCTAAGATAGGAGAGGATGAGGAGAGGAGAAGGGTGGGGCACTTGGGGATAGGGGCCGGGAGGCTGGGTGTGGGAAGGAGAATACTTTGATAGGGGCTTGGGTGTAGTTTGTGAATATAGGAGCCAGTAGTAGAAGCATGGGAGTTTCTTCAGGTATAAAATACTTTATTAAAGCCTTAGGGGGAGACATTGAATTAGCCCCCCTCTTCTGTTAGGTCAGGGAGATTACAAGGTCCCGTCTAGTCTATGTGGTTTGATTAAATGCCTCTGGTTTGATTCTGGTCAACAAGCGCCATTAATTGGTTTATCAGATACTTATTTGATAGGACAGGTGCCCCCATAAAACGTATAATATAAGAAATAGTAGCTTACTTTTTCAATATCTTTCTTGCTGACAGATCTGATATTTGAGACAATACAAAATAGCCTCCTAAATAACATATGATATAGCCTCCTAAATAACATAAATAAAAGCATGCACTCTAGGCTTAGGTGTAACCATAGGCCCACCTCGCCATCATGCATGGCCCTTTGAGGCCACACTGCCACACCTCAGGCTTTATGCCCTAAGCACTGAATAACCGACTGACTGACAGAGTGACTGACTGCACCTCGCCTGGCGGCGGGAGGCGGGAGGTGCTGGTCCGATGTGTTACCGGGACGCCCCTCCCTGCTACCTCCCCACGCCACATCCACAGCGGCAGCGGCGGCGGCAGGACGTCGTATAACGAACGCACACGCCCAGCCAAGCCCAACCCAGCCGCCGCAGCCCAGCCCGCCCGGCCTTTATGCCGCTACTACTACTACTCGTACGGACTCACACTCCTGTAGTTACCCCCCTGGAGAGCCCCTACACCCACACGGTCACCCAGCCCTATACACCTCCTCCAGGGTGTCCTATGGAGAGCGGGCGCGGCCTAGAGAGGACGTGTTGTGGGGTGGGCCAGCAAGAGGAGGAGGCAGAGGACCCTGCTGTTGCTCACAGGAGGAGGAGGAGGAGTAGGGACAGGAGGACGCTGGGGGTCCGGCTTGGTACTAGTGTTACTGACGGGGAGAGGGGACAGTGACAGCCGGGCCGCCCGACACCTTGGTCCGCTGACACCAGCACAACAACAGCGGAGGTAGGCAATGCGGGCTGCTGGGGACGCAGGCAATGACAATTGCAACAGCAGCAGCGGTACTACTAGTAGTAGTATCATAGGTAGGACTGGAGGAAGTGGCAATAGCCTCCTGTGCATGGGCCTGCAACTGCATAGTTATTACGTGTGATGCGAGTTGCTGCAAGGTTGTTTTTTGCACACCTCTACATGAGGCTGAACGCTACTCATTCACCCACCTAGGAGAGAGAGGCAAGACGCACCTGGAGAACGTATGCCCTGGAGGACTGATTAGAACTACATGATAAGTTCCGCAGCCAAGCAGTCGCCGCTTATCTATTGCTATCTGTATGCCAGGAATATATTGACAAGCATATCGTACACGATCAGGGAAGTTTTTATTAACGCCACCTGTGTATGTGTGCATTTCAGCGATAGCCTGAAAAAGTGCCACTCGCACTTTTCCCTGGATGTACTGCTACACCGTGGAGGAGAGCATTGTGTAGTACGCAATGTAAGGACATAGCAAAGCCTATACATGGGAAGCATGCAGCAGGCCTAAAGCACATAGTAGTCTAGATACCTGGAAGGTCCCTTTATAGGCCTACATCTACCTGGGCACCTCACCTGGATAGGTGTAATAGGAGGTAAACAGGGGCCCGGTCTGGATCATTGTGTCTCCATGGGTACAGGGCCTGGCCACACACCTGCCCATCACCTGCGTCTACCCCTCACCTGTATGGATCGTTATTACCTGGGCAGCAGTGGCTCACCACCTGTCCCCTCCCCGGCCCAACGATGACCTCCGAGACGCGCAGGTAACCATCCTAATCCTCCAGGGCAGCTAGCGATTTTATACTAAAACTATACGTGAATTACCCTAATTTCTACTAAGGTATTATATATTATGAAAATGGGTAGTGTTCATAGCTACTGAAGTATGTAATTGGTTATGTATTCTCGGAAAATTAATGCTATTATTATCAACATAAAGGATGATAGGTTTTAAGTCCATAACGTCATATTGCAATTAGGGTTACGCAATTAAAGTGGCGTCCTATCATTAATTGTCATTAATAATTGAAGTACCTAATGAGACCTCAATATGATTCATCCCAGTAATTATAGTGTGGCTAGATCAATTTGCTACGCCTCGCAACTTTCTATTTGTCACTTGTTTGTTAAACCTACCTGTATGTGTGTGTCCATGAAATATATCGAGCATCGGGTTGTTGTTATGAAAGCACCAAAATGAATTCAATTACAGCAGTTACGACTCATTTAAGACTTGTTTTTACTGGCACCAAAGCCATGCGGGTCGACGGTAATAATTTTCGGACTTTTTGTCCAATTTTATGTAAGCAAAGGTTTGCAGTAATCTGAGCATGAGGGTCTGGCTCTCCGGGCTCCTAAACAGCACCTCATCCCTCGCTATATCATAAAATAACTATATTTTGGTAGCTCGTGTTTTATGAGAATGGGTAGCAATTTTGGAGTGGCGTATTTGCAATAAAGACCTTTAGGAGGGCCTGGAAACATGTATACTTCTCGTAGCATGACCTGCCTCGTTTCGTAGTGCTGTTGTAGTACTTTTATGGTGGCTAATTTTACGACATTATGTAGACTGAGTCATACGTAGAGAATCTATGGCACCTGTGTAACTTCATGCAACCACGTGCCTCGTCCAAACCACCACGCCATGGAGTCACCCCAGGGGTTGGTTTATCTCCTATATCCTAACACATTTAAGACATTTGAATATAAAATAAATGTTAACCTACAGTGAATCAAGCCGAGCTATGTAGATAAATTCATCTCTTGTATTATCAATGCTGTATGCATTATTTAACTTGACACATAATTCCTAATTCATACACTACTATGGCCATTATGGTGATGGTAGATCCCATTGCCAAAATTGTTTAGGACAGTTATGATCCCAAAATATCTAGCATCCTGCAGTAGATGTCATTTTATTGTTCTCACATCATGCACTGCATCCTCTGTACATTTATGCTAAAATTATTCGTAACATAAAACCTTACTTTGAGAATCCCAAACTTTGATTACATTCACTTCCCTTTATTTCTGACCTATTAATGACACCATGTTTGGTGAGGATCGTGGCATTTACACTTTTTCCCCTTATTCAAGGTTTTTGTATTTTCCTCGTTTTTTTCCCCAACGTTTTTTGATGCTTTGATCATGCAGTACACAGTCTGTTTCATTGTGTCTGGTATTCGGCATGGGGTGGCACCAGCTGGGCCTGAGTTAGTAGCAAAAATAAGGTCAGGCGGCAGTCTACTTAAGGCCTACAAGCCTAGAACCTTATCGATTGATTAGCTAAGAATGTCGAGGAGGGGACGGGCCCGGTGGGGGACCCCCTGAACCCCATCCCACCTGTCACTCAAACCGAGACGGGGGTCTAGGCCACACCCTCCCACCTCTAACCCCCCTCACCCTCTCTCTCATCCCCGAACGCCCCCACCCCCTCGGACCGAACAGGTGTACCCACTTACTGACCCAGTCACATGGGGTGGGGGCGTTCGGGTAACCCTACCTCTCATCTCCCCCGGGCTTTAGACTAGGGTACCCAGTTTTTGTTTTTTTGCAATATTTTTGTATTTTTGGCGCTTTGAGGAAAAGATAGGCAGCATACATTGTATGTACGTGTATTGTATTTGTGTCAATCAGGTTAGTTTGGATGTCATAATTTTGAAGTTGTGAAAAAATACACACACAAAATCAGTTATCATAAACATACGACTTAAAAAGTATGTACAATGTTTAACTTGGCTCAATCACATGTGTTAATTATGCAAACAAACAAACAAAATACAAAGTTTGAATACGATATATTTGCAATATCAAATAGTAGAGACAACAGCCTAACAGAAATCGTCTATCAAATAGAAATCAAAATATGTATACATTGTGTGATCAAATATTTCTGTAGGGATTACGCACATGCGGTAATGTTACACATTATTATCCCATACGCCTCGGTCAGCCCACAAGTCTGTTACCCCATTGTGTACCTTTAATTTGTCATCAACCTTCAATAGGACATTATTGACCATGGTTAATTCACTTCCCCGCCACCGCTGCCCATAAAGCCGAATTCGAAATGCATTGCCATGTGGCATTTGGTCGAAATGCCATTAAAATTATGTAAATTATAACAGGATGATCTCAATAGAATGCCCATCTGATGACATAATGAAAACTTCAGTTGTCAGACATTTGAAGTATTGGTCATCGTTAAATTTGAATTAAATATGTGTGGTAACATTTAAGCTGTGGAGAAGGTTGAACTCAATAATGATTCGAGATGAACGTCATGGCTGTATAATGCTTTAATTAACATCGGTGACTTTGAACACAAATATCAAAGGGAAATACCCTGGAAACTATGCTACTCATGCTCTCTGGTATCTCAGAGCCGTGTTAACCCATGGATTCCAATGGCTAACATCACTGGTCAGCCCCTCAATTTACACACCTCCAATCTGGCCTTGACCAGCCAATTTACACATACCTCTCCCTGCGTACCCCCAATGTGTGCGTACCCCCTGCTGTGAGGGGGATGCCCCACATAGTTAACTACGTACCTGCGGTTATGGGGTCCAGATGGTCAGCTCCTGTAAACCTGACCCACTCCTACCACTAGTACCGCCCCCTCAACCAACCACCCCTTGACCCTTGCCCTGTTGGGCACGTGCCTACTGTCAATCAAGTGTCCAGCTTACATTGATCAAGGTAGGGGATTATTGGTCGGTTCGGATCTCCTGTGGGGTATGGGCGTTTATAGATATGTGTGTCATTTATTGGAAAGAGAGTATATTGGTGTGGATATTAAATTATGCCTTGTACTAGCTTAATACTTAGTGAGGAATTAGTTTTATTTCTCCTTTTGCCAGTTGTCTTCTAGTCTAAAGGTTTGTAGTTTCAGAATTTAGAGTTAGGTAAATGGTTCTTTAGAATATCTTAATATAAGATAGAATGGGCCGAAAGTAAAGAAGGGTCATGGTCAAACATAAAACCCCTCCTACAGTGTGATATGCGCGTTAGGTTAGAAGGGTTTTAGTCCAAGTTTGATATACCTGAAAACCAATAATCAAAAGAAAGAAACTCCGGATTTCCATATCCACTTTATTTTCATCAAATTGCCCTTATCCAACAAAGCACACTATAACCTTCAAATGAACTCTCCGGGCAGATTCCTAGTACTACTTCCGTATAATAACCCTACATATAATAGCGAATTGACGTGCTTGGAGAGTACCCCAGACGCCCCGTGGGATACCATGTCCCGGGACGGGCGGCGGGCGGGTTATGAAATAGTCTAGGTCGGGCACGTATTATACCGCCAGGTGTTTTGTCTACATTAGGCCAGTCTGCCAATATTGATCCACCACTAGGAGTATGGATGATATCCCATTATTGTGAACTGGTTTCCTGGGTGAGGCACTGGTACTTCGGGGTGGAGTGGGTGGGATGGTGGATAGGATGGGACTATATTAGGTATAGTCGGGTGTGTCAGTGGATGGGTTGAGAAATTGGTGAATGGGAGAGTGGATTGGATGGGACTATTTAAGGTATGAATAGGGTGTATCAGTGGATGAGTTTGTGGTTTGGTTGAGAAATGAGTCAATGGGATAGTGGATAGGATGGCACTATATTATATATAAGGTATTTTTGGGGAGTGTTGGTGGATGAGTTGAGAGATTGGTGAATGGCATGCATGTTGGATTGGATGAGACTATGTGTGGTATTTTTGGGTATATCAATGGATATTGTTGTGGATAGGTTTAGAGATGAGCCAATGGAAAGGTGGATGGGATGGGACTAGATAAGGTACATGTGGGGTGTTTTGGTGGATGGGATGAGGAATGGGTGGATGGGATAGAGAATTGGGTGGGACTATAATAATGTACGTTCAGGGTGTGTCAGTGGATGGGTGAATGGGATTGTGGATTGCATGGGACTACATAACGTATGGTTGGGTGT
The DNA here is from genome assembly GCA_936440205.1 of Lepidonotus clava. NCBI lineage: Eukaryota > Metazoa > Annelida > Polychaeta > Phyllodocida > Polynoidae > Lepidonotus > Lepidonotus clava. Next base: position 22,642,309 of record OW387147.1, read on the forward strand.
ATTGGTGGATCGAATGGGAGAAAGCTTAAGGTGAATGGGATAGTGGATTAGATGGGGCTGGGTAAGGTATATGTAGGGTGTGTTGGTGGATTGCTTGAGAGTCGTGTCGATGGGATGGGGCTGAGGTACTGTAATAGTGGGGAAAATAGATTATTAGTGGGAAATTGGGATTATTAATGGCATATCAGGACTGATTAATGACCTGTTGGATGGAATGAATAGGAGGATGGGCCACAGAAATTCCGAGAACGGGATTTTGATTCAGCGATTGGTGAAATGCATCGGATTTATGGGACGGTTAAGGTATAGGTTAATTTAGTTTTAAGCTAAAAAATCAATGGTGGGATGAACATTTAAAAAGCTATAAGAGGTTTAACCATAATGGATGTGAATCTGGATTTCTGTGGCCAAAAAGGCAGTCTGTACTTTTTAAGAGGTTAATTTGATGTCATTTATTTCGATTTTGTGGGATAAACATTTGTTCTCATTTAAACTAATGCAATAAAAAGGGACATTTTGGATTTCGGCGTGATGGGTGGTTCTGCTGAAGCTGTTTCATGATTAAGATGGATGGGGATTTTGCCTAAGAAACGCTGGAGTAATTTCTATTGAGTTTTACAGGTAAAATGAAAACGTTTTTAGGTGGGACCCGGTTAAAATCTGGGCTTAAAAATGTCCAAAACCTGCTTGAATGAATAAAGCAATAATGTGTTTTTTGCACTTTGAATATGATTGAAGCATTTTCTAAATGATGTTTTTGAAATTTATTAATATGATAACATGTTTCTTCTCGCCAAGATACTTTCCAATTTGAAAGTAACCAAAGGGGTCAATTGGTTTTGAGGGAGTAAGTACTCTTTACATGATAAATTGATGGGGCCATGTTGTTTTACGTAACTGAGCTGAAGTGAGTTATTACTTTCAGCGAGTTGAGTTATTACGTTCTTACACGTGGCGTTAAGTGGTTGATGGTTAGGAGGAATAAGGTAAGGATACTATTGGTAAGGTGATCATGTTTAAGTGGAGACCTCCCCGTGATGGGGTGGCTGAGCAGTGGCTCCAAACTCATTCCTCTCTGTAGATCTGTATCCAGGGAGTGAGGGGGAGATACTTCAGATAAAATGAGGTGTCTATTGAGTCCAGGCAGTAGATGTGAAACACCACTTGTAGGTGTGAAACACTATTGTGTAACTCCAATTGTAGGTGTGAAACAAAATGTGAAACACCAATTGTAGGTGTGAAACGAAAATGTGAAACACCAATTGCAGGCGTGAAACACGGGTGTTTCTTGAAACACCCGATAGTTGTGAAACATGTACAGATATGGCTGTTCAATTCGAGGTCTCGCAAAAACTAAATTGCTTTGAGATGAATTGCAGAGGATGTCGGACTGCATAAACTTAGCTTTTCATCGTCTTCTCAAAATGAAAATACAGGAAAGCAGGGTAATATGAATCACATTGTATACGTCATTATTTTCAAAGTTAACAAGTTTATTTAGTTTATCTTTGAATATTCCTCTGGAGGAGCTGTCAATGATACACCCTAAATGAAGCAAGCTGTCAACTTGAAGTCTGGAGGAGCTGTCAATGATACACCCAGAAGGCTGTCAACTTCAAGTTTTTACCAATCCAAGCAGATCTCAGAGCAAGTTCCCCTCCCCCTTCTCCCCTAAGTATCTATACATGGGGGGATGGTAGTGGGCATGCTATGGGTATATGGGAGCCAGGCTTGGGGGCTATCACTCATTCCCAATGTAATTAGTGGAAGCCAGCCCACGGAACACCCACACCCCCAGTCCATCCCACCCAGACCTATACACTGAACACATGTTCTACCACTGATACTCTTGGCGCCCGAGGTATCGGATGTGGTCCTGTATAATAATGAGCAGCTCTTGAGCTGCTCGGTGGTAGGAGGCGAGCCATTGAGAGCGGGATGGTAATAACCAACTTCCCTATGTTATGGGGTATATATAGCTTGAGGGCAGATATGATTTTAAGGGACGCGAAAAAGAAATTTGTTTAATAAACTCTGGTTCAAGATGCCGCATTAAAAACATTTTTAATCTATTGTAGGCTTGCTATGGCATATGATAACATGTAAATATTGATCGAATATGTTAAAGTTATGGTATTCAATATTTTGAAGTCAGGGATAGCTCCCAGAGGACCTGGAGTCTTCGACTTGATACGGTGTAGTCAGTGATATCCGTCACTCAGAGTTGTAAGTAGCGCACTCGAACGAACAACTAAATAAATGCATATAATTATTTTCCTTTGGTTAATATTATCAATAAAACAGGTCAATATGCAATTAAGAATGTTGTGCATACATGGTTACTGTTGTCAATAGGTATTTTATACTCATTAGATCATGCAATTATCAATAAGATGTTACCACGGAAAAAATATTTTAAAATGGACAGATGCTACAAGAAAAACATCCAGGTATATATAATACAACCTGGTCCCATCTCATACCTTTCACATGATGCATATCGTGCAGAACATACAATGTCAACATACATAGTATGTGGATGGTAGCCAGTGGGTCTCCGCCTGGAGCACTCAGCAGCCTCCACCTCTACCGGTGAGGCCGGCAATGGTCGTATGATGATAAACCAGTGGGTCTGCCGGCATTAGTCGTGTGATGATAAACATGATGGGGCCGGCGCCAGGTTCATGAGTCAGCCAGACGGGTTTAGGTGTGACAGCCTACCTGACTCACCCCGACCTATAGGCCGAGGCCTAACGCTGGGCCGAATGTGAACTGCTCGGCGCCACCCCAGAAAAATAGGGATGTTAGGCAATGTAGTTCCTACTGGTGATTAATAGTGGTTTTATAGGCAGTTATCCTTTTTTTTAAGTTTTAGAATTTATTTGACTGGTATCGATTTCGTTTGATTATTTTCAGGGGGAAATTGTATCACGGACATGAGGGATGGAATGATCTCAAACAGTAACATAAAGAATAATGTATCACTGTATAGCTCGTAACGAGATATAAAGAAAACCCTCACAAATCGTAAGTAGCCATAGGCCTATATTGGCTAACGGGCATTTGGATGACTTAGCTTTTAAAAAAGGCTAGAGCATGTATGTAGGCTTATTTGATTGGCCGACGATGCGTAAAGCAGTAAAAGATAAAAAGATAGCATTTGAGATTCCACATCTGTCCTCTTATCAGTTTGGGCTGGGAAGTAGGTGGTTATCGAGCCTAAAGCCAATAAAACTGTTGGGTTACAGTTTATACCACTCTCAGTAATATGTGCCAGCATTATAACTGAATATATAGACGCAATGTCTGCAGCAAAATGTCTTTATGAAAAGATATTAAATAATCAAGAGCGAAGGATTTGTAGAGCTTCTTTTGTATATAGTGTGACTGAAATTTCTTTTTTCACTTGAATTGTAAGGAAATCAAAGTCAGTATGCCTTCCCCCATGCTGCACTGGCGCCCTTGTTATACTAGAAAAGTGTCTACATCTATGATCACAAAGATGTGTGCATTTGCTTGCCAGATCTGTCTCTGTATCATACCGGGTATCATATCATGCCGCAAATCAGAGCCAATAACCCATTGAACCATAGTACATCACAAAGCAGCATTAGAGAGAGTTCACCCGGTCGTCATACAATAGGGCTATGGGAAAGACACAGGCAGCTTGCATGTGTGCTCTTGTTTGGCACTGGGGCCAAGTATCCTATCAGCTCGTAATCCACCACAACTTGTCGACTTTGCCAAGTTCACAGAGGCTTTTGGCCGAGCCAAGAATTGCTTTGAGTCTTTCCAATTCAAATGGGTTTCATCAAGTAGGGGTCATGCTATCTTTTTCGATGCCCCAGGAAATATGCAGCTGACGATATAGCAATTGGTAGCTTGGCAGAATGAACATGGATGCACAAGACTCATGCGTATATCTTATTTAAGGTATAGTAGTATTTGTATTGAGTTAATACAAAATATACTTGATATTTATCACTACAATCTGAATGGGTATTACTTCTCTGTTGCTGAAGCTTAAACTAGCCAGGTAACAGAACAAGTATACTTATTACTTGCATAATAATAAGTTGAATATCAAATTCATATGTTCATCTTATTCATCTGTGTGTATCACCTATACGGAATTCGAAGATCAATTCCTGTGATTCAGTAATCTGGTAATGGTTAATAGAAGAAAATAACAATTATACGTGATTATAATAATTATTATAGCTTAATGAGTTAGAGTGGACCAACCTGGCTGGTTGAAAAACACTTTCCTAGCAATAAAGTAAGTATAGAGCTATTCAAGTAACAATAACAATTTGACTACACCTATGGTTATGGACTGTATTAGAAGCCTTCCACGTCCCTGAGGGAGGATGTGATTATGTTACTGTTGCATACGATTGTTACACGGTTTGCTCCAGGCATTAAGTGCCTCAGTTTATGAGCTGCTCTTAAGCTGCTCCAATCGCCCATTAAGGTGTCGGCACACCACTCGGATATAGGGTGATAATGGAACGATGTAACACATATGTGGATATGGTATACAATGTATTGCCTTCCCCAGGCAAATTGGCTATCCAATTACCATTACAACTTAACATAACTACTCAAATAAAGCATGATTTGTCATAGTCTTCAAATTAAATCATTCCCTCAGAGATAGCATTCAAATTTCTATCTATAGACTAAAAATTGCAAATAGGCCTATGCAATACCATTAATATTATTGGCTTGGCAATTTGGTTCTATTTTCTAGCTTCCACCAATTTCCATCCATCCCATTCCTCAACGTGTCTAAGAAAATTAATGGTGTCTGGAGGTCCAATCTCCAGTGACATTCATTAGACATGTGACCGAAGTGATACTGGTCAACTTTCAATCTTAACACCAGTTATTTTTAGATAGGGGGGATTTGCCATTCTACCCAGGTAGGAATTAGTTAATCATTACTCCTGACAATTTAAGGTCTCACCTAATGTTATATAGCATTAACAATTTTGATAGATTGATGAGATTTCCAAATAAGAAAACAATTAAAACAATTTCCCTATAGGTTTTGTTTGATTCATATACATCAATGAGTAGCCAACTCAGTCATGAAAATGCTCGGAGGGGTAGAAAAGGTGGTTTTCTAAGTAGTATGCAGTTTCAATAGGATGAAACTTAAGAACTGACGTACCTCTCTAAAAACCAAGGAAACTTCCTTAATCTATCAGCATCAGTGTCAATGCTGGATCAGCCCTGGACAAAGGTTTGTTAGATAACGTCCAGATCAGTCATGGTCAGCTATAGGAAAGCAAGCACCGGGGGGAATTAATTGTGTTTGATGTGCCTAAAATAGGGGTAGTCTGACGGGCTTTGACAGATCGTGTGTCCAATAGACAGTGACAGTGAGAAGGCTCGCCCGTTCCCCTGGCCAACTCAACTTAGTGAATTGATTCTCTCTTAAATAGCATAAGTTATAATTGTATAGGCCTACTTGAATTAGTTTTTTTAGGTTGGCAAATAGGATTTAGGGATATGTCTTTTTAGAGTTCGTAACCACACCTAAGAGGGATCTAAGAGAGAGTCAAAGTTCATGAGAAATAGTAAAATTGTTTATTCAGTTAAGTGGAATTCAATCAAGTGGAAATCAAAGTGGTTCTTTTCTGTACCTCAAATTAAACCGATACTTCCACACCTGTGTCTGATATGAAAAGCATATGTTAAAACACTAAGGCAATAAACCACAAAATCTTCATTTTGAGACTCAGTGCCAACATATATATAGCGAAACGGTTGCTTTGGACACAGCAGAAAAACAGTTTATCCTTGTTCGCTTTCTAGGACTTAACGGTGTTTTCACCAAGGCTGTGTAAGTCAACAAAAAGGCACTAAGTGGCAAAGAAAGTCAACAAAGAGACACTAAGTAGCAAAGACACTCAGTGTCTGTTTGCAACCCAATAACTCAAGACTTCCCCCATCCCCCCATGCGGACCAGATTTCCTATAGAGCTGCTCGGAGCTGCTCGGAGCAGCCCGGTAGCCGTGAGTTCGGACAGAGAAGCTCACTTAGGGAAACCCCAGCAAATATTTAACTCCTCGCCAATCTCTATTGGAACAAGATAAGAGTATGGGATCTGTTGGCTCTGCCTGTACCGCCGCTGATTAGCATTATCACCCAAGAGGGATGTGTGCATATGGTTGTATCTAAATTGAATTGCTTGGACTGCAGGACATGTTAGAGGAGGATTGGTATTTTCAGAGTGAGCTGTTATATGGCAGCTCAGCACTGCTTATGAAGTGAATGTTAAAGGGCTTTTCTTTTTAGATGTTGCTGATGTTGTGATGAAATCATTAGGCATCGGACCTATATTGGATTTAGTGGATCATCATCTGTAGGCCTATTAGATTTTCATTGATACTTCACCTCTTCTTAATCTTAAAGATCCCTTATCTCCAGGTGTTAGGCCTATTGTTACTTTTTTTGTTATCATCACAGAACGATCCAGATTTTTAGAAGAAAAAAAGAAGTTAAAGTACCAGGTAAGGGTATAAGGGGGCACGTAGACTTACAGGTGGGTCCCTTTACTCCTGCCTAGATAAATAGCAAGGCATAAACTCGTGTTCTGACCCCTTGGCCCAACTAGGGCCTATATCAACCACAGAATCCTGTCAGTAAAAAGCTTTACCGCATCAAATATCTTTTATTGTTTCCCTGCTCATGATGGTTTGAGATTGACTCCCAGAGGGAACGAAGCCCAGTTATGGGTAAAGTGCCTTCATTGGTGTGTATAGATAGATGGCTATTTCGGAAAGTCCCATCCTGCCCGTTCGTGACAGTAGATCGATCACCTCCGCCCCGCTCGGTCCGTGCCGGCAATTAACCCTCTCGGGGAACCAACCAGAAACGGTCATTCTCTCCGCAGCGTCCCCGTCATTTCCTAGCACATCCTCAGTGGCTGGTCAGCGAGCCGCGCCAGAATGGGGCACGGTAACCGATGGCGGCCATGACAGGTCACGTGCCTCTCGCGAGACGAGAGCGTCGTTATGGTAACGGTTTGTGGCTTCTCGGCGTCTGGGTACACGTGGGAAGTTTGCCGTAACTATGGCAACGGATCACACGTTTTACAACCGTCTTGGCGCCCAGGGACACACGTGACTTGGCCATAGAGACCATCAAAGGGTTAACAGCGGTGCCATATGGTCGGTAAATGCGCCAGAATCGTGCAGAATGGAACATGGAGTAAAGCCACGCAAATAACTGTCTATGGGCCCATAAAAAACAATTCTATTACCAGAAAATGTGTCCTCAATGTATGCCAAATAGGCCCTCTTGGATTGAACTTTTTCTTTCCTTCTGTTTCCTTTTTAAATGTGCTCCCATTTTCCATCGATGGATTCAGCCCCCTCCCCCCTCCCCCCTTTCTTTTTTTGACAAAATTTATTTATTTCTAACGTAATATTCTGGAAAATGGAGGCTCCGCCCCCTCCTTTCCTTTCTATTAGCACACCCTCACCTTTTCAAAAAGCTGGAGCCACCACTGTCCACCGTATGCAACCACAGACCTTGAACTATGATTAAAAAAAGACATAGAACTTGGTAGGAAAAAATCTCAGGACTGCATCTGTCACCCACCGCAGTCTCTGCCATATTCCAAATGATCCCTTCTGCCTGTGACTGTCATTAACATCTGGGTCGGCGCCTAATCAGGAACCTGAACACTATAGGTGCTTCTTGGGGAGCAGTGGAGAAGATATTAGTCTGGTGTCTTGGCTGTAGGGCATATAGGGCATGTATTTTTATTTGTGTAGGCTGGGATGCCAGTCAGAGGTTTTACTTGGATAAGGCTAAATGTGCTGGGAAAATTGGGAAATAGCCATTGTTATCTTGATTATAATTGGTTATAATTATTACTCTTTAGTGTCATACATATTTAAGCATTTTATCAAAATCAGCTGCCTCGTCTTAAAATTCCTATATAACTATTAAACAATAGCAAATATTCAATTGAAAACTGCATTAAAACAAAACAAACCAATATTTTGTCCTTGTTCTTTAATCGAAAAACACCAATCATAATTGTACAAGCTAAAAGTACACACTGACAGTTGCAGTTCACAAAATATAGTTACTGCATGTTCTGTTCAATATCCATGCAGCGAGTACTAGTTTTCCAAGAAATCTGGCCTAGATAACGCCCCAGCGTCTACATCGAACTCAATCTGTGTAACCCAGGTATCCGGACCAGCGCTCTGGTGTAAACCTACCCACCACTTGTCAAGCGTTCCTCTCAGTGCGTTGTAACATGCAATCTGCGGACCTCCACGGTCCCCCCAGGAGGCGGGGTTAATTAATACCCCCCTTATTCGGTCATTGTCAGGGTGTAGGGGCTAGACCGACTCGCAGACTGGCGCCAGGCTCGGTAAAATCAGACAGGCAGCACGCAATGGGCCAGAGTGCAGTTTCTTGGTGGAAAATCGGAGATTGTTTTGATTGACATTTGGAAAAACTTGATTTTTTGTGGGGGTTGGATGGAGGGTGTACTCTGATTTAGGGATATGACTTAAAGGAATTGTCTTTTGTTTTGAAATGATGGAGATTACTTCGTAATTAGACAGAGCCCTGGAAGTTCTATCCAAGGAATATGGAGGTAACAAACGCTTGACTCATAGTCTCATGCTATTGATTAGGTACTAGACGTTTCAGAAGAAAGTAATCATGTTTTTGTGTGATAGATTGTACTGAAAATAATTATAGCTTTTATTATTCAACACCTTGTATGACTAACCTCCTTCAGCCACAGGTGTTACTGAGCAGTTCACCCTGACACAGTTAGTCACCCAGCTAGTTCAAACATAAAGTGACTCACTGGGGTAACTATGAGTCTTCATAAAACTGAGGATGGCCACTGCCAAATCTTCCTTGCACCGAGAAAATGTATAACAAACAACCCCCCGATAATGGCTAAACACCAGTCAACTGTTAAAAGTGTTGGAAAAAAGTTCTTTATGCTTCAGAGGAATGAGACCCGTGAGTGAGTCAGTAGAGATGAGCTGCTCAGGTAGTCTCTAATTACCCTAGGTCAGAGTCTCTAATGGTAGCCTATAGGCTGGCGTTTAGGCGCGTTTTACACCACTTTAAGCCTACCTCTTCTGCGAACCACTCTGCCAGATTCTCAGAAACTTATAAATCTGGGTGAGTCACCTAAGGTTCAGCCTTCACTGGAAAGATGTCATTTGTTTCTTTGAAACCTGCGTGGGCTTTTAATGGATTATCCATATTAGTTGAGGATCTTCCACGAATTTCCAGTTCCATTATACACCAAAGAAAAATGAACCTTGGAAGCGAACTATAAATTTGGAGAATTTGGAAAATGTTGATTTCTTTTCTAGAATTCTGAATTGCTGATTGTAAACATCTACCGTTAAATCACCACATGAAAGGGATCCACTGTACGGCCTTGATGTTGTCAACATCTCTATCAAAGCCCTACTTACAGCTACCCTGAGCTTCACAGAGCAACTCGGAATTGCTCGCCTTCCGTCTAACATCTCCTCTAAAGTCTCTCCAGTCTCTCTGCCCGGACACTAAGAGTTTCAATCTGAAGCCAACATTCAGTGAGCAGCTCTCAGAGGACGTCGCTGATTCCCTCAGGAGCAGCTCACGGGGTATATAACTGGTCTTCCAACGAGCAGCTCACGCTCCCCTTTCTCCAAGCGGATGTTTAGCACTGGTCCATTGCCCTGAGCTTTTTCTGGCCTTGGCTCGGCGTGGAGAGGGGGTGGCGGTCAATGAGGTGGCTATTCGCGGTCAGTGAAAGCCGGCAGTTTGTCGGTGACCAGTGCGATCAATGGGCGCACTGCTTTAAGCCGCCAGCCCACGGATAAGGCGGGTTTACACATGACGACAAAACTCTGGTTACTATAGATTTGGGATACAAGAAACAACTCAAAAACCTGAACATTTTCTGTCACCTCCTCTAAGTCAGTCTTTTCTTATGTTCTCGTAAAATCATCAAAATGCAACTCTAATGGCACATTCAAAGTGTATTGACAATATTTGTCCTGTTGCTGTTCAACACTTCATATAAAATAATAAATTATTTATAAAATCTAGCCAGAACCCTTAAACTATCATTATGTCAAAATGAAATGAACACAAAATGAGCTGTTTCTTGCTGACCAGATCTGTAGTCAACCAACAATTCTTTCAAAACCAACTTCTTTGGTTTTTTAGTGATTAGTCTACCGACAAGTGTTAACCACTTCTTCAAATATAGAGGGATATCTTGTTACGTGAGGTAGACAGGGTTTTCGTCATATTTCAATATTGCCAACAAACATCACCGACCAGTATTAGTCAGCAGCTGACTAGTGTTCACCCTTTCAAACCCTGGCAACTAGACCTTGAGACCACACTAGTCCCCCGAGTAGGAAAGTATTAACACATAGTCAGTCAACTAATAACAGAGTTGTCGGCAATGTGCAAACGCAGCTTATCACTTGTCGGCCAACTAACTAGACTAGTCGTCAGGTTTTCGTCGGCATGTGGAAACCCACCTTTAGGCCTATTTCGGACTGGTCCCACCCACTCCCACTCCCACGCACACCACTGACTGGGGTAGTGCTGTGGGTATGGTGGTGGAGAGGGGATTACCTTGAAACCTGTCTATCCTGCACTGTGGGTTTGAGGTTTCAAACCTCAGGTCATTTGCTATGTAGAGTGACTGTCGACCATGAATGGTAACTAGCGTACTAAACAAATAGGATATTTTCAACAAAGTACTGACCAATTAATTTTGTTATAGATTGATATCACTTTAAACGTTATTCGTTACTACTCACTAACGAATATTATATGTTAACTAAATTTTAAATTTTGCGTCCACCGCAGATCTTCGCTTTTTGTAAATTGTATTCATAGGTGTCCAGTGGAATACCAGCAAGTGGTGCCTAATCCCTATGGTTGAATAACCTACAACAACATTCGTTGTTTATGGGAAGTAGTTTTCTCACATCAAGAAAAAAAGCTTCACTTGTAAAGTACGTAGAATTAGCCTGACAATGATAACATACACCTCGAAAATAAGGAATGGAATACGTATTTTGATTATTAAAAAAAAAAAAAAGAAAACAAAAGAAAAAACCAAAAAACACGGACATCGACAAGAGGAGGTTTTACCTTCCGACAAACCCTTGCATCGCCTCACCATCTTTACGTACGTGTTTCCCCTATTCAGGACACATTCTAAATGAGTAATGATACAACAGGGGAACTGCTAGTTCTTTAGATGACCTCCAGGATAGCCGCCATGCCATCTACAGGTCCCACGTGACTCATATTGACCAATGAGCTGCCCCCTTAATGCTCCAACACGGACAGTCGTAAACCTTGGTACTTTTAGCAGAGCTGTGATTACTATTCCCAACACCCCGTAGTCCGTCTTGCTTTCCCTCACCAACTTTCTCACGTTACCAGTCCGTTCCGTTATTTAACAACCCATGTGTTTTTCATCCAATTATTTCCAATGAAATATCATTTCGATTCCTTTCATGTATTGAGATTTCCATTCTTCTGAAACTGGATATTTACAATGCAGATTTGAATTTTCGGTTAATTCTTTCTTTCACTCTTTCTAAGGAGAAATCTATAAATACACCAACCAGGGCCTAATAAGCTAAAGTACTAAGGCCCTGTGCACCACAAAGAAACCCGATTAATTATCCGCTAGGGGAAGGAATAACTGCTTTGCCATTTACACTGTATTGAAAGGTACTGGGAATGGGCAGCTCGGAAAAAAAGACGTCTTTGTGACTTGAGCCTTTCCTCTGTCTCGGCAATGGCAGTCTAGAGGCGACCAAGCAGAGGCGTCAGAGGGGGTATTAAAGCCTTGATTACGCCTCCTTGTCTGATCCTCCCGTGTAAGGCTATACAGGGAGAGTGACGCCAGGATCAGTGGACTTAAGGGTGGTTTATACATCCAACCTGTCACATACAGACATATCCACACCAAACTGACCCCACATAAAAAATACCAATAAGGTCGCTTTTACACCTATCTCCGCTACTCTAGGCCTGAGATGCTGCATTTATATTGCAATCACCGGGGAATGTTCGCGCCTTGTAACTCGAGTGTGAATAATCCTTTCATTCTTCTCCTCCCTGGAGGAAAATCCGCTTCTGAAGCAAATCCTTTTGAGACTCTATTGTGTCTCAGGCACAAGGGTCTTTATTGTTCTTATAGGTTGATTAGGGGGACAAGAGATTACCCCTTCCTTACAAGATATAATGAGATAAGAGAAGCCCCATATTAATACACTCATTCCGCCCTTACCAATATACCTTGTTGTTCTAATGAATTTTCAAGCTATGTGTATTTCTATTGATTTGAAAATAGATAAAGAGTGGTTATGGGAAGCACCATATTGAACGGTAATTGACATGCAATGGCTTGTGCTAGGGCATAGTTATTGCATGGGCGATTCGTAAAAAAAGGTTAAGTAGTTTAGGCTTCTAAATGGCTTGTGTGTCCTCTAATCAACAAAGAACTAATTGCATGTTTAGCGAATGTGTAAGTTTGTTTGAGGAAAAGAATCTTTAATTGTGTTAGTAAAAGGTTTAGCTGTATGATCTGCTGTGATGACATTCTAGTGATACTATCTTCTTTGAGAATATGTAGGGCAACATTTAATAGGTCTTATTTATGCTAACAGAACAAGAAGAACAAGGCTTGGTGTATGATCTTTCAGACGATATCGATCTGTACTGACGCCGTTCTACATTTAGTATATCTGACAGTGAGTCTTAAAACATCGACAAGACTTTAAAAGTCTGAGGACTATTCGATTTACAACACGTTATTACGTCGCAACCGCGCGTTGCTACTTGGTTGACTTTTTTCATATTGTTTCAGATTGAGAGTCTATAGGGTTTGCCCAGAACTATTTAGGGACTGTGCTTTTCCAGTCATACCTGATATATCTAAAAGGATAATTAACATACCTCTCACCTTCTTAATGGAGTAGTGGCTGTCTGCATCAAATCTGGATTGAAGCTTAGACTCGGATTGCCAAAGTCGGCGACAAAGGGGTTATAGGGAATTCAGCTCAGGTGGAAAATTTCTCATTTGAAAGTCCGTGAAGACTTCGAACAATGAAACAGTTGAGGAGTTCTCATCTTTTATCGATCAGAGAAAAGCCGGAATGAAGGGTTTTACGGTTGTTTGTCCTTGATTAGCGTTTTGTTCTGAAGAAATCGTTGCTATTTGATTGTGCCCCCTATAAAGAAGTGCCTCTGATCTTGTCTAGATCTATTGTCCTATTGTTGGTTGGCAGACTGGGGGAGGTTGTGTGGGCTTTGAAGAGGGAAGGTTGGTGGGGAAAGGGTCTAAGTCAGGTCTCAGAGAGAGGGAAAGAAGTAGAATTATGAGGTGGAATGGAAGGGGTAAGGGGCATGTATAGGTTCTTGGGTGGTACCAGATAGGGAGAGTTGAAAGGGATAGAAGGGCCTTGGGAAAAGGGATGATATAAAGAAAGGGGATAGAGGAATGCAGGTATAGGTATGTGGGGATAATGTTTGGAAGACGGATGCAGGATTGTTGTAAGGGAAAAGGTGGTGGGGGTGAAGAAGTAAAGGAGTAATCCCCCCAGAGATACAGTCAGAGAAAAGGTTGTGGGGAGGGGGAGGCATAAAACTTGTGAAGTAGGGGCACAATAGTAGGTAGAAAGTGGGAACATCAATGGAAAGGTAAATGGGATGGGGAGGGGGGGGGGGGTGGAAAATCCCAGCAGAGATACCAACCAAGCCTCACCAATTGCAACCGCGAGCGGCACTACACCATACCACAAAGTGTTGCGCTGGAGATGGGCGGCTGCGGCCGGGGTACCCACACCACCACAAATCGCTGTGGGCTGTTTTACCCGCGCCCAGGGAACAATAGGCACTCCAGGCCCCTCCTTCCCCGGGGGGTACACTCCCGACCCACCCTGGAGGAAACACAGGAAGGCGCGACTACACACAGTCCCACGGTCCGGGGAATCCCATAAAAAAGGTATCCATCTTCAAACGGCGAAGTGAGAGGCCAAAGCGGCAGGGTGAACGGGCGATGATGGGGTGTGTGATGGGAACTGTCAACGACCCGGCTTTGCCTTTATTACGGCTGACTGAAGCCTGTCCGTATGGAAACTGCTGCATATGACATTGGAGTGTAGTTTGTATCATCATGTGCTGCCGTATCATTATTTTGTTGTATCGCTATACGATTTTATTGCCACCAATGTATAGAGGATTTATGGAAACTGCTATTATATGTGACACTTCAGTGTAGTAGGCTTAGCATCATCATGTGCTACCATACTATTTGTTTTGTCATTTGAGTGTACTTATTGCTACCAATGTATAGAGGAAGGGATTAGCTGTAGGGCCTATAGGTCCTAGATATGTAGACATGAAAGCGAAATTGCTAGGAGAGAAATAGGTATATCGGTATAATTGACAAGCTATCATTCATAGCAGTTGCAGCCATATCATAATTAAATTATTTTATGTAGCTTTTTTTCAACTCACTTCATTGTATACATTCGTTGAAAGGATGCTAGTTTTTTTTATATTGAAAGGGCAATACTTCGGTTTTATACTAACAGGAAATACAAATGTCCCGGAGTGAACATTGGATAGCGTTAAACCTTTTAATCCATGCTATCCAATCATCGAATAAAATATACCTGCTCAAATTTCAATAAACCAAACGGAATGAGAAATTGATTTTGGGACTAGATGTGTATAGATCGCTTTTCTATTGTCCATACATACCTGCATACTTGTTCAAGTCTCATCATAACTATATTTGTTATCAAACAGCATTCAAAAGCTAAGTTTTATCATGCCGTATGGAAAAAAAGAAGTGCATTTCTAAGCACCATACTTCACAAGTTATGAATTTGCATTTGCAAATCAAAACTAAATAAAGTCGGAGAAAATTTGTGAATAATCTAGACGTCGTCAAGTCTACCCCTCTGTCGCCGGTGGGTGGGAGATTGATTAGGTAATATAAAGGAAAGAGCTGATGTGGCAAGTTGTCTCCCCCTCAGAAGATCAATAGGCAGCTTTGTCAAGCCGCTGATATACTCGGCCGACTGCTATGTAAAAAGGAACAAGGACATAGACCCTGTTCCGTGTGGGTTTAAGGGGGTCTATATGTCTTATGAATTGCCCTTTTAAAACCACTCCTTTAGTTCTGATCTTTCTTACTGTAGGTGAATATGAAAAAGGTCTTTCATAACATCAATGGGTATTGGGAAAGATTTTTTTTCAGGAAACATTGGATGAAAGCAATATGTTTGTTACAGGTCTATCATCCAGTTAAATTCCTTTAAGGAGTAGCTTTGAGACTATTTACTAGTAATGTATAATTATTCCAACTCATTATACGTTTATATATAGAACCAGACGGTTCCGACATATAATGCTTTTTTTTCTATTGACATTTAAGATCGCTGATTATTGTCACCCCCCAGACTGAAATGTTTAGATGGATATGTGGAGGAACATTTAAAGAAAAATCTAAGAAAAAGAAGAAAAAAAAGGATGAGGGGTGTGTTTCACAAGTTTATCTAACATAGGCCAACCTCCACAGAACAAACTCTACCCTAAGACCCGCCTCATGTAGACATCCCTCTCTCTGCCATGTCCTAGTCGGCGGACGACGAGCGTTTTATGTTCCCAGCCATTGTAGGCTGAATGGATTAGGTCGATGAAATATCCCTCTGGATCGTCTTTATCAAATTGTTTTACTCCTCTCAGACAAAGTGGATCCCCTTATCCTGGATCACAGGGGAGTAATTGTTTGTTCCCGGGAGTGTTTACCGTGGAGTAGTATAGGGAAATGGGTCTTTGTATATGTAGGATTTGTTGGGGTTATCTATACAATGGGTTGAGGGTTGGGTATATATTGATGTATGCATTCCTATCTGGTATGCTTAAAGGATGTGGTTCGCAATAACTGTACATTTATTGCGGGGTAGTGTGTTGTATATTGCTCCTAGGGATGATATGGAGTTCTTTATTGGCCAATAATACATTATCAGATTTTCAGTTCCGGACTTAGACATTAGAAGCATTGATGATGCTCATAGTGTTTTTGTATTTTATTTGAACAATTCAGTTATCAGATCTTAAACCTAATCTAGCATATAAACTTCAACAAAATTGAATAACATTTCCCCAGTATCTTCAACGTAATCATTTCTCATTCATCGGTTTCTCAACTGGATACTTATACCAAAAAGAATCCAATATCTTTCTTCTATTTTCAACGTACTCATAATCTATTGAAAATAATGAACCAATTCCACATCAACACCTATTTTCACGTTTTTTCCCAACACAACCTACGCCCCTCTACACAGACCTAAACCAGCCCAGGTCTCACGCATTTTCCAATACCCTGTAGTCCCTTAAGACCTCTCAGTTCCGACGGCGGTCAGCCCCCCTGGGCTGGACACCATTAAAAGAGCATTGATCAAGGTGAGCCCGCTAAGGGGGTAGACCTGTGGGCAGGGACCACTATACTACTGGTGGTCGGGGCCTGTTGTAGAAGTGGGTGGGGGAATGCACATTGCTCCAGGCTTATTGCTGGGTCCTCCAGTAAGACGCAGGATGGGTATGCAGCCTTAGAATTGTCGGGAGATTTTGTCATATCATAAGAGGTGGAGGTATTGGAGTCTTATTGGATATTTGTGGTTAATGTCTGTCATGTCATTCTTTGACCTACGTACTGGGATCTTACTTCATTTTGTATATACATATTGACTGATGACAGCAGGGAAATGTATAGTTAATATATTAAATATGTCGATGTTCCTACTGTTATTTCGCCAGATAACCAGGTATATTTATGATTATTAGATTGGGTATTGGATATATAATGACGAGAGTGTTTTTCAGACACAGAAGTGGGATTTGCCATTGTGCCTAATACAGCGACTAAAGGTGTTCAGCATCTAATACACAGTATTAATTGGTCCAGCCATCACGTGAAATGGAAAAAATATTTATTCAGTTATATCCAAAGTTTTTGGTTCGGATGCATCTCATTTTGATCTGTAGTAAATACTGTTGCAGGTTAGGGACAAAGGATTCTAACGAACACAATTTAAGCTGGTCCACTTAAGTAAAATGATACTGAACAATCTCTATATAGCATTTGGTCCATGTCATTTTCGTGATACCAAACGAATAGTTCTGTACTTGCATACAAAAATCTCCGTTCACTCATTTCCAGTCGATTAGTACCAATCACATATTGTAAACTGACCGTCGCCTGTCCACAGGCACTGACCATCCGGCTACCCCCCCCCCCCCCCCACCCCTCCCAACACACACACACCTTCCTCCAGTCCGGCGGTCAGCCTCGGCCAATATTGGTCGCGCCAGGCGGTGCGCTAACCTGGACAAATGGACAACCCTGGATGTACCATCATGCCCTCTCATTCTCCGCCCAGGAACTGGGTCAGACTGACCTAGTTCTTCTTAATAGGGCTTTTGTAGGCGATTTCAAATGGCCAACATTGTGTCCGGATATGATGAGGGACCTCCATAAGATAAGGGAAAATAACCATAAAATGGAGTAGGGAGGGAGTATGAAATTTGAGAAATTTTGAATTTTTTTTAGGAATGACCAGAAGTAAAAGACCAAAGAATGATCATCATGATGATATACATTTACGTCATCATTATCATCAGGAGAATCCCCATTCTACTGGCCATCTGCAGTGTGGTCTCCAAGCCCGTAACTAGGGGGGGGGGGGGGGGTTGCGGGGGTTGCGGGCCACCCCCCCCCCCCCCATAAAGGAAATGTTTCCAAAAGTTCCACCTATCCTTGCAAAATTTAATGTAAAAGACCTTAAAAATAGTAGGAAAATATTGAGAAGTTCCACTTTTTACTGCTTGCCACCCCCCTTTTCAAGTTCAAATATTGAAAATATAGGCAGAAGTTCCACTTGTGGAACCTCGCCACCCCCCCCCCCCCCTGCCCCTCCCCCCCCCCCCCCCCCCCCAACAGGAGACCCTGGGTACGGGCCTGGTCTCATATGTAAACGGTCTATAAGTCAGGCATGTTTTCTCCATGGATTTTGTTTTCTAGGCAGTAGTGGTTCTCCATCCAGAGGCTAGAGACGACAGTCGCGTGCGTGTCGTATGTGGGAGGTGTGACAGGTGCGTGATGTGCCACTTTTGGCCGCTGTCAAAAAGTCGCGTGCGTGTCATACGGTTTGAGCACGTTTTGACAGTGGAGTTGACGGCTAGATTGTCCGTAACGGATTGAGTTTCGATCGGAATGGTTTGAGCACTGTGTTTTGGGTATTCACAGAAGTACGGGGAGTTTTCGAGGGATTGAAACACGCTGTGTTGTGTCTGGAATCAGGACTCATAGCTACAATATTGCGACATGGGACTGGGACAGTGTAAGAATCGACAAGGATAAATTGATATACACAATTAGATAGCATGATATTATATAATTATTATTTATTATTATATAGATATATATTTTTGGGACCGACTCAAATATAATTATATCATATTTAAATAGCGAGCAACGTTAAGCTTACACATTTCTCACGCATGGAATACGAGTATAGGCCTAGTATCAAAAGCAGGGTGTGAGGCAAGACATTTTTCATAAATTTAACTATTACTATTGCTTCCTTGGAAAATACGTGAATGTTTTTCAATTTTCTTTTCTGACCCAGAACCATACTCACAATAACTTTTAAAATAAGAAGTACCAAAAAAAATACTAGATTTTTTTCTAGCCAAATCCCAGCGGTTTTGAACGAAATGGCTCACACGAGCTGCTCTGAAGCACCCAAAGCTGCACGAGTGAGTCACTCGGTAAAACGAAATAAACAGAGATCCATCTCAGGGGCAGACAGTGGGCGACAGCTTTAATATATTGCCCGGTAACAAAGAACGGCGAAAACTTCCCCAAAGTCCTGCAGAGTTCCAAACGGACCTGACAGAATATGAATGATGTATGGACTGAGTGGAGGCATGGCTAACGTAGGGAGGGCTGGGCAGTTCGTATAGAGGGTTGGTCAGATTATGGCAAATGTTCAGCATGTGGGCCTACTGGGGCATCGATGGCCGATTCATTCCGTCTTAAGCTTGTTTTTCACTAAGTGATTCTTACGGCCGGTAGTTTGGTAATTATTTTCCCATCTTATCCCAGTTACTACATACGACTTGAAAGGGAATTAAAATCCCTTTTTAGTGATATATAACATATTTTTCAATCAGCCCTATTCACAGTGCCGATTCCTAAAATCATCAACTCTCATAGATATTCACCATAATTCGTACACCTCCTATTCCATACTCGTAGATGAAAAACCTGAACTCATTTTCCACCCATAGCTGAAATAAAGACGTTTGATTTATATTTTATTCAGTGACAGAAATTCCTCTGTGTGACATAGTTTAGTCCTCTGCCTGACAGCTTCGGGTCAAAACCATCCTAGTTAAAAAAAAAACACGTCATACTCAGCGATAGCCAGTTTAACTTTGCTGAACGTTGTAGTCAGATAGTATTTTCAACGGGTCCTGTTCACGTCTTAATATTCCAATGACTTCCTTCGTTTCTCTTGTAACAGAGGATATGGGTGTGTCGAATTATGTCTCCTACAGATAAAGGGGATCTCGTATTCCAAAGTGCCGTGAATAGGGTGACCTTCAGGTCTCCTTGGTGTGACTTTGTGAATGAGAGGGAGACTTTACTGAAGGCTCCCTTCTCGGTTGTTTACCGAAGGCTCCCTCTTCTATTATCTAGATGGTAAGCAGTATAGCAAAAGTGGAGTTTTGTGTGGGTAGATTTCTGACACATATTTTGATTAGTTTGTATTAAAATATAGGTTTGTAACCAGGTTCTGGACATATTAATTTAGTTGGAGCTAATTATAGGTAGAATGTTTCTCTTTTTACAAACAATAAAGCTAAATAAAAATGAAGTATTAGACAAGTAGCACGTGAAATACCATCCTAATTGTAAAGATTTTAAAACCAATATGAGTTTTTATTGAAATGATATTATGAAGTAGTCCATCAATTTAAACTTTTAATAGCCTTCAAACGTTCTCATATAAATCGGGCCCTATTGTAAAGCTTTTCCCTTAACACCCTTCAATACACTCTCCAAACTGATGTTGGATCCTCAAAACATGTACAGAGACTCGGCCATAGCATAAGCACCTCTGCTTGGAGAGTGCCTTTAATACCGCCATGATGACGCCATGAGCTGCTCACTAAGCCAGCTGCTCATTACTACCAAAGCCAACGCCAGGTGGGGCCACCTTAATTGCTCTCTCTAGGCGAAAATCCCTCCCCTTTTTCATTCCATAATTTAATTTCCCCTTTTTTTCTGCTTTCATGAAAAATCTGACGGTGCCGTTGTGATTCCCAACAGCACGGACCTCTGAGTTTATTTCAAGAACAAACGATTCCCCTGCTCTTCTGTTGTTGAGTTTGGGGAGTTGTTTAGAGTGTCTGTGCACCACTTTGTAATTGAAATTTTAGTTGGAGGAGTTCCAGTTAGCATGTCTTTTTTAAGTAGCTGAAGTGCAGCTTTCATGTTGATTCTCATAGGAACAGAGAAAGATCAAAGAATTTTCGTTTGGGCTATCGAGTTCCCGAGGGTACAAAATATTTAAGGATTTAGGTACAGGCGTGGGGAGGTTTGGCCTGACTACTTGACCTAGATCATTGAAGATTTAAAATGAAAACAAAACAATTGATCACAGATAGGGGCCTAGTATAATATTATACTAGGCCCCTATCTGTGATCAATTATACTCAGAAGTTCTTCAGTTTCAATCTTACTTTTATAATTCAAGGTTACAAAACGTTGATTATATATACAATCAAAGTTATGCAACCTTGAATTATAAAAGTAAGATTCTAATGAACTGAAGAACTTCAGAGTATAATTTCTGTAATGCCAAAAGGTTTGGCCCACTTTCATTATGATGGTCTATAGATTTCGAAATGACCAGAGAATTAAATCTCCATTTGTGGCCAGGCTATTCCGCAAATGCAGGAAGACCTCTTTGAATTCCTCAAAATATGTTCTTCCTAGCTATGGAATGCGATCAAGTGCATTGGCCTCCTTGAAAGCTATTCACATTGATGTATTCAAATTGGTGAATAACTCGGTCATACTTGAGAACCCCTTTGAACTTGGTCCATGCCATATTCTTGCATCTCTGGAGAGTTCTGTGACTGAACGCGGGATGTAAGGTTTCCATGGAAACCACGCATTGGTATGTGACAGGAACTAGCCTTTTAGTAGCTTTGATGTCGATGGAGAGGTCCGCCATGATTTCTTATTGATCATTACTTAAGCCACTGGGCAGACGACAACCAGTCAAACTGCGCTTGGCTTCCCGCCATTTTCCTGTCATTACCCGCTCAATCGTTTGACCCGTGTTCGCTCTTGGCACTCAGCAAATTTATCATGAGCCGCCTCAAGGATGAAATTCACATGGTGTCTCACATTATTTGCATAACTGGCTAGATCATGAATAGTTATATATATATAGAGAGAGAACGTCAATATGATTCAATTTGATCCCCGTCGTGCAATAAAACTTAAAGTAAGTTTTGGTGGCAAAATACGATCAACATTCAACTGCCAAAGAGTTCATAGTGGCGGTATAAGATCAGAAGGGAAGTCACCATTGTAACTGGATCTTCAAGGGATTCGGAGAGTATTGTCTAATCCCCTCCTAATCCACTTACGTCATCCAGACCGATTAACGGTCGGCTGCCGGGCATTAACCAATCAGCATTCATAGCGTACGTCACGTGATTCTCGCAGCCAGTCGCAGACTCGTTTTGACGTCTCAGGGGGGAGAGTGGAATCGACCGAGATTGGCTTGAGACTGCGATGGCTGCCTTTACTGTAACAGTTCCCTTATCCTGGGTGGCGAAGAAGTAAAGTGTTAAATTACTTCAGACTCAGATTAGCGTATTAACTTATTTAACGCACGTCGCTAGGCTTAGTGCTTAGTTCCCATAGCTAGTGGCGCCATTTTGTACCCCCTTTCATGTGGTTTCCATGGCAACGGAGAATAAGGAGGATGAGCATATTGGCGAAAGCAATTCTAGACAATACATAATCTTCCTGAACATAATGTGTACAACTGTAATGACGCCGTTGTACTGACAGACTATTAACTTTAAGCTCAGTTTGCTTTCAAAGTCTACGTTATGTCTCCCATGTGGAGATGTACATATGATAGATGATACGTTTACCAAGAAAAAATATACATTTCGCAATGAAAGTATTGGAGATGGCAAAATAATCTACAGAAGATGTGATACATACATTGGATTGCATATAGCAAACAGAAGATTTGGAGAAGATTGAGAGATGAAAAAGAAAATGGATGAAATTGGTTTGAAATAATGAGAAAGTACACCTCTAAAACCGACGGTGAAAAAAACAACAATCTATACTCCACTTTGCCTCAGAGGTAAAACAATAGAAACATGTTGATATTTAGAAGGAAAAATCCAGTGAGATACTTCCATTCAAATCTTAGTGGATTTCGTGGTGAGACTTGATTAACTGATGTACCACTTTAACTGCGTGTTCAATATAGATGCAATATCATATAGGTATAGACCTCCTGCCAGATGCGCCGCCACCCTGATTTGTCGCGCGGATTTGGTAGCGAATTGTTGACTTCCTGCCCGTAGGAGCAGTGAAAAAGAATCAGATTTTTGTATCCTGTGTCTTTAAAACTCTTCCCCCACGAACAATGTGCATGATAACAAGTAGCCAGAACCTAAAGCTGCAATATATTACAAAATGGCCCTATGGTTTTGGGAGAATGTCCAGAAAATCCAATTTGTTTTAGTCCTTCAATGCTAAAGCATACGGCGGAAGTTAATAACTTTCCGGCCATGTGCGACAATTGGCAAGCGGTCTATATATATATACATTCCCACTTTACCATCCACTGACTATACAGTGCTGTAGAGGGCAGTATAGGGTCATTCAGTGGTCAACTAGCCTGGATAGCTTCCTGGGTGGCCTCCTAGGTGGCGGGCCGGCTCGTTTTCTTCAAGGAGAGTGGCCAGGGATGCCGGGAAATGCCCTATGCTCCACTGCGCCAACCCACTTCCGGTATCAGAGTCAAGTGCGCATGCGCTATTAAACCACCAGACTCCAAGCACAGTCCCCCAATCCCACCCCCGCCCAACCCTACCATCACATCATATTTCCGGCCGTAGAAAAAAAAGGGATTTGAGATTGATAAAGCCATCCTTTATGGTTTGCTAGACATTTTCTTGTCGTTCTTTCCTTTATTTCACGAGATTTATTACCTATATATAAGCCGATTAAAGCCTGGCCTGTCGCGGTACACTTTGCTTAAACACTGTGATATACTCCCGATGATCGCGGGCTTAACCCCTTCAGAGGGGCACTCCCCGCGGCTTCCGGCCGCAAAGCCTGACGGGAGGACAATATAAAGGGCAACATGCCCGGAACCAGCAGCTGGGTACTAATAAGGATCTCACGCTCTTTTCTCTGCTGGTTGCCGGCGCGAAGAGATACCAGAAAGCTGCTCAGCGCCAAGACTTGAATGCCCGGCCGTTTTATGTGTCCCAAAGTCCACCCCCCTTGCCCTATCAGACAAGGGGGCCTGGGTTGCAATCACCCTACTCCAGTGCCTTCAGAGTTGGGGCACGTCCTCCAGGGTAAACTCCTAAAAGACTGATTTCCTGAAAACTGGTTTTTGGTTAAGTACTGATTGGTCGTGATGAATAGGGGGTTGTCAATGGGGAGCGTCGTTGGAGACCAAGTGCTGATTAAGAAAGGTTTGTCGGAATTTTAAGGGTCTGCAAGTACACCAATGGCCTAGGGTAGTAATATGGAGTGAGGCCATGGGGAAACATTTAGTGGTCGTGAGTTTAAGAAAGGGTATATTTGGATTGAACGTATAAGAGGCACGGTCCAATACATATATTTTGCAATTGGATATACATAATTATTATCACTATTTATACATTCATATAATGCATGTAGCTCATGTTTTGTATGTGGACTCGCGCGGAACCACCTATTTTTATTTATACCTATAGCTGTATAGAGAGAGTTTGAATAGGGTTTGAGATTCATATGATGCTAGTCAGAATTCGTTTGATACAACTCTACCAATACCACCACGCCGCCGGCTAATTCCAACCAGCATTATTTTGATACTTCCAGATAAAAAAAGAGTTATGTATGTCAGTTGTATTGACACTTAGAACTTAACATCTAAAAAGGACACCAATTTTACGTATCATACAACATAAACAATGTTGCACCATCTGAACGGCTGCTGCTAATGGTGCATAAAAGCCAAATGGTAGCAGGTGCAACATATCCAATGCCCCAATGCCTCCACTAATAGCTAGCGCCCCTGGCGAGTAGCACCTATAGAACAGCCCTACATGTATGCCAGTGAATAGGCGAGGTGTAGTGAATGCGGCGACAAACCCGGCACTGTTACCATCAGCCCTAGGGTCCCCCCAGCTCTGACAATGTCACCCCCAGGGTCCCTTGTTTCCACCAAGGCAGATAACTATGGGGTGGTACGCTGGGGGAATGGAAGCCAAACCACCAAGAGATTACATGTAAATGTTTCCCAGAGTAGGTGGAGGGGTTGTTGCACATTACTGAGTGTTGGAGTTGTGCCCTGCATTCTTTGAATTTATATTTTACTTGGCTTTCAGTGATAAAATAACTAGTTTGGGATTTTATGTTGCCTTTTAATGGATGAGGTGTAACAGATTTGAAGAGATGAGGTGTAACAGATTTGAAAGATTAGATCCTTGGAATCTTAAAATGTGTGAGGGAAGTGCATGTTACATCACAATGCATTCAATTTGGAAAACAGTGTCAATATAAATAGGACTAGTTACTAGTAAAATTTGGTGTTGAAAATATCAATTCAGACAGCGAAGACTACTCGTGGGAGAATTCTGTCGTAAAGAAACAATATGAGGTGATTTTTATTGCTCAGTTTTTCTTGGGTTCCATATTTGTAATATTTGACAATTTTATTCAATGACAAAGTATGATAGAAATATTGCAATAGGGAATAGCTCAATAGGATTTGGCAAGACTAGTTTAATGGGATGGAGGACTGCCGGAGCCTTAATAACCTCAACACTCAGGTTACTGCTGGCCTGTTTCAAGAGGCCGTTCACAAAAACAACTTCGGTCTTTTCATTTGTGCATTGAATTATTCGAAAAACAAGAACAGCTTGCGAAATGGTGCAATTGCTTAAAGACCCAACCCGATGCTCAACAAGGTGCAATGGTTTTCCCAAGGGGACTGTACATTAATTACGTACTGACATAGGATGGGATTGGACAAGATAATTAAACTGAGCAAAAGTGCCCAGGGAATTATTGTCTCAAGTTCTTTCATGTATACGTAATTAATGAAAGGTCCCTTGTGGAATTCGATATTGGTAGGAAAATGTGACGATACTCATGTATTTTATTTTGTTTTTAATCCTTATCTGTGGTTAGGATCATGAGCGGCCAGTCGTTCATCCCAAATTACGACGCTGGAGGCCAGGCGAGTATTCCGGATTATGATGCAGGCAACAGCATACCGGATTGCGTTATGACCATTCGGTATCCGGAGCGATATCCAGACCAGCGATGTGAAGGCGGTGATCGCTGCGATGCCCTCTGTTGGTGCCAGAAGCAGCCATGCCACCAGCAATACTACACAGCTACAGAAAGTGTGGAGTATTACTATGAGATACGCAGGAGGAGCGTTTCGCTGGAGGATGGCACCTATGTTGGCTGCGAAAGGGCAATGGTTGCCGCGGGGTCTTCTCCGCCGCCAACGACGACCCAACCGTGCCCGGTCCAGCCGTGCTGCTCGTCCACGACTCCACATCACCATGGGTATGTGATACAGGAGTGCCAACAGCGGATGTACCTACCTGACCCATGCTGCGGCGGAGGTGGTCACCATTACCATGCCCACCCCCAGGCCCTTCCCCATGCCCACCCCCACCACCACCACCACCACAGCTGGGCAGGGTACAACCCGCAGACTCTCCAGGACCACCAGGTATACCTACCAAGGTCACCTCTACCCCAAGTAGCCGCCCCTGCCGCCATGGTGCAGTGCCAGCAGGCCCCTGCGACCTCACGCGCCCTTACTTCCGGTATGAGCGGAAGTGGCGTTCCGTCGGCGGCGATGCACTACGTGACCCCAATGGAGAGGGCAGCAGTCAGTGTGCGACCTTACATGCCCCAGGCCGGCGTTCCACAGGCTTACTACACCTGCGACCAGCAAGGTCAAGGCCTAACCCAGGAGGAGCAGGAGGGCGTGTATGAGACCCTGGAGGAAGTGCCCCGGCGCTACTGCTGCGTTCAGAGCAGCTCAACTCCTGACCAATCTAATTATAGTAACACACCCACTGCTGCTAGCACCCGCCGCAGGGACGCTCAAGGTCAAGGTCAAATACAAGGGCATTCCCAAGGTCAAATGCAGAGTCAAGTTGAAGGTCAAAATGCTGATGGCCAAGGACAGAATCACTATGAAAACACCTGCTTACGTTGTGAATATTGCCTGCAGAGCGAGCAGTTGACTAACCAGGGTAAAGGTGTGAGTTACTCAGGGGCAGCTGGGGACCAAGTAATGCCCTCAATTGTGGTAAATGAAGACCCACAAGCCGGGGCCAGTACTGCAGCTAGAGCTGCTCAGAGTCCAGCACCTCTGGGGCTCCAGTCTCTGAGGAAAAGAGCCCCACTTTTACCCATGAAGGAGGTGAACATGGACACGCCTCCGGAGTCGGAGGATACTGGAGAAGGGGAGGAGGAGGAAGAAGAGGAGGAGAGCACGGAGGAGCAGGTGGTGTGTGAGCGCATGCCACTCTTACGGACGCCCTACTTACGGAGGAGCAACTCAGCTGAGAGCTATGGACTCAGCTCAGCTGCCATGGCGACCAGTGAGCCCCCTGCGACGGCTGAGGTGCCCCTCATGCCCCGACGCGACTCTCCGATGTCGCGCTCCACGCCTTCATCGTCGTCTACTTCCGGTGGCGCCGACGGGTCCGGTTATAACCTCACCTACCCGGCGCAGCTCATCTTGAAACGCTCACTTAAGACCACCTCCAGCCCCCTCCTCCGCCGTATAGTAAACGCTAGGTACCAGCGGTCTCAAACAACACCAGCGCCGCGTGACGTCAGCGGCTACATCTCTGACGGCCAGACCGGAAGTAATGCGCGCGCATTGGTGGATATCAAGAACGACGCCCCTCCAAAATACGACTTTGAGATGGGACAACGCTATCTAGCCCAGGTGCGCGCCATGCAGCGTCTGACGCTGCGTTCCAACAGTACTTCCGGCGTCGCTGCTCAAGCCGGAAGTGACGTCACGAGGAACGCTCCTACATGTAAAGGTCACAGGACTAACGTCGTTCTGACGTCAGATCCGAGGTTGGCCTATGAGGAAGTGGCACCATCCTGCGTCGTCAGGCCAACCAGTGGTCATGACGTCAGACATTCCAACGGTCATGACGTCAGAGCCAGAGTGCATTCTGATGACGACGCTAGAGGGCATTGTACCACAGAACTGGTATCAGCAGACAGTGGGTGTCTGCCAGGACCCAGCGGATACCAAACTACCCCAACAAGCAGATCGCCAAGAACCAGCAGCAGTAGTGAGAACGGTACCTCAGCAACAAGGAGCAGCTCAAAGGGCGTGAGTGCCAGTGAAACTGCTCAAAAGCCTGGCCCGTGCCAAATACTCCCCCAATTGCTCTTACCAATGGGCGCGGTCTCAGGCGCACCAAGTAGTGTTAATTTGGACAGCGATAACCTCATACGCTTTGGGACTACTGAGGACGCCAAGAACTCGGTGGTCATTAGGGGCAATGAGGAGGGCATCGTGGTGGAGACGGATACGGGGAGCTACTCCGACGACGACATGAGCGACTCAGAGTGGGAGGACAACCCGCTCAACACTAGTCCCTCCAGTGAGTCCGACTGCCCGGATTACCATGACAACGTCGGCAACAGGAGCCCCGCGGACAAGACCGGTAAGTGTTTAGTCTGTCGCATCAGACCCACTGTTTCCCAAAGTGAGTCTGTACACCAGCAACCTTTTTAGGTGGGAATTCCCACCCAAATCCCAGTATGCTGGTTTATGGCAGGTAGGACCATAAACTAGTCAAGAACCATCAAATTGATTCCCCTTGCCGTTTATAGAGGGCCAATAAAAGAATTCCTTGCACTAGTAGCCACGGACTGTTGTGGGTGTATGAACCTGTTATATAAGAGCTAAGTAGGTCAGTGACGGACTAGTAAGTGTTCTGATTGGTCTTCGATACGACTCCGCACAACACGACAACAGCCCATTCTGATTGGCTGACGCAATCAACCAATGGAAAAACACTATTTTCTCTGAGTCTTTCATTGTTGCATCCCCGTCAACTCACCCGAAATTACCATAACATTACATGGGTCTCTATAAATAATTGAGTCTATTATACTTAGAACCCCTTCCCATTCCACGCCTTCTCCCTTCTCATTGTCTCATCATCAGAAATCCCCGCCCGGTCTAGAAACCATCATTCTACACAATTGCCGGCATTGAATTCCAGCTCAAAAGTGAGGAAATTGCATATCAACGCAATAAGAGTAATTCAGTGTTTGTGCCCGAGTGTGGCCAAATCGGCCCCATTAATATTTCACCGGGGTCTGATTAACCAAACGATGAGCCATAATCAGCTTTTCAAATGAGAACAAGTTGATTTTCCTCGTCGAGAGTGCTTAGTCATTGCCGGCAGAATATTACACCAGTCATCTCTGACGTTCCCTTTACCAAAAACATAGACAATTTTTGAGAAGCCGACCCGTTGCTATCAAGGTTAAATGGAGCCAATTTGCTGAATTAGCATTTCTAGTAGGCCCTCAGTAGCAGTAAATATTGCAGATTGGATTAGACTATCTCATACTCTTGAAAGGTTATTGAATATTCAAAGGATTTCCATCAGAAGTTGAGTTAAATGAGCTAGCCACTTTGAACTTGATCCTTGTATTAGAAATGAATAGAGGTACAGAATAACTTCGATGGATATTCTAAGAGTTTATTGATCCCAGAAAGATTAAATTATTCAAGAAAATATCATAGTCCAAAGTGAGCTGAAGTGAAAAGCATTTATCACTTAACTGAGGGGGGGTTTATGAAATAATAAGTAGATTTGTTAAATTCTCGGTCTTTATCCCCAAAAATCCAAATGTACATTTTAAATACAAATTCTCAAATTCAAAATGCACATTCTCTATTTTTTTTTTACAGGAAAGAGATACCTCAATTTTGCGTCGCTCAGAATTATAAAGCTACGAATTAACGATCTCTCCCTCTCGAGCAATCTTCTATTTAGAAAGAGTGAGCTTCAAAGATGATCATTAATCTTTGATAGGTCGGCTAGAGGCGCTTTCCCCCAAAACAGTGTCTTCTGTCACACTGTCAGTCCCTTCGGATGCCACTGTCAACCTCCTGTCAGATCGCTGTCACGCGCCTGACAGGACCCCCCATGGCGGCGTACCCTTCCCGAACCCCATCGACAATAAATGAAATTACATTAAACATGACTTGGGAGAATCCCCTGGAGTAATTACCGCAAATGTCCTAAAGTATTAAGGACTAGGAAGCTGTCTAGCTTATGGAGAGCGACTGGCGGGCCTAGGGAATGGCTCAGGGGGCTTAGGAAACCTACTGCAGGAACAGGGCTTAATCTTAGAAAGACGTGATGTAACTCCCAATGATCACTACTGATTATTTCTCATAGCTGAGAGCTCAGGGGGATTAAAAAGGATGCAATAGAGCTTTTTCCCTCGTGTCAAGTCATTATTTGTCCATCTATATGAATTGGGCTCTATGAAATGGGATTATGGAGGCACTTGGCCAATTGCTGATTACAATATTGATGTAGGCCCTATCTATTCTAAGGTTTTAGATCTAAATCCCATTACATGTAAAAAACACTATTCTGCAACTGGCATTTGAAATGATATTATCATGGTACGTTGAGAGAATTATATTTCACATGTAGAGCAATCATATTAGGTAAAAACAGGTAAAAAAAAATAAATATCTGGCGTACAGGCAAAAAGATAAAAATTAGACGCGGACAGAGGAGGTTTTGCTGCAGTAAAGAGTATTTATTTTTAATTATGAGCACATGAGGGTGTGACAATTAATCAATTCGTAGGTGAGAACCTAACAACACTGAGGGCATGGTCTGAAAGGGGGGAGGAGGGGCACATGGCCGATGTGGACAATGATAACTAGATTACTGCCCTTAATCTGCCACCTCCCAATAACCCTAGGGCCATCCGGGAACCCTGACCCAATTGTTGCCACCCAACTCACGCCCGCGTAGTCAACTCTCGCGAGAATTCTCCCATTGCCAAAGTGTCGTCTGCTTTTTCCCGCCAAATTTCCCCAAGTTTATTTTGCTGCAAAGCAGAGTGCCACCCGAAAAAGTAATCCGATGGAATTTCTCCTTCAAGACTATGTTAAACTTTTTCAAGTCAAATTCAGTACTTGGAAGATTCTGATTCTGACTTTTGGGTTGGATTGTGTTGCGGTCAGAGAGAAAAGAAGAGTTAAATTGGGTGCAGCCAGCTTGTTGATTCGGGGAAGGCCTAATATTTACTGACACAATCCCAGGCAGTAAGCACCTGGAGACCCGAATGGAGTTTTTGTTTGGCCAGCCCAATGAAGTCCTCCCTTCCCGAATGCCTGGCTGTTATTCCTGCAAAATGAAAGGCTTTTTACTCAAAGACGCCCTCGTCATAACTTATTTTGACAATCTCTGAGGTCTGTTGAACTAGTTATCAATATGACGGGAAAACCACTACGTCCGAAACGTCCCCTTTTTTCTCTCTCAGTCAATCATTTTCTCTCCCACCCAGAACTCTATAACTAAGTCTGCGGTAAGTGACTTGGTAGGCAATCATTTTATATCAAATGAACTGTGGAAAGGTACCTGTATTGATGGGTAGGGACAAAAAGGGGCTAGACATTGCCAGTCTCTGGATAGAAGCAGGCTGCGATGGAGGAGTCCACTATTATGTTAGCCCAGTATTAGTCATGCCTGTCAGAGCTGCCATTCCAGGAATCAAGATTAAAAAAGAAAAGAGGAAGGGAAAGCAACATCAGCATAAAAAATATAAGAAAACATTTCAAAAAGTACTTAAAAAGCACAGACAAGGCTAGGACGTGGCCAAGCAGAAAATAACCGCTGACTGATTTAATTTTCAAGCAACAGTGATTTGCAAAAGGTCTCCCTCGATAAGTTATGATGAGAGTTGGCATTTTCACGGCGCCTGCCCACCAAGCTAATACTGGAGTGCTTCATCAAAACAATTATGAATTCAGCAAAGCGTGACTTTGACCATTGCACTTTTAATTAAAACCCCCATTTCTATGTACTACTCGTGCATTTATACTTAGATGAGATTGTAGAAAAACGTATTCAATTAAATCCTTGAAAAAGAAAGATTAGACTAGGTGCATTAATTCGACCCATGTAATCAGTTGATATTAGTACCTTAACCCAAGTGGCTTCTATATAATCCATATAACCGAATAGAAATATCTCAAGAAAATACTTTTTAAACTAATAGGATTTGGAAAATCGAACTGGTAAATCTAAATTCACCGATATTGAATAGAAAATCCGATTATGAATAAGTTAGTTAGATAAACGGCTACCATCCCTCAGTCACTCAAGACCTGTCATATGACTTTCAACTGAATCTTTCAAGTGAACCTTTCTTACCCTACCTCTTTGTCTTACACCCTCCTTTCCTCCACCCCCTGAGGCCACACGCTGGTTTTCAGCTTATATCGCCATCAACACGCAGGCCAACCACTCACACCGGCAACAAGCGGCCTTCTTTAGTCATGATCCAGGAGCTTTAATTTTATGGCTTTATTTTTTCTCCTTCCTCTTTTTCAAGCATTTTCTTCTCCTTTAAATGAAGACCGCTTCCAGCACCATTGAAGGAAGCCCAGCTGAGCCCCCAAGCGTCCTGTAATCCCAGGACGTTAAAGGAGACCATAAAAGTAACACCCGCCTATAGTCACACCTACAGGCCTAGGCTTTGGGCTCTGATATAGGCTTACATTATCGTGTAGAGGGGCTTTGTTCATGTAAAAGCCTAAAGCCTTTATGAAGCCGTTTGATCAGGTTTATTGTGTAATTTTGATATTGGTATGATGTTTAAAAGGCAGTAGGCCTATAAGTTATAACCTTGTAGGATTCCTAATCATTATTTTATGGTCGGTGATCTAGTTTAGTGGTCCTTTACAATCATTAATTTGAACGTATGTAAATCTACATGTTTATTAACACTTAAATAACTAAAAGCTGACATGAGGAAAACTTGTTAGTTATAACAGATAAGACTGAAATATTTAGGCGGAGGCCCCTATAGGCCTATCCAAATGTAGGTCACGTGAATGTTAAGCACTCTTTTTAAGACACACATCATCAACATAGGCCTAGAGCTCATATTACAACCGAGGTAACTAGATTTAATACTTTTCCTGTGACACAGATTAAATCTGGCAACATTAAACTAAATTGTGGTGACATTTCAATGTCACACAAAATGTTGAAATTACAAAGTTGTCCCAACTGCGTCGCGGCTGAATTACATTCTTTTGATTCCTGTTAATTTCAGTGATTAAATCCGCCAACCCCCAGTGCCCCCTCCTGGCTATCAGCTTTCCCCCCTACCAAAACCTCCGAGCCAAGATCGATTGAGAATCGCACTAATGGCGGTTCATTGTGGCGTCTGTCAGAGACGTAGTGACAGACAAAATCGTCCTGAGAATCGCTCTGCGCATGCGCAAGTCTGAAAGGTTAATCCCTCCCTCCTGCTCGGACTGATTTAGTGCGCATGGCGTTTGAAACGCTGCAGATATTGCTGATTGGATGAACAGAGCCTGATTATTGTCCCCTTTGTTTTTAATGAGCAATTTGCCTGATGTGGGCGATAAAGGAGGAATCTGCGACCACCGCCCCAAGCCTTCCTTCCTCCTGATAGCTGCTCCACGGTGGGAGAGGGTGCAGGAGGAGGGGTCTGGAGGAGGACCACCACTCCAGCTGCCATTGGAAAAATCTACTTAAGTTTGTGTCCCTGATTTTTGTTTTAGTTTTTTTCCTGTGTTTTGTATGCTTAGGTTCTTCTTGCAAAGGAAGGAAAGTGTGGTGGTTAAGCTGGCGTTACCATGGTAACCGGTTGTTTAGGCGACCACTTTGGTCAGTTTTGTGGGAGGTGGGCGTGAAATCAGGTCTGACAGGTTTCACTTTGGGTCCAGCTTAGGGTGGGGGAGGTTTCACTTTTGGGCCAGCTTAGGGTGGGTGATCGGGCAGTAACTTAGGGTGGTTAAAACCAGCTCAGTGTCACATTGTTTCTCTACCCTGTAGGACAATGGCTTTAAAGCGAATTGTTTCGAAAAGGCAGCGGTCGGACGGTATGTTCCTTTGGTTTAGCTTAAGTTTGATGGAGTGAAAGTGGCATTGGGGACAAGTTTGCACCTGTTTTTGCCAGAGTTGTCAGAAACCTCATTTGTAGTTTTTCCATTGGTGTACATGTTTCACTTTAAGAGAAAATGCCATCCTTGGAAATCGTAGGATAAAAGGATAATCTTAGGTTGGAAGAGAAAACTATTTTATACTTTCCCAGCCCATATATTCAAGGACGGGTCCCCATAGCGTTAGTAAAATGTATAATATTTCATAGAAAAAATTGATATGTGCCTTGATATGTCTCCTCTAATAAAGATTTGTTGCTAACCGATGCACATGTGGAGAATGTAATTGAAATATTTGTGTTTACTCCAATTTTTGTAAAGCACATTTATAAACCATTAATTCAATTTATATCATCAATAATAAGGGTCATCCGTCAGTTGTCTGCATTAGAAAATAGTCCAATGGTGTTCTATGTATAGCACCTAATCCTGAGTGATAATGCCAGCTCAGCAGAAGGGCAGGGACATCAATATGCCAACTTTGTAGTTCCCAGGTAATGGGAACTATTTTGGGACTTTCCTTATTCCTTTAGCCTAAGTAAAGAGTATTTATAGGCTTTCTGAACCTAGACACCTTGACCACTGCACGATTGAACTAGCTGAACCAAGTTTTGACGTATTAGTTATTGATGATATTATTTTAGATTAGGCGCGAAAAGAATTTACTTCATTTGGAAACACGCTGGATAGGGTATTTAAAAAATCAAAAAATATAATCCTATTGATTTACAAATAAACTATACGATAATGCAGGAATTGTACTTCATAAATATGTATGGAAGAGTAACCAAATGAAAACATAAGTATAACCCATGGAACCGTACACTGAAAACACAAAGTCGTCAGGAAGCCAGTTTAAAGTTGTCAGAGGGTTGTCATAGGTGACTTTTGGGTTGCCATAGATGACTTTTGGGTTGTCACAAGGCTCATTTCAGACCACTGATGCTGTGTGACAACCCTCTGACAACCCTGTTACAACTTTGTGGGTGGTCAGAGGGTCGTCATTGTGAATTTTGAGGCTGGATGACAACCCAAAGGTTGTCATTTTCTCCTGACGACCTTAGGCCAAAAAGGTTGTCAGGGAAGCAAAAGTGAAAATCGGGTTGTCACAAGGTTGTCTGGGAAGAAAATGAGACTCAAAAGTACTGCTGGACAACTCTAGGGTTGTCAGTGAGTGGTGCCAAAAACGACAGCCCTAGGTTGTCATGGCCTCTGTCTGTGACAACCCTAGTATTGTAAGTGAATAGTGCCAAAAAACACACAACTCCTAATACCCAATACAACTTAGGCCTCCTAATTGTAATGGGCATACATACTAACTAGTAACATTACATAATAGGAACCCAGCAAACATAAATACATTGTTAAATTTACTAACCTTACTGAAGACCCTGTGACAACCCTGAGTTGTTCCAGTAGATCAAACAACCCTGGAGATTTGTTTGACAACCCATGGCTGTGTTTTTTTTTGGCACCATTGACTTAAAACCCTGAGGTCATCACAGATATCCAAATGATCTCATATAAAGTGGTCACAAAGTTGTCAGTATCTCATTCAAAGTTGTCAGAAGTTCGTCATAGGGTTGTTGATTTTGACACCAAGATTGTCAGAAGGTTGTCATAAGGTTGTTAATTTTGACATCAAGGTTTCCAGAAGGTTGTCATAGGGTTGTTGATTTTGGCACCACTTTTGACAACCTTGTGTTTTCAGTGTATATAAATTATAACGTATTTAAGTAGAAAACGATGGCAAAGAGCAGGAGTCATCCATATTGTGATAGAGTTAGCTATCCAGCAGATCAGCCTTCTTGATGCCTAAGCCATGTGGTTGTAATCGGTGGTTAGGACCAAATCTCAAACCTGACCAAACCAGTTGAAATTTCTCAGGGGAAATTTCAGATTTTAACCCCAAGCGATGTGAAGATACGCTAAGACTCCCATGGGAAATTCAAACTTTGGAAAGAGGGAGTTTGAATATGTTAGGTCTCTCGTGATCACGACATCCGAACCAGTCTTCTTAGATTTGGAGAGGTTTAGAAGAAACTTTTTTTTGTTTTTAAGTAAGAAGGAGGAAGTTTACACGTCGAATAAGATAATTGAGTAATGTAACATTGATAACCTATCACCTATGAATACATATGCCGTATTCATACGAAAGGATAGTTGTAAATAATATCATAAGAAGACAGTTTTATTTAGCCAAGGGCCAAAATGCCCCACAGGTGAATATAAAGGACCGAATATGCATAAACAGTGTCTCCTTCATTTTATGTAATGTATTCAAACCTGAAAAGCCAACAATGCAATGCAAGGTAAATAGCAACGGCATTATCGTCGGCAGTGAGGACATCTTGTTGGTTTACTCAATAATCAACGCCCATTGACCAATATTCTTTTGAATTCAAGAGAGGCTAGTATAGAATCAGATATATTTACCTCATCACCGGCAGTGTGTATATTGTTCAAAATCCCCTTTTACTAACCTCTCCTCCTCCGCCTAGCCGTTAGGCCTACAGAAATTACTTTTCTCACAAAACTGTAACTCATGCTGGACGAAATACATGAAATCGTTGATAAGCACTTTTTCTGACATAAAAACAATCGGGAAGACTTAAATAGGAACATAGACTCGTGCTGCAGCCTCTTGATGTAGATCTCACCAAATGAAGTACTGGACTCCAGTACCATACCCATGTAGCCTCATGCCCTTCAATATCACTTGATCAGGTTGACCCATTGCACCCTGGAAGTATTGGTCAGAAGGGAGCCATTTTGTAGATTGTGTTAGGCAGTGTCCGCTCATGATGCCTCCATGGCTTATCGACAGATAGGACATGTAAAGGCATGGTAGATTGGTACTGGATGTATTCATAGCATGAACATGTTTTATGCTAAATACACAACCAATATTAATGTAATAACATCGGTTGTTTATGTATGTATATAATTCCATTAGGACTATATTGGCCACATTGCCTGTCATAAACCAGTGTACAAGATTGAGGACAATCTTCGGGTACCGTGTCCAAAAAGTGTGCACCCTGTCAGGATATAGAATATTTTATTATGTATAAGGCATTTCATAGTCAGAAGAAAAAGTGCACATCCGGGTGTATGAGTCAAAAAATGTATGCTTCCGACAGCAAGTTGGTGTCCAATTAAAAGGACACATCTAATAGGCTAGGACCCAGTCCTATTTATAGGCCTATATCGATTTAAGTCGTGTGTGCTCGTTGGACAACGAATTACATTTAAACTGTAGTCCCAACATGGTCTTAACATGACTTGAAGCACAGGGAAAGCACGAAATGAGTATATAAGTACATGGGGGACTTATCACCCTCCCGGATTGCCTGCAGGTCGGCCGATGTCCGCAACCAAAGTAAAGGCGAGTCTGCAGGACCTGCCGAAGACAGATACATGCCATTAGAACCCCGTTCCCATTCAAATAAATCCAATTGGAAATTGAAAATGGCCTCTGGGCTGCGGGAAATAAAGACAGACGACAGGGCGATGTTTTTTCTTCTTCTAAGGGAATGGAGTGAGGCGAAGGGGTCAGAGGGAAAATGGCGGGAAGAGGCTGGGGGTAATTTAAGGACATGCGCAGTGGCGGGAGGCCGGTAATGGGTATTAGTTTGGTGTGGATGAGATAGCGCAATGCTACAGGGTGCCGGGAACCCTCTTAGGGGGCTGAGTAGGGTAGGGGTGGGTTCGATGGGGCACTCCCGGCTAGCCGTGTCAAAGGTAATGTCGCCTGGGGTCAAGATGTCCTTGGGTTAAGCACGCTCCGGCCTGAGGCCGTTAATAGTAGCAGTTTGTCCTGGCGGCGGCGAAAGCCACGGCCCATCGATCGAACTCACCAACCAGGCCCAGGGTAAGCCATTGAAAGGATTTGCCTCCTTATCGCCCAAATAGCCTGGGATCTTATCCCTCAAAATTGGTCGTTTTACATTGGGAATGAATAAAAACAAATAGGTTCACAAATACCATGGGTTTTTTTTGCGTCAGCTTTGGCGATTGTTCCTACTGCAATACATAAACTGGTTTCAATTACGATCTCTACCCAATATTCTTTTGTGTCTTCAAATTGACAATTACCTTTGAATTATATAACCTCCGAACATAAATAGAAATCGATGCCATCTAAATTAAAGGCTGGATGCATGCAAATTATCGCATTTTATCTCGTCAAAAAAAGATGTTATTCCAATTACTAATATATGCAAAGCAGGATTTTGCGAAGCTAAAAAGAAGTTATCACGTGTAGATACCGGGTGATTGTGTCAACGGAAATCCAACATACTGACAACAACCCTAGGCGTTGAGGGTCACCCATGCAGGGTTCCACCTCCAACAAGCTCAGAGCAATGTTAGGCTAACCCCCCCCCCCCCCCCCACACACACACACAACCCCAACATCCTGCCCCCTCCTGTCAGCTCAACTGCTACAGCCAGGAAATTTGTTCCAGGCGACTTCCCGGAGCATTGCCAGTGCCCATGTACTGGAGGCACCAGCCGCTTCCTCCAGGGTAATAAAACAGCCTGGAGATTCCCTGTGTAAGCCTGCTACCAGCCCAGGAAACCCCAGACCCACGTTCTTTAAGCCCAAGGGACTGTCGTTTCGAAGCAGGTAAAGTCGATACGCGCTCTACCATGACCGTCTTAACATCTCACGTCGTATCAATTTTGTAACAGAAGGAGGAAGGGGTTCTTCTAGGCCTGTCACACGGTTGTAATAGTGTCTGTGCTGTTTTGGTAGCTAGGAGGGGATTTGGGTTTTTGAATGAAATAGAATTACTGAATAGAGTCATGAGGTTACACAGCTGGATTTGAGAGCTTCGGAAAAGTGGTTATGCATGCAACTGAATCGGAGAATAACTTGATGTTCAGTAAGCAAAAAGTTTATATCAATAACTGCAAAGGTTCCTATTTCTTATTCTGTCTTCTACTGAAAGGAGGCCACACCTTAACATACGTCCCCCCCGCAAACCTCAGAATAAATCAGGTAATTATGAACCATTACCACTGATAGTAGTATCTATAAATCGAGAGTTTTGTTTTAATTGAAAAAAAAACATAGCAATTTTTTTAATAGGCAATAGGATGTACCAACCTTATAAATATTGTGAAAGAACTCACAGCCCAAGAGAACATCAACTTGATGCCCTATAATCAATTATCCGAATGCACAGTAGTGGGTCAATTCTCAGTTACCCAGGGATGACCTCTGAATCAATTACCCGAACGCCCCCGTCGGTCGCTTATCCCTGACAGGGGGTGGCGTCCATATCCCGGATCACCCTCTCCGGGATAACCCTGGATCAACCCGGGAGGCATCCAGTGCGCGTCCTCCACGGCCCGGATTTCCCTGGAGTCCTGAGAAACCAAGCCCAGATACATTCTGTAATGAATATAGATACATATTATAATTATATGCAGTTGTGATGAACATGGGGGAGCTAGGACCTAAGGTGCAGTGCAGTTTTGAGTTGTAAAGGTCTACTACTTTTGAGTTGTAGGGCCTACTACTATAAATTGGGTGTAATCATCTGTACATAACCAGTAGAGGAATGCACATAGTGTCTGCATTTGGAATAAAAGGTACACGGTATAAATCGTATAAAACCGCCCGAATTGTATGCATTGTCTGCACAATGAGATTGCTTTTCCACACTTGTACAATCTTGTGTCTTAGGCGACTCCTGATATCATGTGCGAGGGTCCCAATTTAGACACTCAAATTTCCCGGAAAACCAGATTACCATTGTCACAGTTTTATCAATATCCAAATATGATTCAAGGGGTATGGTTCTTTATCACAGTTTGCTTAGAATCGTATGACACTCGAAACGTCAAAATAACATAAAATACGCGTAACTTATGACAAGCAAAAAAAAAAAGATATATATATGGCCCCCAGCACCTCAGCAGTATCCCTATAGCACCCCGACCTACATTCGGGGCTGAAGCCTAAAAGGGCCATGTGTGAGCCTATCCATCCTGACTGATGGCCCCTATCCATCATTTACATAGGCCTGCCTCGCCTAGGTCTTTCCCCCAAAAATCCCCATAATGGATGTCACCTCACATTCTTATCAACATGGACCAAATACAGGCAAAGGGGATTTGAGAAAACCCACGCATGTACATTGACACCACGGAAGATTTATTTCTACTGTTAACTTTCTGCGTAAACACCCTGTTTATTATCTGCGCATTTTCTGAGGATTTAATCAGTTAATTGGGATGCATGGGGATGATGAATATTTTCCACCTTGACTTTTTTGGCCCTGAAAACGCCTCGGTTAATTTAGTAATAACGAGCGTGTTGTGTTGTGTCTGGAAGTTGTCCGTGTTCACATGCTTATTTTGTACTTTCTAATTATTCCTCTCTTTTTTTCCGTTGACACCTTACATGGTCTCTCCGAAAACTCACATCTTTGTTTTGCAGTTTTCTAGCAACATCTGTCTTTGTGCCTGAGAATATTTTTCTGAGCAGTGAACAGTAACAGGAAAGCAAGGCTAAAATAACCGCTCAAAAGAAAATGTTGATAAACATTAATTTTGAAAACTTTTTTTTTCAGTCTCCGTCTTTTCTGTAAGCACTCTTTCTTTTTGTCCTTACATCAAAATTCCCATCTTTTCAACTGTTCTTTGTCTGTATGTTAAAAGCTTGAATTTTCCTTAATCTCCCATACATGGCCTATCAAAATACCAGTCAGTGTTACCAAAAACATTTACACACTGTATCAGTTGAATTATACCCTTTTCATTCTGCTTCTTAACTGAATGGACTCAACAAATCTGGCTATAGTGTGTGCTCAAACAGCCGTCATATTCACCCAGTCCCAAAAGTAATCTATTGTTAACCGTTTGAAACACTAACAAAGCGTAGGCTTTAAATTAAGTGGGTGCCCGCGGGACTTTGTAACAGTACACCAAAGTAATCACACAACTCCACTAAATACTCTTACAAACCAATTACACTCTAGTCTAATCGCTTTTAAAAATATGAACTTGAAACGATGTTTCAACATCTAGATTCCACTTTGGTAATAGCTGAAAGGCTCAGATTCAAAACGGATCT
Source organism: Lepidonotus clava (assembly GCA_936440205.1). Taxonomy (NCBI): domain Eukaryota; kingdom Metazoa; phylum Annelida; class Polychaeta; order Phyllodocida; family Polynoidae; genus Lepidonotus; species Lepidonotus clava. The sequence goes on from OW387147.1 coordinate 22,683,004, forward strand.
AGATGTGAATTTCCCATCTAACTTACTACCAATCCACTTAAAATTGTCAATCATTTCTATGTCTTCTCTGAAAACCAAACAGACTTTTCATAGTTTAAGCACTAGAAATAATTGGTCAAAATGCTTATCAATCTTAGGCTGGTGTAAGCCTACACCACAAAGCTGTATCCTTTAGGCTGATGTTAATGGTAACACTGGACGTCTCCCTGCCAGGTGTTTAGGGCCGGTCAGCCCTCCCTGGTGGTGGTCAGTCCCTCCTACTCCCCCTCACCCCTCACTCCTCTACCCCCTGCGGGCCTGCACGCGCCCATTGTCCCCCGGGAGAGGTGTGTGTAGACAGGTGTTCTAGGGGGTATGCTGAGGGTGCCTGGTATGACCCCAATTATCGCTCAGACCACGTGTGTGCTCACAGCTGCTCCTTGTATAAAGTACCATTGGCACATTGACTATTGTTCATATGTACCCTTATTTCATGTATAAAGTACCATTGATATATCTACCATTGTTCATGTGTACTCTTATTTCAAGACCAAAGTACTATTGGCATACCTACCATTATTGAGATATCTACCTTTGATTTTATGCCGCCTCATTTTATGTGCAAAGCACCATTGAGCTATCTACCATCGTTCACATATGCCCTTATTTCGTGTTTAAAGTATCATTGGCATAGAGGGCCATCGACATATCTATTATTGTTGAGATATCTACCTTTGCTTTTATGCTATCTCATTTCGATATGTGCAAAGCCCCATTGACATAATTATATACCATCGTTCATTGTGTACTCTTAGGTCATGTAGATATAAGGTACCAATGGCAATACCTATAATTAATCTTAATAATACTGGTATTTACTTCATGTGTTAAGTATAATGTATATACATGCCATTGTTAGTTCTATGAAGTGCCTTTTACATATCAACCATATTGAAGTTGGTGATTTCATCCAGTGCTTTTCATACACTGCCATTAGAATTTCTTGTCTAGGTCCTTATTCATTTTAGCACTGGAATATGGCTTCATTATAGCTTTGGCATATTTGACATTCTTCTTTTCTGAATTAGCCATGTGCATATCTGAATTATAATACGAACACGTTTAGAAAATGTGCTCGGTGATAGAAAGGGTATATAATTATGTTTTCATTTTGGGACATCCAAACCAGACAGTATGCAGTCCATGCACACATCTCGTATTGAGAAAAGAACACCTGAGGTTAAAACACTATTCATATAATAGATATGGAGGTTGAATCCAATGTTCCATTACAGAGTTTCTACAAATGAATCAACATTCCAATTATTTATTGACAATATTGTTTGCATTTATACAATTAATTGCGTGATGTCCTTACAAATATAAGCTTCTTTATGAATACGTGTATGTTACACAAAACTAAAACATGACAAAGGTATTGTCCATTTTTGGAAAATACACCAAAGTTAAGGCCTTACATGCCCTATGAACACTTCTCCTCAGCATGGTGTGAGGAAACCTTTGTCTTAGTGCAATGTAATGCCATGATTTACTCCCAATCAAATACTAATTTGTTAATTATTAAGGCCGGGGGGTCGGAGGTTAAGCAGTAAATACCCATCAAACATCAATATGAATCCATTATCAGGGCTTTGGGGGCTGTTAATCCTACATGCATGCCGTGACAGGGGGGCTGGGGTGATAAGATTTATAGTAGGTGTAGTGAATGCCTTCACACGCCATTTAACCAGAGCCTAGACTTGCCACACTCTCCCCCACCTAAAATATTTATGAATATCCTACTTTATCAATATGTTCCTTACTTTTGTCCTAGATGATCTCAGAATAATGTTCTCCACAATAGTATGCTTATGAATATTCATGATTTCATGAGCCACATTATTTTCGTGTTTCATGGCTTGATTTATAGGACGTAGTTTGGCGATGGGCATTGACTGTGTTGTGACAGGGGCATAACAGACTATAGCTAGCATATATACTTTCATGAATCAGGATGCCATAACTACTCTGTGATATGCCTACATGTTCTTTTTATGGTAGGGCATGAAAAATGTCAGGATATTGACAATGGAGTACACTGTTAGTACAATAGAATATAGAATTTCGCCATTCCTATATCAAGCGAGAAGTCTTGTAATAAAAAGTACTTCAAGGCCGTAGCAGTGATCTATAATTACACTGATGGCCTCCATTCTCGGTATGAGGTCCCTCATCTCATCTTCTTACAATACCCTTTCATCTTTTGATCATACATCCCTAGGTGCAAAAATAGCTATGAAAGAGTCGAAAGACAGCAGTACTAGTATTAAAAGTAAATGGATAGGGCGAAAAGTATCGAAGCTTGATACATTCTTGGAACTTGGAGCATTGTTTTTGAAGTTGAATGAATTTGACAACAATTGTTTTTGGGAATGATAGATTTTTACTTTGGAATAGTCATAGGATTTGTGGACTTAGGAAAACTCGACCTAAGTAATCTGAAATACAATTTTCTCTGATAACAAGTTGAGGAGCTTAGTCTTAGTATACCTAAATATGAAAATATGAGAACACCAAACAATATTAATATTATAGACTACCCTTTACAGACTAGCCTCAGGATACGCATTATACATGTATTGAATTAATTTTATGCACATTGTGAGGCTGGTCTGTATAAGGTATTACAACATAAGGACAACAGTAACATTGAGTATATATATAAGATAATTTCTGAATGAACCCCAATTTAGACCTGGGCATGTCTAGTGGGTGTGGGAGTGTCTCCTGTGAGTGGGGTCCTGGAGGCTCCTCCAGCTCCCTCTTACAGGTAGATAACTCCCTGCTACACCTGGCCATTCCCAACCAAAGCCTATGTTGTTACCTTGGTTACTACCAAAGTAGTCTCATGCAGACAGAACAAATGGGAAGTAAAAAATGTAATCTAGGTAAAGAAATGATGATAAGAGAAATACGCTCTTTTATAAGCTCTTTAGTATATATTCTGAAAAAATAGATGATATAATTCACTTTCTAAAGACGGTTTATGAACAATGACATAACGCTTTATTGTACTTTAACCATTAAGTATGATTTAATAGGTATATTAGGTAGTATTATGCAAGTAAAATGAGAATAAGTTTAAATTGGCCCGTCTGGTTGATATTTTAAGATTCAACTTTTCCGAGGATTTCTATAATGTGGTATTTGAAGGTCACTGTCTTCAAAACACTTTACACTGGCTCTTGAAAGTCTATAAAATGTAGCTCTGTGCTATTTATTTCCATTTTGATTCACCTTTTAATAGTTATAAGCGTCAATGTAATGACATTTAAGTGAAATCTTTGATGTTATTTTATGGCCATGAAATTGAATGATTAGTTAAAAAGGAAATGAAAAGGAGGTGGCTCTTACCAATTTTCACAATTAGAAAGACTGAAAAAATGGGTGCTTGAACATGTAGAATTTAAATTAGAATAAAGGTTGCAGTGTTGAAAGCTCTTAAGGCTGTCCCCTTGTAAGCTGAAGTGGTCTGTTTGCATGGTGTGCCTCTGATTGTTAGTGATTATATTTGGTGGACCAGGAAATAAAAGGTCTTAAGGGCCGAGGCCTGCCTCAGCAACAGCCAGCCTAACCCTGTGGCCGTTTTTTGAAAAGGTGAGCCTATAATTGGCCTGAAGGCTTGTAATGAGGTCACTGATGAGGTCACTGATGAGGTCAATCTGCATAACCTTAACTAGGCCCGACTTGACCCCTGACCTTTAGTGGACAATGGCGGCGCCTCTCTCCGACCGGAACACCTGGCCTCTACTAGCGCCACCTGGCAGAAAAAAACACGCCTTATCTTTTTAAAAAGTAAATGACGGACTGACATCTTTTGGTAGTACGTCTGGGATGCTGCGGCATCAGCGGAGCTTTTCAAAAATCTGAAATATCACTGTCTGGGTCTCCTCTGGCTGACACTAATATTCTGACTGTGTATGGAGAATGGACCAAGGGGTCGGGGGCCTTTGCCTTGGAGAGCCTACCTGCTACACTCTCCGACCAGAGGGCGGGAACAGGGTGGTTAAGGGGTGCTGTAAAGGGCGTGGGAATGCTGTTAGACGGGAGGACATTCGCGCCTTACATGCCTGTGGTGAAGGTATCGTTGTCATGTATTAACGGTGTAACTTATCGTGTGTAGACCCATCTCCGCGACCCATCTACAAGTTACCCATTCAAGACACTTGGATATTGCATGTATATGAGGGTATATAGGCAGTTACATGGAAAGGGAGAACGGGTGATATGTAACAGTAATCATGTTTTAAATGTTCGCTGCGAAATATCAGTTTTTCAAACCGACTGGAATAATTGTTCTAATTCTCTACCCAGGCCCTATGGTTGATATATTCCTATGAGAGCATATTATTGCATCATTCAAATTGTTTCTGTGAAACATATCTAAAGTTATCTCTTTTCAAAAGCAACATCAACAGTTATGTAGCAGCAGATGTACTCTTACTTATAATTCAGTTTATTTCAAAATAATTATGACTCAAGTACGGGCAAATGATGTCGGTAGTAAACGATTTCACGCACAGTCTTATGGATCAGTCTATAGCTGTTCAGTGTCCTGATGATTTTCTGTCTAGTGTGACTCTAGACAGCTTTGCTTTGACGTCGGGTACTTGGAAACCGTTTCAGGAGGGCTCACTGTGGGAATTTAGGAGATAGGTGCCATGGTTACCGACGCCATGGCAAAATAACGTCCTGCCTTCTGCAAGCACTGCCTCCAGAATTCAGTCAATGCCTTTTGGGTTTGGCCTATTTAGTCATTGTCCAGCCAGCCTAAGTAGTGTCAGCCCCCGGCTGTAGCCTAATCCATCAGCCCCCACCTCTTACAAGCCACCCTAATGTCATTCTCTGCCCACCCCGGTCATTATAACACACCTATCCATCTACCACAAACTTTGACTTCACCTACTCTCACTAGAGGTCAGTGCCGTATCTAGAACACCACCTATTTCTATATTATAGGGGGAAAAAAGAAGAAAATGTTGGCTGGTTCCCGGCTTTCTTCCACTGCCTCGCTCTTTATATTGCTTTACGGTAGTGGTACTCGCGGGAACCAGTGCGGCGAAATGTCGTCTGCTGGGAGTAAAATGCTTTTTGGTGTCCAGGTGTCCAGCTCTGGCTATTTTCCCTGTCTTAAATGGTGTAACCACATGAAAGGACATGAAAGCCAACCACTCGCAGCTGTTACCAAGATGGCGTCTTGAGAACATTGCATGTTGTCAATGACGTGAGAAAAGGAGCACACCATGTAACACTAACGTGCCTATAGGTCTGCTTTCATAACCTTTCCCCCTCCCACCTAAGTAAGGGTCAGACTCTGACCCTCAGTGCATGCAACGCACAGACTGCCCAAGGTTATTCAAGGTCAGGTCGGTGACACGTCACAGTGACGTCATTGTCACGTGTTCAATGGACGCTGCATTGAAACGTCGCTAATCGACGCGACACCTACTGGGAAGATTCGGTACTTTCCTCACCCAAGGCTATGGATGGATGACGGCAGAGTAGCAATCAAACTATTGAGGGGCAGAGGAGAGTTTTCATAACGCGTTGCATGCAAAGTGAGCCCTATGAAAGACAGGAGGTAGTAAAATAAGCTATCGCAGCCATCCAGGCTGGAGGAGGGTGGTTTTAAGCTCACCAATTATCCAGGAGTTTCCCATTGAATCCGAACGGCCCATTTACAAAGTCCCCAGAGTCCAATATCATGCAAGAAGGCGCCAATCAGTGTTTTACTTTTTTTTCAGGGAGAATGGGGTGTTATTTGATATGGTTAATATCTTCCCTCATTTTGCTGATATGTGTATCCATAGGGTAATATCCAGTTTACCTCATTGTCTAGACAGTATGATAATTAAGCATATATCCATGTCCAAGCGAATATAGAATTCTATAGGAACTGATAAGGCCTATGAATATATTTGTTCATGTAAATTATGTACCTTCCTTATCATGCGCAGCATTAATCAGTTTTGTATTTAAACTGCGATAACTAGAAAGTCAGACTCACATTTTTTAATCCTTTATTTGCTTCTCAATTTGGCATCGAGATCTTCCAGCCTTTGTGCGGTATATTTTAAAAAGTGAATATCAAATATACACAATATAGGAGATGGAGATGAATGATGATGAGTGTGATAACGTCTATGGATGTCAAAAGACAATTTACGAACATACTTAGACAAAGTCTATGAATACATCTACAGGAACATTATCCTACTTGTTCCGACTTTTTAATTTAAATATCTATAAGATACCGTCCTATATAATATTATTTTTAGCAAGGGGTATTTCAGGTGAACATATCACGTACCCCTACACTTTCATCTCGTGTGCCATGCGCATGCGCCGAACCTCGTGACCTCTCACCTTACACATCCCATAATAACCACGTCAAGACTCCCTACCCGTCTTGCGCCTGTCTAAGTAACCACTAACTACCATATTTTCCATGGCAAATTGGCCCGGGGCCTTTGATAAACAGGGGGCCCATTTTGACCGGCGACACCGGAACAGATTTGTTGGTGCCAGCAGTGTATCACGCATAGTATCCCTTGATGTAGTTTGGCAGGCTTGTGCTGGCCTAGCCGAAGAGGTGTCTGAAATCTTGCCTTCCCCAAAATGAAATTATCCATAATATGCATCATACCTATGCTTTTTTCCTATCAAAGGATGGTAGATGTTACTTATAAAGAAGGGGAAAAAACACGATAGTATTGGGCTTCAATAGGAGATATATTATACCTAATAAATATTATTAACCTTTCGCACCAAAGAATAACTCCAGTAGGGTTTTTAGTCCAGGAGCCAAATCTGAAAATCCTGATATACCCTCCGCGGTGAGCCCCCTGGATTTTCTTGATTTTTTTCATCTTATAGCATCCTAGGGACCATGAATCAAGGCGGTTCCGAAGAATTTAGGTATGCGAACACTGTCTAATTACCCGATTTGTGCTTAATTAGCAAAAAATGAAAAACACGTTATTTCTAAATTTCTCTGGAACTATGTAAGATATGATAACATGCTATATGTCATTTGAAAGGTAATTTTTTTTCTGATTTTTTGATATATTGTTTGCTATTGTCATTATTCATGGCAATGAGTAATTAAAGAAAAACTGTTGTTTCAGTCAAAATCATTAGAACTTAAGGATCCAAGGTTAAACTCTGGAATTGATAAACCAAGTCCTAGGTATACTTAAAGGGGATCTTTAGGCAGTTTTTAAAGAAGGTTGCATCTGATTTCATTGGAAATATAATGTAGAAATCATTTTTTGCTGATTAAATTCTAACCGACTATAGGCTATATCACGTACCCCTACACTTTCATCTCGTGTGCCATGCGCATGCGCCGAACCTCGTGACCTCTCACCTTACACATCCCATAATAACCACGTCAAGACTCCCTACCCGTCTTGCGCCTGTCTAAGTAACCACTAACTACCATATTTTCCATGGCAAATTGGCCCGGGGCCTTTGATAAACAGGGGGCCCATTTTGACCGGCGACACCGGAACAGATTTGTTGGTGCCAGCAGTGTATCACGCATAGTATCCCTTGATGTAGTTTGGCAGGCTTGTGCTGGCCTAGCCGAAGAGGTGTCTGAAATCTTGCCTTCCCCAAAATGAAATTATCCATAATATGCATCATACCTATGCTTTTTTCCTATCAAAGGATGGTAGATGTTACTTATAAAGAAGGGGAAAAAACACGATAGTATTGGGCTTCAATAGGAGATATATTATACCTAATAAATATTATTAACCTTTCGCACCAAAGAATAACTCCAGTAGGGTTTTTAGTCCAGGAGCCAAATCTGAAAATCCTGATATACCCTCCGCGGTGAGCCCCCTGGATTTTCTTGATTTTTTTCATCTTATAGCATCCTAGGGACCATGAATCAAGGCGGTTCCGAAGAATTTAGGTATGCGAACACTGTCTAATTACCCGATTTGTGCTTAATTAGCAAAAAATGAAAAACACGTTATTTCTAAATTTCTCTGGAACTATGTAAGATATGATAACATGCTATATGTCATTTGAAAGGTAATTTTTTTTCTGATTTTTTGATATATTGTTTGCTATTGTCATTATTCATGGCAATGAGTAATTAAAGAAAAACTGTTGTTTCAGTCAAAATCATTAGAACTTAAGGATCCAAGGTTAAACTCTGGAATTGATAAACCAAGTCCTAGGTATACTTAAAGGGGATCTTTAGGCAGTTTTTAAAGAAGGTTGCATCTGATTTCATTGGAAATATAATGTAGAAATCATTTTTTGCTGATTAAATTCTAACCGACTATAGGCTCATTTTGCACTTATATTTCAAAAGGAGAGATGATATCATGAAAATAACACAATATATCCTAAAGAGATGGGAAAATGATTATCACTGTTTCCCTAAGCTGGTTTTTCAATGTTTTCTGAGCCATTTAATCCCTTGTATACAACATTGGAGCTGTAAAATAAGTAAACATTAGCAAGAAATATGTGTCCATGTAATTTGCAGACAAGCTCATCTTTGTTGCCTGATCAAACTAGTATGGTCATTGATTTATTTACTCAAAATGGTATGGACGGCTCCTTATATTGCCAAAGATTCACACATTGACAATATGCAGCAAACAATATGCAGCAAACTTCTATTTACATACCCCTGTACTCACTGATCTTTAAAAAGCATGTTCCTATAGGAAGAGTGGGAGTTGTAGGCTGAAATACTCTTTTAAATCCCCCCATTAATATTGCTGGCCCCAATATCTAATGTTTACCTCACTCTGGCAACAGGCCTGAGGCCTGGAGAGACAGAGGAATAATAAAGATGGCAGATATAGGGTTCTTATCTCCCTGTTGTGTGAGTTAACCCATTGGTAAGACACTGTGTTTACAACCTAATAAAGGTTCCCTCAGAGAGAGGGGCAGGCTAAAAATTTGGCTGCTTATGACTGTCTTATTATTCAATTTTATCACATAATTCCACAAGGAGCATGGGGTTCATCAGCTGGTTAGATAAAATGATAAAGTTAACTGTTTAGACAATGTTGCCTTCCAGCAGTAAAATGAAGATAGTGGATCTTCAGAACCTTATCAGTGGTGGAGAGGTCTAGCCTTTCCCCTGAGTGGCCTGAACTGGGGGATAAGGGCAGCCTCCCATGGTGCAACACACTGTAGGCCTATATATAGTGTGCCATAAACTGTGGGATTGCTGACCACCTGCTGTACTTTTGTTAACATCCTACCACCAATCTGCCAAATTAAACTTTCTTACCCTTTTGAGGGTTTACAGTTCCAGGCTGTATGGGTTCATTGCTCACTTAGCTTTATACTCTTTTGTATTATAGACTAAGTATTCAGTGGTGTATTATAAGAACTGATCATAGACTAGAGGATCATTCATATATTTGAATAATGACTCCCTTAGTGTTGGGTCTCTGAGTATTAACCATATTGACCTTTCCCATAGTATCTAACTATAAGCTGTTTCTTGTTGTTGGTTAGGGAAATTGGATCCTTGTTCATAGCAGTTGAGAAATGAAAATGGTCAGTTATATTTTGATAAAGGAATAATGTTGTTTCTGAGGTTTATATAACAGAAAGTTTGAGGTTACAACCAGAATCACAGCAATTTGTTGCTCTTGTACATTCTCCTAATACTGTACTGCCTTGGTTATGGTCCCACAGCAAGGGTGCTGTGCACATGCTGCTCAATGTGGTAATGCTACTAGATAGTATTGGGAAACCAGTAATGGCTATACCAAAACTTTGTAATAATTTTGAAATAGAAAGATATATCAGGAACTTCTGTATTGTTTCAGGTTTTGATATTTGTTTGAGGTCTTGCTAATGATATTGATATGTATGTACACACACAGAGGTCTCAGTTCCTCTGGTACACTTCCTAATAAAATGGATATATGGCAAAATCCTGTTAGTTGATAGGATGAATCTCAGTGAAGCATGACCAAAGGCTGGTCATAACTTGTATTGGTAATTTGGGAGAATTGGAAGTTTGGCTCTTAGAATTGAACTGTGACCATGATCATAATTTAATATCAAATTACTAATACCAGTAACCCATATATCAAAAAAATTATAAGATATCCATTTTGTGTATGGTCAAGCTAAGTTATTCATTTATATAAGCGCATGGGTCTAGAATCCAAGAGTGCAATCTAATAATTTATTAAAACCAACAATTTGGCAGAGGTAGCACACCTATCAAGTTTACAAGTTTAAAAATAGCACACTTAGTCTTTTTGCAGTTGGCATATTGATACAAGGACTCTTTTCTAAATTCAGAACCTTCGATATATGACAGCATACTTTTTGGGATTCATCTCTTCTTTAAAGTAGTATACCCTCCGAAATCTGGATTGGGGTCAGGTAATGGGTGAGTCTGCTACAAGCTATTCTTTTCTTTATGTAAACAAGAAGTAGAGAGAACTATAAGGGGCCTTCCATTTAATAAGTACACACATTTTCAAAAATCTCAGATCCCCACCCCCCTTTGGTAATAAATATGCATTGTATTTGTACTAGAAAGTACACACATTTTTTCAATGATTTCATACCTCCCTCCCCTCCTTGATGCATACAAACTTAAGGCAAGGGCCCTAATAAGATGGTTTGTAATCAAACTGAAACATTATCATGGTATTATGCTGAGGAAAGAAATCTTACTCAAACCATAGTTTTATTGTGACATATCTTTCACTGTGATTCAAAATGCTCTCCAAACAGCTACCATATTAGATACATGTGCCCAAATGGCTGTGAAAGCACTGAAATACCAGCCGAGGGAGATAGTGATTATCATTTCCACATATCTTTAGGATATATTGTGTTATTTTCATGATATCATCTCTCTTTTTGAAATATAAGTGCAAAATGAGCCTATAGTCGGTTAGAATTTAATCAGCAAAAAATGATTTCTACATTATATTTCCAATGAAATCAGATGCAACCTTCTTTAAAAACTGCCTAAAGATCCCCTTTAAGTATACCTAGGACTTGGTTTATCAATTCCAGAGTTTAACCTTGGATCCTTAAGTTCTAATGATTTTGACTGAAACAACAGTTTTTCTTTAATTACTCATTGCCATGAATAATGACAATAGCAAACAATATATCAAAAAATCAGAAAAAAAATTACCTTTCAAATGACATATAGCATGTTATCATATCTTACATAGTTCCAGAGAAATTTAGAAATAACGCGTTTTTCATTTTTTTGCTAATTAAGCACAAATCGCGTAATTAGACAGTGTTCGCATACCTAAATTCTTCGGAACCGTCGTGATTCATGGTCCTTAGGATGCTATAAGATGAAAAAAATCAAGAAAATCCAGGGGGCTCACCACGGAGGGTAAATCCTTATTTTGACTGATTTCAGGATTTGGCTCCTGGACTATTTAAGGTGTGAAGAGTTAGGGGCCTCTGACAGGTATTGTGCAGGTAAGAGTAGCCCTGACGTCTCAGGATGTAATTGGGTTTATCAAAGCGGGTATGGTTGCTTTTATCCCAGCCTATAGACACCAGGCTGACACGTCGGATTATGATAGACGGGGTTGGTGGGGATCAGGGAGGCACCCATGTTGGATCCCTGTAGTCTTGGGTTCCTGCTTAAATTGGCCAGGACGATGGGCACGTGTTCGTGATTCTATAGCATGTGGGTTTGCTCGGCTTCTGCCAAGAACGCAAACGATCACGTGCGGCTAATGTGGCAGGACTTTGATTTGTGGCTGGATTTTGATATTGTGCGAACATACTACTATGTAGAGATGTATTAACGTTCTTTCCCATTTTCTCTCTTGTTTTATTTCAATACTCATGGTTAGGGGACATCGGTTGTCGTTTTTCATTATAACACCAATCATGAACGTTGAGGGTACAAACTTGGTAAAACAGTCGCTTTCAAATTATGGAATATATATAGGCCTACATCCAAACCTCCACTCGAAAGAACACATTAATCTTTATAAACCAAATCTTTACTGTGCTATATTTCTCAACCTAGGATGTAATTATACTATGATTATAAGTTAGGTTTTCTTATTATAGTATTATACAGAGTGTCTGTGACTTGACCTACGACTAAGGGAATCAGAAACATGTGGTAATTAATGCCCTTTAGATAGAGCAATGCCTTGACCTGCATGCTGTTGGCCTATAGTATCACATGCCCTCCCCCTCCTCCAGGGCGGAAGGCCCTGAACGCTCACCCCTCCAGTACCTGATCACCCCCAGTGACACTGAGGGACGAGCTGGTGTGTCTCTGCTGGTAGACCAGTCAAAAGGAAGATAAGATGAATGGGTTTGGCATGCCGTGGTCGTTTCCTATCCGCCCCTCTCATTGGTTGGCGTGCTGTCAGGTGACCTTGGCTGCATGGCTGGTACATTTAGTAAGCGATATTAGCGGAAGGAACTGCATGCTTTGGATCTTTTTTCTCTTGGTCTCTTTTTCACACCTAGGTAAGAATTTTATCCCATCAGTGTATCTTTAAGAAGTAGTGTGATACGGGACATCTTCTCTGGACTCTCTGAATATACCTTAATCTAAAATGTTAAGCCTTGACTAAAGGTCCATTTGATAATCATGGGTCGTTCTTGCGTCAAATGCTCACTAAGTGCATTTAGGTTGATTTGATGGCGAAACAAATTGCTTCAGGTGCAAGATAAGTCAGCGAGACAACCGCACAAAGAAAACAGGAAATATACCCTCTCAGAGTTAGAGAAGGCACTACAAATTTTAGGAAAAAAAGAACTCAAAACACAGGGAAGTGTAAGAGATTTGCCGTATTAAAGAGCGATTTTCAAGAAAATCATACTGTGATGAATCAATTTGAAATGCAAACAAATTATAGAAAATGAGACAATGAAGATTTACATGGAAAACTCATAGAAAGCAGCGCGAATTTGAAATTTGAGTGATCGAGTGCAATATTATGGTAGATTAACATATGGATAGCCTAGAAGAGTTTTTCTGGCAATTTAAAACAGCTATTTATTTGAAACATAACAAGGCAGTGTAATAAGAGTCGTAAAGTAGGCCTATATCGTTTATGAAAAAAGAGAGGAAGTTACATGAGTGGTTATGAACAGACCTTGCAACCGCAAACATGAATGAAGCAGTACAACACTATTCAGAATCGGGAACTGTGGTTTTTCCTTTGATATAGAATAATTCACATGAGTTATTAATGAATGGACAAAACATGGTTGGACTACATCAAAGAGTTATACTTTTTGATAACGCGAGATCTCGTGCGCTCACCAAGCAGGTAATGTTCTGAATACCTGTGGTTGGAGAGTGATGGACGTGACGTCACGAAACTCAAGGTCATGTCACCTTTACGACCTCAACATCAAAACAGTTGTTACATATCGTATGTTTCCGCGAATGAATATACGTTCTGTGCAGAGCTTGACAGTTTTATGATGTGAAAAGTAAGCTCATATTGTATCGATTGTGGTTAAAGTGATACTTTTTATGTTTCAAAAGTATTTTGTACATTTATTTGCAATTGGCATAGCTAGATGTAGGGGTATCTAGGCCTACATAACATGGTTTGCCTTAGAAACATACTATAGGATTTATATCTAGTTTCCTAGAGCTCTATACCAGAATAATCTTCAACTCAACATACTCGGAAATTGCTGGTTCAAATATCATTGTTCCAGCCTACCTTTTATCATCAATTACTTTGAAATTACACCAACCAAAAACAAAATAGTACCCCCCCTTCCCCACGTTCCCCTACCTCTACACCAGCCTCCCAGAGGATGGGGGTGGACCCCTAAAATCGACACGGCGACAGGGGTATTTCTTAAATTCGACAGGGCGACATGGCTGTTTCTTAAAATCGACAGGCGACATGGCAATTTAGTGACAAATGACATGGCCCTTTTCTTAAATTCGACAGGGGACAGGAGCATTAAAAAGATAGTGACAGGGGACAGGCTTATTTCTTAAATTCGACAGGGGACAGGCCTCTAAACCCAAGTATAGCGACAGGCGACAGATCCGTTTTTTAAATTCGACAAGGGACATGGGACCCCCCCCCCCCCCCGATCTACACCCCCCAGAGGGGAGAGAAGGAAGGACAGGAAAAAAATCATTCATCAACCACTTGAATAAAGCCCCCCCCCCGCCCTTCTCTCCTCCTCCCCCCCCCCCCCCCCCCCCACTCCCACCTTCGCCCCTCTAAGGACCTTTTGTGATTGGTCAGCCATGTGGTCAGTCACTCCCCGGCCGGCCGACGCCTCTCCTTTTGTGTGAGGGCTTTTTGTGTGTGTCAAAAATGATACTGAAAATGGCGACAACAAAGGGTATTCTAAGGGTTCAAAAAGGGCCGCCGTAACGAGCCAGGTCCTGCCACCAGGAACTTCACCAGACAAAAAACATGACTCTCATTGGGGCGGGAGGCTTGACTTGGCACGAAAGTAGTTGTGTCTTTGATGGGGTAGGGGGGGGGGGTACTTTTGTGTAAGTTATGATAGTTTCAGTTATTTCCAAGATTATCAATTAGCTTTTTCTTTCATCAGAAAATGCAATATAATTATGTAGACGTCTTCTATTGTTAATGGTATTATAATGTTTGTATTTGAAAGCTGGAGTGTTTTATACCAATTGTATCGGAGGGTAAGTATTGGGCAAGTGTATAATGAACTATGCTATAACATGGTTTCCTTACATTGACTGATTGAGTAAAGTGATATCTTTATACATGGCAAATTACATCTAGTTGTTCACAAGATTTGGAGGCACTGGATAGGTTCCTTATATATTGTTAGTTTCGCCTGCAATAAGCTTGGACTTACATCTGAAATTTTACGCTTAGAAGTAGCCCCCCACTTTGCCTTTTCTTTTGTTCCCTACCCCTCCCCCTCCCAGACCCAACATGTAAACCTATTATAGTCAACAGTCCCAGAGAACAATGATTTCCCTTGGCTCGAGTCCACCCTTGGTCAGAACCCTGACCTTAGGGGGATGACCTTTAACCGACCTTTAAGCGACCTTGTAAAGGCCACAATATGTTTTAGCTTTTATCACGGTCCACCATGCGTGCTATTCCCACTCCTACCCCCTAAACCCTCAAACCCCAAACCCCAACCCCCAAACCCCTGACACACAGCACCAGAATCCAATATCTGCCAACCCCCCTGACCTTTCCCCCCATTTTCCTTTCGTCGGCTAGTTCTCCACTGTCCTCTGTTCTCCGTCCAAGTCATGTCTTTGGCCCCATCAAAGGGACCTCCGAGTCTGTGAACTCTGACCCGAAACTAGAACCATGAGTGACCCTTACAAGACAGGTTTTTTTACTCGCCCACCCACCATTTCACCTCCAGCCGTTAGTCATGTGACTAGGTGTGTCACGTCACATGTGTTGGTGGGGCTCCAAATGTCTGAGAAATCACGCAATTGCCTTTCACATTTCACGCAGTTGCCTTTCTGGCTTATTATGTTTGCTCATAGGCCCATCATGTGTTTTGGCGTAATTTTTGCAATTGTAAAGAACTTATTGCATTTTTACAGGGGTTGCTGTACATCATTTTAAACTTCAAAAGAAGCCTGCATTGCATGAGGTTAACTGAATATAGATCATGTTTCAAAGGAATATTTTGTTTAATATTTAATGGATTTATTGCTCATTATTGCTTTCAGGATTTCGTTTCATCTTGAGTGGGCCTACTGTGATTTTATTTCATTGTGTTTTTGAACGCACTCGGTTATTAAGTGCGTTTCAATAAAATCAAGCCTATCATAAAAAAAACCTTTGATTCTCTAAGATTTCTATAAAACAATTCACAGGGGCTGTTCACGGGGCTGCCAAACTATCTAAGGATTTGCCACTAGTACTATAACTTGATTGATATACAATTTTGAACAGTTATCTTCACCTTAACAAAATATAAAACTATGTTACGTGCAGTCTTCTATTTATTTCTAGGCTAATTGATAAAACAGATTTTAGATGGTGACAAGTGTGCAGCGTGCATGGGGCAAACCCTTAATGTTCAACACATCTGATTCTATGAATTGTGTATTTAGAAAAGGTTATGTGACCTACCTATATCCTATTTCTTCTTCGAATTATAGATTCTATCACAATCAACTTTCTTTAGCCATAGAATATCACGACGGAACCACAAGGCACTAGGCCTGTGCAGGATCGTTTGCGTTGATGACACCCTTTAACCATGAACCATATTGGCGCATTATGACTGTGCCCATCCCATCATTGCCATCATGCAAAATTACTAGGCCTAGGCCTAGGCCTATGTCCTATTGTACTGACTTAATGCTGATTAAATAAACAATAGGCCTTTGTGTAGCCAATGACAACGTCTGTGGGACAGCTACACCTGGGACAACTACTCTAGGAACAACATTAGACACAAATCAGTAGTTACCATGACGTTGACGTTTCTAGCCATGCCCAGCGACACACCAATTATTTCCATTATTTTCTTAAGATCTCCCGTATACCAACTCCCTCCATCAAATCCCTTATCTCATAACATTCTCTTAAACTCCCTTGCGCCCCTATACCCCTCGGAAACAGCCATTAATTTGTACTTTACAACGTCATGTATCCATCATTAGTGCGCCTGCGCAGACCAATCCCTACGTCACTTCCGCCCACACTGGTTCCCGAGCTTGTCCCTCTCAGGAGAGGCTGTGGGCCTGGTACCAGCGCAAATGACGTCCCAAGAGCGTGACATCTTATTATATAGCATCCGCCATCTTGGTTTGCTTGCCACGGGGACATGTCAGGGTATGACTGGTTGAGGTTGTGTTCCCATGTTTGGCTTTCATTTTGTCTCACCCCTTCTAATTTCACCACGGGTGGAACCAGAGGTTTTCCCCTTACATTAAGAAAAAAAAGGGGGGGGACGTACCCTATTGTGAAAATGTTACATTAAAAAATCAAAAGGCCCGTACGCCATCCCCTAAGCCTAAATCTGCTGCTTTTTAGCCTTTACAGTGTAAATCCTATCACACTTAATCTTTTACAGACTTCGTATGATATTCAAAAGCCATGGAACCAATACTGGAACGTCATGATCTGCCTAGGTATTACGCCTTGTTGAAAAATAGGTCTACATCAATATAGGCCTTCCCTACATCAAAGGAGAATTGTTATCTGTATCTAGAAATAGCCGGAAAAATGATATGCCATGATCCATACAGGCGTCTTTTGAAATAGACTTATTCTATTGCAATGGATAATTCCTATTGATGTATGACTTGAGTATTCCTATATATAGGCTTACAGTTTGTTTGCCTGCAGGCAATAAAGGGCGTGGGCGCCGTCTGTGTTTATCTTAGGCATGTTATTACATCAAAGCCTCACTTAACATGTGATGTAGGATGGACTAGGCCTAATTCTGTTATACAGGCCTATGCCTTACATTATTTAATATCACTAAACCTATCTTTGATCAGAATGTATGCAAACAGTCCCTCTGATTAAAAGAGGTTTGGGAGCTTGTAAACAAGTTAATGATTTATTACATACAGATACGGGTTCTGATCCAATTTGGTAACAACATGAATGAGTGCACCCCGTGGGCCTATCTAATCATAGTGAATGTTAATTTATATTGATCTTTATTCAGGGGCGAGGCCTAGACTACAGTTTTTGACAACGATAGATAAGACAATATATCACAGGTCTATTTGTTTTATTATGGGGCACAAGGGTGACAATATTAACAATAAACATGATTATAGAGACATAGAGCATGGGTAGACAACAAATTCACACCTTTACAAACCAGCCCCAAAATGCGTATTATGTCTGTCACGCATTGTCAATGTGCGCATTATAAAGTGATTGCACATTTTGGAGCTCGTCTGTAAAGGTCATAAGAACACCTGGTAAGATTTGTTCTAAAGGTCGTATTCCACATACCCATTTTGCTGCTGCTGATTTTGAATTTATTTGATGTTCTGAGAGCATAGGACATGAGACCTTAATCCTATATACCATTCAAAAGAGAATTGTAAGATCTTTCTATTGATGTATAATAAAACCATATTAAACCTTTATTTCAACATCCGACTTTCAAAATCGGCAGCAATTAAAGTCGGTATGTGGAATACGGCCTTAACTCTCATATAGGCCTATTCTCAAGCTATTCTAGCGAGATACTCGGCACATAGAAACATAGTCATAACACCAGAATGCTTAGGGGAAGGCTTTGAATCACGGCGTTGAATGGACAGAGAAGGAGTGCTTACATGAGCTATTGGTTGTGTCGATACGGGCGGAAACCCTTATCAATAAAAGGTTAATTAAATGTATTGATCCTCATTATCTGAGAGTAGCCTGCATCCGGAGCCCCACTCAGCCACGTTACCATCCTCTTAACCCTCCATGCCTACCACGTTGCAGTCACTGATTTACCACCATGGGCTTCATTCTCCTTGGCAAGGGTATGTTACCTGCAGTGACGGCTATGCGTGTGTCATTATTTGAAAGGGAAATTGGTGCTCTTTTTATGGAAATCTATTCCATATCAAAGATTCTTTGCGTTCTTTCATTCTTCTTCTTCTTCTTTTTTTTTTCTTACAAATATATAAATTCCAAACCAAAACATGTCATTTGTCTCATTTTGATGTAAAGCCTACATTTCACAAGCCAATTTGATGCTGCTGATGTTGGATTTGTTTGATTTTTTATATTATATAACATGTCTATACTTAACCTTTATTTCCTCTGCCAAATTTAAAATCGACAGCAAAATCAGCACATGGACTGTAGGCCTTGTGTGCTTATGAATATGGAGGTCGAGGGTTAATAAAGTGCTATTGATGATTGCTGCACATACTGCACTCTACAAACAGAAGGACATCAAAGAAACCGAAATGTCCATATCAATTAGCCTGGGGTTTTTGCCCTATACATTATGGAATATAATTGAAACACATGCTACAATACGTTTTTATCTCATCGAAATTTATTCAGCTTATTTGAATACACAAAACCAGCAAAGCATTGATATGGTGTTCTTGGTGGAAAAATCCATATAGCTAGAAATATACAGAGAGTCTTTCAATTTATGCCATTTGAAGTAAATATTCTTATCGCATATGACGCAGTTTTGTAACAAAATAATTATTATACATCACCCCGTTTCTGAATGTCAGCATGCTATATAGAAAGAGGAAAAACAAGGGTGTGGTAATCGTGTAGAAGTATGAGTCCCAGAATTTACCCACAGTCACATGCATGTTGTCATGACAACGGACATGAGATATTTACCCAGCGGCAGTGTTATGAAGATGTATGTCTTTGAAAGGAGTACAGTGGATTTAGACTCTGTCTGTGATATGAGACAAACAAAGTTCTACCCGAGAAAAAATGTTCAAAAGCATATTGTCTTTTGCTTTGCTTCAAATAAGAATGTACAAAGCACACAGTGATAGGTTCATCCAAAAGAACATATTAAAGATCAGATAGTGACGCAAAGACCCCCCTAACTATACATACATGCAGAAATTAATTTCGTGTGTTCATCGAAATAAAGCAGAACATATAATTATAATTATATTTCGTTAGTTTTAAAGTGTTTTCGTGTTTTAGGCATGCTACCATAGGGCCTACTTCATTAAACATGTTTTATTTTGATATAGTTATGGCATCTAAATGAAACTATTTTATTAATACTAATATATGAAACAAACAATTTCATTAATACTGATGTATGGAACAAACAATTTCATTAAATATGTGTGTATATGGGAAGGGTTGTGTTTAGAAGTCAGTGACCTTCAGATGTTAATTAGGAATTTGATATCATTCGCATATAAAATCTATTTACTTTATTATGCTATCGTATCCAGAGTCTTTGAGCTTTGAGACAGGTCATACAATAAAAGGTCAGATTGATCAGTCAGTTAGTAGATACCTTAACCTCTCTGTTTTCAAGCCTCACCTGGTTGGACACTATACAGGTATACATGCAGTAACTCCTGTACCCACCTATAGCTAGACACTGCTAGCGGTGACCCAACACTTGTAAACGTGGTCAACAGGTTATATAACTACATGTATCTCTGCTGGTATCTATGGGGGTATTTGTTCTACTCTATGGAGAAAGTTTATATAATGTTACACATTTAATGTGCATATTCAAAGGGGTATCTATAGGCCTACATGTGTGCTCTGAAAGGTTAAAAAAACATCATTAGTCTAATTTTTAAACCATAAAGCATGAATAAGCGGTATATTTGAATGTGTGTACGATTGATGTTCATCTCAATTTTTTGAGAAAATCATTTAGACATTCTAATGAATTTCTATAGATTCTATGATAATCCGTCCTTTAAAACTTTTTATTATCAGTTGGAGAATCTGTAGTCAAACCTTATGTTTTCTCATTTTCCTGAAGCAATAAAACAGGAACAGCACAGACATATCCTGACTCTCCCTCTATTTCTATCATCCCTATGTCAATGTAATGGTGATAGAATTCATCACAAGAGCGCAAGCATAGTAATTAAAGCCTGTGAATTGATCATGACTGTAGGGATGGCCAATCTATAGGTAATGTACGAGGGAAAGGCACAGTCAGAGAAACAAGACAAATTATAAAGTGCTATATCCGACATTTCATGGCTAGTATCACTTGAACGAGCTTCAGAGAAGAGGCGGCCTGCCATCAAATAAAATATTCACGGTCTGGTTTATTTCGCAAAATTAAACTCCTTCAAAATGTAGGCTGCTTTATGTACAGCGCTATAGCAGACTTCATTGAAAAGTTTTGTTATGTGATGCATAGAGGACTTGAAAGTCCCAAGTGGGAAAAGGGAGAATTATATTTTGGCGGATAATAAATTTGTGTTGGTTCAGTATTGATAGTGGAGGGAAGCACAGGGAGAGGCCTTGATTATAGTCTGCGGGAAGTGAGCAGCTCGGGAATAAAATGAGCAGCTCATACAAAATGTCGATGTGTCTGGAAGCTCTCAGATTGTATGTGCAACTCTCAGGCCTCAGTTGGCCCTGCGGCTCCTTTAGTATGCATTGTATTTCCCCTTTAACAATAAAAAGCGCCAATAGAAAAACTGACGGCGCCACTGATTACAAACTGCGTTATGGAATTGAATAAAGTAAATTGAGAACCGGGAGTTTTCTTTCTATCAGCCTCTCCGATTCTCTTATAGGAAAGTATAAGAAGTAGGATGGCAAGGAATGTGATTATTGAATAGGAAGAGAGCAAGTTTCAAGGGAAAGTGTATTTAGAAAGTTTTCAAGGTGAAGTGCGAATCACAAATGGCATAGCATGGAGAACTCTGAGTGATAATTATTTCAAAATGAATGTCTTAAACTAAAGTAGTAATAATAAGTCAGACTAGAAAGTGATTATTTGCATTGTACTTAGATAGGAACACGTGGTGACTGATAACTTTTGTTTAATTTTTCTGCACTAAATATTAAAGAAGGTAAGATTTATTTGATTTCATTTTCTTGGAAAGTACTCTTCAGATATAATTTGCTGCATCTCTTCCTAAACCAACAATGTTAAAGCTTCTCTGTGCGTTGACATTAAGATACGTCTCTTCGGTCAATATATAATCCTGTTTCTTAAAGTTCGACATTTTTGTGTTTTTCAGAAATGACAGCCAAGTACCTGAAGAGGGGCATGTTCTTTAACCCGGATCCTTACGTTAAGATGTCCATCCAGCCGGGGAAGCGGTCAAGTTTCCCACGCCTTACCCACCATGGTCAAGGGGCTCGGACCTCCATACAGCCCAACACTACCAACCCCGGCTGGTCAAGCGAGGTAGGCCAATTTGTCCTAATTAGTGGGTTTATTTTTTTGAAACGTCGGACATCTGGACATGTCTGGTGTTTTAAAACAATCTCATGTCTGTTTCATTAGCCCTCAAGCAGTGACTATGGAAAACGTCAGACATCTGGGCATGTCCGACGTTATTTATCTTATTCATTAGTTCTCAAGCAATGAATATGAAGAAACGTCGGACGTGCAGGCATGTCTGGCGTTTAAATTAAGATATCAGATTAGTTAGTCAGTTCATTTATTCAAAGGAAAATCATAAATGTGAATAACGTTTAGACATGATCGACCGAATTGCCTTGAATACAGGTTATGAACGTTGGCCACAATGTCTGGCATTTTAAGAAGTATATTTTATACACTGCCTTTATTCCAATCCACGATTTTACTATTGGTAGTTTCAAGCCTGTATTTCTCTAGCCTCTTGACTGTATACGAGTTGTATACGTTCATACGCCCGGCAGGAATATGTTTTATAGTTTACTGAAGGTTTTTTGACAGTATACAATGTTAACACTATGATATGTGGATGGGAGGTAGGCATGCGACATGTCATTTGAACGAACGCTTCGAGTGATGTATAGTATCTATATATTTGCCACGTAAGAGGTGATTCAGAAGAAGTGTCAGCGCTGCCACAACTATATAATCTAAAGTAATATAATGAAAATGACTGTTGTCTCGAACCTAAATCTATCCCTTCACAGACGTTCTTGTTTCCTGTATCATGTCTATTATCTTTTACGGATGACTAAATTCGCTCGATAGCAATTTGTCCAAAGTAAACGAAAAATATGTTGTCAATGTAAAGTAGATGCCCTATATCCCGTATGCAGTAATCTGAACAAAATAGAAACTAACGCTTTTAGTTCATCTCTGATAACTAAGAACGCTGATTGAAAAATTAAACTGTTAAAAAGTAATCGCACTTCCCTAGCAATAAACACACTACAAATTGTGAACAAGAGAGCATGACTACGAACAAACAGCAATGTCACCAGCATTTCTTTCTCTGGAGCAGCACTTCAATTTCCTCTGCATTACATACTGCAGCGTTGAATAGTGAAAGCCTAGAGATAATGCAGCGACATTGGTGTTTCCTCCGTGTGTTTTTTTTTCGGCAGAGTTAAGGAAGAATTCTATTCCTACAAACTAGATAAGCCTCCAGTCCATAGTGTAGAAAGCCAGGAGATAAACACATACTGGAGGAGGACCATTAAAGAGCCATCACCCCTGGTCGAGAGGCTGTTAACGGTTTGCGCTGGAGGAGGAGGGGCCAAGTGTTAACCCTCGATTCCACAGACCGATTTTGATGCTGCCGATTTTGTAATTTGTCGATTTTCCCTAATGATTGCATGGGATCATACATCCTATGTGGAATTTGAAAGAGAATTGGGAAAACCTTTTTGGTGATGTTCATCGAGTCTGTGCTTAACCAATATTGCTATGGCCGATTTAGAAATCGGCTGTAAAATCGGCTAGTGGCCCAGAAACTTAATAGTACTATGTTGTTATTGGCATGAAAGCTCACTTAAAGCTGCCGATTCTAATAAAAGAAAAGTAACAGGGAAAATAATAGTAAGTATCGCTGGGTATATATGACTAGAACTATTTAACAGTTCTCTTTCAAATGGTATATAGGATGTCAGGTTCCATGCCATATATATTCTCAGAGAAAACCAACCAAATACAAAATTGGTACGTGTAATACAGCATTAGTTTTAGGAATTTCTCGACGAAGTGCATGTGTACACTCGGCTCACCATAGACCAAACAGTGGTAAGGGGCCCTGTCTGGTCCGGCTCCGTCTGGGCCCTGGTATCGGTTTTAACCGTGTTAACAGCCGCCCACTGGAGTTTTCCACCACTCCAGCTGCGGCCCCTAGACCGTAAGACTTAAGGATAGAGATTCAAGGCGTTAAGATTACCTCATTTGTTTTTGAAGTACGATTGAAGTTGCTCTGCTACATTGCCAAGAGTGATTTAAATGAATACTTTACTTTACTTTTCTTTACTACAATGAAATTGTTGATCTCCTCTTATAGTAGCAGAACGGTATGTGTGTTCTTTTCCCCATGTATACAATAACCTTTCCCGACAGTTCAAATTGATATTGGTATCCTATAGGACTTTTCAACACAATTCTCGTCCCATGATGTGTGTAGAATTGGTGAACAGATGATGATAATTGTTGAAGCTGTATCAGGACCACTCACGTCTTTGACTTTGCCGAGTTCTATGAATGTTTCCATTACCGCATGCAAGTCCAGTACGTTGACCTCTATTCTCGGATTCGGGACCCCCTCGTTGCTAGGGTCAAGCTCTTATCTCCGCCATTATCTTTGGTGCAAACAACCCCATGGTTACCAGTGATAAGCTATTTGGGCAGGGAAGGCGGGAAACACTTATAGTGAAAACCTCTACTTAAACAATTAATGTAGCTCTGAAAATGTAACAATATATTCTTGGATATGAAATCAAGAACATATCTTTACAAGAAGGTGCTAGCATGCTTAGATTGGTCAGAATGTTGGAAAAACGATTTCTTAACCATTGGCCCTATGGGGTTGTATTCACCAACATTCACATCTTACTGCAGCGCCACCTACAGCAAGTACCCGGATAACCGAATCCGAGAATACCATCACATCCCCCTTGGTGAACAGATGATAAATCTATAACTATTTTAGCTCCTCTCCAGTTTTAAATATGATTTAACATATTTTTTCAAGAACAAAACAAAACAAGAAAATGAAAATATCTATGGATATATTCACTCAGACTAATTCCCTCGTTCCCCAGAGCCTGAGGTATCATGGGTAGCTACAATGCTTGGCCACCCATCTATCTTTAAGTCCACCACACTGGAGAACTTTATTTGACTCACACTTCAATCTTTCAGAGGTTAGTGTTAGTCACGCCTAGACACCAGTCTGTTTGCCACTTGACTGATTCAAAGTAATGAGCCGTCTAGGGTAAGGTGTGGATCGAGATAATGTTCTTGTCCTGATAATTTGCTCACTTTCCGTGTAGAGTTTCCCGTATTGATTAAATCATGCTTATTAAGTTCCGATTTAGTTTGTATTTACTTAGATTAGATTACATGTTTGAAGTGATCCTACATTACATGAGTATTATAGATGTTGGATGAGTTTAGATATATATCTATTGTAACGTTCCCTTTCTCAACACAATGCGTATTCGGGATTTCCGGGATTTTCAATAAGTAATCCCCCAGAATTATTAAATGATTTTTGGAAGCGTAGATGTCTATCAAACGATTTTATCTAGAACCCCCCCCCCCTTATCCCTTATCATAATATCTAACAGACAATAAGCGTCTGTTTGATGTACAGAATGTATGCATTACACAATATAATCATATATATATCCTTCCTAGAAATATGATGAAAGTTTTTCCTCGTGGATGTACAGTCAGAATGGGTAAATTCCCGACTATCCAACTAATATGGGCGTCTGAAGGGAACGTGAAAGTAGGGCCTACTTCAAGAGAAAGACGTGTGTGATAACATGGATTCTAGCTGCATATGAATCTTAAGATTTTGCAATATGCAGAAGTCAGAAATCTGAAAGGACGGCTGTGCACAATAAGAAATGTGAAGCCTCCTGTCTGGATTGTCAGTTATAGAAAGCTGGCACGGCCAACAGTTTTCAGAGAGGTTCCTCACCTTGTAATGAGTCTGTGTACCGTCTGAATTATGAATAGGGGCTGGGTGCAGGAGGAGGAGGAGGAGGCCCAGGAGGTCCCCGGAACGGGATGAATTTGCCGCCGACCGGTGTAGAATGTCAGGGGGCCTGGATTTCAGTATTAGTAGTATATGAGGTTGTCACCCTGTGTCGGGAACAATGCCTAAGCACTTGGCGTAGCTAGATGGGGTACCTTGGTGTCTGGAATCCCCTTTGATTTCCCTAAATGTTCATTGAATCTAATGGATATTATGGAAAATCACTTTTTGATCTCACTTCTATTTACCTGGAAACCCCTTAGTTTGACTTGGAACACCCTTTGATTTCAGGGGAGGCTAAGTCCCTGTATTGTGTTAGGGAATAGTGTTACCACATTATACTTTGACTCGCAGCATTATGTGACCTCCTAGCGTGATTTTTCAGAAATCGGTGGGGGTACTATTTTTGTGTGCAGGTTTTGTAATAACAGATCAGTTTTATGTTAAAACTTTATACCGAATTTGATGACTGACCATGGTCACAATAATATTAGAACAGAACTGTACCGTCATCCTCAATAGTAGTTATGGACAAGTGAAAGGATACAGTTCGATATGATACTTTCAAAACTCAGCAATATTTCAACAATATTAATAAATATTTTGTCAAGAAGAGAGAGCAAAGCTTCAAAGGTCAGACGTGATTTCTTATAGGTTTCGTTTAAGGCGCATTTCATGTCATGCATAAGCAGATACATAGGGACGATAGTAGAAAAAAAGATAACTGGGAAAAAACTGTACAACTTTACCAGCTCTTACGTGAAACCCCATTACTTCAGCAAGTGAGCAACATAATGTCACTCAGGTTCACGTTAGTGCAGAGGGTAGTTTCTAATGTTTGAGTGGGTAAATTGCATGCTCAAGCGCCGTGGACTGTGAGAATTCAATCGCTTTTGGTTCAATTTCCATGGAAATGTTATCATTTCATCATGGAAGCAAGTCATGTGTTGAAACAAACCAGACAGCTTGATGTAATGGAGCAATCTTACTGTTAGATTGAACGGGGGAAATGTTTTGTGGATGTTATTAAACCCATACATGTACTTGATAACCTATTCGTATTTGAAATTGAATTAATTTAAGGGTTGTGATTTGAAATTGAATTCATTTAGGAGATGGGATTTTGAATAGTAAAGAAGCCTTTCAGAAGCAGGTAGAGTGCACTAGAT
The DNA here is from genome assembly GCA_936440205.1 of Lepidonotus clava. Classification (NCBI taxonomy): domain Eukaryota; kingdom Metazoa; phylum Annelida; class Polychaeta; order Phyllodocida; family Polynoidae; genus Lepidonotus; species Lepidonotus clava. The sequence goes on from OW387147.1 coordinate 22,709,761, forward strand.
TTGGCCGTATATGCCTGCCAGTCTACAAGGAAACCATGATTAATTTTATTTTCAAACATGTGAACACCTTCTGTTTTGTAAGGTTTCCTGCAAGTGTCGTGAATCAATCTCTGTTTTACTACATTGTATTGCAAAGTGTCTGTAGGACCTGGAACAATTCTGTTATACTACATAACCTCTCTTTTGGAACGCTAATTACCTTCTGGTATACTACCTAGTACTTCAATATGTGTATAGGATCGTGAACATTTTCTGTTATACTACCTAGTAGTACAAAATGTGTCTACTAATAGGACCGTCACGTATCCTAGATTTAGTCCAATCGAAAAGCTATTTTTCTATTCAAGTTTTTTTAAGGCAGTTGAAAGCATCAAAAATAGTGCAGTGAAATCACTTCGGTTCATCACATGATTGGGTAGATTAGGTAGGGCCTGACTGCAATCGATATGAGTGTAAAACAAGCACTTTTTCAGATACGTATGAGTTCCAGCAGTAACTGAGTAAGACGTATGGAGGGCCTCCTTACTAACAACAGTGCATGTACATGCTTCTGGTATTGTGGACAGTCGCTGAGAAGCAGTGTGCGGAACATGCAATAGTCAATGGTGGAGAAGAACAGAAAATCTCCACCATCGATCCTACCCAAATCCTGGCACCCGGTTCGCGGCAATCAGCCTTTTCCTCGACTTAGCACTTTCTCCCAGCACCCTTCACTCTCCAATCGTCGCCTCAGGGGGTGCCAAGTACAGGCCACGTGACCCTGCTTCACTCTCCCAGCTCCAATCGGAGGCGTTCAGTTGGTGATCGTTCATGCAGATTGACAACTCGTGCCGATTTGCCCCGGCAAGGATTTCCTCCCAATCATACCCCTCGGCACCCCTTTTCTCTCACCCTAGTTCTGCTGACAGCCTTGCAAGTTGCAGACCCGGTTTTTCTCTCCCCTCAAGTCCCTATCCACCCACACTGCCCTAGAAAGAAACTCCTCTCTCCACTCCTAGTTCCCCTTTCCAAAATGATCCCCCATCCCCGCCACTGCCTACTGCCTCTGGCAATAGGCCGGAGATCTTTAGTGCAAAAAGTTCACCGCAGAACTCTCGTGGGGTCACTTTCACGATACAAGACGTTATCTGGTTCCACGGCAACGGCTTCCATGGCAGAGTGATCAGAATCTTTCGGTCCAGATAAAAAAATAAATGCCGGTGTTCTGCAGCTGGGAAGGAAACGGCCAGGGAAAATGGCCATAAATTTGGTGATACAAATTTGTTCTGTCTCTGGAAGGACAGTTTTTATTGGGATGTGTGGACTCGCTTAGTTTTTATGGTCTGACGTCTTTGGTATTCACCCGCCGAATTGGGGCCGGTGCGAGGTTGTGATAGAACCAATCAGGAGAAAGCAATTGGACCGGTTCACCAATAATTGATTGTAGCTGAACTGAGGAAGCCACGATTTAATCTATAACTGAAAGAAAATGAACTACAAGAAGGATAAAAATGTGTATCAACTAATCATAACTAAATACTCACAAGAAGAACTTAACCAAGAATGTCTCAGTTTGATGAGGAGTTCGACTTAAACAGGGTGTCGTCTTTATCAAATTAAACGAGGGAAATCAAAAACATTTTTTTTAAACATTGAGCTAGGAACTGGGACTTAAAGCGATTACGTTTGCCTTCAAGAGGAAATAATTAGACCACTGGCGTGTAAAGCATTGCTGATTGGATTTGGATGATTATAGATAATTCAAATGATTCGCACAAAAAAACACGCACTGCAAGGTACTCCAAGACCAAACTCCTTTCTCGCTTCAGATTCCCTTGTAATCATGTGGAATCCGAAGCGACGGGGGAGTATGCTCCAAGACCCGTCAGTGGTTTCTTTGCACCCCACTAGGGGGCGTTGTTGATGGTGTCTCCACCTGGCGGACAATGCAGATAGGGAGTTGCTCATTTTTTTTCGCTCACTGTCACTCTCCCAGTAGCGCTAAAACCAATGTCCTTGCCAAATAATGGCTGCCTACTTGCTGACCATGTGCCTGGAGAGGAGCTGCTCAGAGCTGCTCATAATCTGAGTCCAAGTCCCTGAGGTTCTCCAGGTCATGGAGAAGGATGGGGCAGTCGTCCAGTGGGAAGAGAGGAGTTTAGATTTGCCTACTATAAGAAATGGTCGTAGGTGGTCTGGACTTGAGCACTGCCCGATAAAGAATACCGGAACTCTGTAGATTTAATATTTAGGATCAATACTATTCTAGGCCTAGTTTGTGACCCTATCCCCATCAGAATTTGATGATGGTATAAGGTGTAGCCTACAATATTCAATGTGTCCTAATACCCAGTTTTTGAAAATGATTACCTCACATTTGCTGTCCATACTATTACTAATAACTAAGTAAGTAAGTAAGTTAGTAAGTAAGTAAGTAAGTAAGTAAGTAAGCTTAAAGGAAAGGTATACGCTTGATGCATGGGCAAAAGCCATCTTTATAATACCTTCATAAAACAGAGGGATTCCACTCTTGTACCACCTGAGAGGTCGACCCCCTGAACAGAACCCCACTCCACTACCCACCTCCCCATGCATACAAACATCCATCTCCCAGCAGGAGCCAACGACCGTGGAGTGAAAGGAAAGTGGCCTGTGGCCTGGAGATTGAACAAGTGCTTCCTGAGTGGAGAATACGCCTGACAGCGACCTCGTATCGTCGCTCGGCCGCGTGTGAAAGTGGCTCCCGACCAAAACGTGTTCGGCCGCCGAGCGATCCCGAGCGTTGCCGAACGCGGCAAATTGGCCGGCTGGTTCCAGGCCTGATAGACGGTCCAACGCACGTTGTCATTGCCGCGTGCCAGGGACAAGCGAAGGACTTAATTAGAAATAGGGGAGTTTGGGGAGTGGGACGCCACCTGGTGGATGAGCACGGTGTTTTTCGGGGTAATACCTGAAGGGGGCGGGGATGTCCGGAGATATTGAGTCTATTTAAGGGTAAGGTTTCCTGTTAGTCTTCTGGTTGTAGGATCGTGCCGATTGCCATGACAGTTAGCTTTGGAGGAAAGTACTATCAACTATGTCCAAATCACGAACACCTTGATGAGGAGATGTTCCAAAGGACAGAAAGACAGGAAATTTGAAAGTGAAGTTTGAGTGGTCCCCCATGGCTATTTATCCAAAATGTCCTTCAGATATTTTCATATATATAAATCGCAACTCAAAAGAAAATCTTACACATATCCAGCGTTCACTACCTAACACCTAACACTCCATTATACAACGTAAATCGATCATTTATCACAAGTCAGTTAACTCGACTATACTTAAATTGTCCCCAGATCTAATCGCAAATAGACCAAAGACATAGCTATAGGATGGTTATTCAAACAGTAGGGAATGAACCCGTACCTTGGGAGTATTAGTGGCGATGGGTGGAAGCTAATACACCTCCAGGGACCCCCAGAAGATCAATCCTTGTCTGCATATAAACAGCCTGGTCTATGGGTAAATCGAAACGTGAATTCCACTCTTCACCCGCGAGACATGCAGAGATCTAGATAGAGACCTGGCACAGCCTTTGTAATGTTTCCATTTTGAAGGAAATTCTTAATTTTATAACCATGAATAAGTATAACACTGAGTTGTATAGGTTTATGAAAGGTTATCTTGTCAAATGATCTAGACCTGGACATCTTAACATATACATGTTTTGAATATGATGAGTTCAAATCCATTATTAAAGTAGCTATACCAATTCAAAAGAAAATGCTAAAATGTGTGCTTAATGTTTCCATTGTTCATCCATCTGTGTATCATCTGTGTATCATCCCCATGAATATACCACCATATAACATTCAAGTAACCATTAGTTATATATAACCTGCCCTATATTAACTATTAGGCTTATTACTGGCTTTATATCATTTTCCATATGTACTATAGTGTCATACTTGTACTGTCGAGCATCACGAGATGTTCTCTCACTACGGTAGCCTGATAACTTTCATTTATTATACATAAAACAAATGTGATTTGGAAACTCCCATTGCCTATACCGTTTGGCAAACTTTGCACATTCAGTAACACTTCATCTGTAATATAGATAAGTAAGTAAGTACAACTATCACAGTGACAGCTAGCATTAACTCCATCTGATAGGCCTACTCACTAAGCTTTAGTCTACAATCCCTAAAATACCTAAGCGGAATGTAACACTAAATATCGCCCATGAAAAAGCAACTTGTCAATGAAGTCCAATCTGAGCAGAAGCGATAAAAAAAAAAGTAGATACCAGAAAAAGAAGATAGCATCACTGAGCGATAATGGGGATTGAAGCGACCAGTACCACCAGGTGGAGCCACTGAGTGGCGGGGAGTGGGATATCTGAATATGATATCGGAGCTGATAAGACCTTTTAGTGGGCGCACTTACTGCATACTTGTCGGACAAATGGGGATTTTATTCAGGCTCTCGTTGGAGCCCTCGTTGGGGGATGTATGAATCAATATGGCCTTACGTCGGCTTGCATATCACAGATCTGTATCTGGCTGTGGTGAATCTAAACTTAACTTTAACGGACTAGTAGGATTCAGGTGCCGTTGGCAGATATAATCTTAAGAGTAAACAGTTGTATTTTAATGATGAAGTAGTCAGATAATTCTAGAAACAGACTCCCAAGTAAAATAGGGGTCAACTGTGTTGCTGTCGTATGGACATCGTCAGACTTTGAAGGCTGTCTGAAATAAGCTTTTAATGAAGCTAGTATGCCCTGGTATAGCTAGACCGCCACAAAAACAAATATTTCAGAGCCTTTTTAGTGGATGACATTGCACAATTGTCCAAGAGCCGGTACGATATATATGATCTAGTTTGTTATCGTATGTACCCAAATGACTCCACCTGCGAGAGCCTTTGATGTAGCTTTTATTCCCTTCCCACATCCCTGCATTATTGGGCGCCTTCCACAAAGCACATTGTTTATACATGATAACCTGCGCACGCATCAATCACTCGCCCAGCAGATGTTTGTTCCCCTCTCATGAAGTATCTATGGGCTGTATTCAGTGTCCGTCACCTGCTTGGTGAGCTGGCATCGCTGTGACAAATAGCAGACGACATTTGACTCTGATGGTTTCCGGTCCTGAATTATTTCCCGCCAAGCCACCAGACAGTCCCATATGCCTCAGGGGCAGCGGTTTGGCCTAATCCGAATTTGCGACGTTGGAAATGGGTTTCTCCTCTTTTTGTTTTGCATAGGCCTATATTGTGTTCTACTTAAGAAGCTTATTGGAAATATTGTTAGAAATGATCTAGGCTGCAGGTTTGTAGGTCTCGATAGTAGCCTTAGGCCTATAGATATTTTGCATTATTGTGGCGCTGGGCTACTGTATGTCTGAAGCAATATGCTGGACAGAGGAGTCTAATGATGATTGTCTGGAAGTGGGGAAAACCCATGGGAGGGTTCACTCTACAGACCTGCGAGTCAGAAAGTAATTTTTTTTAAAGAAATAAGTGTGGCAAAATCTTAAATATACAGCCCTGGATGTGTTATTGTTCGGATATTTTATTGATCTCATATGAATAATACAATCCTAACCAGCTTGTATTTTTAGACGAGTTGCATATAGATATTTTTATCTTTAGTCCTGTTGCATGTAATATGATATCAGCAATTCGTTTTAGCAAGTCCAGCTAGCTCAATATAGTAAAAGAAACAGCATATGTATCATGCTCAGCTTAAGTAAAATACATTGCCAAGATGAATATGCTTCTAGTAAAAGGTTTACTGTTTATTATTCATACTTGCATGATTAACGAGACTTTGTGTAGAGAAAATAATGATTAATGAATTCCTCCGTAAACATACCGCCCAAGAACAGTATGACTTTAAAAGCTTGTCAAGCGCGCCGGGTGGGAAATATATGAAGAATGATTATATTTCTCTGGATAGCATTAATATAGGCTATTAACTTTCACCACCAATTGAGCTAAAAGGGAACGTGGATATCTCGTCTCATTAATGAGGTTTTTCATCTTTGTAAGTGTGTTTGTATTCAGGGGGGGGGGGTCCAGGGGGTCCTGACACCCCCCCCCCCTTTTTTTTTTTGGGGGGGGGGGACACTTAAACATGATAAAGAGAAGAAAACGTCGCTTGTGTATGCGCAAATGCGCGACATTTCAGTACTTACCCAATATACGGACGCCCTCCTTTCCGAAATCCTGTATCCGCTCCTGTGTATTTGATGTGGATATTTTGTTAAATACATAGACGAATAGAAATGAATCCAAAAGGCAAGTTACATTCAGTTACATTCGACACCTAGCCACTATCGTTTACACATTTGTCCATGCCCTTCTTTTTATGCACCAAGGAATTAATATTCTAGAGAAATAGTCTAATTTACTAGGCAATTCCATTCAAATCTTTCTACAAGTGATGTCCAATTCGGGAACAGGAAAGGGAAGAGGTAGTTAAGCTCATATATACTACTTTCCTGGACTCCTCACTTTCCTTACAATGTAATAACAATGATCCAAGGTGATCCCATTGTACTACAGAGCCGATCACCCACTGGAGACTAATCTCTGTGGGGGTAAAGGAGCCTTCCTGACCTTCAATGAGGCCAAGGCCATGTCAAGGTCGCTCTAAGGTCAAGGAGAACCAGCGGAAATTCCCTAAGGCCTGACCCACGGGGCACCAGCAAAAAGATCAAGATAAGGCCCAGGGAATAATCTGCCTGATAATGACGTCATTAGGTTGGTCGCCATGGAAACCCTGAACCGTAAAAGGTTATAAATCATGGATCAGAAGTAGAAGTCCAATTCGTGAACAATCACTGTAACCATGACCCCCTCTGTTGACCCGTGGGCTTTATATTTGCAAATTACCCTGATATAATCATTACATTGAGGACAACTGCATTTTCAGTAGTAAATTATGCCTATTTCTGTTAAACAAATCTTCACTAATTTTGTTATCCACAACGAGTAAGTTCCATGATTTGAGAGGGATAACCTTCACATTATAGGCCCCCCTATATCGGCTAATAAACATTTTGTCGATGTGCAATATGCAACATAAATCTCGGAAGAAATATACTGTCCCTGAACGTCAGAAACTTAAATCAATTTCACCTGAGTGCTCACAAAAGACATACTCATATCTTATGCAGTTTCATCCTATGCTATATATCATTGCTGTCTTGGCATACTATATTGCTGCTATCCCCATAAAAGCCTTGTGTATAGCTCTACACAAATGAGGCATGGGGTATACGAGAGATAAGAAGCCACACCAATTGCTGGCTGTCTGAATATTACAGGAGAACCACCAACTATGGTGATAAGGAAACGAAGAGCCTGGTTAAAAAGTATTTTATGGATATAATATTCCGCATTTTGTAGTAGAGGCAATAGGGATTTCGTGAATAATAGATTCCTTGCAGCACTAGAGACAGTACAAAAACTGTCACATGTAGCCTACGTAATGTCAACCATATGAGACATGAAAATATGCCTGTGTTTGGTTTGACTATCATAATTGGCAATAGATAATTTAGATGAAATTCAATATTCGTAGGTTTATACTTTTATACACATGGTCGTTCTAATATTCATTTCAGTTTGCTTATATTCATATTGCGGTTAACTGCGGTATATTTCTTCTCTATATCCCGATGTCCCCTCCCTCTAAAGTAATAACAAAGCACTTATTTACCACAAGTAATATGAGATCTTTTATATGGCCTTTCTTGTCCAGGAAGTGTTAACTGACTCTACCATATGCAGCATGATAGCTCTCACCAGCATTTTAGGCATACCATGAACCAGAAAAATATCTCAATGAGCAATTCCTCATAAAATTAATGTTGTAAAATAACACCAGCCGGCAGCACCTATCCTTTGACCATATAATACTGCTGGTTCCCGTTGGTGGGCCTTGCTCGGTCCAGGGGCCGTGGGTGTGTTGTCGGCCGGCAGTCAGTCAGTCTCCGGCCGGGGAGGGGGACACCCAACCAGCCCACGGGGAACTCCCGACCAGGACCAGCGGATAGCACTGAGAGACGGCGAACGCTGCCCAGTCTCAGTCACAGCGTCTTAGAGAAAGTCAAGAGGAGAAGGATAAGGAGACAGAAAGGAATAGTAGGAGTTATTACAGAGGATCTGTGGCCAGGGAGGAGATATTGGTGCTTATAGATAAAGGCAGGGAGACGGGTGAGTGCAATGCTGCTGGTTTTTGCTTTGGGGTTGTGGGTGTTCTGGATGAGAGTTGCATGCTGCCATGGACTTGTGTGTGCTCTCCCACTACCACTAAATAGGCCTACTAGTTGGCCTACTACAATTTGACATGCCATGCCATTCAAGCCTTTGCATAGGCCTAATGTACATGGGGATTAACTAAGACATGCCCAAATTAGACACATGCACATGGGTCAAATAGTCTTTTCCATAGCCTAGGTCTTTTTTGTGTGATTCTATCTTATGATGGGCCCAATTGCAGTGTACATCTGCATCTCATGTAGAGAGCCAGTTTCTGACTAGATTTTAGTGACTTTGATATGATTGGGGGCATGAATATAGGCCTACTCAAGTAATGGGATGACTGTAACTGAGCTTTTTTTTCCCCAGTTTGTGAAATATTCATCCTGGACTCGAAAGTATGTAGGCCTACCTTACATTGGCACTCTATCCGCATTTACAGTGACAGCCCCAAAGCCCAGAGCACTTTCTGCCAAGTCAGAAATCAATATTCAATGTTTGCCACGACAAATTAGATGTTTTTGTCAAACAACAATGTCACTCTTTACTTTCTGAACCACTTCTATTTTTATATCCCGCTCATGATACACTTCCGAGTTGTGACCCGGGTCACCCCTATTGTTGGGCCAATGATGGGGGATCCTCATGTCACTTGACAAGTTTAAGAAATCAGGGATGGAACCTTTCAGATTTTAGTCTGATTTCAGATTTTTGGACTTCAACACCTCTGATGATAACGTTCAAAGTGCTTACATGAGGTTGTGTAATATTCTAGGATATTCACATAAGTATTCTCTTCATGAATATTTCAGATTTTTCCATTGATTCTAATGTACATCCCTGCAGAAATGGTCATGTCTTCATCACTTCCTTCACTACGTCCCATATCACTCTTAGCAAAAGGCCATTGTCCTTTCTAAGAATCCCATGTCGTTTTGTTTATCTGGACAACCTCTGAAATCAGTAAGGTTTAGGTTGCATGTTTATTTTAGAAAAAAAATAATACACTGTTCCCGTGTTAGAGTTAAGGGTTTAGACCCCCTATTGTACCAGGACACACTTCAGATACTGTGAATGAACCTAGTTTCCTCTTGTTAGTCACGCTCCATATCCACTCACTGACCCGGTTAGAAGGTAGACATATATGTTGCTGCTTATGTAACCTGAAGTCATTGAAATAGCAACACAATGTCATAGTTTCTACAGGTCAGGCAGTCTATATATCTAGAAGGCATTCATCATGGATGTGTGACCATCTTAGGAGTACTAATTGCCACAGATATTGATGTTGCTACGTAAGGGTCAGTATATTTAAGTAGATAGCATTTCTCATTCATGTTTCATATATTCGTGCCAACTAACTGAATGTTCCATCTGTAAGCCAATTGGAATCACTTTAATGAAATTGTGTTTTTTTGTGTTTTTTTTTTGAAATTCTGAATGTTGCCCACTGTCTTACATAGGTTTGGAATTCCTATTGTTTGTTGTTTCTCTACCAAATATCAAATTGTAAAATCCAAAGTAGTGCCTACTTATGGAAAGTAGTAAATTGACTATACCTGATGGTAGTCTACTTAGATGGCCGGAAGGAGGCAAGTTCACAGACAAAACCCACTTTTACTTCCTTGTTTTATAACTATATGGTTTTTTTTAATGGAACATGGATAAAATGGGGTCATTTCAAGGGGTCATTTCAAGTTCATAGTCTCTGTCTATGAAATCTGATAGTGTTGCAAACAATATCTCTTACACAGATCTAATCTTTGATTTTGAATTGTAGGCCTAACCCCTTATAATTTATGAAGGAAATGTGGAAGTAGGCCTATAGCTCAAAAGGCATTACATGGCGAGTATACATGATAAATCCTGAATGTCAAGCGTATGGTTCTAATTTCCGATATCCTTTTGAAATTTCTCTGTGAGAGAAATGGGGCCATCATAAATACATGACGGTCGATATATTCTTTTTCAATATGTATTGTCATGTTAAGCCCCATACCCACTAGGCGATTTTGTCCAGAGTAGGCCGATTATTGGTGCTAAAATCGGCCGACTCTACTCTAAGAGTCGGCCGATTTTAGCAATAATCCAGACCACACATGCACATTTCAATATATCATACTAACAGGTGATCATAAGAGTCGGCCGATTCTGCCCGTTTCCCGTCGTTGGTCGCCGCCAAAATCGCCTAGTGGGTATGGGGCTTAAGTTACTTTGCTCTCTACCTGTGTACAAGGAATGAGTCAGACACAAAGCCTGTATTACACTACACAATTTTCATGAGCGAATATTAGGTTATTTCTAATTTTTCCTTAGGATTATAACAAAAAGCCATCCAAGTTACATACCATTTGAAAGACAATTGAAACCCCCTTTTAATGATACATAACATCTCTATAATAAGCAGGTATCCTCACTCGTGATTTCAGAAATTGCTATATATATAGTCAAATCGTATAGTGGAATACAGCCATAAGAAAGACAAAGCACGTGTTCTACCTGTGAGTGTGTTACATAATAATTCATGAGGTAGGTCGTGTAGGGTAACATAAGAGTCACAATAAGGACTTTCCGTGTACCTTGTTATGACAAGATGTCTTTGATGAAAGAAGTCGCAAATACACGCCCTCCTTACTGTTATGTAAGATTCTTCTTTGGTTTGTATGGGAACGGTATTCGTTTTTGAGATCTTAACGATTTGTGGTGGCAATGTTACATAACATAAGGAATTTAATGAATTTATTTTTAAGCGGCATAAAACCTTTTCATACGTACAATTGAAAAACAATTGACAGAATTAGTATTGTATACTATGGTTCATTAGATGGTGTATCATTGTAAAACTGTAAGTACAGTACCACCTTCGGGGCAGATAGGGTGCTATCGTATAACTGAGTTTGGTACACCTGGTAACTACTTTGATACCTGACAGAATCTTCTACTATTTGATACATTAGATAAGATACCAAAGATCATTGATCTCTAAGAATATCTAGGTTGCCTGATAGCGTTGCAGATAATATATTTATATTGAATTATTCATAATCCAATAAATTTGATTGTAATCAGATAATACGAGCAGCCAAGTCTGTCCATGAAAACTAGATTACGAGATAGATAAAGTTAGTAACGGATTAAATGCGCACCGTTAAGTAACGAATTAAAATGCGCATTGTTATCATGCATACGCCAACGGATGGAAACAAAAGTGTATCTTTCTTTAAGAAAAAAAATCATGCGTACCGGGTCACACAATGTATTCAATTCTCCATTATCATATGAAAAAATAAAGTTGTTTTTGCTACGCAACAATAGCTGCTATTGCGTGGCACACAATTTAATTACACGTAATGTAATTACCTCCCTTTACCATTTGAAGTCTGGATCCCTATTCCCTCACTTGGGTTAAAAGTAAATATTTTTGTTTCCTACCCTTTGCTGGGCAGTGGACTCTACCCCTGGTTCGTCAGCCGACTTCACGCAAATTGCGCGTGCCACACTTAATGCATTATTCACTCCTACCTCTGACGTTGACTGATGACATTCTGAGGTCGTTTGAAAAGCCATGCTTTCTGACTGCATTCTATTGATTGAGATTCATTTATTTTCCCTCCAACTGCATCATTGTCGACGGTTGAAAAAAGTACTTTTCCATGCGTTAATTGGTGTGAAAGTTTGGTTCAGTCGGATGTGGTGATTTGAAATGAATATTAATGGTTCCTAGATCAAAAGAACTGTTTAGAATTACAGGTGGACTGGCTATAGATGGACTCGCCATTGGCACCTATTCTATGCATTGGTATAACATAAATTATGGGTTTTGGATTAGGTAGCTGCGTTTATAAAGGCCATGTAGGATATGGTGGATAGTATAATATGGCGTATAAGCTCTAAAGTCTTTGTTCAACGATCCCAGTGCAACCCCAGCTAGACCCTGGAATATCTTATAAATTTGCCAGTGCTAAACCTATGGAATACCCCCCCCCCCCGCCCCCATACTTCCATTGGTTCAGGTCGTGGCACCTTAAACCTAGCAGATTTGATAGATAAACAGATTATTTTAGATAAACAGATTATTTGTAACCCGCTTAGATTTACTTGGAATCCTTCAAGATTTATTTGCAACTCTTCAGATTTACTTTCTGCCTCCACAGATTTACCTGGAACCCCACACGTTTTCTAGGAAACCCCCATATTCTGGGTCATGACTTACGCCTTGTATGCAATCTGAATAATGCCTCCTAAGGACGCCAGTATCTCTCAGGCATCACCACCTATTGACACCTGTATCTCTGAAGCATCACCAGGCCTAGAGAACAGATGCCTGAGAGATACATAGCACATATGTCAAAATTGTCAATTTGATGCTTAATAAACTTAGAAAACTTTTTTTTCCATTTAAAAAGATGAAAATGAACCTTATTATATTCTATCTAAGAATCGCCATTTAGGAAATAATTATTTATATCATGTTATAGTTTCTTATTGGTCCAATCTAAAATATTATGCTATCAGTGGCGTCTTTTGGGCAATTTCCCTAAATTATTTGGTGTCTATTATGTAATATTTGAAAATTTTGTGGCGTCTTGTAGGGTTAAGTGATTATATCTATGTCAGTACTATGTGTGCTCCGTTTTCTGCGTATAACATGTAGTGTTGAGTATGTATTTTATACTTAAAATCAATGTATTGTTTATTGCAGGATTTTACGTTTGAAGCACTCCCCACGGACGTCATTGAGTTCGAGGTTAAGGATAAGTTTGCCAAGAGTCGACCGACCATCAGCCGCTTCCTAGGGAAACTTACCGTACCTGTACAACGACTCATCGACCGAGCAAGTCAAGGGTGAGCAACTCATTACCATACTAGGCCATTAAATGTGAAGTCTGTTTTGTTTTGGGAAGAGGATTTGATTTTGCTGCAGAAATCATCATCATAATCAGGATCATAAAACATTTTATTTCTGCACTTTCTGCCTGATGGATGATTATACATGTATACCTCTTTTCCATTAGTTATTTATACGTTATCTGAACCTGTATGAACAATTAGTAGCTAATAAGAGTTAGAATATATGAGATTGCTATGAGTTCATTTAATTATCATTGAACATTATGGTCTTTAGCCAAAGACATAGGAAAACTACAATATCCTGTTATGATCAGTATAATTCAACCGAAGATGGATTTTAGGAGACTAACTTTCCACAAGTATGTTCACAGGACTATTTCTTGCAAACACCTGCACAAGCTATACATAGAAACACCATAGAAACCTTTAAGTGTTCCACGTCGATAAGGTTAAACTACAGAGTGTATATAGCAATCTAGGGGTACCCAGTAACTAACATTGGCCTAGCTGGAACCCACTCACTCCCCATTGAAACTCCTTTAGGGGAGACTGAGGTTTAAAGCTACCCTGAGTGACTTAGGGTGTGAGGAGAGCCATAACCCACTTCAGTGAGCCCCTTGGGGATAGAGAGAGAAAGTTAGGAAGCTCATGAAAGAGAGCAGTGGGCCAATTCCAAATTCCCAGTTCTCTCTTACTCCAACTGCTCCCCACACATATAAAGTAGCCAACACTAGAACGGTCGGTCTAAAAGGGGTAGTGCCCACTCAAAAAGATATGTGTTTATTTTCTTTCCGTAGGCAGTCATATGGCAGATTTATTGGCAATGTGTGGTGGGTATGAAAAAAGAGGTATATTAGAGTTGACATACGCCAATATTTGTATTGGATGAACGGGAAAGTGTATTTAGAAGGATACGAGGCAAGGTTACAGACTGTCAATAACCAAAAGTAAAAATAGAGTGTACACATTTTCCAAGAATTTCTTTCGGGAATACATAAAACATGAACTTCATGTTTGCACTAGTATCCTATACACAAGTATTTTTGACAATAAACAAGGTATAATAGCATAGTTGATATCATTTTTGGCAAAGCAGAAAACTTATATACTAGAACAGTATATCTGCATTGCAAAGAAATGAGTTGACTTATTTAATTGAATTGGGATAGTTTTAATTCTTATCACAGTAGAAATGAAATGTCATAAAATTGACTTACATACTTTGTTGCAATATTGTGGAATATACCCTCATCCTAAGTCCTTTCCCTCGGCCATATTATCAACGCAACATTATCCAACATCCCAACCACAATCACTATCCCTACACCCAGGACCCTAGAGGGACCTGGAGGTCTAGAAAATACCCCAACTAATCCCTGCTCCAGGCCAGAAATGCCCTCCAGCAGGGTAGATCTGGGCAGAAATCCATGTTATAAGAGCCACTGATCCGGAGCCCCCACGTGTGGGGATGTAGGGTGATCTAGGCCTGGCTCAGAATGGATCCTAAACAGAGATGGGTCGGCAGTGTGTATTGGTCTCGGCCTGACGGAGGGGATTGCCTTTACTCAGAGAAAGGTGGATCTACGTATCCATCTTCACCTCGCCGACAGGGTTAACCACTGCATCCATCACTTTGTGGATGTACAGTCGCACCTCGTTCTGTAGCCATTCTGTAATCCAGGGTTGCCAGTTTTCAGGGAATTTCAGGTTTTTTTTCCTGAAAAAATGTTAAAAGGTTACCATCTCACATTCATAATGATAGTTTAGTTTTTTTCTGGTGACAATTCGGATATAAAGCTTAGTATTTTCTTTAGATTGGCAAATTGAACTAATGTATGAAGGCTTTGTAGAGATTCATTCCGTGCCTGGCAGAGATTGGATCCTAAACATAGATGGGTCGGTGATTTGTTTTGGTCTGGGCCTGATGGAAGGGAATGTCTTTATTCAGAGAAAGATGGATCTATGTATCCATCTTCACCTCACATAACAGGTTAAACAACTGCATCCATCACTTTGTTGATGTACAGTCGCACCTTGAGCAGTTTGTGTGGTAATTCTGTTATCTCATATATGTAAAGCGCGTGTTATTTAGATTTGCACAAATCGAAAGTTCTATGAAGTTTTTACTTGGAATTCTTTCAAAAGCTAGATGCTGTAGAGTAATGGTAGAGCTTCATATCTGGAAACTTTACTTGCAATTGCACTGAGACATAGTAGAAATGCAATTAATGGTGGATTTTTGTTTTGTTTTTATTGGCATTTAATCTGTATCGTTTGGATGAGAGTGAAAACGTTGTACCGTAATTGTGCGGAAATTACTTCTGCATGAATAGGATGTCTGGCATGTGTTCAAAAAAGCAAAAAGGTTAGGTAACTGCCCTGACTGGATTTACCACACTTCCTAATAGGATTTGGTTCCAATCCATGGTCTTATTTTGACTATCTTGTAAGGCATCTCTTCACATATATATAATGACTTTAAAAAAACAATTACATTGGTATCTGCAAGTTCTATAAAAACTATAGTTGCAGTGGAAGATTCCATGCAGGAGCAGTGGCCTACAATACTTTAAAAAGAGTAGTCCTCTATGGGTGGCAGTCTTTAAGTTAGATCAAAACTATAGTTGCAATGGAAGATTTCCACGCAGGAGAAGTAGCCTACAGTATTTGAAAAAAGGCATTACTCTATTGATGTCTGTCTGTATGTATCAAACCTTTAGTTGTATTAAATATTTCCATGCAGGAGAGGTAGCTTACAATACTTTAAAAAGGGTATATATTCCTCTATTGGTGTCTGTAAGTTCTATCAACATTATGGTTGCAATGCAAAGATTCCCATGCAGGAGAGGGAGCCATCCTAAGAACTCTAAAGGAGGTAGTGTACAGTAACAACCATTGGTCGGCTCCTATTGAGAAAATCCATACAGACCACCATAACCATCTAAACGATGATGGTCCAACTGTAAGGGTCACCCTTCTAACCTACCCTCACACGGGTAGTAACCGTAAAGTGGACTTGGCACTTGTCTGGGCCAGATTTACTAGCTTCCTCAAGCTCTGGTGGGTCTTTAACAACTTGCCGGACTCTCTTCTGTATACACAGCGTGCCTTTGGCGTTAGTACTCCCAGTCAATGACTTGGCGAAGTAGTAAGGGGTGGAATAGACAAACTGACTCATATTAAGTTATTGGCTTTGGTAAACTTCAGTCATCAGCAAACTAACACTCCTGCTAAAGTAATTATTATTAGTCATGCGATTTAGGTGGGATTTGAATCTAGCAACCATATTGTTAATGTGTTACAAAATTCTAAATAAAATTCACCTTAGAAGAATATTTTAATATAATCTGATAATTAAAAATGAGAAAATGTCTAAATTATGTTAATGTTTGACATAAGTAAAATTAGGATTTATTTTGAAAGAACACTTGAGGTGATTAAAATCTGACTGAATAGTT
Source organism: Lepidonotus clava (assembly GCA_936440205.1). Classification (NCBI taxonomy): domain Eukaryota; kingdom Metazoa; phylum Annelida; class Polychaeta; order Phyllodocida; family Polynoidae; genus Lepidonotus; species Lepidonotus clava. The sequence goes on from OW387147.1 coordinate 22,726,308, forward strand.
AGGAAATGTTTTGTTTGAATTCCAAGAATAGTTGGACACCCAAGCCACTGGCAGGATGTAGGTATTCTTTGGAGGAAAACGTATGTTGCACCTAAAGAAGATCAAATTTGGATTCATATATTCTGTGAGTTGATCTCACGAGACGTTTGCATGTATGACTTCGTCAGTAAGGTGCATTCTGGGAATTGTAGAACTCTCCTGTTGGTGCCACGGAAGGCAATAGATGACGATGTTGCCAGACAGAGACATTTCACACTTCAAGAGTTTCTGAATTCTCCTGTGCATGTTACTCTAGCTGCTACATACTGGTGATTATTTGCGACTTATCCACTTGGAAATCAATGAAAAGCGTCCAACAACTCATCAAAAATCATTCAGTTCACAGCAATTTGACAAAATCGGTCATCAAAATTCCATTGAATGTCACCTAGTGTGAACTGGGTCGGTTGTATCGATTTGGTGTTCACTTCGTGTAGCCCCCACCTCCTGATCGTGTTTGGTATGGCCGCTAGGGGCGCCACCCGGCATCCTAACCCAATTTGGGGACTACACAGAGGCCACACTTAACATGGCCCCTCCTGAGGCCAAATCAGGTTGGGGATTTCTCCTTCTTTTCATTCCGAATTGATGATGTTAAGAAGAAAATTGTTTTTTATTCTGTGAAGAAAAAGATCAAGGAGGTGCTGCCAGGGAAGTGGATGAAAGGAGAGATAGGATAAATAATGCTCTTTGAGCATAGCATACGGTAGTTAGTCTTATTTCGGTTAGAGCTATCCATTCATACTGTCATATACACATGGTGCTTGTATGATAATGAATTATCAAATATGAGATGTCATATTCTTAAATATAGGTTTATCACTGACCCATCTAGGTCTTTGCATCATAAGACCTCCCACATATGAAATTTGATATCTTGGTCTCATCAAAAGATAAGATCCATAAGTACAATGTAGTACATGGATAATCTGATCATAAGGTTTGAAGTGATTCGTGACCCTGTTTGTGACCCCAGTCTGTGACACATCTGTAAGATTAGCGTTCTTGTGAACCATTCACTTGTGGTCAGATGTGTGGCCAACCACAACATGTACGAACCCAACTGGTGCTGGAGGTAGGATCAAAACTAAGCGGTAGCCAGTAATTGTAAGTAATAGCTCTTCTACAAGACTTGTCAGAGGATACCACAACACCATTATATGGTTTTGTGGTGTATAACGATAGATGAGTAAAGGATAATGAGTTCTGGAATGTGATAATGACGCTACTAAAGCTTGTACTTCCGACTGTGATGAATAACCAAATATCGTACATCACTAATCAATGACAAATAAAGCGGAGTAAGAGAGGTTAAGTATAGGGGAGACCTCAGTGGCCAATTGGTTAATTCTATTCACAGTAATACCAGAATGAGTTATCGGCCACTATTGTAAATGAGAGAGAACCAAATCATTTGTAGACAACACGAATTTAACTGTTTAAAGTGAAAATTGAATGTATGCCAAAGAAAGGAAATGAAACATATTGATACATAGTTTTAGCACATGAATCTGTCTTTGTATTTTATAGGTATTTATACTGTTAAATTGAGTTTATGTGTTTTGCGGACTTTCAAATGAAACAAAAACATTTCAAACCTAAACATTTGGAGTCTGACTCAGTGGCTACAATAAATACACTTAAATGCATTTTACTGCTCTGTAAACAGACTCCATCATGAGCAGCTTACCAGACCTGCTCAGCCGGCCATGTTGGGTTGAGCAGCTCCTGAATAATAGCCATCCATAACCTTAAACATTGTCCATTGTCGATTTAGGACCTGGGCCCGCTGGCACAGACCTCCCCAAGCATAAAGGCTGGATGATCTGTTGGCTGGGTGAATGGTGGGAAGAGCAGATGGGCATGAATGTAGTGGGGGAATGAGTTGCTCATGAGTTGCTCAATGTATAGGGAAAGGTCAGCTGTGAGCATACATGCTTTGTGTCAGACGAGTGGTCGGTGGCGGTAGATTAAACACAGAGGTATGGCTGGCCATCGTCCATTGTTGAGGAGGAAATGAGCATCGCCGGTGAAATACTCCAGCCATATATATTCTCTGATGTGATATTGCACACTTGAAAAGGGGGCGGGTTGGATAGCGGCTTTCCATAGGTAGAGGGTTGCAGATTCAGAGTTTATGGTACCTACTGAAACATACTTAGAACTTTCTAATATTTACTTGGGGTCTACTTAAATATAAGGGATGCATATCCCTAGAGATAGGGCAATTCAGGCATTTGGAAGCCAAATATCTTTCCTTTGAAAATCACATACATTAATCATCAATCAATTCGTCCATGACATGCTGGAAACCTACTCGCCATTTCCAAATCGCGTGACCTTTTATCAATAATTATCTTAAATCGTGTTATATTCCTATAAGTTAGCTCCTTAAAGATTTGTATCATCTGTAGCTTAAACTGTATAGCAAAGTACCAGCTTTGTTTATCAATCAGGAAATTCTGATATTCAACTAGAGGCACTCTGTCAGCTTACCCTCCATATCGACACCATTCGTCTACATTTACAGAAGCAATTTGGTCGCAATCATTCCTAAATTCCCTCACACGACACATCCCATAGTGCCCTTGCCGCACCCACCGGAAGTTGCGTGATCGAGGTGCGCGATGACCCAAGTGGCTCCCCCTGGCGTCTGCCTCGTTGTGGATGACCAATAAGCGGCCTGGAATGCCGTCACGTGTTCTTATGATGACTGGCCCCTTCTAGTTGGTGTCCTTATGATGACTGATTCCATATTTAGTTAGTATCCTTATGATGACTGATCCATTGTAGTTAGTATCCTTATGATGACTGATCCTTATGATGACTAATCCCTTATAGTGTGTCCTTATCATGATTGATCCCTTATAGTTAGTGTCCTTATGATGACTGACCCCGTATAGTTAGTGTCCTTATGATGACTGGCCTCTTATAGTTAGTGTCCTTATGATGACTGGCCTCTTAGAGTTAGTGTCCTTATGATGACTGACCCATTAGAGTTAGTGTCCTTATGATGACTGACCCCATATGGTTAGTGTCCTTATAATGACTGATTCATTATAGTCAGTTTCCTTATGATGACTGACCCCTTATAGTTAGTGTCCTTATGATGACCGATCCCTTATAGTTGGTGTCCTTATGATGACTGACCATTTAGAGTTAGTGTACGTGGTTCACACGACGTGGGAATTCTCTTTTGATGAAACAAGAGCCGATTGCGTGATGCTGCTTTTCTGGAGTTACCACAAACCACATGATTCTGTATGTCAATAAATTCCCTTTGTTTCCTCAATAATATTTCTGCTAAAATCTTTTCAAAATCCTGTGATATAGTAAGAACAATGAAGCAATTTTCGTAGTTTTTGGTTTATACAGCCTTCATAGCACACAGAGAAATAAATATTTACTATTTTCAAATATTCATAGCGACTCACTCACATGTTTGCATAAACTACACGCATTTTCCGGTAAGATATTGATCACCACAACTCAGGCCGGTGTTTTCGCGACAGTGATGATTTTTTATGGAGAGCTCTTTTTTCTCTCCCTACAAAGACCTGTTTGAGAGATGAACATGACGAAAGGAGAGGCTGGTTCGAGTGATTAATGATCGAGTGGGGGGACTCAATGTGTCTATCGACCAGCCAAGGCAAGTTGTATTTGATTGGGCCCCTGGTTAGATGGAGAAATAACATTGTGCTTCCCGCGCTGAGTTAAGCAGACTGACGAGCTGTATAATTTTGCCCCACCTCCATCGTTTATGGTCCCCCAATGAGAACCTATTTTTAGAGCTAATATACTTTTTTTCTCTATTTTCTGCTTTCAACATGCCTTCCATGCTTTTCTATGGAATGGGGTTTTAAATATGATTACCTCGCCATTCCACTTGATGAGAGTAATTTTGATAATGCAAATGTATATATTTATAGAAATAGCGCTAACGTTTTACTGTTGCAGGTAGCATAGTATACATACATTAAATTGCTGATAGCATTTTCCAGTGGTTCAAAATCAGACCATCATTGATATATACATGCGAATTCAGCAGCTCAAGTTGGACACAATTTGTCAAAATATTCATTGTGTAGTTTTCTATGAAGGCGTGGCTCTTTAAAATCAATAATGGAATATGCGAAACCCTGGTCCATTATAACAGAGAGCTAGGCGTTAGGGAACTACTAATAACTAAAAAAGCGACAGGTCGCTGCAAGACTACGCGATGTGCTTTCGTCCAATCTTCAGCATATGTACAGTAGGCGTCCAAATCTCGCATTTTTTTCATCGAGGTTTTTGCTTTTTAAATCAAATTCATTCACCAACAATGATATGCTCTGTTGTCGCATGTTGCTAGGCTACATGAAGTATTAATATGTAACGTCAGGAATGGCTTCCTCTGAAACTGTCACATGACTGACGTCGATCTTGACCTCTTGACCTCTGCGTTCCATATAGCGTCCATAGTCGCCATGTCCGAACCCCCAACACCTACCCCCACCCCCAAACCTTCCGACAAGCGCTTTTAATATTGATAACTGTCCACGTTCCCTCGTCGTTTACACTCCCGCTTGGTGTCGCCACTTGACGCATGACCTTGGTTTCTCAAGGTCACCTTTCATGATTAAAAAGAGATTAGATTCGGTCCTCTCGTGACCTTGGGTTATGTCAAGGTCACCCCTCTGAAGGTCGTCCTTGTGACCTTTGTGACAGGTCAAATGAAGGTCAGGGGGTTCTGAGACCAAGATGATTGATGGTCACTTATGTAGGTGGTGGTTTAATGTTAGAATTTATTTTAGGTTAGACGTTACATAACATGCAAATAATGCACATGCAAACTTGATGGTGTAACAATAGGCAAACCTTTATAAGTTAATGATAAATTTATGAATTAATAAGTATGAAAAATAAACATGAAGAAGATGGAACTGATAGTTTGGCTGAAGAATTGACACACATGTGGCTTCTGTAGGCCTATACAATTAATCTCATTGTACTGTGCACACCGTTGAAGTAGATTCCCTAACCTGTTAACATCCATATAATTTGCCCATAACACCGCCGACAGAAGTGTCCAATAGTAAGAGTACCAAATAATTTCAAAGTTCAACGAATCGAAACCAAATCGGAAATTTAGAAATTCTTGACTGCAGACAGAATTTTGAAAATTGGCTACATTGAAACATCAATGATCCTATAACTCGTATCCAAACCCTTCCTCTTTTCACCAACAGAAGAGGAAGAGACAATAATATTATTGGGCATCCCAACAGCAACAACAGTAACCACGCCTAGTCGGAACAAGGAGGGTCAGAGAATGAGGGGAGCGGGGGCCCTTGTTTTCGGGATGAATTATGCATTGGGCGTCGATGGCGGAACAGGGGGCTGGAAATTGGCGGGTCGATGCCTTCTTGTCTCGACGCGGGGGACCGGTAGGAGGTGAGGGAGGGGGAGGGGGGGTGGCTGGTTGTCACAAATAAAGGTTGTCACAAATAAAGGCCTTGTCGGCCGACTGCCCGAGACCAATCGACTGGCCTTTGGTGGGTGAAGGGGGCAGGGAGAGGCCGGGTTGCACACTCCAGGATAATTAATTATTAGTTCCAGCGATCTATGGCAAATGTTAAGGAAAGACATACCATAGGCGTAGCTAGAGGAGGTTCCTTGGTGGCTGGAATCCAATTTGATTTCCCAAGATATAAGTAAAATATAAGAAAAGTTGTTAAAAATTCAAGCATGGAACCCACTTCAGTTTACCTGGAAAGCCTGCAGTTTAACTTGGATTTATTTCAGGTCTTGCTAAGCCCCTGATGGATGCTGAAATATTGAGGGCCATGATAGTTTTCGTATATCTCAATTGCTTGTGTATACTGTTCCTAGTTTTCTTAGACGGAAATTAAATATCGCCTGCCATATGACATGGGTATATATGCTCTTAAAAACCATCGGCACATCTGTCTGAACAAAAACTCGAAGTTTGGAATTCCACCAAAATCGTGAGATATTAAAACGGATAGGTTGAAATGAATAGCAGAGAAGGGTGTCATTGTTGGATATTATGGTGTAAATTTCCCCTGAGTCTGACCCAAAACTCATGTAACTGTACAGTATGACATCAGGGTTATTTTGTGAGTAGCGAGCCGCTTGTGGCTTACATTTTAACAGGCTGAGAGCAGGTAAGCAGAAGTTTGGTACCTTCCAGTAAGAAAATAATATTTTCATAACAATATTTTTGTTTTGACATTTGTCATTTCCATCCCTTCGGGCCCTTTACGAGACATTGCAGTACTCAATAAAGTACTTAATGAATATAGCACCAAGGGCGTTAACAAGTAGCTTCTTCCAAGGTCCAAAATATGGTTCAAAATAATGGCGTTTTTCTAGTATTGGACTTTCCACCTGAATTATTCCATGTGACAGATTGGCAAAATTATGTCACACATAGATGATATATGTTGATGATTTCTAATTTTGGGGTAGAGTTGTACGTGGTTTATCGACTTTTATGTTGTTTCAGAGTCCTTCAGAGTCCATATTTCTTATACTCCAAGTGCCATGGAGACGAAACAATTACATTATGCTGTTTTAGTTTGTATACCTTTTTAACACTATCAGTAATTTTATGTATGTGGCTATAGGCTACTCCAGAACCCCGTTATGCTGTTATCTCAACTCCATAACAAGTGTACGATTAGCATCAGTGTGTCATAGAAATTATATGAAATAAGCAAGACTGCACCAAAAGAACTAATAACCAGGAACTGTCCAAAATAATAAGGTAAGACAATCCCATGGTGACGATCTCTTTGGGACTTTCTTATGTTGCTTTTCACCATATTGGCCTCAGGTTATTGCTTTTTGGATATGCCCAATATGAAGGAAGTGATCCTCGCTGTCAGCAGTCAGTCATATGAAAGGAAGAAGTTGTGGTTTCATAGTATCGAAAAAAGATGGGATATTTCTTTTCTATTTTGATATTCTCTTATGTTATAGGGATGAGTTATTTGAACCTATACAACAAATAGAGTTTACATCTATCAATATATACATGACTATGAGCAAGAATATGAAAAAGCCTATCATCGAGAAATGTATGTTATATAATTTCTTTCTTCTCAAAAGAAACCCATGAAATGTGCACCAAAGTGCTTTTTGTTAAAAGCAGTTAGGCTGTCTGTTGAAATTATTTAAGTCTTGATAATTGAAAGGATGCCTGTTTAAAGTAAGACAACAGTATTGAGGTCATCCAGTTTAAGAGACTTTATGGTCCGTGTCGTGGACAAATGACCCTTTTTTTCTGTGCTGCAAGACAATAGCTGATGGAAATTGTTTGAGTAGCTGGAGAACCTATATTTGCTGTTGGTTGGACGATATTCTTTTTTATATCAGTCAAAATAAATCGTCGATTCGTGAGTGTTTATCGGTTTACAGTTTACCCTACCTGTAGAAAGGAAGACATGGTAGTTTGGATTATATTGGCAAGTAGATATTGTTCACTACACTTATCAGCTTATTCCCTATACATAACCGCTTACATGATATTCATGATGTAATATAGCATGAATACAATATTGGACCATATTTCCCAAATGGAAAAAAAAGTGCAATTTTATGTAATACTCCTTTTTCTTATCAAAAACGTTCACAAAGTATATTCAAAGATATGTGGATATGCTGGAGTATATTCAAAGATAGGTTACGTTCACCTACATATGGGTAATTTTTGTTTGTAGAGCATGATTTATTTTATGGATCATGCAGGCACAACCCTATTTTGCTAGCAACTAGCAATATGACATACGGAACAGAAAACTAAAACGAGTACGCATGGTTATAGTTGGCACACACTATCCCTTTTGGTGTATGAGGCGGATATTAGGCTGGCACCCAAACCGGGCCAATACCCGCTATGTCAACAATCTAACCTTAAATGCTGACCCAGTTCCTGTGGCCTACTGAGGTCATGACCCTTGCATGATCTAGATCCTAAATGACTGCTGGTATACAAATAATCCTAGGCTGTCCCAGATTCCGTTAATTTTTGTCTTCATCAAAACACATTAATGGTACGTGAATGGGGTCGGTATTTAGATCAAGTATGGCCATTTACAGTGATGGTTTATGGGATCACCGAAACGTCACTCTCCAAGCAGATAGGTTTGGAACATTGGTTTCAAAAGGGATGCGGTTTTATCTGTTTGGAGACTAGTACAAACTGTCATGTCACTGTGCAATGAAGAAAATTTCTTTTACACTATGTCTGTCATGGGCTCTTCTGTTGACCTTAATTATTAGATTTACTTTTTAAAGATGATTGTCTCATGACCTTTCGCCCTATCCACGGCTGTTAAAAAAAGGCTCCCGTTTTCTGTTATCATTCTAAAAAAAGGGTACTTTAACAAGGATGATTGTTGAGCACACCACAGGTAGGCCTACTGTATACTGTAGGAGTGGTGATATTGTAGGAGTGGTTACCGAAAACACATGTGGACATATCCTTTAGGTACAAAAAATTGTTACAATGAATAACAGTTATATATAGGAGGGTCCCCTATCAAACACTTAAGTTCAATTAACCCTTCCCTTCTTCTAAGAAATGTCCTATCTAAAAAAGATAAATGTAATATTGTCATGCAAGGTGCGCTCGTTTTAAAGTATGAGCTTCCTTCCACGTGAACTTCCGGGAAAGTGAACCAGAGAAATATTATCTTTCCTGGATGTCCTCTCTAGAGCTACGTGGAGGCTTACGTTGTTTCAACGAATTGTCGATATAGAGCAGGCTCAGCTGATATCTGCATCTGTTAGTCGTTTATGATGCCTATGACTTGAGTGAGTATCTATATAGGGGCATACATAATGATCAGATTTACTGCAAGTTGTAAATCAAAATAGTCGGCGTGATAACCATGGGGCAGGCATAATGAATAACTTTGATAGATAAAACTCAGCGTCAATATCCTGAATGAAAGTCCAGTTATTGAACTTGGTGTAAGAAATACTAGTGCAATATCTTACATTATCATTTACGGACTGCACCGTTCAATGTTATATTGAGCAAAATGTTAGGTATTGTGAGGTACAGCCATTTCAATTAACTTGTATCTTGTGATCTTCACATCTTATTATATGTCTTCGTAGTGAGCACACGAGGTAATTCAAAGAGGGTTGCATTTATTTTCCTATTACGTTTAAACTTTTGGAGTTACCCATGTAGGTATTACTCTGAGCTAATTATGCTAAGTTATAAAATGACACTTTCTCCTCCTCACTTTGTCTCGTTACAAAAAAGACATAATACAATTAATTATAACTGCTTAGGTATCACTCACTCCTGCTCGCCGATTACTCACAACCCCCTCAGCTGCTCATGTGTTGCTCACCGCCAGCTCACCAACCCTGGAGGCTATAGAAAGGCTCAGGAGGAGTCTGAAGCACGTTCCTCCTGCAGACCAGCAGTCCACCACTGGTAAAGTCACCCCAATCCCTGCGGGTCCCACTCTACCCATCAGTCATTGAGCCTGGGGGGCTTAGGCTGCTCAGGACACCTGGGAACAGGGTAAAAAGATGGATCCTGAAGGAAAGTTATAGAGGCAGGTTGTGGGGTGAGGCTGGGACAAAGTGGGGTCTTGAATAAGAAAATAAGATCTAGTATAACACTTTGTATGCTGTTTACTGGGTCTTGAATAAGACAATTATTTCTGGTAGGCCTATAACCCTTTATATGTTTTTTTGTTTCTTTTTACTTCAGTTTCAATAATATATTTTCGAAATGATTAAGTCTTTGTTTTATCCTATTTAGAGGTACGAATTTACCTTGAGCACTGGCATAAGGGGACCAATGGCTTAATTCCTGAGTGAAAAGAGAACTGGGATATATTTCACAACAAGCACAGCTATTTTCAACATATTGACCCACGTACTTGTATTACCCAATCCACGGAAAGCCTTTTAGCTAAAAGCAATCTTGAGAGCCGGTTTTACTGCCTCAGCGACTACACGTTAAGCAAAAGTAATAAATCCTATTGTTTTGTAACAGGATCTGTCGATGTTTGTTTATCAATAAGATCCTGGTGGTGTTTATCAGAACTTGATAAGTAGACACGCCGTCTGATTTAATCTATATACCTTATCTTCCTCTGTGGGCAATTCATTGTTTAACTACGAATATATAGAAGGGCATATCAAAAATGAGTTTATAATTTTTTTTTTTTTATAAATTCATCTTTTGATAATGTTGTTATTAGGTCTATATTTGTGTTTGTAGTATCCAAAAATTATGCAAGGCTTGCCGTGACACAGGCCCATTTTCATCTTGAATTACAAAGATTTTAGAGATAAATTCAAGAAACAAGACTGGTTTGTTTGGCCTTACTATCACCTGAGATAACCGAAGTGACCATTACCCCCAGGTACATATATATAAACCTGACCTGTAAACGTCACCTGTGTGTATTAAGTCTCGTTATTTGACCTCATGGTCCAATATAACCACCATACCTTGGTGTGTGTGTATATATAAAGGCTGCTCACTGATAAACCCACATTTAGACGCCCACTTTCGACTGGAAAGGATCCAACACTACCATTGGATATTGTTCACTTTCAGGACAGGCAAGAAACAGGTAAATTTATGTTTCTGATTGTTTCAACTCTTGGGTGGAAGGGAAATCTAATTCTTATCAAGGGTATCGGATTAAACGAATGGAAAGAGTGCGATTACTTAACGGAGAGAATTGGTGTATGAGCCAAAAATGGTGAGCTCCTTTGAAGTAGAAAGAATATCACTAGCAGTGACTTTATGGGCTGTGCCTATATACATGTCGACGTAATCTTTAAGTATACTTAAAGCATCGGCCACACTGGCCAATGAGTGGGGTTGGTTGGGGTCAGTCCTTTCGCTTGGCAGGGGGCCATAGCTTCTGTCTCAGTGTTTAAACGACATTTAGGTCGAGTCCTGCAGTAGATCTTGAGAAGTTTGAGATGTGTGATTGGGTCATCAAGTCGTTGTGGAGTGTGGCTTATATATATTTTATATATATACGTATATGTGTATTTTTAATTTTACAAGGTCTATGATTACCTATTGATAATGTATGGCCAGTAGACTGGCTTGGGCTTGAGCGTTATTCCATACAATATGACAGGACACAAAACAATAGACAATGATTAACCGACACAGTTTTCTAAACATAACACTATTATTAGAATGGTTCATCCAAATATCCACGATCAGCATTCTTACAAAACCACAATCCTGGTCAATCCCATCTGCCACTATATCCCTTTCAAACACTATTTAATAACAACAGAGTGGGACCAGTTCACCGGAAACAGTAGGCTTTATCACAGCCTTCACCCACCACCTGATATTTATAATGTACCTCACGAAGTCCCCCTGACCAGTAGGGCCTAGAACTGACACCCACAATAAGCACCCCTCTCCCCTCACCTCCCACCACCCTCTGCCCCTGACATCCTCATCCTTCTAGGAGATTCCCAGAAAGAAGAGGAGAATCTAAAGTAGGCTGATGTATATTGGGTGTGAGTTTCAGCCTTATAGGTCAGCCTGCAAACACAGTTAGGTTGGCTATGGAGGTTAAGGATAGGTGAAAAGATCCTAATCCACTGCAGAGGTATGAAGGAAATGCTGAATCATTGGTACGGTCATTGTAAAAAGTACCATGTTGTCTCCAGAATAGTCGTGATTGGTACAATTTGTCATGAGATTTTCTACTTTCCTTATTCTCCGTCTTCGATGAGTGGATAACGTCGATAGTCCGATATATCGGAGTAATAGGTTGTCCCAACTCTCATAGAGATCAGTGTTAAAAATGGGGGGGGACACATCGTGCTATTTCTGATAGGAAGGGTCTGTTTGGAGATTGAAAGTCGTTCCATAGAAAATGCCTTGAGAGTGTACTAATTAGCATAAATAAGTCTGTGTTCGGAGATTGACGAGATGATGTCATAATGATATTCTAAAAATAGAACGAAAGTAGGTCGGGAATACCCCTTTCCTGCACTGGGGGCGGCCATATTGAAAATCTGCTAGTTCCTCGGTCTCTCGCTAGGGGGATAACGTTGATAGTCTGATATATCGGAGTCTTAACTTGGCCCAAGTCCCATAGGAATCAGTGTTAAAAATTTGGAGGGGGACACTGTGCTATTTCTGGAATAAAGAATCTGCTTGGAAATTGAAGCTGTCCTCATAGAAAATGCCTTGAGAGTGTAGTAATTAGCATAAATAAGTCTGTGTCCGGAGATTGACGAGGTGATGTCATAATAATATTCTAAAAATAGAATGAAAGTAGGTCGGGAATGCCCCCATCACCCACTGGAGGCGGCCATATTGAAAATATGCTGGTTTCCTGTTTCTCCGTTTTCGTCCAGTCGATAACATTGATAGTCCGATACATTGGAGTCTGAGGTCGTTGAGAAGTGGTCAGAGATGGGTCAGGAGAGGTTCAGGAAGTGTTCAGGAGTGGTTCAGGAGGGATTGTGAAGGTGTCAAGAGGGGTTCAGAAGGGTTTCAGGAAAGGTTCAGAAGGGGTTCAGGTTCGGGGAATGCAAAACTTCAAGTACATTTCATTTCGTTTTATAAACCAAAGAATGGATAAGACGGAGATTTTGGTTTACTAAACCACATCAAGAATCTATAAAGTCGATCAAACCAGAACTTGTTTTATATTATTGTTTGTAGTGCTATGGTCTGCGTGATCAGTAACTCTACAATACTTCCTCCTAACTACTCAAAGTTGTGTACGGTGGCGTTTTTGATTATGCTGTTGAATGGACAAATAGGAAGCCTAGGAGTTTAGATAGTTCTGTGTGGTCATAACCCAATTCATCTACTTTTGATATTACATACACATTCGCATATAATATAGACATGTGAGTGGACGGTAGATATATCAGCCGTGTTTGGAATGTCAGTTCATTCGATAAGGCGATATCAAACGTGCAGGCCCGTGTTAGTGTTGATGTATTATGTTTGTTCACAAGATTAGAATTTGCAGGGACACATCCATTTAAGCCCCATACCCACTAGGCGATTTGGGCCTCGGCGATAGTATTTTCCCCTGATCGACTGTCAGTATAGTGTATTAAAATGTACATGTTTGATCTGAATCGCCAGGAAAATCGCCAGACGATTTGCCGGACAATTTTATCAAACATGTTTATTTCAATATAGCACACTGATGGGCAACGAGGACCAAATCGCCTAGTGGGTATGCGGCTTTAGTTTCAGTATCGTTTAAAAAGTAGACAGGCTGAGGACATGTAAATTTGCGAAAGGGGTTGCCGTCTGCAGTCAGGTGTTACTATTTTCACTTCCTATTCATTGCTGGCTATAATGTCATAGTATTGTCACTACCTGTTTGAAGTCCATGATCCGTATACTGTATACAATGGAAATGTTAATTGTCTTTGGAGAATAAAATAACAGTTAACAATTAAGGTTCACGGTGCTTTTAAAGGACTTTTCGAACAGAAAATTTTACTTTCTATTTGCTTGATATCTTACCATGTGGCAGGGCGTTAGTTGATCCGATGGAACTCTGTGTAAGGTTGAATTAGTGTATTATGATCATGATAGGGGCCTACATTCATATGTTTTCTGTAAGTAACAAACCTAAATTCTTTCTTAAACTGAAGCGATGTACAATGCTTCTATCAGCTGTCTATTGTATAAGTTGTTCCACTTATGTATGCCTTTCAGTGTGACATGTTTAAAACGAAGGAAAACCTAGAAATTCAACCAAATAACAAGGAAGATAAAAAATTAATTTTCTTTTCTTTTATGGTGAGCTAACATCCCTGTTGGTATAGGCATAGTTTACCTAACTACTTTCGGCAAGCATGCCTTCTTCCGAAAATGACCTCTGATAAGGTTCGAGGAAGGCATACATTATCCTATAAACTTACGTCTTAACGGCGGGACAGAAGGTGTAAGGGCATCGAGGGAAAAATACAGGTGATGCAACTAGGAAGACCGACATTCTGTAGTTTCACACGAAACTTGAATTCTGACGTAAGCAAAACTATAAACAGGTGAAATGCCATTCTTGGGAGACGGTGCTGACGGGATGATTATTGTTTTAGGAATTGGGATGGTATGCAAATTTAACTGCAGTCGTAAGCAAAACAATGTTCGTGAAAGTTTTGTGTAATATCCTAACACATCATAGATAGAGGCAAGCTCTGCTTTTTAAACAGCTTAGGCCTATATGCAATCGACAAGTTCGGAACTGTTTTTCATTAGTTCGAATCTTAACATGGTTCGCGGAGAACAGCACAAAACAGTTGTCAAAACCATTCATTAAATCTTGAATCGTAAGTTGTACATAAGTTCCAGCAGAAATCCTGCTTTTATATTATGGAGAATGTGACTGTAGACTATAAGATACAAGCGGCCTCATAGGCCCTATGTACCCAGGCATCAGCGTTAGCTAATGAGTTGCTCTTGATTTGCTCGCACTTTCCTGTTCAGTATTTGCTCACCTGCCCAGCTGTCACAGCGTCCTCCCCCACACTAATATCACCCCTCCTCTCCCGTACTACCCGCCCACCTCCCGTACTACCCGCCCACCTCCCGTACCTCCCGCCCACCTCCCGTACTACCCGCCCACCTCCCGTACTTTCCGACCACCCGGCCAACTGCCACTTACGGTTATACCATCTCCTTATATAAATAGTGGGTAAAGAACCGGCCCACCCTTTCAGCACGCAAACACCAAAAGCCGAGAAGATCAATCATGTTCCACCCTTCAGTGGTCAGAAAGCCAAGCCTTGTATCCGACTATCCGCTATCTGGGAGAGTCTCAGTTACTTTGGTGCATGGAAAAAAGTATAGAGGAACAGATGAGGAGGCGGCACCCAAGTTAGCAGGCCTTGCCAACGTAAAGAGTCCCAGTGGGGGCCGTTTTCTTAACTCCTTTCAGATTGGGCAGCGGCTATGTAATGCGGACCAATCAGATCAGGCGTTACAGAGGCCCCCGAGGGACCTCCTCCAATGAGCTGCGCCGTTACGGAGCCCGTCGGCGTTGACGGCGGTCTGGGACCGGAAGTGATATGACGTGATGGATTGACGGGGCATGCTGGGAATGGCAGAGTCACTTCCGGTCTCGCCATGGCCCACGTGACTGAGTGGTGGTGGCCACCTAGTGGCTACTCTACGAGTTAGCGGTGAAACGACAGGAATATGTGAGAGGTGGAAGGCCATATATCATGACGTCATGAAAGTCTTAGCGATCCATATTTCCATGCCACTATAGCCCATCCAACAAAAACATCAAACTTAGCCAAGTCTATCGGCCAAGCCTCAAGTGATATAAGTGCGGCCGGTTAAAGTTATAAAAATGACGTTGGGGTCAATGCCAAAAGACCTGGTCTGTTCAGAAGCAAATAGCCATTTTGGTCAGGGTAGAGGCGACCATTGCGTTGACTTGGTTGGTCTTTGCTATAGGCCCTATCCTGAGTGAATGTATCTAGGTATTGTGTGCTTTGGTCGGTTGATGATGGGGGGGGGGGGGGGGCGGGGGGGTTCTGGTATAGAAATTCCCTATGCTCCCACAAGCGGTGCAAACTTTATATTTAGAAAAACACTAAAGTAGGACCTAGAGACTTATTAGATATAAACAATATGGGGTGGGATGGGTTCCAGGACTGGTTTTTACAGACATATTTTACAAGCAGACTGTGCCTACCCACTTACCTCGTTCTGAACCTCTTTGCTAGCTTTAACGTAGGCCCATACCAAGGCACAGATCATGGGATATCTTG
The DNA here is from genome assembly GCA_936440205.1 of Lepidonotus clava. Lineage (NCBI taxonomy): Eukaryota > Metazoa > Annelida > Polychaeta > Phyllodocida > Polynoidae > Lepidonotus > Lepidonotus clava. Next base: position 22,742,121 of record OW387147.1, read on the forward strand.
TACGCCTACAAGGCAATCTATACGAATATGTATTGACCCTTTCCCAATTTTTTACTCTGTTAATATAGACAAACGAGGAGAAAATGTCGAATGAAACTGAATTCTTAATGGTATATGCTGACCCCTCAAACAATGCTAGATAAGTGCTTCATACATATGACGCATCAGATATTATATAGATAAAGAGGCACAGCCACTGTACAACAGTTCGAGACCAGAGGATATCACCCCAAGCACTCCGCATTGGCTCACGGAGCACGCAAACTGCTCGACAAATGAGTGACTCACAGAACAGATGAGCAAATCAATGAGCATGCCGTGTCTACCATTACTTGATCTTTTCTCCTATCTTTTCTCCTTTTTTATTCTGTGTACCAACCATTCGTCAATATTTGTCACCGCTTGTCATGCCAAGAGTCGTGTGACTGTCCCATACAAACCATGACGGTTACATGTATTGGTGATATCTGATGAGGGAGGTGGCGTTGATATGATATCCTTGTAGTTATAAGGCCACGGTGAGGGAGTGAAAGCTTTTCATTGTTTTTGTGTTTTTCTCTTGGGTTAACACATTTTTGCATTAAATATTTCGCATCGAAATAACCTATCATTATTGGTGTCTGAAATGTATGTTTAATTTTATTTTAAATGCTCACAGGGTGCAGAGGTTTTAAAAGTATATACTCAGGGAAATTTCTGTGTGTATATTAATTACTATTTAACTATAACGTATTTAAAAGGGTGGAAAACATGCACCACCCGGTGCACACGTTTTAAAATCATGCAACCGGATGCAGAATTATGCACGCCGGGTGCAGGTTGCATCTTCAATTTTGGACAGTGCGTATTATAATTTTAATAAGTTCAACTAGGTTCAATTGTAAGAAAGGGTTCGTGATCCTACTAGTTTGTGCCCATGTATAATCATATTGGAAATATTTCCCGGTATGGAAATGATAGAATGCCTTCTCTACTCCATTGCCATGACCTTTAGCAGATACTGAAAGTGAATTTCTCAAGGAGACTAAAATCTTTTTGTAAGGAAACACCTTAGCCTGTACAGGTTGTGTGTGTCGTGAATATGTGAAGCAGTATGGACACCTGTGCTGCCACAGATAGTAATGGAGTTGAAAGGGGGGATCTATACGTGAGTAGTATAAGGTTTGGGGATTTGGACCTAACAGTGTACAAAAAAAACGTGTATGCGGAAGGTGCCATACTTTGATAGTAAGAATGACTTAAAATCTACGACATTTTGTCAAGGATTAACGCCAGCAGCCTCAATGTCTAAAGAATATCGGTGTCATACTTCAATATATTAGTGTCTTCTTGAAAAACTATTATGTTCAGGAAATGAGATCGTTCAAAGTATTTCCTAATTACTGTATGTGATCCAGGGCCTTCTTGCCGAGTCTAGTGTGTTTTCCTGTTGACTGTCCTTGTGCGCAAAACATTGATGAGAAAAACATCAGATGTTATCCGAATTTATTCTTTTGCTATCTTTCTTTTTCCTCTAACAATAAAGAACGCCTCCTGTTCTGAATTATAAGCGTCTATCGGTAACAGATGTGCCACCAGACTGACACTGGAGTTTTTCTCCCACCCTGGATGTGGTTAACGGCAGCCCTGGTCATCTGACCACACTCCCCACACACTCTGCCACCCCTTCAACCCTATTCCCACGATCCCCATTCGTGCCATTGTGACCTCATCATATCAAAAAAAAGCATAATAGAATAAAATAAAATAGTGGAAAAAAACTAACATTGATAATATAACATTAGCAAAAAGAAATTGCACAAAACAAAGAACTAACCACTGATTGCGTTTTTTCCCATGGTTTTACTCCCATGGTATGGGTCTGTTTCTATAGTTTCCTATTTTTGCCCTGACCTCTATATCAATAGGAGTGGGGCGCCTCTAAGTAGTAGTATTACAAAAGGGGGATTTGTGTCTGGGTTCAAGGGGTGACTCAGAGAAGAGGAGTATGGGAGGGACACTGGAGTTGCGCTTAGCCTTAGGGGGGCAGGGGCCTCCTCTTAGTCCTCCTCCAGTGAGTGGAGAGTGAGTCATGCTGAGGACACTCAGGTGAACTGTACCTGGAGAGTGAGCGCAGGGGAATTGGGATCGGAATCTGGATCACAGCTTTGCTGGGGTTAGGTCGTGCACCCAGGATTTTAGGGCAAACGGAGGCAGCAGTATTTGAGTGGGTTTGGCATTGGAAAGGGTTTAGTCACAGTGTACTATTGCTTTTCGTCTCTTTATATGCAGTGTTTTTTTTTCTAATATAAAGCAAATAATAACTTATTCGTCCTACGATGATGAAAAGATGTACTTTTTAAAAAGATAACGTATTGAATTCATAGTAAGTATGATAATATAAGTAAGGTTAAATATTGAATAATGATATTTAGAAAAAAAGATTCACAGTGTATCTCAGAGAAATGAATTACTCAAAGATACATATTTGACATGTATTTCATTGGATAGCAAATAGGTGAAAATCAGCAGCACCGATTTCTATATTCAAATACTGATAAATAATTGCCCTTTCGTGAGAATCATCATTGTGATGCCTGATTCAGGTCACGCTCTGTTGGTTTATGCAGTGATGGCGTCGTGTTGTCATGGTAACCAGCTGGTGAAATTACCGCCCCGTGTAATCTGTTACTATGGCAACAAAGGAGGAAGAGCCAGGTTACGCCATGCCCTCGTTAGGTGAACTAACTTTTTGCTCCCACATTTTTTTCTTGACCAATTATTGAAAAAGTTGTTTTCCCTTTTTCCCCGGTTTGGATTGAATGTGAGAATGCTGACGTTATTCGAGCAAGGTTATCGCCTTTAAGAGCAGACCCATTTACGCTCAATAGAGGCATTGTTGCCAAAATCAAATTTCCTTAATGATTTGATAGGATAACACTTTTGACAGGTGGAATGATTGATTGCTTTAATCCTTTGGATCAGCTGAATGGAAAATTATACATTGATTTAGATATTTAACGTTAATATTTCGGTTATGATAATAAAACATGGACCAACTTCGCCAACAGGATCATGTCATTCAAACGAGTTCTCATGCAAGTTCTGTAATATTATTTTCAGTGGAATTACGATTATGGAAAAAAAAAGTGAAAAATCAAAGAGTTAAGATTAAACAAAAGTGGCGCGTGCATATTCACCCTGGCTCCGTTACTAATGACTCACTCCACCCTCAGCTGACGTCATGAGCTGCTCGCGAGCAAAACCTTTGATAAGAAAATGCTTTTATGAGATTTTGATATCGGGTAGTTTTGCGAGACTCCCGCAAGACGTGGCTCTTTGGCGTCGGCGCCGGCGGCTAGAGGTGTTCTTTAGACGGAGAAAGAAAGAGGCTGGAGAGGTTTGGGGAGGGGAGGAGTCGAGGTTGACTGTGATGAGCTGCTCAGTGGTGGGTCTATTTGCTCACAGCAATTGGGAGTGGACTATTGGAGAGTGTTTTTCCGGCTCTTGAAGTGGGCCTCCCTCTAATATAGTAGGATTTTTTTCTTCTTTCCTTTTTTGCCCTTCCCGTGCTTTTTTTTATCCGTACTTTTATTCATCGCCTTCTGCCGCCCCCTTTTCATTCTGCCTTTTTTTTTTTTATTTTTTTATTTTTTTTTTTTATTGCTTAAGTCATTTTTGTCATTATCATTGCTGAGCTATTTTGTCATGATTATTATGTTCATATCTTGACAATAGACTTGCACTAAATGTTGTTTATATTTACTATATACCCATAGCCCCTGATCTATCCCATCGTCTCTACGGTGTTAAGTCTCTCACGGTGGCCTCTTCTTATAGATAAATGCCAATCCTTTTCTATATAATTCTGTATTTTTTCATAAGATATTACTTCATTTTTATTCCACAAGTACATGTTTCCTTCTACTATCCACCCCCTTCCGAACCTGTATGCTATTTCATCATTAAATGTATCTTTTTTTTGCCCTCTCTCCCGTTCCTTCTCCTCTCCCCCTCTCCCCCTCTCCCCCTCTCCCCCTCTCCCCCTCTCCCCCTCTCCCCCTCTCCCCCTCTTCCCCTCTCTTCCTCTCTCCCTCTCCCCCTCTCCCCCTCTCCCCCATCTCCCAGCTGACCATTATCATCAGTCAGTGGGGAGAAGAAGCACTTAAAGATGAGGTCCAGGAGGTTAACGATGTCGTTAAAGGAACGCATCCCGCGCATGTTATCATCCAATACTTCACAGCTTATCGGAAAGTTATGATCCCCCATCTGATATCACCAGCCATATAATTTTCCTAACGACCATTTTTTAATTATTTCCTTTGAAATATGAGGGTGAGTCTATCTCAATATCAAAACAATGCCATAGTGTTCGGGGTGGGGACGGTCTGAATAGTGAGTCGTAACACATTCTGACTGCGTTATGAGTTATGAGCTTTGTGACGGTATTCTTATGATAATTCAATAAGGCCCACCCGGCTGTAATATCCCGGGGTCTCCCCTGTGACAAAGGACCACCTTTACTGGGCCTGACAGGGGCCGAATGACAGGGCGCGAACAGCAATAGGAAAAATCAGATCATCCTAGGCCAAGGAAAAATGACAGATTCTTGTCACACATGGAACATGTTATAAGCCTATAGAAATTGTTTCACGGATATAGTTATTCGTACAAATACTATTGATTGTAAAAGGGGTCTAGACCCTCCTTTTCTTTTAGCGTGTTGCATAAGTTGATATTTAAAGTGAAGAAGCGCGTTCATTTGATGGAAGTAGTCTTCTTAATTTTAATTTGACTTGGTATCTTCGGCGTCGGAAGTGGGCACATACATCACTTGATACTAACAACTACATGAATTTAGACATGTTTAGTTAATGGAAGACAAACATTTTTCCCAAAGACAAAGAAGTATACTCCTCTAAACATGTTCGATGTGGTTAATCTTTAAGCATCATCATCAATATGTACAGTAATCAACATAGCAATCATACATCACTTTACAGTTTACTATTACTAAAACCCCATTCCGTATTACTACAAATGATAAGAAATAAGACAACAAACACACAAAGTATTGCCTTAGCCTTAAGGCTGATCGAGGCGGCTCTACTGCTGGGCCGGGCGACCCTAGGCGATAGGCGGGGAGAGAGGCGACAGTCGGCCAGGAGGAGGGACAGGGGAGGCGGGCACACGGCAGGTCGAGCACCCTGGAGGAGCAGGAGGACCAGGAGGAGGAGCAGGAGGTCTCCAGTCCCCTCACACTCTCACCTACAGGACCTAGCCCCCGTGGAGAAAGTGGATATTCTATGCATACAGGAGCGAGATGAGATAGGAGCCGGCAGAGGCCATAGGAAAGTAAGATGGTATTGTGAGGATTCTGAAGAAACCGTGTTATATGCTTATATAGGAGGAGTGGATGAATAGAGTGGTATGTGGATGAATACCCTGACGGATCCGTTACTACTGCATGGCCTATGTGTGCCTGGTGGATTAAGTATGTAGGACTGACACTGGTATGAGGACAAAGGGGTGTATTATTCATAAGGCGACCGTGCAGTAAGTGAATTGATATGGCATTCCTCGCTGGGCTTCTGTCCAGGAGATATTACACCATGGCTAAACTGCCATGACATTTCTCAGCTTTACAACCTACAAACTGTTGAATTTGCATGAGTGAAAAAATGCGGACGTTCAAAGCTAGAGTCAATCTCTAACGTTAAGTGATCGTTACCATATTTGATATATTTTTGTTGAAAACCACAGTTCCCCGAGTACAAACAAAATACAGAACCTCAATTATGATTACTGCTCAACTGTTAGGCTTGGAATGACTCATGTCTGATTCTCAGATCTTATAAGTCTGCATTTATTTCGTAAATGGTATGAGCACCTCTGAGTGACTCGTTCAGCCCCAGTAAAGGGTTGATGAGTCAGTGAGCAGGCAGGGGTGGCTGCAGGTGCATTCACTGACCCTGGACCCTGGAGGTTGGGGGGATGCTCATCTCCCACCTATCATTCAGTGGAGGAACATGGGCACCATGGAGGATGTGATACCCACAGGTGCGTTTGGATGAGTTGGGATAATTACCAAGCTAAAAATAGGTATATCTATAAGGCTTTTGTAAGCCCACCAAAATAAAACATGGAAAATAACATTTATTGTTTCTCACCAACCAAATACAACTTTTACCTTCTAACAATAATAGACATCGCACTCTCAGACTTGCAAGGACTCGGCAATAATGATATATGTAGCACTGAGGTCTGCAACAACATTCATTCATAGGCCATGAGAATCTGAGAGAAACACAATACTAGAGCAGTGAGCGATACTGAATTGCTCACCAATGGTAGAATGTAGAGCAGTAAGCTGTAGCCCCGGCTTCCTACTACTACTGATTAATGATGTGATATACATCATAGGCCTGAACTAAGGCCTGAAACTACACTGAGTGATCGGACATTTATAAGGAACTTGGGCCCATACTACTAGATCATTGAGCTGCTCTGAAGGGCTCAAACAGAAGACCATAGAGCAATGAGCAGCAGCCCACTCTTCCTCCTAGTGCAGACTGATGGTTAGAAATACAGGACAACTACATTCAATGATAGGACACTAATAAGGAGCTTGGGCCAGTACTGCAAGACCATTGAGCTGCTCTGAGGTGCTCCCAAACAGAACAGGAAGCAGTGAGCAGTTGCCCTGGATGATGAATGAGTGGTATTTGACCCCCTGACCCTGGAGCCATTGTCCTTTGTTATCACACACCACTCGGACCACCCAGATCCATGTAAGATGGACTCAGACCCTGGAGGCCCTTTTGTTGCTGCTCCAGTGCAAATGACCATCAGAAAGGGATACAATGATGTCACTGCCCCAAGGCTGGACATTAGGGGCACCGTAATGGCGTGACCTCGATGGCGATTCACACTGGACTTATGGCATGACGTAATACTAATCCAGAAGTTTGACTCACCTCCCCCACACTGACAACAATGAGGAGTAATTAGGACACATCAGACACTAATTGACCACTCCACTGCCCTCCTTTGCATTGTCTTTCCCATGGCAGACTTTGTAAAGCCCTATGCCACAGCGCGGAAGAACGGGTAGGTCTTAGCAACATTTTGCTGCCCTCTTTTTGTCTTAGTTGGTAGAATGTCTAGCCCAGGTTCTGCTTACATCATTTTCCTCATTTCATCAAGTCAAAGAATAAAACATACATTTTGCCGGCATTGAAATTCCTAATGTCCCACTCTTTTCTTCATGGGATAGTATAACCAGGGTGTTCTTATTAAAATTCCATGAAGGAATTGGTATGTTTTGGCTAGATTTTTCCAGTCAATATTCAGTTAAAGTATGATGCATTGGCCACATTTTCTATCCTCGGTCCATCATTTCATGGTTGAAAGAGCAGGTTTTGGCTCATTTTCTGTCCTTATTTCAAACCCCCCTGCATCCCAGTGGGTTGCCATGACATCATCCCCACAACACAGGCCTGAGATCACGGGTTATCACAAAGGGGCGGACCCAAGCCAATCGACAGGGTAATTGGCAGAATTCTAATGGTTTACAAACTAGGTCAGTGGCACACAAAAACTACAAGAGATATTTTTATTTCACACCGCACTCCCTCGAGGTTTTGCAGCTACTTTTAGCGATGTTGTAAAGAAAAAAATGATGGGAAATAAAAAGCAAAAGTGCAAGGGCACAAAAGGTGGATTTTGCCTGAGGCTATTCAAAAAGGAGGTTGCTTTTAAGGGAATCGCGTGTAAAGACAGTAGCCAAGTAGCAAAGGAATTCAAATTAAATATGATGGTTAAAAAGTAGTTCCCAGACAGAAAGGAAGATTGGTTAGAATGAGAGGATAATTATGTTTTCCTTGGGACTTGTGTTTTTGAATTCCTTTGTCTGGCTAGATCCTTGTGTGTGATAGCGAAACTATAAAGATGATCTGATGTTGTTTCATATTCATAATTTGAAAGGTCATTCAGTTATCCTTTCCTAATCAAACACAGTATTGTAATAAGCTCCTTGATGCGTTTCCTGCTGAATTTTTATAATCCCATTGTGAATGTCTCAAGCCTCTTATCTTCTATTGATTCTCATTAGTTGGCCGTCTTATGAAAAACAAAATATTAAAAAAAAGAAATGCCACAGTAGTGCAAAGGGATCTATAAACGGTTTTATATAACATGTAAATATTGCCAACTATTTGGAAATGGAATGTACACACTATATGTACTTTGCAAATTAGATAGAAAATGGAGACGTATCGGAGTATTTTTACGGGGGTTGCCCTAATGTATAACTAGGAGAATGGAGACACTTTTTAGTATAAAATCTGCCAGGTTGAATTAACCTAGGAGTGCGACCTCCAGTGTCCCACTACATCTTATTCCTGTTGGCGCTGCCCCCAAAAGGCAGTTGTCACGTGGGGAAGCCACCAACGACTTCCGTGACCAGCGTCCCTGGTGTGACAGCCCCCTTTTGTCCAATGAATATTTCATTGTGCCTGATTGGGGCAATTCTCCCAGCCCCACGCCCCCCAACCTCAAACCCTGACTGACCTGCCATCCACCTACCTAACTGCACCTGCCCCGCCCACGCCGCACGCCCACACCGCACGCCCTCAACCCACGCCCTTAACGACAGCACCTGACCCTCCCCGCACCTGATCCGCATACCTTCTTCGCACCTGGGGCGCTGTAGTGTGGAAAGGTTTCCGGGTCCCAACAGGCTTTCGAGCTGCTCCCTCACCTGAATTAAAGTAGGTCAGCCAGTAGGTGAGCTGCTCTTCTGCCTCTTGTCCTACAAGTGGGTCAAATGGCTACAACTCGGTCACTTGAGTGGGGAAGGTGCTCTCTTTCTTGACATTTAAAACACGTAGCCTGACCTGAGGCTAATTACCCACGAGGGAATTTTTAATGCATTATTGCACAAAATGACAACCTCTGGTTCGGTAGAATAAGTTGCAGTCAATTTTTCACAATTTCCATGAGGTTAACTTCAATTGCACCTCAGTTTTATCAGTTTGTCCCAACGCTCTATCCTATTTTTCTCTGTCTGGCTTGCTATTTTGATATGATATTATGTCTTTATTAGTATATCTCTTATCAGATGCCAGTTACCATTATACTAGCGGCACATGCCTTGAATTACTACATGTGGTCAGTGTGAAGAGCTATTAAACTGGAGGTGGATTATGACCACTCCTCTAGTTAACGAGCAGCTCGCGACTTTAGATAATGTGAGCAGCTCCTCCTGAGGCAGATTGAGTCATGCAATAACATGTTTAACGCCTCTGGAATAACTTCTGAGACTGCTTCCCCAAAATCTTCAATCTAAAATCAAATATCATCAGATGACTGCAGTGAAAAAAACAGCAAAATGTGAAAGCGGTAACATACGAATTATTATGTTTTTTTCGACAGTTCGGTTAATAATTACAATGATTGAAATATTTTACTATTTCTACAGTATTGTTGATACCAAGTAAATCAATAACTCGATATCCGAATGTGTTGCCAATAATCACCATGTGAAATGTCTAAAAAAAAAATTATTGAAACAACCAAATGAAAAGAATTTCTGTAATTCCATAGGGAACATATTCAAAGTTAATTAAATCTCAGGTGAATAGCTCCTTACCTCAGTTTGCAGAAAACATAGGACAAATATCATATTGACCAACCTCCGCCTTGTATGCCGTCATCATTAGGCTGCGACTGCAGCATAAGCCTACTTATAATTAGGCCTGGGGTAAAGATCGATTCGCCTAATAACGCCTTCTGGCTGGGAGTGGAAGGAATTAGGTCAAGGCGGTCGTGTTTTAGGCCCGCTGCGATAAGAGCGACCTGCTGACAATTAGCAATGGATATTGGGCTTTGGCACAATTAATGAGCACCCTTAAAGCCCCATATACACACTGAGCGAATTTTCCAAGTCGGCCGACGAATCAGTGTAAAATCGACCGATTAAATTCGGTCGTTTCTATACAAAAATAAAACAGAAATCAAAATTTTAAAAAATCGGCTGATTCATATCAAACATAAACTTTTCAATATTGTATACTGATTGGTGACCTGAATCAGCACAAAAGTCGGTCGGTTCTTTTAGCAGTAATCGGCCGATTTGTGCGCCGATTTAGCCTAATGTGCATAGGGCCTGAACCTGTGATAATTAACGCCAATAGAATGAGGAAGGGGGTGTTGGGAGTTACTCCCACCCTAATTTGGTTTTGTAGAGATGCACGGTCATGCATGGGTGGATTAAGCTACTCGCCATCCCTTGTCAACCTGTCACACTCTCCAAGCATTATCTCTGAATTGTGTTACATTTAGATTGACGGACGACCCAGGGGGTTGGGAGCTTCAAAGAACAGGATCCATTCGTTTAAGCCTGTAGTCGGGAAGTTACAATAGGATGGGACATAAACGATTCTGTGAAACTGTATGAGGATCTTGACCCTTCTTCCTTTAAAAGAAATAAGATTAACTTCATTTTGTAATGTTCTCAACCTAATAATCCAAACAAGGATATTGAAAGTTTTGTTCCAACAGGCGGTAGCCAATTTTGAAAGTGAAATTCAGGTCAGGTCAGGTCCTAGCCTTTGTCTGATGGACACACATTAGAGGCAGTCCCTCCAGTGGTCTAAAGACTAGTACGGTTTCATCATTATAACCTGGAGGAAGCTATAAAGGTTATTCGGTTACGTTTTGTTTGTACTGCTACTGACTACTGGGTTTAGTATTAAAGGGAAAAGTTATAGATGTTCTGAGAAGTATAAATTTGAAGTTCAGAAAAATATTATCCCAAGTTGGTGTTCCATTTAAACGTATAACCGTTAGTTTTTAATTGGTCAAACGATATTATAATGAGACTATTAGAAATTAGATATTATCAATAGCGACTATAGAGAGTATGCCAAGTTCATAGTAATTGTTAATTGCAAGATTAAAGGCGTGATATATTGAAACAGGTGTTTGACAAGTTGTAATAAAGTGCAGAGCTATCGATTATACATGGCCTGTTTCCCTACACGTCCACGTCAAATTATCTGTAACACTCACTAAAAGGCTTTAGACATTGTAAATATTAAAATATTTATAACTATTTAGGTGATGGATGTCGCCTACATCTCGGATAGTGAATTTGACGGTCTGCTATGTATATTTGGTATTTGTTTGTGTTTTGTACCTTACGGAATCTCACGACAGTACACTTCATGTCGAAAGCGCTTTAGTTTTGTCTGTGCATGATGCATCTAATAAAACAGTACTATAGGGAGGAAAAATAGGCTTTCAATAGGATATTGTGTATAGCTGATTAAATGGACAATGCAGGCAGCAACGTACCAAACGGTGATGGAATTAAACAGTGTTTCTAATTATTGAATCAGCGGAGAAACGACTCGAGACTTAATTAAAAGCATCAATTCGAACGACTCTCCGGTTTTTATCTGCCGAACCAATATTTGCCTCATCCGTCACGGAAGGAGGATTTACCTAACTGTACACATCCCCGGCGGAAGATTTGCCTAACTGTGCAGTTGATTTGCTTCAAGCAGGCAAGCCCTCTTTGAATTTGCATCTTTTACTTTCGTGGTCTATATTGGTTTAGCTACTCTCTGACTAACCCAACGTTGCCGACTAACCCAACGTTGTCACTGTAAGTGATAAGATACTCTTAAATAATGTAATAGACTGCCGGATTATTCAGATTAAGTAAATGCAAGCGGCAATAGCCAGGCGCAAAGGCACTTTATTCCCGCTATAGATCATAAGGAAGCATTAGGGATTCAATATCTTAAGCTTAATGAAATATCCTGATTTAGACGCCGAGCCTTTCAGTCTATCCATAGTCAGACCCATAAAAGAGTAGGTCTAGTCAACAGGAATAAATATATAATGCAATTTACATTCTACCCTAGCCTTGATGAGATTGATACGTGAGTTTGAACCATTTTGGTCTCACAAATTCGTTTTTATCTTTTCATTGCTTTCTCTTTGTGTAAACATAATCATGAAACTGCACCCAATCTTGGCCATGAATAGAGTCTGGACAGAGGCCCTGGATTTCAGAACTACTCCGTACGTGTGTATCTAAGGCAAAGAAGTCTTTGTTTCTTGTCCTAGTGAATAATAGATACTAGTTATATCCGTCGATGACAGCAAAACAATCTATTTGAATCGCTCTATATATATATATATATATATATATATATATATATATATATATGCCTTAGTGGTAATTTTTTTTCTGAATGATTTTAAAGGTTTAAAGAAAAACAAAGTGTGACCGAAAGCAACTGAATTTTGTTTTTATCATTTTAGGAGTTAAAATTAAACCATCTTGTATTTTGTGCACGGTCAGAGACTTAAACAATAATGGGCCCTCTGGAAGCCTATAGATAGGGAGGACTTTAGAGTGTCCTGTCGATATAGGCCTATGGATTCCAGTAACCCTCAAACGGTAGGGGATTCCTACCCTGGAGAAGGAACACGTCAGTCTCCAGGGTTCAATTCCCCACCAATGTAAGGCCCCCTCTGGGTCCCCAAGGTTCTGAAAACAGCCAAACCAATTTCTGGTAGTTGGGTTTCTGTTAGATTATGCTGTTACACAACCAATAAGTTTGATCACCTAAAGATAGACTCTCCTACAACTATATTTCCTGCCAATTATTTATACATTCCTTCGTTATTGTATTGGTTTACGCTGTCATGTTTGCACAGTGCCGCTAAATAGATGAAGTGTTTACAAACTTGGTACTGAGAGGCAATGAAAATAGGCCACTGGCCTAATTGTACTACCCCAGAAAAATAAGGTATTTAAAAGAAAAAAGAAAAATAGATATTGAATGTCTGCGATATTTAAAAGAATCTCATCACCCTCTCTCTACTTCGGCCAAGATGGAGTAGATATAAAAAGTAGTATGTTGAGTGTTAATGTTTTTTTCATTTCCGCCAACCTGTAAATGTAAAGTTTACTTCCGTTCCAATTGAAAAACAAAGTGAGGAGTCATTGACAGTAATTAGAATTCCCAGCAAACCTGACTCTTAAGTCATTTCTTCCCGGTTACCATTGCCTTTGCTAAGTCAACTTTGCTGAATCACTGTGTCCTCTGACTCTCCCTGCATCAGTGTGTGTTGTTTTTTTTTCATTTGGCGCCCCCCCCCCCCTTACTTCCTTGACAGTAAACATTTTTCACTGTCTGCGCAACAGCACAAAGGGGGTCTATGTACACTGTAGAACAATAGTCTACTGATCCAAACTAAGGACTTGGATCTAGACGAAGCTGTACAAAGTCTTAGTAGGTCTACTATCGAAAGGTATGACTGTGTGCTTGGTTTCATAGTGTCTATTTGACCAAATCTGGACCATAGCATTATGACAGGATGAACATAGGCTATAGACTACAAATTACATTTTGACCAAATCTGGATCATAGCATTACGACATGATGAACATAGGCTACTACACATTGCATTTTGTGCACAAACGTCAAATTGTGGAAGAGATTCAGTGCCTAATACTATCTACATCATAAGTGAGACTGTGTTGGCCTACAGATACAGAAATATTCATTTTCATAACTATCTACTTAACAATATTCATATAGGACTACAAAAATCAAATTGTAGAAAAATGTAGTATTCCCTGTGTAGAAGAGAACGTTTATTGATTACCTGGTACGAATTAACTGAAATTATTTCTATATTGTTTATAATTCCAATCTTAAGTGTTATGAAATCAGGGTTGTAGATGGTCCCCAAGCACAAATGATAAGAGTGATGACAAATAATAAGAGTGATATCAAATGATAATAGTGAGGACAAAATGATAAGTGTGATGACTCAATCTTCATCCTGTATCTACCTGTCCCAACCCCTCCACCCCCATGGGGCACTCTGATTACATAGCGTTTGCATTGGGCGTTCGTGAGTCGGCATAAAGGTCAATATTGTCCTGACCAAAGCACTGCCAGGTCACGAGGCAGGATAACCTTGCGCATGAAAAAGTAGCCTGTGCAAATAGTTGCCGTCTGCGCGGAGATGTCGAGGCCTGTAGAGTGGGACTATGCAGATAAGCAATGCCATGTAAAGATAAGGCGATGCCATCAGAATTTGTCTTGTTGTATGATTGCTGGTTTATTATAGCACATTCCAAGCAAAGAAAAATGCCATAAGAATGGCTGTGATGAGTGCAATGAAATGCATGCTGTTAAATTATTACGTTTTTGATTTTCTGAAGCAAACTCAGTCAATACCAGAAGTGTCCCTTAATTCATTAAAATTTATATGCATTGTGTTAAACGTTTTCGGTTTCATTTGACGTTTTGCGGATCCTATCATTAGAATATTCACAAATCAATTCTTTATGTGTTCTTTTTATTCTTTTCTTTTTCTGTTATTCCGTTTATGTTTATTTGTGTTCTTTTCTACCCCCTCTATTGCAGTCCTATACCCCAGAGGTCAGACTCTGCAGAGCCTGTGTCCGAAACATTTGACCCTTCAACGGGGTAAGGCAACACAATAACGCTTGAGTGCATTCCTTGCCTGATACTTATTCTACTGCTGCCTAATTATGACCTACTTGCCTTAATCATTTTCTTGTTTTCCCATTTGTTACTGACCATCTACAATGTGCAATTTACCCTGTCCTAAACTTGCCACATTTGAGAAATTAACAGATAATTGTAACTGACCGCCTCATAGTGCTTATCCCGTTCTAGATTAGCCATATTTGAGAGAATAACAGATAATTACTTTCCACTACTAACAATAGGCTGTATAGGCTACCCGGTCTCCACACCTGTATATTTATCCAGGTATACTTGGGTTAAGGCGGCCTTTACCCAATGCTTAACCGTAAAGCCTTATCATTTTCTTGAAGTTTGCCTCACCGTATCTAGATCCCTTAAGATCAAAACGTTTACAATATTTCATGGACCTTTGAACTTATAGTATAGCTTCAGTGACAATTCTACATATCCACTGATCTTTAAAATGTACATAATTTATCCAGTATGAATTGTCCCTTCCGTATAATCTGGACTAGGATATATAGATTGCGTTGGTGAATAACCAACTAACAAAAATGTTAGGAGTTATGAATAAGTAAACATGAGTTGATTATGAATAAGTGAACTTCCTCGAAATCGTTATTACAAATTAGAAGTATATAATTATACTTAGTATAGGCCCATAACAGTACATTTCGCCATACATTTGGTAGCAACTTCTCAGTAAAACCTACAGACTTACAAGCTTACCTGTCTTAACCCTGGCCGTACGCCCAATTATTTTGGGACGTTATCAATAACATAGAAACAAGGGAGAACTTCAAAAAAGATTGGTCATTATTTACTGTCTTCATCCTCTGAACGTCAAAGGATCAATGATAGTCTAATATGGGCAGATGAAAGACAGAAAAGACTGGGAGAAAGTGGGTAGAGGGGGTTGTATCGATAAGGGTATACCCCCTCGCCTCTTCCCCCCCCCCCCCCACACGCACACCCTTTCACCCTGGAGGACGCTATTAGATCCCCTTTGTGTACACAGGAGAATAGACCTGACCAGTTGAGATAATCTTTGATTAACAGTCTGCTGTGTTTCATGGGTTTAGGATGGAATAGAGGGGTTTGGTTTAGAGTTATGGGTAGGTGTATGATGAATAGTACTAACGAGATTATTAGATGGAGGAACTTTGCAATGGAATATTAATTATATGAGTTTATGCTTAACCTGCTTTTTGTCCATACAGTTCTTTCCAATCCAAATATCATGGGGATTATGATGATACACTTTAGAATTGTCCTTCTCATATCAATATACTAGGAACCTATGGTGATTGTGCAAAGGAAACACGTCAATCCTACACAACCATGGTTTTTCACAGGTCGTGATCAGTTATAGATAGCGTAGCAGGAAGTATGCCCCTTCATGCAACTGTTACATACAGCTTTGGGAATTAGACTAAAGCCTATATACCGATTTTGATGCTGGGAATTTTGTATCCATTTTGTTTGAGTTCCCCCCCCAAGAATAAACCAAACAAACCCATCATACAAAAGACAATTATACAGCTTTTCTAATGGTATATAACATGTCTATACTTGACCTTTATTCCCACTGCCGATTCTTAAAATCGGTATTTGGAATATAGGCTTAACTATGTGATCAACATGCCATCTTTATAGGTATATTTCCTAGTTCCCATCCAGAGAGTTAACAACCAGATGGGGGAATGGAGACAGTTTTTGGGATTGGGGAGATTAATGGAATGGATAGTCATATCAAACCTGTGATGGAAAGGGTAGATAGGGTAAACATTAGGATGTAGCTGTTTATGTCAGATAGTAGCTATCATATGCATCAGTCCCTATCTACCTCTCTTTTCAAGCCCAGTCCCCCTCGCAGATGACATAGATATGGCATAGTTCTCATATGGATCGTACAATAATGTAAAACATCAATTTTACATAGATGTGACATTAGATGCAGACCTAGGGACGCCTTCCGTGGCTATACAGATCTGTTTTATTGCATAACGTTATATGCCTTCTCTGTATGCTACATACAATAGATGTTTATATAGGACTTTTATGGGATGTCATCAGTTTAGTTGGAGGCCATGCAATTGGATTCAGTGTACATTTGTTTACCATGCAGGGTCTTTCAATTACACACATTTCCTAGAATGAATGAAATAATGTGTGGAATAATCACATGCATTTAAAGTCACATGTAAAAGAAAACGGGTGCATCACGCTGTTTCAATATAAACCTGTCGCAAACTACCATAATGGATTACCTAACTTAGTTTTGACTGTTTATCAGCAAACACTTCCTTATCGGCTTATGTTATATAAAATTATTTGTCACTGGTTATATAAATGAAATCAATTTTTCAGCCCAAAACATTACCAGTTGTTTAACTATATAGATACCTCTCGCTGGCTACCTGATGTATATTAATGTATTTCGCTTATTTATATAAACGATACCAAAGTTTAAAAAAAACTAAATCAGGCTTCATCCAGTGATGACGGGTTTTATGCAGGTTAAGCCAACGGTAGCCAACAGTTTCGCTTGGCCGGTTTGTTCATGACACTAAAAGAAACTTCCTTCTTTTAAAGAAAAAAAGAGAAGGTAAAACCAGAGCGATCCGCACCAAACCTGAACGGAGTTAGCATAGCAGTACTATATATAAAGGAAGCTTACTTGCAGCTGGTTATTGACTGTCGGTTGACTGTCGGTGTGTATTCATCCCTTTAGATCCTTGTAACGAGAATCTATTCATTTAACCTACGTGTAGGTTTACCATATTTACCAAACTAATTACTGTGTTGTATGATACAAGCTTTGTGGTGACTTATATGGCTCACTTAATTTAAAGTTTTAATCTCCTTTATCTCAAAAAGAATAAGTTTGTGGCGACTTATATGGCTCACTTAATTTAAAGTTCTAATCTTTATTTCAAAAAGAATAAGTGGCCAGGAAAGATTGACTAGAAGCGGGATATGTCAATAACAATGCCTGTCATGGTGAACATATTTCACACCACAACGACTAACTTTTATATCACCTGTTTATTCAATATGGTCTTGTTTGTTCTTTACAGAGCTACCACTTTGACGTTCAACTTGATGCGAAGGAATCCTTCGGACAACGTAAGCGGGCTGTTGGTCTTCACCGTTGACTTGGACAGGCAAAACCAGGCTGGTGAGTTCAGTACATATTATATCAAAGGAACCCATGATCATAAGTGGAGTAAAGGCAATTCCTTTGACCAGTAGAGTGATAAACAGGTTGAGACTTCAAAGAATTTGGTTTTGCCAAGGAAAACTTCCTGTTAAAGAAAACTCGGGATTTTAATTTATATTATAAGGGTTGGCGAAACAATTACTTTTTCTACTGGAAATTTATAATATCTATAGTGCCATTTGTTTTATCTTTTTTAGAATTATACTCATCATTAGGTACGGGTCAGCAAAGATACGATGGGTATTAAAAATTGAGGTTGCGTGGTCACCATGATCAAGTCTACTTAACTTTTCTGTTGGCTACTTGCCTTATCTTTAGGAGCTTTTCTTAGCGGGGTTATTATTATCTTCTGATTAATTTGGTTTTGATTGATCCTTTTATAACAAAAAATGTAGCCATAAGAAAACAAATTAATTCTTTCACAATTACAATATCAGTAACTAATCACTTTACGATTCTATAGGTCATAAAAGTATTAAAGTACCAATCAGCTTAAAGCCTTTGGCCCAGCACGTCAGTTTCTCATTACAACTGTCTAGAACAACTCAAATAACCTTAAAACAGTACACAGGGCGAAATGTTAGCAAAAGTAATTAAGGTAGTGATCACATCTGATTACAAAGACTTTTTCTAAAGTCAGACACGTCGCTTCGTGGAAACCTGTCGACTTGTAATCAGGAAAAAACATCTCTGAACTACTGGTATTACTCCGAATGAGTTTGCTCTCAGTCTGGGAGAGTGGTTGCTCACCAGATTTGGTGATGTCAACAGTAGTGTCTGTGCATGCATGGACTGTGTAATGAAGCCAAAGTTGAACTCTGGCAACTATCACCTCTACAACAATAGGAATTGAATTCAGCGACCTTTCCCTACTTAGGCCTTCAAATACGTTTCGGCAGAAATATTTATGAACCAAATCAATAACGTAATGTAATAACAATGAAGTAATGTAATGTCAGTTGAAATGAATTATCACAGACCTATGTCATTTTAAATCGTTTATTGATTCAAAATTTTGATGTCATAAGATAAGCATTTTTTCCCCTTAAAGAATAGCTTTATGTGATTCAAATGATATAAATGTAGAGTATGAGAGGAGTACCCGATCTAAATGAGAAGTAGACTACAGAATAAAACAATATTGCCCATGATATATACATACAAATTTACATTATATTAATTTATATTAATTTACATTTATATTAATCAAAGTTTCATTTTCCTTTCCAGCAGGTACAAGCACAGAGTCTCCTAGGGCAGCACGCCGCAGTTCTCAAAGACGTCAACACCGTAATCATGTCGCTGCTGAAGGCGCAACGGCATCCCCAACCAACTCCCCAAGACGTCGCCGAAAGCACCGTCACAGCTCTGAGCCCACCCCAGGCAGTAGTGCTGCAGTAGTCAATGGTCAGCCACATCCAGCTGAACCCGATGAAGATGTTCAGATATCTCTGAGCGCATTGACTCGTGGACGTATCTCGGACGCCTTCGAGATCCAAGAGGATGAGTTATTGGGTCGAAGCCCGCCCAACATTGCTGCCATACCTAGTATTGAGTGCTGTGGTGCCTTTGACACTGAGGCTTGGGTTGATGCGCCCCCTAGTGGCTCCTCTGGTGTGATTGTCAACAGTGACGTCACACAGGACAACGGGGCTGTTGCTATGGAGATCCAGAGTGCCCCAGTGGAATGTGCTGCTGATTGCCAGTTGAATACTGAAGTTTCTGCAGAAGCTGCAGGAAGTGCCCCACCGGCACGCCGTAAGCCTCAGCCCTACCCGAGAGGGCAGAGGAACTCAGACTACACAAATGCCAACAATGGCCATACACAGGACATGAATTCTACACCTGCAAACAACATGCGGACTAGTGGTAGTGCATCCGGTTCGCCAAAGGTTGGGCCACCGGTGCCAAGAAAACCTCGGTTGCACCACACTCGCTTACATAGAACCAAAGCCAATGGCCTCCAAAGGAGGTCAGGTCAGGGAGTCTCCAGAGGGTTGGAAGCCAGCCCTAAAGGTTTCCCTCCCAGGGAAAACATGTCTAGCTTTGATAGTATTGAAGCATTTGCAGGGTCCAATGAAAACTTAGCTTCTACCAGCCATAGTGATGGACCTTCCTCTGCAGGAGGGGAGCAGGCTGTAGGAAATAATAGTTCAAATGGTGTAAGCATGGAAACAGGGATAAGCAGTCAGGGTGATGCAGCTGCCAATGAAGAGACTGGAACTGCCCCACAAGCAGTTCTCAGTCAGGAATCAGGAGCTGCCAATGATAACGGTGATCCAGACTCAGAGGTGAGCCTTCCGGTTGATGGCCCGAGTATAGGAAATAGTTCGGCTACTGACAATCAGTCAGAGGGCTCTTTACAAATGGAGGAACTTGAGGAGATGGAAATGGAGACAGATGGACCCTCCAATGTGATAAGCATCAGTGAGTCACATGACTCGCAAAGTGATGATGGAGTTCTTGTTGATAACCCCGCTGGTGAAAACGAGCCTTCTGAATTGGCGATAGACAACAACCAATTGCATACAATCCATGTTAGTGTAACAACCACATCATCAGGGTCTAGTGGCACAGTGACCACCATTGCTGCTCAGCTTGCCAAGATTAAGACAATAGAGTCTGCGGTTTCTAACAACAGTAGTAGTAACGACAATACAGACACTGTTGGTAGCAGTGGAATAGGTTCTGCAGACACAGTATCTCTTGCATCTGGCAGTTCTGCTGATAGTTCTGGTATGGGCTCAAATGATGGGACTCTTGATGTAGCAAGTACTAGTGCTGCTCCAGCACCTGCACAGGCTATAGGTGCCCAGATAGTTGTCACTGCACAGCCCATAGGCCACGAAGTATCGCGACCTCTGAGAGGTGTGGCTCATGCCCATGCCATTGGCCCTGCTGTTGCCATGGCAATTTCACAGCCTGTTGCTCAGCAACCAGGAGCTGCAACTGGATTAGCTTCTCATGAGAGTGGAATAAATCCACAGGGAGGAGTCAGTGCAAACACCACAACTTCAGTGAAAAGCGTGCAACAACCTCAGGTTCACTATGGGGTGGCACCAAGTGTCTCCCATGTAATGCCGCACTACGCAGCTCAAAATGCCTCCTCAGCAACTCCATTGTCAGCTGCAGCATCTTCGGGTCGAAGCAGTGGGCCAACAGCCCTTCGCTCCATCTCCCAGGACAGCAGCACGGACGGTGGGTCAACTACGCAAACCCCTTCTGGCTCACCATCCTATGCCTCTCGCTCTGTGTCCATGAGCCAGGCTCTCAGTGGGCATGGCTCAACATCACCACCTCTGTCTTCAGCAGCTTCATCTTCAGCAGCCGCAGCAGCAGCTGCAGCAAGAAGGCGATTGCTCAGCGAAGAAGAGCGAGAACAGAACCGTGTTGCGATCCAACAGCAGTTGGTCCAATGGCACCAGAGCCGGGCAACCCCACCACCAACCCCACCACCACGAGCTGAAACAACTCGTCTGGAGCACGTACCCCCAGCACCCTCATCGTCAACTTCTGGTCCGCCACCACCACCACCCCGCGATGGGTCATCGCTGTCTTCAGCGGTGAGTAGCCAAGAAGGAAGTCCTTCCCACCAGCCCCACTCTGGTGATGGTACGACCTCCTCGCGGCAGGCCATACAACAAGAACTGCAGCGCTGGCGACAACAGCATCAACAACAATATTTACAACAGCATTTAGGGATGCATGCTTTGACACTACTACAACAGCAACAAAGTGGTCAACAGCAGGCAAATGGTCAACAGGGTTTACCACAACAGGGTTCTTTAGATACGGTCCATCCGGCTGATGTAGTTTGGGAACGCCGCTCAGCCACTGAGGCACTGCTACAGCAACAACAGCAACAGCAACAGCAACAATTACAACATCAGCAAATGCAACAGCAACAACAGCACATGCAACAACAGCAACAGCAGCAGCAACAGCAACAACAACATCAGCAATGGATACAAAGGACGCAGATGCAGCAACAACTACCGCACCAAGGTAAGAAGGCGTTTATCTAATCATAAAGTCTTTTTATTTCAAATAAGACGGGTCATTCCATGCCTGACTAAACTAGACTGGAAAAGTAGTCATAGCCTTATAATATCCTTTTTGAGATACTTTTTTTTATGAACACAACACTGCAGGCCATACCTTGAAAATAGCATTGCATAAATCATTAGTTAAGTAAATACCGGGAATATAAGCACGGCTAAGACATTTTGGAGATCCTTTCACACTTATAATGACATGGACGTGGCTTATTGTTCATTCATCAAAGGGCTTGAGTGTGTGGTTAAACGATTGTGCTGCCATCTGGTGTAGTGATGGTGAACTAAGCTGCAGCCTTTACTGCCCCAGTTCATATTACATAGGACACGTTCATATAGCACGTGTACACGCCAACATCTCGAATGTTTACTAGTTGTAGGTTCACTTAAGAAATTTGATGAAATTATTACACTTTTTTAGTTCCCAATTCAATTGCACGTTGTTTTGGGGGAGCATGCGTCACGTAGGAGGTTACAATTATTTGAATTTGTTAGAGTTTATTTTTTCAAGTCGTTGACAGATATTGAGAAAATGTTTGTGATACTCCATCTTGAATAGGGATGGATTACCCTGATAATAACTTTAGTAATTGTTGTTCAAACAAATGAAATTAAGAAGTAGGTCATCACAACTTTACAAGCCACATGGGAATGAAATGTGTTGCATTAATCTATCCCATGGTCGATAATACATAGTCCTTGGTGTAGAGCTTCATTCATCGTGAAAGTTACCTTAAGTGGGGTCCTTAATGAGGGATATCGCATGTCGAATTTAAGAAATGATCATGTCGCTTGTCGTTGTCACTAGTTAACCCAATTGTCTCATGTCAAATTTAGGAAATGACCATGTCACCATGTCGATTTAGAGGTCTTGGGCCATTTAAGTAGTCAAGGATCAAAGAGGCTAACTAAAACCGTGCCGTTTTGTATAAGGATTAAAATTTACATTTCGGACTTCAGAGGAATAACTTAAATTACCCGGTAGTCAGAGAAATTAATCTGAAATCGCTATATGCATTTTTCGAATCGACAGGTAAAATACTTTTCAAAAGTTGGCCTGCGTTTTTCTCAATACACAATTCAGTCCTAATCTGAATTCATTACCCATAAACGAGTAAAATATTAAAAAATCTGGCCTAAATCTTTCTCGATACACGATTCAGTCCAGATTTTAATCCATTAAGCCTACCCATAGACAGGTAAAATATTCAAAAAATCACCTGAGTTTCCCTCAATGCACAATTGGGTTCAGATTTGAATCCATTGGCCACTGGCTGGTGTTTATTCCCAGCCAAGCCAATACACCCAGTGATTGTGTATAGGCCCCCCGCTACCTTGTATCCCCCTCACCTACATGTGGCGATCAATAACTCCCCATCAGAGTGATGACAGCCTGCAGCCCGTGGAGGGAGTGGGCGTGTACTGGTGGTACTGGAGGAGACTAGAGGGTACTGGAGGAGCAGTGGGGAAGGTCCTGTCACACTCTGTAGACACTGGAGAGGTGGTCAGTCCACCCTGTACCACTCTACACTGAACGTGGCCAATATTCACCTTTTTGCCTGGATAGCATTGGTGTGGCATAGTGATCCTTCCTCCAGGGTCTGTGGCCTTAAGGCTAGCTCCTCCAGGGCGGGGCAGCATACATGCAGTGGGCTGGCAGGATGGGCCAGGAGAGTTGGACTTATTGAGGGGACCGGATTTGTGTTTATTGATCGCCATGAGGGGGGCGTGGATTGCTTCGGAATGGACGCTGCTGTGGATATTGACAGCTGGACTGACAGGAATACTGACACTGGGTAACTGATACTAGTGATAGGGAAAGTTGTGTTGTTGACACTGACAGCCGGACTGACAGGAACATGAACACTGAGTCTTTGATAGGGAAACAAGCGCTGGTGATGCTGAAAGCCGAACTGATGGGAGATAGTACCTATAACACTGACTGCTGAACTTGCAGGAATACTAGAACTGTCAGCTTATATGGATATTGCCAGCTGGGCAGTTATATCTTTTGTCCTAGTATAATTGGTAAAGATATGGACACACAGCTTTTGACAGTTAATGTGACAGTGGATTGAATACAGGCTTTTGATCACGGGATATTGACATTTATGTAGGCCAATTGGGATTTTGAATTTCAATACTGACACGTTCATGGATTATGGCTCTCAGGCAATGACAGGGGCACAGTTGACGGTTATATATTGACAGCTGTAGCTATAGCTAACTAGACCAAATGGTAACTAGCTTATAATTGATAACAAGTGAGAGAAATTCATAAAGTTAGAGCAAATCGCTTTGCAGAGATGAAATACTGACATATTGACTGATAGGCATCTTGACAGTGGTATGATTGTTTAATATGCAAAGTGGTACACGATTTGACACCATCTGATTTATTCATCTTCTTTTTTTGAGGGAAGGGAATCTAAATTGCTTAGTAACCCTCAGCATTAAATAAGACAATGGCACTAATATATGACAGCAGTATTCATAGAAAACACAATATTGACACCTCCACTGAGAGCTGACAGTACGAGTAGATATACTGTCAGTTTGACACCTATTCTGACAGCTATTCAACACTTACTCCATGTTGAAAAACGTCAGCACCGATATGACTGGAGTTCCGGTCTCTTCCATACACAATCCTAGCCAAGGTGGGTTCCGTTTTAGATAACTTGTAATATTTTACTATTTTAATTTGATTCTTTTTTGGTGGGTACCAGGCTTGATAATTGTCATGTTTCTTTATCAACATGCAAGGTTAAAAAGACAAAGGTATTATTTGAATATGTTTTAGATTAGATTAAAAACATCAGAATCAATTTTGATACTTGAGAAATTTAGACTCAAGTTTAATTATCTTTAGACAATTACTATGAGGCTAATATTTTTAAAAGTCATGGGAATCGTCATAATCCTGAATTTAAATGTTTATTTTACGTTTTTCAAAAGTGATATAATATGCATCGAAAGTATATTGGAAAGACATTGTACTACTTAGTAACACACAATTAATTCACCCTACAATGGATAGCTGATTTCTAGTATTTTAAGCACCTGCAGGCTAATTTCAAACAATGGTGTCGACAAAACCTGTAGAAATACTATAGACAATTATAGAATAATTATGATATATCCATCTATACTGAAAGAATTTTCAAACAACTTTGAAAATATTCAATGTATATACTATATATAGATACACATTGGAAAAATAAGGATCTCTTGTTTTTCATCAGGTCAACCTACAAATGGTGACATTATTAATGAAAATTCCTATGCCAAAGCCTTGCAATTTGTCGACATATTACCCAGCATGCATCCTAATCACGGCTAACCTGCAGGTAAAACTAAAGAAATTGGCTATCCGTGGTTGGCTGAATTAGGCTTACACATGTTTTTCCACGTTATGCAATGCAGTTGAGTAATTGACTAGATCCAGTGATAACACCTCGTCTAGTTCGTCTAGACCAGGTGACCCAGCCACCTTCCAGGTCAGCCTTACTCTTATCGGTTTCGTTGTTAGATAAACAATATACCTGTGGGGTTTCTTAGTCCATTGTCACAATCTATACACCTGTTCTGTCGACCAGGTGTGGATGAGTTTTGATTGACAGGTGCTACATGTTTTTTCTGAACTCATGTTTGAAAGTGAAACAAATTGGCACCTGGAAGCATGGTGTATTAAAGAACTAGATCTACCATACAGGCGAAGCTTGGTGTGCATAGAAAGATACAACTAGAAATAGAATACTTTCATTTTATTTAGGGACTTGCCATTAAATCAGCAATTCTAAAGTGAAACTAATTCATACCAGGAAGCACGGTAGATCTGCAATGTACAGTTGAGGCCCAGTGTCAATCAAAATACAACTCAAAATGTAGTACTTTCATTGTATTTAGGGACTTACCACGTATTATTAAGGGGCGATCCCCCAGGAGCCCCTTACTAGCCCTTGAGTGACCCAAGACAGAAAGTGTAGTTGTGATGTCACAAAAGACCTTTTTGGACAGTGGTTTTCCTATAGTATTGGCTGTCTGTAATGTCATTTTGTCACCAAATTCGGAGGTAAAGTTTACTGTACAATTTTATTGAAAACATAAAAGCACTATTGGAAAACACTTCAACGTTTGAACTTGGGCATACTGAAACTAACTATTTTCTCACAGCATGATAAATGAACCTTTTTTGTTAGTGAATTTAAATGTTCTTGCTGCTTTTATGTTAGCATTTCCAGGTTTCAGTAGATCAAAGGCCCAGACTGTTTATCAACAATTAGGAAGGCATGTGTGTTAATTGATCTGGCACATGATGCCCTTGGGGGCAATTGATCTGGCACATGTTGCCCTTGGGGCATGGGTGTTTTACTGATGCTTACACTGTTTATCTTATACAAACAATTACCCTAGTGAATGGTCATTTGGTAAACATGTATACTGAAAATAACTTAGTTGAGACAACCAAATCAACCAATACTGTTTACTTATCTAACTACTTTGCATGGTTTTGACATGTGAAATTTTTGGGTTGGTTCTACTTTTTCATAAGTTCTTTTCTTTGCAAAACTAAATTTTGCCCCCACACACACACTTAAATGAGTCAAATTGGTATATTAAATGGTGAGGCTGATACTAAGAGCTGGATCGCCCCTTGGCTTGGGGAGCTATATGCTTGTTTGCATAACAATTAAGGGCTTGAGATAATATCCTGGAAAATGTGTTCCTTTATAAATCTAGTGCGTAATTTTAAATCTCCATGGAAGAGTGCTGGGACTAAAGATAAAGGTATGTACATGTATTTTAAGTCAGGCCTGCTGGTGATATTTTATTTGGTACTTGTCGCTGTGCCACTGCTACTTATCCAGAGCACATATGCATATCTCACGATTAATAAGTATGCTCTCGAGCTGAATATCCCGATGTTTACGTGCATCGTTTAGATCTATAAACTAAGGATGGATTAGAATTTAGTATAGGACACACGTAAAGATATAACAAATGGCAGTCATTGCGTCATTTGGGTATTTTCATACAGTATGAATAGATATTTATCCTATACGTAACCCTTCAGGTATATAATTGATAGGTAATATTTCATCGAAATTATCTGGATTATATCAATATGGATATAACCTTCTTGAGAAATTATAGCATGTATACACCTGTGGTCGTAACAATAGTTGTAATAATGTCATGCTGAGGTTTGGTATCGAGGCAACATAATTATATTACCTAGGCAACAAAAATAAACTACCTGACGTCAGTTAATTAACAGTGGAAAAAAGCAGGTCAGTGATTTTGTTGTGAGTGTTCTACAACATAGCAACAGCTGCATAATGATAGTTATAAATAATTTCCTTGTATTTATCAATTACATTAGTTACAGTGATGAAGAAAGGAAATGGCTTTTCTCCTTTAAAAAGGTCAGTTAAGGTGTGACGTTCAGGAAGAATGTCAATCTAATGAGTGTGTTAGATTGTACTACATATAGGACAGACCTCGCTCATAGTTTGCCTCAGATTTATGCCAGTATCCTTTATATGTAAAGTCTTCAGGGGTTTTTTTAACTTAATTTTAGATACACATTTAGAACAATACTGGCCAACTATTCAGCCAATAAAGAAGAAAGACACGAAAAAGTTGTATTTGTGAAATAATTTTGAAAAAAGTAAGTGGCTTGTGGTGTTATAAATATCAAGATTAATTAGCTTACCTGAAACCAAAATACTGAGTCATACAATTCAATCACTGAGTCATAAATACTTTATATACAACTCAACAGCATAACTCAATTCCTGGGCCTTTTACAAGACATATACTTCCAAAAAAAATCAACAGTTTACCAGTCTCTTTCGCCTTGATTAAAACTTATGTTTTCCACAAACGCCATAAATCATTGACAAAAGTACGAATCGATTGGGCCTCTGTGATCTGCAGAACAAATAAACAGATTTATTGAGGGTCACTTGAGATTGCATATCAAGTACGCTCAAGGCCCCTCAAGTGTTTGTCACAAGTTGTTATCAGTGTGCCGGATTTATAGCTGTTTTGCCTGGCTTATCTCCTGATTAGCCGATAATACGTTTCCGGGAGGGATTAAATGTTAAAGTTGTTCCTTCTTCCATTTTTTCGTGTTTTTTTCTCTCGGGGGGCCACAAGTAATAATATATGAAATATAATGACAATTTAAAGGTCTTGAATATGTGTTTTAAATGTCTGGAATATGTGTGAGTGCTGTTATGCCTTGTATTTTTGTAAAGGAAGCAGTATAATTAAACAAGTCAAAAAAAAAATTATATGTAGATCTATATCAGAAGTTTTTGATAGATTTGCCCAAATTGCTTGACCTGTTACACAATAATCTAGAAGCCAATTGCTGGTTAAAACAATTGATTATTTACAATTCCTTAATGAGATTTATTTATATATTTCTTAACCGGTTCAGATATATACTGAATTTGTACGAGATCATGGATGCCTCCAGTTTAACTAAGTGTTGCTAAAGCGATTGTGTTTCCTTTCATTTTTGCTGCGAGATTTTCAAAGGCACCCTGTCCTTCGAGACATTAGTACACGTGCACAGATATCATTCTGTGGATCACCGACACTTGATATTGCGTGGGTGACGTGTGATAGTGTGGATCGATTACCGTAAACCATGTAATTAAATACACGTTCATACATTGGCAGGGATGTAAGTTGTCAGTTTTTGTATGATTTCAGATTTTTATTTACATCATCACCTCATATAATTTCTAAATTATTTTTTACATCACGTTTTACAGCATTGTACAAGAATTTCAATTTTCCTTCTGAAGTTTCAGTTTTTTCTTCTTAACCCTGGCTTACATCCTTGCATTGGAATGCTTCCATATGATACATTATACAGTTATATGACTTTCACCGTTTAATAGACTTTAGTCAATCAGTTTGATCTTTTCACGCAAGAAACTTTTACTTCTCCGTCCGAAAACTTAGCTGTGCATTATTTGAAATAATAATTATAGTGCTTTAGAATCTAAGTTTTCCGTAAACTATCACATACTCAACATATATACCATAAGCAAACACCAACAGCAAACGTGTACTTTTCGTATGCAATTCTAAGTGTATTTTAAGTGACTCCATAATAAATTGAAGTAATTAAGTCTGCATAATTATACGCCAGCCTCTGGTTGAATTCATTCATAAACGAGGATTTACGGTTCTACCTGTTTGTGAGGAGACCGGCTGGAGCGAAGTCCTCCAGGGTCCGCGCTCGTTGACCCCTGAGAGGACGCCCCCTCCCCCTCCTTCACATATATACGTAATCCCCACCTGTTTTTCCCACCTTTCACTAGCACCTGGAGTACACAGAATGCACTGGGCCGGGCTGGCCTGAACTGGTTTCACCATCAAACGAAATCCATGTACCTGTTCCCAGTCACTATTGGGACAGCATGTGACGACATAAAGTTTACGTTTTAATTGAGTTTGGTTGTCATAATTATTTTCTTAGTACATAAATAGTTTTTATAACTCTGTGATTGGAGTGCTATGTGATTTGGGTTCCTTGTGATTGGGGTTCTCTGTGATTTAGGGTTCTCTGTGATTGGGGTTCTTTGTGATTTGGGGTTCTCTGTGATTGGGGTTCTCTGTGATTTAGGGTTCTCTGTGATTGGGGTGCTTTGTGATTTGAGCACTCTGTGATTGGGTTGTTTGAGTGGAGGTGTGACCGTCGCTGAGTAGAGTGATTGGTGGATAGGCTACCTACTTGAGTGGGCCATGTCTGAGCCTACACCAGACTATACGGGCCTATCTCTACTTAAGTCTGTCTGGTTGAATGGTCAGGCCGAGGTCAGGAGGTCGGCGTAGGCCGATCTCTGATTGAGGCACTTGTGCTGGGGACTGCATAGGAGTAATGGACAGTGAGATTTGTTCTTAATATAATATTATTATGTGAAATCTGGTTTGATGTGCACATATAGTAATGCAATATTAGGTTTATTTTACAGATGTAATAACAAGATTATTTTAAACAGAAATGCATTTCTATGCTAAAATATGTTGAGAATGAAAGGCTTCTACATCCTCCAAACGGCCTATGCTAAAATATGTATTCATATATAGAGAGAGGTATAGATATTTATATTTAGATATGTAGATACAGATTTACTATATAGATATTGAGGTATAGATATATGTAGGGTAAATGGATAAATCAAACGACGCCATTTGTCCCTCTTATTGCAAAGAGCGATTCGATATTATTGATTATGGAATCTGGATCAGAAAAAAATATCACCTACATTGAACTCAAGTTAAGATTTATCAGTGATCGAGAGGTACGCAGTGCCATTGAAGTTTTCTGAAGTTCTTTTACTAAACAGAGTTCAATAGAAAAAATAACCACGTGTGTAGTTGATGATCTCTTTGATCTAATTGATGATCTCATAATATGATCAGGAAAATGAAACTTGTAAGCAATGAACACAAATATGGTTTGGTTCAAGTGGAGCACTTATTCCTAAGTATAAGATCAGAAAGCTTGAACTAATAGTAATAAATTTCTCAAACTTTCTACTCGTGTATATTTGGATACTGAGGGTGAGTGGGGGCGTATATAGTGGGGCGGGACAGTCGGCTGAAGGGGGCAGAACAGTCAACTGAAGGGGGCGGGACAGTCAACTGAAGGGGGCAGGATAGTCAACTGAAGGGGGCAGGACAGTCAATTGAAGGGGGCAGGACAGTCAACTGAAGGGGGCAGGACAGTCAATTGATGGGGGCAGGACAGTCAATTGATGGAAGCAGGACAGTCAACTGAGGGGGACAGGACAGTAGCAGGAGGGGGATAGGACAGTCAACTGAGGAGGATAGGACAGTCAACTGAGGGACAGTTGTCCATCGTTGTAACCTCAGTAGATTCACTCATGAATCTGGCGTGATGCGTCTTAAGAACTGGTGAATGGATATCAAAATTCTGACAATCATTATTGCCTATTCTTGATGCTGAGGGATCGGTGAAGCCTTGGAACATTAGTCGTTAATAAAAGGGTACTAAATAAATTACTTCAGCTTTCAAGAAAACCTTCGCTGTACGTGACCAAAGGCGTGTCCTTCACCATAACTGATACATTTTATCAGGACATTAACCTCACAAACAGGTCACAATCAATAATGTACGACAAAAAAAGAAACTATGGCAGATCATTTATGGCTTCAATCTGATAAGGAATTGATTTCTTTATCTAAGACAAAAAACGTTCATGACAGAAGTTCCTGAGTGATATTTCTGGGAAATATTAGGTCAAGAAGATTAGAAATAATCTATAATCAGACATTGGGAAATGGGTGAGAGTTATGGTGTAATGGGACAGCACTATACTGAACACGGCGGCGAGAGTACTTTTAATGCTGTGATATCAATTTTACGGAAACTCATATGAAATTTATTTTTTGTCTCTCTAAATAAAAGAATTTAAAAAAAATGTATTTGGAGAATGCTGGTCCTGTTATCTATAGGTCCCGGGCTTAGTTGCCAGCTCATTTTGGTCTAGTTCAATAATCATACTCGTTGAGTGGCCCGCAATTTACCAATGGCTATAGGTGTATAGGATTCTGTCCCCTATGCACAAAACTACCCCGTTGATTTATCATATTTTTTGGATTAGTTAAGAGCAGAAGATTACGCCAGGAATTCCCATCTCTTGCCTATATATTAGATGTCTGCATAAGAGGTTACTGCGCCATTTAACAAAGAACATGTCCAAGTATATTTCTGATCAAAGGAAAATTTGCTGAAACCATCAGAAAATCCTGATAAGCTGAATCTTGATTGCACGATTGATGCAAGAATATTGTCATGTTTATTGCAAAGAGGTAGGACTAGGTGGAATATCCTCGTTTTAGGATGAATTTCCTGCGGAAACTTACATTCTAGGTTACTAAAACACCATAACCTTAGCCGCCTGTATGACCTAAACTGTTGCTACGATGTTTAACCCTATTATTCACCCACTCGTCTGACCTAATAAGACACTTGAACATTTTGAAAAGAAGAAATACGAATGAAAAAGAAAGTTTGATCTGGTTATGGCCCAGCGGTGTGCTCTGGTTCTTGAACTAAAACGTAAAGTAACAAAAACGTTTCATGACCTTATAGCACAAAGGTCTTCCATATTTTTGCGAACTCGTAATTTCGCATATTTAGTAGTCAATTTTATTTGGCCCATGATAGTTTTCACTCATCATATTTTCGCCGATGAACGGTAGTTCAAAAAATATACGAAATTACGTACACTACAACTACGTTTACACTCAGTGAAATTTTAAATACCCTATGCATGCCACCCAAGTTAAGTATATCAGGAAGAAACAGGAAAGCCTCTTCTCAGACCGAATAGTGGTTTAGTTAAGAAAATAAAAAAAAGAACGAAAGTCAAATATCTCGATCTGGTTGAGTCCAGCTGGGGTAGGTGCAGGAGGTGGGAGTGATCAGGTGATCTACCTGGACACACCTGGAACACCTGTCTCCAGGTGGGAACAGAATGAGGTCATACGCCCTTTGAACCTCTCCCACCTCCACCTTATCGACTTCCAACCACGGTCAACAACTTAGCATTTTTCTAGGCACGTCTCGCCATGAATATTATTCAAAAAACCTCCTCTCCAATCCAAAATCGATATTTTTCATCCGCTTCCAGGATATGATATTGCATTTTCATTATAGCAATGGATGCAATCAGTTCTAGATTTCTGTAGTAGTTTTTATCAGCGTGGCCTCTGCGTGTGCGCTGAATGTCTAGCAGATAGGGGGAGTTGTGTATGGAGAGTGTTAGTGCTGTGATTGGAGAGTGAGACCAAGGAGGGACCCACGTGGGTCCCAGGCCAGCCTGATAAGTGACTATATAGGGCAGGGCCGACCAGCTGTTTTAGGCATTAAGGATCCAGCTGATCGACTACTCCTCCAGGGTGGCTGCACTACTACTCACTCAGATACCAATAGGAGAAGAAGATCTACAGCCAATTGATACAGATTGATACTTATCTAGGAGGAAGTCTCTACTTAAAGCTTGGTTATACCTGAAGCTTAAAGATTGGTTCAACTTAGAGCTTAAAGTTTGGTTCGGCTTAAACTTGAAGTTTAGTCCGACCAAAAACCTAAATTTGGTCAAACTTAAAGCTTGGTTCTACTTGAGGCTTAAAGCTTGGTTCTCAGACCTATGACAGGCTCTACTGATCTTGACTGGAGGTGGAAGAAAGTCAGCGCGGTTCCAGGGATATCAAATGTGAGTACAGAATTTGAAGAATTACCAGGAATATCGGAGCAGAATCTTACATCTGTTCTCCATGTGCCACGAACTATCCTGCACCTTCAAACCCCTTTTTGGGGCATTAACACTGGCGCACTTCCAGGAATCTTCACTGGGAAGCGACACAAGGGTTTCTCACAGGAATCAAGCAGAAGCTTAATCTTACCAAGAAACCTAAGCTTAATCTTGCCTAGAATCTTATCCAGTAAGGACACTAAGGAGCCGTCCGGATGTAACACAGATTGCTTGCAACGAAACTCGTGTGGATCCAATGAAGATTTTCAGGAAAATTCTTCTATAGAGATCAGGAAAATTCAAGCTTCCAAAGTAAAAGCTCACTTGCGAGGATATGAGCTAAAGAAGAGAAATTCACACAACAGAGGATATATCTGAGGCTCTCAAAAAGACATAACTCTACTCGTCTCAAACTAACTTTCAATCTCAGAAAAGAAATCTCACAGTTTGAATCTCATTCGAAAAACCAACATGCATTTACTAGGACCAGACGCCATTCTCTGCATTGAAAGTAAGTTTACGGATTGTTTTTTCAGTTATGAAACTACATGCACAAGTACTTTGAATTAATGGATTATTACAAGTTTTGTGTTATTCAAAAAGTTTTTATTTGGTGATTATATTGCAGGTGTAAAGGGAAGGTTATTGATAGCCACTGATGGAAATGAAATTATTAATTTTGCTAGGAATTTGTGTGTGAAATGTATAAAAGA
This sequence comes from Lepidonotus clava, assembly GCA_936440205.1. Classification (NCBI taxonomy): domain Eukaryota; kingdom Metazoa; phylum Annelida; class Polychaeta; order Phyllodocida; family Polynoidae; genus Lepidonotus; species Lepidonotus clava. The sequence goes on from OW387147.1 coordinate 22,775,949, forward strand.
AATAGTCATGTAATAGTTTTCCTGAAAGAAATCTTATTAATAATGAAGAAACAATAGCTAATTTTACGTTTCTATTTCTAGCAGAGGTCTTTTTTCACACTTATATGATTGCAAATTGCAAACTCCCCCACCCCCCAATTCTAGGGTAAAAAGAATTGAACCTTCAGTTTCACCTGAAGTGACATTATTTGAATGTTTTTTTTCCACCCTACATCCAATGACTTCAAACACATTGGTTCCATCCATTCCAATATTCATTCTACGTATGCAGAATGTGTTCGTCTGAACCATTTATTCATTATTTCTCGAAAAGCCCGCATGGCATGTTTGTGAAGGCTCATCGCGTTAGTTACAAATTAAGCTGGCCTCGATATGCGCGTCCCACTGAGAGGTTGCCATGGAGACTTGAGACAGAGGTGGGGGTACTGGAGGAGACAGGTGGCAAGGCTCAGTCAGGTGAGAAGTGGCTATGTAGGCACAGGAGGAGGCAGCCTCACAATGCCCAGCATGCAGGTGTACATTCAGCAAGGTAAACAACACTTTAACATTGGCTACCAGGGCAGTAGTTATACCAGTATTCTTTTTCTTCAGAAATATCAGAGTTTTTTTCGGGTTTCAGGTTTTGGTTGGGTGTTGATTTTCAGGGAGTTTCTGCCTTTCTAGAAGAAATTTCACGTTATGTTCCTCATAGTATGCCTTTCTATAGTAAGATGAATGTGTTTTTTTAATTGGGTCAGTGTATCAGCTTCTTTTTTTTAATTTACTTTTTAAGAAAATTAAATTAAAGTTTTTAGGGAGTCTTCAGGGATTTCCGGAGAGTTTCTGCGTCTCAGAGAATTGCATGTTTTTCCTCTGTGGATGTGTATTGAGCCAGACAAACAGGATAGTTTATCAGCTCGGTCTTCTTTTATGGAAAATACCACGCATAGTCAGGACTTTCAGGAATGAGCCGTATCTCCGGCAGTCATGCATAGTGCTTTTAACCAGCTAATATTGGACCGTTTCATAAGTTCAGGATTACTCATCGTACTTTGCATATCAAACTCTAATTGCTCTCCAGGTTACTGTTGGGGGGGGGGGGGGAGTTTGATTTTGTCAGTTTTTCATTGTGAGGAGGTTAGGTGTTCTATGTGTGTTTCTTATTATGCTCAGTTGTATATCTTCATGATACCTAGGAAATCTATGCTTATGGATTCTGTGTTTCCAGGGAACTTTTCAATTATGTCTACTACTGATCTTTCTTATTTATCAAGATGAAGTAAGTAAATGGAGTAAATGGCATACAAGCAGCCCTAGAGGGATGTAAAAATGATAATCACACGACAGGCATTAACAAAACACCCAGCTAAATGTCCCATTAGTCTTGGGTGGTAGGTGTGGGACGTAGCAGACTGCTCTGGTTGAGTACAAGTCTAGGGTGGAATGAAAGCCTGCACAATTAATGGACAACTTGAGTCCCTTTGCGAGAAAGTTTGTTCTTAAATATTAAATCTTCATTCGGCTCATATAGCCTACATGTATATAGTCCGTTCTGTTAGAAAATAAAATCCAGAATTCCTCCACCCTTGAACAGTTTTTGATAGCTCATTACTCAGCTGTAGCATGGTTTTCAATAGTCACCTATGCTTAGAGCGTAGCCATTTGTCATTCCTCTATTGCATAATGTAACAAATAAGTATCAAGATCTCCCAAATATTTCTAGAATTGTAACAGTAATGGTAAAGAGCTTGGTCCATCTGGCAAGATGGCGAAGAGGCCTCAATGTCCAAACCTTTATTTTTAATGACGCAACAAAAGAAATCTCTCTTCGCTGAAAGTAAGAGAATGGAAGTAGGTGGACACCAAGGCGACCAGCTTGTTTTGGAAAAGTTTTGATTTGAGAATATTAATGCACTAAGTACGGAAGTGCTGAACCTTTTGCGTGGAATAACAGGATGCTGTTACTGTTACTTGAAACAGATCTGTAAAAAAACGTAGGTTGAGGTACACAAAAAAGTATTTACTGAACAAAATGTTTGGATAACAAGAAGTAAACTGCATTTTTGTAGAATCAAAAAGTAGTGTATGTGAGATTAAGCAAAAACAAGATTTAGAAATGTATCAAATGTGGGACAATAAGTGTGGGTGTGGGTGACAGTTCTTCATCCAAGCTAAGGAATAATTAAATTTCCAGATCGACACATCCGGTTAATTTATCTTTATGACATGTGCACGTGGAAAATGTGACACATTTGAAAATTTTCAAAGGAGTTGAGTTCCGTGGGTAAATCAAAGTAATCTAGGATTATCTAGGTTAATTGTATTTTTTCTTCTTTCTTTTTCAATTTACTATAACTTCAAATACAATAAGGTTTATGTTCTTCTAGTTGATTGTGTGGTGGATGAGGAAATGATGGAGATTGGTTTACATAAATATAAAAACGACTGAAGATGGGATGGATTAGTGACTAGAGGAAGGAGCTTAGCATTTTGCAGTTTTATAATCAACCACAAACATCAGCTGTTTTGTCGGACTTAATAAAAGGTGTATATAGTAAGCTTCCCTTTAAAGCTTATTTTCCACATGCCGCCGATTTTAGAAATTGGCAGTGGGAGATGCGTGCAAACCAGGGCAATAACAATTGCTGAGTCCGCCCACAGTCTGTACCAGATTTATTCTATGTCAATTACACAGAAAATGTTGACAGTTGTTACTGACAACACCAGAAATTGGCATTAGTATTCACAAACAGGCATTAATACCCTCCCAGGCAATAACATAATATCTTTTATTCACCCGCTTTTGAGAGGGCAGGACAATACTGAATAGTGTGACAATACTGGTATAGGGGATGGAATCCTGATATTATAGAATAAAGGCATGGTATATATCACTAGAAAGGTTTTTTAGGTCTCTTTTGAACGGTATAATTATACTTAGGATGTATAATTTCATGCCATATTCTCGGAGAAAATCAAATTAATAGAAAATTGTAAACATCAAAACTGGTACGTGGAATACATGTTTTAGGTGCTAACCTTCAGGAGGCACTTAATACTGATTATAACCACAACCAAAACACTATAAGGGATGACGTATCTGCTGGTTGCTCAATTAAGCAGTGCCTGACTGCTGTATATATCACGTGGAAAACAAACACTATGTACACAGAATATACAATAAATGGAATACGTGGCTACAATCGTGAACCAATTTGCGATGCTACCGCTTGAAGTGCCTGGATCTGGCTATGATTGGTACTGCCCCAGTCTCTCCATGGTTACAATTGTAACCCTCCCCATGGCAACTTGAGTGTCATTGGGTCAGGGACTCCCAAGGACTGGATGTGGCTGGGAGTTATGAGGGGAGGTTGCAGAAACCAGGGTTTCTTTAAAAAAAAAAACCAAAAAAACAAAAACAATATGTACACAGAATATACAATTAGTTTCATTTGTTGGAGCTAATGTGTTGAGAATCCACCTTCGAAAAACATGGCTTACACCCACCCACCCCTACACTCCGACCCGGGAGGAACTCCTGGGTCACCCCAGGCCAGCATTACTACATCGGGGGCACTTTGCTCTCATACAACTGCATACTTGTTTCTCCTTCCAGCAATTTAATTATTAATTAATGCTCCCCCTGTTGTGTCTCTTTGACTCACGATGTGCCTGTTTCTGTCCTTACAGCGCAGACCCCGTCCAACCATGGGACCACCACCCGCCTGCCCTCTCTCCCCGAGCGCCGGGTCCGCTTCCAGGTGGTCGAGGCCCAGCCGGGGGAGGAACCCCTACCCAGAGGTCAGTCTCAGCATTTGTTTTATTTTAGAGGGGTTTGATTTAAATAATCATGTTAGCTTGGTGGACAAATAATTTCTTGCTGTTCTAAGTTACATCAAGTTTTGAATGGATCTGTTACAATATACAGAGTAAAATCTTAGTGTTCTGGATGACATGTAAATAAGAAACTAAATACAGTATTACAAAAATATTAAATCAAAGTTATTTTATGTAAGATTTTGATATTGTCAGCATAACAGACTTAAATGTAAATACAACCTCAAAAAATTAAGTAAACCAGGTAATTCATTGAATAATTTTGATACCTTAATTGAAGGTGTGAAAATGATGTGCCTTGTAGATTTGTATTAGATATATAATCTTATTATCCCTCTTAGGAAATGTTTTCTGTGATTTTACCTAGACCAGTTCTTTTCCGACACTTCCCTTTAGGATATGAGTTATGGAAACATTAATTGTTATTCCCAGTCATCCTGAATTTCATTCACTGACTTCAACTATTGCATAAAGGTCACCCTTAATTTTGTGTACAATCTCTCTAACCAGCTGCTAATGTTATATAAAGGTCAACTTGATAAACCCTAAACAGTCTCTCTAACCAGTTGCTAATGGTCTATTCACACCAGGCTGGGAGGCACGTATCGACAGTCACGGGCGCGTCTTCTACATCGACCACATTAACCGGACCACCACGTGGCAGCGGCCTGCCTCCCGCGAAGTGTCATCGGTGCCCCCACAGAGAATGCCCTCCATCAGCAATGAGCAGCGCCAGCAGCTCGACCGAAGGTGAGCAGCTCATACAGTGTTTCCTGAGAATTGAGTGGATCAGTGTTGGAGAACGAGCAGCTCAGTGTGTTTCATGAGACTGAGCAGCTCAGTATGTTTCATGAGACTGAGCAGCTCAGTGTGTATCATGAGACTGAGCAGCTCAGTATGTTTCATGAGACTGAGCAGCTCAGTATGTTTCCTGGGACTGAGCAGCTCAGTGTGTGTTTCTTGAGGACGAGCAGCTCAACGTGTTCTGAGAACGAGCAGTTTAGTGCATAGTAAGAACTGGGTTTGTCTGCCTAGTTAGATAGTTGACAATGTCCCCTCCCCTGGCCGATTGAAATAGAATAGATCTATACAGGATAAAGCAAGTAGAATGTCGATCAGCTGGCCCAATGAGATTGAGGATGTCATAAAAAAAATGTTTACCTTATTCGTCATACACTTGAATTGCGTTGGTCAATGAATCGTAGAACAATTCCGGTAGAACAATGTACTGTAAGGTGCAATGTATTCACCCGGATTTTATATATGCAGATGCCATTATCTGATTATTCCAAGGGCAGAAAACTCATCCCAACCATCGTTGTTACCCCTCCTACAACTACTTTTGGTTATACCTATGCTGCGTCTAACGGAAATTTTAAATGCGTGGTGAAAGGTTAGGTATTTTGAGATATAAAGTAGTAATGGAAATAGAGGGTCAATTTACAGTTGGTGTCGTTTTTGTCTTTGTACCACAGAAATAAGTTTATTAAGGTACCAGAGTATTCGGCGGACCATCTCACAGTCTCCAGAGCGGGACCCACAATAACAGGGCGGTCCAACAAATGATGGCCACCACCCAACGTGAGACGTCCACCTTCATACACCCATATAACACTGTATATATCTACCCCTCTAGGTACCAGAGTATTCGGCGGACCATCTCACAGTCCCCGGAGCAGGACCCACCTCTGGGCGGGGACAGTAACGGGGCAGTCCAACAAATGATGGCCACCACCCAACGTGAGACGCCCACCTTCATACACCCATATAACACTGTATATATCTACCCCTCTAGGTACCAGAGTATTCGGCGGACCATCTCACAGTCCCCGGAGCAGGACCCACCTCAGGGCGGGGACAGTAACGGGGCGGTCCAACAAATGATGGCCACCACCCAACGTGAGATGCCCACCTTCACACACCCATATAACACTGTATATATCTACCCCTCTAGGTACCAGAGTATTCGGCGGACCATCTCACAGTCCCCGGAGCAGGACCCACCTCAGGGCGGGGACAGTAACGGGGCAGTCCAACAAATGATGGCCACCACCCAACATGAGAAGCCCACCTTCATACACCCATATAACACTGTATATATCTACCCCTCTAGGTACCAGAGTATTCGGCGGACCATCTCACAGTCCCCGGAGCAGGACCCACCTCAGGGTGGGGACAGTAACGGGGCAGTCCAACAAATGATGGCCACCACCCAACGTGAGACGCCCACCTTCATACACCCATATAACACTGTATATATCTACCCCTCTAGGTACCAGAGTATTCGGCGGACCATCTCACAGTCCCCGGAGCAGGACCCACCTCAGGGAAGTGACAGTAACGGGGCAGTCCAACAAATGATGGCCACCACCCAACGTGAGACGCGAGCCCTCATGCAGACTCCGGCCGTTAAGTTCCTTACCCGGCCCGACCTCTACACCCTTCTACAGAACTCGGAACACGCCCTGGCCGATTATAACAGGAACACCACGTTAAAACACATGATTACCAAGATCCGGAGAGATCCCCAGGTCTTTGAGAGGTAAGGGCATTTGTTTTTTTGTTCTCAAATGAAAAAGTCTGGATAAAATCTAGTAAAAACAACCGGAAAAAGAATCGATGGAATTAATTATAATCTACCACCGTACCAGTTTGAAATTGTGTAACTCTTTTTTTCATCATAAATTTTGCTCTTGCTGATGCTGATAATTATGCGGCATATAGTTTCCCTCAATATTTGTAATGGCTGAATTTAACGGTAATTGTTATATTTTTGACGAGAGATGAATGAATGTGCAAGGGGCTAACACATTTAACTTTCCATATGCAACTCAGATACATACTGCAAAATCTATTTCCTCTTACTGACCTCACACTGTTCTAAAAGTGACCTGTTGCTGACCTCATATTGACCTGACGCTGATCCCACACTGACCTTAAACTGACCTCACTTTAACCTTCTCACAAAATCCAGATACCAACATAACCGTGATCTGGTGGCCTTCCTGAACGCCTTCTCCGATACAAACCGGGAGTTACCGCGTGGCTGGGAGATGAAGTTTGATCGGTCATCGAAGCCGTTCTTCATTGACCACACACTGCGGACGACTACTTTCATCGACCCGCGTCTGCCGGCTGAGGCCCCGTCCCTAGGCCAGGCCCACATCCTCAGTCACATGCCCCCCTCCCGACAACGGAGTCACAGCGCTGGGGAGGACGACATACGCATCATCACCAGGGTAGGCACTGTTACATTTCTTACCTATCTTTTAGTGTTTTAATGGATTCGGAATTCTGGTTCAATAGAGTCTTTTCCAGACCTGCCTGTCACGGTCTAGTGGGTTTGTTTGTCTGGGTGTCGCCATGGTGACAACGGGGCAGTGGGGGTCCACACCTGTTATGTAATGCTGATAAGCACTGATTGGGGCTCTCTGATTGGCTGAAAACTTGTATTATTGAAAAATGATTTTGAAATATATGGCATGCACACACATAGATAATGCATGTATCAGAAAAAAGACAAAGATTTGTACTATTAATACATGCAGACAGAATTCTCTAACTTTGTATACACCAAAAGTTATGGATGGTTTAAAATCAACAAATTACATTGGCCCAAAGAGAAAATAACCCCTAGCTTGTCTGGGCAACAGCCCTGTGGCTAAGCTCCACACTAGGTGGCGTGGTCTGGAATTTCATTTATTGTGTGCTTACTAGAAATCCTTCTCAGGTATGTAATGTAATGCTATGAGAAAATTGACCGTGTTTTCCAAGGTGTTACCATTTAAAGAAAAGTACAATATGAACTAAAGATTATTAGCATATTATTTGTTAGTACTCAAATTATGATATCTGGGGATGTCGAGCCATACTTATATGATTTTAATGTTTACTAAGTCCCTACTCAGTACAAATTCATTAGATATAGATATGCGAAGAAAACATATGTACAGCAAAATATACTGATTCACACACCCGTCGGCGAACTCGCACCTTTACTTCCTATAATTATTTAAACAATAATCAAGTCAAAACCATCGAGCTGTATAGTTTTCTTCACATACATGTTTTCATAGATTTACGTTGAAAAAAAAAGTTTTCATAGATTTAATCAAAGTTTATTTCCTCCCTCCCACAGGGTGGGCGGCCCCAGCCCGACGGTCGACACGGCCGTAATCCAGACGTACCCACGGCCTACAACGAGAAGGTGGTGGCCTTCCTCCGTCAGCCCAACATCATGGACGTCCTTAAGGAAAAGAACTCGGCCTTCGCCTCCAACGTGGCCCTGAAGGGTAAAGTGAACACCATCCGGGCTGAAGGGGTGGAGGCGCTGGACAGGATGTCCAACGACGTCGAGCTCATTATTCTGCTCAGGTAAGTTGGAGCTGCTCGCTAAAAGTTGCTTTTTATTTGTTGAAAAAAAAATGATTATTTTTTTTCCACATATATTGGTCCCCTACATCTGATTATACCTGCGAATATATTGGCAGGCTTACTGGATTAGGTTTAAGACCTACAATGGTCGTTGAAATGTATTCCTCCGAGCTGCTCAGTTAAGTGTCAATTATCCTTGTGGTGACCTTCTAATTTTGATTCGTAACAATGAAAAACTATGCTTTGAGGTCGCGTAGTCATTCACAAACGTGCGAGAATACGTTTTAAAAAACTTATAGGTTAATTTTTCAAATTTTCTGTAAATATGTTTTTAGAATTTAATAAATCTCAGATAAAAATTCTGAACCTTTATAAAACTTTATCATCTATTATAACGTTTATCAATAATATATTTTCCCTTACAGCCTGTTTGAGCAGGACATCATGTCCTACGTACCACCCATGCTGATGGGCAGTACGCGTAGTCCACGAGGTTCTCCCCAGGGCTCACCGCAGGCCTCGCCCGGCCTCCAGCGGGCCAACGTACGGGTACCCGCCCCTTACAAGAGGGACTTCCAGGCCAAACTCAGGAACTTCTACCGAAAACTGGAGTCAAAGGGCTTCGGCCAGGGCCCCAGCAAACTAAAGTGAGTGGTTAGAATACGAGAAAACTGATTAATAGCCTGTTCCTAATTTGCTAAAATATTGTGCAGAAATATACATCTGTCTATATTTACAATCAACTTTACGAAAAAGAAAATATAAATTTCCCACAGTATAAAATAAAAAAGAGAGGTATTGTTCAAGACTATGAAATGATACATCCTTAGAATTGAAATATTGTCACATTCAGGCTGATAATAATTATGTTTCAAAAATGAAAGTTGAATGACGCATTATTGATATTGATGTAATTTTCTGCTTCAGGCTAACGGTACGGAGAGATCATGTATTAGAAGACTCCTTCAACAAGATCATGGCCACGGGAAAACGGGAGCTGCAGAAGAGCAAACTCTACATCACATTTTATGGCGAAGAGGGGTAAGAAAATTAATTAGGCATAAACACATACAAATCTGAATACCCAATAAAACTGAGGTAGCGGCACATATTCAAGATTGAAAATGAAAATGTTGAGTAACATGGAAAGTCTCTTGCAAGTGTTTCAATGTATATTTGAAGGGAATATGTAAGTGAAATATGTTTGAGACATCAATTTACAAAAAGGGAATCCTTATCCCTTTCATGCAAAACAAACTTTCAAACAATTTTTTCACCATTTATAAGCACATGTAATTCTATACTCTACATCATGTCCAATTGATTTCTATGTAAAATTCTATGTATACAAACAAATTATTTGACTTATCAGTTAAAATAAAACTCGACCTCTCCCCTGTTTTAGGTTGGATTACGGCGGTCCGTCTCGGGAGTTCTTCTTCCTGCTGTCCCGGGAGTTGTTTAACCCGTACTACGGCCTCTTTGAGTACTCAGCCAACGACACCTACACCGTCCAGATCAGCCCCATGTCGACATTCGTCGAAAACTCACACGAATGGTAAGGCACACTTAATTTTTCATGAAATATTCCATTATACTAAAGAGGTTTCTGAAAAGGAAACATAATTACCTTCCAGATACTACGCGATAACTTAGTTGTTGCATGCACAACTGTGTTTTTGTTTTACCAGTTTACTAGTAGCAACTCAAATCTGTATGAGTGATAAATACAAATGTATGGAAAAAAAATTCCATAGACTTGATGTCAGTGATTTTACCATGACAACAATACATCAGTTACCGGGGACTCAAAGAACATAAGGTGCTTAACAAAATTACCCCAATTTATTTTCTGGATATCCTTTTTCCTCGGAGGAAAATGCAATTTTCCGTAGATCTTTTCCTTATCAATCTTCTCAGTGTGTCTGTTTTGATACTGACCATTCTTTTTTACCCCTCAGGTTCCGGTTTGCTGGTCGTGTCATCGGCCTAGCGCTGGTTCACCAGTACCTCCTAGATGCCTTCTTTACCAGGCCTTTCTACAAGTCCTTACTCCGGATGTAAGTACAGAGAAAATCATGATAATATATTAAATTCTACGTGCAAAATATAGTTAAAAAAAGGCAGCAAACAAAAGGCCAAAAAAAAAGAAAAAAAAGAAAGGAATTCTTTTTAAAAATCTGCAGTAAAGAAATGTAAAAAAAAATAAAACCTTTACTACCTGATTTTCCTACATTTTGTACGTACTCAATTAAAAAGCCGTGACTGTCACAATTATTTGACCTTGATCCTTACTTGACCTTCAGAGCGCCTGCCCTAAGTGACCTTGAGTCTCTCGACGCTGAGTTCCACCAGTCCCTCCAGTGGATCAAGGAGAATGACATCAGCGACGTGGGTCTGGACCTGACCTTCTCCGTAGACGAGGAGGTGTTCGGTCAGATCACGGAGCGCGAGCTCAAGCAGAACGGAAAGAACATCCCGGTCACCGAGAAGAACAAGAAGGAGTACATCGAGAAGATGGTGAAGTGGCGAGTAGAGCGTGGCATCGTCGAGCAAACCGAGAGCCTGGTCCGCGGCTTTTATGAGGTGAGCAGGGGTTTTGGGTTTAGTTCCAAAATTGGTTGAATTATGTAAAAAAAAAAAATTAAAAAAAAAACCCTCACAATTCAGAAATGAAAAAAAAAGATAAGTAGGAAAAATAAGAAAATATTAAAATAGTGCATGTGCTTGAGAAGACTATCGTTTGGTTAGGAAAAGGTGGTAATTTAGTCCCTTTTTCTAAGGCCAAATGAGATTTATGTGCAAAAGGAATGAAAAGAGGTTATGTAGGAGGTTCCTCTTTTTTTAATTTGGAAGTACAGAAAGAGAGTATACTTAATTCAGTCGCGGAATTGTATTAGCTGTTAACAGTCAATAAGATTGTATCATTCCTTAACAAAACATAAAGCTCCCTTCGCAAGAAATTAAAGAGAAAATTTACTTGGAAAATCATACATTATACCTACATTCATCTTAAAGGGAGGGGCCAGTGTCTGTAAATTAGTAAACTGTCATGATCTACATCATCAATGGAAAAACTATACCAAATTTTATACTTCTACCTCTGCCAGTTTTAATTTTATGTGTGTTTTTCTGAATCAAACTGAATTGCCCTGGCTGCACCTTGTGCAGCATGCACAGTGCATTTGTCTGTGTGTGACGTCACAAGCAGAACAGTTGAAAAATGATAAAACTGAAAAAAAATGCAATAAGAAAATTATCAAATGTTCTTTATAAGTCTAAAAGACATTAAAATAACCAAATTAAATTATTTATATAAAGAAATTTGAAAAATTTTTGTTTTTATGGTATTTAGAAATTTAAAATTTGAATATAACTGTCATTTTGTGTGACGTCACACACAGATATGTGTTTTCCTGATGACCAGAGGAGTATGAGATTTCTTAAAGTTTGAGCCCATTTATCACATGAACCAGTCAATTATTTTCATTAAAACTTGGTATACTTCTCTATGAGCATTATATCTAATGTATTACCTGTATAATAAGCAGAACTTAAATTTTACTGGCTCCTCTCTTTAAGTCCGAACCCTTCAACAATGATATCAAAATATACAGGAAAAGAAGAAATCTGAAACCTTCAGCGTAGTTAATTTGATTATTCTAGCATAGCAAAGATAATCAAGATTTTTCATACTCATTACTTGTCTTTATTCTCTCATAATAAATTATGATATTCTGTTTTTCAGGTGATTGACTCCCGGCTGGTGTCTATCTTTGACGCCCGAGAGTTGGAGTTAGTCATCGCCGGTACAGCCGAGATCGACATCGTCGACTGGAGGAAACACACCGAGTACAGATCAGGTGAGCATCATTTAGATAATTCTTGTTCAGAAAAGGAAAAATTTCAAAAATATATATTCCTGTTATTACTGTGGTACTAAGTAAAATAGGAAAATCTAGAACCAGTATGCTTTCCACGAGTAACATTATTCAAATCTGTAGCTACCCGTTTTCATAGATTCCATAGTCAATAGGAATAAAAACAAGCACAATATCAGTATCGCAAGTAGTACAACAAAAATCTTCAAATATAACTGACAGTTTTTAAGCGATTACAGCAGTTAAAAATAAAAATGTTTAAAAAAAATACAAAAATACATTAAATTTTAACGAAATTATGAACCAAGCCCAATATATTTTCGAGTTTAATATATTTATTCTTGTTTCCCTCCTCCAGGGTACCATGACCAACATCCGGTGATACAGTGGTATTGGATGGCCATCGAGCGATTCGACAACGAGCGGCGACTCCGGTTACTGCAGTTTGTCACCGGTACCTCCTCCATACCGTACGAGGGCTTCGCCGCCCTGCGGGGTAGCAATGGCCCACGCAAGTTCTGTATAGAGAAGTGGGGCCGTATCTCAAGTCTCCCAAGGTGAGAGTTTGTGACAATAAGGGTATTGATTGTAGAAAATTCTAAACTTTGTTTATTTGATATATTATCATCTATCTTGAAGGGGGTTCTAGCTAGTAGTTATAATAGGTACAACTCCATATAGTCTATTTGGCTTTTACTTTTATTTTGGTCTTGACTATTCAGATAACTATCTAGTGTAATTTAATTTCAAAGAAATGAAGAACGTGGACTGTTAGTAGAATGTCAATAGAAAGAATAAATTTTTGTCGTTGATATGTATATCAGCTATTCTTGTCGTTGATATGTATATCAGCCGCAATAAATGCTTTTCCTGTGGATCTGTTCATATTAGCCAGCTACTGGTCAAAGATATTATATTTCACATACATCAGGGATATGCATTTCACTGATAACATCCTGCCAGTTGTTAGCATAAACAGTTAACTTATAACTATGCATAACTTTATTCCAGGGCACATACGTGTTTCAACCGCCTTGATCTACCACCGTACACATCATTCGAGATGCTCTTCGAGAAACTCTCAATCGCAGTCGAGGAAACAAGTACATTTGGAATTGAATGATGGAGGTCATCTTAAAACATCTGCCATTTTGTCTCTATCAAAAGGAAATGTCTTTGCCTTCATATTAAACTAAGGCCCTGTTGCCATGACGATAGGCCAATTCTATTTAAAAGTGCATTCTGGTTGTATCGAAGGACATACCTGCACTAAACTGGGCTGGATAGGTTCCACCCAATGCTGATAATCCTGGATTCTGATTGGCTCAATATCAGACCGGAAGTGGAATGAAAGGGTTGCCATGGATACTACATTGCATGAGGTTTATATAAAGAGAACCTTTGGAGCAGCTGAGAGAAGATGGGTTGTTAAAATGTGAATCGTGTGAGGTCTATTGTGATTTTTTGCCTTTTTATGAAAGGGATTTGAGTGAAAGTGGAGCGTTTGTTCCAGTTCCCCAACGACATATAAGGAATGGAGTTATTTTTTCAAGAGGATTCTTAGGACAGAACTTTATCTATGTATGAGCATGGATCTACCATTATGGAATGACTAGGTCTAATCTGATTATCATAACTTATATAGTTATCAATTTGCGTTTTTTAAAGCTTTCTGTTTGGAAAGGACGTGTTAATGACTTAGCCAGCTTGAAAACATACATGTGATAAAATATCAATTCCTGTTGGCTCTTGCATATTGAATGCTTACCCTGACCACCCGTCACGCTCAATTGGGAGAACATCAATTTAATCCGTTCAAGGATTGAGTATGTTTAATCCATTTTAGGATTAACTGATGGACATATCCATGAGGCCAGTCACATTATATATAGTCTAGTTAACACCAGTTCGACCGGGAAAAACTGTGACTAGTTTAAGGATTAGAAAAAAAAGTTCATAAGATAATGACACTTTCTTGCCTCGGTAATGGATTGCTATATTAGCGAAAAGGACTTCACCGATGCCATGTTATCTTTGAGGTATTGCTGAGCTGCAATTGGCTGGTGATTGAAACACAACGACAAGTATTAATATTTGTTTGTCATTTATGTCCTGGAAACTTTTGTCAGAGGAAGTTGTTATTTTAGGTCAGGAATTATATCGCATGACGAATTCATTTTCTTTGAATAAGAAACAATAATGATCTGTTTTTATTAAAGATTGGATGTAATTTCAGCCTTAGGTTGAATATACAAGTGAAGTACGGTCCTTCATTATAGTCATGAATAGTCATGAACAAAGTTTAGAAGTTACTTAATCAAATTGTTCTTTTTAATAAAAATTAATAAATTATGTAATACTTTGGTCAAATGTATTCGTTAACAGGGTTGTAGGACAAACAAAGAATTCTCATTCTTTATACATATATCTATGAACCAAGTATTTTGGATTGACACAATCATAATTGCTGTCAAGATATTTATTATTAACTGCAAGTTATCAAAGACGAGTTCTTAATTAAGAGAACCAATTATGGGTTGGATAATTCAAAAGAAACTGTGTGTTCATATACTGAATGGTGTGCATGGCCAAGGGTATTATAATAGAGAATAATCTTGTGAATGATTCTATCACTTGTTGTAGATGTGTGGTGATATCAACTCGCGTTAACCTGTATGTTATGTATGTTTGTATGTATGTAAATTGTACCTATGTACTATATTCTCATTCTGTTCTGTTATTTATTTTTATGTTGTCATGTTGCAAACGCTTCGCTACACAAATACTAGCCACCAACTGGCATGTACAGGACTATCATTGTCGAAAATGCAAAATGCAATTTGTATCTTCAAAAACAAGAAAAATAAAATTGTTAAATAAGAATGTGTGCCTTTGTTGAATATGAAAAAACGTAAGTCATACTGATATGTAATTGAATACAGTGAAAACTGAAATACCGGAAAGTATCCAGTCTCACAAATGATAAATGGTATCTAATTTTGCCAGATAAGTTATACAGTCACAAATTATGGACTTTTGAAAGATATCAGTTTTAAGTAAAAGTACGCGTTATATACTTTGTTGTAGGGAATCATAACCCTAAGATATGTCCCCAAAGAAGCCCTTAAGTTAAAAGGGCTGCCCCCCGCCCCAGCACTTTTTACATACTTTTTTTTTTCTTTTTACCTACAGAGCACATTTGTCTAACTCCAGAATAGTTGGTCCTCTATAGGGGCGGATCCAGGAATTTGAAAAATAAAGGCGGGGGGGGGGGGGGGGGGGGGGGCCTGCTATAGCAACATTTTTTCCCCAGGCCCTCTCGGTCCAAAAAAATATTAGCACCGTAATAGACGGGGGTGCACACCCCACACCCCACTTAAATCCGCGCATGCTCTAGTAATAATTAGGAACACCTATGTCCTTTGTCATACCTACAATTATTTTTCCCATGCATAGATTCCTACATGTTCTCCATTCTCTGTTTTAAACAGAAATAGGGTTAGCTGCGCATTCATATTGCAGTAGCTTCCTTATGAGTGCAAACCAAAGATAAACAACAAAAACACAGCTATATTTCCTTATATATTTATTTAAGATGTACTGTCTATAGGGTCTGTGCTGCCATCATTTATATGAGTGAAAATTTGTCATGCTTTCTATCAGCATGTTTGTTTCCAAAATAAAGACAAAATATATCATATCTACATCATGCTTACTTTTCAATTCATTAGAACAAAACAAGAACACCATGTCTTAATTTTTTTCCACCAAATAAAATTCCTCAAGGAAAACTAACGTTTTTATTCTGACAACACATGAGGTACCGTTTATGTGCTTGAAGAATCAAAACAATGAATTGTAATTCAGATACACAGTCATAATTTCTGGTACAATTTTACAAAAGTTCAGTGAAAATGATCACCAAACGAAGACAAAGAGACATCCACCTTTTTAGCAAATGACTTGTAATTACATGTACATGAAAAACCCTTCGTGATTTGGTTATATGAATAACCTTTTCTATACTGGCAATTTAACGGAGGCGTGATCTCACACTGCTAAAGCTACAGATGTCTACGTAAAGTTAGTTAATGGAGGCCATTTACAAGATCAGAGGTAGGGTGTTCTCAAGGAAACCCCATTGAAAACTAGAAAAAAGCTAACTATACACCGTTTTTTTGTTCTTTGATATTGGATAAGCATTAAATGTTCCATCAACAAGGCTTTTAACTTTGAAAAATATACTTGGTCAAATTATAGAAACGTTTGGAATTCATAACCATTTGACATTCATGAAATAGTATATGTTTATATAATAGAATTCAAATCTGGAAAAGAATAAGCCTCGTAATGAGTGACGAAAGTTGATAAATCTTTAGTCTCATGATCGATATAAGGGACTAAATAAAATACAGATTCTTTCTATTTACTTCACAATTCTCTCTCACTAACAAGCGATTTCTTTTTATGAATTACCGGTACATTCTAGAGAAAGAAACGTACCTTAAACATCAATAAATGTTTTCCGGATTCCGGATTCCCCTCAATGCCTACAAGGGGTTAACGTATGTACAACATTTTTTTCCGAATAAAAATCCATATATAATTATTTGTTACGAATTTGTAACAGACCTGAACGTTTTACTGTAACTGAAAATATCGCACTTTTCCTGTTTTACGGTATTGCGAATCCTTCCTTGCTGATGGAGGTCGCCAGGTCTGACCTTGGGCTGACCTTGACCTGGTGATAACTTGAGATGACCTTACAGGGGTCAAGGTGAACACAATGGAATGACGATGACGGCGGGAGACCTGGTGACTATTTGACGTTACCGAACCGCTCCAAACGCCGCCGCTTCTTCTCCTGGGAAAAATAATGGCGAATTAAAAAAAAAAATCTGAATGTTGTTCTTAATTATTTATCTTATTGTTCTTGTCCACAAATAACGTTATACTTCTCTAGTCGATATATTCATGCGTATTTTGTTTCTCACTAGTATCATTTGAGAGTACTGTATATAAATCGTTAGACCATATGTTTAGACCACTTTAGACCACTTGTTTACGTTATATTTATTGTGAATTTATTCCAGATCGTATGTATATCGTAGTAGAAAGTAGTGAAACAAATGAGAAAAAAGAAAGAAAAATTATGAAAGGTTTGAAAACAGCCAAAAATCATGACCAAAGAAGTGTATCTATACTGAAACATTTTGCCCACGTCGGACATTTGTCCGATGGTCAGTTCACAAATACAACAGAGTGATGATCTTAACCAGCTCACGTCGGACATACGTCAGACATGTTATTGGTAAACAGAAGGTATGTTGTCCGACACAAAAGGTTTAAAATTCGGAGTTACACTAGTGTACAACATTGGAGACTACACCTTTAGAGACCACTATAGACTTACGTCCAGTTCTTGGCTGGAGGCGGCTGGCGGCGTGGCAGCGGAGGAAGTGGAGACCCCGAAGCGCTCCTTCCGCTTCATGATACGCTCCTTTTCAGCCACCTGTCACGAAGAAGGGAGAGAACATTTAATTTCATATTTCACTAGAAGTAAGCTTTTTCTTTATAAATCAGTGCTTTTCTAATGGCATTGTACTAGGTGAGAAAATATACAGATTTCAAGAGAGACCATGAACCTTTTTGTATTATTTTGTATTGTTTTTGAAATTTGATTTGGCACAAATAAGCTTAGCGTGGCTCTTCAACAGGGTCGCACAATTGTCATTCAAATATCTAATTACAGAACTCAAAAGTTAATTTCACAAAGGACTCATTATGCCTTGTATGCATTGAATGGTACCTGTATATATCTAAAAATATTAAAAAGTTTGAATAAAATGAGAGGTTCACGACTGTTGCAAAATAAGGCTGCACAACTATTGCACCATACTTTGCTTTTACCTAAACAAATGTAAGACAAGGACACAGGTTGAGGTATGGAAGAAAAATATCGGTTACAAAACCGAAGAAACCCGGGTTATCGACTTTTTTTCTATATATATGAAAATAGAATGCTTGATGACATATGGGGATAGCAATACGAAATATCGAGCGAATTATCGATTGATTTTAAACAAAAAGATGCACATGCCAGCGCGAGTGAAAGCCGCCCGCCATTGTCCTCTATTATCGTTCACCTGCACGCGGAGAAGACTCACCTTTTCTTCAATGCCGATCGTAAATATCGACCTAATTCTTCACGATATATCGACCCAGACCAGCTCCTGATATTAGTAATCCATAATATATACTCCATTTTGCTGGACGATGCCGATTTAAGGCGTAAAAAGCGGTCGCTCGCGGAGAAGAGCTACACGCGTCCTTACCGGGTCGCGCCATTTTGGCCTATGCCTGAGCACTGGCTGACAGGGTCAATGCGCCCGATGCGCTTCGTCCCGGAAGGAATTGCGCATGAAACATAGTCCGCAAAGAAACGCGATTTTGTGGGTTTATATCGATTCTAAGCTTCCCAATACATCGGCATCATCAATAAAAGATCGACATGAACCTCTATAGCGCGTTAGGTCGACTGAAACGCGCGCGAAAGAGGCGAAATAGGCGAGCAAACCCGACCTAGTTTCCGATCGGAGGCCGGGGGCCGCCATGCTCGCCGTCTTCACCCTACTTAACATAATTTATTCAACTGGGTCGAACACTACACTGCAATCCGGGATGCTAGGCTTTTCAATGCTGAGGGGTCGAGTCGATGTTATACAGATTGGCGCTGTCACTCTCCTACCCGATACCTGCTAATGCTTTCTCAATGGTCAATTTCTGGTATAGGCATTACATAGTGAAAGTACTGCAGACCGGATGTAGGTCTAAATTTGCGATCTTGTTTCCGCTGGTGCTGGT
Organism: Lepidonotus clava; assembly: GCA_936440205.1. Classification (NCBI taxonomy): domain Eukaryota; kingdom Metazoa; phylum Annelida; class Polychaeta; order Phyllodocida; family Polynoidae; genus Lepidonotus; species Lepidonotus clava. Next base: position 22,794,884 of record OW387147.1, read on the forward strand.
ATCGTTCAATGGAGTTTCCCGCCTTTTTGTCCAAGTCATATACCCGGGCGAGATTCGAATATATCGATCATATTTCGAAGACGACTTGATAATACAGCGAGCCCGGGTAATGATACAGAGAAGGCCGTATTCCACTACACGGCAGACAAAACTGCCTAAGATCGTAAGGCTTTAGGACTAAAGATTGCGAGTGTGTCCATTTCAGGTAGGAAAGGTTGTGAGTAGGTGCTCCCGATAGTTACAAACATGTTGGTAACTATCAGCAGGAACACTCCCAATCTTTGCTTCCCAATCTCTGGGATGCCAAAGATCCAGTCTTTGCAGGTATATTCCACCTCACAATGTTTAACATGTACCCCAAAAATCGGGAATACCTCCCGAACTTTGGAATTTTTGCTAAACATCGGCAGAATTCCAAGGGATCGGGAGCCAAAGATCGTGTTGTGGAATACAGCCTTAAAGTTTACCTAAACAAAAAGAAGGCCCTCACCTTAGACAGTGGTTCGGAGACAACTGTCCCGAACCGCTCAGCCCGCTTCTTCAACTTCTCCAGTTCCTCAGTAGAGGGCGGGGCAGAGCTGGTCACTTTGGCCGTCCCAGTTTTCCCATTTGACGACAACGACTTGGTGGCACTGACGGGGAGCCCAAATCTAAGAACAAAAATTAAATGCATAAACCTAATTGAAATAGATTTATTTTGAAGCAAAAAAATCTTCCGTTCTAAGATGTATGCGCTGTATGCCGGTAACCAAACCAGAAATGGGTGAAATTTGTTATTTCAAATAAACCTCGGAAAAAGTTGTAATGTTCTGTTGTTACTTAGCATTTTCAGTAATTTTCCCGAAATCTTTTGAATTGCTATTATGCAAACGTTTTCACTTTTGTGTGGAAGATATTTTCACGTTCGCGAAATATCCGTGAAAATCATTACATCACATACAACCACTTTAACCTTCAATTGCAAATTTAAATCCAGGCGAAATCGTAATTTTCCTTTAGTTCGCTTAAAATTTAAAATACATGCATTTAGAAACGAGAAATATTTACACCTAAAGTAGTATATGCTTAAATATATTTATACATGTGATAACATATCTGGGCCCATATTTTCGTAACTAATTAGGATAATCAAGTAAATTTTGATTAGGCTCTCATGATCAGCAATTTTATCTTTTGAAAAAAATTGACAAAGTTAGCGTAAAACAATCTCAATGGGGGATAATTTTGAGTAAAAGTTATTCAAGACAGACAGAATCTGTAATTAAAGGACACTGATCAAATTTTCCCTGATTAGCCAAAGTAGTTACGAAGATATGGCCCCTGTTCACAAAATAACTGTTTACGTACCTTTGAGCCCGTGCCAATTTTTTGGCATCTTCTGACTGGACACCAAATCGTTCTGCACGTTTCGCCAACATCTACAAGAAGAAAATTACATACTTATTAATTCATAAAATCATAATCAATTCTTAATCTACAAACTCAGTTAAATTCGCTTCACTTTAATAATCACTGAAGTTTCATTTCATATACATGTAGATAATCCATGACTGTTTAGTTTTACGTAAAGAATATGCGAAAAGAATATAAGAGAACTTATTATGATCATAATAAGTTCTCAGAAATGAAAGACGTAGAAACTAACCGATGCTTTTTCTTCTGGTGTCTGCGAAAAACGGGAAGAGAAATATAGGATTAAACATTGACATCAGATAAATATACAATTTATCAACTCTATTGCACCTTTTGAGGCATGTGGTCCTCTGCTGACGTCACGGCGTCTGTGACGTCATTACAGTCTCCTGTAAGAGCGACTTACTCTATACTGAGTGTGCTGCGCTTGTCTTTTTCTTGTCTTTTTTTTAATAATTTTTTTTACATTTTTACATTTATTTTTAATAAAATCTTCAAATTTCATTTTTTTGGGGGTTACTCCTATGTTAAGTATTAAGGTATAAATTATATCATATCACATGGACTTTGGTCTCTGTGCATTTTTACTTATTGACACGAATTTTAAAATTCTGTGTACAAAAAGTCATAGCGACGCACACATATAGAATTTTGAATATTAAAATGAGTACTCCGCTCATCCACGACACAACTACAACGAGAAGCAACCAGTTCTGAATAATGAATACAAAACATGCATGGGTGGGCGAGGCGGTAATGTTAGGGTCAATTTACGATGTTTGGATTCCTCAAAATCTATTTCAAAAAGAAGTTTTCTGTTGGAATCGTTCCCTTGGCGATCCTCTACGGACAACATCAAAATGGGGTATATAAATGACATGCAAGGTATAGAAGATTCAACTTATTATCTGCCCTCAAATCATAAGTGCATTGCATACTAACGATTCGGAAATAATAGTAATATTAAGTTAATTCTTGGTAACTGAACCACTAACTAGCAGCTTAACAAAGATCATTCCCAAGAACCTGAAAACAAGTGAGCACTCGGGGCTTATACTTGTTTAACCGAACTACATCACACTCACACTTTCAAAACTTCAAATTCTTAAAAAAAAAACTTTAAGGTGGAGGAGTAAATGATTACAGGTTGTGAATTTAGAAATGCTGGCTACCAATCGGGGAAACCCCAATATATAGTACGGGGAAATAGATATCAATATTTTTTTAAGACTTTCTATTTACATCTCCTGCCTCTAAATATTTGCTATTTTTCTCAATATAATATATTGAGAAAAAATAGCAAATATTTAGAGGCAGGAGATGTAAATAGAAAGTCTTAAAAAGATATTAAAAAAAGATTATGTGAATATTATTCACATAATCCGTCAAAGATAACTTAATTGAAAAGCCAAACCCCCTTTATTTAGATATCTTGGGCCTCAAAGTCTTTTTTTAAGAAAAAAAGTTTCGAAAGTGTGGTACATAAGCTAAATAAAACAGAAATGGCAATTTATCTAGAATCACGACGAAGAACATATCAAGTGAAAACATCAACTGTGCATATATAATATAACACAAAGATACACGAGGAATCCTGCAGTTGTGCAATTTCATATGTAAATAGTGAAACCTATGATGCAAGTGTCGTCTTCGTGAAAACACTTAACCTCGGGTAAACTAGCGGATCTCACATTAACGATTTATATATTTTCTTTTCGTTCTGTTTTCGGTTTGATTATTTTCACTGACCATATTTTCTTCTTCTTTCTGCTCTTCGTCCTTTTCCTGTTATAAACAAGTTTGTTTTTGTTCAACAATATAATTGTACATTTCTTAAGTTCCCGTTCACCCCGTATCTCGTACGGCACTATTAATTTCACTTAACTATGTGTAATATGATTTGTCAATAGGAAAATTCACCGATAGGGTTAAACCTATTTTTATTTGGTCCCTGTGAAAACACACTGACACCGCATTTATGCATATTTGCACCCGCAGGTAAAAAATATTTTGAGTAAGTTTTTGTTTTCCACTGACCACGGTTTTCTCTTCCTTCTCCCCGGCAACCTCATCCTGTTTCAAAATAAACGCATCAATAATATATCTTCAACATTTTTTGCTGTCACACCTATACATCAACAGCCTGAAAACCTGACCTGACTCATGTTCAGGCGGTTTTAAAATAGTGGCACTAAAACGGTGACTAGAATTTTAAATTGATAGATCCCTATATCTATCGCCTATATATGCGTTCAAGGGATATATGTTTAGTCTTTTCTACTTCACAAAAAAATTCACAGAGTGGTGTATAAAAGAAATAGCAGTGCTTTGCTATCTTACAGTTGTTTTCCAAATGTTTTCTATTCTGACGAAATAAACTTTGCATGAGGCTGTTAAATCTAAAGATAAGTCAAACACAGACAAAACTCTTCACACTAGTAATTTAACAGAAACAAATGTAAATAAACGTCAAGGTTATGCTAATATAATGAGGGCATTATTTCACAACGATGGGGTACAAAAATTTCGATCAGCAAGTTTCACATCTTAAAGATGATCGCTCAAAATATTTAGAAACTTTTCGTTAAACCGTATACGTTATAACAATATTTATGTACTAGAAACACTGCAATCTTCCCTATCTTTCTATATAGTGCTGAGTTTGTGTCTTTCTATAAAGTGCTGAGTTTGTGTCTTACCTCTGCTGCTGAAGGTTTGGTCACGGTGGTACTTGAAGGTAAAACAGGGGCCGTTAGTTTGATCTTTTTGGGCCTGAAATAGTAGGCAAATTGTGTGTGAAAACGTGGCTTAGGTTATACCGAGCAAGACAAAAAAACTAAGATTTGAAAAAAAGACAAAATATTGTCATTAGTGTACGCTACGCTCAGGGTAGATGACAAGTACTCTATCGGTGCTTGTATGTTTGTGGTTGATATTGATCAAAGTATATTGTACGGCATATCCAACTTTTGAACCACAGGTGTCAACTTTGATGACTACCAAATTTTGTTTATCAGTAGTGTACAATCTCAATAATTAAAACGAGGAATAAAATTGTCACTTTCAGTTAACATCACATGATCAGGTAGGGTGGGTTTCCCAAACCCAGCAACGATATTAATGAAAAAAACAAGACTATAGAAAACATTTTTATAAATTGAAAACTATGCAGACTACTTACGTTGGTTCAGCCTCACTGGTCTCTGCTGGGGCTTCTTCTGCCTCCTCCTCCTCGTCTTCCTTTTCCTTCTCTTCCGCCACCTCCTCTACCTCGTCATCCTCCTCTGCTACCTCTTCGTCTTGCTGAGAGAAAAATATGAAAAATTAATCAAACGAATCTATGAGGGTGATGCTTGATAAAAGAAAAAAGTTCTATATTTTATGGGTTCCGCGTCTAATAGAAAACTGTTACAAACATAGCTAAATATTCCCTTAGTTTCAGGCTGCAGTTTTTCCCAAATTCTAGCTGGGGGCTTTATACGAGATGTTTATTTAGGTGTATTTGAACACTCTAAATATGACTAGTATTATAGGTATTGAGAGTAAGACGCAGAAGAAAACCAAAGACACAATAATCAATTTTTTAAATTTAATCTATTTGTAATTACAACTGTCAGTGTTTAATTGATATTTGAATTCACTTATATTAACAAACAAGAAACGTGATCTTTCTTACCAGAAGCTCGTCCTCATCAGCAACAACATCTTCTGAAATACCAGTTAACAAAATTAGAAATCACCGGAAATGAATTCTAATCAAAAGATAAAGGGTGGTCTGTTCTATGGTCCTAAACATAATATAATTTCAAGTAATAAACATCCCTAAGAAAAATAGATTAAACAAAATTAGCACAAGTTATAACCTTCTCTGTTGTTTGAGGAATCTGGGTTCGCATCCTGTCGAATCATATTGCAAGGTTCTATTTGGATGAAGGTCAAAGACTGGAATGCCAAATTGTGCTCTGGTGTACGGCCTATATATGAAGTTACAACCAGGGCTATTTCAATTGGTCGTGGATATGTCATGTAAGTGAGAAAGCTTTGGCGATGTATCTGACAGCTGTCGGTGTCAGTGTTGTGAGAGAATACATGAATGCTGAGTGCAGGGTGTAAAAGCGCGCGGACACATCTAACACATCAAAGAACTGACTTGCACTCTAAGAACCCACCGCGTATGTAATGAAACCATGGACTGAGAGTCCATTAGCTAAATACGCGTGTTCTTTTTCATGACAAAAATTGACTCTAGTCAAATCTAGATTATGGCAGTGTGTTTCTGAAAGCAAATATAAACTGTAGATTCGAATTTATAGTGAAAAGCAGATAAACTGACTTGGTATCCATTAATACAATATGAATGGCAATGTCAATTCTAATACCCTATACTCCAGAAGATATTTTTCAATTTTACATGTTTAAAAAAAGGTAAACCAACCTGCACCGTTCTCTGCGGCGGCCTCGTCGGCCTGGAGCCGGCTGATGAGCTCACTCTTGACGCCCGTGATGCTGAGACCCCGCTCCTTCAGCATACGCCTCAGGTCGGCCACCTTATTAAAGGAAGACGCAGGACGGTTATCTCTCAACATTTTAATTTTACAAGGACAATAGATTTATGGCGGTACACTATCATGTAAAACAGAAAGGCTGAGACATGACTTCTGTTTCTTATAGATCTAACGTTAATGCGTTTCTACAGGACACGTGTAGGCAGATAACCTTTACAATTCTGCACTGTTATTCAAACTCCGGCTTCAATCTCAAGGCAGTCAAGCGTAGGTCCACCAAATGCATTTATACTAATAGGACCTAAAGGGTTTACACTACATGTACAGTATTGTAACTGTGATTGTGAAGCCACTCAAGATGTCTTAGACTAGACTAGATCTAGTCATGAAAATCTATTTTACAACTTGCCCTTACGCTTTGAAGTTTGGTCAACCAGGATCTATGTTATAATGTATGTACGTCTATGTCCAGACAGCATGGAATTAGTGTTAGAAGAACTAAATGCAACTATAAAATCCCACCATTATATCTTCCATTAAACTTTCATGCTAGAGTAACGGTTAGTTTCACGGGGAAAGGGGAAGGAGCCAGTGAACCCACGCCATTATACTTGAGCGATAATAGGGGGTAACCAATCGGCACATTCATTTGGTGCCTAATTTACAGTAATACAGGGTAAGGCTTCGGATATAAACCACATAAATCGATTCCTAAATCGGAATAGAGTGCATTATAACGACCATGTGGCTTAAACCATCTTAATTACCTTGCATTTTTCATAATCAACAACTGCTGCGGCGTCCGACATGGCTTGATGCTTCTGTAGTTCTAATTTAAAACACAAGGTGGCGACACAAGTCCTTAGTGCTGCTCTCTGGCGGTGAACTCTTGTACTACAAAAGTAAACATGGCGGCGCCCATGGCCAGTGGCACGGTGTGGTTTCAAAAAGAAGTTGCTCTTCCATCCAAGAAGCGGGGATGTCACTTGATCACGGATAAAATTGTTGAGGCTATGCCAGAGCTCAGCAAAATACAAATAGGCATATGCCACTTAACGAGTAAGTCTTAGAATCGCAGAATCGATTGCACAAATTTGACACAACCCTGCCTAACCAACGCGGTCAGCCCCACTCTTACCCCACCCCCTCCCTCTCTGTAGTGGGGCTGACAACAACTGCCCATTCAAAACTGGAGTGAACTGAACTCAAGTTCTGGGGCACAACAAATACAAAGTGCACACATAAGTGACACCCACCTGTATATTAAGAACTGTTTTTCATACCATGCACACCTGTTTTTGAGGTGAACAGCATGCTGTTTACTCCAAATTCAGTGTTTGAACTCATGAAGTGGACTGACTTGGGCTAGTTCCAACATGGCTTCCTCTATGGCAGAAAGGGCCCACACCTTCCCAGAATTCAATGCTTTTTTACCAATTTGGTCAATGGGGTGCACTCCATCCCTGCACCAGAGTCGGGGATGGATATTCCATCTAAACCCTGCCCGGCCCTCACCGCCCCGTCTATGAAGGCTGATTTGAAAAGTCAGCGCACTGGGCTGACTATCTGCCCACGGCGCTTACAACAACAAGCCCACGGCGATTACACATTATTTAGGAAAACTTAAATTTTTTTTATGAAGGTTTGATTTTTTTTTTTCAAAATTCATTGACTTTGTTACCATCTTAGAAGAATACGAAAATATGTCCCTTACGTGGGGCCAAATTGTGTCATATCTTACTACTACTGAATAATGAAGGAGATGAGTTTGGGAGTAAAGGGAACTTTATCATACGCCAATGACATGTTAAAACATTGTACAAAGATAAAAAAATTTCGGAGATGCGTCTAGCTCGACGGACGGTGCGGACTGATGGAACAGATCGAGGGAGTCCGGTATTTGTAGTCCAAGGTAACTTTGCCATGGTTACAGTCCGCAGTAAATATGAGCAGAGAATCTGATTCGCTTTTACATATCTTACTACTACTGAATAATGAAGGAGATGAGTTTGGGAGTAAAGGGAACTTTATCATACGCCAAAGAACCCCCAAACTCAGAAACTAACAGAACTCGGCTGCCAGACGAGAATCCACTTTAAGTTCATGGGCTAGTGGATGTACTAAGTAATTATAAACACAGTCCGAGGCCCAGTTACCTCTGGCCTTGATCTCTTGCACTGAACAGCCTGTAGTGGACATATAAGTCGCCCCACCACGACGGAGAGAGTGGGTGGAGAAGTCCCCGGGAATGGCTGCTTTCTTGATCAGGGTCGTTAGCACCCTGCTAAAGGTCGAATACGATAGTCTTTTGTGTGCTCTAGTAGAGAAAAGTGGGGCGGCCGGTGTAGGTGGCTGGACCTGGAGGAGCTTACTCAACAAATACACCGGGCACAGGTCCTTGTTGCTCCCTTTTACCACCGGAATCCTGTGAGGCCGTTCATAGTCCTTTTAGGTTTTAGAGCTCCTGACCGTCACAAACATCCCCCAGGCGGTAAAGACTATGTCGCCACGGCTGAGTGTGTGCTCGGAGGTGATCACATGGGAGACACGTAGAAGTGTTCTAAATAGAAATACCATGGCAGTCCAGACTAGCATCTCTAGACCATCTGCCCTGTCCAACACCGATAGCATAGTTAGAAAGTGGCCCGGTTGGAGGGGATCCTTCTGTCTGATAGGACGTCTCTGAATGTTCTTGACCCCTAAGAGGGTTGACTTGATGCTAGGACCAGAAACGTCTGGTGGAGCGAACCCTTTCATATTTGAGACGAAACACACAGCTTGGAGATAGCACACAATCGAAGAATGGCACATGAATTCGGACAGAAAGGTCACATACAGGATCGCTTGATCCACGGTACAAGGTAGTGGAGCCTGTCCGAAGCGACGGCAAAATCTGGCATAGCAGTCCCACTGTATTTTCCTGTTCTTTAGGGTAGACTTGGCCACCGAGGCCAGCTTTAGATCCTCACTCCTTGCACGTAGTGACTCCAACGTCAGACCTGCAAAAATCAAACAGGTAGTTAGCACAACATAGATTATAATCCTGAAGTAGCTCCTGCGTATTCTGCCGTGTTTTCCTGTATGGGAGCCTCGAGAGCGTGTCGGCCACCACGTTCTCCACACTGGGAATATAGCGTGGGGTGACATAGATGTTGTTCAGTACTGAGATCCAAAAGAACTCTCTCAACCAGTTCATGCACGATTTATTGCAACTCCTGCCGCTCAGGATCATGTGATAGACTTGCAAGTTGTCTGTATAGAGCACCAGCGTCTTGTCCCTAAAGAGCTGGTTCCAGCGTGATAGGCCTGCCATAACCGCCCATAACTCCAACTCGTTTATGTTGTCCACGTCAAACGGGTCCACGCCTGGGGCTGGGGAGGTGTGACGGCAACCCTCCGCACAGCTGATCTCCAGGCCCCGTATTCTAAGACGTCTTGAACGTAATTTGAACCAACTTTGAACTTCCTTGAACCTATTTTCTGTTCAAACCATGGAAACGGTTCAAATCCCATTTCTAAAACAAAGGATTAGTTCAAATATGGTTCAAATGTGGTTCAAAGTTAAACCACCTATAGGGGGTGGTTCAAGGTAGGTTCAACATGCTCAAGCTATAAAAAGGGATGTTGCTACGTATGAAAATGCTCAAATTAATTCCTAATAACTATATTGAACCATCTTCCAGTATATAAATAAATGTAAAACACTTTGAATTAATAATTCTCAATTTTTGGGGCTTGAACCTAAAAGACTATGTATTGGTTCAAAGTCGGTTCAACATACCAAATTATGGTTTAAGTTGGTTCAAGTAGGTTCAAGTTGGTTCAAATGAAAAAGGTTCACATTTGACTTAGAATTATGATTTGAACCAAAAGATCAACTGATCTTTTCTTGAACTAAACTGAGCAAAGGTTCAAATCGGGACTTGGAATACGGGGCCAGATCATTTTGCCATGAGCCAGCTGTCCAGTCAGCCCCCAATTGAGCAGCGAAGCCCCTTGAAGATGCGTCCGTGTACATGAAGTCCTGGTATAACTCCTTGTTTATCAGGCTCCTGCCGTTAAACATGAGGCTGAACTCAGCCCACCATTTTAGGTCGTCCCTCACTGGTTGGCTTATCCTTGCCCTTGCACCGCCACTGACGATCATAGACTTGTACAAGTCATAGAGACGCCTTCAGAAAGTGCGTCCGCCCCTAACACAGTTTGAACAGTGGGCCAACAGGCCTGTGAGTCGCTCCAAGTCCTTTTTTGAGATGTATGAGGCCCTCTTGTACCTAAGAAGGAGGTCTCTCATTTTCTCCATCTTCCCTTCAGGCATGCTTAGTTCCATTAGCTCGGTATCGATGATTATACCTAAGTACTGGACCCTTCTTGACGGGGGAATCACTTTCTCCCAAGCCACATGAAATCCTAGGAAGCGAATCAGGCCTATCACCACTCCCTGGTTCCAAGTGCAGCTGGAGCTAGTATCATTCACAACCAAGAAGTCATCGAGGTAGTTCATGACCGAAATCCCGAACTCCTCCTGGAGTGTTCTTTGAATAAAGTTTGAGATGAGGTCAAAATAATATGGCCCGGTACGGGCACCAAAGCACATCCTATGATCCAGATGAAGGCGCTCTTCGTCACCCTCACCCCAGCGAAAGCCTTGGTAGGTCCAATGGTCAGGGTTGATCATGACGGCGCGATAGGCCGATTTGATATCGACCACTGACATGTAATAATCGGTCTCCAACATCTCGACTGCATAATCCATGTTCTTGAAACTGAACTTGGGAGCCAAGGATCCTACATGACTGTTCACTGACTCACCCTCAGGGCGGCTGCAGTCAGTTATTATCCTGAAACCTCCACCAGCTTTGGGTACGGCGCCCAGGGAATGAATACATCTTGGATGGTCTTTGGCCTCTGAGATCCTGCCTTCCAATATGTCCTGTCTGATGCTCTTATCCACTACCACCCTAGCCTCCAGGCTTTCTACTGAGTTGTAGTTCCTACAATCGTAACCTTCAGGTTCACTTTCAACGATGTCAAAGCCATCTGTAATCCCATTGAATAATTCCCAGTATTCATCATGGGCAACGCTACCACCAAAAATGTAGTAGGCAAATCGGCAGGGCAATAACTGAGCTTTCCTGCCGCCAATTAAGTGGGTACAAACACAACTGCCCCTGGAACATGAGGCAAACACATTTACAACTGTGCCTCTCTTAGTCGGGGGTGTCTGGAATAAAAGGTAATCCTCCTCCAGGTCCCTCACGTCATCATCAAAGTTATGTTCACACGATCCTAGATCATCAGCGTTCAGCCATAACTGCTCCCGGTCAGGGGACAAGTCAGGGGGACCCTCTGGTCGGCCTGCTCCCCCTCGACCGTGCGCCTCATCCTATTTGTCCGCTTTTTTCTTCGAGTGCTTGCACTCCTTCTTACCGTGGGAGCTGTCATCACACACAAAGCACCTGTGAGCGTAGAAGCAGTTCTTGTTCACGCAACCTTGATCTCCATTGAACTTTATACAGATCTTGTCTGTCGACCTGCGTTTGCTCTTGCCCGAGGACTTCTCCAGCCCTAGACTGTTGTCATAGCAGAAATGCCGGAATATCTCCTCCTGCTTAACCTTGCTGAATTCCTCCAGGCCATCTCGGCCCGCCCGGCGCCTCACTGCCTCGTCGTAGGAAAGCAAGGCCTCTGCTCGGTACACGCCTGTGTTGCCCTTCTCTGCCAGGAGTAAGCCATGCTTGATTAGGCCTGTCACGTCATCCCCGTTCTCATGAAGTTCCATCAAGGTACGGAATGTCACCATAATTAAGGACTCGAAATTTTTCACCGACTCACCCCTCTGAACGTAGTTTTTGTGGCGGTAGGCGTTCTTCGACTTCTTTTTCTTGCCCGACGAGCTTGTTGATTTCTCATCTTCACTCTCGCTCGACGACGTGTCACCCCTGCCCCATAGCTTCTTGAAGTCTACTTTATCCTTGGGACTCGCCTCGACCTCCTGCTTAGCCAGATCTGGTTCGACTTTATCCTGTTTCATCATTTTGGCGACAGCTTTCTCCAGTAACCCTTCCATGCGGTCCATCCGCTCGCCGAGTTTCCGCAGGGCGCCGCCATCTTGCGTTGGTCGTGACGTCATACGTGGGGATGCCCCCGATTGTGACGTCATCGGCGCCGCCGCGGCTCCGCCGTCCGCCTCCTCTAAATCCTGACTTTCCACCGTTAAAACGTCTTCAAACTCCTCAATCACCACCTCGGGTATGTCACACTTCCTCCCCGTGGGTGGGAGATGGCTGAATCCGCAGCTCGTGCAGGATTTCTTCGTCCTTTTCCTCCCCATCGTAAAATTTTTCGGAGATGTGTCTAGCTCGACGGACGGTGCGGACTGATGGAACAGATCGAGGGAGTCCGGTATTTGTAGTCCAAGGTAACTTTGCCATGGTTACAGTCCGCAGTAAATATGAGCAGAGAATCTGATTCGCTTTTACATACTTTTTGCCTTTCACCAATTCCTACTGTATCACAGGACAGGTCACAGACAGGGCCAGACCACGGATGGGGACAGAAGAACTGTCAATAAAACTGGGCTTTTAGTCTTTTTTCTCCTGTAGATCAATTACTATTAGCCATAACTGTGTCCCTGCTTGTGGGCTTTGTCTGTATCTGTCCCTGTACGTGGTCTGAGTATTCTAACCAAGTGATAATGGTGATCTTAATTTTGATGGATTTTTGTGTGTAGCATTAATACGGGCCATGTAAAGGGACAACCCACGTAAAGGGACAGACCACATACAGGGACACCACGGACAGGGACAGACCACGGACAGGGACAAACTTAGGCTTATCTTCCTCACCCCGGGACATTTGTTTTTGTCATTAATGCCAGGGCCTAATATTAACACCACAGACAGGGACAGACCACGTACAGGGACAGAAAAACTGTCAATAAAACCAGGTATAGGCTATTAATTTTTTTTCTCCAGACCTAGAATTAATACTAGGTATTAGCCACGGAGTGGGACATAGAGCCCACGTAGAGGGACAGACCATGGAGAGGGACAGACCACGGACGGGGACAGGACGGGGACAGACCATGGAGAGGGACAGACCACGGACGGGGACACCTTGCTTCCAGGATTCTGATTGGCTGTCAAACCCAGCATCTTGTGGTATGCTATGCAGGGTAGGGTAATATTTGAACAATGGCCACGGAGGGGGACAAACTGTGCCACGGCGCTTACAACAAAACCCACGGTGATTACACATAAATCAGCCCACAGACTATGGCACTGTGTACGCTGAAGTCACATCAGCCCACAGATCGCCTCGCTGTGTACGCTGATTCGCAAAATAAATCAGCACGTATAGCTTCGGCGCCCTCAGTCACTGAGTCGGGGTCAGGGGTCAGGCTGCTGACGTGCCGTCCTTTCTACACTGCACCATAGATATTCATGACATAGATAGGAAACTTGTGTTGTTTCTAGATTTTCCTTGTCTCGGATAGCTCTCCAGGATAGGCAAAACAGACATGGTTGATACACATCTGCTTGGAGAGTGTGAGGTGTGAGAGAGGGGTTTCACACCTTTTTTGGCCTAGTTAGGCTAGTACCCATATGGTCTTCAAAATTTATATCACTACAATCATAATGTACTCAATAGGAATATATAGAACACCAAATTCTGATTCAAAAGATATCAAATATTACAAGTTTATGTCAATTAGAAATACAAATATTGACTAATGAACATTGAAGAAAATTGAGGAAAATTACAACTTTGTCAAAGTTTGGGAATTAATTTTGAGCAAACCACAAGTTAGATATCCAATTAAGCTATTGTTTCTGCCATGAATAGTTACACTCTATGTGAAATAATTGGTTTATTTGTAGGAAACATTTCCAAAGCCTTAAATCTGACTTTGAAGAAATGTTGTAATTAAATTGTATTTATAACCCTTTTCTGACCGTGAGAAATGGACAATTTACTATATTCATAAGTATGTAGTATTTTAATCTCAATCTTTTAAAGTGAAGACAAGATATAACCATCAAGCATCATTATCATTTTTATGACCATGAATCAAAGAATTCAAAGACATATCATTTTTTTCAAAATTACTGGTTGCCAATTACCTGGTAGGTCACGTGACAAAAATAAGAAAAAAAGGTAAATTTTTAGCATAAAAATCATAGAAATGGCTTAAAATGCAAGAAATATTGTTTTTTGAGAGAAACTTTGTAATGTGAATTTGCTCACTATGCTATTCCGCAAATTTTGATACCAATATTGCTATAATTATGTGAATAATGGAAAGATTTGTCTCAGCCTATGAAAAGCATGTACCATCTGAAAATTGGTACAATTTGCTACTTTTTGCCTCAAATTGTTTACCAGTCACATTTATTATCACATTGTATTATTTTACATAAAAGTTGCTCTAAATATTTCTTTTAACACAGAAAACATAAAAAGCAATGCGTTTCAAATAGTTATATGGAATTTCTGTATCGATAATACAATTTTTGATACTTCTGTGCCTATGGCATTGTTTCTCCAATTGTAACTTGCTTTTTACTAATTTCTGGACATTTTTCACATTTTTAGCTTATTCAAGATAAATTTAGTAGCATGAGTTTTACATTCTTATCAAATGATATTCCATTGGAAAATGATTTTATTGATTCATTGGTCCCTTATTCATGTACACAACGTATTTACAAGAAGAGAAAGTTGACTGCAACAATTTTTGATGAATAGTGATAATAATATCGAGATTTAATTACATTAATTGGTATTTATTGCCATTTTTAGGGAAATTTTTAGGTGTTTATTACTTTAACACATCAGAATTTTCCTCTGTCAATTCATATTTAAGAAACAATGATGAGAAAAGTGACAAAAAACGGATAGCTGAATCATATTGAATCAAATACTTTTTAAATTTTTGAAAAATATAGAAAACTTTTGAAAATACATGAGATTAAAGCAGGGTGTTAATACCATCGTAATATATCTTACGATTTTACCATTGGCGGTCAGGAAAGAGATATTCAAAGAAAAAATGACACATAGCCACTGTGGAACCCTAAATACCATTTTATGCCTCCCAGAGAATCTGATTAGGTTATAATAGGATAGGAAACTGCCTCATCAATCACACTGGTAAATATTAGAGCCATACGTGGCATATAAATGGGTTTTGGGGATTATGTAGTCTGGTGTAATGCAAAATTGACAATGTTTAGGAGTTGATCATAGGCAAACCACTAGTTAGATATCCAAATAAGCTATTGTTTCTACCATGTGTAGTTACACTTTATGTGAAATAATTGCTTTTGTTTGTATGAACATTTTTTAAAAGGCCGAAATCTGACTTTGAAAAAATGTCGTAATCAAATTGTATATTCTCGGGAAAAGTAACATGTAGCCACTGTAGAACCCCAAATATGATTTTATTTTCCCCAAAGAATCTAATTAGGCTATAATATGATAGGAAACTGTCTGTTATGTATCTCTATGACTGCACTGCAGACAGTGTAGTACTGGCTACTGATCCTCTCTAACCTGCACCTAAAAAATAACCGATGCTCCTAGATGATCCAATTTTATTTTTTCTGAGAAAGTAGAGACCAGACTCCTGACTTTCTACCGAGGCAGGTGTTCTTTTATATGCAGGATCCCATAGGCAGGACACCACATACAGTATAGCAGTAATAGTAGACTCTAGTAGTAGTAACTTTTATTGACAGAATCAGGAAGTCAAAACTAATTAACAAATCCTTGGTCCTGCCATGTTATATACCCGACTCTGTTGTATTTGAAGTTTTTAGATGTAGATTGATACTATAGATGACTGGTAGTTTGAAGTAGTAGGACGATTGTAGTAAGTAGTAAGTAAGTAAGTAAGTAATTTTATTTGACTAATGTAAGCAATACATTCTTGTCACTGAGGTAGGCATTGTACAATTCGATATGCATTTTTAACAAACGTACAAATGGATTCAATTGCGTTGTCTTCCTCCTCTTTTTTACATACAGGTTGGAGGTCCAAGACAACTATCATTTTTTCCTGTTCTGAGAGTGTATTATAAGAAAGTACATATTTACTGATTTTGCTCTCAAACAGATTTCTATTACTAATCGGGTCTCTGTTTTTACAGTGAAATAGGACATGTGATACAGACTGTGTGTTGTTACATTCTTTACATAGAGGGTCTTCTACATTGTTCTTTCTGAAACTCCTGTTCAGACTGTCAGAGGTACAGTTAGCATCAATTCTCAGCCTAGTAAACACAGGCCTGCCAACATTTGACCACCTTTACCTGGTACAACGCTCTAAAAAATGCGGTACTTTGGGCAGAAAAACGGTACACTTTTATATTAGTTAGATCTAGATACATGTATTGTTTTATTGTTAGACACAAAATTTAGAGATATAATATTTATTAGTTTTTTACTGTCTTAAATAAAATGTAAGAGAAAAACATGTGCCAAAAGTGTGTGTTTTATCTACAAACTAGGCAGGGTTAAAATACTGTACTTAAATAAAGTACAGTACATTCCATCCTAGTTGTATACATTCTAGGATTACATTATTTTTACAAACAAAAAGGAGACAGACTGACAGTAAAAAAAACGGTACATTTCTGTACCTTTAAGGTACACCCGGGACAAGGGTAAAAAAACGGTACAGTACCGGGAAATACGGTACACTTGGCTGGCCTGTAAACATATTTCTGATGTTGGCGGATTGTATTCTGGTCAAGTACTGTTTTGTTTCATATGGATTATGTTGGTACAAGCTGTTAATTACTCTACATTTGTCATGGTTTTCAGGGTTGTGACAATATGCATCAAAAGTCTGGATATATATATCCTTGAGTCTTTCTGCTAGAAGATGTTTCAATGATTTTTTGTCCCATATTTTTGGCTGAAGCCAGATGTTCCCTAGCCCTATTTGCCACAGAAGAGATTTTATGTTTTGCAGCCAAGGGTGATTTCCTTGTTTCATAGTGCTAAATGCTTTGTTCAAAAGGATGCTCTCGGTGCCTTGTTCTAATCGTAACCAGTATAATATGCCTAATATAGTTGACCTGATTTGGAGAGGGTATCTCCCTAGTTCGCTTAGAGATAGTTTAGTACTTGCATATTTAGAGACACCTAAGGTGAACTTGCAGAAGTTGGAGTGCATCCTGTCAACAGTACTTGGTGTATCATTATGTAATTCTTCAAGGGTGAAGGTTGCTGGGGATTTCAAATAGTTGCTGACAATCTTGATTTTATCGGAGGTGTTTTTAACCGTGACTGTTACATTATGATGAGCCCTTAGGCGTCTGTATGTTACAATTTCTACATCAGTTACATCAATTGATTGTAGGTATTTGTATGCAGTTTATTTTATGTTGCTGGAGTCAAACATGTCACCTACAAATTTTAGAGAACAGTTGCTTGTGGGTATGCCCCATATGGGGCTACCATAGAGTAGTATAGGTTCTATTTGCTTGTCAAATAATGAAAGTGCTAATTTAGTTGATACATGTGTAGTTGTTATATCCTTTATTAGTAGTTAAACTTCCCAGAACATACACATCGCACTGGGAGCCGTGGCCGTGCTCGACGCGCAGGAAGCAAAGGGTCACTTCGCCCAACCCAAATAGGACTGCTTATATAATAGAAAATCGTTCCCGCCACAGCCTACGACAATGACATTGGAACAACTGTTTCTAACAAAGAATTTGCAACAAAAAAAAA
Source organism: Lepidonotus clava (assembly GCA_936440205.1). Lineage (NCBI taxonomy): Eukaryota > Metazoa > Annelida > Polychaeta > Phyllodocida > Polynoidae > Lepidonotus > Lepidonotus clava. Next base: position 22,812,547 of record OW387147.1, read on the forward strand.
AGGGGGGGGGGAGAAAAAAGAAAAATCTAGAATGGTCAGTTATACGAGGCTGTTAGTAGACTGTCATGAGACCATAAACCCAAGCACATTCCGAGCAGTAATGCCAGCCCTTGCCACCCTATCCCTCTAGGACAGAAAACTCCATCAGCCCCACAAGCCTTACCCCGACCACTGTCTGCCCCCATGTGTGGGGCACATCTCTGAAAACCCTATGGCCGCTCACTCGAGCCAACCCTTGTGACCTCGTAGGGGACCCTGAAGGGCATTCATGCGACTTGTCCCACTTATGCTCTCGTGATATGGAGCACAATCGGGCTGAGATCCGTCAAGAGTATGAATATCAAAAGGGGAAAAAACGTGGAAAGAGCCACCCGCTCCTCCCATCCCTTTTCCTCAGAACATCACAAATTCATGAAGAATCTCGACTGAAAAATTGTTGTGAATCTGTAAAAAGTGATGTATTTCTTAGGTAATATGGCTCATTTAAATTTATAATGAGTGTCATTTTTGTACCAACAAAATTCTGACCTTATCAGAGATTTTCTGAGAAATAGACATTTTGAAATGTGGACTTATTGCTGAACTTTTCTTGAATTTTTTTTAAAAAAAAGACTGATCATTGCTTGGGCCCTACCTAAAATTCTATGGTGCTGTTCAAACCAATAAAAGAGTGGTTCAACAAACATACTGATCCATCCGGGTCCCTGCCCACAGTCTTGGACAGGATGTCTTCGATTTCAATCCAAAAGTGAAATATTATGTTGAATCCTTTAAAAGGAGTAGCACCAAGCATATAGGAACAATGAAACAAGTGGTTTGGGTCTAATTTTATACGAAAATTAGTTAAAACTGTGGAATTTAAATGACCTTTCGTTTTCCTTATCTGACCTTTATTTTTGAATTGTGGCCTTTTAAAATGACGTTTTTTTCCCCCATGATCCCCACTTTGAGGCCTAAATTAATTATAGGTCTAAATAGAGTTCTTGTAATATTGCTGTTTACTGGCAGTATCATTGGATTAATAAGCCTTTTTGTTTTTCAGTTAAACATACGTCTGCAAGTTTAGCACTAAATGAAAGTTGGGATCCCTCTGTAAGGTAAGTCAGAAAACAACTCTAACATTGATTGATTAACATATATCGAGTAGGTCTGTTTAGTTTGTTGGAAATGAACAATATATTGCTTGACTAAGATGTATTAGGACTCTTTTCCCTCTTTTTCCAGAACGGATATGGAAAAGATTCTTAACAAGTTAGTACCAGAGGTAAGGAATAGCATCGTTTTTAATCTTTTGCAGTGTCCCTCGAATACGACTCAGTACAGGTTTTCCTCGTTATACATACATCAACTATTAATTTACAAATAGGTGGTTCCAATTAAGGACCACAATATGAAAAAAGACAGTAAATCAGAATAGAAATGTTGTTCAACGCAGCAATATTTTATCAAATTGCCTTTATTTTCCCCTTATGAATGAACAACAAGTACGAGCTCACCTTTTTTGTTGCTTGATTTCAAAATTTAATTATGTTTTTCCGCATTTTCTTGTTATCCAATAGGGCGCACATTATGACCATAGTTGCGAAGGACCAGACGACATGGTAAGAACATGGTTTTATGTTTTATAGATTTTAATTGCTACTATATACCATTCTCTTGACCAAAATAGAACATGGTGCAGCAGACGTAGAGATTTTACATCAGTTACGTTATCTGCACGAGTCTCGTATTACAACGTTTTCTTAATAAGCGTTTTTAAATTCATTCCCAGATGAAAAATCACTTTTCTATAGTGATATGCTTCCCATTTTAGTTTATCAAAATAATACTCTTCTCTCTGCTATGAAATTTGCTATCTATAACAATCATTCATATACCAGTCGCATGGAATAAAACAGAAATTCATTAAGGCCATATTCCACCTTGCGGCGTTTTGCTCGCGCTGGCCGTTTTTCTAGCGGTGAGAGGAGCCACCGCAAGTAAAAACAAGCACTGCAAGGTGGAATATATACATTACTTGCGGTGGTACTTGCGGTGGTGCTTGAAGGGGGCCACCGCAAGTAACAACTGCACATGATTTTATATTCTTTTATATGATGATAAAAACAAATTTGGACTTTTTTATGATCTTATTATGATTCTTATGACTGTTTTATGATTTAATACTTATAATCTACAAAGATATTATAAAGTTTTCTCTTTAGTGCTTGCGGTGGCAGAAACGAACATGTTTGTTTCTGAATTGCAAATTGCTTGCGGTGGTCAAAACAATCACCGCTAGTGGTCACCCACCGCATAGTGGAATATGGCCTTTAGTTGAGATAATTGATTATCAGTGGCACATATCATGATACCAGGCATCATACCATTCCTTTATTTTCCTTAATTTTTGTGAAAAATTCCTTTAAATTCCTTTTTTTTTTTTGCTACAGTAAGAAAATATCACGTCATACCATGGCCATAGAATTCACAGAGATCCTCATTTTCAGCGATAAAATTGCAAAATTTTCTAGCAGTATCACTTGCAAAATACAGTAGAACCTCTAATATGAGCACCTGAGGGTCTAAAGCAAAAGTGGTCTTTAAGTGAGGCGCTTGAACATTTTCATAAATAACGTTAAGTCAAATAGAGATGGGTATCTTTTGCATTATTTATGTTTAAATTCTCTAAAGAGTCTATAAATTCCTTCTTTTTTTTCTTAAAAATCCCCGCAAATTCCTTTGATTTCCTTTATTTTTATGGAAAAAACTTCCTTTAAATTCCTTTATTTTTTTGGAAGGGTGGTATGATGCCTGTGATACTATTATCCATCTTAAAGAATGTTCTCTTTTTCTAGCCCGCCCACGCTAAGGCGTGTTTTATGGGTTCATCGCTGAGTGTGCCGATCAGTCAGGGTCGACTGAACCTGGGCACCTGGCAGGGGGTGTGGCTCTGTGAGCACCGTACGCATGCCTGTAAGTCCAAATACCTTATTTGCCCTTGTCTGCAAGATAAAAATGTAATAATCTGATGATAAACTGTTGGTTAAATTTTGAATTTCGATATCATAGCATTAGATATTACTACTATAATAGATTACTCATGTTCTATGTTTTGCTGCAAGTTTCATGACAGATTCAGGTGATACTTTAATCAAAATCGCTGTCTCCGAATAATTTAAAGAAACAAACGCAAATTGAATATTTCTGCTTGCTCTCCATTGAGCTATTCTTGATATGCCACAACAGTATAGAGCTATTCGGGGAATATATGTGTTGCCGTTTGTCTCTTCAGCAACGCGCACGGTGGTTGTTACCCTTCAAGGAGCGCCGTTTTAGACTCAAGTTCCAGGCACAAGACATGTCAGTGTGGCATAAGAGAGTTTCACAAGAAAAATTAGTCTGAAAAACATCATGAGTTATCGCGACACGTACAAGTAGAAAGTTATATAACTATTCTACCTCCAGTCTGAATTCAATCATATGATCTGCCAATGTATTGTTCCCAGTACGTAACCAAAGTCATTCGGTACAGATAATCTAAAGGAAGCTCAAGATGAGGATATATACTTTATAATGCTGTCAACCTTAATAATCTATGCGTATGAAAAATCTTATGATTGTATTCCTCAAAACTAGACACGACTCCAAAATTATATGTCAAAAATTTGTAATAATATAATATAATATAAAATAATTTGTAATAATAATAATGATAATATATCAACACTAATATATCAACGATCTGATCAACAATTAATTGAACGATTAATTTCACCAGTAATAATTTAATGTAATATTTTAGCGATTATCATTATCGGAAACACTAATCCTCTTATCTTCAGAGATGCCAATTTTCCTTCTTTTTCCCGATTTTTGACCGTAGCATAATTTTTCAGACATAAGTTATTTTAAGAAAAAAAAACAGTGTTCAAGTTATTTTACGAAAGAAATGTATGTTCTGGAATCAGATACCATTTCTGGAAACTCATTTTACTGTCAGAATGTGCATGACATGTCATTCTCTTCCTTTTAATGTTTCCTACTTAAAATCCGGAAAGTGTTTCAACAATTTTCCAGGTTTTTCATGTCTACGCAGTGGCGTCGCTTTATCTTTTAAGTCATGCCACAATAAACTGCCATTATCGGGACCACCGAATGATATGGCAAACTTGTTTTATGCCCTTTAAACGCTGTTCATTCCATGATTGTTTACAAAAGAAATTATATTAAAGGTGCTTAACTATATTTAGATGTTCTGTTTTGTTTTGATTTACATTCATTTGTTGAAACGCCATTCAGCAATCAATAACGTGACCAGAATAAGAATAGCACAAGTAGATCTACCTCGATCAAGTCTCAGATCTTGCTACTGTTCTACAAAATGAATATCCAATATGTTGTCCATCAACACTTCAATAAGATAGAGCCCATGGCCGGTTACTTTTTCTCTTCTGGTTTAAAATCGTTCAGGGGTAATAAGCGCGTTTGATTTTTATTTTGATGCTGTAGATCTAACAGTAACACACTTGTAAACAATTAAGTAGGCCTACAAATAAGATATTATTTCCCCCTAGCTGACTGTCCATTCTAATCTAAAAAAAAAAATTATGATCTGATTCCAATAGCCTTAAGGCCTAGAAATAATACGCAAGGATCCTCTTAAATACCCCAAAGGACTATAGCCAATAATATCAGCGCGCGAACTCAGTCGACAGTGGTGCCACCTGGTTTGTGTTGCGATTTTTCACACCAGAGGGCGCAGTGATACTAGAAATGTTTTCTGCGATAAAAGCAGCAGCTAGGTCGGGCAGAAGGTCACCTGCGATAGTTAATCAGCTAAACACAGGTAAGTTAATAACTAACAGAAACATCATTCAGATCATCTACATCCTAGGGACATAGCAGAGTTAGTTGTCAACAGCTAAAACTTTGTAAAACCACCCCGGCAACTCTTCACACTTTGAGTCAACTTATTTTCTTGTATTATCGCTCATGGTCATGCATGCATAACTGCGAAAACTACCACGCCCATTTGGATCAAGTTTTTGATGTACAGAAAAGCCATGCTAACACAGCTATTTAGGGATGAGAATGCAAAACAGATACTCATCAGAATAATCGAGATAAACTTAAAAGTCGAGAGTTATACAATTAAATTAATTTGTGATTCAAAGTTCACCTAGAATAAATCTAGTCTAGGTCTAGACTAGAATCTAGATCTCTAGACTACACCTCAGTCACCTGTCTCTTTATCTGTGTCTGTGAGAAATTCAACAATCATAATTCAACTCCTACATTCAATACTCGTGGTGCGACCTTATAACATACAATCATTTACTAGTAGTCTACAGGGTAGTACCTACTTGAAATCATGCCGGGCTAGCCTAGTGCAAATTTTGAGCAACTAGCTCGATGGGCAATTAAAAACAATTGATATTGAATATCACCTGAAATCTGGCATAGAAATATTAGATCTAGATGTATAGATTACATCTTCTAGACTCTAAAGTAGACCTATTGCTTAATGCTCAGGGTTAGTACTAGCTCTGTGGTGCCTTCCCTGTAGATCTACATACTGCAATAATAGTGGCGTCGAAGATTCGGCTAGGTTAGTACCAGCCCTGTGCAAATATTGAGCCACATGGCCAATCTGGGAGTAAACATTCAGAGGACATGGGGGTTGACCACAGCGTGATATAATCTGATAATCTACTGGTGGCTGTTTGTGAGCCTTGTGGGTTTGGTGACCCCCCTCCCCCTCCCCCCTGACTCTGAGTGGTTGTTCCTGATCCTATCTGACAATGCCTTATCACCAGTGGGGTGAGTCTGTTGTATGTCACCATGTTGGACTTATTATAAATAAAGTTTTGGCCCACTACTATGGGGCAGTATACTACCAGCCATCAAACTCCATACCTGTATCCAGTGTTACTAATTTCACCAAAGGGACCCATTGGCCCTCTGGGGACCAAACCTTTACAAGTAGTTATTAGGGAAGTTATCACGCAAATAGATGCTTCCCAGCCACTAGTATACCACCACCAGCAGTAGTATATATATATGTAATGTTCTCTAATGTAGATCTAGCCCATCTCATCAGGAGAATAAGTGTGCCATCATAGATGTTATGCTAGTGAGAGAGTGAGAACATGAGATATACGACTTGATCATAATACAATGTCTAAAATGGGAGCTTACATTTGGATCTGTAGATCTTTTGAACTAAGTAGGCTACGTCCGTCGACAATTAATAGTACTTTAAGTGTTAGCTATCATCATGTAAGGATACCATGTTATTCTTTGGTTAAGTAGAACAAGATGATTTTATCCAATTACGTGACACTCACTGGAGTTAATTACCCGAAACGGGGTCAGTATAAAGTAGATTATATCAGGTCTATTCTATAACTGAATACAAAGTGGTTACTCTTTCACGGTTGACATGGCTCAACATTAAGTGTTTTATTATGGTTAAGAAGAGGCCCAGGTTCTTCCTTGAAAAAGATTTCGAGTATCGAAAGCCCCATTCTCCTTATCCTTAGGAGGGCAGTTTTTGCAAATCTTGGGCTATTTTTACTATATCTTATCAAACTTTCTGTAATCTAAATGCGGGAATGGCCCCCTTTAAGTCAACCAATCTAATGCGGGAATTAAATTACTGATGCGGGAATCCCGCATCCCGCACGCCTAGGAATATCACTTCAAGACCTATAAGAAGAACGTTTTCCACAAAATTACCGCTCATGGTTTATAATTTAACATCCTGTAAATGGATGGTTGCAGTAATATTACCTGCCTATTTTGGCAGCTTGGAGCTAGTTTTAACTGTCCCAGGCTGATAATAACGTTTAATCTTAAATGCTGATGCAAGTCTTGTCTTACCTACTCAATATACCGTCTAAACAATAGATACATCCAGGAATGTCACACAAATCTCCAGCATCATCTATTCAGTGTATACGCCCCCATCGGTATACGTTGACAGCAAAGCAGGCAATGCAATACAAAATAAGGGACACCTATCTATGCTCTTACATTAACTTGGACGGCCCACATCGTCCTTTTTTTCCCAGGCTAAACTTAGTTAAATCAGCATTACACGAGTTGAGTTTGAACAGTAGAAACTGGATTGCAGTATTCAGGGAATTTCAGCTTCTCCGTTGTACTTCTGATTGTATATTTTCACCGACTCATGTAAGTGTAGGAAAACCACATCCTAATTTATGTTATGATAATTTTATTGTTGTCAGTTGTACACAAACACTAAGTCCAGTCATATATAACAAATAGTGCATTTCTTTTGGCCTAATCAGAAACAGGGAATGGTAGAGTAAAGCATATGAGGTAACACTCACTGCCATAGTTCAGCAATGTGAAACAGTAAACAAAGTAGCTTGGCCTTGCTGTCCAAACAATAGAAACAGGCCCGGCAAAGAAAAGTACCAGCTTGGGCAGGAGCATAGATCGGAATGACATGGCAAAACTTGACTGGTGGCAATTTATGGTTTTGGTCAGCAAGGATTGGTTTTTGTAAGGCTTTCTAATTTGGAGGTAGGTTAAAGGACCCACACTGTTGGTAATGGGTCTCTCTTATTACTTTTTAATCTTAAGGTATGTTTAGGCAATAACCAAATTAATAGTGATATTGATTGATATATTAAGACATGGTTAGGCTTGGTGAAGTGGCAATACCACAGTACAACTGGCAATGTTGGCCTTTTATATGGTGACCTTTTAATAAAATCAATGAATGCAGGCAAATTGATTATGGCAATTATATATAAGTAGAAATATAAAGTGTTGAAGACACCAGGATGTCTTTACATAAGCATTGATATAACACATAAATGCACCTATTTCGACATGAAATTACTTCAGGTATTTTTCCTCATGCCTCACTGGTATCACTGTAGATAGTGGTGTACACACAAAATGAACCAAGAAAATTTGTTTTTCTTTTGATTTCAGGAAAGCGGTTACGTCACCAGTATCACTCCAAACGGCTGAAGTTTTCCCAATCCGACATGAGGGTTTCCCTGATCCCGGCCCTGGAGGATAACTACATGTACCTCCTCATCGACGAACAGTCCAACAAGGCTGCAGCTGTCGATCCTGTGGAACCCAAGAAGGTAGGGGCATATTTTTGTTTTTGTAAAAGTTTGCTAAAGTTATGAATGCGTCTTTTGATATTTCTCTGGGTCAAATGTATTATGAACGTATCACACAAGACTTCGTTAAAGTATGCTAACGTTATGATATTTCTTTTGATATTTCTCTGGGTCAAATGTATTATGAACTGATAACACAAGACTTCTAATGTACCTTTTTATGGGTAATACATACCTCTGGAAAGCATATAAAAAAGGACATTTCTGCCAGGAATCATCTCCGATATAGACAGTGGCTTTTGTACAGGCTTTTCTCCTTACTATCTATGTTTGTGTGTTTGTATAGATTGTAGATGCAGTGAAGAAAGAAGGAGTTGAACTTACAACTGTCCTAACGACACACCATCACTGGTAAGCCCAAATAAGGATCGTTTTGAAGACAATTACCGCTGATTTCTAATGTTCATAAGACAAAAATTATATACCAGCAAACCGAACAAAACCTGACAAAAAGTTCAGTTAATTGCATGCAACCTATAATTGTTTTAAAAGGATATCTGGCTAATATTTCATGTATATGAAATATAAATTTGACGTTGTAATATATGGGCTATTATTTTGACGTTGTAATATATGGGCTATTTTCATAGATAATAAATGACTCGTAAGTTGTTGTTTGTGTTTCAGGGACCATGCGGGTGGAAACGAGGAGCTGTCTAAGATGATGTCAGGGCTGACGTTTGTCGGAGGAGACGACCGAATTGGGGCGCTCAACAAGAAGGTCGGACATGGAGATAAACTCAAGGTAAAACTAGCATCAACAAATTAACTTAATTTTATGAAATATACACCAGCTTCTTGCCGGATTTCTATATCCGTAATTCGAAAAAAAAAATTTGTGTCAACAAATCTTGCATGAAGTATTCAGGGAAATATTACAATTGGAAGGTACCCTTGTCATTTGTGAGATGTTTTTGAATACTGAACCAGAGAGGAAAGAACAACCGACATTTGTAAGATGGTTTTGAATACTGAACCAGAGAGAAAGGATCAACTGTAATTTGTGAAATATCTTTAGATACTGAACCACAGAGGAAGGAATATTGTCAGTTGTGAGATGGTTTTGAATATTAAACCGCAGAGGAATCACACTCAGTGTTTGTTTTTTTGTACATACGTTTTTGAGTATGTTGTATAGTAACATCTAATTTTTCAACTTAAATCAACGTCATGTTGGCCAGCACATTTATATATTTATATTCTCAAATTTAAGTTTGGTCCGGGCGCATTATTCTATTAAAACATAGTCTTTTATCAAATAAAATACTATATCTCTAATAAATAAAAATGGAACTTATGTGGACGCATGCGTTTTTGATTAGTTATTATTGCTTTCCTCAAATAATCCTGTTATAATTAACATATTCTGTGATATGTAACCGTTTCCAGCTGGGGTCCCTTGACGTGGAGTGCCTGTCCACCCCCTGCCACACCACAGGACACATCTGTTACTTCATCTCCGGCCAACAAGGGGAGCCACCGCTCGTCTTCACAGGTAGGTTTTTGCATGCGGATTTTCTTGGTTAACATAAAAGTGAATTAATTTAAAATAATTATAGTGAATCAATTTAAAATAAGTGAACAGGCATCCTATCTGATTGTCTGTAGAAGCTTGAAGGTAAACGATCAGTAGAAATTGCATATTTCATCAGCTCTGTCTAAGTATTTTATCAATTTCATCCAGTGTTGTATTAGATTTTTCGAGAGTTATAACGGACCACTATGCCAATTACCTCGGGATTCTGGAGGAGATTGGCAAACAAGAATAACTTGGGGATAGTAACAGATAGAGATAACAATTTCTGCTTATGAGTTCATTAATTTTGTGGTTTCTATAATTTCACTAAGAGATTTCATAAAAGTGCTATTTTAAGAATCACGACTACCGGTAAAATGAAATAATCACTGTAGAGATTTATGTATTTTCTAGTTAAAGTTGCCCTTGCTGTTTCTTTCCAGTTGTAGAGCTAAGTTCTTGGTATCTACATGAGTTACTTTCCTGTGCAAATAGATAAAAACCGTTTCTTTCTATCTCTCTTAGGCGACACCCTCTTCAGTGCAGGATGCGGCAAGTTCTTCGAGGGGACCCCAGAACAGATGCACCGAGCTCTGATTGAGATACTTGCAAACCTCCCCGGCAATACGGTATGATTCGACTGATCGAAAATTGTTGTCTGTATATATCTTGGATTTTGTCCGGAGACAGAGTCGAGATATTTTGAAAAAGCCACAGAAAGTAACGATTCTTGATTAAAATCGAATACCCTCTCATGTTAAGAGTGGGTCAAAGTGTGCTTAAGAATAGTGATCTAATCTACTTTATTTGCATTTGCGGTGTCCGCTCAATTCGTTTATTAATAGGTTTTATTGTTACACATAGACCGAAGAGGTTATAAAACGTAGTTATACGTAACTTTGGTAGTAATCTCAAGAACAATGCTACTCTACTAAAGCCTTCCATTTTAAACTCTTTAATTCATATTTGCCGAATATCTGCATAACGATAAGGCCCATTACACAACATTTTACTGTATATTCAGCCTTTGACTGCTCGAAAATAATTTTAAGGAACATTGATTGCTTGATCATAACAGAGTAATCTGAAAAATTGGGCTATTTAAATGTATTTTTTAAGTACCAATTTATTCCATTTTGTAATGTATGGGCCTACATGTATCTTTTAACTGGTCTACATTAAAATAAAAAGAAACCTGCTCATTCCACTTACCTGCAGAGCGTCTACTGCGGCCACGAGTACACTGTCAACAACCTCAAGTTCGCGCAGCACGTGGAGCCTAACAGTGACGCGGTGAGAGAGCGCATGGCCTGGGCCGTCAACCAGCGGAGTCAGAACAAACCCACCATCTGCTCCAGCATCGCCGACGAACTCACCTTTAACCCTTTCATGCGGGTCAAGTAAGTCACACCTGTATTCCACATGTCGATTTTGATCCAGTCGATTTTGTATTTGTTAGATTTTTTTTCCCAAAAAAAATATTGATTAAGTTAATTTTTTTTTTTTAAATATTGCATGGAACTATGGAAAGAGAATTATAAACATTTTCACATGGTATATAATAGTGTTCAAACTTAAACGATATTTTCTTGCCGATTTTAAAAACGGGTACCAAATCGGAATGTGAAAACCAAGTCTTCAGGGGGAAGTTTGGGCAATGATAGGTTGTTTAAAAAACTTGTATGGATGATCTGTATAATAAAAGTTATTCTTTTTTTAAATCTCAGTTTTTGTATTTCATTTCATATGTACTTTATTTCAAGCACATTGTTTACCATTGTGTCTGTCTCATGAATGACTATTCAAATAATTTAAAATATTTCGAAGTTATATTATGAAAATTGATTTGGAAGGGTTAATTTAAGGATGTGCTTCTGTGAAGAGATGCATCTAGTGGCCTCTAGTAAAAACTGATCGGTAACATTATTTTCTTCCTCTTAAAACTAATCTTTTTAATGTACATTAGTGACAAGTTTACGAGTACAATTACCAGTTCCCATGCTATAGAATTTAATTAAGTTTTAAAAACATTATATACCAACACTGTCTTATATATATGACTGTTACAATAATTATAACTTATTTATTTCTAACAGAGAGCAGAGCGTCCAGGAGCACGTTGGTGAATCGGATCCAATTGCTGTGATGGGGAAACTTCGTCAAGAAAAGGATAAGTTCAAGCCTAAAATTTAGATGAACCCCTGTCGGGTTGGTAAAACGGGCCGTGCATCCACCTTGGTTCTTCTCGAGTTTCCGCCATACAAAACATAAATTCTGTGATTCCATTTCTCAAATTCAATATTATGGAATAGACTGCCTTAATGTATTTATGATTTCCAGGCAGCTGTAAATTTCTATCGGTTTTAGAGAAACATCTCACTTGTTGTTCAACTTTTGTCTTTTGTTTTTTGAGACTGAATGACAATGTCGCCCCATTTATACAAATGAATGATAATGATCATGGTTCATTGCATACGTACAATGTACAAGGTAATCTTCAAGTGTCATACGTTACTGAATGTGATTGAATATTTCATTAATGTAAGCCATGACATGTAAGCATGACTTCATTGCTCCCTTTCGTAGATCTATTTAGAATGAATTCAAATATTGAGGCCGTTTTTGCGTATACCTCTGAATAAAGGAATTTCAAAATACACTATTTGTTATGTTAAGAAGTACGAAAACAAATCAACAGTTAATATTTTGTCTTTATTATATATTACAGGAACATAATAGATGTGATATCAGATATAGTTCGATCTATATTCCGAATATACTGTACATTGGTCACTTTAAACTAAATGAAGACCACTCGAAGAGGAAGTTATTTGATTGTTTTCCAAATCGTGTCCTCGAAATTAATTCATATTTCAATATTTGTCTTTGGGGAAAGCACTGGCCTCAGATAGGCTTTGTGGAATCCGAGGGGAATTCCTTTCATGGCAATCATGATAAACCCTTTCAGTAGTTCTAAGCGTTACACTGATACTGCAGTCACATTTAACAAGTAAACAAATATGTCAAAACGATCATCAAAGAAAAACATACACGGCCAAAACAGATAACAAGTTTATAACAGATCGCCGAGTCAGATTTTGTACAAATACAGTCTGAATTATACCGGCTAGAGTCAACTTTTATAATTCAACTTTGCTTTTGCTTAGCAAGTCAGTTTTTGATAGGGATCTGTAACCTAGTTGCCGTAATGTCTTCGTCGTCAGAGCCGTTTCCCGCCCTTTTTACCCCCCGCGTCCCAAATGTCGGCTGCTGCGACGCGCCTGCTTTCATTTCCCGCCACTAGGTGGTAGCAGGTATTTTGTAGTTGGTGAAAGTGCCACCAGGGGTCGGGGTGGTGCTGCCGGTGGCGCCCCCTACATGTCGCTGTCGTCGTCACGCCGTCGGCGTTCCCTGCTGCGGTACACCTATCACAGTCCTTGGCCGCCGCGTGACGTCACAGTCACGTCAATGAATGATGGGCGATCTGTCAGGGAATATATAATGTGAGCCAGTTAATGTTAACTGAAACTGTCGTCTTTAAAGAGGATTAATTTCATCATTTAATACTAGGGTTTAGTATCTAGCTAAACGGCCCAGCAGTACGCATCCTCACCCAAATGCAGGCAGAATTACTATACTGTCAGGCCTGCCAACTGTCCCGATATGGTCGGGACAGTCCCGATTTTTAACCTATGTCCCGACTGTCCTGATAAGAGTAAAATATGTCCCGATTTTTAAAGGTTACCAACATTCTAACTTGTTTTTCCCAAATGTACCACATATTTCCCTGATTTTCAACAAATCTATGGCAAATGTTATCACTTTGCTTGTAGGAACTGCTTTTAAAGAATCATCTTTTTGATCCATTAGTTCGATATCCATCTGCACAACCTATTCTTGATACAAAAACATTCAATTAAAAGAAATGTGATGAATAGTTATAATCATATTGCAGGCTTATAGATCTAACATTTTCAGGTCGCTATCTGATGTTTTATGGTAAATTTTAGACATTTATTAATCCAAGTATTGGTATTTTTCTAATGTAACATAAATTTAAGAAATAATAATGAAAAGAAACCCACTGAAGTCGAACACCTGGGTTGTATTAAGGTCAAATAAGTACCTCAGAATGCCTCAGATTGCATTAATAAGAGGTTAACTTTTCAAAAAGATTTCTGGGGATGACCCCACATACCCCCCATGCTAAGCTGGCCACAAATATGTAATTATATATTCAAAATTTGAAATTTTTCTAAATCTTGGCCCTCCCTAAAAAAAATATTCCTGGATCCGCCCCTGGAGACATAGCTGAACCAAACTATCTATTTTGTAAAATAAGCTTGCCTTTTCTAAATAATAATTAGACAAAATCTAGAAGACATATTTAACGTCCCGATTTTGAGTCAAAAGTCCCGATTTTTAGATGAATTTTAGACCCCTGTCCTGATAGGAGATACTGAAATGTTGGCAGGCCTGTACTGTTGGTTTCATATGAGTGCCAAATTTTGTCAGATATAAATTGGGGGGGGGGGGGGGGGGGGAATCCTGAATAGTGAACAAAAAAGTTCATTCCAAACTTTAAATTAATCGTAGCAGCGTGATCATATAATTTCTGATAGAACTGGAATTTTAATCTCAGAAGATGTTTATTTCTGCAAACGGGTGTACTGTTCTACAGTCCCTTTGGCCCCCTTTATCTAGCACTCCAATGATGAACTAAAGGCAATATTCGATAGCTAATATAAATGCCCGAAAACATGTTCGCATTTGTTTAATTACTTTTGCATTCCTTTTTGAACATTTTACCTATGCACCTCAAATACATCCAATTCCTAAATGGTCACATTCAATATCTGGCTTCTGCTTTTGAGCTTGTTTTCTGTTAAGGCAAATCAAAACATTGGACAATACACGTAAAATAAATAGATAAAAGACTGCAGAATCACGTTCTCATTTTTATTTAAATGCATTAATATGAATACACGCAAAATGGTAGATGGCTAAACTAGGCCTACCAAGGCCTACCCCTCAGCAAATGACGGAGACGGGGAGATGTCTCTCAATATAATCAATTGATCATTAAGGTATAAAACCGAACTGAAACGTACAACGTTAGTATGTACAACTTCCACCTTAGTCACCAACATAAAGGGAACCTACTCAAGGCAATCAGTTATCTAATAACCACAGTGGTAGGATTCTTGATTTGTTATACAGCATTAAGATTTTTTTCTTCATCAGCAATGTTCACAAGAGTGCACCTTATCAACTACATGTACAACCTATATGTTCTACAATGAAAGGCCTTAAATTACTTTCAATTAGGTTCACTGAGAGCTTCACTCCAATTATTTCATTTCAGTAAACCGAGTTTTTTTTAATCTAAGATAAAAGATTTTAAATCTTACTCAGGGAATTGCCATGTAGTAAGCAAAGTAGATTGATAGTATGGCATGTTTCATGCAAAGTGATACTCTTTAAGAGCTTCGTTTTAAATGAACCAATTATATATCCCTTATCAACATCATGGTTACTTCACAATCATACATCTGCGTACACGTTTGCATGGACGCTACCAAAATAAAAATTAAGGAAAAAAAAAGAAGATCCAGGTCTTGTTTTTAAATGGACAAAAACCAAGGCCACGCGTTTAATCTATAGAAAGCTGTCAAGTTTTCTTTTAAAAAGATTAAATTGAAAATTATTATTGAGGAGAAAATTGAAATCACCTGACAGCCGGGACAGAACAAGACAGCCAAGGCCATAGGGTGAACAACTAGATACAAACGGGTTACCATAGCAACAATCTATCAGACAACCAATCATCACCGTCGTTACAAAAGGAAACCGTCCCAGGGTCGAGTTCCGGTCCATATCAGTCTAAACTGTCAGTAACCATAGTAACGGGAGCTACAATTATAAGCAACTTAGACAACCTTCATGATGAATATGGTTTTCATTGTTATGCGTAATTCAATTAAGTGGTTGGTTTTTTATTGGCCGAGGTAGGGGTAGTTCAACGTTGGGAAATTTTTTATCAAACCAGCCCAAAATGTCCCCGTTGCAATTTTACCTCAGACAGGGTATGTATTTCCACTCGTTCCTCCACCCGTATTCTGAAAATCATCTGTTAACTTGTATGCATGCTAATCGATTTATTAAAAACAATTAAAGATTCATTATTTAATCCAAATTAATCCTCATTAAGGAATGTAATTGCAAAAAAACCAAAAACACTATAAACGTTTTAAACTGATTACAAACATTTTTGCTCCGCCTTTTTTTTATATTGTGGTTTAGGACTCTATAAGTACCAGCGTATATTAATTGTACCTTCCAAGAATCAAATCTTTGTGCATTGGTTTTCAAACAATGTGGAAAGCAATGATATACTGAAACCTGGCGTGTTTCTTTCCTGATTTTCCCAAAGAAATAAATGATTATATTGTAGTACACACAATCAAATACCGATGCTGCCTCATATTCCCATGGATTACAAAAAAAAAGAAGTTAATCAAAACTGAACTTGATAATTATTAACGTAACGAGTGTCATAACCATTGCGTCCTGATGTTTGGTTGAGCTTTGGACAATAACATCTCTATTATTGGGTTATATGTAGCTCAATTAAGCTACACTTGTATGATTGTAATCTTGATTATGAACATAGGTTACTGAATATAATTCACTTAATATATCCATGGAATTACCTCTTAAATAGGGTTGGTTAGTATGGAGTAAATATCAATGCG
Source organism: Lepidonotus clava (assembly GCA_936440205.1). Taxonomy (NCBI): domain Eukaryota; kingdom Metazoa; phylum Annelida; class Polychaeta; order Phyllodocida; family Polynoidae; genus Lepidonotus; species Lepidonotus clava. The sequence goes on from OW387147.1 coordinate 22,828,968, forward strand.
TATTTGTATTTAGTGAATGTACACAGACATCACTGACCAGAATGACTTTTTTAGTTTTTGTTTCTAGGTCCACAACAGATTTACAAATCTATTGGACACATCTCAGTTTAACTAGGTCAAACCGAAGATATAAATCATAAAGACTACACTGTTGATATTTTCATTAAACCGACGTCATGTTTTAGGCCCACACCCTACATAATCAACTACTACTGACTCTTACACTATAAATAGTCACAAAATTTCCAAATGTGAACTAGTTCATCGATTTTATAGTTTACAACTGTTAACATAGTAAATGAGAAGAAAAAATACATAATCAATTTAAGTTTATAAAGTTGATTCAGGAATTGATTGTAAAGGCTGCAAACTGTAGAAACAAGTAGAAAATAGGCCTAACACTCCTGGTTTCTCGGCAATCGACTTACAATGTGAACGATTCAATTCCGTAATATTTTTTAAGGCAACAATTAAAATTGAATGTCAACTACAACTAGAACTATTACTTCTATACATACTTGACTGTTTAGAACTGAACAATCAACGCAAATCTCAAACACTTTTAGAAATTTCAGAACCAACACTGCAATCACTGAGACTACCTTGAATAATTTTGAAAAAAGTCTGCAAATTTGTAAATCTATGGAGCCCTATCACCAAGCTATATTCTTAAATCAGTATATGTTAAAGGCATAAATTTATTATGATATAATTATTTAAACTATGGAATACCAAGCACATGATTTCATCTTCCGGGGGATATATTTGTTTCTCATTTTAAAGACCCCCTATCATAATGAAGGAATCGTGTGACAGGTCTAGGTTGCTGACCCTTCAACATAAGAAAACTTGTTAAGTTGACCAAAAGCATTACGCACTGCGTAACCAAATTAGGTGGTCAAAAATGCATACTCACTTACCGTCAAAACGGATTAAATGTACTGAGCTTAGTTTGAAGAATATGTGATGTTTTATTCCTAAATCAAACTCTATCCTAGTAAGAACTGCTTTTTACCCAATTAATTGTGTAGCTAGAAATATCTACAGTGTATACGAAGAGTAAGTTTGAAACGGACTCATCGTTTCCGTTCCAAATTGAGCAATTTTTGGTTGGTAGGCATTAGTAGAGTAGTAGACTTCAATGCTTTATAGAGAAGGCGAGGAACATTAATGACACAATTGGGTGTGTCTCTATATAAAATTGTAGTAATATCAGGAATATCTGACATGCTACATATAGAATAAAGTTGGTTTATTTCATGGGGCTGGGAGGGAAAGGGGGGTAGGGGGGCGTCTAGGGACTAACATGTCACGACGACTTAAGCCTATATTCCACAAACCGATTTTAATACTGGCGATTTTATATTTCCTTGATTTTCTCTGAGAATATGGAAGGAAACCATACATCCTATATACCATTTGAAAGGGACTTTGAAAACCTTTCACACGATATATAACATGTGTGTATAATACCACAGTTCCCACTGTCGATTTATAAAAATCGGCATGTGGAATATGGGCTTGACTTTTAACATTTCAGATAGCAGTAAACCCTTAGTATAATCACACTCACACAACCATCACCGCATCTGACCAATCTCAAACCAAACTAACGATAAATTAACGCCACTGAAAAACCTGTGAGACTATATGCACGACATCACAACATCATAAAAACGTGGGTAAACGCTATCTTATCAGCTGATAATAGTTATAATGCACGCAAGCTGCGTATAGCATATAATGTAGTTGGTCCAGAGCGGTTTTTGTCGAGTTAATTTAAGTCAGTTCACTTCTAGTCAAAACTCGGTACTAACTTCAACCAATGGCAGACATTTTCTTACCATTCCTTACGTGTTATTAGTGTTTATATACACACCATACATACTTAACCACCAAAAATATTCCGTCTCTGTTTTTAGTACAGTATTTTCTACGTCCAGTGAAAACGCAAAGTCTAGTGTTAATCAAATGTACAGTACACAGAAATAACAACCTAGGAACTAACAGTCATGATAGTACATGTTGATGGACAGCTTCAGTAGGATAATTAATCAAAATTAAATAAAACATATTTTATTTGTCTCTCTTACTGTCCTCAGTCTAGTAGTGTGCCAACTAGTGATAAATTCCCTTGCTCTTTCTGGGACAGTCAGTCAGGTTTGAAGTTCTAAATAAAAGTGGGCACCCTTAGAATGCCGCCGTCTATGTTCAGTTCATGGCACACCCGTGCAGGTAAAATATTTTCCACATAATGGTACGGTCTTCGGGTTGGGTGGGGCTACCGTAACTCCATCTTTCCCCGTAGGTGGCAGGGTAGTTGTCGTCGTGGTCGTCGTGTAAACTTTGTCCAAAAGGTGGCGCGTCGAGCCTTTTGCGTCGCCTAGAAATAGTGGAGATGTCAGCGTCGGTCGCATTCATTCTACCATGAGCAGTCAAGTTTGTCAATCTAAAAAGAAAAATAATAAAAGTTCTTTATCTTTGTGTCGGCAAAAATAGTCTTTTTTTCTCTTTTTCAGTTCTCTAATATTGATAACTATTGATGACTAAATTGGGCATGCATGTCTTGGAGAAAATTGGTCAAGTCATATTATATACTGTAGTTCTGTTATTTCATTTATTTCTGTTTCTAGTACATTTCTGTATGTTAAAGTCCCAGACATTATGTATCACCAATAGGCGACCTTCGTTGAACTATCATTGACTTACATTTAGATACAAAACACTAAGGTACAGACAGTTAACAGTCAAATTGATCAGTAATAGGTAGTTATAGTCTTGATCAGTCTCAGCTCAGTCACTCGACCACAGAGTCATTGTAGATCAAAAGAACACAAAGTCATTGTAGATTAAGAAACCACAGAGTCATTGTAGATCAAAAGAGCACAGAGTCATTGTAGATCAGCAGATCCCAGAGTCATTGTAGATCACTAGACCACAGGGCCGTAGTAAATCAATAGACAAGGGAGTCAATGTAGATCACCTGACCACAGAGTCATTGTAAATCAACAGATCACAGAGTCATTATAGATCAGCGGATCAAACAGTCAATACAGATAACCTGACCAGAGAGTCATCGCAGATCAGCAAGCCCCAGAGTCATTGTAGATCAACAGACTAAAGAGTCACTGTAGAACAAGAGACTAGAGAGTCATTGTAGATCAACACATTCATATCATAGTTTCCATCCACTCTTTCTGAAACAGGAATGACGTCAGAACCAGAAAAAATCCACATATTGATCAGCAGATCTAAACAAAGCGATACAGATATGACAAAACAGAGAAGTTAAAGTAATATAGTCAAAGGAAATACCAATAGAAGTCTTATGGAATTTCACAAAGAGGTCAGATATATCACATAAAGCTCCTTAATATTAAAGGGTTTCAGAGAATAAAGAAGAACAGATACAAATGATACAAATTTGCGGAATTATCCTCCTATAAACGATTGAGTAATCAAGCGTGACACAGCAGAGTAAAACACCATAGTTCATACCTACATCAACGAATGGGCCAAATCAAAGGATAGACAGACCGAATGGATAGGAAAATGATTTTAACACAAAAAGAGTCCCAACGCTTTCAACCCTAAAATCCTCATTCACTCTGACTCACCTTTCCCAAAAAGAGTGGAATCTTACTTTTCAATTAGATCATAGATTACCTAATTTAAAACGTTCTGTTATCTACCACAAAATAATATATTAAGGCCATAATAAAAGCGTGACACGGATCATTTCTAATATATCAAGATGATACTAAAAAAAGGTTTTAGAATAAAGAGACCAAACCAAAACCAATACACTTATGCCCTGACCTAAATTATATACATTTTCTTTTCAACTTTTTTCTTATTTCCTAATAATGACCTTGGCATCTCTCCTGACCTTGTACTCACCTGTGTGTATGACCTTCAGTTGACCTCGGTTGACCCTCATGACCTCGGTCGCTTGTTTGGGGCATCGTAGTCATCGCTGTACTTTGGGGGGTCGGCCAGCATCACCTTTAGCCGTTGTCCACAAACTGTCTGCGAGTGCATTGTGTCGATCGCCCGCTTTGCACTGTCAGCACAACCAAACTTGGCGTAACCATAATTCTTTGCTGTAAGAAATAGAAGATGGAGGTTGCTTAAAGGAAAGGTTCATAGGAAACACTGTTGTTATGTTATGTTATGTAATTTATTTGCATGGTTACTGAATGCATAATACATAACATTACTTCCCCTTATACGTTGTGATTCATTGTTATCTCACATCAAGTCTGCATTGACCTTGAAAGTTTGATGAGTTTTACTAATTTGTTTTCGAAAATTGAAATTGATTCTTCTTAAAATCTTGATGGAAAACGCTCTAGGAGTAATGTTTTTTCAATGACGCGTCTTTCCAAGATAATTGAATCGTTCAATCAAACATGAAAGAAGTAACATTTTCTTCTTTTTTTTTCAGAATGACCAAGAGGATTCTCACTTAAGTCTCATTGGTCAATTGAAATGGACATGGCTTGTAAGCAATCAATTGAATGAAAAGCATTTCTTTTAGTGGGTAAAAATTAATACAACTGGAAATGTGATATGGTGGGTTGGCGAAGAACAACAAAAAGAGGTCGAGGGAAAAATTAATTTCAGGGGAACCGTGAAAGGTCAGAAGTTGATGTTTACAAAAGATAATACAGGTATTTTTGTTTACTTGAAATTGCCTATATGATTGTGGGGCGAAAATAATGATGCACGATTTATCCTGAAGGGCTAAATGTTGAACATTGAACTACAGAAATTTACAAATGTCCCGACCCCCCTCTTTTTTTCTATACACCTTAGGGTTTCTTAGGGTCGACTTCTTAAAGGAAACTATTACTTTTTATATTATGTCATGAAGTCACTACCTCTCAGTCTCTCTTCTTATCCAACTCATACCCCTACATTACTTCTTCAATGATGGGCAATAACGTTAACTGGAAACGTTCAATAGTCTGTGTTCTGGAACCCATAATATTCAAGTATTCCACCCCAATCCTACATAAGTTCTGATCCCTATGTTTCATAGCCCTTTAATTGTTACTTTTTGTTTGCCTTTTTTACAGACAAAAAAAACTTTTTAAGAGCAAACACAACAACGATTGGTTGCATGCATGGTAAGAGAGACATCGAAACATGTAAAGACACTGGACTCTGAGCAGCAGTTATATTTTCAAATATTCAATGTTAGATAATTTTAAGACTCCTTCCCCCAAGACTCTCATTTTTTGAAAATTGCATGGGTATCCTGATAAACAAGGGACAATAGAGAAAAAATTAAAGAATATTTTCTTAAAAACTTACAGGGCATAAAGTAGGCATCTATCAAGTTGCCGAAGCGACAGAAGCAGTCGACGAGCACCTGCTCGGAGAAGCTCTCGGGCTGACTGACGATGAAGAGACGCTCGGCTACCGATGTGTCGCGGGCGAGCAGGGGCTGTTTCTCAGGGAGCGGAGTACTACAGTACCGTACCCGCACCTCTCCACCATTCCTCATAGATGTCTGAGGAGGGGGAGGAGGGGACAGGGCTGGCGCAACACCCGCCGACTGGAGTACACTTGTTGCCTGTAAAATAAAATAACAAAGTTATTCATATCTTTGATATTTTTTATATAATGCTTGTCAGATGGTTTGATATCTATACATATATGTGCGTGGCGGCGACAAACGCTGCCCTCAGTTTTCTAGCATTTTTTACGTTTCATGGTTCTCCCATGACCAATTATAAATATGAAGTATATGGATACACTATTTCATTAAAATCAAACTGATAACAAAACATTGTTCAATTAAACCATTTTTTTAAACATTATCTTTTAATTTCATTTAAAGTACATGTACTTCCATATATGTCACAATTGGATTTCACAAGCATGCATACATTGTAAAACGGTATCTATGGCATTTCCATAAAACAATGACAAATTGACAGCCCTTATGTAGGTCTGCGGTTCCCACCTGTTTGATGGAGTTGACGAGTGTGAGGATGTTGTCTTGGAGGAGGGGCGCCTGGAGGAAGGACGCCTGGTTGTGGTCGGTGTGGGACGATCCTTCCCGGTCCCGGTCCCGGTCCGTGTGCGGTGAGCGGCTCAGGCCGTAGTCTCGGTCTCTGCGGGAAGCAACGACAACCGTTATTAAGCGATAACGAGAAGAATTGTACGGCAAGGTTGCAAATAAAGTTGTACATATATTTAATGATATTTAGAATCGTTGTTTAAATTGAAGGCCCTAGGCTTTTATTTGTTATCATATTCAGGACGTATCCTGCAATACAAAAAAATATAGACAGCAGAAGTCCATTATTTCAAGCAAAATGATCAAAGGTATGAATTCGATTACAACAAGAAACCCATGAAGGTAGATCGTAAACGATCTAGAGTGAAAAAAATGCAAGAACAAGAATTGTGAAATAAAGATCCTAAAGGATCTATAGTGAAGAAATGCGCCTATCATCTGTGCACAGAACAGAAGGCAATATGTACTAGAAACCTGAAGATTTTCGGCCGGCATTTTCAGCCAGCCGAAGATGCCTTGCAGAATTTAAGAGGTAAACAATGGCCTCAAGTCGGACTCAACTACGCTGCCAGTGCCTGTGTCTCCACACTACTCCCCCCGCCCTCCTTCCCCACCTGCCCACTGCCATGACCCTGCTGGTACCGTCCGCTCCCCCCCCCCTTCTCCACCCAAGCTGCGTCCACACCACGTGGCCGGACTTGCTGTGGTGGCCGTCCAGTCACCGCCTGTCACCTGTCACCTGTCAATTATACCTCTTACCCCTCCTACTTCTCTGCAACCCCCACCAGTGACCAATTAGAAGTGAGAAGTGAGGTGGACACCTGAGGGGCAGAGGGGGCAGATGGATGCCGCCATAGCTAGCCAGCGGGGTCAGAGGGACCAGACTAGGGGCGGTCCTACACCTGATCCAGGCCTCAGTGGTGTCTCCCACCCCCTCCCAACACTCAAAGGTTGATTAAAATAGAATCAACCGTCGGCCCAACACAATGAACAGGTTAACTACTACACAAATTTCCGTTATGTACTCAACTGAACACAAAGGATCGACGTTCGACCCTTATAAGTGAAAAAAATGGTATCCATTCACGCAAATACACCAATACAAATCCATTTTTTTCACTAAAAACTGTGTATATCTTTATCCTAACGTAGGCGCCTGAAATTTCCTTGACCATAATCATGATTATCTACATGAAACAATTTTGCCGATGGTATTTACTGAATGCAATTTTCTATGTTAGTAATAATGGCTATGGTTAGTATACCTGCGTTATATATATGAACGTAATTTACTATGCTAATTGTGTTCAATTATTATAAGTCCGTAAATTCGATTACCAAGATTTATGTTTGTTAGTTCGTTCACTAAGTGTACTGGCTGTTAAGTTGGACAATACACGTCAAATGTAACTAAATTGTAAACATCAGATAAACATCAGTTAATAATTCTAAGGTACCACTTGAAGTGTATTTTGGAAAACAACTCTTTTGTAATTGTCTCCTTTAACCAGGGAAGATTACTATGTTATCTGGGCTTTATGATCTATTTGGTAGTACTTAACAATATAAGCATTAGTACTCAGGACCCCATTATGATTCAACTTAAGCCTAGATAATTTGAATAATGTTTTTTACGTACGAGTGCCGTTCGTACCTGGGCCCTGTGTCTCTAGGCCGGTGGTAGTAGCGGACCGATAACCGGTAGGACGGGGGGTACTCAAAGCCATTCAACTTGTCGCGGGCATAGGTCGCTGACTGAGCGCTCGAGTACTTGACTCTGGCCACTCCTGAAACAAAGTTTTTTAAACAACATATTTTAATAGGAGGTTTCATATTAGAGCATGTCATTTAATACCTCCGCAATTATTGAGAGCAATAAATCTGCTTTCATCATTAACCTCAAATTTCATTAAAAATGCAAGGGATCAATTTCAACAATTTCCTGACCAAATTAATTTTACACAGAGTACGTTTCTGTAACTTAAAGACTTCAACTTTGCCAGTTTTTCTAATTTACTTATTTGCTAGTAATGACTTTCAGATAATGACGTACAAATCTATCGTTATTACAAAATTATTCATTTCTTCGCAAGGAAATGAAGCTCAAAAATTGCTCAAATCATATCGTTAGTTGTTTTTTTTTTTTTTACAATAACACTACTTATAAAACCAGCGTCTCAATACAAATCCAAAAACAGCCTTTAGAGGTTATACAATGTTTGTACATTTTCCAAAGGACTCTCTCATCTTATCAAATGAACTAACCTGACTGCACGTCTAGGTCGCAGAAGTCGAGTCCAGGCACAAGGTCAAAGAGTCTGAAGAGCTGTTCCTGTGTGACCATACTGGGTACCTTCACCTCCAGAAGGGTCTCCCCATCCTGGGGGTAGCCGCTCAGCATGTCGGGGTGACCACCTACACACAGACATTCGTATGGTTATTTTTGTAATTTATATGGTGTTTTTCTTATGTATGGTCTTGTCTGAAGTTACTAAAAGAGTTATTCTTGCATGGCAAAATAGGAGGTTTACAAACGATCTATTCCATTATCTACCTGTTCCTATTTTCGGTTATAACAATCTATATTGTGTTAGAATAAACGTCTTTATTTGACATAATTATCACAGTTTTGAAACCGTCTAAATCGTGTATATACACACACCCACGAAGATCGATCTTTGACACCAAAACTTACAATACAAATGAGGAAAGGCTGATTAATACTACTGCATTTACAAACACATTTCTAAAAGATTTCATGATATTAATATGTATAAACATTTATTCTAAAAGATAGAAAAAAGGTACAAATATTGTTTGATTTTCCTTTTTTATATCTTATCAAAAAGGATCGACTCTTGTACTCTACAGTTTTGAGGAGACATCAATCACTTTTCTCCCAAAAATGTATACCCGCATGCAAAACTAAGATAGGATCGACCATTAATTATGTACACATTTTCCCCAAATTTGAGACAGTCTATCATATCAAATATTTCTTTTTAATTATTTCTCCTTATTTTCATTTCTTCTTTTTCATTTCATTTCTTTTTTTTTTCATCTTATTTTTTTTAAACTTGAAAATCTAAGATTTTTTACTCTACCCCCCCCCCCCCCTCGCTGTGTACATATTTAATGACAGGCCCCCGTTAACCATAACGTTACCAGCACGGCAGCAGCACGTAGTTCACCAGAGGAGACAATAGTAAGGGATGTACCATTATACACACTTGGGATCTCGCGGCGGTGGTCGCCCCCACTCCTCCCACTGTACGGTGCGGGAGCTGGCCCTACTTCCATATCCATCGGGGTATGATCAGATCTTGGAACCTTGCGGGCAGCGAAGATGGCTTTGAAGGCTGTAAAAAAGTAAAATATGAAGGTAAGTGGGAAGGTAAGTGGGAATTTTTAGTGCAATTGGGATGATTTTTACAATGAGGACGTACTTGAAAAAAGAAAATTCGACATTTTAGGTTGAGATAACTTTGTGCTGGATAGTTATCAACACTTTGTCTGGTTCAGGTTTTCATCATTTTGACCTGATTCAAGTCTATTTGAAGTATGATATACTTGATAGCTTTTAGACAAATTAATAAAATCACAGGGAGGAGCAAACGGTTTTCCTCGTTTTCCATAATTTACATGGGTATTGTTACGATCTCAGGAGAAATCCCTTTTCCAGATGAATTTATGTTAGTACAGTAATAGCTCAATACAGACAAAACTCTAGACAAATCTATAGATACAAAGATATGTATAAATATTGTTATAAGTAATTTTGTTTATAAGCCATGTATCCTCGAAATATTCACCAGTAATTTCATAATTATAATCCTGAAAAAAAAGAAGTTACTTACACTGGTCGCAGTTTTCCATAGCCAGCGCTGCATGGTAGGCTCGTGTAAATTTGACGTAGGCCAGGCCTTTGGGGTCTCCAGAATTCTTCTCTCGAAGCACGTTCACGTGTTCTATCTCACCATATTCCTGCAATTATAAGGAATAAGTACTCTAATTATCTAAGACACATTAAACAGTTATTTTTCCCAAAATTTTCTTTGAGGGCAGCAGTGAGTAAAGGGAGTGATATTGCCATAGAACGATTTTGTGTGTGCAAAATATGGGTTTTATAGTTAATACTGTTAATTCCAAATGTGAAGGATTGATTCTTATCTATTCCAAAATGATAACGGCAATTATGTATACATGTTAAAGATCCGGGGACACGTCCACATACACTTTACACAGCCAATTTAGAATCTTACTCCTAATTACGATTGTCCACTTATACCCCGTCATTAGTCTAATCCCCTGAAGTGTATCTAGCTTCAAGTGCGCGACCAATTAATCTAGGTCAACCTTCACTCAGTAGCCGAGCAGGGCGGAAATGATGTAATCGGGGTAACGGTCGCAAGGTCTCCTGGGATAGGTATACACTCACTCAAGCTTGCTCAGTCAACTCGGCATAGTTTACATCTTCTAAATGTGGAATATTGCACTAAATACATCATGCCTAAAAGATGTGTTGCTGCCAACTGTTCTAATACGCCAAGTGAGAGTATTAGTCTTTTCAAGTTCCCAAAAGATAAAGAAATGCGAAGGGAATGGACACTACAAGTACAAAGAACAAGGGGCGACTGGACAGGCCCAACTGCAACATCTGTGGTATGCAGTGAACATTTTCTGCCCGACTGCTATGATAAGGTTGTGAATCTTAAGGAATCCCTTGGTTTCACAGTGCAACACAAACGTGTATTATTACCAACAGCCATTCCTACAGTTTTCAGTAGAAAACGGGAAGGTCCTCCATGCCAGTCTTTACCTAAGCGGATTTCAGGTGCAGCTGAGAAACTTGAGAGAAAGAGGGTAAGTAAACGTAATTTTATCATTACTATTATGTCAAAATTCTGTATTTTGGTTGCAAAAATCAATACGACCAATACATGATCATTGTCAGAAACGTTTTTTTTTCTAGTTGTGCCAAGATGTGTTTTGCAACAATAACAGTTTAACCATCGTACAATAGTCCTTTGTTATAGGTGTGAAACCACTCTGACACTTGTAATGTGAACGTTGTTGGTTAGGTCAGTAGGTGAGACAAAGGTGGTAAAGTCTCTTGAGGTGTCAGTCCGTTAATTCTCTTGTTAATTAACTCGTTAAGTACAAAACAGATTAAACACTTGAGTGACATAGTAATAAGTAACCAGTATTTCGATTATATTCATATAAAGGAATTATCATCTTTGAGATACCACACATTGAAGTTGTTTGTCATTACAACGTTATATTTCTGCTTAGGGTAAAACAGGGTAAAAACGTGCATAGTGGTATATCACACATTTTTTGTTTATTGCCCTCAGATATAGAAAAGGAAAAAAAATGACAACTTTTTGAAAATAAATGGTAGAATTCACAATGATGATAAATTTTGACATTTTCACTGCCTATTCATAACGAATTGAAAGTAGAATAATTAAGAGATCTCTGGCATGGCTCTACATAAAAAAATAAAACCGCAGCTGATTCCTAAAGAAATTATAAATAAAAGACAAAATTTGGACTGTATTAATTACAGATTTATCATTTTTACAATCAAATTAAATGAAATGTTGTTGAATTTTATGACATCTCATATCATTAATGATGATCTAGACTATATCAACCATAACTGGAATGGTTTTAATTGGTAATTATGACATAATTATATGGACCTTGAGTCTACATAAAACTTGTTTTTTGAGAGCTTTTCATTTTTGCCTTTATTTCGTTTTCATCTTATATCTGATGAGAGGTTTAATATAGACATGATGAATGTATGATATTAGCCCGATATGCGTGATATAAGTACAAAAAATAATATATTACATTATTGGTCCCTTATACATAAGAGTTAAAGCTAGAAACTAAGGAATAATACCAATAGATACGCCACATATAGATCTAAAACGTAAAACAAAATCGGGGGTTGTAATTGTAAAAACTGATGCATGCAAGAGAAAAGCATGAGTACATTAATTATCATGGTGCGCAATATACCCCCGTTTTACCATATATTATTTTGTTTTGGTTTTTCACTTGTGCACGTAGTTAAAATCTAAGAAGATACGTGTTTGTTTGTTTGTTTGTTTGGGTAATTTAACATCCAGGGTTAAGTCAATGATAAGTGTGTTATGAATAGTATCTTTAAAGGACGTTATCATTTCTAATGCAAAGTTTTAATGTTAATCACAGGTCGCTGCAGAAGCTATGTCAGCAACTACTACAACAGAAACCTTTGTGTCCGAATCTTATCCTCAAGACAATTGGATAGGAGATAATGAGATTGTGAGTATATGATAGTAATGTTTGTTGGTAAATAAGTGAAATTAAATAGGAAAACAGCTGTTCATGTTCCATAAGTTTGTCCTAATTGTTATCATAAACAATATTCTTTTATGCTTATCTGGTTAATCTGTCAAAGTGTTCATTTCGATTATAGTTATCATATTATTCAGTCTCTTTATAAATGGGAGATGCTGATTATTTGCAGATATCCTTAGGAGTGTCAGTTTTTCTGAAATGTGGAAAACGTGAGGCTCCAAATGCCAGAACCTTTTGTGTGACAGTTACCAAGGTGTTTTCATAAATAGTAATGTTTTTTCAGTACACAGAGGGCTAGTAGTATTAACATGTAATCAATAGGATTTTCCTAATGCTATCTATTTTTAATGAAACTACTTGTTGTCAATATACATGTACATGTTTTGGCAAAAGTGGAAAAAGTTATCTAAAACATATTATCCTGACATGGTATCTGCTGTAGGTTCACTCCATATAACGCTTTTTTAGAATACAAGCCTTCGGCCATGGGGGATTGGGTGGGGGAGTGGTATTCGTGTCGTCCCCCTCACCCCAAGGTCCACTTTTAGAAAAAAGCATATTTCAATTATCAATTTCTTCACCTCTACCCCTGCTTTGTCTGTCTGCCCTCTGCTACCCCTGTCCACCCTCTGCTACCCCTGCCCGCCCTCTGCTACCCCTGCCTACCCTCTGCTACCCCTGTCCACCCTCTGCTACCCCTGCCCGCCCTCTGCTACCCCTGTCCACCCTCTGCTACCCCTGCCCGCCCTCTGCTACCCCTGCCTACCCTCTGCTACCCCTGTCCGCCCTCTGCTACCCCTGCCCGCCCTCTGCTACCCCTGTCCACCCTCTGCTACCCCTGCCTGCCCTCTGCTACCCCTACCCGCCCTCTGCTACCCCTGTCCACCCTCTGCTACCCCTGCCTGCCCTCTGCTACCCCTACCCACCCTCTGCTACCCCTACCCGCCCTCTGCTACCCCTGTCCACCCTCTGCTACCCCTGTCCACCCTCTGCTACCCCTGCCTGCCCTCTGCTACCCCTGCCCACTCTATGCTAACCCTGTCCACCCTATGCTACACCTGCCCGCCCTGTGCTAACCCTGTCCACCCTCTGCTAACCCTGCCCACTCTATGCTAACCCTGTCCACCCTATGCTACCCCTGTCCACCCTGTGCTACCCCTGTCCACCCTCTGCCAACCCTGCCCGCCCTGTGCTACCCCTGCCCGCCCTCTGCTAACCCTGTCCACCCTATGCTACCCCTGTACACCCTATGCTATCTCTGCCCACCCTCTGCCCACCCTGCCCGCCCTCTGCTACCCCTGCCTGCCCTCTGCTAGCCCTGCATACCCACAGCATACCATAAGTCTACATGCACATTTAAATAAGATTTGAAACACCCATCTAGCTCCCCCACCCTGCCACCAATTGGATTAAACAGTTGCACATTCCAAACAATTTCAAATACCCCAATCCCAAACTTGATTAATCAGTAAAGAATTATCACCCCCTGATTGAATTTCTCGATACGGGCTGACTTGCAATTATTATTTATATTTCTTTTAGAATACAAGCAGCATCTCATGCCAGACAGACTTCCCAATGCCAGCAACAAGAAGTGTTTCTGTAACTGCAAGATATAAAGGAAAGTCAAAAGGTATTGATTGGAACCGATAATTGGCCTACAAATATGTGGTTCTCAGAGATACAGTTATGACCTGAATTTTGAGCATCATGTCTGGTGATTTTATTAAGGTGTAAGTAACTGGACTAAAAATTACAATTGAATTCTCAAAGAAACCTGAAAAACATTTCTCTATTCCCCCTCTTACTAACCATGTTATAAGCCCTTAATACTCAATTGATATTTCTTACAGGAACTCAAACAGAGATGACCCCAAATACAAGTGCAGCCTCAAAAAAGAGTTTCATGTCTGTACAGTGTCAGACAGACACTGAATCTTCAGAGTGCTCTGAGTTTCAATCTGATGAGAATGATGACATTCCCAGTCCACCTTTGTCAGAGTATGTTCCCTCATCATCAAGTGGAACAGAGAGCTATGATTTGGAAGATGAACCAGATATCATGAATACTAGTGAAAATGATGGCAAAGACAACGTACACAAGGAAAGAAAATACATCGTTTTTCTGAGTGCTCTTCTGCGTATACTATCCTGGTGCACCTGTCCAGAATGTGGCCATAAAGATCTAACTACCACTCAGAGAGAAATAGGCACCATGCTTATTGTCACTGTTAACTGTTTGGCCTGTGGAAGGTCTACTCCGTGGCACAGCCAACCATATTTGGGTAATATTCCAGCAGGGAACATTCTACTCTCTGCGGCCATATTGTTCGCAGGCGCAACAGTCAAGAAGGTATTGCGAGTATTGACCCATATGGGTATAGCAGTCATTTCACGAAGGACCTTCTTTCGGCATCAAACCAACATACTGCTCAAAGCTATCAGGCAGACTTGGGCAGTTCATCAGGCAGGACTATTAGCAGCACTACATGGACACAATAAAAGATTGATATGTGGAGGGGATGGTCGAGCTGACAGCCCAGGACATTCAGCAAAGTATGGAACATACACTTTGCTTGAATTACAAGAGAATGTAGTTCTGGACATCGAACTTGTTCAGGTAAATTCAATATGAGTTATGATAGATAAAGTTTTCAGAGCTTTTGAGAAAGTTACATTGATACCAAAATCAACAGATGACTTGATTTTTCCCCTGTGTCCCAACATTTGAAAAGTATGGACTGGGAATTTCACATTCTATTTCGACATACAGTAATAAGACAATACTTGTAATTTATTTTCTTTACAATTTCAGAGTAATGAATGTGGGGGGAGTTACCATATGGAGAAGGCAGGCCTGGTACGTTCTCTCAAAGTTCTCAATGACCATGATCTTGATGTTGATGTACTGGTTACTGACAGACACAGACAAATTGCTAAATTTATTCGGGAAGAGCACCCAGGAATCCAACACAGATATGACGTATGGCATGTAGCAAAAGGTGCGAATGTATTCATTTTCCCCTAAATGTAATTGCTAATGTTTGTGGTAGCCAATTCACATTTTATTGTTAGAAGATTTTTGTATCACTTTATTGAAGAGTGTTCACCAATAAAGCACTTTTGTTGATTACTCCTCTTGCTAAAATGACATAAATCTAAGATTCTATAATGCACTAGAAGCATCATAATAAATCAATACAATTATGATCGAAATAACAAGTCATTACTATATAATACGCATAGAATATACATAGATTTAAAAAACTAGCCCCATTAAAACTACCTTAGTTCGGCAAATAATCTTTTCTTAATAATTTCGTTAATAGGTGTCAAGACAAAGCTGAGAGCGGCTGGGAAGAAGGCAGCATGCCAGGATATCAATCCCTGGATATCCAGCATTGTGAACCATCTCTATTGGAGTGCTTCCTCAACACCAGAGGGGGAAGGAGTGGTAATTGAGGCAAAGTGGAGGAGTGTTCTCGACCACATCCAAAACCAACATGAAAACTTTGGCGGTGCCTTCAATCGCTGTAGTCATGGACAGCTAGAGGGTAGGGAGGCCCAAAAGAAGTGGATAGTCCCATGTAAGTCATGATATATTATTACATTTAGCATCATTTGGTCTGTATGTGCGTCCTATGCCCTTTACAGTTCCTTCAAAATCTTAGAAACAAACCATTTGATTTTGTGAGTAAAGGAGTATGGGACATTGCTAATGTGCATCTATACATGTCAGCATTTAAAACAATCATAATTACTTTCACATTCCTGGAGAAAATCTAGCATGAAACATTTGTTCCTACATATTTATTTTTATAGGCTCTAAATCTGCCTTAGAAGTGGAGAAAGTTATCACAAATGCAAGCCTCTGTCGTGATGCAAAACTCCTGTCTGGCCATCATCAGACTTCCAAGCTAGAGGCTTTTCATAGCCTACTCATCCAGTTTGCCCCCAAGATGATGGTGTTCACTTATGAAGGAATGCTATGCAGGTACACATCTTGTAGTGTGTCATAAATTTGCACAGAAATAATCATACTGATAATGTTTAAAATTGGTCCATATGTACTCTGTTGATTTACACAGGGTTCACCAACATCTTCAAGGTGAGATCCTTGATCTTATTGTAAGTCTTAGATTGGTTTCTATCCTAGCCTTTAATTTCACTTTATATGATCCAGATATTGTATTATTCAGTCATTATTTTAACTTTAGGACCATCCTTGCTGCTCTACACTACAATGAAAATGGAAGTCGGCAGCAAAGGAAATCCAAAGATGGAAAGTTGCAGTACAGCCTCCATTACCCCAAGTTCAAAAAAGGCGGGTATGTGGTGAAGAAGGTGCTGGTTGATCACACATTTGGTGAGTGCAAAGGGCTTTGCTTGATTAAATAACCTAGTAGTTATCAGATAATTTTCGTTAGTAAGAACATTTGCTTTCCAAAGAATAAGTCATTTTTAAATTTTTTTATTCTCATTTAGAAACGTAAAGGATTTATCACTGCAGTTTCCAGCATAGATAAGATAATCAAAATAGTCTTTTTTTGTTGAATTTTGCCTTTTTCACCGTAACGTCAGTCACTTATTTACCATTTAAACTCTTGAAAACAGAAAAACATCACAATGTATATACTTCTATTGAGTGGTTTATTTTTGAAATCTACAATCAACATAAACCATTCACTGCAGAATATGTGGACAATCTGATGTCATCCGTAACTGCAACACTTTGCCAAGAGAAGGGAGATGATGTTGCACCATCACTGGAGGTCCCCCAACCATTGAACACCACCTTCATCAAACCCTCCAAGGATGAAGCAGTCCTAGCACATGTCAGTAGATTCAAATTGTGCTGAGAAATAACTAATCATCGATTGGTGCATTCTGAAAACCTGTGTAAGCATCTGCGGGGAAAGTAGATCGTATCTTGTTGACAACACAAGAGGGTATTGGAACTCTGATTTTTCTGCCCAAATGGTGGTAGATCCAGCTTATAAACTGCCTGTACGATGTATACCTTTTCCAGCTGAAAGAAAAATAAGATTATCGTGACATCAAATTTGTGGGTAAGCAGTAATGATATCTGTATCCATTACCAATAAGCAATGTAGTTGTTCAGTATTATATATGGGTTCAAAACCTATTAGAATGTACATACCAATTAAATATGAAAATGTGGAAACAACCATTATGTTATGCTTTGATGAGAAGACTTTTACTCAAGCCCGCATCAATAAGAATCGTACTTACTCATTGCCAGCAGGAATGGGTCCGTGGATGCGCCTATAAGCCTGATAAGCCGTTTCTAGCACATCCACATGAAGGCACACAAATGTGAAAGCATCACGTTGTGTAATGCAATTGAGGCCCGGCTCTTTGTCTTTTTTGGCTTGGACCTTGTCAAATTCGTTGCAACAAACTGATTCCTCCAAAGTTGGCATTGGTTGACACAGTCCACATGAGCACCTGCAAAAGTAGAATTTGTATAATTGTATGTATGTGTGTATGCATAGAGATGATATATACTGTGAATGTAATAATTTCGTTTTTGCACTGTACCCAGTTTTGTGCATGTCTCAGAATACCACAAATGCAAGAAAATGTGATGGAAATGAATATAGAACAATATGAACCAAATATTTATCTATGAAATACACTAAATTATGATACCATGAAAACGTTTAGTGGTGTGAAAATACATAAACATTTCCAGTGTACTTGGAAAGATATTGCTAATACTATTTATGATGAATTGAAAAATGTATCAATATGAAGAGAAAAGGAGGTTGTAAAGGAAATGACAAAATGACGTAGAATTGATGGAATTGACTTATATCAGAATGCACCTTTAGAACAAATGGCAACATTAATTTTAAATATTTGGATAAAATCAAACTGATGGATAAATGAGGGACAAGGTGAAGTTCATGTTTGATTTATAATTGCAAAAACGTAAATTATTATTGATGAATGGGAGCTGTCCTAATACAATTTGTTAAAGCTCAAAGATTAGACCATTATTATTATGCTTAGGAATAAACAGGATATTTATGGAGCTTTTGAAAGTTCAGACTAAGACACTTAAATGGCTGGTATGTGCGTGAGTGTTGTATTGTGAACATCTACTTTAAAGTCTATCGAAGCATGTTAAATAATGGAATTTATAAAATAAACATGTTTATATTCACAGTGGTCCTGGTTATCCAAGTATTACATTCACATCATATGGACGTTTCAATATAGGTCGGGATACTCAATATATCTTTTTTTTCCATGTTTCTTATAACTCTGGGCCTATCTGTTAACTTATTTGCTTTTTACTTTTTTATTTATGTTAATTATCAATAAATGACTCAAAATAAACTGAGACGCCTATAGGCTTTCTGGAAGCTCGTGAATCAAGCAAAATAATATTTTTATCAGATTGATTTATAACAAAAGTTTTCAATTTCAGTAACATCTTCAAGTCAAATAAAGTGTTTGATATCAATGTATTGAACAAAGACTGTTGTTTATATCGTACATGCAATAACCAATCATGTATAATTAGCTATATTTGAAATAATTCCCTTCAAATTACAATTGATTCACATTTTCAAAATTATTTCTGTCTGGTTAACACAAAGTACAAATCGTATGTCACATTACTAAGTAATATTACATTTATTGGGCAAATATTTATTTATATCTATTTTGGGTCTGAGAGAATTCAAATTTCGAATAGTAATGCATGTTTTAAATGCAAGAAGATAATTGGGAAAAACGTCTTTTATGTATTATATCAAACGGCCTACAGATAGCAGAAAAACGGGGGGAAATTAGTTGAGAAAATTGGAAACATTTTAGAATGATTCTTTATTCTTATTATTCTTAAAAAGAAAATAGAATTTACATACCAGTCTTTGTTCTGTAGTCGTCCTAGATCATTCTGTTCCACTGGCACTGCTGCATTTTCTGTCTCTGACTCTGAGCTCCCTGTCTCACTAGATGACTCTGTTCGTCCTGTGTCTAACTCCAAGTATGGTTCAAACCTATAGGGCTCAATGACTCTCTGCTCCTCACTCTCTACGTCTATTTCAAATTCAAGATCACAGCTTAATTCAGAATCTGTGTCTGATACAATATTTTCAGATGCCTCAGAACCTTCCATAGTGCTATATACGAATCTGTAGTAGACCACTCTTTGACCCAATTAGATTGACCCCGCTGACGTCACAACATGGCCATTCGCACACAGGTGTTATAAACAAGGCCCAGGCCTACTTGACCCAAAAACGGGGGTAGGTGGCGCGGTGCAGACACAGCCTCTAGAGGTGCGCACCCTCTAACTAGTACCATTGTAATTGTTTTTTCAAGTAGTGTGTAAGACAAGGGTCTAAAATACTCTCTAAAATCGTGTCCCCGGATCTTTAAGTAACTATCCCGTTCACTGATAGGGCTTATCAGAAATTTAGCAGGTTGGTTCTTCATCAAATTTTGAGTTTCTCCCATTTACTATAATTGGCGTAACTGATGTTTCCTCTAACAATTGTTCTAATCTCTACCCCGTTTGCCTCTAGTGTTAATTGTTTACCTTGAATTTCTCCTCCACCTCCTTTTCAGTCATACTCTTGGGAATCTTGATGAAGATGCGTGTGTTCTTGTCCTCCTCCTTAGGTTCACGTACCGACCCCTCCCGTCTGTTGTTGGCGATCAGCACCTGCACAGACACACAGATATAGACTATGGCACCAAAACACAGGCACGCAGATATAGACTATGGCACAATCACAGACACACATATAGACTACGGCACAAAACACAGACATAGAATATGGCACAAAACACAGACACGCAGATATAGACTATGGCACAAAACACAGGCATGCAGATATAGACTATGGCACAATCACAGAAACACATAATAGACTACGGCACAAAACACAGACATAGAATATGGCACAAAACACAGACACACAGATATAGACTATGGCACAAAACACAGACACACAGATATAGACTATGGCACAAAACACAGGCACACAGATATAGAGTATGGCACAAGCCACAGGCACGCAGATATAGACTATGGCACAAGACAGGCACACAGATATAGACTATGGCACAAGACACAGGCACGGAGATATAGACTTTGGCACAAGACAGACACACAGATTTAGACTACTGGCACTGGTACGAGATTTGGGCTATTGCACAGGCATACAGACATGGAAAATTGCAAAACAATACAGACATGCAGATATGAGCTATGACACAAAACACAGGCACACGTGTATGAACTATGGCACAAAATGAGCTGAGACACAAAACATCAATACAGGATATGGTACAAACACAACACACAAATAGACTATGTTTATTGAGATAAGGGATCGTGTATTGTTTATCCAAAAACAGTATATAAAAAGGAGTTTTTCATTTTGAATAACGATTTATACAAGCGAGCCATTGTTAACACCAACTCCAATTTAAATTTCTGAATAAGCTGTCCTCGCAGTGCAGTAACATTGTATTACATTCTTAATGTATTACATTCTTAACGTGAAGATGCACAACTTGTCTGCTAAGGGGACAGCTATTATGTTTATGTTACAGAAAATGGTCAATTTATCTCCTATGAGTATACAGTACAGGAAATATGTAATGAAAACGCAAAAAGTATTATTCATCTCCTATATCTGTTCCTCGAATTCGCTCATTTGACTTTGGGGATATGAATGTTGTCCATATAAAGGCAAGATGAATACCGTATTCGTAGAATGAAGATTATCAACTTTTCCAGTCACTTTAAACTGAGCTATATTACATAGTAAAACATCAGGTGTGTCTATAATTCTCTTCAAAATGCTAGCAAGTTACTCTTTTACACTTAAATGAATAATGTCTGATAAGATAATATTTTGTTACAAAAGTCTTATAAAGTGTTTAAGAAAACTAAGGAAGTCTTATTACACTTTTATAATTGTGTCATACATAATTCTACTTACTTTGAGAGGCATGGACTGTCCTGGCATAGTTTGTCCGTTCATACTTTCGCGGGCTAAGGCGGCCATAGAGGCCTTAGCGTATGTGATGTAAACGACCCCTGTGGAAAATAAAAATAAAATATTTAGTAATTTACCTCATCATTCCCACAGCTCTTTCATCATTTGAAATGTATTTTCCCCAAGGTAACACGTCATACACATAGGTCTCTTTTGCTTCATAGTTGGCACAGCAGATGTTCCAGGCCTCTCGTAAACTTTTGCCAATTGTAAGACGCAATTACCTCTAAAAAGAGTTATAGTTATACCTGATGGGTTGTGTTTTTTTTTGTTTTTTTTCCCCTAAAAATCTTAGTCTGTATATTTCGACCATTAGAGAAGGTGGATGGGTTAGTTTTACAAACAAAAGAATCAAGGTGAATGATATATAAAATCAATATTTCAACTCTCTGAAGAATAGAACTTTGCAACAGGTCAGTGTGTATACATACATGTTCAATAAGACTGTAAGACATTGCCGAGAGAACATACATTGTGGCATGAGTTTCATGACTGTATTAACACTTTTGCCGACAGTTGGTTGTATTTGTGATTTGTCACATTTTAATCTACGGGGTAATTTTTTAAAGGACACCCTGCTGTCTTGTTCCAAAAACAGTTAGTTTCTGAACTTCTATAAAAATAAATTAAACAGAATTCGGAATTTACCTGCGCGCTACTATCACTTATATCCTAAACCCAAAATCTTACCAAAGTTGTTTACAATATTGATAGAACATAATTCAGCCCAATATTATGACTCCCCTGTCAATAGACATGGGGAAGTTTACATAGAATAGACATGTATGTCTCTGGTGACATCAAGACATGTTCAAAGATGAACCCCATGGTGTAAGCTGGGGAGCAAATCAAGATCTACACTTGACCTGACGGTGGGGTGAGAGAGTGGTGAGAGAGGGAGAAAGGGATGAGAGAGAGGGGTGAGAGAAGGAGCACCACACAACTCCTAGTCTGTTTATCTGATCCCACTCAGGGTTACCAGTATACAAGGGGAACGTGTCAAAACCCTGTACAAGTACCACTGACAACACTACAAGGCTACACCACGAGTCGAATTGACTCCTTCCCTATAAAGGCAAGGCATTCTTGGCCGAGGAAACCACCAGGATTGTATTATTTGCCAATCCCAGGACTTGTATATGTGTGAGAAGTAAATACAGGTTTATATGTGAAGGTTCTTGGGATAGGATGAGTTACATAGACACAAGGGACTATTGGAGATATTTTTGAAAAGATGTACATCTGATCAAGTTTGCCCGACTTCTTCAACGATGATTCGTGTTCTCGCATATACGTTGGGGTAAATATTAAGTTCTGTCCTCAGTAGCCAACTGTTGACTATTGATTTAAAGTGAATCAACCCGAAATCTGTCTGGTTTCACATTTTGATGATTAATTATTTTTTGGCAATCTCTCCCGATATTTACCCCTGCCCACCCCAAGCAGAAATGGGCCTACCATGACCATAATTTACATATGAATTTACACATGAACGTATCCATTTTAATTTCCTTGAATTTCTTACACCATCCCATTTATGTATATGCAATTGAAAAAGCCACTCTCTTTTTTGAGTGATGCAAGAACTACATTAAGAATGTATCATGCCTATTGACTTGCATTACCATAAATCTAATGATGAAATGTGCTTCCTATAATTCCACAAATAATAGCAATACAATGTCCACATTTCTATAACGTTGTACAAGCGCAAACTGCTGCAATACACACATACAAATTTACCAGAACTCTCCTCTCCTGCACAATCCCCCCCACAACCTACACCCACCCATATGCAAACCCCCTCCCCCTCTTCCCCTTCACACTTAGCCCCTTGGTGACTCTGGGGGCCGACTCCACACTATGTCTCTGTCGGCCGACAGGTTCTCTGTCGGCCGAGAGGTCTTTGTCGGCCGGCCGATTGCACCATCCATCATCGACTCAAACGTAAAATGGGAATTTCATTTTCGCCGGGGGAGTGCTGAGCGCCAGACCTCAAACCAATATTGTTCGAGTGGCCTGCGTTTTGTCAGATTATTTCTTGAAGTTTTTATCATGCCATAGACTCAAACCTACTCCACTGTATTGTGTGAGTCTTGGTATATTGCGTAAATTAATTCTACCTCAGAATGGGGTATGTAACTACTGCTATTAAACAATATTTTCAAATTTGGTGTATTTTGCTATGCCAAACTTCTGTGAAATTTTTTAACAACAAAACATTTCTCATAGTCTAAGAACATCACACCTTTGACTTCAATACCACCAACTCATATCCCCACAAAAAAAACCATTGTTTGCTGTCGTTCAAAAAAACAAAATTCTTATATTCACAATATATAATTCACACTTTGTATCCTCCAGGGGTTGGGGTAGGGGAATTGGAGGGTTGATGTGGGGTCTATGAGACACAAGTCGATTTAAATAGGCCCCACCGCCTTATTTTCCCATGTCTTTTGGCACCGATCAATCTTCACTGCGTGCATCTGCTCCCAGGCCATCAATCATACATTTTGTCCATATTTCAACCCATCCATTTTTAATCTGAAAGGCAAATGTTCCTCCAGGTCCCCCCGTGCCATTCACAAACGACAGTACAAGTCTCAACTGTTTCTATAATGAAGGGAAACTGGCTGGAGTAAATCCTACTGAGATTAGTCTTTCTGTCGGCTTTAGCCTGTATTCCACTGGCCTATTTTGACTGGTAGGAAGTAGCTAATTTTTGAGTTTCTGTCAGAGAAATATTACAAGAATCCCTGCATATGACGTACTATTCGAACAATAATTCGAAATCCTTTCTAATGTTATATGGCATATGTATGATAATCACTTATTCCTTCTTGTGATTTTCGAAATCGTGAGGAAGATCGGACAGTAGGGTTCAGCCTTTTTGAATGTTTCTGGCTGTTACTGTTGCATTAAAACGTAAGGCAATAGAGAGAACAGTGTGTTTGTGCTCTTATTACAGATTCACCGAAAAACTGGTTCTCGAGTGAGTGTGCAATAAACACAAATGTCGCGAAATGTCAAATACCACCTAAAATATTTCCATAAAATTCTGAAATGGCAACGACTGAAACGACCAGGAAATGCTTGTCATTCGGTAAACGAATCCTTCCTAATGCAACGTCTGTATTTTCATTTTCTTTTCAAATCCAAGCCAGGAAGAATCCAATTCCCAGCCAGGAATAAAACACAATGGAAACTGTGTTATAAATGCAGAATCGTTATGAGCTTGTAGTAGCGTTTACGTGGGAAATTTGTGGACATAGGTGTGAATCCAGTGGTGGAACAGTGGTAAATCACTATGTCCGAAATATTTAAAGGAGCTAGGGAGGGCAATCAGTAGCATTTCAGTAACTCATTTAAATATTTCAGACATACTGATTAAGGAAGTATCCACTGCTGTTTGGTCAAGATATATACAACAATTCATTCATTTAACTACACACATACTACAATATCTATATCCAACACGTAGTCTATTTCCTGTTTAAAAACCTAATCTCTTATCTAGAATCCAACTTAACAAGTAACGTTTTTCACCCAAACCTGCTATTTCCCAATCTAATCAACCAGCCTGGCTGTGGGACAAGCCCAGAATGGTCAAGGTCTATGCTGGACGCCCTCCACGTCCACCAGATGGTAGCAGTAGTCGTATTTAAGGCTACAACCTTGGGACTTAATCGTTTAAATCAAATTAGGGGCGGTGTCTGTGGGTATCGGGGGATCCGGGGGGATCGAGAGAGGGTCTGCTGGCAGGGTGGCTGGTGCCCGAGTAGATTTAGGTGCGGCGCGGAATTTAGGTGCGGCACGGCTCACTGTGAGGCTGTACTTTAAAAAAGTTTGTTTCCAGTTCACCATCCTTTTTTCTTTCTTTTTATTATTTTCAAACTTTTCTCTTTTTTTTGACCAAAATTCTGTGCTCTTTTTCTAGACTTACATATGACTGGGAAGCCCAGTTTATGAAGGTTCCAATGGTATAATGTATTAAAATCAATGCAAATTTCTTATACCCTGGTAGTTATGGTAACCTGTTCCACAACAGCGGACCAGCAAAAATAAGGGGAAGGGTGCTGTGGATGGACGATGACCTTCCCACTGACCTATTTCTGTCCACTAGGGGGTCAAGGAAACAAAAACAAAAAAAACACTTTCAGTTGGTATGAGTGGAACCTGTACTGTGGACACTAGCCGCCCACCCACCGCCCATAGACTACTATTAGCCGCCCACCGGCCGCCCTTAGATCACTTATATTCTAATGTACACGTCGCCACGCATTTCTGCTTTCACTCTACATGTTGCTGACGGAACTGGGAGTCCTTAAAGTAATTTACTGTTATGATATACCTTAATTCGATGGAGGGATAATTTCGTAATTTTTGTAGCTATTTTGCACTTATTAATATCATATCCTCACATAAACATATAATATACATCCCTTACCTAACACATTCCTTTCACTTAAGTTTTATATTGCAATGAACTAACCCATGTATTTATTGTCCTAACATCCTTAAAATCCTCATACCACATACCATTCCCATTCCAGTAAACACTACAGTAATACGTATAAATATCACAATTTCCCTGGACACCACCCTATAAACCGCTACACAAACCACCTCTCATAACTCACACCCCCTTCTGTGGAAGCCTCAGCCCCTCAGACAAAACGAACCAACCACAGTACCCCCCTTCTTCAGAATCGGCCACCAAACCTCAGTCAAAGCTCCCCATTTCCACTCAACCCCCAACCAACGGTCCGCCGAGGCAAATCACCGCAATTTCTCGCTCCTGATTCTGTCCAACTGCGATGAAAGATCGCCGTTCCGTGCTAGCTGGGCCCAACGATGCTTCAGACTTCTTCAGAAGCACAGTTCTATTGCAAGGACTGCTGGCTTGAAGGCGGCTGCTGCGGTGGCGGTGGCGGTGGCGGTGGCGGTGGCGGTGGTTAAAAATATCCCTTTTAAAGATCACTTGCGGAAAAAAAATCGCTATTTCTAGTTTTACTGAATTTCAACATCGTCTGTGATGAAAGACTTGAATCTAACGTTTCATGGCAGAACATTTTATTTTGAACCTACTCGAAGGCATTAATTCATATCAATATTACGATGCAATTATACTTTCATCTCTCATCAGTAGGGCGTCCTGAAGTACTGCATCTTCAATATTTATTTCTACATATTACCTTAAATGTGTCTTAGATGTGTTTTGAATAAGCAATGTTAAGCAAAAATTCTATTCACTAATATTTTTGTTTAAGAATGTAAGGTTTTCTGGTTGCTATTGGAGATATTTTGATTGGCTAAGATGACATTTGTGGCATGATACAAGTTCCTGGTCTAATAGACTATGGATGTGAAAAGCAGAAAAAAAAACAAAAAAAAACAAAGTTGAGTTAAATAGAGAATAGAATGAATGAAACCGCCCAACAGTAAACTAAAAAGGTGATGGATGACCGGAGAATCTTTGAACAAGTGATCCCGGACTAAAGATGTCAAAGGCGAATTGGGTGGCCTGAGGTTTGAAGATAGTGGGGTAAAAACACTCGGACAGGCTCGGTGACTTGGTGAAAGCCTGGGCCTGCCATCAGTCCGACTTGGGCCAATTACCCCGAGTCGGACCGAGCAGACCCGAAGTGGGTGACCACGACACGCGAGCAGCTCATCTCATAGGGCCAACCAGGGGTGGGGATGGGAGGGATGGGGGGTCAGGGTGGGATGATTGGGGAGGGGGAGGTGGTAAAGGGTCGGGGGTAGGGGTGTGGGTATGTTCGGTTGGGTTAGGACTGTTAGGGTTGCGAGCTGCTCATCTCATAGGACCAATCATCGGGGGTGGGGATCAGGGGATGGACGGGGTCAGGGGAGGGGTGACAAAGAGTCAGGGGAATAGGGGTGAGGGTATGCTGGGCTGTGTTGCTCGGTTGTGTTCGAGTTATGGTTAAGGGAGGGATATGGGGCGGTACAGGGTCAGGGGAATAGGGGTGTGGGTGTGCTGGGCTGTGTTGCTAGGTTGTATTCGGGTTATGGTTAAGGGAGGGATATGGGGCGGTACAGGGTCAGGGGAATAGGGGTGAGGGTATGCTGGGCTGTGTTGCTCGGTTGTGTTCGAGTTATGGTTAAGGGAGGGATATGGGGCGGTACAGGGTCAGGGGAATAGGGGTGTGGGTGTGCTGGGCTGTGTTGCTAGGTTGTATTCGGGTTATGGTTAAGGGAGGGATATGGGGCGGTACAGGGTCAGGGGAATAGGGGTGTGGGTGTGCTGAGCTGTGTTGCTCGGTTGTGTTCGGGTTATGGTTAGGGGGAGGGATATGGGGCGGTACAGGGTCAGGGGATAGCGGTGTGGGTGTGCTGAGCTGTGTTGCTCGGTTGTGTTTGGGTTATGGTTAAGGGAGGGATAGGGGGCAGTACAGGGTCAGGGGAATAGGGGTGTGGGTGTGCTGGGCTGTGTTGCTAGGTTGTATTCGGGTTATGGTTAAGGGAGGGATATGGGGCGGTACAGGGTCAGGGGAATAGGGGTGTGGGTGTGCTGAGCTGTGTTGCTCGGTTGTGTTCGGGTTATGGTTAAGGGAGGGATATGGGGCGGTACAGGGTCAGGGGAATAGGGGTGTGGGTGTGCTGAGCTGTGTTGCTCGGTTGTGTTCGGGTTATGGTTAAGGGAGGGATAGGGGGCGGTACAGGGTCAGGGGAATAGGGGTGTGGGTGTATTCAGCCGTGTTCGGGTTAAGGTTCTGATACGTATTAACGTTGTGGCAGGTCAAATAACTTACAATTGATAAATGATTGAAAATAATAAAACGATAAACGTTATTCAGGAATAATCAGCGCCTTTTATTAATTGCAATAGCGCAATGAAACACCCTATTAACTATATTCTCAACAGACTATAGAGTCGTACATATTCTGTTGAGGTGCATTTTTTCTTTAAGAATTCACGAAAACAATACATGATCATTAAATAGAGGCACTAGAAGCATCTAAACAGCTCCATATAGAACCCACTCACCATGAGCTATAGACCGAGCAGCTCCGAGCAGCTCAAACAGTACTCAATCTCCACCTACTACAAAGTTCCACTGATGAGTCTCTATTCTTCTCAGCACAGTCTGAGGCCAACTGAACTTATCAGTATCCCACTGAGAGAATCAGACTACGACCTTATCTATTGGTACTCACCGTAGTGGCTTAGTTGCTTATTTCTATACTGTAGAATTGTCTTTCCTTGCCATCTATCATATATCCGTTTTGGGAGAGCACCTCACAGAACTGGTATAGTTAGAACAAATACGATAAGAGTTCTAAATGTAATGTAGCAGCGTAACTTTGTATTTTGTATTACACTGACGTTAGAAACTACAACAGCATTCAGCAATCAAGACCTAGCCTAATCAGCTCATATAGTTCGAATCTACTACACCCACGCGTAATGATCTTATGTCAATGTCCATTATCCGTCTTTGGTTACAGCGTTGATTTGAGGATTCATCAGTAGCATAAAACTTTCTTATATAAATAGACACTTTGCACGTGATCAACGGGATAGCTCAATGTCCTGGGAAATCCAGAATTCAAAGTTTCTTGCAGAATACGAGGGAACAGGAGGGGGCATCAGTGTGAGCTATATGTGCAATCCAGCTTTAAGAGATTCTAATAATCACTAGATCGGTAAACCACTGTAATCACATTGTTACCCATTGCTCCATTGACGACATAGATACTACCACCTTGTTACCCATTGCTCCATTTGTGCCATTGTTACTACCACCTTATTATTATTATCCATTGCTCCATTGATGTCATAGCTAACACTGCCTTGTTACACATTACCCCACTGATGTCATAGCTACTATCGCCTTGTTAAAAACCATTGCTCCATTGAAGTCATAGCTACTACCACCTTGTTACCCATTGCTCCATTGGTGTCCTTGCTACTAACACCGTGTTTCCCCGTGTTTCCCACTGCTCCATTGGTGGCAAACCAATAGACTGTCTATAGATAACACAAGCCTTACCCATTACTCGATCCATGCTTGCCCATATACCGACAAAAGCTCTATAGATCACCCCTCACAGCCCCACTGCCCAGTGGCCGGCTGCAGCTAGCAGGTGTCAGACCCTGGAGGAGGAACACACGCCTCTCACCTGGCCGTTAGGCTCTCCAGGGTAACGGGCCGACAGCCTGAAGCTGTTCCCATCCCTCCAGAGGGTTGTCGGTGTCAGGGCACAGGCACAGGAGGAGAAGGACAAGGTCCAGGTCAGGTAGCGGTCAGAGGCTGGGTTTCCTGGTTACACATGGACACCGTAGTGTGGTCAAATCTCCTGGGTGAAGGCTACACTGTGAACTGGAGCTCGGTCCATGGTTTTCTATGGTTAACAATGTGTTGGATTCAGCTCATATATTGGAAATGGGAAGTAATTGGTATTAATTTGTTCGGATTCTTTCACTGATGTACTATACTTACGCTTCATGAAAATGGGTTGCATTGCATGCTGGCAATCAACACACTTGTTTATGTTCTTGTGATAGTTTTATTTATTCATTATTATATTGCAGAATAACCTTTATTCCATACTGTTCACATACAATAATGCACCAATATTTCTGAATACTTGAACATTCTGTAATACCCTTTACAGGCTAGCCTCAAAATGCACTTATAATGACAGTTCAATACAGACAGAATGTGCATTCTGGGCTCAGTCTGTAAATGGTATTACGCATAGGTCCCATATTTACCAGCATATTTTCAGACAACACCATCTAAACCCTCCTTAACCTTACACTTACAGCTGTGTATCGGTCAATATTTATCAAAGACACTCATTTGCCAATGTTCATGCCAAATGGTCCTACCATACAGCCCCCACATGATTGATGCACCCTCGGTACCTCAGCCCTTATTGATCTCTCTACAATGACCATGTTGGGACCCTGGTCTTTACTGGGTATCATTTCCCCAGCCACCTCACAAAAACTCTACCATTCCACATGGGTTGAAAGTAGCTAAGCCAGGTGGGGATATGGGTGATTTTACACGGTCGCCACAATCTATATCGGCGTTCACAGTGAGTGAGGATGTAATATCTGCCTCTAAAGCCCAAATAAATCCCCAAAATAGTGATCTTGAAATCTAGCCAGGCTAAGGTCTTTTTAAAGGAATCGATCATAGACTTAGACACTATCTAAGCCCCCCTCCCGCCCTGCCAACCACTTGCAATCACCAACCTACCCACAAAAAACGTCTCTCACACCCTTCAGTTTTTGAGGTGGACACTCGGAGGCGCCACATGTACCATGCCAGCCTCGTTTTGGATATGGAACACTATGAGTGAACTCTTCAAGCAGAGTCCTCGAGAGGAAACACCCCCACACCAGCCATGGACATTGGGATGTTGGCTACCCGCATAGAGTGTCAGACTGAGAAAGGTGTTTGGAGAATGTTGGCAATATTGGTGGCTCATTCTGTGAGCGTGTCTGTCCACAAGGGTTTCAAAGGATAGCGGATAAGTCGCGGCCACGATATTGTTTTCCATCACAGCCAATTGGTATTCTACACAAGGATCCCCCTGCTGAACAAACTTCATGGAATGGCGGCACCTTTCAAGGCTTTTCAATAGGGTTAAGAAAACACAATTAAATTTTGGCTCATGAGGCATTGTTCCAAGGACCTCGGAGGCTTAAATTACTGGGATCGAGTTTAACTAGTGCTAGGAACAAAAGGACTGATCAGGGAAGCAGGAACAACGGCACAAAGCCTGGCTGATTTTAGGAATTCTTCTCATTGTTAACTCAGCCTATTGGCTTAAAGACCCATTTGAGAACGGGACCAAACACGAAATATCAATTTATCTTTTTAACTGCCTTTGGCCTCCTTTTCTATCGCGTCTTGAATTCGAATAAAAGTTCTCCCATTTCCAATTCAACCTTTTCAGGTTGGATCCAATTTGCAATATTGAAATCCATGTCGCCGTGACAGAACCATCCCATTATGCATAAGAACCCTCTCCTATGACACCCAGTCGTTGAATAGCACTCATTCTGATGAAACGACATAAACACAAGAGCTCAATCTTCTAAGGAGAGGGACATAAGAGTAACAGGCCACCTACACAAATTCTCTGGTAAAACGGCCTTAATTCGGCCATTCTCAGGCTCTCTGGTCCGCCGTATAAATTACTTTAAGCCTAGGCTCTCCTTCCCCTAAGCCCACCTAATTTAATATAGAAAGCGCCCATCCCCTTCCGCTGCCATCAGACTGACCACTGGTCAACTCCTCCAGGCAGCGGCCTGGTACGGGTGGAGGTGGCCAAAGACATGGCCAATCTTGGAATATTCCACCGAGGGATCTATACTGTACCAAAGGGGAAAAAGAGAAGAAAATGAGTTCTGCTACATCTCTGATACATCTTAGAGATATACTCACATACGATCTTCTTCGAGTGTTGTGAAACATTTTTACACGGAATTTTTACATTTGACTCCCATTTTCTCATTTAGGGTCCCATTTATGTAATTTCTCCTTCGTTGTACTATCGTATTGATTATACAACCATTTTAAAACCAACATTGGGCCTACTACCAAACTTAGTCAATTCCCAGGATCGACCTTTTCCCTTAACCTAAAGTTTGGAACAGATACGGTTAACATTTAAAAGCCTTTGTGATTCTGAGGCATCCCTGCAACTTTTCCCTTTCTGCTTTTTATGTAGCATGCCAAATATTGCGCCTTAATTCATTTGGGCGCACAACTCCCATCAACGGAGTTATATGAAAGGCTAAAGATTACCAGCGCTTTTAAAGAATCTGCGATCAATTATAAAAGCTTTCAAATCATTACTCTTCGATTTTCCAAGAAGTGATCTCCAAATTCAAAGTTTATCCCAATACTGACTATTAAAGTCTCACTTGCTTGCAGCGTCTCTCTGATAACAATTATCATCGCTCACTTTTGATAGGACTCCACTAATGCATTTCCTTTTCTAACATACGAAAAAACTTCCTATATCATCATCATAGAAAAAGAAGCAATCCTTCCTTATAAGCTTCACAGTATATAAAAGAGCCCACACCCTATCCGCAAGGTCAAGCGACCTCTGCTTATGAGCTGCGCCCCTGGGGGGAGA
Source organism: Lepidonotus clava (assembly GCA_936440205.1). Classification (NCBI taxonomy): domain Eukaryota; kingdom Metazoa; phylum Annelida; class Polychaeta; order Phyllodocida; family Polynoidae; genus Lepidonotus; species Lepidonotus clava. The sequence goes on from OW387147.1 coordinate 22,861,533, forward strand.
GTGGAGAGGCGATATGATTGGAGAATGGCGTGACTTGTGATTCCGGTTCCTGGTTGTTCTCCCCAGCGTCTGTTTTGTCATGAAAGTCTGATACATTTGCTGTCAGGGCGACTGGGAACAATTATTTCGACAAGGAACACACCCGAGTAGGGGGTTGAGATGCAAAGTGTTAAAAAATACTTTTTGGGGTCTAAATCATAACTTTTCTCTTGATCTCAAGAACTTGAACCTCTCTAGGGACCGCAAAAAGCCTTTGCACGTGTATGAAGCAATTAAAGTAATTTATAGAAGCTAAAATATATAAAAGAAATGAAATAAAACCGTTTCAAGTTTTCAATCATTCATGTGGCTGGTTCTGGCAACCTGTCATAGTGTCTTGGAAGGTGTAATATTCTCCTCTATAGCTCTCAGACATGGCCTGGCACGCAAGAACTCCATAGCAGCGGTAAAACATGTTTTGGCAAACCTAAAACACACCTCGCCCCCTAATCAATGCGTTAATCAGCCCGCCCTGGAGGAAACCAAGGTCACGCATGAGGTCTGCTTGGGGTAGTAGGCGGGTGATTAGGGCTAGGGTGGGAGTGGGGACAGGGGCTGGCTGAGGGGGTGGGATTGGGGGTGGATATGTTCTGAGGAGGGCAGTAGCGTGACTCTCCCTATAAGGCTAACACATATCGGGGTCCCCCGTACTCGTGTTACTTGAATTGAGTTCAAAATGCCTCCGTTTCCTCAGATTCGTATCACCTTTGGAATATGAAATACGTCACCTAAAATAAGAGTCACTTAGACTGGCATTACTAGAAGATAATCATGCAATTAATGTAGCATGATTATTATCTTATTCCCTATCGTGTTTAGTCTGAATATGGCAATCAACGGCCAAACGCGGCTATTTTATTTCAATTCCCATATTAATACATTAACATTTAAGCACTTGGAATGAAAGCTTTCATCATTATCATATCATTGCTAACTGTTTGAATTACAGTTCGAATCCCCTTACTAGAATATCACACTTATACCATGCCTACTAGCAGTCACCTTACTTTAAACACATCTGTCTGCTCCTAGCTATGTCCAAATACGTTAATTCGAACACCTTTAGGTTTTTATTATTGCCCCAATGTGTGCCAAGTTACCTTCTTCCCCACTGCTCCCTTCCTTTCCCCTTCCCTTGCCAATCCCTCCCTCGTGTCAGGTAGGCGTGGGAACAACCTGATGCTACCTACCTCACTGTCTAAAAACACCCATGGCAGGTCGGCCTAGAGTGCCCTGCTTCCATTAATAGACTCGAAACACGAAGGAGGTTAGCTAACTTAATCAGAGAATTGGCCAACAATTTTCAAGTCATTTGCTCACCACCTTTACTGAAATGTGATTTCTTAGAATACATAATGTTCATTGGTTTTTACTATTGTTTGATATCTTGTCTTCTTTTTCATTAGATGTGGGAAAGTCTTGTTTGAATCAATTTTAGAAACACTCAAGGAGGTCACATCAATAACAAATCTGCTCTTGTTATAGCCACAATTATGATAACAAGTCTGCCTTGTTATAATCATAGCAATAAGTCTAACTTGTTACACCTATAATAACAAGTCTGCCTTGTTATACCCGTAATAACAAATATGCCCTTGTTGTTGCCATAACAACAAATCTATTATGGACATAATCAAAAATATGACCCTTGTTATAACCATAATATCAAGTCTGCCCCTTGTTATACACAACCGCGTCCGGCAGACTAAGTAGAGATATGCCATGGCTAGACATCCCATCAGTGGCTGTAGCTGATGCCGACCACTCATCTTCAGCCATCCACAGTCTGGCGGTGATGGCGGTCTAATGCAGTGTCACGGGATCAAACCGTACCGAGGAGGGCCGGCTGGTCAGGGGGGGGGGGGGGGGGAGATGAACGTCACATATGGTGGCCCCATTACTGTATGGTGGATGAGGAGTATGTAAAGGGTAATGTAATATGGTCTCCGATCTGTATGGTATGGTATGGCTGGGTAGGTTTTGGGATTGGTTTATGCTCAGAGATTTTATTAGAGTAATGAGGAAAATAATACGCATGTACCTTGTTATGTATGGAGTTTTTCCTGCTATAATCAATTGTGCATGATTTTCAGAGCAATTGGTTTGGGGAATGTACTTCAAAATCGGGTAATATAAAATATAATAGTCAGATTGCTAGGATATATTTCACACATATGTGGCGATTTCTAACCAGGGTCATAGCCAGACTTTCAATAATATTCTAATGCTTTTATGAAATATTTCTTGTATTGTTTGAACTTATGTAGAACACAACCTTTAAACTAAAGACCAAACAGGGAGCAGGCCAGGTTGACATAAGCCCCATTGGATGACTGGCACCTTTCCACCGTTCCCTAGGTTCACTGACCGTCCAGTGTCCAAGGGGGGAGTGGTCAGTCTTCTCACCTGTCAATTAGGCCCTGACGGACCAATTAGCCGGACAGCAGTGGATAAAGGATGACCACTGGTCAGCTGCCTGAGTGCTCCCCGACTTCGGGCGGAATCGTCGACCTCTTAACTCGTGTCCAACAAACCTTTGAACACATCTTAAAACAATTCTTTTTCTCGAAAATTATACATTAACCAAGTCTGAAAATGTCAGATTTCCCGGAGTTGTCAATGGAAATATTTGTGAATTTCATAGAGAATGTAAAATATTTGCAATTTTTCATTTTGGCGGGAAAGGCCAGACGACAATTTGTGGTGTCAGTTTTCAGTACTATGTGCAGTGCTATCTAATGGACTCGGAAGGAAGGAGGGCCCTATACCATCACAAGTTAATCTTGTGGATCTGATGTACTGGATGAAACATAACAAATTATGAGGGAGACAGTACATCACTGGAACTATAAATTCATTCTCGTGCCTTGGGTGTACGTAATGGAAATGGAGGCGATCCTTATTCACTAGAAACAATGTTTCATGATGACCGACGAGCATAATCAATAACAAGCCTTGGTAGCGGTACCACCTACGTGAGAGGATTATCAAGTGGTACCTTACTCGCGTACGTAGAATTCTGGAGAATAAATCACCAAGAACTGTGTCATGTAACTATAGACCGATCCAGTATAATCGCTTGTCTGATTCAGGCGAAGAGCACGTGAGAGTAACTGTAATGTTTGTATGCGAGCTGTCCTCATGGTAATAACCTACTCCTACTAGTGGGAAGCGGTTTGTCACCTGGAATTACAGCGGAAAGTGGGTCCGGAATAGAGGTACTCCATGCTGATACTTTAACGTTAACCTATTGTAAATCTTTAATTCTCAGCGAAACTGATTATCAGGCGGTATCTCTATAATCTAAGACTAAGAATGGGCATTCACGTATTCGAAGAATGTTCCACTATGTAGATGAATCTCATTGAAAATGCATTGCCTCACGACAAGACCCGCAAGGCTTGTTGGGTTCAAAGACAATGACATATCTTATAAACTATGTTATAAGCTTTAGTCAGTTTACCATTGTCTATCAAATACATTGATAATGATAAGAGGAATCTGTTACATGTCAGATATAGGCCTACACTACAATCTAGATGTTCACTACAATATCCAAACCGAACCAACTAGGCCTACCCCGCTACACATAAATCTACCCCAACTTCCTACCAGTGCCACACCCCTGTCGGACCACCCGGAGATAACTATAACAGACTTGGCAGGTCTGTGTCCATTTACCTACCAGTGACCAATACCTCATCCTACCCTCCAATTCCACCCAAACCACCTCTGCTAATACGTGCCTATTGTAACTGCCACAGCGCCCACCCGAACTAGCCATCATCCCCGACGAGCCAATGAGAGCCGGTTGCCAAGGGCTGAGCAGAAAACAGGGAAGAGGAGGTGGGGGGTGGGGGGGACTTAGTCAAAAATGGTCTTCAACGATCGAATGGTAAGTTGTCGAGTATATCATTTTCCTGTAGAGATTGGTTAGAATCTATCTATGGTAGGCCTTTTTATATATATATATATATCGCAGCCACCGGTATCTATAGTTCGTCTCTAGAATAATCCATGCTCTTATTCTAATCATAATGCACAACAGTTCTGTAAATCAGCTTAACAGTTTGTAACCCAAAACCAAGGCTCTCGACTCCTGTTAACGAATTAACTTTATTTGAAGGACTTATCCGCTTACAATCAAGAGAATATAGGGTCACAAGTGCTCCAACTTAAAAATAAAAAACGAGGAAGTTCTGCTTCTTATACATTAGAAAATGCAGTTTTTCAGATTTCTTCCAAATTCAACTTGGAGTAACACCTCTCTTTCCCCAGTGAGTTACCATGCCAATCTAGCCGCCCATAATAAAAGATGGCGTTGGAACGTGTAAACGTCGTTGCCATGGCACGTAGGGAGTCAAGCCGTTACCATGGCAATCTGGGGGATGGTTTGACCCTGGGAAGGCCAAGGGTCAAGGTCGGCGTGCCATCCGCTGATTGGCTGAAATCGTTACTACCTTTCTTTGGTCTGGTTCTGGTTTTAGCACTGGGTAGTCTAAAAGCATAGCTTTTTAGGCCGGTTGTGAACCAACAGGGCTGATTGGTAGTAAAAAATATAATGAATTTATTTTCTTCTAAAATGGACACCGGGTTGTATATATTTATTTTAAAGGGGTCTCCAATTACAATTTGATATGGGTAATACAATGGGACACTAGATAAAATCATATTCTTCTGGCGCACCTTTTGCAGAATAAGAAAATAGTGCATTTAACTAAAGCACCATAATAAGCGCTAAGTAATGAGTTGAAATCAGTTGTGATTCAGGTTTGACAGGTTGGCCTGTCCTATCGGTCAGTATGAACTAGCTACTATTTTAGTACCGGCCAGATGACAGGGAGAGAAAATAAGCAATTCAGACGAGGATCAACTGCAGACTATAAAGCGAGATTGGTTTGCAGATTGCAGAATTATCCCAATACATAAAACAGCAACTTTTATTGGCCTACTCGGGTTCTCAAACCATCTGTATATTGGAATGCTTTGTTTGACGTGCACCACCAATATAAATTCCTTCCTTCATCTGAAATTCCTTCACTTGTATGGTCATTGCATTCATTATTTCCTTTACGAATTGGGTCGTCGTATATCGTGGCATCTGTAAGACTATTCCAAGAAGACCTTAGCCGTAACCGGGCTGTAACCATAATGGTTCCGTGGAACCTAGACATTAGGTAGTTTCTCCTTTCTGTTTTGAGTTGTTCCTGTGTCCTGTATATGGGTAATAAACACATCAATTATTACTGTTGAGGGTGAGATGGTGACGATTAACATCTGAGAATGATGGACATTTATCGACACGAGGACCTTCATCGACATAACTAATGCCCTTTAGAGACTATCCTCAAAATGTGCTTATATTAGCAGTTCGTGTATATTGCGCATTCTAGTTTGTAAAGGGTATAAGGTTAGTTGGGGGGAATGTAAGGCTAGAAGCCAGATATATGTAGGTACCCATACATGCCCAGGGTCTCTATAAAGCCATGTAGTCGGTGCTGGACACATCCAGGCCATGAGTAATAACAAACGGCGAGTGGGGCGGCCACTAACTCAACCTCAGGGCCCAACTGCTCAGAGGCACTCAGAGCTACTCACATCGACTCAGACCTGCTCCTGAGGGCCCCAGCCCTATCCCAGCGGGTGTGTAAATCAGTACAGGCCCGCTACATAAACCACCGGCCCGTCGGGCCACCTTAAACCTACCCCTGGGGCGCGCCGACAAATTAGGCCTAAATAAACAGAAAAGGGCGATATATAGGTGGGGTGCGGCGGACGGGCGAGGTGTCCCCGTGGTGTCGTATAGGGCCGGAGTAGGGAGGTTGGTGGGTGTGGTGGTCGGGACTCAGTATCCATCACGACGTCCACAGGGGTCTATCTGAACGTATATCAGTTGAGGATGATCGAAGGGAATGGTCTACTAAAACGGAGGAAGACGGGGAGAAATATATAGAGGGACATGTTGAGCAGAAGCTAGAATTGGTTCGGATTGGTCACAATTTTTTATACCTGTTGTGTTGGCAGAATTGTTCTGCAACGACTAAGATTGCTGCATGTGTAGTACTTTGGTCCTCATTGTATCATAATGTTTGGGAGAATTATAAATTTCACTAAAATATATATGTTTATGGTGCGTAGACAAAGATAAGCAAAAGCAGGCGCATTTCATCTATAAAAAATCTTCAAAAACATTGTGGTTTGAATCCAAAAGTATAACACGCGTCTACCATTTTAATGCAAATTCATATTTGCATAAATGCATGGAATTTAACTCAAGCCTTCCCTACGTCCCATTCGCACCATCCAATACGGCCGCCGTGTTTTAATGCACGTGCAGGAGGTGTTAGGATCCGATGAAACACGAGACCCAATCAGCGCCGGCGTCCGACCCTGGAGGAGGTTATAGATCAAACACTTAAGGCTGTTCCCGGCAGGGATTAACGAGCAGGTGAGGGATCCGCCGGGCACAGGTGGTAACGGATCCCCTGTCGACCACCCCCCGGAGGAATGGTCAGCGGCGGTCAGTAGCGGTCAGCGGGCCCGTTAAAGTCGGCCGCAGACTGACCATCCGAGATCCAGGGATCAATTCCCTGATCTTCCCCGGATCTCCTGCATCAGTGAAGGAGATGGGTACTGTAAAACGTCTTGATTAGGACAGATCTCGAGGCAGCGTTTTTTTTAAAATTTTATGGATGACTTTATTGACCGCTTCATGATGGTGTCAATGTGGAATTGTGGCCCATACAAGTAAACGGAATAGTTCAGGTGTTCATATACTTAAAATTAATCATTTACATCTTACATGTTTAATGTTAAGAGTAAGGAAGGCCCTCCTGCATACAGTTATAGGTGTTTGATAATATGAAAAAAATTGAAGCTTAGAAGGCTTCTAACTCACTAGCATTCATTTCTTGTAATTATAACAAAGTACGAATAAAACAATGAATTAATAGAAATAGTTTATATCAAAATTTTCGTGTATAACAGATGGTTCCTAAATACCCAATATCCACAATAGAGATACATATCCTTTACCACATGGGGTTTACGGTATCAATTCCGGTAGTAGCGCGGTATTTGTCTTCCGACGACTTCAAACGCTAACGCTGACATTTCCTCTGTGAATCCGTCCCATAGATAAGCCCAGGCCATTCACTTTACATTACTGAAGCTGGCCGCTGAGATCCCCACCAGGCCCTAACAAGTGTTTCCTGACGCCTACAGTAAACGGCCCCATACAATGAATATAGATCAATTCTTGTACCTTACACAAGGAAAAGGCCTGTACAGTTTGGCAGTTTTCCTCATATTTGGTATTTGTGTGGCTTAATTTGGGCGTTTTTGAAAGGATTAATATGTGGAATTGACTGTATTCTTAGTTTTCTGAGGAATATTTTCTCCTAAAATTGACAGTGTTAATTATTCAAAAATACGTCGACTTAATCATTTTACCTTCCACACAGTCATACAAGATCAAGTATGTTAGGTTCTAAAGAACCTAAAAGCTCCGTCTTATCCACTTTGTTAAATAGCTGAAAGGGAGAGAGAGGGGGGAGGGAGGGGAGGGAGGGAGACAGAGAGACAGAGAGACAGGTACAGAGAGACAGAGACAGAGACAGAGAGAGAGAGAGATTTATCCGAGTGTCAAGGTTATTGACTGGACAGTTACAGAGAACTGGATCGAGGTGATTGATGGATAGCATTGACGATCGGTTTGAGAAGCCGAAGAGCTTCGGTTATTCGATTTTGTTGAAAGAAATATATTTTGGATATAGAAAACATCGGCATGACGTCGGCATGACGTCCGATGACATCCCGATGACATCCCGATGACATCCCCGTGACATCCCCGTGACATCCCCGTGACATCCCCGTGACATCCCCGTGACATCCCCGTGACATCCCCATGACATCCCCATGACATCCCCATGACCCCTTTACCTTCTTCACCCCCTTACCCAAACATCGGCATGACGTCGGCATGACGTCCGATGACATCCCCATGACATCCCCATGACATCCCCATGACCCCTTCACCTTCTTCACCCCCTTACCCAAACATCGGCATGACGTCCGATGACATCCCGATGACATCCCGATGACATCCCCATGACATTCCCATGACATCCCCATGACACCTTTACCCTTTTACCCCTTCACCTTCTTCACCCCCTTACCCCCATACACCATGGATGAAGAGTCTGAGCTCATTTGTGTGAGGAGATTGTATTGGTAATATGCAAATTTATTCAATATGGCCGCCCCCAGTGGTGATGGGGGCATTCCCGACCTACTTTCGTTCTATTTTTAGAATATCATTATGACATCATCTCGTCAATCTCCGAACACAGACTTATTTATGCTAATTAGTACACTCTCAAGGCATTTCCTATGAGACGCTTCTCAATCTCCAAGCAGATTCTTTACTCCAGAAATAGCACAGTGTGTCCCCCCCAATTTTTAACATTGATTCCTATGAGAGTTGGGCCAAGTTATTACTCCGATTTATCGGACTATCGATGTTATACACTCTTCGAAAACGGAGAATAATCAAAATGTGGTGACCATACCTTGTTAAATGAATCCCGGGATAACAATTCATATATTCTTTTATAATTTTATTCAATACAGTGTTTTTCAGTATCTATTTCCAAGAATTAAATATTTCCAAGAATGGAACTACGTTTCAAAGAAACAGAATACTCCATGGTTATAGAATATCTTACCCCTATTGTTGATGAGGTGCAATACTAACTGAATAGACCTTTATCATATGCTGATCTTGGCGCCTTTTCTTAGCCCGAGCTGCTCCGAGCAAAATAAGCCCTTTGTGGTATATTGCGAGTAGCTCGAATGAAAAGCAAACTGGTGCCTGGATTAGTGGCGTGAACAGACAAAGCCTAGAGTTGACTGTTGAAAGTCAAATATGCTTTGTTCGCTAAAACAAAAGGCCATAACACAAGTAAAGTTCTGCGCGCAATGCCGCCGGCGCCACCCAGAGGGCTTTTTGGGAACAAAATCTGCGAGCTGCTCGCAATCTCTAACCACGGGTCGTTTTTAGCTCGTAAAGGCATAGGGGGGGATTTACAGTAAGCTCCACCACAGATCGATAGATGAATGAAGATCGATCAGTATATATTATGTTTGCACATTCCTTCATTTTAAATTTTTGAATGTTATTTAATTTCTATCTTTTGCAGTAAGTATATGCTTGATAAACAATTATTAAAACCCAGCTGAGACACTCTACCGATTACCAAAGTTGTAGTAAACTTGATGGCTCTTGAACTATCCAATCTTTACTCTCACGAATGACATCTTTACCGATACACCCAAATGGGTCCCTGAATAAAAACACTCTCCACCACAAACTTCGTTTCCTCAATAATCGTCTCACCACTCTCCCCCCACAAGTAGGCAGGGGCAGCCCCCTGATCGGCTATATCCGAGTAATGAGGGTTAGGCTTGGAGAGTGCAGATCATGTGAACTGGAAACGAATGGCTTCTTCATTAACTATCCCCCTTTTTTTCGTCTGTTCACCGAATTAAAACGCCCTTCAAGCTTCCTAGGCGAGTGCTTGCATGCTAGCCTCTCGGGCAGCTGCACTGGGAGCTTAACCGACTAAAATGGGTTAGGTTTCATCTCATCAATTTGAGCCGTTATCGTATCCTCACAACCTAATAAGCCCTGTACTAGGTTTCAGTGTCGAAAGTTGGTTTCACCCTCCAAGGCAGTAGATCAGGATATGATTTTTCAGTTGGAATCATTTCCATGAAACATTAGCAATAGCAGTTGTGAAAGTGGCACCATTTGATCTCTCTAGTAGGATACATTTGGAGAAATAAAATGTTGGCTCGCGAGCGATTCAATGCTTTAAATCAGAGACGGATTATTCGCCTAGGGTGATTTGGCGGGCTCTAAACTAATTATCTCGGTACATTACCGCACTGAAGTCTTCAACTTTTCTAATAATGTGTCCGGACTATGGGATTGTGAAAAGAAAAAGTTGAAATTTTGATGCCAGTAGAAATGGTCCTCCAGGGTTGACACTTCCTATTCAGGCAGAGGCTATCGACTATCCCCTATAATGAATTCAATTTGGATTTGTTAGTTGAAACCGTCTCTCTTTATACCAGGCTTTAAAAATGTCACCTAGAGGGAGTCGAGTGGAAGGCCAGGAATCAAATCAGTGCAAAGGCCCAAATCAAAGGAGACTAGTGTTTCATAAACATCTCTATGCGTGCCAACTGGCTGAAAAGAGAAGCAAAAGAGCCCTTGGAGACTCCCAATTTGCTGATGATGAGATGGTGAAATATTTGCAAGCATGCACATGCCTGAAGGATCCATAATGCATCGCTTCTCTGTTGTTACTTCCGGTGGAGCTGTCATTAACACTCACCAGGTGGCACTGTAGTCGTCATCTCTTATAATCATCTGCGCATGCGCGAAAGACTGTGGAAAGAGTATTGTCTATTGACTGAATGGCGACTGTGCAGACTCAAGAGATACACAAGATATCAAACGTGATTGATATATAAATGGTTCTTTTTCGAAGTTTGCTCTGTTGGAATCTCTTCCCATTACCACTTTGTTTCTTCTATTTCCTGAAACAGCAGAGAGAGTAAAACTGCAGAAGTCCAATGTCGGAAATTACTGAAGAAACACAATTTCCTATCCCAGCCACTGGAGAGAAACATCGATTGCCTAGGAAGGTCCTCACTTGTTTTGTACAAATATCAAACCATTACACAGCCCATACATTTGCCTCCCAGTACCTACAGTCCATTAAAATCAACGCATTGACATTATTCATATTACATTTAGTTTTTACTGCCTACTGTAGCATTTGAATATGGTAATACAGTTAATCTTTCTCCCCGAGATAACAATTCAAATCAACGTTTCTCCGCGTGAAGAGTTGTTCTATTCTCAGCCTGAAAGAAAGGCCTCAATTAATTCACTACCAAATGTTATCAACTAACCACACAAAATGCACCCAATCTTAAGGAAAGGGGGGTTTTCATTTGACAATTCTACTATTGTAATTAATATATTGAGAAATTATACCGATATCATTGACTGCTTGGGTTTGTTTGTAATGTTAATTTCAACGAGACAATTTTCTCATAACTTATTTGATACGTTTGGGATGCAAAATGTACCAAACTTTAGAATTAAAGCATGGATGATCATTGGCAAAGAAAAATATAACATTTCAAAACATATCTTTGCCAGATAAGTTACTTTTGATTCTCAATAAAGGGCGGATACATTGAAACCTTAGCAAATATAGGGGACGGCAGCATAATGCAGGGCTGGGGAACCTGTTATCTTATTGTTGTTTCTTTTATGAAATTTCTTAAATATAGGGCATATATAGGGCAATTTTGTGAAAATATAGAGAAGCTTAGGGCGAGCTCAATGATATAGGGACATGTAGGGAATATAGGGCCAGTTGCAGGTCTGCAATACCAGACACAGTGCCCCATACATATTCAGTCTACTGTATATCAAACACAACTCTTTATACGCCAGACCCACGTGACCACCTCTCCGCCTCCACTGCCCGGATGTCCATGGAAACATTAGACACCATTAGAAATCTCCAGCCTCCATCTGATGGGCGCGTTTCAAACACACTCTCCATCGCAGGCCGGTTCATTTCCGGACGGTTGGTTCGTCCAATAAATATGTAAATCTCACCGAGACATAGCCCAAAGGCGGCGTAAATATTCCTGTTGGTATTGTATAAGTGAGGATATTTTAAGCTTGCCACTGACACTCCCTTTGAAAGCGTGTACATGCCTACTGTTCGGAAACCATAGTGAAAAGGGTAATATCTGATCTTTAGATATCTCTAGGAAACAGTTTTAGAAGAAAATTGTGGCATGACATTTTTTTTATGGAAAATACATGTCAGGGTTCCCATGGACTTGGAAGAATCAAATTCCATGACTTTTCCATGACTTTTCCAAGACCAATTCTGATTTTTTCCAGGTTGACTTTCCAGGGTTCAAACAATTAGAACCATTATAAAAATGATATAATTAACGGCCTCCCATCACCCCTATAACCATCCTCTCCACACCAGTATATGTGACAATTCAATGAGTGCAAGTGCTTTCCAGGAAAGATCCAAATACTTTCCTAAACAATCTTTTAGCAATTTCATTGATATTCATTAAAATACTGGAGGTTTGATGATTTTTGGCATAAAATACTGGAGGTTTTCAGTGATTATTTGCAGAATAACGGATTTCCCCCCTAAATATCGGATAACAGAGCTCTATCTTCAGAAATAATGGAGATTTCTGTGGTTTTAACAGGTGGTTGCCTGCACTGTATTAAGAAAATTAGTGTGCCTTTGCCTGATAGATATCCCGGAACAAACAGCAGTGTGTACTACGTGCAGAATCAGTTATTCTTTTGTATTTTAATGTGGCCAAAAACCCTACTCTTCAGATGTTCATTGCTCAGTTCAAAATCAGCCTGAAATCAATCATGCCAGTGGCCAGATCGAACCCTGGTGAAGTATATCTAGAACCACCCTTAGCAGACATAATTCACAAAACCTATATGAGAAAGCAGGTAATCCTGTGGGACTGCAGTGTCCTTTAGAGATCTAAACATTACTTTTGGTTACTGGGTAGGACTGAATGAGTGTATGACTGCAGTTTATGGTAAAGATTCTGAAGATAACTTAATACTTTTATCACTCAAGCTGATTTTCCATGACTCAGGTCAAAATTCCATGACTCTTGGTCAAATTTTCAAATTCCATGACTTTTCCATGACTTTCCATGACCACCTTCATTTTCCAGGTGCTCCAGGTTTTCCAGGTTGTGTGGGAACCCTGCATGTACTGCTTGTTGTACACTAACGTATTTTCTCGATCAATTCTGACGAGGTTAGTTGAAACTTACTAATGTTTGCCATAACCGATAATGCCAATACAGTTGGTTAAGATGAGGAATACATTTAAAAATTCTATGCTAGTAATAGTACAGCGCCTTGTCAAACTAACTCTGGAGGTTTGGTGAACAAATGATGTTTTTTATAGCAATTATCAAGTATTAAATCAACATGATTTAATCCTTGCGAACCTTCACCATGATATATATCTAAAGTATACATCTTTTGCCCATTGGAAAGGGAACGAAAAAGAGAAGAGAAACAGAGGAGGACAGGGCAAAACCATCTGCCTACGTGGGCCCATTTGGTAATCATCCCTCTTTATTGATGAGTCCTTAACCCAATCCATTACTCAATCTACTGCTGATGTCATGAATAACTTACACTCCCTCTCTTCTTTCCCCTATCTGCCGTCAACCTTTATTGACAAGGACAAACGACCAGAGGAAGAAAGGCCCCGGGGACCATTTCTGGTTCTCACAACAGGGATTATGTCCCTCCTTTGCCAAACCTGCTGATTGACTCACCTGTAAAGTGACCCGGTGGGGGGCCTTTGATCTCTAATGAGAGCCCAGGTGAGGTGATCAATACGCCAGGTGAGGCCCAGGTAAAGGTGAACTGCTCCGAGTTACTCGTTTTTTCTTAAAGACAGAGTGAACTCCCACAGACGTCACATAGCTAATAGTTATTGCCTGAAAAAAATCTGGGACAGGTCTCCTGTCGATTTCTCTTTTTACGTGTAAAGTAATGTGAATCACCATTGATAAGCTTAACAACACAAGCAGGGATTTCTTATATTCTATTGCCTTTCCCTCTGATTAATTTGACTAAATTCTGTTTTTTACACTTTGCGATTCCACAAGGAGATATAACGATTAGTCTTCAAAGAACCATCCTAAAAGAATGAAATAATAATCCGTGTAAACCTTTTTCTTTATAGGTGAATTTCATTCTTGTGTTAAAAATATATCAAGATAATATTCTCTGGACTGGTGAATGCAATTTTGTCGAAATGTTCCTGGAACTAACAGGTGGGGCGTCATCACCAGAACAACATGCGTAGATAACTACTGCTATACAATCCCTGGGGGTGAACAGTACATCTAGCTTACAATATACATGTACACACATTCATATGGATGAGCCTGACGGTGAGGGGCCTAGATGTGATCAGGTCTTGTTAGCTGCTCAGAGCTGCTCCCATATAATAAGGAAAATGAGATGACGGCGAATTATGCCGCAGGGTGGCGGCAGTGGTCTCTATACATAGGCACGCCCTGTCCCCAGATCATACCTAGATCATTCCCCAGCCCTCCTCCAGTACCCCAGCCCTCCTCCAGGGTTTTTTCACACAGGAAACACCAGGTCCAATTACCGCTGTAAAAAGATGTTTGGATCAACTGGGAGATAATACCCCCAGTGTTTGGTGATTCCGCGACAGATTGGGTTGGTTCTGCTTGGTGTTGTTTCTATATGTTTCCTGAGTATGAGTGTTAGTGCTATTGTATAACAGAATTAATAACTTTGGTTTTCATATTAACTATTTCTACGTCAAGGATTATTCTCAATTCAAATACTTCGTGATGGCGAATGGTGCTATAAAATACACTATACACTTATTCAAACAATGCAGGATAAGCGGTTATGGATGACTATCTTATTATACACTCCCGCCCTGTCCGAAAGCAATAGCTCATACTTGTTTTCAAGTAAGAGGTCCATAATCCAGACAAATCTCTCTAGGAATCTGGTTACTTTCTGTCTGGAAAAGTTACACTGGACACCTTATCCTCAGACAATTATGCGCATCTATATTCTGGAGGGAGAATATCAGTCTAGTGCGTACAGTAGATTACCTGTGTTTTGTATTCTTCTCAGTGTATATTTTTTAGTGTGAAAAGGTACATGTATAAGAGTTGAAGGCTCCTCTATGGGCAGTACCACAGCTGGTATAGACCAGGAGGGTGCACCTGGTACCTCCCAACTGTCTGGTTTTACGTGCTCTGGTTCCCATGGTAGGGAGTAGATACCTAGTTAAAAACTACCCTCCTATATTGTGGTTTTCTTTGAACTAAGTTTTGCACATACAGCCCCGTTCATCAATGCACCTTGACTAATCTTTTCTGCCTTCCACATTTCCGATTTTTCCTAGACTGAAACTGGCGGGATACAGTAGTATATAGAGAAAGCTGTTAGGCTATGGAGATTTATGTACCTTCTAATGTATCCAAGAGGTCTTTTCACACAAATCAGCCCAGTCGCTGTACCCTCAAAGAAGACTGCAGTATTTTGGCTTCATCTGAATTTTAATATTCCTCTTCGTCAAAAAACAACAACAAAAAACAAACAGCAGGAAATAGCCTTTCAGTTACCATAAACAGTTCGTGTGGTTTATGTCTTAACCGAAAAAAAAAGAAGAAATCATCCCTTTCTCCAATTCACCACAGCTGTCCTCTATAGACTTTCCGAACGTGTCCTTCAATCAAACACCGCGCAAAGAGTTCGCAAAAGTACAGAGTATGTGCCTACTGGGGTCAGACCCGAGGTCACAAGGGACGCCGGTATCGACGGAACAATTTACCACCGGGATGAGGGTAAAAGACAAGGGGCGAGAAACGCCAGGAGAGGTTAGGGGATTGTGTGAGAGGTGGGGAGAGGTTGGGAGTTGAGTCCCCGCTTCACAGATATCAGGTCAGCATCTTATGGACATTGGCCTATGGTCACCGATTTTGTCCTTTTATTCACCTTTATCATAGACTGCTCATTTCATAACGTTTCTTATTTTCAGGTAATTCATAGGGAGGGGAATTACTTGACGAAATGCAACAATTCCCTGAAATTCTTTGTCTATCCTTAATATCACATGTATGAAATCTTATGGAGTGGGACTCAGATTCTAACATGCACTGAATGACAAAAGGTGAATAAGTTTACACCAATTTTGAGTTCTACTTTTACATCTCTCAAAATGCTCATCTATAATACTATCTAAATTGTACGTATCATTCTTAAATTTTGGTTTTCCTCCACTCTTTTCCTATAATAATATAATTTGGATTCAATAAGGCGATTTTCTGATCATTATCCAATAAAGATCTCATATGATATTGTAGCTCTCATATGACCTATAACATTAGGAAACATCATGGCCCAAATGGACGGTAATGATACACTAACGACGGCTTATGATATAACGTCACGTAACAATAACAGGTAGGTAGGCCTCAATCATACCGCCCCCTGACAAAGATGAATATGATCCGCCGGGCCTACCTTTGATGCAGCCCCCATTTACACCTGAGTAATAACAGGCCTACCTGGTGACCTGAGACCCACAGGTGTCAGGTAATCAGCGGGCAGGTGAGAGAAGTGCTGAGTAAGTGTGACAGTTCTCGGTCAGCAGCCATAATGCTGTATGTATTACGTTACTGCAATGTTCAATCTTGGGTTACATCCCCTGCATTCTATTCTTGGGTTGATGAGAAAATCTGGCATTTATATAATTTTGGTTTGGACAACTTGTGGGATATGTCAAAATTGTTTGTTTTAGCTAGAATTCGTTATATAGTCTATGGGATGGCTCATATGGCTGATAACTAACCCTACATTTTTTTTTAGCAAGTAGACTATTGCAGGACCACATTGTAATGGCACACCAGCTTATAAAGGGAATGCCTCATGTTCCTCCTCATGTCATCTTGAAAATGTCTCCAGGGAGGTGGGATCTGGTGATTTAGATACCCTGATCCATATAATTGACGAATTCAGTGTTGCAACCTTACAAGTTATTCAACACTATCCACATCGACCAAGAAGGATCAATCTTCTGAAAATATCTGCCATTAGAGTACCAGTCGGAACGAATCTCCACCAATATCGGTATCATCAAAAACCTGTATGATTGTATTGGTGACATAACGCCTGTCTACTTGACGCCAACCCACACTATTCTATCGATGACACTGGAGATGTTTACTGCAAGGCATTGTATTTTGGATAGGCATCTTGTCATTTTTCAATGATTTATAGGCCTATTTGACCTTCAAAGGATATTTATCATAAGCCTGCTCCCATGAAGAACATAATTATCTACAAATTGTTACGAGCAAGTTCACATAATTTCCTAGGTTTGCTGGTCGCAAACAGTGATATGGTGAATATTATATGCTGCAAAGTTTATTTTCGCAATAATTCATGGGCAATGGATGAGGGGTACTTTATACGGTGATTGAGGGGTGGAGGGTACTTTATACGCCCTACTGAACAGCAGGACAATAAAACAGCCACCGAATACATTCATCACTGCATGATAAGCGTCATACTTTACGTACTGCCGGCTCGGGGAATAATGGTCACAATCAGAACATCTTTATTGCAGAATAAGCCCATTACTTTATCTGGGATCAAAAGACAGGATGATGAATCTAACAGGCAGGGGGGTTATACATCATCCTGTGAGCAAAAGGGGTGAGCTGCTCAAAATGGCGTCAGTTGTGACGTCACAACAGGTCTAAAAGACTACCTCGTTTAGTGAGGCAAATGGTGCGGAATCAATGTAGCAAAAAAGATAAATCTCTTCTCAAAATGGTCTTGGAAAAACGAGTGATTATTAGGGATGGAAATGCTCCATATTGGCTATTCCCTGTTTGAAAAGCTGAGGCGTTTCTTGCTTGAATATGGGCTGATAAAAGGCACAATCAGAGAGATTAAGCCTGGGCAAGTGAATGATTATCTGGCAGATGTCTTTTCTGGATTATTAATGATATCTATTTTCAACTTGGCAACAACCTTTTAGTCCTCAACTTAGAAATCAATCAGGAGAAGCAATCAACTTTATGGCTGCAAACTTCTGCGTGAATCGATAATCTCTTTTTGAGGCCAATATCTAGGATCTTGTAATCTGTTGAGGGGAAAATGAAAGAAACTTCATGAGGCTGTTTTGCCGAACAAGGGATGGAACACTTTAACTTTGAATTCAAAAGTTCTCATAAACTGTCGATAATAATCCCATTCAGTTCAGCAGGAAATGAAATGTTGTCCCATAACAGTTTGCAGTGAACATAAAATGCAAATCTGTTTGAATAGTTGCGTTGGAACGTGAGATAAGTTCAATATCTTTAAGACCTTTTGGGGGAAATAAGGTCAGCTGTGATGTTTGTTGCAAGAGGCATTTGGCAGAGTTGAAATACCAAACATTAATGACAGAAAACAAATTTCAAAGCGTCCGGACCTGCCAAGGAAATTGCTATTTGTTCAGCCCTTTCCCAAACACCCACAGCCCCATCAGGGACGCTACTTCCTACGGTCTCATTGAAAGATGTCCAATTCACAGTCACAAGACAACCTCAGTATCCAATCAGAATCCACGTAGGACCTCACGTGATCCTGCCGAGTTCCGCTATCTGCCACAGGTGGCGTTTTCTAATCTCCCAATGCAGATGAAACACCCTGCCCCTCCACCCCATCCCAACCCCTACCACCGACCCCCATCCCCTCAAGACACCTCCCAATCTATCACAGGGTATCCCAGGCCTGACCGGGACAAACCCCTCTAACACCCCCTAAACCAACCCCAAGCTACCCCACTAACCACCTCAGCAGGGGGTGCACGACCCCCTAAGGCACCTCCAAGGTCATGGAGCCTGTCAAGTTCAGATCAGTGCCCTCCAGGGCTGCAGGTATGCACCCTAATGATGTATGGTAGGATTTCCGGGTCTTTGGGACCCCAATAAATCTGTGGGGGCCTGTACTGTTGGGAAGAGGCATGCCCTCCCGTAGCCCGTGTATATATATATGGAACATACATCAAAGGAGGGATTGATATACGGAGGAGAGCCATGGCCAACCTTTATGCTTTGACGTCTTCTGAATTCATACATATCTTTTATTTCTACGCAATAAAATTCCTATTTATCATGATATAAACCAGTTTATGTTATTTTTTCTCTAATGCCAGTAATGGCTCTAAAATGTGACTGAAAGGAAAGATACGTCATCAAAGAACTAATGAGAAGGTCCCTCATCATCTGACTGTCTGAAAGGTTCCATACACAGCCCTGAATTTCTAAGGCACTGAATACAAAATCAGGCGAGTTTTCCGGCAACTAAAGAACTAATGGCTTTCTAAGTAGGGTACCTAGATTTCTGTTGGCAGCTTCAACATATATACTCGAGGGCTAATGCATTTCCTTTGAAATCTTGCTTGAGGTCTCAATGATGTTCTCTTAAATCCAGGCGAAGTTAAACCCCTTGTTAGGATTCCCATTGTATTCTACCATTACCACATGCCTAGTCTATATATGTCCTCTGATTTTGCTGCTTTTCTCATGCACACATGAGTAACTTATTATCTAATCCATTTCACAGATTTCTAGTTATATCTCAGCATAACCTCATTCAAATCTTTCTATATTTTACCATTTGTTCTATTAAAGCCTTACATCATGACTCAAAACTTTGCAAATAGCATCGTTCACCGTTGAATTTATTGTAAGCTTATTGATGTCTTGGTCATTCTCTAATTCTTTTCCCAAAGCCCATATTGCATATTACCCCAGAGCTTTCTATATATAGATCAGAAACCCCTAGCTATAATCCAGGTGTTACACCAGTGTGCAGGAGCAGGTGGTACCAGGCCTTAGGTGAGGGCCAAAGGTGTCCTCCATCACCCCACTGGAGGGGAGGCTGCCACCTGGAGGACTCCACAGGTGGGTCGTGGAGTCCGTTAGGTGTGACCTCTCCAGGGCGGGGGTTCATCCGTTGGCTCAACCCAGGCCTGTGTAGCATGAGGCCCAAACCCTGGAGGATGTTACTAATGAAGGTTCCGTAAGGCCTCCCAAGCATCCCCTTCGGCCTACTTATGCCCTAAGGGGATAGTCTGTTTTATCTTATAAACATTCACTCAATATCATCATTATCTCATAATATTGTATACTAACAAATAGTTATTGAAACTAACACACTACTCTCTGAAATGCATCATTTTGACGAGATGGTTTGGCTCAATATTAAACAAATCTTCCCTTAAGCCACGTATTCAGAATCTATTCATTACATTACCGAGATATTTCTAACACCTTTATAACGTTCTTGAGTAATGCAGATCCAATAGGCTAAAGCCGAAACTTAAACAAAGAAAAAAGAGAATTTAAACTGTCCAGCTAAGGAACAATTTATTCTTCCAGATGGCTTTTGACTTCCTAGTTTAATTTTTCAAACACTTCTTTCTTTGATGGGAACTTTACTTTTACTTGTACAAACGTCTGAGCAAGAGGATTGGACAAATTGGGGGACCTCTTAAAGGGGGACAGCTGAGGTAACTGTTAGCTCATGCGTCTTGTTTCCTACTGGAACTGGTTCATCGCTTACGGATTACTGACTTAGGAGGGAACTGATGACTTAATCCTCACAAACAGACAAATAGAAATCAGATCCTTCGTCTGCGGCCTATTTGGCTAGAGGCTTACAGACTGGCTTATTGTACACATTCTGCCCCTTAGAGATAGACACAGGTATTAAGAGATAGACCAAGGTATTAAGGTACACTCCATGGTATTGCGGTGTTATTCGTCTCAATACAAAATGAGTTTACACAAATTCTTTCTAAAGATGTTCCCCTTAGATTTAAAATTGAAGCATCCTAATGATTGAGTTTATCATTTCTTCACCGTGTTTATATACCTGAGACTTTGACAGCATTATGTTATTCAGATCATACCTGCTACATATTAAAAAGGCTGGTATTTTATCCTTAGTGCTATGTAAAATTACTCTCAGCCATTGCCTACAACGTAGTGAAGTGCTCAGATAAGGCCCCCCCCCCCAAAAAAAAAATTGTTGTGTTCAGGTTTCCCGACCGACCCTATTATTTTGCCCCGACCCTAAAGTTTTTAGGAGAAAATTTGGGGAAAAATTAATTAAAATATGGCTAAATGAGCCCCGAGCCTATCATTGCAGTTAAAAAAAAATATTAAAAAAAAAAAAAATTGCCGACCTACCGACCCTATTTTATTTCAAGCATGAAACCTGAACGCAACTATTTTTTTTTTTTTGGCCTAAGGTTAATGCAGTGGCACTCGGAGGTTCTTTTTACAAAGAGAAGGAGTCTTCAACAAGTCAGCTTGGCTCATTATCTTTGTAATATATACACTTAAAAGACATTAACAAAGTCACTGTCAACCGCCCGTGTCCTCGTCCCTGTAGCAGGGCCCCATTCATCTCTGACAACCGAGACGGTCCCGCGACAATATCATTGTGACAAGGCCATTTTCCCTAATTAGTATCCTCCTCTTAACCCTGTCTAGAGTCTGCTTAGGGATCTGAGAAGCCTTCAAAGTTTATCCCCATATCTTATATTGTTCCAAAAACACATTGTATGGCTCCAATTTACAATGTTCCCCGTTGTGGATATTTCTCAGTGAAATTACATAATGAGTGTCAGCAGGAAAAAGGTGAGAATCTAGATAGGAAAATGCGCGGGAAATAGCAGACGACAATCGATTACAAGCTAGCTGTGGTGCTTCCGACAAGTGGTGGAGACAGCGGTTTCTCCTTAGGCCTTGTACGGCTGCAGGAGAAGATGTGGGGTAGGTGTAGGGCAAGGGAGTGCTAGCTCCCCCTGGGAACTGGTACAGGAGTGGGCGTTCCTCCTCATTGACTATTATATTTAGTGGGGCAAAATATGTACCCTTCCCAGATGCTAAAGGCTTTTATTTTTTATTATTTCTGTGCTCGAGGTAATGTTCTAGCTAGCATATAGAATATGTCATGTTTTTCTTTCTGGGTTTTTATTCTGATTCATAAGTCTGTTTGCTGGATCAAATCTTGTCTAAGATTTATAGCATAATCTGTATCTGTTAGACCTATGCTTTAATGGCAAACTGGGGAAAATGAAGAACCAGTCCAGCACTTTTCTTCCGCTTGCTTGTCTTCTTTCGCTTCTGGTTCTTTGACTATGTAATCGTGTGTCAACTAATGTGCTTTCTTCATGAAACAGTATTCAGTATACACGAGATATACAACCTCCTTATATTCTTTCAGTATTCTAGTAACTTTGGGTAACTAGTAGGAGCTGGGCACAGGAACACAACTAAGGCAGTTAAGTACCCAACAAAACACCTAAGAAATAACGACAAGATTTGAGGATTCCCTTGTTACCACAAGGGAAACAAAGCCTGTCATTTTATCAAAGTGGGAAGTATTGAAACTGAAGGGTCCCTAATGACAGTCATAATTATTTACCGAACCTTCCCTCTCACTCCTGGAAATCAATCCTTAGCACTAATGAAGCACCCATCCAACTGCCAAAGTGCTTAAAAATCCTGCAGCTCAAAGGGAAGTTTCATTGACAACCTTATAAAATATCTATAGGGGCTAGTCAAAAAGTAGCATTCTGATCAAAGTTCTGAGTGTCACTTCCTTGCAGAAGAACTCTTTTGTTTGGGACAGTGCCTATGTTTTTAGGCTTAGAATGAGCAGAGATTATCAGCTTGGGAGCCGAGAGTGCTAAGTTTAATTAGTGCTTATTCTTTTAAAACGTTCTTTTAAGCTGTGTGCTAAACGTGGTTAGTTCACAGAGGACCTACTCTAAAGTAGGTTAGTTAGTCTTTGGTGAAATAATCTTTTAGGTACATTCCTACGTCATATTCATTCATTAACCTGATTTTCGCCAACTCAAAAATATAATAATCCGCAAAAGATTACTTATGGATTTAATCCTATACCTTGAATAGTCCAGAACAAGGCGCTTCTACTCTTTAAGCATATTTTCCGTTCCATATAACCATGCAAATATTGGATGGTTGTGCATGGAGAATGGACCCATTGGCCTCCCGTGTGAGGTCATACTACTCTTTGATGGAAACCCACACGCGATATCTCCCCGAAGACAATACTTTTATCTACAAACAAGTCGCACGCATGCATATATATCTCAGTTAACCTTATATGACCGCACGGTCTTTGTTCTATATCCAATTTAGTAGATTAAAGACTGACCTTGTTCCTAGCACAATGCATCTTATTTGATGGTGCACGTACCAGTGTATATTTTTGGGCTGCACATTTAGAACTTGTAGTGACCGAATTCTTACCTGCAAAAGAGGACAAAAATAGAAGGTTATAACATGGCCAAAGTGTTTCTTTTTGGAGCAATATACAATAGCATCCTAAAAATTATAGTTCAATCATAACCTTATTCAATTAACTTGGTTTTAAAAACAGGTGGTTAACAACAGAATTGCAGCATTAAGATGCTATGAAAACTCAGAGAACGATCATTAGAATAGTTAGATTTTGGGTACATACACAATTGGTTTATTCAAATCGTTAACAGCTCATACATACATTCATCATGGTAAATTCATTCAATTTTGATTATCTTAACAAGAGTGGTACAAAATTGCAGCATCGCAATTCTGTGCGCAACCCTAGCTGGTGCCACCCAAAAGGTATACATATTATACAAACAATACGACCTTCAGATAAAAAAAAACATTATATGATCAGTGCATATTATTGATCTTCCTTAAAACAATGTCCTGCCTTTGAAGTGCTTTTGGAAATACGAGAACCTATACAGGCACTGTTATAGGGGGTAAAAAGGTTAGACGAAGAGTTGGAGTATATCACAGGGAACACAATATATATACCCGGTGAAAAGATGTAAAGCAATACACCTACATCCCCTACTTAAAAGGCGGCCGGTACTGTCGCGTACCTGTGTCGAGTGGAGGCTAACGACCTAAAAGACAAGGGCGGATTGTGTGAGGGGGTGTCTATTTCTGTACCCCGCCTACGTGAGATAGATGGAATGAGCAGATGGAAGTGAGAGGTATTATGAGCTGCTCAACGCATTGATATATGGGCTTTGGTACATCCCACCAGGTGGGGCGGGTGAGCTGCTCAGGAACTGCTCAGTTGACGTATGTGTGACAGTGTTTGGAATTTATAGCCTTACGGGTATGTAAATTAAGAGTTTTTGAGCTTTTATTTAGCTTAGAAATCATACATATATCAAGAAAAATAAGCTTGATTTGTGCTATATTCTCCAAAAGAATTATGTTGTTGGAGTGATCCAGCCTACAAGGTGGGCTAAAGTCGCGTTTGAGTTGCTCAGTGGATATATTAAATTTACAATACAACCCCTGTGGCCTTATCCAAAATGGTCTGAATTAATTATGAATACTACAATCAAGCTTATTCAAAGTTAACATTCACACTTGATCACGTAAAATCACATCAACTAATACATAATCAGCCTCTAACTGGATTATCTAAAAGGCCCTTTAATGATGCTAGTGTTATTTCAAAGAATCTAAATGTATGCGGAAATTATGCCCTAATACGGACTTTATTATTCACAGCACAAAGTGTTGAGCAGAGGACAAAACCTGGTATTCTGTCCGGGCGAAGAGCGGGGTGTGTAATTAACTGTCACAGGGAATAAACATTATTAACGCCAGCCATCCCACGTGCCTGCCAACGGTGTCGTCTTCAATAAAACACCGAGGGCAGAGGAGAACAGCTACAGAATAAGGATTCCTGTTGTATGTGCTTCTGGAGTGCCCAAACAGGTGGTGTTCATCCAACAGGATTGGGGTTGAGGTAGTTATGTATTTGCGGTTGTTTTTTTTAAAATTGATACCGGACTTGCAGGTTTGAAGTGGGAAGGTTAATGTTAGAAGAAGTGTTATTTTTAAGCCACATAAATCCATTGCATTACTTTTGGGGTAGAAGGATGTGTAACCACCACGTAGTATTCGATGTTCTAAGAGAAAATAAGTACTGCAAACAACAATGCAAAGCATTATTTAGTAGTGTGACCACTGTAATTTCAAATTCCCCCTGTTCTACCTGTCCTACAATAAATGTTCCCGTGTCATGTTTTTCTTAGATTCTTAAAGTGTTTCAGAGAAATGAAGATTCCGAGAACAAAACAGAAGTTTTTCCACCAAAAGGTCAAATGTCCAGCAATTGTAGAATCAGGAACAGCAAAAACTCGGAAAAGCAAGTTCCATCTGTTTTCCCTGGCAGGGAATTTGATTTGATATTTGATAGTATTTATTGAGACAACAAACCTTTCAGGCTTCACGGTTTCACTGATATCAAACTATTACAGATTAACGAACGTCTAGACTGGAGGAAACTAGAGGATTTACATTAATCTGAAAAGCTTGAGAACACTCTAGAGGATAACGCTGTTTGTATCCTGTTACTTGTTTCCGCGGTAAGATTTCTTTCGCAATTTAAACTATTTCCCCAAGAACGTGACGAGCATAGCCAAAAGTGATCATAAAACCATTCTTACTGCAGTAAGGTAATCCCAGGTCTATCAATTTTGTCACCGGGAGACGAAAATTAATGCTTCTGGAAGCCAAGAATTATCGATCGCACTCCATTTCCTAACATAAAACAAGGAAACTAATACGAGTTCACTTGACAAATGTTGCCTCCTGCATTTGTTATCTTGGCCTGCCAATACTCATTAAAGTACCAGCTGGAGAGGCTGCTTTTAGTGTCAGGCTATAAAACTTAAGGAAAAACCATGGAGGTGATCGACCTACTTCAGTCTTAAACTGTTGAGGATAACAATGTTGAATTATCCTTTAATTTAGAAGATAAACACACAGTGTCGTCAATGTTAATAAGAGCAGTAGACAGAATAAATATGATTTGAGAATGTGATTTTCAAATTTCATAATATATATCATTCAAGAAATGTGATTCCATATTGTTGAAAAGTTACGAAATACCATTGACATTCCATAGTGTTATTCCATAATGTGATCGTGCTCTATCCGAAACATTATACCAATAGCAGTACAAAGTGTCTGCTCTCATAATACCATGTAGGTAGTTTGGAAGCGTTTTTCTTTATGTCACTGGCGCCACCGCCGGGAGAAGGTTGGATAATAAGGGCAGTAAAACAGGCTCCCATCGCCCACCCTGACAGAAGATAGGGCTTACCCGGAGTACCCCATACACCACCCGGCCCATCATCCACACACACTTAGTGGGAACATTACTGGGGCGATCTACTACTCCCCGAGAAACAAATAAATATCATGGAACGTAAAGCTAGCGTTTTATGGATGACAGGGCCATTCTGTGGGTTTCTAGAAGTGAGTTATATTGGCAACTTGAATAAAGTAGACAGAATTGGTTTGGTGGATAGAGTACTTGTTATTTCTTCTCTTGGAAATATTAGTTAACTGCAAGTTCAAGTGCAGGCATTTGCAGATGAAACCAGAAATTTAGTTGCTTAAAAGTTATGAATTTCATCTGAAAAAATAACGTTTGGATACTTGGAGAAAAAACACTAACATTTTAAAAACAAAGCGCTTCCAACTGCATATAAGCAATACAACTTCTTCAACATGAAGGTCCATACTAAGAAAAAAACAGCACATATATATTTCGTAGTGTTAACTCATCTTGATCCCACACACAACTGCACAGCAAGAACAAACACAATGGGGGCTGGCAATGCGAGCCACCTCCAGTGACAAACCCCCAAAGGGGTAACACTACATGAATTCCCCATACATTCCCGTTCCACCCCAACCATCCACAAAATAACCCTCACATACCCACACCACTGGAGGGGTAGCGTCAAGGGCCCAGGGGCGTCAGTGGCTCCTAAGTAGGCGCCTTGTCCGGCAGTCAGCCTGACAAGCACTTTAGTATGAATTAGCCGGGGGTGGGCGGGCTCGGGGGGTGGGGGTGGTAAGGAGGGGCGGTCACTCTGTATAATCACCACCCCATGTCAGGGCCCGGTCCGGGGGGGAATGCCTCCCGGCGGGGGGTCCGCCTGTCAATCAATCACCGAGGGGGCGTGACCAGAATGGCCTGGTGGCGCCCTCTAGCGTGGCCGGACGGAATGACTGCCCTCTGCTGTCCACATTACTGAGGTTCCATGCAGTGAAGACTTTCAATATTTCTTTTCTATTTTCTTTATCTGTGAAGACATTTCCTTTATTCTAATATACTTTTTCCTTCCAATCATCTCGTATACAATAAATTGTGAAGATTTAGAAACTTTACAATTGCTTTCCTGATGGATAACAGAACTTGCATTTCGAAATTGAATTGCAGGCAAAACTTTTTAAGTAAGTAGTATAGGGAAAGCGTGCATTGAAGAAGGCGCATTTCTAAGTAGTATATGAAATAGCTCGTTTGAGCATGGCGTTCGTAGAGTATACCAATCATTTTTCAGACCTATAGTTCTTGAAAACAGGTATCAGCGGACAATAAGTTTTACTTCCCTTGTCCTTGAGGCATTCAATGCTGAGGTCACTATATAGAGTCACACCAATTTGCTCCAGCATTGCGAAGCGCCTACCATGACGGGGCAGGGATTGACCTGACAGGTGTCCGCGGGCTGGAGGGGCATGGTCAAATAAAACCTGACCATCAACCTTTGTCCAACAGGCTACCCCCTCCCATCCCCCGTCACTATAGATTTACATGTTAGCATTCACTCCAGGCAATATAAAATAGACATGGCTTAGGTAATAAAGCCGAATAAATCTGAGTATAACTTTCTTTGTTATCTCGGAAAATTTGACTAGTTAAAGTTCAGGGCTAGATGGTTATGATCTATCCTCATTATTCCTATAAGAATATATTAGAAAATAAGCCTAATAGTAATAGGGCTTTTATGTCATCGTATTTCTTCCTCATTTGACTCATTTGCCCATAGTTACAGTCAATACTGATGATCATTTACCCTCTTTTTACCCCTTGGCCTACTCCTATCCCTCCCCTTGGGGAATTTGATTCTCATACTACAAGCTTACCCCACCCTTCCTTTAGCCTGCTAACCAGCCCTGTAGGCCCCCATTGTACACCCCTCCGGCAGTCCGGAGACTGAGCAGTGCGGGTGTTGGGGGTTTGGCCTACATTCCTCCAGGCGGCGGACACCTCCTCCATCAGACCACCCGCCCAGGAGGAGATCTAGGACAGAGGGGGGCGCCTGGAGGCAGTGGGTAGGACTGGGGGAGGGGGGGAAGTATTGAACTGTTTAGATCTTCTAGGATCTACAACTTGGGCCCTCCAGGGTCTACCCCCCCCCCCCATCCTGCATACATACTCCTGGCCCCTTCCTCCAGGTCCTTTATACATAGGTCCCACTCCCAGTGCTGCTGCTAGTACCAGCTGGTCTATAGAGTTGATCTGACTGGCAGTGGTCCGACTACTCCCTACCAGACCCCTCCCCTCAGTGGTCACAATACTCTATGAATACACAATCTATCCTTCAACTGGCTGGCTAACGTAGAGCTATTGGCCCATTTCTACCTTCTGCTCCAGTAACCTCCTCTCCACGGTCCCTTTCCAAAGGTTTTGAAAGGGAATCGACATAAGGTTATATATACACGATACATCGTAGAAGTTACTGCGACCTTATAGTGCCCCGGCTATATTTCTAGACGAATGCATGGAAGAGAAACCCTCCGTCCAATAGAATTTCCATAGAACGCGAAGTTGGTGACCCATATCAACTATATCAAGGCAAGGTATTGTTTGACCTTAACATACGGTCACTAGTACCCGGTACTTGCGCAAATCTGTCCAGGCTACTGTAATATGTGAGCAACTAGCTTGGAGGGCTAGTGTCTTTTTTTTTTAAAGAGTTATCTTTAAGATACATTTACAGATACAATTCTGCTACATCGATTCAGGGATAGTGTGATATTGTTTGGGTTATTGGACCGAGATAGACAATAACATGGTAGGCCAGTGCACAAAAATGTTAAGGAGAGCCCCTGCAAGGAAAATCTTTCTGTTAGCTCCTCCTAAAACTGACCCATAAAGCAAAAGCTAAAGATTATGTTCAAGATAATGTTAAAGAGGTAACAGACTGCTTGGATGATTCAAAAATTCTCCAGGCGTGGAAATTCGCTAAACCAAAGTTTCCCATATACACATTCTACTTTATGTCAAGGAAATTATAGGCAGAATCATAATGGACCTCTCAATGTAGGAGTTGGCATAATTCGCGCTACTCGAGGATTCATCTTGGAAATATAAAGAAAGTCCGAGTGCTGAAGACCACCAGCCGCCCCTTTTGTTTTTATCATGAATAGTATAAACCACATGAAGGCCGGTTTTCGCAAAACAATCCCTGTAGGAAGTTATGAGGGAGTTTATGGGCAGTGATCAAACATGGCGGATAAATACATTCTTTCTGATAACTAATCTGGAGGCAACAGGGCAAGTGGGCGGGATTATAGCAGGGCTGAGGTGATTGAGCACGCGCTGTTAGATTAGTAGGTTTACCTCCAGGCTGGACGGCTGGCTGTTGGTGGGATGCAACAATAATAGTCATTGAAGGTAATGAGAAGTACTAGTGCTTTATAACTAACCCTTAGTGAAAGAGCAGCTCAATTCTCGGAAGGAGTAGCTCAGTTCTGGGAAAAAGCAGCTTAATTCTAGGAAGGAGTGGTTCAGTTCTAGGGGCCGGATGGGGTGATCAGTCAGGTAGTAGGGCAGTGAGTGAGTGTGTAACGTTGGAAGTGAAAGGTGAGGTGCTTTTACTGGTGGTCACCAGTGGTCATTCATTTAGCCTCCTTAATGTAGGTCTCTGTGTCCACTAAACACACCGTCCTTCCTCTAACTTACCACAGGGGATGGTAAATCTGGAGTGATCAATCGCGGGGCTGACACTCAAAGGCGTTATTAATTTGTTTTGAGGTAAAACATGCGGCCCTAACCTATTCAGCTCTTTGCAACAATTCCGATTTACTTATATAAAAGTTATACAGTTAGAGCCCACATTAGTTGGAGAAATGCACCATCCATCGATGTAGGAAATGCCTTCTCAGATTCCATTTTGGAAATATTATCATAAAAAGGAGCTTTGGGATTCTAAGGATAGGCAATCTTGATCTAAATAGTTCAGAACAGATTTCAGACCAATCGACAATCGGGATAACTTTGGAATTTATGTATGTAAAGTCCGGAAATCCTGAAGACGAAGGTAAAATCTCACATCGTTTACACAGGAAATATTTTATATCTACTGCCCTGTTTGGTGCCATAAAATATCCACCAAAATACGGAATATTATCAAACCTGTATAGCCGATAAGAACTAAATTCGAAGTTGTCCAACTATTTTTCTGCATTGATATCAAAAAAACTATTCCGAAATACCAATTACTTTGGACTCGACCAAGACTTCTTAGATGGTACCACATCTTGAGGTATTCTTTCCAACTCTACACCAGGGCTGTGTGAAATGCCTACGAATGGCTGGAATGTGAATAAGGAGTGACACCTCAGCCAACGAACTTCCCTCCTGTCAATGACTCCCCCCATATTCGCATACCAAACGGTAGAGGTATCCTAGCACCTTGCCCTATAGACCTTTTGCATTACCTCATGGGTCCTATGCTAATGTCCATCTGAGGATGGATCCCATGCTAATGTCCATCTGAGGATGGATCCCATGCTAATGACCATCCAAGTGACTGACCTTGGTTGAGTGGCATGGAATACCTTTTATTTTGGATCAATGCAGATCCCATCTTCTTGTGTCTTTTATCTGTTCTTTTGGGACCCCTCAGTGCAATGCAATAAATTTAGAATCAATAATGCACTTTTAGTTCGTAAAACAGACATATCATTATTTTTGCCACAGTCAACTCCTAATTTCTATATCCTACTTGCCTACTTCCTCTCTCCTACTAGAAACTAAAATTTACTGCCTGTACCCTACTTTTCGTAGACTACTTATGTGTTTTTAAAACCAGCTTTCAATGCACTACTAACAGTCCAAACCGTACTTTTCTTTGTTACACCTGACGTAAAAACTCGTGTATTCTGCATGAATTTTTAAGTATTCTATGACGGAAATTTTGAACTATTACACCTCAGAAATACTAATATTTGTAGAATTTTAGAAGATACAACGTAATAATTTTGCAGTTACTTTGGGATATATCTTAACTTCAAATTCAACCACTGCGAACCCCCGTAACAAAAGGTTCCAATCGCTACCATTCCAATCTAACACAAACACACCCAGTTGCTGCCTAGCTATCTACGAACACCATCTTGACCTATTTTTGTGAGAATAACGAAAGAGCTGCCAGGGACCGGTTGGTGAAAAAAGAACATAAATCAAACACCATGTCGCCAAGTTAAAATCCCCGGGCCGTAAAGTAGCCCATGACGCCAATCTGCCCGAGTCAACACGGGCCGTCTCAACAACAATACCTCCCAGATTGGCATGTTGTCACTGCCCTTCTTTTTGGCGCCGACCCAGTGCTTGGTTATGCAAGTCGAGACAGCCCCAGCACTCCCCTTTAAGACTTAACCCCCTCTGCTGTTTCTGCTTTAGATTGGGCTAAAGGTTGAGTTTCGCTGGCTGATTCTATATACTGTCCTCGAGTTAAAATACCTGGGGTGTAAAATAGCCCATGACGCCAATCGGCCCGAGTCGACACGGGCCGTCTCAACAACAATACCTCCTAGATAGGCATGTTGTCACTGCCCTTCTTTTTGGCGCCGACCCAGCGCTTGGTTATGCAAGTCAAGTCAGCCCCAGCACTCCCTCTTTAGACTTAACCCCCTCTGCTGTTTCTGCTTTAGATTGGGCTAAAGGTTGAGCTTCGCTGGCTGATTCTATATACTGTCCCCGAGTTAAAATCCCCAGGCCGTAAAGTAGCCCATGACGCCAATCGGCCAGGTCAACACAGGCCGTCTTAACAACAATACCTCCCAGATCGGCATGTTGTCACTACCCTTCTTTTTGGCGCCGACCCAGCGCTTGGTTACGAAAGTCAAGACGGCCCTAGCACTCCCTCTTTAGACTTAACCCCCTTTGCTGTTTCTGCTTTAGATTGGGCTAAAGGTTGAGCTTCGCTGGCTGATTCTATATACTGTCCCCGAGATAAAATCCCTGGGATGTAAATTAGCCCATGACGCCAATAGGGAGTGTTCGCCAATAGTGGCTGGAAGTGGTTCCAGCCGGCCACCAAACTACCTATTGTGTTGATTACAGGTACCAGCTGTGGTCACTGGTGAAACGCCTGACTGCACATATCTGCAGGTGCCAGTGACCGCTGGTCACAGTGGCTCAACTGTATACACCTGGCTGGTAGCAGACAGGCCCTTTTGCACCGCTATTTGACTGGACATGCCCTATTGGTCAGAGTAAACACGGGCCGTCTTAACAACAATATCTCCTAGATGGGCATGTTCCCTCTTAACACCCCTTCTACTGTTTCTGCTTTAGACTAGGCTAAAGGTTAACTCAATGGCTGATTCTATCAAAGTGATGATTCTGGAATTTTCAATGGACATGACATTAGGGATGTAACACTAATAAAAGAAACACTAAGGACTTCATTAACTTTCTTACATACTTTCATAGTATCTAAACTCGGATCTATAAATATGTTCCTGGCTTTAATCAATTACTTACGCATATTCAAAATTTATTCTCTCTAAACCTGGGCCTTATGTAGGAAGTGGGTTTATATATGCTCAATGAACAGGAATTTATGTAGGAGTGAGTTTCTTTTTAATTTTAATTATCTTGGCACAAGGTGGTGAAATATTTGAGCGTTCAGACTGCAAAAACCATCGATATGATATAATCCTTTGCTTTATGACATCTTTTAGATTAATTAGTTATTCAATTTACTAATGTACTTAAGGTGATGTATGGCATTTCAAAAATTCAAATTTATATTAAAAAGGCCATATCACTAGTCCCAAACAGTCAAACTCAGCCAATGGAACACAGGCTTTCTACTACCCACTGAGTAGCCGCCGCTTGTACCCGTGCTAATTAAAGGCACCCCAGCCGTGCCCAGATTGGGGCAGGGGAACACGACCGGTACAAGCGGAAACTCGCACTGCCAAACACGCCGGGTCCAAGATGGATCGATCCTCCACTGAGATCAATAAATAATTTGCAGATTTCCTCCATGCTGGTTGGCGCTGTCGCCATGTGGGTTGTTTGGGGGGTAGGTATGGTGTGTGTATGTGGGGGGGGGGGGGGAGGGTGTATTTTGTGGGGGGGAGGGGGAGGGTGTATTGAGGCTGAATAGGAGGGGAGTGGGGGGAGAAGTGGCGATAGGGGGGTGCGAGCGCGTTTGGCGCGATTACGCTGATACCAGTTTGTAAATGACATCTCAGCAGGAACAAGCGGCTACCTGTCACGTGGTCTGTGACGTACTATAGAGCAGAGGAAATCAATTGGTTTGCCCAGTGCAGTATAAGATGATATTGAGGTTGAATTTGTAAACAATAAGATTGGGCATATCGAGGGGTACCAGCGAACAAGATCCCCGCAAATAATTAATTTACTGACTTTTTTTTATAATTCATAGATAGGTACTCCATATACCAAATTACTCAAAACTCCCTTCTCTATTCACGATGACCTGCCTTTAGACTCACAGTAAAGCCCTTGAGAAAACGAGACTTAGGGTTTTGGCAATACTATTACTCTCAGGAGGTGAGGAAACTAATTCTGCCTAGCTGAGAAAACCATCCCCGGTGTTATAACAAGATTTAGAGCCCTCTACAGGGGATTGCTTTTAAACTGAATTCTGCGTTAAATTTTCCTCCCGGGACCTGAAATCTCATAGCTTAAAGGAATGGCCCCAATGGGAATTGAACCCTTACTCCAGGAAACCTTATTTGGGAGTAAAAGGGGTGCCTACTGCAATGTTAATCATGATCAAATGCTTTGTGAAATGTGTTGCATGATGCTATTATTAATTCATAAGAAAAACTAAAAGGAAAAACGACCACATAACATCCAAAACATTTAAGAAATTACAAATGATTCAAGATCACCTGTTTGTGGTTGCAATTAGCGGTTATAGTTACCAGCTTTCGTAATTCTCCTTTTTTCCATTTTGTTTTTTACGTGATGCTAACAGATTTGTCAATTGGCCTATGAAACGTTTGAAACGTGGCAAAAAGAACTCTAATTGCTACAAGCCCCTGGAGGTTAATTATTTTGCGTGTGTGATCTTTGCTCTGCCTATCTCATTCTATTCCTAATCCAATTACTATCCGTCAATTAAAATTATTTTCCTTGCGATATCACTAGAATGCCCAGATAATCAGGTATTATAACAAGTTCCACCTATTGACACCACTAAATGCGGGTCAGAAAGACTACTGCAATGACCCCCATACCCAAGTAATAGGCCTGGCCCACCCAGCCTGCAAAGTGCAAATTTAGCCTGCAAAGCACGTACTTGGCACCTGATGGATGTGTCAGGCGTAGAAAGGCCGAGTCTGATCGATGTGCCTGAACCGGGCACGTATCGTCAGACACACGCGGTTCAGACACTCATTCGCAGGTCAATCTTTATCACTGCACCAATAAATTGGCCTGGATTACACCACCTTGACCAAATTGCGCTCAATCACTGGTGAAAAGACTATAAAACGGACGTGTAGTGTCTGCGAAGACTTGACCTAGCGGGGACTTACGTCTGATATAGACGAGAAGGAATGCTAAAAGGTTCCCGTCTGCCTGTAATCTTCATTCAAGACTTTTCAGCCTTTTTTTCCTAGTATGGAAATTCTGGCTTGAATAATCTTGATACTTTTAGTCTAAAATAACGCGAGGTAGTGAGAAATGTACATTGTTCTAATGCATATCTAGACAAAACTCCCAGCCAAAGAAATACAAAGGCACATACCACAATGTACTCTTCATGCACAAGTTCAATTTACAGTACTGAACAAACTTTCATTTCAAACAACGCATTACTGCGATCCACAATCCCTGAGTGCAATTTCAATGGAAACCATGTTTTATTCCAATCCCTCTTGAGTCCTTACAGCTCTTCCTTCCTCTCCTCTCCCTTCTCAATACCCCACCACCCCCACCTTTCCTGTCCCCCATTCAGAGGCCCTCATTCTAACCCTTCTCCTTTCTCAGCACCCTTTTGTCAGTAGAGTGACCAGGGACAGCACCAGAATAGGGCTCACTGACCAACACCGACCTTCCTTTCCGGCATGCCATGTCAGTGTACGCCCAAATCGATCCGGCTGGGCCGAAACAAGATGAGCAGACAAAGCGAACCGACTCAGGTGTCGCGTCGCGATTGACAAGACTAAATGCAGTTCGATTTTTGTTTCCCCGGTGCCACATTGTGTCCATCACCAGTTACAAGAGACGGGAAAAACTGCCATGAACAAAGCTTTCTGTGTAATAGTTTGCAAATTCCTTTTTACTGAAGTGGAGGCTTTCTCTCTAGGGAGAGGGCTTTTCCATTTGTGAAACACTATGAATTGGATTTTGATTTCTGAAAGACTATAGATTGGATTTTAATTCAAAGATAGTTGCCACATGGGATGGATTGGATGGAAGTTTTCGTTGTCACAAAATGGATGGCTCAAACTGGAGTTCTTGTTCTAATACCATTATTTTCTAGAGGATTTAATTTCTAATAAATCTTCCTTGTATGTAATTTTCTCCCTTAAGCCATGGTTCTGAATTGTTGTGATGCGAAATCAATATTGTAGACACCATTATTTTCCCCTCCTAGTTGTAAAGCACATTATGTTTTAATGTATTTCATTAAGGGGCCTTCCATTAAGTATGTAAGCATCAAGGGGGGGAGGGGGGGGGGTCTGAGATTTTTGAAAATATGCGTACGTTTTAGTACAAATCTATTGCGTATTTTTGCCCTAGGGGGGGTGAGGGGATCTGAGATTTTTGAAAATGTGCGTACGTACTAAATGGAAGGCCCCCTAACATAAATCGAGGAAATGAATCCATTAAGTGCAAAGGCCATCTTTAAAACTATGGCTTTGGACATTATAATGTTAAAATTCATCACAACTATAGTTGGGTAAATTGCTGTTAAAGAATACACATATACACAGACGTGTCCGCTTGTGTTTTT
The DNA here is from genome assembly GCA_936440205.1 of Lepidonotus clava. NCBI lineage: Eukaryota > Metazoa > Annelida > Polychaeta > Phyllodocida > Polynoidae > Lepidonotus > Lepidonotus clava. Next base: position 22,897,370 of record OW387147.1, read on the forward strand.
TATTAAATCAAAACTTTATGCAAGTTAGTTTCAGAGAAGATTAACATTCACAAAGGTCGTTTTGCTGAACCTATAGGCGACTGCTGAAGACATCAAAGCCATATTTCTTGGCAAATGTACATTTTCCCAGCCTGTCCTTCCCTCCACCCTACCCATGAGTACACAGGAACAAACCCTGGATAACCTCCCCTCACACCCCCTGCCTTTTACAGTTGCCACACCGCTGAGTCTAAGTGCCATCCTTTAGGGTCATGCGATACCTTCTCAGCAGATGACTGGTGGAGAAAAAAACCCTGACAGCAGCGTCAGCACTCTGCTTGTGGCATCTGTAATCTCTGATGGCTCCCGTGTGGCCTCAGAAAAGCTTTTTCTGACTCTGAACATTGCCTGCTGTGGCTTGCAGTGGCTTTTGCTGCCGTTCTTCGCTGACTTTGTTTTTTAGTGACCGCCATCAGGGCAAGCGAGTGCGCGACCCGAGTAAGGCTTTACACAGCGTGGGTACTTTTAAGGGGGCAACATTTGAGATAGAAGGATTGATATAGGTGGGAACTGCAAAGAGCCTGGTGGATGGTTTTATACATTTATTTGCTGAAGCTTTGCTGTGAACCATTTCTGGCTTAAAGTCTTAAAGGATGATGTGCAATGAACTGAGATGTCACATGGCTGAGATCATGATTATGACAAATATGCCTAGCTATAAATTGTTAAAGAGTTCGGTGCTTTCAATCAAGTCGACCATAGTAAGGCAGTCGACCATTGCTAACCTCCTTTATGCTCATGTCTGAAAGGATTCTGTGTTGAAAAGGGTCCTTTCTGTGGATATAGGGCATTGACTCCAATATTTTATGAGGTCAGAACAGACTTTAACCCTCAGCAATGAACGTCATACATATCCATACTGATATGAGGCCATACACATAAGCCTTCCCATTTGCATATCTTTAACCAACATATAGGGGCCTACCATCACTCACCAAAAGCTGCTATATACACTCTTGACATACTAATTCCCAAAGAAGCCCCCGAACCATGTCTTCACTAAGCGCGTATGTGGGTGCCACGAGAAGCCAAAGCTTGGCTCGTGCTGATCCTTTTAAGGTTTCCATGTCAGAAGGAATCACTCAGCCCAGTCGGCCTTTGTTAGGGCCTGTCTCCTCCAGGCTGTGTGACCCATTATTCCATGATGGTGTCGTCATCTCTAGCCTGTCACTCGGGACGGTCGGGCTCGAGGATCGCATGACGAGGCTGTCACGCTAAGTGTTCCTGGTGTCAGGCTAAAGACGAACAAGGCATGTGTGTACTGTGCTTCTTTGGGAAGAAAGGATAAATAAGGTGAAAAATGTGAACGATGTATGCTCATGAGTATGACACATGAGCTTAAATGATTTGGTGTTACAATTATAAGCTGAAAATAGAACCCTAAGATACAGAGTTCTCCAATCCAATGATGAAATTGGACAATATAGGAGAAAGCCCCTATCAAATTCATTATGCTTCTAAGTTAACATCATTTTTAAAATTAAGCTAAGTTTATATTTCAACTTCTTTCATTAGCTTGCACGAACATGTCTATTTTGTAAAACCCTATTTAGCAAGACAGAAATAGCCATGACCTTTAGATCCGACCCTAGGTCATGGGTGGTTAGGTAGACTCTAAGGCAATGAAGAAAATCATTAGGTGGCAATTAGAGAGGCACTGAGGGCTGTGAGTGCCAACAGAGGCCGCGGTTTTCACACCCAATGGGCGAGCCACTCTTTACACAGTGAGTTACTCCTCCCCCTAGTTCGACAGGCCCCCACAGGGGGGAGCCACTCGCCCCAGGGCCATTGCCTCCCGCGCCCGGAAGTCCATCAGCCAGCGCCAACCACGTGACACGCTTCATTTCCGGTAGGCAGTGTCACCTGGCGGTTAGTGTGTTCATTCTGTGAATTGCCCCCCTCCCTCACTCACCAACTGGCTTATTCTACCTCACTCCCCCTGACCATCCTTACTTTATCCCTGCACGACTTGCAAATTTTCCCCAACTTAGAACATCAATTTCTTGTGAAAAATGAATTGAAAAAAATTGAAAACTGAATTAAAAAACAATGGGGAAAAAACCCACCTGTTCCTTATTTTTCCTAATGCAGGCTTCACAATGATTAATTGACCAACTAACAAACCAAAATGGGAGGGAAACCACCCTGTGAGTTTGCCTTCCACCATCTTCCGTCTTAAATGCACCCACTTAACCCAACCCTCGTTTTCACGTGCATCCCATCTACTCTCCCCCTCCCCCTCATACCAACTACTGACCTTCCCTTCCTAGCAATTACCTCTGCATTCCCCTTTCAATAACGTCCTCCCACCCACTCTCTTTCATGGTCTACCCATTGTGGGGCCCACATCCCTACCGCCCCAGTACCCATTAGATCAACCGACCTGTGTCACAGGCTTGAGATTCTGAGAGTTCGCCACAAAGCACTGGTGTTCTCTCTAGTCTTCAATGACCTTTCACACCATAAAGCATCTCTATAGTGGTGCTGCTACAATATCTGGATGCTGAATATGTCATGCAACTTAAGCTTTTCACCTTCCAAACACGCACATACGAATACTGAATATGAGAAACTGACAGCAAGTTTAGATTTACTGGTACCCGGTACTTATCTAAAAAGCCTCGGGCAGATGTATCGAAACAGAACTGATATTTCAAAAACAATTTTCCTTTTCGTGTTTATATCTTTGGATGAGCTGTAAAAACTGACACTTTTTCACGTCTACCCATATATATTTATATGAAAGCTCTTTTTTTTTTTTTTTTTTTTTTTTTTTTCCAGAAACAATTTAAAATTTAAAAACAGAAAAATTTAGCATCAGAAAAATTTGAACACGCATAGCCACGTCTCACGCACATTTATATGAAAGCTCATGTATAGGCTAGTCAGCATCAATCGTGTCAAATCTCAGTTTTGACAATAGCAATTGAGCAAAATGATGATTCGACGCAGAACTTTATGCTTAAAGGAGACATAGTCCAATAAGCACTTAAACCTAGAAGTAGAGTGAAATTTGGGGACAAAGTCCATGCTGATAGGAAGCTCACACAGAGGTCCAAACCTCAACATCGTGGGTCTGTTTATAGCAGCAGAGGGGTGTCTGGCATGGCCTGAAAGCTGATAAGCTCATCCTCGGCCCTGAACGACCCACTCCTCCAGTGTGAGCAGCTCCGAGGGACTCAGGGCTTTAAACCTGCCCAGAAAAGGCCTTCAAGCAGTGGATCGTTCCCGGGAGGGCCTCTGAAAGGAGGTCAGAAAGGCCGGGGAGTGGGTAGGGAAGGGTTAGTGTTGAGGCAGTGTGGGGGACAAGGGAGGGTTCTAAGTTGGGACTCGTGTACTTTGGGCAATGTCAAGTCAAGAAAAGGTTTATTACAGGCCCATTGTCTGATTAAAATTGAAGTCAAAGAGCAGTCAGAAATTCTCAGCAGTTTTGGTTGAGTAATATGGCTAGATCAAGGAAAGATTAAAAGGGTCGTAGTGGAAGTATTCGGAAAGGGAAGTGGAAGAAGCAGCAAGGGACATAGAAAGAGTATAGTTTATTTTGCATCATATAGCGAAAGAACAATGGGTACTAAAAACTACATTGTGATGGGTTGATAGGATAGCCACGCAAAAAAGATCTATTATCGAAGTATTTATATACTTTCACAAAATAAATACTGAAGCCACACTAAAAATAGCTGTGCCAAAGTATAATATACCACAACACCCGTTGGGACATGGTACTTTATGACATACAGGAACTTTCTGACAGCCATCCGCTCTGCACATCAGGGAGTCATTATGATGCCAGCGTCAGGGACTTAAGGACTTACAAATTGATCATCAAGTCCTTTTAATCTAAATCCCTCTAGACACCCCCCACTGAGCACTGGAAAAAGGAACTGATAGGGAGACATTTAAAAAGCTATTCGCGGAGACTCGAGCGGCTGTGGGATAATGCATGAACGTTTGCCGTTATCCTCCTCATTTGGTATTAGGCTGTGAAACCTTTCAGCGATTATATGAAGAGGCTATTTGCTGGTAGTTATGGAGCCACTGGGCTTAGTTTCCAATCGTTGATGTGGTGGCCTTACTATAATAACTCTCCCTCCATGAAAAATTCCTCATGACGAAAGACATGCCTGCGGGACTTTACCTGAAAATACCTTTAGCTATGATTTCATCCTAACTTGAACCATTATGAACGCTGTGATAACAGTTTAATTGCCAGGGAATACATTTCCCTCTTCATCATTTTCTACTTTATCAAAAATATATTGGCTGCCTCCGGGCATAAACTATTCACTTGGCCAAATTTCAATATGCCTAGACAGATGAAGGCTGTAAACAGATTTCTAGTGTTGCGCTGCTTCAAGTCCTCAGTAAATACTCCATGTAATACTATCAGACATCGATATTACAAGTTCACATATTACGTCATGAATCAAATAAACTCGAGTCCAATCCGTTCGTTATGTTGACAGAGCAGAGGGATAGCATACTAGGCCGTTATTGATGTAGAGAACAGAAGCACTCGGCACCAATACGGATAAAGCCATGCAAACATTGGTTATGATCAGAGGACCCTGGGTTATCGATGGTAAATAGTACCGACACCTTGGTGTAGGAGACCCACACACAGACAGACGGAAGTCCACTTGGATACCTCACAACAAACCAGTGTGGATACAGTCATATGCACAGTCCATCGTTTTCTGTGTAATTGGATAAAAAAAACTTCTTTTTTCGAAAAAGGAAAATAAGTTTTGCCCCACCAAAGACTTCGGTCTACAGGAATGGTGAAAAATAGGAAGACCATGACGTACTATAGAAAGGATTAATATAGACCTGGTTACCAGTTTTATTTTAAACTGCCTACCTTTAATACAATATGTAGATGACGGAATAGGTTCTGGCAGCTCCTATCAGATTATTTGTTAGATAATATTTGTGGATGAATGTTATGCTCAGACGCAACCTGAAAGCTGACCAGGTTGCATAAACAGTATTTCCTTTCATTTCATTCAGAGGCCTAGAATAGTCAATTCTACCCATGCTCTCGAAGAAAATGGTAAAGGACAGGCTAAAACAGGTAAAAGAAGATTGGTCCAACAGTACATACTTCCTATTCCAAGTCAAAGATTGCACAAAATGACAGCATACAATCCACGTCTTCTATACTCAAACCCCAAGATAGAACCCTCAAAGGCAGAGTGCAAACCATGCCTATTTTCGGGAGAGAGATATGAGGGGGTGACGTCAGGGTACATAACCTTGATGGCGCTCGATATTGACGCGAATTGTTATTTACGTCGTAGGAGGAGTGGCGACGGCAAATTTCAAGAAGAGAATTAGCCGACTTGGGGCGAGGCAATAGGCCCGTCAATAGGTATTAGCTAAGGGTCTGAGAGCCCTGGTTCTGGTATTAAGGGGTCGGCCAGCCGGAGCGGTGGCTTATTTAAATGACTTTCAGGAGCCAGGGCGGAGGGCAAAGTGAGGGTACGGCGAGTTATGAGCAAGGGAATTACTATGGGGAATGGTGTGGTGGGGGGTGTGGTGGTGTGGTGTGGGTGTTTGAGGGGGATATGATTGGGGATGGTTGGGGAAGGGAAGAGTCATAGGAAAATCCCGTATTTTCTTGGTAAGTCAGCATTACCTTGGGAAACTGAAAAAGACTCAGCTACAAATTAAAGTTTTTGGTTTGGTGCAAATTGTACTATGAATATACCTTTTCATCCACGGATTCTTTAGTGACATCATAACTGATATTAGCAATTGCCAGGATGTTTAGGGAAGTTAAGAATAAGGGAAGTAGTATGACAAATGATAGGATTATTTGTAGATGGTTAGGGACCCTGTATTCAATGCAGCACCTGCTTCTAATGCAAGGCATACGCTAGTGCCTCAAGGGCATCGGTGTAATACAACCACGCTTGCTGGGTACCAGTACCATCCACAGCTGCACCGGAAGCGTATGTACACTGGTACCCAGAGGACATAACCAAATACATCCCCTCCTGCTGGATCCAGCGAACCAACCTTAGACGTCATGCCCCAAAACGCAATTATAATATACCGCACTGCCCCCCGCGGGACCCGCAGTCAATACTCTAATCAAACTGAACCAATTCCCAACCGGTCGACAAATCAAATTGGGCACGGCTACTGCGTGGTAACTAAGAAACATAGGAAGTCCAACTGCAAGTGACGGACAAAACGCTTATTGGCTTCCTTCCCCCCGTTCAAGAGGTTATCGCCCAAGCTTTTGTTTGGCTGCTGCTATCTTGGGTGTGGCTGTTCTGGGGATCAGACAGCCCCCCTTCCTCTTGTCGGTTCCTGGGGGCTTACTGACAACAGCTATTTCTTGCTGATAACATGGGCGGACTGGGAGAGAAGGCGATTTGTGTGTGTCTGATAACCTCTCTGTTCACCAGCTGTAACTATGGGACGATATCTGGGTGCTCAGGGGCAATGGGGGTACAGTGGATGTCTCTTTATAATGAGATGCTCATGTACCCATTTGGATAAAATTGGGCCCTTGTTATTTTGATTGTTTTGTATTACAATCATCCCCCGATTCTTTATACTTGATTCTGTTTAACCAACGTCCAATACAGATGAGTTTGCGTGCTTTGAAAGTACACAAGGGGGAAATCTGGGAATGCTATTTGAATTTGGATCCAATTTTGAGTATTAGATTACTAATGAAAGCAAACCATTATGTTCAACACACCGTGAAGATGGAAAGAGTGTAAGCCATAATCTCTTTTCCCATTATCACTCCTGGTGTACTATAGCTAGAAAGCGGGTTCACATATCCTACGATACTTCTGTGATCTTTTAATCAACATCCAAGAAACGCAATCATACAAATTGGACAGCACATCAACAACTGCCATGGAAATAGCCCATAAAGCCAGTTAGGCCCTATGTATCTAAGAGCTGCTCGGGGCTGCTCAAGGCAGTTGCTCACACAACTCCTGCTCAAACAACCCAAAAGCACCTGACCCATAAGCCCATCACATGATCCATCTTCATCTCAGCATCCATAAAATGAGAGCATGCATCAATCATGACACCCCCTACGCTACGGTTATCATGTCTTACATTATGTACCGATGGCGTTAGGCAGAATAGGGTGCATGCGTGCGCAGGCGCTCTGAGGACACGGTTTTGGTGGGTACACATGCATGTTTTATTGGGGATATTTGGTGGGGTGCTTTGGACTGGATCTGGGTGTTACTCAACCAATACGCACTTACTGCAAGCATGAGTTCTATGTGTAAATGCTAGAGAACTATAACTGCACTTTAAATGTTGTGCTTTTGTTCTTTATCTTCTCTTGCCTTTTGATTATTCTCTGTTGCCCCTCTCTAAGTTCCATTCCTCCTTGCCCCTCCCATACAGTCTTTACCCTACCATCGCCTATAGGTCCCCTTACAATCCAGGCATAGAGTGGGATAGTGAGTGAGTGAGTGAGTGAGTGAGTGAGTGAGTGAGTGAGTGAGTGAGTGAGTGAGTGAGTTAGTATGCACTCAGTTCGCACAAAGTGTGGGAATTATAAAGTACGCGACTTGGAGGGGCATACATGGTGAACTAAAGAAAGTGGGGAGCCGTGGAAAAGGCGGACTGATTTGATTACAATGTGGAAGACGGGAAGATTAGAAGTGCTGGAGGAGTAGAGCCGATTGGGGAGACCCTGGAGTAGAGGGGGTGGAAGTGTTGGGAGGTGTGGTGCGGGGACCCAGGAGGAAGAGGGGGGAGGCCTCATAAGGAGCTGGAGGAGTGCAGGAGGCTGCAAAGTGTGAGAGCAGCAGAAAGCCAGCGAGTTGACCTCCGACCCGGAAGGAGATGATTGTTGTCGGGCATGCGCGCTTAGTTCCATCAGGCCGGAGCCTCATCACTTCCGGTTTGTCTGGGCCCTCAGCGGGCACATTCGGAAATCCTCCCAGTAATACCCCTATTTCCCAACGGCTGCTGAGAACAACTCCCAAGTTGGCTTTCCTAAAGCAGACTGTACATCAAATATCCCCCCCCCCCCCCCCCCACAAGTCCGCCGGTATTTTGTCGATGTAGCTTTCGCCGGCGATTTGTCAAACAGCATGCTTTTTGGCTCAGGGACAATTACTCATTGATCGCCAACATGTCTTTCTAAGTTTCTCTACTACTCTTTCAACAATGCCTCGCCTTGCAAGACCCAATAAATTCCATTCTGTTTCGGTTGTGGAACTGTCAATGAAGTTTAGGAGTCGGATGGAGCTATTCCACTATAAATGTCCCTCCTTTTGATAGTTTTATCTTTTCTTTTTTAGACCAAACAGGAGAGGGTTGGCTTGTGGTAGGAGGAGAAGTGTCTGCCCAGGAAGGAGCCCTGGAGTTGGTCAAAGACGTGCCAGGGCAATTTGATTAAATGAACCATCCCCTAGGGGGTACTGACCAAAATGAACGTGTAAATTCACCGCTTTACAGCTAATGGAAAACGGGCGATCCCAATTCACTTCGACATTTTGGATGCCACTGCCAAAGGGAAGACACAGAAGAAACAAGCTTTGCTAGTATTTCACTAGTGTAGGGAGATGGGACTTAGCGAAATATTCTGCACTAGAGGACAGGGAAAGAGTCTTGGGAATTAAAGTTGAGACGAAGACAATTTGAACAAATTACACTGAAAAAGCTAATAAATTTATTATTTACTTTCATACCAAATCCCAAACTTTCCATCAATCATATCCAAGCGTGTTTCGTTTGAATGAGAGTCTGTATCTAGATGTCTGAATATTTATCTGGCTTCAATATAACCTATTCAATTCCCTCCCTGCCAGATGGATTGTACTAATGTACTCCAGAAAACAATAACCACTGTGTAGGACCAGACATAGACACTGCTAAAATGTTTTGATTCGCATTTCAGCAATGGCATGCAATGAAGTCATTAGGAACACCTGTCACATTCCCTTACATCTGGCTTAATAGTCATCTGTTCAAGCTATATGAATATCAGAAGGTTTGAGAGACAAGGAATTGATAGGATTAAGCTATCAAAAATTGCTTTGAATATTCTTTTACTTATATCTCTTACAAATTTTAAAGGAAACATTATATCTGGTAGTAGAATCAGAATACAGGCTCGAGTTGGAAAGAGGTTAATGATAGATTACAGATCTATCCTCTTAAAACAGTCTGAATATATAACCATGTTAATGTGTATGTACTCATTGACACTGGGAAAGTTGATTAGTCTGGGACTGTCTATAGAATGTAATTGAATACCTTATTTCATCTGGACTACCTCATCCAAAGCTTGATATGAGAATATCTGGAAACATACCTGCAAACAAAAGAAAGATAAATCAAATTTAGTTCCTTTTCAAGAAATGCAGACATCTAGACAAAGGCATCAATACATTTGCGATAGTGGAAGGAATCATAATTTCAATCATATCATTTTTATGAACTGTCATAATGAAATCATCGCAAAAAGGGGTGCTACTGATTTTTATCGATTAACAACAGCTGCCGGTAAATTACTGTATGCTAAGGAAATCTTTACCAACATGCTGGTAGATTATTATGCCATTTGTTATGCAGTGGGCGATCATTTATCGCTGAATGCAAGTACATATGAGCAACAAATCGCTAGAACACTTTTGCACAATTTAATACAGCCTTAACTTCCCCAAAATAGAAGTGGCCTAATCAATATTCTAAAAGCATACTAATGTGAGGGTGGAAATGAAATACTCGACTGCAGCATCTTTAAAATACGATTCTTATTCTCCAAATCAAATTCCGCATATCTCCTAAAATACCAAGACTAGGTCTATATAATTATATGGTTTTACATAGTCACCAGCCAGATCCATGACCCAGCAGATTAGGGAGGTTAAGCAACACCGACGCATCTCGATACGTCAACGTATCTCTAAATTTTCAGGCCTCCTGTAGGACTACATCTAATGGGTGTCTTAAATTTGAATCTGTATCTTGTACCTACTTGATAATGATAACACATCCAAGACGAAACATATTGTAATTGTTTGATAGTAGCTACGATAAGAGATACGTTACGTTTACGTTAGGTGATGCGTCGGTGTTGCTTAACCTCCCTAATACTGGGTAGATCCCCTACGCACTGGAGGAGGCCTTGTCCAGGCCTAGAGGTTTGCTGTTGTCGGTTAGGAGGTACAGGAGGGACAGGTGTGGCTGCAGGCTCGTTCATTAAGGCACCTGTCAGTTTTAGGGAGATGTAGGGCCAAGGAGCAGCCACTAATCTCCATGTTGTACGGTTACATGCGGGCAGGCTATGTAGGTACTGGAGGCCTGGATTTTGTAACACCTGTCACTCCTTGGTGTAACACGCCCTGGTTGGAGAGCGGGGGTGGTGATCGCTTAGGTTGGTGCCCAATTAATTACATGCAATGGGGAAGTCTATGCCCACCTGCTGGGATTAATTGACAGCATTGTTATATTTTATTACCTATACTGAACCAAAGTACAAGGAACACATAGGAACTTTTGAACACTAGTTTGCATATTTCTTGGGCTCTGAAACGAACAAGTGTGTTTTTCTTAAACTGGGATGATTGCACCATTTCAGTATTTCCCTGGATGGGTTGAAACTTAATGAAGGCATATACATGTATTTACATCACTTATCGTCTTGTTGTAAAACAATGTGTCAGGGGTTTTACTGACTCTCCTCGCGCCCCCCCCCCCCCCCCCTATTTCACACATACTGGAATAGTTTGTCTATTTCAAGTTATCCGTCTCTTTGACACTGTAAATATCATACCCTGGACTTTTAAAATCAACTTTGACAGTACACCACTTTTAATTATTCATCATACAAAATCAGCTTTCAGTGAACATTACGATACAGTACTCACTCCCATAGAGACATCCCTTACACCCTGCCCCCTATCTACATTCCGTACTGGGTCAAAACGTGCGGTTCACAGTCTCAGCCAAAGATTGGCTCTAATGAAGTTGGGGTCGTGTTGACGTCACTTCCGCCGCACATGCACAGTTTGTGAAATGAGGACTAATGAGTTGGATGGGGTCTGTTTGTCGGCTGGTTACTGCTTGTGTTCAGAAGGTACAAGCGAAATGGCAAAGGAGGTAAATAGTGGCTACTTGTAACAGCCAAATAATATTTGGATAAATTTAACATTTTGCGATCTGAAAAGTAGTATTACTGGGTATACGATTTGGAAAATCAAAAGAGTCATTTCTTGATCTAAGAATGCGCAGTGCATCCTTTTGTAATGAGTATACTGTTTGAGTTTTTTCAGTTCACGTTAAAGGTTCCTTCCCTATACATTCCGACCATTTAATACTGCATCTTCATTGAATCTTATCAAATGCAACAGTTTCACGAGTCTGTTGACCTGTTAAGTGTTGGGCTATAAGCAAGTATATTACCACATTTTAATGCTCAATAAAAAGAACCGCCAAAGTGAAATGTATTTATTTCAGTTGCAGTAACTCACAATATCAAGTATCTTTTTTAAAACACACACAAACACATTCACAGTTCATTGGCGGGTTCCATTTGTATTTGTTAAGGCCGTCAAGCTACGGACTTTATCTGTAAAATTATTTAAGGGGAAATGCTAACTGAACCCGTTATTTGATTTCAACTTAAGTTTTCAATTTCAAAGCTTTTGATAAATGAATTATTTCTGAAACCTGGTAGAGGAACAATGACTTCTGAGACACTTAACATGATTAAATTCCCTTAATTGTCTACGATGAATCCTTGTGCTTAATTTAACATTTTTATTCTTGTATTCTAAAGTCGGTGTCATTGCCCGATCGGTCTTTGCCATAGCTCTCCAGAAAAACAACGGTCTGTGGTTGACAGTATAATTGTTCAAGCACATGCCTATTAATTGAATTTCGTATGAAGGATCAGAAATTATGCAATCATGAGATGGGATGGGTTGAAAGGGGCCTCGGTAAAAGTTAACGGAGAAAATAAAATTAGGACTGGGACTTTTATGTAGCATCAAACAGTAATTTGGAAAATGTTTAAACAAGATGGAAGAAGAGTAGGCAATCTTAATGGGTTAACGTTTCGACTGTGGCTTACATTGGAACTCTTACTTGTCCTCCTTTCTGACTGTTTGAGTGTCACGATATTTCTTTTTATCTATTAGGATAACTGGGACCATCGTCATCTTTCCTATCTGTCTAATATTCCAGTAAACAGGTATTGTGAATACAGTTACAATATTCATTTTCCTGAATGCCCCAGCCTAAAATAAATACCAGAATAATTATATTTTGCTTTACTTTGTTATAACACCAACTTAGAGCATCATGCTTATTCTTAGATCTGTGGTACTAATGCCTTAGTATACCCTCAATCTATCTGTCTCGCATTTGCATATTTTGATGCCTTCCAGTATAGCTCTACAGTAGGGCACAGGTAGTCTTAACTTGGCTTACAAGAAAGCCTAGGCAGGCTTACAGGAAAGCCTACAGTAGGCTTCCTAAGGCCTAAGTGAGCAATCCCCATCCAGCCTTGCCGAGATGAAAGCTTTGGCTCTCTGAGGCTCCATCAACAAGCTCTCTTTGAAAGCCAGATGGCCGATAGCAAGGAGGGGAAAGCAATATATCTGTTAAAAGAATTTGAGCTATTTGCCTAAGTGGAAGTTCTGAACAAAAGACGATTGACCCATATGTAACTGCTTTGCTATCTTTAACGATCGGTACAGACAATGATGATTTTTCAGCACTTTTTCTTTCTATATATTCCACATCTTAAGGACAATGGCGCCATTATAGAAGTCACATTGAGAATTGTTTCAAACTTTACACAGTGAAAGTTCTACCCATATAGGTACCAAAAATGCAAAAATAATCGGGGGTCACCGTGCAAACTTTTTGGCTGGACCAGTTTATTTATATGGTAATTATTCAAAAATTGACTTGCAAAATAAATTTTGAAATTTGATTTTATTTGCTAATTATTTTGATAGAAATGAAATAACAACCAGCCAAATGTTTTTGATAAATGTGTTCATGTTTTCTCAATTGAAAAAGAAAAACTTTTGTAAAATTTTATGATGCAATATATGTTTTTAACTAGAAATTATATCAAATAAAATAGTTCAAAAATATAAAAATTCAAAAATAAAGTTTCACACAAAAAATTTGAACATTGAAAATTGCTCTAAAAGTTAATATGACATGCATATGGATGTAGGCTATCATATTCAGCCAAAAAAACAGGGGGTCACCATACTAATTTGGCTAGCAGAGATGAATATCCGTCTAAAAACCTAAAAATAGCCTAAAATAGCTATTTATTTGTTTTTCTACAAAATCACTGAAATGTTTATATTAAAAGTATTTTGACAATTTTATGTTATTCCTGAGACCCTCCCAATAATTTGGATACATAATATGCCTTTATACACCCTATATTGAAAGAGTGACAGAAGAAAATGTAATTTATATTGCAAATATCATTTTTAGGCAATTGCAAAGTTTTCTCAAAATTAGTCATGTTTCCCCATTTCTCCCTGGAAAACTATACATTTTAGCCAATTTTCTATACCATTTATGAATTCTACATATATTATTGAGTCTTTTTGCAAGATATGAATTAGATTGAGGAATTTTCATTTTTTGGATATCTGGAAAATGGCGCCATTGTCCTTAAGATACAATTTCCTATCCTTGGCTAAATTCTCGAAGATTCATATAATCAAACAAGGATAATTTCTGTTTTTCAAAAATCGCAGGGACCTGTGCCTTTTAAGGGTTGAACTGCTAGCCATTATGCATCAGAAGACCCAGATAGAATTCGGTCATGGCCAATGTTATGGGGATTTGAAAGCCTACCCTGGAGACTGACAAGAGGCCAGATCCCATCTCAACAGACTTATCCCCCAGTGACAATGGACGCCATCTTGTCTCCAGAACCCATCCCTATCTGAGCCTCCGGCAAACAGCCCCTGGTTACTCCGTCTCTGGTGATAACCTTGTACAAACAGCAGCGATACACACTGTAAACAGTTATGTCCAACACACGTTTAACTGTGGCCCTAGAAATATCTGACATTTATACTTGTAGATATTTCAAGGTAACAGAATAATGTGGTATTAGAATAAAACACACAAGTGTCTCATCCGTAGCTTCATCCGTGGTTTCCTACAGAGGTAAACATTTATTTCGGGCAAATAATATAAACTTACAAAATGCAAATATGCAAGACAAATCCTATATCTCTTCTCCGCTTTCTTGCCATATGATCTCAGTAACTCTGAACTCAAGACACATTCTATCTATTGTACCGGTGTGCAATTAAAAGTGCCTGGTCATGTCCTCAGTGCAAATCGATCCTGGGACCTTTGAAGCAGGAGACCAAGGCTTAACCAACTGAGCCAATGGCAAACAGCCACATTCACCCCAAAGACACTGAGCCTATGTCAAACAGCAGCGATTGAGGCGCATGCATTCTTTCCTTGGCCGACCCGCCTGGAATCCAAGTCGCTAAGGCGCAAAGTCTATTTGACTCCCTCAAACCAGTTCCTCTCCTCTGTTGCTTTTCCATTACTGTTTGCCATTCAGCCTGGATGGAGAGTAAAACCTGTATGTTTGCCTGGTTATGGCAACTGGGACCTTCCATTGTATATGGGGATGTGGCGATGTATATTTAGATACGATTCCCATCGGAGGATGGGTATCCGGTATGGATACTATCGCTGGGATTTGGCTTTTTCCTTCTATATATGTAGGGTAATCCCAATGTCCAGCTATTTATCTAGAGCGAGCTGGTCAAACATGGCGCTGTATAACTCTTCCTGGCCTGGTCTAAAGCTAAAAAAAATGTTCCCAACTTCATGTGTTAGTTATCTACTGCAAATATAAACTTTAGAATCAGTATAGTTAGGATTTTTTAACAAAAAATAGAAACACATCAAATATACACATCTCTGTCAACAGATCAACTTAGAAAACAGCAGATTGGCACAAAAAATATTAAATATTGACATACAAGCTTAGTAATTTTGAGCCCTTCTTTGTAAGCGGACCAAACTATAGAGAACCGCATCTCACTCTTTCAATTACTTTCCAAAAAGAATGGGACATCCAGGGCTTAGGCCTGCTTCCAGAGGGATGAGCAGGACACCAGTGGGACCGGACCCTAACGCCCTCTGTCTTAAAGTCCAGGCCTAGTCTTTGGGGAATCTAGGACCCTACATTGAGGACCAGAGAAAGGCTGAGGATGGCAGGGTACATTGAATATAATATAGTTGAAGAACCATTAGTCCCACAGGATCTGAACTATGGGTTATGGAACAGGATTCCCTTGAGAAATGGAACACAGTTATGTATTTATATAGGCAGCGGTTGTTGTTTCGGGGAAGGAAATACGGGGATCCAGGAAGAGGGAACATTTAAGAATGGCAGTTATTGAAATATGATAGTTTATGGTGAACGTGGGAAAGTGTTGGGGAATATGATAAAAGTCATGTAGAATATATAGGAGTCATTTGTCTGTATTGTTCAAAAGAAGATTGAATCTTAGGGACGGATTTGGGTGACCAGCGATGTAAAAGCGGACCTTCAATTTCACTGAAACTCCAGACGCTTTACCGAGAAACCATCCCTTCTACAAGGAGGTACTTAGACTATCAAAACGATATATTCTGTGGAAACGAAAACGTTTGGCGTCAGACATTGCCTGAAAAATGTTCAAGTTAAAGAGTCATTCTCTAAGCAAAAGTGCGAGTTAAGAGTTATTCCCTAATCATAAATTTTGATCCTAAAGTACCTATCTCAATTTATCTTTTGCTCCTCAATAAATACTCATTGCGTTGTATTCCTATTCTCTACATCAACAAAAATACTCCGCTACTCAGACATGACTATTGGACTTCCCATGGCCTTCATCAATACACAATGTGTTGAGCATTATCCCTCCCTAAACCTCATTGATTGAGATATCTACAGCAGTATAGGAAGCAGTCTTCCAGTAAAGACCCTGGTTGACCCGGCAGTGTACAGACCGGGCTTGGCGGGGATGGGAGTGACAGCAGGCTTCTGCGCAGGTCACATCGGAAGTCCGGGGTCCCTGGATCTTAAGCCGGAGCCCTCCACGCATGCGCACACGTCAATGTTGGGTCAGCTCCCCGTAGCCCATGTTATATTTTGGGGTGTAAATGATGTGATTTGAAGGGATTGGATGTTAGATTAAATATTCAAGAGTGTATTACATGGATTTGTGGTTATACTTTAAAAAGGCATGATTCAATGCATGTTCGAGATGGACATACTGTTCTTACTTAGACTCCTGAGATGCAAAACGATTTAAATACATCCTGGATCCTTCATGCTTTTGTAAATGTTTTTTGTTTGAAAAGAAAAGCAACATTGTTTCCTACTATTGGTCCCTAAGTTTTAGATGTCTTAAACGTTATTGAAATACCTAACTACAAGGTTGCAAATAATGACACAATCAAGTACACACTCTTTTGACAATTTCAGCGTTTCTCACTGCATATTGGTTAATGCTAATTGCAATTCAAAACGACAATTAGTACAGGAATATGACACTATTACAGCAATATGACAAAGTGATATGTCATCGTTATGACAGAAATAGATTCATTATATCATAACTTACTTTAATAATGTACAATGATATCAAGCCCCCATCCACTAAAATATGATGCACAGAAACGTGTTATGACATAGTCTTCATTCCCAATAGGCCCTACACTAAGCAAGTGTCATGTATCAGATTGGTAACATAGCCGTTAGTTATATCCCCCAGGATGGCGGGTGGTACTACGAACCAGGCCTGCATCCAGCATTCCCATCATTTAGTCGACCTAATGATGCTTCCCAGGCATGCAGCTTGACACATGATTAACATGCTTTTCAAAAAAAAAGCCAGATTTATTATCCCTAATAATGCTCCTGCTATGAGCGATGGCAATGAATTTTTCACGAGCGCAATATTTTGAGTTTTTCTCTCAAGAAATGAGCGGTGCCTATAAAATGCAAGTGTTTTGATAAATCCTAATGGTCTTTGTATGGGATTATGGTGTGCAAATGTTACTAATTGTTTGCAAACTGACGATCACATTTTATGGATTTTGTTTGTGCACACTCTTCACTCCCTCCCTCATTACTTGCCAGCAACTTCGTGATAAACTAAAGATTATTTAATATGTGTTACTAGGGGTATCTTAGAGACAAGACGCCCTGAGAGACTGGAACATATCCCAAAATATACTCCGGGCTTTACATAATATTTGACTGATCAAATATGTATATACATATGTTTTATATAGAAAACATTCTTAATTTTAAACTTATATCATGAGGGGCAACGTTTCACTCTTTTTTTTTTTACAAAAGGAAATATTGCAATTTTGAGTGACAATTGCCTGTTTACAGAGGTTTGGTACTAGCAGTATTAAGCTACGTCTGGCAACCTTAAATGGCAGCTTCTAGGCTTCACCAGCTGTCCATTTATGGGTCCATTAAGGCCATTTTAACATCCTACTTTTTGCCTCTTAAATCGCCTGTGATATTAGCAGTCCATAATGGTGGAAATCGAACACTCCATTTGTTTTCTGATTTTATATTCTGATTGCGGAACACAGGCTTCACTGAGATTTGCCATTCTTGTTGTTTCCAGTGATCGTCTTTGAAAATTCCAACATTTTGAAAAAGAATACAGAGGATACCAAGGAAGGCAACTTACAATATTTAATGTTTTCATCTCACATTTTAAGGTTTTAAGGTCGAAACAAATAAGAATTAAAGATTCATTTTCGTGAATGAATGTCAGATTAATCATTTGCACGTATACATTTTAAAATAATTATGGCTAGTAAAAAGAACTATCCTCATCGACAAACTTTCATTCCCAAACCTACAGAATTGGGATTTTCTCCAACTAGCAAATAAGATATCTCTCACCAAATGCACATGGGACATTTTCTGCAGACTGAGGTACCATCCATGCAGGTACAAATACAGACCACTTCTAGGAAGGAGGTCAGTGCTCTGGATTTCTAGGAGAGCTAATGACCATAAATCTAAGTTGACTGCATGCCTGGCCAGTGGTGGAGTGGGGACGATGAGAACTGTTATAATCTCATTAGTCTGAGCAGGCAGAGACTGGAGTAGGAATAGGGAGTAAGAGGAGGGGGCAGTAGGGAAAGGGGGATGGCAGGGGGTGTTGCAGTATGGAGGCTTGGCTAAGTAAGACTAGTGTAATTGTTTCACCGACCATGCTGTGACAACGATCACTCCTGACAGGCTGTCATTACACTGTGTGCTTTCTTTGTTTTGGTAGGGCTCAGTGAAAATAACATTTTTCTTTAAAATCTGATTTGATTCTGAAGAAAAGAAGGAATAGTAAAACTGTGCCCCGTTGCACAATGGGTTTCGTAACAACGAAAATATTGTAAACAGCGAAAGAGTTCGTTGTTACTTTTATCTTAACAACGATGGTTTTGCACAATTTTTTTTCTATATTTGGAATGTTCCCAAAGAGCTGTAACTTTTACTGAATTTTTTCTAAATTTTTTCTAGTTTAGAACACTTTACAGAATTTAATTTCATTCATTAGATCCCGAGATATTGTATTTTCGTTACAACGAAACTTTTCGTTACTAAGCAAATGTTCGTTGTGCTTTCGTTGTTTTATCTTAGTAACGAAATTCTATTGTGCAACGGGCCACTGGTGCTACTGATAGGATTTCCTACCAAGTCAGATTTAACTGAGAGCACTTACGAAAGATATATTCAACTAAATGTCAAAGATAGGCATGGTATTTGATGTGAAAACCATTTTTTAAAACATATCATATGAAAACAACATTTATATATATATATTTTAAAAAAAAAGCATTTTACCATTCAGGTCATAAAGAGACAAAGAAGAAATAATATCATCCTGTCACCAGTTTATAGATTGTGTTTATTTGTATGCTAACGGCAACTAAAAATGCTGATACAGCAATTTATTTGGGTTCAAAGGGAGCCCCTCCAAACCAACAAACAGAAAACTAATGACCACCACTTGGTCAGGGGGCCCGTCCCTCAAATGAGACAAACATGCCACCTCCAGGGTCCAGCCAAGTCAGGTGGGGGCTGTTTGGTCACAAAACAAGGTCTCAGGAGGTGCTCATGGGGGCCCTTGTCCCTGGGTATGTGTGCTGGGGGAGGTGGGGGCAGGAGCAATTTGCGACCTGCTCAGCCCAGTGAGAGCTGCTCAGGAGAAGGTCAACACGTGATTTATGTATGCCGCTTTCATCGGCCGACAGGTTATTGGTCCGGTCAGGACAACCGTTGACATTCGTGTTTACATCACTGGTAGGCTTCGTTTATGGACAATAAGGGCTCACTTGGGGGAAGGGCTAATGATAATGCACGTGCTTGTATGGTACGCTTTTCAATATAGAGACTGCAAAAAGTAGTCTAAATACGCTGTTACCATATTGATTATGATCCTTCAGCATCAGTTGTTGGTTAAATTATGGTGAATTAGGAACACCTGAGAAATTATCAAAATGTAACTGCATGCAAGCTTTCCAAAGAACAATATTTTGTTCACAAACATATTATGTATGGAAAGAGGTTCAGGGATAAGGGATTCAAAGGACTCATGGAACTACTTGGCCTAATATGCCCGGGCCAAATCCGCACAATACTGTCATGGCTAACAACACTGCAATCCACAGAAGAGAGAAAGGTGATACTGCTTCCTTGATGATAATAGGAAATGAAAGCTTACAACACTAATCGTTCAGGTAATTGTTTGGTTGCCACTCTGTCTTTAATTCAAGCGCTCTCCAATTTTACATAGGCAATTTCAAGACATCCTATTCAAATTAACAGCCCTAATGACCCTGCAGTCAGTTCTAATTAATTTCTAACATGTCTAAAGCTATTTTCATTGCATAAGAAATCAACACGACAGAATAATTACTCGGTGGTTCCTTAAGAAAGTTTGATATCGTCTGGGAGATTCCGTGAGCAGTTAAAAAGACGACCAAACGGAGAAGCGTATCACTTTAACCGCTTTAGACAAATGACTACCACTGGGATGGCAATATGAGCAGGTTCACTTTTAGTCCATTAAAGTCCTTTTTTGTCCCATTTTAATTTCACGGCCAGACTGCTTTGCACGAGAACCATGCCAAGGAAAAAAACGACATTTTTTCTTAATCCACAGCTGACAGAGAAACATGGAGAAAAAGTGGCAAACAAATGATTTAATAGATTAGTTAGAGTGGGATGGGGTCGCGAGTTAAGTAGTAGTGACGGGCCGAGTGGGCCTGTCTAAAAGCTTGTTCCATCAGGCCCGTCTTTACATTCATTGGGTCTGACATGGGACAAATAGGACCGTGGAGGAGGAGGACCAGGAGGAGAAAGAGGGGGACGTCTGAGATGGGAGGGGAAGAGGCTAAAAGTAGCACATGCCAGGGAGTCCAAGCGGAAGACCACTCAATCCCTCCCTCCCTCCAACTATAGCTTTTACCCGCTCTAGATCTACTTTTTGCTCCATGTTTTACCCGTCTATATAATTTTTCCACATTGCACAATGCAATCGTGGGATGGAAATCTCGGCTAACGTGCTCCCTTACTTTCTTATATTAGTTTTTTGATACATTAAACCTTATTTAATGGGATATAGCGTGCAGGGCTGGGCCGGCCGTCTGGTGCCCTTTTTTCTCATGCTATAGATAATCCCACGTTTTATGAAGGTACACAGGCCGTCTTTGTTAAGGCCATGGGAATAGCATGTTCGTTTAACAGAGAGCCCTTCTGGACCGAAATGAACCGTCTTTATGAAGCGGGAGGCAGGTTCTTAATGCCATGTAGGGCTATGTCAAAGGTGACTCTAAGGCCTATGGGTCATCTGGAAGATTCACGCATGCCTGTCTATGTTAAGTTTTAGCACTACCTTTTCTGATTAATAAAAAGGCTTAGAATACACCCAACTCAACGTCGACTCGTGTGGACTTCAAGATGGATTGAATAGCGAATTGACATGTTTCGGCTTCTTACTACATTCATCAGAACTATCAATTGACTATATGTTATCTAATATAAGTCATATTTAGTAAATAGACCATAAAAAGCATATTATACATGCAATAATTTACTAAATGAAACATTGGAAAGGATTCCTGAAAGTACCAGTTACTTAGCACGTCCCTGACAATATACAGCTACAATTTGCCCTGAATATATGCCCTCTAAACTACCTGTTCGTCTTTACATGCGCGTAGCTCTAGAAACAGACTGAATAGTTCCTGTATTCCTCCAGAATCTCCAGTCCTTGTTAAAGTTTACAGTATCACAAAACAGAGGTTGAAGACTCATTCCCTGTTTTCCCCCTTTCCATCATGGCCGCAGTAAAAACGCTGATCCATCATGACCCCTGGCGGCCACTGTGGGCGGCCAGCTTCCGTCACGAGGCCAATTTCTGTTACGGACGCCATCTTGGATTTCCGTTCATTATTTCCCTAATTCCGTCATTCCTCAACCGCCCGTTTTTATTTGCGGTAGGACTACGCCGGCGGAGAGGGAAAAAACAAATCTAATTTTCATTTCAGGGTTAAAGGAAATCCCAGTGAAGGGAAGGCTGTCAAGATATTCAATTGCTGTCTGCAATTCCATTGGGTTTGTATTGAATCAGTGTTCCGTTCATAGACGACGATCTCAGCTGTCAGTGCACAATTTTAGGCCCACGTATTTTCTGAAAGGCGTAGGCTTCGGTGGTCATTTCTCCTTAGGGAAGGCTGAAAACGCCGATATGCAGACACCTGAAACTGGGGAAAGTAGCCACCTTTTCAAAATTATATCAACACTCTGTCAGAATTAAGACAGACGGCGTAGGGCTATAAAACAACTGGGCTTTAGTTTGGCGGAAGATCTAGATAATTCACACAAAATCCATTGCAAAACGCTTGGTGAAAATTCTTAGGGAAGCTATCTTAATGAAGTTCCCATCGCCAACACGACGTGGCGGAAGAAGAAACCGAGCGTGATCTCGCGGTATCTCGTCCGAGATTCGAAAGCGCGGGAACGTGACGTCAATTTGACGGGTGTGGCAGACGACAAATGAAACAGACGTTCCGACTGACTGCTTTCGGCGGGATTGTCTAAAGGGACGAGCGCTGAGGGCTTGGATTCAGCCTGACTTGTTTTGTACCCTTCCTCCTAGTCCTACACCCTTTAAACGGTCTCAGACTGGACATCGTAAAACCTGTTATAAAGGCCTGGTCGACTGGACAATTACCCAGTCGAGACGGTTTGTGTGAGACCACACCGATCGATATATTTTAGGACCGAGGCGCCGGAATTGAGGGAAAAAACAAGAAAATTGTAGTTTTTCAGTACATGCACGTAACCACGGCCATAATGACTGGCCCCCGATATTAGCCCTAGGCCTTGGAAACTTAGTGACAAACAAAAACCTAGCTTCAAGCTTATTTCCCACTTCTTACCTCAATGGCGATCTTGCCATACGCTTGAGGGATTAATCGAGGGTAGAAAAAAACACAGCTCAGGCATGAGTGCTGATTTTCCACCTCCTGCCGTGATGGTAGACTTATTACTCCTGGTCATGGACACAGATCGCGTTCTAGCCCTCGAGCAAACTCAATTAGATTCAAAATCAAGTTGTCAGTCGTGAGGTTTGAACGCGCGAAACACGTTCTCAATTAAATTTTTCAGTGCAGGCGATTATGAAGAAGTGACTGTGATTTCCGCCTGAGCAACTCACAACTTGATACCAATTACATTAGGGAATTTCGCCTGCAAGCTAAATTTTAAATAAGTTTCCTAAATGTTGCAGATGTAATTGGCGTTACAGTACCCTCAAACTTCGGACTAAAAAGCCCAAGAGTAACTGCAAATACGATAGAGGAGATTCTGATTATTGCAATCCATTCTAAACGTAACAACATTAAGCCAGCACTCCATCACTGAACCTAAGGCCTATATACGCCGCTTTTAAACCATTAATTCTAAGTCGTTAATAATCATTAAAATCTCGTGTAACAGTGATCCATCAGTAATTTTTCCTATAGTTCGCTATGTATCAGAAACACCCATGGTACTAAAAACCCTCTCTTGTATTACAAAACATTACCAAGCCATATAGCCACAGGACGCTCCATGACTTGCAATATTGCATTGCCACTTCCGGAACCAAGCCGTCCCTAGCGGCAATCTCATAAACTAAGCACTCCAGGGATATTAGTCCTCTTGTGGTCTAACGTCTGGTCTCATAAATATTGTGGGTTGTGTGTGGGTGTCTATATATGGGTGGGGGAAGAGGGTATTGAGTGGCTGGCAACAGGCCCTGAATCTACTACGTCGCTGTTGGGAGCCAGTTCATTTCCATTATTGACATATGTATTACGTTTAACCTGTATCTAAGACCCAGATCACAGTGTATTAATGTTGTCTTACATGGACCATTATGGTTTACGGTAGGGTATATTACATGGGTCAAAATTATTGGGAGACAAGTTTTCCCGTTTTCACTGCAATCCCTATAGCTTCAGGTCAATCCCTATAGCTTTAGGTTAATGATTCAAAACTCAAAGGTAGCTTTAGTTTATATTATACCCTTTATACATGAAGGAAGGTTCTGCCAGCCACTCGGGCGTCTATGGTAATATATAGCTTCAATATTGTGTTCTTAAATGAAATATATTTCTAGGAATATCATTGGGATGTGTGCCCTTTTTATCGTGTACAATACATTATATATCAAGTTCGATGTGCATTCGGCATAATTCAGCTTTTTTCTACTTTATATTTCTAAATCCTACATTATTGTTCCGCAAAAAATAGCAAATGCAGAAGTCTATCCGTTTCCAACCGTTTCTATCTCACATTCCCTTCTTGCAGCTGCTATGGTCGCAAATTGCCTTTCTGGGTTCTCGCCGCCGTACTGTTGGTTATTTTAAGAATCTTTTTAGTCTAAATTCACCTTTAGATCCCAGGTGCACACAGGTGAGAGGTAGCGGCCCACCCACGCCCACCTTGGGTCTCCAGCTAGAGGTCACCCACCTGGGATAAGCCCTTTACTGTGGCTGCTATAAAAAGAGCTGGGATTGATAGAAATCGGATAGAACCGCTGCGCATCAAAGACGACCAGAATACCCATAGTGAAGACGGAATATTAACACTTGCACATATGAAATGGTATATTACACCTACCAAGAAGTACACAGCCAGGGTAGTGTTCTCATTTTGAGTATGATATGAGGAAAGTTAATTTTTACTTAATAGATGAGAATTTGCCTGGGAGGATTTAAAGATATTCAAATAAAATGTAAAGCCTCCTATGCAGGCTATCTGCGTATGTATCAAACGTTAGGAAACACTCAGAGAGTATTCTGGTAGTAGCAGTAGTCTAATACAAATAAGTAACGACAATTAATTCAAGATAGAGAGGTCAATAGTTAAGTTCACTGAGTACAATCTTTTTTCTTATTATTAATCATAGCTAGAGTGGATGGCACGGAAACATGGTTTGGAAATACACTATATGAGAAACAGAAAGATAGATGCATAATGGACAAAAATATCGGCACACCGGTTCACTGGCAGAGATATGACATTTTATTGCCACTGCATGTAAGGTGTCATTTCTTCCCATCAGCAAACCCCCTTTTGTCCATACTACTACCAACCCAACCCTACACCTTTTCGAGAATTGGCAGTGACAGGAGCCACTACCACATAGGACGCACAAGAAGGCACGCGACTGTCGCGTGACTTGGAGCAATTTAGCAGATCAGTGGAAACAGTGTGAGGCCCAAGCCCACGTAAAGAGACCAGGATTTGATATCTGGTGCACCCAGCACATGGCAGACAGTCCCACTCGTATTTACAGCCGCATTATGGCCTTCTGATGGGCTGTGAATAGAGTACAGGTGCCGCTAATGCCAACGGATAATCTTTTTAAGTAAAAGCACAGGGCATAATGCTGGCTTCTCATGGGATATTTGAATGTCATGATTCTCAAATTCTAAGGCTTAAGATGTGCGGTGGATGGCTTTGTGACTTTGATTGTAGCTGAGGTTGCAGTTGTTATAAGGAATGGGTACTTTAATTACACCTGTTGCATTGAACTGGCGAGTTTTGAAGTAGTGTTTCATTTACTCATTACCAAACTAACTACTGGTTAACACGTGACGTATTGTACGAGCCAAATCTACTATTCTCTTTGGTAATTTTTATAGATATATAGGCCTACCAAACATATCCAGGTAAAAAGAAAACGCACAAAGCATATTGTAGTCTCAGTATATTGCCCTGAATACTTATTTTTACCACATGTGGGTCGGGGGCTGACATGATTCTGGCGGTGGTGGCATGTTACTCCTGCCGATTCACACAGGTTTAGGCTGAGTTGCGTGTCTGACTGACTGACTCACCTCAGCCTATGTTCTGAGACACAGGTTTAGACTAAGTTGCGTGTCTGAGTTACTGACTCACCTCCGCAATGTCCTGAGACCTGCGTCTGGGAAGCTAAGGTAGGAGAATATAGGGACGCAAAGGGGCAGGCCGCAGATGAGATGTGATGGGTTTATAGTTTTGGTTTATTACTAAGTTTAACCGGCCAGGTGATGTTAATTAATCTCACAATCTGTCACCAAAACTGTTCGCTATCTCTTGAGATTCTCATGAATGTCTGATGTCCATAGAACGAATTGAGATATAGTAAGTCTTTTTCAGCTTCCAAATTACCTTTCAATTATATATAAATTCATAGTGTAGTCTGAGGTACTGTAATACTATCAGTTATACCAGCATTCGGATGCTCTCACTTACTGAACTTATTGTGAAAAATAGTTTCTCTCACCAGTACTTTATCGTCATTACCAGTCCTGTCTACACCATCTTTTGGGGCTTACCTGCAATCAGAAATAGAAACAAACATTATATTCATGAGCATTTTTACATTTTTACATTAGACATTCTCATTAACATTATAACAGTATCAACAGTATTTTCTTAATGGACAGGCTCTGGCAACTGCGAATGTTTCCTCCTCCTGAGCGAAGAATTTATATATATGTAAAAAAAAAAAAAAAAATCAAAAAAAAAAAAAAAATCAAGCCTGGGGTAAAATCGTCCTGTGTACCAGACCCAAAATCTAGGGTGATACAGCACAACTGTAAACGTTTTTTGAAGAGCCCTTCAGTATGCTGCATGAATCAGTGAGTGCAACCAGAGAGACACCTAACTTCCATTAGCCCTAAAGTATGGGTCCTCAGAACTGAAAGCCCAGGGACGGACACAAAAGCCCATGAATTGGTGAGAGTATAACCACCGTGCCTGTACCCACTCTAAAGAGCAAAACACTACCTTGCAACCGCCAGATCCGCAACTCATTTTTTGCCTGAACCAATCTTAAAGGGACTATGTTTCCGGCGCAAGGATTTCCCCAAAGGGATGGATGCACTGCGGTTTCCGGTTCCGGTGGATCCTCCCCTCCTTTTACAACAGAGATAGAGTCTCCTTACTGGCGCCTCGGGGGAGCAGAACTCTTGTATCGTTTTTGATAATATCTCCTGTCTGCTTCTCTAAGGACACATTGATTTGTTATGTCTGATAGGCATTATTTATTTCAATCTGACAATAGAAGTTGTGTTCTTTGTCTATTATATAATTGATAAGAAGAGGCACGAAACACGATTTATCTCAAATGTGAATGATATTCTCCTTAGGAAAAGCTGTAAAAGAGAGTGATACTATTTGCGCAATATCATAGACATACAAATAGACCTGCTACAACCCAAACATAATACTTAACATTCTCTTTAACCAGAACCAGAACCAAAAGGGTAAGATAATATGGTAATATAGTACTTAACCATCCATCGTAAGTCATAGTATGCCTATCATAATCTCCCGCAATTCTATAAACAGCCCTCAACTCCACAGATCATATTCGCCACTCATACCAACCCATTTAGGCTAAGCTAAACTTGTGATTTAATCCCCACCCCCACACCAGCCCATCACAACCCCCCTACCGGCCCATAACCAACCATAGCATGTCATATACACCCTCCAGCAGCCCAAGCAATTCGCCTACTGTCAGCCTTAGGCCCCTGGGTGCGGGGGCCCCGGGGCCTAAGTGAATATTGCCATGGCGTTCTGGTAACATGAGCAATGCTTTAGGGCGTCAGGGGTGGAATCACTTTGTATTGGGGACACTCGTCGGCCCTACGGTGCCTGCGGTTTGGTTTCAGTGCTTTCTGTCATATTAAACACGTCCTAGAGGGGTAGCTTCGCGTGTTTATACTCAAAGTACTGAGAGGGGAATGGTTATCTGTATTTCTACACTCATTTGGTTTTTATCTTAGATCCAATGTAGTTAGATTTGTTGAGGCAAGAGTGTTCTATACATTACGCAAATACATAGCATTAATTCACACTGTTTTCACTTTTAAACTACATCATGTTCAATATGTTGGATATGAACTCGTATGGTATTTTTGTCATGCAGTTTGTAGTTTATACACACCCCATTTTTACACTGATATGTCTAATGGAATATTCTTGAAGAAGTCTTTCTAATGGTATTTTCCATTAGAAGGGGAACCATCCGAAATTCCCTTTTCAAATTACCTGTTTTCCCCGAGATTTCCCTGTCCTGTGGCAATTTGTCCTTGTGTCATTTCCAGCAAGTTGTTCAACTTAAAAAGCATCTGCGTGCCGAAAAAAATTTGGACAACCCAACAACAAAAAGTTGAACCCTAATATGTTGAGAATCAGGCATTTCAGAAACTGGCCAAATGAAATTCCCTGTGTTTTGGCAAAATTTCCAAATTCCCTGTGTTTTCCCTGCCAGGGATTTCTTTTTTCCATTTTCCCTGTGTGGTTGGTACCGTGATTAGAATATTTATGTTTTTAAAACAAAGAATACATAGAAGCTGTAACCTAACACAGACTGCTGCTATGGTTACCCTTCATTGCTTCCATACATAATCCCATATTCGATATATTCCTGTTCATACTGAAGTATTACGGCCTATAACAACACTAAAGGGGTGTCACTGTGAACCACATCAAACATACAGCATTGTGGGGCAAAGTTAAAGGGCCTTAATACTTACACTCTTTGACTACCCTCCTGTTATGATCCAAACTCTAATCCTACCATTACATTTATGTAATCCATTTGATTTTTTTTCTATATACCACATAATGGAATTCGTCTTCCGTACAGGTGCAACGTGTATAAACATGCAGCAAATTCAATGCCATTCAGATTGATTATGGGATAATTGTGGGAAAATCTGAGCAAACAAACATTGTTGAACCTGAGAAGGGGGTGTGAGCCCCACCCACGTCCCCTCCTAATCAAACACTACCCCACCTACACCGCCGTGCATATAGACCTTACAGGTGAACGCTATGGGTGGTAGCAGGGGCCTGTCAACCTCCAGGACAACAACACCCCAATGGTAGCCTAACCGGTATGTATGCACAGTATGGGAGAGCACACAGAGAGTACACTAGGCCATCCAGGGCTTGGTAAGGGTTGCACCTCATCCCATTCTAGTGGGCTTTTCTCAGGTATTTGAGTGGCCTTGGCGCCATATACCCCCTTCACCTGCAACCCTCTTGCTGGTTTACGTGGTCATAATACTAGTTTCCTCGTCCTTTTTTGTGTAAATAGTTCTCTGGGTTATGTTATGACACGCTTTAATGGGTGTGAACTACTCTAGTCAAAAAAAGTACAGAGGAATAGGCCCTTACAAGTCTATTTGACAAGGAAACAAATCCATGTTAGATTTCCTATAAAAAAAAAATCAAAATGATCCGAAAAAGGAGGCTTATAAATAAGATTTGTGTTTGATGGAAATAGAAGATCAAGTAAAGCTAAAGAATCAAAAGTCTACACAAATGAAGTAGGATGTCAGATTATAATCGGAGATTTCAATGAAGTTAATTGACACACATGCATGATATCTGATAGGAATCATCCTTTAAACATCCACTGGGCGCACCGACGCCACTCTAAAAGGTTCTTTCCTGCATAAAACTTAGTAAAGGAAACCACTATTTTCTTCTAACTAGCTCCATTAATGTCGGATTGGGCTAAAAGCTATACTTAAGTATTATGAATACTTGATGTAGAGTTCATAAGGGGAGTCAAGTGTAGTAGCATCGTAACAGGAGTTCTTGTGAAACTTGAACTATTTTCACTAGTCTGAGCCGGTACTTTAAGGGTATTATCATGCAGATCCTCTTTGTTCAGCCAATATTGCCATGTGAACTTGACATGCTTGTCTTTATTTGACAAAGAAGTCAACACCCATGTGTATACGCTGAGAATATGCCTCGTGAAAATAGCCCTCATGCAAACCTAATGTTGTGATACTAGGGTTTGTTTATATAAGGTTTATCGTCCACACATCATTTATTGAAGAAAGCCGGTAGTTCTCGTCTCACAATATCGTATTGCTGTTTTACGAGATATTTTCAATACAAAAACGCCGTCAAGTCTGGGAGTTTGTTTGAGAGCAAAGAGAAGCGAAACCCTATTGATTCTATCTAATATAACAAAAATATTGAATGAGGCCCATTGTTATTTCTATTACCATAATTTTCAAGCACAATAAGGGAAGATAACGTTTCTAAGAAAAGAAATCCTTACTAAACCTAATTCAAACAAGCACATTTCTGTAAATGACAATTGCTGACATCGCCGAAACGCTATTGGTTTAACGCTAATGTTGTTGTCCTGCTGTGGGAACAATTCCGAGCATGCAATTGCCTTCAAAGCCTTTGTAGTCTAATGACCTTAAAGACCTTTTCCGATAAGGTCAATGACCTCAGGATGCCAGTGGGGACAAGGAGCCAATCAGAACGCGCTTGGAGCGAGCAGTAAATCGACATGAGCAGCTCGCCGGACCTTTATGACCTAATAAAGCACGCATTGGCCCGCTATAATGGAGCAACTTTCTGAAAACTAACGAGGCGAGGTGCAGTCTATAAATCCAAAAAAGACGCATGTAGGAACGGGCAAACACGGGGAAGAGATGGGGGAGGGGTTTTGTTGTTAGCAGGAGGAGGATGGGGTACAATTAGGGTCAGCCCCTCACAACGGACCTCTGCACCCAGACAACGGCAGTGATTAGCTCGGAGCTGCTCGGCCTCCCTCCGCGAGCAGCTCTGGTGAAGTCTCGTAGATCACCCATAATAGGCGAGGCATCTACAACCCATCATAGTTCTTCGGTGCAGTACATTCAGATAGAAATACATCACATGCCATAAATCAGAAGCCACTTCCGAAAAGAAGAACAAGGAAAGAATGCATTAATTCAAAGAGATAAGGCATTAATCTGGTTATATATTACATTCCCGTGAAATACATTATTCATTATTAATAAAAAGGACTTAGGCTAAAAGAAGAAAAATGCATAAATATATTGTTCAGAACCAATAGGCATCGATCTTGTTGGGTTGTCAGGGTTACAATATAGCAACCGAGCAGTTGTGACCACTCTTGAGCAGCAGCCCAAAAAAACTGCTGGTTTTGAAATCGTATATATCTTGAGGCCCATACTAACTAGACAACTGGCTGATCTGTGCTAGAACCAGCTGATCATACCAGAATAATTGGCCAATCTGTGTACTTAATCAAATAATCAATCCGTATGCAATATTGAGATGTACACGTTTGATATGAATCAGTGCTAAAATCGGCTGATTCTTCTGGTAGAATCGGCCGACTTTAGGGCCGATCAGTCGGCCGACACGGTCAGAATCACTTAGTGGGTACGGGGCTTTAGTGGTTGTGGACTGTTGGTGACCAGGGCAGGTATGTTGTGTCCACTAATCGTCCACTCCACTGCCCCTCCTACTACCCCACAACCGACCTGCCAGCCGTGAGATAGTATGCATCTTTTATTCGGTGGAAAAGCTTGTGGCCGCCACCTCGGCCTAGAGTGAAGGACCCAGTTTAGGCCTGCTTTGGTGCCCATAAGGCCTGGCTCTGCACTAAAAGCCTTTCACTGTTAACAGTCTTCATTTTGTCTTTTTTCTCGCCTCTCTTGCGGGTTCCTTTACTTAGCGCCTCTCTATTCAAACCTCAGTCCCTACAGCCAACCTGAGAACAGACAGGGATCTGCTTGGGATTGCTTGTCAGCTAGCCCCTTGGAGGAGAACTTAACATACTCCTAAAGGAGTCAATGTCTGTATTGAACCCATCTCACAATGCATTCCTTAAGGCCCAAAGGACATAATCTTTTCTGGCGAATTTTAAAGCTGCGTTTCTATCGCATGTTGGCATCGTAAACACAACAAATTGATCTATAGGCGATATTGTTATGATAACCTAATTGACAACTTAAAATTTCAATGTCATGAAGGTGGCCACACAGGTCATTAATCAGACAAGAAAGGTGACAATAACATACTTTAAATCCGCTATTGGCCAAAATAATTATGCACAGCGCACACAATATATTATAGTGAAAAAAAACTTCCCAAATTTACACCAATTCGCACATTCCCAAGGATTTTTTTTTTTTCACTAAAAACCATGCCTCAAACAAAAGGTACGTCTTTTTGGATGTGTTTTTAAATATATGACACACTTTATAGTACAACACCATAGTTATATTTATCATCTAAATCTTTTGATATACCCTTCTTCACGACAGTGCTTCGAGGACCGCAATACACCAAGGACATCTATAGGTGGTTAGTTAGTGCACCTGAGGCCTGTTTATATACAGTCAGACGGTAAGGGGAGCCGACCAGAGCCACGCCCAGTGGTGTGTGGGGGTCAATTGGGTCTGTCTCCTGTAAACATACACCTTCCTTGGTTTTGTATAATCTTTTTGTGTCTTACTTCCTACTTAAGTGTGTGCAGGATGTCTTTGTAAAATCGGAATGTATTCCTTATTTTGAAAGATTTTGCTAGAAATGCAAGCAGGATATTCTCTATTTCTTACAACTTTTGGTAGCAATGCAGGATTATTATCTATGGGCTTTGACTTGCGCTAATTGAGCAAAAACTAATTCTTCCATGACCAAAAGTCTGTGTGTGTAATATTATTATTTACGAATGATATGTATAATTTATACCACATACAGGTATAGGATCTACTATTTTTTGGCCAATACCTCTTCCTCTCCAAATATCGGAATTCGAACTCCTATAGCTTTGAAGTCTAAACAGCCTAAAGTCGGAGAATGTCGACAACAAACGTTGTATATCAGAGAAACCAAGTGTCCCCAACAGAAATATTTTCATTCGGTCCTATATCCACAGTGGGATGCCCAAGATAAATGTTTACTCTTTAATCCTTTAACCTCTTCATGGGGAAAGGTCATCAGTATTTGCCAATGGAGGGAACAGAGATAAGGTTTCGTGGGTAAACAATTTCTGAATATATTATTTTTCAAATATATTTGTTTGTTTGTACCCTAAGTCTCTCCTTGAAGCCAGGTTATTAAGTAAACAATATTCGAAAAAACTAAAACACCCTTCCTCAAGGTAGGTATGTCATGATCGAATACATAAAAAATATCCCATGCATTGAATTTCTAAATAACAGCAAGAGGTGAGGGCGGTTTGGGGGTATTTGTCAGTATTCTATTGCTGGTTCATTACATATGCCAGTCACATTGTGATACATCATCCTCTATCTCATCGAGAGTGATCAGTAAATAAAAAGCAGAGGTCTTCATGCAAATCCCACCTCTGTCACCAGAACCTAATACAAACAAAATGTTTCACTGCAAGAAACCTGTGATTTTCTGCCCCGATGAGCACTTGCACTTTAAACCCCATCTATTTTACACAGTGTACGCTATCGATTCATGTCCCCCAAGCAAATTTCCCCAAACGCGCTGACCGAGCACTAGGGCGCTTTGCCTATCAATTTTCCTCTGATTTCCACTGAAGCGAGACCTTGTCTGACACCAAGGTTGTGGCCCTAGAGGGAGAGGATGGGACCCAAAAAAAAGAGAGTGAAACTGTCCGATGGAGCGTATCGCACCCTGCAAGCGCTGTGAGTATTATACGCATGCTCACTGCCTGCCACTCATTCAATAGTCAAGTTGACTGAGCCTTCTGTAAATCACTTAACGCGCTAGTGGCTTTGTTATACAGCCCACCAACCGCCATTTACCACTTACATGTTTCACCCACCAATAGTTTTTGCTGCTGCCCCTTCCTCAAATATGTGATCCCGTGCCAGACTGGCGAGGATGTCTCTTGGTTATTGTGTGTTATGTTAATCTGGGTTTAAGATGATTAATTTCTTAGTATTTATCAAATATATTAAGGCTTAACCACACAGATAGGTAGTGCTTACTATTGCCCTTGGCATAAAGTGAACACAAATCAAACGCGAAATTAGGTCCGTTGATATGTGTTCAGAGCCAGATGTTTTACTTTTAGTTTGGAACTATATTGTAGGATTTCTAATAATATTATTACCTAGAAAACCGTGTTTTAAACCAAAACTTCCATTTTCCATCACGCGTTTTCAACTTTAAGAAGACCCTTGAAAGTCTAGTAACTGTAAAGCTATGTAAGCCATGCCTGTCATGACCAGCACCCTTCGCTTATTGGAATAATTCATCACGGTATACTGCACCAGAGAGACGGCCGAGGCGGGCGTGGGTGGCCGGGCGCGCCTGGCTGGGCGACCCGAGAAGTTGGGCGGTGGGCGGGCGGGGTCGGT
The DNA here is from genome assembly GCA_936440205.1 of Lepidonotus clava. NCBI lineage: Eukaryota > Metazoa > Annelida > Polychaeta > Phyllodocida > Polynoidae > Lepidonotus > Lepidonotus clava. The sequence continues at coordinate 22,931,114 of OW387147.1, forward strand.
CGCCCGAGACAAAGTACAGCTGGCCTATACTACTTACTAGTGCACGTCAGGCGCAGCTGCTATCTGGAGGAGGGGTGTGACCGGCCTGCCGAGCCGCCTCCTCCAGGCGGGGGCCACTACTCCCCGGGCGTCGGCCCCGCCCCCTTTTCTGGTCAATATTTAAGTCACAGAAATGGTAGTTTCCTGGTTTGCACCTAGAACTTTCCGGCCATTGAATGGTGCTCTCTTTCTCTCTTCCCTGCAGTCACCGATTGAGCCCTGACCCTTTGGGAATAAGTATTCGAATGAGTGACGGTGGGGTTATACTAGTAAAAGCACAGTACCTCCGATTTCTGATTGATTTTCGTTCAAACACTGTTACCAGTGGCTTTTCAAGAGTGAACCAATATCTGAAATAATATCTACATATACATATTAATTTTGTTATTGTGAAATGATATTCTGAGTAGAAAGAAACTCTAATGCGAGTGAAACCTTTTATCTAAACAGGCTCCTCAGTGTCATATTGAAAATCATCAATATTCAAACCCTTATCCGTATTCCTATCTGCTAGTGAGAGTCTCTCTAATGGGACATCATTCATATTTTATCAGGCCTTTGGTGACGTGTGGCGTTATCTCTGACATGCCTTCCGTATATCTTATAGAGAAGAATATACCATAGTGTTGGCAGGACATTTTAGCTGCCACTCCCATTTAAAACGACTTAAATTGCTCTGCTCATGTTTTAACGATTTTAACGAACGTCTTGGGAATAGCAGGTTCAACTGCTTCTATGATGGCTAAACCAAATCTCATAACAAGAAGCACGAGCCCGGCCATCTAATAGCCTAGCTACCCAATCGGCGATCCCTGTATCTAGGGTTTGGACTCAATTTTTTATCATAATTTTAAATCAATACAAAATTTTGAAAATTTTCCTGGGCAAACAAAAAGGATAGGTGATTTTTTTTTTGGTAGTTCTTACTGACCTCAAGGTCTAACACTTTGCATATTTACAAGATCACAGATTAATTCTTTTGTGGATCAATTCATGTAACTTTAAAATAACTCTATTTAATTTTCCTGGGTTACCAATTAAAGTTAGGGGATTTAAAAAATTGTGATAATTTTCTGGGTGCTTGGGCTTATGAAAAAGTAGAAACAAACCAACAAATTTCACATGTCAAAACCATGCAAAGTAGTTAGATAAGTAAACTGTATTGGTTGATTTGGTTGTTTCATCTAAGGTATTTTCAGTATACATGTTTACCAAAAGACCATTCACTAGGGTCATTGTTTGTATAAGATAAACAGTGTAAGCATCAGTAAAACACCCATGCCCAGAGGGCAACATGTGCTAGATTCACTAGGGTAATTGTTTGTATAAGATAAACAGTGTAAGCATCAGTAAAACACCCATGCCCCAGGGGCAACATGTGCCAGATCAATTGCCCCCAAGGGCATCATGTGCTAGATCAATTAACACACATGCCTTCCTAATTGTTGATAAACAGTCTGGGCCTTTGATCTACTGAAACCTGGAAATGCTAACATAAAAGCAGCAAGAACATTTAAATTCACTAACAAAAAAGGCTCATTTATCATGCTTTGAGAAAATAGTTTGTTTCAGTATGCCCAAGTTCAAACGTTGAAGTGTTTTCCAATAGTGCTTTTATGTTTTCAATAAAATTGTACAGTAAACTTTACCTCCGAATTTGGTGACAAAATGACATTACAGACAGCCAATACTATAGGAAAACCACTGTCCAAAAAGGTCTTTTGTGACATCACAACTGTTGCAAGTGACTTAAGGCCCAGTAAAAGGCTCCCGGAGGATCGCCTTTTAATATGTTGTGAAAATACGTGCCTTCTTTTATAAGATGTGATGCCTGCACTAATGCTTACATTGAATATAGATTCCAGTCAAGTAGCCAAGGAAGAAATTCTTGAGAACTAAGATACTAAGAATTGCACAGCTTAAGACGAATAATTCAGTATCCGAACACTTAAAGGAGAAAAACTTCACAATCCCCTTGGAAACCCTTGCAGAGGGAGCGATAGCTGACCAATAGCCGCTTATCATCTCCTACGAGGCCGTACAATGCTAGTATTTGATGACGCTGTGCCATGGCAAACATAGGACGCAGTCTTCTACAACTCTCTATAGCCACGTCCAATTGTAGACGGAGGAGCGCTTATACACAGGGTATACCGCCTAAAGCTAGAGATCTACGATGCAACCAACCGCAAACCGATTCTTTTCGTCTGATTCATGTTTCTTGTAAAAGAAACCTATTTCGTAGCGAAAATATCCCTTGTGTAACAACAAGTGATATTTTATAACAAATTCATTATTTGTCGAACTGATTTCCGAAATTGGTTCAAAGACAGGGCAAGATCGCATCGTATATCATGGCCTTTATACCACAGAGGAATGACCTACTCAGGTCTCTGCATGCTTTGTAAGACCGAACACAACGTTAGAGGTTAGACTTTGGGGACCAGCTGGCAAGGACTATTCACCTTTTGCACATATAAACGGTTCTTTATCTTAAAGTAACCTTAAAGGATACAAAAACTTGCCATTGCAATAATGTAATCTGCAGTTTTCAAACAATGGGCCACTGGAAACGAGCCAAAGTGTATCAGAGTAGCGCACCTGGACCCAATGGCAGAGAAAGTTCTCGGAGTGGTACACAGCATAACAATTGATGATACTTTAGCTCTTCCCTGTTCTTTGTACTATCTTAAAGAACTGAGGTTCACTGTATAGGTAATCGTACAGTATTGATAAGTTCCATTCAAATAAGAACAGATTATCGGTAGTCATGCAGTATGCATGAGGTGGAACGTCAGAAATTCAACTCTCCAAGCGGGGTTGTAGTAACTCGTGCAACTTGCGGTCCCACTCTCCAAGCAGACCTCGAGTTAATCCCTACCCTTGGTATTGACACTTCCTTTTAATTATTTGCACATTCCGTTCTGAGCTATGCATTCACAACATTTTCTCATTGCTTTTATTTGAGTTGCCATCCAACTTTTTGTCAACCACAAGTATGCATGAGACACTGGGAATAGATACATTTAAATGGCATAGATGGTATAAATAGTTACGTATATCTATCTCTGATACAATATACCTGTATATGATTTCTTATACTTTTCTGAACTTATGAATGGAAGATTAAAGTGCCTATATGGTCTTGTTATATCTAAAAATGTACTTTAATAGGTTCTAACACATTTCATTATACAACAGAATCCAATGCCAAATACTGATAAAGATAAATAATCCTCCGTCTCTCTCTGACCAAAATCTCCATAATCACAAACAAAATATTCCATTCATATATGCCAGATTTAATGTGACATACCCAGATTGAAGATGATGCAGTGGAGAAACATTAATCAACGACTCAGACAAAGCCACCTATTAAGACCTCTCCCACTGCTTTTAAAGCAATGGACTTAGCATTGGGATAATGAATGGATTATGCAGAGCTGCTCTGACTCGTGGCAGAGAAGCGTCCGTGTATGCAAATCCCCAATCGTGCAATGCATGCAGATTAAGGCAGGGAAAGGTAGCATATGTGCTGGGGCTGGCTTAGCGTGGATTCTTAAAGGACTCAAGCCTCTCGAGCAGCTCACCACAGCTGTGTATAGCATGAGTTAATCTAAACTGGGCCAACTTGAACGGATTGGGTTATAGATATTCAGAGTTGCCCAACCCAAGGCCATACATATTTGTAACTGCACGGGTGTGCACCTGCGACCCCGCCTCTACAATGGCTTTGTATGACTTTCAAGTAGGAATATATTAAGGCGTGAATGGATAACAGCAGTATAGAATATACGCGGTAACACAATTTAATGAGAATCCAGACACACAATGTACACGTAGCGCTGTGACTACAGGACGTTTTTTCTCATGCATTAGGAATGCCAAAAGATGGTAAGAATTACTTAGTTCGCCAATTGATGGTAGAGGTTAGATGGTCAGCGAATCCTTATTTTAGCTTAAAAGTCAATAAGTGGATCTGTCAATGTGTACTGGGCTACGATAATTCGCCAGGATTAGCCAGCTATGATGATTCTAACTCTGGGGAGCTTTAACCGCAACTAAAAGTTACACCAGGCAATATCGCCAATCGCCAAACCCTCGCCATTCAACAAAATTGATGCGCGGGAAACCATTCAGCTTTACATACATATACATACGCAGACGACATTTCAAGACAGAAAAAACTACCAACGAGAGGCTGTCATCTATCCCCATCAAGGTGCTAACCGCCCCTCCAGTCGACACCTGCACCCTCCCCTCCCCCCTCCTCCAGGTCCTCCCCCAACCTCCTCCAGGGTCCTCACACCCACACACCTCCCCCAGCAGCCGCACCCCGTTCGCTGGTGTCGGCCTGTAAAGTGATTGTGGCGGTCGTATCAGGCCATTACATGTCGTACTGCGGGCACCAGCGCCAAGACGGATCAGGCCCTAATGGCGGCCATCTGGAATACGGGATGCGCCGATAGGGGCGCCACCAGTAACATCCGGGACACTGAGGACACAAGGGGTCTTAGTTTGACTCCTTTATGTATAGTCTTATTTTGACTCCTTTTTGTAGTCTCATTATGACTCTGTGTGCAGTCTTATTTTGAAAAGTGGGGGACACAAGGGGTATAGTCTTATAATGACTCCTTTGTGCATAATCTTAAAGGTAAATATGGGTGACCACAGCAGCGCCACCTGGTGTGATTTTATTTTCATTGCAGGAATTTCTTCAACTTTCAGAAATATTTCAAGGAACACTTAGGAATGGTAAATATGAATTTTTGAATGGAAAAAAACTAGGGATAATTAGTCAAATATAGTTAATTAAGTAGTTTTTCTTCACTTTTTCCTCATTTTCAAGAATAAAATGAGATTTTCCATGGTGACCTAAGGTTTTCTTTGGCATAAAATACTCATTGGGGACCTACACACCTATTGTCAGCACTTTAATTAAAAATCATGGTTATTTATTTTTAAATGTTGAAAAATCTACTTTTTCCCATAGACTCCAATAGTAAAGAACTATTTTTTCAGATGCTCATATCTCTGAAATTGATATGGTGACATATGATTTTTAAAGTTGTTTTATGTTCCTTATACATCTAACTAACCACACTGTGAGTTTCAGAATTTTGTCACGGTTTTTAAGAAATCACCCCTAACACCCATATTTACCTTTAATTTGACTCCTTCATGAAGTAAAGTCTTATTTTGACTCTGTGTGGTCTTTATTTGAATACTGGGGGACACATTGGATATAGTCTTAGGTTGACTTTGTGTATAGATTTATTTTGACTCCTTTGTGTATAGTCTTATTATGACTCCTGTGTTATACTCTTATTTTGGCTCCTTTGTGTATAGTCTTATTCCGACTCCTTCCTAAGATCACTGGAGGAAAGTAAGGGGAAATGGGGAAGGCAAGTTGAAGGGAAGGAACTGAGGATGGCGGAAATGAATTTTTGGGCTTGGGAAGAAAGCAGGGACTAAACTCAGCATTTTGTGTGTAGGGTAATAATAAGAAATAAAGCTTATTAACTTACCAGGAAACATAATGAAAGGGAATAGAGAAGAAAGAGACTGGTGAGAAGGGGTAACGTTGAAGAACAACAACTGCAGAGAGTGGTGGTACGGTGTAGAGGAGGAGAGTGAAGTTATGGCGGTAAGAAAATATCCCAAAGATGAGAAAATCAAGGATTCCCTAAAATGTTGAGTAAGCCTTTCAGAGAAATTAACTTATTCATTCTGTTGCCTCGGGGGCAAAACTTTAAACTTTCTGCATTCAAAATGTCCATTTATCATCTGATATTTTTTATTCTAAATTAAAAGAAAACCATAATCTTGGTTTCTGCTTGAGTTTTACCAAACGGCCTAAGGGAGTGGGGCCACCAAGTGGGGGCGGGCAGGGAGCACTCATAAAACATTCACTCACATACCAGGGGAGCGGTCATGAAGTATTCATAAGGTGGGCTGCGGGCTGGGTGGGGCATAATCCATTAAACTTATCAAAAGACATAACTGATGGCTTCTAGAGCCGAGCAAAACAGGCAGATGGGGTCTGAGGCCGTTTTGTAAGGGTGTTCCCTCGGGTTGGATTTACAACTAAAGGCTGCCTGCCACACCTCAATGTGAAGATGCTCGATTTTGAGGATTATACATTCAAGGTAGATTCATCCATTGAAGACTTTAATACCTTTCAGAGTATTCATGAAGAATATCATCGCCTGGTATGTAAATAATCAGTTGGTTCATTCTGCATATATTCCTCTCTGATTTATGGTCAATTGTAGGTGGATGGGTTGTGTATAATTAATTAAACCCAGGATAGTAATTGGTATACACGCGCCTATTAATTCTAATTAGTGGTGAATAATCTGCTCTACTTATATGAACACTTTGTAGAATTATGAACGTCAGTTCCGCTGGCTAACAGAAATAAGGAGGAAACCGTTAAATCATACAAACGCCCTGGGCGGCAGAATGTGGAAGTAGAAGTATATAAAAAGTGGGTTACGTACGAGAGACGAGAACCAGACCTTTATGGCCAACCTCGCACTAGGCGAAGAGTATGGGGGCAATTCCCAAGCCAATTCATCAGTTAAGTCAAAAAAAAGACATATCAAGAACCAAGGATCCAAGGTGGTTATTTTCGTGAAAGTTTTCAAGTAAAAGTCTCCTCTTTTCATTTGTAAACGCTCTACAGAAAACCAATGCTTGTCCCCAAAGAAAACCAAACCTAGTTACTAGTGTAAATGCCCAAAACTATTCCCCTGGTGCCCATCAATTACTCTGATATTAAATATAATGGCATTGGTGGTTGTTTAAATCTGATGGGCGAATTTGACCATTTCAAATTCGCCCAAAATATTCCCCTAGTATGATCACTGCTTTTGTGAGTAAAACCAACGACAGTTGGGGTACCCACAAAGCATTCTGGGGTCTGTATTTCCAGGGTGGAATTGATCAATAACTCAATATTGTCTATGTCTCCGCCCCAAGTCAGGCTAATAGGATAGAGCCGAGACGTCCTGGAGTGTACCTGAGCGTGAGCATATCAAAAGGGAGTGGTCACCTCCACGCCTCCAGGGGAAGGTGGGAATCGATGGGAAGCGTACACCGAATGGTAAGGTGTATATCCTGGGTCTCCGTTTGAATCTGTCCCCCATGGGACACCAAGCCTTGTGGGACTACTGCACGTCTATAATTGTTTCACGGTTCTGTGTTTTGATGGATGGTTCGGAACACTATAATTGCATTATATCACTCACTGTATATTGTATCATCAGGAATTAGATAAAAATGCCCCCGGAATTAATGTTTTTTCATTCTCTGTGATATCTTATTAACAAAGCTGGTTTTGAAATCGAAACGACGAAGGAATATGATTATGACCGATTAGGGTGTGTCACATGAGTAAAAGTTCTACTGTTTCTGAGTTAGCAGGGGTACGCCAATAGTTTCAGACTTTTACTAGGACCATGGACAAGCGGGTGTTGGCAAACTTTCAGGATATATTGCCCTGGCCACCCGTATGCGTGCTTAAAAGTCAGCTGAAGTAGGGGCTAATAGGCTCTCAGGGGGGTTTTCTCCCCCAATAGTAGTGGTCCTGGAAAATATCCATAACTCCGCCAACACATTTGGCGTTAGCAGACGACAATGAGCTGACAAGATAAACTGGCTGGTTCCCGCCCGTTTCCCGCCATCACGTATGCATTGGCGCGTCACAAGCTAATGGCGCCAAATCCCATCCTGCCCCCACCTCGCTGGTCCGGATTACTTTCCGGCAATATGCAAATGAGCCGCGTTCCCTGGCCCTGGTCCCTGGTCCTACTCTCCAAGCGGAAGCTGTATGACTGAGGTTTTGCTGCCTGCACGACGAGACCCTTATGTGCTTGGAGAGTCCAAGAAGGGTATGAGTGAATGGACATTGGCGACGTAGAGCTGACGTTCTTGTTACCATTCACGGCCGCTTGGGGCGCTTTATGACCCAGATAATGGTCACAAATGGTTCTCCTCTCGACCACCAGGTGTGCCCAGCGCTGGTCATCCGGTTCCGGTTTCTAGGGGACAAGGATCTGCACTCTCCTAGCACATGTTCTCTATTATTCCACAGACCACAACGGCTACAGCCAGGAGAAAGGGGGGGGGGGGAAATCCTATATCGTTGTACACTACATGGAGGTCTACAATCATATCTTACAAAAAGAGGAAATATATTGCTAAAAGCTTACAAGATGGTATTCTCATTCTACTGATGGTGGGAAAACCCAGGAGGGAAAAACAGTGCGGTCTATGCTGCAGTAGAAAATAGACGGATGATTCTTATTTATGTACCATTTATCATAGCCAATGTATTGTTCTATGCCTAGAAAATCAACATGGCGAATGAACATTTCTTTGGTCTGATATTTTTAATATGGGGCTTAATTAGTGGCAAAGATGGGAGGTACTTACAATTAAATGAAATACATGAAATAGAGACGACAATCATTCTTCACAATTTCTTTCAAAATCCTTTTCTTAATTCGTCACTCTTACAGAAAGTATGCCTTATAATGAAGCATAAGATCCTGCTGACACTCAGCGTGCCAGCTATTTACACCTCAAGAATCAATAGTAATTAAAAACGAAGAAACTGGTGAAGGGAAAGGTCTGAGAGAGGCAGGATAAAGGCTGAGATAATCACAGCTATCAGAAAAGGGCTCAATACACCTCACCAACAGGTTAGACAGATATGGACTTCTCCCACAGTACTTCGCCGTCTTCTATTGACCAACCCTCAACCAATGCCTCAACTGCCTCGCCCCACAGACAGCTCTTAATGAGCCAAAAAAGGCATGTATAAGAGTGTAGGTGGGAATTGTGGCGTTCCTTTCTTTTCCTTTTTTTGAGAGAGCAGCATGATCAAAATGAACCCTTGTTTCAGATATTCACATAAAACACATTGGAAGAATTGTATATTCTAACACAGGCTTCGGAAATCTGATAAGATAGAATTTTAGAGTGAAAATTCAATATTATTGCTCGTGTTCTGTGGTATTGAGGCCGATTGTATTTCATAAACAGATCATTATGATGGACTCGTGTTGTTTGTATCCGTCTGATTAACACCCGAGCTGACGAGAGGAGTTCAAAGCGGTTTGCAACACGTCTCAAGAAGGTATATATCTTATTCTGTTTTAACTCAGCCTATTCAGCTGTTTCAATTAACCTTTGTATATAAACTATGCTGGTATTCAATGAGTCTTATCTATGGAAAATTAGTAACAATGTGTTGCTGGTTCTAGAGATATGTATAGAATATGATACAGTTTCGATAAACCAACCACATATACTTATATTACATAAAAGGCACTTATATGAAGATGGGCTACATCTGATGGTGCATATAAACCCACAAAATTAGTGGATTTTGCCCTACACTTCCTCTTAAAGCAAAGCCGATGACCTTAAACACCTACCCGTATACCACAGCCACATACATCAAAGATACCTTTGTAGCCTTTGTAAGACCTCCGTAAAAGTCTGTGACACAAACCACATTCCCTGCTCTGGCCTAATAACCTACAGCCAAGCCTAATAACCTACAGCCAGGCCCTAATAACCTACAGACAGGCCTAATAACCTGCAGATAGACCTAATCCCCTGCCCTGTGTCCCCACACAACTACCCCTATACCTCTCCCCACGCCTTCCTTCCTCCACATGACAGGCTCAGGCCTAAAGGTATCACAGGCAGGGATCTCAAAGACCTCATTATGACAAGAGCAGATCTAAAAACAGACTGCCATCTCCTAGAAGAGCTAATCATTTCTAGGAACAGAGGCCCTGTTAAGCAGCGGTAAGAGATGTAGGGTAATGTTCTGCTTGTCTAGATCTGTTTTAGCGCTGTCGGTAATTCTCCACCACGAATAGACAGGTATGTCGTCAGACTCTGGAGAGCTTCATCAGATGTATATATAAATTTTCCATGGGAAACAATGACTATTTTCTGCCTTATGAAACTTTCAAATAGAACATTTTTTGACAATGTTTGTAAACCTATTACATTACTTGTACTATCAAAATAGCTTTTCTCGTAAAAGAGATGATTTGAAATAGTGATTACGAAGGAAAAAATATACACAGACATAATATTTGTTTGTATTTTCAAGCATATTTCCCCTGCATTTTAGATACAGAAGAATGAGTAATACACTTCAAAATAATTCGATTTTCTTTTCGATTATTTATCTAGAAACAAATTCAATGGACACATCATTCTTCTGTTAACGGTTATACCCACAAAGTCCAATACAAATGAGGTGGAATGAGCTACTTGATGGGGAGTTACCATGGAGAAGTACGAGTAACCGTGGAGGATGAGGGGTTCAGGTGTGCTCCAGTGGCGGGCCCCAGGTGGGTGGCCGGTAGCTATGTGTGTTTTACCTCACCTGCCTGTCAGTAGGGTGAAGGCTTTATGTGTGGAGAGGTGTGCCCACCGCAGGCTGGGGCCCTGGGTGGTAGTGGGCGACTTCACCTTAACGACCCCCACTCGCGTGCCCAAGCTGTAATACACAAAGCGAGCTCCGCCAGGCCACCCTTGAAAGAAGTTTGTTTCCTGTCCAGCGCCCGACTGACTTTTTGAGGGCCGACTGGGCCCCTTTTTTTTCTGGTTTTTGAATTTGTTGTTTTTTTCAGCAGAACTCTTCATAATTACCATACCAAAAAAACAAAAACAAAAACAAAAATTTCCTGACCTCCCGACTGGCTTCTTTTCTGCTGACCCGCTGGACAGGAAACAAACTTCTTTTAAGGGTGGCCCCACATGGAGTGAAAAGTGCCCAAGTTTAACTCTGCTTGACGGACAAAGAGGCTCCCGATTCAGCCAATCAGAGAAACCGGAACTACATTGTTCTTGACCGGAACCACTTTGTGAAGCCACTCTAGACTTTAATGAATGGTATTGATATTAAGAGGAAAGTTATTCTTAAATGTTCATACCAGTGTTTTTGTGCTTAAAGCGTAAGCTACACATGAAAACTGCCCCATTCCAAATAGACAAACTCAGTCCGAACAATGTATGGCGAGAGAAAATGGTGGAACCCACATGGTCGGCATACCAGATTCGACGTTTTGTTTTTTCATATGTACTGTAAACAGAAGCAGTTTGTTCTGTGGATGACACAAAACTGCGATTTACGAGATGTCCATTAAGCAAATGCCTCAGATGTCGAAGAAACTATTCTTCAGGAAGGCGGTCTTAATTCAATGTTAATAGCTGTATTGTGTCATTGTAACTTTGAAGTTTCTCTGAAATTATATTGAACGCATCACATGTACCATTAAGCTTGACCCCATTTCCTTGATCCCCAATATTATTTATTTTCTCATTTTCTTTTACATGATTTATGTTTATGGTAAGTTGATCTTGACGGCTCGGTGTTAGGAGTGACTTTGGATATCCTAGTGTAGACTTCCCCCATTACGTCTATTTGGTGTGGTTAATTCAATACGACAGTGGCCCAGGTGTGCCCTGGTGGTGGTGATAGCCCATCAAGTTTGGCAATGCCACACAGTAAAAGAACCGTAAACACGACACCTAACACACAACAATAACGTCACAAATAACGCAAGTCAATTCATAAGACTCAAGGACGGCTATTCAAGCATAGATGCGACAAGCCCATACTGATGTACAGTGTAGCAATTCAAGCATGTATACTATTACAAGGTCATACTTTTGTAAAGCCTGGATATTCAAGCATCAATGCTACAGACCCAGACTTATGTACAATATAGCTGATCAAGGATAAATGCTACAGGTCCACACTGATGTACAACCTGTCTATTCAAGCATACAAGCTCAATGTACGTAATGATGTACAGCTTGGCATTTAAAAAAAACAGATCCTACAGATCTGTATTAATGTACCAATAGAGTACGATTATTCAAGCGTTTATAAACATTTATAAAATGCTACAGGTCCACAGCCAGCTTATTCAAACATTAATATGGATATACTGCCTCAGTTCCTCCTATCGATTCCTAAGGTCCTATGACCTTTCAGAACTTCACATTACGTTTCCAGTTCTCCTTCTGCCCCATTCTTCTTCGTAAAACAAGCACGTAGTTGTCAGCTTGTTGGAAATAAAAAGAAAGATGATGTCTTTACCAGTCTCCACATGCCCTTTTGATAGGATTTGTTTTAGTTTTACAGACGTTATAGTTAAGAACATTAAACCAATTCGGTCGGGTTTGTATCTACTGAAAAATTATAGTTGAATTTACTTTCTAAAATATTAAGTGTACATGGCATGGCATTCGCCATTGTAAAACACTGGTAGTAGACAATTCATCATTACAAATATTCAGGACTACTTTATTTTTTTTATAAATGTCACAAATGAATATGACATTGGTGTTATTGTGTATGCTGCATGCTCTCAGAACAGACATCATTTAATTTCAAAACTAGATAGGACATCGTGAAATGAATACCAATGAGTCTTCCCCTTGCTACATCCCTGTATAATTCCATCCTTCTGAATTAATTCTATTTTTCTTAGGCATTGCAGTTATCTTTTTTTCTCAATTAAAGGCCCTGCCACCTTCTTGTCAGACTCTTCTAGGCGAGGCGGCGGCCTTAATTCTTAGACAAACGAGATAATGGACTAGGCCCTTCTGTGGGCTACACGACCTCATCAATTCGCCGATAGGTCTCGGAGCGATGGAGTGAAATGTCTTTGATGGCATGAATTAACCATGAACGTACGGGGTAAGTGGTAATGGGGGAGGGGGTATGCGTGAGGCAATGGTGCGTAAAAAGAAATAGGTGAGGGGTCCTCTAGGCCTACTCCTACTAGGCATTGGTTTAGTCTCTCCCAAGCCGATGCAGTTATTCGATCCGCTGCTGTCAGAATCTATTGTCATAGCCACAGCCTCATTTAGGCGATTCCATGGGAGGACTAGCGGAAAAAATGGCCGGTTCATTATGCTATTGCATTATAGAGTCCTACTCTGAAAACTTAAAAAAGTGGTGCAGTCAAGAAAATTGCCCCTTCTCAAAAAGATGTAATTTACATAAATCTCAATATTGAAAGGGATAAGACAATTTAAAGTGAGATCGCTCACGGTGTTATTTTTACAGTAGCATTGTTTTTATAGTCTAACCAGCTGTACAAATAGCTCATACATCTTACTTTACACAAAGCACAGAATATGCATTTTCAACTGACACAGTGCCGTTTGTTAATTTACACTGTCGGTTTACTGACGTCAAACATTTTTTGACATGTTATATATCTCTGTTGAAACATTTAGTTCATGTACGCGGTTTGTCCTTAATCTGATTAGTCTATCAGTCATAATGCGGGTAATTTGTTTGCAGAATTAGGTCGACTAATTCTACTCTAATTATAGAAGCCGCTCCCCTCTATCACTGAAAGTCATAAAGGGCTATTGTGATATATTTAAACTGTGACATGCATGTCATTTGTTTAAGACGAAGCTCTAATAGAAAAACATAACTGTTAACATTATGGATACAAAATTGTAATATTTTGCAGAGATAACATTTCTGGAAAAGTCTTACTCCTGTAATTTACAAATATTACATTCGCATTTGATGCTACTAGTAGTCAACCTTAATGTAGATCTGGCATTACATTGTTTCTCAATTGTGCAAGAAGAATGGATTCGGACATGGAATCCAACCTATTTTCATAGCAACACCTCATCTTTACCAATCCATACTTTCGTGTAAAAGGTAATATTTGTATTCAGGTGAGCCGAATGCGAAGCCCTTCATGGGTGGGGCTACCTGAATCTGACACTAGGTCGGGAACCCGAACCTGAAGCCCAACACCACGCCTCCAGTGTGTCGTCAATGCTCAGGTAATAGGGGTTGTAAGCAGGTCTCAGTAGACTACCGAATTGTTTCCAATAAACGCAACCATTACAAATATAGTGGATTTGGATGTGTATTGTTGGTTGACGGGATATCAGTGATTGGGCCCAAATATAAATAATAATTGACTTTTTCCTTTCATTTCTCTATTTCCTCGGCGAGAAAAAAGGTAATATTACGAGAATCGTATGTTGATTTGGTTGATAAAAACAAAGTAACTCCATTGACAATACATCCTAAAAACCAATGCCTTTTAAATGTCTTAATTGGAATACTTTCATAGTTATTAGGCCTATATGCTTTAGAAAAGTCTACGGTATACGGTAATGAGTTGTGTCCTACAAAGTGAAGGAACACGGTAATGAGTTTGTACTTATTACCGTATCCCCTTTCCAGGTAGATTAACGACATGCCAGTCTCTGCCCCTGACGACCTGACCAGTCTGACGAGCACGTCACGTGGTTTTGTCTCCAGTTCCTTCCTCCTGGCACTGGAGTCTATAAAACATTCCTATAAAACCCCCCTTAATGCCAAGCTGCCATGCACTATTTCCCATTGTTTGCTTGTCAACAGCACGCTACTCCTAGAGACAGATGAGGCTAATGATGTATGGGACATTGTCGCAGCAGCAAAATATAAAACACGTTCACAATTGATAACTGAATGCCTAGTAAATCATGCATGTAAATATTTGATATTTTCAATGTTAAAATAAACGGATTTTAAACGGGTTGGTAACACTTGCATTCTATGATTTCTACTGATTTCCTTTCATCAGATACAATATCTTATTCATAATACTATATGAGCTTGTGTGTCTGTACGGAGGTATCCTAATATCAGTGACTATGTTGATAATAATATCATGATACCCTTTCATATTATGAAAGGGCATCATGCTAAAACTGCTATCAATAACGTAACAAAAGTTAACGACTGGTCTGAAGATTAAGCCAATAACAGGAAGAGCAGAAGGGCATATGACCTGCAATCGGCGAGTAAAATAAGCCACTCACCTTTCTAGAGAAGGGGAAACAATTGAGGCAGAACCAGAGGTGTAGCGCTTCCTATCACTAGCTATCTTATCGGCAAAACTCAGATTTTCCTAGAATCTTGCTGGGTCTCTGAGGAAGCAAGTGGCTACGGGAATCTGTATGGAAAGGGACGGCAGCAGTGGAGAAATTCCAGTCGGGGGAGGGAGTTAGGAAGGGGGAGGCCTATATTTTGTGCCCTTTTGGCCATATTTACAGTTGGCGCATGCGTGTTTAAATGCGCGGGAAGAATCTCCTGGCGCAGACGACATTTTTGGAACAATGAGCCGCTGCTGGTGCCCGCAGTACCCGCCGTCACGCCTTATAAGGTTGCCCGGCGACAGGTTGTCACGGTAACCAAGGAGTGCATTCGGAAAGGCCTAACAAGGTAGGGATTGCCTACAGAATGACCCTTGTTGCAGTATCCATTATCCCTCTATGAAACCTATACACATTACGTGGTCGTTCATTACAAATGAGCTGAAAAACTGACAATACATCATCTGTATTTTAGGCATCGTTAATACTCCCAATACAGCCAGCGTTAAATAAAGCGTACACTGATTGGCATACTGCATTACGAAAACCTGTTGATTTTCTAAACGCCCCCATGGGTATACAGACGGTCCATGTAAGGTAACCTAGGTTTCCTGTATTATCTACTAGAACTTGGCCAGGTGCATCTCAATGCCACAATGCCCTTGACTTATGATTAGGTTCCCGTTCCTGACCTCCAGAGTGACTGATGATATTTCATTGGAAAAAGCTTACTGATAACATCCTTAATGCATATGAAGTCGCCATTTTCACGATTGCAAGTTTCAGATATTGGATGCAACATATGTGCAGAATTGACTCACAAATGGCGGCGTATTTGCTCACTCACAAAGGCGAGTTATTTTTTAAAATGATAGTCGCTCAGTGAAGTCTTTTGAATTAGCAGGAAATAATGTTAAGCATAAGACAATATGAATTCTGAATACCAAATGACCAGTGTTGTAAACATTAGATGTGCAATCAGGTTATGTTTAAAGTTAATCTTTGTACAATTTTCTGGTGCTGATAATGCTTGTTCAATTTTCTGATGCTGATAATGCATTCCATGATTACCAGGTTTATGCTAATTCCGGGGAAAATAGATTGCGCTGTTATTTTTGCAGATAAACAATTATCTCCATCCTCGGAATTTGAGTTTCGAACATCACCTTGCAGACCACATTCAAACGAATTCTGGTAAAAAGTCTGTGTCTTGGGTAACTTTGAATTAAAATTCACATATTCAAACTCTTTGATTGACAGGGAGTGAAGATGGGGAAATTCCTTCGTCATGACAGTTATTTTTCAAGTATATGATTTAAATACGTTGCATTAACAGTCAAGTGTATTACTTCTGTGTGCACAAGAAGAACGTCAATGGCCGATGAAAAAAGGTCTAACTGCAAATATCTATGCGACCTATATCCAATATTTGAACAGAAGTCTCCGGTTCGTGATCAGAATTAGGTAAACAGAAATAACATATTTCGAGACATGGTTCAAAACATACGTAATATTTTTTGTGAGTGAGTTAATCATTCACCTAAAAATATATGCCGGTCTTGAGGTATGGTGCCACATCGCGATGTTTAAAAAATAATGCCCCCTTCCATCCTGTATCAACCAAAAGTCCACCCTGGGAATACATGGCTTAGCTCTCCCACCTAGGAGGCATAAAAGACCCACATGGGAGGAAATGGCCATTTGCAATAAACACCAAGAAGATATTGTCAACATATTTCCATGAATATCAAGACAGGCACCCATTTGATTGGTAATCCAGATACCCAGCAGACCACAAATAAGACTTAAGATTAAGGTTGCTGAGTTACCATGTAACCCACATTCTCAGATTTTGCAGTTGAAGGTGGAATTCATTGACTCTCCCAGATTCTAAAACCTAAAACCAACATCTTACCAGCACTTTTCCCACTATCTATAGAAATTAAAGCTATGTAAGTTGCTTTTGTCAATTTATATGTAATCATTTACTCACCTTACAACATCTCATTCCATTGCTGGGTGTTACAATATGCGTAATACTCCATTATTTGATTTTACAACAGTTGGTGTCTTTGGAGCAATGACAGTTTGTGAGTCATGCTGGAAAAAGTCCCACTTAGGAGAATAAAAGTCCCATCCGGGAGAAAAAGTCCCACCTAGGAGAAAAAGTCCCACCAAGGAGGAAAAGACCCACCTAGGAGAACCTACTCCACAAGTCTATCATGAATTCAGAAATTGTAAAGGTAAGCCTGACTGACACAAAGACAGTTTCAATTATAACATACTGTGGTGTACCCGGACCAAAAGGCAGTGGAAAAACAGTGTACACTGAGTGGAGAATCAGTGTGAGTTTGCAGTAGTATTTCAGTGTTAAATCAGTGGAAATCAGTGGAAATACAGTGTCTAAGCAGTGGTCAATCAGTATGTCCGAAATATTTAAATGAGCTCTCAGTAGATATCAGTGTACAATCAGTAGTATATCAGTAGCTCATTTAAATATTTCGGACATACTGATTCAAGAAGTATACACTGATTTTCAGTCCGGGTGAGGTCTTGTCAGGCAGATTTACAATTTACTCGCATTGCATGCGAGAGACCTACATAGAATGTGCGAAAAACTAGCACTGCGTGAAAACGTACCTTATACATAGCAACCATGTAAAAATAAGTTGTCAAAACGTTGTATCTATAAAGTTGTAGGGTAAAACAGGGTTTTATCCCGCATATTGGTATATCGCATGTTTTTTAGCATTGGCCCTGAGATGTAGAAAAATAAATGAAATGACAAAAAATTGCTGTGTTTGTCAGTCTACAAAAACATGATGAAAAAGTATGTTCTCATGTCCCAATTATTTCAAAATTTTCAGGAATTTATGTTTACATATATGTTAACACGCGCTGAAATTTATAGATCGCTGTGGTCATTATAACTTTCTATTTAATCAGCTGAACTTTGTAAACAAAGTTATAAACACTCTGCAACTCGTCCCTGCTTAGCTGCACAACAGTGATGAGCAGTAAATAATGGATGCATTACCTTATAATTCACTCCGATGTAGGACTTTTACAACTCCGAGGTGGGAATTTTCACAACTCCGAGGTGGGACTTTTACAACTCCAAGGTGGGACTTATATTATTCCTAGGTGGGACTTATATTACTCCAAGGTGGGACTTTTAGTCCTCCAAGGTGGGTCTTTTCCACAAACAAAGCACAAAATCCATAAAAAATATCATTCTTTGTCCCCTTTTAGGCATGGAAACTACATTTTCTATTAGAAAATGTGTATTGAAATACACAGAACAAGGAGGAATATGAATAAATGCTACATTATGACAAGAATACAGGGAAAGATACACCGTTTACCATGTGACTATGGCCACTGTATCAGATGTACCAACTTTGTGTAGCTTAGTACTAAGAAGTTACAGGATGACAACGGCTACAAATCTGACCAAAATGTACTTGAACATGTCTTTTGGTCTGTAGGCGTAACAGTTGTCAAGAACTTTCCTCGTATTTGCTTGCATTTTTTGAAAGTTGTCAGTGCCAAATCTTCAGTTCCTGTGTTGTTTTGTAACTTCCTCCCATGTGGGACTTTTCCCTCCTCCTAGGTGGGAGAGCTAAGCCATGTATTCCCAGGGTGGACTTTTGGTTGATACAGGGTGCCTTCGCTCTTCACCCACCACCTCCTTTGATTACAAAGGTGTGGTGTTAGTCTCCAAGCACAGGCTATGAAGAAAAGACTGCAATGCAATCGGGCACCAAAAGAAGGGAGGGGAGGTAAAAATATTAAGTTTTTGTTCATCTTCTCATAAGAAAAGGCAAGGTCCTGTTACCAATAGGGTTGACATGAGCAGTCAACCCAAGATGATTCATGATTGGTCGATCTGTTTAACATCATGTCTGTCTTTTAACTTTCCATTATTTTATGCCAGGACTTCCTTTCTATCATCTTAAAATAGTCTTTTTTCTGGTACACGTGTGCTTCAATTAATTCCCAAAATAAGCAGGAACGTATTTCAAATACGACCTCTGGTTATTTTGTTGTAATTTCCCAAAATGACATTTGTTCCATGACTTCATCTCCGTTCAATTCTGAACTGCGAAGTATGTAACCAGTGTTATTGGCTTCCTATGGTTATGCAGCTTAATTGTTACATATCCATCAAGGTTAAGAGCTTACATCACGACGTTGATGGTCAAATTCACAAAAATAATCTACATAAATAATCAAGCAGACATTAAAATACAAGAACATGGTACAAGCATTGCTGCATCTACATTTCTCTCGTTAATTTCCATAACACTAAACCTATACTGTAAAAACATGGACGTCCCAGAATTATAGCGTATGGTATCAATCTTATAAGTCTGTATAATATTATGACCTATATGAGTATAAATCGGTATTGTGGTAAACTTTAGCCTCACCCTTACGTTTCTGAAATAGCGAAGAAAGATGAATGGTATCTAATTTCGACAGAGTTATGTGTTACCGCCGTTATAATTCACTAACCTGGATAGACTTAACCATCACTTTTTGTATCTAAGTACTTTCAAATGCATCCAAGCGTATAACCAGGAAGTAGACAGTGATGACAAGGAAGTTAGAAGGTATAGGGAGGGTGAGGAATCGAGCTTGGTGTGGGAAATATCCACTTTCAACGATAAAGCATAATTTTTCTCTCTTTAAACTCTTTATTCAGTCCGATAACTAAGACCAAACAATCGAATACAGCAAAGACATTTCAGAATGTCAAAACAAATGATCACTTTATTGTGCAGACACAATATTCCTTTACTACCTCATGAAATCTTGAAATGTGAACATGGTTATGTGCATGATTATAATTCCATTTAAATGAAATATCAATTGTAGCTATGGACGAATAGTTACTTTAACTTTATGGTTGGCAAACTGTAAAAGACAAAACTTTCATGCTTAAAGTTATACAATGCATGAGTTAAGCCTGTATTCCACATACCGATTTTTAAGGTTCCGAATTGTATTTGTATGAATTTCTCCAGAAATATGGCATGAAACCATTCATCGTATATAGTAACTGAGAGACCATTATAAAAAATTTCTAGTGATATAAAACATGGCAATACGTAACCTTTAACTTGCTTGCTGATATATAAAATCGGCAGCAAAATCGACTTGTGGAATATAGACTTAAGCTAGAAAGATGTAAGGGTCAGTCGTGTTGGTGCCAGCTGTACTTCATCAAAACACACTCTACTGTCCCCCTCAGGGCATGGGTCAGAGACAGTTCACCCCGTGAACGGCGACATGCCCAGTGGCAAACTAACCTTGCCACCTCACGAACGGCCAATCCTCCTCTGATGCACCTTCACTGCCACTCTCCAGACACATACATACAATGCAGTAGAACAGCGATTAAGACTTCTCTGCTTGGAGAGTGAGGGTTTTCAGTGTGATTCTAGCAAGTGCCACTAGAGTGGTAGAGTATGTGGAAAAATACGCCCACATTCAGTGTTGTAATGCCCAAAGTGTGACAGGCCGTCAGGACCTATTTGTTTTATGGAGCTGCTCGCCCGGAGTGCCCTCCAACCTCGAGCAAAACCTAACTTGTTATCACAAAATAGGCACAATTCTAACGCTCAACTGGTTTTGGGACTACCATTTTTGTACTTTATATGTATTGAATATGTTGTTTGGTTTATCATATACTAACATTATGTTGATACATACAAACGATATATATTGGCAGAGAAATGTGGTAACATTTTTTGCATGCCATTAAGCGATCAAAATATGCAAGCAGGGCATTTCACGACTGTTTTGCTATATTGGATAGGCCAAATTATATTTTTTTAAATGTCAGATGAATTTCCATCCAATTATTGTATCACGTACTGAATAAAGTGCATTTTGAGTTTTCTTGCCCTTTCCATGTGGATTATACAAGCAAGAGTTTATGGCACATTACACAAATGAATCCACTTTATACGAGATACACTACTAACATCCATCATAAATACCTACCCCACACTGGCACCAACAGTAGTCCTAGACCAGACAACTGATACCTCAAGCAGAGACTCCTATCTACCCCTCGTCTACCTGATAAAACTAACCACTTTTTCTGCAGCTACGATACCCTGTGATCAAGCTCCTGCAGCAAAAAATCAAAATACCTCCGCCCCACAGGAGGCAAATCTGATGTGCTAAAAAAAATGCAACACACAATTTTCTTGATTTCTTGTTTGCTATCATACACTCTGTGAAGAGGAATGCAATGTTTGTCTTATTACGCAGTTTCCTATAATCTGCTTCTTGGGCAATGACTCTGACTCTGAGGTTGGGAAAGAGGGGATGTGTATCTGTAACCTAAGATTATCAAGATTTGAGTCTCTTGTAAATGGAATTTGCAAACTAGAATTGTTCAATAATGCAATAATGATGATGGTGAGTTTAAAGGGTCCACTCAGCACTTTCCACTTATATCATGCAGAACTGCCTCTCGCAGTAGTGCATCATTTTGATAATCTTATCTATCAGCATGTAAAAGACGAAACATAAGGTGCTAATCCACAGCAAGCCTCAAACTGTAGGACAAGCTGAAATACTGCTACCCCCATCCCGTAACCTTCCATAAAAAACAGTACTTCTCTCTGAAAAATATATATGAGTAAATAGCAATTTCAAACTGTACAGTCGAAGGTAACAAGAGCCAACAAGAGCCAACAAGAGTCGCTTTGAATTCCTTCCGGACTAATGTAGCCGCATCTGGGTATATTCCCACCAAGCTAACATTAATGGTTGACGTAAGGGTTAGGACTCAGTCTGTAAGGCCACAAGACTTAATGTGTGAGCAGCTCACAAAGCCAAGGTGTATGTTTGTGAGCAGTTCCATTTGCAATGTTTGTGAGCAGCTTTATTTACATCGCTCAATCGTACTATTGAGCTATATCTGTATTATGACCTACGCTGTATTGTAAGTCAGTTTTCATGATGGGCTCTATCCTTTTGCTACATTATCTGTAGATCTTCCTTCTTGTTATAGCTCGTTCGAAGCATTCCTCATTTCTTTACATCAGAAGTAAGGATGAGTAATTCCGTCCCCTAACCCACAATGAAGTCAGAAGCCAAAAGCATAAGAGGATTTTGTACAGAAGCCGCTGCACTACATATCCACCTACCAAGCTAGAATCGACATGAAGTACAAGATGTTGCCATAAGTCTTGGAAAGGATTAGGCCGAATCTTCCCACCTCTTTGGATTAATGCAACTAATCCGTCTAAATTAGCCTAATCAGATTAGGCCAATTGACCCGGTCGGTCTGTCCACCTCTCTATTAGCCTGATTGAACAGTAGGCCTGACCAGTAGATCAGGTACTTTTACTACTAACAGAAGTGTCCTTAGTATTTTTATAGAAATAAAGTAAGCAAAATTAATGTGTAAATTATCCTATTATCTTTATAAGAATTACAGAAACGGATGCAAACTTGCATAATTCATACATGGGCTTATTCATTCCTATTGTACCTCACCATTAGGTTTACCCTATTTTTCTAACGTATGAAATAAGATGATTGAAATAAACACCTTCGATTTGAATAGCTTTTATGAACATCAACGTCAAAGAATACTTCTATATCACTAAAAAATAGTCTGATTCTTAATATTAAATTTCGTAAAAAATGTCAAAGACATGAGTGCTCCTCATTTTTTGAAGGAGCTATCAATCATTGTGCCATACAAATGGCATCTTGGATTTCAGTCTCCAAGTCAAATACTTTTGACTGCTAGCCGCTGGCCAGAGTAACCTGAGACACAATTTTTTTGAGAGAAAAAAACGAAAAGTGGTAGCTAAACTGAGCCGTGTTTAAATCTAATAACACCACTTTGACTGCAGAGGTTTTGGTCTATTTACCTAAAACACCCTTTTTTGATGTATTCCTGTTTGTAGCATTCGTCTCTCATTGGAAAATTATTTCACCAGTGGAAAAGAAGTAGACCATGAGACCTAAATATTGTATAGTGAATAATGAAAACTTGAAATACTAGTTTTTGCTTATGGAATCAGGAAGTTTGCAATCTTAGGATGGAACAAAAAGATGGGGAGGAGGGGAGAGGGAAGTTCTACTTCGTTTCCCTCATTCAATTCCTCTGGTATTTCCAGAATAAACTGCGCAGTCTTAGAATCAAATATGTCACTACCAGTCCTTCAAAAATCTGTATTCTTGGCAAAGTCTCCGAAACTGTTTATCAAAGAGTATTCTTTTAAAGCTTTAATGCCCTAAGGGTAGGGCTTTTGGAAAATGTAGAGAAACCGTTACACCTGTTCTGGTATTCCAACTCCGAGGCTTTAGTATTCCAGGAGTCCAGACAATTCTGTGCTACCGACCTACCTCAATTCTTTTGCCGAGACCTAGCTTATTATAGAAGGACATTTTCAAGGCTAACGCGTCTGATTAAAATGGTAGCCACTGGATTAGAAAAGAAGAGTCTAAGTATTTAATATTTTAGTGCTATATAGATACATGAACTTAAGTAGCGTCAAACATTTAAACAAAACATAGCCTAGCTTAAACGAAAACAAATCCATTTATTAAAACATCAACCTACCGGGCTTCTTTATTTTTTTTGAATCAGCGTAAACAGAATACAACTTTTTATCTATGGCGGGGCCTAATGGAACCTAGACTATAACAATGATCAATCTCCGTCTGTAGATTATAGGCTCTAATCACCCCATTGCCATGCTAATGCAATCGATGTTAAAACGCCATTGTCTCACTTCAATTATTTCTACAGAGTAGAACGAGTTTCACTGTGACACTCCACGTTTTAAACAGTCACACTTTAGATTAATGACCACTATACCTTGTCTAACAGCAAGACTGTATTGGTCTCGAAAACTTCTCCAGGGCGAAGCATAAGCCACTCGCTACCTTCGTTAATTAGGAGCATTGCGAACACCTCCAGGCAGATTAGAAAATTAGAATGGGGTACCCTGGAGTTTCGATGGAAATCTGCCTTAGCTTGGGCAAGGTGTCTACGAAATGCTAATTAAACTTAAATCCAAGCCTGCCCTTCTAACTTCGCTTGAGGCATGGATGGAAGACTTTATGGCTAAGTTTGGGTCATATTTAACGCTGCGCAGATTACGAGTACCTTTTATATGGTCTTAGCCTGATGGAAAGTATTTGGAATAATCTACATGTTTCGTAACAGCTAAATTAATGTTTAGACAGACAAGTAAATAAATGTTTTCGAACGAAGAAAATGACAATTATCTAAATTAATATTCGATGGATTAAGGGAAATCATCTTAATTTTTTTTTTTTTAATTGTTTTTATTCGGGTACAGGGGTTCACCATAGGTGATCTTCCTTCCCCTCCCCTAAACTTTACATACAAAGCAACATGATCTCTTAAACTTGTTTACAGAGGTGGTTTTTGGTCCTGGTCACAATCAGTGAAAACACATTAGGTGAAAACCATTAATTGTTGAATGATTTATGAAACAAGATGAATAATATGAAAAAAACATACTTCAATTAGTAACAGAAATTAATCAAAAGTTGATATACGGGTTAACAAACATGTGTCTCAATCTTGGGAGAAAAACTGACTTCTCATTGATATTTCTAATGTCAACAGGCAGCATATTCCAAGCATTAGCTGCTCTATACAATATACTCTTCAAAAATCTTTGATTTTTGACCTTTGGGACCAGTAAGAGAGTACCATCATGAATCCGTGTGTGGATAGGTCTTGTATCAAGCATATGCTCATTCTTACACAAGGAATGGGCATAGGTGCAAAGATGAGTTTTTCTCCTGTATTGTAGTGTAAAGATTTTGGCCCTTTCATGTAGAGTGTCAGTTCTAAGGCGATCTTGGTAAGGAAGTTTATATTGATCGAAAATAATTCGTAAGCAGTCATTTTGAAGTGTTTGTAACTGTTTTGATACATATTGTATATCCTGATCATAAATAAAGTCAACATAATCGAAGTAGGGCATTATCATTGATTTGTAGATTGTAAGGGCAGCATTTAAATCAATAAATTGTCGTATTTTTCTTAAATATTTAATTTTTTCAGAGACTTGATTTATTAATTTTGTACGATGCATATAATAATCTAAGTAAGAGTCAATTGTCACACCAAGGTAATTGAAGCTGTACACACGCTCAATAGGGGAATCATTAATCACTACTGATTCCAATATTGTTGTATCCAAGGTATAGTCAAGCCCCGCCCTGTTCCGAGTTGGGTAGATTATCATCCATTTAGTTTTAGATTTATTTAGTGTCAAGATATTATTAAAAAACCATGAGTTTGCAAGGGTTATTAATCTTTCAAGTTCTGTACTATCCTTAGCAATGATGACAGCATCATCAGCATACAGGCAAAGATTTTCGGGAATCTGGTTTGCTAAATCGTTTATATATATTGAGAACAGGACAGGGCCAAGGACTGAGCCCTGGGGTACCCCATAATTTATGCGCATACTAGGAGAAAACTTCCCATACAGATTTACAGTTTGATACCTATCAGTCAGATAAGATTTAAACCAATTTCGTGCTATTTGATTACAACCCATTGATTTTAATTTTGACAAAAGCATATCATGGCTAATTGAATCGAAAGCCTTGCTCAAATCGAGAAAAGCTAGGTAGGTTTTATCAAAGTTATTAATATTAGAATAGGTTTTATTTAAGACTGTGCAGATTGCACTTGTAGTTGAATGTTGTTTCCTAAAACCATGTTGTAATGGGGTGAGCAAATCGTTTCCCTCTAAATAATCATTTAACCTTGAGCATGCAAGCTTTTCAAATAGTTTGCCTGGTAATGGGAGCAGGGTAATTGGTCGTAAATCTTTTACATTTTTGACTGATGGTGTCTTAGGTAAGGGGATAACCATACCCTTTTTCCACTCATTTGGGAAATAACCTTGATTTTTTGAAATATTAAAAATCCTCAAGAGTCGTTCAGGCATGTTAGAAAAAACGTCCTTGAGTACCATTGCGTTTATATCTTTAATTGATGTAGATTTAGTAGTATCAATAGTGCTTATAACCTTGTTTATATCAAGTAGGGTAAAGTCCTGATTCAGGAAATTCCCATCTAGGTTATTAACTGGTGTATTGGTCGCAAAATTTTGAATGATATTATCAATACCATTTAGGGCATCAATACATGGTAACGCCATTTTCTCCCCAATGCTTGCAAAATAATCATTAATATAACAAGGTAATTCATCACCTGAGTACATCCTTCCATTATCATCCCAAAGAGCAGTAATATTATTCATAGTCCCACGAGTGGGAAAAATTTCTTTAATGGTATGCCAAAATTTTCTTGGGTTACCAGGAAATTGGGTTAATTTATTCTTGATTAATAAGGATTTCTGATCTTTAATTGCTTGATTAACCCTATTTCTTAAGAAACGCATCATGTTCCAATCATCGGGTAGACCATTTCTTATAGCACGCCGTAAGTAATAGTCTAACATTTATTTTTATTTTTTCTTGTTGGCAAATAAAATACTAGCAATATTCCAAATGTAATTTTGCACATCTCTCGCTGATGCTTTTTCTATAGTGTTCTTCCTAGAAACTAGGTCCCTTCCGTGGATCCGATCGGTAAGGCTTCCCCTTGGCCATTATTAGCATGGCTGAACCACCTGGGGGGTTCAGGAGGATAATAAGTCATAAGCCCCTGTTAAAATCCCACCTCATTTTCCCGTTAAGGAACCCAGCAGGAAAGGCCCTTCCCCTAGCACCTGCAGGGTATTGGGTGGGGATGGAGAGGAGGCTAGGGCTTAGGGCATGGTGCCCAGGAGGATTAGGGCCCTCTTTGTACTGGAGGAGGAGAGGGTACTGGAGGAGTAGGTGCAGGCTGGCGTATACTGTATGAGATTATTCAGGTACAGGCCCGGTGCGGCTGGGAAGACCTACTGGGGTGGTATATTACTTGGTCCAAACACCTGCCGTGCATGGTACAGCATCATAATTACAAGCTCTGGCTATGGCCAATAACAACCAAGCATTATTCAGTGCAAAAAGGAAAAAAAGAAAAGGTGCAATCTTTTCTTGTATTTGAATTGGTTATCAGAAATGTTTGCTCCTCATCTCGGAGGATTATATCTGCATATTTCATTCAAGATTAGTGGACAAGTCAGTTCAGAGCTAATTGTTAAGAGATGAACATTTTACAATTCATTATATTGCTTACGCAATGAGTCGGCCTTCTGGGCATGTCTGACGTGATGTGTATGGGAAGTATTAGACGTCAGGCAACAAGACAACCGTCTCACAAAGGAAATGTTGAATAAGACTGTCTTCAGCTCTATCATTTAGTTATTAACACACTGATATATCGTTTTATGACATACGCATAAACACATACACATCAAGTAGAATTTACAACTGCAAACGGCTTTAACCTGAATTACAATTCCATTTCACCTACGTGCTTTTCAACAATAGTTACAAATATTAAACAAACAGCGCCTTTGTACTCAACACAGAAAAACCTGAATGTCAATATTATTACTAATCCATTACATCAACTTCCTGCCTCACTCCCCAACTTCTCAATATGGATCCTTCCCCCAGCACCAGTGTGGAAATGAGATACTGCCTCTTGCTAATTGTGTCTGGGCCTAAAATAAACTCCTCTGGAGGAGCAGCCTAGACCGGATTATTGCCAGAAATGATCCATAATGGGGCGAGGATCAACTAACGAATGAATCCTGCAAGACGGGGAGCCAGAGTCGTCTTCTGAGCCGCCGAGGAAAACTAATAGGAGTCTTTTCTAATGAGATAAGGCAGGTGCCGTGCGTGGGGGTGGGGGAAGAAAATGATTGCATTAGTCTTGTCATGTTAAAATCTACTTTCAACAGGGGGTATGTTATAAAACTATTAGACGTTCAGAAAGTTGATATGAAGCAATATTTTTGTAAGGAAAATAATCAGTTATAATTATTCAATCTCCATGTGTCTGTTCGAGAGACACGCGTTCACGTCCACAGATAAATACAGGAGATTCCCATCTCCTTCTGCCATCATATACTACATTACTAACTATATTTGGCAAATCTGAAATACACAAACTTGGTTAAACTCCGTACTCTCACTGTTAGTTTTTTCTTGTCTCATGTGATTGCACTCCGCCTGTTACTCCTACCTGTTGTGACAACATTCCTTCTATAACTCATACCTAATATGACAGCACTCTCTCTATTACTCCTACAGAAACAGACAGCACTCTATGTTACTCCTACCTACAGTTATAACACTCCTGTTACTTCCTAGAAATTGGACAGCACTCTCACCGTTGCACCTATTTGATGTGACAATACTCCCCGTTTTACTCATTTGTAGTTGACAGTTACTCTAACTAATGGGATGACACTTTTATGTTACTCTAAGCTAATATGACAACTCCCCCTGTTAGGTCTACCAACTGTAAAAAATACTCATTTCATTCGAATGTACCGTGACAGTCCACCCCTTGTTACTGCTACATAATGTGACAGTTCCGCCTACCTAAAATAACAGCGATCCCATTTCTTCTTGCACCACTACACACATATACACCTGGCAAATCGGCAGGTGTTAAACTATGAACAATGTAGCCATCGACCTATCCTGATGGGAACAGGATTAATGAGTGAGGCCTAGGGGAAGGCGATTAGTGAGGGGATTAACACCAACTCTCCAAATGGGATTAGGATGAGCCGTCAGCAGCAAACACCTGCGACTCAGGGGTTAAGGTGTGGGGTCGGAGCTGATGGATAGGTGGGGGTGATGAACGCTAATGGAGTGTGAAAGGCAGGGTGGGAGAGAGATGGGACTAATACATATCTTTTTTATTGTATTTCAAAAGAGTTGTATGAGGAGGCTTCTACTAAGAATGCATGCACATATTTAAGAAAAATCAGACTCTACCAAACAAACTTGGGTGAAAATACACATTCAATTTGTTAAGGAATGAACGCACATTCTAAGAAGAATTCAGACCCAACACCCCTCTTAGTGTGTATGTACTAAGGCTACTATCAGGGTCCCCACTCAAATTTCAATTCTAAATTTCCTATTTTTTCAGTGAGATTTCCCTGTCCTACTGCAATTTTTCCCGTGTCGTATCCAGCAAGTTGTTCAAATTTAAAAGCCTTCCCGTGCAGTATTTTTTTTAGATGACCCAACAGCAAGAAGTGAAATACCTAATATTTTGAGAAGAACTTTCACGGTCAGAAAAGGTATATAACTATGTATTGTCTTCTACTGTTCTATTTCATATCAATTTAACGTTACCAATTCATTTTGTAGATAGGAAGGGTGAGCAAAAGGATGGGAGTAGGAGATGGCACGGGATGTGTACCTTCAAATGAGAAATAAGAAGAGAAGAATAGTACTAATAGATTCCTGATCTATATTTAAACTTGTGCAAAGAACAAGGGAAAAAGCCTACTTTCCTGTTGAGCACCAGGTACAATGTCTGAATTCGCGATGACAAGATACATACCTGCAAGAAAAAAGAAAAACACATTTTAGAGAACGTTCTGACTCAACAAGTAAATAATTGGCATGTCACGAGGAATGGTGCTTTTTGTACATCTACAAACACTTGCTCAGTCTTCTTAATGTATCCGAAACCATAACTTTGACATTTTCGTTTTATGAATCACGACTGTAATGGTGAGCAAAGTACAATACCAACAAAATTGAAGTTGATAGGGGCCAACTATTTTTCAACAAAACAAAATTGTTTTCAATTGGAAATAAATGGGAAGCAACTGTTTTATTCAGGTGGGATACAATAAAACTATAGAAAGACAGTTCTGACATACTGAAGCAAATATAATTCTTGACAAAGTATTCAAATACCTGAGCAATGAAAATAAGGCTCAACAATTACCGCCTTAAAATGTTAATATCGAAGTTGTATTTACTGAATGGCAATTGTATGAGGTCAGTTATTCAATAGGTACAGAAGGAGCGTCAGTTTGTTTGGACTATCAGAAACCTTTTCTTCTTGAACAAGATTTTATTTCCAGCCGCTCATTGCCTTTCATCTCAAAAAGATTGGTTAAAATAACTTTCAATTAGGTGGAACACAATAGGGATGGACCTGACCCCTAGCCCCCTTTTTCAATTGACTTCCTTTAAAAAGTTATGAAATACTAGGAGCAAGAAAGGGATCAACTTAAATAAAGACTTTCTGGGTGGAGGAGCTTTACCTGTGAGATCCTCCATTTTCAATCATACACTTCAGAAATAATCTCATTGTGTTGTGAAGTGTCAATCTTTCAAGCTTATTTTAGAAATAAAGATGGAAAAGAATACATTCAGGCGTATTACATCAATATGATTAAACAGTACAAACCAGTGATGCTAGAGAAAGCTAGGTACCATAACCAACAACTGTCTCTTTTGGATCAATATAACCTCCTGCATAATCAATATATCTAATCCATTTGTAACTAAATAGCATTTGCAGAAGAACAAGGTTTTGCTGGACAACTAACAAGCACAAATTAACCTGACTAGAACCCAATTTTTGGTGAGGCGCAGCGCTGAGAATGCTATTCGATTACGACACCGTTGTCGCCAAGGTAAATGCATTGATTACTTTTCCCATTGTCCAAATCCATTTTGCCTTCCGTGCTCGATGCTGAATCACTAAGGCGGCTTCCAGTCGCCACTTCTAAGCCTTCCCTCTAATAAAATATAAATGTTGGGGGATATCAAGTTTGGAGGTCCTGAGGCTGGGATTATTGATTAAAGCTTTGTACCCAATATTTGTTTCGTACACGAAGGTTGACCGTGATCTTGTTCTTATTGGTGATGGGGAGAAGTATAAAGAAAGCTCTGTGGTGAAAACGGTCTATATTATGGTTTCTTTTTTCATCAGAAGTATTATATTCTCGGTCACAAAAATAGTCAAGAATGTTCTATATGCTTCCTGTATGTATTATATCGCTAGGTGACCATGTGCATCTAAGTTGTAAAACATGTCCTAATTTTGCATGGGTACATAAATATACTGGAAAGTTAAAAACTGAAAAGAACAGATTATGAGGAAGTAAGGAATTGCAAGACGAATGAAAAATAGTTCTCATCAACTATTTCAAAAGCAGTTGCGTGACCAACATAGGCAAAAGGCAGAAAGTGTTTCTTTATCACAGAGAGAACCTGAGGTGAAACATCAAACTTCGGTCGAAAAACAAGTAAGGAAACGGGTCTCCTTTCTCCATTTCATGATGTCATAAGACACGTGACCTCAGCCCTGGAGGGCATATTCAAAGTGAGGCTTGGAATGAGGAACGTCACACGAACCCCTAAGCAGATGAAGAAGTATCACACACCAAAGCATAAGGGGCAAAATAGTGGAAGCTATATTGAAGCCACCACGGATAGGTTCTGGGGGTCCGGTGCCGAGAACGATATGAGGGATGGGTAGGGGTGCACTGACGTGTGTTTAATCTAGCCTTTGGGCCTCTATCTTGTCTCCGGTCATGCCTTGGACTTTCAGTTTCCTTTTCACAGTCCACTTGGGAGAAGGCTGGTTCTATCAAACGCTCGCATTGATTTCCATTTGGGTTAGGGCAGCCGCTCGATCGAGCCATCCCCTCCTGGTGCACTGGACCCTTGCGTGCTGTCTTGGAGGGATTTGGGACAGGTTGGGTGGTTTGCAGGAAAGAGAAGGGTTGGCTGAAGATTAGAAAATTGGTGGAAAATGCTATTAGGTTCAGGGAATTGGTTCTGGGGTTGAGTAGCATGGGGCTCTATGAAGACAGCATTTTAATTTAGATAGTGCTTGAGCATTAGGCCATTCCAAATACTGGGTTTGTTACCACACTATGAATTAGACTGTCCTTGCATGTTAGATTTCTAGTCCATCAATTCAAGAAACAAGAAGCAAATGACTATCAAAGTTCCGATCGTTTGAACGATCGATGTTCGCCCTTAACATAACAATGGACATATGGGCTATGAGTAGTGATCACCACCACCATTCCTGCTGTCACACATAACTCAGGGAGGGGCTTAGGAAAGGGGCACCTGCACCCATCCACTTAGACCTGCCCACCTGCAGGTGACATTGGAGGTCCTAATGTGGAGTACTGGTTATGTAACCCACTTCTACCTTCTCAAACTGCACCCTCCCCCACCCCCACTCCTTGAACTGAGTTCAAGGAGTTGGGGTGGGGGAGGGTGCAGGGGAGAGGCCTGCCCACTCAATTACACTTGATGCACACTAATTGTCCTTGCTTACAAATGCATGCCGGTGGACAAAGGCCTGTAGCTACTTGTATGTAAGATTGTGTAACCGGGCAATCAGATCAAAGCCCAAATACCTACAAAAGACATGACTGATTGAGTGAGCCCTTCCCATAAGCTACAATACTAAAAACTATAATTAAGGGCTCACAAAAATGGTGGAAAATGCTAGTCTATCAATTGATTTAGTATTATCAAAATATTTTCCATCAACACATGGGAAAACCAAGAGTTTGAAAACAACTCAATTTCATCAAACTTAAACCTTAAGACATTTCATTCAGGATTTTAGTCCATGTACACACCTTCAGGGTAGGATGACCTTCAGAGAACTGTCTTTCCAACTGAACCAATCACTCTAGTCGCTTGACCAGAAAGTGCCATTTTCTTCCTTCTAAACATGGTCTCCCCAGGCCACTGGCTGGTGTGAATGGCGTGGCTGTGTGAGTAGCCAGTGGGTCCCAGAGAGATTACACTTTAATTCAGAGCACACCCTGTACAGACAGGGGATGCCAGAAGGGGGTTGGCCAGCACTGGAGGCCTGGCACAGGAGTGGGGGGTATAGCACTTTCTTCAAAAGGATAAAAAAGATCCCCCTCAACCACCCAGCCAGCCGTCCTTCCCAATCTTCCACCGTCCCCTTTCCATCTACCCTCCTGCGTCACTAACAAAAGGTCCATCAAGCGGCTCGTCCACGCGTGAGATCTCGTGTACCATGTGACCGGACCGGTGAGATCGCATCTACCGTGTGAGTGAGTCGCGATCGCACCTGACAGTCACTAACCTAGTTGGAATACCTGACAAAAAATAGGCATTTCATCTTTTCCTAATTTTCTAATAAAAAAAATATTTCAAAAACAAATATTTAGCTTTTATTCTAATTTGTTAAGAAAACTTTATTTGCCATTATGCCAGGATTGTGGCTACAGAAGAGGCTTTGGTGCTATAAAACTGGTGCTTTTACTTTCAATGAAGACTGGTGGTAGGGGCCAAGGTGCCCTAACTCTTAGAATAGGAAGGTTAGTGTAAGATATGGGTGGTCCTGACAGGGGTCTACACATGCAATATTCAGACAGTCTCTCCATCACTGACCCACTATCAGTACCTCTCAACACTCATATCAGTGATGTATCCCTCCCAAGGGAAACCGAGACGACAAGTTTATTTCTCCTGCCAACTATCTCATCCTATTATATGAGATAAAGTCTGAACAAACAAGGGAATTATATTTCTAATTGCATTGCTAAGGTGTAGGCTTATAACTCAGTTTATGTGGTGAATCGGATTTCTTATCTGTTCCTGGTAACTTGATAGTGTGGCAAGGTAGGTAGGTAGATACCTGTACATGATTAGTCGGTGGTGTATTGTGGTTTATTAGTCTTTATTAGATATACCACATTTATATGTAGTAAAGGAAGCATTGGCAGTGCATCAAGTTAACAGCTACTTGGCTTCAGGGAATCTGTCTTGCACACGGCTTGTTAACCAATACCTGTCCTTATTTAATTGGAATAGAAGTGGGTTTCAAAAACCACAATAGATATCGATGTGCTGACAGATCTCTTAGTCTTTCACGTCATTTATTTCAGACTACAAAAAGCAAAATTTGGGAATCATTTTGAAGCGTTTATATGTACGGTATAAGGACAGTTTTATACACAAATTGAAATATTTTTGAAACCCCATTTTCTATGCTGAGATCGTTCCTGATGCTTTTTGGTTTCTGAAACTCCCTATTAAATAAACCACCAAGCAGTTAATTTAGAAATAAACATGATCCATGGTACAGAACAGAGCAAGACTACGCCGGGATACCGCGATGGGTGGGAAGAGTCTCCATGGTGACAGTGTCAGCTGATGGCCATCCCTCCTCCAGCTACCGTCTATAAGCACGAGGACAAAAACGACCTCGTGCATATAAAGGTCCCTTATATGCACGAGGTCGTTTTCAATCCTCGTGTATGGACTTTCCTGTGAGAGGGACCTTGTAGGGACCTCGTGGGGACCTCGTGTATATAAGTGCCGTCATACAACTTCCTCATACCACCTGCCCCTATCTCATACCGCCTCCTCCTGTCTCATACCGCCTCCCCCTGCTTCATACAGCCTCCCCCTGTCTCATACCGCCTCCCCCTATCGCATACCGCCTCCCCCTATCTCATACCGCCTCCCCCTGCCTCATACCGCCTCCCCCTGCTTCATACAGCCTCCCCCTGTCTCATACCGCCTCCCCCTGTCTCATACCGCCTCCCCCTGCTTCATACAGCCTCCCCCTGTCTCATACCGCCTCCCCCTATCTCATACCGCCTCCCCCTGCCTCATACCGCCTCCCCCTATCTCATACCACCTTACCCTATCTCATACCGCCTCCCCCTATTTCATAACCCGTCCCCCTATCTCATACCATTTTCCCCTATCTCATGCCACCTCCCCCTGCCTCATACCACCTCCCCCTATCTCATACCACCTCCCCCTATCTCATACCGCCTCCCCCTATCTCATACCGCCTCCCCCTATCTCATACCGCCTCCCCCTATCTCATACCGCCTCCCCCTGTCTCATACCGCCTGCCTCTATCTCATACCACCGCCCCCTATCTCATACCACCTCCCCCTATCTCATAACCCGTCCCCCTATCTCATACCATCTTCCCCTATCTTATACCACTTTACCCTATCTCAATCCACCTACCTCTGTCTCATACCACCTCTCCCTGTTTCATACCATCTTC
Source organism: Lepidonotus clava (assembly GCA_936440205.1). Taxonomy (NCBI): domain Eukaryota; kingdom Metazoa; phylum Annelida; class Polychaeta; order Phyllodocida; family Polynoidae; genus Lepidonotus; species Lepidonotus clava. The sequence continues at coordinate 22,966,098 of OW387147.1, forward strand.
CCCTATCTCTTACCACCTCCCCCTATCTCATACCGCATCCCTCTGTCTCACACTGCCTCCCAATGTCTAATACAGTGAGTGAGGTACATGGTTTGTCACAGGGTTGGACAGAAACTGAGGTACATGGTTGGTCACATGGTTTGTCACAAGGTGGGACAGAGAGTGAGGAACATGGTTGGTCACAGGGTGGGACAGTGATTGAGGTACATGGTTGGTCACAGGGTGGGAGAGTGAGGGAGGGACATGGTTGGTCACAGGGTGGGACAGAGACTGAGGTACATGGTTGGTCACCTAGTTTGTCACAAGCTCGGACAGAGAGTTAGGTACATGGTTGGTCACAGGGTGGGACAGTGAGGGAGGTACATGGTTGGTCACAGGATGGGACAGTGAGGGAGGTACATGGTTGGTCACAGGTTGATACAGTGAGGGAGGTACATGGTTGGTGACAGGGTGAGACAGTGAGGGAGGTGCATGGTTGGTCACAGGGTGGGACAGTGAGAGAGGTACATGGTTGGTCACAGGGTGGGACAGTGAGGGAGGTGCATGGTTGGTCACAGGGTGGGACAGTGAGGGAGGTACGTGGTTGGTCACATGCTGGGACAGTGAGGGAGGTACATGGTTGGTCACAGGGTGGGAGAGTGAGGGAGGTACATGGTTGGTCACAGGGTGGGACAGAGACTGAGGTACATGGTTGGTCACATGGTTTGTCACAAGGTAGGACAGAGAGTGAGGTACATGGTTGGTCACAGGGTGGGAGAGTGAGGGAGGTACGTGGTTGGTCACAGGGTGGGACAGTGAGTGAGGTACATGGTTGGTCACTTGATGGGAAAGTGAGGGAGGTACATGGTTGGTCACAGGGTGGGAGAGTGAGGGAGGTACATGGTTGGTCACAGGGTGGGACAGAGACTGAGGTACATGGTTGGTCACATGGTTTATCACAAGGTTGGACAGAGAGTGAGGTACATGGTTGGTCACAGGGTGGTAGAGTGAGGGAGGTACATGGTTGGTCACAGGGTGGGACAGAGACTGAGGTACATGGTTGGTCAAATGGTTTGTCACAAGGTCGGACAGAGAGTGAGGTACATGGCTGGTCACATGCTGGGAGAGTGAGGGAGGTACATGGTTGTTAACAGGGTTGGACAGTGAGGGAGGTGCATGGTTGGTCACTGGGTAGGACAGTGAGGGAGGTACATGGTTGGTCACAGGCTCAGATGGTGAGGGAGGTACGTGGTTGGTCACAGGGTGGGACAGTGAGGTAGGTACATGGTTGGTCACAGGGTGGGACATTGATGGGTCTGGACCCCTAAAATAGACATGTCCATTTTTTAAATTCGACAGGCGACATGGCGAATTAATGGCAAATGACATGACCTTTTTCTTAAATTCAACAGGGGACAGGGTCTTAAAAAAGAATAGTGACAAGGGACATGATTATTTCTCAAATTTGACATGGGACATCGGTCTAAACCAAGATATAGCGACATGCGACATGGCCATTTTTCAAATTCGACACGTGACATGGGACCCCCCCATCCAGACCCCCACAGTGAGTGAGGTACACGGTTGGTCGCAGGGTGGGACAGTTATGGAGGTACATGGTTGGTCACAGGGTGGGATGGTGAGTAAGGTACATGGTTGTTCAAAGGGTGGGACAGTGAGCGAGGTACATGGTTGGTCACATGGTTTGTCACAGGGTAGGACAGAGAGTGAGGACGTGACCAACCATGTACCTCCCTACTTGTCCCACCTTGTGACCAACCATGCACCTCCCTCACTGTCCAACCCAGTGACCAACCATGTACCTCCCTCACTGTCCCAGCCTGTGACCAACCACATACCTCCCTCACTGTCCCACCCTGTGACCAACCATGCACCTCCTTCACTGTCCCACCCTGTCACCGACCATGTACCTCTCTCACCGTCCTACCCAGTGGCCGACCATGCAACTTCTTCACTGTCCCACCCTGTGACCAACCATGCACCTCCCTCACTGTCCCAGCATGTGACCAACCAAGTACCTCCCTCACTTTCCCATCAAGTGACCAACCATGTACCTCCTTCACTGTCCCACCCTGTGACCAACCATGCACCACCCTCACTGTCCAACCCTGTGACCAACCATGCACCTCCCTCACTGTCCAACCCTGTGACCAACCATGCACCTCCCTCACTGTCCCGCCCTGTGACCGACCATGTACCTCTCTCACTGTCCCACTATGTGACCAACCATGTACCTCCCTCACTGTCCCACCCTGTGACCAACCATGTACCTCCCTCACTGTCCCAGCCTGTGACCAACCACATACCTCCCTCACTTTCCCATCAAGTGACCAGCCTTTTACCTCCTTCACTGTCCCACCCTGTCACTGACCATGTACCTCTCTCACCGTCCTACCCAGTGGCCGACCATGCACCTCCCTCACTGTCCCACCCTGTGACTAACCATGTACCTCCCTCACTGTCCCAGCCTATGACCAGCCATGTACCTCCCTCCTTGACCCACCCTGTGACCAACCATATACCTGGAGGGGAGTGGTATGATGCAGGGAGAGGTGGTATGAGACAGGGGAAGGGTGGTATGATGCAGGGGGAGGTGGTATGATGCAGGGGGAAGTGGTATGATGCAAGGGGAGGTGGTATGATACAGGGGGAGGTGGTATGAGGCAGGGGGAGGGTGGTACGATGCAGGGGGAGGTGGTACGATGCAGGGGAGGCAGTATGATGCAGGGGGAGGTGGTATGAGGCAGGGGGAGGTGGTACGATGCAGGGGAGGCAGTATGATGCAGGGGGAGGTGGTATGATGCAGGGGAATGTTGTATGATGCAGGGGGAGGGTGGTATGAAGCAGGGGGAGGTGATATGAGACAGGGAGAGGGTGGCATTATGCAGGGTGAGGTTGTATGATACAGGGGGAGGTGGTATGAGGCAGGGGGAGGGTGGTACGATGCAGGGGGAGGTGGTATGATGCAGGGGAGGCAGTATGATGCAGGGGGAGGTGGTATGAGGCAGGGGGAGGATGGTATGATGCAGGGGGATGGTATGAGGCAGGGTGAGGTAGTATGAGGCAGGGGAAGGGTGGTATGATGCAGGGGGAGGCGGTACCATGCAGGGGAGACAGTATGATGCAGGGGGAGGTGGTATGATGCAGAGGGAGGATGGTATGATGCAGGGGGGATGGTATGATGCAGGGGGAGGTTGGTATGATGCAGGGGGAGGTTTTATGATGCAGGGGGAGGGTCGTATGATGCAGGGGGAGGTTGTATGATACAGGGGGAGGTGGTATGATGCAGGGGGAGGGTGGTATGATGCAGGGGGAGGCGGTACGATGCAGGGGAGGAAGTATGATGCAGGGGGAGGTGGTATGATGCAGAGGGAGGATGGTATGATGCAGGGGGGATGGTATGATGCAGGGGGAGGTTGGTATGATGCAGGGGGAGGTTTTATGATGCAGGGGGAGGGTCGTATGATGCAGGGGGAGGTTGTATGATACAGGGGGAGGTGGTATGATGCAGGGGGAGGGTGGTATGATGCAGGGGGAGGCGGTACGATGCAGGGGAGGAAGTATGATGCAGGGGGAGGTGGTATGAGGCAGGGGGAGGATGGTATGATGCAGGGGGGATGGTATGAGGAAGGGGGAGGTTGGTATGATGCAGGGGGAGTGTGGTATGAGACAGGGGGAGAGTTGTATGATGCAGGGGGAGGTTTTATGATGCAGGGGGAGGGTCGTATGATGCAGGGGGAGGTTGTATGATACAGGGGGAGGTGGTATGATGCAGGGGGAGGGTGGTATGATGCAGGGGGAGGCGGTACGATGCAGGGGAGGAAGTATGATGCAGGGGGAGGTGGTATGAGGCAGGGGGAGGATGGTATGATGCAGGGGGGATGGTATGAGGAAGGGGGAGGTTGGTATGATGCAGGGGGAGTGTGGTATGAGACAGGGGGAGAGTTGTATTATGCAGGGGGAGGTGGTATGAGACAGGGGGAGGGTGCTATGATGCAGGGGGAGGTGGTATGAGACAGGGGGAGGGTGGTATGATGCAGGGGGAGGTTATATGATACAGGGGGAGGTAGTATGATGCTGGGGGAGGAGGTAAGAGAAAGGGGGAGGTTGGTATGATGCAGGAAAATGTTGTAGGATGCAGGGGGAGGTGGTATGATGCAGGGGGAGGTGGTATGAGACAGGTGAAGGGTGGTATGATGCAGCGGGAGGGTGGCATTATGCAGGGGGAGGTCGTATGATGCAGGGGGAGGCGGTATGAGACAGGTGAAGGGTGGTATGATGCAGGGGGAGGTGGTATGAGGCAGGGGGAGGGTGGTATGATGCAGGGGGAGGCGGTAAGAGACAGGGGGAGAGTGGTATGATACAGGGGGAGGCTGGTATGATGCAGGGGGACGCGGTATGATGCAGGGGGAGGTAGTATGAGACAAAGGGAGAGTACTATGATGCAGGGGGAGGTCATATGATGGAGGGGGAGGTTTTATGATGTAGGGGGAGTGTGGTATGATGCAGGGGGAGGCAGTAAGATCCTTGGGGAGGCGGTATGAGACAGGGGGAGACGGGTATGATGCAGAGGGAGGTGGTATGAGACAGGGGGATGGTGGTATGATGCAGGTGGAGGTTGGTCACTGGGTCAACCACAAACCTCCACCGACCATCACATCCCCCCACTGACTATCACTGCCCCCCCACTGACCACCACGGCCCTCCACTGACCACCACGGCCCTCTTCTGACCACCAAGGCCCTCCACTGACCACCACGGCCCTCTACTGACCACCACGGCCCTCTACTGACTACCACGGCCCTCTACTGACCACCACGGCCTTCCACTGACCACCACGGCCCTCCACTGACCACCATGTCCCCGTACTGACCACCACGGCCCTCTACTGACCACCACGGCCCTCTACTGACCACCACGGCCCTCCACTGACCACCACGGCCCTCTACTGACCACCACGGCACTCTACTGTCCACCACGGCCCTCCACTGACCACCACGGCCCTCCACTGACCACCACGGCCCTCCACTGACCACCACGGCCCTCTACTGACCACCACGGCCCTCTACAGACCACCACGGCCCTCTACTGACCACCACGGCCCTCCACTGACCACCACGGCCCTCCACTGACCACCACGGCCCTCCACTGACCACCACGGCCCTCCACTGACCACCACGGCCCTCCACTGACCACCACGGCCCTCCACTGACCACCACGGCCCTCCACTGACCACCACGGCCCTCTACTGACCACCACGGCCCTCTACTGACCACCTCGTGTATACTAACCTTTTTTTTTTATATTGCACGAGGTGGTTCTGTATCCTCGTGTGTGGAGTTTCCCAAAATAACCACCTCGTGCCTATAAAGGTCCACTATATGCACGAGGTGGTTCTGTATCCTCGTGTTTCGTGAAAATCCTCGTGCCTATAGAATCTTCCCTCCTCCAGGGTCCCCGTGTGGTGTACAGGTCACCAAGGTTACCCCAGCAGGTGGTAAGGTCTACCCCTATACACGTGGAGGGATCTGGGTGCGACTAGCCTTGGGCATTAGTCATACGGATAGCTGCATGCAAATATTCCATCCTCACCCCAGTATAAGGATGAATCACAAGGCATATCCAATGCAAATATCCCTTTGATATTCTGATGAATATACTTTCAATTTTTCTTTAATAAGGCCGTCAGAGACTATAGTACTTTTTAGTTTTACTTTTGGCCATTCGGTAATAAATTCTATGTACATTGCTTTGTTGCTTTCTGTAATAAATCAGGATAACTACCCGACATTTTGTAATCCTTCCAAAAGCACATTAGGTTATTAAATATGAAAGGAGGAGGATGGTAAACATCACTAATCCCTTAGAATGAAGGGAGATACCTTGGGCTCCATGATAAACTCCTATTCCCACAGGGAAATAATGATCCTCTGATCTCTTAATTAGGGAAATGGCAGATTCATTAGTGAGTCCTTTGATTGCAGTATAAAAAACAAGCTCGCTTCGGTGTCATTATTACTATGTAAATATGGATGCTTTTATAGCGATTGCTTCTCGTACAACAGGCTATAATGTTTTTCTGTATATCTGAAGGGATTCTCGACATCTTTCATATCGATTTCACCCCTAATTCTTCATGTAAAATCGAAAAAAAAGAAAAGAAAACGCCTCTGACTTGTAAATAGAAGTAGAACTGATTTCAAAGTGCGTCTATATGATTATAAGTTTACGATCTTTGATTTTTAAGATTACAATTATTCTATTAGTTGTATTGCACCAAATAATCATAAGTCAACAAAGCATTACTAGTGGACGGAAAAATATAGTAATTATGGGCATACCATCAATTCATAAACTATTACATTGCTCTTTGCATCCTAATTATGTATACGTCTTACACATAATATACACCTGCATGTTATTTCACAGCTGCTACAACTTCCACCGATATTGTATGGAAAAGGCTCAAATTTTGAATGAATCGCATTCTTTGAAAAATGTAAAACATGAACTATTATAACTTTGTACCTCCAAAGCGTTCATGCAAAACTGATACGGTATACTGATACACATTTTCAGTTTAATCTAACACAACCCTGTGTATCAATATGAGCAACTCAGGGTTAGCAATGAGTAAATTCCGTGCGGGACCCAAAGGCAGGTGGAGGGGACGGGGGTACTTGGTATGGGGTGTGGTTAGGGGTAGGGCGGTGAGAGGTGGGTGGGTTGGGATCAGTGTTAAGACTGGCGAGGCGGGTGAGCAATTTGACAGGCGTCAGGCGCAGATATGCTCGGCGATTTGCTCGCCACGGCGCCGCGTGATCGGAGCTGTCCGACAAGTGCTCATCGCACTGCTCCATCACACGCACCGGCCGTTCGGGCCGTCACCTCAGGCGACCCGGGCTAACCCGCCCTACAGTTCGCCTGTCGACCTGAACTGACCACAGAATTGACACATGAAGGAAACGCCCTAAGAAACGCTGTAGGGAGCGAGCCCAAGTCAACTGCCTGTCAAACTGCATGTGAAAGCCTTTCAGGAATATTGTGACGCATTTATTCAGTGTGGTTCGTGAAAATCCCTGCTGAATCGGCGATTGCTCAATGTTTCATGACTTCTATGGTTCAGAATTCAAATATCCATTCACATGAGCATGAAAGGAAACTGTCAAAGAATAATGGCGGTACGGGAGGCACATTTTCGTTCAAAAGGTGAAGGTTTCTTCTAGACTTTTCGACTCTCCTTTGGATCAGCTTTGCTTTCAATGCAATAGATCTAATCAAAATGCGAAAGTGGTAAAGCCATTGTTGAGTCCTAAAGTAAGGGCTATACACCTTTCCCACGAACATGCGCAGTACCCCAGTCAAGTCACTTTTGGGGCTTTTGGTAACTAGGTCACCTCACTTCCTATACCTTAACTATGGGAAAGCCTTAAAAAAGTGTTTCAATTTAGATCCACCAGGAGGCGTCACCTTAATGAAAAAGATGTATACACAGGGGGAAGCCAGGACAAGGTGAAATTCTTGTCAAGCAGGAAGGTCGACTTATTGTGAGCCGGGGAAAAATGCCTGACACTTCCTGGAAATGCCTTGCTGACGACCTACATCACGTGACCAGACGACGTGCGCGCCCCCTGGAGGCAAGTGGGGGCAAGGGCAGTACTTCCTCCCTTCAGCCACTGCAACCGGAAAGACTTATCGAATTAGGCGGAAACGACGTCATACCGTCCTGGGGCATGACGATCCAAAAGACAGCCGAAAGTGACGTCATTTCCGGGCGGTAGGCTGACCGCGTTCAAAGGTCATATCAAGGTCATGTCATTTGCCCCTTAAAAAATGGACAATTTTGAAAGAAATATTGCTTCGATTCCCGCAGGGTCAAGCCTGAGGGAGCGATATAACAAACGCCATTGTAAAAACACGAGAGACAATGTGACTCTGCATTAATATTGAGAGCCACAAACGGGAATAACAAAAGCGGGGCAGACTCCGCGAATCGCCTCAACAAGCGCTGAGGGTGGGCTGAAAAACTGCCAGAGCAGCTCTCCTGCATACCGAGCTGCTCCGAGTTGCTCCGAGCAGCTCGGGAGGTATGTGTGTGTCACATTTCATACAACCAGCAGTAGGCAATATCTGCGGCTCCACAGGGGAGCAGGGTTTTTATCTCTGCAGTAGTAAGGCACGTCTGACTTTTTATAATACGGAACAGACCTGGCCACTTAGCCACTACCCGCTCCGATACCTACCCCCAACCAGAGCGCACTGCCAAGTCAGGGATGCTGCAGCAAGCAATTACATCTGGTGTCAAATTCCTCTTCCCAATTTGAAATTCAAACATTTTTCTACTTGGAAAAACAAAGTCTGATGGTGTAGAATATCCCAAAGTTTCGACTAGACGCTAGGTTTTCACCTATTTCCATTATATAATGTGAGCTAGTATTACAGTCATTTCTAGCCATACTTTGCATTAGGCATTGTCTCTTATATCCAAGGACAGCAGCATGTTTGTCAAAATAGCACTCACAAACAGAAGTGAAGGGATTTTCTGTATTCATAGGAGCCCTAGGGATTTATGTCAGTTTGTGTCAGAAGTTTGTCAGTGTATGACAAACTTCTTGTGCTGGTATGACTTGGCAAGTAGTAGACAGGGGTTCTGACACTCCTCGGGTATGTTTGTAAAGACAGCCCAGAGCTGGTATAGAGAGAGCAACACACTCATTTCTCAGAGACACCAGGTGGGCTGGGTGGGCAAGGAGTGTTATATAGGCCATGAGCAACTGAGTCGACAGGCTTAAAGCCTGTATACAACTCATTTTAACAACTCAGTCAACAGGCTTGTATACAACTCATTTTAACAACTCACTCAACAGGCTTAAAGTTTATATACAACTCATTTTAACAAGGTTCTATGACGAAACTATTTTTCCATGATCTATGATTTATACTTTTAGATGTTGTATGCAAGTCTTCATTAATGTTTAACTTGCAGTTGTTCTCTACAACTCTGAGGCTATGTTTTACAGGTGTTTCCTAACCTTTGTGGAATAAATAATTGAAAGGCCGTATTTTAATATAACATAATGCATTTTATGACATTATCATCTTCCAATACAATATTTGATAATTTAAGCATACACCACTCCCTCGCGCTGAGAATATCTATATGGTGATTATTATTTCACCGCTGTCAGTAAATTTTACAATTAATTAAGAATAACTACGTATAATGATAATTTAATTCAAAAATTCTTATCAAACAGTCATAGTAATTTAATTGACACCATTATATCATATTAGGTGTCCATCAAATTGTTGACGCCTTGCACGTCATTCGTTATATTCTAGTCCATATCCAGTACCATTGCTCTTTTTTGTATACGTCATACGATTGGCTGCCCGGCATTTTTACACTTGGTTACCCTGCCCCACCGAAGTGTGGCCTATGACAGTGCTTATGATGGAAGGTTAGGCTTATTACAGAAGACCAGCATCTCGCCCACCCTAGAGAGTAAAGCATAGGATTTTCCACTTGGTAGAACCAGTCCCAGACAAAACCCAGCCCAAGATAACCAGTGGAATCTGCCAAAGTAAACATAACAAAAGGAAAATATATTCACGTCCACCTAAATATCACTGCGTCATCCCTAGGGTAATGCTTTCAAAATATTCAGTTTATTGTATCCCTAACAACCTATACAAGGAGGCACTACGCGAGTTCCCCCAATAAAACTGTATTGTTTGTGTGTTTAAGATATGTTATGTGCTGATCGATTACATTACAGAAACATCCTCAGTTTTAGTTTGGACCACCAAATGAACTTTTATCTGTTATTGAGCCAATTCTCGAGGTCAATTTCCTAAACTCTACTGGCCTATATCAGAAATACAAGCCGAAGAGAGGTTTAGGTACCATGACACCATTAACCACCTTCAGCTCATCCTTCTCTGTCTACCTTTCCCACTTGCCCAGGGGCATCTTTTTAACACCTGAGAGCAACTGTCTCTTCCTCCAGGTGAACAATCCACACCTGATTTTCACCTGGCAGGAGGGATCTCCCGTAAAACTGAAACGCAGGCGTCCTGTTGGTGTTTACCTGTATGCTGCAGTAAGGTTAATTGCTCATACCCTGGAGATAACCTTTCTGAAACCAGGAGGCCAGGTGGTAGGTAGAACTATTGCCTTGTTGTCAATCACCTATGTGAGAAAATCACCTGTTTTGGTCCGTCTATCAGAACATAAACAAGAAACGTCCTTGAAGGAAATAGATTATGGTGGAAAGAGTGGATTATGGAGAAAAAAAAGGCGGCAACTTAAGATAAAGTCCATAATATGTTGCATCTTCTAAACAGACTCTTATGGTGGCGCTTCTAAGGCGGTATTGTTAAGTATATTGCACTAAATGAACTGTCTGCTACATTCTTAGCTGGGTACAAAGAGAGTAAAGATTGTTTTTAATTTCTTCTTTAAAGGCCTGTAACTAAAGCCTCCTTATTTAAAGTTCAGAACAATATCCCAGGCAGTAACGATACAGCACATGGACGTTCCTGTGATGAGTAACACAGCTTTCTATTTCATTTTTAAAATATTTGTACTAAAAAGATATACCTTATTTACAGGAGAAGGAATTTACTCATGATAAAGGGGTGTCTTTTTCCTTTAACCTATAGATTTATTCTATTCAGATAAGAAGGAAAATGCAATAATGCAACCTTCGACTATATACGTTATTTCCTTGAATGCTTATTCTACACAGAAAAGACGGGAAATGACACAATGCAACATCTTTGAAGCCTGTCTCGCCCTTGATGTTTGATAACCGTAACACACGCTTAAGGCCACCCAGCGGGTTTACACGCAATTCTTTGCCAGTTGAATACGAGTCAAAGACGTAGTTGTGGATAATCCGCCGAGTCAGCCTCCCGATGTAGGATTACATTGATCCTGTTTACCTGAAAGGTGAGAGGACCCTATTCCCTGCCTATACCTGAGGTGTCACTTAACCTACCTGGCCCTGGGCCCGACGCTCACCTTACCCCCCTATACACCCCTCTGACACACCTGGCTGTTCACTTTACCCTATACACCCCCCAACACACACCTGGGTAGTTGTAAAAAAAGATAGTATAGCATTTAGCATGGTCTGCAAAGAACTGGTTTACAGATGAAGAGGTGTCGATTCCTCCAGCGTTTCCATTTACTAAGTGGTTGATAAAATCTGTTATATTGTGTTTTACTAACTTGTGGGGATGCAAAATGAAAACAGATGATAATTTTAGTTCTGACTTAATCCTCCGAAAATGCAAAATTTACACTTACTATGATTTAGCCAGAAATAATCACCGAAGCCATAGAACATCCAGATAGCATGAGCCCTGATACTCGGATGTTCACCATCACAGAGATGATACACATGTCTACTCTTGTCTCGGCCACAGGCAATATCAATAGAAAAGAAATATAGTCGGCTATTTTCTTCATGGTCGGCCGGCCGATCAATAGTCGGCCTTTATCGTGGGGGCCAGTGGCATGGGGTGTGGCAAAGTGATGGTCTGGAGGGCTCGAGATGAGTAGGAGGTACAGTATATTGTCATCATCGCCGCCGTTACCCCTAAATCATTCTTTACTAAATCACAAGAAGTACAAAATAGCCATGTAATATTTTTCTCAGGTTATCAATGAAATGGAATAAACGTCCTATATAGTTTAAGGTTGAGTGGCATGCCTCTTGATTCAAGTTTGATTATTTCAAATCATTGCAATGTAAGCACACATTATATAATGGTATCTGGCAATTAGAACATGCTTGGAATAAAGTGCGAATATCCTACAGAGAGAACTGTAGGAGATAAATATTGCTCAGAAAATGATTAGATGAACCCGTTTTCTGTAAAAAGTGAAACCGAAAGTTGTGATTCGTACTTCAGTCATCTTTCGATCTTTCGAACGTTCCCAAACCGTTCAATTGTATTTAACTCACAGTTTTAGACCAAAATGAGTGTTTGGTAGCTTTTCATTGAGATTCCCCAAGTGCTAACTTGACTTGACGTGAAGAGAGTCGAACGGGTTAACCTACTTGTGCTCGGAGCTGGTTTCGGTCGCCATGTTTGTTGACTCCCCTCAGTACACAGGCCTGAGTATGTTTACTACCCCTTTTTCTAGTTTTTCCCCATGAAATTCTTACTTTTTCCCCACTTTGTTAGTTCTCATTCACCCACACACCAGGGTGTGCATAAATATCAGTTCAACTCTGGTTCCAATATCATGTTACATTTCTGCATTTTCTATAGCCTTCCATATGCTTTTTCATATGTGCTTAACTTCAAGTATTTTGTCAAAAAGATTTTAGGTTTTATAACAAAAAATGTCGAGACTACAAATGTAAAAAAGAATTGTAACAATCCAATTTTGATTTTTGCTGAAGAGGACATATTGACAAGACTGTGAAATAGCCTTTCAAAATGAATTATTGCTTGTAATATTCGACTTTGTATAGATTTCTGTCTTTCAAATCGTATTTGGGATGAAATTATTTGTATTTTCAAAATAGCTTTTCTATTTATGATAGCGATAAGGTCGACGAACCGCACGACAGAATTCTCATAGTCGGTGTAACAGCTTACATATCATTCTGGGATGGATTAAATTCCAATGACCGAGATAACCTCACATATAAATCCTGCTTTCCCAAAACACTGGAGGGACTAGTAACTCCCACTATCTAATCTACATAAACATGGCACTACAGTCAGTAGACAACATCTCTTTTCCCACTCAGATATACCTAGATAACCACCCCTCTAAAGCCTCAGAACTACTCTAGTAAACGATCCTAACCTATCATCGCTGGGGTCTTTTATTTAGGTATTTTCGTGTTCTTTTTTTATTCACCAAAAATCCCTTATCGTTTATCATCATTTCATCAGGGCTGAGCTTGGTGTGAATTCCGCTCGTTCCCGGTATCAGCTGATGGATAAGACTTACCTACGGCCGATGACCAGCGAAGGAAAATAGTGATAACGACCAGCGTCCTTTCATCACGTGATCAGTCGTGTTGTCATCACGTGACCTCTGATGTTCCCATCACGTGACCCGGAGGTAAGAAAATACCCCCATCAGGTGCTAGTAGCTAGATCCTTCGTGGATTAGGATGACAGTTTTAGAGTAGTGCATGTTTCATCGCCTATCTTGTGATCCTTTTTTTATTTGATGTTTATTTTTGGTGCTGATGCTTAGAAATCAGTAAAATATATGTAGATTCTATAGATGCCGCTGATACAAATGATCAAGGAGATACATAAAATCTTGCACTATTTAGAATCATAGAGATACATATGTAGCTTTATGTTTGAACTTAGTTTCTTCAGACTGCATGCAAGAACTCTGGGTGCATAAAAGTTGATACATAACTTAGGCCTAAATGCCTAAATGGTTAGTCAAGAGCTAGATTTACCTTGAGGATTACAGTCCAAACAACGAATGTATCATTTGTTTGCTTACAACAATACAAAAATGTTATAAATAATATATGTTAAAACGAAGTAGGATCCTCTGCGCAATCCGAAAACACTAGAAAATTGGAAATCCTTAAAAAGTAGAAAAATGCCATCTGTGCCCATACCCCGCCCCTTTGACCCGCCGATCCGGGCATACCGTCGACCAACTGAGTCAATATTTTGTCACCGTCACCATACCGTAAAACCCCCAAGCACGTGCCACCCTGATAACACTATGATTATAGATGTATTTTATTAAAACAATGTTATAGACTGAGTATACTCTAAAAAATTTTTATCAAAATAAAAGTAAAGTGACTAGACATTTCCGGTATTAACAGATATAAACTATGAAAGCAAGTGTGTATCTGTGCCTTCAGTCATCGAGTTTTCTTCGCTTTCTATGCAGATGTTCTCTGATATGGAAGAATCTACTGGAATGTCAATGTTAACTAGAGGGTTTTATTTATATTTCAGTTATGACAAACGTTTGAGGAGCGCATATTGAATATGAACCAGCATTTGGTTTCGTATGTGCAACTTTATTTTCATTTCATTTTGTTTTCAGTAGGATAGCAAGTCAAGGAAGAAAACAATCAAACATCTTGCTTAGACCTAAAACACCCACCCTTGTGGATGAAAACTTCTAGAATGCCATGTGAAAACAGAGTCTGAGAGTCTGTTCGATGGCATATTTGTCCTTGGGTGCCAGCTGTGGCTCTATGAAAACAAAAGCCAGTGCTAACGTCATTTTTTCAATATATAATGGATTTTCTCTACAAACAATAGTTTCTTCGACTGGAAATATTTCCTGCAACCCAAGCAGATTCTTACAAACACAGAAACGAATAAGTCATAACATAGCCCTATACGATTACAAAGCTAATATGCCTGCATATTACAATGCTAAATATTTGATTCAGTGTTTGAATAAGGGTATGCCCTATACAAGCATATCACTGAGCGGATGTTTTATCTCCAGGATTCACTTCAAAACATACACGTCAGATCGGATATTTCAAACAAACCTTTTCAAAACCATCAACTTGGGGATTCTTTTTATAAAGAATATAAGAATTAAGATCACAGGACAAGGTTATACTATACATTTTGATCTAAGGTGATACTATACAGTCTGGCTATTGATTCCCCCTTTTTTAATCTTTTAAAATGGCGAGGTAAACGCGTACGTGGTTGCGTGTGCGGCGAGGGGTGGGTGTTGTGTCTGGGCAAGTACTCTATCAATGTCTCCTATACTTGACAGACACATCATTGTGATAGCAAACTGTCACAAATCGCCCAGAAAGTTCACCCTGTGGTTCTGTCTACTCTCTGAATTATTGATAGAATACGGGGAATCTGGTGTATAGATATACAATGTTACTGCTTAAAAAGAAAAAGAAAAGAAAAAGAGGGGGAAAAGATATGAATATATAATGTTTGGGTTGTAATGAAATGATAGGTCATAATGTCTGACCTATCACTCTGTCCATTACAGACTAGTCTGGTTTATCAGGGTATGTTTGATAGTGCACGGGATCTAGGTATAATTGTGTATCATGTAATGTCAATTCCATGCAGCCTGTTTTATCAAGGGTACCAGTTGATCGGTCAACGACCTCTATGCACTTATCAATGTTAAAAGTATACAAAGTGTGTTTTTCAAACTGCCAATTAAAATCTATTATTCAAGTTCCAAAATAATTGTGAGTGAGTGAGTGAGTGTTGGGTGTTTTACGCCGTACCGACAGCCAGGGTCATTTTCACAGCGAAAACCAGTTGGGACGAATTCTGTCTTTGGTGATCGAATCTATGAGGTGAAGGTGACAGGGCGGGCAAACAGCAGGGGATCAAAACCCAGCGATCATTTTTGCTGTACCTCATCCCTTAGTGAACCAAGCACTGACCGGGAATTGAACCCAAGAACCACTTGGTCAGTGCAGGGTCCCCCCTATTGTCGCCTCATACGATCAGCAGGGGCTACTGAGGGCCTATTCTTACCCAGACCCCCACGGGTCCCAAAATAATTGTTCATGCCATATCAATAGGACTCGGAGTCTAACAGAATGTCAAATTTCGCCCTGCTATAATCTTTACCTCGTTTCTGTATGACTGTGATATTGCAATATTTAACGAACCTGTAGGAATCATTTTAATGTGAAAATCTTTATGTACCAAAGTTTCTGCTATCCCTTTGGTTAATTTCTATATTGAATGAAGAACAAAAGACACCTACAAGTGTACTTATTCACATTTTGATCCCTCCTTACCCGTTCCATTTCCACCTCTTTATGACCTCATGTTCATATTTCGTTTAAATACATTTAGAAAAAAGTGTCTAAAAACTGGTCCAAGCACGTAGCCAAGCACTTCAGACTATCTTCACTGCCTCTTAAAAAGTTACAAGGAGCGTCCCGTTCCGCAATACCCTTGTACATCATACAAGGTAAATACCCTCAACAAAGGGAGACAGGGGGAGAATCTGTGATCTCAGGTATCGTCAGGTTTCTGTAGCATGGCGGCAAATAATGTCCAAAAGCAGACGACAATGAAACGCAGCCTCGTGACGCTGTAACTATTTACCTTGCCACGTGAGCTGAATATATGAAACTGACGTTTTTGTTCATCACGTTCTATGTGTGTTCAGGTTGAAAACTGACAGGTCTTTCTGAGTGGTAGCTTTCATTTTAGAATCAAAGTGTTTTACAATCTGTGTAATAAAGACGCTAACACTATAGACTCTCAAAGTTGAAGTATTCTTTCCTATGTATAATCTGATCTGTGCTTTTGTATTGCTTATTGTAATAAGGATTTCTGGTACAGCCGGTCTAGGCCTAAAATAACCATATCGATTCTGCTTTGCAGTTTGTCTTTTTTGTAAAGACTGTTTTTAATCAAACGAATTTAACCCTCTAAGAAATTACCATGACGCTCTTAGAATCAGTTGCAATACACATTTCTTCACATTTCCAAAAACATACGAGTAGAAAAGTATCAAGTTCTACGTTCGTGTCCAGTGTTACCTGCGCGTGCTTTTCTTAAATTGTGGCATAATAGTTTTGGCGGGAAAAGTCAGCCGACATTTAGCCAATGCGCCGTCTGTGGTTCGAACACGACGTGGGGCGGTGATGGATTGGGGAAGAGTGAGAGTGTGTACACTGACCAACGGCTATCGACATAATGAATGCTCCACCTTAAGCCTCCGCTCACAAATATTAGCTTTCCAAGCTGAAAAACCCCACATGGCCTTTCACAAGAAGTCGAGATATAGATTTTATTTAACCGACTTTTGAGGTTAAGATTGTATAACACATTTGTTTGAACGGAGAAAACGTATGCTTATACTCATAGTTATATTTTAATGTCCATTTTTTTCATAGGGATGAATCAATGGGTAAAGTTAACTCTATTTACCAGGCACAAGTTAGTTTTTCTGGAACAAAATATGAAGCATATTGCCAAAGGGGTAACTAACAAATCCCTCTATGTGTGGGTCAACACACATGAACTTGCGCTTTTCAAATTCTCTGCTCTGTGGTAGAATTTCAGTCATGCTCTTCGGGGATTTGTTGGACTTGAACGCGTTAGAATACGAACATGCCAAAGAGATGATATTATACCAAACATAAGGTGTTTGATTTCTGCATTCTGAAAATTCAGAGGTTTAAAAAAATGAGTTCTAAATATTGTCCATGTGTTTCAGCCAAATGTCTAAATTCCCTGTGATATCTCAAAACTTTTTCTCGCCATTTTCTATGCGCCCTGTGTTACCCTGTCGAACTATTCAAAATATGCCCATAAAAGGAGCGAATCCTCTCAGTTTTTCGATTCAAAAAGGCAGTGAAGCCAGTTGTTGCTGAGACCCCCACTAATGGCCAAAAGGAATGCCCACATTCAAAGACTATGGCCAAAGGTGACCCCCACATTCAAAGCACGTGGTCAATGGTAACCCCCACATTCAAAAAGTATGTAATCCGACGACGTTCAGAATTAGACTCAGCGATAAGAAAAAACTAAGTTCGTTGACACACCCTCGAATGGGGGTGCATTGTAAACGAAGGGTACCGGCGAGTTCTGCTCCATCCTGGGACAAAAACACTGAGGTAGGACCACAAAATTACACTTCCCTGTCTACAAGGCGCCTTTGGAAGATGAGATGAAGAGTCCACAAGAAAGTGAAACCCCGGCTTTAATATCAAACGCCCACTGTCTTTATTCAAAAAACGTTCAAAAGCATGTAAAACATTCGGTCGCCTGTTCGTGATTCTGGCAGTATACTATCAAAAGAACACTTTTTGAATATATTTTTTGGGCGAAGAGGTTGGGGATTATGAAGAATGCCCCTGCTGGTTAAAATAGTTAAGTCCATGACTTTCCTTGTTTGTCATGACGCTTTTGCTCAGTTATGGCATGGAGGGAGAGCTGAAAGAAACAATGCCCCTTAAGTATTTCGCCACCCCACTACAGGTCCAAGGACCCCCTTTATTGACAAATCTTGGGGTGAAGAGGAAAAAGGTGCCGCGTTGCATGTTGTGAAGGAGGTTTGACCAGTTTTTATTTCACCCCGACATGTTTTGGGGGTGCAGGAGGGGCCGGAGTTGGGCTTATAAAACAGCCAAAATCTGAGTTGGGCTTATAAAACAGCCAAAATCTGCTTTTCCTGGAAGTTCTGGGGTAAGGTCATCCCTTCTATGCTTCCTAATAAAAAATTACAACATAAATGTACACATCCCATGTTCTTGTCTAATGCAATGCAATGTTCTAAACTAATGTTTTAGGTCATCGGCCAACAGGGGTCATCGTGGGAAAAGTCTATTGTGAATGCAAATTCTTGCCAACCGCCAGACTGATGTCAATGCAATTTTCGCTGAAATTGTCAGACACGACCATGATTAAGAATTGTCAGAATAGTGCTGGCGAACTTAATCTATATATAGGCCTACCATTATAATATCTTGCAATAATTTTGGCTAAGTCTAAAACTCAAATCACCTATCCAGAAAAAAACATTTGTGTTTCTATATATTTCATTCATAATGTTAAGCTGGTTTTCCTCCCACAAAATCACGCAAGGGTTTGCAGCTTGAAATTTCAGCACCTAATGCAATGTCGCCGCCTATGCCTACTTTCTCCCGAAGCCGAGGGCAGGACCTGTCAACCCCTTGTTCTGCCCCTAGGCTTCCCCAGTCAATCCACATCACTAAATCAAGCCACCTCTCTCAATCAAGCTCGCTTCTCCCCTCCCTCAATCAAGGCACCTTTTACTCCCCGGATACCCTTCGGTCAGGGTAGCGATAGGTGACAGGGTCTTACAGGGGCTCCGAGTACCCCCTATTTCCGGGATCAGTAGCCGACACTTCTTATTGGCCAATCAGGGGTGCTCTTGTTACATGGGGCCAGGGGCGTGGGAGGACTGCCTAGGCGGTATTGATGGCCGCAGCTTGGGGGAAGAGGGTGAAGCAGAGTGACCAATAGGAAATAGGATCGAACGGATCCTAACCCAGTGACTACAATATCCAATTAAGGTTCATGTCTATTTTCGGGTATAATATTCACGTTTTCTAGATTAGAACACGGTTTTACTATAATCTACATTTAACTTCCTGTTTAGAAGAGACAGCATTTTGTAAAAAAGAAGTTACAGTGCCTGGGAGGTTACAGTAAACTACCCACATAAAATGGAAAATTGACGGGAGAATTGCCAGACTGACTTCCTTCTTAGATCTAGGCAGTTGAAGTAGTTTAAAGACGTTTTAGGTAACATCTCGCGTTCTAAGTTCCAAGAAGATTTAGACTGGAGTCTTTCGAGAATTTGAGATGGATAATTTAAACTATTTGTTTCTAATGACGGTACTGAGAAGTGCTTTCTGGAGAAAAATCATAATCGTTTCCTAGTAAGCATTTGCCAACGGTTCAGAAGAACTATTCAGGACATACACCTCCCCTGAATGACAAACAGCTTTTTGCCTCTTTAAACTTTGCTGCCAATCCCAGCTGACACATACACTGTATAGTGCAATATTCAGTGAGTCAGTAACTGCCTGTATCTACCCATCAATAGCATGGTAATGAGCCCGGCCCTGCATAGATACACCCATACACCACGAGTAACTCATTATGGATCCCGCTCACAATGAGCAGCTCATAATGTGAGTTTTGATACAGTAAGGTCATAATCATGGACGCAAATTTGTTCTTACATTCCAAATGTATACCACTTAGAAATCATTTTGGATTTTGAAGGGATAACACTTCATCCCTACTTCAATAATCTTTCAGCACTACATGCGGTGGTACTTTACAATATAGTCAGTTGCGGCCTGTGTCTGTCCCATCAATGGCATGGTAATGAGTAAGGCTCTGCATACACGCCCATACAACCCGAGCAGCTCATTATGGGTTCCGCTCACAATGATCAGCTCAACAGCGGCCGGGCAATCACTCGGCCAGCAGATTATCACACGTCTATGGCAAGCTGAATGGGTAAACTTTGATAAAACACTGTTTATCGCTTGATAAACAGTGTTTTTCACTTGATAAACAGTGTTTATCGCCTGATAAACAGTGTTTATCAAAAATAACTGTGCTTATTGCTTGATTACAGAGATGATTTTGATAAACACTGTTTATCAACTGATAAACGGTGTTTTTCACTTGATAAACACTGTTTATCAAAGTTTACTGTGATTTCAAGTGATAATCACAGTTAATTTTGATAAACAGTGTTTATCACTTGATAAACAGTGTTTATCATTGAGAAACAGTGTTTATCAAAATAAACTTTGATATCAAGTGATAAACAAAGAAAAATGTGATAAACACTGTTTATCAGGTGATAAACACTGTTTTTCAAATTAAGAACAATTTTCAAATTTCAATTTTTACTGAGACACCATATCATTCTTCCAGCAGATATGCCAAGTAGTTATAGATTCCTGTCATATTATAATAAGAGGCATGATTATGTCGTATTCGGTGTGATATATTTACCTCAGAGCAATTTCGGACCGCGGCCGTCAGGCCAAGGTCCGAAATTGCTCTGAGGTAAATATATCACACCGAATACGACATAAAAGTGTCTTCTTTATTTTATGTGATGGCTCAAAGCTTGAAATATCACCAATTCATTGACAAAGACGGCGATGTCATAGTGCCGACGGCGATGTCATTGTCACAACGGTGATGTCGACATCTTGTTTGTTTACCTAATGCTGGTTTCTGATTGGCCATCACCAACGGTGGTCACGTGACGGGTTCTTGAGCTCCGGTGCGTATAATCGGGAGATTTTTACCTCGAGCGCTCCGGGGCGTATTTATGTTCGAAAGTTCCAATGAGCACCGCTGCTCCCGCTAGCCATTACATAATACACATGACATTGTGTTTGGACATTGAGGTTCAGAAGCTTATACTTGGCATAATCATTATCATATCCTATTTCCCTCACATCCTTACCTCACTAGGATTCATAACTCAATGGGTAACTTGTCTACTCAACAGTTTTTGAAGCCTGAAGGGGCACTGACACTGCCAATTGCCGTTGTAAATTCAGGAAGTGATTGTCATGGTGATGAATATGTTTAAGTTGTAATGGGTAGCAGACAATATATGACTCTCAATTTTAACCTAACTAGGAATTATACACAAATGGCTAACCAGCTTCGTAACATTGTTCCCATGATGGTGTCCCAATAATAATGTGCAACTAGATGTTTGAGCAGGAAATAATCTGATATCACATGATAAGCATAGTTAATTTTGATAAACAGTGTTTATCAAATGTTTATCCTGTAATCGAGGGATAAGCACAATTAATTTTGATAAACAGTGTTTATCATTTGATAAACAGTGTTTATCAAGTGAAAAACACTGTTTATCAGTTGATAAACACTGTTTATCAGTTGATAAACACTGTTTATCAGTTGATAAACACTGTTTATCAAAATTAACTCTGTAATCAGCTGATAAGCACACTTTATTTAGATAAACACTGTTTATCCAGCGAAAAACACTGTTTTTCGATTGATAAACTGTTTATCACTTGAAAAACAGTGTTTATCAAAGTTTACCCATTCGGCTTGCCATACACGTCTCATAAAGCCTCCCCAAACACTGCTACTCTGGCAATTGGCGGCTGCAAGGAATTAGACACACAAACTGATAGTTCTGTGTCTGAATGAGACCCACAAGTTGATGGATCTGTGAGGCAGGCGGACAAGGTACCTGTAACTTGAGGCCAGCCTTATAACATTAGGGGCAATTGAATAGAACATAATTGTCTGGTGACATGAAGATTCTGTGACATAATCAGTAATAATATTTTATTTGAAAAACGCACATATGGCAAACAAAAATGGTTTAAATGTGAAAATCTTGTACCAATTAGGTACCAATTAGGCTTCAGAACTTTAATTCAATAGGAATATAGTAGTACATTCTTTCAGAATTTCTGGTTTCAAAAAAATAAAGGGAACTACACAACATTGCTTTTAAGTTTAAAACTGCCCTAACAAATTCTAGACTACCACCAGTAAACCAGCAATTGCAGCAGATATAGGTAAAGCCCCGGAAAACCAGTATACAGAGAAAGTAAGACCTTGGGAAGGGACAAAAGACCCAGTGGCTACGTCCCCATCTAACAGAGTCTATCAGTGGGATCAAAGGCTTCAGACGACTGTCGGCAAACCCCCTACCCGTCACCTGATATAGGTAATTGATCTATCTGCTCGGGTGCAGCACAACAAGGCACCTCAGGCACATCTACCTCTAGGGCAGGCACATCCAGTGCAGTGATAGGGTAAGGGCCGCGCAGTGCGCAGATTATATATATATATATTAAAATAGAAAATGACACATTAATTCAGCAGATTTACATTAAAAAAAGAGAAGGGTTCTGAATGAGCATCTGGCACAACTACGAGATTTATGCAAAATGGACTTTGATGTTTGGATCATTTATGAAATAGATCATTTAAACGTTTCTTTTACATTCTAGCCTAAGCCGAGGTTTTAGTGATTCATATTCATGAGAATATACCTAATTATCTTCTATGTTATACTGGTAAAACAGTGGGGATATTTGGCAAGCAGTCCATACTCTTTCACAGAACTTGGCATAGGTCTTAAGCATTTATATTCACCGGGAGGTAGGTACTTCGTAGCTCTTCTGTTCTACTGGTTAAAACGTGGAGAACATTGGCAAACATAATATACGTGCCCTTTCACACAACCTTTATATTTATTTCAGAATCTCTTCCCAGGTACAATGACTCTTATCAATACAGACTGGAGAGTAAAAGACGAAGGAAAATACCTCCGCCTTCCTAAAGGGGAAACGTCTTTTCCCCTCTATAATAACCTGGCTGTCGCATCTTCAGTGGGAACGGGGATGCTGTTACCATGGATACCTTTAGGCTATGGATGCTATTTGCCATCAACCCTAAAAGCACAGCCTCCTATCTGCACATGTATGTTCTGTGGGGGATTCTTTCTCCGTAGTGAGAATAAAGATTCTCCACTTGTTCTATGCCTGAAATAATTAACCTTCATTCCCCCAGTCTGTGCCACACAACGGCACCAGCGGTTAGCGTTCGCCTCCATTCTCCCAGCACATTTTCCCTTCCCAATTGCTGTACAAAAGACGCTGGTGCACCCCGAAAGCATCTGAGGGTGTGCTTGGAGAGTGCAACTAGCTCGTGGGAGTTGCTCATTAGCAGCCTATTGTTTGTCGTCATGGTAACTTTATCAGCCAATCAGACGCTGGGAAAGCCGTTGCCCCCGGTCCTGCTCTCTCCTCCACCTTCCGGCTGTCGCTGGGCCGGCGCGAGTCCCCCTTTTCTTAATGCTTGATCGTCAGTAAAACTCGTTTAGCCAGGCACTTTGGAGGCCATTATTTGTTGCTAATTCAGAACCTACTCTGTAAAAAGACTAGATTGCTCTCTCCATTTTAGCTCTCTACTGCAGACTCTGCCTCTCCATTTTAACCGAGGAGTAAATTAGATCTAACTAATTATACTCAATCCTTGCCAGAATTCAGACTCTATTTAGTTTGGTAATGATTTCAGTCTGCTAGGATATCACTGATCAGGCGATATTACTAAATGCCCAATTAGCATTAGCAACACGCTCTGACAACCTGTTATGCAGTAGAATCACCATCAGCTGCCATTGAGATTTGTCCTTGGGTTGCAACGGTTCATATCATATTATTGATATGGTGGTTTGGGCAGCAGTGCACCGGTTTGATTGCTGAAACAGATATCTTATCTTTGAATATCATGGGAAACCCCCACTCACAACACTACCAGAAAGATATGATCCCCATGTGTGCACACCAAGCCCTGGGGCTGTCAGGAAAATAGCTACACAGACCACAAAGGGATCAGTGAGTGCACACAGGTCAAACAGTGGATCCCATCAGTGCCTCTAGTGCAGGAAGGACTGGACCCTGGAGGGATCCAACCCTCTTAAAACTGGGTCAGCAGGTTAGAAAATGAGGAATGGGCTTTTCTTGGTGATATGAGGGCTTTCTTCTCAAATCGATGCTAGGCGCGAAAGGCAAAATCCAATTTTGCATGCCTACCCTGCCCCCCCAAATGGAGGCGCCTGGAGAGCAGGGCAGGGAATATGGTCAGCGGCATGGGTGGTTTACTGGGTTGGTTGGGGGTGGCAGGAAGCATAGAAAAGTGGATGCCCTTCGCAAATGCCTACCCATAACATAGCAGCAACCCAAGGAAAAGCCATCACCTTGGCCTGGTGATGGGTTGACCATAAGGGCATTACGGGTTGTGGGCACGGTCATCGACCGGGCCCAACAGACCCATCCACGAAGCCATGCATGATGTCGCGTCCCATTACACCATTGGGTGGGCGGCCAGGTCCAATGGGATGATGCCCTTGTGTCAGGTTGGGGT
Organism: Lepidonotus clava; assembly: GCA_936440205.1. Classification (NCBI taxonomy): domain Eukaryota; kingdom Metazoa; phylum Annelida; class Polychaeta; order Phyllodocida; family Polynoidae; genus Lepidonotus; species Lepidonotus clava. The sequence goes on from OW387147.1 coordinate 22,990,500, forward strand.
AGTGATTAAATGGTTGCTAGGGGCGGGGTCCGTTACCGAGGGAAGCCCCATTGTGTATGCTTTTCCCCTTGATGGTGGTCAATACCTTGACGCCTGGAGACCTTTCGCATTATTTATTTCAAAATTTGTAACAGAATAGTGAGGCACTATAGGCCTAGTGTGGACTGACACGTAGATAGTTATGCGTTTTATATGAAAAATCTAGTGTTTAAGGGATACTTTAAGTCACAAATACTTGCTGTTAATATACGAGGTTATGTCATATGAAAAATATGGCATGCCCGAATCGGCCCACAAACGTCTATTAGGTGACAACGATTGCCTCTTAACCGACCAGGTTTCACCTAAAAATAACAAATATGTTAATCCTCCGACTGGAGTTCAACAGACGTTCCATGCCGTTGGTGGAACCAAAACCTTCTAAGCTGTCTTTTACTCTTGTCAGAATTCAGAAAATCTGATTTTCTCAATGATTGATCTTCAAGGGTGGAGGTTCCATTAAGACTAATATTTTCAGAATATCACGAGTACACAGTCGGCCCTAATTCTCTTTCAATCATTCTTTGAAAACTCCGGCCGAGGCCCGGCGGCTCTGCGAGCTCTGACAAACAGCTCCGGAAATCAATTCCAGCTCAGAATTCGATTACGACTGAGGGGGTTACGCTAGAAGTTTCTATTTGTTCGCAGTTAATTCCCACTAAGTCCCATCCATCGCGACAGCGCGTCCCTGGGTTTGTCACTCGTTGGCGTTTGTGTGTTGAGGAAATACTGGCGGCTGAGTCATGCGATTCATAAATGCTATATGGTGTGAAATGCCCCACCAAGTAATGTATCACAGGGGGTGAATGCATTTGTGATACGTTGTTATACATACTGGGTAAATCTATTTTCTTTATGACCTTGTCCTAGGAGCCACAAAGATGGGGACAAAAATGCTTTCATTGATTTCTATTCTCTGGGGGTAAACAACCTTGACATAATAACAATATTTCTCCATTTCCGCGCCATTTGTTTAATCTTCCGCGTTCTCTTGTGTCAGAGTCATTTCCCCTCTCTCCAATTGTTTCACAGCCCCATCATCTATCATCCAGCAAACTCTTCAAAGTCAACTCCGAAACCAACCGACAATTTGCAGCATATCTTTTGAACTTTTGTTTCAATTTTCACCAATTTTTCTAGACATGCTACGAATTCCTCCTCTAACATATTTTAGTGAAATCATGTTGGCTTATCACCATCGAAGAAGGTTAAAAGTGAGTTAAAGTTTTTGCGCGGGAAAAGAGCAGACGACAGGGGGTTACTAATGAGTGCTTGGGAAATGAGCGTCGACGGGAGGAGCCGAGTTGTGGTGATCACATTACAAAGCTTCCCCCTTTTACAATCAAATCAGTCCGTGTGATTAAGGCATAAATGTATGTAGCGGCTACAGGACCAATACTCAACTGTCACAACAAAGCCGCTTGGCCATAGCTTTCTACTAAATCAAATTATCTTCTCCTTAAAAAGGAACTATCTCTGCCATTTTGCTTACCAAATAATCTATGTATAATCAGATCATCACATAAGAGTGATATATGTAATACCATGCTCTCTGAGGTAGAACGTTAGAGAGTAAAACTGCATCGTGCAATGGCCGTCCTATTTCAGTATCAGCATTTTGAACAATCAAGGACAAGTGCTTGCATATTCGGCAATCTTCTCGAATTAATTGCATCGTTAAACGAATATTAATGCGTTACTTGTCTTTCTATTTCGATGAGCAGTAAACAGAAGCTCTTCTGTGCAGAAAATCCCATGAAGATCCCAAGAAAATTGGAGATGATTCTATTTAAAATTCAAATGTGTCTGCATTTTGGTCTTAATTGCTCATTCATTCTTCTCAGCTCCCATTAAGGGGCGGTTCTTGTCAACCGAAACCAATCTTCATTTGGAAATAAACTCACTTTTTCCGCAAATTGTTGTCCACTTCTGCCTAAAACATGCTTGTTTAAAACAAGAAATAATTTTACCTTTATTATTTTTTATCAAACAAAAGTACGCCGGACTGAGCCACAAGTTCAGATAATTCTATGTAATCCTAGAACTTAATGCAGCTATTTGATCCATAACAAATATCATACTTTGTAAATAAACCTTATAATTTGGCAGCAATTAGTTTGTATGGGTTGGGGACGAGGCAACAAATCAGAGATGGTTCAAAGTAAACCTTTTAGGTTACGGAATTAAATCCATTTTAGTTTCTAAAATAGTAGTATTGAGGTATAATGTGGTAGCCCCCTGAATCAGCTTTCTCGGCTCAATGACATCTAAACCAAGACTTTAATATGAAATATAGAAAAAGAATAACAGCAATCGAGCTGCTCATCAGCCTTATTTGAGCTGCTCATTTGTGGTAAAAGTAAAACAGAGCAGCAGCCTGCCCTTGGTGCCCCTGTCTCCCGACTACCAGGCCTCATCTGGTATTTAGATGACAGAGGTGCCACTCACCATGTGCTCCACCAGGCGAGCTGCTCATCAAGACTTAATTAGGCCTAGACGTATGGGGAGTGGTAGGGGGAGCAGGTAGGGGTGGTTTGTGGGGGTAGGGGCACCCTAAAGGCCTTTCCTCCTAACCGCCGACAATCGTTCTCCATCAAAGACACTCACGTGGAGCAAGACCGAGCTGCTCAACCGTCAGACCGCCAAAATAATCAGTTCCCCATAGACTTGTCAGTGTCTTTTGTTTTATTCTAAAACATGTTCATTTTGTTATTTTACTGCAGGGGTATCTATTGATACTATATATACGTATCTATTGGTACTATATACTGGTGAGTGGAACCAGGTTTCCGATGGATAGCATCTTGAAGTAGGAAGATAGGATGTATATACGTAGAATTATGTCTACAGGCTTTACTGACTACCATAATTATATTGGTTGCTCATCAAGCGCGTGTATGCGATACCAGTAGGTTATCCTTCTTGTTTTGTTCTTATATATTTAGTTATTAATGGAATATATATGAGATGTGTTACTCCTAGTAGCAATTATTAAAGTTGGTAAGTATATTTTGCAAAAGAAATTCTTTAAAATTTGAAAATATGTTCTACAAAACGATAAGACTGGAAGCCAGTCTACAAGCGTTGACAATGTACCTACCCGTGGTAATGACCAGTCACTGTGCTGGTCTCCGACACAGAAGGCAGTGTTCCCTTACAGTGCACCATCCAAATGGCCTCCTCGTTTTCTGCCATATCTACCCTTTGTCTGACTGATGTTTAATCAAGGACACAGTATCACAGGATCCGTATCAGAGATAAGGGATGGTTTGGGCGAGGTACCTGCTGACTGAAAGAACGATTCTTAGATTTGCACCATGCCCCCCACTCCCCAAAAAAGAAGAAGAATATAAATAAATAGATAAATTAAGAAGATGATTCTTAGCGGTCACACGTCCTCGCCAAGTCCTCCGTAAAAAAAAAAAAAAAAAAAAAAAACTATATACAATTCATTTTTGTTGACAGAATTTTCCTAGATCAGTATTGGTAATCATTTAAAGTATGTTTTGTTTCAGTGCTTCATCCTGAGACTTGTGGACACTTTGAGCAATAAACGATCCATTTTACGTCAAAGTGCTCCACGCTGTAAACTCCTAAAAGCCATAGAGGACAAACACCTATCCAAGATGGAAGACCCTATTTACTAAAGGCAGAACTTTCACGAAGACTTTCAAGGGGGTAATTTCTTTGCCAGTCACACTTTTGCACCTACTTTACTGTTTAGTAGTATCCAGCCGGTCGAGAATATTTGCTGCGCATGCGCAGGTGGTTCCCAGAAGCCACAGCCCGGCGGCAAGTGCCCTCTGGCCGAAGGCGCTGTCTTATGGGAGGCTGAAGCTGGCCCACTTGGGGAATTGCAGGCTTCTTTATGGACTGACCCTCTTCTGGCCCAAGATAGGGCCAGAGCTGTCAGCTCCAGCTTTCCTGGAGCCTTGGAAATTCAAATGTATTGGCTCTTCGATGGTGTCCTTTCATGACCGCCGCTGCTCGATTGCCTCCTGAGCTCTACCGCTACATGATTTTTCAGATTTGTTCGTGTTTTTTTTGTGTTTTTTTTTTCAAGGAAGTTTACCTTCATACTGCTTTTTGCCTATAACATGTTTCGGGGGAAGCCATGGTTTCTCTATACGGTCTTCATCGCTACAATTATTACATCGAAAATGTAGACCTTGGGCACACGCCTGGGGCACAGGATGCACCATTAGTTTCTAACACATATGATGAAAAACTACTCGACTGCTTTCATCATAATATGGTTAAAATGTATATATGTCTCAGGTTCAATCAGACATGCATCCCTTTGTTCACGGAAATCTCCCCACCTTACATCAATTTCATGTATGAAGTATAATGTGTTTTATGAGCTCTTAAAAACAGTTTGTTATGGGTAAAATTATATACAAAGAATCCACTGCCTACAGCCCCGACTTACATCTCCATTGATCTTGAAATACAGTTTCAATGCCTGATGAAGATGTTAAGTAATGAGAAATATCTCATATAAGAAGGGCATGGAAAAGAGAAGTCCCGATTAATTTTGCGAAGAGACAATTTGACATGGAAAATATGTGAACTAGCCGAACTCGAGGCAACCATCCTTCGATGTACATAACTTAAGTAATACTAATTTTAAAACAAATTATCAATGTTTCAGACGTAATATGATGAACATGTAATATATAACCTTATTAGTATACTCCAAGAACAATCGGAGATGGCTGACTTCTTGGCTGCCTTCATGCAAGCATAACGTTCAAAAAGCCGTGTTCATTTTACAGATACATGTAGTCTGCTTTGCAGTTTCAGTACAGTGCCAATGCATCATAAAGACCCAAATTATTCTGATTACCATCACAATCATCATTACCATCAGCATAGTGACAAAATCATATGTATATTCATGGAAATTGGTGATTTATGGCTCACCAAGATTACTCTCGGAGGCAGGACCCATCTGATTAGCTGAGATTCTAAATTAACTGCCCCACCAGGGGATGAGGGCAACTACAAAACAGCATGAGACATTGCATCGCCGTACAAATACCAGGAGCGTAGATCTGAACACTTAGTATAGGGTGTGGCACAGTTCTTCTGTTTTCCACTACAAAATTTCGGATTAATTTCTACTATTTTGTTTTAATATATCTTTTTTACGAATATGTCTCCTGCAATAAATGATAGGCAGAAACTAGAGAACTTTTGTTGATACCTGATTGAAATATTCAGTTACTCTCTTTCCCTTCCAGTATGACAAATCTCTCTTAAATTATCCGTTTTCAAAGCGACATTTGCGGATTCAACACCTATCCTCACTACCCTGACTGAGGCCTCTAGTTCAGAGAGATTTGTCAGGCTTTGAAGGGACTGTGTATACACAGATAAGGCAGGGGTGAATATGTCTACAGAAAGAGGGACATGAGCCAACAGCCAAGGTCAGCGAGGAAACACCGCTCGCATAATGGAGTATCCCCCGCGGGGCGTTGCCACTGTACAGAGTACCCTCAACGAGACAGCTAGACTGCAGTTCCATCCTAGACTGCAGTCCACTAGTTGCCCAAACTAGGACTGTTAATCACCAACCATTTTGGGTGAAAATTCCATCCCACATCCCAACATGCTTTGCCGCTGCTGGTTTACAGCAGGAAGAGCCATAAACCAGCCAACAAGAAAACAACCACTAAGGGGTTGCCCATGCTATACATAGACTACCCAATGGAAATAATCCTGCCCTAATATGAAAATCTTTACCTAAAGAGTGAGGCCCATCGGCTCTGTGTGGGTGTACAAACCTATTATGTAAAAGCTAAGTAGGTCAGAGACGGACTACAACACAGGGTTCTTCCTCCATGGCTGCGGGCCTGACGGGTTAGGACCATACTGGTTAGGACAGCTCCCTCATATCCCCCAATGGGTCCATCAGCTTAGAACAAAGGTGACCCCTGGCACCAGAGGACTATAGTATAGGACCATCCCTCCCCCCTACTATGTTTGTGATGGACGTCTAGGGTGGCTCGGGGTGGAGGTAATGTAGTGGAAGCCTTTGTGCATTGGTGGTGGACGTTTTCAGATAGTGAAGTGAAAAGGTAGGACGGCTGGTTGTAGTAGGGGACTGTTGGTGGTTGCTCAGACCATATCTAGCACCTTCAGCCTTACAGTAGTTTTTACTTGGCCCTATATACGCAGCCCAAACAGTAAGGGCATCACGAGCTGGACCAGCACAGGGTTATTTCCATAATCTCCTTCAAGCCTAAAAAAGAAAATAACCCCATTTTCTGGATGAAAAAGGTTGTCAACTGGTATAAATGCAACTTTTTCACTCCCCCTTTCTGGGGAGAAATCCCAGATTTTGTGGCCACAAGTGGCAATCATTTTCGAGTGACGGTTGAGGGTTTTTACCAGGTGCAGCTCAAAGATTGGATAAGAAGTGGAAGTTGTGTTTTGTAAGCCTAACCTGTTGAACCTTCTCCTGTATAGAAATCTCCTACAATGAGCAGTTCAGGATTCGCCTCACGTTTCACCCAAGTCTTCACTGACCTTCCCTCGAGGACCAAATCCTATGGGGTGGCAGAAAAAGACTGCCTCACTTAAATTTGGCTTAAATATTTAAAGCTTTTGCAATTGCAGCTGCCACAACAAGGGATATATAGATCGTAACAGATCACTATTGGCTTGAATCTTGGGAAACCTTGGGGAAACACTGCAATAGATATTGTAATGGACCACACTTTGCGAATCTAAAATTAGATCTCTGTAAAAATATTTGCACATCTGTAGAAATTCTAGCACGAAGAGCTTAATGCAATAAAACGTTGCCTGGTCCTCCTCAGTTCAGACGCGAATCTCAATAACCGCTCTCCTTTCCTAACATTCCGAGTGCTCCAAATTTGCTTATTTAGATCTTTCAACTTCAGAGACAAGGAAAGGCGAGCTAGATCTATTGAATTAGAACAGCCAAATCACTTTCTTTAATTGCATTGGCTAATTCGGTACAGTAGGGCGAGCGTAAGAGGCAGCGGGCTAATGGTAGGGCTCTTCTGAGAACAGTGCGGAATGTGGTAGGACTAAATGATATTGTAGTATGAAACTCAGAACAAAGGGACTAATGGTTAGATGCTGCAACTTAAACGTTTAATTTCTCAAAGTAGGGTGTGTATCAATAAAGGAAACTTCACATTGAAATATTTAAAAGAAAATCTTACATTTAAGCATGTTGATAGTCTCTCAAACATTCTATGCCATGTTGTAACAAAAGGTTTAAAATAGTTCTATTTTGCAGTTTTGCCATCAAGGCCAAGCTGTCAGCTTATAACTCGAGCAATTTCTGAGAGTAAACGATAATTGTACAAGCAGGGTATGGGTACTTTCACTTTCATTTATAGAAAGATAAGATTACCGTTACACATGTTACAAGGGTATGCTAAAAGAGGTACCTTGCAGTTGTTAAAATTGATGTATTTACACAAGGATGTAGATGGTGTACGTAAACAAAACATAAGACAAACTAGACATAACGAAAAATTTATTTTCAAAACAGAGAGGTATAACAGTGGAAAATATGACAAATGTCCGTTTTATAAGGGAACGATATTGTGGAACAATATACCTCTTGAGTTACAGGAATGTACTGATGGTTACTTATTCAAATGTAAGATCAAACTGTTGTACAAACATTTTAGTGATGCACTCCTTTAAACTGTCATTACTATTGTCTTAGAATTGTTAAATGTGTTATCCAATCATACTAAATTCATACTCGACCTGGAAGACCAGAGTGTAAACCCTGAAGATTGATTTTAATAAAAAAAAAAAAAAAAAAAATAGCAGCTAGCTAGGCCAGTCGAGACTGTGAAAACTAATAGTGACACTAAGTGTCCAATTAACCTTAAGCCCTATACCATATGTCAGACGGGGAAGTAAGGCCCTGTGACATTAAGGTAGTCTCATCAGTAACAGCCTCCTTCTTTTCCTCCAGCACGCCCTAATAGACTCCGACAAGTTCACACCCGTCAATCAATGACCACGTGACCCTGCCAGGCCACGCCTCCTCCTGGGCAGGCCCCTGGAGGATAAGGTAATAGGGAGGTGACAGTTGGGGGTATGGGGTATGCCCCCAGTGGATGGGAATGCCCTCTGGTGGCAATGGTGGTATCACCCGGTGGCCAAGGGGACACTATGTCGACAAGGGGACTATGTTTCAGTATGATAGGATATACATGTAATAGTAATAGGTGGGGGCCAGTTTTGATCCGCCTGTGTCAAATGCTCATTGTCATATACTACTCATACGCAGCCAGCGAACAGTTTCGCTCTTTTTAAAGTCATGCTAACCGCTCTTAAAGATAGATGCTCGCGCATGAAGTTCACTGGTTCTTCCACATGCGTTGTGAGTTCCGTGGCAACATAGTGTATTTAAATGCCACTGATATAATTTATGATAGTATTTCTTGGTAGAAGCAGATATAACTTCTAAATTTTCTTAAGCTACCAAGAGTTCCATTCTGGTGAAGGCGGGTAACCTTGTCATTAGTTCTAATGTTGATTGCGAATAGAAAGAGTTGAGGAAAGTCAATAGAACAAAATAGGCAACTCGGATTAAATGACGTAGTAATATCCTGTAAGGAAATTAATGGGAATGAACCAATATTATGCTATTAAGAAACACATACCCTTTCAATGATTAAAGATAAGGCCATAAGTGAATGTCAACCCAACTATGTTTGATTCCGTATGTTTGCTACATTAGTGCACGTGAATTGCTTCTAGTAGATGCTTTCGTTAATTCGTTTTCTTTAAGCTAAAACAGGAACTTAGCCTAATCAAGATATTTTTCATGAAGGACATTTTTCAAGATGACATTTTTCAAGATGATCATCATGGACACATTGTTAGTTTGCTTTCTTAATGCTAGATTAGAAACTAGATGAAGTGATCAAGATATCTTTCAAGAAAGGATTTTTTATATTTTCTTAGAACATGACCATCATGAATATAAATAGCATGATTTACTGAACAATATGGGCAAAAGAAAATTCATGTCAAATCTGTTTTTAAAAGATGATTTTCTACAATTTAACCTCGAACAAATTAATCGCAGAAAAAGCTATTTAACTGACAAATTGGTTATTACAGTAATTTCATGCACGGTTCTGCACAGCTGGGTAACAAATCTCACAGCTCTCTTCCATGAAGAAATTTCTTTTTCATTTTCTATTTTCACCCAGAACATCATGCTGCAGGCAGTCCATATTCAGCCAAAGGCAGTCCACATTCAGTAGCATGAAACGTAACAAATGTAGATATCAAGCAGATTGCCCAAACACGCCAATGCATGAAAAGAAGTCAATTTATTTTAAATTGTATCTTGCTTACGCCTGAGTGAACTTCAATGGAGTCCCTTTTTTGAGTGTGGCTGTTGAGAACGCACTAGTTTGGCAGCTGTTAGTACAAGCTGATATTTGTTCAGCCTGCAGACAATGCCATACGCTATTCCAGGATCAATAGAGCATTTGCAATTACAGAGTAGAAGCCAGCTTCCAAAAGGAAAATTTAAGCAAAGAATGATCGAATCAATCATATTGACTCTATACAAAAGCAAGGGAAAAAATATCTAAATGATTAATTTCTGTCAGCTAATGCGCTTTCGATAATACCGAAAGGATCTGACTCGCTTCAGGTTTCCGGGATATTCAGGATGCTTACAGATCTGGAATCGGTCCTAGGAAGGGAATCATGCTGAGTCATGCCCCTCAGGATGGCGGCACACAAAACATGGCAGATGCTCACAGGCATTCCAAATTTGCTCAGTTTGGTGGGATTTACTCGTGCCACTTAACCCGAATATTCCTGCAGCCGCTCCGCGATCGCTCTAATCGCATCGATTCCAGGCTGTGCTAAGATCGATTTGGCAGCGCGCCAACAGAGCTGCTCTAGGCAATGTTTACATGGCAGTTATGTGCCTCAAATAAAAGGCGGGAAATGGGTTCGGAACCCTTGTGTGGGATGGACCGATTAGCCGCGGAGGGAATACATACTGGGAACATTCACACGCGTCCATCAATGATCCGGCTTCGATTTCGTATTACACTGGGATCAGCATTCGAAATTTGATCACGTTTCTGCCATTGGCTTATGTGCAAATGAACTTGTAAAAACAAAAAAGTAAATTGATTAGTATCGATAAAACTTGTGAGTTTATTAGGCTATAAGTTCAGGTCTACAGTTCTGGTGAACTCCCTACAAAGTCCATCTATGTTGTGACTGCCCTGTACAATCATTTCCATCCTCTGTTTATGATAAGTTTGGTTTTTTCCTGTTTTTCAGTCCCAAGTTGGCCGTAGCAATGAACAAACTGGTTGAAGATAGCAGTGAGTAGCTTATCAGAATAGTCTTGGGGATAGGAGGCTCGATCTAGAGAACAATTATCCTCACAGAACATCTACTCCCTTCGGTATTTGATTGCAAACTCTTTCTTTTTTACTGTTTTGTGTTGTTTCAGATGCGACCCAGTGATTGTTAATACCAGGCGCCATTGTTGTTCTGGCCTATAGGGGGAAGATAACCAGGTCTGAGTCTGACAAATGAGCCTTGTCCTCGGCGCCGTTTACACACCACGACCTCATCTGCCGAGCCACAGCCCTGGACGCTCCTTCATGACCCGCGAAAAACCATCTCCAACAGACATTTTCAGCCATTTTCAACGAATTTCCTTTATTTTCCATTGAAATAAACATTTTTACGTATCAGTGGCAAATAGTAGAATCCCATTGGGGCTTGTCCTGAACTTCCTGAGCGGCTTCCTTTAAAGAATCAATGGCAGACGACAATTCTACTTTTGGCGGGAAAAATCTCGGGGCCAAGTGTGGCGCGGGTCAATACGGACGGCAGGGCGCGACCTACGGGATAGATCCATTTCAACGCACGGGCGTGTGTATGAATGCTAATAGCATGGCCGAGTGGCCGCACGCCAACGCCGACCTAGCCTTCCTCCAGGGGTTCACTCCTACACCCTCAATTTCCAGAGGTCACACATAGGAAATGTGGCTATCAGTGATCGCTTTTAGACTATTGTGAACCCATCCATGTTTCACGATCAAACTACAATTTAGACTTGATTTTCTAATTAGAGGTATTAACAGATTAACGAATAGATCATCCCTGAAAGGGTACATATTGGGTTACTGGTATACACATATTCTTATTCCACTACTTTGTAATATTATGGACTTCTTCTATCGTGTGAACCCTATTGAATATGCCCAAAATTAAGCATTCAATTTCAAGAGCTATATATCATTTTCTTTCCATGTTTCCTGAAACACAGTTTGCAGTAGGTCCTAATCTGTAACTACAATCGATAATTCAGATTAGAAGTTGTTTACACTGAGGCTACACTGAAAACACAAGGTCGTCAGGAAGCCAGTTTAAAGTTGTCAGAGGGTTGTCATTGGTGACTTTTGGGTTGTCATAGGTGATTTTTGGGTTGTCGCAAGGCTCATTTCAGACCACTGATGCTGTGTGACAACCCTCTGACAACCCTGTTACAACTTTGCGGGTGGTCAGAGGGTCGTCATTGTGAATTTTGAGGCTGGATGACAACCCAAAGGTTGTCATTTTCTCCTGACGACCTTAGGCCAAAAAGGTTGTCAGGGAAGCAAAAGTGAAAATTAGGTTGTCACAAGGTTGTCGGGGAAGAAAATGAGACTCAAAAGTTCTGCTGGACAACTCTAGGGTTGTCAGTGAGTGGTGCCAAAAACAACAACCCTAGGTTGTCATGGCCTATCTCTGTGACAACCCTAGTATTGTAAGCGAAAAGTGCCATACAACCATACAACTCCTAATAACTAATACAACTTAGGCCTCCTAATTGTAATGGGCATACAAAATAACTAGTAACATTACATAATAGGAACCCAGCAAACATAAATACATTGTTAAATTTACTAATCTTACTGAAGACCCTGTGACAACCCTGAGTTGTTCCAGTAGATCAAACAACCCTGGAGATTTGTTTGACAACCCATGGCTGTGTTTATTTTGGCACAATTGACTTAAAACCCTGAGGTCATCACAGATATCCACATGATCTCATATAAAGTGGTCACAAAGTTGTCAGTATCTCGTTCAAAGTTGTCAGAAGTTCGTCATAGGGTTTTTGATTTTGACACCAAGATTGTCAGAAGGTTGTCATAGGGTTGTTAATTTTGACATCAAGGTTTCCAGAAGGTTGTCATAGGGTTGTTGATTTTGGCACCACTCTTGACAACCTTGTGTTTTCAGTGTATGGACAATATTGCCTTTTCCCTGGGCGACCGCGAATTGCCCCGCCCATGCAAGGTCATCGTATTGGTCATCTTAGTGGTCAGTGGCCCAATAAGCATAGCCCCAACACCCATTACCAGGGATTAGGGAGTGGTCAGGGCCGTCCTCAAAACCCCTCCCACCCTAGAAACAACACAGGAAAGCCCCAAGGACGCCGGGATTGGGGGTTGGAGGTCAGGGCCTAGAGTAACAGAAGGTCAAGGGCATGTTTTCTAGGGTTCCGCTTCCTGTTTCCGTCCAAGAACAGTGTTCAAGGTTTTTGGGTAGGAAGTCCGGCTCAGGGTATTTCCACCTGTGTGGAGTTACAGTTTTAGAAGAGGGGAGGGGAGGTTTAAGGTCACGTGAGGGACTAATTCTACCTATAAATGCTAGATATAATCGTATTAGTATTTTCAACGATAGCATGGCGTGGTTTAGGCACAATCGTTACAAGTCTGTATTTGTTCACTTTAAGATGGTGGTTGGTATATGCTCCATTACCATCTTTTATTAGCACTACTGCAAGACAGGTTCCGATAGGCGTTCGCAGCAAGTCAACCGCCATAATTTAAAAACCACTATATCTAGGGCCTACTTATAATCGCCATTTTCATACATACTTCCTTGATTCGTATAGCCCTAACCGTAATCATTATTTTTATTTTCCTAACCTTTTTTTTTCCAAATTAGCCTTTTCTGAAAAAAGAAAAAAAAAGGAAAAAAAAAAAAATTCCGCCTATACCTATAATCCTACTCCTGCACCCTACATCGGACTCCAGGCTGAGCTCTGGGTAATTCCCTGGAGAAGGGGTCACTAAGGAGGCCCTGTTAACCTCGGTTTGACAGGGAGCAGCTCAGAAGGGCTTGTAATGAGTTGCTCTAAGCCCTACAGCCATACGCCCGTCCCCAGAGACTCCCCACCACTGATGAACCAATTGAGGCAGTCATTTGTAGCCGTCAGACCTGTCTTGTACAAAATACTAACTATCTATGGGAGACAACTTACATGGCTGACATTGTCTTAGAACTGATCCGCGATTTGAGGTAAAGGTACTTGAATATTGGCGTACTATAGATCTGGAGAATCTAACGGTTTTTCCTACATATTCTAGTCTGACACTGACGTTGGATATATTTTTCCAGAAATACTAATACTAACATACATGTGTTGGCTGCGTCATTATTTCCTGGGATATTTCAATGATCAAAGTACAAATCAATTCTAAATAAATTCTTAGATCATGTTTGGAATGGACCTAAGTTCGGCTATAATAAAAGAGATGTTCAGAAATGACAATATCAGACATTTAAATGGTACCAGAAAGTTTCCAACTGCAAGTATATCTTGCTAAGCATTCAACGACATTAAGCATTCAAAGACGATATTATAGGGTTTAAAAGACAGTTTAAAACCATGGGGAGCACCTGGAGAAAACGCCTGGAAGTCTTATACCCTGATTTACTGTTAGATCCCCTTTTAGCCAACATAATCCTGTGAACGCAAAGCTATTGTTACTAACAGTATAGGTTTCTTTAGATACACAGTTGTGTAGCTTGGCAAAAGCGTTTCAAAAGGACTACCGGAGAAATGCTAAGCCTAACGTCCTTTGCCATTAATCGAACTTAAACTCCAATGGAAAGTGCCCTGGGCGAAGACAAAATGTCCCATTAAACTTTCATCAAAGTGGGCGTTAAATATTTAGGGTAGCTCCAGCTTAAGGCTAATAATTGATGAGCTTCGGATACAAAACCTCACTCTGTGGATGTCTGCGGATGGAAACTTCTCAGTTGTTCAAGGATTTCACTTTCTATCCTAATTATTCATCCAAAGTATTCTCAAGTAGTCAATTTCTTGAAAGGTTTACCTTTTCCTTTTAGAATTCAGCGCCTCATGTGATGTTAATATGACTGGATACATACCTGCAAGGAGAAAGAAGGACAATTTAATGAGAATGTTCAACAAGTGGAAAACAAATGGTACACCATAAGATTATCTCAGATATCTAATACTTTTCAAAAATCGCATATGATATTCTGCAACCATCGTTCTTTACCATTTTAGGAGATTTTTCAAAAATTGTAAGACTGCTGTCTATAAGGAAAGTTTACATTGGTAAGGTCTGTCTGACTAAGTTGATTTCCCAATGGACGTTTATTTATACAAGCATCTGCTCAGCCACGCAGAAAATCTTCCATGGAACGATTCCGCAGAGAGAACATCCAGCGATTAGCATCAACAATTGATCACAAGAGCGCCATAAGTTACAAAGAACAGGCCTGGTTTAATCTACTGGGATTTAGCAGATAAAGCTTCTAATAGATAGTGCCTAAGGCTTTTCCAATTTCACTAATATAGAATGTAGCCCAAAATGGGACCCTCCAGCCTCATGTACATTACCAAATGCATGATGGTAGCAGGGAATGTGGTGTCAAAAGGTCTTAAAGGACATATTGCCCATTTTATGACCTTTATGACCTTAGGGAAGGGCAGGGGTTTGATCAAGGGGAAGTGTCTGAGCAGAGGCTATGGGAGTGAGTGGACCTTAGCCCTGAGCTACTTAAAGCCCTCTTTTGAGTTGCTCACATGACTCTCACACCTGCCAGGTCAAAAGGTGGAGCTATTATCAAGAATAACAGTTTTTCAATATCTAAAGCCCTTTCTGATCCTCCATCCAATATCCCTATGCCTTTCGCCTGCTGAAGCCCTAAGCTACAAGATAAGCCTCTGCCAAAAAGAACCCAGCAAAACTACCAGCTATAAACTGGCCCTTATTTCTCTAGATCAAGTAGATTTTAAAGGGACTTTCTCTGAAATTCTAAGAAAAAGTTCCCTAGATTAACATGGAGCAGGTGTCTACTGATGGAAGGCTTTCAGACTGAATAGCAGGCTAAGGTTCCAAAGCGGAGCGGTCTAAGATATATTCTTTACAGTAGCCCATAGAGCCTTCGGATCACTCCGAGCGAATACCGCCATGCATACTTATGCATCACAGTACCACAAGGGACTGGTCGTAAAATGTGTTAAGACTGACTGCTGTATGACACCGACACTGTTGCTGGTTAGGGAGCCCGCGATAAGGTCCGGTCAGGATTGTACTTCCACGGCGTACACTTCCAGCTGCGGGCACACATCCATGCATACATATTGCACCAAGTGGGCTTCTAAAGACGGCTCATATGAGCTGCTCCCTAAAAGGCTTGACAACTGCAAAGATGTAAGTGGCAGGGATATAGAGGGGAGGGCAGTGATCTAGAAGGACTGAGTATAACACATTTTTTCCTTATTTTCCTTTCTTGTACTTTTTTTCCTTTCCTGACCATCTTACTTGTTCTTTTTCTGTGTTTTTCTTTCGTCTAGGATGGGAATCTAATATGACTTGCTTGCCCAAGTCGACCAGTGTCGTGTTCGTGGTAGCTGGTGGTGGTAGTGGTGGTTAAGGTTGTAGGGGTGGTGCCGGGAGTATGAGGGGGGTTGTGTGTATGCAGCCCCTCCGTTTTCCCATTATCTAGCCGCTGCCGCCGAGGAAATGAAGCTTACATGAGCCAATCCAGGCTGATGGGCTGAGCCCAGGAACAGCCACGGCTTTCTGCTTGGATTCACGCACCGTTCATCCTCCACCCTTATCTACAGCGCTCCGCACCGCCACGCAGACCTCCCCAAAAGTATAATCCCCCACTAACTCCTCCAGCAACCTCCTCCCCTACAGAGTCCACTCCCATCTGATATAACGAGCTAAAACCACTGCAAATAAGGACACAGTCTTTGCTATGAGTTCTCCCTGTAACTTATAAAGATGTGCCCCTGCTGATTTAAAGTATTCAAAATATTTCTTTTCTTTGGTGTCATTCCTGAAAAGGGCAGGTCTATGATGTGGTGAGAGGGGCTTTAATCCATTACTCCTTATTTTCTGTTTATTAGAGATCCTGCCTTTTACAGGACCGTCTTGTGCATTCTCGGAGAAAGGGAAGCCTTTGACCTTTCCGACTAGAGAGATAAGCCTAATACTGTATGGAGGAGACCAGGCCCCAATGCCCAAGGGCGGGTCTAACCATAAACCACAATGCAGTCTGAACCAAAGGTTACCCGCGCTTTTCATTAGGCCCAAACCAGGCTAATTATCTGAAATTGCTTTCCTGCATCTCCCGGATACTAAAACAAAGCCTCCTTCTCTGGAAAGGTTGCAGTAATTCTGGAAACCTTGGGGAATTTTACTTACGATACTGTATCCACTGCTTCTATTTTACACTTGTTTCTTGTGAAAGGTTATAAATGTATATTTCCCATTTGATTTGTTTGAAGTGTCAAGTTATCATTATTTTCTTACCCCGACACCTTTTCCCTCCATTCCATCTACATTTATCCTTGACATACACGGAATATTTTTCCATATTTCTGAAAACATAGCACCTCAGGCATTACACAGCCAACCCAGACATTTTCACTCAATCTTCTTCCTGCACCAAAGAGATGATATCGAGTCAGCGTTTTCAGTGTTTCCAACTCTCATCATTCCCAACATCGCATGCCCTGGTCCATACGTCTTAAACCCTACCACTTCAAACACCCTACACCCCCAACACCAGGAGTGTAGCCATTTTTTTCGTTATCCCTTTGTAGTTCGCACCGCAGGCCGCCAGGGGAAATCATCCTAGAGACGCGGCGGTCATCCGGGTCCCTGGGGTTGGGGCAGTTGACACCGACCGTGGCGCCCTCAGGCGGCTGTCCCTAACACCAGAGGCCTAAATAAAGAATGGCGGAGAGGCATCAAAGAGGCTGGTATCTGATACAAACTCTCACACAAACTCCAGCCCATGGTCGATGGGGCAAGTTTCCCAGGGACAAAAATAATGAACATTTTGATCTATCTGCTTGTACACGACTATCATGTATGCCTGGGGATGTTGGGTCTGTCTTGATTTAGTAGATTTTCTAGAGCTACTTTGGAGAAAACGTCTTTACTGGAAATGCATACGTAACTTGCTTGAAAACATCAACACTTTTGGTGGCTGATGGTAACACCAACACACTGTTATTATTTCAGTAACAAGGTTATATGAGATATTCCAACTTAAGTTTTTTCTAAGAGAAATCTCTCCTGCAAAACTCATCTTTCCTATAGCAGTTTCAAGTTTGATTTTATTGCATACGATTCTATCTGATTCTATGCAGTGGCTGAAAATACCCATTAAAGATGACATACATGTTTTAACGACAGCGAGATGTAAGCATATGTTGGTGGTGATGTACTGAAGTTGCTGAGTGTGCATTTTTCACACCTGTATGCTGTTATTACCTATTCCTGTATGTGACCATATATGCAGTAAAAAGGCACGCAACTCTCATATCGCGACAGGAAATGCGCCGCTGTATCTGACACTCCCAGACGAAGAAATCGTTTCATACGCGAAAAACATTTATACAAGTGAATACAAGTTACTTACTGTCAGTGACAATGACACCACATACTGATGGATGTCGAATTACTGTCTGTTCAGCGTTTTTTCCACCAAATGAAAGGGTTCTTTGAAATTATGATATATGAAAACCATGTAAGGTATATAGAAATATACAAAGGTGTTATTTGAAGACCATATACATGTATGCTGTCCTAATGTTTGGACCTAAATGTAAGAAATGTATTAAAACAGGCATTATTGGTGTTCATGTTTCAAGTCTAGATAAACGAACTTTAGAAAAACAATGCACTTCTAAAAACTACACAAACTACATGTATAGCATGAGAGACATGAATGATGAAACCTACATGAGAAAGGGGGCATTTTCTTGTCAAAGTCAGCTTAGTCATTTTGGAATTCAAAAAACGATCAGTGACAGTGGGGCTATGGTTGGAGAAAGTAAAAACATCCCAGATTTAGTTACCCAAAAAAGAAAAGGTGTTGGCAAAAGGCTATACACAACAATTGGAGGATTTGCAGGGAGGCTCCAACATTTGTGGACCTAGGCCTCAAGAACTGAGGGCTTTGATTGGAGAGGCAGTGGGGAGGGCAAAACAGGGTATGTACAAACAGCATAGGAAGAGGAGAAGTACACACAAACTCCCCTAAACCCTTAGACAAATACACCAACCGGGAGCCCCAGCATTGACCTGACAACCTCGGGTCACCAGCAGCCCTGTAGCCCTGCACCATTCAAAACAAACGCCTCCAGGACTCCAACTGCGTTTTAAAACTATACCAGCCTTCCCCAGTTGCCATTTTAATTTGAAAACAGGCAAGGGGAGCCTGTGCAAACCGGACAAGGTTACTGGAGGTAATGTTTGCTCTGAATCTATAGTGAGACCATGTAGTGAAAGGTTTGGGAAAATGTGTTGGGAATCAATCTAAGGTTTTTGATGTTACTGGCGATGTTTGTTTTTGTGGTGAAAGTTGATAGTTGTGTCCCTGGTGATCGGGTGAAGGGTTGTTTGAAGGGGGTATTGGTGATCCTGGTATTGAGTGTCCTGTCCACTTCAAATACAATAGCGGTCAATTGGCAGTGGAATGAGATGGCAATAATCTACTGTTGACCAACCATCGAACCACACCAAAGTTTGTGATGTCCCCTGGTGACAAAGATCAGTTGAGTTATTTGGAACTTTGATATCATCTCACTTGATTTCGAAGCATCAAATTTCTAGCTGCCACATTGTATTAAATGGAGGTTTAAATGAATATGTTATTGAAATTGTCCATTAATAATGGCATCTAAACATAGACTTGCAAATCTTGGCCATCATCTGCTGAGCTGATAAATACCCACAGACAATTTGATTTAGAATTTAGAGTCATCTATATTTAGAGGAATGTATTGCTTTTTACTTTGATGAACTTGAGCCAAAATAAGGTTTTGGGGTAAAACTAGCAATTAATCACTAAACTTTTTAGTCATCTGAGAATACTTACAAAGACTACATGTATTCAATCAATGAAGAATGTTGAGGCCATTACTTCTAATATGAATAGTCTACAATGCATGACGAACATGCAATTTTAAACTTTAAGAACTGCAGAAACATTCTCTACTAATCCAGCCTGAAGCTTTACAACACAAACCATGTGTCTCCAGCTAAAACACAATACCCAATCTTATCCAAATACTCTCCTGAGGATCATATAAACAATGGCATCGCAAGAACCTCTCTAAATGCGGCAAAAAATCCCCATTGCAATAGACCAAGACATTCCAATCTTATCCCTCCTATATTGCAGAAACGACTCCCATGTGGACCACACAGGTCAGTATTCTTTATTGCAGCCACTAACACAGCCTATATTCCACACGCCGATTTTGCTACCAATTTATAAATATCGTCAAAGGGAATGAAGGTCAAATATAGATATGTTATATATCATTTTAAAGGTTTTACAATTCTTTCAAATGGTATTATAGAATGCATGGTTTCATGATAATGTCATATTCGCTGAGAAAAGCAAACTAATATGAAATTGCCAGGAAATTGGCAAGTGGAATACGAGTTATATTTCCGGACCAAAAAGCAGTGGAAATACAGTGTGTACTGAGTACAGAATCAGTGTCAGCCTGCAGTGGGAGTATACTTGAAAATCAGTGGAAATCAGTGGAAATACAGTGGCTGAATAGTGGAAAATCAGTATGTCCGAAATATTTAAATGAGGTAGAGTGTACAATCATTAGTATTTCAGTAGCTAATTTAAAAGTTTCGCACATACTGATTTAGGAAGTGTCCACTGCCGTTTGGTGCATCTGGGGACCACTATCAGTGTGGCATGTCCAAACGGGCGTTTTATGTTCTCATTCACAGGCTAGCCGATGTCAGCTCTCTATGTATAGCACTTGTGAATGAGCTGCCCAAGTTATAAAACATCGCTGGCTCAGGATTCAACCATATCCTGTCAACCCTTCATATCATATGCCCTGTCAACCCATCATATCATATGCCCTGGCAACCCATCATATCATATGCCCTGTCAACTCATCATAGTATACTAAGTCCTGTCAACCCTCCACATTGCAGCGTTCACAAGTACTTTTTATCAACCAACATCCCATTGGTGGTATTTGTGCAGTATTCTGCCTTGTTTTCTACAGTTCCATTATATCTCAATGTAAGATCTCTGACAGAGAAGTGTGACTTTTTGGAGGTGTCTTTTTTTTCTCAAAGAGAGAGAATACGCTCTTCATGAAAGTGGAACCGTCTGCCACCACTTCTCGAGACACTCAGGAAGGCTGGATAAGTGCACGGAGTATGGCAGAAGGAGGGCTTAACTAAAAAGGCAAACTGTAGAGACCTGTCAATCAGGCAATGTCTCATTTCATCAAGCATTAAGAAAAGATCCCTCAGATACCTTCTCTATTTGCACTGCACCTTTTCGTTACATGGTGGCTGCAAAGGCAGCAAAAGGTATCTTATGTGTAGCACTTCAGTGAAATTGCTTTTATATAATGTGTTCTGAGGAGTGGGCTTATAGATACAACACCCTGTGGCTCTCTCTATGTGTCTAGCACTGCCACTCTGGTGTCTTATGTATATAAACAGAAACAAGCATTTCAATGAGACACATCTGTAGCGACTCACCTTTCGCATTATTGCTTTCTGAGGTCTTTTTAATTTTACATCTCTAAAAAGCCTTAACAAAATTTCCTCTTAAGGTGGCACACCGCAAATTGCCCCCACTTCTTCAGAAAACAACTTTCTATCAGAACTGCAAAGCAGAAATGAACGGTATGCAATCCTATCTGTTCGTGCGCTTCCAACTACAAGTGGGGAGACAAATTATTTCTAGCTAATGAAAATAACTTTATTTGCTGGTGACGTTCCATTCGAGATCGAGTCAACACCTGTGACATGCGCATGGCAGGCACTTCTGTTGATACTGTTTTAATCAGAACTCCATATTGGCCGCCATGTTGGCATGAAGAAGCAGCGACTCCAAGCAGGCAATCAACGAACCACCGACGTCATTTAAAAGTGAACATTTTTACCAGCCACCGCACTTCTTGCGATTATAACATCTACGTCTTCCCACGATTACATTTCCTAGAACCGTGCTGGTCTCCTTTTTCTTCTAACTAATCCCGATATGTGATTAATCAAGATTAGTACAAAATGTTGCCCTCGTCACAGAAGGAGAGTTACTGCCCAATAATTATCTGCGCTCAATTTTATAACATTTACATGTTTTCCGCCTATCCTCCCATTCTAACTAAATAACGTTCTATTTTGTATAAACGGAAATGGAATGTCAAGATGTTATTACATAGAGACAGGCTATTACCAATAGACTACTACTATTTTCATTTTGCCCCTAGCCAACTGACCAACAAAAGGATACATGCTGCAATGTCCAAGGGGTGATATATAATCCCATATATATATAATTGCAACATCTCTAAAACAGTCTATCCCACACCAATATCTAGTCCTTCCATGACCTCTTGCACAATAGTTTGAGTCCCTAGCGGGCTGGGACGTAACTACAGTCTAACCAATACCCAGACCTGATCGAAGAACAGGAAAGAGATCACTGCGCATGTCACATGTTGTCACTCTCCAGCCACAGTCTCGGCTAAAACAGACATCAAACGCCAAATTGAGTGTCATCCCTACCCCTCCGTGGACAGACACGGTGTAGATATCCTCCCCTACATTTGTCCAGTCTGTTACTATCCAAACAGACGTTACTCTCACTGATAAATGAGATCCACAGACCATTTGCCTGGCGTTAGGTAAACATAGTTACAGAAATTGGTCCGTATGTGGTCAGTGAGGGCGATTGCTTTGGCCCATTTCTGTTGATTGTAATGAGAAAACGAATCTTCCATGGCAAACAATGCGTCAGACAAAAAGGCGTGTGTGTGTTTGGTCATATGAGGTGGGAGGTCATAGATCACAATGTTATGCTGCAGTCTAGAAGGACCTGTATGAATTATGAGTCGAAAAGCACTAGGCAATTTTGATGATCGGCAAGTTTGATATATCATTACTTTTCAAATAGTATGGCAAAATAGGGTGCATTCTACATCTCAATGACATTCAAAAGATAATTAGAAACCCTTTCTGATTATGCAGTTCATGCCTATAATTAATACCTATTCCCACTTGCGATCTATAACATCAGGGGTAAATTCTGGTAGTGTGATGCATCCTTAATAATATCTAACATGATCCAATATCTTCAGAGCAGAGAGTACCCAGCCTAATATTACTTATTCCATACGTTCTGTCCATAACAATAGCCAATGCCAGTACCACACCTTGACCGTTTGACCACTGCCACCTCTATTACCCTAGGCAGTGGGACAGACAAGGGGACCCTGTCGGACCTCTCCTCCAGGCGCTAAGCCCTTACAAGGACGGCAGGAGGCTGGTAATGAGTCGGTTTGTCACCGGCGATAATCCTGGGATAATCGACGACAGACGCCCACTTTAAGGCCTGCCTGGGGGTTTATACAGCATATGGCCTGAGGAGGATGCCAAAGGAGAAGAGTGGTATTATGTCAAAAGTGGTATTATAATATATTGGACCGGATTTCGTGGATTACTGATCAGGTGTTTTTTTGCATCAACAAATCAGGGGATTTTAGATCCCCTTTGCATGGCTTTCTTTCCTAGGGTTTTATGCTAACATAAACTAGTAATGAAAGGAATCCTGCAAAGCAAGTGCATGACAATGGTTCGACGTCGTGAACTAATGGCCGTTGGATCAATTACTGAATAGCTCAGAGACAAATTGTCTTATTGTACCAAATGTGAACTTGTTCAGTGGTACTTTACATTCAATTCCCAACGACGGACAACGTCATATTGGTACCGACATTGTCACTGAACGCTTGTCACTGATCGCTTCCTTAGAATGTTCTTAAAATTTCTACGTCTTATTCCAGAGAACAACCAGGCTGGGTCAAAAGTAGCCTTCATGAGCAACGGTATGGAATAGTTCTACATAGACCAATCCTTATGACCTGCAGAGCCATCAGCAAAGGAGCAGCTCTACAAGGCCACAGCCCCCCTCCCCGCACCTCACGTGTTACCAGCAGGAGTTCCTCCTGGGAGGTGTGAGCAGCTCACCATCTCCCAGCACAGTCTGCCTCCTGGGCTTAACGCACGGCAGGGCTGGCTTAACCTCTGCCCGGAGAGTGTCTCAGGTGACTTGTCTACGACTTGCCTGTTTTGTGTCCCGCACGAACGTGGCAGGTTGGAAGTGACGAAGTCTATGGGGATTCAATACTACTTTGGTGGTTGCTCTCAAAAAAGGACTGGATTTAATTGCTACTCCCATGAATGCTGGATCACTGTGGGTAAAAAGTAGCTCTCCCTTCAAGTTAGGTACCCAATCAAATTAATGATAAATTCTCTGATAATTTTCTAAATATCGGAAAACTACTTGGTTTGACCTTAATTGCTAACTGTAGCATGTAAAACATAAGAAAAAGATTGTTTTAAAGCATGCCCTTTTGGTTTCTAGCGAAATGGATGATGATGAGACAGCGTTCCAGTAAGCGCTCTTGTTCCACTTAACCAAGACTGGGGTATCCGATCAGTGGTTATCCTTCTTTTATTCGACTTTCCCCTACAGACATTACACTTTTACAGGCATTTTATTAATTCGGAGGTAATTTCCATAATCTGCTCGGCCATAACGAGCCGGGAGCGTGCGGCCATTCATTTTTGCGGCCTCCTCATTTTCCAGTCATCAATTGCTGATTGCAACTTTATTGTCCTGCCACTAGGGGGAGTCTCGTTTCGCTGGTCGCCAGCGTGACCTATGGAATCATAACGCCCCAGGCGGAAACCAGCTGCAGGGTGAAAGTGATCAAAAAGCAGGGGAGTAGCCGTTAATCAGCTGATCCTGTGACGTCACAGGAGCACGAGCAGCTCATCGGGTATTCACACGGTGCGCGGGGAACACAGTCACCGCGACACCCCCAATATGGCGGCCGCCTATGGGTCACGCCATATTCATTACCATCTAAGTGGGGGGCCATACCAGCAGGGAGCAGGAGTCAGGCATGGGGTGGATCCCCTGGCTGTAATTACGTGCTTTTAGGCTTATGAGTATGCTAAATAAATTAGCATAGTTTGTCTGTGCGTTCTCAGCCTTAATTGGGGGGAACATATAGAGTGTGTATGTAATATAGGGACTGCACAGGGCCTGGTGGAAATCCCTCACCTCCGCCAGGACCCAAATCTAATTACCTTAATTCAATGCAGTATTCCCATATACCACCCGTCCCTTTCAAGCTCCATCACGTGATATAATATAGGCACTAAGCCAAACTGTCCATGTAATATAAATACAGGTCTATGCAACCATGCCACGAGACAAATGCATTTGCATAATAACAAAAAGATCAGAAAAACTAACATCAACTAGCTTTTAGCTATTGATTTTTGTTCTTTTCTTTTGCCACATTCTTCTCACTCTTACACTTTATCAATATAATCTTTTTTCCTGATGCTGATGCATTACAAAAAATATATATTACAGCACATAATATCAGCACACCTCTTGAGATCCTACTTTTGAATTGCTACTGTCGGATACATACAAATATACTTAAAAGTTATAACTTTGTTGGGCGAAAGCCAAGCCAACTTTCGCTTACAGTTGCCAACTTTTATTCAGCAATGTCCCTGTCAGAGAGGACATATCTCTACCCCTCGCCCTGGGCAGCCAGCCTTGTAGTGTCGGTTGTATGCTTGTGGCACTTTTTTTGCTGGCAGCCCTCCCAGCGAGCAGTAAATGCGAGCAGTCAGCTGTAAATGAGCAGCAGGCTGCAGGCCCATATCGAGTCATACCAGCTGCCCGCCCCCGTTTACCACACGGGTTAGGTGAAGCCACAACAGCCTCAGAAGCAGACCACTACCACAGACCCGGCCCTGCAACCCTATGCATCCAATAGAGGATTTTCCTATATGACACCTCTACATGTACACCCATTCTGCAGGCTCGTTTCTAGTTATGCCGGTGGCCTGTCACTGTTTACCACACGGGATAGCTGAAGCCACAACGGCCTCAGACGCAGACCACTACCACAGACCAAGGCCTGCAACCCCCTGCATCCAAGAGAGGGCTTTCTATATGATACCCTTACATATACTGAAGGGAGTATTCTACTACACGACTTGGGCTATGGCATCAACACAATATGACGATATTACAAATTCGCATACAGGAGTGATAAATAAAACGGTTAAAAATGCGTAATTTGGAGCATTTCATATATATATGTTTAACATGGAATTTTATCTGTAACATGTGGAATTTCCTTGCGACATTGTCATATTGCAGCACAAGTCGTGTAGTGGAATACCCCCTTTACTCTTACCAGCTGCAGGCCCCCGTTTCCAAACATGGGTTGGATGAAGCCACAACAGGGTCAAAAACAAAACTGTACATCATCCAATCCCATTCAGTTGCCCATCACCCCTATTCATCCAAAAAGGCTTTCCAGTATAACACCCCTAATTGCACACCCATTATGCAGGCCTGTATCGAGTCATACCAGCTGCCTACCCCTGTTTACCACATGGGTTGAGTGAAGCCACAACCACCTCAGAAGCAGACCACTTCCACAGCCTTACCACAGCACCCCCAGGCATCCAATAGGGGATTTTTCTATGACACCTCCAAATGGTTACTTATCCTCTAGGTGTGTTTTGCCTCTTGCTACCCATCTAAGTTTCCCAAATTGCCTAACTGAAGCCACAATACGCTGTTCTGAGGCATAACCTCATGGAGAAATGTCAGCCAATAGAAACGACTCTATGCCTATATATTCCAGGTTGACCTAGCAATGACTGAGTAAGGGAAGCATTTCAAAGAGTGGCTACATCTTCGAATCGATAAGTTGGCCGTACTATCGAATATGTATGGGTATAATTCATCGGTCAGATGCCCTTCCCCCAGTGGGTTTATAATGCATAATTCAACAGCAGATGTACCAACCTAGTTTCGAGAGGTTTACTTTTCTAAAACGAGGACAGTGTATAATATTCGCTTTACATGAATGGAATCGGGGGGTGCAAGTTCTGTTAGGGTGCTGAATTGATCATATTGACCACTGGACGTCTCTCATTGACCAGACTCCAGGTCGATGACCCATCTTCACTACCCTTCAGTGCCTCAACTGACCCCACTGGGCATGGCACTTCTTGTGCCAATTTCGCTTTTTACGTTTAAGGAAGGAACTGTAACTTACTGGCTTTACTATCTATTGCATACCTTACAACGGAGAGATAACACTTAAAACAAACCCTGTCATTGATACTACAAATGCCTGATTGCGATGGTGCCAGTCTAACAAACCATTCTGGAGTCTTTTTTTATATATTTAGCCAAAGAACCATAGGATCTTTTTCAGTAACGAACTTTCGACTGATGCAAAGAGACATACAATATTTCCATGTCGCTATCATTTAACGTTACATTGCTTTTGAAATAAAAGGGGAACATCAATTCAAACTTTGTTACATGTGCCGAAAATGCATTAAATCGAGTTCAAAACTTCTGATGAATCTGATGTTCGATATTATTCCTTCCAATTAGCCTGAGAGGAAAAGGATGGGTTGGAGACAAAAGTTTCTTCCCAATTCATCCCCCAGCCTCCCCCATAATGCTTCTTTCCAATAAAGACTTGGTGGCTAAGGATGGAATGTCAGCAATCTGTAGACGATCAAAAAGCCATGTCTTCCTTGGAGACAGTACTGTCAAGCTAATGGCCGTGAAAGCAGTCTAGATTTTCACATTAGTGGAGAGGAGAATGGAAAAGATAATCACCAATCAGGAGGAGAAAGAGAGAAAGAACTGAGCGCTTTTGAGGGGTGGACAAGCGACGCTCGTCTATTATTGATTCAATTTATCAGTGCTAAAACGACAGGGATGTGATGTTGAACTTGATATGGTTGTACCAACGAGTATAGACAGAAGTACCTTGAAACAGTAAAGATGGAAATCTTCCTATCACAGAAATTCCCACGTACGTGTTTTAATCAAATAACATGAAAAGGAACACTATAAGTAAAACTATACAAAGATGTTTTCAGCACATTTGACTTTGAAACAATGGGCAACATAATATATAGATTGGGAACTTTATAGACCTATTGGCTACACAGTGGCGGGAATTCTGAGAGATTCTGTTTCCATTTTTCAAATAAGATTTAAATTTTTCATGATCACTTTAAAAATCGAGAATAGAAGATAGAAATAAACAGAATAATGAAAAGAATGAAGGTGCTGGAATCCTATGGTTTCTTTAAAAGTTGCTTACCTAACTGTAGTCTCTTTTATAAGACCAACAGATACTTATTTCGCGTAAGGGTTATGGAATCTTCGCGGTCACTCACCTAGAAAAGTGAAAAAAAGATATGTCAATATAATATATGCTTTTAAAATATGTGACACAGTTCTGGTAGCATAAATATAGCAGCACCACATAAAAACGTCGACCAACTGTATGCCAGAATTATTTGACCATTTCTAAAAGCAAATAATTTCCACTGAAAGTTCAAACACACTGATTCGACTTTGGTATGCTTTAAGGACGGGTCTCTTACCACAGATAGATGGCAAATATTAACTCTGCATTGATGTGAGATATAAAATTACCTCGCGGGAGCACCACTCAAACGTTCCCGTCAAATGCACAAGACAGAAAAAGTGAAAGTAAGTGAAATAGAAGAGATGACATAGAACAGTGGATTCTCATAGGGAATAGTATACTTTGATATGCCAAATTGTATTCCATAAGCCACTTTGAGGGGAGGGGATTTTAAAAGATTGACAGAATCAACTGTGATCACTCTAGACTCTGAGGAAGAAAAATATATCAGCAAAGTGGCCTATATGGCTTATCCTTGATTCCGATCGGTCCATAACCGAACAACAGCGACGAACGATGGCGACGTAATTACAGGGCTAATTACTGTAAAATGGCTACTTAATTACAGGCTGGATATATACAGAGCGGATGCATTACCGGCCAGGAATCTACAGGCCTGGCAATGCTCTTGGAGTTGGAGCAAGGGTTGCTGCTTTAAAAAGGAGAGGAAATTGCCAGGGGTACTTGGTTCTACTATTTGTCAGGCGGCCTAACTACTGACATGCAAGAACTGCACAACAAGCCTGTGTAGATATAGATGAAGCTAATCCACCATACCAAGCGCGTCTCTGTAGGCATTTTATTTATTTCTAGGATTATATAAACCTGCATTCTATGTCCGGGGGCTAACCACACAGAAAAACAACCTCCTGTCGCGGCAACATTGAGAAATGCTCTTCCTCTCTGACAGTTTGTTCAGGCTGCTCGGAAGAAAAAGAGCAAACTAAAAACATTCCTTTATCGATGGCATGTGGTCTGGAAGCTGCAAACAGTGATGAAAGGAGACAGTGATAGAAAGGATTTACGGGTCGTTTGCATGGGATATATCCTGTATATGCAATACGCTGAGGGTGCTTTCATAAAACAAGAATCCCTGTGGATAAGTGCTATTTGATATATCAAAGCCGAAAAGCACATACGTGCCAGAAACATATTAATTTAAAATTGCACGAGCTCCATCTATATAGAGACTTAAAGGGTGAACTATCATGGGGATACATAATTACAGTTGATAGAGGAAACAGAAAAGAACTAAATAACTTATCACAAATCATAGAAATAAATGGTACCAATTCACCCCAAATTGCCAGAAGGATTAATAAAAAAAAAAGTCTTACAGAGGATTTATGAGTTCATAGATTTCCCAGTATATTTAGCAAATCCTATGCTATCTTATATATAAGGCATTGGCAACCGTGTCAAGAGGGAGCAGCTCGGCAGACTTGGCAACTTGGCACCTTGGCAGACTACAGGTGCGGTTGGCAGTCGCCAGGTAACTCGAGCTGATGGACTGAAGGTTTTCTGGCATAGTAGATAACTCTTAGTCTCACTGAATCAATAACAGTACTAAGAATATACCTTTAGGGGCTGTATATATGAGGCTATACCCACCAATTCGTCCAACCAATGGAGATTTGAGTGACAATAGCATTTTGTCGATTGGCATTTGCAATGTAATGCATATTAAGTATATGTTTACTATCACATTATATGGTAGGATCTCAGCGTTTATTATTGCCTGTCTAGGACTAATAAACCATCATGTTCACTCTCTCTATATACATACTGGAAATGATCTCAAATTTACAATGAGCAGTATATTTACTGAATATTACCAGGGGAATTTGCCACTGACAACGAACTCAGTTATGCTGAAGCTATATGAAACTGCTAGAGTTGGCAGCCAAAGCTCTTTTGACAGGACAAGATTTAAATTGAGTTTCACTTGCTGCCTTTGGCCCTTTGATGGTAGCATTAAACCTTCATTTAGAATTCTGACTTTTGCTGCTTCGTCAACAAAGGGAGATCAATATACATATAACACTGGATGATATTCATATTAGCCCTTCAAATATGGCAACCCCCTAGGTAGAGCCTGTGATCAACATAGGGATTGGATTCATTACAGTCTTGGGACAGAAGAACCGAGGGCTAAATTCTCCTTGTATATAAAACTTCTTGGGCTCACATACAATATGCACATAGGAGTTCCAAAAGGCTTTTTCAAAACAAATTTGAATTTTTAAAAAGTTAACTGTTCTTTTTACGAGAAGAAAATATGAGATTTCATCAAGAAGAGTTAATGAGTAAAAATGAATCATTATTTTAAGTTCTTATTGACCCAATTCGCATAATTATATATGGAAGGCCATTGATAAATCTTTGACCAGCAGGATGAGCCAAAATAATACCTTTAAAATGAATAAAGACATTTTAGGTTGAGAAGCAGAAAATCAAATTAAAATGGCAGGTTAACGACAGAATACAGCTTATTTACAAAATAAAGCTCATTTACAAAGGATCGTGTGTTAGGCCTAAAACACGCAATCCCCAAATAAGGAGGGAAAAATGTGAAAAAAAGCATCAACATGACAACTGGGTTTCTTTGTTTGCTGAAACAAAGCAAATGCAAAACTAATTGCCTTTAAAAAGCAATGCCACGTTTTAATAGGTAACTTAAGCAAACTCTCTTTGTTGTGAATTGTTTTTCGCAAGGCTTTCAGTCCCGATTCAGGACAAGTAATAATTGTTTTGAAATAACAAAAGAAAATTATTTCTTAAGTCCCCATGAAAAAGCAATGGAAAAACAGTGTAGATCAAAACAAATATAGTACACACTAAGCAGGCATTATAATTATTTAACCCCATCCTAATAAGTCAAAGCAAATTTAATATCACCAAAAATCAAACTGGTATTACAAACAAATCCTTCTTAGGCAATTCTCATACAGACGAAGAAGCCGGTCCAACTCTAGTCTAGACTTGCAAAACGATAATGGATGACCTGTTGACATGATACATCACCCCAATCCCCATCCCTCTCCGCCAAACCAATCCTGAGACCAAAAGCCCGGAGAGGCGGTGGCTGGAGGAGGAAGCAATGTCGTGGCTATTATCATGAGAAAGGCGGGGCGGTCTCATTGGGAGCGGGTATTAATAAAGAGACTGTGTGTGATGGACGCGGGTGTGGGCAGCCTCCAGGGCTGTGCCCCCTCATGATAAGGCCCGTCAATGGTGGCCAGATGGCCGTTATAAATCAGGGCTCACAGGGAGGGGCTTTAGGGCCCGTGTCCTGGGCCCCTCTGTCACACTCCTCCACGGTCATGTGTGTAGCTCCTCCATGGTGGCCGTGATGACCAATGACCAATAGACCATTTTCAAGATCATCCCCAATGGCTTCAAGCCAATTTTACAGCCAACCTACACTGAGCAATAGACCGTTTTCTAGTTTATGTGTCCACCTGTGGGAAATATGAGGGATGTACATAAAGGGTGTCCTTTTAAGTTTCCCTACTTATCATGGGTAGCACATCTACACTAAAGGACTGAAAAATTATGGGGAATGTGGCCATATGATAGGGCCCGTCAATGTTGACCAGATGGCTGTTATAAGTCAGGGCAGGGCTCACAGGAAGGGGCTTTTAAGGCTTATGTTCTAGGCCCCTCTGTCACACTCCTCTACGGCCATGCGAGTTGCTCCTCCATGGTGGCCGTGATGACCAATGATCAATAGACTATCTTCAAGCCCATCCGCAATGTCTCTATAACAGTATTTCAACCTATCTACACTGAGCAATAGACTTTTTTTTTAGTTAATTTGTCTCAATGGGGGAATCAAGCAAAGTATGCAAAATGTGTCCTTTTCAATATTCATATTTATAATGGACTGTACATATACATCAAAGAATCGAAACATGATGGTGAGTATTTTAAGGCCATGTGGTCAAATGATAAGGCCCCTTGGCAGTGGCTATAGATGTCCATTATAAATCTGGGCTCAGAGGGAGGAGCTTTCCTGCATATATCTTGGTCCCCTCTGTCACACCCTCCACAGCCATACATGTAGCTCCACGGTGGTCGTGATGACCAATGACCAATAAACATTTTCAAGCCTGTCTCAAATATATGAGGGAGATCATTTTTCCATCCCATATGCCCCCTTATGAGATTCTAGCCTCGTTTGCAAAAGACTTCTTTCCTTTTGGACAAAACAATAAAAAATTACAATATATGTTAAATCAGTGGATTTCCTAGTTGAATCTGGTCCAGAAATTTCACAAAATAGTCAGCC
Source organism: Lepidonotus clava (assembly GCA_936440205.1). NCBI lineage: Eukaryota > Metazoa > Annelida > Polychaeta > Phyllodocida > Polynoidae > Lepidonotus > Lepidonotus clava. Next base: position 23,022,491 of record OW387147.1, read on the forward strand.
CCCTCCATCACCTTTCATACAGAGTAAAGATTAACGTTTCATCATGTTACGCAAATAAGCTTGTCACGCCTTACTTCAACTTATCTCTGAATTCTGTATACCGAATGTGGTATGTGTATTTTTGTAGGAAAACATAGGAATGTTGTCCTCCAGCTATAACAGACACTCTTGTAGAATTCTACGCCCTATGGGCCTATAAGCCATAAAATCGACAGTGCAATATGACCTTTCCTTAAACACTCTTATGTTGAGCTAGGGTCTCAAGCCCTGTTGTTCTTTCAATAGACTTTGGGATGTATGCTTATAATTTTCTATGTCTTTCTCTCTTCTCTCTTTTTTAGAATTTAGGGTAATGCGACCGACTGTATGTAAGCATAGGACCTTAACCCTCCAACACAAATGAAGCTGATATACAAGTCAATGTAAGAAAAATCGGTTCTCCTAGACTGGAAACGCAGAGAATGTTTGGTGCTATATATATATATATACACTGTATATATATGTGCACTTAATTAACATTATAATTCTACCTAATCGAACTATGGACACTGACGTTTCAGTTTAATTGGCACAAAGAAACTGTTTTCAAAACATGAATCAAACATCAGAATCCCCTCATCCTACACCCCAGTGTGGCCCCAGTGTGGCCGAGGCGGGGGAGGAGGAGAGCATGGTGGAGGTATGGGCCCCGGTATGGGCCCCGCCCCTGTCTGTTTTATTTCACACGGCTCCCTAATCACACTCATATGACCAGAGCCCTGGGTGACTCACACCCAGAGGCCCTGATACCGACGGCTGAGGATTGGATCGGGTGACTGACAACGATGGGAATTTCTGATATAGAATGGCATATATGTATTGCTATTGTTACGTGGGACTATTCTGTGTAATAACAAGGAAGAAATGGTGCGGCGCACGCTGTGAACTGGGGGTGGGGTGGGGTTGGGTGTGGTGTGTTGGTTAGCTATGGGTGGGATGGGTTTAGGTCTACGTGCATGAATGCTACTAACTAAAATTACATGGAAAGAAAAAGGGGGATCCAATTTCAATTAATTTCATGTGACAAAATTATGAAACACCTACTAAATACAGAGTGAAAAGACCAAAATTGCTTACAAGGAAAAATAGAAAACTAGTTTTATTCTACTCGTGAATGATAATTAATTCCCCATTATAACACATCCGACGGTCTTACTCCAGTAATATATCTATAGATGTGGTATAGATGTGGCAATGATCCAATGTCATTGGATGATGTGGTCGGCTTTGATCTCAATCATTGGCTAATAGACCCACGAGTGCCTCAGGTGCTCAGAACACCTGGTTGGTCTGTCACGGATACATTCAGGGTATGGGGTGGTAACCATGGTAACCTCTATCAGGTAAACGACTACGGCGACGTTATAATTATATATCCCTGTCCGGATAAGATAATATAAGCCTTAAATAGGAGAATTATCACCCAGATAGAGATGGTAATCTATAACAGGTAAATTATGACATCTTTTATATTCTTGAAAATGTCAGAAAATCTGTAGTCATCCTAAAAAGTTATAAAACTCATGTAAGTACTCATTTTTAGAAATTATCATGGAAGGTGATGAGGTAAAACAAAAATAGAAGAAATCAGACTAGAATCTGAAACAGTTAAATCGCTACATTACCATGAATATTTGCATCTAAATTTCTCACTTCTTTTTGCTGAATAATAAACCTAAAAGTATATTGTTAACACATATAATATGAATATACGGCACATTATTATTGACAAATGAGGTAAAATCACAGATTGGCATCAATAACAGAATAATATATGAGACATCACATGTTAATGCCTAATCATAGCGCTGATGTATGTGATAATCAATACGCAATTAGTGACAAATGAGTGAGATTGATAAGGACATGAAACATGCTTACAACCATACATCATAACAATGTAGATCGAAAAGCCTTAGATCATTGTTATGAATGGCTATAAAATGTTACCGACTTTACGATCCGTAAAGTATACTACTATGAATGTTTTTCTTTCTCCAAGCTGACTTTATTTTCATTTCGTGGTCCCAGATGGTGAATGGGACATGCCGCTATGGCATGCCTTTTCTGTAAATAATTTAATGAACATGTCCTCCTATAGTCCTGAATGGAACTTGAATATATCGCCTAACATGACGACCATATAAATTAAATTTATGAAAAGGTAGAGTACTTATTGTTTGAGACTTGCGATAAGATATTGTACTTATTGTTGAATTCTGCATTTTAACGTACTCTAATCAATAAATGACAAACACGCAAAGAAAATTACATTATCATGTTGTTACACTATAAATCTTCATCATTGTTCACCTTTCTTTGTTTTCCAGATCACACTACAGCTGTATTGTGAAACCTATGTAGATATAAATTCTTATTTAACTTTTGATTTTTTTCTCGCGAATGGCCAGCCATACAGGGCTGTTCGGTGGTGCAGTGGATTGATGCGGTACGTCTGGTCTCCCTAATACATCACACCTGGACCAGGGGCTGGTTACTAGGCCCCAATCAGTCCCGTACTCCTGCTACAGCCTGTACCCGCCCCCACGTACAATGGGTCACGGCCTCCAGCCTAGGGGCATATATCAATTTTATGTTACTAAAACGACTTACAATGAAAGTCCTGATTTGACATGTAGTATAATTTTATTTGCATTTGATGTATTGTAAATGTGACTGCTCTATTTTGATTCAGAAACAAATCCAGCTGGCCCAATTACTTCCAGGCCATCAAAAATGATATAGGTGTAACAAATTGTGAAATCAAACGTCACGGTTTCATATTGTTAGAAATTGTCATTTTGTGGAGGATCTATTGTAAAGTAAATACTTGAGTGCCTTGGCCGTCCCCCCCCCCCCCCTTCTAAAAGGAGTGGGGTATACAGACACAAAGAGGAGGCAAAAAAATGAATGTGCGTCACATCACCACAAAAAAAAGTGAAGAATTTCATGGAAACCTACACGTTTTTGATGAAGTCATTTTCTTGTGATAGCCAGGAACGGACAGCAGAGGGCCACTACATCTCGGACGGACCACTCTCACGTTTTCTCAAAAGGAGTAGCTTTTCTTTTCTGCTCCCAAAAGATGACAGGTGTCGAGTTCCTCGCACCTGACCAGCCAGGATAGGGCCAGTTTTGTCAGGTGCGCCGGTCACCTTACACAGGTGGAAGAGCAATGATAATAATAAAAAGAATAAAGATTTAAGCTACTTGGTTTCATTTTTAGAGAAAAACTTTAAAGTAAGAACAAAGACGTCGGTATGAAACCAGCCATTGTGCATTGCTACTGGTTGTACGTTTTCCATTGTTTACTGTTGTTTGTTTTTGTCTTTTCCCTCTTTTTCTCATACAAGGGTATGTTTTCGCCTTGCAGCAGTTGCCACGTAGCATAGTAGGCGATATGCACGGTCGAGAATAAATCATCCAAATGTAAAGGCTTTATCAAAGTAGCCTTGCAACAAACATTGCGGTAAAGCTTTTGTAATAAGAAAGAATGAATCGAGTTTTTTATAGCCTGTTTTCTTGAGTTCCTCTCTGAAGTAAGATACTGCACGTCATTTGGATGTGGCAAAACGGGGAAATGTATATTTACTCTTCTTCTTTATGTATATTAGCAGTACGTTCCAACAAAAGACTCAGATATCCCGAGAAAATGTCAGAGGTGTCACTTATCAAAGCCAGCGCAGTTAAAACATACCAAAAAGTTTCACACTAAAATGTGCCCCCTCCCCTTGTAACTTGACTCTCAACTTTTGTCAGTAAAGAGGGGCACACACAATGAACATGATGTGAGAAAAAAACACTCTAAATGTGGGAGGTGTAGACCATATGGTTGAGGCAGAGTGAACATATGTAACTACCAGGGCTCAATTCCCACGTCAGGTGAGGTGTAACATCGCTATGGCACACCTGTAAGAGGAGCCAGGTATCTTGGGGGAACATTCTACTCAGGTGTGAAATCACACACCAGATGTGAAACAGACAGATACGGAGATAAGGCCTCTCACCTTAACTGCCTCGAGAATAAAACTTCTAGGAATTTGACTTCGTGGTTTGCCTATGATAAGTCAGCCGATGTTTGTACATCTATGTAAGCATTCAAAATTGTTTGTTGGGGTAGTTTTACGTCCAGCCAACCATAAAGGGTTCTTTCCAGACTGCACAAGTTGATGATTTTCAGCTGTGGGTGATCGTATCTATGATATGATTTAGGAGAAACCTGCCTCTGGATTTAATACCCTACTCTTTTCGAAGAGTGGCAAAGGGTCTTGTATGTGCAATGTCCCATAGAAAGGACACCACACACCCAGCCTTTAATGACCCTGTTGGAAGCATTCAAAATCCCATTAAACAGTCGTAATTATATCCAATTCCCCTTTCTTTTGACATATACAAATGGATTAATAATCAGCGGAGAAAATGCCTTTAGGTTTTGTTTTTTTTAAATTATTTCAATATGATCTGCTGAAATTTAAGTCGCTCTCCCTTTGCACACCTCATCCATTGCTTTTGAAATTATAACCTAGTTTAAACGCCAAAGAAATTCTAAACTGGGTCGTTTCCTCAACTCTGTATTCCCAAGGCCCTTGGAAGAATCAGAACCCCTAGAATCCACAACGCCCTATGTCCTTTAGGTCCCTAAGAGGACATAGGCCCTTTTGGGTAAGCCCTGTGCCTCTATATGGCACCATTGCCTAGGTGCACAGTCTCAGGTACCCATACCCTTAGTACTCCTGAACAAGTGATTTATTCACTGGTAAGGCCACCAGGGCACCTCTCCCACACATGCCCAACCAGATCATATTCCCAACCCTATTTGAAGAAGTCATCAGGGCTGGGCCATCTCCAACTTACAAAGGACAATACCTGTTGGCTTTTCCAATCTACAGCGTTACCCAACACCAGGTTCAAACCCCGACCGTGAGCATGACCAGGATTTTTTTACCTGAACCCTGAACCCATGAATCTGCTGCTTAGAAGGACATGTGTGTTTATGATGATGACCCTTTTGCACTTAGAGTTGCCTCTGGTGCTTCTTACAGTGTTAAGAAAAGGGTAGGGGCTGCCCTGGACATCTTGATCGTGTTCACCAGGAGGAAAATTGTTGAAGGACAGCTTGCGCATTCTGAGTGGCTCTTCACAGAGTGCAAGATATCGTATGTTGTTTTACTTTTGGTTTATATAGCTTGGTTTATGGATCTTCTTGATCAATGTGATATGGCATACAGTTATGATATGCACCTTCAAAACATAAACATAGCATTTGCATGCTTGGCATACAAGTTTTGCTTTGGCGAACTGGTGTTATGGATGGAATCCTGACTACACATAAGCAGGCATTATCCGCACAAAATGGACCATACAAACATCAAGGATTTCGCTCTTATCAACATAGAGAAAGATAAGTCGGATTCTTTTATACCTTCAAGTTATCATATGCACTAGAAAATAGGTTCAGATTGAAGTACAGTTGAAGGTGTTAAAGGGTAATTCAGAACTATTTTTCTACTTTCAGAACACAAATTAACAAACTAGAGGACACATAGACCAGGTCGAGAAAACATATCATTTTAATACATGTGAATGACTATTTGTCATAAATCGGCCATTTCACATATTCAGCGTTTTCCCAATACCCATATCATATAGACTTTGCTGACCGGTTTAAATCCAGAATGTTGTTCAGAAATAGATTTCTGATAGGCTACAGAATCATTCATAAAAGGCCCGGCTATAACTTGGCCCTAGGGAAAACCCTGACTTTTACTCCGAACACATGAGCCTGACAGGTCACTAGGGTAAAGGCTGAGGAGAAAGGCGACATTTACACCTACCACTGAGGTGGCGGTGAGTGCTTATCAATGAACACACACAATCAACTATTTGCCCACCTGAAATCAAGATAAACACGTAGTACGTGTTACTCCCGCCCCTTCCACGCACAACCTACCCACGTCCAAGTAGATCATATGGGGCCTGAGGTCCTCATAGGCAGAGGCTGAAGAGCCAATAAATCGTGGACCAGAGAGGATGTGCGTTTTTACTCTTATATTTGCATGCTTTTAACAATGTTCAACAATGGTAAGTGTCAATATCTATGGCACTGTGGCATGGAAAGTCAAATTATCTAGAGTAGTTCTAGGAAGTTCTTTTTTGTAGTCATCGATATCTGATTGTTGCTATTTTACCCTGAAATCCTTGACTATCAGGTTGACTTCCATTTAATGTATAACTTCATGGACAAGGATATTAATTTATTCTGGCTGTATCACTTAGGTTACTTTTCCTTTAATTGATTAACATTCATGCTATTTTACCCCTGAAATCCACAAACAATTAGGTTAATTTCCATATAATTAACATTCACAGATAACGATATTTAATTATTCTGTTTATATTATTTGTATTTGGTACAATGAATGCGTAATAATCCGCTGATTTATAGATGTTTCCGCAATAAAGAAAAACTAGTCCATTCCCTAGCTATAACTCGAAAGTATTCTGCGACATTAATTCATGGCGATAAAACAGCGTCTAACATGGTGTTCATTGTGTACTACAAAAAGGGGCCGCCTATCATGGCACCCATCACAAAACCAAGTGGCTTGAAATATGAGCCCCATTGGCAACACCGCAGCAGATAGCAATCATTGGAACCATTTGTTCTAGTCTGGTGTGGCATTACTGGCAGTATTATCAAATGACCTATGAAATTAATGTCGATGTGTGGCTAAGCACCCATAACACAACACACATTTATTACCCCCAACCAAACCTTACTGCCCTTGTGTCTAACCACTGATATTGAGGCAGGCATGGCAGGTTGTTTCATATGCTATTTGATGGGGAATTTATAGAGTATTATACGAGGGTGGTATGGCAGATGCTCTTAGTGCGTCCATATGTACACAGGGTCTATAGATCACCCGCATGGCCACCTGTCTAGGGGCTTTCACCCTAACAATATTACCTCATAAATACACTCTAAACAACAAACGTTGATATATAGACTCAGTTCCAATGTATTCTCAATACATTCAGTTTTAACAAAATTGAATTTGTTTTAGGTGTCAAGCTCACAATTCGGTTTTCTATGATAGCCATATATCAAAAACTCAAATAATTTCAAATTCTATGCAGGTATTTTAGCAACTTTCTCCTCTATTCATTCCTTGTTCTACCATTTGGCACTTGTACGTCGCCGCTTTTTGATATAATTGTGGACATTTAAATAAATAGTTTTGCTTTATTTTCGTTCTCCAACAATTCACATGTTACATTTAAAAAGATACTCATTAAAAACTTCCACGATTATAGCTCCAAATAACTGCATTCCCTGACTACATAGACCTGACACTGCCAGTCTGTACGTGCGAGTTCTATGATAAAGAGAGCAGTTCAAATACCATCAGAAGCATAATACAGCTCTGTTAAGTAATTTTTTGACTCTCATGTCATGACATGTTGGCTTTATGTACGTAGACGCGGCCTCCTGACCTCATTAACAATCAGCCCCGATATACCTGAATGGTCAGGCTGTTAACATTACATATTGCATCAACAGTCAGAATTAATTTTAAACTAATGCATTTTATAGTATGTGTAGACATACGGATGTTAAATTACAAAGAACTAAACAACTGGTGTGGACTTGTTCATTTGTAGACATATGTGATTAGCGATTCGACAGGTTTCTCAGGAAATTTAAGGCATTCTGTGTTCCAGTTTTTTCAAACAATTTTATTCCCATACAGCTTCACCTAAGTTGGATGCATAACCTGGTTGACAACTTAAGTATTTATAAGTTGACCAAGGTGTTCTAGATCAAATTGTGTATGATTATTGCACTTAAGCAAGACCACACATGATCTGATATAGTAACCACAGCTAGATAATGGCCACCCTATACACCTACACTCTCCTTCTATAAGAAGGAGAGACAAAGGAGGTCTCTTCTTCTTGAAGGGGTCTAATTTCTTACCCTAACCTAACATGAGGCTCAAAGGCTGAGACCTGCTTCTTTGTTATGTGAGACCAGTTCACCTGTCTCTCATCGAAGAAGCAGGTCTCAGCATTAGAGCCTCATGTTAGGTTGGGGTAAGAAATTGGATTCCTTCAAGAAGTAGAGACCTCCTTTGTCTCTACTTCCTATAGAAGGAGAGTATAGGTGTATAGGGTGTAATGGCGGAGGTGGGTCTATACCTAAGAGGGCAGAATTGGCAATAGCATAGGGGCGTGCTTAAATACAGAGAAATAGTTCCTGCAATGATGCCATTCCTTGCCATTCTCCCACTAAATTACCTATGGGACTGGAGGCTTTCTACCGTCCCGCCCAGGAGTCGAAGGGTCGGGGGGTGCAGGCCGTAGATCACACCGGAGTGAGTAGCTCGGCCGGCTGAGTGCTGGGAGACTGAGCTACTCTTTTGCTCTCATTTATACGACCGTAGTAAATCTCCGGCGGCTCCCTTTCTTGAATCCAGACTCATTAGTAGAGTCTACAGGGTCCTACTTCTCATCTAGCGATACATTACGGCTATGATGTATCCAGGCCCCAAGGGGGAATGAGAATGAGAGAAAACTCCCCCTTCTTTCTCTGTGCAGGTCCCACTGCCGCTGCTGTGCTCATGATCAAGACCTCCGGGCCAGGGGGAAGGAGTTGACAAATTGCCATGCTATCTGACCCTTGGGAAATCCATACCGTCCGGCAAAACTGTCATCACAAAAAGAGCCCACGGCGCCCCCCCCCCCCCCCTTTTCCCCCAACCCATCCACACATCTTCACCTCCTGTCACCACGTCTTGCCCATTGACCTCTGACCCGCACGTGACCCCAGGCTCGGCCTGTGATTGGCCAATAGTCGATTGTGTCAGGTCACGTGACTGACTCCCCCTGCCGCCCGCGACGCCCTTGCTCAAGGTCGCAAGCCTTCTCCTGAGGTCAAGGTCAGGCTGGTGGCGGAGCCTGGTAAGGTCATGCACTGACCTGGCCTTGAGAGGTCAGTGGGGTCATGACCTCCATCACAATGGACCAATAAAGGATGTTTTTGCGAGGAAAAGGTTCACTGGGGCGGATTCAGGGTTGTCCCCAGGAGTGGACATGGAGCCAACATGTCTAACTCAGGGGTAGGACAAAAGGAAGAATAGGAAGGATGTGCGATAGAATGGGGATGGAATTCAGAAGAGGACTGAAGAGTTGAAAAACTGAAAAAGACGTTTCCGTAGAAGATATTGTTTCAAGCGTTGAAGATAAGGATAGGAAGAAGATAATTCATGATGATAGAAAACAGTAGTGATAAAGTATTGATGAAGATATGTAGGATTAAAAAGTGGTAAAGAAGAAATGAGGGAAGGAGTTCCAGAAATGTACAATAGAAGAAAATGAGATTTCAGTAGAAAAGAAAAAGTAAAGATTAAGACATGATCCAACAATAGAACATTATAGTGACGGGAGAAAGGAACCTGATACGAGAAAAAATACGAAAGGGGCAATGAGAAAGATTGCAAATGAACGATAACTTCCAGAGATCTTCAAATAGAAAGGGGAATAATTCATGGGGAAAAAAGTTCAAGGGACGAGGAGAGTGGCTTGCTAGTAGTATGGGTTCGCTACTGGGGATGGATCAGGGCGAGGCCGGTACTTGTTATTCCAAAAATATAGGGGGTAGTTTGCACAAACAAAGTGTTCTCTTGGGTGCATCTGCTGAATATGGAAACCATCCCCTTGGTAACCTCTGGTCTAACTCTCTACCCCTCTGATGTGACTATGACAATGTAGGCGGGAGGGGGAGAGAGAGCTGAGGTTACCGCCCCGCCAGCCCAGAGGTGAGGCTAGCCCAGGGAGTTAGCTATGAGGGACCCGGTCCCAAGAGCCACTCTGATCACAGAACGCCTGCCCCTCTCCATGAAAATCTTCTCTTTTTAAAGAGAAAAAAAACTAGTTCTTTGATCAGGCCGTACCAGCCTCCCCAGCCAAACACAAAACTGAGTTCTCCGGCGGCCATATTTATCAGACCGGCGCCTTGTTTGAGAGCAGACGACATTTGGGATGAACCACTTCAGGTTTTAGAAAAGCCGGAACTTGAAGGATGCCAGTAAGAGAGAGTTACTTTAGGTATTGTTTTCAGGGTATATATAATAGATTTTAGGCCAACGGTCATTTAACTGTGTAAATAGTACCATCAAGTGACAGCGGCCATATTTACCAGACCGCTTTATTTGAGAGCAGACGACTTTTGGGAGGCACCACTTCAGACTCTAGAAAAGCGCGGGAACTTGAAGGATGTCAAAGAGCAAGTCACTTTAGGCATTGTTTTCAGTGTATATGTGTTTAGCTCCCAGGTCATTTAACTCTGTGTAAACAGTACCATCATGTGACAACTAGAACGGAAGTATCCACGAGGGGAACCGGAAATTACTTTGTCCAGGGATCTATTCTACACCTAGTTCCATTAAACAGCAGGGCCAATATATATTGAGAAGCCCATGCACCTCTGAAACTATTTCAAGTACTTTGTAGTTTCAAGTGTCTAAATGCTCCAACCTTACATTATTTCATACAACCTTGTTGAATATTCAAAATCCAAAAGCGTATGTAAATCAACAAATTTCAGTTGTTCACTAAAGATGCAAGGAGCCATGCACCATTTATGTACTTCAATATACCTCCATTTTGTAATAATTTACATACTTGTTTCAAAGAAATCTCCACATGCACGTAACGTGCATGATCCAAAACCTAAGATCCCAGGGCTGTTCGAAAGGGGAGCAAATGTTTTGTAACATTCATCACAGGTTTTGCCAAAATGCAATTAAATTTTCAGTCAAAATATAATTCACACAAATAATCTGCAATCAGTTGATCAAATAGGAGGTGATGGGCTGCTGAATGTTGAACAAACAAAACTCCATGTTATTGAAATCCAAAGTTGCCAGCCAAGGGCAAGCCTATTTTCAGGTTTATTTTGGGACCACTTTACTCTTGTTATCCAACACGTGCAGATTACAGGACATTAAACTTTCCCACTGACCATCCAGGGTAAATCAGTTTTCACACGAGTGGAGGACACAGGCCGAGTAAGCCGAGAATTTGATGGGATTTGAAGTGCAAGATGCCAATAAAAAACACGAACCAATGTGACTACATGAAACAAACTGATCATACCGAAAACTGAAGCCTGCCCTGATGCATTAATACATGGGAAATTACCCAGAAATCACCCGGAGGCAGGGTTGCTGCCAACAACTATTGCGGCTTTCATTTGGACAAAATGTCAGAATGTACCCCGGGATAACTACCGATCACAGCGACAACATCCCATGTTGGCCTGGTCCGGATGAAGCGAAATCATGGAACGATGCCCGCTTTGGTTTCCGCTTCAGTGATTAAGCTGGTGCAAACATTGTCATTTGGCGAAATGTCAGATGAATCCATCTCTGGTAATATCTGGGGATGGAAACTCATAGCAATCTCTCTAGGTTTTAGGTGTACAATCATATCCATAAATCATATTAGTCTCCAATCAATTAAGGAAAATTGGAGCAGGGGGAGGGGTGCTTTTATAGGGTTGTCACTCCATATATATTATGTTAATAGAAGTATTACTCAATTATGTTTCAGCCTGCGTGTATTCAAACATTTTTAAATGAAAACTTAATGACAAAACGTTCTTAGAAAACCCTTTTGAATTGAGGACCGTCACTGTATCCATACCGCATATCTGGTTAAAGTTTCCTTTTAAATCAACTAAGACCCATATATCACCCAAAGAACACGTCCACGAAAAAAAAACACATTGACTTGTCCCACCTTGAGACCGGTTTTGTGACCTTCAGACATGTAAGGAATGTACAAAAGTAATGAGAACATGTCGGTTTGACCTTTGACCTCCATAGTTCAGCCGACACACGGCCCATTCTCCTACCCTTTACCATACCCACCACTATGCAGCTGGTGACAGTTCTTACTGCCACAAAGACCACAGAAAACGCTGTCAGAAATGTCTACAGGCTCAGGTTTAGGTCAGTTTTTTGTCTTTTGTGACTGTTCAGTCCCCTTGGCTGCACTTTGTGATTTCCTCAAAGGGACCAGGCCACCCCTGGACCTTGTCGGAGAAAAGACTCATTGAGACTGAAGGCCCGTGACAAGAAGCATTTTTAAGCCCTATTTGTGCAGTTTATAAAGCCATACATGTCAAGTTCAGGAATATAAGGTGGCTTGTTGATAGAAGGGCTAAGAGCAAAAACTCATGTTATAGGTTTTTGTTTTCGCAAACATGGCGTTGGTTAACCGCATATTTAACACGTCAAAAGTGGGGGGATATTTTGCTGTGTAGAATAATATGCTAATAAAATAATATTACTTGGTCTAGCATTCAAATACTTTGCCACTTTGATTCTAATGCTTCTCTAAAATAATCCTTCCATAAGTGTCAAACTAATTCCTAACAAAACCAAAAGCCATAAAATAGTCCAAGAAATGTGGAACATTCTATGATATATAGAAAATATCTAAATGTCTTTTTTTTCTTTTTATTTAGTAGAAGTAACATCTCGCCTCGTCCTTTCTCTATACAATTTAAGCGCTTTCAAAATATTAAGTAGACCTAAACAAGTCTACTGGATCACTCCCAATTTCCAGATAAATAGACTTACACGTATATCTACGTTTTTCCATGCTGGTCACGTTCCACTTACTGCCGAAAGGTGTAGCTGTCGACCCTTGTTGCCATGACAACGCACGGCGACGTTGTCACACGTGTTGTCATAGCAACTTGTCACCACACTAAGGGGACGTCGCTGGTTGGGCTGGGGTTGTGACCCTTCGCTGGTACCGGGTATGTCACGTGGATTATTAGGTCTTCTCGCCGATGACAGGCGCCGGGGGCCAATCAGGCCTGACGACCGACCTGCCGGAAACCAGCGTCACTGTGACGTCACGAATGGCGGGAAATGACGTTGGTAGCCGTGCATGCCGGAAGTAGATTATTCCATAACCAAACTCTACTGAACTATTGGGATATCTAACATGGCAGACATTCTGATTCAAATCTCAAGGAAAGTCTTGAAACGACTGAATTACCTTGTTATAACTTCAACTTACAGCATTATCAATGCTACATTAGATCGACATGAAACATCACTTTGCTATGAATTTTTCCAATTTGCTTATAAGAAAGTATTACTGTCCATTAACTGTAACTTGTGGAATAGCTCGATGGAATGGTGTCACCTTTTGAGCACTTCATTACTTTCGGTGTCCTACAGGCCTAACATATAGGCCTACAAGTCACAGCATGTGCCAACAAGTTTGTTCAGATCGAAAATAAATCCCTAATCCACGTTTAAAATGTATCAACCAAATAGAAAATACAATAGGGACAAGGCCACAGATACAGATATTCCTATCTGTCTTTATAGGCCTTTATAACCTTATTTGTTTCTCCATCATTATTTCATCTATGCTCAGACTGCTGTCGCTCCCTACCTTACCTTGGAGAGAATACAAGAGACTCTCTGAGGATACTGATTAAAGCAGCCATCCTCCCTCCAGCCCTCAACTTCCCAGAAACCCCCCTAACACTCTTCCTCTGGGCTCCCACCAAAAACAGATCAAAGGCTGATCCGACATTTGGTCGTCTGCTGACAGTGACACCGGCGTCCCGTTGGGGGGGCGCTGCCAGCATCCCGAGTACTTCGGTGTACTCTCCAAGCAGGTTCTCGGCATACTCTCAAAGCGGGTGCTCAGTTCACCTGTTTGTGTTTGATTATTCCCAGTCCATTCTCACTGCCAAGTACAATTACTTCTCCAAACATTCTCTTGTTAAAGATTTAGGACAAGGGTTGTTACAGAGGCCTAACTACCTTATATCGAGCTCACCTGTTTTATGCGATCGTTATTTGGCCAAATGTTAACATTACCGCTATTGCCTAACAAAAGGGCAGCATCATGTTATTTATACTGTTTAGCTCCCCCAAAGATACTATTTGCTCCCCTAAAAGACATTAAAGCTTACATAGGGACCTGTCTTGCTTAGAATCTACAAAGAAATGCTAATACTAATATGATATTGCATCTCGTGAGTTCCAGTTTAATGGGTGTTAGGCCTATATTTAAGTCGTTTTAGACCCGTTGACTCATCTTCCCTTAACACAAACTCCTCCAGTGATGACTTCTATGAACAAATATTTTGGCAACGATCCATTACTTTTTGTAATGAAAGTGATGCTTAGTTTTGGACGAGTGCCTGAACGACAAATAAAGCAGCAAGAAACGTACTTGTAAATAAAACTGGTTTCGTCCACCTTCTACATATCTGATCTCATGTCCATATAAAGCCATCCTACCACCCACAGTTTATTGAACTAAACTATCATGCACTATTTCCATGTTGCGTGATGTCATAGCGAGTCTATCAGGGCAATTGGCATCGCTGGCTCGGTTTCAACTCATTAAAACATTCCAAGTTTCGCTGTCTTCAAGAACTCTTCTTAAATGTTCCACCGGCTGAGTGGTGATGCCTGAAAAACTTGAAGTGTGTCCAAAAATATTTGAAAAATCATTTAAATTGGGGTGCCCTGGTGCCCTTGTCAAGGACAGTGCACTTGTGATCACGTAAAAAGACGACCAGGGACTGGCACTTGTCAACTGGAGAGGGCCAAAACAATCAGATGAAAATGCTTCCAAGAAGCAGTCGCATTTGAGCAGCAAACAGCTGCATTTGTGCGTTTTGCATTTTTGTTATTCAAACATTTTTGTTATTCAAACAGCTTTTTAAGTGACATTCTGATAAATGTATACTGAAGAGGGAAAATACAATACTTTTGAACGTTTATTCATCAAGTCATCTGTAGCATGAATAAATCGCTTTTAGATGTGCTATAATAAAATATACAATGGCCCTTAGCTATTTCTTGCTGCATTCATCTAATCCCCAGATTGTCCCTCCAGTAGCATTTGCCCTTAGTCCCCCAGTTCCCCTTACCCAATAGACTCTCCTCCAGGGTCTCCACTTGTCAGCCGACGTTACCATTTGTGACTGCAACTTTTCTGGTTAGACACATTTTTCATTCAGTACAGAGATGGAAGGCATGGAATTGTGTTCGCTTTCTCCAAAACATACAATTATTTTTATAGTGACTGTTTGCTTGGACCATGAAGTAGACTTGGTATTGAGGGTTCGTTCCTCCTTGGACGTATCTAGCGTCTGTCAAGGAGACTTTCCAGTCTGTAAATGCGCATTTATGTGGTTCCTCACAATCTTATTTCATTTCAATGTTAAAATCACATCACATGTTAATCACGATTTATACTCCTTACAAAACAACAAAGATGGAGTTACAAAACTCTGAAAGCCATTAGTGAAACCTTCATGATTACTAATACAAACGTTTAAATGATTTTAATACATTTTAACCCACGTTAACTATTATTATTCACTATTCTCACTCAAGGTTTTAATTCATGCATCCGCTGGATGCATTTTTTGAAAGCATGCACCCGGAATCTATACACATTTGTATACATAAGGGTATTTGATACGTGAAAATGCGTGGACTTTCCAGACTCGCACTCTTCAAAAACATGCACCTCAGGCATTGGGCGTGCCCTTCACGGGTAATTTGAATATTCGGTCGCACTTCTTATACAACGCCACTTGAATAATCTAGGAATCAAAAATCTCCTCAGAACAACATAACTGTCGCCAAACCAATTTAGGGATTCCAAACATGTGACTGCGCTCCCATTTCGCCATGTGTGTGGTTGCATATATTGCTCCTGAACCCCTGGGTTGTTTTGGCAGTGGGTGTACACCGCCGCCGAACAACCTCCCCCCTACCCTGGATGAAGGGGTACGGGAGTGTGCTCAAACAGTATGGGGTTAGGCAGAGGCCACTCTTGGTGGGATGTGACTTAGTTTGAGTATTAGAAGTAAACATTGGCAGGTGTACGTACCTGTTCACAACCACAATCCACCAGCCGAGGACCATTCCTTCGCAAACCCAAAACCATATTTACTCAGAGCTTCTACCCATGCTTTGCGCTTCCCTGACCAGAATTAGGGTTGTATTGATTCAGATGGCGAGGATCAACCCTGATACATATGGCAATTGGGGGATGTATGTGGGAACATGTACCCACTCATTCCTATTCTCCACAGGCAAGGGCTCTGAGGAAACATACTTGTCAATGTATCACGGAGGCTGTAGATGAGGGGAAACCGTGTGTGTCCGCGTGTGTGCCTATATGATGAGTGAGTTGTGAGGATAGGTTTGTTATCACAAGAGGGTAAACCAAGGGCATGCGTGGACATATTAATCTTACTGAAGCTTCCCTGAGGTTTACCAGATTATTGGGGAAGTTTTGACATTTTGTGGATGAATCCCTTTGGATTATTTGGGAGTTATCAATTTAAGAGTGGATAGCGTGCTTTGATTGAAAATTCAAGTCTGGCAAGGCTATCATATTTAACAATGATCTCAAAGTTATGCCATTTTAGCAAATAAAATTGATGAAAGAACTTTGAAATTCACAGCAGCGTTTCACATTAAAACTGTCCATTAGAATCAAAATAGAAAGTGGAAAACAGGTAATGCTTGCGTGAAGATAAGCCTATTAAATGGCAAATTCAATGTGAGAAATTACTGAAAAAGCAGCAGGTTTAATAGAAAACACCGCCACTAATTAACCAGGCAATCCCCTAATCAGGCATGACTGAAAAAAGTCGTCTGCTAAAACTGAACGAGCGTGACGGCGAACATCGCCCACATTACCTGGGCGCATGACCACCCCGACCTACTCCAGGCTCTAAGCACCCTCCTCCAGCGTCTATACCCTCCTCCAGGGGTAAATAAATCACTAACAAGGATCTAATTAAACCTAGAAAACACGATGGGAAGGAAACAATCCCCTTAGGCCAGGGCGTACTGCTAGTTCCCGCAGCAGACGGCCGATTGGATCAGGGAAGCCATCGGTTGTCGCTGGTTCCGGCCTGCCCCTGATCTGTCGCAGGCCCAGCAGCCGACAAGCCTGGGGCTCGCCGGAGGACAGCGAACATCGTGCTTTATTTTCCCGCCCTAATTGAAACAGGAGGACATGGCCTGGGTTCCCGCCAATCGGCCATCAGTTAGCTATCTCCTTATAACTCTTCCTGCTGCCGACGAAATGGGACCACCCCCTGGAGCACTGCATTTGTGTTATCTTTTTTAAGATACTCCTTTTTAATGAGCATTTATTTCATGAACAGATATTTTTTGTAATAAGCCTCCACGAGCGATTTGGTCTCGATCGCCATCGCTGCTGCAGACGACCGATAGCACTTTATTGGAATATGGCGGGAAAACTCCATCTCCAATTTGGACACCTCTTGCCAGCAACCGGTTCTGATAAAGAGGGAATTTGGTTGTCGTCTGCGCCACAGGGCATGATGGGATGGACCAGTGTCACGCCCTCTGGGGACAGTTAATCTCAATAACGTCCAAGACGAGATCTCGCAGAATGTCCCCATCTTCGAGATCTCGTCTGTTCTAGTGACTGGGGGAGGTAGAGACTCTCGATCTTGTTTATACACAGGCGTTTCATCCTACATGTAGGTGCATATACCAACCTACTATTGGACTGGGATGGTTTTGTTTCCATTTCTCAGATTATGAGATATACACAAACTCATCGCGTCTTTTGACTGTTTAACCCTTATGACGTCTTCACTGATGTTCTGAGAAACATGAATAACCCAGAATATACCATTCATATTGAAATGCGAATGGGATAATTTTTAGAGTATATTGAAGTACTTTAAATTTTGTGGTGTAGTAACAGTGAGCTGATTTTTCAAGTACTGTTCGAGCGCAGAGACGACTTGCATAAAATACAATGTGTACATTTGTATAATCCAATGACATTGAATTTTATTTTGAACTACTATAATGCGGGTTGACAATGCACTTTCTGCAAAACTTTAGAAATGAGA
Organism: Lepidonotus clava; assembly: GCA_936440205.1. Taxonomy (NCBI): domain Eukaryota; kingdom Metazoa; phylum Annelida; class Polychaeta; order Phyllodocida; family Polynoidae; genus Lepidonotus; species Lepidonotus clava. The sequence continues at coordinate 23,040,495 of OW387147.1, forward strand.
TTTCTGGGAAAGACCCCGCAGAAATAGAAGTAGATTTACTTTCGCTTTTTCCTACAGCAAAGCGCCACCTGGGCGGCGCAAATACATGTACAAAAGGTTAACATCTTTCTCCGTTGCCATGGCAATCACCATTCAAACTGAAACGACGTTAAAAGGACATGAAATGGTGGGGCAACATCCCTGGCTTGAAGCCATTAAACTTTGTCTCCCCTGTCCGTGTGCTACAGTTTCTACACAAGCTTCGTCCGACATAAGAACCGTTCTTATTCATCTATGTGTTTTGCAGACTAATGCGTGAAATGCGTATTCCGTGCGCATGAATCCAAGATCGTTACTCTTTTTATTTATTTCCATCAAAATGTGGAAAAACTAATCTGGAATATATCCTTACCTTAAGTTAAGTAAACACTCACTTTAATGTGAAACATCGCATGTTGTAGTACAAACTGACGCCTTTGGGCGGGACAGAAAAACACCTAATATTCACCTTACCACTTTTACGGTGGAAAATGGATATATAAATGGATTTCGAAAGAAAACACACATTTTAAGTTTTTTGTCCTTGCTGGTTGTCAGGTCGTAAAATTGTTTTTACCCAAATGGTGTATTTAATAGTAAAATAAGCGTACAGAAATGTAGTCATACAAGGTATGTGGCGACAGCATGATTTGTTATCCTGGTGGCTGATTGTTCAATTAATCTAGCATAGTGACGTGGGCGCATTTAAGTTACGATGCTAAGGGCACAAAGTGTGATATCTTTTTAATCGTGACATTCTGTTACAACAAAGAAAAATAGTGTGGTTGCATTAAGCTTTTATAAACAGCTCTGCAACTTCATTGTGTTCTTACAAACAAGTTTCTACTTTAACTCATTAAAGTCATTGGTAAGTGAGTGCCAATCTTACCATGCCATCCACAGATAATTAAGTGTGAACATGTTTTCCCAGTGAGGAATGACTACTAGCAATACTAGCTGGCACCACCAATGCAGACTTAACAAAACTCAAGCCTTTATTAGTTATTTCAATCTGGTTATCGCAGCTTCCCTTCAAGGGCACCAATTACAGGGGTCTGAATGAATAGGTGTATCTAAAACGTGTCGCACTTGGCGTGGTTACGTTAACAATGGGACTTTTTCCAAAGGTCACATTAGTACCTCAGGTGTGCCAGACAAAGGAGTTCTTTCACCTGACTGACTGATTACAGGTGAGACCACTCTATGCATTTACTACAGGTGGAACTTCAGGCCACAAAGCACCATTGTCTTGTTTGTATGGATTTTTTTTTCCTCCAAGTTCCCCACCTTTTTTTAATTGTTTTTTCAAATGGTTTCTCCCTTTTTTTCATTCTGTTTTCTGAATGGTTGCACTGCAGGCTATTTGACCCGTGGGGAGACGAAGCGGGAAGAAAAATGAAAATTCAATTGGTCGCCCACGCTCTCAGGAAAAACATGTCAAAACCATGTTTACTCGACCACTTTATGGAAACATTTTAGGTTTGAACAGTCTTTTCCGAAGTGTGGGCGTCATAATTTCCAAGCTATTTATATTCGGTAATTATTTTCTATCTGTTTTGAAGTATCTTTCTCTGTTAATTATAGTTTTATTTTCCTCTTTTCATGAGAATCTAAGATAGAATCTGTAAGCACAATTCATACGGAAATAAATAAAGTCATGTATGATTTACTGAAGTAATGTCACGACGTGTCATCATAAGTGTTCTGAGTTCATGCATGTGTTTATATGATGTATCAATTAACGGGGGATAAGCATGTTTTGGCAACATTCAGGTTTTTGTTACCTGTGAGAACAACAAATTATCACCCATAAAATTAAGCGCCACTATTATCACATGCATCCAGACACCTTATTATGGCCACCTTTAGCTGCTCAGAGCTGCTCGGAGAGTCATTAGGTGAGCAGTGATTTGGGCCTACAGTCACGACTCGAGGTCTGCAGACACTTCTGAATGAAGCCTTCGCCTCCCGAGGTCCCAGACCATTTAGGCCATTCTTAGGCCAGTTAGGCTATTCTCAGCCTAGGAGGCCATTCTAGCCTTAATGAGCTGAGCAGCTCTCGGTTACATTAATGAGTAGCTCTTCTCATTGTCATTTTCACTAGAACTGGTACTGTGAGTTCATTGGAAGTATACTGTTTCACAGGGTTATAAGCCTATATGGGGGATTAGCTCACTGGTGGAGGTCTGGCCCACTAATCCGAAGGTCCCAGGTTCAATTAGAGTCCCATATGCATACAAACAATTTTGTATACGGATAAATAAAAGTACAAAACAATCTGGTTTGTCGTCTCATTTCCCTGATGGGACACTATACCTTAGAAGAATGTAAGTGTCCAGCCAAATTACTGAAAAGTGGGCAGTAGAATACATATCTAAATGGACAAACTATTCAGAGGCATTGTCTATGCTTAATACATACAAAGGAATCAGCATTCACATCAATGCTGGCATTTTCATCCTTACATATCTTTATGAGAAGAGTCCTATTTCTTTATGTATTCGGGTCCTATTCTGGCTGTTTTGCATACTAATCTCTACTGTCGTATTGCATTGCCCAGACTGGGAAACGTGAGATGTGCCAAGTGTTTTGTGAAGGATTCTCTTTCGGTGGTGCTGCACAGACAATGTGTATTGTAATAACGGCCCAGTGAATGTGTAAATTTGTGTTGACAAAAAGTAATGACACTGCCAATCGAATAGGTTTCAAATTTTCTTGTTTCTGAATTATGTTTGCCATTTAACTTTCGATGAGATATCCTTTTGATAATTGAAACTTTTGTTTCTCAGATTTAAAAAGTTGTTTCTGAGTTCGGGGCAATAATATCAAATGGAATTTGTGGTACGAAATACTGGACTTTGATGATTCTTATTACAGGCAGCCAAAGGACGCCTTAGGTCAAACTCTGAAATTGTGCAAAATGATGCAAAATGATGCAACTTCTCGGCGAAAATTAATCTATCAGAATATAAACCTTGTAAGAATAAGATTATATAAGTGCACCATAGAAACGTATAACTAGGGTCGGGGAAAGGCTCCTGCTGCTCTTTGATCCTACTTAGTAACTCACCTGGGGGGGGGGGGGCATCAGACTACAGAACCACAAAGTGTGCCAGGCACCACAGTGGTTAGACCCGTCTGATCTCTGAACTACAGAGTGTGAACACATTGTCAGGGCATAGGGCCATGTCCAACCAGTGTGGTACAATCTGTGACAGTCCTACCTCAAACCGCTGCTTAATCTCTTCATGTTTGGGTTGGTTGGCAAAGGAATGGTTCCCCTTGGAGAATGTCCCTCTATTATCAGTTTACACATCATATTTCATATTGACACATTTTCATGCATTCTGGACATTGCCAATAATTCGCAAATATAATGTGTAAATAGCCACACACAAAAAGAATCCATTGATATTTAATTTCTACTTTTTTTTGGTCAGACTCAATTGATACAAATCTGAAACTTAACCTCTTCCCGTGAAAACAACTTTTAACCACCATCAACATCTAATCATCAAAACCAAAACACGAACCAATTAAAAACACTATATATAGCAAGTTAGGAGTTACCATAACAAAATTCAACAGACCGTGACCCTAATCCCGTGACGTGACCCATGACGTAGGCACGTGTCCCCCACGTCATGTGCACGTTGAACATGGCGTGAGGCAGGTCACAGGTCAGGGATTCATGCTACACGCAGGGGGCTTCATTTAACATGGAGAGGCTTCATGTAACATGGAGCGGCCTCCATGTAAACTATGGGTCATGTAGGGCTTGTGGGTCAGGACTGAGAGACATAGATAGAGAGCAGTGTTGAAGCTATATTCCACTAGACGATTCTAACTGCTGGTAATTTGGTTATTTCTGGGTTCCCCCAATGATATGGCAAAAGATCATGCTTACTACATATCATTTGAATAAAAATCAAAAACAAATTTGAAGGACAAATTACATGTTTAAGATTTACCCTTCTACCCACTGCCGATTTATGAATTCATGAAAACGGGAGAAAGATCGCCTAGTAGAATTACAGCCTTATGTAGTAACAACGTGGGAGTGACGGTATAGTCACGGAATGTCATAGATATAGGACTTTCCAACCTAACCAAATGGTAACCTCCACTCTAGTCAACGTTAGGATAAAATTTCAAAGCGAAACCAAATGACCTGGGTGAGATGGATGAAAGTATGAAGACGGGATATTAAGAAAGCTCGAAGGACAATAGGGGAAAAGGGTGAGGGAGGAGAAAATATGAAGAAGGATTAATTGAGAAGGGATATGGCAAACATGGAGAAAATGAATTTCGATATGAAGAGTAGCTAATACTCTGTAAGAAGGTGGAATGTGGGCTACATGAGGGTCTCAATTCCGCAAATCAGAAGAACCGGAACTAGCTTGCTTATGAGTTTGTGAAGCCAGTCTCAGTATATTGTAATTTGATGACATTTAAAAGCGAATTTAGTTTGATATAATCAAAATTAATGAATGTGTTTAACTGGCCTAAGTAATATGTCAAGAGTCAAACTGCCACTGTTCTCTACTTGAAAACTTGCATTTGGATACAAACATTTAACAATAAGTTGGAACCCGCCTAGTCCGTATAGATGCCAAGAAAAAGGGTCCAAGAGTGGGTGATGGAGTGAAGACCCTACCAGACACAAACCAGTGTTACCAGACAGACCAAACAGCCGGACCAACCATCACACGCCTGGTTACAGCCTGGGACTGATGAACTTGGCCGATCCCTGGACCGTGCAAATACCGACACCAGGCAGGTATATAGCAGCCAATAACGTACGTAACATGCCAGTTACGTCTATTCAGTAATAATGACATATTATAATAGCATTACTTGGAAAGTTGTTTCCAAAACACCGACGTTCCCATGCCTTATGCGGCACTTTTTGTAAAACAATACTGAATGTTTTCAATTCGGTCCATTTTTTCAAATAAAGTTGTTACAGAAACATCGCTATGATGTGTAATATTTTTTTAAGAAAGCTGCACTTTGGTTTTTGTTTTGTATGACTCACTGAGACCAGGTGAGACAGCCATTTTCTTAGCATAATCAAACTAATCGAGTTTAATTGGTGGAAAATAGATTTTAATGGCCATCTCACAATTTCGGACAAATTCTTTGACTAATGAAGTTAAACATCCGTAGCTTATCACATACGTGATACGTTTGTTAAGAGTACTAAAGATAGCCAGCAATTGCTTACGTACACAAACATTATAGGACAAAAATATCCAAAATTCGATAGTAAATAAACAAGAAATATATATCTTCTATTGGAAAAGTTTAAGAAGTTTTAAAAAACAGAAAACAATAGAAACAGAAAAGCTCTTGTTTTCCACGGAGAGAAAAGAAAAATACAAACAAAAAGGTATTTCTCGTCCAATAATGATCGTAACCTGCGGTTGCAACAACAAGCAATTCGATGCCAAATTATACACCTCAACCAGACCGTATGCTCCTTTATACATCTGATTATTTAAACACCCCACTCTTTACACTCCAAATATACGGTTAATGACCCTATTTCCCAACAAATATACGGTTAATGACCGTGTTTCCAGACACCCTCATGACGTGGCCCGATTCTTAAGTTGCACTGATCACAAAGATGGAGAAAACAGAATTGGACAAAAATACCGAACCAAAATCTGGAAAAGAAATCCCAGTGTTGTCATTGGGATCAGTGGCCCTTATGGGGGCCCTTTGGTTCCCAGCACGGGACTATTGACACAGCTCGGAGACAGATAAAAATAAATACCCTTAAAAAATAAAATAAAATAAAATGATAAATAAATAGCGGTGGGGTTCTCCAGTGCCCAAGACCCTAGTGTCCCCATCCACTCCTTTAAACATAAAAGACCTACCCAGCCCTCCTAAAACAATATGCATGTTTTGTACGAAAAAGTGTTTATAACTTGAAAAGTTTGCTGAAACTTATTTTAATGGGAGATACTTATCACAGAACTGGATGTAGGTCTATATATATGAATTGCCAAAAATGGAAATGGCGTAAAAAAAATGTTACCCTTTCCTTACATTTTTATTGAACTTTTAAGGTAAATATTAATTTCAGAATTTTTATGTTTTATAAATTTGGCTACCTATAAACTTTAATTTATATGAAACGAACATACCTCAGTGATATGAGGCACGGCCAGACCACCCTGATTGTATATGGTATTTCCCAGACACACAGAGGATGTAGGGGGTCTCCAGCGTCTAAAACCCACCCCAAGTGTTCCCATATGACGACCTCCACACACAGAGTACGCTGGGTTTCCTTTCCTGGGCTTTAAAGAAAATACTTGTTATCCCGAACGACCACACTGGTGTTGTTTCGTAATTATCCTTTTTCCAAATGAAAACAAACCTGAGGAAATTGCGAATAAATCACGTATTTGTTGACCGAAGAACATCAATGTCTGGTTAATATTTGTGAGTGTGGAAAATATTAGGAAAGAAGAACAACTTGGTGAAAGTTGTACTGGGAACTTACGTAATGTGGAACAGTCCTCCACTCCTTAAAACTACCCATCACGTAAAGGTGCGTGTTTTCAAGCATGGTTTCTCAAGCTTAAGTAACCGGAAAATTGTCTTTATCGCTTCTATTTGTTTTGAATATGGCACAGTATGGGGGTTTGGATTTAAGCCATAAATAGCTTGGGATGATGACCTGATTAAAATTTCACTTCAGAAACAATACTGAAATGGTTCTTGGCAAATTTCTTAACTACAATTTCATAAACCTAAAGCATACATTCGGTCACCGTCTGCTGAATAGAATACAATATATCATACTTTTAAACAGTAACTGTTTAAAAGAATGTGTACTTTAAACTTAAAATTAGGTTAATTGCCAGGCTGAAGACACAATCTTTAAGTTTAAATCAAAAAGTCGAATAAGCCCAAGTGCCGTTCAGGCTATCAGAGTACATCACAGTTATTAAGACACAATTAATTTTTGATTACATAAAGCGCCGTTTTTCATTAAGATTTAAGAACCGGTTAGTTAAGATATAAATTTACCTTAACACGCTTCAATTCGGTCCTACCTCGATGATGTTTTTACCATGTGTAGAATGATACGTAGAAACATCTTTGCCAATAACTCACCTAAAATGGAAACAGAAAATACGCATGGTAAGTTATTTGTCTATAGCTATTTTTTGATACAGAAGAAAACCATTGACGTCAAATTCAGAGAGGTAAGTGACTTTTCTGCACAATTACATAAATGAAAAAAACAGTCGTTACACAAGGGAAAAACAAAGGAAACACAAGGGAAAAAGGCAACAATTTAGTCATCCAAGGATGGCTTAATTGCTCGTACGTTTATGTAGATTTTCTCTAAAAATTGAGTAAACGTAGGATGCGCATATGGCCCACCACCCCCTTGATGTAAAGGCTACTGAGAATAGGGTATACAGTATTCATATAGCGTGAAGAGAGGAGCACGTGGGGAAACAAGTTAAGTGTAACCTTTCGACCACTTAGAGGAGGCTCACTGGGGGTTAACGTAAATGCTATTTGACCTTTCCTTTGAAATATATATCTGAATGAGTTTGTTATTCTTTTTAAAATGATGTTTAAAAATGTTGTTACATATATTCAGCTTAATTGAGTCCCTTTTCAAATTGAGCTCTATATTTCGCATACATTGTGATCATCAAGTTATTTCTCTGTGATCTCCACCTCTTCCCAAGTTGTTTCCCTCGATAACGTTTATGTATGATTGCACTTTCGAAGAGCCCTAGGTTGCCGCTGGATATTTCTATGCAAACTTTAATTATTTAACATGAAACACATTTCTGATTAATGAGACTTTTCAATCATTTATAATAATAGCATATGAAAAGGAAGGTAACCGTTATAAAAGCAGTCAGCCACAACCCTTTCTTTTTCATACATTTATATGACAAGCACAATTGAACCTGAGCAATACATGTTACTGAGACACACCCTTTGGTGCTTACCTACTGAACCCCCACAGGGTGGGTATTTATGTGTTCAATATCAGCTTGAGTGTACGACATGAGAGACTAACTTTAAATCGGTGTAAAGCGGGCGTGGCTGGGGTCGTAAAACATCACAAACAAGGCGCACTCGGCTTAATTGCTCCAGGCTCGTTGATCACTTTAATGAGCCTGATCCTACACGCCACATCCACACTCATTAAATTGAGATTTTAAAAAAAATATTTTGTTTATCATTTTTTATTCCATATAAAATAATGAATTTTCTGTATTCTACGGACAAAGAACGGCCTTGCCTATCACAACCCATCCTACATCTGATTATCTTTATTTTTATCTTTTATATGTAAAGAAAACGACTTTCTGTATATTCTACCGACAAGGAATGGCATTGGCTCTCACAACTCATCCTACATCTAATATTCATAAGGATGGACTTCTAATTGGCACTAGATCTTTTCTCTTCTATATAACATTGCATGATGGCTCCGGCAACAAACTACTTCAAACTTAGCCCTTTGTTTTGAAGTGCCTGGATTTAGGCCAGTGGGGTGGAGCTATACCGGCACGCGACGCACTTAAAGCGGAGGGGTCAGTTGGGTATGGGATCCAGAAAAATCCCCCATTAAATGCACAGGGGAGGAAATATGTGAGAGGAAAGGGATGGGGAAAGCAGCACCACTGGGGCCATGCAATCGCCTAATCTATATCCTTCTGAACAGGCCTTTCGGTCGGACCACTTTGTCAATTAGAACCCTCTGGTTTTCTGTACAAAAGCCTGGATCCCCGCAAAAGGTACCTGTCATATTTCCCATCTTTTTCCTTTTTCATTATATATTTATGTTAGATATAATTGTATAATTATATAGGTATATATTTGGGAGGACACCTGCATCTCATTAATATTCATTAGATCACGTTTCCTACATGTTAGTTTTGGCGGGCTCACATGTTTTCAAGCCGCCAATGGGTGCAGGTGTATCTCCCCGCTTTGTAAAATATTTATTATCTTTATTTATTTCAGATTCCTAATACTCTAGTGTAAAAAAATTATCCAAAAAAGACATCTTTACATTTTCCATCATGCCTCTTCAAAATAAATTAACATACCACTCAAATAAGACTGGGTTCCAATCTAGTTCCGGTCAAAAACAACCTGGTTCCGGTCCTTCTGAGTGGATAAATCGGAACCCTCATACCCTATATGGAAATACCAACTATGAAAGCTATCTTTCAGAAAAAAAACACTCTTTCATTACAATAGCGCCCGCGGGACATATTTATCTTATCCGAACTACTCCAGTATTTATGATCATCTTTCTTAGTGTCTTGGTAATAGTTTTTGCCCCATTTCCCGTGCCTGTATCTCTCAGCTTATCTGTTCTCCGGAACTTTTCTAATCGGATAATGGCGACCGCGACCAAAGTGGTTTCAGCTGTCAACGGAGGAAGCTACTTACAGAACCAAGCCAGCTGTTCCTGCCAAAAACAAACAGAAATAATAAAAGAAATATTACCCCCCAAAAAAATGAGGAAAAAAATATGCCAGGCGCTTGGGGTGTTCATTTAAGGAGAAGATTCCCTGTCATAATGCCATCAGATAATCCTAGAAACTTGGTTTTTGATTGCACCAATCCGCCTGAAAAGTATTTATCAATTTTTTTCTTTCGGGTGATTTCACCGCGTGAAAGAGGGGGTAATTCATTTGGTGTAATAATAATGGCAATTTTTTTTAGGTGTTTCGATGAAGTGATGACGCTAACTATTTCATTATGCTTGTTTATTTCTGGTGGAAAACTTGAAATGTTTGATTAGTCGTGAAAAATTAATAGAAGAAAATAAACAGAAACTTGACAAACTTTAAACTTTAACCACATCATGTACACTTGCAAAATCTTCGAAATCAAAACCAAAATTCCGACAACTAACATAGTGCCAATAACACGAGCCCAGACAGGGCACTTACAATGCCATACAAATCCCAAACACTACACCAATGGCAAAAAAAAGTCAGAAAAAGTCATAAAAGAAGTCCCAAACAGCAGAGACAGAGGGCAATCTACCACCACGAGCAGAACGTCAATATGCTCACGATGAGCGGCTCGCCCTCCACTCTCCAGGCGCAGGTTCAGGAGCTTACATTCCCACGCCCTCGGTCGATTTGGGGTGGCGAGGAGTACACATGCTTGGAGAGCAAAGCCAATGTAAAGCGTATCCTCATAGGTGTGTGAAAAACTTTGGGCATTTATTTTTGACCAAGTTCCATTATCTTGTGGCCCGTGTCGGTTATACTCATGGTAACTCAGTACTAGTGCTTGTAAACATACTTCCCCCAGACCAAACGGCAGTGGATACTCCTTTAATCAGTATGTCCGAAATATTCAAATATGCTAGTGTATTGCTACTGCCCTCCTTATTCCGCGCCATGGACATTTTACTTTAACATATGCTGAGAGAAACCCGAAGGTGGTTCTATTTGCTACTTATTTCAAACAGTAATTGTTCTTATGAAAAGGTAATCTTCTTATTTTATATGATAAGTCAAATGTTTATTTTCAGTTAACTAGAAAAGTTCATTTGTTTATGCAATAACTTGAAGCCGTTTCGTTATACTCCTTGCCTACATATGACTTAATATGGTCATCCACAGTTGCATCCACTAATCGATGTACCCGCAACACTCGATCACCTCTAAACGTTCCATCATAAGCAAACACTCATACACAGTACCCACCGAAAATTTAAGTTACAGAGATCCTCAATACCCTACACATACTCTCACCCTCCGCCCAAACCCCATCATTTTCATTAACGTAGAGAGGGATAGTGGCCTTTCAAGGAGGGATGTGCGTCTGTCGTGGTCGTGGCCAGGATCGAAGACTTTAGATTAAACCCCAGCTGTGCAGGAGAAGGCCAAAGCCCCGCCTCTATCTAATAAGAGCCGCCCAGCTGTGGGGGTGGGAGAGGTGTGGACGGTTCGATCTGTCTGAGGGGGGTCATCACTGCTCGGAGGGTGTCAGGGTCGGCGGGAGACTTATCAATCTTTGGATGGTACAGCAGGAGTGCTCCCTTTTTGGTGTCTGCGCGAGTAGTTCTGTGTTCTTATAGTTTGTAACTGAGGTTCACGTCTTTTGTAGTACATGGGGAAAATGTCATTTCAAATGGGGCATTATCGAATGTTGAATGTGCTCTGGTTCTGCTATATATTGTAAAAATTGTATGTAACTGTTACTGAGGTTTTTTAAGTTGAAAATGCTACCCTGCTTTTTAACAAATTGAATAGGCCTAGGGCAAACCAAAAGTGTATAAGAAGAAATTGATGAGACCTCACTATGTACTAATATGTTACAGACATTACTTAAGAAAAGATTGTTACTGCATGTGATTGACCCCCCCCCCCCCCCCCCATCCTCACCCTTGCTGAATTGAACACTGAATTAGAATTTATGACATAGTGCCAAGAGACTTCTATGGCTAAGTGAGTATCATTTAGTACTTATGATTTAATGCCGTGGGACCCAGCCACGCCTGCCCAATTAAGGTAAGATAATGGCTGAGAGCGGCCATTTTAAGCCCATTTTTAAACCCATTTTTAACACTGTTTTTTAACAAAGATTGGAGAAGGGCTTCTTTCAATCTCCGCCCGCCGAACCAAGTGGGACAGATCTGGGTAGGCTCAGTTAAATACAAGTGCTTCGGAGAGCTTGGTTGGTTTCAGCAGTTAGCCATTTGCGTTTTTACTTGGTGGCAACAAGCGTCAAAAAGAGGGAGAATAAAAAGAAATTTGGAAGGAATTCCACAGCATTTCCTGTGGGAATGGTGAGAGGCAAATTGTGTCAGGTTCCCATGGATGCCATGATTTACAATTCAGCTTGGGCTTCGGTGTTGTTTTAAGGATAATATTCCTTGGATGAGAAAGTGGACCGTGGTTTCAATTTAAATTGCGATAATTGTTGAATCAGAGAATGATTAAAAACTCCTGGGAGAATGCCAGAGGGTTTGGGGGGGGGGGCTTGTCTAAACTTATGAAGGAAGGTTTAATTTATTGTGTCTTGGCGGTCTTTCAAAATGTAGGGAAAGTATTGGTTCCATAACATATCCCAGTATTCTCTTAATCAAGACAGGCAGTTAAAATCAAATACATTATGTTGGAGTCATACTTCTCTCAACAGTTATATATCAGGATGTAAGCTCTCAATAATATTTATACATATTAGTCTACTATCCAAGATAAAATATATGTTTTATCTATATGTATAGGCGAGTCTTTCATTCCACAATTCCCTTTTTAGACTTGTTTACGTAACCTTACTGCAGTGTATCACTCATGTGTAATTTTCTCATAAATAGCAGTCCGTTTATCGCAATTTTCTTTCATTTATGTCACTTTTTTTGTTGTTGTTATAAGGTGCGTTACCTACTTTATACTTTCGAAACAGATAATATATACATTACATTTCCCAATAAATCCGCTGTTACCTTAACTTCCACCTGTATACTCAATATCCCTGATGCACCCCTACCCAGTATTTACCCTAAATAACGCCTTGGGGAAAAAAAATGCCCGGTGATAGGTAACTATCAAAAAGTGATGGCGTACACGCAGCCTTGTATCAGACATGTTTGTTTGTTTTGGTAGGAAAACCGGTTTGGTCTGTAAGAAATACTATCTTTATTTAGTCAGTTTTTCTATGTGTTTAACGCATTTGCAAGGATGTCTAACATGTTTCAAGTTAAATAGGCTACTACTGGTGAGACGGTCTATATTTATAATTTTTCCATTGGTAATAAAATATCTAAACGGTCTGGTTAGTTTTCTCATGTGTTTTTATATGAAATAGTGTACGTTTTATAAGTTGAGTTTGATAAATGGCCAACAGTCATAATAGACTGGATCACATATTGCCAAGTAATACAAACTTTTTCAAATCAAACAAGAAGAGAAAAGGCTTTATCTGTTTCCATCCTACCGTGAATATGGAGTTTCTGTTATGTTTACTATATTAAAGTTCCATAACACTAAGTTTTAGAAAACACACACGCTCTATTTGTCGACTTCAGACTACACGACAGTGCTTTTGCCAGAAAGCATTTTGTCAATAGATTGTATGCAAACTGTTCAATAGAATAGTTCATAATATTCGTTCTTATTATAAACTGTTTGAATAGTTTTTCTTTTTACAGAACTTTAAAGACAGAAAGACATTGAGAGCCCTAAAATACATTTATTCAAATATCTGAATGTCTATTTTTAACCACATGTCTTTTTCCAAAAAGAAATGTCATTTGGTGAAAATATCACAGACAGCCGTCTGTTTAAATCATTGGAGACGTCATGACCTTTTGTGATGGCCTGACCTTTGACCCTTGACCACCTAAGGTCACCAATGATCCAGATTACGCAGGGATTTGGCTTAGTACACACGGGTCCCCTGAGCCTATGATCTCGGGTTCGAAAATCAGTGACATAGGATATGACCTACAGCGTGTCTTAAACAGGAGATGTCAACAATTTAGTGAAAAGCCTTTGTCTCAGGGTTGCCACGTCTATGTGTGCATGCAAACACCTCAATCGCGTCAGAAATTAGGGATATTAATACAAATGTACAATATCATATAGCTCTAATAAATACTTCTTAATGCGTCCATAAGTGTTGATTCAATACTATTATTGCCGGAAGACTGAATAGAAAAATAAATAATAAAAAAAACACCTATAGCAACATACAATGTATATACAAAACATGTCAAAGAGTTATCAATAAAATAACACAATTTATCAGACTAACCTAATAGAGGTTAAACGAATTAGACCGTGGACTATTCACAAGCACGTTTACAAGGAGGCATCCAAAAGGTACATTGAAAGATAACTGTATCTGGCCACAGAATGTTCAAGGTCATTCAGGATCAAAACTCCACGACTTGACTCCATAGTACGTTTGGAAACCACAGTAAAAAGTTTCAGTCCTTGTAACCAATGTACTCTTTAAGCACCCATTCAACCGCATCAGACATAAAGGAATCTTACACCAAGCCATCCGCATTATTTATGCCTACTATCTTATGCTGCCTTTGTGAGCGCCATACCGTCAGCGAGAGCAGCTCGTTCTATTTATAGTAACGATGAGGTAATGCACTCACAACTTCGGGCGGCCGTCTCAAACAAACAAACTCACCAACAAGTACTGAATGAGTGGTTAGTATACAACTCTGGTTTGTGTTGTACATACCTTAGGTTTTTTCCCAGCAGTTTGTGAGTCGTTGGGTGGGGGTTATTGAGTTGTGAATTGAGCAGCTCTTTTTCTCAGGGATGCGCCAGGTGAGCAGGTCCTGCTCAGAGTGTGAGCAAGTGGTGAGTTGCTCATATGGGAGTGAGGAGCGGGAGGTGGTCAGCTGCTCCTCCCACTGCTGCTCACAAAAGCTTTCCTCACCTTTTCCCTAATGGCCTGAGCAGCTCTGAGCAGCTCAAATATTGTCAACAGCACCTCCCCACCACCATCAATGGCACCACCATTGGCACCACCAATAGCACCACTACAGCAGCACCACTACAGCAGCACCAGAGCTCCCACAATCGTCATCAACAGCAGCAGCAATAAGGTGCCCACCAACAGGAGTATTTATATCCTTAAGGCCTCTCTCCTTGATCTTTCCCATCTTTATTTTTGGGAGGGACGGATAATTTTTCTTTTTTTCTGCCTAGATATTTTGTCAGGCTGTCCCCTACTGCCAAGGCAGTGAGTGTGTGAGTGAGTGGGGAGAGATGGACGGGCTGGACGGGCTGAGCTGAGCTCTAATTGGTTTCATTCTCTTTGTTTTACTGCAATCAGGGCAGTCTGATTTGTTGTCATGGGCTTCAGCAGGCAATACCTATTATTATTTTCCTCGTTATCCAGGGTGCTGTAGCATAGTCAACAACCCTCTAAATTTAAAATGAACGACTCCAAGACACGCAATGCAGTACTATAATGATACAAAACCATTTACTGTGATTTGTTTGCAAATGCCACTAGCGCAGAAACACAATATTCGAGCATCAAATTGACACTCACAACACAGATGTAAAAATGTGTGCGGAAGGTACTGCTAGTAGATTTTTGACAAAGGTGACACTTCTAGTCGCCTGGTGCTTAAGACCATCTTAATGTCAGAAGCGACCCTGGTGATAAATATCAGAAATGGCGAGGAAATATTCTGAGAGGAGTTTTAACTGCCTCGTCTTGTTCGGCGCATATGAGATTGGCCCTGATTGTTGGCCTGGGGCGTTCCCAATGTTCCATCTCATAGCATCTGTGATTCCCCATCATCAGATTCATCCGAGGAAAAAGAAAAGAATTGACAAACCTAGGACGCCAAACTGCTACCCGCCTGCCAATAAAGATCTCCTCTATCAGAGAGGAGACCAGAAAGAATGTCGGAAGATAATTGAACGATTTGAGATTGTATCAAAAAGGGCATATTCTTTGCAGTGGCAATTAAATGGTGGGGATTAATTTTTCACGAGTTTCCTATTTAAGTTTGTGGATCAAAAATTGTGACTGGGACACGGTAGTTATATTCCGGAATTACTTAATTGGGAGCTTGCAGCTTTGACGTACACTGTTTCTTATATTTTCCACATCCACTGTAATAGTCACTGATCATGCAAGGCTTTGCATAGTTAACCAAACCTGTTTGCTTCTTTCTTTCTCCCGTTGATACTAGGGGTATGTTGTTAAGTAGAAATAGATTTTGCATCTTATGTGATAATTCATTATGATCATTATTTCATGAATGTCATTCTGACCCATATCTTGCCAGTTAGAAAAACGTTTAAGGTAATATTCAATGGTATAATTATTTAAAAGATTCTTTCATAAATATCTATGTAACAATTTGCAACATGAAGCAGGTATCGTATGTATAGCCAATACTACGCAGTAGCAATGTCTTAAAATCAGACCAAGGCAACTATGGAGGTCAATGGTTGTAAGAGAAAAGATTACCCTTATCCCGAACAGGATCTTTGGTAGCTACCGCATAATGTTGTTATTGACATGGCTGACCTATTTTGAACTATCTGAATGTATAAAGGAAAGCCACAGGGAACAGAATGGATGAACAGCATCCTTTTTAGAAGAAAATAAATATTTTACAGAAATGTCTTGAACGTATAATAACATTATAAAATTATGCTATCTTAACTAATGCTACAATCAAAGTGAATTTCCTTACCCTTTCTTAACTCCAAATTGCTCCGAAATATGTGTACCGAAACGGTTCTTTAGGTAAAAGCCCTTACTCAAGTTGTTAATAAGGCGTCAAAGTTGAATGTGGTACTTAAGATTATTTTTTTTAAATACTGATTTATACGGATTGGCTCTTTTCTGCACTAGTTGTCAGACAGTATAATTTTGATACAGTGATCCTCCTTTTTATAAAGAATGAATAATCAGGCTACATTTTTGTCAATCAGATTTACAAAGATGGATACACGTCGAAATTCCAGTCATTGATAACCCTCTCGTTATCAGTGACTGTACGGTTGACCTACTCACCGCATCACATCAATATTACATCAATACCTCACCAAATTCGACACCTTGCATCAATCACGTATCACTCCAAGTTTCCCTAACCCCTTGCTCTATTTCGCTAACAGACCCCACGACTAGTCTAGGGTCATAACTTTAATTCTCCGGGCAGTGCCCTGCCGGAGGTCCCTGGAGGACTATAACCATATGGCTCCCTCATCGGTGAAGTGGTCTGGAGTTGTCCTGGTAAGTATATTGGGGTGGTCAGCGGGTCAGACAGGCCATGTGGTGGTCAGTTGAACTGACCAGTCAGCCCGCTGCATGTGAGTTGCTCCCAATGGTCAACAGAAACATAATCCCGTGGATGTTTATATTGGTTGATTGGTGAGGTTTCAACGTAATACCTACAAATTGGTGGTGCTCCCTGTAGCATTTTTGCTTTATTTTCCTGATTATAGCGGGGACAAAATTCGACAATATTCTAAGAAATTCAATGTGTAGAATAATACTTTACATATTTCCATTACCCAATTGACAAATATAGTTATACTACTAGTTTCTAAGGAACGAATGTCTGTTCGTTCCATCTTTGTTGAAACTGCGACCATAGAATGCTCCGAATAAGCAGCTGGTATAATATTCTCTAAGTTACACTTCAGTCTTGTTATAGGTGTAGGACCCACAATTTGCTTTAAAACGGTGCTATTTAAGGCTGCATTTTAAAAGGCTTCCTACTAAAACTAAAATGGAATCCGTGTTACTACATCATGTCTGGAAGTGGTTCGCATGATGAATACCGGTAAATGCAATCAAATTACACAGCATGGCAGCGTCTAGCTAGTTTGCATGCGGCTCGCGCCCTCTAATGTAGGCCGTTTTTAACCTGTGTAAAAGAGCAAAGGACATTTAAAAACTGAAGGCCAATGGGTTAACATGCACATAGAAAACGTATCTGAAAGAAATATGACCCAGTTGGGACAAGCTCTCCAAGCAGATTTACTGGAAATGTGAGGGTGAATATGATATAAAGTACGACTAAATCGGGTTGGAGAGTGGAGAGTTGTTTTTTTTTGTGGTGGTTGGGGGGGGGGGGGAGGTAGGTAGTGATCTCATCTGTGTCACATTGCGATTGCTATCCTACATTCCAAGTGCTATAAAGCGTAGAGGTTAGTACTAGGCCTATTAACCATTATCTAAAAGATATTTCCCGACCAAACATGACAACATCTATGGCATTAATAAAACATGAAATAATTTGTCACCGTCCCAAGTTGTTTTTGTTTTGTTTTCCTTTAAAAAAAATCAAGATTGTCCAAGGCCTTCCTACCTGATAACTCTGATCACTGTAACATCTTATATTCACCATAACAAAGCAGGTATAATTGTATTGGTAGACTGACAAGTATTGCACAACACTACTTCTCAGAAACGGGAAAAGTGGTTCACCATTTATATCTATCAGCAAGACTCGAAAATGTGTGGGTTTAAATTCCAGATGCAAGCTGAGGAATTCAGCTATAAGGTCAGTTGTCAGACAATTGCAAAATAATGGTTTTCTTTTTCTAAAGAAGTGGGACAAGACCAGGTTCTGTTAACGTGAAGGGGATCATCTGTCAAATACTTACAAGGTGATTTCTCACTTCAAGAAGTAATAGGTAAGAATCAGTTTCAGTTTCCCCTTCGTTATAAAGAAAACACTAGACATAGTCCGACTCTGTGCCAAAGTAGGTTAACACTGTTGGTCATGTAAGGATATGGCTGGTTGGTTGTAGCATTAGGTTAGACCCGAAACAATGGTAATATGGAAGAAAAGAAAAGACGGTGGGTCTCAGGTTTCATTTTGGAAAGTACTGAATATCAAGAATAGTGCAGTGCATGTGAAAGTGGTGAAAGTCTATAAAAAAAAAATTAAAAAAAACACTGTCAAACTCAAAAGCATCCAGAACTCAACAAAATCTACTTTTATTCCAATACTACTTATTATTTCATTGTAAAGAGAATGAAACAAATTACCCAACTAGTTTTGAGGAGTTTTTTTTCAACAAAAAATTGCCCTAGATAAAAAACAAGAAACCCATGAAGGTAGATCGTAAACGATCTAGAGTGAAAAAAATGCAAGAACAAGAATTATAAAATGTAGATCCTAAAGGATCTATAGTGAAGAAATGGACCTATCGGAAATATGTAAAATAATTTCCATCAAATAGGGGACATTTTTGGCATTAGATGGACCTAATCATTATTTATGCAAGTTTTTAGTAAAATCTATCTTTTAGGTTTTTCTGTATAAAAAAACAGCAAAAATGGTTTTAATTTTCTAGAAGATGTTGTAATCGTGACAGAATTTCCTGACATGAAAATAATGGACATTCTCACTCAGGGCTACAACCTCAGAGCCAGTTTTGACTCATAGTTGACTCATAATGGGAGTCATAAATGTTTCAAATTTGGAAATTTGTCAAACTGCTCAAATCGGCATATAAACCCTACTAAGTGAGTCTTTTCTTTCACGTCCGTGCAGACATCAGCAGGGGGCGGGCCTCCACCTACACTGGTTTCCCGTGGTTATTACCCTACTCATTCTAAATCGTGCTTGCTTCGACGACATGTGCAGACCTCTTGCTCCACACCGTGTCTCGCCAGTAACCAGCGGTGGTAGACTGGACCAGCTATTCCATTTGTACTACGTTTTTGTAAACACTTTAATGTGGGCACCGAGGGGACCAGGTAAGTCCTACATAAATTATGAGTTTCAAGAGGCCCCACATCCCACTTATTGAAATTAGGCAGTTTCATGGGGGCCCTTCTGTGGATAGGAGACACTTTTATTCTTCATTAAATTGTAAAAAATCAAAATCTTTAAGAAATAATTGATTTGAGATACTTATCATCTCAACAAGGTTCTTAGCAACATTTCACTCGCTTACCATAATATATGTACTTTTGACGAATATCAAAAGTCTTAAGAGTTACATGCAAAAGTTTGAAAAAAGGGCAGTGTGGTATATGTACTCCACATGGTGTGAGTCACGGTGCTAACACTGACCCCGCACTGGAAGTGGTCCTTTCATGACCTACTTACCTCTTACATGTTAGTTTGAGCACCTGCCGGACTTGGAAGTAACTACAGTCTACACTGGACACTGAGGGGTGTGAATGGGGCGGCAGGGTTACATACCCGCTGGGGACATAAGAGAGTGGAGCAGCGGTCGGCCGCTGGGCCGTCACCGACCCACTCTGCCACTTTGAAGGGGGTATTCCACCATACGACTTGGGCTACAATATCAGCGCGATATGATGATATTACAGAAAAATGTGCATACAGGAGTGATAAAATAGTTAAAGATGGACAATTTGGAGCATGTCACATGTGTTTAACACAGTTTATCTGTAATATGTGCAATTTCCTCACGACATCATCATAATTATCGCAGCCCAAGTCATGTAGTGGAATACCCCCTTCTGTGAATCCACTCTGCCGCATCGACACCTTTTACCGATAGCGAAACGGATTTTAGGACTATTAGAACTTACCACTGCTATTTGCATACATAATTAGTTTTTACACTCCAAGCGCCAAAGGCGCTTGTAATTCCAATAATCTACTATACCTTAGTCGGAGAGTAAGGGCTGAGTACCGTCCCCCCCCCCCCCCCCAACACACACCTCACATACACCACAGACGTGCCGTGCCATCAGGGGCTGGACGACACGCGGTGGCCAAAATGACGTCACGGCTTCCGAGGTCTATACCGTCCGTGCCTTCCACCTGGACAGCCAACCAATGAACACAGGGCCGACCACGTCCCCCTCCCCCCCACCTCACATACCGTCCGTCACTCTGCAACCTTCGCACCTCCGCGCCGGGAATATAGTCCGTGAGAGTACTGATTATGATTCGCCGTTAGCGAGCGTCGAAGTTGCAGAGTGACCGTCCGTGCCGAGACCAGAGGGGGCGGCCCTCCACCTGGACAGCCAACCAATGAACACAGGGCCGACCACGTCCCCCTCCCCCCCACCTCACATACGGTCTGTACACAAACCAGCAGGGGCTAACCATCCGTGAAGGTGCAACCACAGTTTGATTGGCTGAACAAAAGAAGGGATTGTACAGTCAATTGACTTACACAACTTTCCGTTATGTACTCAACAGAACACAAAAGATCGACGTTCCACCCTTATAAGTGAAAAAAATGTTAGTCATTTACGTAAATACATCAATACAAATCCATTTTTTTCACTAAAAATCCATGACCTATAGGTCATAATCAGCGCAGACTGATAACACTGTGGGGTCAGCCCTCGCCCCTGGTGCTGTTTAGGGGTTTGGCAGAGGTATAATAAATCAGGAGTTGGTCCCGGGCGCGCTACCCGTGTGAATTATTCACCGGGCCCACATCTAGCGCTGCCCAGTGGGACCAATAAACGCCATGTGGCCACGCGCCCCCTGCATACATTGATCAACAGCATGACGTTCACGTCTTCCCATCTCCAGATCTTACCCCAAATGTCTCAGATATACGGCCTATATGTCCACTCCTATTATACCACTACATCATATCCATACCCAACCCTTCTGCTGAGTATATTGAGCTCACCATTTATCATAGATTTTTTTTTGAGTTTTCTCATTTTTCACGCCCCAGGCAATAGGTGGGGGGGTACCCTAGGCTTCATCCTGTGAAGGGAACATATGGTGAGAGGGGTAAACACCGTTTATATTACATTCACCACCTCGACGACAAATGGCGTCCGTCATGCCACCTGGCGGACGGCTTATCATCAAATATCCATGGGACCGCAGGAACCAGAGGCACCTTGGGGCCCTAGACCCTGAAATTCGACATGACAACATGGCCATTTCTTAAAATCGACATGGGACATGAGGCTTTGTGACATTAGTAAAATTTAAGGATATGA
Organism: Lepidonotus clava; assembly: GCA_936440205.1. Lineage (NCBI taxonomy): Eukaryota > Metazoa > Annelida > Polychaeta > Phyllodocida > Polynoidae > Lepidonotus > Lepidonotus clava. The sequence continues at coordinate 23,061,945 of OW387147.1, forward strand.
CACAGCCGGTTTCTGAAATTCGACATTTGACATCTGATCATAGCATCATAGTGGCGCCATTTCTAAAGGTCAAGATGTGACATTGGAACCCCCTAAACAAGGGCCCCAATTGTGTAAGGTGTTGCCGGTGCCTTGTGTTTTGAACATTTTCTGTACATTCAATAATGTACGGGTGCGGATCCGGGAAGGGGGGGGGGGGTGCAGTAACCTCCCAACCCCACCCCTTTTGGGCAGGGACTTCACACAGCAGAAAAACGTTGCGTCTTCGAATGCCCCATGTTTCAGTACTTGGTCTATATGCTGACCCGTACCCCTCCTTCCATAATCCAGTATCAAATCTTGCATTCACCTCTGCCGCACATTGAACTTATCTTGGGTTTAGAATAAGTTTTTATCCCTTATGGTTCTATGCAAATGACTAAACTATAAACATATCATCACCCATCCTTTCACGTGGTTATCAAAAACGTGTTTGTGTTCACAGGCTTCAGAATACTATTTCAATTTTACATACTATTACTATCTTTTGTCATGTTTCATTGCGTATACCAGAAGAGAAATACATTATCTAACTAATGAAGCATGGATTTGCCAATCATTACCTTAGCAGCTTTAGAAAAGATGGCCTTTTTTTCATCAAACTTCACTGCAAAATGAATTTACTGTGAGTTGCAATTCGCATCCTCCGCACCAAAATGTACAAAGATCATGTGGGCAAATTTAATCAGTGACAATCCGCTATCCGATCCGAGGCTCATCCCTCATACAAAAGGGCCCCATATTTGCGGCCGGTGAAATCATAGAAGAGTAAAGCCAGGGGTGGAAAGTTTTTGGGAGACTTTCTTTGGCGGTGACCAATCAAGTGGTTTCATCCACTCCATCCACTCAACACAAAGAGCCCGTGTTGGGCCACTCAAAAAGTATCTGGGCCAATGTTTGAGATCAGCCAACGCAAAGCTTGACCCCTCTGAACTATCATACACTTATACTGTATGTTTTAAAAGAAGAGACAACATGACTGAAATCTAGGCAATTTATTTGGTATTAATGCAAACACATAAAGGTATCATGTAGGGTATATTCTAGTGAGTATCTATATTGCATTCGTCTTTGAATTATCGCTGTATTTGCAAACAATTATTTCTCTTTTTGTCCAAGGATTTATTTCTCAGATCCTGTAAAGCTTGTATTTGATTTTTGTGAAGTTTTTAAGATCGGGAAGGTGGTGCGAAGATCATAGGAAATTCACTGTGTGAATTCAGTCAGGCATTCACAAGTAAAGCCTGGGTGGGCATGTATATTATAACTTTTTTTCAATTTGTAATCTCTTCTAGTGGCCGAAATAAACACGACCATGAAATATTTTAGAAAGGACAACCACTCCTTTGGGCATACTAGCTAGATTCCATTCTAGGCGCTTTTTAAACTTACGTTTGCACAAGCTTAATTTGTTTTTGATATTTTGCGCCATAGTCCCTTTGACACTGGCCATAGTCATGATTTGCTCACACCGTCATACCTGAGTTCACATTACGTGAACTGCACGCTCTATGCGTCACCAGGCTTCGATGGTGAAAGCAGGTATTTTTTTGTACTAAAAAGATTATGTATGACCAAATAGAATAAATTCTGTGTACCACAGTAGAATTCTATTGGAATTAGAGCGATTCAAATGTCGTATATTGGGTTTGTGGGTGATTTCCATTATGGATAGATTGTATCTGCAGTAGCAATTTAGTAGATTGTATCTCTGAATTATTGCTATACTCTGCCATGTATGCCTATTCAAGTGGTGAGAAAAAGTGTGGCACTTAAGTCTGTGTGACATCCGCCCCTAAACAACAGAAAAGCTTTCACAAGATGGAATTAATAGCTCATAAATTTCGTGAAATTACCTCTCTTCTTGTGGAATATCATACAAAAAGACATAAAATCAGTGATTTCTTGAGGGTTATTTACGTTTGCCCTTTCAATATGTTCTCGTTATTCCAAAGAAAAACCACGAACGTCTTTCATGTGTATGATATACACTGACTATCGGTAGGAATTACGGTTTATTATTAATGTTAACAATACAAGGTCACTTTAAAAAAACTGACCTTTAGATCCTCAGCTCTTTGTATATGAGGCCAACAGTGATGTTTTATTAAAGATCTAAAGTTCAGTAGAGGAGTCTGAAGAGACAGTGTTCGAAATTAAGGGCGCACCCTGCACCCTGTGTGCACAATTTGACTGCAGGGTGCACACTTTTTGAACCTTGAATAGAATAGCCGATTCAATTAATTCCAAAAAAAAAAGGGTAATTTCATTTGTGTAGGTTATTTTAAAGCCTGACGTAAGCGAATGTTCACGGAGCACTAGAAGTTTACAGTATGCAACAGCAACAAAACACATCCTTATTGACTCATGGTCACTAGAAATCAAATGACGTAACTATTCTTATTTCAGCAATACAAAGAGCAGTTCTCGACATGACCTATATTAATCCCCAGTTCAACCCGAGCACATCCAGAAGTTAGCGGCTCCAATCTCCAACCACAGCTTTCATTGTTTGTCTCGGGCCCGTTCTTCACTTTCCAAAGCGTATCCGCTTGGAGAGTGCTACTACCTTACCTTGTCCCCAGCAGAGGTCGCTGTGGGTCTACAGAGAATGCTGGGTAAAAGATCTGGGATTTTAAGGGGCTCACATCTTAGGGACCAGGGCGCCTCCAGGGGGTCGGCTAACAGGGCCACCTGGCGCCATCTATTGTTGGTACAGAGGTCAGAGGGCATGTCAGAAGGTCACATGCCCTTCACATGTCTGCTAGGAATGGATAGGAATAGATGTGGACAGACTTGTGCCTTTCACTTTTAAGGGAAAGTGTGAGTTTTTACCAAAGCTTACACTACAATACATTTTTTGGTAAACATTTTTTTGAACCATTTGTTCCTTGAAGATTTCATCACACTCTTGAATATACCGATGTGTGTGTGTTGGGGGGGGGGGAGAACCTAAAAGGCTTCTCTAGATCTATTTATTTGTTAATGTTTTTTCTTCTATTTTACAATAAGGGAAATATATCAATGAAATTTGTTATCTCTGATCTGTATTTCAATTTAGTACCCAGGAAAGCCTTGTGGTTTCCTTTAATAGCTTACATATATTTATATATAATTGATATTTTAAAATAGCCTTCTTCTTTTCCTCTGGCTGACCACGACCCCTTTTAACTCATACAATTTATCCTATAAGGCTACTCCGAGAAGGTTAACGGTTGCATTATAGCACCCTCAGGCACCCCGTCCTCGTGACAGAGCCTTAAACCATATTGCCTTCACCAAATCCGGCAACGAAAACCTCACAAATTTCTACTCAAGCGTGGCCCTTGTCCCTTCATAGCCCTGCATGGCCTTTGGCATCCCCCTTTACGGTCGGTTTGGAAAACAATGGCCTGGAGAAACGGCCAAGAATGACCCATTAGGCTATCCATTTCCCATTGTTGTTTCTGGCTGACCGCTTGCCTTTCTTTGTGCCATCTGAGATGGAAATTAATAGTTTGGGGATTCAGGGAATTATTCAATTTATTGTCTCTCTTGTTATTAAATTGACTTGGAATAAACAATATTTGACTGATGTGTTGTTTCTGGGATTAATGAAAAATTCTAAGCGGTAAAAACAAAACAAAAACAAATTCTCCAAGTAATTATTTTTACGCATCCATTAGAAAGAAATGTTTGCTTCGAAAATATAACTGTTTTTTATTAAAAGACCCTGGAGCTACAAACTCGCCGAAAGAAAGCTAAATCTTAAGGGATATTTTTCTAGACAATCATTTTCTAATTTATAGACGTACTGATATAAGTAGAAGAAATGTATCTAAACTAATATGATCTGATAAATCAATAAATCGCTCGTTATTGATTCCATCAATGTAATTCCTGTGCCTTCATTTCACTTCAACAAAATCAACATTTACTTGTACTTTCTACATTCTATAGCAAACTATATCAACACAAAAAGTCAGAAACCATCTGAAGTGTTGCTAGAAAGAAGCGAATTTCCTCCTCAAAAAAGCCAAGTCTCAAGTAGAGCAAACCGCTGCCGCATGCAGTATTGAACCAGGCGACGGGCGGCGTTCGTGGCCATGCCTCTGGTGGCTGGTGCTGGGTCTCAGATCAAACAGAAATACTCATCCAGAAGCCTTAATGGTCTCATCTGAGCAGCTCTGAGCAGGTCGTGAGCAGCTCAATGGATCGGTCTCACGGAGGCCACGACCCGAGCCCAGTACTCAGCGGCCTCTATCGGGCTTGGCTGACTGCTCTCTAGCCCAAAGCCAGTCGCCTATAGCCACATGTAGTGGTTTGAATGAAGTAGCCGGAATTCTCTATCAAGGGCAGCTACTGGTGCCTTGTTTACATACATATCACGTACACTGACCGCAAAGACACAGAACAAGTCTGAGAGGCTAAATCTTCGAGGTGTATGATCGAGGACATTGATCTTTTTGTATATTTATATTTTATTACTGTAGAAATATTTTCAAGGGAAAATATTACATGACATATTTCCTTTATACAATATTCCAAACAAATCCAAGGCTATATTGGAGAGAAAACGAATACTAAGAATTCTGAATTGATCATAGGTTTTGATTCTATTTACAAGTCAATAATATCTTTTCAAAAATATGCCTTATATATACAATGCAACGGAAAAGTCACGAATGTATTATTTTATCTGATACCAAAAGATCACGTATAGGCCTATACAATACATCTTTCCTCCAAATATAGACCTACGAGTTCATATATCAGGAAGGCTGCCAATTATGCGATAGATCATGCATTTTTATGGCGCTCTCTGGCCCCTAACGACACAGTTTCCGACCCGATCATCCCCACTTGTTAGAGATATTACTGTTGGGGCGCCTCTCCCCTTACTTTGGCTTGAGGCCAGACTCAAAGCCCATCCTCCCCCACCCCACCTTAACCACTGACGGCCCCTTAAACATGTCCCAGCCTACTCCAGACCGCCTTAACCAACAAATTACAGCCACAATCAGCCGGCTCCGCAAAGATCTAGGGACCCAAAAGTAGAATCTATGTCATACGCCAACCTTGGTTTTCTTGTATTTTAGAGGTACTTTAATAAATGGGCCCTTGTTCGCTGTAAGCTATAGATTTGTGATTAATTCTTTCATCTATATAGATATGTTTATTCTTTTTCGAACACGTTTGATATTTTCTAATTTTTCCATTATTTTTCTCCTCGAATATGATTGACACTAAAGTGCATAGCCCTATAGCCTCATGAACAGCGTTGACTTATGGTCTAAGCCTAAGGGTAGTTTACTCATAACTGGAAATAGTCAGAACATATCCAATTATATCCAATTTCTAGTTTCCTGTATACGCCACAATAGTCAGCTGATGTCAGATCTCAAGGTGTAAACTCAAAGTCTTCGGTTAATTTAACATTGGTTAAAGGGAAACAAATCAGTACACATTATTGCCAGCAATTAATTGGGCTAAAAAGTGAGAAGGGAAACCAGTTTGCGAATGACCTTTGACCTGAGGGGAGTAAAGTGGTTCCCCCTGGGCCATCAAGGAGATTTCCCCTGTTGGCTATCTGTCAGGGTCGCCCCTTAATTGAGTCGAATGTGCCAACATCCTCATGACATGTTATACATCTGTATACGTAAATAGCCCCAAAACTAATAAATCCTTATACAAAAACTCATGCTGGCAGAGGATGTGTAATATGTATCATTTCCGACTTGTTTAGTTATGTAACATTTACGTTTTTTGGTGGAAATTGCTGAGATTCCGTGGATCAATCGAGCCTGTTTTTTCTTAGGAGGAGTAGCAATTGTCAAAGTCGGTATGGTTATCAGTCACGACTGATTACTGTGTGGAAATCGTGTTAATTACCCAGTGACTGCAATTAGCTTTGGGCATGTCTGGAGTTCAGCTCTCTTTTTTGTGTGATTTCCTCTTCTCTTTTCTTTTTTGCAAAGAAATTATTACCTTCTACTTATATTCTACTTGTCAAGACACAGTGGTACTTTCATACCATATCAGTGGCGGATTTATATTGGGCTCGGGCACTTTCCTCTCTGGAAAATTTGCATTTGTTGGAGTCACGTAAAATTCAACCCTGAACTCATTAAGTTGAAAATTGTCCAAAAGCGTGTTCCCCCTCCCCAACTTTTCAAATCTTTTGATCCACTGCTTCATATATGTATACTATATCAGTGTTCGAAATTAAGGGCGCACCCTGCACCCTATGTGCACAATTTGATTGCAGGGTGCATACTTTTTGGGAGGCATGCACCCGGTGTATGCATGAATTTTGAACAGTATAAATACCTTTATATAGAGTTGTGCACATAGATTGATAGCCGGGTGCATGATTTCTAACCCCTATGCACCCTGCGTGAGCATAAAATAAATCCTTAAGTTCTAACACTGTATATACAGGCTTATATTACCTGCCTGTGTCATATATATATGTATGACGACTTAAATGTGACACAAAGTATGCGAAAAGAGACCTCCGCCCAATGCTTGTGACAGGTAGACTGGGCGGTAATTAGCCAATTACTTACCATAATGGGCCCTTATTACTCACTGATCACGCCATACAAACCCCAGGGTCTAATTTACATACAAGTAATTATCTCATCCGCCCGCCTTTCTTGTCTTATTAATGAGACCAAAAAACCTGATCTGGTGGTCTAATGCTGAGCAAGATTGCTGCTATTCCTGAGTTTTTTTGTAACCGTGATTATAGTGCTGATTACTCTTAGTACGAAATGAGTGTATGTAATTTTGTGAATGGCAAAAAAGAGTGTTATTCCTGAAGTAAAACACAAAGACGCAATTCTTCTCCGGATAATACATACATTGACCTGCATTACATTGAGAATTGAACCTTGCAATTTCTGAAATCCTATTCTAACTGGTTTTTAGAGAGCTCATATTTTATGAAGTTGTATAAACTTGAAAGTGTTCTAGATTCAGTTGAGCCGTATCTATATTGAGGCTAAAAGATCTGACAATGGTGTCATAGAAATATTTATGATGACATAATAGTTCATCAATATATATCAAGCTAAAAAGATACCCCTAAAATATATCATCTAGATCGCGCATGCATTTGTGCGGTTATATATGACCACAGGAGTCTCTCTTTACTTTGATTTCCCATTAGATGTTGGTGCGGGTGGTTGCTGTAACCAACAGTAACCTATACCAGCATGAGGTCTACCGACTCCCCTGGGACAAGAAGAAGTATCTGAACTCACGTACTTTGTGAGCGAAGGGAAGAGGTGGGGGCCAGGATCTAGTGCAGACACACTGTACTGTGGGTCCACGAGTGGGTATGGACGTACCAGACAAACAGGATACTTTCTTTTTTAGATATAATATAGTGAAATGCTGGCGGTCAATATATCTTTGATTGACACCTCGTTCGCTTGGATCTTTATTTTTCACCTTGTAAATATTGTTCTTTTACTTTGCATGAGTAAAATTTTGTGCAAGTTATTGAAGCTTTTCCATCTTTTTATCGGCCAAAAGAACCTTAATATTTCATCAATTTCTTTCAAAGACTCAAGTATTAGCCTAACAGGATTTATTAGAAAATACATTCTACCTATATCTCATACTATACATGTAGCCACTGGAATCTGAAGCTTGCAATTCTGACCTAGGTTAATAGGTTCTCGCCTGTTTTTTCACACCCTACTCTGTCTTTCTTTTTATACGTTTCCTTACCCTTACATCAATTAAGCTGAAGCAAACGTTTTTAAATAGTAACCGTAAGTGATGTAATGCTGAGAGAGTGACAACTCATAATAAAGAACGGCGCCTACAAAAAAACTCACCCTACTTCCCTGCGCGAACCTTGGGTCGAGGACAATTTTCCGATTATGAATCCAATTTTTCTCAACACCCACATGATATACAGAAAAATCTAAATTCCGAAAGATCTGGCAAATGCTTCTTATTTTCTCTATTTTCCTCGTACCTCCCATTGAGTATGCACTGGGAATTTTCTTTTTTCCCTGGCATTCCCGACCCAGGTAATCTACACAGGCGAGTCATCACATACCGAATACCTATCTGTCTCTATAGGTCTGCAGGGCAAGAAAGGACTGAAAAACTTGAAATATCTGGTCCTTCTAACTGTCTTAAAAAGGTAGCGCTGTTAATAACGTTATGACAAAAATAAAAGGGGTATATTTAGATTCAGTATATCTCTTTCTATCATTCACAGTGATAATGTTAGAAAAATTTAGCATGCGACAATGGCGCACTCCCTATCAATTTTAGGGAGACATTTTTACTCTAGTGCGCCATTTTTTGTTCATTTTCATTAAATTAAAATTCCTAATGTGCCATTGGCGCATTGGTCTCAAAATTAATGTGCCATTTATAATTTTTAATGTGCCCAGGGCGCATGGCGCGGCCCTAACATTTTCACTGATTCAGTACCAAAATTGTTTGTCAGGCACAAGTATTTTAATAAAGAAATGGGTAAAGAATCTGACAAAGACGGCACAAGTTTTCAAAATATGAGCATCCTCCCATGTGACATTGCTAATGAATATGATAATTAATGGGAACAAGGAGAAAAAATATAAAATATGTTCCGATGATAATTGGCCACAAATGACACGCAAAATATGTTTACAAAATTAAAAAAGTCATCAATAATGTACTCCCTCACCAGTAAACTTATGTGATTGATAGAAAAAAAACTTACTACAAATCCTTGGAAAGTAGAACTCAAAATAGAACAGAAAAACAAAACCAGCCCTTTCTTGCTCTGCAGACCTATAGCAGAGACCTTGTATGTATATATAGGATATATAGAGACTGGAAAGCTTCTCTTTGGGCCTATGTGCCCATTCCCCTAGTGGCTGGTTGGATCAACTATGACCAGGGTCTGGTCATTACCAATGTAATTTTGGAATAGCAAGTGGCACCACACTGTCTATTTTTACCATGGACATAATGGTCAACTCAAATCTAGTCCAACCAGCACCTAGGTGGCAGGCCTGTAGTGGATAACAGGTTTCACCCTGGCTTTCCAGTCTCGATATATCCTATATATATACATACAAGGTCTCTGCCTATAGTACACTCTGTCCTGGTTTATGTACAATGAATACAAATCAATTCTGCTGTTCTGATATAGTGTTTTCAAGGATTTTCTGTTTTATTATCAAATCTTTTTTCTTTTCCTATTCCTTCCTATTTTACCTTTTTTTGATATAAAAAAAAGTTAAAAGTTCCTACTTGATACAAGTCCCTCTTATCTTCTCTATACTGATGCAATTTGTTTAAATCTTCTAAATTATCTAAATAGCTCAAAGTAGCAGAATCCCTATGCGATTGTGACCTACATCTTTTTGTTTCTAATTTCTTACCCTGTCGGTTTTCAAGAGTGACCTACCACACAGAAATATTCAACCTCCAATTATTATAATTTATCTTATACAAATGGAATGATGATTATATGCCAACACTATGTACGTCCTTTCTTGATGTTTCCCTACCATGCCCGGCCATTATACTGTCTTTATTACCTCTCTATATGCACTATTTACCTCCTATAATTTGGCACTTCTCCACTTTCTGGGTCTCTGCCATCCATAGGTCCTTAATTCTTTCCTGTTTTTTATTCCCTTCATGTTTTCCACCTGCATCCTAGTTCAGTACTGGCGTCTTTCCCTTCTTTTTTATTGACTTATCCTTTTTATCTTGATTATTATCCTCTTTTTACCTGCCCCTGGATCTATGCAGTCGTCACCTACGGTAGATATCTCCAGGGCCGAGCATTCCACTCTGAGTCAGATTCAAGTTATCGCTCTTTTATTTCTCACATCCCTCTCACTTGCCCCTACGAGAAGTGTTATCCATCTTCATATAAAACCCTCATCGTGAGTAACTTCACTCATCCCGTTCCTAGATCTATTGCAATGTTTATGGGTCGTTGAATGTATTTTTCATGGCAACCTTGGGTAGTGACTACATGTCTAGATCTTGTTTTTGTTCCTTTTATTTTTACATTCGTTCTGTGGTCTAGTTTTTCACTAGTTTGCCCCCCCCCCCCCCCCCCGGCCGTCTCCAAGTATTTGTGGCCTGGTTTTGAGCTGCTCAATGTATCACCTTTGACAGGACGTTTGTTGTTTAGTCCTGAATTTCCTCTAATCTATGTTCCAGAACCTCTGGTCATGGTATACACTATGAAATAATGTGCAAAATAATGTGCAAAAATACAAAGAAAAATGTAAAGATAGGTACAAATTAGTTTTATTTTTACAACAACAACATTGTTATTCTTCTACATTTACTCCCCCCCCCCCCCCGATTCTGAATCACTGAACTTTGAATCATTTTTCATTTTGACAGAAGCAATAAAATATAGATTTATCATATTCGGAAGACAAGTTTATCCTCAATTATGGATAGTGAGTGAGTGTTGGGTGTTTTACGTCGTACCGACAGCCAGGGTCATTTTTACGGTGAAAACCAGTTGGGACGAATTCTGTCTTTGGTGATCGAATCTATAAGATGAATGTGACAGGGCGGGCAAACAGCAGGGGATCAAAACCTAGCAATAATTTTTGCTGTACCACATCCCTTAGTGAACCACAGCACCAACCAGGATTTGAACCCAAAGAACCACTTGGTCAGTGCTGGGTCCCCCCTATCGTCGCCTCATATGATCAGCAGGGGCTACTGGGGGCCTATTCTTACCCGGACCCCCATAGGGTCAATTATGGATAGTGTTTGATCTTGGGATTCTTGCTGGAGGTCAAGGTGCCAATACATCCTTCGCCTCCTAGAAATGGAAAGTGGCTTCCCGTGGTATTTTGGGTTGGCCACGTGACCGGCTCCGCTGATACCAGTTGTGAGGTGCTATTAAGGGGTCACAGCAGGACACAGCACACCAGGTACCAGCTTGTAGCCACCTAGCGGCCACCCTGCTCACCTTGACATACCCTACACAGGTGTGTATGTGTGTGGTGGTGGAGGTGGGTACTCCTCCAGGGTTGGGAGTCATGACTCCAGGGTTGAAGAGAGGGTTTCTCCCACCTGGAACTTGTTAAGAGGATTTATGCTATAGCATGAACTCTGGAGAAGTATCTTTTATTTATTTGTCTTTTTTTTCCTAGTTGGGTGAAACATAGGGAATCCCCTGGAATAGCCCTGGTTTCCATGAAAAAGTTACAAGTCACTATAGATACCGGTCCCCCGAAGGGCACCGGCCCACCTATGGCTATAATCTCACAAGGCACAGATCTTTAGTTTAGTTTAGCCACGCTCAAAACATATATATTCAAAGTATTCAATACTGGAATCTTGAGGTTATTCCGTTCTGGCGTTGAATTTTCGTTATCTGGTTATCTAGGTGATGACAATGAGAAAAGTAAAAGAGTTCCTGGCTGTTGCCATGATTAAAACTTAAATGAATTGAATTGGCATTTGACATGGCAAAGCTAGATTTAAATCGACTCTGAAATCCTACGCTATCATTTGACAGGTCACGAATTACAGTTTGAGTAATGTTTATGCTTTTTGTTTTGACAATATTAAAGATGCACTGTCTCTCTTTCTGTATAGTATTAAACACCTAGAAACATGATTTAAGGTCTCTCGGTGCTATACTGGTTGTAATTCGTATATTATTAGTATCACCTGAATTCCCTTTCTTTCCCTTATAGTGTTGATATAGAATGTTCTAGTTGAGGCAATCTTACTATTTCTGGGGGCAGGCCTTTTGGGAGTTCACAGAATTGCCTCCAAAACATAAATTAGAATGACTCCAAATGAAAACAAGGCACAGAGTCGAAGCCAGAGGGCGTTACGGTCGCTTCCGAGTAGTACACTGTACCTTACCTCGACTCTGAACTCTGAACTCTTGACACCTTTTTCCTTGACTCTGTGAGGCACAGTTATGGTGAACCTGCCGAGAGAGTGCTCTGCCAACCTTCAGGGCTGGCTATTTGCAAGTCGACTTCAATAAAAATAACCCACTGGAGGAGAGTAGAGAGACTGACCTTTCGCCTGGAGTAGATTGACACAAAGTTATGTCATCCAGATGACATTTAATTTCAGAGGGACCTGAGCCTTCGCCTACCTGTTGTTTTGAATCTTTTTAATTAGATTCTCTCACTGTTTATTTTTCACAGGATCTGAATAGGGATATTTTTCGTAGTGGTTTCGTGTTACCAAAAACTGGCTTCCATTGAAAATGTTAGTGCTTACAGCCGGCACCTCGAATTTACATGGATTGGATGACTGAATAACAACGATATACAGCTTGAAAACGAGGAAATATTGTGCGAAGTTCAAGAAATAACATATATCATTTTATTGGGACCAAATTTCAATAAATTTCCATATAGGTCTACCACGATCATGTAATGTCCGAATATAGGCATTTTCACACGGTATATAGGTTGCTGTAAACAAAAATCCTCATTAAAAAAAGTGGGAAAATGTGACAGAAGTCCTTCCTCTGCTAGAATACTCCCGTGCTCCCATCCTTCCTACAGGAAACGTACAGGAAGTCACTCCCCAGATGTCTGAACGTTTTTTGGTTTGCAAACAAAAAGATCCAAGACTAGGGGAGACACAGGGGCATACAAAAACACCTTCAGTGGCGAAGGACAACCTGCACGGTCCGTAGGTGAAGTAAACCTTTAGCCCCCTTTAAGAAGAGAAGGTGGAGAAAAAAAAATGAGGAGAAATTCTAGAACAAGCCTCGCCTCTGTTCCGTTTCCATGGAGACGTGGGAACCGTTGAGGCGCCGATTTCTACCCGAATGGATCACGTGATCTATTTAGCCGCGTCTCAAGTCACGTGACTGGATTGCTGGCCCGCCAGATGCAGGGACTTCCGCTACACTCTCCAATCACATTTTTCTTGAGAAGTAAAAGAGGACCAGTGCACCCAGCATGGAGGTTTATAAATAGCCTCAAAGACAGTGCTACTGATGCATCGATAATCTCGATGATCTATCGTGAGTGTACACTGTGGACGCCTATCACTCAAGAGCGGTCTCAATTTGATAAGGATGGATGAAAAAACAACACTTGTGTCAGTTCAGTAGATATACCTGTTATTTTCAATAAAGAATTTAATTTGGATGGTAATGAAATACGTTCAATATGTTTTTAAACCATCATTTGTGGGGCTGGATCTGTATTACATGTCATCACATTGGTATTCCAAAAAGAGTTGGCCTACAACTTGTATGAGAAATAGTGAACTGCAAGTTATACCGTTTTTATGCAAACTATTCCCTCATTGAAAGACTAAAATAAAACGGGAATACAAGAAGCATAAGGACATATTTTAAAATATGGCGCGGAAGGACAGTCTCTTATCATCATATCGCTCTTGGTACAAATATACTAAAAGATACTATACACAATTTAACACTAATTTTAATGGATAAAACTTACAAGAAAAACCTATAATCAATTTAAAGTCTTACAGCTCCAGGGCAAGAGAGAAAGATACTGTTTTTATGCAAAGGACATTAACAGCAACCCATTGCGATGTATACTACATAACTAAAATCATATTACACCATACACCACTGCGTGCAATTTTGTAAAATCTTCCTGTAACATAAGATTGTCTCACAGTTACATATACAGCTACACTCAAAATAGCCAACCTATTTCCAGGTGAACGTCTGTGCATGCGTGCACCAAGAAATTGGCCACTTGGCACACTTGGAAAGAGCATATAACATATGAAAGAGCACTGGGTCCAAGTAGCCCTCTCGTGTTGGGGGCAGTTCCTCTCGTGTTGGGGGCAGTTAAGGGGCAGCAGGAGCGTGCTCAGTGGAGGGCTTTGTTGTACGTCCAGTATGTAGGTGATAGGTGTACTGTGCCCATGGGCACCTGCCAGGGGCAAGGGCTATATGGGTTAGTTACATGGCACCGTCATAGGGGGAAAGAAAGTGAAAGGAATATACCTGAGGTAATAGAGAGGCAAATTGGGGGTGGCGGGGGTCTAGGAGGTTCTGGGCCTCCATTTTGGAGGGCGGCCCGTGCTGCCAAAAGCAGAGGAAATGCTGTGTGACTGCATGTCTGCTTTATAGGGCTTAGTTACCATGACTCTCGAAACCCCATATCCCTTTTCGCAATCCTTGACATGGGTTAACGGGTGAAATGGGTGAATATCAAAAAGCCAAACCTACAAACAAACGGATAGCTAAGCAATAGTGATACTTAGTAAACCCTGATTGTAACGGTCACCGGTCCTGATTAGAATCTATTATCACAGTAAATATTAGTTTTGATCTTGAGTTCAATGTCAATGTTTTGTAATACAAGTGTGAAATATCCGGAGAACAGGGTCAAAGTCGAAAAGCATATCTGTAAACTAGCTGAAAGCCTCGCATTAACAACCCACAACATCCTCTCTGACTGTGAAGAACACCGCTTGCCTCTGTTTAATATCACCAAATTGGTTATATCTTATTGATTATTCGACCATGAACTGACCTAGAACTAGGTGTGAACAGAACACCAACAGAGTAATTCACCTACTCCCCGCCCCCGTGGCTCTCCATCATTGTTTCCCCATTCCGAGAAGGGCCTCAAGCTTTAACTGCTGACAGGTCGTGCTGACAACTGACACTGACAGCTGGCACTGACACTCCCGCCACTGTCAGCTGTGACAGTCGGTCTAGGAGGCGAAGGTGTCGGAAGGTTGACACCATTGTGACAGGGTGTTGAAAGTGGAGTGACAGCACCTAGTTACATTTAGAAACAGATTCTGTTCGGAGTGATGTCAACTGTGGAAGGGCCTTGAGGACTGAAACTCAATGCTTTTGGATGCAATCGGTATCTTCCCATGCACTGTTTGGTTGTGTCTATACCGCCAAAAGCTTACACATTTCTATGGTTTACAGATTAATTAATATCTTCCACTGAGATCAAATCCACTTTTTTCTGCACAAGGCTAAAACATGTAGATTGATAATGGTGTAATGATATCTACGTATCAGTAACTTTTTCTTATCATTAAAATCTATCAACTTTATCACTTAATCACTTAAGCCGTAGAACAAAAACAACTGATACAATGTCACAAGCCTAACAAGCCAGGCACTAATTATTGAAGGTATAGTACGAAATTTGCAAGTCTAGAAACTCAGATTGAGCAATTATCAAGGCGTGAGCAAGTTAACACTTTATAGATTGATCACTATACATGTCCATCACCACTAAACCACACACCCAGAACAGACCACCAACCACTACCCACATCCCTACCTACCCCAAACCCCACACCAACCTAACACCTCTCACCGCAGATCCCTACCCCACTCACCACCCCCTCTATGCAGCTCACGTGTCTCTGCCAGCCAGAAACAGTGAATCAATACGATTACTAAATCGGGTTCGCACATTTCTCTCCCTTTACGACACTCGGCAGGGGCAGGCTAATAGCTATTCATAGCCCAGTCCTGCACGCAGAGCTTTTAACTGATAATTGAGGAAAAAGCTCCCAAATTACTTTTAATTATAGCACGCATGTACTGGGATTTTTTTTTGCTGGAATGGTTATTTTAGCCATTTTTTTAAAATCAAATTGTATAAAGAATTTTAAGAATCGATAGAGAGATATTTTCGAACTGTATAAGATGTATTACAGTAATTAATTGGGATGTGGGCTGTAACTGCATAAATTTACTCAATTCTTACTGTTAGGTATGGTTCCCATCCCAACTTGTTTTTTTCTCTCACGGAATATACGCAGCACCTAATGACCAAGGGCAAGTTTCCAAGTAGAACTGCTGACATAGGCACAGCCAAAAACAAAACATGTGCCAAACACATCGTATGTAAAGAATGTACCAATGAAACCCTTGAGGTGTGTGCTAAACTGTAACTGTATGAAGACACTATTTTAATACTTGAGAAAAGAATTCACAAAACACAAATAAGTGAGTGAGTAAGCGTTGGGTGTTTTAGGCAGGTGGGACGAATTCTGTCTTTGGTGATCGAATCTATGAGATGAAGGTTACATGGCGGGCAAACAGCAGGGGATTAAAACCAGGAAATCATTTTTGCTGTACTCATCCCTTAGTTAACCAAGCATTGACCGAGAGTTGAACCTTAAGATTATAAGAACCACTTGATTAGTGCTGGGTCCCCACTATCATCGCTTCATACAATCAGCAGGGGCTACTGGGGGCCTATTATTCCACAGAACCTCAACGGGGAACACAAATAAGTCACTGAATATAAGTTTTCCAATTGCATGATTAATCCATGATATTATTATTTTTGAAATAGACAAAAAAGAAAGATATTATTATCAAGAAAATACTGTCCAGTGTGCTATTGGATTTATACAGCAAGTAGCATCAGAAACACCCAATCACAAATACATGGGAAATTTTGAAACAAAAATATTTATATTCAGAAAAACCTAATGGCAGTCTATGCATATATCTCTTCATTTGGTGGTAGATGGGCAAGGCCTAGCAGAACTACAATGGTTCTGGTGGTGTGATGGGTAGATCACCCAGATCACACGTACGCCCCACACACTGTGATCACCCCCACCGTGACAGACCCATTATTCGCCGCTATGACATGATCCGTCACCAGGGGTCGTCACGCGGCCCGTCACCACGTCATGTCCCCAATTATCGCCCGGGAGAAACTCAATCAGCCGCTGGGTACTGGCGAGTGGGGCGTTGAAGTATGAGATGTTCGCTGGTCTCAGTCATGATTTGGCAATTGTCTATTCTAAGTGCAAACTAGATTTCTCACTCCCGAGAAGCACTGGGGGGCTATTGTAAATTTTTAAGTGCTAAGCTTTTTGAGTAAGTTTGTTATTATGTAATGCTTTTGTTCATCTTTTGTTGCTTTCCCGTGTTGAAAACTCAAATAATTTATACGTTTGCGTTTCTACAGCAGTTAGAAAAACATTGGCTATGTACATTACATACTCATACATTGAGTATTATGACATATGAGCTGCATCTATAGCTTATGACTATGCAAACAGGGAAACTCTGCCTGCATTTCCATATGAGTAGCTCTTCTTCCAGACGAATCTTATTCACAATAATTTCAACTCAATCAATATGAATACAAAAAACTGACATTATCTGATGGGGAATTTGATGAGTTACTGCATTTTGAGAGAAACCATTCCACCAGTCCTGTTGTCAAACTCAACTTATCCACTATTTAACGATACCTATTTAACTACCTCCCCTCACCCATCTCCCCCCTTCTCTCACATCCAACCTTCTCCAGTCACCCCACCCCCTCCAGTGGTGTCCCAATACCCCATCCCCTACGTGACACTATCACCATCCCCCGTGTCGTTTTCTATTCAATCAAGCCGCGCCCTGGATGGCGAAGTGGAGATGAGGGCCTGCTGCCAAACAGTTGTCTTTTTTACCCCCTCGATTATTTCCCATCCCGGACTGGCGCTGGTGAGGCAAACCCTCAGCAGGGGGCACCACTGGAGTTGTTCGCAGGGCAAAACTCTATAATGCTGAAACCAGGGTCCTCCAGGCCATGAGGCCCCCTCCTCCCGTTTGTTTTGCTGGGGAGTGGGATGAGTTGCGAGTTTATTTTTTCACTTGTCTTTTTTTGTTTGTTGGGTGGTGTTGTGGAGGTGTTGGTGGGTTGATGCCAGGATCTGGGATCAGGATGAAGTGAGGTAGGGGTGGGGTGGGGCGCGTCGGGCTGAGTAATATGAGTCTGACCCCAGCTTACCTCTCAGCTGACCCCTGTGGCCCACCTACAGCTCCTCCTGTCATATCACAGACTTTGATACTATAATTCATGAACGTTTTTATCATGGATTATTTCCACGATAAAAATAAAATCTATATATCATAATATGTAGAATAAATATGGATATATAGAATCTAATTCATTTTGATTAGTAGCTGCGTGTGGTGTATGCATTGTATGGATAAGTTAGCTGATAAAAAACCTAAAAGTTGATACTGATTAACAGAATTAGTACCTGGTTTGAAATTAAGTTAGCTTGTCAGTCATACATGGTTCTTGTATGTTCAAGTTGTAAATACTCTAGTAGTATGATAATAAGAAACACATGTACATCGTAAATAAGGTCTTAAAGTATCAGAATCATGAGACTTTTATTATAATGATTTATATGAGTATTTTCGTCAACTACACTGATTTATCGCCTTTCGCATCATATTTGTCTCTTTTGACAGTGTTTATATAACTGTATAATTCCGCTATAATTTGATAAGATGGGTAAAAACGTCATGTTGTCTTAGGACATAATACGACGGGTGGTGTTTATCCAAAAACATGTCACATCTGGCTGCCAGTATACTTTTTCCTAGGCTTTATATATAATCTGTCGGTAGCACCACACATCCTATGACAACATAACACATAGCGAACAATACACAGTTAACTTGTCAAACGCACCAACATTTATTTGCCGGTCTAACATATGGCGGGGGGACCTGTAGTGTTGTCAGCAGGGGACTCGGTTATTGATAAACAAAGTAGATAAGATGGCAGTGTTCCCGGCTACCCTGCCTCCCCATACCTATTTTTGAGTCCTTGTACCAATCTACCCAATAACTCACCTATCCCACATTACATCTTCCTATGCGCCAAGGTTATACATCATTAATACATAAAAACGCAATGAAAATAACAAAAAGAAATATTATCAAGGTATGTAGATTTTTTCATACTCCTGGCATTGTCAGTGAATGTATGATATCTGTAGACAGTGCACGTTAGAAATAGCATAAGATTTGTTATTACTAACGTTACTGTTATGCTTTGTTATAATAACACAACATAACAAAAACAATTATTTGGCTACGAGAGTAGAATACGTGAATGGTGAACGTAGCCAATGAATAATGCCACATTGTTACACTTGATATCCGCCACATAAAATATGGAGAATGTGCAACTGGCTTACAGCCGTTTCCACTAAAACCCTAAGGCTAAGTAATATGCTGGATTAGTTCATAGATCCTGAGTAGGTTTCGTGTGACTGTTACAGGCTGATGGATGTTCCCTCAATAACAAGTTGGCTACACCCCCTGTCATACGTCAACAGCGTTAGCTGATGTCGTACATCATAGTGTGTGGACGTGGGACTAGGAGTGGGCTTGGCCGTTAGAACTGATGCACCTTATCAGTCACCCAAATATTAATAATATTCCTCCCCTGATCATGCGCGCATCGCCTAACATTGTTGCTCGTTTTTCTCACGAGTCCTGGATATAAATACGTATGTTGGTTATCTTTACCTATAGGTTCTTGGTAGGTGGGAAATGTGGTAGCAATCTTTGCCGTGTTTTTGACACTTCAGATCTTCCTGGCCTTATCATTTAATGGGGATGGTCTTACAGTTACTCCTCCCAATTATATTCCTGTGGTTTATGATGGTACACGCGAACGGTCTATAACAGGCTAATGTGAAGAGCGTAGGAAGGATGATTTTTTCTTTCCGAGAATTCTGCCTATAGTTATTTGATGTTTGTGTTTCTGGGAAGCAGACACGCAATTAATAAAGCCTATGTCACTCTAGAAAAATCTATCATGGCGCAATCTGTCAGATGCAACTGTGAATAAGACGTGTTTTAAAATGGGACTACTGTTTTCAGGCTATATGTCTTAAGGACAATACTGCGTAACTAATGCTAAACAACTGAAATAATTGGGAATGGTTCCAATGTTTAGCGGATAAGGACTCGCAATCTCATCTCTCAGTCCCATGGTCATACCGATAACATGTTCTTCCTGTCTATACAAAGATTCAATCTACCATAAGATAGCTGCATGCTTGCTGAATGATATCGTATGTCGATATCAAACGCCAACAACCTACAAATAAGTCCCAGCACTCAGTAAACCGCCAACAGTTTCTACTGCTTGCACTCAGCCTCCTACACATGTACCAACCTGGTGGCCCCAGATTACAGAAATGAGGGTACTTTGTTTAACAGCGGGGTTCTAGCCTCCACAGCCGAATGTAATCAATGTAGGCCAGACCGCCTGTAGACAGGAGGCTTACCAAAAGGCAATTGCAGTCTGCAGGAGGCATGCAATGGAAAGGAGCATATCAATACTCTGAGCTGCTCCTGACTGCTTTTCCGAGCTACTCTTGTTGCATGTTGCGTGCGACCGAGTTCCTCAAGCTCTCCCTCTGTGACTCAGTTGGCGAGTGCATGTCTGATATCCAGCAAGGTATGTTCGAGACCTAGTGAGTCAGTTTATGGACCTATTTTAGGAAACTGTTTACGTTTCCTTCTATGCACCTGTGTTACATAGATATAAGGGAGGTTGTTTTCTTCTTTTTTAATATATATTTTAGATCAGAGAGATGCCATGAAACTCAGAGTCAGTATTTTAGTAAGGAAACAACTAAGGTGGTCTGTAATTTAGTGTTGAAATGTTGTTATTGAAAATTAATTACGTATATTTATATAAATGCTCTCTGTAACTTACCTGAAACCTAATACAAAATAAGTTTTCATTTGGAAATCGTAGAACCTTTTATAAGCTATAAAAGCAAAAATACGGAAATACAACATTAGGAAACAACAAGGTCACAGGCAGATCATATAGATTCAGGGTCGGTTTCAAAACCGAAAAACTCCGGGTTATTCGTCTTTATTTTGTGTATATGATAGTAAAAAGATTGGTCAGATATGGAAACCTAGACAAATTATCGAGCGAATTATCGAGCGAATTAAAAAGAAAGATGCACATGCCACCATAACCCAGTCAGGGAGATGTCGGTTGGTCTCCTCGCTGAAAATACAATTTACAAACTTGTGAAAGATGTGGATTTCACATATTAATACTAATATTTGAAAATAAGAAGAGGGATTACTTTGTTGTACTGAGGTGGATGTATACATTGTTTGGTAATGGGTGGCACCCTGCAACAAGCAGGGCTCTGATTGGCTAACACTGTCAGCCCTCTGAAGTAGGCTTTGGTGAAGACAGCCTGAGGGAGGGAGGCAGTTGAACACCGGCCCCTCTGCATGAAAATGGTGGCATGCTTATATGTGATTGGCTGGCTACAGATCCTACCTGAGGTAAGCTTTAGCAATACTACCTGAAGTAGGGTCTTGATGGAACAACGGCCCTGCTGTTAGTCAGTCAACAGATACCAGCCTACCCCTGATATGACCATATATGGACATGCATCAATCTCCCAGCTGATGACTTGGTGACCTAGATATCATAGGAGTCCTATGTTAAAGCTACAATCTTCACCGTATATTTGGTTTGCACCCGACAGCAGGTCCACAATCTGGTACCTGAGATTTCCACTGTATGTCTATGGGGACATCAGCCTAAATGACCAAGTCAACACTCCGGGGCTGACCGAACCCGAAGGGATCGAGACAGCGATCCTGGAGAAAAATGGAATCTCTCTACCAATACTTCAAATGTCCTGGTACTTAAGTCAAATAAGTACTGTCTGGAGAATTGACTGTAGCCTACAGTAGGAATAAAAAGAAAACATTTTTTCGCTTTACAATAATTTCTTCGCTTTACAATATTTTCAACCTTTCAGCAACTCCCACCTGCTTCTATGAGTTGGAAATGTATGGCTTAAATTGTCTTATCTGCTCGGTAACAGTAGCTCATATATGTCTGAGTACCTCGAGAGCTCTTCTGATATATCAACAACAAAAGATGCTTCAGTCTAGACAGGATGTCTTTACATTTAAACGAACACAATGGACAAAATGGAAAAGTAATGTAAAACTACTTCAACTATGCAGTGCTGACAACACACGCTTCTAAACAGTTAATGTCTTCGTGTTACTTGATTTTAAGTTTATCAAAACGCACATCTAGTTAGATTCGAAAGAACTGTATGTCAATAGACATCATAACCTTTCCTTCAATACTGCTTAAGACTCGTGAAAAGTAATTCTGACATATATCTCGGTCCATGATAGACCAAACCCCAAGCTGAGCACTGATAAGACACGAACGCATTCTGCTGAGAACACTGAGTGAATAGCGAGACACGGATAGTCAAACATTGGCACGCCGAGACCCCATCCGTATGGAGAAGAAAGACCTGGTCGGGCACATGCTAAGCCGGGATGTCAACAGAAACCCCAACCCGCAACTTCTGATGGCGACCACTGGGACGACTTTCCTCCTCACGCTTTTAATTTCCCCCACTGGAGGGGTGAGTGAGTGGGTGGGTGGTGGTTGGAGGACGGCCTCCCTGGAGGAGGGCGGCCCTGGAGGAAGGGATGGGAAGTGCCCCGTCGTTGGTGGGGCGTGGGTATATAGATGAGGGATAGGGTTGGGGTGTGATGGGGCATGAAGAGTGGTGGTGGGGGAGGGGTTGGGTAGATCTGAGGAGTTGTTCTCCAGGGCAACGCGTCCTTGGGTACTCTCTATGGAAATGTCAGTGTTACAGGCAAAACCCTCGAACAGTATGGGATTTTCAAGCTAAGTTGGTCGACGTTATAGTCATAAACGTTGATGGTATTATCTGATATAAAATCAATAGTCTCATTACAGTTTAAGAGACTAATAATATGGGGCAAATGTCAAGTGTGATCTTTACTAAACTGTACGAACTTAATCAAATTTGTCACCTTCAATGAGTAGATAGTGCAACCTTTAATAAAAGTTGCATTCATGGATCAATGAACACAGTTTCCTTTCAAATATGACCATGCAAAGGGGACATCCCTACATCATGATGCATGGCCTTAACTGCAAGGTGAATCGGCCTACCTACCAACTAGAGCCTTGGGTTATAGAACACCTGTCAATCACTACGCGTGCTAACTTTAACTCTGTTCTGTTCTAATTGCTCCCTTAAAGGAAGATTATCAGACCGTATCCAAGGCAGGTGGTGTAATGTGACTGAAATTGAATGGTTATTTCTGTGTCTATTCCCAAATGAATGGCGGAGAACAAAATCATACATCAGTGTCGCCGAAGTGTGTTAGGGACAGACTAATAGTAAGGTTGGTTGACTCTCCGGCACTTTCCTGTCAATGAAGGAATTCCTCAATGTCATAGCCATGGCCAAAGTGTTATGCAGTGCTTATGTACAGACTAACATTCCTGATAGCATTTGGCCCCTCGTGAGAGTTTTGGTTTCCAAAATGAGAACTATTCATCTAAACTTAAAGTTTCTCGTTTGATACTGGAACTATGACAAAAGATTTTGATATGTCCTAATTGCTATTGATATTTTCAAAAGAGGTGGGACCCGAAATCATCTAATCAATTACCATGGGCCCGACTGACCCAACATTCATGAACCTTATTTCGACCCCTGTATTTATACCACCAGATTTGGACCCTTCGGTCTATTTTGTCTAACCATCCCCTTGATGTAACAGTAAGATCCTTATTATCTTGTATCTGCAGTCAACCCTGTACGAGAGATCTGTCTCTGATATGTAACCATGTTACATGTGAGAGATCATATGCCTCTGATATGCAAAGACCTTAAAAGTGAGAGATCAACTCTCGTCTCTGATTTGTAACCATGGCACACAAGAGATCATATCTGCCTCTGATATGTATAACCATCTTACATCAAAGTGTACCAAGACAAATCCACAGCATTCTAAGGCCATACATTCTAATCAGGACAAGTATCTCTTTTTGAATTATTTATTTATTGGCAAGGAACAGCTAGTACTCTACACAGATTTGCAACACTAAATACAACAGTAAAAAATGTAGACACATCTCCTATAATTTAGTTTTCAGAATTTCATAAAGTGTGAGGGACAAAGCATACAGTGTTTCACACTATACCTGTCAGTGAGAGGGGTGTATAAGGCCCGTATAAGGCCGTTCATTTATTTAGAGACTTTACCTCACACACGTCACTTCGCGAGACAAGTGACATTTCTGCTCTGGTGCTCTTGTCGTCTTTTCATTGGCAGTATATGTATAACAGTGTTCGAGACTAACATTTTCAGCCCTCGGCCATCAGGGCCGATACTGTCAAAAAAATATCGGCCCTGACAGTTTTCAGTCGGCCCAGACAAAACTTGTAGCAATGCATGCCAGTCACATATAGCCATTTCTGTGGAAAATCATTAAATTAAATAAAAACACATTTAAACCCAATTTCTAAGGAAAAATTACACCAA
Organism: Lepidonotus clava; assembly: GCA_936440205.1. NCBI lineage: Eukaryota > Metazoa > Annelida > Polychaeta > Phyllodocida > Polynoidae > Lepidonotus > Lepidonotus clava. Next base: position 23,086,099 of record OW387147.1, read on the forward strand.
TTATGTGATTAAGATCAGACTAACAACTGTTTCCTTCAAAAATAGAGGAAGAAATTCCTCCTGAAATTTGACATATTTTTCATTTTGGTCAACAAAAGTTCAAGGGTACCCAACACTGGTATATGGAGGATCTGCCATATTGCCTTTCTACCCTGGACGATCTACCCTATTTTCCTGGATGATCTGCCTTATTCCCTTTAGAAAATAACAGCCAAAAACATGGGCAAATAATGGCAAAAAACATGTGCAAATGACGGCCGAAAACATGTGCAAATGACGGTCAAAAACATGTGCAAATGACGGCCGAAAACATGTGCAAATGACGGTCAAAAATATGTGTAAATGACGGCCGGAAACATCAGCAAATGACGGTAGAAAACATGGGTAAAAGACAGACAAAATCATGGGCAATTGACGGCCGAAAACATGGGCAAATGACGGCCGAAAGCATGGGCAAATGACGGCCAAAACAGACGTCGGCCATCCGGGCCAATTTAACTATGTTTTTCTTATTTTTTGTCGGCCCTGATTAAAAATCGTCGGCCATTGGCCGACGGGCAGGCGTTAGTCTCGAACACTGTATAATGTTTAGAACTGACAGCTTCGTCCTAGTTACGCCAAAGACTCAAAACCATCCACAAAAGCTTAAAGATGTACGACAGGAGTATGGATGAACGATACGTAGTGAGTATTTTATGCTCTGTTTATCTTGTCCTGATGAGAGGATGACGAAATTGGCCAAAGGCCAGCTACATACTTCTTCATAACAGAAAAAATGTTCATGAATTTGAAAGAATGAAAACTAAATTGCGAAATTTATATGGTATGATAATAACTGTTTACCTTAATCTACTTTAATGAAAATGTCTAGTTATATAGCCCTTTGTTAGAACTAGAAGGGAATTTTCCCCGGGATTTTCCCAACTAGAGCAACGGTACAGCACATTAATTGGTGCATACCTGTGGTTTGTGGCAAGTCAGTTTCTCTTTGGCCTCAATCATATACAAATTACAATAAATGGCTTAAAAGAATGTATGCACATTTCACCCAATACATTTCCTATGCGCCTAAAGAAGACAATAAATCCTTGGTAAGTTTTTAACACTGATGCAAATAAAGCTGAAGTAATCCTGGCACCGCAAGTCAAGAATTCATCAGTTATCAGTGAACTGTGGCCAATCATAGGCAGGACAAATGGCGGCAAAGATCCAATTGTCGTCGTACTACAATGAAGCTGGGCCCGCGTGCCAAATGTGATGTAACATGCGAGTCGTGTAGGCACTATCTATAGCCAAATGAGACAATAACATTATGAGCTGCTCCCCCCTCGTTATCCCGAAGAGCAGCTCACAAAGTCGGCACCACTTTGGAGGAACGGTTGGGGGCTACTTTTCTACTTTTTTATTTTATTAGAATTTAACAGGTTGTATGGAAAATTTGAACTTTGAACACTGAAACTTAACCGCCAAATAACAAGAGGAGTAATGAATGCATCCGCAATGCAATACACCTTTCTCAGGAGTCTGCGCAGGCCTGCATGGCTGCATCATAATCTGCAACCCACCACCTTGGTCGGGACATAATATGTGACGCAGATCTGCCTAAGCGTTTCTCTCTCAGAAGTGAACTCCTTCAGGAAAATATGATTGCAACGACTGTAAGTCTGAATTTTAAAGCAACAAACTAGCTCCACTATTGCTATTTACTCGGTGCCATTTTCTGTATGAGTAACTTTTACTTAGCTATGAACATAACTCGAAGATCAAAGTCAATCTTTATCACTTTTCATACATAATAGTTCGCTTCCTGGCTACCACTGGCTGCTTTAAACAGGAAAAAGCCATACTTTTGTAAAAGTGCCCTCCCCAGTTAGTCTCCATCATCGCTGGTGAGCCACCCGCTTGTAGGGTGGGGATTGGTATTAGCAGTAATCACATGGCGTTGGGGAGGAGGCCAATGGGTTACGGCGAGCCAAACAAGGCCGTATGCAGTCACACAAGTAACTGCAGTAATCAACTAATGGTGGGCGTAAATCTTTCATTTGGAGGCCACCCGCCGGCCACATTGACGGCTGGGGAACCAGCGGAGCAGGCCGGAAGTTAGAGCCAACGACTATCGACTTCCCAATAAGTTACACTTATTTATCTCCCGAAATACCTTGCCAATTTTCCTGAAATTCCACTGAGTGATTCCTTGATGTAACGCCAGGATAACTTCTTGAAAGTTTTGAGAAGTTTTTGAGTGGAAATTGGTAGACAAGATGGAGTATGTTTTGGCGGGAACGGTGGCAGACGACAATGATAGATCTGAGGATGCTGGTTTAGTGAGTGGTGCTATGATCAGACTAGGGACAGCGGCCTAAGCGGTTTTAGCAGGGGGTTTTGTTATTGGCCACAGTTCTTTTAAAAACCCTTCTGCAGCAAAAATACTACATGATAATGTATTTCTTGGTTTGCTTTCCTTCTAGAAACTGATTTCATTTACTACATTTGCTTTTCTTCTCAAACAAAACAAATAACAATTTTGACAATTCTATTCAAGTAGTTTATAAACATATAGTCATTAGCTCATAATCCTGTAACTCGACTTCCCAAACATATGGGAAGCGTAAAACTTAGCATATAATGATAGAATTCTTCGCGGGGGTACACACCCCATTTTTCCATCGCAGTAGCGTTCTCATCCCTAGTTTCTGCGTTTACCCCCAGCGTCGCGGCTCCCCCGTTTCCCCAAGTTACCCCTGGCCGAGCTCAGGTCAAATTTAATATTCCCATGAGCCCGTTGGGGCAACCATTTGTAGGCAGAACCACCCTTTCCGAGGGCAGACGATCCTCCTGTTTGCCAGCCAGATAAATATTTACAAAACATCTTCATGAGTTTCCCTGTCGTTCGTGACATCCTCCTCAAAACAATGATTTCTTCTTGTGCATCAACACTTGGAGATTCCACGCACCGATAGGATTCGGAAAGCAGAGAAATAGCGGGTTGACAGAACGCGGATTTACTTTCACGGAATGGAGAAATTTCCGGGTCGGATTACGGCTTAGGTAGGGAGTTCTTGTTGGTCTAGACTGTTTCCATGTTCTTTGGGTAAAGCCCGCGAACAGGCAGCAATGTCGTCTGCTGGAACACTTGACCGTAAAAGCAGATGGGCTTGGTGGTTGGGTTTCTCCATCAAGTGGTACAGTGAAATGATGCAAATACATGTACACATATCGATAGAAACTGCGTTGAATTTGTGACTTTCTGACTTGAGATGAAAAGGCAAAAGGTACTCTTTATTCAATACTCAATTTTCTATCTATATGAATATTCTTAGAACTTGGAATTCGGGTATTTTGGATCAAATAGGAAAAATAACCGACCACTAAAAAAAAAAAACTTTATGCCACGGCTTTAATAATTCAATGGCTAGTTTCAGAAATGAGAGTCAAGGAGTCTTTAACTCCATGGGTGTGGCTTAAATTGAGGTTTTATAAGCTTTAATAGAATGGCTCTATAAAGTAAAAAGTTATGAAATGAGAATTTCGCCCGATTGGAATTAACGTAGGCAGCTAAGCCTAAGAAGAGATATCATTGAATAAAATATTTTGATGGTAGGTCCGAAAAAATGACACTATAGTGACAATTTCACAAGCATTTAATCTTTGAATCTGTGTGTGACAGTGAGAGTGACAGCACCAGAGAACTTATTGACAGTGTGACGCCTATGTTTTAACACTGAATGGGAATGATTCAGACACTGACAGTGACTTAGGCCTAGACATATTGGAACACAGATTTAATGTTTTGATGGTAGGTCTGAAAAAATGACACTATAGTGACAATTTCTCAAATCTTTTAATGTTTGGATCATAAATAATTGCTTTTGGAGCCACCATAATACATTGACAGTGTCGGAGGGGGCTTAGGCCTATCTGAGTCCAGTCATTTTTTCATACCATCTGTAAAATATTCTTGCAAACGTATCCAGGCCTAAAATAATCAGACCATTTGATATTTAGGACCCTCACATATATGAGAACATAGATATATACATGAATTTCATTTTGATAGGCCTAATAAGGTCTAAATAATTATTTTTCAAATTGCCAGTGTCCTCCTCCTGTCCGATCGATCAAATGCGTGTTAGGCCGAGTTTAGGCCTAGGCTTAGATTTCAACGGTATAATTTGAAATGCTGGAAAAAAGATATGAACCCACCTGGAGTCCTCAATGCGTTTCAATGCGTATATCCTCCACAATTGATGCGTTTAATATCATTTCCTGAGTTCAATGTATCGATGCAGGCGTGCGGGGAGAGAACCAGGCCGGGTCGACGCCATGTTGACGGTCTGACAGTGACAGTGTGAGGCCTCCTCGTGTCCGATCGATCCAATGTTTCCCCTCCGATACGAACGCATGGACCACGCATGAGTCTTCAATGCGTTGTATGCGTTTAAGGTGATCCAGACGTCAAAATATATATATTGAAAGCATCATATAGCGCTGTAATCCAGGTGAAAGGGCGGCGAAAGAGGAGCCTCCCGCCAACACGTCCGACCGGGGCACTTGCACCCGGCCGAGTGACAGTGGAGCGGTCTTTTTTCACCGGGTGGACGCGAAGGAATAGCAAGAAATTAGTGCGATGTTTTCGCGCAATTTGTCGCGTTATTTCGCAAAATATCTCCTCGTGGACTTTGACATGATCGTCTATGTATCCAAATCTACCCCTCCATATATATTTTGGCAGAAAGAACGATCGATTTCATGGTGAAATAGGCATGCAAATTTGTTGAATATTCAGAGATTGACCTAGATCCCTTCCTGCCCGATCGAAAGCGAGGCTGGTGGGCGTAACTTGACCCGGTTAACACGGCGTCGGGTGACGATCGGATTTCTGGTCTTATTTGGTCAGATATCGATGTAAATGATCAAGTTATGGTGTTATAGAACCTCAAACATCATGTACGACCCATATCAGATAGGAAATCGATCAATTCTGTCGGATTATATATGTTTTCTGATATGAGTATGGCCATCAGCTGTCACGTGACGAGCGGGCCCGCAGGTTTTCGGCGGTTTTGCGAGGTTATGCAGTCGCATTTTGCCAATGGCGGGTCTCACTACGACCGTTTTACCGGAAACATCGGTAAATAAGCCATGGGTAGCTGGTTCCTGCAATCATAGAAATATAGAGGGACTTGTATGGCAGGTAAGGGTCCACCAGCTTTATGATAATTTTCTGAATGTTCCCGGCGAGCCTGAAAAAACCCATCCATTCTAGTTTATTGCTTGTCGTCGTACGCTCAAGTCCGATTGCTGTCCTTTAGAGAATTCCGCCTGATACGCTTTGATTTGCTTTCATACTCCTTTGATCGCTTTGGTTTCCAATGGCGAAAAACAAGAGTGCGACTTAAATTAGGGGGTTTTCGGTTTAAATTAGGGGGTTTACGGTAAATATCACAATATCACAATAACCCTGCGGGACCCTGGATTTCTGAATATATATGGACCAGACCGGTTCGTAAATTCCTAACATTTCTCCATGATGTCCTCTGGCATTACACGTTAGAGATCATTACTAAGAGAGGCCAACCCTAAAACTCCCCTAATTATCATAACCCATTACCCCTCTCATTAGCCTTAACCTGACATTACCTACAAGTCTGACTGTGGAGACCGTCCCGCCTAATGCCCCATTAGGTCAGTTAATGTTATATGTATACACGTGTCTGTGGGCGTAACGATCTACGTAAATGCTTGGGTTACATCTTAATTAAGGGGCGTTGGATCTTATCTATTTTGGTCTCACCTCTACTTACTAAAATTAATTCAATATTAGCTAATATAATTATTTAATTAACTATGGACGATAAATTGACCTTTTACGAGATGGTGATTTTTGAGGTTTCACATGCAAAGCTGAACTATGTGTTATAAGTAATGTTATCTTTGTTTTCACTTATATGTATTTTTCTGTTTTTGTTATATATTGTGTGTAGTTTCATCACATGCTAACAAGGTACAATTTTATGGCCAATTAAATATGACGTCAGTACTTAGAACGTTGACATGGCATAACAGCGTAATATCGGGATTTCAGCACTGGATCACGTAATGTGATGTTAAGTTAATTAATCAAACTATCAAGCTTATTATCATGTTAATCAGAGTACTGCAATCTTCATTGCAGAGTTCATATATACGTTAGTTACTTAGGTACGCTGTGAGATGTCACTGGAGATACATATCAAACTGGCAACAAGATTTCTCAAGTTATGGATTCACAACTTAAAACCCCATAGTTTGTCGCCAAGCCAGATATAAATAAGAAATTTACATAAAACAGCCCGGTCGTCGTTACAAAATGTATCTCAAATAACCAATGTTACCTCGATACAGGTCATGTACTCGTATAATGTGTTACTATTTTCACGGCCTCATGCTTATGATAAATTACCGCCTAATAAAATATCTAGGCATTCAGTTTTTGACATCGCACTATATTAACTTCCTGGTTAATAGCATCAGGGATGTAATCTGAAAACTGTCATCTCTGAACTTTGGCCTGAGCACCGTAGAAAAACAACTACGTTTGTGATATTTCTCCTTCTAAATTTAAAACCAGTATATTGAAAATCAAATACAAGTAGAAGGAGTTTACGACGACTGCAACCAGTTAAAATCAATGCAAATGTTTACTAAATGAGACATATAGTTGGTCATTTAACTCTAAGCAATCTCCCTAAATGTGACCTTGGCAGGTCAGACCTACCAACTTTTATAGGGCAAAGAACAAGAAGGATAATGTCAGACTTTGAGTGCTGTTGCACCGAACCATGGCGGGGTTGAATTCTTCAAAGGGAAATCATATAGAGTGTACACTGTATACATATATTTTTTACTGTAATAATATGTATGCAGAGAGAGGAGTTCAGGTATTATGGGTATTGAAGCTCCTCCTACTTTCTTAAGTCTTATGGGCTCCGGGCTCCCACTTCCCTTTAAATGGGGACAGGTAAAACCCAAGGCGTTTCTGTCCTGCTTTTGCCTGTCTCACAAAAAGAACCCGTGTTGAGTGTTTGATTTAAGGGGTAGCAAAATGTGGCTGTTCTGAACGGTTTCCGACAAGGATTATTCATGGCGCCTTCGCATCCTACGCAGATTTCTTTCGCTTCCTCTAAACACGGATGGAAACAAACACAACCCCCAGTCGGTGCGGCTAACCTATAAACAAAGCCATGCTATTTTTCTTGGCCTAGTTCTGTGGGAAAATGATCTGCTCTTCGCAGTCACCGATAAAATTGGGATAAATTTAGCTGTTTTTTTCTGCTTCTGCCTGGACCATGCCACCCTATTTTTCTTGGCCTAGTTCTGTGGGAAAATGATCTGGTCCTCGTATTCACCGATTACATTGAGATAAATCTAGCACTTTTTTCTACTTAAGCCTGTAGCTTTCGCCCAGTAACCGCATATTAAAACTACTGGGTCTTCTTTACGAGAAGGACTAACTTTTCCCCTTTCAACCCTGGGACCATTTTACGCTCGTTTTACGAGTTTTAGATAGTTCACGTGGGTACACGAGATAGGTCAGCCCCATGTGACAGTAGCCTTTCTAAAATGAAAGACGGACATAAACTTGTGTGTTAAGTGTGCCGAGCGTGACCCCTACCGACTCCCATAGACAGCTTCAGGCTGTACATCATCGGAGAGGGCGGGGGTAGTCCGTATATGGTATGTTGATCTAACAAATGGCCACCAAACCCGGGACAAAATGGCTATGAAAAAAAGTAGAGGAAGGCCATAAACTGCCGCTGTCAGCTTGGCTTCCCTGTACGGGTCCGGATGTCAAACATAACCTCGTAGAAGAGTTGGACAATTGTTCGTACCAAAGGACTATGACGATGTTGAGAATTTGAATATTATAAACGCTAATGCATATTCAGTTTTTTATGACTTGAAATTAATATTAGGTCTTATCCTTTTTTTCTGACTGTTTTTGTGAGGATAATTTAAAGGAATATACGTTTCAGTATGCCCGGTTGAGAACATGTCGTGCATGGTCTGGTTGCTTTTTCCCAGGTTATTGTTGAGTAATCTCTGAACCATGATCATATTTTTTCCTGGCATTCTCTTTCCAGGTGTGAAGAGAAGGTGAAAGGTGCTATGGTAACTGTGCACCTCAGACATTGGTAGCCACCCAAATGACGTTAGATTCTTCACGTAAGCTGTATATCTGCCAAGTTTCACACAAACAATCCCAGCCCTGTATGTAAACAACACTTAGCTCAGGGGACTACCTCGAGCATGGACCCCCTCCTATGTGTATACATGTAGGATAGATCAAGGATATAGATTGGCATCTTGGTGGTTAGCCTAATCGTTTGTATCCTTTCATTTATGATTAATTGTTTGGGGAGTACAACAGGAAGTATAATATTATTTAGATCTACCAGAAACATTGAACAATTTTCAAAGTATATCCCAGAAATTACCCCATGTTATATTTCTGTGCGTTTAGATCTATGGGGCCTACTGAAATCTGGTAATATAAACTCTAAAGAGTCCTAGATAGTTTAGTAACTTTTGATTTCAATAAATCGAGCTTGAGATTCTTAGAGACTAAAATCATCTTATTCGTCTAGATACATTTCTCAATTTTAGGAATAGGCTAAACCTCGCCTAATAGTTAAAATGTATTGAATTTGACATTGGTCAGAAGCTTCTTATAGAACTATATCCACTGGCCCACTATTGCAAATAGCCTACTTATTCGGTTAAATCAAAATAATTAGATCTAGTAGATCTAGACCATGAAACCTTATCAACACCTCAAAATTGCCTACCTATCTAGGCTTTTAAACTTTGTTTATTTCTTAGAGTACCTTTTGTTATGAAAGCCTAACTAAATCAATATCACTATGATTTTGATAACTTTTGACTTGATTTTACCTTTGACTTTACGACATGTATTATCATTGATGACATAAAAGGTACAAAATATCCTTCATTTAACTGAGAAGAGATACAGGTAAAGATAATATATTGCATATTTATATACTCCCTTCCCCGAATAACAAGTGAGAGTGAGTTGGAGACAAGGGATGAACCCCTGTTTATTACGCCTCAACACATAACAATTCTCCTGATCAATATTGCAAGACATTATTTTTTTTTAAAATATCACTCTGTTTTTTAATTTCCTTTACTAACAGCAGGGGCGGATCCAGGGGGGGGGGGGCGGACGGGCCTTGCCCCCCCCCCCCCCCTCCCCTGTTAAATCATGTTTAAAAAGGGCCCCCCTCCCCCGTACATTCATGATTTTGGGGCCCCCCTCTACAAATTCCTGGGTCCGCCCCTGAACAGTGCACCTAACCAATGATCTAACTTAAAGTGGACTTCTGTCTTACATGGGAGACCTCCAATGACAGTGTCTAACGTTTCTTTAATAGGGTACCAATGGTCTATGGGAGAGGGATCAAAAGTCTGGGTAAGGTACCAACAGTCTCTGGTACCAATGGTCTCCGGTACCAATGGTCTATGAATCCTCTGGGGAAGCTTGCTCCTAAATATTAGTAAAGTGCTGTTCTCCTTAGGCTATGCCTCTAGCTTTTGGCTCAGAATTAAAACAATGTCAATGAATGAAAATGGAGACAGGGCAGTGATATAATCTAGGCTAGGCCCCTCCTGGGCCCGGGCCTAAAACTATGGCTCCAAGTTCCTGAGCCTGAGGTGAACATGATTAGCCTAATTCTATATCACTGAGTGCCGTGCAGCCTGGTTGACAGGCCGGGAGTAGTAACCGGGGCAGAACGTTCTCGTCGGCCGGGGAGACCCTCCCCCATCGGCCGGGCGCTGTCAGCTGCAGGCCCCGGGGTGGAGGAGGCGGGAGGGCGGCGCAGAGTCGAACCGTCACCGCCTCATCCTCGTCAGGGTTACGTTCGACAACTGGCCCTAAATCCTGCACTCGTTACAGTGACACTGACACACATCACTCCCTGGGATGTTAAGGTAAACATCACAATATTGTGCTCTACCTTACGATTGATATGTGGTATTTCAACGATCCTTGTCGTCGGAGGAATCCCAGCTGAAAAGGAGGAGAGGAGTGCTTGTTTTGAGATGTCCGTGTGCGATAACACAGCATCATGTTTACTCACCTTTTTCTTCATTGGTCCGCTTGTCTTTTACTATCCACACGTCCTTCACCTCGCCATACTTCCCGAATAGCTCCCTGAACGTCTCCTCATCTTTACCTTTACCTCCGAGAATAAAGAGTCTGCTGTTAGGGACCTCCGGCTGATTCATTTTGGGTTTAGTTTGCTTTGTCTACGAACTTACACCTCCACCACGCTGGTGCAGAGTGATGCCAACTGTCGCCGCAGAGGAAGTAGAACGCCTTTTTTTCGCTGGTTCAGGGCGTGTGTCGGACACTTGGTAGACGCGATATTTTGGACGTACGGGACCCAGCGACAGTCGGATTTCTAGAAGGGAGCGGTTATTATTTTAGATGCACTTCACATGGTAAGTGTTCAAATGAACCGCTAGATGGCATCGTTGTACAGGATAGTTTGCTAGAATAATTGAGAACCTTCCAAGATAAGGATATTTTACTTCTTTTAATTGATTCTTATTTAATCATAGTTTTGAAAATGAAATTTTATTTCAGAAATGAAAATTTATGGTAAAGAAATTTGTGTAGGACTGGATCTAGTTATCATGTAAATCTTATAATAATTTGTTCTTGAGTAAAACTAGCTTGTTAAATACATATAGCACCAATAAATCTACAAAATTCTAGTAAATTATTTTAGTGATCCCTAATTGAATACGACCAAACAAATAACCCCCAACTTTTTTTTTTTTTTTTTCCTTTCCCTTTCTACCCTCTGTTATTTGTGGTTCTGATTTTTGCTTTTTCTTTCATCTGAAAACCATGTGCTGATCTAAATCTACTTCCCCTGTATACCCAGTTAAAGAATAAATTGATTTAGTAACTAATTAAGAGCAGTAATTCTGATTATTCATGTAATGGTCAGGTCCAAGTACATCATCACCAAGGGCCGTTACATTAACTAACCGCTCCCCCATCTTGTTGATAGCAACAAAGATGGCGGACGACTACGGATACGATTCTTTTCCCGACGTAGGATATAATGAAGAAGACGATGTTGATCTCTCGTTTGAAGGTTCTATGTCTCCAGATGGGCATAAGTTTAGGTATGTCTCAATTCTCTCAAATTTTGTACCATATCGCTGTCTAAGTACAAAGAAATCTCCATGAACTTCGAGGTAGCGAGTACTCCTTCCAAGTTCCAGCCAGGCCAAGCCTGGGACAGGGTGTTGGTTGACTGGCTGCAAGTCAGTCAGGGAGGGCACTTTCCATAACTCGCCTCGTATCTACGCGTTACATGCAAAGTTAATAGACCAATGTATCACTGTTAGAAGCAGGTGTTACGCACGTTTTAATTCTAAGGATCACTAAATTTGTCTGGCACTGCAGCCACTCACTGGCACTTCTTTAGACTTTACCGTTTACGTCTTCACTTCAGACAGAACGTCAGAAGTTCAGTGTTTAGACACTTAATAATATAGTTCTGGAATTCTAGCACTCCTTACCAAGCTGTGTATAGCTCTAAAAACTCTGGGCTTATATGGCTAACGCCTGATATAGCCATTTTTGAATTCACTTAGTGCCTAAAACAATGACAATGTTGATCTATTCTGAGTCCAAATCATTTATCTGAATCTTGGCTAGCATCTTGCCCTGGGCTTAGCTTTTGGTATGGTTATAGATATACATATCAGAATATGCAAACTTTGACAGTTTATGTACGTATAGTTACAGAAACTGAAAAATATTGCCACGACGGTTGAGCAGCTCAGTACATAGGCCTACTCAGTCCAAGGTAGATCTATAAATATAATGAGGTGTGAAAGCTAAAGTGTAAATCCTATGGTTATGCTTAGAGCAAGGCATTTGCACTTGAACTTTAGCCAAGAAGTTGACCAAGCAAAGTTAACCTTATTTGATTAAAACTTAATTCAAGACAACAAAAAATTTCACTCTATTACAACACACGTGCAAAGGATGTTAAGTCTAATTGATAACTTTGTCAAGTAAGTAAACTCACATTGTTTCTTTGGTGATTGTATAGAGTTCTATGAGATGATGGTGACAGGGCAGGCAAACAGCAGGGGATCAAAACCTGGAAATCATTTTTGCTGTACCTCATCCCTTAGTGAACCCAGACACAAACCGGGAATTGAACCCCATGAACCACTTGGTAAGTACTGGGTCCCCCCTACCATTGCCTTTTGTAGTTTTCAACTAGCAATAACTGCGCCGCGAATGGACCTCATTGCCTACGGTACTGCCACTGTGCAAAGCTTATCATTGCCTTTTATGATAAGCAGGGGCCTATATTCTTCCCAGGAGCAGAAGCCATACTCCGTTACCCCCTGATAGAATATCACTCCTCATGGAGAGGTCTGGGCCAGTCAGGCTTTGGAATAAATGAGATTCATAGCTTAGTGATAAATCCTGCACTTTTATTTCCCTCCCAGACCCACCTTGGCAGATGATCTCAAAGTGGGGTTCTTCAGTCTGGATCGGACGACTCAGACTGAAGAGTCAGATATCGTGCACCTGAAAGAAATGACTGACGTTGTACAGCAACTGCTGCAAGTGAGTTTTTATAAACATTTGTTATTGATCTATATTAACAAAAATATGATGAAATTCAAAGTCAGGAACCAAAAAGTTTAATTCTGAAAATTACAGTAAGAGGAAAGTGTTATCAAATGTAGTCTAGTTAATGTTATCCACTTTGTAGATTTATCATAAGTTGAGTGTATTAGGACAGCTTACGATGCTTTCGCCGGATTATTCATTATTATGCATTTGTTGATGAACTGGTCCTATTTGAAGGATGCTGCTGAGATGAAGCGAGATATCAACTTCGCTCGTCACGTGATGAACGCCGACTTCGAGGCCAAGCTGAAACAGAAGTCAATCGACTTGTGAGTAGAAAGATATCATCCGAATCTGTATTACTAAAACATTTCCTGCTGAAAAACATAGATAGATGTATAACCAGTACATGATTAGCAAGATATTTTTCACCAAAAAAGTCTGGTGTATATTTCGAGACAGGATGTTGATTAACTCTATTCCAGCCATTACATAAAGTGCTTATACTACACAAGACGTAGGCAGACGATTAATACTTTGTATATTAACTTCAAACTACTTGTTTTCCTTTGAAAATCTATATAGCTGCGAAAGGTTAAACAGGTTAATAAAATGCACATGATAATAAGTCTTTCCTAATTGTCAAATACAGTGTTAATAACAAAAACAGGAAACAAGTGAACATAGAAAATTGATTTTTTTCAGGTATTGCCGAGTCAATGAGAGGATCGCCGAACTGGAGAAAATCCACGAAGACGTAGGTCGATAACTTATTGTAATTTAATATTTTGTTCAGCATAATCAGTGACATGAAGAACGAGATATATCGTAACCGACATGAATGTACAGTAAACTGACACTGATTGATATATATAAATAGCTGAATGTATCCCTAGTAATGAACCGAAGTATAATAACACAATTATACTATGTTTTGTTTTTTCATTCTTTCAGCGAACAGCTACCGTGCGTCGAGCATTCAAACAACAGTTATCTGATGCGATAGCTCGCATGCACACATACTACATGGTAAGCTTGGAAAATCTCTTCAATGCTATATGATGCCCCAAAATATTAGAACTATTGTCATATTTTATTTTTTTAAAGAATGTACACACATATGCAACAATTCGAAAAAAGACTAAACGTTGGATTAGGTAGTTTCTTAAAAGAGTTCATGTGTATATCTGTTATCATCAAATTATGATATTTTGTATGCGATAACATAACAAAAACAATATCCAATGTTGTTTAAGTACAAATATTAATCATTAGGATGTGTAAGGGTGAAAATCATAAATAACTTATTGAACGTTAATATTCATAAATGTATTATTTTTCTTCTTCGCAGAAAAATGTTAGTAAAGGTGTTTGTTTACTATGACCTCTTTTATCTTGTGTCTCTGTATGCTCTGTCATAAATAGGTTATAATCCGACTTACTGAAATAGCATAGTTCTAAATCAATGTCCAACCATGATAATCAATGAAGGAATACGCGTAGCCACCCTAATACCCTTAAAAATGTACATTTTCTTTAGAAGTTTTTTTCCCAATGTATCATTAATTTGTCGTAGTCTAGCTTTTGTTGTTTTTTTCATATGTGCATCGCAGTATATTATATTAATTAAGATATTCATCAATATGATTACATGTATTTTGGGGTAGAGTTTTACATGTCTTTCAGTAAGATTAAGTCATATTTAACTTGAAGAACCTCAGAGACTTTCCGTAGACATTCCGCATTAGATAACAGTAGGCAATGCAAAGTAAACAATATAGGCAACTTTTCTTCTCTTTCGGTGTAAGATTATCTGTATCTTTAATCATCTGATGTTTCAATCTTCATTGTCTTTTCTTGTCAGATGACCTCATCCTATTTACTATTAAAGTACTGTATTTGTTTTCTCTGAAAAATATTATCAGAATCATTCTGTCTGTCTTTACTCATCTCAGCGCAAAGTCTTTAAGTTCTTTCAGTCCTTGCGCTTACCATATGATTATTATATATGGATCTATAACTTCCACAGCTCTGATAAGGTTTTGAGTTATTGTACTGTATTTCATGAAGTTATTGTCATCCTGCGTTTCTAAATGTAAGCGACGGCCTAGTTGTATAAATGGAAAATTATATGCTGTGATTGCCAACCTTCGAATCTAGAAATAATGTAAATATAAACTTGAAATTGTGATCATAAAGGTAAGAAAAACCTTAAGCTCTCTAGATTTATCATTTCCGTTCCTAGATATAGATATCAATCATCTTTAATTGATAAAATAAAAAAAACTGATAACTATCGTCGTGATATCATATTAAGGATAAATGGGAACATTATTAGCAACGTACAAAACTTCTTATAATTCTGTTATATTCTGAAACAATTCATCATTTGATAAAAAAAAAAATATAAAATTGATAAGATAATCATTTTCGATATAACAGTTTTATTCCAATAAAAATCATTCCATTTTTTTTCTAAACTCAAATTCAAGTTATTTCTGAGTTCTATCAATTGTTCTATATATCTGTATAGGGTAACATTTCATTTGCCCTTTTCAAATACATAGAAAGACATGGAGGCTCGGCTTGGTAAAGATGCTATGGCAAAGCATGGAGAGAGTGCCAAATGGGAGGCCAAGTTCAAGGAGATGACCTCTACCATTCAGCGAAACGAGTCCATTATCCATATGTTAAAGGCCCAGGTGGAACAATACCAGAGACAGGCAGAAGATGTGAGTAATTGCTATTCTCTCTCTTTTTAATTGATTTCTTTGAATATCTACTTGTCCTTGTGGACCTATCCGGCTGTGGTTTTGCAGTGAGGTTGGAAATATTTGAATGCAGTATGATTAAAATAGAATCAATGTAGCTGAAAACTTTCTGTTAGAATGCAGAGGTTTGTCTTTTGATGTATTCTACATTTTTGAGCTTGAAGGTATTCTACAGCTTCACAGCATAATCATGATTTAGCGGGGAAAATCTAGAATATTGGGAAGATCGGAGTTGCAGTTAATTGTGCAGGGCATAACATAAGAAATATGAGTGTGTTTTTGCCAAATTGATAAATATTAAAATAAGTTTACCTACCACAGATTCAAAAAAAAAAGATCCCCTCTTACGTTAGCTATTCGGGTTTTGTTTATAGAGTGCTAAAACTAATTGGGAAGTATTTATTTGCATAGTAAATGCCCTATATAATAGGAGTGTCCCTTTACACACTCATAATATTAAACCCTGCATTTGATGAACTGGTGTTGTATTGATTAGATTTTTTCTTAAAATGTGTATTGAATTTGATGTTGGCCTGTTGGTGAATTGATGTTGAGTTGTTGATTTGATGTGGGGTTGTTGGTGCAGGCGGAGCGGTCAGCCCGAGCAGCTAACATAGCTGCCGAGATAGTGGAGGTAGAACAAGCGGTCAGTTTGAGTCTGTTATTAGACATTCTATAATCCATGTTAACCTAACAATCTTTGTTGAGTGTGCGTGTGTGCGTCTGTCAACTAAAGTGATGAAGATATATTTTATACATTTTATTTGATCCAGTTGAAGGATAATTGATCGCCTGTATAACTGACTTTTTCCGATCACACAATTTTTTTGAGTGATGAACCACTCCTGGTTTTTATCTGTATCTCGAAAAGAACAAAAATTATTTCACCTATACTTTCACTTTTCTTTTTATATTTTTTTCAATTACATTTTATCATAGTGTTTTGGATAATTAAAGTTTTATTGATATGCGAAATATGTTGCGAAAAGAGAGCATTTTTATGACATCTTCTTTTTTTTTCTAAAAAGTGGCATTAATGCAATTTTGATAGTTGGTACCTCACTTGGAGTTTTAACTTAAAGCAACAAAAAAGACAGCGTAAGCAAATATTATTTCTGTACTAATATGATTGATGAAATTGTGTGTCTAATAATTGCATGAATACTTACCATTCAGTATCGGCTTTCATAAAGTTGATTGAAAAACCATGCCAAAATTTTAAGTCACGCCACTGATAAATGTTTTACCTTAACCTTTGAATGCAATTTTATACGCCAACAATCAAGAATAATAATGCATGTTTTAACCATTGGTGTTATAACTAAGAGTGTTCACAAGTGAAACCCATGTGCCCCTAATTTCCACTTTAGACTTATTTAATCTATTGCGCAGTAATTGTAACTCTATGCACTGTAAACAACATATTCTTTAGCTATTTGTTTGCAACTTAATTTTCTAACTGTAACTTGTAATGAGTAAGTGAATCGTTGTTTTACGTCCATATCGGTCTTGATCTATCTAGATGTATATCTACATATCATCATAGTTCATTGTTCTTGATATAAAACTAT
Source organism: Lepidonotus clava (assembly GCA_936440205.1). Classification (NCBI taxonomy): domain Eukaryota; kingdom Metazoa; phylum Annelida; class Polychaeta; order Phyllodocida; family Polynoidae; genus Lepidonotus; species Lepidonotus clava. The sequence goes on from OW387147.1 coordinate 23,103,117, forward strand.
TAAGATGGTATAAGTAAGCAACATATTCTATCAAATTCAGAAGCAAAAACATTAGGCAGATTATTTATTGTGTACCATTAATTAAAGGTATGATACAAGAAGCTATTTTAGTAGAATCTCTTATTTGCTATCAAATTACTCCCAAATAATGATTGCATTAAACATCATTTCAATATGAAATAATACCCAAAACACAGGAGGCAAAGTCTCAGTTCTCTAGATCTGAGTCGGTGATGGCAGAAATCGACGGCCTCCAGGGCGAAATCAACACACTGGAGCAGAAATGCGCGCGCCTGGAGGACAACCTCCAAGCACGTGAAAATAGCAATCAGGACATGAGTAAGTATTATAACCTCTCTGAATCCATACCAAAAAAGTACTGTGACACTGTATGACCAGGTTTCGCTCTTTTCGTCTTTCGCTTAGCCCGTGGAGGAGCCTCGGCCTCCCTCCAGGACCGACTCGGTCATAGCCGAGATCGACAACCTCAAGGAGGAGGTGGGAGTACTGGAGAAGAAGTCAGCCAAGCTGGAGGGCTGGCTAGAGGAGAAGAAGACTAAGATTGCCATGCTGAGTGAGTCAGCCCATGGTCCCAACTACCACCTGCCCACCTTGGCTTCCTTCGTTGTAGCACTGCCTCACTAGTGAACCTCACCTGTTCTGCGCTTTTATTTAGTCATGCAACAAAGGGGAAAACAAAGGAACAGAACTGTTATATTTTTGCCACCCAAAATTAAAAATACTTATGCTTTTCAATTTCATTTATTATAATTTGATTTCAAAATAGAAATTCAAAATTACATCAAATGAAAATATTATGTGTTTATTACAATTATTTCCTTCTATTTACTGATAATTTAATGAAAAAATAGAGCAATTAGATTTAAATCGAGGGATACATATGTCTGGGTCCAACGATTGCATGAATAGTTCCTTTGTTTTACTTCTTTCTTACTTTATCTTAAGTTCGGGACAAGATACCTCACAAGACCGCCCTTAACCAATATTTTAAGTTTATTTTGTTCCAGCTTCTATATTCAGATTGTTGATTTATCTTTGTACGTTTATGCATTTGAATCGTTGTTGATGATTGAATTGAATAATGATTTTTTTTATCATGATATTCTGCTGTGAAAATGTACGTTTTATTTTCAAGATTTGCATGAAATTGATTGACTTACGAAAAGCACACTTTATGTATACATGTATTTATTTCCACACTTGCATTTGATATGAATTGAAATTGCTTCAGATTTATTTATGAAAATTATATTTCTTTTGTTTGGAAATACATTTTATCAACGACCTCACGTAATACATGATCTTCCTTGTTGTAGAACATGATAAATCTAAATCAAGATGACCTTTCATTTCCTTTCCATGTGGTAGTTAACCCTCTATACTTTCCAGTCCTTAATGATTAATCAGTTCCATATTCATGATATAAGTTTAAATCTTCCCTACCCGCTATAGGTTAAGAAAACTCAAAATCAAAAATCCTTCTCTATTTGTAAGTTTCAATTTCCTAGGTTAGAAAATGCTAAAGTAGCTCTAACATCCTTCTTAAATTTTCAAAAAGATATTTCGAGTTTCGCAGAAGAATAACAGCTACATCAGTGATTAGTTATCTAGATTCATAAAATTAAATGTCCTTCTCAGATAACCATAGCTAGTATAGCATGTCATTGTATCATAACCCTAGCTAGTTAGCATGTGATAATTATGATGTTTTACTATTCATTGTACACTTCAAAGTCATGGAAAACACATAGGGGAATAAGGGTTAATTTTAAAAACAAACAAAAAACAAAACTACATGTAAACTGAATCTTGCTCGGTTTTCACGACCAGGCGTAAATTGCGCACAAAATCAGAACTCTGAAGTTTGTTTAAATGAAATGAATGCAGGCCAAACACTATTAAGTTTTATATGAAATGTATGTCAGTTTTCAATTTCACACACCTTGATTGTTTTCTTTTTGTCCTCATTTGAACACCGGAGATTTACTAAAACGATGAAGAAATCTTTTTTTCCCTTGTTAACTCCAGTCATATTGGTAAGCTGTACTTATATCTATACCTACATAAAAACTGTGCTTTTTAGATGGAGAAATTCAGAGTCTACTCGACCAACTAGAGAGAGAACGTGTCATGGTATCTCAGGTAAGGAGAACTTTCAATATAACAAAGATAACTCTTTTGTCAATGTCAATATGAATTAGGAAAGGCAGGAACGAAGAATTATTAATTTTATTTACATACATAAGATGGAAAGGTAAAATAAGAAACGGGTATTGGAGAATAAATGGCGGCTAAGGTGGTGTTGGAAAACTGCACAACTACCTCTTATGTGACCACAGGGCAGTTTACTTGTATGTAAGATCTACTTGATACAAGGTCCCTGGGCAGTTACCTGCATATACCAACTACTTTATTAAAATAAAAGAAAATAGAGCAGTTTATCTTCATAATATATAACTACCTAATAAATTGCTTTAGGGCTGTTTACCTGCATGTAATAAAAGTACCTGATGAATGATATGGCTCAGTTTACTCGGTTTATAAAATGGAGAACTATGTTGATTGATCACCCAAAAAAGCTTTTGAAACTATGGGTGCTAGCATTATTAGAAAGAAACTTTCAAATTACATCTAACATACCCGGGTAAGTTACTGGTTGCCTTAAACCCCCCTTGTCTCAGTATACAGGGAGATTTGGTTCTTTCTCAAAATTACCTCTAAATCCCTTAGTTTAAAGGGCTGGGTTTTCCTCTGCCAAGATTTGCCTTTTAGCGAATCATCAAAGTGAATCTTTGTCTATTGTGGGGGGGGGGGGGGGGGGGGGGGGGAATTATAGCATTTTCTCATTAATTACCTATTTTTACCATTTTGAGCAGTCAATACAAATTGTGTTTAGTGAGGGTCTACTCATGATAGTCTTCACAATAACTTCATTTTCAGATGGACAGTAATTTGTCAGATGATGTACTGTTCTGGAAGAAGAAGGTACAATCTCTATATCAGTGACCTGCTTGAGATTTCAGCATGTTTCTATCCCCTAGCTGTGTTTCCAACATTATTCATGAACATCTACAAATTTCTGTTATAAAAATACTTGAATTTTAGCTTTCCCCAGATTAAATGATAAGCAGAATAAGGAGGGAGCTACTTTCTAGGCAAATGAATAGTTTTCAGTATACATGCCAGGAACTTTCAGGGTACCAACCACAGGGAAAACCGGGAAAATGGCAAAAAAAAAAAAAAAAAAATCCCTCACAGATAAAACACAGGGAATTTGCAAATTTTGCCAAAACACAGGAAAAACACAGGGAATTTCATTAGGCCAGTTTCTGAAATTCCTGATTCTCAAGATATTAGGGATTCAACTTTTTGTTGTTGGGTTGTCCAAATTTTTTCTGCACACAGATCTTTTTAAATTTGAACAACTTGGTGGATATGACACAGGGAAAAATTGCCATGGGACAGGGAAATCACAGGGAAAACACAGGGAATTTGAAAATGGAATTTCGGTTGGTACCCTGAACTTTCTTTGCTGCTGGTGTCCTGTAGTGTATGTTCACTGATAACTAATAGTCAGTACTCAGCTGCCCAGAAATCTGTTTCTCTAAATTCTTTGATGCACAACCACCTTGACCTTAAGTGACCTTGCCCCTTGACCTTGCTTGGCCCTCACCCCTGCTTGACCCCTTGACCCTGCCCTACTTCCAGTTGCGTCATGAGAAGGAGGAGATGCTCAGTGAATCGGCTACCGACAAGGCGTCTGGTCAGCGATTGGTGAGTTCCCACCCTTCCTGCCTACCTACCTGCCAACCTACAGCTATTAAGCATAGAATACCTTTTTATCATATGTAGTAATAGTTTTGTATAGATCATGAGGTGATTTTAATTTACAAGCAAAGCAATATAAGAAGGCAGTGTTTTGTCATTCACAGATTATTTACTGTTTTCCATTTTCTCTAGGTTTAAGATGTATAGCATTAGAAACGTAATTCCATCATTTCTGAAACATGGATGTTTCTTTTTTCATATTTTTTTATGTAATGTAAATTATGTATATCGTATACATATACTTAAAATAATTTACTGTCTCATCCTCTTTGTGGCCCCTTGTTGAAAATATCATAGTCATTAGATATGCTTATATGTGAATATATATGTATAAATGTGTTTCAATATTTGTACTAGTATTTTATAAACGTGAACTAGTTTGCTAAATTGCTATGCAATAGTGATAACTTAGATCAACCTTCTTTTTGATGTATTCAAACAGTGCCATATAAGTAAAATTGTGAATGTCTGTCATCAGTTTGGTGTATTTTCCCGATTGTATTCAGTTATCATATGTAAGCCAAACTGGTATTTATATATAGAAGTTAATAGTATGTATAGAGCTTAGCCCAGGAATCTCGATACCAGCTAGTAATGATATACCTGTGCAGTGTGCTAGTTAGTTAAAAAATGAGAAATGTATAGGTTAAAAAGAAATAGTATTTCCTAATTGCTCCTGGGTCTTCTTTGTATGCAGAATGGCATGGGCCCATGAGTGATGAATAATCAATTAAACAGAAACTACTTTTATTTATTTGGTAAATCGAAGTCTCACAAACATGTTTTTGCTGCATATTTTTGAAACAGAAGTATGATAGATTACTATCCCATGGGCTAAGCTCTATACCCGTCACATCAAACTTAGATTAACAAAGTCGAAAAATCACAGAACATCTACTCTTCTAGTTCACTGTATCAATATAGCTTCTGTAAATACACAAGATTTAACAATATAACAATCTGTCAGACCTCCCACTTTTAAAAGTAACATTTGAAGAAATGGGAAGTTTTTCTATTTGTGTTGCAGAGTGTGAGGTCAGGAATAACAACTCCTCATTATAGACCTGATCCATGAATATATTTGTTTTAAATGTAATCTATTAACTTTGTCTATAAACATAATCAAACTGTGTTTTCATGTTAATAAACTGTACAGATTGGATGGTAGTTTCTAACTCAACTCTTCACCATTTGGCACAACATTTTTTTGCAAATGCAATCAACTTCACACTTAACCTTCTTCATAAAAGTCCACTTTTTACTTAACTGGATGACTATGTGAGCCAAAGACTATTTTGATTTTGATTTTAGCACATTTTATTCACAAAAACATCACCAAGCTAACTCTTATATGTAAACATACTTAACTGCCATTGCAATGTAAAATTTCCAGTGTTGTTACTCATGCATTTGAATAGATTTAAACGAAAGCTTTTAAAGTTTACTTTGTAAAGATGCAATGATTTATTAACTATGCCATTGATATGCATAATCAAATGAGTTTGTATCCCCACAAACTAACTTAATCAAGTCTTAAAGAGTGTTTAATAAACGTGTTGCATGTTTCCATTGGTTGTACCTTTTTTTGCAAGTTGTATGTCTTTATATTGCTGCCTGTTGTGTAACTTTATTTTCATGAGTATTTTTAGTAGGCTTTGTCAATTAGCAAATCATAATTTCAATTGTCTCTAACTGTTTGGTACTGTTGTTAGTTGGACAGCCAGAGACTGGCTATGGAAAAAGAAATGGAAGAAAAGATCAGAGAGGCTACTGAAAAGGTAAGTGCAATTCTTGTCCTTATTTCTAATAGATTAGATACAGCACAATGAAAAATTTCTTCAAATAATGTCCTGAATCCCTACTGTAACCCCGCTCGATCATATTCGGAACACCAAAAAGTGAGAGTGAGGGAAGCGCCATAAACCTTTTTTTTAATGTATTTCACCAGTGCTATGAGCACAGGAAATATGATAAATTTATATTCAAAATTCAGGCAATTTACCAATGACAAATTGGAAAATATTTCTATGTTTATGTACTATGTAGCACCTCTAAAACACTTGTTATTATCTATACACACATGTGTTACCTATCACCTATATAAACATATGTAATGTTCTTGTTACAAAGGCCCTCAACGACGGTAAGGAGGAGGCGGCCAAGCTGCAGGCTGCAGAGCAGGCCAAGTACGCCCGGCTACAGGAGGAAAAGACCGCCCTGGAGACAAGACTGCTCAAGGTACCATTTATAGTTACATTTTTTAGACAAAAAGCGATCACAAAAACAGGAGAAACTTTAAAGGGCTAGCTTTCTACAGAAACAACTTGAATAAGATGATGAAGGTATCTAAAGTACTTAACATGAGTGGGGATAGAGTGTAACATTGTGCAGGGTTTATAACTAATAATGACAAATACCCCCTAAAGTCCAGCTTCCTGTTCCACCATACTATCCACTAATGCCCCTGGTGGCCTTTTAGGGTGATGGCATCACACAACCCATTTATGCTAATTACCTTCTTGCCCCTCCTCCTTCGCTGCCCCCTCCCCCCTCTACATATATACACTCAGGGCAAGACATGAAATATACATGATTGACCCTAAGCAGCCAGACTGAGCTGTATAGAGTGAAATGTACAAGATGGGCCTGCAGCTGAGCAGCAAGACTGAGTGGCCCAGTGATGTCAAATGTACAAGTCTGGGGGTCACGGTTCACTGGTCACAGCACAACCTGAGTGGCCAGATTCAGGGGATAGGGGAGGGGGAGGTGGAAGGCGAGGGGGGTAAGGGATAATTAGCATAAATGGTTCAGGTGTGATGTCATCACCCTGAAAGGCCACCAGGGGGCATGAGGGTAGGGTATGGTGAGACAGGAAGGTTGGATTTAGGATGTTGTATTGGAATTAATTATACACCCTGCACAATTGTCCTTTTATACCTGAACATAATAAATACTTTGAACCATGTAGACATCCTATTCTTGTTGTTTCTAAAGCAACCTATCCCTTTAAATGGTCAGCTCTCCTGATATGGCTAAGATGGTGACATAAATTTCTACTTTTTCCAACAGGCAATATAAGGAAAATTCCTTTATAGATTCCCAAACAGGTGGAGAAATCATCTTTAAAGCTGTTAAAGCGATAAGAAATAGAATGTGTTCATGTGAGTCCAGAAAATTCTATTGACAAAAAAACAATAGTCTATCTATATGGTCTGACGTATATAAGGTTCACCTATAAAATCAAATCTTATCTGCATAATTTTAGGGATTGGTATCGTCAGATTTTACGTATGCAAAATCTGTAAGCTTTCTGTTAGCTTTCAAACTCTTCTTAGCAAACTATATTAATAACTTACATACGCCAACTCGGAAATACCTTTGTTTTCTAATCTATGTCATAGATTTTGTCTATATTTTTTTTAAAGTTTAAAACTTATTTTTGGTTCAATTTCAGGCGATTTCGAAGGCGGGTGAAAAGACAAAAGAAGCCATTGATCTTGAGAAGGCAAAGCGCAATGAAAACCGCCTAATGGGAGAGGTCACAAGGTGAGATATAAGCCCATTTCAGACTAGGCCTAAAGCCTTTATTCCACATACCAATTTTGCTGCCAGTTTTAAAAATCGGCTGTTGGGATTAAGGTTAAATATGGGCATGTTTACATTTCACTAGAAAGATTTTATAATTCTTATTTGAATGGATGTATGGTATTATGTCATATTCTTGGAGAAAAATACAAAATCGCTAGCATCAAAATTTGGATATGGAATACACACTTAAGAATGCTCATTGTGCTTGTGATTAACAGTCATAGAACGTGAAAGTGTGTAACGGGTATTAGTTTACAAGATGAGAGCCTCCTATTGAATAGCTTGAAAAGCTATTTGCATTATATCATTATTCTTCGCGTTGTATTAAGTTTCACCAATGGTATAAAGTTTGATAGGCGAAGTATAGGATGGCTATTTCTTTGAACAAGTGAAAGAGCCAGTTCACCCTATTATCACACATTTAATCTCCTGGTTCCTGTCCTATGCTTGGAGAGTGGATGCATGTGAGAGGAGATTTTAGTTACATTTAGTTACGTGTAGATGTGTCCTAAGGCCTTTGACAATTTTTACATTAGAATGGATTTTGTTGTTATAATTCTTTGAAAAAAATACCTTAAATGTATTTTACATAATTCTCTTATAAGTTTATATGTATTTTGCTTGTATTCATGTTATTTGATTAAAATTTACAAGTTTTAGGATAGTTAAAACAATAATAACTTTGAGTTTTGGGCAACTCTAGTGGGAGAGTGGACCCTAGGTGAAAGTCAATTGCCTCTCATGTGCTGTGCGGCAGACCGGAACAGACTGGAACAGAAGTGTCAAATCCCTTACATTCTGTTGTTATGGTGTGCCAAATGAGAAAAAACAAGTTGACAATTTCAAATTTGTATATCATTTTTTCTCAATTCCAACATTTACAGAAGTTCATCAGACATGTTTGTCAGCATGGCGGCCATGTTTTTTTATGATATGCATAGTGCTCAAAAATGACTTCGAAATTTTTAATTTCCAAGAAATTTCTTTTCACTTCTAAGTTTAGACAAGGTCATCAGAAACTTTTTTCAGCATGGCGTCCATGTTTTTATGATACGCCAAGTGCGCAAAAACAACTTCAAATTTTTTTATTTTCATGAAATTTCTTTTTATTTCCAAGTTAATGACAAGTTTAAGACAAGGTCATCAAACATGTTTTTCAGCATGGCGGCCATGTTTTTATGATGTGCCAAGTGCGCAAAAACAACTTCAATTTTTTTTTATTTTCATGAAATTTCTTTTTACTTCCAAGTTAATGACAAGTTATAGACAAGGTCATCAGACATGTTTTTCAGCATGGCGGCCATGTTTTTATGATACGCCAAGTGCACAAAACCAACTTCGATTTTTTTTTATTTTCATGAAATTTCTTTTTACTTCCAAGTTAATGACAAGTTATAGACAAGGTCATCAGAAATGTTTTTCAGCATGGCGGCCATGTTTTTATGATGTGTCAAGTGCACAAAAACGACTTCAAGTTTTTTTATTTTCATGAAATTTCTTTTTACTTCCAAGTTAAAGACAAGGTAATCAGACATGTTTGTTAGAATGGCGGCCATGTTTTTATGATGTGCCAAGTGCGCAAAAACAACATAAACATTTATTCTCAGGACACTTCTTTTCACTTCCAAGTTTTAGACAAGGTCATCAGACATGTTTTTCAGCATTGGGGGGCCATGTTTTTATGATGCGCCAAGTGTAATAAAAGAACTTCAAAAAAATTTATTTTCATGAAATTTCTTTTTACTTCCAAGTTTAAGACAAGTTTTAGACAAGGTCATCAGATATGTTTTTCAGCATGGCAGCCATGTTTTACGATGCGCCAAGTGCACAAAAACAACTTCAAATTTTTTTATTTTCATGAAATTTCTTTTTACTTCCAAGTTAAAGACAAGGTCATCAGACATGTTTGTCAGCATGGCAGCCATATTTTTATGATGCGCCAAGTGTGCAAAAACAACTTCAACATTTATTCTTAGGACTTTTCTTCTCACTTTCAAGTTTTAGAGAAGGTCATCAGACATGTTTTTCTGCATGGCGGCCTTGTTTTTATGATGCGCCAAGTGCACAAATAGAACTTCAAATTTTTTTATTTTCATGAAATTTCTTTTTATTTCCAAGTTAATGACAAGTTTAAGACAAGGTCATCAAACATGTTTTTCAGCATGGCGGCCATGTTTTTATGATGTGCCAAGTGCACAAAAACAACTTCAATTTTTTTTTATTTTCATGAAATTTCTTTTTACTTCCAAGTTAAAGGGGCATTCTCGTCCCTGACTTCGTCGCCGCTGGCTACGTTGTAACCATCTCATTAACCCGCCAAATTCGCGACGTGACCAATAACATCGCCGAATTACGTTCTAAAAGTGCAAAACACGTCGCCGGCCGTCGCGTCGTTAAGCTAACGTCGGTGTATGTAAGCCTAGAAACCGACGGACGAGAATGCCCCTTTAAAGACAAGTTTTAGACAAGGTCATCAGACATGTTTTTCAGCATGGCGGCCATGTTTTTATGATACGCCAAGTGCACAAAAACAACTTCAATTTTTTTGTATTTTCATGAAATTTCTTTTTACTTCCAAGTTAAAGACAAGGTCATCAGACATGTTTGTCAGCATGGCGGCCATGTTTTTATGATACACCAAGTGCACAAAAACAACTTCAATTTTTTTTTATTTTCATTAAATTTCTTTTTACTTCCAAGTTAATGACAAGTTATAGACAAGGTCATCAGAAATGTTTTTCAGCATGGCGGCCATGTTTTTATGATGTGCCAAGTGCACAAAAACGACTTCAAATTTTTTTATTTTCATGAAATTTCTTTTTACTTCCAAGTTAAAGACAAGGTAATCAGACATGTTTGTCAGAATGGCGGCCATGTTTTTATGATGTGCAGGGGTTTTCCTTACCTTTTTTCCCCACTAGCCCACGGGGCTAGTACTTAAGATTTTACGCTAGCCCTTGATAGATTTCACTAGCCCGACCAAAAAACCTTTCATTTGATGTCTCACATGTTAGGATCCTGTCTATAGTTTAGGAGATATTGCCATTTTACTAAAAAGGTCATGCACAACTTTATTGTTTAGCATGTTATGTTTTCCACTAGCCCACCGGGCTAGCTTAAACTTTGCACTAGCCCGACCAGGTTTTTACTAGTACCCCGTACTAGTAAGTCTATGTTAAGGTCAAACCCTGATGTGCCACGTGCGCAAAAACAACATAAACATTTATTCTCAGGACACTTCTTTTCACTTCCAAGTTTTAGACAAGGTCATCAGACATGTTTTTCAGCATTGGGGGGCCATGTTTTTATGATACGCCAAGTGTAATAAAAGAACTTCAAAATTTTTTATTTTCATGAAATTTCTTTTTACTACCAAGTTTAAGACAAGTTTTAGACAAGGTCATCAGATATGTTTTTCAGCATAGCAGCCATGTTTTTATGATGCGCCAAGTGCACAAAAACAACTTCAATTTTTTTTATTTTCATGAAATTTCTTTTTACTTCCACGTTACTGTGATTATGATGAATCGTAATAAAACTGCATTTATAAAACTCTGTATTCTCTTACATTTGATATTCTCATGTAATATTAACATCCCATTCCCATTTTTACCAATTCTTCTTTGACGGCCTCGACCTCTTTTATCAGAGAAACATGCAGATATTTTATTTACAAATAATCTTTGATAGTTTAGTTTCTTTTTCATTAACAAGCGAAGAATCTCGTTATTTTAATAACGATTTCAGTTTTATACGAGATTATACACGTGCACTTGTATTATATTTGCATTATATCATAATGAAACTATTCAAAGATATCTAACCAACAATTGTATTACATACATATTTCATGAATCTACACTTGTTAAGTTTTGTGATACCACACTAAAAACATATGCTGTTCTTTAATTGTAGGTTGAAGAAAGAAATGGAAAAGGTTCACAGAACATGGGAGAAGAAGTTCACAATCCTACAACAAAGGTAAGGCTTATTTGACTAAGAATTACCGACTGACGCAAGTGTTAAAAAGTCTTAAATTGATTTTTTTTCAAATTTAAGGCCTTAAAAAGGTCTTAAATTTCACTTTTTTCTTGCTGGAGGTCTTAAAAAGGTCTTAAATTGGATTCCATTAGGAAATGAAAATTAAATGATAAGACCAAACTTTCTGCATTCTGCCTAGTGTCAGTACATCAAAATTCATGCAGTCGAATTTGTCCTAACCTTAAAATTTAATAGGTCTTAAAAAGGTATTAAATTGATTTTTTAAAAAGCGTGGGCACCCTGGACTGAGGCATTAGATAATCATCAATCATTATAGCCTCTTTAGGCTTCATGACAATTCCTGACAAGTATAACGTGTTCTCTATCTCTAACAGTCTGCACGCCCTGAAGGATGAGAGTTACCTCCGTCAGTCGATGCAGCGCCAGGCGGCCCAGCTCCACCAGGCCTCGATCAGTTACGCTGTAAGTTACATTATATACGTTTCATTGATCAGTTACACCGTAAGTTACATAACAAAAATTCCGTTGAACAATTCTGATACTGTACATTAAAAAATCTCATTTTCTTCTCAATTTTCTAAAGCATTCCATCGAAGTGTAGAGCGACCCGACCTTTCGGGCAAATTGCACTTAATAAAGGAAAACAAGTTTAAATTCAGATTTTGACCCTTAGATACAGGATAGTTTCTTCATAAAAGGCAGGGCATGGATCATGTGAAGTCTCAGATAATGAGATCAAAGTTTCTCATAAACCCGTTACAAACAAGGTCTTTGTATTAAAAAAAAAACCAAAAAAAAACTCGATTTATTATATGTATTGATTTCTTGTGTCTAGATTTTGATGGTAGTTCGAATAATCATGAACACGTTTACTTAGTTAACTGTTTGATCTTTCAGCCATTTGTGAGATATGAAGTATGTATACAATTGTAAAAGGTTACTTTTAAGATCTGAAATATGTACAGTTCCAGTGCTTCAGTTGAAAACACCTGTTATCATAATTGGTCTTAAAAGTTATCAAGATTTTACTGTTCAAATGTCTTGCTATTTGATGAAAAGCAGCGAATTTATTCAAAGGTACTCACTTTTACACTGTAATGGTTGTTGCTTCTGTAAAACCAATTGTTTATAATCGGACCAAATGTTCTTTAATTTATGGCAAACCCCAGTCTTCGCCGTACTTTGTAAGTCCGTAGGCCTGTCAAAGCAACAGAATCCTATGTAGATTTCCACACTTCCATAAACGCTGTTTTTCTTTTGCCAGACACAGAATCTGCTGCACATTTGAAGCATGCTTTCCATCTGTTTTTCGGACAATCTGGTCTGAAATTTTAGTATAAATTTTAGTATATAAGTAAATATTCCTGGTCAGCACCCTACTGTTTTAGTCTTTTATAACTCCGACTGAGTTTTGTTTCAATTCGTTAAAAAGATCTTTTTCCTTTCCCAAAAATAAATGAAATAGAAAAAGATCTCGACCGCCCGCCTTTTTTCTTTCTTTCAACCGCTGGACAGGAAATAATTTATTATGGATGGCCTCATGCACAGTTATTTCTTAGAATGCATGGGCTCAGCAACTGCTAAAGTGTTAACCACTCCATAGAATATATTTTTCTCATGCCTGTCTTTCACACACAATAGTGGAACCATATTTTCCCTTTTACCAATGCTTCGTAAAACATTTATCAAAGCGTGGTAAAAAGCTTAAGTTTTAGCTCTGCACCTTTTCATTTTTCAACCCACCCCTTTTCTTTCAGTATGATATGCCAATGGGCATTTCCCCTAACCGCCCTGCACCCCCACCTCCGTCCAAACGTCCTCTGGTAAGTGACTCTCAATCTTTCTATCAATGGTACAAACACACGGTAAAAGTCTATATTTTTCTTTTAATTTCACAAAGGTAATACCTGGAAGTGATAATAAAACACTTCCCTAGAATTCTACTTGATTTCTGACTTTGTCAATATCTAAAATCTAAGTTATAACTTTTCTAAGGACTCTGCCAATCTGTGGACAAAAACTTACAATTTTAAGCAAAGAAGAAATCCTGACTACTAGATATGTAATATTTTCAACTATGTAAATGGCTAGACGATTTTTGTTGTTGCTTCAGAGCATATATATCTTAATTTAAAAAAGGCACAAAAGATAACCAAATTAGCAATATCAACATAATCAAAAAATAATTCTACGTGTTACAATAATAAGTGTATTCCAATTTGTAGCCCGACATTGCCAAAGGCCGCAAGTCCCCCGACGCTATTTCCTACACTATTTCTGCTGCCAGTGGCCGCAACACAGCTGTGTTTACTCCATTTGACGGTAGGTGGCATGCCATGACAAACTGCACTATTCAAAATGAAATAAAGATTGAGAAATTGCTGTGTTACTAAAAATGTATAACACTATGAAAAAATAATCAAATGCGTGTTTCTTGAAACTTTCTGTATTAATTTCCTCATTTATCATAATACTTGTATTAATGGTTACAAGTAGTTACATGTTATCCTCATTTCATGGTCTTTATGTTGCAAAATTCGTAACCTAATGGGTTCTCCAGTTTAAATTCATTCATAAAAATGAACTTTTTGTTGTTTAGTTGCTACCAAAAAGTGGTATCGATTATGCAGTCCAATTAATATTATTCACCCAAAAAAATGTTTTTCTCAATAGATTTGTGTTCTCACTTTCTTCAACTAATGCCGTTTCAATTTCCATTAGGAAATGAAAATAAATCCAAGATTAATGTAACGCCAACAGGTATATAGTTATAAGCTAAGTCCCCATCCTTCTGAAACACCCCCAGTTCTCAATGTTTAAGGACTTCATTTACCTTGTTGCAATGTTCTATTTCCTAAGATGCACACTGTCACTGGATAAGGGGTGGTTTCTTTGTCAAGAACTTGACATTTCTATACTTGTTTAGTCAACATTTTAATGATACGGATTGCTTGGTCAGTCTTAGCCAATTTATAAATAGCTTGAGGTTAAATTTTACCATTTTTCCAGACAGATCTGATTTAACTGTTCATTTGTGTATACAATATAAATATCTGATTATTGATGGTTCCTAATGACCGGATGTATATTCGTAATTCAAACTAAGGCCCTGAGATTTGTATATTATTCAACTATTCCCGATACATACTGTATAAAAAGCACATTACAATTCCCATAATGATATCACAGAATTTACCATCTTTCAGGGATGGCATTTATCAATACGTTTATAAACTACCAGTCATGAACATTGAAATACATGTAATATCTTCAACAGAAATAGTTTACCAAAGTCTATGAGCTCATACCAACTCAAATATCATATTGACAAGCTCCAAAATTTTTATCAAAAAAAGTAGTGCTTTAGAAGTTGACTAAATGACAATTACACAATCTGGTCTATGTACAAGAAAGATTTGACAAACGATAAATTGTATTGAAACAGATTATATCCAACCCGCTAACAAATTGAGGTTCATATCGTGTTACTGTCTACACTTCAGTTATCTTGAATCTAATGTAATGAAGTACATGTAGAGGAACAAATTATTTTTTATAACATATGGTGAAACCCTATTATTGTTGCCCTCTGGTTGTTACAAACATTTCTAACATTATGTTGTTGTTGCTACAGAGTTGGAGAACCAAGTGATGTCGGACGGAGAGCAGGATCTCCCCCCAGAGTTCGTCCCGCTGCCCGGCCCGCCCTCAAGGTAATAAAACCGTCCACCATTTATTGTAACCCAACCACGGCTGCTAAAGATAGACTGGCTTCGTGTTATTTTGACTTGAGGTATTTGTGGTAATACGGGTTACTTGCAATTGCTTTTCGATAAGTTTTAAAAAGCTTCGCCAAGCGTACAGCTTCTTTTTCCTTGATAAATTGTTTTATATGAAGCAGTTTTTAATTTTGCGCTTCAATTATAGATATATCACAGATACATTATCGGTGTAGAAACAATAGTGTTTTTATATGAGCCTACTCGTGTGAATAATAATATAGAAATATTTTACTAGGAATTGGAATTATATATATATAATGTATCTAGCTATGTATTCCTTTAACACTGGCTAAATAACCGTAACCATCACAATACCTGAAAAGGAAATACAAAAACACTATTTCAGGCCTCAAAGCGGTGATCACGAAAATAAAGGTCCCTTTAACAGGCCATAATTCAAGAAATAAAGGTCGGATAAGGGAAAAAAAGGTAATTTAAAATGCATAGTTTTAGCTTATTTCCTTATGAATTTAGACAAAAAACACATGTTTCATTGTTCCTTTAAGCTTGGTACTATTCCTTTTAAATGATTCAACATTATTTTTCACTTTTGGATTGAAATCGAAGACATCCTGTCCAAGATAGTAAGCAGGGGTTGGTCAGTATGTTTCTCGAACCACTCTTTGTTGGTTTGAACAGGACCATAGAATTTTAGGTAGACCCTAGAAATGATGTCTTTTTTTCAAAAAGCAGGCAACAATAATCCAACATTTCGAAATTTCTATTTCTCAGAATTTTTATTTTCTTTTAAAGAATAATTTCTCTGATAAGGTCAGAATTTTTTGGGTCAAAAGTGACACTCATTATACATATAAATTAGCCATATCACCATTGAAGTGCATCATTTTGCAAAGATTCACTACAATTTCTTGTGATGAGTCGAGATATTTCAAGGATTGCTTGTCATTTATACCCATGTTTACACTTATCAGTCACTTGAAATGAAAAAAAAGGTCATTAAAGGTCGTTGAGAGGAAAATAAAGGTTTTAAAGGTCCCAGAGGCAAAATAAGGTTTTAAAGGTCCCGCTTTGAGGCTTGCTATTTGTTTTAGAAACAAAATCGGTCATAGAAACTATGTAGAAACTAAACAGGACTAGAGGCCAAACTTCAATAAACGTTTTTTTCAAAACTTCAATAAAAAAAGTTTTTTCAAGTCCTCGCCCGACTTTGTTATTTTCGTTAGATTTTCATGTTTTCCTCAAGAAAAGCCCCAACTTGAATTTTAGTCTTACTTGGAGAAACAAAAACCTATTATGAGAAAAAAACGAATGAAACATTCTGATTATACACCCTTCTTACTAAAGGTGGCACCCCCTCTTGGCAGAAATATGAACCCTGGTGAGGGGAGTGCAGTCCAATTCAGTCTGCAGCACTGACCACTATACTTGAAGCAGAATGAAGTGAGAACTGGTGACCATTTAGATGGCCAAGGGTCTGTAGTTGTTAGTAGTTCACAGTTTGTATATATGGAAGGGGGGTGGGAGAGGGGGTAGTTGTGGTTGTTCACACCAGTTCAGTTCCACAGCCCAGGACCCCTAAACACCCACTCAAGTTGAGGTGCAAAATAATCCCTGTTGGTGAGTACCTATATTTGACTTGTGTTTAGAGTTGACCTCCTTTCAAAATAAAAGTCAAGCTATGATGAAAGATTCCTTAATGTATCTAAACTACATCTTTTATCATGATATTAAGTTACTTGTAGCAAAGAACAGATATTTTTGGATGTAAATATGAGTGCTAAAATTAATCAATTTGTTTTTTTATTAGTGTATTGATAGGATTCAGACAAAAAGTTCAGAATGGTGCCTGTGTTAGCCTATATGGAGGGCAATGTCCCAGTGAGGGGACTCCTGCCACCTTGGTCTGGGGCAGAGCAGGCCTGCACTGCGCAGGGTCATGAGAAGGGTGTATAGAATCTGAATACCCGTCAAGCGATTTTTACACGCTGGGCAGAAAACATTCTTTTCTTTGGGGTGGCCTAGGATGAATAACGTCGATAGCAATATATGTGATTATGTTGATGTGCTGTTTTTGTAGGAATGTGACCTTTGAGATGATGACCTTTGGGTGATGTCAGGTACTAACAACAGCACTACTGTAGGACTTTTAGAATGTCAAAGCCTAATCTTATCTCTCAAGACCTTGGGATTAAGACGCACAGCACACATTAAGATACAAATTATTCAGAATTTACAAAACCTAGTCATGAGGTGTGATATTAGAACACTAGGTCATACTAGCTGGCAAAATCATTAGTTTGGAAGATGATGTGTTTGAGAGTTAAATTAATATTCTGTTAAACCAAATATAAAGAATTTTAAAAAGGTAAATAAGGGACAGTATCCTGTAGTACATAATTTCTGACATCAAAAAATGTTCTGGAAAATAGTTTTTTTTCTTTTTTAAATCGGTAAAAGAAAAAAAATCTGGAAATCTGAAAGGAATGAAAAATTGCATCTTAAAGTGCTGGGTGTCTTAAAACGACGGTCCGTCTTTCAAGGTGGTATGTGGAGAAGGTACAATGGAAGTGCACTCTTCCCATGAACACACTATATTAATTATTGGTCCAACACACTTTACTTTATAGGAATATTTATACCTCCGCTAGCTTACTCGGCTTCCTCTGGTTACAGCAGAGACCTTGTATGTATATCGAGACTGGAAAGCCAGGGTGGAACCTGTTATGCACTACAGGCCTGCCACCTGGGCTGCGGTTGGAGTAAATTTGGGTTGACCATTATGCCTAGGTTAAAATGGCTTGTGTAGTGCCACTTGCTTCTCCAAAAATACATCGGTAATGGTCAGACCCTGGGAAATGATCACATAGGGCCATAGAGAAGCTTTCCAATCTAGATATATTATACTATATATACTTACAATGTCTCTGGTTACAGTCTACAGTGATCAATTTCATTTTCTCTGTATATAAATGTACCTTTGTAAGTTGATTAAGTAGATTTTTAGTACTAGGAGCCGAACGTTCGAAAACATTTTGGAAATAGGCATTCTTTTGAGTGAAAGGGGTGAATGAAATGTGTCAGAAAGATTGAAATTACAGTTTGTGCACATCTTGTATATATGGAACTATTGTAGCAAACACTGGTAGAAGAAAGTATAATGTATTGTACAGCTCTTAGGCTAAGTAGTCCCTCTAGCTTAGATGTGCAAAAATGCTATACAGAAGTTGACCGTCCTCTTTCTGCTGTCTATACTGTAACCTGTAATGTACATCAAATGTTTTCTCTTTAAAAAGTTTACAATTCACAGACATTTCATTGAATAAATGATGTCATGAGTAACTTGTAATTTGTAAGTAATATGTTGTTTTAGTAGGAAGTACGTACACAACCGTGTATAAACACTTATTAATTTGTCCAAGTAGCTAAATCATATTTGCAGATAATCGCTGTATGAATAAAGCGCATGAGAAAATGTGTGAGCACCCAATAGATGTGTAGACTTAATTGTACACATGATAGCTAATTCTTAATCTGTCCTAGAAAACCAGTTTTCTAACCTAATGAGAAATAAACTCTAACAAGGAAAACAAAAACTCCTACTTCATCAAATCTCAAAAATGTCTGAATTGTATTGTTCTTGTTCTGTTTTTAGCAAAAGACATTCTCTTTCTATTGGTAGGTCGCAGCAGGACTGTGCTGACGAGAGCCGGCCCTCGACACGGTCACTTGCGGTGGTGCTACCGTCGGCTGCAGTGCAGTGATCTCACTATGACAATTAGCTATACTGCTTTTTTTTTTAACTTGAAACAAAATGATAAAATGGGAAAAAAGAAAGGAAAGAAATTCATTTTTATAATTTTAGTTTTATAGAAATAGTTTTTACTTCAACTGCTGAACAAAGGGGCATTTTGAAATTAAAAGATGAATGTATGAATTAAAAAACAACAACCTCTGAGCACCTTCCTATAATCTGATTGTTGATGTCAACGGCAGTGTTGGTGGAACATTATTTTAAAAAAGTAATATTTATGTAAATAGTGTACAGATTGTTTCCTGACTGTGATGTTAGATATTTAGCGTATATTAGCTGTGCATAATTATTATATAGAAAAAGTAGTTATTCGTTTATTTCTACGTTGGAAAATTATTGAATAAAAAATAGCTATATAAAAGCCAAGTTTCTTTGCATTCATTCTAGGCTAACTGTAATCCCTAGCACTTGTGTAAAACCATAACAAGCGAATACATATTTTCCAGTCCTTTGGACTGAAAAAACTTGCTTTGGTGGCAAAAAATAATCGTCTATACTGATCAATGACTTGCGACACCACTCTTGCTGACTACAGCAGATGGATATTTGTAGGGCAAAGTACTTGTCAATCTGAGTAAAAAAAAAAACTCCCCACAAGCATACTGCTACTGCAATGGGCCACAGGTAAACAGGTAGGGAAGGGAGGGGGTACTTGTCAATCAGGGTACATAACCCCTCCCCATAGGCATGGTGCCAATCAGGAGATAGGTGACAGATTCTACAGCAGTTTGTTTCTTGGGTTAGTTTAATGTCCGGCCAACCCTTTAGGGTTCTTTTACCAAACTGCACAAGTAAAAGCTTTGCAGCTAGGTTTACGCCATAGGGGCAGTGGTCGAATCTATAAAATGAGGTGCCTATTTGTAGCAGTGGGACCTAATTCCCTCTTAGTGCTGCCACACTGAGATATCATGTCATAGGCCCACACAATACCCCACCCAGTCCTATTGTACTGACATCGGGCCGACCAGTCATGTTTCGTGGTTCTTACTTTATACAGAGTGCCAGGCAAGCAGAGAACACTGCCACTGTTAAAATTTTTGGTGCGACTTGGCCAGGGATAAATCCCAAGACCTCCCAGACTCGAAGCAGGCAGTGTACCAATTGAGCTACAGAGTCTAGTCTCCCCCATTTGTCACGTTCTACAAACAGCAAGGGGCTGCTGGGGACACATTCTTCCCAGGAGGCTCCCCATGAAACCCCCATTTGGATGTTTTTATACAACGAAAAACATCCAATGGGAAATCTTTAGGGGCACCCTTTCCAATAACCACAATAGGACGCCCCCTAAGCAACAAGACATCTAAAGACTGGACGATGTTTTCTTTTAGTGGAGATTTCAAACACCAATCCCCTCCTTCCTCCCTTTTTTTCCATTTTCCTTGTGCTGTTGATACCCTGCATTTATTATTTCAAAACCATCTTATTTACATTTATGACAAAAGTAATACAAGTACACAACTGCATAGTATGACATTCCAAAGGATTTATTAATTGTAGAGTAACATGTATAGCATTGCACTCTGATACATACAAGCATAGGACACTCAATATACAGGACGGTGATACGCACAAAGCAAGACACGATATGAACAAATTGTTAAATGTTCCTATACCAGACTTTGTACACATTAGTGGGATGCTTTATTGTACAAATTTACTCGTATATATATTCAACGCAATGTTATTTATACAAAGCATTATTCTTCCCTAGGAACATTGCACAAGATACGCCATGTGAACTGTGTGAAACGTGCTTCTCAGACTATGTACAACTGATTTCAATGACATGATATTTTGGTTACTTTATATGTAGGTGCTTTTATCACCTATGAAACAAATTGCTTTCTTGTTCACTCACCCCAAGGATGGTTTCAATGAGTTAAAACTTTTTGCTTTCATGATCTGGCGGCTTTCATAAAAAATACTCAACGTGTAAAATTGAGTCACACATTCACTCAAGAGAAAACAAGAAAGCACGGAACGAGTTCAGCTACAAATATTTAGAAATAGTGAACATACATCAGACAGTTTCATTATTAAGTACCGATGTGGGTGGGGAAAGGAATGAATTCAACGAATTGAAAGTACAAGCTTTCCTCAATCTTTGCGTTTCGTTAAAGACGTCATTATCAGTTAAGAAAATTTAATTTCTTCTAAAGTTTTACAATGATTACCCCTCTTTTGATAACAGCAGTTTTTTTTTCTCAGAGTGTTCGGATTAGTTATTGTACAGCTATTCTTTATTATACATACGTTACATACAGAACTGGTTTGCCTATCTGTATATTGATTTGTATGTACAGTCTTCCTTGACTTTTAATTTCCTAACCCATAGATGATAATGTACAATGTTTCGCATATGTTTGTACTTAACAGATTCAGCCATACTTCAGTGAGCTTAATGCGTTGCCAATAAACAAGCTGAGGTGAGGTGAAAATGCGTTTAAGGATACACTAAAATTAAGTTCTTTTCGCATTCTACACTCTAACATTAACTCTATACAAAGTATGACCATGCCCTGTACACTTACATTTACTTACACTGAGGTATTGGATTATATTAAGCATAAATTAACGGAAAAAAAGGTTTTCTGCTTCTAAAAACGAGCAACCATAGGGAATTAAAATAAAGCTTGTAAAATGGTCAGTGGCATGAGGTACTGATTGTGGTACACGATGTTGAGGTTTTAGAAGAAACCAATTTTCACAGATTGACAGAACTTTAGACTGGAACCAGTAGTATAGACAGCTTATGCCACACGGGTACTGAGGATAAGTGCGAGGGGACACATGTTTTACCCTAAACCTACAACCAATGTGTATGGCTATTTTTAACGTGCTGGTACCAGTCGACCACTTCTGCCTGTCAATGAGAATAGGACAGTCAAACTGTTGGGACAACCACTATGGAGAAACCGTGTAAGCTCTCTAGCAACATGAACAGTTTTGAATTGTATTGGTTATTTCCCGGCAGGAATAACTTTGGTAAATCACTGATAAGTGGGTGGTACTCAATGTTGCTGTGCTGAGATACAAAATTTATTTTAGAGACAGTTGGCACCGCTCATTGGGAAGGATCATATTACGAACATGAATTAAAGTCGCTGAGAGTACCCAGTATTGGAAGAATGAAGGAACTTTCTAACATGATGAAAAGTAACGAACTTACGCTGTTTTCCTGTACAAAGTAGCATTATTTTTTTTACTGAGATACATTGTAATCGATTATACTCTTAAGGTACTAAGTCATCCACACAAAAATGCAACAGTTACATACATTAGAGAAACTTACTTTGCAATAGGAGTAAAATACTCGAAACGAAAATTTCATAAGCAAGCAACCTATCTTGGTTTTTTCTTTTGCAGATTTATGAAAAAAAAAAAGAGAAGAGAACCGAAAACAGTAGAGTAAGATATGGGAAACGGGGACAAAAAATGCAATTTATTTTGATGTTTTTCTTTTAAAGAAGTTTTTTTTAGCAGACAATTGCACACTCTACATACAAGAGCTGATGACGATAACAGATTTCTTAAAAACAGCAAAATTGTATCACTTTTTTCATGTATGGACCAAAATGGTGATGTTTCAAGTTTCAAACGTCAAGCATGTACGTTTTGCATTCTTATCCTCTACAGTCAGAAACGGTTGTCACTGCTTCCTTCCTTTGAAAGGTACTCAAACTTTTCACTGCCAAAGATTCAACATGTATTACCTCAAAAATTTAATTAAAAGAAATATGTGTTAATTTGTAAGCTCGATATCACCCAAGCCATTGACACAACCACAGATTGTCTTTATGAGTAATAAATACACATATAAAATATAGAAAACAAAATTAATCTATGTAAATTAAATGAGGGAAAAGAGATAGAACGTGGCATCATTTCCTACATTTATATACACACTCTTACTTACATTCACTCAATTTACTGCATAATCTCTAGATACAGGCTTGTGTGAGTCACACTCCAATTATTCAGTATTTCCCTAACTTCAGGTGGTTAAGCCTAGAAGTATGTTAAAGTGCATGGTCAAATATTACGACTTAACGTAAATTCAATCAGAACATGGTTACAGAACTTTCATTTACGTCACATGCATTTTGAAACCGACCTGTCAAATTCTACTTATCTGATTAAGTTCTAATTTGACATCCTTTGGGTTTCTTTCTAATACTATTTATTATTTCTGCTACCAATGGATTAATCTCTTACGGTAGACTTCCACCTCAAATAGCTTTTTCTCTTGTGCATTTAGAGTTCAATAGTTTGCTGAAAATATTGTGAATTAAAGTATATTTATAGAAACTGATTAACAATAGTTATAATGGCGTTACCGACTCCTTTAAGTAAGAAAATTATAACGAAGAAACCATAAAAATACCTACATGTAACAATGCATGTATAAACTGGGCAAGCAATCCTTAACTTACTAGATCAGCCTGTGTATAACCAGCTTTGTGTTTTTACATATATATCTGAGCTGCCTTACAGAGTATTATAGTATTACTTCATTGGACTTTCAACAATTAACTTTTCTTAACGACCAAATTTGCATCCAACAGTCTTGCTATCAGTCATGTTACATAACTTCGATCTGGGTAAAGCATAAGTTCCTTTTGGTAACTTGACCACATGAACATTTTTTTATCAACGTTAATACAATTTTGATACATAAAATATCTCAGACTATTTGGTTCGGAAATAAGTGGGTCTTGTATTTCATTATTTTCTTTGAAACAGCAATGAAGTAGACAAATAATCTACAGGTCCACGTCAGATTTTTAACCTTGATGAGAATAGCTGCCAGTGTGACAGCAATAAAACAGTAACAAAGTTATCTTCGACGGCTCATTTAGTTGTTCGCAACCAAACAATTCCACAAGAGCCTTAATGTATTCCACTTATTAGTTACAGTCTATGTGAACAGCTCTTCTCTAATATTACATATATTCGACATTGAACGAGGCTGCCTATTTAGAAGGACTTGATAAGTTTTGTGTGATTTTTTTAAAGAGGAAGTTATGACAACTTGCTGTCTACATTGCTGGGGCTTGCTATAACAATCTTGCATAACGCCTCACAATTCAAGGGAAAAGCCTCCAATTGTGTAATTTACTCACTAACCCAGCTCTTCTCCCTATCAATTTATCTCTCTTTTAAACCTATACAGTATGCTTCCCATACTTCACATGAACATCAGCAACTCATGCTGTCTTACGGTTTTGTCATAAAAATCTGGCTAAAGTCTGCCCGAGAACTGGCCACCCCTTGAGCAGCTCAAAACTGCTCGCGGAGCAACTCAAATCTTCATCAGGCAGTCTGCCAGTGGGTTTATGTGTGCGGTTTCCTTTCACTAAAGGAACATGGTTGGGGTAAGGGTTTGGGGTACGTGGGTGGTTTTTTTTGGGGGGGGGGATGGGTCGGGCAGGGGATGGGGCAAGAGGTTCCTGCTTAGTCTTTATCAGCTTTTGTCCTTCCCCGGCTTCTCTTGCTTGCTCGCGGCGCCGCCACCTCCCGACGATCCTCCGTGGACCAGCCCACTGGGGATGCTCGTTGCTATGGTAACAGGTGGATTGCGGTTAAATGGTTGTGCTACTGAATTGGGTATCATCTGGTACATCAGACTTTGCTGTTCCTTCAGAAAAGAAAAAATTTTGCTCTTCGTCAGTCCCGGAGGCCGCGAATGTGTGTGGAGTCAGAATGTGGAACTTGCACTACTTGTTAGTCTGGGAACGTTCTTGATTATCGAGTTAAATCGAAACTTATGAAATCTAAGATCAACTGCAACATTGAACACTTATATGAAAGGTTATTTTTTTAATTAATTTTTGTTCATGCTTATGGAGGGACTTCCTACCGGGTTTAGCTGTGAGGTGGCGTTGGCCAACCGTTGTTGTTGCTGCTGCTGGAGAAGGAGCTGTCGTTGTGCGTCTGTCAACTGCTGGTTGATGGGGGAGGGGCTGGCGGTGGGCGGGGCATGCGACATTAGGCCACGCCCCTCTGGACTGGGTCCCGCTGAGGCCGTACTATTATTACTCCCACCTGAAGTTGAAGGTGTTGGTAAAAAATGGAAAAAACTTTTCTATAATATTGCTCCATTTATTCAATTGGTAAATTTTCCATTAACTACTTAAAATATATGCTTCGCCTCCTTCTACTTTGACAAAATTGAAGCAACAAAGCGCAGAGAAACCTGCATATGAAACTGTGCTAATATTTTAGTTCTTTCACTATTGGTCAGTTGATAGTAATTGAATCATAGGTTGAAATTGTATCAACAAAAATTAAAATCTATAAACAATAGCAGCCCAGAAATGCCTGTAAATAAAGATACACGTGCTCTGAGAGAAATGCACTCAATACAAAGAAAAGATCGTGGAAAATTGCCATTCTGTAAATATTTCAGAAACAGTGATTCTGAAATTTTTAAACCTACCGGCGGGACTGTGTGACTGTGAGGTGGGCACGGCACCAGGGTAGTGGTTCTGGGCTGGACTCTGACCATGGGCAGGACTCCGGGTTGGGCCACGTCCCATATTAACTCCATCCTACAAGAGTGCATAAATTCAGCATTCAGAAGATGTATTAACCATTGTCATCTAAGGGTAAGTAATATATTTTATTGAAACCCTTGACCAAGTGCTAAGTTTGTATTCCAGCGTCACCGTTGTCGTTCATAGCAATAGGTATCATTTTCTGGTAAATTTATTTTGATTTATTTTGATTTATTCATTCTATATTTTTGTGAATATTTGACAAAAATGGATTACTTTTAGAAAAGGCAAGTAATAACCAACAGTACTACTAGAACACAATAAATACAAAGGAAACGCAAACTAGACTATTATATGCAGTTTATAGCTTACCTGCAGAGCTGTTGGGGTGGCCTCGGCTGGCATATAATTGTTGATACGCGGGCTCCGTTGGAGCGGACCGCCTGGTCCCCCATCCCCACTGGGTGGTGGCGGTAGTAGGGGACCATGCATCTGTTGTTGATGTTGCTGCTGTTGTTGTTGTTGCAGAGCATGGGGTGGTGGATGTTGCGCATTGATCGGGGCAAGCGGCAGTGTGAGCCGAGCGTTGACGGCCAGCAGGTGGTCGCGGCGCGAGGTCAGCGTGGCAATGTGCTCCTCCAACCGTTGGTTCTCCTGCCGCAACTGGTGCAAGCAGTTTAGGAGGGACGCAACTGAAAGACAGGAAGAATGTAAATTAAAATTAAATGATTGACCTGCATCATACAACTGCGTTTTAAACATAAGTTATTTACTATAAAATCAATAGAAGCCAATTTAAAATTCCAAATTTTATCCATTCAATCAGGTAACAGCAACACGTTCATGGCTCTGAGAAAACAAAATCATGACTCGTATTCTGTTTAGGTTTCATAAAGACTTCTAGATCTCCAACACGGTTAAATTTACCGCAAAAGTATTTACTATCTATGGACTCAGAATACGTACTGTCAAAGTGTTGTCCTTGCTCCATGAGAAACTGTGAGCCCTGCTCCCACTGCCGCTCCAGGAGCTGCTCCATGCTCGTCGGTAGGGGCGACCTGCAAGACAACAATGAGCCGGTATGTTAAACAGGTTGATGATGATTGTTGATGTTATTGTCCATTCACCAATTTTGCCAGCTATATCAGGACCAACTCACTGTTTTGGGGTTGTACAATGTACCATGATCGAATCTATGGGGGTGGAAACGACAGCAAGGTGAGGTGGTCTAACAGGCAGCACCAAGGGTCGGACCCCGACCGGCCACGTGCAATACCAACACGCCAACCACTAGACCACCCTACCCCTAAACAGGGTGATGCAGAAAACAGTATACAAGCACTTCATGTTACATGACGAGGGTGGCCGACCAATACGTAAGTGACCTAAGATGTTGAGAAGACTATGGGTCGGCTAAGATCTACATGATTTATGGTACATCTGACCTATTGGTACAGCCGCACCATAATAACATACCAATTAAATGGCTTCAATATTTTTATCTTTTACATTGCGAAGTGAACCAAGAAACTCACGCATTGTGGTTGTCTGGGGCAGCTTTTGGTGAGGTGAGGCTTTTGTTTGCCATACTCGGCCGGGGCGGTGGGATGAGGGTTGGCGTAAATGTTGGTCCATTGGTCAGCGGCTCCGAGTAGGTAGTCGCCTCCATCATGCCACCTGAGGAGAGAGATGAATGATACATAAATTTGTGTATGATGGATGGGGGTTTTCACTGGTTCAAATTGTGATAGTTTTGTTAAACCAGGATTCATATTGGATATACTCGGACTCCTCGTCTCTGATTCACTAAAACTCGAATTACATATTTTATCAATAGAAAAAATCAAGGAAAGCAAGTGCACATCATTAAACGAGAAAATTTTGGCTTACTTCTTAACCACTGAATCTATAAAAACGACAGTATTTGTTTTGCATAAAGTCCAACCTTAAGGATAGACCCCAGTGATGAGCGGCCCATTAAAGAAAGCATTGATGTCTTCCTCACTATGGCTCTGATCATAACATGTTATACATCATTTTAAAGCCCTAATTTTTCTCTATCTAATGATATACATAAGGTTATAATGTATTTTGAATTGCAAATTCAGTCAAATAAAAATCGATTTTTTAACTTTTATTTTTTGAACAAGGATATCTTATTTAATATCTATCTGGTATGAACAAAATTTGACACACAGCTTCATAAGATTAATATGTAGGGAACCGTGTCTCAGATTTCTGATTAAGGGCCTAGATTTTATTTTATGAGCAAAAACGGTAAAAAACGGGAAACTTTTTGATATTTTCTGTTTATACCATTTTCTACATATCATAAAAATGAAACAAGGGCCTGTATCAAAATTCTGAGACACGGTTCCCTCTGTATATATCTCAAAAAGATACACACAAAATTTGAAAGCTGTAAGTTAAAAAATAAGTGAGATATTCATGTTCAAAAAATAAATTTGAATATCATGATTTTCAGGTTTGCAACCCATGTCCAAAGCTATCGGTGTATGTATTTTTATATGATTTATATCAATAGATAATGTTATTTATTGGCTACATAATGATATTTTCGGTTTAATAGTACTACAGGGAACAAATGTAATTATCACAACTAAAGCCAGACCCGCCAATCACACTCCAATCACTGGGGTCTATCCTTAATGAGTAAATATCTTTAATGTACAGAGGGCACAAGCGCAACAAAACAGACGGTAATGAAGCATTTTAAAACGAACTCATGCAGGAAATGAACGTGTTAGGACGCTTATTTCAAATGATGCTCATCTCATGTTTCACAAAAGGATAACATCTGTGGCATCGCAACGCATTCTGAGCTTAAAAGACTGCTCCTCGAGAGGATAAGGTATGATTTCTTTTTGTTGCTTTGTATTATTTAAACGATATATAAGGGCATTCAAATATAACTCTGCAGGACTTCCAGTTTTCTTTCAAAACTCATGAAGTAAATGCTTTGCATGCAGGCAAACTGCAATCTATTCCATCTACACTGCAATCAGTTTCCATCTGCTTTCTTCATTCTTCTACATATTTTGAGAATAATAAGGCCGTGCGGATGGCACCCTGTGGGACTCCACCGTTCGTTTGGATGATGGTGTTTTCTTTTCTTTTCTCTTGGGTTTTACCTGAGCTTGTGGAAGTGGTGATGAGAGTTTCTGAGAGGAGACTGGCTGCTGTGGTGGTGGTTGCAGATGGTGTGGATTGTAGTAGTGTGGTCGGGGTTATGACGGAGGTGCCCCGCCCGCCCACCACTGACACGCCCACCTCCCCGCTGCCGCTCAACCCACCACCTGCGGCCGAGGCAAAGGGATTGTTGGTGGTAGGGTTGGCCGTGGGCAATGCCGTGCTGTTAGTATTGCCATAACAGGAGGAGGCGGAGGAGGAGGAAGAGAAGGAGGATGTCGAGGAGGAAGAGGACAAAGATCTGGACGCACTCGGGGGCGAAGTCGCAGTCGTGGGTGCAGTCGAGACTGAAGCAGTGGTGGTCGTTGAAGCCGAGGTGGATGGGTTGGTGTTCGTTGTGGTCGAGGTGGTGGCGGCAGTGGTGGCAGCGGCCGTGGTGGTGGTGGTACAAGCGGAGAGTGTAGGCGGAGGCGGAGTGAGAGGAGCCTCCAGGCTACCAGCTAGACGGTTAGAACAGAGGGATAGAACGTGCCAGGTGAGACAGCAGAACCACCAAGCGTAAAGCGCACTGCAGAAGACCCGTGTACGAAGGGGTTAGCGACAGTAACGAGGAGCTCAGCAATGGCTTCGACAACTTGTGTGTTTGTGACTTGAGAAATAAAAGATACTGTAAGAACGTATAAATGAACTGTTCCTATCTTCTGCTGGCTATGTACGCATATGCAATACTAATCAAGCGAGTGTTGATTTTGTAAATGGACCTAGAAATGTTTCAAGTATTTTCTATTTTGCTGGTGATGCCAAGTCTGACTTACGAAAAAAGGTCTCGATTTGCGCTGAATTTATAGCTGTGATCTCTATCTTTAGTTATTAACCCGTTTTCACTTTTGAAATATTTTCATATACAAGCTAGTATTATTTCTAAATGCAAGTTATCATTAACTGCCTCTCAGCTAATTCTCTGTTATAGAGAACACAGAACATATGATAAAGAATTAATCTATGTGAGTTTTCATCTAGCAAAGCAAAAACGAGGGATACAGAAATAGGCTACTAATTTCCCACAAATATTTTGGAAGTCTTAAAATATTATTTGCTTGAAATTTGACAGAATCTAATCGTCTTTTCTTTTAGGAGAAAAGTCATGTTTTATGGCAAACTATTAAAAGTACATGTCTGAGCATTCCCTGTTATTTACACATAAATCTACAGATATTAGGGGAGATGCATTACCACCAGTTCTCCCATGCACCTTAATTACGTTAGTGTTATTTTAATATTTAAAAGCAAGGTTATTAAGTGTTAGAATGAACATCGGGGGAAAAGTTAGCCTCTTGGAATGGCTTCGTCCTTTTGAAACGATATACTGGTTTTTCTTTTTGTTACTGGTAAATTGTAAAGGTCAATGGTATTTATATCTCATTATGGTCGGAAAATCTGATAATACAACAAAAACTGTCTGCAAAACAATCCGTCATAGAAGAGACAACTTTTCCCAGATTCTGAATTCCTATGTGAGACTTTACCTTGTTTAGAAAGTGACGACACAGATATGGAGGGTGAGGTGTCCATCCTACTTTCCCGACTGTTTTCAAACAGATTAGACGACCTACAAAACAGATATTTTCATTTTAAGAACACGAAAAATTCTTTTCGAAATATATCGAACTGACATGTACATCTCTATTAACATATTTGCAGTTGAGAGGATACGGTCTCAAAATTCTCAAAACTCTTATATGTCTGAAAAGGTAGATAACATTTTTCATTTCATATACATTCACAGTGACCACTCAACTGTTACTTCCAAATTCCAATTTCCCTTAACCCATGAACAAAATTCCCGTCACATTTTCAATGGGTTTATTTGTACATGTATCTTAAAGTACTTCAACTCTAAGCGTCAGTGCATAAAAAATACTACATACAAATGAATATCCCAGGGAAAATATGAAAATGTTTTTTTCCATTGTCCCGCAATTCATAATTGCTATTTCTATGGTAAGGCCCTTTCTGTACCTTGTCGGGGAGGTCACTGGGGGCGTGTCCTTAGCCTTCCGTTTGGGGCCCGGCTTCTTGTGGGTGGGCGAGGAGGGCGGGGACGTGGAGGCTGCCAGCAGGTCCTTCACCGTCTTGGCCTTATTGTTGTTGGCCTTCACTTTCTTCATTTTCTTTTTCTCAGCCTTCTCAGAGGCCTTCTCAGCTGCCGAATTCCTGAATCAAAGCAAGGGAGGTTTTATGTTTTTGGTTTGTTTTTTTTTAAGTTTGGAAAAATCGTTTCTTGGTCTTAGGATGTTTTTTAAGTTTGGAAAAATCGTTTCTTGGTCTTAGGATGTCAAATCGTAGTAGTCAGAGGACGACTTCAGAGTAAAATCTAGCCGCTTGTTTTACATACATATTCTGGGCGACCATATTGCCCAGTACCCTTAAGGTTCGATATTGGTGACAAGGCTCGATAACCGTAACAATAAGAGAACTTATGCAAACAGATCGTTTAAATGAAGAAGTATTACGGCCGAGTTCGATCTTCGTGTGGACGACCAACAATTTTCTGGTCGCCCGCACGTATTTTCAAGTCACATCAAAAGGGAACATTGCAGTTTTTGCATTATTTTCCAGTCTTGATTGATATAAGAAGTTTGCTATTTTTTCCTATAAATATTTATAATTAGTATACGACTTTATTACTAAAATTCTTACCTGAAGGCATTTGAGAAGTGGTACGGATCAGCTATTTCTAATGTATCTTGGGTAGGCGACAAATCCCGCTCCAACTTTCTGTAATCAGTAATTGAATATCATAAATTGAGATCCATAAGCAACATATTTGTTTGAAAAATCGTGGAGGTGATGATATTTTAAAGCGATCTTTACTCCATTTTTTTAAAGCCCTTTACAGACATGTTTTCAAATATTTTGAATATGAATGAACCCTGACCTTGTGCGTTGCCGTTTGGCAGGAATGGGGTCCGGGGAACTGGTAGGCATGGCTGACGTTACAGTGGCTGACGACGGTGTTGGAGAGGCTGACGATTTGGTTTGGGCTGGTGTTTTATTTGAGTCCCCAGGTGACTGGCGACTGGAGTAGCTGCCACGGATGAAGTTTTCAAATGTGCCTGAGAAGGAGGTAGACGACTGACCGCCGGTTGCAGCGGCAGAGGAGGAGGGGGAGGGGGAGGAGGAGGAGGACACAGGCGCCGTCTTCGACACCGCTGAGGAACCGCTTCCATTTGGCAATGGCGGTTGTTGTGAGGTAGGGGAAGACGAAGTGGAGGACGAACCGGAAGACGATGATGATTGGTTGGGCGACTGAGGTGGCGAGTTTACTGATGCTGCGGTGGAAAGCGAACCGACATCTTTGATTTTCTCGCTGGCACTCCCCCCTGGAGTTGTTGGAAGTGCTGAAGAACTGGCGCTTGCGCTGGAGGTGAATTTGCCCTCTTTTTCTTTTGAGTCTGCGGCTGAACTGGAACTGGAAAGGGAGGAGCCAAGACCGCTGGTGCTGGCAGTGTCGGAGGACGAGGCCGAGGGACTCTGCTTCTTTTTACGAGTCTCATTCAAGTCCCACAGGTTGGCCGGAGATGGCGTTATTGTTGTCTCAGTGAAGTTGGCAGTCGTGAACTTGCCGGTGAAGCTGCCTGTGGTTTTCGCAGTGGAGGCAGGAGTCGTGCCTCCACCACCACTCCCCGACGCTGTCCGGGGACTCGGATACATAGGGGACGCCGACAGGGACGTGGCATCCGATGTGCCACTCGAGCTGCTCTCCCTCCGCTCGCGAGCACGCTCTTTGAGCCGCTCGCGCTCCAGCTCTCTCTGCTTCTCCCTCTCCTTCTCCCTTTCCTTCTCTCGTTCCTTTTCCTTTTCTCTTTCCTTCTCCTTTTCCTTCTCCCTCTCCCGCTGCTCCCTCTCCCGCTGCTCCCTCTCCCGTTCCTTTTCCCGCTCTCGGTCTTTTTCTTTATCCCTTTCTCTTTCCCGGTCTTTTTCACGGTCTCTCTCCCGTTCTCGTTCTAGACTTAACAACATTGACCGTCCACCCTTAACTTCCTTCTCCTTAGGTGGGTCTTTATCCCGCTCTCTCTGTGATGAAATTGCAGAATATGGAAATCAATTTTAAACAAAATACTTTAGCATTTTGTTTTAATTGGACGCCTATAAAAAAAGGTTGCGAATTTGATATCTACATTCTCGTTTTCTTGTTTAACTATGAAGTATAAACAGTTACAAGAGAAGCTTTAGCCAATCCTTTCTGCCATAAGATTGACTTTTTCAATACGTTGTTTACTTGGTTATTTCGCCAAAGTAACAATGTAGTTACATCAACATACTATACATTCTTACAACTATACAACTTTGACATTGTATAGTAACTAATTGTGATGTATACTCACCGCTTTGGTGCTAACTTTATGTCTGTCTGGTTTGGGTGGAGGTTGCTTCTCGGGCGTCGATTCAGGACTACCCATTTCTGTCGGGATTGGTTTGAAGGCGGGGATGGTTTTGATGTGACTGTCTTTTTTCTGTGGACAGACAAACCGCGCAAAATAAATCAGTTGAAGAATCATAAATCACATGGGATTGCTCAAGAAATATTGCACAGACAAAATGTTCAATGTCAAAAGGTTGATGTACTCTACATTAATAAATTCTTCATGAATAAATTATGGATTTGTAATGTCTGTACAGTTTATATATTGTTATAAACACGAACTGTATTAAATGTCTATAGATAAATAGTAATGTTTTATCATATTTAACCATCTAGCAAAAAGTCACAATATGAGAAAACACTCACTAGTTTCTTGTAGTGGTAGAAACAGTAGCCGCAATACTTGACGTTGTCCATGTAGTTCCCTTGCTCCTCGCATAGCAACCCTTGGGTTTGTGCACTGTAAGCAAACCAACATTATCATCAATAGTGAGACGTACAACTGAAACAGGCAAGCCATTCCTTAGACTATGCTTTCGCTGCATAGTCTAAATCAATTCCGGGTGGTTTTTTTTCTTTTTAAATGTCCGCGTCCTAGGCAACTAGAAATCTGAAGATTGTCGGCCAGAAACTGGCCGATGTTGCATTGGTGGTTCTTCAGTCAATACTCGTTGGGTGGGGGTAGGGTGGTGGGTGGGGGTAGGGTGGTGGGTGTGAGAGTATTGCAGGTGTCACGGTTGATTGGGTGCACGGACGGTGGTGTAGGAGGGAATCCTATTGGTCACTCAGGTTGACCAATGAGTGTACAGCTCCCCCCACCTCTCCTCCTCCTCCCCCTACCCCGCCTCACATACTGCCCCGCCGGTCAACCCCCCTCCCCTCCCCTCCTCCCCCTACCCCGCCTCGCACACTGCCCGGCCGTTCACCCCCCCCCCCCCCCACCTCTCTCCTCCTCCCTCTACCCGGCCTCGCATACCGCCCCGGCCGATCAGCCTCCCCCACCTCTCCCCTTTCTCCCCCTACCCGTACAGCGCAGATAGCCAGGGTCACAACATCTTCTCAAGTCAAGGCCCCTGTCGCCGCTACCGCTCTACCAAGGGGGGGACCGAAGGCCTACGGCACCTATATTATCAACCTCCAGTCGTGTGGCCCTCACTCCACAGCTGGTCGCTGCCCTGTGTGTGTCTCCAGGGCCTCAACGTGCATGACCATTATGTCAAAAATAAAGCATTATTTTTTTAAGTTAGAATATATAGATTGATTCTAATATGTGTCCAAATGTTCCGGGCTCAATCAGGATCCTGAATTTGGTTAATTTACCCCTTAATTCATTAAATGACCTGTTCACATTTTGAATTCACCAGGACGGTTACAAATGTGGGCCATAGATGCCCCCTCCCCCTCCCCTCCCAGTGCACTCCTCCGGACACATACCACCCGGGGTTTATGGCCTATCAAAGGGCCGCCTGGAGGAGGGGTGGGGGTAACGGCCAGTGATGACCTACACACACCCTACATTCAGGAAAATGGAGCTAAGATTTGCTTAGAGACACACTATGTTTGAATGATCCTCATGCTTTTATTTCTGGAGACCTATGGGGATCTTTGTAATTTTCCAGTTGAAAAGGTTTTGCCATTTATATATATAGGCAGATGACCTTTACTTTTCTTTATTTAAGGAAGAGATTCAATCAAAAAATGTAACCAAATGCAACAAGAGTTACTACTATTTTTTTGTCAAAGTTCCATGCGTTGTAAATGTAGGAAAATGAAATATATAACTGTTTATTTCATATAATTCATGTCATTCAAATATCCACGTAGTCAACTCATGTCTCAGATTCAGGCCGGGGCGGTATGCGAAGCAGGGTAGGGGGAGGAGAGGTGGGGGGGGTGACCGGCCGGGACTGACCACGGCCGCGTGGAGCCCGGGCTATAATTAGAACCACCCGTCGCGTGTCCGGCCCTAGTCCATCCCGCCCCACTTAGCTATTGCATAATGGAAGTTTGAGTGCCTAGCGGAATTGGACGTTACTACAGTCTAGTCCGGGGGGTGGGGGGTGGGGGGTGGGGGGTGATCCAGCCCAATCCAGCCACTCCACTGACATACCTCTATATATAGGACCCACGGACACTGGATGTCAATCACTGATACTTGTCCCTCCTACCTCTACGACCAGTGACCAATGAAAAGACACTGAGTGGAGGCCCCACAGTCTGACCACCACTGGGGGTCAGAGAGGGCACACCAATTAAACAATTACAATAGACCCACTTCAAAAACGGACCTATACCTTTGTTGCGTTGGTAACTTAACACCTATATGATCTATACTTATATGTACCAACGCAACAAAAATGATTTCAAATCTTTTCAAACCTGAATTTCAGAAGCATTCATCTACGACCTCTTTAGGACGTCGAGAATATTGGTAGGCACACTTTTCGGGGGGGGGGGGGGGGGGGGATCTTAATTATAGTGAAATTTTAGAGCCAGGGAAAAAGTACTCACCAGGTGACATGGAAGTGCTGTTTACAACCATTCTTGTTACATTGCATACAGGCCCCTGACGCCGCCTTGCCCTCACGTCCCTGCTCCTCACATATGTAACACGACTGAAATACAACAACCAACAGTTACTTCTCACGAAAGACGCACTATTAAGGTGTCCGGGTTTGACTACTAGTTTTCTTCTTATCAAATAAATTACTTAATTTGCATATCTATGAATAGTTATATTTAGTTTTTTTTTTCGATAGGTATGGAGATTCTTAACATTTCGAAAAGCAAAACTCCCAAAATGGGTTCCAAGCATTTACAGACGAAAACATGCAGTTACAAAAATGCCAACGGTAATCGAGTTTCAATGCATTTAAAGAAAAGCCAAGCAACATCAACACAGCTTATATTACAGTCAACCTGATCATACCAAGTGGTAGCTTTGAGAATTCAAGGTGATTTTGACTGTTTCAGACATCAAGCCATTGGTGGAAAAACAAAAAACACGAAAAATTTGGCAACATTTACTTTTTAAAAAAAAGATTTCATGCATGTAAAAAAGTTTTCATGGTCAAAATTTCAATGGCGTATTACACCACAGACTAAAACAAATATCAGTTTTGTTTCGCCAAGCATTGCCAAATATTGACGGTTGAATCTTGGTTTATATGTAAGTAATCGCGTGGTGCAGTGTCAAATGGGAAATGTGTTATTTTTTGGTAGTAGGAGGATGTAAGAGTGTTACCGACTGTTCTGAGTGTGAAAAATACCATAATGTACAGACAAACGTATACATGTTTACAATTTGCTTTAGGTTTGTTCGTGTAAATCCATTTATTGTACCAAAAAATCTAAATACCTACAAAACTATCTAGATATCCTAGTAATAAAAAACAGGATATTCTCAACTTTAAAAAAAACTGATGTAAACGTACTAAGCAAAACCATCAAAACAATTTCAAATTGTTTCTTTTACAGACCTTTTCTTGTTGGTCTTTCGATGCGGAACGCTTAAGTGGTATCTTTCAGATGGGCAAGGGAAGAAAACATACTCAACATAAGCGAAAATAAACATATTACGTACAAAAATAAATTACTCCGTTCTTAGAAATTATTATTTTGGTCGTTTTATAGACCTGTGAAGTTTCGAAAATATTTATGATGGAGGCCAATTTATGCTACTAGCCCAACGGCATCCAAATATCTAAGGTGGTTTTCTGAGATGGCAGATTATTTTCTTGCAAGTGAACACTGGGAAAAGCATTAATAAAGGCGGAGCACTCTGAACCAATGACAAACTTAACCAAATTGGAAGATAAAACATGCACAAACATTCAAGAGAAAAAAAAGTAATTCACAAACATTCAGAAGTATCACAACAGCCATACATACGAGGGGTATGAAACAGGAAAAAATTACTATGCTACCAAATTAAGAGATTTCGATGATTTTACCACTCACAACTGTTACGTTTATTATTTAGATCGCCTGTAATTCTCTTTATAATTTTTTGTAACGTTAAAAATGTGAATACACTTTCCATATAACATCCGGAACTAAAAGTCAACATAAAAATCTGAACGTGATCAACTTTCTGAACGTAATAACTTCGTTTGAATAAAGGAATGAGAAAACTTACAGGCCTCCTCAGCCGTCCTTTCCTCTAAATGATAACGATCGCTTCTAGTTCAAAATCTCGATTTTCATGCAAACACTCAAAAGACTGATAAGAGTTCCCAATCCAATGAACGATCTTTTATTACTACGGATACAGATCTCACTACAGATTTTACAAATAATTAGAAGAAAAACATTTTGCGTTTCAAAGTCTACGTGGTGAGCTAATAATGAAAATCGAACATGGGGAACATACACTCTAAGAACACCCTCTCCAGTGTCTG
The DNA here is from genome assembly GCA_936440205.1 of Lepidonotus clava. Lineage (NCBI taxonomy): Eukaryota > Metazoa > Annelida > Polychaeta > Phyllodocida > Polynoidae > Lepidonotus > Lepidonotus clava. The sequence goes on from OW387147.1 coordinate 23,140,583, forward strand.
TTTATGTGTCACTTTTTTTTTTCTTTTTTTTTGTTTAACCTAACGTAGTGTCAATTATTGGACATTGTCTATATCGTTCCCAAGTTCGATTGCCATTCAGCATTACTGTTTCTGTACTTACGACTGGTGTAGGATTTCGACGACTCTGCAACCACAGATTATCATCTAAACATTTGACTTTCAAATAACAAGGAATGACCCTGTTACAACCAATTTATTATTTTATTTATTTATTTTATTTAAACTTACGCTTATTGTTCATATCATTATCCAATTTTCAGTGTTGTGAAATATTTTTTACGTTGTTTCTTTTTCCTTTTTAACTTTTTTGACGTTTCCTTTTCATTTAATATTTAACTATCCGGTATCATCCTAAATTTTATCGATAAATGGTTATATGGCATACAGTGTGTATTCAAATCAAAACAATATAAGACTTTGCTAGTCAACATTCATGCATTCCATTCACTGAATCAATCTCATTTGTTGCAGAACTTTTGGGATGTGACTGGCCAAAATATAAATGCAGAACTAATTTCGCTCGTCTCGTTGAAAAAAAAAAGATGCAACGCAAAGCAGAAGCCCAAGCGTTCAAAAAAAACAACAAGAGGGTTTCATTTACAGGGGAGGGGTGGGGGCAAATTATATCAACAAGTAAATTAATACGACCGTTTATTGTGATTAGTTATATTTTCCCCGTGTTGTAAACATTTCCCCATGTTGTCCATTAAAACGGTAAAAAGCACGTGTGTCAGAAAAGAGATATATACAAAGGTAAGTGGGTTTGTATTATGAGAATTAAAACAAGCGTCTTTAGTATAGATCTACGATTTGTACATTTCTGTCTCTAATAAATGTGTTCAGGTCTCTTGATTTCCACGTATGGGTGTGTAGATTCAAGTATATGCATAACAGCATGCGTTGCTTAAAGTTGAATTAAGGTGTAAATTTTGTTCCTAAAGGAGTCAATGATGTTTTCGTTTGTTTTTTCTTAAATGAATCATTCATGTATAGTAGTGATTCTGTTGAATAACTGTCAAAAAAAAAATAATTATTTTTTTTGTGGACCTTAATAAAAATAAAATTTGAGACGCACCTCCCGAGATAAGAGTATTATTAAATGTCATTATTTCTTTACTGGCATGTAATATCAGCATAACCAGGTTTCTCAATTACCCTTACTTGTAATAAACCATAAGAATTCCACCCTGAAAATCATGAGAAATTGGCGAACCATAACTGGACAGGGATAGGCAATAGAGGCAAGTTGCTGACAGAGAACAGTTACTAAAACTACCATAAGGAGACTTCATATACAACTACCTTGGAGAATTTCTCTGGCGGGAGACCCTTAAGGATGATCGGTTCCATAGTCTGGACGTTCCCAAACCATGCCTCGGGAATAAACAGCGCACAAACTACGTGGCACCATCCTATTCAAAGCGGTGGCAATTCCCGCATTAAAGGAAAGGAAGCCAAAAAAAAATAGGAAAGAAAGAAAAAGAGAACACCACTGGTTAATCTTTCGACTAGATGTTAGATCAGAATGAGTTGGGGGGTTCCCAATGTACTGGTCAAATTTTCAGTCAATGGGCGGTCAAAAATTTGTTCAAATGGTTTCAAGTCGTAGCCACCTTTCCCTTGGGAGTCCTAGATATCAAGAAAAGAATTTTAGAGATGAGAACAAAAAAAATAGACTGGAACGTTTCATTAGTGAGGTTGTTTATGCAAGGCACCACGATGCAAGCAATAATATTCACACTATAAATCTGTCACTTTTTTTTTTAAGTTTTGAATTTACCCAGTATCTTTCTATCTTAATCGTCAGACCTTACCAAAATGCATCAACTTATGACATGTAACGACTTTTCCGAACAGCTTCTTTAATTCTAACCAACAAAAATTGCTTGCGTCACAGTGATACGTGCATTGGTGGGGAGAAATGAGAACATCATGCCGAAAGTGAGAGTGGCCGTGTACCTGAAACACTGATGCAGTGATTAATAATGCTTCCTCTTAAAATTGTGTTTTTTTAAAGAACACGGGAAAAACAACAACAAAGGAAACCTTAGTGTAAAGCCAAGTTGCAACCCTAAGCACACATTTAGCCTTGCCCCACACAGTCACACCAGGCAAACTCTGCAGATTTAGTCTCCGGTAGGTGAGAGGACACGATTAAAAGTTTCTAATGTTGGTTTGTTTTTTTCCTTTAGGAGGGGGGGTAAAAATTCTGTTTCAATGTTCATTTGACCATTCTATGAAAACAAGCATGGATGAAAGAAAAAATCAAGGACCTGGTAAACCAAAAAGAAGAAAAAAGAAAAAAACATACAGATCTGTTTTAGTGATTTAAATTTGATAAGACAGTAGTATTCAAGTCAAGAAATTTCATACCGCACAAAAAATGGAAAATTAACATCCTTGAATAAAAACAGTTAATTTGGGACCAATAGCATTGCTTCACCTACCAGCTAAATCCAAAAGAGTTTTTCTTTTAATGTAAGAAAAGCACATTATTCAAACACCAAGGATAAAAGAGGGAAGATTTCTGGAGGGAAGCGTTGGAGAAGAACCCTGCCACATAAGCATGCACGAACGCTTCGCACAGAAGCCCAGGTGCAACCGAGGTCGATAGAGGTTTCTCATATAAGTTTCCCACAGTAGAATCCACACCCTCTTTGACAAATAATCAAGAGAATTTGGCAGATCCCTAGTGTTGAGGAAAGACTGGTTGGTATGATTAGGTTTGCAGCTTGGCTAAATGCATCACCATTATGATGTCTTGAGCCAACAAACCGTGAAGAAAGTTAGCAATATACATAATAGATGTCTGTGTAAACTGTGGGTTATTTGAGTGGGCCCCCCAGCTCTTTCTTGGCAGGGCTAAGTGCCTCTTGTGTTTGTACCTGGGAGAGAGGGACCTGGAATAGAACGCGTCATGGACTCAGATGTCAAGGGAACAACCTCGGAGGTAAACTAAAATACCTTGGTGAACCTGTCGGGGGGAACCGTTTTGAGAATGATGGGCTCCATGGTGGTCACATTGCCGAAGCTCACTTCAGGGATATAGAGAGCACAGACGACGTGCGCCCAGCCTGCAAACACAGCACCAAATCAAACAGTCACAGGGTAACAGTCATAAATACTTAACAGTAGCTGAGCAGGGTGCCACGCTTTGCACAGTATATTGCCTTCAGGTCAATATTTTCAAAATTTGGTAGTTTTTCCTCAAAAGATTCTAAAATTTTAAAATAATGGCACCTCATGAGGCTCATCATCTGCTTAATTTGACTTGACTATGTATGATTAACAAATCTCTGGCACCAATTTGCAAGACCTAAGAATTCATTAATGACGTAGGAATAGTTATGATATATTTTGTTGTAGACCTATTGAAGACTTGTGTAGGCACCCTGCTTAGTTAAACTAAAAACATCGGCCGCATTGAGGGAAACGAGGACATCAAGGGTTTTGTTTTGTTTTATAATATTACTAATAATGCTTTTACGTTGTGATTAAAAAAACTAAATTTTAAATCAGTTACGTTCTCAATGAAAATTCTAAAGCGTAACAGAGATTCCATCTTATCTTGTATGGCATACATTACAGTGGATCTAGATTTAGATCCTAGAGCAGTGTTGGAAATTAACGTCAGCCCGTCAGCCCCAGGCTGACATTTCCTGATCTGGGCTGACAATTTTGGGCAAAAATATCAAGCTATAAGCCCTGATGGCTGACAGGTTTTTTGAAAATAAAATCTGCATTTTTATCAATCTTTTCCATTTTATGTGACTATACTTTTCTGATTATATACTAACCCTGTTTCTGAAGGTACCTATAGTTGTAAATCTAATGCTCATTTGTTCATCATACAAAATCCGGGCTGACAAGTCTTGGTCAGGGCTGACACTTTGTCATAAATGTCAGCCCTGATGGCTGACTTCAAGAAAAGTTAATTACAAACACTGCTAGAGTAAAACAAAATACCGCTTACAGTTCGACAATTAATCTTTTTTAATAATGGTTGGTATTCAATTTACAGTAATTGATAAAGTATGTTTCACCAACAGTCAGAAGAAAATTATGGTGATAGTTTGAAACAGAAGGATGAAAGATTTTTCACATTTGTGTACGTAGCTAGACATTTGTGACCAGTTGTGAAAATAAGGGGCAAAATAACGAAATGCTAATAATTCAAATTACTTAAGGAAAATATCATTTTCCGTTCGTCACAGATATCTCGGGGACATACATTATGATTGGTACACATTAATCGTTAACCTAGTTACAGTATCTACAAGGCAATACATAACGGATTTCATAAAAGGAAGACGATACATTAAAGTAAAAGGCAAATAATGCTTATAGAAGTTGTGAAGACGACGTCACAACTCCTAAAATGAGGTGGCTGCCATATTGGTGATCAATTCATAACCATGATTATTTTCAATTTTAAGGGTATTTAGAACAAAATGTTATACACAATTTTCTAACACAATCTCACAGAATTAGAATTAACAATCATCGTCGGATAGAAATGGTGAATTTTAGATCTATTTCAAGCCACTTGCTTGTGATCACCAAAAAAGTAATCAGGTGACCACGTCTGAACAAGGTCTATGTATGTTCAGAGAAACTCATTACAATTATCATTTCATTTTCACACTTAACTTTAAATAAGATACAACTAGCCTTAAACTAATAATATGTTTCAGTCATTATCATCGTTCTCATCTTCCAAAACATGAATACTTTTGGATATAGAAATCCGTGTTCCCGTAGACATGGTAAAATTCCATTAACTTGATTTTACTAAATTTTATACAATATTTACAACTTGATTCAATACATCCAATATTTCAATGATTTACTGGCAAAACCAGCTAATTCAATGACAAATGTCTAATATCTTTGTATCACCTCAAATTGAAAAGCGATGACTTACCTCCCGTATCTGTCCTTTTAAGAGCTCCCTCGCGCTGCGGGCACAGTTCACAACGCTAGAAAACAATAAAGGCACATAATCAAGCTATCAATAAAAAAAAACAACTCAAGATTTGTTTTACTGAAACTTAACCTGTCTAAAATATGAGAGTTCAAAGGTCCCGTATATGGGAAATGCTGTAAATCACATTTTATTTAAAAACTCTCAATAACTATGGAGTAAGTAATTTGATTATGTATGGGTTTGTGTTTTCAACTGAATCAATTATGAGTGCCTTATATTTAGATGTTAATGTCAAGATTGTATTCAAACGTATCCGACTTCAAGGGTTATGGCTACCACTTGACCATTCCCTTGATAAGTATACGAAAAAGTGCAGAATGACAAATGTGTGTGTGTGTGTGTGGGGGGGGGGGGGGGGGGTCTACAGTTATTCACGGAAAATGTCGCGTTAACTACAGGATTATTCAATTACCTGATATTGAACCATGTTTGTAACGGGTTAGTCTTTTTTTTTATTATTATTATATAGTGTTTTTGGCCAATCTTTACAGTCTATGAACAAATATTTTTTGTTTGCACCCAAAAACTCCCTTTGGTAATATTTTATGACGACATCAATATTTTATTTGATAGACAGACTTTCTCAATCTGGGTATAAAACTCCAATTACAAAACACCTGATTAGCCTAATCAGTTACAACCAAGGGGGCCCACACAAATCTGAACTCTATCTTCTAAAGTAAGTAAAGGGTGGCCAGAGATGTTTTGCCTGCCTCAGCAGCCTCAGCAGGTAATACACAACTAACTCATGTGACCACGCCCCCTTCAAATTTATAATGACGATTGCTTAATTTTGTGATTTTTGTTTCCTTTTTTTCTAGTCGATAGCACAGATTCACACAATAAGGCTTGAAGCCTAGCCTTGTTCGAACTGATCATTGGAGTCTACGTTTATTACAGACTCACAATTATTGACTTTATTGTTCAAACCACACTTCAAGATCTCAATGTTGATCTAAACTATACTGGGGCGATACAGTAGTTAAATGTTTATTTCTTACAATGGTGCAGTAATTTAATCAGATCCCTACATTTATAACACTTGAATTGATTTCCACAGACAGGGCAACTAAACAGTTAGATTTTTGGGTTAATGATTTGACTTTCATATTATTTGTTCAAAAACACTTGAGTCACCCTCATTTTGTAAGGCTTGAGTTAGATGTACAACAGTCCTGGTTTGCTTTTAGCTTTAACATGTTACCACGAATTCTCTTCCAAAGAAATAACACGTTAATGCCCCATGATTGAAGATTTTCATGTAAATAAAACATTTATGTTCTTCTTCAGTACAAAATGTAAGCAGAGTAGAAGTAGCCTTTCTTCAAATTATTCAGATTGTACAGCCTTACACTGTTACAGCCATTCAAATGCTTCTAGGTGGTGTATGTAGATCTACAAGCATTGCATCATGACATGTTAGTTATTCACATACAAAAAAACTGTGTGCCACAGTGGGAAATTCAAAAAAGTTTGACATTTATTCTGTGTCGGATTAAACAAGGGTGTTCTGAATTATGTCACTACATCCCATGGGACATATTATAGCACTGGCACAGGGCAGTAAGGCACTGTCACTGTCAGTGGGGGTGGGAGGCGTGACCAGGCGCGCGAACACCAGTGCCAGTCACCCCCATCTGAGAGTACGCATGCACCCGCTTGACTGAACCAAAACACAAGCACATGTCACCCTCAACCCGTCCAAATAAACACCTCAACAGCCTTTAATCTCTCCTCATTATCTCGGTCATATCCATACACCCGTTAGCGAAACGTAATTCAACAGGAACTGAAAATGGACAAGCATGCCGTGTCCAATTCTGTATACAAACAACGCAACGTGCGATCGGCCGAAGCCAGAAATTCAAAATGGCCGCCCTTACCACTCTTGCCGCTCTCTCTTGCGACTCGCATTTTCGACAGTACCACGGTCCTGTGGGTACCGTTACAATTCCGTAGCACGCTGCAATGACAAAAAGGCATTCTTAACTTGTGGAAACCGTAGAATAATCACAAGGAAACGAACAGGAAAGGGAGGCTCACGCTAAGTTCAGCTCGCGAAACCAGCCCAAAAGGGCCAAGTTGACAACTTACCTTGGTGAACTGCCACATTACAACTCGCTCCGTCGCAGTAAACGAGGGGATTTTCGGTCCAGCCGCGCTCATCTGAGCACACGCAACAGCCTCCTACCATCTCCTTCATGTTGGCAGCTTTGCAAAGCGCCTAGCAGACGCGGAAAGTACAATATTCTGACATTTTCCCGAGCACCTTTTGAAAGAACCACAAAGACCGTCGATCGTGACGAAGGTCAATGCGCATGCGCTGTAGGCCATAGCGGTGCATTATGGGAAGGGCCATGTTGATCCCCGCCTCTGACACTCACTGGATAACATACACAAACTGCTCACAAAACCCGATAATGAAGCTAATTTACTCATATCTACTAGCTGGGCGGGTGGGGAAACACGAATTTAACTTTTTGGGCATTATAGGCCATGTATTAGGCGGACAGGTAACCTAGTCGCACTTGCACAAGTTGTTTTCTGATCGAGTTTGGATGCCTGCTGGCTGACTGACTGACTCAGTGACTGACACCATTGAGGTCAAGCAGATTGCTCCATTGCCATAATTGAGTCTTGGGGGCTCGAAATTTGAAACTCCAGACTGTAGATACAGGGGCGGAAGTAGTAAGAATTACCCTTTCCAGACTGCCAATGCAAATTTGGTACTCATATAACTATAATGAACCATGAATGAATGGTTTTCTTCACCCCAGAGGCTACAGTCAATCTTTAGATGTAGAGGAGCCAGTTTCCGCGCGTCTCTAGTTTCCGCGCATTTTACATATTTTATGGACGCATTTTTTCTCTAGGTATTAGATATGCTATTTTTAAAATGCAAGACCCAAAATAATGTTCTTATGCAATTAATTTGTCATTTATAATGATGTTTCATACATATTTAGGTATTCTAAGGCCAAATATATGTTTCAATGTCCTTATTATTAAGGAAAATGACAGGATCCTTAAAAAGTTAATATTTCTGAAATAAGGAGCATAACATCATTTTCTTCAAGAAAAAGTATAATTTTCTCTTAAAAAATGTCATAGATATTAGTTTAAAGTGATATACGATCATTTTAATGTCATAAACATAAAATTTCATGGATAATATAGAAAATAGGCCCCTGCGCAGAAACTAAGGACAATAAATTAGACAGTCTCTAGTTTCCGCGCATTTGTCACCTATTTTTCCGAGATTTCCAAATTTTCGAACATTTTTCCAAAGAAAATAAAAAGAAACATTTTTCAAAGCAAGGTTCTATATAATCTTAAGACACTTTCCTAAAATAATATAAACCAAAGACTCAAAACTGAACTTTTTCTCTCTCTTTTACTGAGGCGAATTAATGCTTATGTCATATCATGAAAATGCACAAATATGCATATTACTTCCTTCTTTTTATGAATATATTCTTTAGATTTTCCCTAACAATGTAGCATTTCTATTTGCATTATTATGAATTTTTAAGAACTTAACAATTATTTTTTATAACGGATATCAAAAGATAATCTTTTTCTGATGCCCAATGTATCATATTTTCTTTCTATAAAATATTTTACTCATTTAACACCTAAAATATGGGAAATGCGCGGAAACTGACACCAAAATGCGCGGAAATAGGCTCCAGGTGCGCGGAAACTGAAGAATTAACATGTTAAAGTAAAACCTTAAGATATTACAAAAATATTTTCAAACTCTAATTTTTTTTATTATGATTATGTTCGTAGACATCATTCCCCTTAATATGAAAGAAAAAATTGTACTAATGGCTTAGTACTTTTAATACATTGTCATAATATATAATCCAACAAGGATCAGGCTTAGCAAGTCTACTTCTAGTCTACTTCTAGGAGAAATATCTTACGCTCCTAGCGCCACCTGTTAACCAGTATAAAAGGCGCTGCAAGGTAGGGAGCGAGCAGTTAGTGAGTTAGTGAGTGAGTTGGTTAGAAGTTAGTAATCACTCAGTTTAGTGAGAACATCAGCTAAACATGTTTATCCAAGGAGTTATACCTGGAGTAAGTACATCGACTCCGTGCAACAGACTGGAGTTTACCAATACCCACTACCTCGGACATAGGATTGTGTTAGAGCTGAATGCTAGAATGGTCTAGAAGGCGTTGGAGCAACTTGTGTTCTAAATGTGGTTGATTGCTGATAGGAGATGGGAGGTGGACTGATGAAGACTTATACTTGGTGGCTTTGACTCGGGATGAGATGTTTATTGAATAAAAACCCTTTCATATTAAGAAGCTCCCTCATCGTTCATTTCTTTTGAACTATTGGGAAGTGAATGGACAAACTTTAAACGCGGTCTGAATTACTCAGACATTCTGGAAAGCAACTTACGAAGACTTGGATATACACGAATCTTACGCAGTCTTAAATCAAACATTAACAATAGTTCATTTGGTGGAGATACCCGAAACATGACTTGTGCCGTTTTGCTCATCCTTGATGTCAGCCACCGGTGACTTTGAGGCTTCCTCTAACCCCAAGCCTCAATCTTTGCGGCCCGCAGGACACGATGTGTCAACATCATATACAGGGAATGTGGAAAACCGCCACCTGGTAGGTAATCCCTTAGACGGGGAGGCACAGAGACAGGAGGTCGCAGCCAGACCCAAGCAGCTCTGCCCCGAAGGTGCACAAAATTACCAAACCCGTGGCAAAGGTAAACCATTTCCCTGGCACCTAGGGTCCAAAGATAGGCCGGTTCTTGACGAAGGACTTGAAACCCTAACACACTCGGGACGAGTTGAGGGGAAGAACCGTCTCACGGAATATCAGCAATATTGGAACCCAGGGTACGTACCACCTACGGACCACGAAACTGGTACTAGCTCTCGCTCCACCTGTGAATCTGATGTGAACAATCCGTGGTGTAACCAAAGTGTTCCTTATCGTTTACTGCCCGCAGCGGGAGGTGAAGACGAACAGGAAGTTTCCAATGAAGATAACCTATTTTCTTCAGGAAATCTAAAACAACGACAAAACACCGCGGATAACTCCAGCCCATCAGGGGGAAAACGCCCCGAAAATCCGGTAATCCTACCTGATGGGAGCTCTCTCACCTATCCATTACCCCAACGACTTGAGTTTATCAGTCACCCACTGGTAACACCAACTCACCCCAACCCGGGGGCGTCCATTCCTTATTCCACTGTAGCTAAAGGAAAAACAGTGGGAAGGGATAGGGGAGTGGGAAGGGAAGCAGAGGGAAACAGCGAGAAAGTAGGCAATTTACAACCCTATCGATTAACTTACGGTGTAGAAACGAACTTAGACCAGGCTGGTAGGGGAGCGGAAGCTCAGGCCTTTGATCCAGCCGAAATATTAAAGCAGTGGGCAGACTCAAGCCCCGAAAAGCACATAGATTTAGAGAGGCTAAGCGATCAGGATAGTGAAGAAAATGTAACGCTTAAAGCACAAGATTTTAACACTCTAACTCATGAATTGTATGGAGAATACGAGGACGAGTACGAGGAAGAAAATAGCGAGACAGAACAAGCAGCCGCAGATGTCAGAGGGGGTAGTCCTGATAGAAAATTAGCTAGAGAAGATAAATCAACCTCGTCTTCATACGAAATTATTACCGAGGATGTTCTAGACACAGGTAAGAAAGCTAAACTAGAGAGTAAGGACGAAATTAGTGTAGAGGAAATACCTGTGAAAGAACAGTGGGACGATCACGATATACAAAACCTCCACGAAAATAATATGGCGGAAGGAGGCGTTCCTTTGATGGATCTAGTAGAAGAAAGAGAGGAAAGAGATCAACGCCAGCAACCCGATGAAGGGGGAGCTGGGGGTGTAGATCTGGGGGCATGGCATCCTAACCGTGGGATGGACCCTGGGGGACCTCAACAAAACAATGGGAACGGCCAGATCCTAATCCAGCAGCCGGACCAAGGCGTGCAGGCAGGACTTATTCCTCCTCTTAATCAACAGGCCCAAGGAGGCCAAGGTAATCAGGCCAATCCTCCCCTTAATCAACAAGTTCAAGGGGGCCAGAACGATCAGGCCAACCCTCAAGGACTTATTCCTCCTCTTAATCAGCAGGTCCAGGGAGGCCAAGATAATCAGGCCAACCCACAAGGGCCTAACCCTCCTCAAAACCTTCTCAACAACCCTCCTCAAAACCTTCTCAACAACCCTCCTCAAAACCTTCTCAACAACCCTCCTCAAAACCTTCTCAATAACCCTCCCCAAAACCTTATTAATAATCCCCCTCCGAATCAGCCCAATCTGGGAATAAACCCTGGGGGACTCCAGCAACCCGGTGCAGGGGGAAATGGTGGTGCGAATCCGGGAATACAGCAGCCTAATCCTGGGGTAAACCTTGGGGGACTGCAACAAAATGATGGGGGAGGCCAACCAGGCCAACAGCCCGGCCGGGCCGAGCCAGCGGGAGGTGGGGTCGATCAAAACCTGCTCCCTCACCTATTGCAGGCGATGGCACTCGCTGCCAATCTTAACGCAGGCCGAGGAAGAGCGGATAATCAGCAGGGTCAGCAAGCCCCAGCAGGCCAGAATAATCAAGCAAATCCACCAGGACCCAATAACCCTCCCCCGAACCAGAACAACAATCCTTTCTTTAACCAACTCAACAACCCCCCAAACCCACCGAATCCTCCACCGTCCGGACCACCAGGTCCGCCGGGCCCACCAGGTCAGAACAACCCTCCAAACCCACCGAATCAACCAAATATTTGGGAAATTCTACCACAGTTGAGCCAGGCACTGGGGCAAACACCAGCGCCAGTGCGTGAAACGACTCACAGTGGTCACCAAAGGGGACCAAACATTAGGTTACCGTGGTTTAGTGGAAAAGAAGACGAGCAAATAGAAAAGTATTTCAGGGAATTAAAACGACTGAAAGCTATCTATGACTGGTCGGACGCCCATCTCCTGAATATGGCGCTGTTAGGCCTAAAAGGAAGGGCCGACGACTGGGCAGGAGCGTTAGCTGAAAGTGAGAAAGACTCGTTTGAGAAACTAGAAGCCCAAATGACCAAGATCTTCGGGGATCGAAGAGCTAAGTGGCAGAAACACGCAGAATTCTGTGGCCTTAAGCAAGGAAAAGACCAGAGCGTGATCGAATTTGCAGGTGTTCTGAAACAAAAGCAAGTGAAAGCAGAGGCGAGTGAAAGCATGATGTTAGCTGTGTTTTTAGAAGGATTAAAACAGGGCGTAGCCAGACAAGTAGCCATACTGGACCCTAAGTCTTTCACCGAAGCGGTGGATTGTGCAACGAGGTTAGAATCGTTGGACAAAGGCAAAGGGGGAACTAAAATATCTAATGCAGTGAGCGAACTGGCTGGAAGCCAAGAATCAGAGGAGACCGCGGCCCTAAACTCCATCTCCGAACGATTTGGAGTGGTGCTGGCCCGACTAGAGGCCGCTCCATGGTTCCAGAAACCAAAGCCAGGGCAAAGCGGGACTCCCCAGAGTGGTGGTAACTTTAAACAGCAAGGTTATGAGAGAAAAGATAGGTACGAAAACCAGAAAGGAGAAAGAAATTCAGATCAGAAGCCTAAATCCAATATCGCCCCGAACAGAGAGGCAGATAAGGGAAAGAATCTGCCAACTCAACAGAAAGTAGAGAGACCCAGGTTGCCTTTTGATGAAAGTAAGTTTTGTATCATTCATCAACAACATGGTCACTCTACAGAAGCGTGCTTGTGGTTAAAGAATAGGTTGAGGGAAAAACCCCCGCGGATCTACAAAGATAGCAAAGCCAGTGGTACCGAACAAAAGAATCAGGGAAACTAGAGGAAGGGTCCGTTCATTCCACGATAGAATTAGGCGCAGTGGACGGACCGGCTAGGAGAGAGATAGGAGACGAAGCATTTTTCTTAACGTTAAGATTTGATGATCAGAAGGAGGTTAGATCTTTAGTGGACACAGGAGCGAGCGATTGCTTCATGTCCACCCATTGTAAACGACAGATCCCTAAACAATGCATTTTAGATGAATGGAAGGTATCGAAGGGAAACATCAGTTTGGCAGACAACTCGTCTCAAGTAATACTAGAACAAATTAGATGTAAGTTTTCAATCCAGGGATCGGTGGTCTGCTATGATTTCAACATAGTGGACGATCTATGCCACCTAATAGTAATCGGGAGAAACTTATTAACAGTGCTTCGATCAGATTTATCTCTACCAGGCGCAAAGATAGAAGTGTTTTGTGGAAACCCTATAGTTAGCAAAGAAACAGTGAAAATTCCGCCGGGAAATGAATGCATCATACCGGTAACCACTCGAGAGCCGCTGGGATTAGACTCACCGGTAGCTTACTGCGCACCGGCGGTAACCGCACCAGTCCTAGTGGAGGGGTGCGTGAATACGGTGGGAAGCCAGTGGTGGATCAAAGTCATGAATCCGCTAGATGTAATGCAAGAAATCACTCCCCAGGAAGTATTAGCTTTTGCGGAAGAATGCGCAGTGCCTGAGGTAAACCAAAATCAGATAGAGGAGTTCCTAGACTTGTGTTATCTAACTAAAACAGAGACCCCAATGTCCATCTGTAGGATTTCTGTAGAAGTAATGAAAGACGCAGTGCAAATGGAAAGCCAAACCTCTGAGGAGAAATCCCGAGGTAAAATGGATGAAAATGTAAGTAAAATAGATCTGACCGAGTCGTGCTTAAACGAAGAACAACAGGTAAGGTTTAGGAAAATGCTTAATAACAATAGAGATGCACTAGCGTTTTCAATGGAAGAGTTAGGTCACTGTGAAATAGCGCCGATGAGAATAATTGTGGATGAGTCGCAGGGAGTAATAAGCTCTAGACCATACCGATACTCTCCACAGAAAATGGATATCATCGATGAACAGGTTAGGCAACTCATAGATATAGGTGTCATAGAACCCAGCGAATCGGCTTGGCGAAGCCCGCTGGTGGTAGTGCAGAAGAAAGATGGCAAGCCTAGGCTCTGTACAGACTTTCGCATGCTTAATCAAGTCACTTTTAAAGATAAATTCCCCATGCCCACGGCTCGCTCGCTTTTCCTATATATGGCTTACAAGAAACCCACTATGTGGACAGCTTTAGATCTGTTGAGCGGCTATCATCAGTCTGTAATCGAAGAAGACAGTAGAAAATATACCGCTTTTGAAACCCCGATGGGTGTGTATCAGTATAAGCGTGTACCATTTGGCTTAGTTGGCGCACCCTGGCAGTTTACCAAGGTAATGGCCATAGCGCTAAAGGGATTGATTCCTAGAACATGCTTAGCATATTTAGACGACGTAATTGTCTACGACACTACATTTGAAGAACACCTGGCGAGCGTTGAGGTGGTTCTCCAAGCTTTGGCGAGAGCTAATCTTAAACTGAAACCGTCAAAGTGTGAGTGGTGCCGCAGTGAAATCAATTTCCTTGGCCACGTAGTAAACGCGGAAGGAGTGGCTACACAAAGGGTAACCACAGAAAAGATTACAGCCTTTAACCGTCCGCATAATGTGAAAACCATTAAATCGTTTCTGGGACTGTGTAATTACTACCGATCGTTTGTCCCTAATTTCGCTGATCTAGCAAAGCCTTTAAACCGGCTGCTAAAGAAAGAAGTCTATTTTGAGTGGACAGAGGCCTGCGAGGAAGCGTTTCAACAGTTAAAGAAATTGCTGACCTCGCCACCCTTACTAATTCATCCAGATATAGGAGGGCATTTCTATCTACTAACTGACGCATCAGACGCCGCGTGCGGTGCAGCGGTTTGTCACAAACTAGATGAAATCTACCGTCCGGTTGCTTTCTGGGGATGTACTCTCCGGGACGCCGAATTAAATTATTCGGTAACAGAAAAGGAGGCTCTGGCAGTAATTAAAGGCATTAAGAACTATGAGGACATGTTGCAAGGAGCTAAAATCACAATAGTGACTGATCACAAACCGTTGATTCCCCTGCTACAGAGTGCCTACAAAGCCCCGTCAGCCCGGCTGAGACGGTGGGCTTTAGCGTTATCAGATTTTGATTTTGAAATCATATATGAGCCAGGAGCGACTCATTTTCTACCGGACTATTTGTCTAGGGTCTATCATGAGCATGTCCCAGGTGAGGAATATGAGCCCGCTGTGGGATGTGAGTTATTTGAGGCCGAAGTTCAGGATGAAGAGCTTTCTGTGGCTACGGTATTAAACGCGCAACTCCAAGATGCAGAGTGCGCGCAATTGATAGACTACCTGCAGGACGGAGACCTACCAACAGATCCCCTTGAAGCTAGGCGAATAATGGACCAAGCTGATTTTGTAGGAATGGTAGCACCGGGGGTACTATGTAGGTTCAACGTAAAAAGGTATAACAAACACCAAGACCAACTGGTCAGACTAAAACCTCGTATGATAGTTCCAGGAAAGTTAATTCCCAAAGTCCTGAGACTATTACATAATGACATCTTGGCTGGGGGACATGTAGGGATCAGTAACCTCACTACCAAAATCTCTGATAAATTCTACTGGCGGAACATGAACGCCGACATAGTAGACTATGTGAAAGCTTGTGAGACCTGCTCTCTGAGGAGACGGGCTCCGCATTTCAAGGCCTTAGCTAAGTCTTGGGAGAGACCAACCCGACCCTTTGAGGTGGTACAGTGTGATTTCATCGGGCCACTAAAGAGGGCTAGGGATGGGTCAAAATATATCATGACCTTCATAGACCTACTAACAGGTTGGCCGGAGGCTTTCACCACGAAAGACTCCACTGCGCAAACCGCGGCCAACTGTTTCCTAACCGGGATAGTGTGTCGGTATGGACGGGTAAACCGTCTGCACACAGACCGGGGGGCGGCCTTCCTCTCAGGGCTATTCAGGGAAATCACCACACGACTAGCGTGCAAACAAACGTTCACTACCGGGCGTATGCCGACTGGCAACGCTCGAGTAGAAAGACTACATAAAACCATTGAAAACCTGATTGCTTATTATATCCCTGACGACCACTGTAACTGGATCGATCTACTTCCCATTGCATTATGGACAGTTAGATCCACAATCAGTGTACGGTCGGGATACAGCCCGCACACCCTGCTGTTTGGCAGAGATCCAATCAGTATGGGAATGCCTGAGCAGGGAACAATTCCTGAAACGCTGAACGACTGCGAGTTTTTCATGCAAACCAAGGATAATATTGCTATGTTTAGGAATATGGCTGAAAGGGTAGTTCGAAACTACGAAAAAGATCTGAGGCTGCGAATTGATGAGCGGGCGCGGCCCACTCAGATGTACGAAGGTGATATGGTATACATGTACGACCCTCTAGCTAGTGAAAATAAAGCGTCTAAGTTCTCAAACAGGTATACTGGGCCATTCAGGGTAATTGAAACAAAAGGAGACCACCTTGTTAGACTAGTGTCTTTAAAAACTGGAAAACAGGTCCCACATCTAGTGAACATTTCAAAACTCAAACCTGCACATGGGCCTTGGTCTCCCGCCGTCCCTCATAACATTCCCAAACTGGTGAGAGAAGCGAAAATCACTAACTCAAAAGGGGCAGATCCTGACCGAAACCCTGAATTGCATCACACTCCGACGGGTGAAATCGCTGAGGAAGATGGCGAAATAAGGGGTGCTGAGACTGAAAACTCAACGGGAACGACCGGTCCCCGTGAGCATGATGCAGTTCCTATGACCAGGAAGGTACCTACACAAAAACCTGGTCCAAGTCCCACTGATTTAGCAGAAACGGATGGGCAAATCACTGATGGTCAGGGCACCAGTGCGGACACCGCGCTGTCTACAAACTTATCCTTTGTTCCTAATAAAGCCGCCTGTGAACGGGGAACAGCTGGCGCTAATGGACAGAGGAAACGCAAACGAGCTAAACGAAGGGGCAAAAGCCAGCCGTTGGAGGGGAGATCCCCTCCAGGCAACAACAAGCCCATAAAACTACCCTGCGGTGATGTGCCGATCTTGGATACGTCGGAACAGAGCCCAGGAAAAACAGTAAAGGACCATGTCCCGACGAAAGGTGGCTATAACCTACGTCGGAACCGCCGCCCTAACTACGTCGCTCTGTCCAACGGCGGAGAGAGCGACGACATGGATGATTAATGCAGGAAATTTAGCCGCCCTGTGAAAATAAAGGTTCGGCGGAGCGGCACCGTTAGCATCAGCGCTAATGGAACAGGTGGTCTACCTCACGGCCACCTTGCCGCGCCCAGGGGCGTGGCAGAAAGGGAGGGTGCGCACGCCAAGAGAGATGCCAGTGGTTGGGCGTCATCTCTTGGGGACCGGATGCAAGCGTTTCCCCCCACCTGAAACAAGATACAGCTCCAAATATGGAGACGGCATGGACAAGCGGATCGGTTATAATTTCGTGGGATCCGCGCCGATCCACCAGTCGGTCCGCAACTCTGCTCCTAGACGGTCACCTCTGCTGCAGGTGATTGTGCGCGCAACCCAGCCCGGGACGAAACGGAGATAGATATTGATTCTATCTCTGAACAGAAGTTGGAGATAGAAATTGTTCAACCTCCGACTTCTCCTGGAAGGAGCAGAAAGAGAACTTAGCTGGGACACTGATCCACCGACTCATGGGGAACTGTCTAGCCCTCCGGCCACATAGCAATCCAAAGGGAACCACTACTTTCCCTGCGGACACGGAGGGAAGGATTATCGTCCCCCTGAGAAGGAAACGGATTAGCCGGCCCCACCAGAGGGCGCTGCCTACCAAGGGACGGTTCGTTGGGCCATTCTTTTAGGATTTTACCAAATGAAAGGAAAAGCAGTCGAGAAGGAGAGTACTAAGAAACAACCGGCTCAGACCCTTAGGCGGTGGAGTTGGCCGGGCCGGGGCGGTGTCCGTCCGGACTCAACCGACGCCGGGATTGCCCGGAAGAAGCCAAGGACACCAGCCCGGCGGCCCACCAGAACGACCACAGGCGGAGCCAAGAGGTCCGCTAAATCGGCTCCAGCCAAAAAGAAGACAGCAGATAAAGACTTCTACAATTTATCTGAGGTGAGTGACTCGGAGCCCGAGCCAAGGCTAACGGCGTTGGCCAAGCCGGTTCAGAAGGAGGAAGCGGTCAACCAACCAGTGCAGATACAGGCCGGCTGGTTCTGGGACCTTACGCAACCACTGTTCCAACTATTCGAGACTGTTGACGAAATTAGGAGAACAGTGGGACTGGATGTACCAAAATCAAACAAACAGTTAGCTGAGATTAAAACTCAGATAGCTCCTTTCATTCAAAGGACCACACAAAACTCTAAATGCGTCAAGGAAAGTACCAGCCTACAAACAACACGAGGCGGCCGACCTCTGCCCACTCTGGAAAGGCGATCGGGAGGGGAACAGCTAACCGTCGCCGCTCCAGGACTAAAAGTGGAGGTAGCACCCAGTCAACACGCGCCAACCCCACCGGTGGGGAACGGGCCAGCGGGAGCTCCCCCCCTCCACCACTTACAGCCTGCGGACCCCGCTTGTTTAGACTTGAGCAGCTTGACAACGAGCTGCAACGCCAATCCCTCACCACTACTATGGAACCAGCAGCAGTGGACACCAACCAGCCAGCCGGGGGGTCCACTGTGGCCGAGCCCACTCCCGACGACAAACCCACCGCAGGTACCGAACCAATACCCCTCGAGCCAACCGTCGTACGATCCAACGGGGGCCGTTTCGGACTGGAACCTACTAGGCCAAGACCCCTCAGAGCAATGCGCCCCTCGTCCTGCGAACGTATGAGAGGCTTGAGGATCACGGTCACCAGGGACGAGAGTGGGATCATCAGGCGAGTGGTAAATGACAACGGGCAAAACCTCTACGAGCATGTCCCAAACTAAACAGACCAGGAAGCCCGAGAGGAGAGCATTTTTCGGCGCATGGATGATAGTAGTGCGCAGAAAAATAAGGTAACTTTGCTGTGAACATGTTTTAGATAAACTGCAAAATTAACTTTCTCAAACTATCGCTAAGGCCAAAACAAAGACAATGAAGTGGCTAGTGCTGTTCGTATTGGCTATCATAGGGGGCATTAGGGGAGTGCATAACGACTCCAGCCCACCTGAAGGGCTGGCCCCTAACGCTGAAGTGATAGCTTTAGAACAATATGGAGTAGTGTTAAAACCAGGAAAGTTAATGTCCACCGCGGATATAACACACGTCCGACAAGGCTTCCTAATCACTATTCCAAGGAGGCGCTCCTTCAACAAGGCTACCTTTGGCCAGGTCTGTCACCGATATCTACAGGGAGGAGACGCCCTCGATCGGGCCTGCTACCATATCAGGTCGCTGGTCAGTTGGATGGATCAGACGTCACAGGCGCTTAAGGGTCGGTACCGAGAAGTTCTTAATGAAACCTTAAGTTCCCTAATAAAGAACACTCAACAAGACCTTCAAAATCAAGAGTCGGAATTAAATCCAGGTGGAAGGGTTAAGAGAATGAAGAAGTTGCCCACAATGCTAGACGATCCAGGGTGGCCGACCTTTCCTCTTCCGACCTCTTGGAATCAAGGGCTGGCGGCTGATGTCAAATATAACAGAGAATTGATTAGAGTATTGCAGGAGTCTTCGAACCAAATGATCGAAGACTTGGCTCTAATGAATGAAAAACATGACGAGGCTGTCGAAAAGGTTAACCATGTCGTGATAGGCCTACTGGACAATCTAAGATCACTAAATAAGGCACACAACACGACTCGCCGAAGGTTGAAACTCGTGCAACATAAGGTGGATTGGATGGAACTGTACCTGAATATGATACCGGTCGCTCTAGAAGACAAGTTAGGAGAGATGGTGTATCTTCAACTAATGGTAGAGCAAACTCGTGTGTTCAGGAAAGGTGTACAGCGCCTGACGCGGGGCCAGCTGACTATGGACTTGGTACCCCGCCAATATATGGTCGGAGCGGTCCAGGAAGTGAACAGATATCTGAAGGGGATCCACCCCAGGTTCCATGTCGCGTTCACAGATCCT
Source organism: Lepidonotus clava (assembly GCA_936440205.1). Taxonomy (NCBI): domain Eukaryota; kingdom Metazoa; phylum Annelida; class Polychaeta; order Phyllodocida; family Polynoidae; genus Lepidonotus; species Lepidonotus clava. Next base: position 23,160,574 of record OW387147.1, read on the forward strand.
TCCTTTTATTACGAGAACAGTCAACCTTCGTTCAAATTCAATGAAACCACTCAGGAATTTATAGTGTATGTAAGGGTGCCTGTGGTGGCTGATGAACATTTGTTCCGGGTCTACGAAGTACTAACTTTTCCTGTGCCAGTGACGGTTAGGGGGCGACTTAAGAAGGACGCTCTCCAAATTGTTAATCTACCCAAAAGTGTCGCCATGTCCATGTCCCGCCAGTATTACGTACCATTGGCTAGTGGCAGTTGGTCAGGTTGTTATGGACAAACCATCACGCTCTGTAAGGACCTACCTTATATGAAAAAGATTACAGACAACACCTGCACTGCTGCGCTACTGAGGCGCGACGACCTAGCGATCCAAGAAAAATGTGAGCTGGACTATCTCCTGGAAGCAGACTTCGGAGAGATGGCAGTGTATCTAGACGACGGAGATATGCTAGTGGTCAGCGCCGACACCCGAGGCCAAATGATTTGCAGAAACCAGCCTGCGGTCGGAGTGAACATAGAAAATTACGCAAGGGTTCAGGTGGAATGCGACTGTGCATTCCAAACCCAAGGAGCGTGGATACCGTATAGCTTGCGAAATTGTGACCGGCACACCAGGATCACCACGGTTGTGTACCCACATAATGACCTGTTGGAAGCAGCAAGTCGTGTGAAGGGGTGGGACATGAATTTCACAACGTCCAAAAACGAACCCACTATGTTGGAATCAGACCCTATCCCTGAAACAATTAGGAAAGACCTGTTGGAGATCGAGGAAAGCCTGAAGGCCAAAATACCTGTAACCTCCTTAGCCAAACGAATACAAAAACACCGTAAAGACTTGGCCAAGGGCATCAAGAAAGCGACTGACCGTTATGAGGTAGAGAAACACGCCCCGTGGTTCTCTATAGGCAACTTCGGAGGCGGTTTTGGTCTCCTCACCATCTTTTGCATAGTGGTAGCTGTGACAATTATTGGATGTGTTCTCTGGAAGTGCTGGCGGAACCACCAAGGCAAGGCTGCCCTGGCCGGACTAACCATGACTTTACCTCGGGCCATGGCCTTGGAAGCGGCGGACCCGGAGGAGCTGCTGCGCAGTGAAAAGGAACTAACTGGATGCCCGGACACGACCGCCAACCCCACTGCGGTGGCAGTACTTGCTATATTACTGGCAGTACTAGTCATCGCCATAGTGGTCCTCGTGTGGCGAAAGTGGAGAAATATTAGAAGAAAGACTGTGGATGGATTGTACGTACAGTTTGCCAATCCACATATGATAGAAACAATCTTCCTAGGCGAACTGGCTATGCCTTCAGACCACACTTATACGGAAGGCTATGTGCTCATTAGGGATCTACTGGTGACCCAGCTGTGTCTGAAGTATACTCTGACGGTAACCTGGGGGGCGCAGCTGATGGGAGCAGCGACTAGACCTGGACAGCACCCATCTAAGGTGCCACTACCCGACACCCTGAGGGTATCTAAAAAACTAGCCCGTCTGATGATGAGTAACTTAAAATACAATACCAGGGCCAGACTACTGAGATATTCCTCGGGGCTAGCCACTCCTGTACCCATGGGAGTACCTCGCCTCATCGACGCAGGGTGGTCCGATGTCGGAGCGGACTGGCCTCAACCGGTGTTGGGACAAGGAACAATGCCTAACGCTCCTCCTAGATCGACCACGCCCACCTCAACAGCGACCGGAACAGGATCTGCACGAAAGACAATAAGACCAGGGACATCCGAAATAAATCCAGGAACGGTTTATGAAGTTATCATATAACAATGTAACGAGTGGTAAAACCTGACCTAGTACTGTACAGGTAAAATTGGTGAATTAATGACACAGAGGTACGAATACTAAAACTAAAATGTTACAGGAAGTTCGCTGGGCAATACCTGTTTGGGTAGGTAGGGTTCTGTTGACTAGCCTGATCAATAAGGATTCACCAGTCAGGGAAACTTGGGTCGGGTAGGCTGGTCCAACCGTCTCTCTATGGACCCATGGGTTATCTAAATTTCTCTCAAGTCGAGTGTCCCATGCCCGGTAGCCTAGCTCAACACTCTAATTGTTATTGATTTGGCAACTCTTTTAAAGTAGGGAACCATTTGGAACCGATCCTAGTGTCGCAAAATTTTAGCATTTTAAAAGAAAAACTCAAAATTCTGTATAAAACCTAAGAGCGCTCAACGGGACCAATGCTCCCAACGAGCGAAGTGAACTTCCCCAAGCAAGTACCATCTACACCTGACCCCTGTGCTGTTGTTACCGCTAGGATCGGGCTGCAGTACAGGAGCCACTTGGGGAACGCCACTGTCTATTCTTTAGCATGCTTACATATATACTCTTCTCAAAGATGAGGGGGTTGCACAAGCAGCAGGAGCCTGCCCACAGGCCTGGTGTCAGTGGTGCCTGACAGGAGGCAGGACGTTGGGGTTACGCGTCACTGACGCTGCAAAGGGCACTGGGGTGGACGCCCGACCATGGCAGTCACTATGCCCCGGGTGGATTGGCTCCTGACAAGCGGTCCCTTCATCACAAAAAAAAATCGACGAGTAGAAAGAAATTTACCTAAAAACTAATATATAAAGCAAACCAATATTTGTGTAACTAAGAGCTCTTCCTCAGGGAATTTTGGGCAAAATATAATAAGAACGCAGTATAATTAGTAACATTCTCGGGGGGGACGCTCCGTGACAGCACACGAGAGTACCTTATACGTGGCTCGTCTGCTCCTGGCATAGACACGCTGCAGCGGCAAGGATATGTGCAAATCCTGACAAGGCGTGCTATATTTGGGAGCTATAACGGAGGTCACAAGGAAATGTAGTTAAGGGACAACGGCGAATTGGTGACATTCACAGGGTGCTCGGCTCTCTCTCACTATATCGCGACTCCCTCAGACGGGATAAGCCATCCCTGGGGGGGGAGAAGCTGTAGCAAAAACTCACAAGGCGGTGGAGCGAGGTGCTGTCCTTATTAATAGCCCCGTCGTCTTGGTTATGTGTAAATGGCCACTGGATCACCGTATGTCTTAGGTCAAAGGATCCTGACTTTAACATAAAAAGTCAGGATCCAACGACAACTAGTATATAAACAACTGCCCATAATTCAAGACTAAATTATTTAGACCACTTTTAGACCAGTTTTAATCGGGACAGAGACAAAACGGCAAGAAGTCAAGTTTCGACCCGGGTAAAAAATTAGAAATAATTAAAATTAATAAAGGAAATGAGCGGCTTCAGAACTGACCGCCGTCGAGAAAAGAAAATAAAATAAATGAATGAAAATTAGTCTTGACCGCCGTCGTGGCGCTAAAAGCATCCAGGTCTCCGCTCAACAGTTGAGCTGAAGAGGGGGGACATGGACTACTGATTCCCTGATGAACAAGCTACAATAAACTTGGTTGACACCCAGTACCGAGAGGGATGAGCTCCTCGAAGGGTACTGGGTAACAGGCGGCAGTGGGCTCGCGAGAGTCCGGGGACACGTTAAACTTGTCAACTATAGTGCAGGGGAGAGAACTACTGAAGGCCCCCGTGTCTAGCGAAGGATGAATTAACATCCTACTGTGGTACCGTCTAGTCGGCGTACATATCGGGCTGCTGGGTCACAAGGGGCACATACGACTAAAATTTAAATCCGATTCAGAGCTAATGGGTGCGGGGGAGGCCAATCCCATACGGCAGAATCAACTAAATCAAGGTCTATTAGGTGTGCACCCGCCAGTAAGTGGTATGTACGTGGTACGGGGTCGACAGGCCCCACCTAGCTCCTGACAGGTCAGGAGTGAACAGGCAAGGCCAGTGAAAACGGTCAAAGTTCAGTGTGGGTTGGCAGATTCACCTGGATCAGACCGTCGGTGACCACCCAGGGTGACTTGGGACCGGTAATCGCTATCGACTGGGTCACTGGCCGGTCGTCTCTGCTCTGCTGGTAGGTCCAAGATCTTCCGGTAGCAGAGAGGGCTCAATGTACAGTCAGGCCATGGTAAAGCTAAATGCTGCATGTCCAATACCCTATTATTGGATATCGTGGGTTTAGTTGAGCCATGCTCTCTGTGATCAGAACAAGTTTGAAAAGAACCATCTGGGAAGCAGAGAGAGCCTTATGGCTGGAAAGGGTTCTAGCTCAGGCGCAATCCACTATGTCTCATGACATATGGGAAGGCCGAAGGAACCAAGCGAGCTGATAAGTTTACCCGATCTATTAGAAAGGAGATAAAAAAAATTCTAACTCTGTCTTTAGCACTAACTATCCCTGCCCGGCATGCGCATAGTTAGGATAAGCTGGGGGCGGAGTCTTTTCAGGAGTAGTCTTGACTCTCCACAAGAGAAACGGGCATAGACCTGAACAAGAAAACGGGTTTAACCTTGTACTGTACTTCGGTAAAGGCCCGACTTACTAGGTGCTGTCTGGAAGTAAGTGATCTAAGGAGATGCATTTACACATCTCTATAATTTAAAGGGGGTGTAGGCTGCATATTAAAAAAAAAAATATATATATGCAGTCTGCTCCCAATTATAACAATGGAAACTCGGTGCTGCCCATTCTGGTCCTATGAATGGGAGAGTACCGACAAACCACATGTAACTAATGAGGACCGGGAATCCGATCAGAAGTGAACCTGAATCTGAGACCCGATCCTCTAGTGATAACAAATAAGGAACGAATAATCACAGCCTCCTTTGTACAGTTACTACTTAATGTCCTTTAATGACATTTATACCTCACGGAATGAAAACGCTACCCCAACCGCTTGCCATGTTGGTTTTTCCCATGTGATGTAGAGTATAGGGTAGACAGTGAAATGTCACTGTTAACATAGGTATAATATCTATTCAGTGAGCCGTTTGGAGTTAGTGGCGCACCCGTTTGCATTCAGAAGGGCGCCACTACCCAATATAAAGTGGAACTCGGTCTTCAAACCCCAGGCTGAATGTAGGGGGTGAACGCCGAGCTACCACCTGTAACTAGCAGGGAAAGAAGGGATTTTGTCGTAACAAAATCATTCAATAAGAACAAAACTGGGGTTTTAAAGCGGATGCTTCATAAAATGGAGTCAAATATGTTAGAACAGTTGTCACCCTTGAAGGGGGTGTTAACTTGTTTGCGTATAAATCTTTGGAGTGTGTTGGGTAATTATTCTACCACACTGTACAGAAAGAGTGTTATCAAGAGTATTGAACCTTGTGACCTCTTAAGGTAAATCACCAGGGATCCAATTCCTATCATTATTCTTATCTCCCCATGAGGTCGGTTAGGGAATCTGAGCGGGACAGTTTTGCATCACCTCTCGGGCACTCATGAAACCTTTGTAGGTGGATGTTCTTGTAACGGCTCAGTCCCGACCTGTGAGCATAGGCTCCCACTCATTCATCACAAGGATATCACTGTCTGAGATGTTTGGCAATCTCGGGCACTGATAAGCGTGGCTTCTGCGTTCAATGGGACGGCGCCTACTAAGGCCTGATCTATGAATGTACGAACTCCCACGGTGTACACACATGTATCTTTGCTTGGGACGCTTGATAATCTTTGTGGTGTTGGTGCCTTTCTAGCTCTTAATAAGGATACCATTCCTTCTTTCATTATATTCATATAGAATCTTCATCTGGGAGTTCATTCAGTGTCTTAGAGACTTCATCTCGGTCTCCTCACAGTAGTATTTTTTCCTCTTCGAGACGACTCTGGACAATAATACTCACTCTAACACTTATTCTAACACAATGACACTGACGAAGTCTTGCTGTTAGACTAAAACATGGGATGGGTATCTGTGGCCTTCGCCACTACATCTCAAACTTACCTTGGAGTCGCCAACAGCTCGTTGAACGGCTCCACCTGTGGTGTCGCCTTACGTGGCCGACACGTCAATCTTTCCAGTACTCTGTAAGGGGGACAACTCATCAAAGAATTCTGTCACAGCCAATCTAATGCTGGGAGGTCTGGACCAAAATACTTGGTCACCTGCTGTCATCTAAAACTTACCAGGGTAAAACACCCTAGGAAGCGTTTGCTACCTAGGGCACCCCATGTGAACTGTTTCCAATGTAGACATTTACACTAATGCCCTGTACGTATAACGACTAAACAAAGAATCCTGTTACAGCAAATCTTGTGTTGTACAACTCAGACCGGAATCTCTGGCCACCCATACCTGATTATCATGTGCAGTGTCAGTCCCCAACAGCTAATAGCATCAAACAATAACATACGATACGAATTACCCACACTCCAGAAAACCTACTTAGATCGGTAATGTCAACAAACCGCTAGTCAGAAAACCCCCTAATATCGCCCAACCACGCGCGAGGTAAAATGCTTGATCATATTAGTCTAAACAATCCGCCCACTAAAATTATATAGCCTGACGCTTTTCAGTGCCAACCGTGTCACATTGCTTCATTTACATCACCCTAACATACCGCAGGACCTGGAAAAGATAATAAGTTTAGTACGAAAGATCCTGACTCTCGGCCCGCGCCCACCATCTTGGAACCAAAAGTAAACACTAGGTGGCCGCCCACGCTACCCGTTACTAAAATTACCAGCGAAACAGTTTCTGGTTCCGGGAGTGACATCAGCTTCCGGAATACAACCACGTGAGGGCGAGCCGAGAACCACCAAGAAGAATTTGGCCAACAATCTCCTTAAAATCTACGATTAGTAGCCAGCCTAACATGCAAAGAACAATAGGAAGAAGGCTGTACTCACCAAGTCTCGGAGCGGGCTGGGCGAGGGGCCGTCTCTACGAGGAGGGCGGTGTCCAACGACGAGCAAGAGCGGTGAAACATCTGAGTCCTCCCATGTTAACAGTCCGGAGCTCCCGTAAGAACGATCTGGCCGAAGCCTCTTGGATATATGAACTTAAGTGGACTAGGTACTGATCGGGAATTAAATCACCAGAATCACTCGGTGAAAACGATCCAGAATTAAGTGTTCCAATCACAGGCCGGGAATTGGATCATAAAATCACTTGTTTAAAATCAATAAGAATTATTATATACAAGAAACCGAGTGCCGACGGTTTAGCGCGCCACGACGGGCAGACGGGCGATCAACCGCCCCAACACCCGCGCCCAGCGTCTGATGATCCTGTCTGAAGGTCGGTAGCCGTCCTCCAGCTCACGGAAATCATTCACTGTAATGTTGCCGTCGACGACTGTCCGTATGGCGTGGAGCACCCGCCCCGTGTCCGCGGTAGGCACGCCAAACCAATCGTTGGCCCGGCGCACCTCCCGGCTAACTTTGGGTATGAGACGGTTCACCCATTTCTGGAGTGAACCGTCACTGTCAGTAAAAGCCCAGCGCTGAACATCAAATCCAGAGGGGGTCGTGATCACGAAGGTCGACGGGGCCGGGTGCGACTTCACATTCAAGAAGGCACGGTTGATGGTCTCAGCGTAGAACTTTGCTGCGGCATCGGAGCTAGTATAGAGTGGAATATACAGGTCTAACTCCTCGTCCCATGTAAGAACGTCCAGCAAATTACACATGACTACCAGAATATCGTCTGGCCACATAACGTGATGCGCAAACGCATATCCAGATAGTTCAGCCGTCGAGGCGTCTCGGCAGGAAAACACCACACAGGTGTGCTCACCACCCGAAAGAAGAAGATCGGGGTACTCTTGAATTCCACCCTCTCGGTCTGAGCAAAAGATTGCTATGCGAACCATGGTGGAAGTCGGCGAAATAATAAAAAGGGCTAAGCTTGTAAAAGTACGTCCACACGCGATAAAACAACCGTCGGCACTGATTAAAATGACGTCAAAACGAGGCTAATTTGGAAAACCCCTTTTTGATCCAAAAGATCCAAATTCTGAAATCGGCTAGCATGATCAAAGCATCGTATAATTTCTTATAAAACCTGTGCTAAACTAAAGTTTAGGTCCCCAACCAACATAATCAAGCGCCAGAATTAATTCATATCGGCCCAAAATATCAGGTCGAACAATCAAACTTGAAAGTTTGATCGAAGCAGAAATTTGCCATCCGGGCGCTTCGCGCCGAAGGATCCAAATCGAGGTCAAACCTTGGGGGGGAACTCCAGTCAAGCGTCCCGCTAAGTACACGTGTACTAAGTATAGCTGGCGGACGCGTGACGGGAATGGTGGTATTTTCTGGTTCCAACTGCTCGGTATTACTAAACCTGATACAGAGACCTTGTATTTATTGTAAATAATGTTGTTCTGGTTGAAATTTGATTGAAATACGACACGCATTGTATCATGAAAGTCGTTCGTTCAAAATGTCCGAATTCTCTGAATTGACTTATGTTGTGTTAATTTGTTCTGAAATTGGATTTGATGTACACTTGTTACTCTTAGAAGTTTAAGACAACCCTACACTGTATATATGTTGAGTTCTGTTGACTTGTGTTACAAATCATAAATATCAGAAACTGTACATGCATGTACTAAGTCAAAACTGAATTTGTCACCTTATGCACGGGTGTCGCAATCTTTGAATCTTAAAATCAGCTAACGATGCTGAGAACTGACTTTAATGTACAAGGCACGTACTAAGTGAATACCTAAAGATGACGAATACTTCATCCTCTAAAGTTGACTTTGTCATTTTGTAACCATGATTATGTCATCATCTACGTTGTTATCCAAATAATCATGTTATCAATTTTTAACACTTACCTTGTCATTTTATGAACAAGTTCTGCTAACCTTGAGCCTCAAAATGTGGAAATCAACTCAATGAATAATTTCACTGTGAATTTGTGTTGAAACCGGATCTACAAATCTATTGATACTGTGTTGAATGTACCACGAGAGTCAAGGCCACCCCACCATGGTTTAACAAATATATCCAATCATCAAAATTGGGAGTTCATTATATTCATTTGGTTTGAGCTATGTCGTCCACCTCCTTAAACTCAAACACCTGACCGCCGTCGAATGTACTAATGGCTTAGTACTTTTAATACATTGTCATAATATATAATCCAACAAGGATCAGGCTTAGCAAGTCTACTTCTAGTCTACTTCTAGGAGAAATATCTTACGCTCCTAGCGCCACCTGTTAACCAGTATAAAAGGCGCTGCAAGGTAGGGAGCGAGCAGTTAGTGAGTTAGTGAGTGAGTTGGTTAGAAGTTAGTAATCACTCAGTTTAGTGAGAACATCAGCTAAACATGTTTATCCAAGGAGTTATACCTGGAGTAAGTACATCGACTCCGTGCAACAGACTGGAGTTTACCAATACCCACTACCTCGGACATAGGATTGTGTTAGAGCTGAATGCTAGAATGGTCTAGAAGGCGTTGGAGCAACTTGTGTTCTAAATGTGGTTGATTGCTGATAGGAGATGGGAGGTGGACTGATGAAGACTTATACTTGGTGGCTTTGACTCGGGATGAGATGTTTATTGAATAAAAACCCTTTCATATTAAGAAGCTCCCTCATCGTTCATTTCTTTTGAACTATTGGGAAGTGAATGGACAAACTTTAAACGCGGTCTGAATTACTCAGACATTCTGGAAAGCAACTTACGAAGACTTGGATATACACGAATCTTACGCAGTCTTAAATCAAACATTAACAATAGTTCAAAATATCAAATTTATAATTTTTTTCTTTAAATATTTGGTTAAAGCTTAAGGATAGAGAGTGGTGATTATCGGGCAATTCAGTAAAATTGCAACAGTTTTGCCAATATTTCTAACTGATTGATGTATTATACATCAAATGAAAGGGCAGATTTTTCTCTATCTAATGGTATAGATAGATTTCTAATGAAATTTAGATCAGAAAAAATATATATGAAAAAGTGATTTTTTCACTTTTATTTTTTGAATGTCGATATCTTCATCAACAGCTTCTCTGGAATTCTGAGACTTTACGGGTAATGCAAAAACATTAATGTGGAGGGAACTGTGTCTCAGATTTTTGTTTTAGGTCCTACTTTTTATTTTATTGAAAAAAACATGTAACTTTTTGATAATTTTTTCTCATTTATTTTCAATATTTTCTTAAAATTTAACTAGGACCTATATCAAAAATCTGAGACACATTTCCCTGCATAAGAATGTTTTAAATATATACCCAAAGTGTCCAGTGAGTACCTTCAATATTAAGTCAGATTTCAACCTTCAAAAAATAAAAGTTAAAAATCAAATTTCCAGTTTTATTGTTCATTTACTCAGTCAATTTTCAATTAACAATCTTATTTCATAAAACTTTATGTAGAGAGCATATTCAAGTGTAGATATGAGAAATATTGGGCAGATATTTAAAAAATTGAATCATTGATGAATCAAAAACGCAGCTAATGCAAAAAACGCCAAAATCACCACTCTCTATCCTTAACTTCTTGCCCTTAATGCGCGGAAACTGGCTCCTCTACTCTAATGATTTTATTTTTTTGGCCTAATTTGAAGACCAAGTGGTAGATCTACAGAGACAGTTCTCAAACAGTATTTCCCTGCAAATAAGATGTTATTAACCCTTAGACTACGTCTACTTTAGGCTTTTCTCTTTATCTAGAAATAAGTCCATAAATTTGGGGAGCATGATATTGTCAGTTAGTCTAGATCTAGATCTACATTAGATCTAGATCATGACATAGACTAATTTTACATCCACACAAAATAATAGAGGTCTACATAGATATAGGCCATTATAATGTCATATACTTCAAAAGCATATTCTGTTGATAAATTAGAATATTGGCTGCATCAAGTGCTATTTATATTTCAATGTAGAGGTCTAGAGTAGAGGAGCCAAACACTTGTCAAATTATTATGGCCAAACCATGAATAGACTACCATGTGATAGCCCATAAATGTATGGATATTTAGGGCTATCAGCTGTCCGCAGTCCATGTTGATATTTTTCTTTAATTTAAAAAATATGAAATGGATATGAAGTCTGAAGTCTAAAATAAATTGCTGCAGTTGTCCTGAAGAGTTTAGGATACTTATATGGTACATTTTGAATTTTTATTCTTGGAAAATTTGGGAAAATCCGGAAATTTCGGAAATTCAAAATGGCGGAAATGCGTGAAAATTGAAGCACATCACATTTTCTGTTATATTTTGGAAAATCATAGACCCCAAAGGCCCCCTTTCCCCTAACTACGCCACTGTGTGTTGATAATGACGATTTTCTGGACAGAAACAGACTAGCTGGTTGAGTTTAGAATTTTTTTAAATTTTTTTTTAGAGTTTAGAAAATTAAGTGCACCAAAATGAGTAGCCAAATCAGGCCTGACCTCATTAGATCTAGATGAAATAGTATAGGTCTAGGGCCTACTAGTATTGATTTGAGAGAAAAAAAGATTAAAGTTGCATCTCTCTTTATTTCCCAAAAAATAGAATGATAGATCTAAGTCTGATTGATGTTCCACTTGCCTTAAGTGTTTGCAGTGAGACCCCTACAAATTGGTAGGATTGCAAAAAAAAATAGTGAAAATTTGATTTGAATTAAATAGGGGCCTAATCATTATAATTACAATTTCTCCCTAAAATAAGAGTTCATTCACAACAGACAACTCATGGACTGCTGAAGAATTCTTATCCTCACGCCCACTAGGCTACAGTAGATAATCTATGTGAATGCCAATTTCAATTAGAAACGTCAGGTGGCAGCTCAAGGCCTACATAAAATTGCAAAGGGAACAAATTTAAGATATTTTCTTATTTATCATTTAGTGTCTTGGTCAGCCTTTCCAGGATCAAGGGAAATGTGATCATTATGGTCGATGGTCCCTGTTCCACTTATCTAGGCCTTTATATATTTTTTATTTTTCATGATCCAATAAGCCTGTTTTATTAAATCTGTGATACTTTTGAATGCTTTGATGGCCCATACCATGAGCAAGTTTAGTACCTCACAAAAAAGGCATCCCCTTTACAACCATTGAAGAATTAGATAATTTTTTTTAAATTTTCATTTAGATTTCCTTTTTACTAATAATTTGTCTTTTGATGCGCTTAAACATGCGGATCATTTTGGTATGTTTTAGATCTATATTATTTCTCTATATAACTTTGCATTATGATTTTTCAGCAATATCGTCACATGGATTTTCCTGAATGACGGTAAATAAAGAAAAGAACATGATTTTCGAAGAAAAGCGTCCTCAACATTCTATCAGATATATAATCCTCCCGGTTATTCAAACATGGTCTAATAAGCAGGTTCTAAAATTAGATCTCTTAGGTTGAAGGCATTTACCGCAAGTTTGAGCATAAAGGATCCTGATTACCATATCTATATTTAATATCCCAAAGCTTAGTATTTCGCTCAATAAGAGTTATCTTTACAAACACACGGAACCAAATTTAATATAGAGATATATACTATAAGAAAAATCTTCTTTATTGTTCTTTAAAATGTTAGTCCAATAATGAAGCATGGCCACAGCAGATAAACATTTTCAGGTCTACACTTGACGTTTTGTATGATACACAAACATGTGACGTTATGATGCAATGATACAGGGTTGCACTATGATACACTAACATATTATATGGTAGCGCACAGCCCCTTGGTAATGACTTCATGAAACTTGGCCATTAACCGTTACTAGAAAACGCTTGTTCTGGTGACTTTAATATGAATTTTATAATTGTTTTCTTTTCTGATTGACTGCACTTGATACTCTACCATGCAATAATAGAAATATCAAACATTTACATACTGCCAAGCGGCAAAAATTGCGAACACTTTTGGGGTCTTGAAAACCCTTGCGTCAAGCAAATTATGCATTTTCAGCCCCCTGGCTCTACCATGACTTAATGGTCCTTAATCTTACATTACCCTATGATGCAAGCTGATCATAGTTAGGCTGATAAATGAGAGAACTGTTATTTAAAAGTGTTGTGAAACATTAACAAATTACACTAATATGACACAGTATTGTACAAACATGTGACTCACAGTTAAGATACTGAAAAATGCGACATTTTGTAAACGATAACCACTTCATTCTGCGGCTTGGTAAACGGAAGAAATTTAGTTTTTTTCCCAAATGATAAAATTAAGTGTTTTTCCTAGAGCATATATGAACATTGTTTACACGCACATACTCCATTTCATTTCTGCTGTTTAAATCTGTCTATGGACTTGATTAAAAAATCGCAAGAGATATTGTTGACATATCCTGTCACTAATCAGCATACAGTTTCGCCTTAAAAAACAACTCATTAATAAAGGCTAGGATGTAACAAAACTGTAATTGTATTATTTGTTGTTTGTAAACCATAAAAAAGCAACTTGGCTCACTTATAGAATATAAAAAAGTGAGATATTTAATCAGGGAAAAACATAAGTTTATGCATGTACATTCACTTTAACGACACATACATTAACGTTCACTTAATTCCGTATCATCGGCGAAGTTATGGTATATCGCTGACAACATAAACGCATTCTGAACTTGGACCATTCACGCGTCTGAATACTTTTAAACATTATAAAAGATAGAAAATTATTTTTAAAAGTTCATATTTGCTCTATCCATAATTTGGAAGTAGTAAACAGCTATGAACAGGTCTGTTATTCAATATTCCATTTTCTACTAAGCAGAGTATGGTTTGAAAAAAGGCTTTTAATCAGAACATTGAACAAAAAAATGGTAATGAGATGCATACAGTTAATACAAAAACACAGAATCTTTTACCACTTTAGTAAGCCATGCTCAGCCCTATTGGCATTGAACACTTATACCGGTATACTTGTTATTTCAAGAAAATATTGTTAAAACTATTAATCCAATATGTACAGTTTCATACAGGACTTTAATTCTTACAGGGGTTTCCTCTGTATAAGTGCGACACCACGACACACGCTTCAACTATACTGTTACGGTCTCAAGTTGGGAGATGATGCGTAGCATTTATGTTTGCAGCTGAAGAACTACAGCGTTTGAAACCATTGCAATCACACTTTTTTCACGAGCAAAGACTTTACAAATATGTGATACAAGACTTCACAGACTTTACTGCACAACACCACATTGTCCATTCTCTTAGCAAGTCGTAGCTGTTTATGCCACGCGAGCGTTTACATGGGAAACCCTCACAATATTTTTTATATTTTTTAGGTCCAAAACAAGAATATCATACTGTCAAACAAGGTATAACTCTAGATGGAGTTTTTAATTTCCATTTCATTTCTTTACAATTTTGTAGTGGAACTGGAAAAAATATCCTTTACTGATCTTAATAATATCTTTAGTAGTTTACTATCACAGTAAATAACAAATAGTTACATTTCAAGCAATGTCAACTCAAACTAACTTTCCGTTAACATTGAATGGATTAATTGTAATTCGTTTAAGGTAATGCCCATACGTTCAGACAATTCACTTGAGATAAGCAATTATAAAACAAAGTTCTACTTTGCTGCTCAATCTTCCATGCATTTTAGCCTTTCTGTCCCAATATCTGAAACATGGAAATACCAACAAATTCCAAATACCAGTTTTGTTTTGAAAACTTAAATCTATCATTAACCGTCGATCCGTTGTATATTATGACTGTTGGATGTAGTTGATTTAACATAATATCTTTCAGGTATTCTTACAAACTGTAACAACGATGCATGGCATCATGTAAAGGGTGAAAGCTAAGCAAAAGCATCTATAGAAGATCACACGACCAAAGCTGATGACTCAGCAACCCTGTTAGTTCTAGGCATGTGGAATGGAAGCTACCTATAGCTGACATCCTACCTCTGTATTATAGACAATTCTAGGTACGTTTTTCCTATAATTATATTGTTCATTAATTGTATATGGTGTTTCATCATATTCCGGTATGTACAGGTTCTTTAATTACGGATCTGTGAAGGGTTACCCTGTAAAAAGCACAATTATTTGTATAGCTTAAAATAAAGATACGGATGAAAACTTACATTGCATTGTATTTTACAGTAGCTGTGACATGGCCATTGAAAGGCGGGCAGGTAAAAGCTAGCAGGTATTGACCAACGATTTACTAGAGTTGTACAACTTGGATTTAATATACACCCACATTCACATACTCAAGACAGCCTGAACAGTATTTAACATTAATAGGCACATCACCAGCCACATTATTTCACTAGCTGAGATTACCATTTGTTACAGCGACATGGAAGTTTATTTTGTTCGTTCCACGGGGCTTTTATAGTAGCCTGGAGTAACCAATGTACACATATTTACAACATGTCCTACCTCCCTTGGTACATAAAGGGAAGCAGCTATAATACAAAGAAAATCTCGTTTATATTATGCAGTGCAGTCCATTTCTCTCTGCGCCTAGAATTGCACACGCATTATCAGCTGTGTCTAAACAGTTTGGCACTTGCCCAGATCAATAATAATGTCCCCCTACCCTTTTTTTTGTTACAAATATTTCTTTGCCTTATAACAGGAGAAGCAGAGTATGAACATGCCATCTGTTATATTGTTTATGATGCACATAGCCTCAAAACTATATTGAATTCTTGAATAACCCGTGACTGAGACAGCTATTACTCCTTCTACCTTATGAATGCTCAGTTTGTATTTTAGATATCCTCCATTCCTCTCATTGGAACAGTTTCTTGATTCTTATATAATTATTTCTAAAAGTGCTGAGGAAAAAAAGCCAACGCAAAAATCTGCTAAAAAGGCACAACTGTAAACAGTGTGAATCAGCAGATATTTTCCCTCATGTCCCCCCCCCCCCTCAAGAAGTTACCTATACAGGGAGATTTTCACCCCTCTAAAATGTGTTGCATACACAAACATAACCAGTCCAAACGGTACAAAGTAAATGTGTGTGCAGCTTGATAGTGCATCCCCCTGGTTGCACCTAGTACAACCTTCGCAATAAAACTGCTTTAGCACCACAGTAAAGATATAAAGGTCATTTTTACTAAGCCAATACAAATGAACCTTAACAATATTGTACAATGACCCTTGGTTTGGCTTTAAACCACAGCTGTAGTTGTAGCCTTGTCTTTTTTCCACTTTAACTATGGCCATATCATAACCCCGATACTTATATTCTCATAAAATGCAATAAAGCCTTTGCAATTTTTGTTTATAAGGGCCCGACAATATTGTTTTCATATTAGCAACACGAATAGCTTTCCGCACAAGCCATATGGTATGACTTTGTTTTCTACTGAATATTGTCATGGTTCTCGGGATAAATCTTACTACCAATTAACTGTTAGGTGTAACGGAACACATAGCTTAAGATTACAAACAGGCATACTATAGTATGATATATACCGGTAGTTAGATATCAGGCCTTCAAAAACTACTTTTGGGAATGTGGGTTGAAACTACTTACATGAAACGGGCTATTAAATAACTTTCATGAATTTAATCTCTAAATTTCTCTTTTGAACAAAATATTGGAAGAGGAAATTCCAGTGTGATTACTTTTCACCAAAAGTTCAGGTAGGAAAAACATAGAATCATTCCAAGTACAATGGAGATACCTGAAATGGAGAACATGTTCATGAATGCATCATATTATATACATATAGATTTCTCTTTGAACTTCCGCTGTGTAGGAGTAGTGGTAGAATGTAATATCATCCTTTATATTCTTGATAGTAGGAGGACAATCCAAGATATAAGGGGAGGATTTCTAGGCCTTAAATATCACCAGTTGAGCCCTTATTTTCCTTCTTTCTAAACGTGTCTACTTTTTCTTGCTGTATATCCTGAAAAGCATATATGGGGCAAGGACATTGACGACAAATTAAATGCTGGCGTATGAGATGTAGCACTTGGAATACTTCCAGGAAGGAAGAACGTAATAGCAGTGTCCTTCCTTTCCACTTGCCACTAAACACTCCTGTCAAAAGGTCCAGGGAATACAAGCACAACCCCATAGAGTAACAAAAATCCGTATATATCATACATATATATACCCTATATCTAATACCATCAATAATAAATCCAGGTGCAGTTCATCTTCTCCTAAAGATTTTTTAGGTCCATTTATGGATTTTTTCTCTCACTTTTTCTTGCCTCTCACCAGGTACTTGGTACCTTCTTCGGTTATGAAATTTGCACGTTTCCCGATTTGAGTTGCTCTGCAGGTCCGATAGTCACCGAGTTAGTGTCAAGGTTATTTCTGTCTACGCTTCTTTTCCTGTCAAGGCACCTGCGCCAGTTGAGTCTGGGCGTCAGCCTCGTCGCCGAAGCCTGTGAGACTCCGCATTGCTGGGGACAGCCTGTGCTGGATGTTCTGTATGTAATTCTGGAAAAATGAATCAGAAAAACACCATGGTCTCAGTGATAATCATAAATTGAAATGATTAAGCGGAGAGTATGACTTCATATGTGGGTTTTTTTCCGGCTGCTGCACATCCTTGGATTTTAGGAGAGATATCTATTATGACGTTTGGTTTGAGTACATTTTTACCATTAATGATGTGTGTATTCATGTTCGTACATTCAAATGTTCAAACTTAAAGTGATAATATATGCATTTAAATCTTATCTCATTAAAATGCCTTATAAATTAGAGAATAATTTACTAATTCTATGTCAAGAAAAAGCTTCTTTGATCTGAAAAGCAATGAACAAAGGTAAGTTTATAAAACCATATAGAAAATCACGGCACCAGTTACTAAAATACAACTTACTATCTCGCACGGCAATTTCAGAAAATGGTAAATTAGTTCTAGAAAAGTACCTTTCCCTCCTTGGAAAGCATTAAAATAATACCTGGCAAAAAGATATTAGTCAACGCAAAGTAGAGAGAGTTATTATTTGATTATTCTATATGGGTACACTTTCCATGAACCAACAAGTTGGGACAATGAATATGCAGGAGTACTGGGAAGTGACGCTTTGCGTTCCAGGCTCTGTACCGCGTAATAATATATTGGGACCAACGATACTGTAACTACTGAAAGACTTCCAACTCCTGCCATAGAAGGATTATGAAGTGTCTTATCATAGGTACGGTATCAAGACATCCAATGGGAGGGTTGATGGAGAAGAGATGCCACTCTGGAGACTTGAAAAATTCGGTGAAGTTATGAGGTCTTAATCTTTATTATAGATACTTCAAATTGATCTTTATGATAGAGTGGAAAACGCTGACTTCAAAAATAGAATAGAATAGAACAAATGTATGAATAGAGGAAACATGGCATCTCCTATGAGATTTTCATCAATGTTCCAGATTCAATGACCACATCTTGGCAATGTTAAGGACTTGAACCTTTTTTCCCCTTTACTGGGAGACCATAATATTATGATCATGTTCACAGGGTGATCAAAAGGGACAACCAGACACCATAATTGAAGAGCTTGGTTTAAGAGATTCAAGGTCAGTAACCTAAACTCATGTTCCTAAATAGTGTTTACTTTGTTTCCCAGGTGGTTGTACTATCAAACCAAATAAATAATGGTATGGGCACTGGTTTGGTGATGCATGGTATGGGTTTTTACCAGTTTGGCGATGCATGGTATTGGTATGGACATTTACCAGTTTGGCAATCTGTGATATGGGCATGCACCAGTTTTGCAATGCATGGTAGGGGAACGTACTAGATTTGCGATGTAAGATATAGACAAGGAGCATATTGGTGAGGCATGGTATGGTCATGTGCCAGTTTGGTGATGCATGGTATGATCATGCACCAGTTTGGGGATGCATGGTATGGTCATGTACTAGTTTGGTGATGCATGGTATGGTCATGTACCAGTTTGGTGGTGCACGGTATGGACCATTAACCAGTTTTATGAAGTATGGTATAGGCACATGCCAATTTTGGGTACCACGTTATGTTATAACATGTTCATTCCCTGTCTTTGTATTCTTTTCTTCAATTTCTGTTAGTTATTGGTACACGGTTGTGACATGTCTTAACACATTATATCTACATGTATGCAATGGGAACAATGCTGGGCTTAAAGGTATGAAAGTGAAGAAAGTGGCTCCTTACATTCCTGACTGGTGAGGGTTGGTGTGTTACTTGGGTCATACACCTGAAATAATAAACACACAAGTTCACACACGAGGTCGGCGCCTTTTGGTGGGAAGGCGCTGGCGGCACATATAGATGTCAATCCTAGAAGTCTATTGTAGATGTCTATCATAGATGTCTATCATCGAGTTGTCCCGGCTTTGGTCTCCTCAGGGAGCAGCTCTTTTGCTAGCATTAGCTCATCGGCAAAGAATGGGTTGGGGCAACTTATATAAAAAAACAACAAGGTGCTCCACTTGAGAAAGTGCATACCTATTGAGTGTTTTTTTTAATATACAGATACTGGTGACTTGGTTAAATAAATCGTGTACTTTATTTAAGGATACCACTTACATGTTTTAAAAGTTCATTTCAAATGAAGAATTTCGGGAGGGATTGTTCGGACATCTGGAAACTCTTGATTGAATTCTTAAGTTAAAACGCCTGAATAGTTGTGAAGGGTGTATTAAAGACAAATAGACAAAATATTAAATTATTTTCTGAAGAGAATCGAACTGTATAATTGTTTGCACATCGTCTTTGTATCCAACGCCCTCGGACACATACGTTCAACATTTCTTCACAAGATATCTATTAACTTAGTTAAATTAGAAATAATATACCTATACATGTACATTAACTTAAAGAAAATATTTTGTAAATAATGTATATCTAGTGTAAAATTTCTAATATGTATGTTGCAGTCTGAAAATTCTTAACAAGATTATACACACAAAATTATACAAATGTAAACTGAGCTAAATAGTACAAAATCTTATCGCTATCATATCGTGCATAGTCTTAATAAAACAAACAAATAATACGAAAGGGAATTAACTTAAGGTCTACAGTTCATGCTCATGCTCTATATGCTTACTCAGAAAAGGTGTAGCTTGCAATTTTCCTAAAGCAAATTGTCTAACGGTATGTGTACAATCAGTATGAATATACACATTATACATGGATATTTTCTGTGAGTAACTGTAAGTGTAATTGGCTATACATAAGAAGCTTCTTTATATCCATGAGGAATTTTGAGAGATATGATATCAAAAGAATGGCAAACTATACTGTCATTTAGGTTTCTTTATTGTTGAGTTTCTGGTATGCTCTTTCTCTGTGATAACCCCATTAGCCAACGAAAACTAAAAGGAACGGGAGCAGTGTTCATGAAGCCAGCCAATGATTATTTTACTGCCTCTGGGCAACATTCGCATGCGGAAGTGACGTTATCCTGCAAAAAGACGGAGTGTAAAGCGACTGTGATTAATTTAATAGAGCCTATATTCCACAGGCCGATTTCCACGAGACCATTCTTTTATTGTTCGAATTTTGCCTTGAATATTGCATGGAACCGAACATACTATTTCACATTTAAAAGATATATATTTTAGATAATCATTTATTTTCTAGCGAGATATAATATGTCTATACTTATCGTTTTATTTCTTCGATTTAGCAAAATCGGCACGGGGAATATAGGCTTAGGAATAGAAATAGTCCTTATAAGCACAAGATATATCGTGTGAGAAGTGAATCGTCCAAGGGCATGCCTAAATAGAGTAGGATTCTATACTCAAATCTTAAGACAGTTTAAGGTGCATGAAATAGAAACTACCTAATGGGTGAATCGGAGAGGAGATGGACAAAAGGGGAATGGATTCATACAGGAGTAGAAGTGAACATAGAGGGGCTGAAATGTGGTTGAAGTGTTTTACTTGACACACACCGACTTGGAAATGTGTAAAGATGAAAAGCTGAGTTACACTAGCAGAAAGAACCAATAAGCTATGCATGTTAATCTCTTACAGAAGGAATTAATGCAGTAGTTTAGGCAGGAATAAGGATTTATGCAAGGATATTTAATGTAAGGTATAAAGAAGCTTACATGATAGCATGAGAGTATTCTTTGGAAAAGTAACATGGAATCAATTGCACCATCACAATCAATGAATTTTCAAAAGTTTGGCTATTGATAAAATGGCTATCATCTGTCTTTATTTCAATGTAATATCCTTGTACCTTAAAATAGGTTACGACGCTGTATTGTGCGATCAGGTTCTCGTATGGTTGTCGAAGCTTTTGATATCCGATACGTTAATGATGTTCAAAAAAACTTTTAAAATTGCAATAAGTGTCTCATCACCGGATCTCAATATGCAGAGTCATAAATCCTCACCCCTTCACCTTTAATAAATACCTATAACATGCATATCTAAAGCTAAGGAGTATCAAATTAAAAAGAAAGGCGAGCTGCCTTAATTGATGAATAATGCAATGAAGACTTAACACAAACCTAGAACATACAGAACAGCTCATGCAGTGTAGGGGGTTATGAGACATGTGAGACATGAGACATGTGAGGTGCACACTGAAAAAAAAAGAAATAAAAAAGGCCATCTGTGTGATGTTGAAGCCTCCTACCCGTGATATCACGTCACCATTGGAGCGACGTATTTGGTAAAAGTGGCGGTATCGCGAGTGAAGAGTGCCTGGTACGGTTGGCGCTTCGCTCACTTCGCGAACGATCGTTCCTGCTTCGGCATCACCAGTCTAGAAAACAGAGCAAGCCATCTTATCTAATTTGTTACATATTTTTGTTCTTCATACCTAAAATGTACAGCACATGAACATTGTCTTAAAGGAAGATGTTTCAATGGCAAATGCATAACAGAATTTTACAACAAAATAAAGATACATAACAAAGTCATTATAAACATGCTATGTTTCATTCTTACTGTAAACACAGCCAATGCTACAAAATATGATAAATAAAAAAGTAATTTTTGACAGTGGATATCTAAAATGGAAGTTGATATTTTTGGGTGAGTTTTTTTTTTTAATTTAGGATTATAGGTGTCCCGGGGATTATGAAGCATACATTTCTCTGTTATTACACAAAGCACATTAATACCAGGAGTGAGATAGTAAGTTATCAAGTCCTAAGGAAATTGGATGTACATTGAATATCGTATCTATTTAACCTTTATTTCATTGAAAAACTAGATGGTTATAGTTATCTTAATTTCAAATACTAGTGTACGTTTATGCCTTGTGAAAAAGAGCGTGCTCAAATAGGATGAAGATTACTGGTGTTCTTTGGCGAAAGAATATTTGAGGCAATCCAAATCACCAAAGGCCAATAAGCTTGAACTATGAGCTGGCTAGCAGCCACAAATACCCGAAAGAGGCAGTTTTATTTTTTGCAGGCTACAGCACTTTATATCGCAAGGCTGACCAATATTTCAACGCATCTCACGAGGAATTCTCAGAAAGCAAATAATTCATGAGTCTCAAAAGACTCATTTCTATCTATCCAGCTTTTTTCTTACAGGTTATCTTATACTTTAACTTTTTGTGTCACTTATCCGGGTTGAAGTATAATCCTTTTTTACAAAGATAAAGAAAACGAATGTTTTTCTAGCTAAATGTTTTAGGTTTTTGTAATGGTATGAGACGAAACATTATTATGTAAGTTTATGTAACTAAGTAAAGTAAATATGACCTTTTTAGGTACATGCTTATCACTATCAGACAAACAGTATTACGGATAACACCACAGATTAAATCACACTTAAGAGCAAAAATTCTCAAGACTCGCTGAAAGACCAAATGTGGATTAGAATCTAAGTGAAAATATGAATTCAAATATATAATCCGACAAATTGTCAGTATTGGCATACGCCATACTACCTAAAGGCCATGAAGGATTGGTCTGAATACATAACTGGCTCCCTTAATGAAAACACCTGACATTGTTTCCTTTATAAGCAAATATTTGTTCAGACATTTCACAGGCTGACGCTGGAGTTTACTTGTTGATTCCTTCCAATACTTAACACCAAAAATGAGATTTCGCTATTTTCGATCAAAGAAATAAATTCATACTACGGGTACTACACAAAACATAGGAATTCATAAAACATGGAGTAGAATCACCTTTTTCATGTAAAGATTCACACATATTTTGAAATATCCAGGGCCCCTTTTTCATGACTGATTAGGCTAACTGGATACTGAGTGTTATTAAGGGTGGCATGTACATAGTAAATTTGTTTGTCACAATAAGTTGTGATATCATTACGAAATAATGTCGAATAGCAATTTGTTACGTGCATACATTCTATGACCAACTGGCCTAATCAGTTTCTTATTCTTAATTGGCTGGAGCGTTTATCCATTTCTCCATTCATTGCTCTGCCTTTGCTTTAATTAGTTGATATGTCCAGCAGCATTTTAAAGACAGTACATATATACTACAGAAAAACAACAATGAGAGAAGGAAATGGCACAGAGTGTCCTAATGCACGGTTTCTAGATGACATAAACACGATTTACGTGCCCATTTAGTTATTAAAATGCAGAAATTGTTAATATTTTGTTTATGTTAAAACGTTAAAGAAAGGTGAAAAGGAACTCAAAACGGTCTAATACGTACCAGTAGCGCCGTCTGGTGGAACATAACCACAACAGACATAGCAGTCAGTAAACTCTGATGTTTTTTGTTACCCTTTTGTTCATAAATTCTCTTTTTTTTCCTTATGAAACTCCATGATCCATTGAATCCGATGAACATAACATACATGAACAAGCAGCGCAAAGGAAATACTGAAGCTTTTTAAGCGAGTGAGTTTAACTTTTTTTTACTGGAAATTAAGGACTACAAGCAATTGTTCACTACAATTATCACTACTTTACTTGCATGAGTGACAGATTGTAACAGAAATACGTTAAAAACTGGATAAAAATTAGTGTTTCACTGGAAACATGCTAAAGTTAAATGAACACATCTTCAATTTAATTAGGGTTGTTCAATGCAAATTTGGATTTCAGAAGCATAGGTACTAACTACACTAGAATTCATATTAATTTGGCTAATTTGATCAAAATAAAACTACCAGGTACATACTAAGATAATGAAAGCTCCTAGTAACAATTTTTGTATAAAAAATCCCAATCCCTAAATTCCAGGAGAAAGAATTATTTTTATTACCTAGGCATTTCCCCCTAAATCATGCTCTCCCATCGACCCCCTTGGCCCCGATATGCACATACTTTCACAAATTTCCTACACTCCCCACCTCCCTTACCTACACATACACACCGGACGCCTACCTACTTAACGTAAGGCCTCCAAGAAATGCTTTTGAAATTCCCCATAACCTATTCATCAGGGATGTAAGTCAGGGTTAATGAACAAATCCGAAACCTCAGAAAGAAAATCTGAAATGATCTTAAAATGCTATAAAACATGATTTAAGTTATTGATTTTGAAAATTTTTGTTTGAGGTGATGATGCAAAGAAATCTGAAATTAGACTAAAATATGAAAACTTACATCCCTGGTTCATTAAAAGAAAACTCCGTTTATTTTCATCCGCAACATTCAATATCTCTATAAATATCCTCCTATATCCCTGTTTTGGCTATACTCACCCTGGCGATGACGTCGCCGTTGGAGCGGCGCACCTGGTACAGGTGGCGGTACCGGGACTGCTGGTTGTCGCCCCGTCTCTCCTTGGTTCGTATCCGCTCAAGGTTGACATTCTTCTTATTTTTACGGTGTTGGACAGCTGGGAACAGAACAAGCTCAGGTCTCAACAATGTCGCATTCTTTGAATTTTCATAACTCTTGGAGATCGGACAAAGACCAGAGATTATCAAGTTATCTTGTTTGTTTGTTTTTTTCATTGATTTTTTTGTGTGTATTTTCATTGTTATGAGTTGTTAGCACGCTACGATACATTCACATTTTTAGTATGAAAATCTGATGTAGTAAAATCGATTTCAATTTGTATTGAACATTGTCCGCAAAGTTACTTCATTACACAGCTTCACAACTGGATGCCCAGGCTTCTTTTGAATCCAACCTAAAACATTTATCATACCTACTTACAGCCAAGTATACATGCGAGTATCAATTCTTGTCTCAGAATAAATGAATTTGAAATCTGATTCAATTCAATACCTTCTTAAAACCCCTTGCTAGAAAACTTAAACTTAACACCTTTGGGTACCAAAACTAAACAAGTTTTCTTTTTCATACATTTCCTTTTAACAATTATCAGGGAAATCCTGTGCCTTGCTCACCTTCCTTATGGTCGAAGCCCTTGCCCGTAACCCTCCACTGGATGATGACCCCTAAGAGAAATGCAGCAGGCCAGAGCCCTAGTATAATCCAGCTATACCAGCAGACTCGATGATCACCCTCCGCCCGTACGCGGTCCCACACATAGCGCACCATGACCAGCATCTCGATATAGTAGTCCACTGCGGCCGACATGAGCGCAGACCCAAATATGGCTGTGGCCAATATCGTAAATCCCTTCTGGAAGTATAAGTTCAATATGGCACAGAGCAGACCGGTCCCAAAGAGCACACCGATGGTGATCCATTTCGTACTCGGGTGGTAGAACTGCTCCATGATGATCAGCGCCCCGACTCCGAGAAGCAGCCCGAGATGGAGACCGGTCATGAAGAGTCCTACGTATTGCACCAACATGGTGATGAGCCCGCAGAGGAAGCCAGCCGCAAGAGCGACTCCCACTTTTCCCTCCAGGGGAAGCAGCTCCTCCTCCAGGCAGATCAGGTAGGTCAGCACCGAGCCGAAGATGAAGCCAGTCAGGAACATGGTGGCCTTGAAGAACCGGTAACCTGTTGGAATGATGGAATTTTGATTAGGAAACAAACTCAGTTTAGTCTTGCTTAAAAGTACATATTTACTGTACATTTCAAGTAGGCAAATTGTACATTTCAGGTACGAAAATTATTTTTGGATTTATGCCCTTAATACAGCATTATTGTTCCAGTTGATAACTGCAATTCAAAATTCCTTGTTCATTTCCTTTGATCCTACAGACAATTACATTATTATAGGAGATTTATGATGGTTCACAGATTAGCGATATCTTCCAATAAAAGAATCTAAGATCAGTAATAATTAACCATTGCTCAATTTTCTAGTACTCAAATGAAATTTTTTTTAAATTATTTTTTTATTCTCAAGGTAGCATCCAGCGAGTAAGGAGCTCTTAGCGTCGTCATAGAAAGTCAAATGAAAATTTAAATCAATGATGAGCCTATAAGAATTATATATACTAGGAACTTACCAAAGAATGTGTAGAGTATACCAAAGATGAAGCACATGGCACAGATGATGGCCAGTGCAATGGTGTAGTCTATCTCCAGCCGGTCGCATTGTGGCGACATTGGTTGACCACCAGATGTTGTCGTCAACAATGTTGTCAGATTGGGTACCGGGTTCGGCGTATGAGCCGGAGGAGCATTCACCCCATCTGGGTGTAGCACGGGTTCCTGTTCCCTAGTAGTCATGGTTGTGGCTTCCGGGCAGCTAAGATTCCAGGGAACTACTTTCTGAGAAAGTAGTTTCTGATGTATGAATACATCAAGGTGTCACTAAACTAAATTCTCCAATCTTTGTTAGGGACTACAATACTGTATGTCTACTGTATTGCTGTACAAGAAAACTGGAGCAACAAGATGGGCCACAGAGGCTGAGACTTGTATGTCAGAAATCTTTAAGAATAGGCAGAGATGGCATTAAACCAAAAGCCTTGGTCCTGAATGAAGTATCCAGGGTCAGAGGCACTTTGGAACACATCTACTTCCCCCGTTCTTCCTAACTGCCTTCCATATGTAGAGTAGAGTAATGAATACCAAGCACACCTTCTTTGGGTGGCTGTTTTCCTCCACAGTGAGCAGTTGTATTCCTACTCTATATATACACACTTGGAGTCATAAGCCTCCAGGACAATGCAGACCACACGCTGGCCAGTGTCTGGAGTCGTATCCAGAACGGTTAAGGTAATCCGAATTGAGTCGTAAAATGGAGGCACTCCGCATTCGAATGGTGGATCCTTGTAGTGGATCTGGCGCGAGAGTCAGTGTCCGGAATCGTAACAGAGCCTATTAGACCGGCTCTCTCCAAGACCACCGGGCAACTAATCCTCAAGGTGGTGGCATTTCACTTGCTGCTGTTACAGGAGTTGGAGACTATCCCTATGTCCTCCTAAGGGCAGAAAAGAAAAGGACATGTATTTCATATTATGGCAGGCTTTCAGCAAATTGTTCACTTCCAATGACTAGCTGAAAAGAAAGAATCAAATGGTTAGATATATTTTCTTAGAATATGAGCTTTTGTTCTACTCTTTGTCTGATATACCTGTAACATGAAATTAATTCTCGAGGTGCTTTTTATCTAAAATTCTTTATCGGCTTAAGTTGAGTCTTATGCACATCACTTCAATTTAAAACTGATTTCATAGGGAAATGTCTATTTCTAAAGCTTGCATGTAATTTTATTTGAGGATGACTTTTTTATAGTTGCCTTGGGTTTGTTTCCTGTATTTTGATTTTTGTTTCAGGGCTACATCTTGTGTAACATCAAGGCTATTTTGCGCATTACATAACTTCAGAATAGCACCCATGCCAACACCAATGACAGCCCATACAAACAGCAATGACAGACCCACAGAAGGAGGACATTGGAGTGACAACTGACCAACTTGACTCAGACATCCATTCCCCTCTCTACACAAGTACAGAAAAAAACGACGATTACCCTTCAGATTTTTTACCCTCTGGTCCTAGTTATAGCACCCTCCCCAGGGCATTTATTTCTGATGGGTTGACTGGAACCTCTGACGGGGCATTCGGTACTGGGTGGGTAAAAAGTAAGCTGTTTATCCTTATATAACTTTCTGTGAGGACACTTTTAGCAAGGATAATTTGCCTGTCTGGCTGGCGGTGGAATGTTTAATACGGGAGCATTGGGAATCTGTCGAATCTAATGGCTTCTTCTAGTACATTACGGACATTAATACAGTCGAACTACCCAGACTGGATGACTTGAGTCTTTAGATCACTCAACCATCTAGGGCTTGTAATTTAGATGTTTTCCCGCAGTCCCTATTGGTGTAATGCTTTAGATGTTTTTTTAAGTACCACGTCTGGGTCCGTCATAGAAAATGCATTTGAATTTTTTCATGCAATCTCAACTAATATATCCTCATTTAGATGCAATCGACTCAAGACCCCTGCTTGGAATTTTTACTTTGTTTTACATCAATAAAACCTGATTTAATTCATATTAAAGAAACTCTTCACAGAACTTATAATTAATTGCCTCTTAATTTGACCTAAATACATGGCCATAGATGATGTCTGACTTTAATGCTAATTACTCGAACAGACGGATTGCATGATACGACTGAAGACTTAAAAGTATGTCAAGGTTTTTTCTAAGGCTGTTCCTTCGTGAGTAATTAGGTCAGGACCGTGCAAGCTGTACATCTTTGAATGGGCTGCACTGATAGGACTTCAAATAGACTCCTCTGCAGTGTTTAATCCATATCATTAATGCATCGTCGCATAGAATCAGATATTTTATCTAAGGCGGCCTTATTCAATAATTTGCTCACTCCTCACAAGAGTCGGAACTTGATACACATTCTATAACACATTATATCACATTTGTCTATAAGATGAAGCTGGAAACGTGTTCTATCTTGCTTGATGATTATGTAACATTTGATGGACCTAACTATATGTGCATTAATCAATTACATATTTTTGTTTAGTTTTACCCCCCAAAAAGAAGAGAGAAGGTATAAACTGGAAATCTGAGAAAGCTTCAACATTTTTTGCTATCCTTGGCAAAATAATTCTGTAGCCATTTGTTCTTGTTTCTGCTATGACCTTGGGTTACACGGATGTTCAACAGAGTGTAAAGAGATATGACTAAAAACAGAGAGGAAAAATAGAAAAAAGGGGAAAAGAAAGACAATGCCCCTATCAGACGAAACCTAACCTGTCGAAGCGTACCTCCCCAGTTTGTATTTACCTAAACGACAGTAACATTACCCTGTCACATCCCATCCGATACTTCGGCACTAAAAACATCCCAGCCGCCAATATTATGGTGACGGTTGGACGGGGAAAGTAGCAATGCAAACGGAAAAAACAGGAAGAAATACAAATGAAAATAGATTCCTATACCGACACCCACGCAGCCCTAACGCAGGGAAGGTAGGAAACCATCCAATGTAAAAGCTGTGGCAGAACTATGATTTTTAGTTGTAATTTTTGTTTTGGAACGTTTAACATTTTGAATCCGAAGACCTGAAACAACTTGATAACCAGAGATTTCTATCGATGGGGAGAGCAATTTATTCATGAGATATTGAATTTAACCAAATGTGTTCACCTTGTGCAATACTATACATCAGATCGGATCTCTTTAATCAAATTCGTGCTTTCCCCCCCATTTCATTAAAGGATCTATCTATTGGATGTTTCTGACTCTATTACGCATACAGTAGGGTATTTTCCCAAATATGTCTGATTGGATTTACCTGCAGGGAACTAGATTTCCAAAAGATCTGCTGGCTTCCCTAATTTGAAACGTGATGTGTGTGTTAAGCTCTGAATAGTTATATTTTTCCTATGTACGGAACTACGTGAATAGCATTGAACTATTTAACTAGTGCATTCAATTAATTTAGAGACGCCCGAAATATGCGTACAAAACACATAATTATATTTTGATTAAAAAAATATTTCCCAGGTAGAAGTGAAATTGACAACAAAAAAAGAAATTTCTGGGGGGAAAACCATTTACAAATATTTTTGAATTCAGAGCTTACAGCAAACACATTATTACAGAAGCCTTAATACAGATTTACCAGTGATGAGTCCAGGGAGTCCACCCCTTTAAGTACTCGCCCTACTACCCCACCCACCCAACCGGGTCGTCGAGTCTTTGATCCCATTGTTCTGGTCGTTGTCATGGCGACCAGGTGATCAATCTGGGGGTGGTTTATGTGCCCGTGTAAAGGGGGTACAGGTGAGAGGTGGGGATGGGGTAGGGGGGTTGAGGGTAACCATACATCCCTTGTCATAGGGGTGATATCAAACAAAGAATGGTTCTGTTCCCAGGGTACCCCAGATTCAGCCTACAAGTACCAAGGTAACGCTAACAAAGCCTGTGGGAATTCCAGGAAATTTCCAGGGCACCTTCAGCTAAACAGTATTCCAAGTTTTCTAATTCTTTCTCTTTTTTTTTGTATTAGGACTTGAAAAACAAGACGGTATTCTAAATGTATATTAGCATGATCGCTACTAAGTCTTATCATTGTTGTTTTTGTGCTATTAATCTTACATTTTCCCGATAATTAAAAGAAAAATCCTTTTCTAGTATATCTTGCAATTAACCTATTCCTCCCAATCACAATTTTAGGTTTCTATTTCATATTACCATCAATTGTTTACTATGGCAATCTGAGTCTTCTTCGACCAGCCTATAGTTTTAACCACCTGCTGAGTACGTGTTCCGTCGGCTTCTAGCATCCCCCAGATTCTCCTAGCTCAGAAATAGGTTGTCACGTATTTGAGAGTACGCCTGGATATCTAGGTGTCTATGTCTCCTGTCCTAAAAATAAACGCCGACGGGCTGACGAAATCATTTTTGTTTTCTTTCCTGTCTATTTTGTTTTTGTTTTACTTTTTTTGAGCCTATTCACCTGACGCTCATTTAAGAATAAATGTTCTAGCGGATTATTCAAGAACGAGGAAGAAATTACAGTAGTCCCTTTTGTTACGTCTAACATAAAACCGTAAAATCTAATATCAAATCGCAAGAAAATTTCTTTGTGTTTGCCAAGAAAAAGTAGTTTGACTCATAAGCCAAGTAAGTATAGTCAGCGGTAGATTGAAATCGTGAAACGTCTTTAATAACTGTGTACAATTGGAGTTTTGAATTGCGGGCTTTATCCCTTATCAATATTTCATTCATCTGATGATTTATGTCATGAATATTGGCATATTATATCTTATGCTATATTATAACCTTATACTTCTTTATAGCTATTTTCCATAGTTAATAACTTCTCGGACATTATGAAGCTGTTTCTCACCTCCCAAACCAGTCCTGGGTCTACGTACGAGCATGGGTCGCATCTGTAAATAAAAGAAAAATATCTATCAATAAGTTATCAATATATGGAATAAAAGCTGGCAGGCACCATTATATCAAAATTTAAAATCCGAGGTATGTTATCATATCCAGATTTTACTAATGTTTCAAGTTTGGATTATGCTATTTGCATCAAATAGTTGAAGTAATATTACACCAAAATTTACAGCACTTATTTCCTCGTGTCCCATATATCTTGCTATCTCAAGAGCTTTCTGAGTCCGGACAACACATCTGGTACTTAAATCCCACTACATCATAAGAAATATTAATCTTCCTTAGTAACTGACTGTGCACTCCCCGAGTCAAGTCTAATATTAGTCTCTACATGTTGAGTGATTTCCTCGAGCTCGGTTCACAATACCAGCACAAGTACATTCACCTATTTTATTTAGGAATGCTATTAGAAGAGTCTTATAGATCTTATGAGAGGAGTATTGGTGATGAATCGTAAGGAAATGAGACTAATGTCAAACACATCTGAAACACGAAAAGTGAAAAACAAGAGGACATAAACATACAAAAAGGCGGGAATAATCAAATGATCCTGGGTGTAAGAATTAAAAATTAAAAATTTCAAATGAAATGCTGAATACAAATCAGCTGTATTGCTGTATTGTAACTAAATAACACTGCTAACTCGGGCTAGAAACTCGGGTTCGAAGACATACAAAGCTTGTCACATGTAACTAAGATAGATCACAAACCACCTAGTTTAGGCCTGGGTTTGCGGTTACCCAAAAGGTTGAGTGTGTTAAGTAAAGGGCCTGCTGGTTCCTGGCCAAACCAATCACTCAGAACATGGCCCCCCTACAGAGGGTCTTATGTCCTGAGATGTGGGTCAAGGTTGACCCCATGGGGACAGTGCCCCTAATGCAGTACAATCAGTCATTTTAGTAAGTAGTTCATTGGGTCACTAAAACTAAATAAGAGGGACTTTTTGGACTTCACTTTATTCCCCAGTCTACTTTTTCAAAAACCTGCAAAAGTGAAATGGACAAATTGTGGATAATGGAAACCATCTCATAAAACTTTCCGAGCAGAACATTTTTCTACCTCTAAGAGGAAACTCGTATCTATAACTTTTAAGGGAAAGATACTATCAGATAGCGACAGATTGCCAAGCAAGTCTGCCTCGATCCTCAATGCATTACGATGATTGATATACATAATAATTATCAATTATGACATCCCCTATGAAATTCCTGAACTTAGAATTGCTCCACTATCCTTAAATGTCAATCGGTTGTCTGAGCTCAGGCAGCCATTGACTCCCTAAGCTGAGGAGGTTCGTGAATCTGATAGAAACCTGTTACTTACTATGATGACGATCCCTGAGTAAACTGTGTACTTGTGACTGAGGCCACAGTTATGATCGACCATCACTAACCCCCAGGCAAGTCCCTATGATAAGCATTTGATTACTAACCAGCCTGCTCCTAAAA
Source organism: Lepidonotus clava (assembly GCA_936440205.1). Classification (NCBI taxonomy): domain Eukaryota; kingdom Metazoa; phylum Annelida; class Polychaeta; order Phyllodocida; family Polynoidae; genus Lepidonotus; species Lepidonotus clava. The sequence goes on from OW387147.1 coordinate 23,192,928, forward strand.
CGGCCTTTATTACTGTATTCACCGCAAGGAAATGTCATTCAGGTCCAGGCGGCAAGGACTGGCCACAGGTATTTACCGCATGTTTTATGATCGGTCATTAAGCACGAACATGCACATTATTTACCAAGTGTCTACTCTTCTTTGAAGCAATCATTTCTGAGCTTACTTTGACGAGCCCTTAATTGATATCCAGGTCCATTTGGTTTAATAAGAAAAAAGAAAAAAACGCACTTGAATTTTCATTAACTTGTATCTAGTTTAATATCGACGTAAACATCGTATAACTTTCAAGATCTGAGAGGCAAAAAAAAAGTAATCACATGATTGATTTGTGATGTATAACTATTACACGAACTATATATAAGTGACTTAGGTTTATTACTTTTCCATTATAGTATTTATTTTTTTCGAAAGGATACTCTATTTAACATTAGATTCATATAAATATGTGTTTAAGTTCTCTATCTAGTATTAGATTCATATAAATATATGTTTAAGTGGACCCCTCCGTGGGTGGTTTTAACCACATCCTCTGACATAGAAACCATCCTACCAGTCCATATTTCATGGAGAGTCAACCTTTCAGCCACCTCCTACCTCCACTAAGAAATGTCCTTTGATCCCTGAATATAGCGGAATATCACTCAAACGTAAGTGGATAGGGCCTAGTTGTAAATAAATATAGGTGGGACGATTCTACAGAGATTTGGCATATTCTTCTGAACTTATCTTACAAGTCAAGGTACTCTAGGAAAGGACAGAATCCTGGTTTTGGGGTATAATTTTTTTCCCTCTGGGGTTTTAAATCGTCGTAAACCATTTGTTTTCCCCTCTATTAATATTGGAAAAACATCCACCATCATACATTTTCATGCATTGTAATTACTGTCTTCTCCCCTTTAATGCATTATATTTTGCAAACCCGGACCAGACTATGGACGTAAGAGAAAAGAGCTGGATTTGATACTTTCATTACAGATTCTGAACTCTTAAATGTTATGTTGCGGTGTGGCCCTTTTAATGCATTTGACGACACAACCGTAAGTGACTTGAAACCTGAAACAGCTTTTTCAATCAAGAAAGGAAAACGAAACTTTCACAATCCAATCTGTCCTTTCACACTGTACAGAAAATTACTTGTCATTCATTATCCGATCTGCTTTTCGCACTCTGTTCAGAAAATGGTAATTTTTCTTGGCTTTCCGAGAAACTACAGACTATGAACAACCTGATGAAAGAGGAATGTATTTCCGTCACATGGGAAGGATTCATTAGGGAACGCCGCCTGGTGTTACTTTACATTGCAATAATGTATCTTATGTAATCTTATCTATCAGTAAAGGCGTACCTTTAAGAGGGGATGTTGATAATAGATTGCAGTATATATAGGTTTATGAATACACTGCATGGTAATTGGGTAATAAGCGACGAATGCTTTGTTTCAGACTATGAGTTTCAAGCCATTGCAACCCTTGCAATACTGGTTTTCTGATTATGACACTTACGTCCCTTATCAAAATCAATCTATATCCAAATAGAAATTTTACAGAATGTACAGGATGTGTACAAATAAATTTCAGTTTGGGATATTCACTGTTGTGCAACTACCCCTAGTTAAAAGTTTAAATTGTCAGAAATTGTCATGAAGATATCCCAACGGGACTATTATTACGCGCATTTTACGTCCGAGATTAATGATTCTAAGACTTCACATGGTTACATAAATACACCACGCCATGTCATTACCTAGCCAATCTCTGTTGCCATGACAACCAATCTTAGTTATAAGGAGGAAGGGAAACTGGGACTCATATCCAAGTTGCACTTGGGTTCATTTCCGCAGTGTTTATTCTGAAACCCTTAACGACCATTCTGTGATCCAAGCAAACGTAGAACCCCTTCTCTCAGGGTTGAAGTGTCCTTTTATTTGCATTGTTTTAATTTCAACAGCTTCCGTCAAAATGTTTTCTACGACCATGAATTTCATAAATAGTCTGTGTGTACACAATACTAACAAAGTGTTATAGATCTTTATCTGAATGTTTGTCTAATATATGCGTAATAATAACACCTACCTTAAGATTGAATAAAAACTTTGAACGAATTGCAAGACTGCTAAAAGAGGAAAACACTGGGCAGTTTGGATATAATTTTCTTTCCACTTCAGAAACTTGTTTGGTAACACGATTGTGCAAACTAACCTATTACAACTTCCTGGGTGAAAAAAGACAACCAAAAGCAACGCAGATTAACCTAATTCAATCTCAATCAGGGTGCTCAACAATTGTGGCCAGTTCTTTTGTTGTGTGAGGCTTCTTAATGTGATGAAAAGTCTGCTGGAAATGGTACAAGTCTACAAGCTTATTATCACGAATTGCGCAAACAAAAATCACGAAGGCAGACTGTATCATACTGTTTATAGCAGAATTTGAAATAATTTGTCAACGTGATTTCTCTTCAAAGATTAATATTATTTTCATCACAATGAAGTAAAGACTTTGCCTCAAAAGCATTTCTTTTAATCCGTTTGTCTAGTAATAATATAATTTCTTACTTTTGATTTTTAATTCTACATAACATTAATTGGAATCTAATCCTCTTTGTAAGTGTTATTAATAATACACCAGGCGTGCTTTAATAATTACTTCAACGAGTACTCTAAAAGGATTTAGAAATACCCAACGGATCTATTCATTGCAAACTCCCTCTAAACTCAAGACAAACGTCCTACAAATGTACCAGCTATGATATGGCCCAGCGGAAACAGATCGACTAAGCATTTAGAGAAGACACAAATTAGCAATCCAATTTAATTTCTGCTTTTGCAATCTTATCACCCCTTGGGAAGATAGCTTGGAATGATATTGTTCTACGTGACAAACACACCGCGGAGAATTAACTTGGTGATTTAGTGGGCGAAGGCTTGGTTTAAAATATTGGGACTTACCATTAATTGCATGTGTAACATAGGGCATGTCAGAACATTAGTAGTGTAAATAATTGTACACCAAGCTAGAATATGGGACGGAGCTCTCCAGAACGTAAATGTATGTACACACATTAAAGCCTTGTGAGGAAGGGGAGATATTCATGGCATAGTCACCAAAGTGGGCAATGATATACCAAATAATCTCGCTATATAAACACATAGCAGTGAGTATACAATACATACATACATATGATATTAAGTAATAACGTTTTTGCGCAGTAATGAACCTGCAGACAATGAAGATGAGAATTTAGAGGAGGTATACGAAGTCTATAATGCAATAGGGTTAAACTGATAGAAAATACACGAGTTCACCATTAATGGACGACCCTTTCAAGTCTCGGTGAATGTTACACAATCCGCGTTCTCATCACGACTATAGGAGTTATTAATCAGTCTCAGCGGCTCATCTTCAAAGTAAATATCGAATTCCATTGCACTACCAGCGTGAAGTTAATGAAACGGGAGTACATCCAGTACCAGAAGTAGAAATAAAAGGCTCCTTTTACGATTATACAGCCAGGCAGGCAGAGTGGATAGTTTTAAAATGTTTTATTATAAATGTGATTAATCAATGAACTCCCAGACACCGTACAGGCCCTTTTAGTCAAATATACTCTTTGAACTGTAACAAGCTAATATCCATTTTATTTTGTATTCTTTATGATGAAATTATATTGCCTTACCTTAGTAGTTTTGAGTTTATTAAGGAAACCACGAATAACAGAAGTAAGTGACGGTTGTTTTAGACTTTGTCAAATATTCTGGGATGATATACCGTACTAAAACTGAGTACTGAGAAATATTTCGTACATGGACTATAACTTTGAAGGTCAACAAATGCTGAGGTAATGATACAGCAAGTCATAAAACAAAATCTCGCCCAAAATTGCAATACAGAAATCCATATTGCACTTGGTCTGTGGTTGGCCACATGAACATGACCAAAAACTGGGATGTCATCTTGTGCTCTGTGGTGTCCTATTTTCTCAATACACACGGCGACTGACTCGGTCTGCTCACAAATTGTCCTTGGCACATGGACAGTGCAGGGTATTGGTTATATTGTGTTTCCTATGCATCTGTCTATGACTGCCTCGCTACTTATTGTAATCTTGGGTATCTTTGATGATAGAGCATTCATATTGAACAGTGATTAATGTTGCTAAACAATATGGGCAGGTTACGTTTACACCAAATATTCACCATTGTAACGATGAAGTTTCAACTTCCTATAGGTCCTATCATTACTTTGGGGTGGGGAATCCATGCAGTTGTCTTTATGATATGACATTTTCTTTCCGTTTCTTGATCCCTGAAGCAACTATAGCTTTCTATATTCCTCTGATTGCATGGATTGAACGAGTCCTTGGAATATATTTCTAGCGCAATTTACTAAAATATGACGATGGACGCATCATATGCTTTTGGGTAATTTTGAGTTTAAAAAAATTGATTTACTTGAAGGTTTATAATTTCCTGATTATAAATTAGTGACATTGAAAGGGTCATTATCAATTAAATATCTTTGCTCATCGAACTAAACCACCATACCATGCTAACCTAATTTCGCAATGCCTGACTATTCTTTTCTTATTATTTTTTAAGATATGTCAGTATTTTACTGTATATATCCTTGTATGTGGGCGACATAAAGATCAATGCTTAAGCACTGTTATAAACTTGTTCCAGCTTTTTACAGGTCCCTGGATGGCGGGTGTTGACGGCATGGCCACACAGCTTGACTAGACCAGTTAAACATTAATATGGGAGGTACTTCGTCTTAATCAGCATGTCTAAGTACACACTGAACAAAGTCAAACCTATACACTTTATTTGTGAGTCTGCGACGTCGAACATCCCAACCATAGATGCCTTGACCCCAACACTTTTAGCCTCGGCCCATGTGAATCCATATCCTAATATGTTGATTCGGGTCTATAACGCTATAGTAGGGCGCCACCTCAATGAAAAGGTCTATATATGTGGATGACAGATAGCTACAAGTCCCTAGCCTCTTGAATCTGATCCCCCATGAACTTCCAATTGCTATAGGGCAAATAGCCCAATCAAACCTTAAGTAAAGTACAGATTGGCCAAACACTGATTGTCAATGTTGCCTGTGCAAGGTTTGATTCAGTACTCACTGGCTCTAATCGTGGTACACTGCCACCCATTGCTGTCTGTTTTCTGACGATCCGTCTTTGATTGTAATACAGGCATATATATATATATTCAGTGTCCGAAATTAAGGGTGCACCCTGCACCCGGTGTGCATGATTCTAGAGCCGGGTGCACAATTTTCAAATGTGTGCACCCGGGTGGTGCAAGGTTTTTCACCCTTTTAAATAGGTTTCTATAGGAATGTATGCACAGAAAGGTCCCCGCGTGCTTAATTTTCTAATCTCTGCACCCGGTGAATGCATGAAATAAAACCTTAATTTCGAACACTGTAATATATATATATATATATATATATATATATATATATATATATATATATATATATATATATATATATACAAGGCTGGATCTCTATCCCATACATGCATACCTTGGTATTCACCTATTCTTGGCCAATGTTACCCCTTGTCCTGAGTCATTTGGCAGTAAGCAACGTTTTCCTTAGACAGAGCACCCCCTACCATGAGAGAGTTGTCGACCTGGCAGGGTACACATTTTACCACCACATAGCCTGCTATGGCAAGCAGAATGAGTAAAATTAACCAAATAGAATACACAGTAAAACCGCTTTAGGATCAAAACACTGTTTTCCGAAACAAACAAAAACTGTTTTACTCCTAAGAAAAAAAAAAGAAAAAAAATCCAACTTTTACAGATATCGCAGTTGTTTCTAGAGAACACCGTATGCATGCAACACCGTGACGGTGTCGCAGACGAAAAATAAGAAATATCAATATTGGAAAACTCTCTCAAAACTGTGTTTCTTGTTAGGGTTGACAAATTCAGCTTGCCATAGCCTCCCCTTGTGCCCTAGGTCCTGGAGAGCGACGCACTAGGTACTTTTTGTGTTGACAGTGACATGACAGGCTGACTCACTCTCCACTACCCTCCAACGCTTCCCGCCCCTGTTGACATTCTGCTAAGCGCCCCAACATGTGTTCTCATGCTCTGGTCTACCCCTCCAACATCCCTACCATTACCATTACCATCACCATCACCACCACACCCAACCACCTCAGGCCAAAATAGCACCTAGAATTGTTCGGGGTTCCTATGAACACTTCTCTTTGAGGTTATATCAATTGTACTTATTCAATCGCGATACCCTTTTTTGCTTAACCTTCACAGGCACTTGTGTGTGGATTCAAGGAAACTTATCAGCAATGAATTCTTGTAAACAAACCGCACTGTAGATGTTTATTAGCCTATGATTCTATGCCCCCCCCCCCCCCCGCGGAATTTCCCTCGCTTGTGAAAAGTGCCCTGTTCGCCCTCTTGGGATAATGTTAATATTGTGTCGGGACCAATAGATTCCCCTGAACACAAATAGTATAAATACCCTATACTCTACAGGAGTAGCACTCTAGACCGACTCACTTCCATCAAACTCTGTGTTATATCATCTGAAAGGCCAGCCCTGTGGGGAATACCCACAGAAAGGCCTCTGATCTGTTACAAAATGTCTGAGTAATGGACCCCTCTCCATGTCGCAACAAGATGGAGACTCCATGTCGCAACAAGATGGAGGCGCCATGGCGCAACAACATGGAGGGTCCCTGATGAAACAACATGGATTCCAAGATGGCACACTGTCATGGAGGAGATACATTGTGAAATAGTTACGAAACTCCCCTCTGAAATAGTTGTGAAACTCCCCTCTAATAGGAGTATATAAGGAGGCTCAGTTGCCTCCTACAGACAGTCTTCCCTGAGGCTCCAACTCCACACACGACCGGTCTGAGACCCAGCCGACAGCTCTACCCAAGACTTCAAGAGTGGACCCAAGACCGGTAGATGAACAGCACGTTCAGCACTTATCACCAGCAGTCCAGGGTTCATAGAAGTATTGAGGTAAGCACTCAGACTGGAGTGTTGTGTGGTTGTTGTACTTGGTATCACTCACTGTATTCTGACCAATTATTGAGAGATATATATATATATTATTGTAAACTAGGAATTAATAAAAGGTTGACACTGTATTTGACTGTGTGGCTCTTCTCTCCTAGATTGTCCAAAGTTACTGTGTGGATATTGTATCCAGCAGGGAGTACCTCTACAGTACTCTACTTAAGCTAGCTTACCCTTTATAAAGACGCCGATTTGTTATAAGCAATACCATCCCGCTCACTCTCACATTAAGCATTACTATTAAGCTCTATATTATAATTGAGACCCCCCGGCGCACATGGTGGAGAAAAACCCTTTTTATTGACACTTTGGACACGGTATAGGAGAGTTCACACTGTTAACTGCAGTAGATTACCTTAAGCCACCTGATTATCATTGCAACCAGCATATACATACGTCAGATGGACATACCCCCTCTTTATTGCATGTCAATAACCTGTCACCACGCCTCCCCCAAAGAAACTCAGTAACTTACCCCAAAGAACGGGGCTCAGAAGTCAGGGTTCAGTACCACCTTTTTCACTAACATACGTACCAGTTAGAACAAGGGACATGGCAGATAACAATGATAGGGATAATGCCCCAGCAGAACCCCTTTTGGTTCATGGAAATGAACAAGAGGAGGAGGACGTCCTCCAACAGGAACAGGAACAACATGATGGCGACGAGCAGAACGCCAACCAAGACGACAGACATGACGAAGAAGTACCAGTATCTGTAGCTGACAGTGCAGAGGACGACTATCAGTCAATAGACCAGAATGCTGTCCAGCAAGATGATCCAGATCAAGGTAAGAATAAGGACAAGAAAGACGTTTCGTTACGTCCTCAGAAACCAGCCAAGGTCAAACTACCTAACCTTCCAGTACCAACGTTCTCTGCCCACCACAAGGAGGATGTAACAGTCTTCTTTGACCAGCTAGAGAATATCGCTGAGATTTATGGATGGTCAGGTCGGCTGACCCTAGAGACCGCGCTAGCTTCCTTTAAGGCCAATGCACATGCATGGGCAATGGAGCTTAGCCGGGATCAGAAGAAGGACTATCAGAAGTTTAAGGACCTTGCCATAGAGACCTTTAAGAAATCAGTTCCATCTTGGCTAAGGTCGAAAAAGCTTATGGAGGTGCAACAACGACAGGGCCAAGACTCTCAGGACTTCGCGGCTGCCCTGCGAAAGATACAACTGACCTTACAGGCGCCGTCAGACGCCATGCTGTCGGCCTACCTCTGTGGCCTGAATGAGAAACTGGCCCAGATGGTGGCCATACATGACCCTGAGTCATTTGAAGAAGCCGCAAGAATGGCAAAGAAGTTTGAGGCAATAGTAGGCACCGGTGGAGACCGGGAATATAATAACAGCCGTAGAAACAATAACACTTACAAACAAAACCCACCACAGGAAAACTATCGCTGCGACAACTCTTACTACCCTGATCAGGCGCAGCAACCTCGAAATAGGGCTCAGTGGTGGCAAGGTAATAGAAATCCAACGGCAAATGAAGTACAGAGAGAGGAGAATCCACAAGATAGGTGGACACCTACAGGTGGTAGGCCACAAGGCCTATACTGCTCCATGCATGGTGAATGCGCTCACAAAACCTCTGACTGCAGACAAATCAAAAGACAGCAGAGGAATTTAAACGGACAAAGGGCTCCCGCCCCCACGGCCGGGTCGGGCCCCCGAGGTTGGCCGTCAAACCAGAACACAAACAGGCAGACAAAGTCACAATAAAACTTCGTCAGCAGGATGCAGGCTCACATACCATTAACATCAGTATGGGAGAAAATGTAGTGTCAGCAATGATAGACACAGGTGCCAGTGACAACTTCATATCAGCCGCTGTCTTCAGAAAGCTATCTAAGAAAGCCATCATCAAAAGTAGACACATTGATGAGGTTGCCACGTTGGCAAATGGATCGGAATACAGGCTTAAACAAAAAGCTCTCCTGCGATGGAGGGTAAGTCACATCCATTTCAAGTCACACTTCTATGTCATGAAAACCATGTCATATGACGCAATCTTGGGGCGTTCATTCTTTGACATAACCAACGCAAACATAGACTTTGCGTCAAAAACGCTGACACTATCTCAACCCATAGAAGCCAGAACGATAGATAAGGTAATACTGCCACCACACTCTGAATCAGTGCTCCCTCTGGAGACTGACACCGGTATGATCGACGGCATGGAGGTAATTGTCCGCCCGATATATGACAATAGCGAGGGGACAACATGGACCGCACATACCCTGTCAACCATCAGAAGTAATAGAGTCTTAGTGCAACTGCTGAACACAACTGACAAACCAAAAATCATTAAACAGGACACTGTCCTTGCAATGATCGACATCCCGACAGAGATCAATGACGAAATAGGCACAAACCCTAGCGAAGGACAGTTATTTAACTTAGACAATTCTGCACTGTCTGAAGAAAACAAAGATAACTTCCTAGACATGCTAAATAGAAACAGGGGTGCATTTGCAAAGGACATGTCAGAACTTGGTCATTTCACAGACCTACCAATGAAAATAGAAATAGAACCAGGCAAAACACCACCCACAACTCGACCGTACAGAGCGTCACCGAAAATACAGAGCATTATTGATGAGCAAATCCAAGAAATGCTAGATGCTGGGGTGATTGAAGAGAGCAATTCCCAATACAGTTCACCTATAGTCATGGCAAAGAAAAAGTGTGGCTCATACAGACTCTGTATTGACTACCGAAAGATAAATGCTATGTCACTAAAACGACCATTTCCTCTCAGAACAAGAGAACACCTCTTTAATCTTGTCGCGTGTCAAAAACCAGTCATTTTCACCTGCCTTGACCTAATGGCCGGGTACTGGCAAGTTGAGATGCATGAAGATTCAAGACAATATACAGCATTCTCAACACAAAACAACACCTACCAATTTAGAAGGGTACCATTTGGTTTGACTGGGGCACCGTGGCATTTTAGCAGGTCAATAACTCAGCTGCTAAAAGGACTTGATCCTGTCATTGCGGCAACCTACTTGGATGACTGTGTTATATTCTCAAGATCCCAAGAACAACACATCAAAGATGTGGAAACAGTCATCACAAGGCTAGCGAGCAGAGGCCTCAGGCTTAACCCAAAGAAATGTGACTTTGCAGTCGAAGAATGCCACTTCCTTGGCCATGTATTGACACCAGAAGGTATCAAGCCACAGCAAAAGCTTCTAGACAAAATCCAAGACTTCCCCAGACCAACGAATGTCAGAGGTGTAAGAAGATTTCTAGGGCTCATCCAGTATTATGCAGCATTTATACCAAACATGAGTGAAATGACAAAACACCTTCACAAGTTCACAATGAAGGGAGCACGCTTTCAGTGGGACGAAAATGCAGAAACCAACTTCAGAAAATTGAAGGAACTCCTGGTTTGCCCACCGATCCTGGTTCACATAGATTACTCACAACCAATCTATCTCCTCACAGATGCAAGTTTAGACACAATTGGCTCAGCTTTATGTCACAAGATTGACGACAAATATCGACCGATAGCCTTCTACACCGCAAAAATGAATGGGGCACAGAAAAACTACTCAATTTCTGAGAAAGAGGCCCTAGCGATATTTGCGTCACTCAAACACTTCGAGCCAACAATAGAGGGATACCACATATCAATAATAACCGATCACTCACCGTTGGTTAACATATTTGAGGCACCTCACAAAGCACCGAGCCCAAGGCTCAAAAGATGGACGCTCTATATGCAGTCATTTTCCTATGATATCCAGTATCATGAAGGGAAAAGTCACTACCTGGCAGACTATGTCTCCAGACTAGAGTCCGAGATAACTCTTCCGGAGAATGACTTCCCTAACTTAGGCAAGGATGTTTTGTTCCCAGAAGCAGAACATAGAGTGGGAAATGCAGCTGTAACTCGATCAAAAGCTACAAAAGCAGAACAAACCCAAGAACTGAAACAGAAAAATATCAAACAGCCAAATGCAAACCAAAAGACAGAGCCTTGCAGAAAGCCAAAGGAAAATGAGGCTGAAAAAGATGGTTTTGCCGACCTTAACCGAGAAGGCATCATTAATCATCAAATGCAAGACGAATTCTGCAGGGACATACGGACATACCTGAAAGATAAAAAGCTGCCGACTGACGCTACAAGGGAGAAACTCACCCTCACCCATGCCGACCACATGGCTGTTGAGGAAAATGTCTTGATCTTCTACCCACATATCAAAAAGAAAGGGGCAAAATATGTGGAGCTGGAAGGCAAAATAGTGATCCCAGGCAACCTACAAAGAAAGGTTATTGCTCTGTTGCATGATAACATCATGTTAGGTTCGCACGTAGGGAGAAACGTTTTGTATGACAAGATATACTCCAAGTATTGGTGGCGAGGTATGACCAAAATGATCGCAGAATATGTGAGAACATGTGACACATGTACCAGGAAAAAGAGGGTGGCGCACGCTAACCACCCAATGCAAGTCTTTGACGTCCCCCCACGCCCATTTAGCCACATCGCGATTGACGTCATTGGCAAAATAAAACCATCCAGGGAAGGACATGAATACATCCTCACTGTGATATGCATGCTCACAAACTTTTGCGAGGCTGTACCAATGAAAGACCAAACAAGTACAGATATTGTGGACGCACTCATCGAAAATGTCTATACCAGGTATGGACCCCCAATAGCCGTACACTCTGACAACGCAACGCCACTCCTGTCAAAACTGACAAAAGAAGTCCACAGAAGACTAGGGATAAAGCAGACATTCACGTCGGGTGTAAATGCAAAGGCAAACGGCCGCGTTGAGCGCATACAAAAACAACTTCAGTCAGTAATTTCATGTTACGTAGACACGAACAGCGAAAACTGGCATAAAATCCTTCCTTACGCACTCTACAGCGTTAGAACGTCAGTGACGTCACGACTGGGTGACAGCCCATACCGCCTGCTTTACGGCCACGCACCAAGTCTCCTGCCGATTGACAATGATAAACAGGAACAAAAACCACTCCCATTATCGGCCGCAGACTACCTACATGATCTAGAGAAACGCCTTTCCATTATCCGTGAAATGGCACTAGAACATGGCGAGAAATATACAAACGCAATGAAGCAAAAGTTAGATAGCAAAGCGAGAAAGCATAACTTCCAAGTTGGGCAACAAGTGGTTATCTATGATCCCAAATACAAACTTAAACCCCTTGGTAAGTTTTCATATATCTACTCCCACCCCCATGAAATCACAGAGATAGTCTCTGACTGTCTGGTACGTCTTAAGGACTTAAACACAGGCCGTATTCTCAAGCGCCTGACAAATGTGAACAGACTAAGACCGTACTACAAAAGACAAGATGAAGCCACCCCTAAGCAGATACCGGCCAAGGTAGACCACAGGGATAGGTTCAGAGATAGAAAAGGTGAAGTCTATCACCCAATTAAGAGGGTAATCACATCACGCAAAAAAGCAGGGAAAAAGGTGTACAAAGTACACTGGGCAGATGGCTCGGTATCGTGGGTTAGCGAAGACTCCATCTCACCAACAGACAGGCTACAACTAGTAAAATAGGCAAGATAGCAGGTAAATTATGATTAACATTAATACAACTATGAATAACATTAACAAACACGGGCTGGAGATACACAGTTTTATTACCTCTCATTGCGCGACTACTAGTATGTAGGATATACTATTACCATTATGATAACTATACTCGGATAAATATCAAAACTATCCCAACAGGGTCTTTGGTATAAAATATACTGTCATTAATCTACTCGGATAAATATCGTAAACTATCCCAGTAGTGTAGAGTCTCTGGTATAAAATATACTGCCATTATTCCACGCCGGATAAATATCATAAACTACCCCAGAAAATAGGGCCTGAGGTATAAAATATGCCTTGGATTAAGATGATCCTAAAACTAAGATAGCATGGACGGATATAAGATAGGATATGAAATGTCTATGGATATGATAAGGATATATAATGTCCACAGCATCAGATGCTCATGCTGCCTCCCGCAGGCGGCCCACCCTCCGGATCACCGTCGACGGGGAAGGACCCTCCATCAGCCGAAGATGCTTGGTCGCCAGAGATAAGATCATGGACATCAGCCCCGGCTGGGTCGGTCTTCATCTGAAAAACATACAATACAAACGAAACAATGAGTGACCGAATTACAGAAATAAACACTGTCGGCACACAACAAACTAACAGCAAGCAAACATTCGAGTCAGTATGCACAAATAACTACCCTTACAGCAGCAACCTCACTGCTACTCGTGAACTCAAACTCCTAGAAAAACAAGGACAGAGTTATCACACAAATGGAGGCAGACAGGACTGAACCACCTGCGAGAAAGGGTTACAACAAATTATTAATGCAGGTTTTCCTCCACACGGCCCGCCTGCTCAAACCTAGGTTCTGAGGATGGTACCATATCAACGTAAGCCCTTTCCAGAAAGGCACACATGTCAGTCAAACAGACTACAAATACTCAAGGGTAGGGAGAGCCGCCATGGCCGAAGGTTCCTGATCAGCTCCAGACGCCAAGGTAATAATAGTTGCACTCCACCAGGGCAAACCTCCAACACATTCATAATGTAACACACACAAATGCATAATGATGCACAAATTCATAATTATATTTGTGTATATCAATTGCAACAAGTGTCACCCGAAATGATACTGAACTAAGCCCCTGATTCTTTTCCTTAAGTTATCGATAACAAACTAAAAAGGAAAGGGAAGAAGCCATACACTTTTGACTCACTACTATGAAAAATACGAAGTATAATCTTAATCTATCAAAACACCTTAGTATGTTGTAAGCAGCCCTGTACTACTATAAAACACTAAGTATGCCGTAAGCAGCCCTGTACTGCTCAGAAAGACATTATTACGCTGTAAGCAGCCCTGTGCTGTTCAGAAACATATTATTACGCTGTGAGCAGCTCCATTACGCTCATAAACAGCTGAATACACTGTAAGCTATCTTGTACTGCTCAGAGACACATTATTAAGACGTGAGCAGCTCTGTACTGCTCAGAAACAGCTTAATACTTAGTTACCAGGTCTCTACTGCCAAAGAACTACCTTATTACGTTATAATTAGGCTTAAACTCAACAGACATACTTTATTACGCTATTTTTGGGCCTATACTCACCAGACCTGCCTTATTACGTTATAATTTGCCTTACACTGAACACAGCCACCTTGTGACGCTACAATTAGCATAATACTGTTCAGACATACCTTATCACGCCATAGTTAGCCCTATACTGATTGGACATGCCTTATTGCGCACTATAATTAGCATTATAATAACTAGATCGACCTTACTACACCCTGAGCAACCCTAGATTGATCAGAAATACCTCAGTACACTCTGAGCAGCTCTCAGCACTCAGACACACCTTAGTACGCCCATTGAACTATGGACAGCCCAGAGCCCCTTTATATTGCTCACTTCACCCTTGTAGGCCTAACAAAGTTATGTGAACATTCTCATTACTAGCTTAATGCCGTATCCTACCAGAACCCCTCTCCACGGATGCATCATAATACCAATGACGTCCCATTAATCTAACACATACCACTCAAAAGATCTCGACCTCAGCTTTCCAAAAATACCAAAAACATGGGGATTGTCCAGAGGAGTCACGAGATAATACTTAAAACAAAGAAAAAAAAAAGAAAAAAAAAAGAAAAAAAAAAAAAGAAAAAAAAGAAAAGGGAGTCACGGCCGTCGTACTTGTCGACGGCCACATCGGACTTCCAAATGCCGTCATTCTATTCTAACACCTGTCATTGGAAATATCTCGATCCTAGCTTTCAATAAATACCAAAAACATGGGGTTTACTCTACCAGGACCAGAGAAATAGCCGTAATTGCTAATTAGAAATGAAACAGGTCTTTTTTTTTTTCCTGTCTTGAGCCACGAACTTTCTTTGCATTAACCGGAAAGCCCTATAATTTTTTTATATCATCATGATACACATCATTGGAAAGGTCTCAGTCTAAGCTTTATAATGATATCAAAAACATATTTTTCCCTACGATGGGGCCTGAGTAATTGAGAGAAATGTAAAACAGAAACATTATTATCATTTATAAATTGCACTTACTTGTGGTTGGCATCCCAGGGGTATTGGTTAACATCCAATCATTCCATTCCCGGCAGAAACTGCTCTAGGCCATGAGGCATTGGAGCCTCTGAAACCTGAAAAACACAAAATAATTAGTCAGCATATTGACATACAGGCCTTTAGTACCTATCATAGAAAAAGTATACAGTGGATATAACTCTGATTTGAAACAATTAGTGGACTTATTTGGGGGGATTCCATTCTAAAATCCTGGGAAACCCCTCCCCAAAACTCCCCCCACCCCCCTCAAACAACCCCCCCTCCACAACCCCCTCCAGGATATATAAACAAAATGGAGATCAGAATACTCCCAAACAGTGAGCGGCCATCTTGTCATGTGATCCAGGTTCTAGGAAGATGGAGTCATGGTGTTAGTTTACCCAGAAAAGATAGGATTCCTATTGAAATAGATTTCTGTATGGGAAAAGTGAATTAACATAGGAAGTTACGAAGGTAAATTCATGAAAAATTAGACACAAATGGCATACATATTAAAGTAGTTAGCCTGGAAATCTCAGATAAAATAGAGCAAAAATGACTGTTTGCTGCAACTTTTAAATATAAAGGTTAATACTCACCATAGATCCCTGAAATGGGTCCTCTATTACACCAGTCCCAGTGTTTAGAACCACCACAGGATCAGTCTGTACACTGGCTGTAACAACCAGGGGTGTAGTTACTTGCTGTGGAGAGGAAAACACCCCAGATGGCAAAACTATTAAAGGCCTGGGTGGAGGTACAGGATACACACCATAACCAGGCTGGTTATTAATAGTTATGATGCTGGGTCCACCACTTGATACATTAAAATAACCAGTGCCCCCAGATCCAATTCCCCAGGAAGAATTGGGGGGCCCCCTCAGTTGTGAACACACATTATGTGTTGAAACAACATATAATATAGGGCCACTGGCTGTCATGATATTATTTACCAAAATACAACCCCTAGAACAGCAGGGGAGATGGAGATGCACAGCTCTAGACATTATTGCTGGTCAAAATGATGGGGGGATAAAACCAATGTGGTGCCTCAGAATACCAACTAGTTATCTGATTAGCCAATGGCTATTCACTAAGAACACCATCCACCATCTTGAATCTCATTAGGGAGCAACCATTGCCACCATACTTGGATGAGTCAGGGCAGTCATTCCTGCCATTACTGCAGGGGCACTCTGGGTAAACATGGCCGCCGCTTCCTACATTGCAAACATGTCAGCCATTGAAACATGGCCGCCACCCCTTACATTACCTACATGTCAGCCATTGCAATATGGCCGCCGGCAATATGGCCGCCGTTCCCACCATTACGGACATGTTGAATATATAATGTAATTAGTCAGACATTAACACCCACAGAAACAAGATGGCGACTGGATTCAGACTATAGACCCATGCCTGATATTGTAACAATTCTAAAATATATTCCTAAAGGAATATCAGCATTATTAGACTAATTTTTTTTTTTCTTGTCTACTCAAACTGCACACATTATTAGCTTTGACATATGGCATAACAAATTTCAAAAATAGCATTGAATTTGACTCAACTTTGAGAATTAATACCACAAACAGAGAAAGTTATTAACCATACATTAGACATGATTTTGAACTTCAGATGTTATGACACGACAAATCGCAGAGTCTTATTCATAACCCAAATACTTTCATATTCATATTATTATGACTGTCACAAATTACTTTATATATTTTATATTACTGACTATATGCCACTATTTCGATATCAAAGAATGGCACAGTAATAGTGACAGATATAGCATTATGCATTTTATTAATTCAGCCTAATTCACACTAAAACAGGTTCTGTGCTAAAATGCAAACCATTGGATTGATCATAGGTGATATACCAGATACATAATTTTAAAGTACAAAGGTGTAATTGAATGCAACAATATATGTAATCACTATATTTAGAGGAGAGCACATGAGAAGTGTTCTGAGAAATATAAGTAGAATCAAAGATTATAATTATATCAATTGAATGGACGACATTATGCATAGCTATAAGTGCTTTTGTGCAAAATATGAGATACGAAATCACAAGAATAACCAATTTACTTCAACATTATACAAGAACTAAATAACATTTACAGGTTACTTTCTAGCCCATACTGAATGGGGCCGCTATTTGATGAACCAATCTATAGTTCGACACCCAAATTACCATGGTGACCACCTATACATCACCAGCGGCCATTCCAAGATGGAGGCCGAAACAGCTGCCATGAATGACATCATCATGATGCCACCATCTTGAAAGATGGCATCCAGAATCCTCCATTGCTATGTCAGCCATTTTGGGGGATTGCAACATACTACCCATCACTCTGACATAAATAGCTGAACAAACTAACCAATCCTCATTCCCACTAACAACCTACAACAGACTTCTTATACACTACAGTGGTATATGCTGGTTGGCCAATAGGTGGCTGCAATTCATTTTAAACCTCAAGTTACTATAAGACCGGTGAGTGATTGCCCTGTGCATTATCCTACACCTCCTGGGTGCGAACTCATACTTGTTACCTGTCCTGTTATTCTGTGCTGTTCTGCTGCTTTTAAGTTAGACCAAACAACTATATAACATGGACCACCTGACAATCTGTGATGAAGAGCTGATGACTGTCGACGTGCCTGACTACTGGCATGAGGTCTTGGAGGACAACGCAACCAACGCCTCTGAGAACGCACGGCGGAAGGCGTGGTTCGACGAACGGCAACAACGCCTTAACACAGAATCGCTACGACGGGAAGGATGGGAGAAGCAGCGAAGGATTGAGTTGGTTGATGAGGGCTACCACCGCGACAGATTCTTGGCCTTTATTCTGCTAGAGGACTTTCGCGAATCTAGGTTCCGGCAGAAGTGGCTCGACAGCAAAGCCACCCGCTCTGGGCCCATGCCCCCACCACCCCCACCACCAAACACGGCCCCAGCAGTCCCGCTGCCACCACCGAACAAGGCCCCAGCACCCCCGCCACCAAAGCTGAAACGTCACTCGCACGCCACGATGTCATCACTGTTAGTTGACATTGAAGTGGCAAAGGACAACGCCCGGCGCGATTACAACAAGGAATTGGGTTATGACTCACCAAAGCCGTCAGATAATAATGATTGCCACCTGTGTGACACCAAATGTGACGACCACAGGCATCTGCGCTGCCACCTGCGCAGCAAGCATCCAGCTGAATGCGCCAACCTATTCCATTGTGACAAATGTCCGCAGACATTTGTCAGAAGGGATAGCGCCATAAATCACCACAGGCGGCTCCACAGTAAGAAGGAACCAAAGACCGAAGAGACCCCCAGCCCTCGCACAACCGAGACCCTCATAAATTAACCTACATTATGACTAACATTCGATACAATATACTATGGTGCCCATGGTGTTACAACCACAATTTGACAATTGCCTGCCGACTTATATGATTCTTCACGACTTTATATAGTGCCTCATACTTAAAATTCATTCTTATACCAGACTTTGTGCCTGATTGCAGGATGATGCAACCCCTACGCCTCCTTCTGGTGCTCACCCTGAACACCGTAATCACGGCACAAACTGAGCCACGATTGCAACATGGGACGGTCTTTACCGAAAAAGCCTTCCTGTCTGCGGCGGGGACTAATGTCTTCCATCTGATGGTAGGCGTCGAGGTCCCGAAGCTCCCTGCCGCCCTACGCTGGAGAGACGACCCCTGCAAAAATGCTACCGGACTCACAGCCCGCTTCTGCGGGCAGGTGTCGTCACTCACCACGGAACATGGGTGGGAGAGACGCAAAGCAGTGCAACGCATTCTACATGCCATCAACCAGACCAACGCACTGCTGCCTCCTTCTACAATGTCCCGTAGGCAACGTACCATCGCCGGCTTCCTGAGATGGGCCCTTGGGGCCGCGAGCTCAGAAGCCGTCAACATCATGAACTTAAATATGAAGAAAATACACTACAACATGGAGCATTCAATCTTGCTCCAGAACGCCAACGCCAGGGCGATGAACACCTTTATGAAAACCACGAACTCAAAACTTAAGGATGCCGTCCACGGAGTAACAACCAACTCTAAAGCAATTACAGAAATACAAGATAGACTTAAGGACCTGATCACCGTAGTGACCAATAATGACACTGGCTTCAATGCCATCTACAGACTAGCAAGACTCACACCAGAACTTATCGCTCTTATCCGCAAAGACATCTCCCTTCTCCGGGATATACAGATTAGGAGCCTAGAGTTTGAAAACGGTGTTTTTAATTTGATTAATGGCTGACTATCCCCTGATCTTATCCCTGTAGACACCCTAATGGAAGGTATACAAAAAGTTAAAAGTATTATCTATGAAAATTTGCATGGTTTAAAAGTCAGGTACGAACACCCAATATATTATTATTCAAATTCTGACCCAGCATTTGCTCTCCAAGGGGATCAGGTGATAGTCAATATTGAATTGCCTCTGGCACATGATAAAGATATTTACAAATTGTACACTGTTAACCACATTGGCTCACCGATACCATTTGCAAACAACTCTGAATTTCATGTATCTATCATCAATAACATGCCAGCAGCAGTTGCCATCTCATCTGATAATTCTAAATGGATTGAACTGAGTGAACAAGAACTAGCTTCATGTAAAGGCAGGGATATATTAACATGCCCTGGGGCAATAGCTCACGCAGCCCTTGCCCCAACGACATGTGCGGCATCAATATGGCTGAGCGACAATGCTGGAGTAGAGAAACATTGCGATTTTACTTATCAGAACAAGCCATTCAAAAATGATATCATCATCAAAATTAACACCGATCAGTATGCAATGTTTTCTCCAGACCGTACAGCCAATATTGCCTGCCCCGGGCAACCACAGACAAAAGTTAAATTAAATGGCCTGTCTTTACTGCATCTTGGATGTGGTTGTGGTATTTCCACCGGTAGAATCATGTTGCCACCGCAAGTATCAGCATGCAACCGCAGGGACATGATGACACGGGTGGAATACCCTATTAATGCAGCAATTCTATCAGACCTAGCAGCGTCCGGCAGTATTCCAGCACAGCTAGTTAAAGAGGGCATATCATTGGAACCGTGGTCAATAGCTTACAAAGCTCCCAAATACCAACCAGCCGATACTACCCTTCTGGCTAAACATACTGTATCGGCAGACCAAATTCAAGAATCGCTGAGGGAAAATAGACCCCTGCAGCTGCCTGATTTTGATATAAATAGGAAAACTAGTGAATTCTCTGTACTGACCACGATACCATCGATGATAGCCACAGGTGCCCTCATTGTCATATTAGTTATGATCTGTCATAAAATGAGACACATGGCAGCAGTGATTGCTACATTGTCTAACCCAGTAGTCGTTAAAGGATATGTGTTTGATGACCCGACACCTTGCCCAGTTGTCCCTCAGTGCACAACTTTGCAAGATATGTGGGGTGCGTCAGGCTCAATTATGGGACTATGTGTCATCATTGTTGTTGCAACTGTGGTAGGTGTTATATGTTATAGGAACAAGCAGAAGCTCGCCTTGAACAAGACCCACATAATATTACAAATCTGTATCGGAGCAATTTCAAAAAGCATTATTGTAACCTCACTCCCGTTTCCAACTCCGAAAGTATCACGGTCTAACTCTGAAATTGTAGGGTCAGTGCATGTTAGAAAAACTACATTCAGACAGGTAGCCGTCATCAATTGGGTTAGCACAATAATTATTGATAGCTGTCTGGAGGACGATAGTACGATAGCGTACAAGCTTCCTACAACGCTACCAATTGACCGCCAATTGGCCACGGCTATTTACAACTCTACACCCGATACCATCATGATACGCCTCCTGGCCTCTGACGGTGTAGTAGCCACCCTAGTCCCAGTTCGGAAATGTGACAACCCAAACTTTGGTTGGGTTGCCATGCAGCCACCTGGGGAAGCACTACAGATAGAATAGAATATGTACTCCAACGTTTAGCATAAGTTTATTCTAGCACCATCATATTCAGTTCAATTATTTTAGTTAGTTATTTGAGTTTAGTTGTAGTCTTAGATTGTGTACCAATTAATATTCAATGGTACAATTGTATACCTAGTTTGCATACCCATATCACATACCATATTTCATTTTAGTAGTGTCATATACTCTGTTGATTTTTTTTGTGTGTGTTACCAATACGCTCATATTCAATAATCTTATCATGTACTCACACAACCGAGTTGTGTAACTTAATGATCAGTAGCACATTATCATGTACCCGTAGGAATTGTGAAGTCACAAGTACCATTCATCTACTTATTGATAATCTTATGTAACATTATATATACTCATTTAACCTGCGCATGTTAAAATGACAGTGCTCTTCACCCGCGTTTATGTAGGGAAGTGAGTCTCCAAAGTGTGCAAAAGGGTGGATCACCAGGGTAAAATTTTCGACAAAAACCATGACTCGGGCCACAGTTTTTGAAACCAACCCCGGGCGAGTGTGTCGGGACCAATAGATTCCCCTGAACACAAATAGTATAAATACCCTATACTCTACAGGAGTAGCACTCTAGACCGACTCACTTCCATCAAACTCTGTGTTATATCATCTGAAAGGCCAGCCCTGTGGGGAATACCCACAGAAAGGCCTCTGATCTGTTACAAAATGTCTGAGTAATGGACCCCTCTCCATGTCGCAACAAGATGGAGACTCCATGTCGCAACAAGATGGAGGCGCCATGGCGCAACAACATGGAGGGTCCCTGATGAAACAACATGGATTCCAAGATGGCACACTGTCATGGAGGAGATACATTGTGAAATAGTTACGAAACTCCCCTCTGAAATAGTTGTGAAACTCCCCTCTAATAGGAGTATATAAGGAGGCTCAGTTGCCTCCTACAGACAGTCTTCCCTGAGGCTCCAACTCCACACACGACCGGTCTGAGACCCAGCCGACAGCTCTACCCAAGACTTCAAGAGTGGACCCAAGACCGGTAGATGAACAGCACGTTCAGCACTTATCACCAGCAGTCCAGGGTTCATAGAAGTATTGAGGTAAGCACTCAGACTGGAGTGTTGTGTGGTTGTTGTACTTGGTATCACTCACTGTATTCTGACCAATTATTGAGAGATATATATATATATTATTGTAAACTAGGAATTAATAAAAGGTTGACACTGTATTTGACTGTGTGGCTCTTCTCTCCTAGATTGTCCAAAGTTACTGTGTGGATATTGTATCCAGCAGGGAGTACCTCTACAGTACTCTACTTAAGCTAGCTTACCCTTTATAAAGACGCCGATTTGTTATAAGCAATACCATCCCGCTCACTCTCACATTAAGCATTACTATTAAGCTCTATATTATAATTGAGACCCCCCGGCGCAATATGTAGGAGCCTCCCCTTAATTACTTCTATTTTGAAAATGGTATTAATATGCCGGTTATTAATAGGGTGAAAATATAGTACCCTACAGTAACAACAACCTCAAAAAAAAGTACCCGAAAAAAGTCTATGTGTGTAACAACGATTTCCCAACATTAAGCAATTAATAGAAAATCTTGCCAATCAATGTAATTGGTCCATGCAGGATGTTTGTTATTACCCCTCTTCGTAATCCCCTCTTGTCACTGCCCCATCTTTGATAATCTCACGTCAAATATTAAGCACTTTTTAAACATGACGATCGTCACCTCCTGACTCACCCCTATTCATTGACTAATGGCATTTCTGAACTGGGGGTTGGGTATCCAGCTTCATTTACCCATCAAACTCAGCAAATAAAGCCTGTCACGCTGCTAAAAGAATTTGTCAGTATCATTTGTTCCCCCATGTCTCACTCCGTTGAAAAACGCTATAAAGTTGCCAAGAGAATTCCACAGTATCCTTCTTAGTCACTTCCCCCGGCTAGGTATTTCAGATAGGCAAGTCAGAATAGGGTAAACATTCCCCTTATATGTGTAAAGATAATTATACCAAATTGTTCCCAGCTAGAGAAATATGACTCATTTCTTGTGTTATTAAGATGCCGGAGGTCAAATGTATGTCGTGGATAAATTCCTGTACCGTTAAATTACAGCATGTCTCCTTTGTCTATTTTATATCTTAGGTTGTGATAATATACACCTGCCTCTGCCGAATTGATGGTTGTTTTTGCCCTATCTTTCTTTGTCACAAGTCTGAAATATTCCCTTAACCTTTTTCTCGGCCTCGTGTTTTTCTTTGTATATATGGCTAGATACCTATCTTACATCCATTCTATTTTTCAAAGACGTTGGTGCTCCTCTTTGTCACTATTGTCACCATCTGTCCTTTGTCTCACTCTTGGGCCCCTATAGCTGTATACCTCTTGTGGTTTCTTGTGTGACTATATGTGAACTATGGTAACTATGCTTACCCAACTATGTCAGTATGTACCAGTTGGCCTTTACAAGTAAATAATTTCTTCAAAATGTAATCAAATAATTGTTACCCATTTTGGCAGATAAACATCCACATCTTCCAATGTCGAATTTCATGTTTCTCACCCTTAAGTAAACACAACAACCTATACCCAGTAATTCCCAATATCCCATAAGCACGTGTCCTGCCTTGTCCCTATATACATCCCACGTTAGCACACTCCACACATATAGGCCTACAACAAAGAGGACATCCGTGAGCTAACCCCTCCAGGTCCCTATATAGGCCTTACCTGTGTCCAGCAGCAGACAGGTGTGGTAACAGCCTGCTCCTCCCCTGCCCTCGTCCACTCTGCTGACCACTGCTGACCACCTCTCTCCCCTGTGGTATACTGGTGGTGGTGGTAGGGGCAATAAGTATCCTCTGCTGTCACTGTCATTGTGTCAGCAGTAGGGCAGCTGCTGACGGGGTACGAGTGGGGGATCCTGGTGGTGGTGGTGGTGGAGTGGTGGGGTGGTGGTGGGTGGTGGTGTGTCAGGGGAGTGGTGGTGGTGGTGTGTAGGTGGGGGACCCGTTGGTGTGCTTGTGGGAGGGACTCTACACATTCGGTGCACCCATATAAAATGTCCTTGATTTCTTCCATTGCCTTCAAGTATCGGTCTTAAGCTGTGTTTCTTCCCCAATAAGACTACCTTAACCCCTCACTTGAGAACCTCCCCCGGGGACTGGCACCATTGAAACAGTAGTAACACACCATTCTGGTTTTCGTACACAAGCAGTGCACTAAACCATGAAAAAAGAAAAATATTCTAAGTATAATAAGAAATAATATAGCTACACAGGCTCGTTGACATAATACATTGAAATGTACCTTCATTTTATCTAATGCGTGTAAGGACGAACCAAAGCCTTACATGATGATGCCAATATTCTTCAGTTTAACCATGGAGAGTAATCTTATTTTACTCTCCATGGCCTAACGTGTATGTTTACAGACCATACAAAAACAATCTGTACTACAGTGGGATAACGCACATGATTCAACATGACATGTGCTCAGCATGTAAGAGTATTCACATGATAAAAAGGTAGTTTGCTTTAACCGGAAACGTAGGCATGATTCAAGTTTTAAAAAAAAAGAAGCCCACAGACCACCTGCATTCTTCACGGTAGTCATCCGGACTTGCTATTAAAAAACTCCAACGGTGCTTCCGATACATTGCACATCATACATATCTCATGTAACCGTCAATACTGTGTCCTTTTTCAATAGGAAAACAAGTTAAAAAGGCAATAAATACAAAATTAGTAAATAGGTTAATTATTGCAATAATTAAAGCCTGGGCCCTGATGAAGTATAGAAAATTTCAAAGAAATCCTAGTTTTCAGTTGAGTGACTAGAAATGAGTACAAATCTCTGCAAAGTTTAAAGATTCGAAATTCGTAACTAATTCCTGGAGACCTACCTAATCATGAAAGAATACAAAGTTTGAGAGGAAAATTTAGATTTAAAGATGTTAAACTCATACCTGTACATCTTACTAATTATGAATATGAAGTTACATTGCTGTGATGATGCAACGACGTTGACATGACATTTGTTACAGTACTAAGTACAAAAAGGCACTAAGTGATGAAATTATTGACGTTCATTTGCTGATTATTTATGATTAATTGATTATTATGTCGGTGTTCCTTTAACTACTAATTCGTTACTAGTTATCTTTTTGTGACTGACGTTTGCTGACTTAGTCCCTCTTAGTAAGTTTTTGTGGGTCATGTGGGTCATGTGGGTCATGTGGGTCATGTGATCCCCATGGCATCCCCATGGCATCCCCATGGCATCCCCATGGCATCCCCATGGCATCCCCATGGCATCCCCATGGCATCCCCATGGCATCCCCATGGCATCCCCATCACCCCTTCACCCCTTTACCCCTTTACCCCTTTACCCCTTTACCCTCTTCACCCTCTTCACCCCCTTACCCCCATATGAAAATAAAAGGGTTGAATGAGACCTATTGTGGCATTGATATATTCATTATGTTAATTAGACTTGCATTCCCACAATGCTGTGAGACAACAATAATGCAATTTTCTTTTGTCTTTTGGGAGGAACTGGAAGCGGAAGTAGAAATGTTCTGAAAGCTGGTTCCCACAGTCATGCTAATGCATAGCACTTTGACAGTTTTAGGCTGACACCAGCAATCTCAAAACCAGTTCCTATCTGTGTCCGAATGACAAATTTTACAAGGTTCACCATCGGGGCCACTCCGGGCCCAGAATAAAACGGGCAAGGCACAGTTAAATATCCCAGGCGTTTCTGCTCCTGTGCTGATGACGCCAAGCATGGGAAAACCCGGGAGGAACACAGGAGGAAACAATTTGTGGCTTGTCGCGCCAGTCTTCACACGGTTAGTATAGGGCTGTCCCCAGTGTACACACACACAGGCACCGGGCGAGCTGCTCACTGGGCCAATGAGCTGCTCACCGCCTGGGCTGAGTTGCTCAGAGTATTGCTGTTGGGTGGTATAAACTGAGGCTTTCAGATCCTCCAGTAGGAGCCAGTGATGTGGTCATAATCATGGCACACTTGCTTGTTGTTTATATCCGAATAGACTGAGGTTCTTCTACGTTTTCTATATAATGTCAGGGCAGAGACTGTGTAGTGAAAGGCTTCTCAGTGTCTGAAATTACATGATTCTGCAAATGAATGCACTATTTACATGTGCACCCGGATGGTGCACGTTTCTTTCCCACTATTTTAGATCTTCTATTTTAGTAATACACACAGAGCAAATTCTCAAAGCGTATCATTCTGCATTACGTGCACCCGGTGAGGTATTTTCGTTAAGGAAAAGATGTCCATTAATATTGGATATGTGTCCATTAATATTGGATATGTGTTTAGTTACATTACAATACACTGTATCCATACAAAAGGGATAACTTTTTATCCGACTAGTTGCTTCATTCTATGCTACAGCAAGCTACAAAGTTACTTTCTGAACAAACAGATTTTGCGGCTCTTTGTTGTTGATGTTGGACCGTTCTGCTTATAATACTACATAATATAAACACAGCGATACTTTAACAACATGTGTAACGGTTACAGATGTGTCGGAGACAAAACACCAAGCGGAAGGATATTCTTTTCCCACTTTTTCTCCTCTCTTCGCGGGATTGTAAAAGCAACAATTTTTTTCTACCTACGCTTCAGTTTCCATACTTCAAACACACTACTCTTCCCGATTGATCACAAGAACATACCAAAAAATCCCCCATTTTTTTATGAGTGGGAAATGCTTTTGCGACCAACAAAGGGAGGTAGGATGGAAAGGGGAAATACTGGTCGGAGGGACTATCTGATGAAAAAAGAAAATTAAAAAGATTCAATTAGTGAACATAGATCCACGTCCATAGTTGAAAGTAGGCCGAACGGAGGTGGAAAAAGAGAGCTCCCTGAGACGCTCCAATTTCTAATGGTTTGGACAAGATGAATCTGGGGGAAGGTAGGATGCTTTGTGGACCTCATGAATGATGAAACACTGCTTCACAAAGGGTCGTATAAGATGTCTATCTGTGTGTCGTCTCGGGGACAGAGTGGAAAATGTCTCTTTTTTTATTATTCAGGTTAAATTATAGATCATTTGTAGTTATGTGAGTAAGGATCTGACTAACTGACTACAGGTTGCTAAGCAGCCTCTCCAAAGCAGTCTGGGGTCCTTCCATTAAGTATGTACGCATCAACGGGGGTCTGAGATTTTTTTAAATGTCTGTACATTTTAGTACATATCCTATGCGTATTTTGCCCCAGTGGGGTTGGGGGGTCAGAGATTTTTTGAAAATGTTCGTATGTACTAAATGGAAGGCCCCCTGCCCAACAGCCATAAAATACCATACAATTCCTATTGAAGGACATTGGCTTTTAGAAGATAACAAGAGTAATCCTAAAATATCACCTCCTAAAACCGTGTCAGATATTTCTTTGTGCACCATATAGGCATATCAGATCACTCGAATATTGGAAAATAACATCCCAGCACCCATCAAATACGCTCCCCAAAAAGTATATGAAAAAAGCCCTAGGTGTCAGGGCCCTGAGCTGTGAACGCTGTCATCCTCCAGGGAACACAGTACCTTTCCCACCCTGGGGAAACACCTCAAAGGCATGCGGGGAGAGCCCCCTGGTGTGAAGTAAGCCTTGTTTGGTTTCCCTTCAGAAATGGGAATGATCCAGGCCCTGGGTATTGGTGAACTGAGGCGGATGTGTGTAAAGGTGTGGTCACATACAGCGACTGAACTAAACCTAACATTTGAGGCCACCCTCAAAAAATAATTTGTTTCCTGTCCACCGTCCGACTGACTTTTTAAGGGCCGACTGGAGACTTTTTTTTTCAGTTTTTTGGATTTTTTTTTTTTCAAGATTTTTTTTTAGTTAAAAGCCTTACCTAAAAAAAAAAAAAAAGATTTCCCGACCTCCCGACTGGCCTTTTTTCTGGCCACCCGCTGGACAGGAAACAATTTTCTTTTTTAAGGGTGGCCTGAGTCTCAACAAGTCTTAAGGCCCAGTCTCTATGTGTGACCACCTGAAGTAATATAAGCTAATCGGAACAAAGCTTCAATCAAGGCATTTCCTTCTGCATCATAATTATTCGGGATTCGACAAATTGTTTCAAACGTGGTTGTCCACTGGGAAACTTAAAACTTACTATGCGTGGTTCCCAGGCTTCAACTGTGTTAGCCCCGGATCTTTCAGACATTGAACGTATTGTTTAAACGTAATTAATTATTCTTTAGAATATGAGTTCTAATGAATATACGAATAAATTAGTTCTTGGATAAGAAACCACATCATAAGATTTCTAAAAATCCATTGCAAGCTGTGGTTGTCCGGCGGGCAACTAATCCCTTATATCTGGATGTCCAGCACCAATTTCTAGTTGTCCATGGCGTCTGGGCGCCCAATTTGTCGAGCCCTGAGTCCATATCTGAAGAGAAGGTTAAGACTATCCACTCTATATATGTGACCACTGGTCAGTTTTTCACTAAGACTGGTTTGTTTGCAACTATCCAGTCTCAAACCCCCCAAACTATTGACTTGAGTTTAGTCTTTATATGTGACCATGCCTTAAGGGGACAAGAGTCAGTCTGTGATATATAGCCCATGATCAGAGCATAAACTTTGACACATCAATGTGTTTGTCTGCGGTCACACCTCAGCCTTGCGGGTCTCTATGTCCCTAAAGCTGTATCATAGAGAAATTCATCTGTCCTATTTCGAAATAGTGATTTTAACAAAGTAGGCCTAGATCAAGTACCGTGTTATATATTTAGGTATTTAATTTACAGGTATATCCATCAAATTGTCTTAGAACAAATCTAAAGCATGATAAAGCGTTTTTTTCTGTGTTTGTATAGGTGAAAGGGGCCTTCCATTAAGTCCGTATGCACCAAAGGGGGATGGGGGGGTCTGAGATTTTTGGAAATTTGCGTACGTTCCCATACAAATCAAATGTGTATTTTAGCCTAAGGGGGTGGGGGGGTCTAGAACTTTTTTTAATTTTGCGTACATACTGTAATAAATGGAAGGGACACTTATATATACCAAACTGTCGGAGATTACCATGCACAGAAAAGGTTTCAATCATGTTTTCTGATCACAAAATAGAAAGTAAGATTTCATCCCAAAATGAACGAACATAATCCTTTGATTGCAGATTGAAGGAGCAGCTCGAGTAAAACACAACACAGAAAGAGCAGCTCAATCACAATCTGTGGTTGGAGAGTGAGCTGCTCAGGATGGACAGCTCCTCCATACAAGGGAAACCTGCGCCTGGAGAGTGTGAGCAGCTCTTAGGGTGTAAGGCGAGCAGCTCATTGTTTGGGCCCGGCATCCTCGTGACATGTGGTTATGAGCTGCTCCAAAGTCCTAGTGGGCGGAGAGGCCGGGAGCTCAAAGTGTTATCAGGTCAGTGCAGGGCGCATCCCAGGGCCAGGGGCTCAAGGGGGTACACTGATCTTTGGTACTGCTTGAATACCAAGGCCAAGTAAGGTACATTAGCCACAGCCTCCTGGGTTGGAGCTTAAGGATAAGGGTACTTTTCTCTGTCAATATTACTAACTGAGTGGGGATATACCAGCAGATTATATGTTCATTCTATTGTTGTTTAGGTTGATAAGATTGACAAAGGCGAGGTACACTAGTACTGTAACTGGTTGTAGTTGTACCAAGAAAGAACTATATTACCCGCTTGATTACACCAAATTTTAGAGATCACATGATTTCTCTCTCAGAAATAATTTCACCATAAGAGCAATTCTTTTTCGGTCTTTCATTAAGTGTTAAGATTCTACGTCATCCTAATTCCTACCATAACCATTGACCCATTTCTTTGATACCCACTTTTGAAAATCGGATAAGAGAACAACACACACAAGTGTAAATTTCACACACCTGTCAGAGAGTGTTAACATGTGACTGAAAGGAAAAAGCAGGTTAAAAGGGATTGGGTCGTTGTCTAACACAAACAGGTGAGGTAAACCCGCTTCACCACAGCTGTGGGAAATAACTCCAGCGTGGGCATGGAGGAAAAACAGGTAAAGGTGGCGGCTACAGTGTTAACATTCTTATCTGCCTAATCATATCATATCTCCAACGAGGTTAACGTGGGAGACGAAAGAGTAGTTTTTATATATAATTAGCGTGAGTATGCTTACTGCTACATTGCACTGCAATGTGTAGCAGTAGCTATATAAAAAAAAACTAACATAAAAAACTATTTCTAACCTCAGATTATGATTTTAAAAGGCACCTATATCCCGCAATGTCAACTGCCCATCGGCTAGATATAATCAAACGGGGTTATCTACATATGAACATAGTTTGAACTTATCGGTATATACATCCGTGTAGACAATTAACCTCTATAGGCAGTATACACATACAGAATATGGGTAGGCCGACAACTGTTATACACACCTAAAATCCACCGATAGTAAATAAAGGCATACATGTATACTTTGTATACGGTTCAAGTTGAGGTCGTAGGAACGTGTCATGATTTTGGCAACATCTCCCTTGTCGATTCCCATTTAAGAAGACAAGTACGATCTCACCACAGGTATTCGTTTTTCTATGAAAAACCTGGTTGGCAAACGACAGCACGATGCTCATTTTCTAGCCATGAAAGAACGCCAATACCTATCCTAAATCATTATTAACTCCACCACTTCTATATAATTATATAGTTATATTTCCATGGGAGAAAATCTGTACAGGACACGTACAGCACCATGTATCACAAACATACCTTTTGCAGAGATAATGCTTCATGTCCTTATTCCAATAAGTTTTAATAAAGAGGCTTGGGCATTGATAAAGGATAAAAAAAAAAGCAACACAGTGAACTGTGAAGGGTGGGATAGGCTTGAGGGTGCTGGCAGTGGTCCCATGGCAGGTCGGGGTCCCCACTGCTCAGTTGTCAGTGACAGAGACCTTGTATTACTAATAGGGACTGTGCATTCCATCTTTTTGGCTATTTCATTACTTCTCTGGGTGCTGGTATGATTAAAACTACTTTGAATGAGTGTGACCATTAGTTGGTCATTGATTCAGTGCTTGTGTGGACATTTTGGAAGTGTTAGACGATAATGATGAAGTGATGGAGTTTAACGTCCACTCAGTAATTTTTCCCCTATATTGAGACGGTCCAGATTATTTTTGCTTTGTACGAAATTCTGATGATGGAATCTATGGGGATGAGAAAGACGGCAATGAAAGGTGGTTCGACAGGAACCTTGGGGAATTGAACCTGAACCCGCTATTGCAGAAGTCCTGTGCTATCCACTGGACCCCCCCCCCTCCCCCCCCCCCCTGGAGTATTGGAATTAAGTAAGGCGTCCTGTGCATAAAACTGTAACTGTACACCCTTATGGTCCACCTAAACTTGATCAATTCATACCAGCACTGTTATTGCACACATGTGGCTCACTGGTAAGTTAATGAAAGCAGAACGACCACCTGAGTGCCCATTCTCCTTGATATAAGTTCTTTGTCAGGGGGTAGGAGACCCAGAGGCCGAGTAACATAGGGGACAATGCAGCTTTGTCGGTCCCCAGCCGACAGGCTGTTATCCAGCTGGTCCTCGGCCAACTTGTCTCCACTCAGAGATCCAGCCAAACCAGGGGATCCACGTCTGGTCCTCCAAAACCTGGTCAACGGTTTCTTTTCAAAAACCAGATTTGGCGACACAGATTTCTCTTTTTTTTGTATTGAGCTTGGAAAGGTTGGAAGAAAATGTGTATACATAAAAAAATATATCCAGGGATGTATTTCACACTCTGTTCCATCCGAAAGATCCGTGTGTGGTGGTATATTGAATATGCCAATTCCATATGTCTACCTAACTGGAAAGATAGGATATGAAGCTGTATATATATGTCCAGCCAAGGCCATGTATATACGAAACGTTTTTATTCACAGGCTACAGACTTTCATTGATATGATGACCAATAAAAAAAAAATAATTTTTATTACAAATCCCTTCACATTCATCATGCTAAGTCGAACGGCACTAAACATCAACTCTTTTCTTCGGAACCAAGTATCGTTCAGTTTTGGTATAAAAAGCTAGTTTTGTTTGTAACTGACGGCGCCAGGACTTAGGAGTTAAGAGCTTTCTGTGCACATGTAGCTTATGGGCCCAGTCCAGCCGACAGAGACCAAAGCCAGGGATCCAAAAACCTGTCACTGGCCATCGCCACTTATGTTCAAGGGTCATAGGGTGTAAACCAACTGTAACATCCGTAACGGACCACGAGGTGGTCTGGTGCCAATACAAAAAAATGAAATAATAAAAAAGTGTGCTTATTATCATGATCAAGGAAATGTTTATGTAGTTCTGATGTTGAATATAACCAGACATTATTGCAGAAAGAACAGATGAATGCAAAATGTTTGTTTTATTGACAGGATTTATGTGAAACTAAATGTTATTATTTCAAACATCTTTCATAATTTCACCCATTCGACATCACTGCAACACGGCTACAAATCTAGTCCATCTTCATTTAAAATCATTAAATATACGACTTTGTAACGAAACACTCACGCGAGAAGGAAGTACCATAATTTTCCAATAAACCTTTCCCAAACAACTTCCACTTTGTTTTACACCTGCACTTTTTAATATGTTTATTGCACTTTTTTTCCAAAAATAAACCAGGAACCGGCGTCAGTGGTTTGGTCCGACCGTTACTGACCCTGGAGGAAGAGGGGAGTCACGGACGTTTATCTTTAAGCACGTGCTTATAAACAATCTTTTTTTTCCCTTTTGGTGTTCTTATTTCCATCCCTTCATATCCCATTTCACTTGAGATATCGAGATGACAAAGGCTTCACAGAGCCTGAGGTGCGTGGGCGGATGGAGGAGATATAGATTATCTTTTTTTATCTGAGATATTCCAAGAACCGCGTTTATACTTTATCATTTATATGGAAATCCACAAAAACAGAACATTTATATTAATTTTATATGTATATTTGTTGTCCACTATGTTGGGAAGATCCGGGAAACCTGAGGGCATTTTCTCAGCCCCTATGCATGATTCTTTTCGTTCAATATCTTCAGCAGCATTTAACATCGCTACTGTCCAGCCATAAGACAAATGAGTCTTTAAAAATACTAACGTGGTAGAGGCTTGGATACTTCATTCCTTTACACACCAGTATATTATCAAAAACAATTTGAGCAAATTCAGAGGCCGGATATGGTATAGGGAGCTGCAGGATTGCCCCTTTCAAGTTTGGAATAATAGGTGTCAGATTACCCAAGGGAAACCTAAGTAAAGACCACAAAGAGACTATATATCCTTGTGAGGTGTAAATACTGAAGCCGAACAGGGGCAGGGGTCGTAATGTGACCCGGACGCCACCTGGTGTGCGCCTTCTGGACTCTGCATGGGGAGTTATCTATAAGAAATTCTGAATAAGAAAAATATGAAACTGTTGGAGGAACATGTTAGCCTGTCTGTTCAAAGTCCATGATTATGTGACGTTCTCTGATAGGTCGGGGTTGCCGATTCCTATAGCAGAGGAACGTGGGAATTGTTTCGGGTCTCGGGCGGACGGAGAATCCGGGCAAAGAACCGAGATGTGATATTTTCAGAGTCGTGCCTCGCGCACGAGGGGGGGGGGGGGGGGGTGGGCTGAGCGAATCGGTCGGAAATCGGTGCTCGGTGTCAGACGGAGGACTGCGGGGGAGGGAAAATATGGTAGGGGTAAGGGGGAGCCGCGGTTCGTCTCGCTCTATCTCCAGGGCCGGTGTTCACCTCGATAGGGCGGTCCACCCCGGATTCCGGTCCGCGGGGTCGTCGGGCCGACGGTCGCCTATTGTTTGGTAGCGTGGGGCCGAGCCAGTCGCGCCGTCGTTCCCGCGGACTTCGGGTCCCCGTTCCGCGTTTCAGGCCTTCGTGCCGTTCCGTGCCTACGCTTCCGGGACCCCATCCGGGCCAGTTTCGGGCCTTCGTGCCCTTACCCCGGTCCTTCGGTCCTCGTTCCCGTTCCTCGGGCCCTCGTTTCGCCTAATCACCTCGAACTTCTGCTATTTTACTCGAACTTCTGCTTAATTAACTCGTATCGGCTCATCTCAGCGGTTGTTTAAGGGAAGAAGACACGTCTGGACACAAGGAGAACTGTGAAAGAACACTGTTTATTCGGGCCTCACCGCCCCTTTATATACTCTAGAGGTTAGCCCTGATTGGCTGCTTTTGGTCACGTGGTTTACAACTGACGTCACTTCCGGTTTACATTCACGCTTCCGGTTTACATGTCACTTCCGGTTTACATTCTCGGGTTTCGTTCCTTTACACTTTCGTTCCTTTACACTTTCGTTCCTTTACACTTTCGTTCCTACTTACATATCCGGGCCTCTTTTTCGGGCTTTTACACTTTCGTTCCTTTACACTTTCGTTCCTTTTATTAACATATATACTTTTTGTCATATTACCATACTTTCTTATTTTGGTCTCTTTACATATTTGGATGAATAGGCATTCATCACAATTATATACTTTTTTTGAAGATATATAGGTAAACTGAGTATATATATCCAAGTCCCCCCCCCCCCCCCAATTTGAAGTTTTATTTGTTCTAAAGGTTTCGAAGATGTATTTATATACTTGAGAACGTCACTATCAGTATTAAGATACTGATAACGGACTAGCGTCGGTAAGGGTTTGAGAAAATGGGACATTTTGACAGTTTACAAAGAAGCAAAGTTACAAGTAGCCATCTAGCAACTCATCCTACCTGGTGGACATTTACGCCTGATACAAAGCTACAAGTCTACAATACAGACATTTCAAATCATTTCCGAGGTGGTTGCAGAATAAATGAACTACATCAATCATATCAACAATTCAAATGAAGGCCTTGAACCTGCAAAACTAGCCTGGGTTGCCCGGATGTGGCCTCACGTGACCTCAACCTCATTAATATTCAAAAGGATTCATTCAATCCCGTAGGCCCGTTACGGTTTTCAAACCAAAAGGACCCCTGTACAGGAAGATCCCATCCAATCCATCACTGTGCATAGTGAATCCATTGATCTTAGTAGAACAAATAGAGACAGAGGCCCCCCAGGTAAACAGTTCAGATCGATATCATTGACGCTTCACTTACTCTTTAATTTATCAAGATTTCAATAAGTTACCTTGTCTGGATGGTCTACAACTGAATTGATTATGTTTGCACTTTATGAGGCTCATTTCGGAAACTTAAGATGCAAATGTCTATAGGGTCTCAATTGATAACTCATTAGTGCATATAGCCATTTTTGTCAGGTACACTAGTCATTAGTTCCTGATATATCAATTCCATGGATTATGCATTGTAAGAAATGTTGATCAGACAAATATTTGATAACATGTGATCCTACATGCTAATTTGCCTATGCAACCCTAATCAAATAACCCTATCTGAATCAAATATCTTCCTTATATATATATTTTTCTCAAAAACACTGATTCTGTTTTAACAGTCAATGTTACACCCATCTTTAATGTGTAAAACCAATTCCTTACATAACTCCTATAGATACGTTGTTTAATTTCAGCAATAACAGCTGCATCCGTGTTTACCTCCCATATAACTGAGCTTATGAGTATGACTCCAGCTAATCTTAGTCAAATTCTCTTTTGTTCAATCATATATAGACATACATAATTATGTATCTCTATGGTTCAATGCACACAATAAAAACGGTTTGCCAACATTCTTAATACTGCACCCTTTGAAAAGCGGCGTGGCACACAGAATACGCAAGCTGGAATCACAAGTCCACACACGGCAATACTAACCAGATGTTCCCTTTTTTACGTGCTGATATTGCTGCCCGGACAGACTAAACAGTGCACCCGGAGGGTCGGACCCATAGGGGGTGGGTTCAAACTCAACCCCCCTCCCCCTCTTCCTGGGTAGGACATGATGGAGTGGGGTGAGTCAGGTGTTCAGGTGTTCATGGCTATAGGCTGTTCTGATTAAGTTGACGCAGGGACTGTTCCAGAGATGTGTAACTAGCTCCAGTAGCCCAGGACAATCAACTGAGAGCCTACGTTATGCCCAATCGGGAATTATATTTTACAATATTTAATTTGCGAAATGATGTCGTGGCTGATCTTTGATTCTTTTATTGTTATCTTTCATTTTTGATGTCTATTCTACAATAACTACTGTACATATTGCAGAAACAAAGAACACTTCAACTGGGCAACCATGATCTGAAGCTACGCAACTAAACTGACAGATTTGGTTACCCAGTGAACAGCTCGTTCAGAACCAGCTTGGCATCCCTGACATATTCATATTTATCTGTTGTAACCACAGATGTATCCCATAGATGTTGGTTCCCAGCAAGGGTCACTGCCTGCATGGCAACCCTTCAATATGAGGGTTTGAACTCCGTCTGCCCGTTTCATTCTATTCAGGTGGATCAAAAGATCATTGCTTCATTACAGCCAACATCCTGTCAACTTACACAGAACAGACTATATTGGGCACTGCTAAGGGTTTGGGGTAGTAGGACCCTGGAGGAGGCTGGTCACGTGGACACCCCCCTCTCAGTGGGTCACGTGCCCTGGAGGGAGGCGCCGCCAAGTGGCCAGGTGGGGAACTGAACTGGGTCAGATCTAGGGTCTCTCCCCTTGGGTTTCTCCTCCTGCCCCCTGCGCAGTACTCCTGTAGGGACACATCTACTATCTTGTCCGTGTTTGTGTAAAGGGATCGAGATATGGCAGAGGGCCCCTGACTAGAGTGTTGAATCTCTCAGCATGAAATGTGGCCTTGACTGAGTGGTTTAAGTGGGAGATACATTCGGATCGTGAGCCTGTATTATGTCAATTTGTCAAGGGGATCGTTATCAGATTGGTATCAAAGTTAATAGAAAAATGTATGATGATATAGGGAAAAGCATATGCCAAGATAATATAATGGCTTCTCAGTATACAGGTGGTATGTGTGCCAAATGTGTACATTCAAAAAGAATAGATGCATTATAACTAATATGAAAACCGTTAAATGGTGGGTGATGAGAGCTTTGGATCACTTACCTAAAATCTCCCTTACATTATTCAAAAGGTGCCCCTACACAAAGAAAGTGACCAGAAATTGAAAGGTTCAACACAGTAACAGCGAACAATTAACATACCAGTACTTTCACCTTAAGCAACCCGCCACGTGTAACACTAACCAGCTGCGCTAATTTACACACATTATTAAGTCACCTATTATAAACGAGCGAGTTACAGCACTGGGGACACACTTGACACAGACTGACCCGGAGACCAGGTAGGGTCTACCTGAGGCCACAGGTGGGGCTAATTACAGGTGTGTGCCATAGTGGGTAATAATATAGGCCCCTCAGGCCTAGAGGTGAGGCGGCCTCATGGACTTACATTATTTATTAACATTGTGCCATTATTTATTAGGCAAACTGGGCCTGAGGGAATGCAGTTTCCTGTCCTCATACCGATATCATAAACATAGGTATCCTGACAATAGTAGATAAATAGTAAACTTTGGGAGATTAGGCAATACATCTATAGGCAGTAGGCAAAACTTAGACCAAAGGTATCAATATCCATTGTTTCTGACTTTCTAACCTTTTGAACTACATGTATCACTGAAAGTATCGCAATAAGGAGAAACCTGAAACCTTATACATTGCAATAAGTAAATGGTTCCATATGCACCTATATAAGTTTACAAGGCGTGATTTGAAAACAATTTTCAATTAAAGCCGCCACCTCTTTGGGATAAAAAGGCTAGTTCACGTGCCACATCTGCCATGTCGTTCAGTTACAATCTCAACTTAAAAAAAAAAGTAGTTAGGGCTACAATTTGTATTACATCCTTTGGTTGCGTCGTGAACATAAAATATTCTCTTTTAAAATAGAAACATGAAAGACAAACCAGTTGGCTAGGTACAATTCCAAATCACGTGTACAGGCTATCGGTAGAATTAATTGGTTGAAGGTTGCATTTCTTTTCTCTAGGACGAACCATGAACCCATTTGTAAATGGACTAATGTGATTTGAGGGGGTAGAGGGTTTCCCGAACTGAGCTGACCGGGGACCTGCTATCAGTTGGGAGTAGATTTGTATTGATCTCAGGTTGATCAGTATTGAAGGGGCAACTGAACCCTGGAGGTTCACTGGGATGACTCCGAACATGGGTTAGGCATTTTACTCCACGTGTATTTTGATGGTTTAAAGTGCGCTGTCTTCAGGATTCATTGTTTTCGTTTTTGCTTCAAGTGTTTTTTTTTTGGTTTTTTTAAGTATTACACAATTATGCCACTAACTACAGCTTTTAATAGGAGCTTTTATTTTTTCTGGTTCCCAACGGACTGACAAAATATATATTCCCATGCATGGTTTCTCTATGACCTTTTACTATTTTCATGTAAATCCTCAAAGTCTTTTGATGCCAAAAGCTATGCACATTTGTTGAATGTATTGCACAGCAGAAGTAGGAAAATCCCTTTGTAAGAGATTTTAAGTTTGTCATTTCATTTCAAACATGTAAAAGTAGTAAATGTCCAGAGAAACATTGGTCAAATATTTTATATTTTTGGAAAATTCCATGACATTTTCTAAACTGCTCAAATTCAATTACATTTTTATAACAACTTTAATCTTTTTATGATTTCCGGTAGGGTCTGTCCGTGGGAACCCGCTCTTTTTGTCAGCCATATCAAAGACATATCTCGACACCCGAGTAAAAGGCACTGAATATGTGCATATGTATCTATCCTATAATAGGTACGTATAATCAAAGATAAGACCTTGGATATAAATGGAGATTTTCCCAGGCCACTGCCATAGCTAGGTCATAAACAAGGTCAATGCTTTTAGCTTTGAATGACTTGTCGTCCATTTATGTATTTGCAGTGCAGAAATCTATGTGGTTACAATTTTTTTTCCTCCTGCCAGAACCGAAATAATGTGTGAATTCTATGCAAATTAAATCAAGACCCGGAATGAGGACACAGATAATTTATAGCATCCATCCCAGATAAAAGCGTTGACGGCCGTCGTACGGAACCATAACGGTACCCTCATAGCCATAAAACTGTCATCCCAACCCAGATATAAAAAGCACCTAAAACAATAGAGAAGGGAAATAGGTAATTCTGATTAATATGAGGTAATCAACTTGAGGTTATATCCCTGCTGTTGATCCCGTCAAAGGGGCCCATTCCTCACGCCCTCACCCTCATCCTCCCACTCCCTATACCCTATAACCCTCCCTCCACAGCCCCTAAATCTTCTTTGGCTGGGCGGTTGGCATGGGGATAATTCTGAGGTGTGGGACGCCTATTACCATGACAATACGGCTGTGGGGGTTCAGGTGATGGGAGGGTTATGGGGGGATATTAATGATTCACAGCCATGTTTCCTGTGCCACATCCCTACTAGTACCTGCCGGGGACAGTTGTATGAGACGCAAGACGGGGTTGGGCTACCTGCTATGTGAACGCCATTTAGCTCTACATTGCTTCTATGTTTCTACAGTCTAAATCATTGATGTAATCATTCCACTAAATAATTACTGTGTATTATTTCAATTTGCCCATAATGCCTGTATGGAACTTATGGACAAATAGAGAACCATATTTATTCTAAAGATAACCCAGTGTATTTTGTTACATAGCTGGTCTCCAACATTTTAGTGATGCCAGTTTACCTATACTAATTTTTGATTACATTCATGAATGAATCAAAAGCGAACAAAAAGACTGATTGCATCTACTTATCGCACACCTGCTCAAGATCCTACGAAGTCCCTACGGGCGAGCCAATTATCTTTTACTGTCCCCCAGGCTCCTATTCCAGTCAATACAACTACAAATTTACAGGGGGACATTCCAACCCTAGTAGGCCTATGTACAGCAAATGCCTCTTAAGGCGATGTTACACTATACAACATGAGGTGCGATATGTCAATGTCAAAGAGAAATCGCCCGTATTAAACACAAAATTCTTGGTTAAATGTGTGTAAAATACTCCGAATTGATAATTTCAAACAATTATTTCACTCCTGCATGCAAATTTTCTGTAATATCATCATATTGCAGCAACATCGCAACTCAAAGTCGTGTAGCATGATAGAGCCATTACAGTACTGTATAGGCCTACGTAAACGCTGCCTCCCTTCCCTATATTCCCCATCCCACTCGGTGATACCAGTTGCTGCGAGTATCGATCCTCCAGTGACCCGTTGGCTCGGGAGCTGTCGCGGGGGTGTCAAAGTGACGGTCATCTGATGCTATCTGGGATTCATTAGTCTGACAGTACCCTAAAACTCCCAATGCAACAAGAACAGTCGATATCCCCTTATGCAAGCACGACCAAGTAACCAAATGAGAGTCTGTGGATATTTCTCATGGTGGTGTTCGTATAGGCCCTAACCAACGAAGGGGCAGCAGCACAGTTAGATGGTTTCAATTAGTATTTGTACCAATTTCCCTAACATAGTGAGAATTGAAATTGAAAGCCGTACTTCTTAGATAATTTCAATAAGCAAATTGGCAACGTTTTAATCATGCAACAGCCGACTTGAGCGATGGTGGAAACCTATAGAAGACGCCCAGGTCAGTGTCCGAAAATAAGTGTGCATCTTAATGCAACTGGGGAGCATGATTTGGCTATCTGGTGCGTAAATTTGCTGAGCCTTACCATTAGACATGGTTGGTGCATAAAATGGTCCTAGATTTCGGACACTGAACCATCAGTAAATGAATATATAAGAAAATATATGGCATACCAGTGGCTGTGTACACTGTTGCCCAACTACCTAACACATCAGTTAGCGCCTTATTGTGAGTTATGAACCGTTCATGCATAATGGCACCAGTGAGTTAGGTCACTAACTGAAAGCTGAATATTGATATATTCTGAATATACTCAGACTAATTGGCACATCATAATGTGGGTATCGTTCGGGTGTGGAAGAGCAAATTAGGTTTAGGGATTGGGTACTATAGTAGTATACCGTTTAGGGAAGTTTGTTTTTGTAAATTATAGTCTTTCATAATTATTACATAGGAGCATTTTCAATAGTTTTGCATGTAGTCTACTCCCAAATTACATAAATCTGACCTATCTATTACTTTCTTTCCTTTTCTTATATAACTACAAGTACCAGTAGATTTCACAATTCAACAATTAATCCCCCTTTCACTTTCTGAGATCCTGACTGCTTGATAAGGACAGGATGGGATCAATGTTTAATATGCCCCGCTAGTTTAAATCCAGAAGAATGCAGTGCGTTTTTAAAAACACTTCCGTCTTGACTCAGGCTGTTCCATGGCAACCGTAAGTTGGCTCGACTCCAGTCAGTCAAAATTTAATATTCAAATCTATGATATATCTGGAAACAGGAACACCCACTCCCTCGATTCTATCCCATCCAGTTACGAAGCCCATTCAGCATTTTCCATATCTAGTGTTGATAGAATGAAATGTTTTGAATTCCATGCATGCTTTCCGAGAAACCATCTTATCTCAAGCTTTTAAGAAACGCTGACGGTGCGTTATGTATTAATCCGTCACACTTAAGCTCATCTTCTAATGTTAAGAATCAGGCTAGGTGCTGACGCGCATAATACTGCTTCAATAATATTAAGATTATGTACAAACGATTCTTATAGAACATATGAGTCACATACTGAGGTAAATAAATCAGTGGGTGATACTTCATTATTTATATTGAGAAGTGTATGAGCAACGGTGATGTGGAATCTGCGTAATAATCAAGCAAAACCTTTTTTTTTTTTTTTTTTTTAGATAGAACCATGGTAACTTGAGTGAATAATTTTAGGCAGTTTCCACTCACGTAGGGGGAGCATACTCATTCGGAGTCCGAAATTAAGGTTTAAATCTGTGTACCGGTACTCGCCGGGTGCAGAGTTTTGAAATATGTGCACCCAAGAGTCTTTCAATTTCATTGCACCCTCAGGGATAGAAGGCTATTTATGCAATTATTGACATTACTGCATATATCATTATCATGAATTCAACCGTCTGGTGGTTGATTTCAGAACCCATTTCGAGCCCAATTCAAGCCACTACTACCCCGGCCTGATATCAACTTGCTGATACCTAGCACAGAAATGCAAATAATGGCAAATATGAAGAGGATCACCTTCGCTGTGACCCAGCCTGCTGTTCAACACATTATACTTTACTGAGTAGATCACCGAGGCACCTGCCGGCAACAAGCAATGTCTGCCCTGACTCATCCTTACCTCATCTTCTAGACACCCCCCAACCACCCCCACTCCCTCCCTCTCCTTCTTTATTCCTCCCCACCCAGTCAGATGCTCAGGCTTAGAGATGCATGCGAGTTTTATACTGTGTAGCAAAGAGGGACGGCTCTTTTCAGGGTCTACGTATTAGAAAGAGTGAACACATTTGTTGGTGATAAATATCAGTGTCCAAAATTAAGGTTTTATTTCGTGCACTCTCCCGGTGCACAGGTTTTAAAATTGTGCACCCAAGGTCATTTCTTCGTGTATATCTATACTATGATGATATATTTAGGAGGTTGAAAAATAGAGTACCTGTCTACAGAATCATGCATTGCGGACACTGGGTTACAATGTTAACGACATAATGTATCAACTCAATCAATTGAACCATACAAAAGACTCGTGCGGACTTGCAGATATCACCTGACAAATGTTATATTGTATCATTCTATCACTTTTGTTGGTGTCCTACATATATATATTAATCTATATATACTGCACATTAGGTACTTGAATACCGCTGAATATGTAAAACCCTCACGTCCTTCCTTTCAATGCTAACCACGGTGGTCTATATTCTGCATCGAGTGTGACATCACCCAGTCACAAAGGGCCCTAACGGGGGTCTAGACAGCTGCTTAGCTGAGGCGCTTAACTTTTTCCTCTATTTTTTTTGGTATTTTTCTCGGTTGAGGGGAAGGGTGGGGTTGCTTATTTTGTGTATTTTTTTCTTTTTCAAGATGGGTGGCGACGCTTCCGTGTCCACTCATCCGTACTACTGACCGCAGTTTGAATTAGGAACCTCAAGGTAAAAAAAGAAAATGCTTGTAATGAGAGACGACCCAAGCTAAGTTAGAGTAGAACGCGGGCACATCTTGTCTCTCAGTGTCTACTAGTATTCTGTGAGATTGAGGGAAGGTTCTGGCGGCCGGCTGGTTCTTGGGTGTCATTTGCGGTTTTGCAGCTGTTCCGACGGTTACCTGTTACTAACAGTGTTAGTGGCTATAGGCAGTTTCAGTATCAAGTGATCATTATATCTATTGAATAGCGCAGGAGAGACGCCCCAGACATAGACTAGAGTCTCACCTAGACATATGAGATTCCTTTATTAAAATGTTGTCAGAGGATCGGCTTTGCTAATGGAACTGTTGTTCAATCCAATCTCCAGCAGCTAAATTTGCTTTGCACTTCTATATCATTTATCTACATCTAAATGTTGAGTTTTATACCTTCACCAACTGCATTTTACTAAAACTGCTTCGATATTAATACCATGTATGATAAAACAAATTATGCATGCAGGCCTTATTTCTAATTTGAAATCATATTTAATTGATTACTATCATTATCTTCAATAAAAAAATCGCAATTGACCCAAGAAGAAACTATTATTCATCTCAAATCTGTATCCCCCCATTTTATTCTCCCCTCATCCCCTTTTCCCAATTTATCCTCCCTCTTCCCACTTTTCCCCTATATCCTCCTTTCCTGACAGGGTTACAGGGGAGGGTC
Source organism: Lepidonotus clava (assembly GCA_936440205.1). Lineage (NCBI taxonomy): Eukaryota > Metazoa > Annelida > Polychaeta > Phyllodocida > Polynoidae > Lepidonotus > Lepidonotus clava. Next base: position 23,236,900 of record OW387147.1, read on the forward strand.
CGTTCACTGGGTGGTGGGTCTAATCTGGGCCTGCAGTCTGGCTGAGCTCAGCAGCGATTTGGTCCAATCACTGCTTAACACGGACGTCTACTGACCTCCCCAGCCGCCGTGTAATCGTCCGGGAGGGTCACTGCAAAGGCCCTATTACACTACACGACTTTGAGCTGTGATATTTGTGCTATTTGATGATTTTACAGAAAATTAGCATGCAGGAGTGATGTGATTGTTTGAAATTGGCAATTTGGAATATTTTTCATAATGTGCGAATTATCTGTGGCATTGTCACATCGGAGCTCATGTTGTGTAGTGTAACCGTATTACCCCCTTTACTAGATGTTCTATTGGCCATGAGCAGGAGAGACAGGGCCTACTTTTATTCTTCCTTTTGGTACTTCTTCTTGTTTTATGCGTCTATTTCCAGTCTACCGGATTCAAAGCATACTTGAGGATGTAATGTAAGCCTGTGCAAAATGCTGAGGAAGTTTGAGCGTGAACAGGATTTGAAAAGAGAAGTTGGTTAGGGTCACGTTTGCCATGCTAAGCTTTATAGTGAGTATAATGGGTATTTCTTTATGGAACGACGAGTTATACGTAGTTTCTGATTATTCTATATTTACACAATTTCTAATTGTGATTTAAATCTAGAAAAGGGTCTGATTTAAAATGAAAGGTTTGTTAATCTATCCAATCTATTTCTTTTTAAATATCTTATAACCATATAATTTTTTTTCCACAAAATTGGTCATTTGATATCATGTATCCCGGTAAGTTTATGTCTTATTTTAATCCCCATTAACCTTGGATAACATTGACACAAAATTGCTTTTCTATTATACCCGTGAGTCTAAAGCCGGTCTGACATCGCTTCATAAGTCAGTTGACACAACCAGCCATAAGGCGCTGAGTAAAAATAACAATTTTTCACTTTACACTAATCCATGAACTGTCCCACAAGAGGCTCGCAATTAGCAAGGTGGAAAGTCCTTGCTAACAATGATCGCGTGTGAAAAATCCCAATCCTGCCTGGTAAAGTCCCCATAGAAATCCCCCTGGTGCACGGAGCTGCCAGTCAAATCAAGAGTCCACGGTCAGGGCGGGTCAATTAAATTTGTATAAGGCTTTGCTGGGTATTGTCCCAGGCGTCTGGTGTCACAACTGACCATTACTGACCACCACTGACCACCACTGACCACTACTGACCATTTAAGGTCAGGAAAGGGTCACCTAAGGGTCAAGCTGAGGCCAACATGCATTGGTGACTGGAGAAAGCAATTAGAGCGAAATCCTGTTACATCACCATGTGCTGTTGTTCCGTTAAAATCGATGGATGTGTAATAGAATGGTCTCATATAGCGTTGGGGCACAGAACCAACATTGACACCTGATTCTAAATATAACATTCAAGCTCTACATTATAATGTGCATTTACAATTCAAGTCATTTGCATCACTGCTATTAGTATGAACTGCTGAATATTTTAGGAATGTCTTATCCTATATATAAGTGGCAGAATTTTCAATTGACCAGGTAGTACACTTCCATGTACATAACAATACATGGTTCAAGTCACATGTTCAATGTTAACACACATAAAACATGTCCACGGTATAATCACATGGGAGCTAACCTATACGCCACTGTGACCTTGACCCCGTGACCTTGAGGTCAGCCCTTTTTGACAAGGTCCCCACCAGATGTCGCTGTGGGACAGATATGTGTCTGGTCCAGCCTCAGGTTGACCAACATGGTCAAAAAAAGACCACTGAGCTATGGAGGATCCAGTAAGGCCACGCTTTAAAAATATTATTCAGTGATGTCAGTGTGGTGGCCGAAAAAAAGGCAATTTTTTTTGTAATCACTTTTTTCTAAAGTAAGGAGAGAACTACTTTTTGTTAGAAAAAAAATATAAAGAAAAGTGGAAAAAATAATTTTTGAGTCCGCAACGAAATATCCATCGGGGCGGGCTCCTGGAAACATTTATTTTCAAAGCTGGCCTAACACAGGAGGAAAATTGTCCTCCAACCCACTGACACCCCTAATGGTTGCCATGGAAACACCATGGGTCACCAAGGTAACCCAGGGTTGCATCACAATCTCCGTGCACCCCCAGACAACCTGAAGCAATCTGTGGGAGGAGAGTGCATGCATCGAGTGACAGGATATTTAGCGAGCACTTGCTCCTCACTTGCTCATCAAGTAAGCGGCGAGCAGATCGTGAGCAGATCGACCGTGAATCTAGCACTAGCTCGATGCTGCTCGGCTATGCTGTAACTGTGGGTAATTCTACACAACCCTTCGACCTGGGGCTTCAACGACTGTACTTTCCCATGCAAACGCAAACAGTCGGATTCTCTGGGGGTGCCTCGTCCAATATTGTTCTCAGAAGACGCATACTGCTCCGGGCTGAGTCCAATATCGCCTTTTGAAGGATTATGTCGTTTATGGCATATTCCAATATTTTTTGCCCTCTGGTATGGGGATGTGCATCTAAATAGAGAAATTCCAAATTTCTTTCCTCTGGTGTGCTGATGTGTATCTAAATAGAGAAATTCCAATATATTCTTCTCTCTACGTTGTGGTGATGTGTATCTAAATAGGGAATTTCCAATATTTCAGTTCCTTTGGTATGGTGATGTGTATCTAGATAGAGGAATGCTACTCTAGCTATTTGTACTCCTTTTAGTTCTATTGGCAATAAACACTATATATATTCGTGTGTATTTGCAACATGAAAAGCTGGGAATTTACTAGAATCTCGTGAATGGCATTGTGTACGATCCATGGCAGTTATATACAGAATACAGGCTTAAATCTGAGCACTACAAATGACACAATCGTTTCACCTTGCGTACATTATTCATACTGGTATCTCTACATGCTTCATCAGAACGTCAATTATAAAATGATATGGGCTATGTTATTACACGAAATAAACGTACATATTTTATGTATGTAGAAATCATTATAGAACGTCATTATATACGTTCAATATGAATGTTCCCAAGGACCTAGGGATGCAAGGATTCATATGTCTGTGATCAGCGTGCCCTAGACGGTATTTGACGTCTGTCTGGCAGCCAGTCAAATCTATAAAGAAGTCGGAGAAACGGTTGGCAGTCTGATCAGGGAGATCGAGTTTTTGGGTCGTGGATAGAATGATAGCGTTTCACTGCTCTCACGCGCATCTGTGCCACGGTGACCAGCTATACCTATTTTAACTGTGTTTCAAAATACCTAATTTTTATTATCATAATATTCACCATTTCATGTAATTATCTGAAAACCGGGGCCAATCCCGAAGATTATTACAATAAAACACTTAAAAAACATTCCTAGGATTATCGTTTTTAGATGGCTTAAATAATCAAAGTGAAGCATATATATACTTATAACTGGGAGGGCATTAATGAAATCCTATTATAATGTGCTGCAAAAGACTAAGGTATCAAAGCCTGTGGTACTGCAGCAATAGGCTCTTATGATACATATGTGATATCATTTATGATATTATGTCAAAGTAATAGCTGTTCCGTGAATGCATGATTCTATTAACACATGTTATAGGCCTACCTTGTCATTTGTTAGACGTCCAGTTCTAATATGTGTGCTGCAAAAACCTGATATCCTACTGCAATAATAGGCTCTCATTCTCATGCTATGTATGTTGAAATGTTATGCCGTTCCGTGCATGCATGATTATATCAAAAACATTCATAAATGTTCCATCACAGATTAATATCAGCTTCACATGATTTCTAAATATGTAATATCCCCAAACTATTTTTTTTAAAAGGAGAACTAGCCACGTTTTCACTTTATCCCCAAACTATTTGATCATGTCTAAATTAACAAAATGTTAAGTAAATATGACGGACTCCAAGGTCATTTGAAGGTCAGATAGGTCATCCTCGTAATCACGTGACCGACTCACGCTAAACGAATGATCACTGAAACAGTTCACGGATCTGCTGGTCCCGAGAGGTACAGATCATTTAAATCTATGCTCTGCATTTAAGGAGCCAGGAACCAGTGAACACAAAATAGCCTCGAAACCGGAAGTCCTTTCCCCTGGGACGCAGTAACACCAAAAGCCATTTGCAGCACGAGTTGTGCTTTAGATAGCAGTAACTGTTGAATATTAATTTGATGCAGCATGCTCGAGTTTATGCATCAGCAGTAAAGTCAGATACAGTTAGTCATGTGTCAAATAAGTACTCACTGTTGGGGCATGGCATGGCTGGTTTCCTGCCTCATACATTGTAGCGCTTGCATTGCTCTCGCTGCTCACCAGTAACCAGTGCAGTCGTAAATGTTATAGGAATAATGAAAAGCCTGTCATCCATGTAATGGCAATATTCATGACTAGCCCAAGGTTTTATCAAACCATGTTTCAACTTTTTCTATCCAATAAAAGTACCAGAATGGCAAACTCGTTAAATACACGGGGGTTCCGGATTTAAGTTGACCATGAGGGCCAATCTTCCAAATCCCATGTATTGCCATTAAGGATAGTTTCAGAATTTCAAATGGAATCCTATTAAGGAAATATATGCACTAGTATCTGTACAATGTAGAAAAATATTTAGACTTTAGTAGCAAGGGGCCCTACTACTGAGTCAGATTATACGGAAAAAGCTATTATACTACAATATCTGACTGAGAATAAGTCCTGACAGATCCGGCGACCTTTTTTCAATAGGACTACACAGTATTTGTGTGTCTGCTATAATTCATCACCAAAGGCTAACAGCGGAACCTCCACGAACAGCATCGAGGGGGCTTTAGATAAGGCTTATAAAACGTTTGTCATTCTGGCAGTGAGGGAACGCAGATTCCACCACCTCCCGGCCACGATTCAGCCAGTAGGCCATATTAAGTCAAATGCTGGCTTCTGGGGGATTTTGTAAAACGCTCCATTTTTGCATAATCTCTTGTTTATGTATTTTCCCCAAATATTTTTGCTTTGAGCATTAAATTGTCAATAAAGTTGTTGAATCTACATTTAACTCAGCGATGAGTGGTTGACTTGTTGTTTTATTAGACATAGAACCAATAGCGAATCGACTAGTTTCGGCTTGTTGTGGCCTTCATCAGGATTCAGTTGTCAAATACTGAATTGTCAAGTACCAAATTCTAGCACAAACACCAACTTGACCTTCATTTTTTGAAGGCTCAAAAATTCAGAATAAAATATTATGGTACTATATCAGTTTGTGCTCTAATATCATTCATGCTATTTCTTCCTCCAGCACAATCATGATTTGTTAGATTTAGACTGATCAAAATAATGTGTAACCTTTATAACCTTCTGATCCAGGTCTCCAGACACAAGTCAGAGTGGCAGCAAGTGAAGTGCCTTTTAACCCAGCTTTTAGCATTCAGTGGGACTCGAGAAGGTTTCTGCTTGGCCTAAGAATCACCACAGCTCTGCGGCCCAACCCACAAGCAGATCACTGACTCGCCGCAGACCGAATCTTCGCCGACTTTGATCTGATTTCTCCACTCCCCGGACAACAATGGATCCTGGATCCCTGACGGGCAAAGGATCCAAGCGTTCCTCCAGGGGGGACTACCACCCACTTCTCTCGGCTCCACGGCTTAGGCCTACTGCTCGACGCATATATCTTATGCTCTATTTCCTTGGTGGATTTGTATATTTATTCTGTTTGACTGCTTTGGATTCCTATTACGCTGCATGTTTATGCGTTTCAAAGATACGTTCACGAAAACGTGAAATGTTTTCTGAAAGAACCAAAAGCAACTATCTTGATTATTCATTGATATGACCCTTTATGCATGATATTTGAGTAAATCTAGGTTGACATAATAACAGATGCATGGCTTCAACATCATTCTGAACCTCAACCTCTGATATAGGAAAATATCTTAAGTTAGGGCATTTCACAACGTTAGAGGTACATTCTTTTGTCCAGTACAATCATATACCCATGGGCTTATCCAAACTACTCCATGGTTCACCCCACTACCCTCATGCCCCTATCTTAACGCTTGTCCGTACTTTCAACCCCCCTTCTGCCCCTATCTGTCTGGTCCCTCAGACCCCTATCTATCCTTAACCCAACCCACTAATCCCAACTCCTACGGCTGATTACAGGAGACAACGGAACGTGACCAGACTTAGTAACTTACTGTAAAGATATCTTAGGGTTCTTTTTTCAGGTTCTCTCCCAATGACATTCATGTGGGCTAATGTATTCTATAGACATATTTTTTCATATAACTATTAATATGCCATATAATATAATTATAATTGCCTCTGGTTGGGAATTTCTTTCGGCCGATTTCAAAGACAACAATAAGTGTTCATTTTCTTTGTAAAATTAATTTGTATTTTCCTCTTTTTTATCTTTATTTCAATTTTCTTTGAAGAACACCAACAAGTCAATTGATATAACCCTACTTCATGGCCGGTGATGTTTCCTTAGAGTCTACAGTTTGAGTCCACAAATCAGCTGGCTCAGCACAGCTGGAAGTGGTAGTACTGACCAATCGGCGTAACCCACACATAATCTGGCGCACGGAAGGGCTATCCTCTGACGAATGGACAGAGGAAATCTCCTTTGAAGGCTGACCATTTGTATTCATGCCGCCTTAGCAGAAGCAACATGCGACCAGTATTGGGGAGTGAGAGTTTGTTTTGTGTGTTGGGCGATGCAATCGAAGTGAAGTGTGAGGACTGGTGGGACGTTTGCAACACATTTCTATTGCTTGCTTTGTACAATTTCCACAGCATTACCTCACATCTATAAGTAAATGTTAAGGGAACTGTCTTGTCCTGTACTATATATATTATATATATATTTTTTTTTTTTTTTTGGACCAAGCGGTACCAACTGATGGTGATCACATCTAGCTACGTATATTTCTAGTCACCGTTTGCTGTAATTAACTGGCCCACATCATGCAAATAGTTTTCTTTAATTTCATCTAAGAACAAAAGCATATATAATATTTCACCACACTGTGTGCACCCATCTTCAGTTGGGAGTATATACATACAGAGTTTATGGTTGTAATGTGTTTATGGGGGCAACGGAGAGTGTCCCTGGGGCCTTCTAGGGCGTCAGCCTTGTACCCCTCGGGGATCATTCATTGTACAAATTGACTGCCCCGCGGAGGTTGGGGGGAGCAGTTATTTCTCCACTGAGTCTAATGTGGAGCGCCGGGGGTGGAGGGCAGGGACCCTGGAGGGACAGGGGGGCTGCCCCGGCTGGCGCTTCTCCTGTGTGGCGTCGTGTACATTATATTACCGACTCTCGCCTCCAGGCTGCATGGGGCGAGGGGGCAGAGTGTAAAGAGTGAGGCCTGCCCCCCTACTGACAGTAGAATCTATAGGCGCCACGTCTAGTGAAGACGTCAGATCCATCACTCAGTGCACAGGGATCACTACTCCTTATCTCGCTACCGCGAAAATTATTATCTTATCAAGGGCGATAAAGTGAATTAAAATTAGTGCTTTGATTTGTTTGGATCATGCTAAATATCATTTGTAGATATATGTAAAAATAGCAATCTGAAAATGGTGTAACAGTGTTCGAAATTAAGGGTGCACCCTGCACCCGGTGTGCACAATTTGGCTGCAGGGTGCATGAATTTTAGTGCTGTGCACCCGGTGGGTGCACACATTTTTGGCAGAATAATTAGCCTTATATACCTGTGTGTGCATGAGAAGGTTCCCGGGTGCTCATATTTGAGAGGTGTGCACCCGGCGTGTGCACGTTTTAAAAGCTTAATTTCGAACACTGTGTAAGAAACACTGGTCAATTCTACTGACATGCATATATGTACGTTTACAACGCTGTACATCCAGGGCCCCAAAAAATATTGCACCTTGATGTCATGTTGACCAAGAAAACCAATATTGAAACGCCTAACATCCTATCAATCATATTTCTTAGGTTCGTGGTCTTCCGTTTCGTGAGACGATCACGAAAGTACGCTGTTAACATTTTAACATCAACGACATTACATATGACACACAACTTAAGCTTACATCATCTTTCAATGCCTATATGTTCAATGGTTGATAAATACAAAGTTTTCCCTATTAATATATAAGTTCTATGTTAACTACATTTCTTCCACGTTACGTGCTCATTAATTGCATTTTCTCCCTTACTCTTTCTGATATCACGAATAATTCTACATTACGTTTCTGCTCTGACATTTAACAGGACCCTTTTCAAATGAATAAAAGAGATAAGACCAATGCCAAATCATTCACTACGACATCTTAGCTTCTAAATGTATGCAGACAGGTAATCACTCAGGCACAGGACCTTTCAGACATCACACATGGTGATACACAAAAAAGGCAAACGCACACACACACATTGACACACAAAAAAGGCAGGCACACCTGCGCCCAGGCCTACGATAGTTACATTACGGCAGACACCCCTAGTCTGCAGGAGAGTTGGTGTATAATGAGAGGGGGGTGTTTTTCAGGTGGGCCTTAATGCCCGGTCGTCAGGGTATGGGGGCGGCAGGTGGGCGACCAGGTACGTGGTTACAGGTGATTACAGGTAGGTGAAAGGGGCTGTAAGGGTACGGATTATACGGCTTTCTAACCACATACACCTGGGAGAGGTTACCTTAGGGGTATGGATTATACGGCTTTATGATCATATTGTATACATGGTAAAATGGTATACATCCAAGTGGTGTGGTCAAATGGTTACATTGTGGCATGTTTTGTGTATCAAAGAAATGATCGCGAGTTTACTCGACTATGTATGACATTCATGAATTTACAATATCGGTATATCAAAAGTTGAGGTGAAATATGTTGTACTTACATATAATAGGTTGGAATTTAACACCCGGCTGAATTATAAAGAAAAGGGTTGACAATATTCATTTCGTATTTCTCTAAATCTAAATTTTCCACGCATCAACAATTTGGCGACTAAAAATAGAAGTTAGGCTGAGTTCACACAAAGTTTGCCAAAAAGCTTCCTTTTAAGTTTGCCACAGTGACAGTCAATGAACTACGGGACATGAATGCGAAGATGCATTAAATAGGTTTTGCCAATCCATGTATGTGGTACTACACTGTTTAATCTTAACATTCAGATGGATGAATGATGGTTCCCGTATCCGTGACAACTTCTTGTCAATACGTTAAATGTCAACCTCCTTCTGTGACCATATCAAACTGTATTGACATTTATCAACACAGATAACAAAAGGTCTCAAAAGGACAAAGATAAGACATGACAGCCTAAGGGCTACAGGTCCCTACAGGTTTAACAGTAAAAGTGTTGGAGTGTAAGATTAGGTGTAGCAAATTGTCCATAGGCCTTCTAAACAATGGTCATCTGTAAAGGTGGCCTGAGACGACCTATACTTCCCTGAACTATGACAAAGGAATGTCATGCTTTAACATGAGGAGAAAGGGATTATTTTTTAAGGTAATATGGATCTGATTCTGTTGATTCACATATTCAGATTCTGAACATCCTAACGTTTTACGATAAACCCGTTTTTCTTAACCATTATTCGTGTACGTACGCATACTTCTTGGTTAATAGTTTACCACGTTCTCCTGCGAATAAAGGTCATTGAAATCATAAAACCCAACAACATTGGCATCTAAATTCAATTACAAACAGAGAAAACTTTTCCAGTCAGCATAAGTTACATTTGCTGTACAGCTCAAATTTCTTAGCCGTATATCTCCTAAGCCTGTGTATGTAATGTTTGTATTTCGTTGTATAAAAAGCTGTTACCTGTAGCTGGGCCTATAAAACCTCTCCTCCAGCTGCCTCGAGCAGACCGAACAGGGTCTAGTAGTAGGGGCGTGGGCCAATCCACCTTACTGACATAGACTCATGGGCTTAATAATGACGCGTACTGCTGTACTTCTGGACTGATCCAGCCTCTACGGCTGTCGGAATTATAACATTAACTGCTAATACATACTAAACAATGTTGTACCGCCGTGCTCTATATTATTTATAGGTACCATGTAAAAAGTGTATAATAGACATGAATATTATATGGTTTACAAATAAGGATGTTATTTGGACGTAAATACACCGAGCCATTTCGTGCTGTGTTGGAGTATACAAATAGTGAGAGTAAACTTCATAATATATTTATAAAACTAGGGAGCTGATATTGCAATACATGTTCTTGTTTTTAAATAACTAAATGAAAAACTGTATTTCACATTGGGTTGAACCAATCTTTTTTCCCCCTTATATTTCCTATTTCTTTAATATCAAAATAGATTTTATGATAGACAACTATGGCCACTACGTTCCCTGATTAGCAGAGCCTATAGTCATTACTTGGATCAACGAATATAGTTGTGTCTATATTCGGCTGCCATCCGCTGGTCAAACTGACACAATTAATACCCAAGGATTAGGGTCAGGTGGCAGTGGCGGTCAAAGTGTACATACAAAAAATAAAGAATACTTTTCAATCACAGACATTGATTTGATTGTCAAGATTTGTTGTATATTCATTATGAATATTGGTTAGACAGTGTTCGAAATTAAGGGTGCACCCTGCACCCGGTGTGCACATTTTGGCTGCAGGGTGCATACTTTTTAGGAGGCATGCACCCGGTGTGTGCATGCTTTTTCAAAAGCATAAATGCCATTATATAGTAGTGAATGCATCAGAAATATGCCGGGTGCATGATTTTAAACCCATATGCACCTGGCGTGTGCATAAAATAAATCCTTAATTTCGAACACTGTTAGAAATCGGGGGCTGTGAGTGCCCCCAAACCCCCATTTTTCTTTTCATTTTTCTTTTTTTCAATTTCTTATCAATTGCTCCATAAGTTATACAAAGACCAACATAGCTGGTCGACCAGTCAACCTAAGACAAACAAAAGTTTACTAATACGTTGACTATTGAGGTGATCCCCTATATTCGTTGTTTGGATCAGTCGGCTGTTCCCTTAACTCTACTGGATACCTGCTCCAGGCCTTGCCCCCTCCAACTGTGTTAATAACCCTGCCCGTCTGATCCGATTCTCCTCCTGCTGAGTCAACCCCCCCTTTGACTGGACAGGGTCTCAGTCTGACCCCCTACCCCATGACCAGGAGAGGCCGTCAGGTCAGGGAGAGGCCAAACGGTCAGGTACTGGTTTTCAGTATAGCAGTAATGTATGGTTATAGAACTTATATGATATTTACAGAGGCGATTCAGACAAAACGGCCTGTATATACTTTCAAATGAAAATTAACATACACCGACAGGAAAGAAATATTTAATACGAGTTGGTTCATGTTGTTTATTATTGGGAATCCTGCAATGATAAACTATAAAATGTTACGTTGTATTTAACAGGATCCAACAGAACGTATTTTTTATCTCAACATTTGATTAAAATCCTATGCTCTGCCAGTTCCCATAAGTATGATGACCTATGTGGGTAAACTCATTTTCAAACATCAAGTTTCTCTCTATTCCCCTAATTTTATAAATAAAAAAACTTCTACCCCCACCCCCTCGAAAACTACCTAGTTACAGTTCCACTGATCCAGATCAACCTATGTTGGTAAACTCATTTTCAAACATCTAGTTTCTCTCTATTCCCCTAATTTTATAAATAAAAAAACTTCTACCCCCGCCCCCTCGAAAACTACCTAGTTACAGTTCCACTGATCCAGATCAACAGTCAGTGCATAATTTTGAGAGAGAAAAACAGACGCGTTGCTAGGACCCTTGGGGGTTTACCAACCTACCCTTGGGCTCAAGCTACCAAGCGCTGTACCTCATAACAGATGTCAATAATCCATCACCCACCGACCTAAAATATACACATATATACAGCGAACCGGCCCACTGCCTCTCATCCCACCCCCAGTAATACGTGGAGGATAATGCACTAAGTATGTGTGGAACCACCCTGTCAGGTCTGTCCAACATCAGCCTGTCTTTGTTTTATGTGGCCGTGCAACACTTCTATTCTCCGTTTCAATTCATCATTGGAATCCCTAGGGAGGTTTGTGTGGTGCCACAGTTGCAACTTTAGGTCCCTGGTATATATACTGAGAGCTTAGATACATTGTATTCATTTATGGAGAGTACAAATGTTTTGGATATTTCAAACATAACATGTTTGTTACCAGTAACATTGAAAGTTATCCATATAGTACATGCAGTTGTTTCTAAGAATTTATCATTTTCATGGTACATGTAACGTTTAAAATATTTTTGAGGATCTGTTTTCTACATTGCCATTGCGCTACCAAGGAATGAGAAAAAAAACACTGAATAATTTCCCAATGAGTAATCAATAGTTACGTTTCATAACTGTAAAAGTAGGATAAAAATACATTATAGTAGCTCATCTTTAAAGTATAATTTTGCAGAAAAGGGTCTGAAAAGCGCATTTATCATGTTTGTTGTTATAATCGATTCCACCACAACCCTGCCTCTGTACGAATCCCTTCCCTCCAATACACCAGAAGTATGGCTCTCCTGTACCATCACATGTATGTGCGAACAATGCTATGTAGTAACATGTTGCCGTGAACACCAAGTATGTAAGACATCGTATTGGCTTTGTGGGCCTTGCCAAGGGCCTGTCACTCAGGCTACGTGCCTTGCGCTCTTTGTGGATAGGGGTGGGGCGGGGGAATATATATGGGATAAATAGCTTGGCAACAATGGCCAGATACAATACATGTACAAATATGGGTTCATTTATTCACTATCGTTCCTTATGTATTACACATAAACATTATAATCAGGTTGATAATATATGTGATGATGGAGCTTCGTGATTTCTAGGGAAAAAAGTGTGCCAGGAAAGTATGCACGCAGTTTTATGAAAACTCTTCTAAATCTAAATTTCGGAACAATTTTCTGTTTTTCTCCAAATGTTATGCTATTTGACTAGATCATTTCACCGTAAAGCCACGAAATTATTGGAAGCGAAACAATGATAAATACATATACAAAAATCTCCCATTTATCTTTTTGTATTTATCTACATATTTTTCTCCGTAGACATGCACGCACACTTCCTAAACTTAACACTTTCTCTTTTTGATTAATGGTCTTGAATTATAGACATACACGCGCGTCGTTCTGGCCACAGGCTCTCTAGGCTGGGATATTGCCTCGGGCACGAGTCCCTCGTTCATTTTTAATGAAACCTGGCACCTCGAATTGCTTCACAACAAAGGACAGTACAGTATAACTGTACTCGACACGAAGTTCATAACTGTAAAATGTCGCCTGTAGGTTTGTCGAGCTCGCCAATGAAACAAACGCCCTATGTTGTAATTTTTGTTCCTTTAGAAGAAAAAAACATAATTGAAAACTGAACAAAAACCAAAAGTTCGTCTGGATATTATTTTCACATTTCTTTTTTCGGCAGTTGTATCAGCAGAGAGATCTCGCCATATAATACTTAAGAGTTATAGTTAAGAACATTTCCATAATTTAAAGGTCGATATTTTAAATTCCATTGGGAACTTTCAATTTGTATATTGTCTTCCACACATTTACGTAACATCGCAGCCATAGTATCGATTGTTTGTGCTCGTGACATACAAATTTATGTAACGGAGATATACTTGATAATCTGCCAAGAGTGTTACCATATTAACAGCGCACACAAATCCTATATCCGCCTCTGAGTGTACCCTATTATAATGGCAGGACCCTGGATCGAACGTAGAATAGTGCTTATATCATGTGTTCGTAGTAGGCCTAGCGTACATGAATACAATGTGTCATGTTTAGTCCACGGGCAGTTTTGTGGAAAATCAATGTTAAAGCCTTTTTCTTTTTTTTTAGTTTCACTAATTTTTCACTAATTTCAGACTGTCGGATGTATGTGTGCCTATATTGTTTCCCTGACGTCGGAAATTGTTCAAGAAACGTCAGAAATGTACCAACGATTTTGTTGTTTTGGGAGTTATATTGTTTCAGTGTTCAAGACTCAATTTTGCTACGAAGCGAAAACTTTCAAACAAAGTACATAGTTTTCTATCATTCTATATCAACCCTTACTTAGAAACAGTGTTCCAAATTAAGAATGCACCCTGTACCTGATGAGCATGACTTAACTGCCAGATGAACCCTGCAAAAGTGCATGTTCACACTTTTTTGAATGAATACCTCTATGCTACTAAGAGTGTACTCATACCTTAATTTCGAACACTGCTTAGGGTCCCACCAATAAAATCCAACAAATACCACTGGACTCCTTAAACCATAAATCACCTTGCTATTCTGAGTTTCTGCATACCATATATTTAGACGTCTTAATGGCCTGTTAATGGATGTAGCTTTAATCACAAACGAGTGAAGGTATTCTCTATAGCTGGGGCTCCCAGTGGGGTCTGGGACCTTACCAACGGAGTGCACCTTTCGAACACTCCTTTGGCCACCCTTGAATAGAAGTAATTGTTTCCTGTCCATTCATGTCCTTAGGGACAAGGGAATGTTGCCAGTCGTGAGGTCGAGCTTTATTTTTTATATAACTATTTCTTTTTATTTAAAAATTTCTAGGTTTTTTTTAAAATCCACATATAGGAGTAAGGGCATTCAGTTAAGGATTTATAAAAACTCGGCCGCTGGACAAGAAACATGTTTCCTTCTTTTTTCTTTACCTAAAGGCGGTCCCAGTGTGACCCGAGAAGATGTGATGGGACCGACACCCACACATAAATTACGGGCCCTAACGTGTGTCGGCCACCCTTTTACCTACACCCAGCTGAGAGACACGACGGACCCGGCAGGCGCCGCTGGAAATGGCATCATCAATTTTCTATACTAACTGCCGCCCCGCCATCGCCGCACAAAAGGTTGGGTCGGGGAACGTCGGGGACAGAGAGAGGCCTTGGGGGAAGGGAGGGCATTTTCAAATCTTACATTGAAATGTGTGAAGAGAAGTTAGAGAATTTGTGGAATATTGTCGGTTAGTTTTGGGGAAGTGTTCTATTTTTCTTCAGTTAGAAATAAAAGGAAATTGAAAATGCTGGTTTCGGCATTTAATGCTCAGAAATTACTGAACTGGACATCCATTATGATACTCTGCTTATTATTTCAAAATCGGAAAATTGCATTGAATTAGTGTGGGAGTGTAACATTTTCAAAATCCAGCAGACCCAATATTACACAGAAAAAAACATTTTCGCCGTGAAAATCGAAATAAATGTGAAAGACTGCCTCAAATAGAACAACTTTCCAAAGTTGCTCCCTCATCTCCTAAAAAGCAACACAAAGGCCAGTAGGCTTCTTTGCGGTATGTCTCTATCCCCTGGCTGGCTCGGCCGTTTGCTCTCCCCCCACAGGCCTCTCTGGCCCTGGGCCTGCTTATTAGAAATGTGTAACAGCCCGAGGCGACCGTCTCGGAAATGAAAGGGGCCTGACTTTTAACAGCTGTGGCCACAGCTTGGGCGGGAGGCGTAGCGGGTTCAATGATGGTTTTACTGTTCTCTGAAGAAAAACGCCACTAATGGGTAAGACCTTTAGGGTAGTACTACTACTAGTGCGGTTTATCTGTATGGGACGGCAGTTGTATAGTACTTATCGATGTTTCATTGAAATGGTCTTGGAAGTCGTTACTCCGAGATGTCAGAAGATTTATCTATTTTCCGCGGTGAAGAAAATCAATCGTCTTGCATTATAAAAGCGCGGGACTAATAGGCTTTTCGAATCAATTCAATTATTTATGTTAATGTTAGTGTCCATAAAGTAGACTATTAGAATAGTATTAACGGTCAATAGCTTAATAACTAAATAACAAAAGATATCATTATGCTACATAGTATAATTATTTCGTTAAATACTTAGTAAAGCATCTTTCACTTGAGGTTCTACTACCGGTAGTACAGGCAATCTGCTATACCTTCATTTATAATTGTAGTGTGAATCAAATATTGCAATTTCCTTCATCCACAAGTGAACCTGTGCAAGTAACACGATAAGCTTGGAACTCATAGTACTCACTCAGTCACAAAAATATCAAATGTCAAGTCTCCACTAAATCAGATAGAAATGACATAACGGCAAGCGCGAGCCGGGAATAATTCATGAAATATGAAATAACACCCGGGAGCAGTGAACTCCCGTTCGTTTCTCTTAGGTTTCGTTTCACGGCGTGGTACGGCAGTGTGCACCGAGCCTTTGATGGTCAAACTTGATCCAACTGCTACCGAATTTACCAGCCGGCTGGCGATGATCCGACCGCATGTGGCGACCGTGTTTAAAAGTATGATTCTATTCTGACAGAAAAGTGTCACTTATGATGTTCTGAGCTTAAAATGTAGCAGGAAATGTATATCTTCTGTCATGACGTTCATTGCTTCATATGTCATTTGATATTAAATTATATATGAATTCAAATGATTATTTCTCACTCATGTGACGCATGGATATCTTTATGTATGCACTAAAATCCGGTAATGAAATTGTACCATGTACATGTTGATGGATGTCTGCTATAACTGAACGTTATACGACATTAATATATTTCCCCATCCTGTACCATTAAATAAACAGCATGGATGTAGCAACATTATCAGATTCAATGCAGATTTTTTTTTTTACGCATATTGATGATACAAGTCCAAAAAGAATGTTGAATGATAAGAACCAAGCAAAGAATTCCCTACATAGTTTTAGAAAAAAAACTTATTATAGCATTCTTTACATGGTCCAATCTGCCCCCTGGAATCAGTAAGTTAGAGTCCTTCATCCATTGGGAAATACCCGTTGTGAAGTAGTAAAGGGTTGAGGACATGACCCTTGGGTACCCTACATACTTTCACGAGGAACCCCTTTACAACGAGCGCCTCTCGTGACAAGGGGAGCGCTCGTGACCAGTCACACCTTGGCCGTGACTCAGTGGTGAGGGTGGGGGGACCACTGTAAGCACCTTTTACCCACTAACGAGACCGTTTTCTGGCCATCAAGTCGTCCCAAGTGGGCTGTGTCTCATGTTGATGGCCGAGAGTCTTTTGTCTACCCTGAACAATGAGATACATGTACATGCATACTAAGCACTAAAGCTTTTTTCCACCGTCTGCATTGCAAAAGGGAAACGGGTCATTTAGAATGGAGTACAAGATGGTTTAATACGAATTGGGTTTTTTCTTATAGTTAAGACTTAAATACGTATACTTCGTTAATTCGTTTGACATATTGTACCCCTACTGAGGACTCCAAGGTTATATTAAGAACTCTTTATGTATTTATTTTTTCGTTTCTATGATCCAGTCAGACATTCTTTGCGTAATACTGAAAGAAGAAATTGTTAGCACCTTCACTTGATACCAGGTTCCAGTTCCATTGCAATGATAGTTTTTACGTAATTCCTACAACTCCCTTTTTTCCTTATTTTAAGACAAGTGATAGGACTTGGAAAGTACATTATATAATTGACAACTGCATTATACAGCAAGTATAACGATAAATTAGAAAGGGAAAATGAGATACCCAAGCCTAGAGCCAAACTGCGAATTTCCAGTGATCAACTAGTTAATACACTGCCCAACTGAACACAACTCAATGGTTGAGTTGAGTTGCTCTCAGTCACAGAGTGTGACCAGGGGAGTCGTAGCTGCACAGACAACACATGAGTTGATTCCTACATCTTGAGAATAAGATGTATGACTGGACCATAGGGTCACTCTTAGGGGTGTGTGCAGCAGGGGCAGATACAGGATTTTGGAAAGGAGGGGGTCCGCATATAGGCTAAGTACTAAAACTGCATGCATTCGTGTACACACGTGCGACATATTTTTCTCTTTGGCAAGTTTAAGTCCCCACCAAAAGGGGAGGTGGTCAGGACTCCCTGGACCCCCCCCCCCCCCCCACACACACACATCCGCCCCTGTGCAGTAGATAGGCGTATACACCATGTAATCCTCATGCTACAACCATCGGGTTGTACCCTATGACAAAGTAGAATTTCTTTACTAAGACCAGACAGTCCGAGTCGGAGGGCTATGGCACCTCTGGGAGCTATGGCAGCCGAGTTGAGTTGAGTAGCTAGTGGAGCCAGGGCTTTAATTTAAGGTGAACCAGGCCTCAAGAAATGTCCTTTTTAAGAAATTTATTAGTGGCTAATTATGCTAAATTGTGATTTTTTGGCGGTCATCGCCATGCCATGCGCTCTGGCCGATCTATTTAGCCTAAATGTCAAATTTTCATATATTTTTTTTTACTCAGGCCTAGTCTAATAACTGTAAATACTAATACCAAAAAAAAAGATAGCTAAAACTTTCTGCCACCATTCCAAATAAAATAAATGAGAAAATTGCATTTGAAGCTCTTGCTGACCACCTGATTTTCACTTCATTCTGCTCCGATATTATTATGATAATAAATGGTTTCGAACAGGGCCAAATGGCCCAACCTCACAGACAGTCAGTAGTTGATCCCTTCACAAGGATTCGGTTTAGAATGAAACATCCACACTAATCACTATGACTTATCCGAGTTAACACAAGATCTTTGTAACAACAAACATTAAACATGATTTTTTTTGTAACAACTAATATTAAACATGATTTTAAAGGGAGCCAAAACCAATATAATTGACAAAATTTTCAAAATTTTCAAAACTCAGATAAGTATAGAAATATGTTAGATGAGTCTGGTTAAGGTCAGTGGTAAAGTATTAGCTCTGAAAACTAGCTCAAACCAAAGTAGAATTCCATGAGAGATGTTAAAATTCCCATTTGTTTGTAAACAAACCCCATTTTTGTGGATCCACATTAATTGATTTGAGCAAGGAAAACATGTTTTTGATAATTTTCTGCCATTTTTCATGGTTTAGATTTTAACATAGGCCAGAAATAGGCTCAAGGAATGGATTTCTATGATTATTTGAGTTTGGAAAATTTTGTTGAATTTATTGGTTTTGGCTCCCTGCAGAATGTAGAGAAGATTAAACATTCACCCCTGCCTCCAAGCCAAGGGTGTGGTAAATCTGTTTTCAATTTCAGTGTTTTAGTTTGGTTTGGCGGTGTACTGTAATCTAATTATCTTACAACTCCAAGACCAAGTCACTTGAATTTCAAGTTCAAGTTGAATTGATGTCACTTTGAGTTTGAAGTTTGTCAGATTCATTTGATTTGTTTAATTTCCAATCCCACAAATCGAAATTGGTTTTTTTAACACAATAATTTGAAATGTGCATGGTCATGCCTATGTTTATGCATGTAAACCAAGCAACAACTATACGGTCCTAGGCAGAAGAACAAGAGAAGTAGCCCCCAGGGCCCAGTCAGATTGGTCCTGTCAGCCTGACGTCCCTGTGCCCAGTCCAGTGTTTTGGTTTTCGCCGTGACGGTGGGCCTGCACACGGGCGCACAGACGGCCACTGTCTGCGCCGCTTAAACCCTCTCACAGGACGATTTCCACATCCTGTAAGCTCCAATTCACGTATGAAAACAACAAGAATGTAACCTGGACCTACCTGAATCGCCTCATCTCCTTGAAAATTAATAATCCACGGTTTATCTTGGTATTGTCTTGGCTCTTACATCCTTTTCTTTGGAGACAGCCTCGTTCCAACAGTTACACTCGAACGCGCGACTCGAATAATGAGGACGCTCTAAACTGGAAGAGAGTGCGCGCGATGACAAATAAGTCAAAATATTTTCGCGGGCTTTCTGTCTTGAGTGCAGTCTTTCAGATACAGGTATGTACATATGCCAATACCTGTTATTCTGTTTTATTCAGTCAAAAAATCCAATCAATTAATTTAAACATCTTGGACGTGTAAATTTCTACAATGTCTACATTGTATTTGTAGTCAAATAAATATATTTAGAGGATCTACAGAAAAAAATATCATGTATTCCTATCTATGTCAGTTTCCTTGAAAAATATTATATTTCGGATTGATTGAGATATAAGTAATGTGGACATTAAGATGACGATGGCCTGTCAGCTGATTTGAGTGTCCTAAATCAACTAGACTAATCTATTAACATTTGTAGTTTTTTCCTTTCACCTGGTCAGGTGGTGCCATCTTCTGGTAATTGATTGTCAAGTCATATTTGACGCTAGGTGGCAACAGTGAAATAATCTATTTCCCGCCCGTCCGAGCAGGCAAGAAAAATGGAACTGGGCATGTCAAATAGTTCAATACAGGCACTAGGCCTATAGATCTAAACTTATTCCTTGAACATAGTTTATGAAAACTTGAATTAGTCACTGATGATTTAATAAGGAAAGCAATGCACATTTTCTGACTTCTTCATGTAAAATGCAGATCTCATTTGCTTAAAGTGAACATCTTAACTTCTATTTTTATAGTTTTTCTGCTTTTTTTTCTGCAGGGAGCAAGCGCCCCCGCGCCCCCTCTATTTTGGGCCAAATACTTTTTTAATGTAAAAATTATTACGCATCTCTCAGCAGTTTTTTTTTTTTTTTTTTTCAAAGAGGAACATATGCGTTCATCGACTCGACTTTGACTTTATTATTTTCTTTTTGAACAGTACAAGCTGTTCGATCTTTACATCTGGTTAAATGAAAATACGGTTAAACCCACATTGCTGTATTTTTATTTGTTTTATTGCAGAAAACAGACGGTCACGGTGAATATCTAAATCTGTCTTACAATCAGGCATACAGTTGTGCATAAAAGTGATGTGAAGACACATACACACAAGACAAAAATTTACACAGCGGTATTTCAATACCATGAAATTTCATTATGCTTTTATATTCTCACATATGTCTTTTCACAAAGAATTAATCTGGAGAAAAACTTTAAAGATCAAGAACAAAAATACATCAATGGAAAATGCGGCGGCAATTAGTAGAAGAATCATCGCCTCACACAATCCAAAAATAGCACATGTGAAGGAAGGAAAAATAACCTTCTATAGCAACATATATAGTAAAATTATTATTTACTACAGTAACATGGTGATCTTCCCGTATTCATTTTGAGAAGTAATTTCTTCAACAGCAGTAAATTTGGACGGCTCAAGCTTCATCATGGAAGCAAGATGATTTGATATCGGTAAATAACGTGTAAATAGCATGGGAAGATATAGCATGTGTTGGGGTAATATACCCCTGTAGTTTCGGTTTTGATAATTATATGGTATTGAAAAGATCAAAGGTTTGCATATAACATGTCATTGTCATACGTATATTACCATAGACCTACATGTATCAATTAACAGAATATAGAGGGGACAGGGGAAGCAACAGTCATTGATTTTAGTCTTAAATGTGAACCGTTTTTTTTTCAAATCACAGGTGCTTTAGAACGATAAAGATAACGGATCAACTTTCATTATTGTAACAATAATGTATGTTATCATATTATCACATCTCTGCATATCAAGTCACAACATTTATTTCTCTATATGCAGCTGCTGTTGGAGGCATCTCGGCTTAAATCACAATATATTTTTTTGGAGCTCACATCAAACATTTTGTAATAAAAGTCACCAATTGATCTTATCATTAGACTTATAAAGGCAAATATCAATCTGATATTTCATCAAGTGTCCCACTGCGAGGGCACTTTTCTTGAAAATCATTTCTTCTTATATTTGGATATCATCTTTTTTAACATTGATCATAGAATATGAGTTAAATCTAATAAACTGGTGATTCTCAAAGCACATGTAGTTGTGTTATTAATCATGAAATAATCTCATTTAAACTAAAAACGTGAGCACATCTATTTGCTGTTTACAAACTTTGGTCCCTAAATCAGCTGCAAGACATTTCACACGGCCAAATATTAAACACTAACATTATACATTTATATTTAATTCCAAAACCTCCCAATACTTCATAGAATTGACGCTAGTTTATGCAATTACAATCTGAGACATCTGGCAACGATCACCATTATCGTTAACCTACATCACAGTCATCTAAGTCATTCTATGTAAGGGGGTTCAGACAACATGCATATTAAAAGCTTATGGCGTGAGTTGGGAAACGTGAATAGGTTTAATTAATCACACATTCCCAAGAAAAAAAAAACGTATAATAAGCTAAGTTCATTTTTGTGGATACGGAGCGGTGTAAAACTTAGTGATGTTTTCTGCAATATTATGATTTAATCTTTTCTACTTAGAGAAGTTCCACTGAACACACAGAAATGATTTTGAACACACAGAATGGGAAATGAGAACTCATATAAATACCTTTAAGGTACAAAATACCATATGTATACATAGATGCATAGTTGTATGCATTTTATTTAGGTTTTACATCTGTGACGACAGAATCTCTTGCCTGTAGAAGGACGATAACCGTGATTCTTTTTGACTAGATTTTCTTTCTCCCTCTGTTTCTTTCAATTTCATGATTCTTTCAGTTGGTTTCTTGCCTTATTGACCATTACCTTGATGCAATCATAATTAAGACTAGCAGGATTTTTAACATTCTATCACAAACTTCCACAAAGTGCATTTAGTTGACTATTCAAGGACTTCTAAATCTGTTATAATGCCGTTTTCCAATGCAGACCTTCTTTGTTTTTACACAACTACCCCATTCTTATGATGTTTGATCATCTCAACATTCAATCATACCACAGCGATAATAACCTTTAATACGGACATTTGTTCAATCTCTCTCTTTAAGCAGTTCTCCCCTCCAGGATCTTAAGCACCTCTGCGCAGCTTTCCTGTGCAGTCTTGAGTTCAGCATCGACGTCGGTCTTCACCTTGGTCTTGAATTCTTCGTCTTTCAACTCTCCCAGGTTGGTCATCACGTTGTAGTAGGCGCCATAAACTCCTGTCTCCAGACACTTGGCTCCCACCTAATAATAAAATTAATGTAGAACAAACCCTGATTTTGAATACAAGAACTTGTGTATTGAGAGTTTTGATAATTGTGAAGTTGATATGGACTGTTGCTGATTCATTCGTAATGCCTTGACGCTAATTTCTTAGATGAGAACAAAATTGTGCAGAAATGATAATGTTTCAGCAAAATTAATTGTTATAACATGGCAAAATGCAACTTCATGTTTTTATATTATAACTATAATATTTCTTAAAGAGCTCGACAAATCATAATACAATAAGCAAGGTTATCACAGATTTGTGAAAAGATAATCTGTAATTCTATGGAATTAAACTAAAATAAAAAAATCTTTTTTACTGGTCTCCAAGGGAACCAGCCCACTTATGCAGTAGCATCACAAGGCACATCTCTTTTGCCACGTTGATTACCCAAAATATATATGGGTATATTTGGAGCTCTCACCTGAAGATCAGATTTACAGTTGATGTTGGAGATCTTGGCTAGTTCCTTGAGCGTGTCCCAGATGGCGTTGGCTGACTTGGCCACACTCATCGGGACGGATATGGCCGTGCACAGGCAACGCTGCAATGCCTCCTGACGGCTGGAAAGAGAATCACCGATACACTTTTATTCAGGATGCTAACAAAATTTATACATATATACATAGGTTAAAAAGGGAGGGCTTGCGGTGCAGGCTACACATATAGCTAAAGATGTACCTGTTGTACATTGTAAGTAATGTTGTCTTACACTTATTTTTTGAACGGTCAGCATCAGTGAGCTCAATTGATATTTTATTCAAAATTCATATCTGGTTATGAATTAGGAAAAAATTCATAACCCTTAAAATGATACTTACAATTTCTCCTCCTCTTCATCACTGTGTGGTAATTTGCAGGCAGTCTTGAAAAGATAACAAAGTCCAGTTTTTAAGATTGCTAATATACACTGACGGCCAATCTACTGTCTTGAAATATCAATTTTAATTTGATATGCACACACGACCTACTTGTAGGTATACTACTATATTTGATGACAAACATTTAAAAGAAACATAGATCTACTGGTATCATATAAAATGTAAAAAGCATTTTGTCAATCATTATCTTTCATTTTTAGACTCATCATAGTGAATAGTGGCTTGATCAGCCAGGAGGATCCTAAATCAAACCGAATAACTATGTTTGATTAGGAAATGAGCAGAGCATACAGAACACACTTAACATGAATTGAGCATAAAAGAAACAGTGTTTTATGAAGTAACATCGATTATGAAGCACGACTGAAGCTATTCCAGTGATCGAATCAATAATTGCTTTAATCTGTCCTAATCACATATAAAATCTTTAGTGCACACGAATAAAAAGTGGTTATCCTAGTTTTAACATAAATTCTCAAAATATCATAGATAACATTGTAAGCATAACAACTTTCGAAATGATTGCTATTTCTTTTGACAGCCTAAAAACTACCGTGGCAAACAATTTGGAGAAACTATTGTAGCTATTCTATGATTATGTTAGAACATATATGACGATTTTATCAAAGAAGACTAATCAGAAAAGTAGTCTTTTTGTTCAATTATGAGTAATGTCTACGATTGTAAGAAATCTAAAATATACAAAATATTGCTTGATAACACTCAAAGCCACCTACCCGAAATCTAGAAGCATACAATGGAATTCTGTCCAATGCTTAAAATCTTAAACAGTTGTATTAGTAATGATATTACTGTGTTTTTAGCACATCCACCTTTGGCATTATCCCTATAAACCGGGGAATCTAAAACCAAGTAAAAGTCTGTCATTGTTCAGTATTCGATTATTATATAACGATTTATCGTCGTTTCAACCAGAAACATATTTCTATAAAAAAATCCTTTATATGCTGTTAAGCTTTTTTTCTGGCTTGATTATCATTAAAAATCAAGCGCGGTTACAGCTGCTTTGAGGGGCACACATACGGGCAGATATGGCTCGACTGTTGACTTAGAGAATTTATTTCCCTGAATGAGAAAGTAAGTAAATCAGAATATGAATTACTGAATCGATTTTCAAATTGTTGCCCCTTCTATTTTCATCCAGTAGTAATCCGATGCATGCTTCTGGTTTGGGAGGATATTAGTAGAAGTGAAAAGTGTCAAGAAACAGATCACACTGCACTCTCAGATGCTATGTTACACGTATACCCACCAAGTGGTCATTGATCGCCGCCATTTCCTGGTTACCATGACAACGAAAAGGTTAGCTTTTATTTTGGCATAATACAAACCATATTTTTTAAAAAAGGCTTCATCAGAATGAATCCAACTTAATTGAATTTGCATCATTTTATATATTATGTATCTTGTAGTTTTGAAAAAGTATTTTTTTTGTCTTTGTTGCAAGTTTCTTCGCACTTGGAGGGTTTGAATTTTGCAGCCATGCAGGTACAGTACATAAAACACCTCTAATATAGTTATGTGCTTTGAAAATTGCGGTATAATGTTCTTTTTGTTTTGTTTTTTCTCTCACAAAATATACATTATTGATTTAAGCACATGTGTATAAACTGGTGGCAAATGAAAAAGCAAAATCATAACTCCAGTCTACAAAGAACGTTAAGGGCTGCCTATAACATACTAAGAATAAATTCTTGTTGCAGATACATTTGAGTAAAAATCAGTACTATGTTGCCAACATGTGTAAAACATGTATATAATTCTTCATGTTCATGTATACATCTTTGCTTTCAATACATATTCCAGCTGTTAGCTTTTACCATTTCCCGAGGCCTTTCATCAAACAGATCGTAAAGCCACTCGGAAGCAACTTAACAGCAACACGATCAGATCCAAAACTGTCTGTACAGTAAACTTCCTACAAAAGGTCGCCATTGCTATTAAGGCACGTATATTTAAATGACCACACATTAAACCCTTATATGGAGAGTCAGACACATAATTTTATGCTTAAACAGTTTTTTATTAAGAAAAGTTTTCCATTAATTTTTTTGTCCGTACACCATATAATTTTCTCAATCAGTAGACATTCCTCTCACTCTATTTCATATTCAAGCAACCGTTAAGAATTTTCCTCAGGGACATATATAGTATACTCAATATTATTAGCATGCATGCTATATTTTTTGCAATATGCAATAACGTTTACATTTTTATGAAACCCAATTTCCAATTGGGCGACCTTCTGGTAGGAAATTCACTACAAATGGATCAAGCTGAAAAGTATTAGAGTAATAGGCGAGCTGCTCACCATGTAATCGTTGAAGGCGGCGGCGTCGTGGTCCACGTACGGGAGCAGCTCCTTCATGGACGAGTACAGCGGCGGCAGCAGTTTCCTCATGTCGTTGTCAATGTGCGCAAACTTCTTGTTCCCGTAAGTAAGGAACCCTGTCATCGTGCTCAGGGCCGCCCCCTATGAGCAAAAGAGGAAATCATAGGATGATTACTCGTTATTATATGAAGAAGGCACAGTAATGTGAAATAGGTGTTATCATAAGTGAAAGATGTTTCATATTGCTTAATGAAGCCCAATTGTTCAAAAATATGAATAATCTACGAGAGGGTGTACACTCTAGTATATTTGTTAGTGTCAGAGAAGAATTTTTGTAATAATAAATGAATTATGCTGACAACTTCTTTCTCTTCAGCATACACATTTTCCCCCCTTGTGAACGCATTCAGATATGCGCCTTTAGATGACAGATAATTGTAAAAATGCGGAGTATATTTACAACATTTGATTTTTAGAAGACAGTAGGGTAATAGTATCTTATGAAAAGTAATTCGCCTACATCCTAATATTAACATATATTTTGAAGGTACTTGTTATTAAAATACAGACTGAAATCCGTTCATAAAGAGTATCTTAAGGATGTATCTACCATAGTGGCGACGAGAGCAGACACGGAGCCACCCCCAGGACTCGGGGACCGGGCTCCCACTGTCATGACAAAGTCCTTCACCTCCATGGACACCAGCGGGCCGTAACGCTCCTCGGAGATCATGTACCTAAGGGAAGGATAGAGTAGGAAAATGTAGCCAGTGGGCCATAATGCTCCTTGGAAATCATGTACCTAAGGAGAGGATAAAGTAGGAAAATGTAGCCAGGGGGCCGTAATGGTCCTCAGAAATCATGTACCTAAGGAGAGGATATTGTTACTTTTGATTACAACTGAATACATACTAAATCAATTGCATAAACATGTGGTACACTTATTCACAGAATAGTGGAGTTTTACTTTCTTTATATAAACAAATTGTGAGAGTGTCAGAGCTGCCAAGTTTGATGCTCATAGATCAGGAAATTCCATTTTTCCCTGACCAGGATAAATTTTCCCTGACATTTTTCAAAAATTCCAGTTTTCCCTGATCAATTCCAAAATTCCCTGACCTTTCCCTGACTTGTGTCAACCCTGAAAATACAAAAAAAATCACATACAATTTAATGTGCATTTACATTTAGATTTAAAAAAAAAATGTAGCAGCCACCACCTTACCTACAATTCCCTACACATCATCATACGGAAATGAAATTCTTACTCGATGATCCTCTCCTTGGGGCTGAAGCCACCGAGGGAGTGGAGGCCGAGGCGGTCGACGACCAGGCGGATCTTCTGGTCCTCCTCCAGGATGAAGAGGTTCATCTTCTCCATGAAGTAGTCAGCGGCGTCCATGATGGCCTTAAGGGGCACGAGGCCCACGATCTGAGACCCCACCACCGCCAGGT
Source organism: Lepidonotus clava (assembly GCA_936440205.1). Classification (NCBI taxonomy): domain Eukaryota; kingdom Metazoa; phylum Annelida; class Polychaeta; order Phyllodocida; family Polynoidae; genus Lepidonotus; species Lepidonotus clava. Next base: position 23,264,367 of record OW387147.1, read on the forward strand.
TCAACTCCTGGTGGGAAGGGGAATGATAGGAAGGGTTTAAGGCTTTCCTAGATTTTTTAAAGGATTTCATTAGGTAATATACATCAGAGTTCCCCTTGTTTTCAGAAGTATTACAAAATTAATATTATGTATATTATATATTTACGTGTAGAGTTATTTGAACTCTTTCAGATTTAAGGATTGTTGTTTAATCTTGGCTAAACTATGTACATTGTACATTTCGATAGTTGGATGACTGGCCAAACTATTGTAAGAGTTTAAATTTGATGATTAAGAAAAGGCACCTGGTTGATTCGCCTTATTTTCTTATGGAATCTTAGGGTGGGTTAATGCTAAATCCCTAATACAAATTTTGGCACGCAGCCCCGTCACGCTGTACCAATTTAGGTGTGGCAAGTGGTATTTGGATATAGGCTGACGAGGCATATACATCTTAACTGCAGGACAAGTAAGTAACCAGTTCATTTAAAAAAAAACTACTTGACTGCTTTGTTCAAATGACAGTCTGCTAATTGCTCAATCCAGATATGACAGTAATCAATGTGAAAACACGAACTGACTCATCATAATCCAAATATATCTATTCTTTAATTAAATATCAGAAGTTTTTACCTCGGCATCTTTGCAGACCTCCTCGTAGACCTTGTGTATGGGGGTAACCTCGTGGTCAGTGATGTTGACCGACACCTGGGCCATGTTGGCCTCCTCCAGGTACCAACCGATGGCCTGCACCTTCTTCAGGCGGCCGGGCTGTGGGTAGATAACACGAGGTTTGCCAGAATACGAATAAAATACAGAAATTGTGTAAAACACGAGGTTTGTAACAACACGAAAAGTGGCATCAAATTACCTGAAATACATATATTTCATTGGGTATCATCCTCTCTCTTTAACATCAATATGCACGGTTTTGTACAGCGTTATTACAATAAAAAATAATTGTATTTCCGTTCACCAGAAGAATGGTAAGATGTTGAAACATACTTTTGAATATGGAAAACGTGACAGAATAGCATAATGGAGGAGCGCATCTGGCTCTGTCTCATATCGAAAGACTGGGCAATTGTCTCTATCATAAAAGAGTTTCACATTCTAAGTACTCGGTACACGGTTCATAATTTATTTGGGACCTACGTGGTCTTAGGAATGTCAACTCTCCCAGTGTTTAAACTAAGTACAGAAAGCCATACTATTCTATTAAAAAAATACAGATAGCTGGACTATGCTTGGTAGAAAAGATGTGAAGACTGTACATTCAATTGACAGAAGTACGTATATCTTACATGTCCAGAGCGTTCTGGTAACCATGCATGTATTTGGGATTGGGCTAATTCAACAAATGACATAAAAGAAGTTTCAGGTGAGGAATATAGATAAAGACAGTTGATGACATATTTTAACAAAATATATTCAAACAGAAAAACAGCCAAAGTCCTACCTCTCCCCAAGCCTCCTACAACGTAATAATATCAATGGTTTTACTTCTAAATAATAAGAAGCTTGATAGCTCCTGAATTTTGTTAAACAAATTTTCTACCATCGTACTATTAGTAGTGTATTTTGGGTAAGTGTTTTAATTAAGCCTCTACAAAAAAAACTGCACTTAGATGTATACAGATAGATATAGAATACTGACCAAGGTATCATTTAGTTTATATACAGTTTAGTTTTAAGGAAGAATCGGACAAGGGTGTCAGTATTAAAACATCTATCACACGAAAAGAAAGGGTGCTATTGTATAGTATCTTAAAATCCCCAATGATCATATCCCGCACAGATAGGGAAAAAAATACTTCGATGAAAATATGGTTAGATGTGAGAAAAATGTGATTCTTTGAAAACTCGTGATTAGGATAAGTTCTTACAAATAACAAAAATAAGATATTTTTATATTGAATTATTATTTTTTCATCCGAATTATTTCTGGTACTATATTTTATATGGTTTTATTCCATTTCAACTTACCGTCGGCTAGATAAAATGCAGCAGAAAAGGGAATAAGATACGGATCATTTAAAAGGTTTTAATGTTGTTCAACATCCCATCTTGTGAAAACATTGTGGACGCTTTAAGTTTACAGATGTTATAATTATGTGACAGTTGTACATATATTTGATCTTATACTGTATTTTTTTTTCTTCTAAATATGCCATTTAACAACATGTTGTATATCTTGCGTTATTCTAACTGAGACAACAAAGAAAATACGTGACACCGAAGAATGTGCTTATTTCATAGAATGCAATTTAAAAGGACAAGAGAACCACAGCTTTTCAAACAAAAGTGTTCAAACAACAGTGGCGTAGCTAGCCCCAAAAGTGAGTCTACTCACTAGGATATTCTGGGACATGATCTCGGTATGTTTCCTAATGTTGAGTGTGTGCATTCATGATTTTTGCTCTGTTTTACTGAACAAGTGTAGGTTTATTTGAATGTTACTGGATAGTGGTATTAATAAATAAAGAGTCTGTTTACTGACTGTTTGTCACGTTCATTATTGCATGATACTGCATGATAGTCACTGCAACTACATGTATGTTATCATCGGTAGAGTTCTCCTCGTCTAGGTGGTTCAAGTCTGAATGAAGACACTCTCTAGCAGAGGTACTACTGTAATTATGTTTTATTGGTATCAAGTCCATAAGCCGAGCATAGCGGGTGCCTCTGCCACTTGCATGCTCACTGAGCAGGGGTTGGTTGTGATCGTTACATTCGCTCCTAGTTATTGCTCACCTTTAATCTGTTAGACCTATTAGCAGTTATGTTTATTTGTTATTGAGTTTTTGACATAATCTGATGACCACCATTCCTGTCTATTCTTTTCAGTCTTCATCTACTGTAAGGTTTTGTTAAATTAATAGGATAACATGATATTATTGCTATTAGTAACTTCTACCACCTGGTGAATAAGCGCCTAACTGAAAATAAAGATTTCCGTCTCTGCTCTCTGCTAACATTAATTTATTTTGCCGTCTCATGTTGGAGGTATAATGACCTCAGGGCCCATATCTTCGTAACTAATTTGGCTGATCAGGGAAAACTTGATCTTTGTTGCATAATTAGAGATTCTGTCTATCATGAATAAATTTCATATCTGAATATCCCTCTTTGATACTATTTTACAATAACACTATTTATTTTGGTAAAACACAAAATTGCTGATCTTGAGACCCTAATCAAATTTTTCCTGATCAGCCAAATTAGTTACGAAGATATGGGGCCAGGGCATTACAACAGCATTTTTAAATTGTTTGAAAATTAAGTGTACACACTTGCGTTTTTGCATCGTTGAAGCTACGCCCATGCAATTTGAATAGCAGGAAGGAGTGCAAATCAAGGGCAAAACTGGATAAAATAGATTTTGTAAGACATAGACAAATCATGGACTGCTGTGGGCCTTTTGAAACAGCTACATCGGGTTAACACACACCACACATATTATGGACTGTATTCACTTCAGGTGCAAATGGAAAGAGATGGATTAAATGAAACAGTGGAAGATAAGAACAATAGCAGCACGCTGAAAGATCTCTTTTGATGATTCTTACCTCCGTTGGGGGCTCCTCACCCTCCTCCTGCAAGAACATGTCACTCTACAATCTCTTCTGACATAAACACCTGGATACATTTTACAACATTTGCCTCATATGAATGAGTATGTATTTTATCAATTTGTCAATTGGATGCGTCTGTGATATCCATCGACAAAGTCTATATTAGTATTTAACCCAAATTCTTTTGCAATTAACTCCTCCCGCCCTTCAACCTCACCCCGAAAAAGGTGTGGCTAGCCATCCTAAAATCTACTTAAAAGAAAGATCTTATCTTATTATGATATTTCTTAAGTTAAATTAAGGTTACCATCCACTTATAATATATTTGAATGAAGGTTCCCATACCATTATAGCATACTTAAAAGAAGGCACTTATCAATTATTATTATCATTATATGATAACTTACCGTGTCTTTCCCCCGCCCCTGCTCGCGGATGTTCAAGGCGATACGGTGGGCCTGTTCCTTGGTTGACAACAGGTTCACATTGTAGGCGATCAGGAACTTACGGGCTCCCACCAGAGTAGCTCCCCAGCTTGGCACGAACTCAGGGGGGCCAAAGTCAGGTTTCCACTCAGTCTTGGAAAGCTAATATATACAAAATATATGTTATTATTCATTACCAATCTTCCCATCAATTTTCATCTTGTCCATTTCTTTATCAACACATCCCCATCTATCCATCAATCAACTGGAAGAACATGAACTATTACTTTACGTGAAGTTGAGTTTAAAAACAAGAAGCAAATGACTATCAAAGTTCCGATTGTTGGAACGATCGATGTTCGCCCTTAACACAACAATGGACATTTCATTGTGTTGAGTAGTGATCACCACCAGTAGACTACCACCACTCCTCCTGTCAAACACAACTCAGGGAGGGGCTTAGGAAAGGTGCTACTACTACCAGTGCTAGGTCCCTGGACCCACCCACCCAGAGGGTGGCTCAAGTACTGGTTATGTAACCCACTTCTGGCTTCTCAAACTGCACCAGGCTAGGAAAATTCCGCCGATTTTATGGTCGTCAGAGGACGACCAATATTGAAGACCTGGTCGTCCACAAACATCCATAGGTTGTCCTCATTCTTAGGACTCATCTATAGTTTTCAAAATGATAATTTCCAAGAGAAAATTTTCAGTATTTTGCTCAAAGCATCTGGTCGTCAGGAGGACTACCAGAAATCAATTTCTGGTCGTCCACACCCGTTTTCTGGTCGTCGAGGACACGCGGACACGCAGATTTTCCTAGCCTGTGCACCCTCCCCCACCCCCACTCCTTGAACTGAGTTCAAGGAGTGGGGGTGGGGGAGGGTGCAGGGGAGAGGCCTGCCCACTCAATTACACTTGATGCACACTAATTGTCCTTGCTTACAAATGCATGCCAGTGGACAAAGGCCTGTAGCTACTTGTATGTAAGATTGTGTAACCGGGCAATCAGATCAAAGCCCAAATACCTACAAAAGACATGACTGATTGAGTGAGCCCTTCCCATAAGCTACAATACTAAAAACTATAATTAAGGGCTCACAAAAAAAAAAAAAAAAAAAGGAAATTGATTAATATGCACTGGTAGCGAAATGTGATGTGTTTTTAAATATCACTTAATTTACAATCAGGGTACTTCGATTGATTTTTCTAAGGTTGTAAAGATCTTTTTAAAGTTATGGCCTACAACTGAAGGTCTTTGGTCATATTATATATGTTTTTTATTAAGGAAAACTTCAGTTTAAGATTATAATTATGTTCTGCAACAGCTAAGTTTTTTCATGGACTTTTAACCATCCTTTTCGCTCTTTCGGGCAGAATGGCTTACCTTTTCTGGCAGACATTCATATTCTCCAGCACGAATCTGGGGGACTCCCTTTCGGTGTTCCTCTGAAGCAGCCTCTCCATACAGGTACACTTTAGCCGAAAAAGAAAAGAAGTTTCACATTGTAGGTATTAAACATACAACAAATTTTAAGACAGCATAAACGTTTGTTTCTACTGAAGACGTTCAGATCAAGGAACCAAATTTTCCAGTTCGCTGGTCCGAAAAAGTACTTTGGTAGCGACAAATGTAGCACTGGTCAATGTTGGATTTTTGTAAAGTTTGATTGACAAAACAAAGCGTATATCCAATTACACACTCAATTAACTTACAAATACGACAGAAGCCTGTTCTATAACGGTACAATACTATGGAACAAGCTCAATGCTGATGTACAACAAAGTCCAGATGTTCATGAGGATTTATTACATGTTTGACTTTATAAAAAGCGATGGTATATTGTATATCTCGATGTGTTGTTTATCATGGTAGACCAGGGGTAACCCTGAATGATGTTTTCAGAAATAAAAAAATTAAAAAAAAGACAATCAGCTGAACAGCTGAAGCCCAAGGACATTAATCTTGATGTAAGTGGCAGCGCTTACCGGGAACTCCCAGTTCTGCTCCGAGCCGCTCGCCGAAGTCCTTGGCACACTCAATACAGTCCTCCATAGTGACTCCCCGCACGGGGATGAACGGGCACACGTCCATGGCACCGATACGCGGGTGCTCACCTGAAATTTGAAAAAAGATAGAACGTTTTTAAACATTTTTATGGCTAAATCTTTGTTGGTAACATATGGCACTCTACCCTTTCCACAGGCAGTATAACCCCCCAAAATATTTTTCGTATATATAAATCGGTTTTATAACAAATGGCATTATATTATCTTCACACCACGTATAACCCCAACAATCCACACTTATGTGATATTCAAGTTATTTATTATTGATTAATTAGCCTTAAATATAGAATCAACCTTAGATATTGACCTTGAATATAGAGTTACTACCACCTGGCATTACCAGGCACCAGTATCGTCCCTTCCGTGAAAGTGCGTTTTCTTAGCAGATAAGGACGGTGGAAATTAAAAACTAACGATTCATATCTACCATACATGTATCTAAGATCCTAATATCATGGAATATCACTTTTATAATAAGGCTGTCCTGAAAAAAAATCTGTTTCCGGTCCAGCGGGTAGTGTAAATAAAGAAGAACCGGGCGGCCAGGATTTTTTTTTTATTTTTATTTTTTATTTTTTCTCCGTTGGTAAGAATATATAACGAAAACTTTGAGAACAAAAAAATGAAAAAATTGAAAACTGCAAAAAAGTTCAGGCCACCCGGCCCTAAAACGGCCACCCGGCTGGTCGACCGGAAACAGATTTATTTTTCATGACAGCCTTAAACTGCACCTACCCTGGTGCTTGGTCATGTCGATGAGGTGGGAGGCGGCGCGTGCAGCATTGAGAGCGCCCTCCACGACACACTCGGGGATGCCGACAAAGGTGTAGACGGTGCGGTTCGTGGACACTCCAGGGTCCACGTCCAGCAGGTTACAACCATCGGTGGAGGCGATAGCATTGGCAATAGCCTCAATCACCTGGAAAACAATTGATTTAATATTTTAAAATTTACATGTTTTATTGTATAAAACAATTTTTTTACGCTTCTTGTCAATCCTTTTTAATAGTCAAGAATCTGCTTCTTGGAATTTGTTTCAATGCCTCCAGATATGCTATCTTTTTTGTTACTTTGATTTGTAACTTAGATTTGTTAATTATCTTTATAACCCAAGAACCTGCTTCTCGGGATTTGTTTCACAGCTGTAAGATATATGTTACTTTGTTAATGACTTTGGGCACATACATGTGTGTGCGTTTATCTGAATTCAATCCTCCAGCGACATGGATTCATTTAAAGTGCAAAAGGCATGATGATATGTTCAGCGATTTTGATCGGCTGCTCACATACATATAGGTTTCTTCAACCAGTATTGTGGCCTATGGATAAATGTACAAATATTTGTTTATTATGGAGCGACCCGTGAGTAAATAGACAGAGGTACACACTGTATACAGGTATATGATTTCAATAAGTTGAAAGAACTATCGAACCAACACCAAGAGTTGATTTTTAAATGATTGAATTGAAACTATTTAGAATCAATCCGACATGTTTCGACCGATTAAGGACTTCTTCAGGGCATATGATTTGCACTATATAAATATATTCACCAATAGTTTTCCGGAGGGACCATGCATAGGAACATTAAATATACCATTCATTTCTGAATGAGATGGTTATTTATTTATCATGTGTTGCATTTTACGTTAAGTGCCTTGTGTGAAACGACTTGTCACCATAGAAATATTGAACACCTTTGTCCGGTCAATATTACCGAGCGACAGGCTGTTCCCTGACCATGAATTGGGCCTTCAACTGTTTCTATAATTATATCTACCATTAAACGCCATAGTCTGTTTCTCAACAAAACAAGGGCATGGGTTGTAAAATCTACGCATTCTATGAGTATGGCGTCCGTCCTAATTATAATGAGGCGTCACTCGATTCGGCAAATATGATTTTATTTTCATTATTGATTCTGCAGCAAACATGTTTTAATTTCCTGCCAATTTAAGAGGCCTCATTCAGAGGAAGACACAAAGTGAACTACCAACGAATGAGCAATCTAAAACAAGCAAACTACATGAAAAAAAACAAAAAACAGCCAATTACATTGAAAATACACAGTTGCCTTTCCCGATTGATCCGTTCTTTGTTATAAACTCCTATACAAATATACCGTGGGCGGTCAAACTGTATGGCAGGCTAAGTCTAGACAGGTAAGCTGGCACCCCTGGTTCCTCCCCCTCCCCCTGCCTGATCGAACTGGTGTACAGGTGAGTTCCTCCAGTGAATGGAGATCTGGTTCAGACATGATACAGGGTGCGACCTTGCCTTATGCAGGGGTGGTATTAAAGTGTACAAAAAGGAATTGAAACGCAGTCAAAAGAATGAGAAGTTACTTGTATCTTTCACATAGAGAAATAAATGGCGCACTTTACATCCTATGCACGGATTCCATCAAAGGTTTTTGTCAGATTTCCATTTTTTTAAATTCTTTTTTGTTCTGGTGTAAAACTAAATCGGGAACTAGGCTATTTATAAAATGTGTTCTGGACCATCTGTGAGTGAGTTGGTGGATGAGTGATTGAGTTGAGTTGAGTTGAGCTGATCGAGGTGAGCTAAGCTGAGCTGGAGTGAGTGGGTTAAATGAACTTCTTAAAAATAATTCGCTAATATCAGAGGGGATGGTAAAAAAATCAAATAAAAATGCTATGTCTATAAAGTACGGAGGTAATCAGAAGCTGAGGGAGTCATGAATATAACTTATATAGGAAGAGTCAGGCAAGAGAATTCTCATTCCATTGACATACTAATGGGGAGAGTCCACTAAAATATACATACATACATGTACACAATATCAATGGCCTTGGTTAATTTTTCATATAATCTCGTACTGAAGATGTGCTGACAGCCAAAGTATGCCAATGCCAAATTCAAAAGAAAATAAATCTAAGACAATTAAAAAAAGGAGTAGTTTGTTAATCAGATTATATACTCATAATGATCACGATATATTTGGCTCATACCTGTAAATTCTGGTATTAACGTTTGAATGTCCCAATATTGATAACATTGATTTTGACTCAATAAGTGAATGTAGGTAAGAATAAATAAAAGATGAACTCTTGGGTTTGGAGTACATCTACTCAACTGGAGAAATGCCAGGAGCAAAGGGCGGGGCAGTCCAGCCACAAAACAAGGTCGGTGTAATGAAATGTATATAAGGAAAGAATTCATCCAAGAATCATGTCTACGATCTGATTCTTAGGAGAAAATTAACTATTCGTCTATAACCTACGTATTGCTCGTGAGGCTTTGATCAGTTAAACTTATACAAATTGCCAACTCAACTTAAGGGGGGAATAACATTGAAGACATTTAATGCCCACACAAAATAAGGCGAGTTTCCAATACTTAAATTTCTTATAAATTTATATGAGATAAAACTTTAGATTACTACGCAATACGTTCTAAGATTAGAATAACAGATCCCGTGAAATTCTCGTTAAATTCCCCTGCAGTATTGAATTGTGGTTCTCAGTAGCTCCTTGGATTGGGAGCATTCATGAGCTGGTACTGGCAGAAACTGGTCATGACTTATAAATGACCTCTATTGATTAGTCTTTCAAACTTTCTTCCTGCTTCGGTCTACTGCTCTTTGCATCTCCCCGCCAGTGTAACGAACCTAAGGTGTACTTAGTTCTTTGTAGCGATTTTCGTATGCTTGAAGAGTTCAATGGCTAATATTTTTCATTCCTAAAAACCAAACCGATCTCCACCTTCTATATAGTCATATTCATATGCATATGATTAATCTGTAATTGCCATTCTTCCAGTTAAGCGAGGCGGAAAGTCTATAAATGTAATATTATGCGTGAATATCACGTTAATCTTTCAATCATAATGCAAATGATATAGTTTTTATATATAGAATCATTCGGGGAATACATACACTGCCTGATTTCGAAATTCAAAACCTGGTTGGAGGGTTTAATCACACGAGTGCCACCATCTACTTGGCACCAAAATCCAAGGTGCAACTTTTAATATTTGATTACTTGTTCTGTTCTGCTCTGAATAAGCAAATGGCCTAGGTAGAAGGAGGAGAGTCAGGCTTTGTCTTCATATACTTTTAAAAACATCATAAGAACTATTGATATTTTATTTCCGTTGGTCCACAAAAGAAGATTCAAGATAGGTATATGAATATCTCATAGATACACGAGGCCTTTAATATACTGGATCTCTAATGTAATTCTTTTGTTAATAGTTTTTTTGTAAACTGCTTTTACAAACGTATGCATTAATCTTTTATCTTTTCCCCCCATGATTTAATTGCCAACATCATGTTAACCAACAAGGGGTGGGAGGTTCGATAAAAACCCTGACATTTGCACCTATACAGCTAACAGATCAATATGGATGTACTGATCAATACATACAGCGGCCCTCTGCAACCACAACTACCTGCACCCTGCGTTTAATGTGGGTCATTAGTGTGTCTAGGACTTAAGAGTCTGAGGTTTGCCTGTTTGGACCCGCCGCCTCTATAGCTGTAAGCCTCTCCAGACTTTTTGGCAAACCGACTAAACCCGTGGCGTTACATCTACAGGCATATTTCATACACTTGTAGTAGTTTCAGCGCAACGACCTGCCAACTTCTAATGTGCTTGTGCATAATTTCCTCCACCGACTTCAAGTGCCTACATAAATGTTATTCTTTCAGAAAACAAAAGCCGTACTCTAAAACTAAAACTGTTGACACATGCGCAAATATATAAGAAAAGAAGAACAAGGCAGTTGGTAGAGTTCATTTACACGGAAGCTCACGTAGGTCAGTAGGTGGTCTTATATAACACACTTGTGTACCTAAGTACTATTAACAAGCCTCTGCAGGTACCTTATACAAATTAGTGCCAATTTCTCTCCACTTGTGCACAATACCTAAACATGGCTGTATGGAAATGTACCCAATTTGCACAGCAACTACACCTTCGTTGGACCTGCTTTTCACATCTCACGTCATGGAGCAAATCTACCGGCAATAACATTTGCGCAGGTCCAAAAGAAACACTAAACTAATAAACAGTGACTGATTGTAATTCTTCTTAATGGAAACAATGCTGAGAAGCCATTGACCTATTCGGAGTAAAGCTGCTGAACTTCATGCGTGATTTACTTTACAAAAAAGCTTTCACAATACAAGCTATAGCAGAACCAGATTTCCTCGAGTGGTATAAAAACATTGAACTTAAGCCTATACTAATAATTAATCCCCTGTTAATCCCTTGGAACTACACGGCCTACTGCTCTAGGGGTTGTGTAATCTGTCTGAGCTCTCACTAATCCAACAAACTTCCAGGTGCAAATGGGACTGTATCAATCCACAATGACCCTAAATACACAATTTACTCACTTCTAGTGTACTACTTCTATTACTACTACTATAGCATAAGTATAGTAATACATATTATATTATGGTAATATGAAGCATACAGTAAGATATCACATCTCACTTTTTATATCCATTAACAAGTTCTAAATATACAATTTGTGGACATAGATTGTTATTGCGAGCTGTTATAGATAAAGCAAAGGAAGACAGTGAGTGTAACCAAGTGACTTGTAACGGGAAAACAATGGGACGCACATTTGTGAATACATAATTTTATCGTTTAAAGATAACGTAGTATCCTATCAGATCACATTGAGATAGACATATTGATAACGGTATTAGTAGTCAATCAGTTGTTTGTGTCTGTACAGTAATATTGATATGTATGTCATGTACGATGGCTAGATAAGTGCAGAAGCATCCTGTTCCTTGGTACTGGAGACTTGGTACTTAAGTTTCCAGTAATCATAAAGGTCCTTGAAAAATCAGTCTACTCCAAATACAATCATGATATCAAAATGCCAAGGACTTTCACGAGGCATTATTGATTAACCATGGAAACTAATTGGCTGCATATACACATCCTTTTGTCAATTATTGTGTAAGCCAATACTCTGATTGCAACTGATCAAATGTATAGCCTGATGTTTCTTGTGTGGATATACAACTTTAACATTAACAAAATTCTTATTTCTTAACAATGTGTTCATACTTTTGTTAACGTTAAAAAGAGATAGATTTACAAGAAAAAAAGGGGGAAAGATGTGACAATAAAGGCTGTTGCAATCATAGAGTCTAAAAGTGGTCTGTTTTGCAACAGAACTTATATGTCTTACTGAGTCTCTTAGGCCTAGGGGTTGTAGAGTAACGTTAATTATCGCTAGCTCATACAGGGATATTCCTAGAAAAAAATCTTGAGTATCAAAAGCCCCATCGGGCCCATTCATAAGGGGGCCATTTCTGAAAATCGTGAGTCTTTTTTGATATCTTTTATATAGTTTCTGTGACTTTTGAAGCGGGAATGGCCCCCTTCAAGTTAACCTAATGCGGGAATTAAATTCATGGTGCGGGAATCCCGCATCCCGCAGGCCTAGGGAGATCCCTGTGTCATAATCATATCCTTTCATATTGTTTTCGATTTATTTCAATAGACTTGCGGCTGACAGTTAGCCTTGTCTTGCCGTGCGCCCTGATTTACTTTTAATTGTGCCATATTCATGATATGTCGCAGGAAATTATATCAAAATTATGCTGATAGATAGTATCATAGAGATACATCTTATATATGTCTATGATAGTATCGATTGATATCGCCTCGATGGCAATGTCAGGGGTAAGACCCGGGCTGATGAGATGCAGTGAAACTAGCCTACACTACAGTTACAGTCTACAGGGACAATCGGTGCATTTCGTAGAATCGTGATGCATGAGGGATGCTGTAAGTTTTTCTAGCGTTCAGGATCGCCAATTTTCAAGTTCACCTCCGACACAGAAACACGTAGGCGGGAGTCTAGATCAAGTATCATCCCTCCTGCAATGCTAAGGCCAGATTTCGATCTTCCCAGTTGCTCTGGAATGCAGGGCTGCTGCGCGCGAGATCCAGTGCCCTGGCAACGCCAAGCCACTGTCCAAACGGCAGGTGCCCGTCGGATGCGGGAGGGATGGGTGGTTTGGGCAGAAAAACAACTCACCTCTTTCCTCTGGCCCTCCGAAAAGTTGGGAACACACTCCACGATCCGCGACATGGCTGGTTGATTCTGGCGATCCTGACAAACCTGCAGTGATCACTGGTGCCTGGCTGTAAACTAACAACCTGTGACCGGTCTGCTCGGCGATTTCGATCCCACTTGTGAAGTACGTAGCAAAGCTTTGTGTACCTTGCCTGGTGATAGCTGCTACGTCATCAAAACCTGCGTACTATGACGTAGTGCACACGGTGCCCCATATTGGGAGAAATCAACAAGATTACTCCACCGAATAAACCTCGGAATTTACGGATTCTTACCGATTTTCACGCCTGATCGGTAAGTTGAATGTCCGCAGCACCAACTTGAGATGCTGTTTGATTGTCTTATATGAAGCATTTTGCTAAAGCAGGGGCCGCAACGCGTATTTGCGCAAATAATTTTACTGGTAAAGCGACTCGGTCAAGTGTTTGGCTTGGCGTGGCTGTCGAGTCCGTAGCTTGTGATGCAACTTTTTTCGCTTACTTATTATGTCCAGGGCTTCCAATTTCTATTTCTACGCATTAAAATACATCACATAGTTATCCTTCAGAATACAATAATTTTAAAGACGCTGGTGCCTCTGTTATATTGAAAGAGTCGGAGGAATTATAGACCTGTTGGTGTTGGGAGGACGGCGTTCTCGACGAGTCTGGGGCTTGTCCTCGGCGGCCCTCCCACCCAGGCCGCCCGGCACAGTAGATTAGGTTCAGGGCTGAACCCGGGGCATCGCCTTTCTCAGGCCACTTTCACTTTGACGTTGCAACCGGCAATAAAAATATATACTAGCAAAGTAGTTCACCTTTTGGTTCAGGTTGACCTAAAAATAATTAAAGATCCAAAATAGTAGTCTGCCAAAATCATGAAAACGTCACTTCTATCTAGGCTAGGCCTAGGGCCAAAACAAAACAAAACAAAAAAGGTTTTGATCAGAGTTCATTGAATGTGTTGGCATTATTTGATGAAATAGAATAGTCTACGTTCAGTCGTTTCTATTTCAAACAGTTTCTTTGCCGACTGGGTTCTGCTTTAAGTTTATGGCGTAATTAGTTACAACTTCAACCCTGCGCTCAGTTTTAATAGCAGTTATGATAAAAGTCATGGAGATAGGAAATGATCCAAAATTGACTGGCTATGATGGGATAGGAAGAATTGGAACAGATAATGAAATTGCGAACGGTGATACAGTTGATGGATTTTTTCTCAAATGACTGTTTGTTTGTTTTTGTACTAAGATTGGCACTTTCATATTTTTGTAGTAAAATTGAATTTACATAAACTTGAACAAAATACTATTTTTTCTCAAACATTTAATATGTGTACAGTACAGTGACCGTAGATATTTTCACGTGCATGCATTTAATTTTCCTGATCCAAAGAGAAGATAGAATTCGCTCTTCAAAAGTTATGTGGCATATTATGATTAAATGAAAGTTTTTTTATCATGTTAAAATATCAAAAATATTAATATTGCAAAAGTAAATACAGTTGAAGATAGAATGAGCAAGGGTCATGTACAAAGATATCTAAATCCTGATGAACCTATTCATCGTATTGACATATTTGGGAAGCGAGAGCTGTTCAAACCAAGTGTTTGTATCTACAAGAGAAAAGCGACAAAAAAAGTTCAACGTTCGAAGTCTAAAAGAAACATTAAACCTTGGACACTTATGCAATGTGGAAACAGATTTAGTATTCACCACCGGTCTTACATCTATGATTCGTTGATTTTATTTACCCTGTGACCTACATTCAGGCGTGGCTAAATGTATCTTAATGTCATGGCTTGGTGATTTAAAACAATGCCTGGATTTTCAACTTTTTATTATGGCTAGATCTACTCCTTCCACGGTAATGACACAGTTCTAGACAATGCAACTATGTAGCAGTCAGAAAATAATTGTTTTTAGAGTCATGCTTCCTGCTTGTGATCTCAAACAAAAGTGTATATTATTAGTAGATATATACATTGGATCTTTAAGTTTACAGGGCATGATGAAAACCCATCAAAAAGAAATTATCCGCATCAGTTTTGAGCGGTAACACCACAACTGTCGATTTGTATTTCTCATTATTTTCTCGACGCTGATTCTGTTACCACTATAGAACTTCTGGAAGATCACAAACAAACGTGAAATTGTTCTTGTCAATAATTAAAGGACATTTTAATAATATGACGCGCATCATATCGAAGACCAGAACTCCACAAACTTTACATTTCATTATCCCTAATGCAGAACTGTAACAAAAATAATATTTCGCATTTCAGTCTTTGGCTTGAGAGTTTAAAAGATTTTCAAAATTGTATGCATATTATATATACATGTAGCAGTAGAACGTAATGAAGTAAATGATTCCTATTTTCCCCACCAGGTGGCACGGCAGTCGTGGACCCTAAGGGGACGCGAGGCTCCAGAAATTTCTTCAAGTTTTAATCAGGTTAGTTTTTATATATTTGATAAGCTATCGAAACTTAAGCAAACCGAGATTTGTTCTAAATCAAACATTCGAAAAATTTGACTCCTCAGAATAACATAAGATGCATTATTCATCCATATCAGACAATCTGGATGTTCTAGATTACTGTAATTAGAAAAAAAGAATAGTTACCATATAAGTAGGTACACCCTGAAAATGTTAACCATAATTTAAAACCCCATACCCACCACGGGGGGTTGGACGTCACTGCTTTAGATTGATCGCGCGTCAACATGCAATATTGAAATGTACATGTTCGCTCTGAAACGGTGCAAAAAAAAAAGTGTCTAATTACGAGGGCAAAACTGACCTATTTTAGCACCGATCGGTCGGCCAACTTAAGAATATCCCCTAGTGTGTATGGGGCTTTATATGAATATAACACCTCTTATTTCTGCCCGACGATCCCTACTTGTACTATTTCTTGGCACTGGCACAGTGACAGTAGAGTAGAAGTAAACTCTCCCAAAACGAGCCAAGTCTACAAATAAACTATAGGGCCTCTCCACCACAGCTTGAACTTCTGGTCCAACTCATCTGCTCACAAACAGCCGCAGCTTGCTCACCTTTAGCACAAAACAATTTTGTTTGGTTTTCATTCCTTTTATGCAAAGTTATCCAAATGCGTTTTTTTCAGTTGTTTGTGCAGTGTAAGATTACACCTGACCTAGTACACATCATACAGAATATGTTTGCATTGTTTGACGATTTGTATTTTTCATGGTGGCTGAATTGTATTTTTTGTAAAGCTTTACTAAATAAAGTACATGTAGTTATATCAGGGAAATGCATGTATATCTATATATGACAAATGCATGTATAATACTATTAATACGTACCGTTCTCCAATCAGGAGCAAAAATGGGATCTCAGCAACATGCTACCAAACAAAGGGATTTTTCTACATGAAATACAAAACGAATTAGCAAGTGCGCAAATCTGAAGACGTACATTTCTGTGAATGTCAAACAGCCTTTGAAATACTATTCATTTTGTTTAAAATCAAGTGATCCTATTACGGTCACACTAGCTTGGTGACCAAAGAAATTATCATGACATCAAAGTAGCGGGATTAAAAAACTTAAGCCATGTCTAGTGAAATATCCCCCCCCCCCCCCGGCAATCCGGTCCTGAACATCATCACTTTTTGTAGCACGAGACTATAAAAAGGGTAATAAAAAAAGTGTGACCCCATTAAAGGAGAAATAACATGTTTTGTCTCCACTTGGGGTAGATAAGATGCAGATGCTGAGATCATTAGTGGGGTTTTATTTTGCACACGTGTTTTTTTTAAGTAACAGAAAACCTGGAGCCTATCAGTGGTCAGGGCTAAAAACAAATATCTGTGGAAGGGATTTGTCTTTGTTTGTCATCACCCCCTGGGGAGGTAGAAGAACAAATTTTCACAAACAATTGAACTATTGTTAATGTTTGATTTAAGACTGCGTAATGTTCGTGTATATCCAAGTCTTCATGAGTCGTTTATCCAGAATGCCTGAGTAATTCAGACTGCGTTTAAAGTTTGTCCGTCCACTTCCCAATAGTTCAAAAGAAATGAACGATGAGGGAGCTTCTTAATATGAAAGGGTTTTTATTCAATAAACATCTCATCCCGAGTCAAAGCCACCATGTATAAGTCTTCATCAGTCCACCTCCCATCTCCTATCAGCAATCAACCATGTTTAGAACACGAGTTGCTCCAGCACCCTCTAGACCATTCTAGTACTCAGCTCTATCACAATCCTATGTCCGAGGTAGTTGATATTGGTAAACTCCAGTCTGTTACACGGGAGCCGTTGTACTTACTCCAGGTAACTCCTTGACTAAACTTACTTAGCTGATGTTCTCACTAAAACTCAGTGACTACTAACTACTAACTGCTCGCTCCCTACCTTGCAGCGCCTTTTATACTGGTTAACAGGTGGCGCTAGGAGCGCAAGATATTTCTCCTAGAAGTAGACTAGAAGTAGACTTGCTAAGCTTGATCCTTGATGGATTATATAACATGAGGATATATTAAAAGTGCTAAGCTATTAGTACACAATGTCAGGTTATTTGATGTTTCCCACATTCAGACATCCTCAGATGTAAACTAGAGCTTGAAATAGATAGACAATGTATTATAGTTCATAGTTTTTAGGGTGCAACGAAATAGCCGAAAAGAGAAATCCAACTGTACTAGAATTTTTATATAGATAGCAAAATACATAACAAAAATTATGATTTTTTTTCTACTTTAAAGATTAAATCCACGGGCATCCCCTAATGCCCTGAATTTTGAGTCCTCCATTGATATTTTGAATGATCAAATATGTATTATTAGTGTATAAAAATACGCCACATGTTATCGTTGTATCAATGTATGAAGAGTTGTGTGTCTGATAAAAAAAGAAGATAATGTTACAGGAATAATTGTTTCGAGATGTGGCAGAAAAGCAATTAATAACTTATGTGAATCAAAATTTAAAGTCTATGAAATACAGTCCCTTTGTATGCATGTGTTATAGGAGGTTGTCTGCATCCATTTCATATGCCTAGAGTGTATTTTCAAATAATTACTCCGCTTTGACCGTTAAAACACATCTCAATACGAATGTTAAAATGGGGCTTTGAATAGATTGATAATTTCATCGAATTTTAAAAACTTAACTCAGTTAGATTTTCATCAACGTCAAATTAATTATGTAAATCACACACGCAATTATAACGAGAGGCTAAGACTCAAACTTTTACTTTTTTTTCATGTGCAGTTAAATCTCATCACGTTAATAAGCCAGCCCTGAATAGAGTAGTAGTACTCTTATTTTTTCCCCTCCGGCCTGTAAGGCTTGACCTCACGACCCCAATATCATTAGGTTAATGCTTTAGCCACTCACCTCCCCCTGACTCATGGCTCCACATGCCAGAACTGACCTGTCGGCACAACTAGTTATATGACGAGAGCAATATTTTATCCACAGTCCAAGTATTAGGTTTGACCTGAAAATCAATATGCTGATTTAGCTAATAGTACGTGCCTCTGATTAATTATCCTGGGCACTTTTCGTAATTATCTTGAATGTTTTTTAAGGTAATTATTCTTGAATTAGTTCGCCGTTTACATTGCATTCCCGGGGATTATGGTTTGTCACGATAGTATTCTGATTTATTCTGATTTAGGATTATGTGTTTTATGTTGATGCATTTAATGCCAACTGTTTTTGTCAAATGTATTTTATTCTGCGGTGAGAAGCATTCTGCCTCGTCATAAAAAATCGTATGTTTGTCATATTGCATAGATAGGGACCCAAACTTTAACATGGAATAATTTATCTATGCGCAAAGACTAGTTAATGAAGTTAAATATTGTTTATTGATGGCGCACATATATATACGCTTGGTTGAATATTTTCTCGCTTTTATCCAGAGTAACATACCGATCCCTTTGTATTTCTCTTGCCGGGAAAAACATGTGATAGGCGGAAAATAATTGTATGATTTTGTGACAGAAAACATGATCATTTTTGTCCTTGCTTTTTGACAGAAATAAAGGAAGTACTCGGCGCTCGAGTCGCCTTTTTTCAGATTTAGTTATTCCTTTTGCTTTAGATAGTGAATACAGTGTAAAGGGAGGCTAGTCAGTGCTTTTGGGGTAGTAAACTGGTAATATATTATGGTGTGTTTCTACAATGCTAATTTGTTGAAATAATATAGTCTTGATTCTTTTTTTTTTTTTTTTTTATTCTTTTTGTTTCTGTGTCTAACTGTCTTTCCCTCAAAATCCTTGAATTTGTTTTGGATATAAGAGATCCATTATTTGAATAGATTATACAAGCGATAGAAATTAAATATGTGCAATTCTGCATTACAAAACGAATAGAAAAGAAAAAGCACATCTTGCTCTTCCATAATAATAAGTCTCTTTCCATTTGGTTCGAATGGGAGGAAGAGAACAATACAGCTATGAGTTATTTGTGAATGAATTGAATGCAAACTCGCTGTCCTATGTTAAATGGGAGCTGGCCGTGCTCCAGGGTGGACCCAGGAAAAGGGTCAGTGTGGGCCCTGCTCGGGAGTTCCCAGGGTGGTCTTAACAGACGAGCAAATACACGGCGAATCAGCTTAGTTACACACCAGGTACGAGTGTTGAACAAACTGGGTCTGGGGGACTTCCTCTCATAACATGGGTTTAATAATGTTGATAAATGGCTATATCGTTCTAAAAGTCTTCGATGTTTGAGACAAAAATAAAGATGGTTTTGGTGAGCATGAGGTCGGTTGAAAAAAAAGTGGTTGAATTATTCAGTGTAGTATATAAAAAAAAGTCTGACCATGGTTCGTTATTTTCCATCCAAGTCCAACGTTGAATACCTTATCTAAATGAGGGATACAATAGTTATCTTCGAGGTATAAAAAATATGAAGTATTTCCTCTTTTTTGCAGAGAATTGTGGAAAAGAGCCACTCAATTAGACAGATGTCACGTGTAATGGTTTTTAAAGTACATAATAATGACAATGTCCGAGAGGCGGTGGTTTGAGGAGTACTTGAAATACAGTGCATTTCAATATAATTACAGGATTCTCAAATCTTATTTCCCACTCTTATCTTCACAAGGAAATCCAATTATGCCTATACTCATTTGCGTAGTGGTTACGGTGCAAGCGGGTACATTTTCAGAGCCTTTAAATCTAAAAAGTCAGAATATTTAACATCCATGATCAAAAAAAGATATCAAAAGCTACTAGAATATTTATGTAAGTTTTGAGATACATGCACCGTTTTAAAAATTGTCATATCTTCATTCTGTCTGCTTTGAACTTAATTTGTAAGAGTTACAGTTTTGTTCTTTCCTTTATCCACATCAACACAGCCTCAAATCGGTTCCCTATTTCAACATTGAATTATACAGAACTTCTCTGCACTCTTTTCACGGAACATAAGGTCTATTTCAATTTATTAGCGCAGTCTTTATGGCAATGAGGTAGTTTTGCGACCAAAACATGTTGTGATTTTTTTTCCTAACTATAATAGTCCTTGCAACTTCACAAACCAAAAGTTGTACCCTGCGTACTTTAAAAAGAGTGTTCAATTATCCTTCATATTTGTTGAGGCACAGCATAATGGAATATTTAGAATATTGACTGCAATCCTCTCTTTATACAAGAATTGTAAATATTCGAGGAAAATCTTTGAAAATAAGGCGTGATCGAAGTAAAAAAGAAAAAATAAGCAATTCAAGTTGCTGAAGTTCTGTTCTCTGTTTGATACCTGGTCAGTGACCTAGCTATTTTGGCATACATCTGACAAAATCGTTTGAATGATAATATTCATATACCATTTGAAACTTTTCCACAGAATGCTAAGCGACTCTCTGGAACTTCGCCCAACTCTTGTCCGCCTCACGGCGAAAGATATTGAGCAAGGACATTACCCAAGTAAATGTTCCAATTTCGCTCTCCTCTTTACTCATGAAGTGTACTGCCCTGCTGCTGTCTTTTCCGCTTTTGCTCTTGTCCGCTTTTTGAAAAGTTAGAACGGTGATTAATTTGTTTTCATTTGAAATATTCTTTCCTTTTTTTTTATTTAGAGATCTGTTCTGTCCTATGATTTTATATGAGGTTGACTGGGGATTAGAATACGGTGCAGAGAAATATGGTGCAATAGAACATGTATTTCAAATTGGAACATGGGTGATATGAGCAAATTTAAATAAAACTAAGGCCTTCTCATAAAAAAGGTAGTAATTTGTCCATGCCCCAATTCATTTTGAGTATGATTTGATTTGATTCTTTTGAACCGTGGTTAGCGCAGTTATGCTGATGTTATATTGTCAGTTGAGTAGGCTTCCCTCCAATGTTTTAGTCTACTTACGTGAGCCTATGCCAGTCCTTAAAAGCTTGATATATTACACAGGCTGACAGTCGAATTGAGTTGCGTTTAAATGTTAACCATTAAAACATGATTTAAAGTCATATAGATTCATGTGAAAAGTGCACTCAACTCAACTGTCGGTCTCGGTAGCATCCTTTTTATGCAATTATCTATTCTAATTGAAAGAGTAAACATTGATATCCCCAATTCCAATTTTGTCTTTAAATTGCCATATTTGTGTGTCAAAAAGATGCCAATCCCCACATGTCAGTCTGTTTTTATGCCTCGACCTTGTTAGCAACTGAACGGAATATTTTCTGTTCATATCAGATCAAATTACCTCCAATTTCGTATAGAATGTCAGTAATTGTGGTTCTTCAGAAATTGTACCTCATACATGTATGCTTCTTTGTACGTATTTAATTCCAACCGATTTTTAAATAAAACTGCATAGTTCTTTATAGAATTATATATTTTCTAAAAAGGCCATAATAAATAGTTAAATAAGTTTAAAACAATAGTTTTATATACTTATTCGTGAATGTTTGATGGAGGACGATAAAGTAATAACTAATTATTCGTAAATGTTTGTTCTGATAAAACTGTTTGTAAATATTGCTTTTTTTTACCACTACTGTACATAAAGGTCAAGATTTTTTGTCACCTTATTAATATCAAAATATAAATAAAGAGAGTTTGCAGCATTAGCTAGGATGTAATATCAGTACTCATGCTCTATGCATCAGGTGTAGAGCATCAGGTGTGCTGCGAACAGTTTTGTGTATAATCGTTTACATACAAGAAAAGATGTAGCCCGTAAGGAAACACTTAGCACTTCCCCCGCCGTAATGGTAACCCATAAAGCCGAGTAAAGGTTCCCCATTAGCGGCGTGGCACTTGATCACCAACGATTAGGGAACTCCTTTATGTGTATTGGTTGCCATGGCGACCGCTGAAACGCCCGGGCAGAGGGCTGTCCTCCTCCAGGGTCTTTAGTGGTGGAATTTCTCCAGGGACCTGCGCCCATCAAGGGCCATTTTGGCCCTTGGCCAGGGGGCCTTGTTTGGTGACCTATTTGCTGGGGCCTTTTATTGGCTACATTTCCTCGTTAGGTTTAAAAGATAGAATCTAATGACAGTAGGGAATTCAATAGGGGAGATTAAATGAAATCTTGACTCGTTTTATTGGCGATTTATCGTTCTTGCTCTGGATGGGTGCTTGATTATGTATGTGTGTGGGGATCAGTTTTGGATATTTTTTTTATAAGAAGTAACTGAGCTAATTGTGTCAAATTGCTCCTTGGTATCATTATGTTTGTCATTTTGATTTCTTCATCTTATCTGCAAGCGCAACTGTCCGCCTATCCTATGATTGCCCGGTGATTGGTATATAAATACTTTTGAAGATTTTTTTTTCCAAATTGCCTTATTCATGACATTAGAAAAACATACACAGAACATAGTTTTTCTGACAGTGATTCTGAAAAAAAAACATGTTATGGATGAAATGTAAACTTCATGTCGTGGTGCAGCTACTACATTAGATTACCTTTGGTCATTTTGTAGAAGGAGCTTTTAGTTTATGCCTAATGCTATTAATATATATGCAGCTGTAGTTCAATGCTAATACTTATACAACATTGAAATATGTTTCAAAGAACCTTTGCATTAGGCAAACATAGAAATTTCCTCCCATTCATAATAAACAATAATACAAAATTAAACATGAATAAGAGAAAAAAAACTTTCATTTTCATAGGGGAAAAACAATAAGTATCATGAAATCTATTTCATGTTTCTTAATTCCATTCCGCACAAACAATTTAACAGCAAATCAACCGGTTTGATTCCCTTTGAACCCCATCTTAGAAAAAGATAGTAATATGATTTAACCTTTTTAAAATATACATGATTTAATTTAATGCTTCGCTCTTCACACCTAGCCACGATGGTGTCGGGTGTGGTTCGCCGGCAGACTGCGCCGCAGACCGTCCAACAACTGTGGGCGGCCATCGGCTACATCCGCAACCAGAAACAGATCGCCAACACGGAGCGCATCATGCGCTACATGCATCGCACGTACGAGTTCACTCAGAGCGAGGCGAAGCTGCAGCTGCAGTATGCCGTCAGTGATGGCCTGGTCGAGCGCTACACCTTCGTGGGGTCCAAGGGCACCAAGATGGGCGTGGAGCAGGAGGGCTTCAAACTGCCCGAACCACACGAGGATGTGGTGAGTGGTCATGATTGAATGGTGTGGATTGTGTGGTTGATTTGTGTTGATTGAGTGGTTGATTTGTGTTGATTGAGTGGTTGAATTCTTGATTTGAGTCGTTGATTCGATTTTTTTTTTTTAATTATGTTTTTTTTATATAATGATTAACGTAAATGTGTTGATAGGTTGTACGTTACATTGTTCGGAGATGTAGTATTGTGTATAGTTTCCTTTTTTACCAGCTTAAACTGTTACATCGAAATTATGTATATTTTAATGAATGGATAAATGAAAGTACTTATCTCATACAATATTAGACTTCATGGATGCATGTACTATGTTACTTTAATTGTGGAACCAGACTTTACATTACCTTCAAGACTTAAAGTATGTTTAAAACAATGCAGTGTGGTTCTTTTCTAAAAAAAAAGTAAAAAGTTATGTATCTTCAATATACATTGCATCCTTAAATAATCTATTGCTCCCATTGTAGACTCGCGGCGACCACGACTGGTACTGTTTCGAGTGTCACCGGCAGGGGGAGGTGCTGACATGCTCCGGGTGCTGGCGGGTCTACCACCCCTACTGTGTCCCGGCCGAGGGGGGCAAGTTCCTCTGCCCCATTTGCCAGGTAGGCCCAATTATTACAAGCATATACAGGGTTTCCCAGGGATAAGTTTTCCGAGTTTTGTCGGATTTCCGATTTTTTTTCTCCCCTGCAACCCCAAAAAATGGGTTTCAAAATTTGATATTTAGAACATGTTTCACATCATTTTAGGACGCTTTCAGATTTTCTTAATGCTATTTCCGATTTTTTTTTTCACTGTCCCCAATTTACATCTCTGGTTCAACTTTCCAAAAGTGGGGGGTCAGCATACAAGCCACGTACTAAAACGATGTGCATTCGCATGCATGGACGCGGCAGTTTCCCCTTTTGTGGTATTTTAGGGGTCCACCAAAAGGCGAGAGGTTCAGGATCCCTGGACCCCCATCCCCACCCTCATCCCCACCCCGGAACCGCTCCTGATAAATATGATATTATTATCAAAGAGGTTTATTTCATATCTAATCCGACTCAGATGATTTTGTATGGACCGTTGATTTATTGGTGAGGATTGAGAAGCAATAGACATGTTTCCTGTATCCAAGATGTATGTTTCAATTCATGATATGAATGGTTTGAGTACGGATATTATAATCATTATGGCATCCTTTGGAATAGAAACTACGCAGAAAGTAATTTTGCAAAAGATTATCATAAGGCATAAGTGTATGGAATACTATTAAAAACTATTAATAACAGATTACACACGAGCTATCACTGATAAACATCAATAAATATTGATATATTTGCAATTGTGACCTAACAATCTAACGGAGTGTTCTCTCTTTGTCATTTTCAGGAACTTGAGGTAAATACGATACATACAGTTTTATCAGTTAACCTAACTTTTTAACAAACCAATTAAATAAATGTAGGCAACAATTTCCGATTTTCTACAGACAGAATAGCAGTCATAAAAGTTTTGTTACGTCCAGTTTTCTTTACAATTGAGCCTTGAAATGTTAGGCGTGATCACATACGTATTGTCCGAATATTTACACTTTATCGTTCATTTTTGTATTAGCTTGTCAGAACAAACAGTAGCTAATAAGAATATACAAAGTTCTAAATATGCGCCGGATCCTTTCTAAAAACTTCTTGCTTCCTTTGTAGGAGTCCAAAAAGAAGCAGCGCATTAAGCGAAAGGAGCTGAATCGCCTGCTCAGCTACACTGTAAACCGCCTTAAGGAAAAAGTAAGGCCAGATGCTGTACGGAAATTTTCTACATTTTAAGTCCCTAGTGGCTGCTAAAGACTTAGAAATAGGGAGGTGTAAGACTCACCAATACCCCTCATGCTGTTTATGGGAAAATGTATTCAAATCATGCATAAGTATACGGTGGGTGGGAGACAAATTAATGGAATATAAATTATAATCGGTGATGGTTGAGAACCGGTCGTTTCTTCAATGAATTTCACACCAATTACAAATTTTACAAACGAAATGTATAGAAAAAATTGATATTCCGGTTATTATGAGTAGAAAGATGTTTAGTATGATACCGGCAACAGGGATGGAAGATGTGTATTTGGTA
The DNA here is from genome assembly GCA_936440205.1 of Lepidonotus clava. Classification (NCBI taxonomy): domain Eukaryota; kingdom Metazoa; phylum Annelida; class Polychaeta; order Phyllodocida; family Polynoidae; genus Lepidonotus; species Lepidonotus clava. The sequence continues at coordinate 23,290,160 of OW387147.1, forward strand.
AAGCAGTGACTCCCTATTTCTGCGTGTTTGTGTGTTTGTTACTGCAGGTAGGCACATCTCTACCATTTTCATATGATGAAGTATTGTGTAGTTTTTCTGAATATCTAAATAGTTTTATTTTTGCTTTATATTGTCTGGCTTCCCACCATTTCCCATTAAATTTCCCATAAAACAAATTTCGTATGAAAAGAGAACTTGCTCTTGGCAATAGAAAGCTATGATTTCTTTTTTTATTGAGTTGTGATCTATTCTTCTTATATCAGTAGGAATTGTACATTTGCTTTTAAATTTCCGCATTTTCATGTGTTAATGTAACAACCAAATGTATCAAACCCCCTCCACATTATATAAGTTTACTTGAATAGCGGTTTATACCCGATTTTATAGTTCTTTACCTGTCAGCAAGCATTTGCTACCTTTTGAGTCGATCGTATGTGAATCAGTATTTCTGTGTTTTCATCCATATAATAGTTTTAATGTACGTTTTATGCCATCTCTGTTACCGGTGACACTGTCACGTATATCACATAGATATAAAAAATTCTCCCTATGAACATTTCTATGATAAACAGGCGATGTCTGATTTGGAAAAGAAACTAGATTTCAACACGCACATACAAAAACAAAAAGAGTCAATAATTTTAATGAGCAAATACAGTCTGAGATACAAAAACGTATGGATGAAAACCGCGATGTTCATATATTTTTGGATTCCACTTGTATTGCCCCCTCCAAACATACTGTGCAAATACTTGTATGTATTCACATGTTGCATTCTGGTCATCCTACCGCTGCATATATACCCACCATACCCCTGCATGTTCACCCACCCTACCTTTGCACAACCACCCCTACCCCTGCATATCTACCCACCCTACCCCTACATGTCCACCCCATCCCTGCATACCCACCCTACCCCTGCATGTTCACCCACCCTACCTTTGCACAACCATCCCTACCCCTCCATATCCCCCCACCCTACCCCTGCATGTCCACTCCACCCCCTGCATACCCACCCTACCCCATCCTACATCTGCATACCCACCCCAGGCTCGTAGCCAGGGGGGGTTCGAGGGTTCATACGACCCCCCGCCCCCTTGGAGGAACTTTCCTTTAATTTTTAATGTCAAATATGTCATTGAATCCAAAAAATATGTATTTATTCAAAAAACGAACCCCCTCCCCCCTTGAAAAAAGAAAATAGTCAAAAAACGAACCCCCCTCTGAGAAAAGCTGGCTACGGGCCTGCACCCTACCCCTGCATGTTCACCCACCCTACCTTTGCACAACCACCCCTCCCCCTGCATATCTACCCACCCTACCCCTGCATGCCCACCCCACCCCCTGCATGTCCACCAACCCTACTCCTGCATGCCCACATCCACTCCAAAGGTACATGTTAACCAAGGTGCAGTCTGGTGGTTCTTCACAGACCCGGGACCTGATGCACCTGTTCGCCACCTCCGAGGAGCAGCGGCTGAAGCGCTTCATCTACCAGAACATGGACCTGGCCCGCATGGAGGCCAAGACCAAGAACCGCAAGTACCGCTACCTCGACCAGTTCGAGGCTGACGCGCAGACCATCTACCACAACATCCTCATCTGCTGCGGACGTAAGTTGGATCCTTGTATTTTCACAACAAATTACAGTATAAAAGTGCTGTATTACCAGGGTGCCCACGCAAGTCTTAAAAGGTCTTAAAAGGTCTTAAATTGATTTTCTCAAATTTAAGGCCTTAAAAAGGTCTTAAATTTCAACTTTTTATTGCAAGAAGTCTTAAAAAGGTCTTAAATTGGATCTAATTAGGAAATTAAAAGCAAATTGTAGAATGGGGGAAATTGGCACTGTTTGCCACGTTCTGTGACATCAAATATCATGTGATCAATTTTTTTCGTGACCTGTGGCAAATTGGTCTTAAATTTGCCAAACATAGGTCTTAAATATGTCTTAAAAAGGTCTTAAATTGATTTTTGAAAAAGCGTGGGCACCCTGATTACACATTAATGGCTAATGGCTACAAGTTGCTATAAATTCTCAAACATTTAAGATACAAGGGATTAAGGGTAGATTTCTTGATTTTATCATCAAACGTTTAAAGTTTTAAAATGCAATCCATTTGAGCGCAAACAATACTAATTTTCATCAGTGTTTATGTGATCTTAACGTGTATTTAATTACAGCTGGCAACATGGCGAACCTGGTGCGGGTTATGGTGCGTGATTGTAAATATGATGTAAGTGGGTTCTGTTATTTATGACCTGTAAAATTCTATTTAGATACCAATATTTAACCAATCTACTCACCTAAACTTATTCTATTTTGCAAAACATTACTCCATCGGTGTGTTAATACGCGAGCAACTATCTTAGAATTTATGGAGGCATCTTTTTAAATGGTGATTTTATTACGAATTCAAAGAGCCGTAGTGTCTGAGCCAAATATGGTACCCTCACGGAATATAGAATGAATACTCTTGTATCGCTACTATGTCAAATTTCCATTGCCTAATGTTTTTTTAAAATATCTTTTTTAGATTGATGAAATCCGGCAGTGTAAAGACTGTTACCACTACTCCAATGCCAAGCCAAAAGACTGGTTCTGTCAGCCCTGTGTAAGTCAAAATCTGATGTTCTAGAATATTAACAGTTATACCTATATTAGCCAGAGATGCCAGTTTTCCGCCTTTTGCCGGAAATCCGGTGTTAGAAATAAGAATACACATAGATATTTTTCAAATATTTCATGAAAAACATAATATAATGTAGATGATATCGTAGCCTATATATTTCATGTCAGACACACCCATTGACACTCATCGAGACCAGCTAGCCAGCCTCCTACTGCCTACCAATGTTGAAGAGACGAGCACCGGCTTTTCCGGCCCTGGCCCTCCGGTTTTCCCCCATACCTTCACCATTGCCGGCCTTAGTGCTGGATAAGGGTATGAGGTTTTGGGGACCAGATGTTATCCATCACTGTCACAGACCGGGGGACCTGTAACATGAGTAGGGTGATAATCGTTTTTGCAGGCTGAGCACTGAGGAAAGAATTTAGCTTTAGAGGGTTTATTCTTTTAATTGAACGTGATAACGTAATAAATGTCTTTTGAATATGCATACATTAGGTTAAATGACATGCTACTTCTAACACATTAAATTTCCGGCTTTTGTCTTGACATCTGCTGGCATCTCTGATTACCTACATCTGTTCTTATCATACTTAATTGAAATATATTGGAAGTTGTGTAGCTTTGATTCACAATATCTTCTGAATCTAGGCCATAAAGTGTGCTCAGATCTAGGTAAAAATATTAAAGAGATATGAAAACAGAGATAAGAGTCAAGAAAAACAGCAACATGTTTTTAGGATAGATAGTGTGTGGTAAACACCTTACAATGTTATCTTACGAAGCTTTAAATTCAGGTTGCAGTGGACAAAAAATGTTCTCTTTAATTACAATTTTACACTGTGTTGTAGGTCGTGCAAGGTAAATAACACTATAAATGTTGGATTTGTTCCAAGCAATTTCTATTTTAGTTGAGTTTTAAGACTTGAAGTTACAGTTGAATTTACAGTTCCAAACTGAAATTTAATCCCATGCTAATCAGCGCGTATCTTATCTCAAAGTTTCATATTTATTTATAAAAAGTAATATGGGCATCAAGAATATAAATTATAAAGCTATTATCCAAATTAGTCCCATTATTGCATACTTTTCTACTCTCAAGCGATTAGTATTGATATTCTTAATAGCGTATAACAAAACAACTGAAAACATCTACCGTTACTACTGTGTCGCATGTTCCATTTTCCTCCCACAAGCTCTTATCTCTCTATAATAACTGAACGACCCCAAGTTATTACTACAAGTTTGATATATCCTATCTTTCTCTCATTTGCTACCATCCCTTATTACAGCGGCCGGCCCATGAGTTGGTCTACGCCAAGCAGAAAGGTTTCTCCTTCTGGCCCGCCAAGGTCATAAAGGTCACCAAGGATATGTATGATGTGCGTTTCTTCGGTGGCTGGCACCAGCGGGCAGTGGTGGCCAAGGCCAGCGTGAAGCCGATCGACGCGAGCCTCCGGCAACTCAACATGAAGAAACCGGCGGGTAAGTACACAGAAGGTCGTGTCAATGAGTATGAGTTATTAAATAATATGGTACACGGTCCAGTAGCTGGTACATGTTTCAGAAGATGGTAGAACATACATTAGGTAGATGATACTAAAGTTCAGCAGATGGTTCAAGAGTTCAGTAGATGATACAATGTTCATTAGATAGTACGAGGTTCAGTAGATCGATTGCACACAGATTCATTGATGTTCACGCCAAGTGGTCATAATCTAGACATCGTGGTTGATGTTTTATATACAACTTAGGTCTAAAAGCAGATTGTTGTGTTCAGGTATCCCAGCTGACCCGAAATCTTTGGAATTACCCTGATATGTTTTGGAAGGAATTTTTTTCACCGTTTCACTAAAATTCAGTGAAATTAATTTTGAACGGATTAGATCAATATGATGATGACATTGGTAAACCATTAGCTTTAGACCCCTTGGTACCCATCAGCACAGTTCAATTTAAAAGGGAAGAAATTTTTTTTAAAATCCACAAGGAAATAAAATATTAAACCATACCAACCATATTTTCATTCAGCTTGATTTTCTTTTACAGCGGGCTTCAACAAGGCTTGTGACGAACTCAAACGCCACCAGAAACTGTTGGCTAAACAGGCCAAAGAGGACGAAGAGGGGGAGAGCAGGACAAGTACTGAGATGGAGGAGGAGGAAGAGGAGGAGGAGGAAGAGCAGGAGATCAAGCAAGAGATCAAGGAAGAGCCGGAGGAGGAGGAAGAGGAGGAGGAAGAAGAAGAAGAAGAACAGGAAGAAGAAGAGGAGGAAGAAGAAGAAGATGAACTGGCGGAACCAAAGCGTAAGCGTGTCAAGACGGGCGAGGCCGAAGTTATCTCCAGTTCAAATACCTTCTCAGACAAACCGGTAAGAATTTGTTGTTTTTTGCCCTATGATTACCAGTGTTTGTAAGCTAAATTCAGTTCCTAAAAACTGTACATATAGAATTTGAAATTCAAAATATGTTGTAGAACAAAACGAATATTGTATTGAATAATTACTGCAGTTTTCGAGGTACTTATTGTTTTAAAGTTAATTGATATAAAATAATAATATGATATAGAAACAATAACTAGGGATAAAGATACTGATATATACTATATAAAAAAAAAGCTGGAGGGGGGGCAGACAGGGAATATTTCCTTACCCCTCCTAAAACGAATAAAATGATTTAAAAAAGTATTACGGATACAGATACTGACAGTACAGAAAGGTTTGTGATTCTTCTCATCACAGGCGGCTACCCCAGAGGACGCGAACCTGGTGACTTCTAGTGAGGATAACGTGCAAACACCACGGGTCATCAGTTCGGTAGACATTGGCATTCAGGCCTTCAGAAAGGTGAGGGTGTCTCCGCACTTAAAACTAGGATTTCCTTGAATGAATTATAACAAAAAATCAATTACCTATGTTGTGTATATGAGATGCTGACAAGGGAGCATATTTTTTTACAATCAATGTGCCTATACGCCGCAAGCGGGTTCAACTCTCCTGTGCGGGAGGCACCGGAAGTTGGATCCAGATTCTGCCAAGCTCACTCGCATAAGACGTTCCGTCGGTGACCCGTGAAGGAGAATTGCCCCACCTCCCGAACAGGAGAGTTGAACCCGCATACGGCGTATAGGGCCTTTTACCTCAGACCTTGCACATTAAAGAACAAACAAATCTTTCTAAAGTCAAAAGTAGGCTTTGCAGTTAAAAAATCAGACCATAATTAAATGCAGTCACCTTTGACACAGTTAAAACATCGTTCTAAACATTATATCTGGGATGTAACTTTTCAGATTTTTGTCTAATTTAAGATTTTTTCATGTCATCATCTCAGATAATATTCTTAAAAAATAATTTCTTACAACACCTTTTTTTTGGGTGATCAAAACACCATTGCCACGTCTTCACTAATTTCTTACAACACGTTTAATAGTATTTCTAGGTTATTCAAATATTCGTTTCTGAGGTTTCAGATTTTTTCATTCACCCTGACTGAATCCCTGTTAATAAATTGATAAATATTCATTGCATCTATATTAAACCTCAACCACTAACCAACCAAGTCCAAGCCCACAACTTACGTTCCTGAGATTTCTATGCGTTCTCCAGGTGAAACAGCCCCACAAGTCGACCCAGACGGATCTGGAGGGGTCCTCCACGGTGTGTAAGTGTGACGCCAAGTATAACAAGATCTTCACCGACTACAAGGAGCGGCTAAAGACTGAACAAGAGGACAACAAGGAGCGGGACCTTAAGGACCTCACCGACCGTGTAGGTCTTGAACATGTGATTAGAAATGTTTAAATTGTATCTGACGTTGTATTAAAACGTACATGTTCAACCGAAACACTTAAGTCTTCAACTAGACCTCCATTTTGATATTCCAACGAAATATATAGAAAAAGTTTTGATGTGACTGCTCATCCAACCTAACAAAGAGAAAAAGCACACCTTACGCTTCCAAATCCTAGGTTTTAGGAATACCTCCAAGTTACCTTCATTATTCAATTACCAGAAAGCTCTCAGAGACACAAATCCAGATATATGATAATTCGTCGAGCTTCATTAACAAAAATCTTAAAGGTAAAACAGCAAAAGAAATATCTTAGACGAGTTTCATAGCATGCCACAACCCTGTCAGTAATTGATAATGTTTCTTTTTACTCTTAACACATGTCTTATCATATTAACAATATTTTTATTTGACTAGTTACGGAAGAACTACGAAGATGACAAGCAGCAGTCAGCGGCCCGGGCCATCTCCAACATGCAGCGAGAAGTGGACCGCGTGCGGCGTCAGACCGAAGAGCGCCTCAAGGAACAATACATGGAGGAGCTCAAGAAAGTAGGACAGAAACACAAAACAGACATCTCACAGACCAAGAAAAAACAATGGGTAAGATGGGGTCATCTCTTGGTGTTTTTATTTCGCTTATAATACGACTCAATGAGTCCTTTTGAAATAGGTCAATATCCTTTATCAGAAAGTAAAATGTCTTTAGTTAGGTAATAAAACAAGTTTGGAAGAAACACATGAAAAACTCATTCCAAAAAAAGCAGACAAATTGAACTGAAAAGTAAAAGTTTATTTCTCTATGGTTTTGGGAATTTATTTCAAAGCACTGTATTTCCACATAAGTTCGTGTTCTGCACAAAGGCTATAGGCAAAGGCAATATATACTATATAGGCACAAACAAGGTCAAAACTTAAAATGGTGGATTCGTATTGAATTTTAACCCATCTAACCATGGTAATCTTGTGAGTCAGGGAAAGCGCATCTCCCATATATCTTGTGTTTCTTAAAGTTTGTGTTTTTTGTTGCTACAGTGTTACAACTGCGAAGAGGAGGCCATGTACCACTGCTGTTGGAATACGTCCTACTGCAGTATCAAGTGTCAACAGGAACATTGGCACCGGGAACACAAGCGGTGTTGTCGGCGTAAGCGGTAACTTGTCGCCGTACCCGCCACAACTCCCTCACCCTTAACCACCCTTTTGTCACATCCACTGCCACCAAGTCTTCTGTTACTGAACAAGTACAAGGGGTATCAAGGACTCCCCTGTAAAGAATATTGATGTTAAAATTATGGAAAGAGTCCATTCAAAATGGTAAGCAGTCTGAAGGATAGCCAACTGTGATTAGTATGTGATTTACCATGAATGTGTTTGTGAATTAAGAAAAACAAGTATCCTTTAAAGTGAAAGAAATATTGATTGTTTAGATGACATTGATATTGGCTTTTCAAACTACAACTGAAACATCAGTAACCTATATGCAGTTTTTAGAGCGAAAAGAAATGCGTTACAATTCTTAAGTTATAATTTTTTTATTTTTGTTGTTGTTGATTGCTCTCACACACTAGCCACGTCCTACACAATTCTTAAGTTATAAGTGGGTTATTCAATAGTAATAATAATTACCGTTTTTATTGCATATAAAAAAAACATGTTAACCACAGTTGTCTATCCGGGAACCAAGACACCCTAGCTAAGGTTAACTTACTAATAAGATAGGGGAATCTGGTCTATATTGACCCACTGTTAAAAGGGTTAGACAGAGATTTCCTCTGAAACTTGAAACATGTTTGATGATATTCAGAAAGATCACACAAGTTCCAACTAATATTAGAGAGGTTTCACAGAGTATATTTAATGAGGTATCTCGGTATCTGTATTCCTGTCATGGTGAAAAAATGAGGGTTTTCTTATTTTATCCTATTATATATTTTTTGGTTATATACATCTCATGTCAGACTGAGGGTAACTGGTAAGGGTATAATGCTTAAGGCTATATCATAATAGCCTTAGTCGTCCGTTTGGATTAATGTATCTTAACACTGGGTATGTTATGCATACCTTAATTGTAAATAAACTCTTACACTATTGTAGTAGATTGTTGAATTTCACATCCAAATAACTCTGAATCTGTTATATCTCCAGTAAAGAATGAAGATAACATCTTCTATGAATTAAAAAGAAATGAATCATGTTAATCATTTAAAAGCATAAATCCGTGTCCATTTTTGCTTTCCTTTGCTGTACAATACTTACACAAAAACGTGAAACATTCATCCTATTAAGGTAACACTTTGTCACCAATTTTGTTCTTCCCCATTGGTTTGATAAAACATGATTTACCCTGGTAATTTAGATGTCACATTCCGTCGATACGTATAATTTTGACTGTACATTGAATTTAACGTCCTAAATGGGGAGTAGTAGGCTACTAGTAATGTAAAAACAAAACCATAGAAATTCAGATCCAGTGCAACTGGTCCTGTTGTCCGATTGACGTATCTTGTCTCATGATCGGTCTTAAGGTGTAATACCATTAGAAGTTGGTCACAGAATTATATATGTATATAAATACCATGAATTACGCGTTGCTTGAATAGACATATAGCCAAAGTTTTAAGTTCCATTCAGTCTAGCATGTTGTAATTGTATGAATATACAAAGGTTCCTTAGGTGTTTTTGCGGTCGCTTTTTTTACTTTGCCCAATACATATATTTAATTCAGTGTTTATTGATATCCATAATCGCTTACCGAAGTAAAACCTTCTGATATCTTAAAACTGATAAATATGCAGAATACTATTTTCCAATTGAATAACTAACCACATACTTGTTTGTACAAAGCTAAGTTTACTTTTGTGGTGATGCAATCAGTTAAACAATGTATCATATGCTTCTTTATTAAATACGTTAAGGCGTATCATAAGAAGATGCCATTTTGTCAAATTAAAACTTTCTGTTTTGATGATATTTACGAAATATTGTACAGTCTTTCTAATTGAACTGGTACCATTATCTCTTCAAATGTTCTATGGAGAAAAAAAATCAATAGCACTGAAAGGTAACTTAAATAAATGTCCAGTTCAAGTACACTAAAGGTTGATTTTGGTATGCAAAAGTATAAAATCCTGACCGTTGTTGAAGAAAATACCAAGATCTAGCTGGTATTTCTCCTACAACTACAGATGCCTCGTTATACAAAACTAGCTATAGAGCCTTAGTAACTAAACCCTTATTTTCATTGATGTTCGGCTACAGACAAAAACAACCCGTGATTACTTAAGTCCTAATTAGGACCTGAATCAACTTACTGCTCTACTAATGAATGTAAATCTACGTCTTTGTATCACGTAAACGGTACTAAATTTGGCATCGTTAGTTAGGCGACAGGTGCTTGATAACGTTTGAAGAAAATTACGAGTTGGACGTTTTATTCCAACTCGCTAAAAGTGTATTAGGTAATGTAGGAGTTAGAATAAGAATGTATGACAGGTGTGCCTGGGACTGAACGACTATTTATGGAGGCTGGAGAGTTGGGTTTGCACGGTTAGAGCCAGAGGCATCTCCAAACAGCTGAGCTGAGTATTGGTTTTCTAACATGTTCCTTTGGGATTTTGCATTCAAGAAATGATTATGATATCCATATCCCTCTCAGTTATTATTCATTTATTATGTCAACCGAAATGTTATTCTGTGAAATTTACCAAATTTGCAAATAGAGGTTTAGGAAATGGTACTGGTTGCCAGTAGAGGTTTAAAAACCTTTTTATTTGATCGTCAGAATACGTTGGATGTATTTCAACCAACCTCCTTTCTATGAATGAACCTATCAGTGGCATCAACACCTTTTTCAAGAGCCCATTTTATGTGTGGAAAAGTTAATGGCAATCATCTAATTAAAGCATTGTGAATAGCGTATATGTTAACGTTTTGGGTACCAACTATTTTGACAGACATAGAAACACAGAGAACATAGCTGAATGGTACAGCTCAAATGGAACGTATAAACATTGGCAAATGTACAATTCATCCATTTGTAATATGGGCCAATAAGAGGGATACTTCACCAGGGGATGCGTCAATATAGACGTTGTGCAGATGACGTCACATCCTCCAAAATAGGCTGGCCACCATATTGGTGATCAATTTAAATCTATTATTATCTACCATTATAAAGCATTTAGCGTATATATCTATGTCGAATTCACTAAACATGAATTAATGGTATCATTATAAATAATTTTGATGATTTAGAATTTATTAATTTTTTGACCGTGTGGTTATGGGAACCACATGGTGATCACCAAAACACTGTCACGTGACCACATCTGCACAAGGTATATAGCCCTAGATACCAGGTGCTGCACCAGGGAGTTACATTTTGGAGCTTAGATACTGGGTACTTCACAAGAGGATACATAATACCAGGCCTGTATACCAGGTGCTGCACCAGGGGGTGCATCATTATCGGCCTACACACCAGGTGCTGCATCTAGGGACAGGCCTGCCAAGTGTCCCGACATTCCCGGGACAGTCCCGAATTTTCGACCCTGATGAGTTAAAACATTTGTCTCAGAATTGTCTGAAATGCATAAAAATATAGTCCTTTTTGGAATATTTTGTTGGGGGGAGGGGTGTCCCGAATTTTGGAGCTTACAGGTTGGTAGGCCTGTAGAGATGTGTCAGTGTAGGCCTAGAAACCAAGTGCTGCACCAGGGGTGCATCATTATTAGCCTACACACCAGGTGCTGTATCTGGGAATGTGTGAGTGTAGGCCCAGATACCAGGGAGTGCACCAGGGGTGCATCATTATAAACCTGGACACTGGGTGCTGCACCAGGAGGTGCATCATTAGATGTCTAGATACCAAGTGCTGCATCTGAAAATGAGAAGGTGTAGGCCTAAACACCAGGGGATGCGACATCATAGGCCTTGATACCAGGGGCTGCATCCAAGGGATGTATCATTATGTCTTGATATAATGGTACATCACACGGGGAATTCAGTATGCAAACCAAGGCTCAGCTCTAAGTGTTATGGTGTTTTGCTTTAGGTTAAAAACCAAAGTCTGGATGATGGAAATCACGTCTATGTACAGTCAAATATCCATACTATTATCATATCGCATCTTAGCAGAGACCGTTGTAACCTATACTTGGGTAGTCTGCCATTGAGTATAACCAATTCAGCTAACTGTGCTTCTCAAAGAGGTCGTCCAAAATGTACTTTTATGGAATAACGGTATGTAACAGCCATATTCAACAGCGTATCTTGCGTTTTCAAGTGTTTTTCATATATATATGTACTATATATTATTGTCGAAGTCTACATATTTTGGGTGACCCCAGGCAATTTATAATAGACATGTTATCTGTAGTCTTCTATGATGTTCTGTAAGTGTTGGGTTGGAACCCGGCCCTTGGAGAGAGCAATGTGGATCCCAAATCATGGGAGGTTCGTTTATATTGGCAGCTATGCTGTGTCTACATCCATGTCTAGGAAAAAAAGTAAGAGCTTGTCGTGTCACTGCAAAGAAGGGGAGGGGGGTAAACTGATCGCATTGTTCTTGATTCATGGTTTCCTATTGTATAGTCCCTCTGTCTCCCCGAGAAGAAATGCTTACGTTGAGGATATTCAGTTCCCCTTGTTATTGCATTTTATTTTCTACTTTCAATTTTATTACTAAATTGTACGAAAGGAGTATGCATTGCGGTTTGAAATCGCCATATTTTGGTCCAACTTAGATTTGCTTTTTGCAAGCGTTTACTTTTGGGCTGAGTTAAAATGCAATGTTTGTAAAGTGTAGAATAGTATGTGCTGACAATCGTGTCCTTTTATTCAAGACTGTGACTTCACTTAAGATGTAGAGTTTCACTTTTACTATTGGAAAGTCTAATGATGAAGCTCAAGAACTGACCGTATTCGGGAAAAAGTAACAAAAGATCTTCCGTTACTATAACATTTATATCAGTTATCAGGTCGCAGATGATTAACATCAAAAATGTGTATTGAATTAAGATATTTTGCCAAAATTAAAAGATAAGTTTTTGCTTTAGAAAAAGGCCTTTGATTTCAAAAGGGAAGTTCTTGTATGCTATTCTGTATCTCAACAACAAAAACATGTATGAGCTCTTCTGCAGTGATATTTTTTATATATTCCGTGTCTGTACCTTTGGGTCTAAAACCATAAGATGTGTCGCTGTGTACTGGTTTGTATCGTAAGAAAAGAGAAGTACCGTAGGTCTCGAGAGTGCCACTAGATGGCAGGTTATGTCACTTGATTCGCACAAGATAGTTCCACCGGTCTCACCATAGACCGTGGTAAAAGAGATGGAATATTGCTAGTGTTTACCGAGTTTAAATATAATCCTTCACTTTTTAAGCCTAAGCACAGTTCACCTTAGAGACACGTGTAAAAAAAACTATTCTCAGAAAAGTTATCCAGTTTGTTTTCTACTTCTGAGTTTCTGCTTTAGACAGGTAGTATTTTGCGGATTTGTACGAATTTAAAGTAAATTTTGATTATAATAATTGAAAATGATACGATGCTCAATTTCGCAGAAATATGGAGTAATGCCATGTAGCACAACACATGAGAGTGTTAGTTTTCAAACACTCAACATATTGAGGATTTATTATAAATAATTGTCCTACAAACTTGATTCTTTTGTAAACCTGAGGACAGAAAAAGTCAGGCACAAATTTGACGTGTTTTAGAGAGTTTACGAAGCGTCCGAATGGAAACCGAATGGACCAAGTCAAAGGTTTCATGTTTTGTACTGAAGAAGTTATTGCTTGCGTTCTGTATTGTCTTTTCGTGTTGATATAAGTAAACAACAGATGTACTACATAAGTTACAGATTATTTGGTTGAAATCAAGAGTTTCTTATTGTAGGTGTTCTTTGTGTTGTGGTTGTTACTATATAATAACCAGTGGCAAAATATCCACTGGGCCAATGTAAATAATTACGTACAGAAACATATATTGCCCTAATGGGACAATTTATTATGAATAGATAGCTGCAATGTTATTAAACTGCTTGTTCAAAATGAAAAGACAGTTGGCTTAACTTTTTGGGTCGTACCGATCAGTTTCTAAAAACTGCATTAAATGAATTAGTATTTTTCAGCCTTTTATTTAGGAATATGTTTTCCTGTTTGTAGATTGGTCAGTGTATGTCTACAGTAGTATAAGCTGTTGAATTTAAATAAAGACAACAAAAATTAATACATTTATCATTCCTTTATTTTGTATCCATATTTTAGCGGGATTCATTTTATCAAAACGACAATATAGGCGGACTAATTAAAATGTAATTAGAGTATGGCAGACTAATTTTGTAAAATAAGGAGCCATCGGTTATCTAATGTCCAATAGAATTTACTTGTTATGGCTTCTGCCTTTGGCAACTTAACTTCCCTGCTTTTGCCTGGAACAGAAACATTGAGGTGAGGAAACGACAGGGTTGCTTTAAAAAGCGAAGCGTTGCAAAAATCGCTAATTAAAGCAAGTTCCAACATTCATCTTTTTTTTTAAAAAATAGCAAGACACATACGATCAAAGCCTGACAATAGCATGTTCAAGCTCATTAATAACGCTCGAATATGTTATATATCCATGCAAAATTAGTTCGTAGGATTCTGAATATCCCCAAGATTTTACATTTCCTCCTCCTGGCTATATCCAAAACCGAGTTGCAAACATGGCTGTCATGGTTAGCAGCAGCACACGGCAGTCTGCCAGAACTCTGTGACTACCATTGCAGTCATCCGATTGGCAACACTCTGTGTTCAGGCACTGTGCACTACATGCTCGGATCATGTTCGTTCCATCGTCATGTTTCTGTACCAAGAACACAATTTTTGCAAAGGAATTTATTAGCAACAATCGTCAAGATTTCCCTTGGTTTTCAGAGTGAATTATATATAAGCTGTTGATATAAACTTAAAGCTCCATACCTACTACATCATCTTGATCTTGGACTTAGGCAGTCCTGTTTTTAACTGATCTGTTTTGAAATGTACATAATATGGTATAAGTGGGCACAAATAGACCAATTATCAGAATTATTATTAGTGATTGATACTGTGATTCAGTGCTATCATATTCGCGACATCAGATAAATATGCACTCCTTAAGACGCTAGAGATTGTTTGGTATAAAGGTAACGTGAGGCAATCTTTAGTAATACCTACAATGCAGTATATTGCTCCGGGGAGACACTCTCTTGGCTGTAGTTTACCAATAGGATCCCGGCAGTCCGGGTTAGTCTGAGACCGACACAGATAGCACCTCAATCCACTGGATTCTGAAAAACATACCTAAAGTAAAACCCCAATCCAAACCATACCATGACTTCTAATGTCATCAGTTTTTCTAATTTAGCAAATAAATGCAAAATCACAAATTTCAGAAATACTGATAAATCAATGATTTAGACCGTAATCTAATTCTAATCTAAGGACCACCCTCACTTTTTGGTTCTAATCAGGTCAGTCTTTCATCTCCATGCATTAGACCAAAACCTGTAATGTAAGTCGTACCCCAACTTACTTTATTCCTGGGATGGCAAAATGAAATATCCATGATTTGCGTCACTACATGGAGATTTAATTATAACATGGGCATATTAGATTTATAAGATTGAAAATCGCTCAGAAATAATTCCGAATTATTCTATATTCAAGTATTCCTATACCATATATGATATATGAACGCAATGCCTCTGATGTACACTTTAAGGCTATAACATACGTAAATGCCCTAATTTAAGCCGCACCCTTAGGTTTGGTTTTTGACTTTCCCATGGCCATAATATTTAAGATCAATGGTTTTACGGTTGTCTTACATTAGATTGATTTTCCATTCCCAAAGTAAATAATGTTATACTGTATCTGAGTTATGTGTTAATAATTATGGCGTTTTTGAAGTAAGAATAAAGCGTGTGCCGACTATATATAGTCTGTGGAAAACTTACTTGTGATCATGAATGCTAGCATGAACATAGTTATCACAGCCTTAATTTCCATTTCGATGACGTAATGCTGGCAGAGGAAATACTAAAAAGACAAGGTATTTTCGTTTTTTATCAAACCAAAAATACTTACAGTGAAGAGTATTGGGTGCTAGAGTTGTATTCTGTATACATGTAGTTGTTCTTATTAAAATGGTATCTATTTCATGTATACATGCGCAGGACATAATTGAAAACGTTGGCAGAAACTGAATAATTGGCGGTCAACGTAAAAACAAAAAAGTCCAAGGTGGTCAGCATGTTTCAAGGCTTAAAATGTTTTAAAAACTTACCGGCAGTTGGAGTTTTAAAATGTAGGTAGACTGTATGTCTAGATAGAAAGATATCGAATGTGCCTCTGGAGAAGGATGCAGGGTGATGCAGCCTGAACCTAATTGTCTAAAGTGTAACTGAGTCAAAAAGGACATAGAAATCCGGGAGGTGTTTATACGAAACCACTTCGTAAATACATCATCAGGAGCAGGAGATCAGTGACCACATCCTGACCTCAATAAGCCCATCCCAGTATACATCAACATCACATTTTGCCATGAAATTACATAGCAATTTCTTTCTGATTTAATCTCCAGACAGTAGTATAAAGCTAAATGAACCATGGTGGTTTGGTTGACAAATTGGTCTTAAAATTTGTTAAGTGCAGCTTTATAATTTTTCCCATAGGAACCAATATTAAAGCCTGTCAGCCCAACCTATAATGTCCAACCCTATTTTCCTGAAAATGTAGCATTTTGATTGGCTGGCAAACCTGAAAATCTGTCAAATGGTAAAATTTAAGAAATCATAACATTTTATCAGTACTGGAGGATATAGAAAAACATGATTCTTATTTATTTCAGTAATATCAACTCTAGGTGACAAGGATGGCATATACGCCTATTTTGTCCAACCCTTGTCCAACCCTGGTATATATGCAATGTGGGATGGGCTTATTGTGCATGTGAATGGCTTAAAACTAAACTGATTTCAGTGATTAGGCTAAGGTGAACTTTGATTAGTGTCCCATTCATACTTATTCTGTCTGGCACTCAAAGTATCTACAGCTAACAAACCCTTTCAATGATATTTTGAAATTACATCAATTCTTTTGGTGATAGAATCGGGGACTTTGAGACACTAATCAAATTTCACCTGATTAGTCTAATCACTAAAATCAGTTACAAAGATATGGACCCAGGTTTAACATAGGGCCATAAGGTCATGGTTGTCACGTCAATGATGATGACTATAGTGATCAGTAAATGCTATTACATAGCCTATGATTATATCTATTTTGTATTAACCTTTTCATCCATATTTACCGCTGCGTTAATCATGATTGAATAAACCAGCACTAAAGTACTAATTATAAATACTTTGGAACTCAAGTGTCACTTCTCAAAAATCATGAATTTAGTAATGTTTCTGTGGTTAACTGATAACATTCATCACAGTTTTTGGACAAAGTGTTTATTCAACAATATAGACATTCATGAAGCGAGAAAACAAAACTAGCACAGTATGATACATACATGATTACAGCAATAATACATAACTAATGCCTATGTCATTCAGCAGGTTCACAGCTAAAAGCCTCGGTTATCGCGCATTGTTAAAATCAGAAAATGTCTGCTAGATATACGACCGACATGGTAGGTTATATATTAACATGATGATTATAAATTTGTTTACCAGGAAATTAGGGTTATCTTGTGTGAAATGAGATTTAGTATACTATTGTTGAGACAATGATTGTCAAAAGGTATTTATTATTATCATTATTAAATCCACCATCTTCATTACAAAGTGACCAGGGCCTGTATCTTTGTAATTAATTTGGCTGATCAAGGAAATTTTGGTTAACCTCTCACAATTGGAAATCTTGTATTTCATGAACACATTTTACATCTCAGAATCCCTCTTTGAGACTATTTTGCAATAACACCATTCAATTTGGTAAAAGACACAATTGCTGATCTTGAGACACTAATCAAAATATGCCTGATTGCCTTAATTAGTTACGAAAATATGGACCCTGACACAGATTCAGGCATGATGATGGAATTGTACACAATACTAAGTCCCAGCAATATCATCTAGAACAGAGCATTTTTCAACTAAGACACTTCATGAGTGTAAAGTCAGTCTACTTGATATAATAGGATAACAATTAATTTATAGGTGTAGATCTAATCTAAATAGACTCCGTATCAATAAATACATTTTAAAGTCTGTTGTTCATTTCAAGACAAAACTTCAATCTTTATCTTTATTTCTCTTTAAGAATTATAAAGTAAAGCCTAAGCAACTGTTTCTTGAATATTGAATAGAAAGAAAGTGACCTTATAACGCTTGTATGTACATTTTATTTTTATGTAAACCAATACTTTTGCTATTCGTTTTCCCTGTCTAAACAAACCTTCTTTTATAATCAAACAAAACGGTAGCATTCCACTAAAGAATTAGATTTCCATATGGATAGTTACAATGTTGTTCCTGTTTTTATTTGTCCTATGCCTTTAATTTTGTACATTCACCTGTAATTCAAGATAATCTTATCTATCATAAAACCCCCATATATCTGTTGTAACAGTTTTCAATTGACAATATCCTCAGTTATAATGAATATAAGAAATTGCTTTGAATATGGGAATTTTTTGTGTACCTTTGCTGATTGTTGCGATGTTTACAAAATCCTGGTTACATACTGGTACGCTAATTCATTATTTATCTGATCATCTTCCCACATGACCTTTATATATCGCCCATGGCCCATATCTTCGTAACTAATTTGGCTAATCAGGGAAATTTTGATCAGCATCTCATGATCAGAAATTCTGTCTATCATGAATAAATTTTACACCTAGAAATTCCTCTTTGACACTATTTTGTAATAACACTATAAATTTTGGTAAAAGGCAAAATCACTGATCATGGGACCCTATTTAAAGTTTTCCTGATCAGCCAAATTGGTTACGAAGATATGGGCCCATTTGATAAGAATAGGAAATTGTACTAGGTTAAATGTAATCCTCAAACACCGCCATTCTTCATCAGAAACAGTCTTTTATGCAAATAAATCAATGTGTCTTATGTATAATTTTACGTAATGCCTAAAAGTGTCCAAAATGTGAATAAAGTCATTGGGAATTTTTCATCACCGGCATGGCATGCAAGTGGTGCCATTAGGGGAAGTTCTTATTGCCATGCCATGCATACTGCCCCTTGTTTTCAGTTTCTTCATCAAATTTTAAATATTTTTCGGGTGATAGCATATAGAAGTACTTTGAGGATCGTCCTCAAACGGCTGATCCATACTAACCTCAGGCTACACCCTCAGCTTGTAATGACCCCTCCCACAGGGCCCATATCTTCGTAACTAATTTGGCTAATCAGGGAAACTTTGATCAGGGTCCCATGATCAGAAATTCTGTCTATCATGAATAAATTTTACAAATAATAATTCATCTTTGATACTTTTTTTCAATAACACAATAAATGTTGGTAAAATTCAAAATCACTGATCCTGGGAGCCTGATCAAATTTTCCCTGATCAGCCAAATTAGTTACGAAGATATGGGCCCAGGGCGTACTGCAACCATCAGGGTCTTCACCCTCGGACATACCTCTCATGACCTTCATTACTGTCATATATTGTTTTGGTTTAAAGGCATTTTATATAATAAAATAATAAAGAAGTTCTTATGTCATACTTGGTCACTTATGTTTACCCCTGATTCAAACATCTGCTGTCGACCTATCTTCTTTGTGAATGCATCATCAGAGGTAAATACAATTAACCTGGGCCCATATCTTCGTAACTAATTTAGCTGATCAGGACATTTTTTCTTAGGGTCCTAATGGAAAGTAGTGTCAAAGAGGAATTATTAGGTGTAAAATTTATTCATGATAGACAGAATTTCTGATCATGAGACGCTGATCAAATTTTCCCTGATCAGCTAAATTAGTTACGAAGATATGGGCCCTGGTACTCCATGATGATAATACCATTATGCGCTTATCAAAGTATAGTATGTATTATACAGTGTTGGATATTACAAGAGGGAGGGTACCCGTTTACATCCTGGGAATGATACAGTCAGGAAACACTGCTGATGTTTTTAATCATCAATTTTCATGTTTGTGATTGCTGGCACTTACAAACCTTCAGCACAGTGATAATTTTTAAGAATTTCGTGAAAATTGATGAGTGTGGTATCAAAAATGTAGGAAATTGCAACCTAAACAAGAGAATCGGTATCTTTGAAATGGATCTCTTAGAGGAACTGGCAAATGATAAGCAAGCCAAAAGATATCACTGACATCACATAGAAGTTGGCAGAAGTTCTTTTGCCTGAATTGCAGAGATCAGTGCTGCAGCAGGAACTTTTTAATTGCGCTGTCGTCACTGTATTTCCAGGATTAACACACGCGTCAGTGCATAATCGGGAGATGCTGTTGCCACTCTCGATTATCTGTGATCAAAAGAAACACAGGGAAGGAAAGTTAAGTTATTGGTAGGCCACACTTCCCAGTTTCTATTCACCCGTGAAATAAAAAAACATCCACCGATATTCTGTTGTTTTTCCTCAAGAAGATCCTACTTTATCAGATCTTCCACACACCCTCCTTTTCATGAAAAGATACTTCAAAGGAAAGTTTTCTAAAGAAACAACAAGAATATGATGTTCAATTGGCTCAAAGAATTCAATATTTTGTCATAAAAGAACAAACGTGTGCTATATTTCCTGGTGCTGTGACAAAGATTCTTGGAAGTGGCTTAAGGGGAACACTACACTTGTAGATAGTTCGCTCTCATCCTTTTTTCTTAATTAAATTTTGTTTAACTTACGACACAATGATCTTGACCAACTGGACACGTCGAAGGTGTCACTCTCTCCACGTTCGGAAACCTGCAGTTCATGTCTAAAGTTGATACATAACCACTCGCTGCGCAAGTATAACATCTTATGGCATTTGAACCTGCAACAAAATGGAATTGATTCTTTTTGATTAATGATGTGTTTTTTTTGGAAAGAATTAGACTAATATATACTCAATTATTCGAGGGCATTCAAGGTCTGCAAGGAAAGTGAGAATATGTTTCCGGAATTGCAATAGGCTACCACATGCAACATATATCAAATATGACAGTAAAATACTACTCTATGCACTTTTCCCGTATGGTGTGACATTATTTTGTAACTAAAGTTATGTCTATTCTCCCCTTTTAACAATTAAAATGTTCTGATTACTCTTTTAAAAAAGAAACTCAATTACATATTTTAATGTATTCCTTTGCACAGACAGGCTAATCTAGTCAAAGGGAAACATCTATTATTTTGGTATTTATAAATCGTAATCACTTCAAAAACAACTTTTAGGATTACATATTCAGATACAGTTTAAGGTACAAAAATGTGTTGCTAAATTGTAATCGATTAAAACAACTAATGTACATTGTAGTGCCACAAAGCACACAAATTGTGATAATGATATATGGCTTAATTAGATGGATCAGTGAATAAGTTTTCAGTTCATTTTTCCAATTTCCTTTTTGTTTCTCTCTCAGAATTTTCTTCAAATACATACAGTTACTTATTTTGAACCATTTGAACATATTTCATAATGAAGAATGTATCACATTTGGAAAGCTGAATATGTGTTCATGTTTGGGGAATGAAGATTAAGAAATATGGAAATAGGCTATAAGAAAAATGAACTGACAAAGCTTTATGCACTGATCGCTTTAGACAAAATGTGCTATAGATTTCTTAATACAATTATGTTGGTAGATACAAATACATCTATTGATTCATAAAGGTGTGCTTCAATTTACCTGTTGCCAGAAGTGCCAGCATTAACAGAGCGTAGAGAGTCTTCATTTTTCTTGTAGATTTAGGTAGACGTCCTGACAAAATGTAAAAAAAGATCAATAGTTTATGCAAAACACCCAATTTGCCTACCCCACTCCACTAGAGGCTGCATCCTTAAACAACAACCTAGCTGAAAAAGTAAAGATTATGTGCATATTGAATGGAATGAAACACAATTCATTGATCGTGTTGATAACAACTGACAAATGTGACAAACTTACATCACTAATGGAATACTTTCAATGTTTCTAAATGGGAACTATAGTACAGTGTTCATTATCAATTCTGTGAAAACTAGCTTTAACAAGATTGCATGATGTGGGGAGGGGAAAATAGATTCAGACACGGGCAAAGGGTTTCTCTGCTGTGCTCCCCACATTGGTCTGTTCCATCAATGGTCTCAGCTGTGCCTCACTAATTGAGAGAACGGAGGGATGTGTGTATGTTGGTCGCCTGTCTGAACCTCAGGCTTGGGCACCGGGATGCCGACCAGGCATGGGGGCATAGGGCAATCGGGGTTTCCTGGAGTACTGCCTTGCGCAAGAGGGTTAGCTGGCTGGGACATTGTTTCAAGGGGGATGAGCAGACCTCAAGTGCACAAAAAGAGGGGGATGGCATGGCTCGTCACGAGCTCTAGTAGACAATATACTTCATGCAGATGCTTACCGGGCCATTGGGATCCCATATGAGGACCGGGATGAGGTGCTGTTGCCAATCAAATAGGGTTGGTAGCATGTTGGCCGTCTGCCCGATATCTCATTCCCTGTGTCTAGCTGTGGACCGGTCCTACCCCTTAGTTGTGCCATGATCCACATTTCTCATGCCACTTATACCAGAATTCTTCTAAGTCTAATCTTATCCTAGCCTAACTGTACTGTCTAGACATTTCGTATTCTTCATGTGGAGTTACTGGAATATCATCTAAGTTCTGTAGATGTTTCCGCAAGGAAGAAAGAGGCCTGGACACAATGAGAACCAAAGAGATACTGTTTATTTTGTGATCACACAACTATTTATATAGGCACATCTCTCATTCCCATTGTTTAAATCTGGTCACATGACCTACATAACTAGTATGATATGTCATTTCTAGTGACATGCTTTTCATGCTACTAATTAATTACATTACTCATCACCTCTGGCTCTTGTGCAATAATTGCTAAAACACTCATTCCATCTTGGTAATGCTAATTAACTCATGACATTATTAGAAAAATTACATATATAGGCCTACATCAGCATTCGACAAGCAGACAATTAATCCATAACTTTAGCATATAATTTGTACTCATTTTGATGCTTAAAACTCATGCCATCATAATTACAAACCTTCAAAGTTTGCGATAACGGATTCATCACAATTGAAATACAACTATATTTTGCTATTTCAATTAGTGCAGACCCCTCGTTTTCATACAAATGGAAATTACATTCTTCCTATAGAATTTTTATGAAGGTTTTAGATGAGTGTATAGAGTGGCAATTCTGTATTTTGGTGCATATATGATCATAATTTCTTTTTTCCCAGTCAAATAAAGCACATTAGAATATCCTATTCATCAAAATTATTCCATGTTCTATTCAAGTATTCTTTCTCATTTTACTGCTTACTTAGCACACAAGAATACAAACAAAAAGAAATTACCAGAATACCAGAAAACTAGTTTACCAGAATAAACAATAAAAAACACATCCAGAAAAAAAAGACGGCATTAGAACCCACCTCTCCATTTTCGCCATGACCATCAACATACTTAAATCACACCCATAATTAAAATAAGTTGAACCCATCCAAACCCATCCAAATTGCAATGCTGAGCCAGTCCAGGAGGTAACTAGGGTCACAAGCTTTGAGAGTTATCATTATGTTTGTATTTGGCCTTCTTGCACTGGTTTTCTCGTATATGGGGGTTAAATTAGACATGAAATAAAGATAATGAATAGATAGAAATGTGGGGCTTGATTCAACTAAACCTTTGTGTTGGTATATTTACACCATCAGTAACAGTAAAGTGGAAAAATAAACTTATGTCCACATGTACCAAAATTTACATTCTTCTAACTAATAAGGTTGCTGCTAATTATTGGCAATGCAGGTGGGGGATAGCCTGTCTGAACACTCATCTTTGGACCCTAATTTCTCCCAGACGCGATTCTCTGGTTATTTGTATTTTGGCCTACCTGCAGGCTAAATCAAGGTGCATTGTGGGTAATATGTTGACAAGTCCATTTCCTGTTATGGCATAATCCACGTTAAGTCTTGCATTTAATGTATGGAAGATGAAAAAATATGATCAAAAGTATTGGAATCTATATACATTTCTTATTGATAACAATATCATAATTAACGTTTCCAAAAAAAAAGACACATAATGTACTAATGGCTTAGTACTTTTAATATATAGTCATGGTATATAATCCAACAAGGATCAGGCTTAGCAAGTCTACTTCTAGTCTAAATATCTTGCGCTCCTAGCGCCACCTGTTAACCAGTATAAAAGGTGTTGCAAGGTAGAGAGCGAGCAGTTAGTGGTTAGCAGTCACTAAAGTTTAGTAGGTTTAGCCAAGGAGTTATACTTGGAATAAGTACATCGGCTCCGTGTAACAGACTGGAGTTTACCAATATCCATTACCTCGGACATAGGATTGTGATAGAGCTGAATACTAGAATGGTCTAGAAGGTGTTGGAACAACTCGTGTTCTAAATGTGGTTGATTGCTGATAGGAGATGGGAGGTGGACTGATGAAGACTTATACATGGTGGCTTTGACTCGGGATGAGATGTTTACTGAATAAAAACCCTTTCATATTAAGAAGCTCCCTCATCGTTCATTTCTTTTGAACTATTGGGAAGTGAACGGACAAACTTTAAACGCAGTCTGAATGACTCAGACATTCTGGAAAAAACAAATCATGAAGACTTGGATATACACGAACCTTACGCAGTCTTAAATCAAACTTCAACAATAGTTCATTTGGTGGAGAACCCGGGTAAAAAATTAGAAATAACTAAAATTAATAAAGGAAATGAGCGGCTTCAGAGCTGACCGCCGTCGAAAAAAAAAAAAAAATAAATAAATGAATGAAAATTAGTCTTGACCGCCGTCGTGGCGCTAAAAGTATCCAGGTCTCCGCTCAACAGTTGAGCTGAAGAGGGGGGACATGGACTACTGATTCCCTGATGAACAAGCTACAATAAACTTGGTTGACACCCAGAGCTAATAAGTTTACCCGATCTATTAGAAAGGAGCTAAAAGTTCTAACTCTGTCTTTAGCACTACCTATCCCTGCCCTGCATGCGCATAGTTAGGATAAGCTGGGGGCGGAGTCCTTTCAGGAGTAGTCTTGACTCTCCACAAGAAAAACGGGCATAGACCTGAACAAGAAAACGGGTTTAACCTTGTACTGTACTTCGGTAAAGGCCCGACTTACTAGGTGCTGTCTGGAAGTGAGTGATCTAAGGAGATGCATTTACACATCTCTATAATTTAAAGGGGGTCTAGGCTGCATATTAAAAAAAAAAAATATATATATATGCAGTCTGCTCCCAATTATAACAATGGGAAACTCGGTGCTGCCCATTCTGGTCCTATGAGTGGGAAGGTACCGACAAACCACGTGTAACTAATGAGGACCGGGAATCAGATCAGAAATGAACCTGAATCTGAGACCCGATCCTCTGGTGATAACTAATGAGGAACGAATAATCTCAACCTCCTTTGTACAGTTAGTACTTAATGTCCTTTAATGACATTTATACCTCACGGAATGAAAACGCTACCCCCACCGCTTGTCATGTTGGTTTTTCCCATGTGATGTAGAGTATAGGGTAGACAGTGAGATCTTACTGTTAACATAGGTATAATATCTATTCAGTGAACCGTTTGGAGTTAGTGGCGCACCCGTTTGCATTATCAGAAGGGCGCCACTACCCAATATAAAGTGGAACTCGGTCTTCAAACCCCAGGCTGAATGTAGGGGGTGAACGCCGAGCTACCACCTGTAACTAGCAAAGAGAGAAGGGATTTTGTCGTAACATAACCATTCAATAAGAACAAACTGTGGTTTTAAAGCGGATGCTTCACAAAATGGAGTCAAATATGTTAGAACAGTTGTCACCCTTGAAGGGGGTGTTAACTTGTTTACGAATAAATCCTTGGAGTGTATTGGGTAATTATTCTAACACACTGTACAGAAAGAGTGTTATCAAGAGTATTGACTCTTGTAAAAAAAAAAAGAGTGACCTCTTAAGGTAAACCACCAGGGATCCAATTCCTATCATTATTCTTATCTCCCCATGAGGTCGGTTAGGGAATCTGAGCGGGACAGTTTTGCATCACATCTCGGGCACTCATGGAGCCTTTGCAGATGGATGTTCTTGTAACAGCTCAGCCCCGACCTGTGGGCATAGGCTTCCACACATTCATCGCAAAGATATCACTGTCTGAGATGTTTGGCAATCTCAGGCACTGATAAGCGTGGCTTCTGTGTTCAATGGAACAGCGCCTACTAAGGCCTGATCTATGAACGTACGAACTCCCGCAGTGTTCACACATGTATCTCTGCTTGGGACGCTTGGTAATCTTTGTGGTGCTGGTGCCTTTCTAGCTCTTAATAAGGATACCATTCCTTCTTTCACAGTGACACATACAGAATCTTCATCTGGGAATTCATTCAGTGTCTTAGAGACTTCATCTCGGTCTCCTCACAGTAGTATTTTTTCCTCTTCGAGACGACTCTGTACAATAATACTCACTCTAAAACTTATTCTAACACAATGACACTGACGCAGTCTTGATGTTAGACTAAAACATGGGATGGGTATCTGTGGCCTTCGCCACTACATCTCAAACTTACCATGGGAGTCGCCAACAACTCGTTGGACGGCTCCACCTATGGTGTCGCCTCACGTGGCCGACACGTCAATATTTCCTGTACCCGGTAAGGGGAACTACTCATCAAAGAATTCTGTCACAGCCAATCTAATGCTGGGAAGTCTGGACCAAAATACTTGGTCACCTACTGTCACCTAAAACTTACCAGGGTGAACACCCTAGGAAGCGCTTGTTACCTAGGGCACCCCATGTGAATTGTTTCCAATGTAGACATTTACACTAATGCCCTGTATGTATAACGACTAAACAAAGAATCCTGTTACAGCAAATCTAGTGTTGTACAACTCAGACCGGAATCTTTGGCCACCCATACCTGATTCTCATGTGCAGTGTCAGTCCCCAACAGTTAATAGTATCAAATAATAACAATACGATGCAAATTACCCACACTCCAAAAAGCCTACTTAGATCGGCAATGTCAACAAACCGCTAGTCAGAAAACCCCCTATTATCGCCCAACCACGCGCGAGGTAAAATGCTTGATCATATTAGCCTAAACAATCCGCCCACTAAAACTATATAGCCTGACGCTTTCAGTGCCAACCGTGTCACATTGCTTCATTTACATCACCCTAACATACCGCAGGACCTGGAAAAGATAATAAGTTTAGTACGCAAGATCCTGACTCTCGGCCCGCGTCCACCATCTTGGAACCAAAAGTAAACACTAGGTGGCCACCCACGCTACCCGTTACTAAAATCACCAGCAAAACACAGTTTCTGGTTCCGGGAGTGACATCAGCTTCCGGAATACAACCACGTGAAGGCGAGCCGAGAACCACCAAGAGGAATTTGGCCAACAATCTCCTTAAATCTACGATTAGTAGCCTACCTAACGTGCCAAGAACTGTAGAAGGGAGGCGGAACTTACCCGATCTCGGAGCGGTGGTTAGGAGGGCGGCTCCACGAGAAGGGCGAAGGCCCGGCAACGAGCGGCGTGGACAACGGGTCCCGTGGCAACAGTCTATGTTCCTGCGGCTCCTGATGAACATCTGGCCAAAGGCCTCCGGAGGAAAAAAAACACTGTCTGGGGTATCCTGGATAAATACATCTTAGTGGACTAGGTGCTGATCGGGAATTGAATCACTGGAATCACAGGGTAGAAATCACTTCAAAAAAAAAAAAATTATTATATACATGAATGAATGCCGGTGGTTTACCGCGGGGCCAGCGGTAGGCGGGCGACAAAACGGCCAAGAGCCCGGGCCCAACGACGCACTATCCGTGGGGAAGGCGAGTAGCCGTCCTCCAACTCTCCAAAATTGTTCACTGTTATTGTCCCATCCGCCACAGTCTTTACTAAATGGAGTGCTCGTCCGGTGTTCACCGTGGGTACCCCAAACCAATCGTTGCACCTCTTCACCTCCCGGCTGACCTTGGTGATAAGACGATTGACCCATTTTTGCAACGACTCGTCGCTGTCAGTTAGCGGCCACCTTCCAGCGTCAAACCCTGAGGGGGTTGCGATGACGAGGGTGGCCGGTAACGGGTGGGAGTGCAGGTTGTAAAACGCCCTATTTAAAGTTTCAGCATAAAACTTTGCCGCTGCCTCCGACTTGGTAAAAAGAGGGAGATACAAACCGAGCTTCCGGTCCCAGGTGAGGACATCAAGGATGTTGCACACCACGATAAGAATGTCATCAGGGAAAATAACATGATGGGCAAAGGCGTGTCCGGATAGTTCCGCTGTTGTGGCGTTTTCCCAAGGAAAAATCACAACTGTGTGGTCCGAGTCCCCTAACAGCAGGTCCGGGTATCCCTCGACTCCCGCCTCTCTGTCCGAGCAGAAGATCGCGACTCTGACCATCGTGGTTGGGTTAAAAGATCAAAGGTTAGATGTGACAAAAAGAATCTACGTCCGCCTCTTGTAAAATAACCACCGGCACTGATTAAAATGACGTCAAAACGAGGCTAATTTGGGAAACCCCTTTTTGATCCAAAAGATCCAAATTTCGAAATCGGCTAGCATGATCAATCCATCGCATAAATTTTTACAAAACCTGTGCTGGACTAAAGCTTGGGTCCCCAACCAACATAATCAAGCGCTAGAATTAATTCATATCGGCTCAAAATGTCAGGTCGAGCCTTCAAACTTGAAAGTTTGATCGAAGCAGAAATTTGCCATCCGGGCGCTCCGCGCCCGAAGGAATCATATCGAGGTCAAACCCTGGGGGGGAACTCCAGTCAAGCGTCTCGCTAAGTACACGTGTACTAAGTATAGCTGGCGGACGCGTGACGGGAATGGTGATATTTTCTGGTTCCAACTGCTCGGTATTGCTAAACCTGATACAGAGACCTTGTATTTATTGTAAATAATGTTATTATGATTGAAGTTTGGTTGAAATTTGACACGCATTGTATCATGAAAGTCGTTCGTTCAAAATGTCCGAATTCTCTGTATTGACTTATGTTGTGTTAATTTGTTCTGAAATTGGATTTGATGTACACTTGTTACTCTTAGAAGTTTAAGACAACCCTACACTGTATATATGTTGAGTTCTGTCGACTTGTGTTACAAATTAGAAATGTCAGAATCTGTACATGTATGTACTAAGGAAAAACCCAACTCTATCACTTTAAGCACGAGTGTCATAAATCTTCATCCTCTAAAACTGAGTACGCCTGTTTATCAACATGATTATGTCATCATTTACTTATCATACAATGATCATGATTCACTAAAACTTGCCTGTACCGAGAGGGATGAGCTCCTCGAAGGGTAGAGGTAAACAGGCGGCAGTGGGCTCGCAAGGGTCCGGGGACACGTTAAACTAGTTTTATAGTGCAGGGGAGAGACGTACTGAAGGCCCCCGTGTCTAGCGAAGGATGAATCAACATCCTACTGTGGTACCGTCTAGTCGGCGTACATATCGGGCTGCTGGGTCACAAGGGGCACATACGACTAAAATTTAAATCCGATTCAGAGCTAATGGGTGCGGGGGAAGGCCAATCCCATACGGCAGAATCAACTAAATTAAGGTCTATTAGGTGTGCACCCACCAGTATGTGGTATGTACGTGGTACGGGGCCGACAGACCCCACCTAGCTCCTGACAGGTCAGGAGTGAACAGGCAAGGCCAGTGAAAACGGTCAAAGTTCAGCGTGGGTTGGCAGATTCACCTGGATCAGACCGTCGGTGACCACCCAGGGTGACTTGGGACCGGTAATCGCTATCGACTGGGTCACTGGCCGGTCGTCTCTGTTCTGCTGGAAGGTCCAAGATCTTCCGGTAGCGGAGAGGGCTCAATGTACAGTCAGGCCATGGTAAAGCTAAATGCTGCATGTCCAATACCCTATTATTGGATATCGTGGGTTTAGTTGAGCCATGCTCTCTGTGATCAGAACAAGTTTGAAAAGAACCATCTGGGAAGCAGAGAGAGCCTTATGGCTGGAAAGGGTTCTAGCTCAGGCGCAATCCACTATGTCTCATGACATATGGGAAGGCCGAAGGAACCAAGTGGTTACCTTATGAACCTGTTCCGCTATTCTTAAGCCATGATATGGACTAACAATACTAGGAACTCTTCCTGAAAACTTCATGTTTATGAACCTTTTCAAAGTGATCTCGAGTCTTAGCATGGACTACTGGAAATGTACCTGTGTATTAAGTAAAACTGGACATATGAATGTAACTTTGTTTACAATTCTTAAAAGAACTTCTGAATTTATTGACACTGTGCTGAATGTACCACGAGAGTCAAGGCCACCCCACCATGGTTTAACAAATATATCCAATCATCAAAATTGGGAGTTCATTATATTCATTTGGTTTGAGCTATGTCGTCCACCTCCTTAAACTCAAACACCTGACCGCCGTCGAATGTACTAATGGCTTAGTACTTTTAATATATAGTCATGGTATATAATCCAACAAGGATCAGGCTTAGCAAGTCTACTTCTAGTCTAAATATCTTGCGCTCCTAGCGCCACCTGTTAACCAGTATAAAAGGTGTTGCAAGGTAGAGAGCGAGCAGTTAGTGGTTAGCAGTCACTAAAGTTTAGTAGGTTTAGCCAAGGAGTTATACTTGGAGTAAGTACATCGGCTCCGTGTAACAGACTGGAGTTTACCAATATCCATTACCTCGGACATAGGATTGTGATAGAGCTGAATACTAGAATGGTCTAGAAGGTGTTGGAACAACTCGTGTTCTAAATGTGGTTGATTGCTGATAGGAGATGGGAGGTGGACTGATGAAGACTTATACATGGTGGCTTTGACTCGGGATGAGATGTTTACTGAATAAAAACCCTTTCATATTAAGAAGCTCCCTCATCGTTCATTTCTTTTGAACTATTGGGAAGTGAACGGACAAACTTTAAACGCAGTCTGAATGACTCAGACATTCTGGAAAAAACAAATCATGAAGACTTGGATATACACGAACCTTACGCAGTCTTAAATCAAACTTCAACAATAGTTCAATAGTAGGTCTTTTCTAATTACATACATCCACTTTCTGAAAATCAAACAATATTTCTATCAGGAAAAAGTAACCTCCGTCATGTTTTTAATCAAATTTTTCAAATATTGATATATCATTACTTGTCTAGTCTTTTGTACTTTTCCATTAAATTACCATTTGATGATAATGGATATAAATTGATTTTAACTCAAATGAAGGCTGCTAGGAAGGGATTTTCATGACGGAGGTTATCCTGACGGAGGTTATCCTGACGGAGGTTAACCTGACGGAGGTTACTATTTTTTCATAAATGACCTCAAACATGCATATTTACTGTGAAGATTTAATACCTATCATCTAAATCAATCTATTTAATGGAGTTCTAATCATAGATGGACAAGAAATATTTTTGTAGGGTAATTTTAGGGATAGGAGGGATCCTGACGGAGGTTACTCTCTTAAATATACTTGTTCAAAATTAAGATAAAGTTGAAATCCAAATACTGTAATTGATTATGTTCATAGAGGTCCACTTTTTGGTATATACAAATTTATGAATTCTTCAATTGTTTTTCGTTAAATATTGCCTAAGGCACTATCCTGACGGAGGTTACTCAAGTCTGTGGACACATTTCAATATAGATAAAAACCTAGACAAATCAAAGCAAATTAACTTGAATTGAAGAAAAATTGTATTTTGTTACAGTAACTGATACATCATGTTCATTAACATCTGATTACTTTAAGAACAAAATAGAATTTTGTTGATAAAACTCATAAAAAAAATATTTTATGGACCTGGCGTTACTAGGGTATACCTTACCTAAATCGATCTACTTAACAAATAATATATTTTTTGCAAAAACAAATAGATATTTATTCAGTTTTTTAGGCGAGTATAAGGAAAAAATAATAATAAGTAAATTATACAGACAGTATTCACAATTATGAATGAATAAAGGTAGAAGACATATAATGCCAGACTTAAGGTGGAATATGCCTTATAAGCCTTTAACATATCATAACCTGAGATAGTTCCAGGTAAATCTAAATGGGTTCATGCTGACAATTTTTTTGTGATCTAAGTAACGTGACCTTTTTTTTTTAAAAGGAATTGGGAACTCTGGTAGTTTATGGTTTCTCAGTTTTAGAAGTTTCTTTATGAAAATGGACCATAGTAGAATACAACACTAGAAAAGAAACATTGATGTCATTTTAAAAATGATATGTACGACATTATCTATTCTTTTATATTCCAGGAGCAGGGTTGAGACATGCAAGTAAGACGCTTGGAGTTTATTTTCTGAAATTTTCACCATTAATGTCGCTACAGAACATAGAATGAAGTTTGGGTTACTACAGCTAAATATTCTTTATAATTAGATAAAAAGTGACTATAATAAGTTTGATCTCGGAAAAAATACAAGGGTATAGTTAGGATGGCAAAATAAACATGGAAATATTTTGGTGAATTACATGCATAGAGGCTCCAGGCTTCTTTATTGAAGAAAAAAAGCTAATACTACTTAGACTGTTATCATTTTTCCCTTACTTTTCTTCATCATTAAGATATATACAGATACAATAAGCGGATAACGGGTAGAGAAACTAGCTTTATTTCACCCTGGGTAAATATCCGTTTACTGACACATGTGCCCTGTAGCTGCACTGGAATGAGGGGGGTACATATTCAAAACGTCATCACTCTCATCAACTTAAGTGCCAGTAATAGAAAATAGCTATATTAGGAGATTGGGGCTAGTAGTTCAATATTGAGAGTTTTTAAACGAATCATATCTACAAACATATTTAGCTAAGGCACAGGGCCCATATCTTCGTAACTAATTTGGCTGATCAGGGATATCTTGATCAGTGTCTCATGATTAGAGATTCTGTCTATCATGAATAAATTTTACATCTGAGTATCCCTCTTTGATACTATTTTGCAATAATACCATCAGTTTTGGTAAAAGACAAAATTGCTGATCTTGATGCCCTGATCAAAATTTCCTTGATCAGCCAAATTAGTTACGAAGATATGGGCCCAGGTCGTTAACTTTCGGTTTGTCAGGGATATTAGACGTCTGGTGGTCCCATAGGCTTTTCGCTCCTGAAGGCTGATACCCCTGACGTGCCTTGTTTGATAACCCACCCCAGTTGGTTAAGCCCATCTTCCACATCCCGACTTTACTGACTATTTTGTAAATCGCCTTGGAATAGGGATTGATTATCTATATATGTATATGCTGTATAATTATTATTCGAAATGCTTTATAATTGTCTTTCAAATGGTATGCAGAATGCATGGTTCTTCCCCATATATATGCGGAGAGAAATGAACAATAACTTGACAGGATCAAACTCGTCAGGATCAAAATCGGCCAGTAAAATGCAGGCTATATCTTTTATATCCTAATTTGTAAAAGATTTTATGGAGCAGTTGGCACTGCTTAAATGATTTATATCTAAAAAAGCATGAACTGTAACTAGGCTGCATGCTCAGAAAGACAAATATTGCAGCTGCACATTCTTTGTACAGATTGTAAATCTAAGAAGACCACCACAATCATAGTCGTCAACTTTTCAAAGCAAATATTGCATCTTCATTCAAAAGTAGCAGTTATCTCAAATGATAATCAATGAATAGGACCACGAGGAAATCCTTTCTGTCCCAGTTTAGAGTGGCTCTGCAAGTTTCCCCACCCTATGGGCGCGGCGGTTTCTGCCCCACATAGGGACAAACATACCTAGATTCCTTTTGAGGGTAGGCAAACGTGGCACTCACGACCCCCAGAAGCACAGCCCTATGCAAATATCCCAAAGGGTGAGGCCTGTAGACATCGCAGTGCGGGTTTTATGTCAACGGCAAACATTTAGAGTTGGTCCTAAGTTTAAAGTAATACAACGTACCACTTGTTATCTTCTTTGGCTTTAAGATCATTTCCATTGGGTTGACACCATACCGATTAACTTAGTTCTTTTATTATTGTTATTAAATTTTATGATGGCACATGTACTGTTCAAAAATGGTTTGAATATTTTGGGAGAGCTGGCTGAACTCAAGAAATAATTATCTAAGCAAAAGTAGACCTAACTGTGAGCGCGGAATTACGGATTGAATATCACAAATTCCAACTACAAATTTTGAACAAAAGAAAACAGAGGATGCACGTCTATTTGTTAAAGGAAATCTGTTATCGAAATAATAAGGGAAGTTTTTGTTTCTTAAAACCTGTTTAAAACAGGCTTGCATAGCAGAGAGAAAATGAATCGCTAGACTATGAAGGTGTGGAAAAGAAGAATGTCTTCTGATGTGAATCCATTGCTATCCGGTGTTTCTTAATCCATTTTGAGAATAAGAAATAATCGGAAGAAACAAAGAAGGAATGAAAGCTTCATAACTAAGAAATATAATAAAACTAGTTTTCTTGAATTTGCTAAATCATAAATTAAGTGAAAACTAAACTTTTGTTATAACTATCAATAGTAACAAGTGTTCCCTTAATGTATCTTTTTGATTTCCATGCGAAATTATATAAACGAAAGCAGATAACCTACCTCGAACCAAAGACAGCTTTCAATATATGAAAAGCTTCAAAACTTACTTTTCTTTCTTTAGGCATATTTTACAATTATAAACCTATTCAAAATTGGTTAATTGCAAGTTTGAATTTTCTATTAGTTTTTGTGAATGATTTCTATAGGAGAGAGGTGGCTTACCTGGTCTGTCTCCTGGTGACGCTGCTTCAGGTGTGTCTCAGGTATGGTCCTCCTGGGCCCCACCTTAAACTGGGGCGTTTGTGAGGGCCACATGACGGGGTTGGCCACACCTAATTTCCAGAGGACGCAGATGCAAACTTTGAAAAATATTAATACAAAAATTATACTTTTCAAAGAAAATTATATATTATTTGAAATGGGTAACAAGGGATCTTCCATGTAGAGACAAGATGATACTTAGTCTGACATAATTGTTAGAATCATAGGGGGTGCATAAGATGGGAATTTTTCTACAATGTACTTTGACATGGAACTATTCCTGTATGTCCTCACTCCTGGTATTTACCCCTCCACCTCCAGCCAATGTTTACCGTTTACGTCACTGAGCATAAACGTTCATATAATACTTTGAAAAATATAATTTTGCAGGTGGAATTGGTTTATTGATACAATATCTTGATTTTGAAATGCTTTGTAGGCATTTTCTTAGCCAATGATGTGGGATCTAAAACACCTATAGGCACACATTGCCTAAGTTTGAGATGGGGAAATGAGGCCGTGTGTCCTGAAGAACTGTGTGCATAGATCGCTCTTTTGTTTGCTCGGGGAAACTACGCCCCTGATGTGTAAACTGAAAATGTACGCCAAACTGGGCCAGGGATATGTCTCAACAGCATAACTCAGATTTGTGTATGGGGTGGATCCAGACAGAAGGATGGGTGCACCCCAAGCTACTTCAATAGTTTTGTCATATTCTTTGTAAAATAACAAGAAAAGTCCTATATAAGGAGGGTGTTAGCTTCACCTTGAATCTTCAATAGCGGTCGTAAGTTTCTAGGGGAATTGCGCCAGTTACTTACCTTCAAAATTGAAATAATGAAAGAAAATCCTACTCTGTCCTTTTTCTAAAAGACCAAGTTCATGTATTTCATGCTTCGTACAATCCTACAAACTAATAATGTCGTGTAACGTATAGACAAAAGCTTGGGATAAAAAGTGTATGGATAATGTACTACATAGAAATCTAGATGACTAAAATGATATTTTAGTCATCTAGAGCACATGAGTATAAATACATAAACCATACAATTAAGAAGATACTGAATACTACTTTTGTATCTTTAAGAATGTTGTCTTTTGCAGTGACAAGTAAGCAAGCCGTCAAACGTAATCAATGAAATTTATTGCCAGAAAACACAACCTCAGATAGAAACAAGAATGAATTGCTATGTCAAAGTCAGTTGAATACAATCATGTATACATTAAAGCAATTAACATATTTCATTGTGCATTGTAAATAGCAATATTAGAATGCTTGAGCAAAGCATGCCTTTATTTGTCAACTATAACAAATAACTCATGAGGTTTGACTAAGATTAGTAGTCTTTCTTATCCACTCTGGAGTTCCCCTGTGTGTCCTCATCGGGTCACATGCTGTACCAGGAGGTGCCTTATACCTGAACACACTAGCAGCAGCTTACAACAGATTACCTCACTTTTTGTTGCACGCTCTTACTTCAAATAAACATTCAGATTTCATTTGAGTCTAAGTACAGCAATCGAAATAGCATGATGTAAGTTATAACATTTTTTATTCCTTTTATTGCTGACTTCGTAGCATGTTTTGAACATCAGGATGCTATTACATATATGAGTTCCATGGAGGTTTATGACTCTTTATGTTTACTCAAAATAGTAAAGTTTTTCATGTGCGATTTGAATATGAACCATCATAATAGTGTGAATCCTCCACTCCCCAAACAGAAAAAAAGATGATTAAAACCATTTTAATACTCTTCCACAAGTATATAATACCATGCTTGGTTACCATACATTGTATTGTGTTCCAATCTGATCTTAATAGTTATCCGCTACTTAAAGGGATTTTAAACTTAAAGAGGTGTTTGATCAAGTTAGAAATCCATTACAGATCTCTGAATCAAGTTTAAAGGGGTCCAATAGACCAAGAGAAATGTTATAAAACTGATAAACATATGTCACCATGCTTATCTCTGAATAAATGCACGAGGAAGTGAGTGGCCTTAACTATAGAAGTCTATGGGAATTACCAAATTTGCCACAATTACCTGTGTCCATGAGACTCATTATCTATTAGACCGGGCCCCTAACCAATACTGGTCAGGTTGTGCATTGGGACCTTCCCAAAGTGTAAAGACAGGAGAAGGAGATTACCAATGAAATAAAATAACCAAAACCACTTGAATCTTTATGACTTAATAATTTCAGTACATTCTATACTAAACAACTTCTTTCTGGCCTTGTTAATTTTTCACCCAGAGGAGTGTTGTTTCATACTCTAAGTGGATTTAGGTCCCTACCTATGCCTGATAGTCAGTTTTTAAAATTTGACAAATCAAATCATTTTACCAAGTGGCACCAGTGGGCAAAGACCAATAAACCTCTTAATTTGTTGTTTCATTGCTATGTTATTTCAACATTGACAAAAGTCATAATTTAACCAATGCTCATACCTAACAAAGTAATTTTGAAAATCTAAGGAATTTAAATTGTCACACCAGGGGGCGCACGCTTTTGCAGACACCAGTTTTCAGCTATGTCTTGGAATGCTTCTATCAATTATATACATTCACATGCCATGTTTTATGTCAGTGTCATCCTTTGAGGAGGAGGTTAAACAGGAGACCCTTTGCAGATACCACTCTATTTATGTACATTGAAAAAGACAAGAATCATGTAACAAGTTTTCTTCCAAATGTTTTATTATTTGTTCACAGTTCTTGTCCTAAGAATAAGTGCATTTCAAGCCACATGAAGTATTTGTAAACCTATACAGGGCTCAACATTAAGCACTGGCCGCCTGGTAAAAATTTGAGGTGGGGCAGGTAGAATTTGAGTTCCATCTCTCCAAATGGCAGATAATATTTAAGATTTATCATATTAATCTATCAAAGATGGGCAGATGACTCTCAGGGTCGGGCAGGTAAAATTTAGCCTTCACCTGCCTGATGGCAGCCAATTGAAAACCCTTAATGTTGAGCCCTGCTATATAAATTCATACATATATACTTTAAATCGTAATACATTCATGTGTTCAACAAATATTGGGCCATTGATATAAATGTAATAGGGCCTATCAATTGAACATTCAAAGACGATTTGGAAAGATCTAGACTTCTGACTATGCAGATACATAATATTTCATAAACAGCACTGCACAAAAATAGACCTTTAAGTTTCTGTAAATGGGGCCATTGAGGTTTGCTAAAGGTATTGAAAAGGTAACCTTTACAAGACCCTTCCAAAAAAAATTCAGGTGACCTTTAAAATTCATCAAAGATCTTGCAAAGGTATTGGAAAGGTGACAAATCCTATGCCTTTAATGAATCTCAATGGCCCCATTTACAAAATTAAAGGTCATTAAAGGTCTAATTTCGTGCGGTGCAGGTTCTTAACATATCACTGTTAATATTGTTATCTCCCTAGGCTTTAGCATATAACTGAGGCCTCATGCAAAACTATTTCACAATGAATATTTTTTTAGTGTTGTTCGTTTTGTAAGAAGGCGATTGGAGGGGGCTTTACATTTAAGAGACAAGGATTGATTACAACAATTTTGTGGTGACTAGCTTCAAGATAATAGCTTCTTGTACAATTTGTACCACTTGTATTCATGCTATTTGCCTAGGTAACATACCATAACCTTTCCATAACTAATACATTTAGGGTTACATTTATTTGAAGAGCTAATAACCTTATTCTTCAACTTATCTGCTTATGCTTTGATGAAATTCTGCTTATACTTTGATGAAATTCTTAATCACCTTATACTTGAACATTTTTGTAAAGACTTTCTTCATTTTATCCTATATCCCCACATATATCTTTCAAATTGGTGTCATTGCCATGAATGCATATAACTGCGTTATACTATGAGTCTACGTAGTGATTTTACAATATTAGATCTACACAAAGTGACTGAGACCCTTTTCTTGCAACTCCATATCGAAAGGTCTTTATTATGGACATATTGTGCAGATGACGTCACCTTACCGAAGAAAAACGGAAGAGCTTCATATGAATGATCACTTTGCCATTTGATGATATGTGGTTATATTTTGTAATTTGATGATGATCTTGAAAAAGGACAGTACTTCATTTATGTTATCATTTATAACTGGATGAACAATGATCAAATTCAATGAGAGTCCACTTGATCATGATTACACTACTTATATTAAAAAGGCATTGCTTCCAATCTAAACCCAAACCCACATGTTTAGGCCTAGTTCTAGAAATAATAATTGAATAAACCAAGGCCAATATATGTGACCTGCTATGCGATTTTGGGGCTACTTGACATGAATAATGAATTTAGAACAAGGCTCAGGCTTTCTAAAAATGTAAACATCTTTTAAATATTCTGAGTAGAAGCTGAGATGTGAGCTCCTGAACATGATATGGTCAGACACCTTAAATTCATTAAAATTACAATATAGATGGTAGCGACAGAATTACAAACAGTTATATATAGAGTAAAATATGATCTACATTAATTATGATGCAAACAAAATACTCCCAATTTTAGTCTAATGAAGATAGCTACAATCCGTTTTTTGCATAATGTAGCTTGAAAGTTCTACTTTTAGGTTTTACTAATTCTAGAATAATTGTCACATGACCTGGTTTCCATGGAAACCAAATTCTACAAAATATCAGTAATTCTACGTTCCGACGTTCAATTAACATTCCGGTTACCATGGCAACAAAATGTAAAATTTTAGGAAATTTTAAATTTCCATATAAAACTACACAAAATTTGATTTTAAGTCAAAATCTGGCTTATTTTAACATTTTTGGTCGTTATCTGTGTAAATATTGAAGTTAGACCGATAAAAGTGTATGTTAATAGGCCCTGAATTTGCAGAGCTGGTCACATATTATGTTGAGGTAAATGCTGGTAAATCAAACCATACATATCAGTGTAATAAGTAAGGGGAAACAGTGGGAACCAGCATGATCTGTCCATGCAGTGGCCACTGTGCAGACTTACAATAGTGCAGTGGCCATTGTGCAGACATGTTTATGCCATAGCAACTATGCAGACATAGTTCATGACTACATGTACACATTTCAATTGCCATAAGGCCATTTTGTTACAGTTTTGAATACGAGTGCAAAAGGCACTTCTGATCACCACAGCCAAGATTCCTATCCCGCCAGTTGATGGTCGATTCTCATAAAAATGGGCCAATTCTGATAGATTGTCATACTTTTTGGGTGCAAAGCTAAAGCTAAAATGCTCAGATCGTTTTTATATTTTAGGGTATTAATAATGAACAATCAGGGAATAATGTAATTACAAAAGGGAGCACTAATATCAAATATTAGAGAAAATATGATAACATTTCCATACCCACAGGATGTGTTTGAATCTATGGTGTGTCCGTATCTAGGGGGGGGGGGGGGGGGGCTTAGATATAGCAATGGATATTGAATGGTTCATTGTAGATTTTCTGTGTATTGCATATGCATTTTTAAACCTCAGGGCTATGCTTATTTATCATTTTTTTCAGGAAAACATGTAGGTTATTCTATATTTCACAATCATTACTATTTACAGACTCATATTACCTAGATACGGACACACAGGTTTGCATGGCCTTGCCTCTGCCTAATATAATAGACCCTGATACATAATCAATACTTCACATAGTTTACAAATATGCTATATCTGATTTCTGATCTATTTGCATGGTTCAAAATTAGAAATGTTTTATATAATTTTGAAGTATATTTACACCTAGATACGGACACGTCCCCTAGATACAGACATATTGATATTGATTAGGTTATCATACAACTATTTATACTCTAAATCATTACCATTATTATTGTATTAAATAATGCCTGATGTTTATCTGATACAAGCTGCTTAAATTTAGTGTCATCAAATCTCATTAAAGTATCTTAAGGCTGGTCATAACAACATATTTCACAATATTTCATCCCCTAGATACGGACACACATATCTGTATCTAGCGTATCATATTTGTATTTAAGCATAAAAAGATTTAAATAGAGTTAAATCTTCATTCTTTTTTTGTTTTGGTTATGGTTATGGTAAAACTGAGTTAACCTATAAGATTTATACTCACATTATTTCAATATAAAGTTGGATTTACCACAATAATAAAATTGCTCCTTGGATATAAAAAAAAATCCCCTAGATACGGACACAGAAGACTCTCTGACCCTCATGTTATATCAAGAAATATATCTAAACTTCATCTTTTATATCTTACTGAATTGCTATTACTATGTTTTAAATTATGATGGAATATCATTCACTAATCTTGATATACTAAAAGACAGTATCAAAAGCAAACTCCCTAGATACGGACACGTCCATCCTTCCCCACTTTTGGTGGACTGGATCCATGAGTGCCCAATCTATTAACTGTAATATTTCCATTCTGTTAATGAATATATGTGGTAGACTTGATATTATTGTATAAAACAGAAAAAAGTATAGTAGGAAACAAGAATAATTTTGTGAAATAGCTTTTAGTAATTCCATAGATACGGACACTCAACACATTTTTAAATGTTCCCCACACTTGTTTTCATGCTAATA
Organism: Lepidonotus clava; assembly: GCA_936440205.1. Lineage (NCBI taxonomy): Eukaryota > Metazoa > Annelida > Polychaeta > Phyllodocida > Polynoidae > Lepidonotus > Lepidonotus clava. The sequence goes on from OW387147.1 coordinate 23,331,100, forward strand.
TTAAAGAATAGAAACTTGACACATAACTCAGTACCTTAAAAATAAACTAGAGGTGATTTACGCCTTTCATATAAAAATTCAAAGACTAATCTTTTCAGAGATAGTTTTTATCATAACAATACTATCAAGCATACAGTATTTTTTTTTATGAAAAAATCCTGAAAATGTACAGTTTTTAGTCGCTTATTTCAAAAAAATATTAATGATAGATATACAAAACCAAGGTGCCCAGGTTAGTATAGATAGTACTGGACCCGTTGGACCCTAAAAGAATTTCCTGGGACTTAATAATTATTCATTTTAGATATATTGAAAAAGTTGAAATTTTGCGAATTGGCTCACTTTTATGAGAATCGACCTGATATAGATTTATAGTTACATAGGCAAGATTAATTAATGTAAATAATGTTAATGGGAATAGTTAAGAATACAACGTCACACACGATAAAGTTCTGCCGCATGGCATCATAAAGACAACGTCCAGTGAATCAGTACACTCAGGAAGGAGAGGATACTGGAGTTGGGGGTAGTGTTTCCATGGTTACAGCCATCCTCCTGACAACACAGCACCTGGAGGGCGTCTGTCTGCTGGGGGTGGCAGGTGTCGGCACACTGTCGGCTCAGGTAGGTCACCTCACCTGGAGGACCCCTCTGGATCACCTGCACAAGGTACAGGAGGGTTCAATACTTTTTTCCAAGTAGGCAAATAAGCGTAGATATAGTGCTTTTTCCTCGAATAATGAACATGTAGGTTGTTAGTAACCATTTTGTTTAGGAATACATTAATATGGATACGCATACGTATAATTATGTACATGTATACATATATATATACATGTATAGAATCTATCTTTATGCATTTGCATGCTTATTTAAAAAAATAGACATTATTGTAATATAATGACATTGTAGAGACACAACTATCATTGTATATACTTTATATTTAATTATTAAATTGCCTGAAAGTAAAATCGAAGCATAAGATGAAAACAGTATAACCTATCAAATAATTCAATCATAAAGAATATTGTTATTTTAAGTATTTCATTTTGTATTAACTATTATATAACAAACTTGTATGAAAATGAAATATTTCAAGAATCGTAAGCCCACTGGTGCAATAAGGAAACCTGTGTTACACCGAGCATTGGTCAGTTATAGAGATATTAAAAGTTAACTAAGTCTTGACTATGAATACGACACCTCCATCCTCATTGACCATTGAACATGTATTAGGACTATGGGCTCAGAAACAAAACAAAACCCATTCTTTTTCTTATGAAACTGGACTTACATTTTCGCTAGAAAAGCGCCTTAGGGTAAACCGCCGTAAACAGTCATTCACACCCAAGGCCTTTGGTAAACCGTGGATCACTCACAGAACAACATACGCGAACTATAGGCTACACTTTTTGTAATAAAATGAATATATTTGGTAAAACTGATTACAGTTAAAAGGACATTTTGAATTCAATACATACATGAACCATGCCTGAACATGATCCTTGAAATTTGTGTGAACCTGGGCGAGAAATCATACCCAGGACCTAATGGACGATGGAGTAATCTACCCCTAAACTACACTCCCTTTCTTTGATATCATTTGCTTTGGCATTCTCTATAAAAGACACCCTTCCTTCAGAGCTTTGCCAATAGATACCTGAAAGGGCTCCCTAGGATTACCTACCGAGCAGGTACGAGCATTACTGAGGCAGGTGACGGGTAGAAGTCCGTACCTCACGGGGTCGGCGCACCCCTCCTCGTCGTCCCCAGGGCCACACACGTAACAGTCCATGTTACTCACCACAACTACAAACACAAATATTTGATTACTAAATAATCTATAGAGTATTTTTGTGTGTTTTAGAGATAGATTTGTATTTGTTGTCTTCAGAATAGACTGATCTTCCAGACGTTACAAATTGTAATAAATATGTTATGTACTATCCCATAAGCAATCATCATTAATTTGTGTACTATTTTAAAATGTATATATACACAGAAATCAGTGGACAATTCCAATATCCGCATGCATTCTTATTCAAAATCTCCGATCCACTAGTGGTTTCACTATGGGCATATAGAGGCCGTACAAGGATATGCATATATATGCAAATATTGATCCAGGATATATGGAGGTAATCAAATCAATACAAGTATAATGATTATATACAATGGTGAACTTTGGACTGTGGCTCCAAGATTCCTTTAAAGTCCTCTGTGCGATCAACGTAAACAGGTAACTTTACCAAACGTGAATATGTAAAGCCTTATCTTGAGTTACATTATTATTGTTAGAATGGGCAAGTGTCTACGAAAGGGTCTGTCACTTTGTACTACATTCCCTAAAGACTAATGGTATACTAATGATCTGTACCTAAATATCCTCCAGTGCAAACATGAATAGCGATAGTGTGCCACAGCAATGCTATAAATACCCCATCAAAGAAGGCGAGCAGCCTAAACTTGGCGTGCAAACAGCTCACCTTTTATCTGCGATCCAACCAAGAACAGGTAGAGTATGAAATAGGCGACAGGCAATGGCATCGTCCTCGGAAACTGCTCAGAGCTGCTCTCCACAGAAACTGCTCAGAGCTGCTCTCCAAAGAAACTGCTCAGAGCTGCTCTCCTCAGAAACTGCTCAGAATTGCTCTCCTGGTAAGCTTATAAGAACTTTTCTCCATAGAACTGCTCAGAGCTGCTCTTGACAGAACCTGCTCAGAGCTGCTCTCCACGGAATCTGCTCAGAGCTGCTCCCCACAAGAACCACTTAGAGCTGCTGTCCTCGAAAACTGCTCTGAGATGGTCAAAGTTGCTCTCCTTGTAGGCTTATAAGGAGTGTTCTCCTTAGAAACTGGGAAGATCTACTCTCCACGGAAACTGCTCTGAGTGTAGACTATGCATGCACGTGTTGGCAGATTGTGTATGTATGTAGGTAGGTAGCGTAGGCAGACTGCCTGTGATGGTTTGTGGCAGAGGGTGCTCTGGGGCTCTAGACCATTCTGGGCATACTGAAAACTCTGTAAAATAGTCTGTTTTCAAATGATGATAATAATAATAATACATTGCCTGTGTGATAACTATTATTGAGTCGAATTTAAGAACGTTTTTAATGTCCCGAAATTAAATCATAATACCAGCAGGCATGTTAAAACCTATGCTTGCTGTTTAATAAGAATATAATAAACTGTTATTCCTTGTTTTTTGGTTTTGATGGTCTATACCTCCTGTGTTGGAGGGGGTGGCTGTCTTGGCCACCCTACCTACCTCCAGTACCTGTCATTCAGCACTGTGGGTGCCAACTAATCAATCGATGGGTGTTCAATAAGGTCAGGCTTCACATGTAGGGAATCATGCCTATCAATATCCTGCATTACCTTATTTAAAGTGAGCCCAAACGTAGTATGCTATCAAATCTTAAATGTTTTTAATATGACACATCAAGTATCATACATATCAAAAATATCATATATGATACATACGTATCGTCATACCATATATATCACTTACACACACATACGTACGTATGTATGTATGGCATTTAGAATAACTGAACGTTCGATTAAAGTATAGAAGAATGTTTATAATATAAAGAAATCATTCGATGGCCGAACCATATCGGCTTGAATTGACTTCACCTTTCGTTATATAAGCCTTTTGCATCACTTTGGTTATTAAACGCACCATTTGATTTCTTCAGAATAAAAAGGAAGCACTGGGGCTAAAGATTCGAGACGAATTAGTTTTTTTTTTTTTAAGTTGATAATTTGGAAAGGGAATATTACCGCTGGTGCAGCCCCCATAAAGCATTACATTAATCTTATACATAGATAAATATAAAAGAGAAGAGGTTCCCAATCGTCGTTGAGGTACAATAATGCTACACAAGTTACCAATCAATATGACCTCTCTACCTCATGATACTTAATCCATACCACTATGAATATTTAATGAAGGACCATCTAATGCCTATTGATTTTAGCTTTATAATGAGTTCATACTTTAAATCAGTTACCCAATGTTTGAAATTGCATTGGTTACGTACTTGCTGATCAGGTCAACCACTCAATTTGCTGATGTCCCATGGTAAATTTACCATTCTCACATTTTCTTAAAGTGTAAACATCTTAATATAAAGACTTCAAGCAAAACAAAATATCGTTGCACGCAAATTAAAATTCCTGTTTAAATCGCCTGACTGTTCTATCAAACGCCTGGCATTTTAGATTCCGAAAATCGAATTCATGGGAAAATAATAACAGTTCTATTTTTCGAGCTCTACACAGTTCTATGGAATGACCTAAACCATGACACAGACTTCACAAATGACATACTTTTTATTTTCATATAAAAATTCGGATAGACATGTATACAAAACAAGACATGTTCACAGTTGAGTGCTGCCCCTTAAACGGACTGCACATACTTCTTTCTCTGACAGGCCAAGTATGTAGCTCTTACTAACAATACAGTGAAGCCATGCTACTAAATCAACTAGCAGATCTCCATAATCAACTGACTTTTCCTCATGGCATTTCAACATAGTCTAGCAGTGCCAGAACTGAATTTGGTGTAAACTGATACCTAAGTAAAATGCACAGAATTATTACAAAAATGCGTTTTACTTTCTTGCAATACAGAGACAATGGAATAGTTGAAAGAAAAAGGAAAGAAAACAAATGCCCTTCATTAAAGATACGCAATGTAGAAGCAAATGAATTTACCTTTTTTCAGCACATGTTGACATTGTCAAATCAGAAATTACCGTCCATGCAATTCCGTTACTTTTACAGGGATGAATACTTTGGCAAGTACATATACAAAAATGAATGTCAAAATGAGAATATCACAAACGCTAGTCATCGGGATACTAATGAACGACTGCAATTAGATCAATAATTAATTAATCATTCTCAAGTGTACACAAAAGCTGACTTCTCAGAGATGAGCAAAGACTCTAGTGAACAGATAAGTAGCAAATTACTTCATTTGTATTCACAATATTTAGTTATTTTTTCTCAGTTTTTATTCATTGACAAAACAATCTTTTTGTCACTGGATACACCATTGTTTCTCTGTATGCAGAGCTAGCGATGAAAAATGTTAACCTTTCCAAGGCAAACTTGCGAGTATTATGCTCTGATATTGAATGTCAACAACCATATTTAAAGAAAAAACACAATTTCTTTGTTTCCATTCTTGTATTAACATTTGTATTCATTCTTACTCAATATACATTAATATAATTTATATACCAACGACACTGATATTTCCACTCACACTTCTCTCATTATCTTAATGTGCTTAGTATTTTACAGTGCAAATCAAAAATAAATAGGGCGATTTCTCATCCATTACCAGAGAGGGATTGTTTTATGGAATGGCCGATTTATGTAATATCTATATGATTGTAAAGAAATATCTTGCAAAATGAGTCACACTTTAGTAGCGTGACTTACAATTACTGTATTTCGAAGTACATATTTCAGTATTTTACTGAAATGTGCACCCTATTTGCAAATGGGACCTTTTATAGTACTTGATCTTTTTGTTTTGTAAAAACATTCCTTTAACTACAACTGTGATCAGCCTCTTAGCTGAATATATTACAAAATTAGTATTCCAATATCCTTATATATATGTGGCATGGAATAAATGACAAAATCATTAAATAAAGTGTTGTAAATTTCCTTACCTCATCAAACTCTGGTATTCACACAGAATTTCTCTTGATTAAGCTTATGAGGCTGAATTTGTGACTAACATCCAAACTATTGTTCTACACATAATACGTCTGATATTTTACTATCTGTTTCTGACATGATTCATTTCAAATGCAACTCTTTATACCGTAAAACCTGTTCTCTCTGAGTAGAGAAAGGGTTAATAAATATATACTACATGGGTGGTCTCACAGTTACCACACTTCAACGAAATGAAATCACATCTTTTGGATGATGGGGGAATTAATGAAAATGGATAATGAACGTGCGTGTGATCTGAATTCTTATGACAAATGAGGATACACGATATAATTCTATATATGCATGCTTAACGACGAGTTTCATTGAGGGAATTCACCCTAACCAATTGAAACAGTTACGTAGCAGAACTAATTTCCATTGTTCTCTTTTAAACCTAACATAAAGTTTCTTTTTGTTGAAATGACACAATTAGATGTGTAACGGTCCTTACAAGTTCAATCTGACTTTATAAGAACTAACCGGTTCGATCTATATTCATTGTCCAACCCCATGGTTAACAAAGAAATTAGGATGAAAGTATACATTATTTACCTCTCTATTGGAGAGAAATTAAAATAGAAATTGGTCCATCAAAATAATAAAAAAAAGTCCGATACTATTACTAGTATTAGTAATTAGACAGGCAGTGACCATAGATTATAGAAATGGAAAATTAACCAAATCTCATAGAACGTAATGTAAGTCTCTAACATTGAAAGAAATGTGTACAAATCTAAGACATACAACATGATGATTCCATACCAATGCAATAAGCAGAATGAATATTGTTCATTATGCCAGTACAATAGAGAAAACTCTTTACATATTTTGTTTTTATACAGTTTAAACATAAAATACACTTTCAGTGACCACAGCAATTGGTCAACCAACCAAATGTATAGACATAAGTTTGTCAGAACATATATCTTTAAAAAATGATGTAGCAAATTACTGAGGATATTGAAGGATGTATCTAGTGGGTATTTTGCTTTTACTTTAGAAATTCCAATGGGCTTTTCAATTTATTCATTCTCTGATTGACAATACTAACTAGATATTTGCTATACTAGTCTCAATTTAGTTGCAACGATATTAAAATGTCCACGTTTTTTTTTTTACATGAGACTTGCTTTGTTAGAGGGAAACAATCCGAATACTTTTCGGGTATACACAATTTTCTTGCCAGGTCGTCATGCTAAACGATGGGAATGTGGAAAATGCGAAGACAAATTAAGCTGACCCTTATGTTATCGTTATTGTAGTCTCCCTTCCATAAGGGACTGTATGAAATATTTGACACTTGGCGTTCTTTTGTTCCTACGGAAATGTGAATATTATGGGTTTCACAGCAGGCAAAAAGCTCGCATACCCGTCTTTTGTTCATCATTTCAGAATATTATTTCCGATATCTTTCTGTATATCAAATTATGTGTATAAAAATAAACACTGTAATCTAAATAGCAAAAAAAACACACACACAAAACAGGCTTAATGATATAAGGACTATATCTAACATGACGTAGGCAGCGCTACTAAAAATGTACATGGCTATCCAATAATATCTCATGATGATATTAATGATGATAATAATAATAATAAAATGTCACAACTTTTTACATAAATTAACAGCATCTGGCACATCCAATATAAGACCTCTTACAATAATAATAATAAGAGCACAAAACTACTCTTCGTTTCTCACAAAGTACTTGTCGTCCATGAATCTTTAGGACCAAAAAAAACCAATAGCGTGACCTGGACAAGTAACTTACAAACGGTGCTAACGAAAAACATGACAGAAACAGCAAATTGACCTTCAAATGGCATACATTCAAAACAACGAGTTCGACATCTTTGGTATTTCTAGACTCTATCTTCCTCCACGGTGGTCAAGCCTAATATATAATTTGACTTGGCTATAAGGGGCTGCCTTGCTACATCCAAACAGCACCTTGGGTTAAAACAAATTCAATTCCGGGCAATATTAGCAGGCAGTAAGCTTCAGTTGGTGCAACCTCCCTCCTCAAAAAAAGAAAAGATTTTGGTAATACCTGACAGACTGATCTCTCATTTTTATCGACAATCAATGGACAATTACATTTTGATGAATAACGTGCAGTGGCGCGATTTTGTCTGATGTGTAATGCGATGAAAATAGAATTGTAGGGAACTTAAACTTCGCAGCGGTCCCAGCATAAATTAGTAACTCCAATAAGTCAAATATATCTACCATAGCAAAAACAAAGTTCAATTTCGTGACTAATAACTAACATAGCAACAAAAAAAAAAGAAAAAAAAGAAATTTTTTATACTGACACTGCAGATACAGCTTACATGTATGATATACAGCCTTACAGGGGTTTCACTCAATCCATTTATCTTGTTTAAATGCAATCCAAAGTATTTAATCTTTACTACGTGGTTTCAAAAACGACAGGAGCAAGCACAACTTAGTTGAGATTCTTAATTTGTTTCCTAAACGAAGTTGTATACCAAAAGTACTAAGGTTAATAATCTTTATAAGCAATACCTTGCTGCCATGGCTATAAGTATTACTTAAAGTGTTCTTTGGCTGTTTGATTGGTACAAGTTTTTGGGAGGACATGTACTATAACTGATTAATTAATCAATTATTATGTTAACAATTAAACACATGTGTTGTAACCATATGTAAATCAGCTATAAATAATAAGTGGGCCAGCATTTAAAAGCTGTCTTTTGTTTTTACAAAAGCCAATTGCCTATCAGTCATGAAATTCTATTAACATTGTGAAATAACCATTTTGAATTTATAATTGTATACTGAGTCAGGACTGAATGGTTCTACTTGGTCGGAAGGTCAAAGACATTTAAGGAAGGATAAAGGATAGAATAACTGACACTAACAAATATTGAGATAACCAAAACCTCCAAAGCAACCTACATACACATGAGCCTTGTCCAAAGTATCCTCATTAATAAATTATTTCAGAAGCTGCCTCGAATACACGAATAGATTATATTCATATATATGTATGAATACACATATATACTAAGTAACCATCAGATACAGGTTGAGGTATACTTTACAGGTTTGACCCAAGACAAAAAGTATTGATACGGAACAAAGTACCTGACCAACTTAACACAACTATTATACATGTAACTCTTTGAGCAATAGGTTCTCTTAGACACTGGCCTAAAAATCCCAGTGCAACATTACTGAATATGTAATTTTCCCTAACCGTGGCAGCTTTGATATTTACTAAAGAAAACAATGATTTTAAACAAGCAGGGTTATATAAAATAAAATGCTGTTAAGTAATAGAAAACAATACTAGAAAGATTTTTTCTTAAAATTGAGTTTTCCCCCCTCTCAATTTAGCATTAAAGTAACATAATATTTCTTTTTTGTAATACTTTAAAGCTATTTCTAGGGATCCACTAGAAATTGTATTAACATTCTTAAACCTGTTTGTCCTCAATATCTCAGCTCAATTTTGTAATTACTACTATGTCTACTTAATATTGTCATTGCTCATGCCAAGAATACAAATAGATACAAGATCAGTCTTCCATTTGGTTTTGGTGCTTCTCCCACAAAAATCCCTCATACCTGAAGTAGGTAGGTGTATAAAATTATTGCACATAGCCCGATCCTTACACTACTGTAATACCTCGAACACGATTCTTTAGGTGGGCGATTCGAGTACAGAACTTAAGCAGTATTATGCTTTAAGACAACTGGGAGAAGCTCTATTCAAATGAACCAAGATACAAATATATCAAACTGGTGGGATGAAACTGTTGAACAATTACACATATTCCACGAGAATATTCCATGCTTACTCCAAATGAAGACTTGAACTGAGCCTGCGCAGCATTCATTCATACATACAAGATTCTATCCTCATGCCAAGTATTCAGAGTCAGTCTTTCACAATTTGAACATGATAGGGTGGGTTAGGTGAGTCCAATCCTGAACTGAGATGGAGTTCCTGAAATCTTTCACACGATTCCATGCCAATGTAAGTAGTAACAGTAGTAGTCCTAATAGTTGTTCACCATACAACACATGAAATAGCCCGTGGAGCTTGGTGGCCCCGGTCTTTGGATCAACGGAGGACTCAGTCCTTTATACGTAAAAGAGATTCACAAGAAGCACCACCCAACGAGTTGTCAACGCTGCAGCAGTCACTTGACACCAACACTGACATCCGGGACATTGTTCAGCAGTCACAACCTCATGGTCAGCTCCTGGATGCTTACAAACCGGAAACCGGGGCATTGCAGATCTGCCCAGTCCCCCGAATATATCCAACTTACATCCCAGATGCAGATCCAGATTCATGCAAAAATCATGACACGGAGCTCACTCCATATGGTTGTTCCAAGGCATATGATACTCCATGGTGTTTAAAAGTGCACAACCTAGATGTGTATGGAGGTGTACATCTTGTGGGATACATGGTTTGGGTCCTCCTGCATGATGGAGATCACCACAATCAGGCATACATCCTGATCTACACAATGTACACATTCATCATGACAATCCTGTCATGCATCTGGGTCAAATCCAATTTGGTTTCCACATCATTGCATCATCAGAGATCTGCATTGTAGTCAATCTGGTTTCCACATATATGCAGAATCTATGATGTGCACTATATCCACAGCACATCCTGGAATCCCATCCAGTAATGCATGAAAAAACTGGTAAGCTGCTTCCAGAATGCATTGGTGCCTTGTTGGGAGCTCGTGCGGACAGAACCTCCCTGCCCAGTGGAAGGTGACGCGTGCTCGGGTCTGGCAGGGTGACTGACACACAGCGACACACTGGCACTACGAACAGCTGACTATTGCTGCCACAACATGTTTGAAATACACACATCCTATCGTTTAACGACACACACCATCTAGCAAAGCTGAAATTCAATCTCTTCTGGGGTTGCCATGGTAGTAGCAGTAGCATGGCATCTGGTAGTTTCAACTAGTCTGTGCAAGGACAGAAATGTGATGCTATGAGAAGTTCTCCCCGGATGACTTGAGTTTCTTGATGGTGTTCTTGAGAGCCTGCCTCTTGTTGCAGAACCAGACACGGATAACTTCACGATCGTAATTCAACTTGTCTGAGAGCTCGGTCATCTCAGCTCCTGCAGAAAAATAAACAACACAAGACATGAGTTAACGTTAATAGACAATTTTAGGGTTAACAATTTTTCCATGTGATCAATGTAAGTGCCATCTTCGAGAAAAAGGAGAATACCGGATATTTTCAAAACAAATACTTTGCTTTTCTGCCCACAGAAAGATTATCTTGTTGACCGCATCTCATAAAATTTCAGATTTTCTCCAGATGATCACGAGGCAAATATTCTAGGAAAGTAGCAATCTGGTAGAAGGGGAGGACAGGTTATTCAAGATTTATGAGAGGCCTTTTTATCCTGTCTTAAAACATCTCAATTTTCACCATATTATTCGAAGTGTTTGCAGCAGTTGAATGGTGTACAATTGACTTTACAAAGAACACAACGGTGGAATATTGCACGGGCCTATTGAAACATTCAGTGCAAAGAACTGAAAATGAAATGAGAGAAAGAATAATTATAAATATATACGTATCTGCTAGTATCACCTTAATACATAATGTGTATGAGAAATCCACTATTCGAAATCAATGTACAGGGCTGGTGTTAAAAACGAGTGGGCACAGTAAAATTTAAAGATAAATGTATCTGTCAATCATTGCAAATATCATTCAATTATGAATATTCGGGGTTTCACTGTTCATTTTCAAATCACGAAGGTACGGGTAGATACTTGGGCAGACACAATAAATTGCCTTATTTCGTTGCAACAACAAAAATGAATTTTTGGAGGCATTACACTTAACTAATATAGCAAACGTATTTGGTGACCCTGACTGTCTTTCCAAGGTATCTGATAATCCAACAACCTAACCTGCTAACCAACCTAACTCATAGTTTAATCGTTTCGGATAAGCAGAAATATATGGTAAAATGAGGTTTCCTTGGGGGCATTTTCAACTAGAAATAATTTTCCCCTACAGATGAATGATTATCCAATCTACAAATCCAGCTCTGTAATACTTTTCTCCTAAGTGTCTAGTGGTTTAACTTTGAAAAGGGAACTACGTCTACGTAATCCCTCGCTATTATTTGTGATGGGGAACTGAAAACCCATAAATATAGGTGCCCATTGGCTAAATAGTCAATAATCATTATAATACATCATCCAACTCTTGGCATCTAAAGTTATCGATTATGCTTCAACTTTTCATCATATATATGGGTTTTCTACGGTGAGCCAATAAAGTAAAAGACACGTGTACAACATAGCAGTATGAACATTAGCAATCTACAGGTTACACTTCTGCAAAAAGACCGGGCAATTCAAGGATGACTCGCTCAGAGTTTGTGCTTAAGGAGGTGAACGGTTGATAGCGTGGGGCATGTAGCCTTTAACCCTAGCAGAACAGTGGTATGGTTGATGAGGCGTAGGAATTCACTCAATGAATGTAATCGCGACAAACAACATAAGAAGACAACAACTTTTTTTTTTATAGAAAAGAAAAACAAAAGTAAATAAGCCAAGAGACACGGGATAATCATTTGTATTGATGCTTTATCATTATTGATTGACTATTGAAGATTGTTTTTAATAGAGAAATCAAAGACTCTTTTGAAATAGATTGTATGTTAACCTTTGAAAATTGGCTTCATTATATGATATGTCCGAATGATTTCAATGTCTCTGATATGAGATGATATCTGAATACTTTGGAATTTTCGGTTCGCTTTATAGTTTGTATGAACCATGAAAATGTAAAAAGACTAAAGCATTTTTACAGCAGACATTGTGCACACATCTTTTACACTGTACAATAGGAATATAGACTTTCTTCCCACATAATTTCGATCAATTTGAACCTGCAATATGATTTAAATCTACGACTTTAGCCCTCCGAAAATTAGCAATAATAATAAAGAAGCGTGCAGAAATGATCGAGGAAGTAAATTAGAATACTAAAAAGCAAAGACTTAAAATATAAACAGAGTACATCAGAGTACACCATTCCCTTTTAGCCTCATCAACCTCATCATTTACTAACGTGTAGAAAGTTTCATACTGATCGTTCTCTACAAACATCACAATAACTGACGAAAAAAGGAGTAGAAATGAAAGCTTTTGTCTTATAGATATGTACTATGTACATTGAGTGGGGAGAAAACAAAACTTATCGGAACTAATTTTTTTTTCAAAAAAAAAAAAAAAAAAAAAAAAAAAAAAAAAAATTAAAAGCAACGATTATAATTATATAGAAGTGTGAGTAGTGGTAACGGTTAGGAAGCCCTCAGCTGAGCGAGTCACCTTGAGAAGGTCTGCGTCGTTAGTTTCTTGATGGTATTTTTCAGAGCCTGTCGCTTGTTGCAGAACCAGACGCGCACAACTGCCCGGTCGTAGTGTAGCGCGTTTGCTATTTCTGTCATCTCTGCACCTTTTGAAGCAGGATGGGGCAATGGAAACACTTTTTACATCGAATCACACTTATTCTTCCTAGTCATATAGTTAAGAGTAATTCATGGACCACCTCATTTATTTCTTTTTATTTACATGGGGAATGTTATTGTATTTTTATATAATAAATTGGGTTTTATTGACACAAACCAGATGTTTATTATTTATCTAATTTGACTAATTATCAGATATTTTAGATTAATTTCTAAAACTATGCAGGGTTATATTGAAGCCTATAATGGAGAGCAATAAATGCTGAAACTACCACTAAAACGATCCGCTAGAATCTAGTTTCTATTTGTTTATAAAACATGATAATTCCCCTTTGGAAATACACCCTATAAAATCAGTATCTTCGAGTACGAGATACACATAGGATGCACAAAAATAGACCGGGGAGATTGTCAACTATCCGCGTTAAAATTGTCAGATGAAGCACATGATAAATTATCAAAACGATTTAAGATCTAAAGAGGATGAACCATATGTTAACTAAAACGTACATATGAATGTGGGCACTTGAATTTAGGATTTGTAATGAGCCTAGAAAACAAAGACAGCAAAAGATAGCTCAAATCAGTTAATTACACGCTTCCGTGACTATTATATCTAAGATATGGACTAATTCTAAATAAAAAGAACTGATTCAATTTGCCTTACTACCAACAAAGTTACAATAACCCCCTACCTCCCGAACAATAATAGCTGGATTGCACAGCAACGTTTGGAAATTGGAAAAAAAAAAACAAAAAAAAAACTGGAGATCTAGAGATATAGGGGTTCATCATAAGATACATTTTGAGGCCGTTTTATCATTAAAAGAATCAAATAGTTTCCATATGAAATAAAAATCTTAATAAAAAAAAAGTAAAAAAAAAAAAAAAGTTGGAGCCTACCTGACGGGTGGGTGTTTCGCTCAAAGTGCTCGTTGAGGACTTCTAGTGCCTGCGGCGTGAAGGACGTCCGTCGTTTTCGTTTCTTGGACGGCTCACTGCCGATGAAGTCGGTCAGGTTTTGTACTCCGTTCTTGTAACGCTCCTCCGCCTCCGCCATCCAACGCTCCAACACCGGCTTGATCTTCTGGGCGCTCTTCGGCGTTATGTCGAGTTTCTCAAACCTGAAATATGAAGGATATCATTTTCTTTATCTATCAATTACGCCCGGAAGACGGTTCTTAAAATAATGCAACATACCATTTTTAAGAGAATTAAAACCCCTTGCTAACGATGCAAAGCATGTTTATGATTGACTCATATCCCAACTGCCGATTTATAAAATGGAATATAAGATCGAATAGTGCTGTCAAACCCCTAATCTAAGCCATGGCCTTTCAGGCCTTAACTTTGGAAGTGCGGCTTAGATTGGATTTTTCCCAATTTAAAACACTACGTCACCTTTAAAAAAGAAAAAAAAAGTTCTGAAAAATTGCCCCTCCCCCCGAAAAAAGAAACTCAAAAGTTAGGGCTGGGGCTTAAATCATGGTTTTTACGGTGGACCACAGCCTTTTAAATCAAGGTTTTATGGTGGACCACAGCCTTTAGCTTCTACACTCACCTGCAGATGGCGCTCTGGCTGTAGCTGGGGCCTTCGGTGGCGCTGAGCGCCTGGCCCACCTGCGTCTGCGTGAGGCCCAGCGACAAGCGGCGGATCTTAAACTGTTTGGCGAACTCCTTGATCTCGTCCAGGTTGATCCCGTCTACCGTCGTCGTCTCGGACGAGTTGCTCACTGTATCTGCAAAGTAGAGAGAAAGGGATTTAATTAGTTGAACAGAGATGGCACTTAGGAAAGACGTAAACTCCGGAAAAGTAGAAAGGTTTTCCGGATTTTCACTTTTGGTGATAAAAGGTTAATGTTGTATCTAAAATGCTTAGACTTGGTATAGGAATACGCTTAAATGTGAAAATTATAATTTTGAAAAGAGAAAAGTAAATCTTGTTTTCAGACTACACTTTTCAAAAATCCAGCAATCCGGAAAATTTTGAAAAAAAAAAGAAGTCATATTACTCGCCAGGGAGTTGCGTGCTTTTGATTTCTTTTGGAGGGTATCTTGAATAGCTTTAGATATTTCCGTCGTATCGTCAAACGTTTTGTTTACTTGTACTTAATTGGACTAATGTACGAAAGGTTAGTAACCAGACGTACTTGGCAGAAGTTGGTTGATGTTAGGTGGAAGAGACGTAGTTCCGCCTGAAAGAGAGAAAACAAGTTAGTCTATATTCATTTCATATCAGCAACCTTACTCAATGGCAATATTTGTTGTCCATACAGATTATCACAATTTCATTTGTAGATCTACACAGGTTAAACCTCACACTGTGAACGTTTTGAAAATGTCTTAAAACTCTTATGTGCAATATGTGTATTACTAAATTCAAAATGGAAACGCAGTCCATGTCTTCTTAACATATGTCTGAAACAATCGACACAAATTCCACGTCAACAATCTCATTATTTAGAAAAAAATAGTCCATGTAGATCGGTGTCAAAGAGCATATGATTATCTTGTAAAATAAGGTGCAATTTTTTTCTACCATCATAAGGATTTTTTGTTCACTTTTGTGTTAGATATCATTGTATGTGAGCTCCTATATTTAGAGAGATACCCACACCCCAAGGACCCTTAAATTTTATTCATTCTAAGGATGCATTGTTCCTAACAAATACACACATGCATGCAATATACGACAGGAGTTGGTTCCGTTGTATAACTCTGTTCATATACATTAAAGCAGATTCCAGCAATATTAGCGCGAGGGGACAGTTTCTATCAAACATGCCCCTAGAGGTATCCAGAGAGTGTCTTTAACTGGGAGAGTTTTTATCATTGCGTCCAATGTTTCAATTTGTTACACGTTTTTAAGCTTATAGGTTCAGCACGTTGTTTAACTTTTAGATTCTTAATCTAATCCCCATTCCTCCAAAATTTATATGATAAAGAAATTAGTAAAACATACATAAAATAAAATGTAAAAAAAAAAATATATATAACAAAACATGATTGCTGAATAAGTTTCCCTTTTCTCTAAAATACAGACAGGCAATACACTCTTTTTATATTCCGTAGAAGACAGGACAAAATTCCATAACAATAGAAATGTGATTGCGTTAAATATGGATGACAGTTGGAGGGTTGGTTAGACGGCAGCGCGACTTACTTGGCAATAAGTGTGTAATGTTGGGGGTTAGTGCCGAGGTTATGCTGACAGAGGAGGCATGGTCTAGAGCCTGTGTCATGCTAACTGCCGACAAACTCGAACTTTGCACCAAACTGGTCTCTGAAGCGACACAAGCGTAACGCTCAGAAAACCCACGCGGCAAGGCACAGTGCTTACGAGAGAGGTTATACAAGTGTTTTCATGCATAAGTTTTTAGCAATGTTTCTTGAAGTTGCCCAGAACAAATCAGGTATTTCTCTTAAACGTCAAGGGCCAAAATAGTAAGTTGGTCGCAAATGCTGTACTGTTCAAGTATCAAGAATATAAACAATATATTTGAAACAATATTTTTGACCGGGAGCTAATTTTTGTTAGTGATTAAAACCCTTATTTTCTTCAGGAGTAGGGAGTCCACAGGGGACATGACACAGTTTAAGGGTAGTCAATTAAAGAGAGTTTACAAGAGGGATATTTACTGGGGTAGGGGACTTAAGACCTAGTACAATGCATAACAGCTATGAGGTGCATGCAAAGAAACTTATCGCCAACTTAACACAGAGTATTCTCACTCGACATGGCCATTTCTTTCTCGTTGTCTCGACTTATCCATTTCTTTATTTCTAACAAAAACGTCCAAAATACAAGCCTCCCAACTTTTAACCCTTTAGTTTAGTAAGATGCTATTTTCTGTGTAATTTGTGGCTTTCATCTACTGAGCATACTCCAAATGAATCGTTATTGATAGGCAGATCTCACCAACGCAAAAGCTCTGTTCATAGCAGCTACATTAAGGAAAATCAAAAGGGTCACAAACGCCTTTAAATACATCAAAAAGCTTCTCTTGGGAGTATGACAAAAAAAAAAACGTATTTCCTACCTAAACACAATTTTGAATATAGACATTTTTCTTGCCTCGTCCTTTTAAGTTTATTCAAATATAGATAAATCTAGAAATCTAGAAATGTAGTAAAATTGTCTATTGTATGACTGACTTCCATATTGCGGTGGTGAGATGGCCTTACAGTGGTAATCCAGGGTGCCTTATGGACTACATAAGGTAAGAAGAGGGCTGTCTATACCTTTGATGAACTTACTTGGAAGCAGCTGGTTAATGTTGGGGGTGGTGGTGATGCTGGTGGCAGTGGCCGGGGCCACCGTCACAACTTGTTGGGGGACTGATGCCATCTGTCGACAAAAAGCAGGATCATTTGTAAGTAAGAATACTGAGTTAGAGAGATGAAATTATCAGAGCTGGTGTAGTCTATATATGTGGTATTTTTATACCAGGAAATCGAGGTTTAAAGAATTGAAATGATAAGAAATGGTGCACTCTATTATTATGTGTATGTAAGAAATTATGCCGAATTATGGTATTGATGGTATAAAGTGCAATAATAATTATGTAAAAAAGAACACAAATTCAATACCATGGGTACTTTGCAATAGAAGCGACCATAATCCAAGTAATCCAGAAACTAGGCAAAAGAATTCCATGCATGTTGTTCAAGTTTCCGAATTCCACGTGTTTTCCCTGACAGGGAATTAATTTGTTTTGTCATTTTCCCTATTTTGCCTGTGCAGCAGTCACCCTAACATCCCTCCCACCTTACCTGTGTGGTGACGGCGGTGGCGTTGGAGCTGGTGGTGGTGGCGTTGACCAGCTGACTGGCCAGCTGCTGAGCAGTGGTCAGTGAGCTGCTCGTCACCGAGGTGCCCGGGGTGTGCGCCAGCGTCACGTGGTTCAGTGAGTTGCTCGCCATGGTGGGCGCCATCGTCACCGTCTGCGTCGTCAGCATCTAGTGGGGAAGTGAGAAAAGGTGTTACTACTGATGTTAAATCCATTATATCCACACTACACAAGCTTCTGATTGCTACGAAATTACATCATGTAAAGCATACTTCTCGGTGGTACAGTCAGAGATGCCACTCTTCAAACATGAAAAATACGGAGCCCCATTTCCGTATTTTAATACGGAAAAACTAATGTAGTCTTTCCTTCTGTATTTAACTTCTTAATATACTGAGTCAAATCATATATGTACATGTAATGTACTGTATTCTTAATTTCTGCTACCTGAAATTGAACACAAAACTATTTTTGCAACTTGTTGTCAAAGCAAAGAATACGGAAATCCGTATTTAGACGGAAAAGTGGCATCTCGGTACAGTTTAGATTAAACCCAATTACTATATGGGATTAGCTTTTTGTTGCAGTTGTACAGAAGGCTGGAAACTGATTATGTTTTTAATCAGAGTAAAGGGCTACACTTTACAACAGTTGAGGTGAGATTTAAGAGCTGACGAAATTATCGCCATTTATCTGAATATTCAGTCTCAGACTTTGCTTCACTGTAAGACTGATCTGAACTCAACAACTGAATCGGGTCTTAAAGTTTAGCCGGCCTATACCCTGAACTACAAAGGAATCCTTACTGAATTTCGTCTGTAACTTCTTAATAATTTTGATAATGGTACGGTAAATGTATTGGTGGCGTGGAGGAGGTATTTATGACTTATGATACAGAGAACGTTGTAAATGATAATACAAACACTTTAACTTGGCTGTTAGACAACTTTCGACATCACAGCTAATGAAGCGTTACAACTTTCAATCTCGGCACAAAAATCTTGAATAAAGAAACGTGTTTCTCACCAAATCAGTAAAATTTTCAACTGTCATGTTCATAATTTGGTCCCATAAGAACCAAGCCTAAACGTGGTACGACAGGAACAGAGATATACTAATAGGAAGATTCATCTAGTGAGTTGTGATTCACATGACTGCTTTATGACATTCTAAGATCCCCGGTAGAGAACAGGCACTTTTTAAGACCAACAAAGTAGTGCAATCCCAATAGGCAGGGCGATAAGTCTCATACTTCCTGATGATACTAGGAGCGTGAAAACATAAACTTAAATCTTAGCATTTCGATCCTTCCATCATTTATGTGCCTGTATAACCATCCTACCTTGACTGAGGGTGTGCCTATGGCCACGATCTGTCCCTGGGCGTTGGTGATGAGTTGGGGCAGGGCGGCCTGTTGGGTGGCGGCTGCGGCGGCCGCACTCTGTTGGGGCACCGAGGCCATCGTAGCGTGCCCCGACACCGAGTTATTGGTCAGACTCTGTGTCGTTGTCGTGTTACTTGCCGCACCTCCTAAAACAAGTGAGTGGATACTTCTTTTACAATTTCATAATTTTACAGTTTAGATATCATTTTGTTGCTTAATCTTTACATTCTATACGTTCATATATCAAATATAATCAAAGGCAGACAATACTGAAACAAAAAGTTTTACCTTAAAAAAAATGAAAAATTGTACTACTTTTAAAAATCTAACTCTCCCGTAAAAAGTTATTATTACTGGCTGTAGCAAACTTAAAATAAACGGGATAAACCACTTCCTTCACTATTTCGGTGAATATTTCTAGCAGTAGGTACCACAATAGAGGCCGTTTTTGTTCTGAACTTTTTCCTTTCTTCTCTTTTTGAATTTTGGAATACTTCTATGTCATATATATACACATATTTGGTATCAAATTAAAGCTCTGTTCCCCTGCATTTTAAAAAGTTCATTCCCATAAATTTACATTTTGGTTTCATGCATTTTTTTCAAGTAGGTATGAACAAATAAGTAATTTAGTAAAAAAGGCGGATAAGCCCTTTTTCTATGCCAATTTTGAAGGACATCTGTTTGATAATCACAGACAAGTTTGGTGCCAAATGGAAGCTAAAATTATAAACTACTTGACCAAATGGGTCCCATATATGTAGATATCATGGTGAAAGTGCGCCAAAGGATGTTTTGGAGGCAAAAAATCCTTATTTTTGACAAAATGTCCACTTTTTTTACCTATTTTTGGTGAATTAGAAGTACTTAAATCTAATGAATATTTTCATGTTTGGTATCAAATGAAAGCTTATCCCATGGCCTATCTTGCTGTATAGATGCCATATTTGTATTCCTTATGGTGAAAGTGCGCAAAGCAAAAAACCTCCTTTTTGGTCTTAATTTTTTTTTAATCATAAAAATTTCACCAAAAATAAAATAAAACTTCAATTTCTTTCATTCAGTTATTTTTGTAAGTCATTTGATATACTTTAATTTTATCCCTTTTCAAATAAAGTCTTAACCCATTTCAAAAAAATCATGTGTGGTACCTACTAGCAGTCAATATTCGGTGAATATTTTTAGCAGTTAACCTTGATAAAACATTTCATCAGTAGCCTGCAGTGGCATGTTAGGGGATGGCGCAGACGCCCCCCCCCCCCCCAATATTTGGCCAAATATTGATTTTTAACATTAGGATCCGCTTGTAAAAATCTCTGAATACACCCCTGATGAAAGCTTTTTAAATTTCTATCTCATTATACCATGTGGTCAGATTACCTTGGTTGACCGACTGGAGGATGGGCGTGGCGCCCAGGTTGGACAGCCCGGCCAGGCCGGACAGTGACGACAGGTTGGTGGCGATGATCTGACCGTTGGCCGTGGTCAGCAGCTGGATCTGATTGCCCGCACCCCCCGCCGCCAGCGACACGGGGATGGAGATGAGCTGCTGCGTGCCGTTACCTGCAGAGGGCAGCACCGTCGGCACTTGAGCTGCTGCTGGGTGCGGCAGGCGGGAAGAAACACAGGCGTCACACACACACGTCCACACAAGCACCAGCGGAATCAAGTAGGGGAGGAATGACTGGGGGAGGCCAGGGTGCTTAAACATTTTTTACAGTAGTTCTACTCTTTTTTTTATGACTATTTATTATTTTTTTGCGAATTAAATATACATAAAGTTGTTCAATGATACAGAGAATTAGTCCGAAAGTTGTCATACCTTATTGTTACTATGGGCAGAATACCATGGAAATGTAATCACAACCTTGGTAAGCACCTTGGGATAAGCATGGGTAATAGCAATGTAAGCACAATGCTAATGTCATAAAATGCAATAATATGTAATACCGATAAATAAAGTATACAGAAGCCATTGAAGATGGTCTAAACATCTGGGAAAGTACATTGAAATAGAAAAATATTCTTGAAAAAAAACTAACAAAAAAATTAAAGGAATAAATATAATTTAAAAGGGCTGTTCAGAGCAGAAAATCTAACTCTAAGCGAACGGAGAGGGTGATTGAATGACATCAAAAGTGGTGAAAATAAGGTAAAGGTTGAAGAATTAACTAATTCTACATACGTCTATGACACTACATAGAGGGATAAACGCGAATTTTGATATCTAGGTAGCATGATTTCTATCACACCGCTCTCATTCTTACATAAATAGGAAAATCGTATATCCATATAGTAGACTTCCAATGGTAGGTTTTAATGTTACGTACCTACACCCAATAGTCAAATAATTTCAAATAAAGTAAAATACATATGAATTTTGCAATTTGATGTTACTTTTGGGTAACTTGGGGGATAATTTTACAAATGCCTCCCCCCCCCAAAAAAAAAAAAGAAAAAAAAAAGAAGCCCATTTTCCCCCTATAAAATGGCCTATCTAGTATTATGGGCAGTTTGTGGTCTCACCCTGTGGCTGCAGCTGCCCGGCGTTACCTGCGGACACAGGGATGAGCAGTTGTTGCAGACCCATGGTGGCGCTCTGTCCCACGCCGCCCGTGGTCACGATGTACTGCGGGGCGGCCACCTGCGGCTGGCCGAGCAGGGTAGGCGCCGGGCTGGACACGGCTGAGGCCGACTGACTGACCGCTCCTGGAAACACAAAGGGAAAGGTTAGTTTTATTCTATTGCTATTCTTTTAATTTTTTTTCCTATTTTGGGTGTAGAGAGAGTAATATATCATGGAAATGACTCTTTTTTTCTTAAATGAAATGTTATATTTTCCTCAGTCTTTAAGAATTTTGAATTTAATGTTGGTTTTCAGAATCCTCTTACTTGGTGCATTCTTTTTTTTTTTTTTTATGAGTTCCGCAGGTAATCAACGCTGATCAATGTGATTATTGAATATCATATTACATTCCACTCAATACAAATATTTGGGGGGGGGGGTTGAGGTGCGGTGGTAGGGAGGGGGGGGGGGGGCTCATTGAGAGCTGTGTGGGAGCTTTCTTTAAAGATAAATTGTGGAATGATTTAGTAATGGCATGTAGCAAAAGCCGCAAAATGACAGATACGGTATCTGTAATTTAAGAGAGGGACTGTTTTTGTTATAGATAGTAGGGCTTTAGTGTGACACTTTTCAACCACTAAATCGAATAATTTGTGATGGTCGTT
Organism: Lepidonotus clava; assembly: GCA_936440205.1. Taxonomy (NCBI): domain Eukaryota; kingdom Metazoa; phylum Annelida; class Polychaeta; order Phyllodocida; family Polynoidae; genus Lepidonotus; species Lepidonotus clava. The sequence goes on from OW387147.1 coordinate 23,353,760, forward strand.
ACATTTACAGATCCTTTAAAAAAGAGAGAAACGAGTGCTTTTGCGGAAATGTATTGTTACAATTAAGTTCCAGAAATCGTGTCGCTCAGTAAGAGTAGGGATCTATCTACAGTTACACTGGCCAGTTGTTTACAACATAAGAACCAGATGTTATCGGGAACATGCGGGAACTGTAGGTCTTTTCTGGTTTGACATTGGACAGACAATACAGAAAACAGTCAAGAGATGCAGGTGTTGGACAAGATAATCATAAATATTGTTTCATAAACATCGCTTATTTTGTCATGGACAAAAGGATAAGGTAGAAAACAAAGAAACTTTGCTTAAAAAAATTGTGATTTTTGTATGGAATAGTTTCGGTTCTAAGTAAAAATCATTACTTAAAATGAACAACATATATTTCAAAATCTGTAAGAGAAGTATTGATTACAATCTGTAGCGAAGGGTAAAATAGGTACGGTTAGCTAAAGTGAGGTAAAAAGCAGTGATGTGAATGAAGAATGATAACATGTATAAGGTGTCTCATGCAGCTCATCCAGGCCTTTCTAAACGAAAACCATTGACTTTTAGACCAAAATCTGTTATTAACTGTGAAGTTAAGCAGAACAACCGCATGATACACTAATTAAGCCGAAAGGTGGATATAGACAGAACAAAGGCTAAAACTGATCATCTTTACGAATTTAAGGTCAGCCGTAATTAGGTCTCTTTTGGTAGGTTGTATGATAATTTTATAGCTACATAGACCCTGGTTGGTTGTATCTTAATTTACACCTCTTTATCTCTATATATTCTTTCGAAACGTTGTAGGTTTCAAAAAGAAAGACTGATAGGAGTGGAGAAACCATGAAAGACTAATATGTGGGTAGACTATAACAAGAAACGCCGGAAAACTTATAAGACCAAGCAAGCACAAGCAATTCATGTGTCAGACAATGGGGTGAAAAGCAAGCGTCTGAACTGAACAGCAAAAGGTGTCATTCTAAGTAAGGATTTTTAATAGAATCAATAGAAAATAAACTGCAATCCCCCAAAAAGGCTGAAGTAGGTTTATCATTTTCGTAATTCAGCCTCAAATCTGAAAATGTGAATTTCATTAAAGAGTGAGTTGAGTGAAAGGTGAAAATCAAATATTTGTATACTTTGGTCTGTCGAACAGGATTTTCGTGTATTATCTAGTATCGTATGTAACTTGTAAGTATACGTAGTGAGGTAGTAAAGGTAATAGTGCGCTTGTGAAGGTGTATTGTGGGGTCATTTAACGTCCCTGTTTACAATAATATTATGTAGATGGTCATTCAGGACAAACATAAAACACTGCCTAGTTAACTTAAAACCGACATTTGGCCGTTGGCTGTTTTTTTTTTAGGGTTGAATCTAGAAATTCTGGAAAAGTGTGAACATTGGGCTGTCGGTTGGTTTGGTGGGGGCGCGCTAATAAAAATTATATTCTTGTGTAAAAAAAAAAGATAAAAAGGAGGGGGGGGGGGGGCTTACACCCTCAAAATCTTCCACATTCTTCTCTAAAATTTAGAGCCCTAAGCCCCTTTAAACTACAGCCATTCACGTTGGCAGTAGAGTTATAACTTTAAAAAATATCCCTGGCGGGTAAAGTCTTTATCACTTTAACCAGTTCATAACTTTACTTTTCAATACATGTATAAAGAGAAAGGCGGATACAGGTGCGTAACACGAGATCTTACAGCGTCAGGTGAAATAATCAAGGAGAATCAGTTCAATTCTAATTACTTTCAACCAACCAAATCAATTCAGAGAAATATCATGTCGAGTGATGAAACCTCTCAATTTCTGAGAACACCATTTTGTGTTATTAAAACTATGAAACCCTGCTAGAGGATACTACAACCATACTTAAAGCCGCCCTCCACCCAGATAAAAAAAAAGGCAAAAAAAAAGAAGAAGAAGAAGAAGAAGAAGAAAAAAAAATCAGTCCTTTCATCAAAAATAGTCGGCACATCCTTAGAAAATGATGGACACTTTGGAGATAAACAAAAAATGAAAAGAACACAGATAAAAAAGAAAGCAAATCACTCCTCTCACAAAAAAAATTCAGTCGGCCCATCCTTCAACAATGATGGACAGTTTGGACATGTCTCATTAAAGACTTAACCCTGGCCCGCCCGGGAAAAGGCATGCTGTAGGGCAGGTCTGCGTGTTTTAGTCGTGTTTTAGCGGCGTGAGTGTCAGCTAGGTGAGGGCAAGTGCTAATCTCTTTGCAGGTCAAAGCACACAAAACAGGAGGTGTCAAATTTTAATTCTTTCTTTTTTTTCAAAAATTGTTGGGGGAATGAATGATACGGGGCAGAGTGAGGACCCTGGAATACTGGGCCCTTGTTCTTCGTCGATGTTCCTGGAAAGCTTTAAAAAGTTCTTGTTCCTAGAAAGCTTAAAAAAAATGGAACTTTTGATTTCTTTACAGATTGCCTTAATCTTACTGAATATTCAAAATCTAAAAATGTCGAACATCTTTTTATGAAGGTCAAATGTGTCCTTTGCTTTACGAAATTTCATATTGCATCAGACGTGAACATTATTGATTGAATATGTTTGTGAAAGTAAAGAGGGTACAAGACACTCGCTGGAAAAGGACCAAAAGATCACCGCTAAATACATTTCCAACACCAATTCCCACCTCCTGCGTTGCGTGCAGTGTTAGTATCAAGTACTTGTTTTCAAAGAAAAAGATTTTTTTAGTGTGTGAGACAAGAAACAAAAGTGTCCGTGACGCTGACCTGCGGCGACAAGAAGCACGGGCCTCACTGGTTTGGCCTCATGTGCTGCTGCCATGGTAACGGAGCCACGGGACCCTGCAGTGCAAGGGAAGAACACAGACCAACTGAGGACGGCTAGACATAGGACGTACACGGGGCAAATCATATATATAATATATATACATTCAGAAATATTCAGAGAAAGAAGGGTTGGTTAAAATGAACAGCTTTTCTTATGCTTAAATTAAGGAGGGAGATAGGTCACAATACCTTACAAAGAAACAGACCTGTCATTCAACGTGGTGGACTTTTTTTTAAGTTGTAGCGGGTACAAATATATGTAATGTACGTAGTTATAGTTTTAGATACTGTACCTTTGTCATATTGTACGCTGATCTGTTATCGATTTATTTGTTATGTTATGGGCAGCGAAGAAACAAAAAGTGTTCTTGCAGCACCAGTAGGAAATAGCTAACTAATAATGATATGTTTGATTTTTAATCAAAATAACTGGAACTGTTAGATAGCAGACCACTTGGTCATGGGTAAATATATATAAGTATGTAAGACAGGTCTGTTTAACTTAAGTTCAACAACTTATAAACATAAGTATATGCTAAACAAGACATATATTCTGGCAAATTAATCACATGTAGCATCACCAGGTTTTCCGCAGGGTTCTCCCTAGGCGTGCGGGATGCGGGATTCCCGCATCAGAAATTTAATTCCCGCATTAGGTTGATTTTAAGGGGGCCATTCCCACATTAAGATTGCAGAAATTTAGATAAGATATGGTAAAAATAGCCCACAATTGTCAAAAGATGCCCCCCTGAGGATAAGGAGAAAGGGGCTTTTGATACTCGAAATCTTTTTCTAGGAAAAACCCTGTTTCCGCTAATAAATTTTCTTGTTGAAGCCTATTACAGACCCCGTAAATAAGACGTAAATAAGCTCAAATGGCAACAACGTAGGGAAAATGCATCTCTTCGCTGAAATAAACCAGGCGAAAATTAGGTGCCAGAGCTACAATAAATATATGATATTTCCATAACCGCTTATCGTAACAGGGTGTTACCGCACAATATCTAATATACAGCACGAGCATAAGTATCCCTGTCCAGGGAAAAACACAGTCACAACACATACTAAGATGCAAGGGTGAGAGTATAAACCAGACCCAATACTTTACCTATAAAGCGCGTCCAATCTACAAAGACAATACACAGTATTGTATGGATGAGAAAAACACCGGCGCCCCCTGGTAGAAAGAGTGGAACCATGATATCCAGGTCGTTTTGGATGGTCAGTTTCCTGATATGCTTTTTTGATTAATTATATATTTTCAAAATTATATATCATTTTCAAAACTCTGATTTTATTTTTCTAACATATACAAAAATTAGATTATAAAAAATGAGGCTGAGATTACCATTTTGGGTTGCGATGTACCTGCCATTCCTGCAACTCAATGTTTCCTTACGAGAATTGCTTTTCAGCATCTTATATGTTTGAAATATTCCTTAGATTTATTATGGGGATACCTGATGTTTATACTAACTGATACCAAATTCCTGGAATGTCTATGAGCCCTTTCTGAGTTTGAACCTACTATCATTCTAAGCAATTACGGTAACACTGGCTTTAACAAAATGTGGACAACTCTGGCATTGAGATACATAATAGTTTTCCAGAATCTAGAAATCCAGAATCAAAATGGAGCCTACTGATTTCAGAATTTCGTCATACCCAGACAGACACCATTGATCTCAAGGTTCACAAAGTGGCCACCAGGGGAGAATTTGGCGCTGCTACCAGAGAAGAAACACAGGGGAGGGGTCAGGGAAATTTCTTGGCGTTGCCATGGCAACAGGCATGTCAGCTGCCATGCCTTCAGTGATCTGGGGTGTTGGATCTGAGACCGGACAAGGGGAATTAAAGGAGACACACTTCTCAGCCGAGCCCTCTCCTTTCATCTACAGACCAGGGCGACAGAATCTCGTGTAAAATACGCGGCCAAAAGCAACTTGGCGCCGTAAGGTCGCCCCCGCAGGCTCAGGTCATGAAGTACAAATTGTTCTTTTTTGTTACTGGAGAGATGAGGATATTGTCTAAAATAGATCAAACTTTTTTTTTCCTTAAAGGTTTTATTGGTAATAATCTTCAAGGTTTCCCTTGGTTTTCTTAATTTTCTTTAAATTTGATATCATGTTCAATCCCTTAACATAGATCCTCTTCAACAAGCAATGCTTCAATATCGGCCCCTTACCCTCCCACCTTTACATATAAGAGGTACCAATACTAAAACAAATTCTTTTCAGTGTAGCTGCTCAGCCATGGAACGGAGATCTAAAGTTGTAAGTTTACGACTATACAACTAAGATCCTTGTCTTTTTTTCTGTTTGTCCTCGTATACTATATATAGACACTTCATTTGTGCATCTCCGAGTCATTTGTTTAAAAACTTTCCACTTCAAGGAAAACACTGAGAAACTAGTTTTACCAGTCTAAAATTATTTGTAACTAATTAAACTATTTTTTTTGAAACCTTCACGTGGATTTAACTTAAATGAGAGATTACTGTACACCACATATATGCCAACTGCCTAATTAGCTCCCAGACATGCACCCAACACCAGTAATCGTACCTTTGCACAGTTTCAGACTTGTACCTTCAGACCTACTTCAATCAACCTATTCTATTATTGGCTGTAACCTAAGCACGTGGCAGATGACGTCAAGAGAATGACGTCCTCGTGGGATCGTTGTCAGAAAGTACACATTTTGTAACGATATATAATAGAATATATTCCATATAGTTCTGCGTGTAATATCCTTCAAACTCTACTTCCTTTTAGGGGAATCGAAATGTTGAAAAAGATGGACTTTCTGCTCTGATTAGATTTTTCAGCACATATTGCAAATCTCTTTCTGATCAACGATCCCATAAATCCTACGTATTCTCAATAAGCTTCATATTTGGATTGTCTCAGGTTAAAACTAAAAAGAAATTTACTTTGATCGAAAAACTAATTCCTAGTGCGGGAAGAAAATACACTAAAATTCTAAATAACAAAATAAAAAAGATATCGGCTAGGTCAAAGTACCTGTAAAAATCTAAGATTTAATCTGCAGGTTGAAGATAACCAACAAACTCACCTGCTACATCGTGCTTGTTGTCTGCAGCGCCGTCGTTGGTCATGGAGGGTACTGAGGAGAGGAAGATGGAGTCGGACATGAGGGAGGGTGCACCCATTGTGGGCATGGTGCCCCCCGACATTGACACGGTGGGCATGGTGAGGATGGACGACACGGGCGACTGGGTCGATGTGCCTGACAGCATAACATCCTACGGAGGAATAGAGAGAGTGGTTAACATTTGGTGAAGTTAAAATAACTGCAGGTCAGACATGAAAGAGAACTTAAAGACAATTTCTGGCTATACAAATGCAATATATTGGTTCTGTATGCTATACTTTCATAGCACAGACAAAAATAAATTCCGCTAGATACGAGTGAGTGAGTGAGTGAGTGAGTGAGTGAGTGAGTGATGTTTTATGCCATACTGACAGCCAGGGTAATTTTCACGACGAAAACAAGTTAGGACGAATTCTGACTTTGCAGGCACATGTTTTGATTAGGTCAGTCTTTAGTGATTGTATCTAATGATATGAAGGTGACAGGCCAGGCAAACAGCAGGGGATCAAAACCTGGAAATCATTTTTTTCATCCTTTAGTGAACCCAGACACCAACCGGAAATTGAACCCAATGAACCACTTGGTCAGTGCTGGGTCCCCCCTATTGTCACCTTTTATGATCAGCAGGGGCTACTGGGGGCCTATATTCTTCCCGGAGCAGAAGCTCCACCCCAGTACCCACATGGGGGCAAGATATGTTCGTTATGGGCAAAATACAGGGTCCCTTAATAACTACCAGTCTTCCATTACGTAAACATGTCGTTTCATTTGTGCATTAATATGGTATATAATATGCTGAAAATTAGGTATAGACTATAGTGCAGTACCAATGCAATAAAATGCCTAATTTTAGACAAAGTAGGCAAATTAACCTGGTTTTTCTAGACTCAAATTGCTGTCTGATGACATGAAGGAGGACACTCTGAGTACAGAGAGTTGGCTAGTATTAAGTCAAGTCGGAGGTAATTGTAAGTCAGTTTCCTCTTTCCCCACCATAATGACCTATCATACAGGTAGAAGTACTCAGGTACGTCCCACCTGTCCACTCTTACTACCTGTTACCTGGAGAGTAACTATATACCGTATATTATTAGGCTGCCAGGTCCAGCCTACCATAGTTAGAATAGTAAAAGGAGAGGTAGATGGTGGGCCCAGACTACTCCTATACTTACTTCAGTAACAACTAAATGTGAATATAAAGATGAAAAAAAAATGCATGTAAAGATTAAAACTGAAGGATAATCCTGTACTAAGTGGTGCAACTGTAACTTGGTTAACCTTGCATTGGGTACTTTTCGAAACACATAGTATGCCATCAAACAGTTGCACTTTGATAAATTTACAATTTTGTAAGGCAGGCAGAGTGCTAGGAATCTGGGTGAAATTAGGAGGTGTATGAAATACCCTATCCTCTTCTACAGAGTCATAATAAATCAAATGATCAACTTTTCATTCACTTTACGACCGCAATTATCAACTTTTCAAGATATGTGAAAATGAACGTAATCGTCGGACAGTGACAAATGTGCACAGAAGTCTCATGATATTGTATAGGTAGAGAGAAAAGTTGTCTTGAACTTCATGAAATGGGTGGAAGATTGTTATACCGACTCTCAACTTCATGCGACAAGGTTCATAATTGTAGGCCTGCATGACGTGTGCAATGAGTTTAAAGGGTTCTAACACGCCTGAGGAAATGAGTAACTCAAAGCAATGATCAGGTCACGTCACCAACCCATTAATATAGACTTCCCTAAGCTCCTCTGAACCCTCCCTCCTAAACCCCTACTCACAAACCCAACATGCAAAGTTCTCTTCTCTATGTTCACTCTCCAAGCAGAGTGACCCAGACTACATGAACTTGTGCTTGGAGAGTGTCTTTTGTTCCGTTCCTGAGTCTGAGTCTCGACTCCTTCCGTCTGCCCCCGTTGGCCGCCCGTGGCCTTGAACTTGACCTACTTATCGAGCTGCTCAGACAGAAACTAATCATTAACTCTTCCTGCTCAAACAGACTGAGATGGCTGCCCAAGAGGGATATTACTGCGTCCACTCAGTTTCTTAGTACACCGACAGGTCAAAAACAGAACAAGTGGAATAATCAATATTTGGTCAAGATCTCTAGCATTGCAGTGTCAGGTTTTTAGTTTTAAAGAAAACCTAGTGAACTCTAATTAATGTACTTATGCAAAATGGTTAATTCTAAGATTGAAAGAAAGAAAGTAAAGCTCAATAATCTTTTATAAAAGACCGTAAGTACTGTACATAGTAGCAAAGAATGATTTGGGGAATTTTGTGCTAAAAAAACTTACTGCGTTTGATTGCATATTTTTTTGTCATTTCTGTCATCTATCCTAAAATCCAGCTTCAAAATGACAATCGACAAGGTGGCCAGTGACGAGGCACTGACGGGTAGGTGACAGGTTGGGGGCAGCCTGTAATTGAGGATTAAACCGCGGGGCAGAGAGGATTAACCCAAGAATATGATCTCCCATAAAAGCGAGATAATAGGCCAAAATAGGATCCTGATATCGTCGGTGCATTCTTGCATAGTATCATATTTATTAATAAAGTTGAATATTTTGAAGGAAAATAAAATATCTTTTATCACAATGTTTTGACTTGACTGCTTCTATTCACACTAGTTTTAAGCCGTTTCCAATTGGACATCGTGAAGAGTTACCTGTGAGATTCTTGATGCTATTCACAAATTGCCTTTTAACTTGACCTAATATAGGATTTTTGCTGCGTTGGATTTAAAAAAAAATCTGTCACAAAACCTTTGATATTCACGGGGTGCTATTTTAGGCTTTTATAGATAGTACCTGAGCTCGAAAATGTTGGTAAAATTCGCCTTCGGCGACTTCAGTTTTACCGAGTTCTCCTTGACCTGAGTGGCACCAGGAGCACCCATCCCCTACCCCCTACATCTGGCACCAATCCACCCCCCGGCAGCCACGTCCCTCCAGAAACCAGGAAACATTTGTGCTCATGATCACACTCCTCTTTCCGCCGTTTTACTCACACGAACTGAAAGCGATACCCGCCGAGCAGGGGGCTCTTAACCATCACATTCGGCGATAGAATTAAGATACAAAATTATAGAAATATACAAAAATAGATGGAAATTAAATAGAATCTTTCTTCTTGGATTTTGCATCGAAGATAGATAGAGGACCTTGGATCTTTGTCAAGGTTTCGGGATAATTCTTGTTTTTAAAAGAATTTGAGAAAACCTAAACATGCCAGTTTTGGAAAACGTATAGAGCCCAATGAATGCGGAAGCGGACGTACACAGGGATGGTTTAGAACACACGTGAACAGCTGTTATTTATTCAATTCGTATTTTGTTTATTTTGTTTTTGATGGTATCAGTCGGAAAGTCAAACAATGATTTTCATTCAAACGGAAAATTGGAAAAGGTCTATGATTCCCAGGCTGGGCTAATTTAATAAATTTTAATCTTTACTGTTCAGCCAAAGTTCTCTCGGTCAACTTGTAATGACAGGGGGTCTATTTTAAATGTTGATAATTAGGATATACATTATATATGCATTATTATTAGGTCTGAAACTAAAAGACCACATAAGAATGCAAACTTCAACTTTACTAAAAACAAAAAAATACAATTTTCACGAACAAAAGTCGCTGCCAGACTTTAAGCCATAATTTCAGGTAAACAAAGCAGGAGAATAAACCGTGACTGTACTCCAAGCATATTTCTAGCACACTGGGACAGGTAGAGGGGACCCAGGCTGTGGTTGGAGAGGTGAAGACAGATCCGTGGATCACACGCTAGGTTCACATCAGTGGGAGGTCGACCGGCGTGTGGCTGGGGGTGGGACTAATGGGAAAACTGTACGGGCAGGGGGAGGTGTTTAGAGGTGGTGGGCTCAAACGGATTACTATCTACAGACATGTCTAGTCTCACTGTCCGCACATCAATAGGATTACATTATGCTCTCTATATTTTGTCCTGATTCTGGTTCGGCGTGCGAGCGAGCTCAGCACTAGGGAACTACCTAAGATTTTTTAATGAGACAACTACCTAAATCAAAATACTAGTAATACTATACAAACTATAAAAAAAAAAAAGGGGGGGGGGGGGGCAAAAGTTAACAATTTTTTTTGGATAAGGACAACAAGATTTATTGAATTTACAGTTACGTAAAAAGAGAGATACTTTTTGGATCAAGTATCTTCAGTACAATACTTGAGGTAAAGAAAATACACAGTCTAATAGTATGAAGAACGAGGCTTGAACCTGTAAGTGATGCTACCGCGTGATAATGAAAAAAAAAAAAAAAAAAAAAAAAAAAATACACAGTCTAATCAAATAGTATTGTTAGATGATACGGCCGAAAAATAAACAGTTGTAACTCTGTTGTGGACGGCCAATTTTATGTAGTTTGGAGTCAGCGAAGGGTCAGTCCCATCGGCAGACCATTCCTCCACCTTCCTCAGGGATCGCTTCCCCACCCGTGGAATTCGTTCTGACATAACCTCAATTCAAGAGCTGATCACAGATTTTAGGCACAAATAGGTCCAAGTAGTTTACAAGGTAACGTGAACTTCTTGCGATTACGTATAGAGGTATTCAAGGGCGGATCAAGAAATTTTTGGCGCGGCTTTAAAGTTAATGGTTAAAAATCCGAAGCGCGCCGGGGTTGGCCATCCCCTAAATTCGATACTGGTATCAATCAGCATTTTTTTTTTTACAGCGGTTGTAGTGCTTTGAATAATACGTTTAACCAGGGAAACTAGAATATCAAAAATAGGCATAATGAAAAAACTACCAAATGAGTGTTGTCCACAATCCTTCTTTGGTTAAATAGTACAGTGTAATACAACATACTGCATGGTCAATGTTCAGGGTATATTTACACCATAAGCGTTGCGGATTTCCGCCGAGTCTGGTGTAAAGGGACCCTAACCTCGTCAACGACTCACCACAATACAGAACCCTATGGACCTGACGTCTGTCTCCCAACACATATCTGAACTGACATCCCATGCCTCACTTCGTCCAACATGTGTTGGGAGGTAGGGCCTCCAGCCTCACTGTGTTGCTAGGCAACGGTTGTGACGGGCGACCTAGGGTCTCCTGTCACGTCCATCAAAGAGGGGGGAGCCCCGCCCCTTGACCCTACATGACCTGCGTTCCTCCACTCGCCAAGCAGCGGTAATAGGAAGACTCAAAGATTTAATTCAATAAAAAAGAAGTTGTGTTTGGGGAGAATTTCCGAGCCGGAAGTTTTGGGTGAACGGGGAAGAGTCGGTTGAGCTGTCTACTGTTTTTCTGACTCCATGATTTGAGTTTTTATTTATTTTTTCATTTTTGTTAGGGTGATTGTTAATTAAAGGGTTAGTTGGGGGCAGTAGCAAGATTCACTACTAAATATTGCCATCAGACGTAAAGATAACCTTTCTCATGTTCTCTATTTAATGCTCTATGACAACGATTCAGACAAGGCACTAAAAACTGTATATATATAGTTGGGAACTGATACTTTTCCAACAATGATAAAACATATTTCCCCCTAAAAGCCCTTTAGAAAATCAATTTAGCAATCGAAGGATAGCATTTCCCACAAATCTATATGCATTAAACCAATTTTCACAGTACTGGCAATTTTACTTCCATTATAGACTGAGAGTAACATTAGAAATAGACCAATATGCTGAAACTGGCTGAGAACACTCAGTCAGTCATAACGTGGGTTGTTAGCGCTGGGTGGTGCTGGTAAGGTTACAGCCGGAGGTACCAGCGGAAGGCCGGCCTATCAGCCAATCCAAACAGGCCTTGTTTACCCTGCCGTCACCACCTCATATTTCACCAATCACCACGCCCCTTACAAACATGACCTCGCCTGACCCAACAACCTTCTGGAAGACTCTCTGATTGGCTATGGTTTTTGGTATTGTAGTTTTATCAAGCCGGTTCACCATTTTAATTCATTTTTTGGTCTGGATGTATTATAATTTAAATACGTATTTCTTATTCGTGAATTTGAAGGATTCACACATTAAGATTTTAGTCGATGAGCATGTGAGGATAGGATTTAAAGACTTATACCATGTTTACCATTAATGTATCATACTTAAAGGCTACTATCTAGTAGAACAATACCAGAACAGTGACATTCTCGTTAAACAAGGGGTATACCTCTGACAGTCGTTGATTTTAGAAAACGAACTCGTCTAGTATTTGTACAATATATCAATATATTATCCCATAATATATCAAACTGCTTACTCTTCATTTCCTGAAAACGTAACTGAATACATCTTTTTACAATTATAACACCAAGTGCCATCTCCTACTGTATAATACCAGTTACTACTAGTGCCTTGTATACATTTCCCCATAGGATATCCAGTACTGACAGCCACGAGAAGTAGTCTCAATCCCCATCCCCCGTCACCATTTTCTCCTCCCCTCCTAACCAATGACAGGCTACATGCAAAGGCACGTGTTGACATGGCAACCAGGAGGACGGGCCCTGTATTATCGCCCCAGTGGGCGGCGCCATTACTGGTTAGGTGGGGCAGGTGTGCAAGGGAAACTTAAAAAAAGAATGTGCGTGGGAAAGTGAAATGGATAAAAAAAAAAGTAACGACAGAACTTTGGGAGAGGAAAAGTAAAGAAACCAAACACGTGGAGATAGGGCAAAAAATGGCAAGCTTCAACTTCAACTTCAAGATTGCCGGAGAGGAAGTAATCATGGGAGGATTTTGTGGACTAAAAGTGTAGAGGACAGATAGCAATGTGGGTGAAAGAAACTGATGTGGGGGAAAGTTAGGGACGGTGTTTTTTACGGTGCAAATTTAAGAATGATTTTGAAGGGATTTCAGAAAGCGGATTGAAGGGGTGAGGGCAAACTATTACTTTTGTACAAAATTTTTGTTTGGGGTACAATATGTGCAGAAATTTAATAATGTAGTTTATTGAATGATTGTTATCAAAGGAAATATTGACCTAAAACTTTATTGCCGAAAATATATTCTTTTTGTCACAGTAGGAATCAGACGTCTGAGTAAAAGGTGGAGAAGGAAAAGAACATTGAGATTTGTGTCCCTACAATATTCAGTGTTGTCTATATTATATGCAATTGCAATTTCGAATACAATGGGTATTTTGTCTCAATTACAGAACATAAACATTCTACTCTTTATTTTTGACCTACCATTAATAGTATTTGCCACAAAAAGCATCTAAGCTAGAGGTGAAAACGAGATCAATAGCTTATGTATGGAACCCGCCGTGTAGTGTCCTGGGGCAAATCTCCTTTTATATGCTACTCACTCTCTCAACAAACCTGCCAGCGACCAATGGGACCGAGCTATGTAACACCATCAGAGTCCAACAGTCAATCGGATGTAAAAACCATGACATTTCCTACCAGGAATTAGTTTGCTCAAACACTTCGAATGGCTATATATTTCCTCTGTTGTTTTGATTAAAGAATTCTGCCCTTTTTGCGGTACCTGACCATAAATTGGCCAAGCGGTTCCCGCTATCTTGTTTGTTTCTGTTGTCTTATCTTTTAAACTTTAAAATACTTGAGTGAAATAATAAATTACTCATACTAGACCTGTCTAAATAATATGTTCTCAAATTTGACTGGCTTCCAATCTAGTTATTTTCAAAAGCAATCTAGTTCCGGATCTTCTGACTAGATGAATCGGGACCTTCGTAAACGCTATACTGCAGGCTAGTGCAAATGAGTCGAACTGAAATGATGTCTGGTTATTTCAGGCTCTTTTTCATTTCATGAAACTGATTCTAAAGATTTTCTTTTTAAAGTTTACCCTGACAATTATTGTTATTGGTATAATGAAGAATTCTAATAGAACCATTCCTAATTTCAACATATTCTTAGGATGTTCAGATTCATATTAACCCAAAGTTGGCAGAGCTAAACATCTATTACTGAATGAACGCAAATGCGCTGACAACGCTGGCAAAGATTGTAGCCACAGGCAGTCCTAAGGGAATATTGAACACCATGTCCAGTAGAATATTGTGTGGTACAGAAATAGCCTCTGCTGACCACTAGTCTGGTCAGTCAGGGCACGGCCTAGGCATGTGGGGGCGGGGGGCGGGGGGAGTGGTCAGTGAGTGGTCACCTTCAGACGCTATTGGTCATTACTTGGACCTGGCGCTGGCCGGAAGTTGGGCCAGAGACCCCTAGCGGCCACCGGCTGAATGACGAACGCTATCCAGGCCCGTCGCCATGGTAACTGGAGGGAGTTGCACGTCTACCACTAACGGGGAAGTGGTCCACCTCATACGTGGCTGCATGAAGGCACTTTGATAGGGCCTTATCATGTCTGTACATCATGGGAGTTATATTTCATAGGTTTTTATAGAGATGGCTCAGATAACTTGGTCTGGGCAGTAAGAAACAGCTCATTTTCTTGGGCTTTTGGTTTGGAGTTGTGTGATGTTTGAGTTTAGGTTTGTTTCTAACTATTACAAGTTAAGAGTTAGGTAATATAATTATGTAAACAGAAAAAACATCATTTGTAGATATTTTCACTGATATTTGTAGTTTTGTAAAAATGTTATAAAACCAGAACAGAAACACAGTTAAGATATTGCAGGATTGCTTTCAAGTTTTTGATTGGTGTCTTGCTTCCCAGGTCTACAGCCTCTCCCTTAAAGAAGCAACGTTAGATAGAACACAGTAGAATTTATCGTACTAAAATATCTGGGTTGTACTGATAATGGAAGGGCATGCACTACCTCATTCTGGACATTCTGCCAATTTTCTGCCTTCCCTAATCCCTATCTTCATTAGTCTTTGCTGGTCATAGAAATATATCATTTTTCGTTGATGCACTGGATATATGTTGATACCAATACCTAACTGAACAGAACGTCGTTCTACGTGCAACGCCTTCATAGACTATAATAAAAGGAGATCCTTTCCAGTAAAATGCCGCTTATATCCTAGAGTAGGCAGACAGGTTGGGGGAGGGCAAATGGTAAGATACAGCCATTCAAGGGTGGGAATAGCGATTATCAGAATAACAAATGACCCCAAACCACCTAACCTTCCCAACATTACCAGCTTCAGAACGAGGAATTACAACGCACAGAATCCATCGAGACAACCTCCGCGGCTTCGACCAATCAGATACGTGACCTAAATCACGTGATCATGGAGGACCAATGGGGGCGCTTGTAAATGCAGGGCCAAGGCCCCAACAGCAGTATGTCAGGCCCCAGGTGATTGGTGAGCTTCATAAAAACCGCTTGGTACGGCGGCACCCCGGGGTCGCCAAATTCCTATCGCTTGTTTCCTGCCTATCCTGGGCCCATTAGGTGGCTAAGCGAATGGTAGACTGCGTGCAAATCATTTCTGATTTCCCTGGGCTCCCACGGACGGCTGTGACTATTACAACAGATGGGAGATGGTGTCTGGGATTGCGCTGCGTTGACCTTTATGCTGAGGTGTATTTGCCCTTTCAGTATATTCTGTGGACCTTGTGTAGATCTCTTTCTAAGAAGATTTTAACAGTATTCATGGTTTGTGGAGTTGGAGGCGAATAATACTGTTCACAAATTCACCTCTATTGTAAGATCGTTTTTGTCCTCATTTAACCTACTTAAGGTATTGCATCTAGGGTTTCGAAAATTGGATGGTCGTCATACTTAGTACGAAAATGTCACATTCTCACACACACACACGCGCGCACACACGCACGCACATACACACACACCATTTCCTGTTTTTGTTGATTAAATGTCCGGACTGAAATATTAAGTGAGAAAAACGATATAAAATATGGGGGGGGGGGGGGGGTCAGGACCCCCTCAATACTCCCGCCATTAACTGGATACTCCCTTTCATCAGCCGGACATCCTAAATCCAAGGAAAGGATCACTAAGAGTGCCTTAACATACGCCGTGACCAGACTTATCTCAAGGGTCCATTGAGGGCTGGTCGGCGAGACAGCGTCACCTGGAGGATGAGAGGCCAGACTAATCCACCATTACCGCTGCCTAGATCCTCCTATATCAGCCCACACTGCGGTACTCTGGTACTGGTATAATATTCATATAATGATTTATTATGCTTGTCAGTCGTAATTGGACAACAATCAAGCTAAAAGGGAAGACCGCCTAAATAAATACGTTAGGAAAATTACTCACGTACCTAAGTTTAAGTATACATCGGTGAATTAATTGCGTTGGTGTAGGTAAAGTAGGTAGATAATGTAAATCCTGTTGATAGTAATCTCAGTATTTTATCTCATTATTATATACCATCTTATGGCTATAAAATGCTATAAATCTGATATATACCCGCTTAACTAAGAGTTAAATTGTGGTGCTATTAGCTTTATGGTTAGAAGCTTCAGCAAAAAAACACAACTTAATTTCGAACCACATATTATTAACCAGTCGTTACCAAGGGCTGTAGAGGCTTTTATTTCAGACCGGGCTCTTATCTGATCAGCATACACACAACTTAAATGTTTATTACACTACTTGACCTTCCGTCTTATATCCTGAACCTATATACATGTAAATACCGTTCGGCTTCTGAGTAGCATAGGCAAAGTTAGATCTGTAGATGGTGCTAAAGGTTTTGACAGGTCTTCCAACCCTTCTCAGCGGTAAACTTGAGTAAAGGGAAAAAGACATTGGTGCAGCCATCAGACTGAAATCTATGACTTTTCAGCAGTTAGGGTAAACTTTCTACTCTTGTCTGTGGTATATGCGTCTTTTCTAGTATATTTTTAATGAACTATAGAGGGAATGAACTCTACAGTATGCTATAGCTAAAGCCTTATTTCTTGCCTTCAACCAAAAGATGCCTGGAAGTTATTTATCCCCGAGGAACATATTAGAAAGGATCACGTCATGAGAAAATGGTCACATTTACAGATCACTGCATTTACCTAGCCTGTAAATCCGGCTCTCTACCAGGAACGTCTATATAAGTGTTGTTAAACAGTAACAAAGGCATAAAGGCCAACATTTTGGTAAAACTTTCCTCCTGATTATGTGCCGGCAGACAATTTCAACACTTTAAATCAGCGTTATCAATTTTCTGTGCACTTTTGGTTTCGGAAAGAAAGTGCACATGGAATACGGCTTTGAAGGGTTAAATTTACAGATGAGTGCAGTTACCCTGCACGCCAAGTGAAGCTCTTGTCACCCAGGTTGCACTGACTAACCCACTTCCTGCTGGTGCCTCGACCTGCTCAGCCGAGCAGCTCACGGCCTAGGCAGTGAGCGGGTGTGAGTCAGACGATTACACTCACTCATCAGCTGCAGCATCTTGGCCTGGGGTGGGGGTGGGGGGCACTGACTCTTTGAAAGTTACTATCCGCTGGCAAACTACCGCCCCTACTTTTTGTGACTGACCGCTCCTAAATTTTGGTTGATGGCCCCCTATATTTTGGGGATAGAAAATCAGCCCAACCTAAAAAAATATCTGTAAAATAGACAAAAATCTTAATTCCTTACAGGGAATTCTGATAATATTCCTAATATGTTCTCTAATGAAATAAAGTAACATGACTTTCACGTTTTTAATCCTGTATTGTTTTACAGAGGTATTTCACCCACCCTTTTTTTTTTTTTTGCCTATGAAGGGACTGACTGTCCCTCATTTTTCACATTCACTGCCTGTTTGGCAGGGCTGTTAGGCAGTGTGTACCTTTTTAGACCCAAGTGTCCCCCCCCCCCCGCGCCCCAACGGCATCTTGGCCGCTATTCTTATTGCTGAACGGATCCAGTGAGGGGGTGGATATAAGGAAATGGATCGATGGGGAGGTTATGGAGGGGTGTATGGATCCAGGCAGAGAAGGCGGGTTGGGTTGTGTTTTCTGTGAGATGATGCGCTCAATGTTTTACTATGGGAGTGAGCAGGTGCGAGCAACTGGGCGGTGAGCCCCAGGCTAAATGGGAAATACGTCCTAACGGGTCGCTAGGTCGGGGTCTGAGGTGGTAGACTTGTTGGAGGACAGTCACTAGTATAGTGGGTACTGGACTGGAGTTGTATAAAGCGGCATTTTGATTTAGAAACTAGCACTGACGCCATTAAACAATATACATTAGTGTATCTATATTAGTTCGGAATTTATTGGTTTGTAAAAATTAGGACTTACGCCAAATGGGCAAAACGCGTCGATTAATTAATAAAGTCTGAAAAATGACTGATCTTTTTCGAATTAAGTGAGCCACATTATAAAGCCGCGTCCCTATCAGCCCATTTATAAAACAAAACTCTAAATGTTTTTTTTTATTTACGAAAAACTTTCCCTGTTTGACAATTGTCTGGCACCAATGGCATACGCTCTTTAAAATATTGGACCTGGCATGAATTGAACATTGCCGGATATCTGATGCATTTTGGAAAAACAATCATCAAGCATGGACAAACACTATTATTTGCCTTTAAAATAACAATTCAATGCATAGACTGACATGGAAGTTTGATTAATATATAATTCAACCCCCAATATCACAAATAATTACGAGTTCTGGCTACCAATACCGACACACTGCACAAATATATATTTACTCTTACATACAGTGTTATTACAACATGAACCAAATATTAACATTAGATTCCCCATGGGACGTGGTAAGTGATCATCCAACATGGGCATCGAGTACAAAGCTTGGCGGGTGCGTGTGATGTTGTCGGTGGTAGAGGGGAGTAATCGAGCCCTCTCTGTCCGTGTTGGACACAAAGATCAATGAATGGTGCTGAGTGTCCGAGCCTGCCAAACAGACCAGGAATGGGCGGGCTGAAATGGGCGAGGGGAGGGTTGCGATGGGCGAGGACAGGGGTGCGATGGGCGGGCAGCGAAAATGTGAATGGAGGGCAGTAGGAAAATGGGTGGGCAGTGAAAGGAGCAGGGTGGAAATGGGCGGGCAGTTAAAAGCAAAAACAGAGGATGGTGCAGTGTCTGAGGCTGCCTAGAACCCCTCAGATTTTGAAAATTTTAGGTAGCATGGCTCATATCACCTGGAACCCCTTCAGGGGCGGATCCAGGAATTTAAAAAAAAGAGGGGGGCTGGGGGGGGGGGGGGGCGTGCCATAGCAATAATTTTCCCAGGACCCTCCGGGCCCAGGAATTTTACATTAAAAAGTTTAATATTTGGGCAAAAAAAAATCCGCGCCTGCCCTTCATAGTCATATAGAACCTTCTCGGATTTAGATTTTTTTTATCTTCATATTGATCTGGAACCCCCTGGAATGTCAGTGACCCCTTCAGATTTTAGTAAATAAATATATTTGCCTGTGATCCCATCAGATGGGCACAGGGCCGGGGGTAGGATGTGGGTAGGATATGGGAGGGCAGCGAAATGTTAAAAAAGAGTGGTGGGAAATGGGCGGGCGACAAAAGAGGGGCGGTTGGAATGGGCGAGTGGTAGAGTGCTCGAAGGCCAGCAGGCTGTATACGATCAGGGCGTGTGTGGATCACCAGTGGCCAGTATAAAAGGGCACAGCTGCCTTGATATGGGAAACAGGCGCATGCTGGGAGGCAGTGTTAACAGAGAACGGGGTAAAAAGGTCAAGGGACGATGGGAGATTTCCGGGTGGTGTGGGATCAGGGTACTAAGGGACAGGTGCCCTCAGACCACCTAATGTGGGGTCCCGACTTTGAATACCCACCTGATGAATACCTTTAATCCACTCTTCCATTAGTTACCTGTTACATATTCCCACCTTCATATTAACCTTTTCATCCCCTCGGCCTCCCCATTATCTAACATCTCCTCGCCTGTTCTAACATGAACAGTCGCAAAAGAGATACCATTCACTCTCAGACAGTCACACATAAAGGCAGGTCACACATGTATATTGTATAGATCTTAATAAATCCATATCTCTGTCCCTTGGGACGCCTGCCTGGATCATACTTAAGATCTGCTACTTCCGTGTGTGCCCTAATTGGCATAATGTCGGTGTTCTTATAGGTTCGTTCAACATCCCATAGGAACATAGGAAGAAACAAGACCACTGTTTTAGGTTTCCACTACTCAAGAGAGCAAACCCCGCAATATAACGAGCATGACTCTAACTATGAAGCTGTATTTCAAATATGTAAATATCATTACTTCAAAATTAACCAAAATGCTTGAAAAATTGAAATCAATTCAGGTAAGATTTGGAAACCTTCACAGATCAAAACTGTCCACACGCACACCAAATATAGCCGACACACATATCGAATTGAACTAAAACAGCAGGGAAAATGGAACAAATCTGGTACGCAGGACCACACACAAATTGGAGACATAATGTCCCAGAATAAATCGGCGCTTTCCGTGACCACCCACAAAGGCTGTAGCGGCGGCGGCTGCTCAATTCCCTCCAGTACCTGATGCCTACCTTGGATCCCACACGGAGGAGGTCATGGTAATAGTAGTAGTAGTAGTGGACACAGCCATAATCCCGGCGGGCCTGTCCGGTAGCGGTCAAGGCGTCCAATTACACGTCCCCCAACCTTCTACCCGTCACACAGGAGGAACAACTCTCTCTGCCCCCTCTGATCAGAAAACCAAACAAGCTCATGAATAATCCTTGCCGCCCGCCAGGCCTCCTCTGCCCGCCAGCAGCATGTCCCCCTACTTAGCCCCCGCCGCTGCCTGTTTCGTATAATAAATACCATATAATTTAGCAACTATTAGCCAAGAAAATGGCCATGCCATATTTTATTCGTCATCCAGGCCTGCGCGCGGGCGGGCAGGGGAGGAGGACTCCGAGCTGCCTCCAGTTTGCCACCAGCCGCCTGGAGTTTGGACAGCTTACTCGGATATACCAGTCAATTCTGTACAATACTGGATTGCATAGATTTCTTGGGAAGTTAAGGCTTGAGTGGCGCATATCAGGATAACTTTGTACGGAGGTGCGGTTTGGATGGAGAGATGGAGCGCATGGGAGATCTGGGTCTGATTCTGAATAAGGCATTGCTTATGGGCGCAGGAGGAGGTGGGGGGGTTAGAAGGGGGTTGTATCAACATACACACACATAAGATTCGCCTTCTGGGGGGCTACTTATCATCGGCGCGTTACGCATCTGAATTTGTTACGCTCAATCGGAGGCTGCCACTACTACGAGTACGACCCCTTATGTTAAACCTGCATGCTTTAATCTCTAATGCGGATGTGGTGGGCCTTATAGGCTGCTGCAATGCAGAGGGGTACGCGTTTGTGTTGCAGAGTGGAGTGGACCACCCCAGGAGAAACAAGAGACGGGAGGCGGCCAACCCATTTGTCATAGGATCCCGGGGGTGGGGATCCAGGGGTTGGATCCTTCATCATGACGGGGGCAAATCAGGAGGAGCACAAAGCCTGGGATGTGTCTACGCCTTTTGTGATCGTCTCTCATTATTCACGGCTGAGTGTCCCTGCCTGACTGCCTACGAGTCAGATGCATGGGCCGGCACGCTTCAGGGTGCATCGGCTTGAACGTGTGCCAGTGCTTACCAGAAGGCTTTGATAATGGGCTCTGGGGCACCCCTATGCCCTCGTGTTAATTCTACAAATCTCAGCAGGAGGACAGGCTTTAAGTCCCTCCATGGCTGCTGTACAGACACTGGAGGCAGCAGCAGTAGCAGCAGCAGCCAATGGAAGCCCACCGTGGAGTGGATTGTACGTCTTCGTGATGCTCGCCTCTGCCGGTCACAGGCCAAGGGATGGGGTAGGGTGGTGGGTGGTGCGTTTGGGTGGTGCAGGTGGTGCGACTCGTCAATGCTGCCGCTTTGAGCATGATGCACCAGGAGGAAAGGGAACGCCGGCGACGACCCAGGAGGAAGGCGGCGGCGGTACCCTTATGGGTCGTACTAGTAGTGGAGGGGGCGGCTTTGACATTAGAATGGGGTAGAATGCATTAAGCCCGACAGGCGCTTTTTGTGTTCTGAATATTGGCTGCGCAGTAATAATGAACGCCGCAAATGGAAAGAGGGCGGGTGGGCGGGGGTGCTGGAGGGTGGAGAGGGGAGGAGAGGAGACGGAGGAGGAGGAGGAGGAGGGGGACCGCGGGAATATTACCAGGGTGCTGCTTAAAATGTCCATGGGATGTTGATAATATGGGCGCGCGGCGACGGGGCCTGGCTCATTGATAGGATCAGCAGGCCTACCCTGATTACATTTGTTTATTACCATGGAAATGAGGGTGACCCTCCCCCCTCCCCCCTGCATGCTAGCGCACGTGCGATGCACGCGGCCGGGGACAACAACCCCCAAACATGAACCACTATACAGGGAATCCCAAAAGAAACCCAATGTACAATCCAGAGCTGTGTGGGGTTATACTGCACTGACTGACTGAGCCATCGGCGCTTTGGCTTTTGGTTTCGGCTAGCGTTATAGGGCCTATTGGTTATGTACGCACATAGAAGGGACGCAGAGGGATAGGATGGGGGTGTATCATATTAACAGTAGTAGTAGTAACAGTGCAGGTATATGGAGTATTAATATATGACCACCTACCTGTTTGATGATGGCCGACTGGGCCAGTTTGGCCGGGTCGGGCTTGGTCTCCCCATTGAGCGTGTCGTTGACCCCCGCCGACGTATCGGCGCTGTCCGTATCCATGATCCCGGCCGTCGTACTATCCTCCAGCTACCTCCTCCTCCTGGGTGGTGGGTCCTCCTCCTGGGTCTCCGAGAAGAGCCGCTATGACGGCGGCCTCAGGCAGGGGCGGCGGGTGGTGGGTGGTAAGAGGCACTGTTCAGGGGCCGTCCACACTGCTCACGAGCCGCTCACGGCAACTGCTCACGGACAGAATTCTGCAAGCAAACAAGGGCACAGCATGCTCAGTGGTTGTGTCACGGGGGCGGCGAGCTGCTCGTTGTGTTGTCACAGAGGACCAAGGGGAGCTGCTCACTCACAGTGGTAGGACACCGCTGGGGGTTGGGCAGGAGGGACCAGGGGTAGTAATAGTGGTGGTACTGGAGGAGGCCGCAGTGGTAGTTACCAGGTCGTGAGTAGTATAGAGAAAGATGAGTGTGACGACGGCGGTGTTCTCCTCGTCGGGCCGGTGGCGCGGCTCGCCGCTGCCCATCGTCGAGACCTACTAGTACTACTACTATGGGAGCGGCGGTCGTTTCTGTTTCCGGCCGCGCGCGGGGCTGCTGAGGGGGCGGGCGTCGGGCGGCAAGCACATGGCCGGGAGGACAGGAGGGGTGTGTGGATATCACGGAGGGAGTGGGGAGAGGAGTGGGGACAGTGAAGGGGGAGGGGGTGGTCCCTCGCCGTCTCCACCGTCACCCGTTACACCGCCGACGAGAAGGTACGAACGAACGAGAAAGGCGAAACTACCGCCACCCACTGTAGTATTCAGAATTATAATAATTTAGAGAAGTCGAATCGGGATAATTTAAGACGAGACGCCGGCTGGCGGATGATAATACAACTCCTACCCCTTTTGTAATATTACATCGGCGCCGACCTCGAACTTTGGCTCTTGTCATATTTAATATTAATTTGCGAGGGAAGCTCAGATAAATTTGGCGACCGAGGAGGACCTCTGCATACATTGGACAGTGGCGGTGGCGGTGGCGGTGGTGCTTAGTGGTGGCGGTGGTGGTGTAGTGGTGGCCATGGAGGCAGTGGTGCAGCGCCAGCGAGCGCAAGGCCCTTCCTCCACGGTGTTGGATGGGCAAAGGACGTCAGCGGCGGCTGCCTCCCCCATCCCTTCCCCCCATATTGCTGGCTTCCGCCTGCCTCCTCGTCTGCATAGGAAATGAGCCCCCCGCCCCCCGCCCACCCCCTCCTCCCCTCCTTTCATCCCCCCGCCCCTAAGATCCCCGCTCTCCCCCCTCCCCCTTACCGTCCCTAAACCCCCTCCGCGGCCCTCACATCCCGACACACGGCGGCACGCGCAGCCCGTGTCCTCTCATCTACGGTATGGGGCGCGCAATGACTTCAAAATCACATATTTTGAATTTTGTTTACGCACAAGATATTTGGTCTGATGTGCCAGATTTTCTAACAAAAACGTTTTGAGAAAGGCAATCTGAATAAAAACTGTTCTCGCGCATCTTTAAGATATGTATTATGAAAAATTCATTCTTGATTAAAGTGTTACTTTTTTAGTTTTGCCTTTCCTTGTGTAATAATATTGTGGTAATGAACATGATTGTTGAGTCATAAACATACAAAGTGTTAAGAAAATGTTTATCAGAGAAAACATCTATCAATTTTTTTTGGGGGTCAAAATATTCGTTAACTGACAGCAATGGCTTGGTCTTTCGTATGTTTCCTTTTAAAGTGGCACATGGCACCCTTTAAATACGTCACACCACCCCCCCTTATTTCCCTGGTACCAGAAGCCTGTAGACCAGGCGATGGGGAAGCCGGCTCTGCCTACCACTACCAGCACTCGGGCCCGGTGCTGAGGCCCTATTCTTATACTACTCAGCTCCTCAGACAGTTTTTAACCAAAGCAAAATAATGGACTCCTGTCGCTTAAATTTAATATGCATGGTGTGTAACTCGATAACATGGGCGTACTGCTAGATTTTCAGATAGGTCACTGGGAATTATTCTCTTGATGGTATCTGGGAGGCCTAAAGTGCTAAAGTGCCATACCATCCGTGATAAAACGTTAGGCCAAAAAAGAAAAAAAAAATTGTTGTGTTCAGGTAACATAGGTCGAAAAAGTGAGGGTAGGTAGGTCGATTTAATTCTTTTTTTTTGCCTTATTTTTTTTAACTAACAAAAATGGACCCTGGCAGTCTTAAAGGGGCAGTCTCGTCCTGCGGTTGTTAAGCTTAGGTCCGCCGACGTTAACCTAACGACGCGACGGCCGGCGACGTGTTTTTCACTTTTGGAACGTAATCCGGCGACGTTATTGGTCACGTCACGAAATTGGCGCGCCTGGCAGGGGGTTACAACGCATCAAAATAGGTCCGCCCCACGGACGAGAACGTCCCTTTAAGGATAGATATTTTAGCCCGAGCATTCTCTAACACAATTTCTAGCATCTTAAATACATGTCCTGGCCTTCTTTAAGCTTTTCCATGCCCTTATAGTCAAGTCTATTGGTTTGTAGAAAAAAATGATTGAAAAAATGTTCTGAAAAAACTTAGGGTAGGGCCAAAACTTTAATGTAGGTCGGGTTTCCTGAACACAACAATCTCGGAGGACGTGACAATTTAGTTTGTTCACAAAAACTGCCTGAGTGAAAAAAGTAGCAACATTAACAATCTATCTCTAAAATATTCAGAGACAGTTGAATTATTTTTAATTTTATGAAGCTTTTTATTTCAAGAAAAGTTGTACTTCATCGCCTTCCAACTGAAATACGTTGTGGCATCAATAAAACCAGTAACTGACTCCCTTAAAAAAAGATAAAAACAGCATATAAACCCAACCTCAACTAGGAAAAAAAAGAAGAAAAAAACACGTTTCCTCTCTGCACTGGTCTGTGTTTGTTCTGGCAGAGCCCCCAAGGTCTGATGAATGTAGATCCAGTGTCAGCACCAATCATTCAGGTGTCTGCCCACCGCTAGTCGTTACCCATAGAGGCCGGCCGGCCGGCACAATCCCCCTACACAAGAGCTGGGGTCCCCCGGTCCCCCCTCAGTGATGGATCGTCCGTCCCACCGGCCGCAATGTCCGCCACCTTGTCCAGTTAGATTAGTGTCTATGTATCCCCATGTCAGCGGCTTTACTTGTGCAATATGGGTATGTGTGTACTAAGGTTAATTGCATTTATATTATTTGGGTGGTCCATTGGCTTTAGTTATCCATTATTGTATTACTCATTTACTGCGTTTAATATGTGCTGCACACGCCAGTTGTTAGTTCTCTTGTTCTAATTCAGATTGTTTCCGTACAATTTGTATTCGGTGACCAATTGGCTTTAGTATATCCATTTTTGTATTATTGGGTGGAATATGTGCTGCACACGCCAGTTAGTTCTCTTGTTCTAATTCAGATTGTTTCCGTACAATTTGTATTCGGTGACCAATTGGCTTTAGTATATCCATTTTTGTATTATTGGGTGGAATATGTGCTGCACACGCCAGTTAGTTCTCTTGTTCTAATTCAGATTTTTTTCAGTACAATTTGTATTCGGTGACGCAATAATGTTTACAAGTTTTCCCACTTTCCAAATAAATCAAATAAATATAAATACAAGTAATAAAGAGAAAATAGATCTATGGCTCAAGGTTACGGCGAAACATGAGGAACGGACCAACCAAATAATTTGCTTTTTTAAAAATTATTAATGTCTTTGTTTTCCACTCAGATCTCTGGACTCTCCGCCACACAATTGATTTTCTTGACGGTGTTACCACAACAGATTAATCATGCTTAGTCTTTTTATAAATTCATTCCTAGTTAAGATCCTACGGTATTCTCACAGAAATTGATAAACAGTTCCACGATGCCCCTAAATATAAGGATTTCCACAGCAAGTTATACCTATACATACAATGTGCCGTGCTAACATTTCTCAGATATACCTATTTTTTGATATTCCCTAACGATTCAAAAAGAAAGCTTTTTTTGTTTTTTTTAGAATAAAATAAATTAATATGGTATTGCCAGACGGTAAATATATGGGGTATACGTGCATCGAAGTGAAGATTATTTGAGTTACAAGTTGGTCTACGCTAATTTACATGTGCGGTGATAATAAATTTGAATTGCCTTAAAATTTGGTTATAAGATCAGTCCAATAAGATGTAATCTATTTCTCATTCGCATTGAGGACAGGATCGTGAAATACAATTTGAGTAAAACTAAACATTTCATTATCAGTTTATCATTGTTTGGATATTGTATTATCTTGACGAAAGATTAAAAAGAACAGATAAAAGAAATCAGACAGATCTAATATCCTTGTATCACTTAATCATACACCAGTCAAGATACTAAAAAGGAGGCATGATATTATAAATATGAGATTTTATTTTGGGATTCTCTAGGTTTACCCAACGCAGCATAACTACGTCGTAGTGCTTGGATAAACGATTTATTTGATGTAAAATCGATGATAAAAGAGATAGGATCAATTAAAAGCGAATTTTAAATGACAGATTCGGAAGCTTATAAAGTTGATGTTCTTTATGACTCAATCTCCTAACAACTGCTATGTGAACGTCACAATGACACTTTTCAAATATTAAATTAATGTGTCTGATTAAATATTCAATTGCAATGTTATCAGATTTCTGTTATTGACAACCAAAACCACATCCGATCCCCTCACATTTCATGGAAAATAGACGAGGTAAATAGTAAATAATTCAGAGTTTTATTGACAAATACAAAACAAATGAATAAATTTGCATCTTGAATTCAGAAATGCGCAACCATCGAGGCCCCTGTGCGATTCACATTGCAAAGTTAAAAACTTAAAAGGCAAGGCCAAAAGGAGCTATAATGAGATTTTCTGGGACTCAATTTCACAATGTCATGCAAAAACTCATTTAGCAGAGCGTTAGATTTAAGGGAAAAACAATGTGAAAAACACAAAAACAAGTCAAACAATGGCATCAACACAACAAAACAAGGGTGGGTTAGTGTTAAGTCCATTATGTCAAAAAAGTGATATAAAAAAGAGAGAAAATAGATTGCTATATTTCATGAGGGGTGGGTTCGATTGATACATTGTGGAAATACCATGCGGTGCTGGTCGATCGGAGTAGGTTATTGATCGGGAATCATTTTAGGCGGGGAGGTGGGCCTGAGTATATGCGGCCCGATGCATGACAGTCGGACCAACTGTGTCAATGAAATCATTACGATGCACATGTATGCACGGACAAATTATGAGTAAACAGTGAGCCCAACGTGCCCTGAGCATGCCAGGGTCGGGCTAGCCGGCATACATAATGGACGACCAGGCCGGCCGACAGTGATTGGAGTACATTCAATATTACCTCTACAACCCCCCACCCCCACCCCAGCCCTTACAGTTACAACCCCCACCCCTCCTAACCACCCACCACAACCTCCCAACCCTACCTTACATATGGCAGTAGGTAGGCTGGGTCTTGATCTCGTATCTAATGAACCCTCTTGCAATGTTAAACATGCGGACTCGCCTCTCGCTTTGAAATCAGGCATTTTTGTGTTTTATCTTCATCATCCTCAGCGCCGGCAGAAAGGGGTATTTATAAAAGTATTGATTTTGTGCTTCTGGAAAAGTACGCTCCAATGGCTTCAAATACAACTATACCCTGTATTCTGACTATAGTATGATTCACATCCTATTCACACACGTGTTTCACAAATAGTAATAATAAATTAATTGCGCCAGGGCCGGCATTACGATGTCAATTTATTTCAGCAAGGATAGGCCACGCGATAAATCAACGCATCAATCACATGCCAAAAAAGGGCGGATTTCCTCCATATCACACAGCGACAGGTCATGATTAATAATAAATACCCCGGCTATGAGGTCTTGATAATCATTTCCAATCTGTCCCTCTCATACACTAAAATAATCCTTGTATCTTTTTTTGTACCACTTTTATTTCTATTATTTTTCCTTTGCTCTAAGCCTTCAAAGGCCTGTACGCTAGGGCATAGTGAGTAATATTAGAGCATATTCTATGTCGTTCAGAAACCCCCTTCGGTGCCCCTGCTTGCCGCCCCTGTGTGCCGCGCGCCCAGCCTCGATCAATATTCTGCCATTAGGCGGAAGCTCGCTTCGCATAATTCCTGCGCCCGTCAGTGACTAGCATTATCCCCGGCCCCGGCCATTGTTTATTTATGTCCAGCCTACCCGCCCTCACGACTACAGCCCGCCCACTGCCCACCAAGACGGTACGTCACATGGGCTAAAAAGTAACCTTTACACGAGTATAAAATCTTATATCTCGTGTTTATGTTCTTCCTTTTTATCCTTTCCCTTTTTTAAAAACTTTTTTTTATGCGGGGGCGGGTTGGGGTCTGATGGATAAATTTCTTATAAATACGGGTAGATAATATAGATAATGTGCCCTGCTATAAGTAACCTCATGACTTACAAATATGGATATGGAAGTCTGGTTTATACCGACATATTTTCTGTGACTTTACACCGTATTTCCCTGGCATTGGTAAAGTACAGAAAGCGGGGGATCTTTGGTGACTAGCAGGTTGCGTGCTTGCATGATCAGAATAAGAAGGGAGATAATTTATATAATTATGAGGGGGGACTTGCGCACGACCAGTGTTACTCCCTGGCCGATCCATAATGCATTAAGCCCTCCCCTCCGCAAACAGCACACTGCTCAGTCAATCCCAACCCCCTCCCTTCCCCGCCCCCTCCCGCCGAGGATTTCTAGCCGTTACCATGGAAACCTCCCGTTCCGTGAAGTCGAGTTGGGATGACAGAGCGCATCGCTATACAAACAGGCCGGGGGTAATGGTAGGGGGGTTGGGGTAAAAGGGAGAAGGGTGAGTTTCATCAATAGCTTACAGTATTGGACGTAATAGGGAAGACTCGTAATATCTCCAGTAAATCTCTGCGCATGATCTGGACTTGGGGGCAATTACATATGGTTTAAAACCTTACTATAAAACGAAATAAGAACACAATTTGGGAAGTATTAGTTTCACCTTTAGCAGATCCTGAATTCATTCAAATTCCTTTTGTTAATTTCATTGCTGATTAATTAATGAATACGTCCTAAGGAATACGAATACTCAAACCACCCTTTAGTAATAGATACATGAGGTTCATGAATCATTCATAAATAGAAATATGGCGCATTGATTAAAAGGGCTTCACACATAACTAAATGGACATATCACCCTAACAAAATATTACGTCTTTCTTGGATTATTAATCTCCATAATTTGTAATCAGTAATGTTGATTAGTTTTAGACAAGTAAAGGCGACGGTCAAAACTCCCCATTTTAAAAATGTTATATTTATCTATATTTTTCTTCTTTTTTGGACATGGGGGGCCCAGGTGAGGAGGATACTACCTGGGGTGTCAGTTAGTAGGTAATAATTGGCCGTGCGCGTTCTGGTGGGAACAAAAGACACCTCACCTGAGCACCTGTTCAAAGCCCTGCCCTCGGCGGGCCCTCCTCCCACCTTAACGTGTGAGAGCTCCCCTAACCACTAATTAGGCCCAGCCCACCTGTACTCCAGGTGCTGGCCTCAGCCGCCCCATCCCACGCTCCCAGCTGACCCTCCCCAAACACAATGCACATATCCTAATAGACCGGCCGGCGTAATGAGCACGCCAATCTGTTTCACTGAATGAAGCGTTTAGATATTAATGTCATGTAGCCAATGGCCAACCCTAGGCCAGTCCCCCTTTCCCAACAAGTCGGCCGGGAGGGCACAGGTTGCCCAACGAAACCTACTCCTCTACAAAGTTATCTCACAATGCCTACTGCTAAAACACTCTGACTGTGCAATATATTAAAATGCTGACTCATAAAAACGTATATAGCAGTCCCAGGGCATTGTGAACGGCACAAAGCCATTGGCTGTTAACGTGGCCTGGGCTGTTGTAGTAGCTCTAATCACTAAGGATCTATGACAGGTCGGCCTGCAATGGCTAGCATTGAATGCTGTGCACGTTTGAATATATTACTGCACCAGGTCCAATCAGGTGCACGCCGCTCGTGTTTATCCAAGACGTGTGCGCGTGTAATAATAACAGGTCGCGTGCAGGAGACGGTACACACCATTACCCCCCTCCCCTTTCCCATTACACACCATTCAATCACCAGCACCCGACACCGCCGCCCAAGCAGGTGCCCCAGAAATGGGGGGCATCGTTCTGAAGGCTGTACACGATATCATTAAGATCTGTGGAGCCTAGGAAGTTTGACTCATCCTTGGCAGTTATAAAAAGTAATTTATAAGTTTTATTAGAATCCACCATGTTTCAAAACACCATGAACCCATTATATTTCATGATTATCGTGAACCAATGGCCTACAAAGTGCAAACTTCAATACCAGAAAATTTGTAAAACAAAATTATACATCCCATACTCATGATCCCGATTTTATGAGCTGCTGCAAGTAGCAATTAACTACGCATGCATTTGTTTTTAATTATTCTAAAATTATTCTCAGTTCCTTCTTTTTCATAATTCTGATTTTGCCACTGTCTAGACTGTGAGAAGGCACCAGCATCTATTCTTAGAAGTGAAAGAATAAAAAACATCCGAACTTGCCTGACCTGTCAGCGCCGTCGGCAACGCCCACTTTGCCTGCACTACTCACATGTTACGGTTAAGTGGAAGTCAGGAAGCCTGACCCGGAATCGGTATTTCTAAGCTAACAACGTCATTGTTTAAAAAAAATACAAAGCACGTATTGTATCTATATTCTACTCAAATAGGAAACGAGTCTGAACATTAAAATATTTTGTAAACAACTTATTGATCTGTCTTGGGTCTCACAAGCAATTTAGTCATCATTACTCCCTGAATCATACTTTATAAATTTCGGTAGTTAATTGACATATAATTGAACCAAATAGATCTAGATCAATCTACATTTTCTGGGATTAGATTTCTCAAGAACTTATTTCTGCTTAATTTAAACTGAAAAGGAAAAAAACACCACATACACAAATCTGTCAATGGAATATTTAAGTCTGGATCAAGACTATCAATTTATAAACATTGCAGTTCTAGACTAACTTAGATCTAATCTACCTTGATGATATGCGATTTGTTGTAATGTTACCAGGTAGGAACTAGTCCTAACCATTGTCCATTAACCCCCAAAAAAGATAGTTCTACAGCCTACAGGCAACAGCTTGTTTGAGTCTCCGGTTGAAAACGAATAAAGTTTATCTATGTGCAAACAGATTTTCTTTCAAGTCACAGGTTATTTTCATTATTAATTCTAAATATATAACTCTAGATCTATGTCAAAAATCTATTTAGAAATCAATACTTACAGAAAAAGAATCAACATTAATATTTTTTTCATAAAAAATATCCATAGATCTAAATTTTTTTGGGTACGTACCAGAATACCAAAACATTTAACTTTCCTAATTCGAGAGGATACAGGTTTGTGAAAAGATGTTATGCTAGTAGACAATAATATCTGCATCACCATTCTAAAGTGGCAGGTGCCCTTTCAGTACCTGTCTAACTAAAGATGCCTGACACAAACGGGCTTTTCCCAAATGCAGCCAGTAGAATAATTATAATTTCTAAATATTACTCCTATCGTGCTGCTCTTATAGCAGTCAGGCTGACCTAGAAATTATGTTAATAAATAAAAATTCTATGTGGCATGTATTCATTTGGTAGCAGACTGGATTATGGCTGCGCTTTTGTCAATCGGTCTCAGTTATTGATCCGTCGGCGGCGGCTGTGGCGTTACACCGCCGCCGAGAGGGAGGCTGAAGCGGGGATGTTTATCAGCCTGCTTCTGGCGGCGAACACACCTTGTTTATAAATTATGATAATATTTAACTACACCGGTGTATACATTAGGAACTAAACGAAAGTTCGACAAACCTTCCACCAGGAAATAAAGTAGATCCGTCCGGCTATCTGCACCTACCAGCAAATTCCGCGAATTCTGTCCAATTTTGCCAGGAACACCCAAGCAGCATCCCACAATAATAAAGCTTGCCGAAGCACATGTGTCTCATAATAAATTATGCTAATTATTCAGCTCCAAATGATAATATTCAACCGGAATGCAAGGCACTCTGACATCAAAGATGTAACTAGCCGAAAGGGTGCTAGGAAAAGCTTTACTTACCGAGGTTTTTGACGTGTTTTTCTGCTATTTCTCTCGCGATGGAGCCGTAAAAGACAAAATGGAGCATTGATGGTATGCAAATGCCAAGACTGAGGGAGCGTGCATTTTTAGTTCTTTCACATAATATATTCTAACCTCAGACTTGTTTTACCACTGTCAACAAATATTGCACTAGAAATGAACACCATAATGTTATGATGTATCTAAGAATTTAGCCCCAAATCATTGGTTTTGCTTGTGTATTGATGTTAATTTTGTTAAATGAAAACCAACTAATACAATTTATGATCCCTCCACCAGCTCCATTTTCTTTGTCGATGAAGGAAAAATATAGTTCCCATCCCCGTAAGATATCTCTTAATTGTGAGAATAAATATCCCCAGTAATTTCAAAAACGTATTAGAAAGTATATTCTTGTGACAAATCTGAAATAAAAGGTAGCTTATGGCTACTTTAGTGTGGTTTCGGGATGGGCGTATGAATTTTATAGTTCGGGGGTATCCCCGTGACGTCATATCAACAACATGGCGGACCAGAGGGAATTCCTCTATCGAAATCGCAGAGTAAGTTTACAAATTAACATAAATGTATGGTTAACACGGAATTATACTTCTCCTATATTTGACACATAAGTCATAGATATGTTATATCTCAAACTAACAGTTTATTACCCCCAGATTCGTATGATGAGCAGCATAATTGCCTTGGTGTAAACTGTGCCGTCGGAAAGTTGCTGCTTCGGAAAGGGCACATGACCCTCCCACTCATTTACAGTGTCACTGTGTTTACAAATTTGCAGATGTAAACATGGAACTTTGGTTAGCTTAAATGTCCTTTCATCTAAAGAAAGGTACTAACTCAAACTGTGTTATGTGTTAAAGATCTTAACTACACGTGTCAATCCATCAGACACTCTAAAAGAAAATTTTTCATGGTTTCCTCACTCCAGGAAGCTATCAAAACAGCCCATAGACTAACGTTAACTAAGATAAGCCCACACTCTCGTCCGTGGCTTCAAAGAGGGTAGGTCCGCTGACGTTAGCTTAGTGGGTTCCGTGTTTTACGTTTTTCGAAGTAATAACGCAACGTTAAATATTGGTCACGTCACAAATTTGGTGCACTCATCGGAAAGTTCCGACGTATCAAATTGTATCCACCTCAAGGACGCAAACGTTGCTTTAACATATTTTCAGATAAGCGTCTTAAAACAACCTAGATCTATATGGATCTTGGCAACAATTTTGTTGTTGAAAAATGAGATATTTTAGAAAAATACATGGAAAATGTGTTGAAAGCGTCAAAACTGGGGACTGCTTCATCTTTTTATCTTTATACAATTGTGTTTGTTCTATAAACAATTTATTTCAAAAGGTTAGCCACTCAAATTTGTCTACTCGACCACTGACTTTGGCGTCCCAAAACACCACTATACAAGATTGATACAACACGATTACCATTTTCAGGATGAAGAGGAGGATGAAGAAGACACGGATTCTTCATCTGAATCAGAGGTTTGTTTTGCTTTAATTCACTTACATGTAGCTGGTGTATGACATCGACATTGGGCTAAAGAAGAATACTGGAGTAATACGATTTCTAGGCAGTGTATGTAAGTCTGCCAAATGACAAAAATCGAGTTACATTTCTAGTAGACGTGAATGCTTTGTTTAGAACCACTAATTGAACGTGATGTTTCCCATAAGTTACATTACACAAACTTACAATGGCATAATTTGTATGTTGCAGGAGGTAGAGCCGCGCTTGAAATATGAACGGATCGGTAATGATTTGTCGGCTATCCTTAGTAAGGATGCGGCCAGCTGTATGGCCGTTCACCCAAAGGTAAGGTAGTTTTGGGCAATACCAAATAAAAGTTGTTTACCTCAGTTTCCTTTTCAATTAATCAGCTATAATGATAGATGCTCCCTTGCCCAATATCTAAAAGCAAATCTTAGTGAAAAATGCTTTAAAAAAAGTTGTTTCTAGTCAACCATCCGACTGGGTGTTGCACGGCCGACTGGAAAGTCATTTTTGACATTTTCTTTGCCTCTAGAATGTCAGTACTTTCCCTACCAAAGAAAGACTAATGATAAAAAATTCCGTAAATGCCTCTTAAAAGCAAGGTCCACTGGAAACAATATTTCTTATAGGCTGGCCCTATTTAGGTAACTATATACATGTAGTTCCTGAAAGTTTAATATTAGTGGATCGAAAGTTGGTAATGCACGTTAACCATTGCAATAGATTAAAAAAAAAACTACCACCTTTCACCTCTTCTTGGCAGGTCACTGTCAAAGAGGAAATATGAATACTGATGAATATATTTTTTTCAGTTCCTCGCTTTGGGTACTCACTGGGGAATGATCCACATTCTGGATCATTGTGGAAACAACATCCGGAGTAAGGAGCTGCCCGCGGTAGGTTATGCACTAAAGTAATGATGGATTATCTGTAATCATATAAAAGGTCAAGCGAATCCTGTAAAATAGGCGCTTCTCACATATTAGAAAAACTTTTATATTTCCTTAAAGAATTACATTAACGTCTCGCTTTCCTGTTCTTGAAATTAGTCTAACCATGGTATCCTTACATTTCTATTTTGTTGCTTTGCCATGTTTTGCCATATTTTATAATACATGTAGATTTCAAACTTGCATTGAACAATAAGTGTCATATTCATTAATTATACATTACCGTTTCAGCACACGACGACTGTGAATCAGATCAGCATTGACGACAATGGAGATTATATTGCTAGTTGTTCGGATGACGGTAGGGTAAGTATTTACATTAACATAAAACCAGGGACGTTTCTTTTTTTTTTTTTTGGGAGGGGGGGGGGGGGGGGGGAGTGCGCATGGGGGCGCACGTCCCCCCTTTTTTGAGCCAAATTTTATTTTTTTTAATGTAAAATTGGCGCTCCCAGAGGGGGGCCGGGACATTTTTGATAAAGGCGCCCCTTCCAAAATTTCTGGATCCGCCCCTGAAAACTATTGTTACACACCAATTATAAACAAATTGTAGGAAATATCAAAGAAGGTTAAAGGTCGCCATTCATGTTTTTCCTATGAGAAATCTGGAGCTCTGATAAAATCCCCCCAAAATCATTTCAATGATTTTTACAAGAACTTAAGCGTTGGAACTATCGCACTATGCTACCTATTCAATCTATTTTCTTCACTTTCAGGTAGTAATAAATGGGCTCTACAGCACCGAAAACAACCAAGCTATTAACTTCGATCGTCCAGTGAAGGCAGTCGCTATGGACCCTTTCTTCTCAAAATCAGGGAGTGGGAAACACTTCGTAACTGGTGACGACAAGGTGAGGTCTCTCTGACAGTTATTTCTGTATTTGTTTGTCAGTATGGGAAAAGGCTATGTTTCACAATCTTACATGTGCAAGTGTTCTAATTTGAGATATATCTAATTAACTTAAAAAGTAGATAAATTACGTATATTCTTTACATTTTTTTTACAATTCACATGCAAGTATTATTTATTTATTGTAAAATGATATTGTAAGCCACATGATCAATATTCTGCATATTGCAATATTTCAATTTTTACTTGAAATCCCTTAGCGTTGTGCTGAATACTACCATATCAAAAGTGTATAATTTCTATCTAAATAGAAATAACGCATGGTAGGTTTTGGTATATTGATCAAATTCTTTGTATTTGTTCTTCAGTTAGTTCTAAATGAAAAAGGTTTCCTTAGTCGAAATA
This sequence comes from Lepidonotus clava, assembly GCA_936440205.1. Lineage (NCBI taxonomy): Eukaryota > Metazoa > Annelida > Polychaeta > Phyllodocida > Polynoidae > Lepidonotus > Lepidonotus clava. Next base: position 23,390,095 of record OW387147.1, read on the forward strand.
AAACCATGACGTTACACCAAGGAGAAGGACCAATCAGAAGCATCAAATGGAGGTCAAACTTCATCGCATGGGCTAATGATGTGGTATGTTTCAAAATTTGGTTTCTATTTTTTATTACATTTGTTCTAAAATTTTCGTTGTACACTGCATTATATTTTAATTCCTGGTATGTACATAATAAGCAAGAAAACACCAACATCAATTGTGGTCTTTCTGTGAGATATAAGCGACCAAATCTTTGTACACATTAACTCGTTAATGTTGGTTACCAGCTTCCAACTTGATGACCTATATCAGTTTTATATCTGAATAATTTAGACATAAGATAAAATACTGTTTCAAGATCAAAGAACAGTTAACGAATTATTCATTTTTACCGACATGTGTCCTTTTGTTACTGATTTCTACATGGTTTCAGAAAAGCAACTTTTTTCAGTTTTGTCACATTGTCTCACGAGCTATTGATATTTTCTTATATTTACAGGGTGTAAAAGTTTATGACATGAGTTCAAAGCGGAGGATCACTTTTATTGCTCGTGACAATCCTGGGTGAGTTTGATGACTTTTTATAACGGAAGAACATATCTCCAATACATATGATAAAACTAAATTTCCATTGTATATGTATAATAGATATGAAAAAATATTCAAGACGATGCATTATATCAGTAACAAAATGATTAGTTTTTGTAAATACACGTGCAAAGGCAGGGACTAGGGTAAATATATAAATGGCAATTTCGCAGCTAGTTTAGTAGAAAACAAGCAGAAGATTTTTTTCTCCTCAGAATTTTAAGTTATGAATCGCGGGGAAAATATTTTAGACCTAATGGCTCATATAATTTCCTTATCGGAATAGGTCGATGTCTTTTAAACTTATCTAGTGTCTTCATCTCTTAGGTTTTTATCATTTTCATATGAAAGGTAAATAGGGTTAAGTAATATAAGATAAAGTCGTGTTTATTTGTTTTTCTACTCCATTTGTAAGTAATTGAGTGTTCATATCGTAAATGATATTATGTGAATTAATATCCAAATCATGACCAATCTTCAGTGAGATCTATATCTAATCATCATTCAGTGCACTCTACCCACATTGTTTTACCCTTGTCCCAAAACACTGATTTAAAACATTATTAAATCCATTGTTGTTCGAATTAAATATCACACCCATACCCTTAGACATTACTTTTTAATAATCAGAAACGAAAGCTTACAATATAATGTCTGAAAATAGTTTATATGATACCAATTTCCTGACCTTATCCCTTTGTTTCTCATCTCTTTATTCAACAAACACAAATTAATGATATCTGAGGTCATAACAACATCATTCACACCATTTTCTCCCAATAAATCTTTTGTTTACTGTTTCCAATGAAAAAACAACGAGTGACATAGGTTTAATATTGTTTCACACAAAAATTAAACTGTTAGATGTACAATATGAAAAACTAGTTTCATATTTAATTCATACTTTCTGTTTTGTTTATCTTCACAGAAGGTGATGATTGAATTTTGTTCTTTGCATGGTTAGACAGGCTGATTCCAATAAACTCCTTGCGGATTTTGATCTGATTTGTAATAATATCTCTATATTTATTATTTCATAGAAATTATTTCTGTCGTTGTTGAGAAATTATTTCTGTCGCATGTGAGTGTGTGTGAGATTGTAGATTGTTTCTATGTTATACTGACATTTGTTCAGGCTACCTTAGCTTTGCTGAGCCTGCCTTTTTCAAACAAATCCTTAGCATAATTTACATAGTTCCCAATTACTTATATGCTGACATGAACAAGTTTATGCATATTTTAATGGTCTATATGTTTTTAGTCGAACACTCTTCCACCGCCCCTATCCATCAAAAGACACTCAGAATTAAAAGTATTTTGAAGTAAATCTCGAGTCAGTGGGTCTAAGCTGGTTCCGCCGCCTGCCGTCAAATCAGAGAACCATAAAAAGTCGATGGCGCCAGCGTGAGGTAGAATCTTGTGTAATTTTATCCTGCAGGTTTCAAGATAAATATGGAACTTTGAATAGCTTGATTTATGAGTTGTAATCTAACGAACAAATTTATTTTAAAAAGATATGATTATTCGTTGTCCAAGTTGGCCAGATAGAATCTTGATATTGATTCTAAAGATTTATCAGACGTTTTATTTGAAGAACGGACGTTCTCAATATCCTGAGCAAAGACAAATCACATTTTAACAATGCCTGTATAACAAGACAACAACATTCTAAATCATTGTTCCCTATGTATGTAGGAAATCCTCCCACTAGGATATGTCAGTCGTTTATAGAGGTTTAGTAGTTTAGTTCCTATGGAAGTAATGTTTCTTTGATTTTCCTTCCCTTATGATATACGATGACATGTATATCATTATCGTCCTGTCGCCTCATCTGACCAATTACCTCGTCCTTCAATTCAAAGAATGATCCTATAATGCACTCAAATTATACCTTTCATCACAATCATATCGTATTTCTCACACATTACTCTCGATATTATATTCATAAATTCAAAGATAAAAGTTTCTCATGCGCGTTGCTTCTATACAAGAACCTAATGATTTTAGAGACGCTGGTCATTTTGATATACGTATTTCTTTGTATACTTTGAAACAATGCATTTACCAATTTCCAACTCTTCCTTATACTTCTAGTCAAATGTGCAAAGGAATACGTCTCATAAAAACTTATTACAATTTACATTTCTATGTGTCTACAAATCTGAATATCTATCTTTTCTTCCGTTCCACACTAATTGGTTCAGAAACACATTTTAAGAAACATGATGTTAATGAGGAACATTAAAATGTTTATAAAAGTCCTGCAACAAATAAACTGAATTGGTGAAACACGTTTTTAATTATTCCTGAATTGTAGTCTTCGACCGGAGCTGTACCGATGCAACCTTTGCTGGAAGGACGACACTACGTTACTTATAGGCTGGGGAAGCAGTATTAAGGTAAGTCAACCAGCCATCTTCCTATGCCCCTCAAGAAATACTTGTGTCCAGAATATACATGGATAGATAAAAACAAAATCATCGCTAGATACGTGCAACTTTAGCAACACGAAACTATGTCGCTTTACAGTATATAAGATTCATAGGGTTTATCTTGCAAACTCACCAGGCATCAAGTTAGCTCAGCTGCTTCTGAGCAACCCGGTGTGATCATCCGACTACCGGTGTATCAGTAGTTAGATTCTTAGGCTTGGATGTTACCAAGCATTTCCATGCATCTTACTACTTTAGTGGTCCACGGGTTATTGAAAGACCACAAGTGTTCCCATGTTTTATGACGTTCATGTAGCTCCCCCAAACAATTATTGTGGTATTTTCATAGTATTTATTGCCATATGTACCTTTCTCCCCTCAGGTGTGTGTGGTCAAGGAAAGAGCTGAACAAGAAGTGCGAGATCTCCCCAACAGATATGTTGAAATAGGTGTGTATTAAGAAAATAAAGTATGCTTAGAACCGAAAAGATATATTACCGATCTATTGCTCCTTCACATTACAAGTACAATTCTCCAGAACAAGAGGGATTCAAACACAACATAAACCTAAAGAAGATAACATTTATTCCTTTTAAATCAAACGTCTTTGTATTTGATCAAACCTTTTCTTTATATTCAAATCCTTACATCAAGAAACCACTGGTTTTTATAATAGTATTACATAATTAGAATACTTTCTATATTGTCTCCAGTCTCCATGTTCCCGACCGACTTCTTTGTGTGTGGCATCAGTCCGTATGGGGACCACCTTGTAGTTCTCACCTATGACGAGGAGGGCGCTGTCCAACAGGTACTGCTATATCCAGTATTTCAATCTTCAACGAAAGTCTTCCGAGAGAATTACTTCAACCATAACTGTCACAGAAAATGAGTTCATTGGGAAGTAGGAGATATTCATGGTTCTTTTTAAGAAACTTAGGTCAAAACGCTCTCACGGCAACTATGGTCTCGCATTATTACGTTTTATTCTGCAGTGTTTACCACTAACACTGGCCCGTAGGCCAATGGCAAACAATTTGAGAACAGGGCCGACAGTTTTCACCAAAATTAGGGCCAAATAGGCCCTGATGGCCGACAGGGAATTTCTGATGTTTTTTCTCTGTATTTCTGATCATTTTAAGACTGACATATTTGGGACCCTATCCTATGGAGTAAAAATCAGGGCTGACAGAAGGCTATCAGGGCGGACAATATCTTGGCATAGTTGGTACTGTTGGCCGACAGGCCAAAAAGTTAGTCGCCAACACTGTTCTGTATCTAGCTAATTGCAATGTAGCATAAATATTTTACCTAGACGTTTTAAGGGGCTTTTCATCTATACCACATACATCATTAGAGAAGGGGTGGAGAAGAACTCATGACAAATTCATATTTTCTTTCATCATTCTGTTGCACACTTCCGCCTATGGAGTGGGTTGTTGGGGTAAGATATTTTCGGATGTGAATTCATTAATGGAAGGCTCTCTAAACAAAATACCCTGACACCAATGTTCTAATCTATGCCACTGACCCTATAACTGAGACAAATGATTTCCAGCCCTGTAGTAAACCATTTCCCTCTTCCTCCAGGGCGGTAAGCTGGTGGCTAACCGGCCCCACCTGCGGATCATCGACCCTAAGATGGACTACTACGACGAGGTGTCCAACGACGCGCTGTCCATCAGGGGCTTCCAGGAGTACCGCTGTAACGACTACCACCTCGGTGAGTGGTCCAGTATGGAATTAGGATTTTTATCGTTTTCTATAAAGGAAACCATTGGCAATTTATAATCAACATTTTCAAACGCGTAAAAATGTGGAATTGGAATCCCTGAGCCTATCTCAGGGGTATGTTAAAACGTAAACTATGAAAACATTAAAACATCATGGGGTTTGTTTATAAACAACTGGAATTATGAGCATTTCTTATGGGATTCTACTGATTTTTATTCATGTGTTCATGGTTAATACTTTCCTACTAAGGCCCCTGAAACATTTCTATACATTTTCTGAGTTTCCAAAATGTTGTCAGTGAGTGATATTGGTTTTGGGTTCTTTTAATGTCCCATCAGTCGGATTTGATTTAAAACAACGTAAATTGTCTTAATATTGGTAGGAGAAAATGCCTCTGGCCCTCTCTCCCAGTCTGCCATGTTTGCATACTATCATCTTAGTGGATACCCCTCTTGGCGGCTAACATTGGAGATTTTCAAATGAAGCCACTCGAGATGGTTTTCCGATCGGTGAATTAAATGCATTGTTATCAGACTTGTTCTTTAAAAACCTTGATACATAAGAGACATGTAGGTTTTTTTGGTTACAAAAATACAGAAATGTATGCTTTATATAGAAATGGGATAATCGTCACATATCACATTTAATTCTGTTTGATTTCAGAATCTATTGCCGAAGAAAACATGTTCTTTATAGTCAGTCCAAAAGATATCGTAGTCTCACGGCAAAGAGACCAAGACGACCATATTGCTTGGCTGCTAGAACATGAGATGTTTGAGGTGAGTATGGTTACTTAGTGATATTACAGCGATATAAAAAAGGACATCTGATAGTTAAACTGAAGGATATTTGATTCCATTAAGAAAATAATCTTAATAGATGACAAAACAAGCCGGCATTGGAATATCAGAAATTTTATTTTCGAAAAAGCAGGTGAAATATCTATGATACATTATTTCTATCTTTCTCAGTTTTACTTTTAAAAGAAGGGGTCACTGGTGTTAGCGTGTAAAGCAAGCAAAATGTCACACTTTCGTTTTGATGATTTTCTAAGTTTGGGAGGATATTTTATATTCCTTTCCTACCCAGAGCTTGATGTATCGCTTGTTCTTTAGCTCTAAATGCTATACCGAATTCATCAATGATCAACGCATCGACATTTAGCATCGATATATCGTCTAGTCTCTATAAGCATATAATAAATCCCTATCCAGGGGAAAAAACCCAACATATTCCATTAGTTCACTCAGTCGCCACCAGGGGCCGTTGAAAGGGAAACCCGTTATTATTTTAGGCCCCATTAATCTCTGATGGTGGGTTATCTGATAGCCTCGTTAAAAACCGGCCACCTGAGTGGTGCCCTCAGCCAAAAATGTCTCCGATCAATATTGAGCGCCATATGGGGTGGGGAGATGAATGGGTGGGTGGGTGGGTGGGTGGATGAGTGGGTTGGGGGGGATGTGTTGGAAGCGCCTCTCCATCCTGTCTTCTATCAGTCTGTGTAACACATGCCAGGCTCCCAGGTCTGCCAGCACTCTGCCAGAAGACCTAGTCAGCTCTCCTGTAGAGCTTTATCATACATAAGCCTGCTCCATGGAGGACGGATCGCACGTATATCAGGAGACTGCTCGGCCTCAAGGGGATAATGTTGTAGTCAGGATTAACGTTGTATTTGATAGGGATAATAAGAATGCTAGTTATGCACGACGCCTATGCGATTAGGATATTTTTTCACGTCGGATGTACCGTTTCATCTTTTTGTTGTTAATGTTGACTTTGTATTTTATGTAGCAGGATGTCATTTATATGATGTAAAGGATATGATAGCCTCTACTTCTCAACAATTAGCCATTATGATTTTTGTCAAGTTAGCAATATTTCATCAAAGCACTTTACAAGGTTCTACTGTAACTCGTGTCTTAATCATAATGAAGACCCTTCGTTTAGAGAGAACTGACCTCGTATTGATTAAATACTCTTAGTATAGAATCTATATATATACACACATGTGCCTACTACTCTTGTTTTCCGCAATAGTACTTAGTTATCATTAAATGATTATAAATTTTATAAATTATGTTGACTGATTTGTCAATTGTTTTCCGCAGGAAGCAATGGCGGCAGCTTCTGAACACAGCAAAGACTTGAAGACTCACAACTATCAGGTAAATATTTATACACTATCAAACCAAATGTCTTTGTGTTAAAACCTTGTATCTGGCGAAAGTATTTCGAGAATGTAATCCGACACTTTGCAATATTTTAACTTCAAAAATATTTGACAAAGTTTAATTTGCGATTTATAAAATCGGTCTTCTAGAGTAAGTGGCTGTGTTATCCATTTCAAATGGTTCCTACTGCGTGATAACCATTATCATTATACATGTAATAATGATTATTTTCGGTATTTTGAATTTTGTTATCTCAGGATATCGGCAAGCAGTACCTGACGTACCTCCTGGAGGAGCGGGAGTACGACGATGCCGCCCGGCTCTGTGTCAAGATCCTGGGCAAGAACATGGACCTGTGGGAGGAGGAGGTCTACAAGTTCGCCCATATACACCAACTCAAAGTAAGGCAATGCCTTAATCACTCAGTTTTACCATTTTAGTTTTTAAAAAGAAAGTGAGAAGGTCCAACCGAAATCTAATGGGTTGATTCAATGGGTTGATATTAGTGTTACGGTCATCCACAAAGACTTATGTTATCATGATACACCAGACGTTGATGCTAATGATAAGTAACAAATATTCTTAGTGATAAATTACTTAATAAGGAATGTGTTGCTGCTGTTTTCTAGGTAAAAACTAAATTTATTATTGTGTTTCTTTTCGCAGTACAAAGCGCACCATCTAATAAGACGCATATATATGCTATTTGAATTTGATTAGTCACATGTTTTTCTATACATACCACCGATCTGATATATAAAGCAATGACAGAACTCCAACTGTCAGTGTCATTTCAAATGCGGTCGCTGTAATGAGTACACCTTTACCTTGCCCTACATATATATGCTTTTCAGATGCATGTCATAGTAATGCTAGTTTTCTTAGGAAAATCCGCTGTTGATTTCTAGTTTTCTCGATCATCAGAATTTTCCTTCAGCTATGGTGTAATGTGATTCTCTCTTTACATTTCTATAGATGATTGCGCCTTACTTGCCCCGTGGGGAACCTCGCCTGTCACCTGGAATCTATGAAATGGTCCTCAACGAGTTTCTACAGACCGACCACGTGGTAAGGAAACACTTATGTGTAACGATAGATATATAGATAACGGAGAAGTTAAATAGAAGTTAATAGTTGAATACTAAAGTTTATGAATGACATAGATGGCCAACAATAAAAACAAAATTACGTGTCATAGAAAAGAAATGAAAAATGACGCTAGTCCTCCAAAAACCATTACTATGACACACTACTATTACACAGACCCAAAAATAGCTTACAATCAACTTTTCTAGTTAATCATATATTTATATCATCTCTGATACATTCTCTATGATATAGCGGTAATATAATTTACCAATCTTTGTGCAGGGTTTCCAAAACCTGATCAAGGAGTGGCCGTGCGACCTGTACAACATTCAGACTATTGTTAACGCCGTGCTCGACAAACTAGACCGGGACCGCCACAACCACATTCTGCTTGAGTGCCTCGGCGAACTGTGAGCTACTCTTTCATATACAACGGATATTTGGACCCAAAAGAAATGAAGGAATATTTTTATTTTCAAAACCTACATTGAAATCTAAATGTAAACGGTTATAAAAGTCTGAGTTGAAAAGGGGTTTGAAGAGCTTTTAGATATATTGGTTAATCCAAAACACAATGTGAATAAAAAAAAAGGGGGGGGGGGAGAGGGAAAAACATATAATTTATATATTTATATCGCCTAATCTGTATTAGAATTCAAAAATTCTAAAAGACAAAAGTATCAAATAATTTTGAATAAATTTTGAGTTTTAGAGGCCATGACTTATTATGACGGGAACACAATATACTTGGCCCCCGGAGCACTAATTATGTCGACACATCAATATTCCACTAATAATCTTATTTAATTGTCTGCTCCACAGGTATACTCATGACAAACGGTATGACCGAGCCCTGGGCATCTACCTGCGCCTTAAACATAAGGACGTCTTTGATCTCATCCACCGACACGACCTGTTCGACTCCATCAACGATAAGATCGTCATGCTCATGGACTTTGACGCCGACGCCGCCGTGAAAATGCTCCTCGAAAACATAGACAAATGCCCGGTAAGAGACAATAATTTTCCTCTTATATATTCCAAATTATCAACATTTATATAAACGGTACATTTATGACAGTTTGGGATATCGTAATCTCTTTGGAGAAGAAATGTATTAAGTGCGATTCTTGTAAAATCAGTATTCTTGAAACTAATTTTAAAGTTAAAATCCGACCGTCTGTTTGTAGGTTAAGGTATAGAAAAACTTTGTATGATACATCCACATGTTATCTTATTGCTTGTTATACCGGACTCAGTCGAACGTTTCAGCGATAGATGACTGAAGGATATACCTTTGTGTTTTTTTGCAGATTGATAAAGTTGTGAATCAGCTAGAGAAAACGCCTTTCCTTCTGCATATGGTAAGTGTCAGACAAGATATGAGATCTTTGCACATTTACTGTTGTGTTGACTGGACGTTTTTAAACTATTCTTTCACCATTTCTCATTTTACAAATCCATATAGTACAATTACATTTGGAAGGTATGACAGAGAAAAAGCAGTACTGTCGGTAGTGTATGTCCTAAAAGCTATGTTTTGCAAACATTGAACTAAAAACACAAACATTTCATTTGTTTTCCATTTGTTTCATAAAAAAAATAGGTTGAGACTAACATTCATGTAATAATTTTTCAAATTTTATCAAGAAAATATTTGTTACACGCATTTTCAACATACTCAGAAAAACAGTGAATTGTATATGATTATCTAAAATACTTTCAATGTAAAATTAGTTTTAAGGTTTGATGATTCATGTTCATGTTTAAAATTCGAATTGTAATCCGAAAAATGAAAATTGATGTAATAACTGGATCAATAATGAAAACCAGAGAGTAAAATATTGACCAGTATAAAGAATTGTTGATAAAAAAACAAAAAAAACTCCAAGTATCATAGTATCCCTTTTCTATAAAAAATCAATTGGAAAAATGTTGAATCGTTTGTCATTAAATCTTTAGAATTAATGTAAGTAACTTAAGATGAAAAAATAGGTAACTTCGGTAAAAAATAGGTATATTCCTGAAAAGCCTTGAATAGGCAAAATAGGCAGTTCCCTTTACTTCGTCCACTAATGTTTAGACAAGATTTACTCAGGATCTCATTTTGTTTCCAGTACCTGGACCGCCTGTTTGTAAAAGATGCACACCTGGGCCAGGACCACCACGCCCTCCAGGTGAAGCTGTACGCGGAGTACGACCGACCCCGCCTCCTGCCCTTCTTACGCGCCTCCAACTACTACCCACTCCAGGCCGCCCTGGAGGAATGCCAACAGCGCCAACTTACACAGGAGATGGTCTTCCTTCTAGGTAAATGCTGTGTTTTGAAACTTAATCTGAATTATGAAAGAAATGGGAAAATCATTGAGGACTGTGTTTCCAGCTAATGATGAGTTAGAAATAAATTAAAATGGTTTGATTGTCTTCCATCGGGATTGAATCTATGGAAAATTGTTTTACATAAATATCATATTTTTGAAGAATGTTCAATGAAACTTTCCGAAATGGGAAGAAATCTACTAGAAGCTACAGACATAACGAAAATAAAGAGCAATAACAAAGACCAACAAACAAGACATTAAGTATGTTTATTTCTGGGTTCTCGTCTTTTGTCTGCCTTTCCTTCCCTCTGTCAGCATATAAAAGAACGCAACAAGTTATTTTACTCTTTCATAGGTCGTATGGGGAACACGAAGCAGGCTCTTCAGCTCATCACCAACGACCTGCAGGATGTTAACTGGGCCATAGACTTCTGTAAGGAGCACAATGACCGGGAGCTGTGGGAGGACCTCATCTCCTACTCCATAGACAAACCAAGTAAGGGCCATTTAATGTTTGATCCCACGGTCCACTCTGGCTGTTCGTTAGTTCCTGCAGTTCTATCTTGAACCGATTCTTGAAGTAGAGCCTTCTCACTCAATGAAACGCGCCTCTTGACCAGAAGCAAGTTGATGATATCTGATATCAAACTTATTCTTCATAAGAATTACAAATAAAATTTATCACACCAAACATGACTCCAGCAGTTTGGTGGACGATGTTTTTATTGGAGAGATAATTGGGCAATCAACATGTTTCGACCTTTTATGGTCTTCGTCAGGATTATTCTTCACAAGTAAATGTATGTTGTTGAGGACAAAATTCCGAATCCATGAAATCATTAAAATCTCCGATACATATTCACAGTAGAATAATTTGAACACAAAGGCCATTTCGAATAATAAAACTCAAGTTTTTGATATACCGTTTGATGTATCATTTTGGGGGGCCAGTTGGATTTATATGGATATACAGTGTATTTGTAAAAATGACCACCCTCGTATTCATTACCTTCAGCGTTCATCACGGGCCTACTCCACAACATCGGGACCCACGTGGACCCCATCATTCTGATCCAGAAGATCAGGGATGGCATGGAGATTCCAGGGCTAAGGGACTCACTCGTCAAAATCCTCCAGGATTACCAACTCCAGGTAGGCTACTACATATAGTATGAATGATATATTTATTTACAGGTAAAACTCTTGATAAAAATTTATTTTTTCTTCTTTTTACCTATACTGCTGACCCCCGACTTACCGCGGTAGCATCGATCAAAGCAAAACCTAGCAACGTTTTACTAACTATTGATTAAAGAAATACATTTCTGAAACCCAGTAGAACCAAGATTTTAAAGAAAAGGTTTTAACATGGGTGTGAATTTTGCATGAATGTGTTTTATCATAAATTAGATGGGAATGATAATGCTATTAAGGTGAAATCAAATTGGAAAAATTTGAAGAAGTGAACAAAAGTCATCGTAAAGACTGATCGAATTTCACGAATTTTCTCCCAAAATTGACAAGGTAGATCATAGAATTACTTATATAGACAGAACACTTTGGAAAAGCCCAATAAATTTTTTGTGCTGTAACTGATTTTCTTCTATTCAAAACCTCAGATCGCCCTCCGTGAGGGGTGTAGGAAGATCCTGGTCTCCGACTACTTCGGACTTCTGCAGAAGTTGGTCCGTACCCAGCGGCGGGGGTTCGCCATCCGCAGTAGTCAGACCTGCCAGGGCTGCCACGAGCCCATCGTAGTCCAAGGTGAGGACAATTTTTTTTTATATATATGGACAGAATAGATACGTATCTTAATGATGGACAACGGGGACATAGCCAGGTTTGAACTCAGTGGGGATTTCAATTAAAATTGATGAGTTTCAAGCTATACCAAAATGGGTTCCGAACATTGCAGTGTTCAGATAATTTCTTATATTTTGCTTATCATTTTTGGACGTGTAACGGGGTTCCGGACACCACGGAACCCCAATAACGGCTACGCCACTGGGAATATAGGTTATAGGTCTAATGGTTTCTGGCACCTATTGTCAGAAATGCCACTTTTCCGACCGTTTTACGATTTCCCACTTTAGTATTTTTTTATTGCACAGAGAATTATTCGCACATAAATCATACAACAATATTAGAATATTTTGCCTTAAGTTCAAGCTATTTTAATGCAAATTTGCAGCCAGGGTAGGGCCAGGGGTCTATTCCTAAAGATTGGTTTCTTCCTAGTAGAAGTTTACTTTCGTTAGTAGCGATGTAATCGCCCGCATCACCGATAAAATATACCAACATGTTAGTATTCATTTCCTGCTGATTATATATTAGCAGCGGATATTACAAATACTTTTTTGGGTTTGCACTTTCGGTCCCATTTCGGGCAAAGAATGCGCAGAAAGTGCAAAAGTGTTCTAAAAGCATTGCCATAGAAATCCTCAATATCGGCGGCGCATACGTTCAGTACGTGGAATACGGGCTTCAGGGTTCTATCAATGAGCAGTAGACACAGGAATAAGTTGCAGAGTATTTCCTGTGATCAATATCATAAGTTGATCAAGATTTACTTCGATAATTACATTAACATTTGAACCCAACTACAGCCTGTATTCCACTGGGAATAAAAACGAGGCTGCCTAAACTTGGGATGGGTTACGGCCAAATCTTGGAAGCGTTTTTATTTACCTTCCTTATTCTCCGTCTTCGATGAGTGGATAACGTCGATAGTCCGATATATCGGAGTAATAGGTTGTCCCAACTCCCATAGAGATCAATGTTAAAAATGGGGGGGGACACATCGTGCTATTTTTGATAGGAAACATCTGTATGGAGATTGAAAGTCGTTCCATAGAAAATGCCTTGAGAGTGTACTCATTAACATAAATAAGTCTGTATCAGGAGAGTGACGAGATGATGTCATAATGGTATTCTAAAAATAGAACGAAAGTAGGTCGGGAATACCCCTTTCCCCCACTGGGGGCGGCCATATTGAATAAATTTGCATATTACCAATACAATCTCCTCACACAAATGACCTCAGACTCTCAATCCATGCTCAATCTCGCTCTCTCTCTCTCTGTCTCTGTCTCTCTGTACCTGTCTCTCTGTCTTTCTCTGTCTCTCTCTGTCTCCCTCCCTCCCCTCCCTCCCCCCTCCCTCTCCCTCTCAGCTATTTAACAAAGTGGATAAGACGGAGCTTTTAGGTTCTTTAGAACCTAACATACCTGATCTTGTATTAAAGAAGCGTTGCTTCCAATCTTCACCAAGCTCCACCTGTGCAATGCTATCTGCCATTGGCACAAAGTGAGTGAGGGCCAGAGGCAGAGTGCCAGTTGAAATAAATGCTGGTTTCTCAACTCAACATGACTCTATGAAACAGAAGCCAGAACACCAGTACCCAGCGAAATGTCCCAGTATACCCACACTCTGACCCCCTCCCCACAGCCCCTCCAGTGGTGGCCTAACTGGTAGGGTGTCTGCCTCCAGTGTGGGGGGCCCAGGGTTCGCCTCCCACTGGCGGCGCATAGCGCACTTGTTTATATGAAAGATCGGGAGAATACAGCCTTACAACTTTCATAAGAGATCTGACCTGTTCATAGGAATTTATGGTAAAGCTTTTTGGACCTACGCTTCATTAATACAAGGCAAAAGTTTAAGACATAAGACATACCGGAGTACTTCACTATACTATACTACCTAATAAAACGGCCCTAGCTGCATCCAATTATTTACCGATCAGGCCAGTCTAAACTCTGCGCCCGGCGTGTCATATATGATATATTCTTATTCCCACTAATTTCTACCGCTATAGACTGCCAATATATCATGGGATTTTCACTTGCTTTAATACAGGACGCACACATCTTGAGTATTTTTATGTCTGTATATCTTGATTTATACGAGCGATTAAAAATGACAGCCATTGAGCACTAATGTATAGCCTCAAACTTTTTAACTGTGGAAGGGAATTTGATATAACAAAAATATGTGATGTATTTCGAGATGTTGGAAAAAGCGATGGATAACTTTGTCATAGGTCAGTGCATCTTTTCAATGTTGAAAAAGTAGAAAAACAGTCATTCAGTCTGGCTCGCTTCAGTTTCCGCTTCAATTGACACCTTTAACTCTCAGATGGCATAACCAAAATGAAAATAGCTGAGCTTTGAAATCAGAAAATCCGCGGAAGATTCGCTATGTTTACTTCATATTCCTTTATAAAGTTGCATATTATACACTCAAATTATATCTGGATAGAAGAGCAATTAATCAATCGATTATTTGTTATTGATTATTCGTCGATAATTACGTTCCCAAAGGATATATAGATTGAGATTTAAGCTATTGCCTGTTCATGTTCCCATAGTTGATAATAGATAGGGAATTATTCGAAAGATTAATGTATGTATTTTGCCGTGCGATTGATTTTATGATAGTGAAGAAATCTGAATACCGTGAATAGATAGTCGTGAGAGAATGCAGGAAAAAGGCTAATGGTCGCTGAATTTTATGGGCGAAAGGCGAGGAAAAACCAGAATTCCTGAACCAAAAAGATGCCGGGATCTCTTTTATATAGCGTTTCTTACGTAATAAAATCTCCACACAACTCTCCTTTGATTTTTGTTGAATCTGTTTAGGCAATCTTGCCTTCTCTATAAGAGCGCATGCAACGTATCTGAGAAAAAGCTAACATAAAAAGAGCACAATACGCCCTACCGGTTTCCATCAGAAACATTTCTCCAAACCACGGATGGTCAAACTACAGAGATTTACCTGCAGGTTAGCCTAGATCAGGATGCATGCTG
Source organism: Lepidonotus clava (assembly GCA_936440205.1). NCBI lineage: Eukaryota > Metazoa > Annelida > Polychaeta > Phyllodocida > Polynoidae > Lepidonotus > Lepidonotus clava. The sequence continues at coordinate 23,405,220 of OW387147.1, forward strand.
GGTAATGTGTCGACAAATCACAAGGCTTTAGTATAGAAATTTTCATTAATTATATCATTATCGGTTATTAAACATGGGAAAAAAATAATTTTCATCATTTTTCAATTTGTATAAATATTTATTTAATATTTTCTAAGTTGTTTGAAAAGTCATTCATTATCTTCAGATATATAACAATTATTTGTTTATTTACTCTGGTTTTTGCCATGTTTTTGTCGACAAAATAAGTCCTAATAGACCTGTCCACTTTGCCAGCTAGCCCACCCCTTATTCCTATGATATCAACATTTTTAGAAAAATGTTCATCATACTTGTTTCACAGTAATTTTCCTAGTAGTATTACCCAAAACTAAACTTCATAAGCTTTTACTTTCAATATGATGTTAAATATGTAGCTGTAGGGCTGGAAAGTAAAAATGGCAAGTTCCCATAAGGAACAGTGTTAAAGCCCTTCAGCTTTGCCTTCAATGTCCAACCCTAAAATCACAAAAACATACCTTATTTTGTTTCACCTAAAATGGATGTAATTACCTAATTGGGAGAAAATAATAATTTGTCCTTATTTATCAACACCTTATTGACTTAGAAAACACAAGTACTAACTCATTCACTCGGATTTGTGTCAGTGTCTGACTTTGCAAAAACTGCAATTTTGTCCAACCTCTGTATCATGCCAGCAATACATCCCAAAGTGGACAATTCAGCTATCCGTGATAGGGAGAAATACCATAAAGCAACATGACTTATATGACGTATTTTGTCCGATCCTTGCCCAACCTTGGGACATAGTCATTGTGGGATGGGCTTAGTATGTGAAAGTGGTTTATTTAACAATAATAATAAAAAGAACGTAACTTTTCTTCCAGATCTGCGGTTTGCCAGTAACATGGTTCTGTTCCACTGCCACCACGTATACCACGAGGACTGCCTGCCTGCCCACTGCATGGTGAGTGATGAAATTTACATGATAAACTATGGAATGCAAGTCTTAAGAATTTTGTCGTATTTCAAATTTCTTTTCACGCTAACGCCCAAACTAATACTTACAAAAAAGTAATGCTTTCCTCCAACTTTAGAATATTGTAGTGTGACCAAACGTGGGAAAAGGTGATATAAGAGGAAAAAGTATTAATTACAATTCACAATGTCTGCTTTCAAATGGTGCAAACCATTTTAAAATATTCCTATTATGGTCTGAGATATGTTTGTTTGAATATCCCTGTTCTGGACTGACAAAACACCCTTAATTTAGCTCCTGTGCTTTGTTTGCATATTACACCTGGGTGGAACCAACAAGTATTTAGAAGAAAATGTAGATTTTTGTCACTATCACAGTTTTTTAAAATACTCTCATTTCATACACATATCTTCAATCTACTAGCTTTTTTCACTATAGGGAAGAATAAAAGTTTTGTCAAAACACCTAGGAGGAAAATCCCATCCAATTTGAAAATTCTTTTTGTTCTTGCTATGGTAACATGGTATTATTGTTTATTTTGGCATCCTGAAGGAAATGTACATTCCATAGTAAATTACCCATAATGCAATTGTTAAAAGTAGATAGCATGTTTTCATGTTCATAATCATAATCTCTGGAAGATTCTACCTATTTATGAATTTTCAGGAAAATATGTATGGTTTACCCATGTTTATCAATAACTCACTTAATAATTGGTTTAGGGCAAATTGCTTAATATCCCTCTAGGTTACCATTTCCCACGATGGGTCACAGAGTTACTATGTGTTTTTCTATTTCCTTTCCGAATTGTTATTGGGCCTCACTCATATAATCATGTAGAAGGACTCTAGAACGTTTTAGCAGGATGTCAGCAATTTCTTAGTTACTAACGATTTGTGGTATGTGTCACATTTATGAAAATAACATTACTAAAGAAGCTAGGCTGTATATACTTGTCTAAAGGATAAACACCTATGGACAAAAACAGTGCAGTGAGATACAATTGTGTTTGTTAGTTTTAGTGTTCAGTTTCTGTTTCTGTTTAATCAATCTCTGAGATTTAGATTGTTGAAATGGAACGTGGTAACTTTGGGGAGTCATGGGACCTTTCTGGCTTGTAGAGGCAGAATAACTTTCTAGAGTGCACATGCCGGTAACTTTCTGTACCTGGATGTACGAATGAATTAAAACATAGCCTTGATATATTGATTTGCAGAGTAACATGGTTTTGGATATGTTTTTAAATACGTTGGTTGTAAATCTGAATAATAATACTCGCTGTTAATGTTGTTTCTAAAACTCTCCATTAACAGAATACAGTAAGTGAACTATTAATTCCTTTTATGGCCTGTATATAGTACCTGTAAATACAACTACCGGGTATATAGTTTGCTTTGATATTGAGGCAAGGCAACCTACTTTTAGAACTAGCGCTAATACACGTTGAGTGCTGTGGGTTAGCATAAGTGTGAAATATAAGTATATTCACATGCGTTAGAATGGCATCTACACCCATCCCTTTTTTCAACAACTTACCAAAATCTGTGGGCAGTTCAAAAGCTAACGTAATTTCAGATGTGACATTTATGACTATTTTTTACTGAAATTGGTCACTTATGTTTTTCAAGTAAAAGATAAATCAGATATATAGTTAAAACATAGTTATTGTGAGACGTGGCGAACTTATGTCTTTGAAAAAAAAAGTTAAAATTCAATTCAATACGTAGTTTTGAAGTGTATGTTTGATTGAGGTTTACCATTGGTATACCATGATTTTCTTGGTAGTTTTTTGTTTCATTTAAAAAGTATATCGTAAAGAGTACATTTCACATTTATTGTTTCTGAATAAATTAGTTTGTAGAGTACTCCACAATAAATTCAGAATGCTGACGCTTATGCCAGTATCAGAATTTTGCTTATAATAGTCGCGAAAAACGCAGTGTTATTCACGCCTTTGTTTACTGAAAAGGCAAAGGCACCAGACATTCAGCACCTATGAATCCTATCGATTGTAGTCTGTATATATTCCACATTTTGACCTAAGTAAAAACACTACGAATGTATATTCCTTAAATAGTTTGTTTAGAAACTTCTTCGTGTAGCTTGAAATAGCAGATTGTATATTGTCTATGAAATTTTAAATTGTGTATGAAATTTTAAAGCAGGCAACCTACAATTAGATTTGAAATTCCCTCCGATTTTCTCCGTAATTGATTTTACGAGAGAAGTAATTGAGGTACATTTCAGTCACCCATTGTAAAATATTGGGTTAAGATACAATTTTTTGTGTATCTTTTACTCAAAAAATCACAGTAGTACAGGTTTTCTTTGACTTCTTATTCCCATTGCGTTGTGGAATCCGGCCATTATTAAACAAACATTGACTTATGCACAACCCACATACACGTTTGTAGGTTGACATGTTGACCCATTGTAAATACTAGCAGAACCCACTATTCTGTTCTTCTCGTCCAGTTTGCAAAGTATACACGGGTTTAAAACATGGTACCAACGAAAATTGGAGTAAACAGGGTGCCCTCGCAAGTCTTAAAAAGTCAGATTAATTTTCAATAAGTTAACACTTAAAACGGTCCTAGCTTTCACATTGTTTTTCAGTTGGTCTTAAAAAGGTCTTAAGAATGTCTGATCAGGGCCAAAAACAAATGATAGAATAAACAAGATTACCACATTATGCCAATTGCTGTTTCATCAAACCCTATAGGCTGATATTTTTTCGTAACTTGCTGCAAATCTGTCCTAAATTTACCAAACTTAGGTCTAAAATAGGTCTTTAACATTTCTTAGTTTATTCAAAGTATTTTTGAAAAAGCGTGGGCACCCTGAGAAAATGCAGTCTTGTCAATGTGTCAAGTTGACCAAGAAGATCAGTTATCGATCTTATGCTTAGTTCTCTGCAGCCTAAGTTATTGTTAACCAAGATGGCTGTATGTAACTCAGTACATAATACATAGGTATTCATGTATGATGTTCCCACGGTGACTGCACTTTAGAACCTGTGTTGCTACTGTTCAGAATGTAGTTTCCGTGAGAAGTGGTTCCTGTGAGAAGAGTTTCTTTGAGAAATAATTTGCCGAACAGTGCGAAATATCAAAGTACAGGATATAAGTTTATTACAAAAGGATCATTAGTTTTTAACTTTTGTGCTTACCGGCTTCCCAAGCAAATATTAGCCACAAGAATATAGGTACCCAGTATGCTGCTTCTAGGGGTGTATCCACACAGTGGGGGGTTAAGAATGCATTCCCGCCATTCCCGTTGAAATACCGAAATCCTGGATCCTCCCATTAAGTGCACTATTCCCAAAGCAAAATACAATGTGGTTGGAATCAAGTCTGTAGTTCTCTATTTATTTTGTCCCTCTCATTTCAGGACTCGTGTCCAGTGTGCAGTGCACAGAAGCGAGGGCCAGGCGTGATGGGGCAACCGAGGAAATAGATAATTAATTCAGAAATAATGATCATAATTCTATTAACTATATTAAATATAGAAAATAATGATCATAATTCAATTAACTATATCAAACACTTTGACTTGGTACGAAACATATAATTATATGCGAATGATTTTACATGTACATAAATCCTTTCAAAGAGATATTCAGGTTAGCCTATAAAAATTGAAGTAGGCATTGTATGTATTAATATGCTTACTAGACTACTGTATGTAATAAAATGTTGACATTTTGGTGTTTATTTAAACATGGAAAGAATGGGTGAGCGTCACCGACATGCCTGTACATAAACTTGTATAGATAGGGAACTAACGAACGGTGCTCTTGATGAATAAAATAAAACATAATCTGCCTATAAGAATTTTGACTATGAAATGAGTGTAGAAAGTGTAAGTGTAATTCATTCCAAGGAAATGCATGTATAAACTGTAAACATGTATACATAAAACTTAGTGTATATTATTCTGTTATTATGTGAAGACCAATATGTATATATTTGTGTAAAAGGTCTGAAAGTCGTGCAATATTTGCTTATGTATTATAGGGATGGATATAGGGACTATGGTATATGCCTAATTCGATAAGGAAGAAACTCGAGATTCAGCATTCATATTGAATACGTTTTCTTCAGTGATATGTAATACTTGGGTATTGTCCAGTGTTCATTATTAATTTGAATAAAAAACTAAAGCAATTTATGAATTCTTTATCTGTTTATAGCACTGGGTAGATTTGATTCTACCGAAAAAAAGTGCATTATAAGACACATGTTGAATTTAATTTGCTAAACTTAAAACATGCTTGGGAATGGGATTCCCAAGTAGGCTGTTATTTTATCCAAGGATGCATACCGAAAACTTGTTTGTGATTTAATGTTTTTCGCTTTTTGTTTCACTTTAAAAATAAAGAAGTAAAACCTTGTTAACAGTGAATGAAGTTGCTGGTTTCCTGCTGTGTGGTATATATTACTCCAGCTACCCTGAAGGTCCCAGCAAAATGTGTAGTTAACCCGTGTCGCCCCTTTGGCCATCACTCATAAAGACGCTCCCTTTTCTTTTCTTTTTGGATTTCATTTTATTTAGGGTTAAGGGATTGTCGTAGACGTATTATATCTTGTAGAAGTATTATATTGTAGGAGGAGTGTCCTCTCAATACTGAGATCATAATCACTGCCCACTTATGGAGGTTTCAATTCTCGGTTGGCTATAAGAGAAAGTGATAGTATCTCGACTCATTCAGGTACTTTCATACTTGTTTGCAACAAGACTATAGTAGGAAGCAATAGAGGGTGCTTTGCCTTGAGGTTTCAATCCAAAGAAAATTTAACGATTACAGTTGACCGCAGTTTCACCGATTGAGACTGGAAGAGCCCTTAGAATACACATACAACCTGTCATTTAAACCTGCAGGCCTACTATAGACTGACTACTAACATATTAGCAATATTCCATCCATTTCAATGACAGTGAGCTATCCGCAGAGGCGGGATATGGGTATTGGATCAGGCCAGCGAACGATGACCATGGACTGATAGTATAGGCATATGGCAAGCCAAATAAGTACCATCTTTAATTGTCTTGAATGAATCAATACGGTTGGGTTGCTATATCTCTTACCAATTTGAACATCACGATGTAAGTATTTTCCTCCAGTATCTCTTAGGAGATATAATACATTAATTAATGCAACATATGGTCCAGTGAATAACTTGTGGCACTTCTGCCCAGGGTGCCTTTTTGCCAACCTTTCCTTGCCATTCTTCTCACCTTAATAGATTTTGTCATCAGTGTTTCTATAAAGCAAAAACATGAGTTGGTCTCAACATAGATGAAAATTGCTGTGTGAGTGGATCTTAAACTCCGACACATCATTATCAATTGATACATTAGGAAATTGAAACCAAAATAAATAAAAAGGTCTCTATATATACAAAATACTTCCTGCTCTTCTCTGTTTCTTTCTCCTATGACTATTGACAAAGGTATTTAAAACTTCCTTCTTTCATCAACAGGTTGTCAATTTGAAAAAAAAGACCCGTTCATTGGACCATGCAGTGTATCTTATCTCTGGAAAACATAGCTTATTTTGAAGTGATATTAAACATATTCTTAGGACCCAGAGATGTTGAAAAGGATAGGTGTATGGGGGGTGCCCTAATATGATTATTTTCTCCGAAAACTTTACATTAAAAAGGATAATATTTGGCCAAAAAGTGAAGGCACATGCCCCTTACGCCCCCCTACCTAAATTCGCCGCTGATTATCAAAGGAAAAGAACACAAACACTTTGACACATTGTTTGGCTTCCTTTTGGGCCATAAAAGGTGTTCATCACGACACGGCCATCTGTTTTTGTTACCAACCGATCTATATGAGACGTGGGCGGTAGGCGGCTACTCCCCAAAAAGTCCTCCCTCAGGCCTACGATAATCTGCTTTTTGGGCTATTGCCAGCCTATAGTTATATAATACGAATATGAATAATGACAGCATTAAGCCTAAAAATCATTTTTGACTCATTGATTATCATTTCTATAATGTAGCCTATTTCAATTCTCTTTACCTCATGAATTAACATACAATGTATTAATGAAAGGTTGGTGGTGGTTTCCTTGTCGCACCCCTTACACAAATGATATCTATGTATACGTGAGCGTCAAGAGTCGTGAAATATGAAAACACACCCCTGCTTTGTTTTATACTTTATAGGCTTCTTTCTACAAATAGAAACTTCAAAAATAAGAGGACAAACACATTCATTTACAAAAAGTGCTCATCTTTACTTGCAGAGTGATTGAATTTCATATTTTATTTTTCAGCCTGACACTTGTTTTGTATCAAAGGAAATACCTCCTCGCCAGTTTAAAGCTTCTCTTGAACATGAATATGGTATTGTCCTTGCACCTGCTATATCCGTTCCCCACTGTAAATTGTACAGAGTTGGCACGAGCATCATGCAAACAAGAACATTCATTCATATCATAGGAAATAAAACTCATAGCAGATATTACTTTTTTTTTAATTTTTTTGTTAGAAGTCAATGAAACATATTATCTATTTTTCACATACTTCTTCTCAGTTTGTCCAGTAAAGTATTTGAGCTGTCTAAGTTTTTAGGTAAGACCGAACCAGTTTCCTGTGGCGTGGCCTACAAAAATAGGGTAGGATAAAAACAGTCTAAGGTAGCAAATCCTATGATACTAGAGTGATGAAAAATAACCGGCCAGCCCTGGTCCTTTTAAAGGCGCACCCAACCTGCAACTGTGTAGAGACAGGACACTTAATAACATTTTCAGTGGTAAATTATAATTTACAACCAGGCAGTAGACTAAAGGCCATATTCCACTATGCAGTGGGGTGGTACTTGCGGTGGGCTAAGCTGCCACCGCAAGCTATTTGCGGTGAGGAAACGAACATGTTGGTTTCTGCCACCGCAAGCACTCAATAGAAAACTCTATCAAATTATTGTATACTACAAATATAAAATCATAAAAAAGTCATAAAAATCATAATACATTTTTAAAAAAAGTCAAATTAAAAAAAAAATTGATATAATAGAATATCAAAATTGAGTGGCTCAACGCAAGCACCACCGCAAGCACCACCGCAAATAATATCTATATTCCACCTTGTGGTGACCAGAATTAAGGCCATATTCCACTTTGCGGCGTTTTGCTCGCAGTGGACAATTTACTAGCAGTGTTTGTGATCACCGCTAGTAAATGAAGGCACCGCAAGGTGGAATATAGACATTACTTGCAGTGGTACTTGTGGTGGTCCTTGCGGTGAGTCACTGCAAGGACCACCGCAAATGATCTGATCTTTTATATGATTTAAATTTTGTGTGTGACTTTTCCATGATTTTATTATGATTTTTATGACTTTTTTAAAAATAATTTTATATCTTTATTATACAATGATTCTACAGTGTTTTCTATTCACTGCTTGCGGTGGCAGAAACCAACATGTTCGTTTCTGAAATGCAAATGGCTTGCGGTGGCAAAAACAATCACCGCTAGTGGTTAACCACTGCACAGTGTAATATGGCCTTTTCTTGCGGTGGGGCCTAGAAAAACGCCCACCACGAGCAAAACATCCCATAGTGGAATATGGCCTTAACTGGACAGCTAGACCTAGGACGCACAATTCTTTGGGGACAGGCAATTTATTATATTTCCAGGATGGATATTGGGATATTGGGAATTCCAGGACGTTCAGATAGAAAGCTAACAACTATATAAAGAATACAGTCCTTCAAGTGTCACCCTGAAGACTGAACATTTATATATATACATCGATCTCCTTACCAGTTAGATGTACTTCCGGCCCCTCTGGGTCTACAGATTTATTTCTTTGGGGCCGAGGTAATCGCCCTTGTTGTAATGTAAAAGTTTCCATTTTCAGAAATTGTCTTTAGGGGACAGTTGTCCTAAGAGTAGATGTCCTGATAACGAGTTTGTCTCAGGCGAACTTTTTGGAAAGGGAATTGCCCTTTAATTTTTTATGGTTAAGTTGTCTCAGGGGTAGGTCCTTTACTTATCCTAGACCGACTTTCAGACCTCTACGTGATTTCTGAGCCTATCATGATGCAATATATATCCATTGTTGGATATGCCTACAGCTGATCTTTACAATCGCTCAATATGAACAGGTTATTGAAGTTGTATAATGACCTTAAGATGGGAGATTTAAAAAGAGCATGCCCATCTTAAACTATGTTCTCAAGATACATTATTAGATTTATCCCCGCCCCAACACATTCACAGAGTCTGTCCCTGACATAAAGGATTCACAATGGAACAAGCCAATTTATTTAGTTTGTAAAGATAAATATATATCCTTCCCAAACAGGGGGGTATGACAGCTGCTTACTTGTACCGGAATCTAAAGCACCTCTGGTAAATAACGTCAGGTTGGATAGTATATATATATAGTGGGAGTAGGTTAGTATTTAACCAACTAAGAAAAGCACATTTCTGGTAGTTAAGGTATGGTATGCATGGTAGTTAAAACAGGTCAGTAGTTTAACAAATCCTGGATCCCTCCCTGAACTAATAAAATATCTGATGCTTTTATTAGTTCAGGGAGGGATCCAGGATTTTGAAAAAAAGTTGTGCATCTGGTGTAAAGGGGGAGACCAAAGGATGGGGTAGAAGGTCCTGATCAGTTCTTTTTAGGGAACACATGCTCTAAAAAGAGTACATGACGTGTGTATGTGAGTCCTAAGTTATGCCATTTTATTACCTGATAATTTATACACGAGGACTCCCAATCTAGTCCAACAACCTCACAGCTTTCTATAGGTATAAAATAGCTGAAAACCACTGGAAACAATAAGTAATCAAAATTTATTTATAGATATTCTGATTGAAGCCTAGATAACATCATACTATCCTGAACGAATTAAACAATATTATTTCGAAGACAAACGAGTAGGCATATATCCAGTAAAAAAAATCCCGTGTAAATGATACCAGTAACAAACAGTTATAATACTTAAATACTTCAACTCTGCCGTGTTATCAGTATACATGGACAGATGGCATGTTTATTCATCAAATACCTTGGGTTTTTTTTTTAGTTCCCGGAGTTTCATAATAGTTTTCATACCAGACTTAACGACATACTTTTCTAAAAGAATAGGAGCAGTCTGCTGTGATAAGTAGAGTCTGGAATATGATTATCAGCTCGTACAATTTTCATACCAGACCTAACGACGGACTTTTCTCAAAGAATAGGAACAGTCTGCTGTGATAAGTAGAGTCTGGAATATGATTAGGAGCTCATACAGTCTATATTTTATGACAATAATTCACATTCCGAAATCAGTTCAAAATCGGACCATAGTCGCATAATAGATTACAACCTCAATAATTCTGTTTTGTTTATTCGTCTCACACTTTCACATTGGATGTTTAAATTTCCATTGTAGTTTTAATCAGACACTTAACCACTTTCTTTTAGAATTATCTGATGTGATAAGTAATATGATTATCAGCTTATAAGTTATTTTGATACAGTCTTAATGATTCGTGAATGGCGAGATCGCGGGATGGTAGTGCTGGGTGCTGGTGAAGCTTGGTAAAGCGATGGCCACGGGCATGATCCAAATATCGGAAAATATGAATCATTTTCCCCACCTGTCGTAAACTAAACAACACACACGGAGATGATTATGTTAGAAAAGATTATTATGCCATGAGTTATGGTATTGCAACTCCTGTTTTAACATTCAATGACAATATTATGAAATTTTTCAACAAACATGGATCACCACATTTGGTTGTTTCTGCTTGAGCCATTCCAGCAAATAACTGTTACTTTGACATGCCTTGACAATACAGGAATATTATTGAGATAATGTCGCTAATCCTTATCTATTTAACATGATGATTAGCACCAAACATGATTTTATCATGAAACCACTAGTTAATATTTCGTGGGTGAATTAAGAAAGAATTAAGATCTGATATTCCGTATCACAGTAACCTATGGGGTTATGATTTAGCATTGATTCATGGAAACTTTTGTATACTAATAATATTATGTTTGTTGGTAGACTCAGTTTTTAATGTACATCCCTCAAAATTCAATAAGAGAATATCTATTGTCAATGAAATTAAATACTATGTACATTTCGGTCGATGCCCCCCTGTTCTTTATGGAGAAAACGAATGGAAAGGACTTAAACAAACTGTAGTATTGACCTCTTAAAAGCGTCTCGTTCCTTAGAAATCTAAAGATAGGTTGATATAATGGTGATTAGAACTCTTTAAAGCTGGCAGCAATATTGATAAGTTGCCAAAAACAATCACAGATTTGCGGACCACAAATACGTTAATTTTCACGATTTATGTACATAATGATTATTATTGTGCGGATTAATTTTCCTGAGCAAACTCATAATTGAAATAATAAGTAAAATACCAGAATTGCCTTATACTCTCTGGGTTACAATCCATGAAGTAGGGCTTGGACACATCCTGGGAAAACGCCAGACAGGCATCGCCCCATAGGTTTTTAAAGACCATTTGACCTAATGGCAATGATTCTACCCCATCTATGGGGAAGTTGGTTTTGAAGCGGTCCACGTTAGAGGTGTCAAAGTACCAAATTCCCTTTTCCCTGGCAGACTTACAATTTTCAGACGTTAGCCCTGTCCCGGGCTCGTCATGTATCAGACACTCTCCGTTTTGGAGCACAATATTGCTGTCAGCCGAGAGAGAGAAACTCCCAGTCTTATCGTACGAGTAACAGCTTTTCATTATAAAACCGTTGTCGCTTTCTTTCAGTTTGCGCAAGCATAGCTTCATATTGGCACTTTTGAGTTGTCCGAAATAGGAGGGATCTTCCTTTGGAATGGGAAGCTCGGGTAGGACTGTTTTTAGGTACCAGGAGAAACTCTTGCATTTGAGTCTTCTGCGCAGAGCCTTACGCAGCTCCAATGAGACCTTCTCGGATTCATTGAATGGCACCCTCATTTGCACTGAGGCGTAGTAATATCTTTTGTAGTATCCCATCCAGACGTCGGCGACGCGCTGCAGGTTTCGGTTGATCACCTCAGCACTTCCGTAGCGTTTGGGGAAGGTGTAGGGTAGGTACTTCCTGAATATGTGTCCCACCCTGGAGCAGGGCAAGACGTAGATGCCTCCGCCGCACATCCAGTTCCGGAAGGAGATCTCCAGGTTCTCCCCGCCCCAAATGAGCATCCCATCGTCGTAGGCGCCGATCTCGTAGAAGTACTTCCGGTTTATAGCTAACGCGCACCCAATCGTCGTCGCGGTCCGGAAGGGCGCTGCCGACGATGCCGCGGCCGCGGCCGATTCCGAGGTACCCGGGCCGGTACGTTTCCACTCGTAATCGAGTGTCCATTTGAACCCGCCCTCCCGGAAGTACGCCCACCGGATGTAGTCCATCGTTTCCGGTGTGATGTCGTCGATGTTGGGTACTGCGATCATCGTGCGGTCACGCTTGATTGCCTCTAGCAGTGGCTCCAGCCATTGGACATTGACCTCCACGTGCGCGTCCAAGAAGATAAGAACGTCCCCAATTGCCCTTTGCGCCCCCAGCAATCTTGCCTTCATTAGTCCCTCCCGCTGACCTTTCCTTATCAGCTTAACCCTTGGTTCCTTCATCCCATCGAAGTACTTCTGCAGTGGTTCTTTGAGATACTCATAGCTGCTCGCATCGTCTACGAGTATGACCTCTTTGAGCAGTTCCTTCGGTGAGCGACTCAAGACGGTCACAACAGTTCGCAGGAGTACCGACCAAGCTTCATTATGAAACGGTACCACCACGCTTGCAGTTGGCAGTTCCTCCAGGGTGTATTGGATCCCTTTGCATCCATCCGGCCGCGTATCGGGAATCCTCCTGTCCAGTGGGAGATTATTGCTAATCGTCACATTTAACTGGAATTTCGTGAAATTATCCTCCACCGGAAATACCTCCAGGGGATCACGCATACGTATGGCAGGGTAGAGATACTTTGGTTGGGATGCAATTGGAACCAGCAGGTGGTCATGGTCGGCTAGTTTTGTGTGGAGGTTGCCCTTTCTCACGCTTATGCTTACGAGGAAGAAGGGTACAAGGCACAGCAAGAGTGCCGTGAGAAGGCATTTAGGTTTATGTCTATACTCCAATGTCATCGGAATTGACGGAGAAAGCTTAGCGATGAGAAGCGAAAAGAATCGAAGCAGAAAAAGATTTCCTGGGGTCAAGTGACTGCCTTTCATTATTCCTTTAGCTCGTCAGGGTTGTTTGCGATCACACACGCCTTTTGGTTCCACATGCTTTGCTTCCTAGTGCACACATGTCGGTAGGCTAAGTAGATCGTGTTATGCTTTTATAGGTCTAGAACACACTTTTATAGGCCTAGTCCGCGTGCATGCTGTCATTCTGGTACCTTCTCCCAGCCGCACGGGTCAAGCCTAATGCATGCACCTTTGAAAGCCTCCCTATATCGTGTGAGCGTGGGCCTAAACTTGTCCCATTCCATTAACTCCACTTACTGCCTTACAGGCCGTATTTCTAGAAGATATCACACCAATACGTTATATTCCGTCTTGTATCTCTGTCATTTAGAGCATGGCTGTCGCAAAAAGACGATCACTGCATTAGCAGACGACATTCGCCACTCTTGCCGCCACCGCCGCCGCCGTCGCCATGGGGACTGAGTCATTTAGTGTCGATTGGCGGCAAGCCTGTATCTGCCCAAAGGGGTAGGATGGTCGGGACTTTATGGTGTCTGCCGGGTGCCATAGTGCTGGAGGGATTGGCAGGTGAGTGCCGGAGGACCCCCAGACTTGTACACAGCTATGTGTATAGGGTCAGGTCTCGCTGTATGTGTCCACAATCACTATACCATCCCCCAGGGGAGGATTTTATGTATTCAGTTGAAAAGGCCGCAAGTATAGACATGCAAGGCATGATAGGTCCAGAGGCTGTCACCTTATACTATTGTGATATGATTTTTGTTCAGTTTGAAAAAAAATGTATGAAGTTGAGATGACGTTCTATATGGATAGGTGACATTAGATATTTGTACAGTATATCAATTGGTAAATCCGACCAGGCAGATTCAATACGTTTATATTGAATAGGTCCCCATGAATACGTATTTGTATAGGATCCTTTTTTTAACAAGTTGGTATTGTATATCTCTTGAATTACTGCAGCATTCAACTTGTTGCTCACACTATCAGAAACCATTAATTATCCATCCATAGTGTCCTATCAAGCATTCAAACATTTAGGGCATGCCTTAGCTTTGACGACACTAGTCCATTTAAGTCTAACGTGTGAGTAATCCTATACATTTTCACTAATTCATTCTCAAAAGTCACGTCTACTTAAAATGCCGAAACGTATACGGAAGGTATACAGTGTTCTGGATATCTGAACAGTCGTGCAGTCAAGGGTGGAGGGCCGACAAAGAACCATTCATAATAGGCGGCCTAAAATCAACCGATACTCCATAACCACCCACTTCCTCAATAAGCAGACGACATTTGGGATATTCCACAAGATAAGTCCTTTTTGGTTCCCATCGCAGGTATCCACGAAAACATATATAGACATGACCTTGTATACATGGATATCCCATTGCATGCTCCTTGTCGTTAAGTACCATTTCCATTGCCTGAGGCTTGTAGCATGTGGTCACACAATAAAACTCTTTCAAGTAATCGATAACGGTGACTAATAGTTACTGTTTACATGGCAACGTTGACAAGTCACAAACACGCCATTGAATCACCCGCATCCATGGTACGGAGAATGGTCAGTAGTATTCCCAGGGAAACAAGATTCGCCATATGTCCGCACGGGCGCCGACATCCACGAAAATGGCGCGGGAAAAAAGCCGATCACGCTTTTGTCGTCTGCTTCTGTTCAGCGTGGGACGAAGATATATGGGAAGCCCCCTGCATGACCTAAAAGGAGATGTTAGTTTGATTCCCTCCCACCTAAAGTGTGTTAAATCCAATACAGGCCTGGCATAAAGTAACAGGCGTTTGACAGCAACTTTAGACACTTACGTCGACGTAGGTGCAATATGTTTTTATTTTGGTCGTCAGCCATGACTATTTTATAGGTTATTGATTTGGAAATACGTGTTTGCTTTTGGGATCACATCTGGCAATAGTGAAATTAAATAGGGCATGTATTCGACGCGAATAGGGTTAAATGTATGTTCTTTCAAATCCAACTAACGCGTAAAGATATATGGAAGTAGGGGGTAAGCTGATAAAAAGGTTGTCGTATTTATAAATCTGGAGGGCACGTTCGGTGACCCAACGGCTGATGTCTTTTTAAATGCTGCATACTTCTTTACAGGAAGAGAGGCTTGGACAAATATAAAGTGATAAATCTGTTGGATTTTATCGCGATTTTTTTTCTTTTCGCCTGTTTCAACTCTTTTAACGACTTTTGTGAGCCTGACCTTCGTTGCAATCAAGTATAAGTTCACTCCTTTTATTAAGTCGATAGCGACAGCAGATGAATATGAAATAAAAAAGCACGTATCTGAAAGCTTTCAATCTCTAGTCTAGACGAAGAATATAAAAATAAACTGAATGGTGTAAATTTTCTGACGAGAAAATCGATAAATTATTACCAAGGCATAGGACTTGAATTCAAGGCATTATATGAAATACTAGTAGTAATTTATGGCCAAATAAACTACTCTTTTCAATAACCAACGGTGCATTATTGTTACTTTATTTCCTGGTTATTGTCCTGTGGGTATTGATCTGATTTGCATAGATAAACTATTGTTATGAGTAGTGTATCAAAACTATGAAAAGAAGTAGTTGGGGAGGTAGTTTGTTCTTTGATCTTTCCGGCTTTGTGATCAAGGAGACCATAATAGGTTTGTCCAATTACAAAACACTTTGAACACACCGATACACATCAAACCTGCTATGTAGACACTTAACCGTTGGCAGGGTTACAACTGTGACTCGCTTCCACACAAAACAACGGCAAAAGTTTACAAAGAAACAAAACCGCAAAGAAACACGAACAGCTGAAATGCCCAGAAACATGCATGTACCTATCGTTCTCAACAAACAGGACACAGTGGCTTTAGAATGAGAACAACGGAGGTGTTCTGTTCCTGTTTGCTGCTATTTTTCTGAACAGTGCAAGGCTTGTTCGCGTTATTGCCCCTGGCAGCGCTAAAACATGACGTGGTTGCAGATAGCCCGTGGTCTTTTTTCACATGCGGATATAAGCCTGGGAATTATGCGAACCTAGCTCTTTCGACAAATCACTGGGTAAGCAATCAATATTCTGGCAACAATGCATGCTTAAAACAGGTAACATGTTTTTTGATCTTAACGACCAAAATAGTAATTCGAAAACACTCATTTCTGCCTATCAAGGGACCATACTTATAACAGCAAACACAACGCATGAACTGAGCCGGGTAGAAATTTAGGATGAGCAGCGTTTTAGAGGACAGTGGACCAGGAACAGAAACACTAGTGCTCATTCACATGAATGACATTAAGGTCACCATCACAGTATAAGTGATTGGCATACTTCAGGTTAACGAAAAAACTGATTGTGTGTGCCATTACACACGGTTAACTATCACGGCAAGAACCATTAACATTTGAATCGAAATCAAACAAATTTATATAAGCACACAAGAATGTTTGAAATTCATGGAATCGCAATTACAAGATCTGGTTGCCAAATTATATCTGATTCCTTCTTTTTTTTGAAGCAGGTTGAACAAAACAGAAATTACTTATATTATGTGATTAAAAAACAAATTAAACAGAAAACATCAGAGAGCGGCTGTTCTTCTCTGGATTTATGTAGTGTTATTTGACGTGAAAAAGATGAAAACGTTTTTGCAGGATATGACACACCCTTCCGTTCCAATTAAGATCTTTTTCTACAACATGGCTATAAAACTTAATTAGCCTACCCGGGGTAGTATGGTAAAACTATGGCCTGGGGCGATGCTCTTATAAATGTCAATAAAGCTAGGGATATCCATTTAATTCTGACAGGTATCATTTAGTCAGCCCATCTAATTGCACAGTGTGCCATCCATATTCTTCAAAATTTGAAATGAATATTTATAACAAAAAAGATAGATCTTAAAAAATCAGTTATTGCCACAGGAGAAACTATAGATCTAGTGTCTCATGTATTTCGGAACTTCTAAACTAGCCCATTGTATATATGTCTCAATTATTTACTGGATGCACATTGTCCATCATAGACGCATTATAAACACAACAGAAAATATTAAATTTGTTAAACAAAGCTCTTTTTATTCAGACCAAATCAACACAATCATAGTAGGGCTATTCAATTACCACGCTCCACTCCACACGTCTCCACTATCAACAGTAATATCAAATCAAATATCAAAAAAATATCATGCAAAGGAAAAAAAGAACAAAATTATTTGAAATTTTCAAATTAATTGGATTCCTTGCGTTCCTTGGGCGACCTGACGACGAGCACTGGGCAGTTGGCGTGGTGCAGGACGTAGTCGCTCACACTGCCCAGAATGGTGCGACGAATGGTACCCATGCCCCTGGTGCCCATCACCACCATAGCTGCCCCCTCCTCCTTAGCAGTGCGACAAATGTATTCACCTGCCGAGCAGAAGTCCATGACGACCTTGGGTTGCACCTGAATAGAATACATTTAGTTTTTGTTAAAATTATTTTATTTGTTAGATATTTTGGGGGAAGTATACATTCTTCCAATCTTAACTATTATGGGCTTCCACTAAGTATATGACTGATTAATTTTATATGTAAGCACAGTTTCAAGCATTTCAGGGACTAATTCAATATGTAAGCACAATTTCAAGCATTTCAGACCTCCCAACTTGCCAACCCCTTAGATAAGGTACACATCGAGTTTATACAGAAACAAACACACAATGTGGAAAATGTCATACCCCTCTTGCTCATAGTTACGTATGTTCTTAATGATAGGCCTCTTAAAATTAAAAAGTATACATTTTGAAGAAAAATAAATATAAATGAGAGTAGATTACGTAATGCAATAAGAAATGCACTGTGCTGCCCTCTACACCGCAGCTGTTCTTTCTTTAGATGTGAAAAAATAAATTTGTATAGTCTCTCATAAACGTTCAGTAAGGACACATTAGTTGGATTACATAAAGCCAAACTAACATGTTCATTTAAATATGTACTCTAATTCTTACCCCGAGACTTTTGCATTTGTCCACAAACTTTGCTTCAATCAGATGTCCTTTGTCTTTTCCCTCCTTAGCCTGGACCTCCCAGTCTGAAAAGTAACATATGGAAAACCATAACAGACTAAATAATTATTTGAATAGATTGCACGACCATCACCCTTGATTAAAATGTTTTGGATCTAGGATCTGAGATGGCGAAAGGGGGTTACGATATTAATTTTGTGCTTAAAAGATTCTGAACCAAATATAAAATTCAAATGGTTACTCTCTTACTTTGTGATGACTCTGCCTATATATGGAATCACCAGATGGCAGCACATTCACATAGTTCACATGCACACTTCTCTTGTGTATGCTTTAATAACTTAAGGGGAAATATATGTGCATTCACTCTAGGCCTCAGGGGTAACTATAATTTTCTTGTCAAATTTATTGAAATTACATGAGTTTGCAACAACTCAAACAGCAAACATGCAAAAGGATTATTTTTAAATACTTACATTCCCTACTGGGCAGGGCAACAAATTCCAGGGCTGATACTAGCAATATCTCGTTACCTGGTCGGTGTATGCGACTGAAATACCCTAAAAAATGAATGAATGCTTCGTTAATATTCAGTAAACAGTGTATCGATTTTATTTATTCTAAAGTCTTGTATAGACTTAATTGCGACGTTTCTAAGGAAGGAACAGAACTGTATCGATCATTTGTGTTGTTGAAACGATTTAATGACACGACTGGGAACTTTCCCAGTCGTGTCATATTATTTCTTTGATAACTTGACATGTGATATTTGAACCAATAAAAGAGGTTGTTAAATTAATGTCAAGTATAATGAAATGATGTGACTATAGATTCGTTTCACTCATCTACTCATTTAATGTATCAATAATGTGCAAAGGGTGTCAAAGAAGAACTTATGTAATATGAGTTCAAAGGTTGCATTTGACACATATCATTATTAAATTTTTATATCCATTGATATAGTAGAGCAACGAAATAAACATTGACCAAAACATCACAATGAACTATATAGAGTTAATTATCCGATATATCAGGTATGCTTAATTAATCTTGTTTAATCATGGATAATAGCTAGCTCCTAATGCAGTCTCCTCCTCGTTCGACTGCTGTCGTCCAATACATAACCATAGTTCCAGATTATGTAAGATGTAACACTCACATGAAAGGATGTTCTTTATATAACATTCTCCTGTGTATTGTAGTTCCATGACAAGATCTCAATTGACAATGAGCAGTTCAAAGGAAGGAATCCCCTCAAACACACTCAGTCAATGCTCCCGCCTTTCCTACACAGTCTTTCTGCCTCTATTCCAAATCCAGGACTCAGCTTCTAAGACTCAACCTTTTCCAGGATGGTTACTCACACAACGTTCAGCTAACTCTGACCAGACTGAGCTCGAGCGGCATGTCCCCCTTTAGTATGATATGTCACACAAAGACTTCTCCTTTAACACCCTAACTTTGACAGAGAGTTATGGCTAAAGCGTGCGCTGTTCTAAACCTAATGCTGCACAGCCTACACGAGCACGGACAGGCCATCCGCGTCAGTACAATAACATGTTCCATACATTGTTATCATACTTTGGTTGTGAGAATCAGTATAAACTACCGATCTTCCGAAAGAGCTGATTTACAAGTCATACTGCGATATAAGTCTGAGCTGAGAAACACACAGAATACATAATCGAAATAAAAAGGTATCCGGAATATATTTTCAATAGTACTTACAATCAAAAGCATGCTCGGCAAATGTACTATCATCCACTGCAATGAGGACCTTGTCGTTCGTCGCCATTTTGATTTGAACTGAACGGGTATAATGTAAGGTGTTATTTATAGGCCTATATAGTATTAAAAAGTATTGGTTTTATCAGCATATCGGTGATATCATTCTCTTTATCACATAATTGAGGAAATGGATAAGGGTGCTACATATTGAGACTTAATGCACTCTACTTTTCAATTGCTTATATCTTGAACGAAAACTTTTCTTATCTGCTTATCATACAAGTAAATATATCTAGACAGCCACCCGTTTGCAGGAACATAAACTATAGGAATAGTACCATAATAGAGAAAGAGTATATTCACGTTCTGTAGAAGTTCATGGCACCAAAGAACTAATCAATTAGAGGACAGTAGAAAAAGGAATAATATATGGTAGCCACATGCGTGTCTCGTGATATACCAGACTACAATCATATCTATCCCAAGTCGGAACAACCTTTAAATGTCCATCGAAATGGCATCTATATAATGCTACCCATCGCAAATGTCATTTTCAGGAATGTCGCGCAGTGTGGGCCTATTCTGACCGTTTTAATGAATCGGTTTCATTAATAAAAAAGATAATTCTTATGAATTGTGCAATTAATCAAAGAGTTTGAAACAATTGTTGTCACAGAGAGGTAATCTAAACACCAAAATACGTTTTTAAATGCACCCTCAGTGTCTAGATTAGTGATGCAAAAGAAAATATTTATCTATCGGATAGTGAACTCCAAACCGATAATGAATTATAATACCCTGGTATAATACGCATGTATCGGTGTGATAAAACCTTGTAACTATTGTATATGTTATCAAGAACACACATAAACACGACAAATATAATTGGACTCTTATTACAGTTGTTTTAATATCCACCCACAGAGGGAAAGTGCACATCTAACTGTGAAAAACTGAACTTAAAGTTTTAAAAACCTTTGAATACTCTCACCTGAGCTGTTGACCTTCTAAAAGGTGATTTATCAAAAGAGACAGAGATAGTGTTCCCTATTTGGTTTGTAAAGTCCATGTATGAGACGGTTTGCATTTGAATTAGAAAACCATACATAAAACTGCCTTTGAACAAAGTTTATATCTTAGTTAGATCCTTATGGAAAACCTGAAGTGATCTAACAGTTAATTAATTACGTATGTACAAAGGAAGGATGATTAGAGATGAGGCGGGGGGTTAAGGGCTATAGTACATTTCAAAAGTATATTATACACTGAAGTGGGGTAGGCAGATCTAGAAAGCATGTCAAAATACGAATACAAAATGCCCCTATACATTTGAAAATAATAGTTATCGATATCAAAACATGCAAAGAGAAATTTAATTTTAAGTCGATAGTAATTGTTGGCTCCTGCTACTTGTAAGAAAGATCCATACAAATGAATGGTGAAGAAGTATTAGTCCGATAATTCGCGCATATTGATATGACTATTTGGAGCAACATAATAGCATATTATTACAGAATGATACAACTTACATTATACGAAGCCTCACCCTTTTCGCCTGGTCCACTCACCTATAGTCAAATGTCGTTTGTTGTAGCTATCGTGACCGGGAAACCTTTGAAACAGACTGACTCCTCCTGACGCTGTCCTATTTAAGAGCTGTCGCAGGATATCATCAGATGGCAGCAGTTTAGTATTTATTTAGCCTACTCCCCAAACAAACAGAGATAATTCAAGGAGTTATAAATACACTAACAGAAATCCATCATAATGGTGTAGTATTTTTTTTGTCATTATTTTTAGCAGCGCTCCTCTTACTTCGTAACATAAGGTGTAGGCCAATGCAGAGTATGATCAACCGCTGTATTTTTATGTAGTTATTTTGTCCATGGATAATGAGACGAGTCGGGGTTATGATCGATTTATCTTAGGGATAGACAGCACTTTTTTCATGGAATATTATTAGCTGTTAAAAACAGTGATACTTATGTTAAAAACAGTGGGTTTTTCTATTTACAAGAATAATTATGTTGTGCCCTTGTGAATCATATTGCTGGGATCTTTATGTCATTTACATTTCAAATTTTAGGCCTACTTGAAATCGACCAAATGCCAAAGAAATTCTTTTTCAATTTGGAGATTCCCCTGCACCGGTCTATATCATTCTATCAATTCTATTCAAAATTATGGAAGACAACAACATTTCATTCAAATTAAGGAGGACAACAAAACAAGTTCGATTACGATTGAAGCGTTTATTTGAAAGAACAATTACTCTCAAAACATTTCAACGGTTCCTGCGAATAGTGATATTATTTAAAATTCCCTATACAATTAGTTAGGCTTCTGCTTCTCACAGAAAGAAACATTTATATATATTAGGCAGAATTAAGCATTACATATACTTGTAGCTCACTAGAAAAGATAATGTGAAGATTTATTTCCACATGCTGTATAGGCCTATATTATTAAAATAAGCAAGAGTGAACAGGCAATAAAATTATGGCTTTAAATTTACATTGATTAAAAAGATGAGGATCCACTTTGAAATTTAAAATTGGATATCTTTAAAAGTCTCCAAGTTACTGAGCTATGCTGGTGCACAGGTATCTTTGCAGTCGTCCTATTCAGTTCATGTCTATTATTCAATGACAACATATTGAATCATTTATGGTAACAATGTTATGTAAAAGCTGATAATTAAACAGACCACATTAATGAAAGGTCATCTGCTTGACATTGACGCAGACTCTTTATGAAAGCATAGATGGCAGAAAATATGCAAGGAGGAAAAGTTAAAAGGCTACCTTTTTACAATACAATTGTACAGTGAATAGAGAATATGGTTCCACTATTCAGATGGCCATTCACTGGTATATCAACTATCAGTATTGTTATGATATTGTGACAAAACAATTAGATAACAAAAATATGGTTCTCTAGATGAGGTGCCTGTTAAAGAATTTCAGGAGAAAATACCACACTTTCTCTCTTTGGAAACACTTTTGTCTATTTTGCGTATTACAAGGCATATCATATTCGAGCGCTTATTTTTTAACGTTTCACAATGCTACAGAAAACGAACACCGAGATCAACCAAAAAGTTTTTTGAGGTAAATTCCACTTCACTGTGGTTTGATGGATTACTTTATATCAGACTACCGACGGGCAAATACCTGAACAAATAGTTTTGTCATTCAACCTTAACCTAGTTTTACATCCCGACCCTGGACCTACAA
Source organism: Lepidonotus clava (assembly GCA_936440205.1). Lineage (NCBI taxonomy): Eukaryota > Metazoa > Annelida > Polychaeta > Phyllodocida > Polynoidae > Lepidonotus > Lepidonotus clava. Next base: position 23,428,329 of record OW387147.1, read on the forward strand.
AAATAGGTCAAACTCTCCAATAAAGAGGGTGAAAGGGCCAGAGTTGCATATTGCTCTTGCTTGCTTGATCTTTTCTCATCTAAAAATATATCACAATGTCATGGGAACAAAAGCATAAATTGATTAAGCCCCCTCATTTTATAATTCAATGTGAACTTTACTTTAGATTCTAAGTAGGTACCTGTCAAGAAATGAAAGAATAATTTCTTTTACTGTAATATTTACTGACAAACAATTTCTATTTTTTGATTCTGCTACATTTTGGAAACTTACGCTCAATATACATTTTATCTAGATGACAAAAAGCACTACTTAATCTTGGAAATTAAAAGTCACCTACCTAAAGATCAATGAATTATTACCTATAGGAACCCATCGTTATAAGCTCTCTTATGATCTAAAGGGTTAGTAAATTCGCCAGAGTAAATTCAGATAATATTCATATAATTATAAATTGGCCTATATCTATGCTTCAAAAAAGCTTACACAACAATAATATGTTTAAGATTATATAAATAATATTTTTCAAAGAGGAAACCTCGCCCCTTGAATGGACATAACATACCAGAGGTCGAGGAACTAAATAGCCTGTATTTAAAACAATATAGACTGTTTAGCTAACCCAATTCCAATAACCATTGTAATGCTTCTCATTCTCTTATCTTTGACTTACACTCACTTCACCTCCAACGCAGGAAACCCGATAATTGGAAAACCAATAAAGAATATTATTATTATTATTTCCATTGTTGTCACCCAGTCCTCTATCTTTCACTTATTTACCATTCATAATTCGGACCAACCTATTCTGATCACTATATTATCTTGATCAGAGTAAGACAAAGCTCTAGATCTAAACCAGTCTGTTATCACATCATTTCAGTCCATTGCATTCCAATACCATACTCACACGCTCCTGCAAAATAGTCCATATCTCGACATTACTAAATACTGCACAAAATACAGAGTGTATTAAAGCACTAGTAAGAGGACATTCACATACAGTGACAATGTAAATCACCAGATGGAGCTCAAGTAAACAAACCCTCTTGGTGACATCAAATGAATGAGAACAGATAAGATTGGTCATTCATAACGCTCGATGAAACCAATTATTTTCTTAACACCACTAAGATACCTCACTCCAACGTTCAGCCGTTCTATACTATGGAAATCTTACCATAAGTAGAGTTCTTGAAACCAATTCTAATATTGCGACAGCTTGGCCATGGTTTGAGATACTATGCACATGTAATAATTCAATCAGATAATTATCAGTTAATTCTATCGCTTATGTAAAGTATTATTTCACACGAATTCCCAATATGAACCAGAAGATTATGACCATCTCTGATTATTAAAGACTTGGTTACATAACCCGAAACAGAAAAATGACCATTCTTATCTGTTACCATTTCTTTGGTATAATGCAACGCTCTTTAGGTAACATCACAATCAATGTTAGCAATGGTATAGATAATGTTAACATGTAGAGTTGCCACTGGAAGATGACAAGGACCGGCCCCTGATCATTCTTATTCTTATAATGAGATGGAAAAGGCAGTTAAGGCCGTGGTCAACGATATAAATTTCATGTGACTGTCATCTAATTTCAGTGATTCTCATGTGATTGCCATTCAATTTCAATAGTTTGCATTAGATTGCCTAACGATTTCTGAACTTATATTGGTGAAGATATACCACCCTTCCAATATACATATTAAATTTAATAAACTATTCTTTGTTAGAATACAACAGAAATTCTAATTGGAAGAAATGAATTTGACAGAACTTTATCCTGGTTAACCAGAAACTCAAGAAAATGTGTCCAGATTGATTTTGCCTCCTCGATCATTGGCTTTTACTGTCATGCTCACTTGATCATTGATGGTTGTAAAGCATAATCCCTAAAATCAGGGCATCCTTAAGCTATGTGCCTACTTGGCCAACAAACAATGCCGACCAACTAGTCAGCCAACGACAAGACAAGTGCTAACACTCTCCACTAAAATGGGGTACATTCGTCCACAAAAAAAAAGGGGGGGGGGGGATCCTGACCCCGTGTCCCCCTGAATCCGCCCTGCAATACTTGTTGGTAGGCATTTCTAGTGTTAATCCTTTCCATCATCAATGACGAATGCTTATTGGGGCAAATGGTCGGTGTGGTGGGAAAGGGCGTTTTCACGTTTGTCATTCTGTGGAAACTGTTAACACTAGTCATCAGCTGACTATAGTTTAGTCGGCCATGCTTTTGGTCAAGTGGGGGACATGGCTTAACTGAAATTCATAAATCATGGATCATGCTCTTTCTTTTCCATGACATCCCTAGAAATCATGCATGCCTTTCAACTGTTGATGACCTCGATGTCCAGTTATAAAGAATCCTTTTTAAAGGTGTGTTTCCAAGGCATAAACACCATTCTGTAGCACTTACACAATGCTCAATATTCTTAAAGCAACACTGGTACTGGCCCATAGCATTGCATGCAACAATATGTTGCACTTTGCTACCATAAATTGAGATTCTGTGGGGAAAATAATCTTTAGTTTAGAACACACTAAAGATTACCTCATTAGATCAACTTGTAAACTGTGATCAAAAGGTTATTACTACCTTGGTCAGCATAAGGACCAGCCTAGACTGATTTAATACATTATAAAGAACCATGAAAAAGCTACCTAAGACTAATAGTATAACTGAAGTGGATACATCCCTCCTCCACATCGCTCTCATTTCAAACAATGGGATGGAAACACGTGAGGTGTTAATGAAAGATGTATCAAACATTATATTATGGACTAAATAAATACAATATTGGCAGTTTAAACTATAATCTAATGTCTTTCCATAAACTCATTAGGAAGACTAAACTATAGTAATAGTTAATTAACCACAAGAGCCCCATTTCAGTTTTACACTTATTAGATAGATACTGTAAAACACCACTGTATAAAGAAATAGCCTAATTGAAAGATACACATAGAAACATGCAAAATGAACGGTCAGTTTCTCTATTCTCGGGTCTAAATTGTTGGAATTCCAAATCATCATAGGCCCCTTCATTATTTTTAATTTCTCGTCCTTACAAATATGTATAAATATATATAAATACGCAAATAATCATATGATATTTATATATATGTATATAAGTATAAAGGGAGGAACTAGAGGGTCAAAAAAGAGATTAAGTCTTAAGAATAAAACCCTAAGTATGTAGTGATAACATTACCAGGATTTAGTTAGATTTGAAGTAGTAACATTTGCTTTAGTGCTGTATTCACGACCAGTCACCAAACTGGTTAATTTCTCACTTTGGGGTCTCACATGGGAGAAATAAATAACATTACTTAGTTATTTTTTGATGAGATGGAGATTTTCCCAGAGTATGCTAAGAGGTTATAGAAGGGCGATACTACACACAAGCAAATATTGGCATGAAGAAAACAGCTAATCTAGCTAGAGCATAATGCAAAGGTGTGTGCCTAAACGCATTTACAATTATATGTATCCTGGCTAAACACCCCAAGCAACAGCGTTAATAAGCGCTGGAATGGAGCCATACATTTTGCCAGGTACTAAAAACTTCACCTGCTTACCAATAGAGTAAGAGGGTAATGTATTATCAGCTGCTTTTTCACTCAAACTGACTAACACCACGGAATGTAAATTCATATAAATGACTCGGGGGTTACTACTATTGTCTTGATTAATTAACTTGTTATTCATGACTCAATTCTATTTCTCTTTCCCAACAAATAACGGTTAAACTATGACTTTTTCCATAATTAAATACAGAAAGGTATCTAATTAGTGTCACAACTAAGTGACCCCTTGCAGCTATGGGATCAAGAAATAACCCTTACCGCTACTCTTTCCTCATGAAGAGAAATATTACAACCTGTCAATCTAAATTATAGTACGTAAATTTTGGTGGTTCATATATACAAGCCAGTGTCTCATTTTAGGAATCTGATAAAGAAAATGTCCTTTTTGTTATCAATAAAGACCACAAAGACTCTAAAAGGGATTGATGGTCGAATCCATATTGCTTATGACCTTAAACGAGTGGTTTTGGCAGCCTAAAATGACTTTCAATCTAGCAAGTGCTTACAGAGTTACTCTACTGTGTAGGAAAGACAAGAGGTATTCTTACATGAAAAAGGCACAGAGATTATACTACCAAAAACCATTCTCTTATCACATTCAAGCAGCATCTCTGTGGCAAAGGCTCACAATTTCGATGGGTCTCTTAATAAAGGGCAAACCTAAATTTACAGGCTACACATAGGATCTGCAGGTAGACATGGAAGATGGGCAATTAATTCAAAAAGGCAGGCTTGATCTATTACAATGAGACATTTGTTCCATTTGGTATAGATCATACAATCATGGAAAGATTGTGTCGTGGAATTTCTACAAAAACCTATATAGCAGCAGCAGCTGATAGCACTTCCATACCCACTTTCCATAACTCACTTGTTTCTGGTGTTACAGTCATTTAAAATGTCACAGATGTTTCTTTAGCACTGTGTATACCTGTATTAGAATAAATGTCTCTGAAAGGACTGTTGTACTGTATTGAGTAGGTGATGATCCAGAACTGGTGTGCATTGAGGGCACCACAATCTAGAGCTCCTGCTATATTAACTCCTTGATGCAACATTTGGGACAGGCACAGGCTCAATCCACCATATTTCAATTGGAAGCTGCCAAAAAACCTCTTGACATCTGCACCAAGTACCATCCTGCGATACGATTCTGGTAAGCCAGGTTTAAAATGCCACAACTGACGAATATCACTTTGGTCACAAAGCGACAGAGTGACAGCGGAATCCTTAGTGTCGCGATATGTCAAACATTTTCCACCATGCATAATATGCCCGCTATCCATGAAAGAAAATGTAAAATCTCTTGTGTGGAGTGAACAATATGAGAAGTCAACTTCATGGAAGTCAAATTTGGAGACATTTGACTGGTGGAGACAATACTGTGATCCAACATTGCGCAATTGCCCAAAGAGGATTGCACCAGTTGGTGGAGTTTCAATGTCTGGTACAAGTTTCTGTAAGAACCATGAGAAAGGTTTGCACTGGAGCTTCCTTCTCAAGTCCTTCCTTGCTTGAACAGTGGCATATTCCTCTTTTGTGAACTTGTGAGGGTCAGCTTGGATAGTATAGTAGAAGTACCTCTTGTAGTCATCCATCCATACTTCTGCTATGCGCTGAAGATTTTTGTAGAGAATGTACTTGTTGTAAGCATAAGGAAGATGTGCACGATAGATGTGAGCAACTTGTGAGCAGGGAACTACTTTCACTGAGCCCCCACACATCCATGTTCGAAAAGATATCTCAATCTGCTCACCTCCCCAAATGTCCATTCCTTCATCGAAGGAACCAACATTAAAGAAGAAGTCTCTATCCACAACAAAAGCACAACCAATCATTGTTGCAGTTGGATGAGGTTCAATGCCAATCTGATTATAGGTCTTTAGAGAATCTTTCCAAGCAAAATCCAAGTCCCAGGTAAAGATTCCTTTTGATTGAACTGGAGCGGTTACGTATTCGAAGGTCAGGGGGTCTATTGAATTTATGGCAGGGAGAGCAATTGTGGTTCTTTCTTTTGATACTAAGTCTACAAGAGGAAACAGCCAGTTGGAACTACATTCAACATGTGCATCAATGAAAGCCAGAATATCACCAGTGGCTGCGCGTGCACCAGCCACACGAGCACGAATGAGTCCTTCCCTCTGTTTCAACCGAATGAGCCGAATCTTTGGTAAGGTCTTGACATAGGCATCCAGGGGGGCAAGGAGATTGTCAAAGTTGCTGCAGTCATCTACCAATATAATCTCATGAAGGAGCTCTGGTGGAGATTTGTCAATAAGACTGTGCACAGTGCGCAATAGTACAGCCCACATCTCATTGTGAAAAGGCACAATAATGCTGACCCTATGTGGCCTGGACAGGGGGTATTTCTTCCCAATGCACTTCTTTGGACGAATCTCGGGAACAGGTCTGTGCAGTGGAAGAGACTGAGACAGTTGGACATTCAGAGCATACTGGTCAAATGGGGCATTTTCGAATGTAAAATACTTGAAAGGATCCACATAATTACCACTGTTCACCAATGTCTCATTCCTGGAAGATAGGGCCTTGGACTGGTCTTCCTTGGCTTTGGATAAGCCCTCTGCATTTTTCAACCAGGGCAGCAAAGTTGAATTGTCAGCTGTGAACCGTGGAGGAGGGCTGGTCCTGCCTGCCCCCCTGAGCAACTCATTAATAGTTTTGCTCTTGTTGTTATTATAATCCTCAAGGCGCTTGAAGCCATTGGTGCTATTTTGCTGAGGAACTGCCTTCGTCCTGCCAGCTTTCAAGAGGTCATCAGTGCCCTCAATACCTCTTGATGTGTTACTAACTACCCCAGGGGTTTGAAACTTGTGGTGGAACACAAGTATACAGATGCCAATCACTCCCAGGAGTGTTAGCACCTGGCGTAGTTTTTTCTGCCTTATCAGGCTGTCAGTAAATGTGGATGCAATGTATGACGTGCGCATGTTGGGTTTCTGTCAATGAGGGTTGCTTCCTAGTCTTGAGTTACTCTTGTATCAGGCGCTGCAGTCTCACTCTCCCACTGCAGAGGTACCTGTAAGAAAAGAGGGAATAGAGTATGAGAAAACGGATTATTTCCATTGAATATTTACTTAACCTTTGACCAATAAATTATGCAGTGTAAACAAGAAAGGTCATTTCCCCACGATATGAATCTAATATTCATTGCGATGTTTAACAAATAAAAGATTAATACCCTTCAAAATGTGTTAATAAGAAAGGAACGTCCACTTTTTATTGGTTTCTCATTAAACGTGTGGGTACCAGGTCAAGTGAAAACGAACGGGTTAGGGCATTGAATTGGATATAAAAGTGAATAACATTGCGATGCGAACCCTTCATATGGCACACAGTCAGTGATCTTTAATTAACACCTTTCTTCATATAAAAGGACTCTCTCCACCCACGATGAATAGCAATGATTTGGTTGAATTCATATGAGGTTCTCAGGCTTTTTGATTTGTGTATTTGTGTGTCAAAGGCCGCGCTGCTCTACCAGTATAATGTCAAAATGTAAATGGGTGCTTGATATAATTATAAAAAATACCCTTTTCATGCTGAAAGCCCTTTCAAAAGATGCCCATTCACATAGGCTCGGCAATCATCGGTAGTTTTTTTTATAAAAAGTCGTTTTCATATGTGTTAACACATATATTATAGTCTGGTGCATATCTGGGCTACTAAAAAGCTTAACAAAAGTGTATAACTCTTGATTAGCAGGAGCATGCACCATATATAATAATTCAATTAATCCTTTACACTATGTGTATATACCGTGAATACACATGAAACAGGGAATAAAAAAATAAAATTAAATAAACATGAAGATCATAATATCTAGGAAAAAATAGCGACTCGCCAATTTGTCCTCAGTAACCTAGACTAATTGCATAGACTGAAGTCAGACCGTCTGTTCTGCATTCTTCCGGAACACATCTTTCCATACAGAAACCATTAACATGATTCTATTCCTAGTGCACAAGTTCAACCACCCTTAAATTAGTCTTGTAAGGGATATTGTGAGGTAACACTAGGACCAGTGGTATACATTTATAGTGAATACATGTAACAAGATAACTAGGGACTTGCGGGATTTCCTTGTTGAGTCATAAAATAGCTCAAATTAATGTTACCATTGTCATAGAGGTACTGTTATCCAAAAACTACGTTCACGGGCAGAACTCTTCTTAGTATTTAGACTAATCTTGTTTTGACCACCTTAAAAGCTAACTTGATACTTTTAGTCAACACCAACAAGTATATTGATACCTTGCCGTTTATCCGGAGGCTGGAACTTTTACCCCCTTATAAGTACAAACAAAATTAGCTAAAATTTCTGGTCCCAATGCAATTGTCTATTTCAATAATTATTAATGAACAGAAGTGAAATATTATCAAATACCGGGTCATTGCACTTTCCAAGAGCACCATTTACTTTTAAGAGCCAAAAAGAACGAGTACTTTTGGCTTCATTGTCCAACAAGTAGAGAAACTACCCAATGGTATACTCATGACTATCATTATGTTTCAAAGGATGATCTTAACTTTATTACAATAACCTTGAAAATTACGACGGTGTTCCTCACGGATTCGTATGTGGAATTTTGTGGCATTACAGGTTAGGATGCTATCATTGCCAATACAGCATGCTTGTATTGCAGTAGAATATATTTCTTAAAGGACGTACAGCATATGTCATAGCTTATACTGTACTGAAGTGCATTGATATTCAGAGTCTGATTTTGTGTCGTGACCTCATGTTTACAAGCAAGAACAACCAAACAACCTTGTGCCAGTAATAGTATTGGGTTTGTTTAAAACAAACTCTATGTGGGTGGGTATAATTTCATACAGAATAACATTAAGCCTGCCGCCGTCAATGTTTTATCAGCAAATAACAGAGTGAATGATAAACTTTATATCCATTGTTGTTGATCTGCATTGTTAAAGTCCAATTTTGCTATGAGGAAGGGTCATAACTGTACATGGGAGAAATAATGACAGTTGGAAGTTAAAGATAACGTAATCTGGCTTCACCTCGTTAGATCATATGGTATTACATGGGCGAAAGTCGATGGAGTAGGCCTATGCAAGAGTCTTATTAGCGGAATAACATTGCCTGAAACTAAATTATATAGTAAAGAAAGTATATAGTAATGGAAGTAAGAAAAGAACTGGAGCAGTCCAACGTACCCCCAGGGTGAATAAAAATATCAAAGAAAAGTATAATTACACTCAAATGAACAACCGTGCACGTTTAGGCCTTGGCCTACTTCTGGCATGGCATCTGGAGTGACATGAGGGGAACAGTCTTTCCGGTAACACCTGCCCTGCCAAAAGGTGTCACCCTTATCTTGCAGGTAGGTTGGCACAGTGACAGAAAACATGATACCTGCTTCCAAACATTAAAGGAAGCGACAACTTATGTAATTTACCCGCTGCATAACTATGCTGATCAGCGTCAGGACCCTCGCTTTTTACTTCGTAATGTTTTAGTTTTGATTATCCTAGATTGTTGATGGATTGTTAACCCATTATAAAAACATTTCAAAAGTGTCAGCTTACTCTCTCAAACCAGTCGAATTAAATAATATTTTGTGGAATCCATACACTGTTTGGTCTTGGATTAAGAATTACAAGTCATAGACAACAGTATAGCATTATTTTTCGTTGGAGTAAGTATAACAAAATGCTATAGTTTACCAAACGCTAAAGGCGCAAAGAATTATTTCCTGATCTACTAATAGGTAACTTAGAAGGAAAGGGATGGCTTCAATGAAAAACAATGAAATCAGCAGATGTACAGTACTCCAACATCATCGATTTTCTTGTCAGTAGTAGCCCTTATACTACACCTATATTAAAGACACGAGTAGTCAAACCAACCAAGTAACTATGATGATGGTACAAAACCAGTGCAGAGTCTTTAGAGCATACACGTTGCTACGCGTTTAAATTACGTATTGCTTTGTGTTGCTGTCACCCAGCTGACCATTTCCCACCCGCCCATCTCTACAGACAAACCTGGCCAACTGGCCTTCAACCAACAAACATCACGAGGAGAAGCTATACCAGCGTCAAAGGTTAGCCACCCGACAAAGAGAGCAACCGTGGGAATCTAAGGACAGAGTGGACAACAATTTAAAAAAATATTTTTGTCTCATTTCCAGAAACACAACTTTTCTTTAAGACGATGGAGACCGAATGTCCTTCGCGCAGTTTTTTTTTCTCAAAGAAAAATAACGTGCATTTTTGCTTCCCAAAGAAAGTACAATGCTTTCCAAAATGACAGATGCCAAAAGGACAATTATCGAGGTGACCTTGGGAAGTGTCCATAATCTGCTTGTGGGAAAGTGAGGCTGCATGCAAACGTATAGCAGTCACATAGACATGTGAAACATAGTTCATTTTTCCTTATATCATATCAAAACAAGTTCCGTACTTCCAACTGGCATAATTATATAGTCATTAAAGTATACATCTCCTATGTTAATAGCTGTTTTATTGTGCACGTTTTGCATATTTTCTTATTTATGTGCAACTAAATTATCTTGCAGGGCATACAATAATTTGATAAATATGATGACAGAGTTGTTTAAAAACTCAGAACTTTTGTCTGCATAGAAAAAACTGTCCATCATGACACCATCATACAACGAGATTATACAAAAATCTTAAACATTATCCCATTAGTTTGAAATGGGTGATCCTTTCATTTTGCAAATACATGTTCTCGGGGAAAGAAATAAGAAAGAAAGAAGTAGTCCTTCTATTACATCATGTCGAACACTTTTTCTCCTCTACAAAGTATCTCTTCATAGATACTCTATCATTGCTGCAACCATCCACAGGGAGCCAAGAAAAACCATGACGTTGAAATATCTGGAGATTTATCATTTTGTATAGCGACTAGATTCTGGTGTAAGAAAGGTAGAAAGAAATTCAACCCAAAAGCAATTGCTACCCATCGCAATTCTAACGGATTCATGTGATAAATGCTTGTTAGCTTGTTTGGAATGAGAATATTGATGGCCCAAATTTAAAGAAACATAAGAAAAAATGCATGACAAGGCTGGATGACTTGGCGGTTCGAGAACTGTACCGTCCTTATAAATCACTAGATTGTTAGTACAGTCTTTTTCTATGCTCACATAATGGGCATGCGTTGTACTGAGAGAACTGTGAGAGCTCAACTAGAAATTGATTCACCTTAGGGACCTTCCATTATATACGTATATACATGCACATTTTCAAAGATGTGAGAGCCCCCCCCCCCCCCAACCCTCACCTCAGACTAAAGCAAACATTGGATGTGTTCAAGGACGTATGCAAATTTGAATAAATTCAAGATCCCCCACCCACATACTTAATGAAAAGCCCGTTGCATGTTGTAAGAACTGAAGATAGTTCACCTTGCCAGTCAGGGAAAAAGGTCTGAATTATTTACAGTGTGATGCACTATGATTTTACCTTTTGAAAAAGGAAAGAGTATTCTCCCATAAATATAATGAGACGGGCACAGCCTGATTCATTCTGGGGCCCTTGATAGGAGGGTCCCCAATATCAATGTCGAATATTAAAAGGCATGTCAACTGTCACTTAATTCTCCATGTCCCATGTCGCCTTTAAGAGATCCTCATGTCCCATGTTGAATTTAAGAAATAGGCCATGTCATGTCGTTTTCCCCCCTTCATGTCACTAAGCTCCATGTCGCATGTTGATTTTAAGAAAGATGCTGTCGCCGTGTCGATTTTACAGGTCTAGGGCCATCATTCTGGATGCTCCTGTACTTTGCATTGAAGAGATTTATGCAGTTCGACTGATGTCAAGCTAACCTGAGTCAGGAAAAAGGTAGTACAAACTAAATTTTGAGCTATAGGCCTACGAATATGAATGTGGATCCGAAACGGATCACTGAGAGTCCAAAAATATTAGCCACTCTATAAAATCTGCATAGACAGTTGCTTATCTTATTCTAACGAGTCTGAAAATGTCCTCTGCCCCCTTATTTTTTCCTTTTCTTTTTTAAAAATCCCCCCATGAATCTTGGTCAACGCTGCATCATTCAGTACAAGCAATAGTTAATGGAAAAGTGGGATGTATTGTACCTTTACAAGAACGTATTTGCCACCGTGTGACAGTGGTAAAAGAAGGTGGCGGCTATGTTACCATGTAAAAAACAGGACGCTACTGGCGTTAAGTATTACTCTACCACCCAGACACAAAGCCTCAAAACCATAGAAACAGTTATAAGAAACATAATGGAATAGAAGTTTATGATGTACGACCGTGTAATAGGTCTAGATATTTATCATATCCTAAGGGTGACAGGGAGGATGATAACCGAGGTGTTATCATCCTGGAGGGCGATACGGGATGTAGTTCCGGCAGTAGAAAACAGTTCCATTTGTTCAGTTATGCCTATTCCAAACTTTTAAAGTTCACTTGGATAACCGAGGCCGTAATTCCGGCAGTGGAAAATATATTTCCACTGGTTCAGTGATCTATGATCATGAGAGATTTACGCACCTTGGGTTGATAACCCATCATGGACCCCGTCCCTGGTTGGCCATATATATGCCTATATTAAATCATCTATCTTCAGTTATGAAGGTTTATGGGTAGTCTACCTTCTATAGACTATACATGTATATTTAGACAAGGTCACGTGACATTATTGTAATACAAGGTGGTCACCATGACCATATGGCATTAATGTTAAAACTGGAATTTACAACATTGTGCATCATTACACTATACCGTCTTCTACACAGCGATTTACCCCGTGGGAGTTCCGGGGAAGAATATATATAGGCCCCCAGTAGTCCCTGATTGGTGCTGGGTTCACTAAGGGATGAGATACAGCAAAATTGATTTCCAGGTTTTGATCCCCTGCTGTTTGCCTGCCCTGTCACCTCCATCTTATATACAATCACCAAAGACAGAATTCGTCCCAACTTGTCTTTGCTGTGAAAATGACCCTGGCTGTTGGTACGGCATAAAACATCCATCAATCACTCACTCACACAGCGATTTTTTCTTACAAAGTTCACAAACCCACCAGTGTCCCAACATACATACATACATGTGGGCTACCATGGCCACGATCCTGACCCAGGGTGGCATGAACCCAAGTGGGAAGAAGAGCGAAGGTCACAGGTCCATGGTAACAAAAGTGGGTCACACTTGAGGTAGGTGTCCAAAGATGTGACTATAGCCCTTCTGGGAAATAGCATCTAGTGCATGCCTCAGTGGTATTGTTAAGGTCATGAACCAATGAGTATGACTCATCAGCATGCAATTAGTTTTAAAAGGTTCATGGTTAGGGTAAACAAAACAATGCTGTTGTGTTTCCTTGTCTAGTATTATATCAGACATGATGCACATTGATGATATAATTATGTCATCAGTCACTTTTGCTGTGTATGTTGCTGTAGGCTTAGCTTATACTATGCTAATTATAATTATAATTTGTTATATGTCCCTGTTGTAGTTTTTTTTGTGATATGCGTACATATATTGAAAGGTGAAGTTCTATCATAATGATGTAGGAAAAATGCAATTTCTGATAGAAGTATGTATTGACAGAAACCATGATGCAATGTAAAAAAAGATGGCTGCAAATGCTTATACAGACATTCGACCAGGTATTCACCCTACGATGTGATATCGTTATAATTTGTATTTTGTTACACATGGATGTACAAATAAAACAGACAGAAACAAGCTAGATAGGCAAAATATGCAGCATAATATATCAAGGAAACACCTGCAGTACTATTATAGATCATTGATCAAAGACTCACCTTTATAGATAATTTATAGAATGTCTTTATCTAAATTTTCATCTTGAAAATCATCTGTGAGCTTTTAGAATATTTAACAACTATAATATGCACAATCGATATTCTTTAGTACGTTCGTGGAAGGGGGAATGGGTGAATGCACTTCAAAGCAGTGAATTCTATTTTTTTTCTTCTCTCCATATATTTATGAGATGAATCATTTTTATCCCAACTATTTGCACCTAACACTCAATTTACCTTTTTCAACTTTCAAAACGGTCACTTTTTTGAGATTGACAAAGAGCCAAGAGGGAATCCAATCTTTGCAAATACGAATTCTTCCCGCTGGTTCATACATACCCGAGGTATATGCTCACTATATAGTTTGAACTTTATGGATCCTCTTATTTGCTGGCCACCTACTGTAAACATGCCCTAACGCAGTTTTTCCTCCGGTGAACTGGGAGGCCCATGGCATAACCGGGGTCCTTAAATGGTATGTCTGGTAAGGTATAGAATACAGTTATGTTCATCTTGAACGGATAACAGTAGGCCCATTTTGACTCACTCTTTATGGTTGGACAGGAAATTTGAAAAAAAGTACCTTTCGCGTGCTTGCACGCTAGCAATTGACATTGTGGTATGTAACATAACAGTATATACACTGTGCCCTTTTCTAAAGTTTGTATCCACCCTAGGTGGTTTATTCACCAGAGTCAGACAATATCAATATGGATGAAACCCCAACTAGATGATGCAGTATGGCATCTAATGCATCATAGTCTTGAAATATTCTCAATTCAATTTATACTCTTAATTGATTTGCTCAAAAATTGTGCACAACTAACATAGATACTGTTAAAGATGCATTCCTCTGCAACTATGAAATGCATACCACAAAATGTGCCAAATATGTTATTTATAATACTAAACATTTACCAGAAGTGAAAACTAAGTAAGTACTATTGACTGTAGTTAAATCTGGACTACAATGGAGACCGGGGAACTGAACTTTTTCCCGGTTGTAACCAGAATAAATAATTTTGAAATGAACAATAAAAATGCAATTATAATGTTCCGGATCCCAACACTTAATAATATCAACATAATTTTGCATGCACAGATAATAATGTTGCCAAACACCTGTTCCATGCTTCAGGGGCGGATATATAATTTTGGAAAGGGGGGGGGGGGGGGTCTGCATATATATAGGCTAGGTACAAAAACGTCGCACATTTACGCGTACATGCCCAATTTCTTTTCTCTATGTGATGTGAAATTTAAAAGGAGAGGGAGGGGGGCAGGATCCCCTAGACCCCCCTAGACCCCCCCCCCCCCACGGACCCCCCCCCACGGACCCCCCCCCCCCCACGGACCCCCCCCATGGCTTGGACATTCTCATTGAATAAAAAAACGTTATCTGTCCCTGTCACCATAGTGTCTATTTCTACCCAAGCCCTTTGACAGACCAACGGCAACGATCTAAAGGCGGTGATCCACGTTGCGACAAAATTGAACCGATTTTGGACCGATTTGTAAAATATTTTCTATGTCCAGAATCGGTCCAGAATTGGTCCAAAATCGGTCCAGAATCGGTCCAGAATCGGTCCACTTTGAAAAATATCGCAACGTGGATCATGTCAACTGATTTTTTCCAACCGATTTCCAACCGACATAATTTTTTCCAACCGATTTCCACCCGACGACGGCCCGACAAAATTATTAAACCTGTTTAATAATTCTAGACCGATTCTGGACCGATATGGACCGATTCTGGACCGATTTTATCATGTGTATTCTTTTTCAAGGTGATTTCATTCATTTTTGGGAGTAATGGAATGGAAATGTTGCCATAAGATATGAAAATGATTTCTCTTTCACATGATATATTTTTTAATGCTTTTCAACAAGTATTTTACTATTTTACTTGTTGTTAATCAGAAAGATTAAATGATATATATTTGTGGTCCTACTGACCATATTTAGACATAAAATATTAAAATATTTGCAAAATTTTCATAATTTATTCAACCGATTTTTTTCCACTGTTTTCCTATTAATTTGTGATCCAGGATTCAAGGAAATAATCAATTCTCATCTTCACTGTGGATCATGGGTATAGGACCGATTCTGGACCGATTCTGGACCGATTATAGGAGCAGGGGGTTTAATTGCCCAACCGATTCTCAACCGACAAAAAACCGTCGGTCCTAAAATCGGTTTGCTCCTATCTTTTGCGTCGGTTTGCATAATGTCGCAACGTGGATCACCAGCTTTAGGATCTTCGCAGCCGTTGGCAAACGTCGGGTGTGATATACAGATCTATATACAGCTCGGGTTAATGCCCTCACAGCCGGGGCTTATAGCAGGTACTATTGAAAATAGGGGTAAGTCTTACGTATCACAATCTCCAATTCTTTATTGGCCGGTTTCAAGAATACTTCGATAAAAGGTGGGCGGGCGCATCCGCCATTATCTGTCTAGCCGTTTCAAGTGGGTCTTTATCAGAATTTGGGCGTTTCATGGGCCATATCTCATGACCTTTGGAGCGTAACTGGGGCATGTCAAGGTTAGGTTCACTCATGGATGACCCCAGGCTTTTAGGGAACCTTGTGGGTTGTGATCCCGGGTTGTCATGTGCGACTAGGGGCTATACTATGGGGAACATTATGACAAAGCCACAGATTAGTCTCATATAATTCCCATATAATTCCTTGTTATGTGTAACATACTCCAAATTACCAATTTCAAACAATGATCTCATTCCTGCGTGTGAAATGTCTGTGATATCTTCATATCGCACCGATATTGCAGCCCAAGTTGTGTAGTGAAATAGTTCCTTATATTTAATGGCCTATACATCAGGGGGAGTGGCGTAGGCAAAGTGGGCGGGGTTATAAGGGTCGAGGGCCGTAGCCACGCCCCCTTAGCATGCCTAGAAGCAATCAAACCCCTGGTCCAACCGTCAATCATCTACATGACTGCTATGACCCCATCTGTGACTTTTTAACCTATTGACCAAAAAAGGTAAGAAAGGTTACTCCTTATTCTAACCTTCACCGGTCTATCAGTATAGAATTAATAGATTGATCGATATACTAGTTAACCTCTTGCACATTATGAATATAATATCTATCAGGGGCGGATCCAGGAATTTAAAAAAAACAAAGGGGGGGGGGGGGGCGTGCTATTCCGAATTTTTTCCCCAGCCCTTCGGGCAGGATCATTTTACATTAAAAAAATCTAAATTTTGGCCAAAAAAGGGGGGGCGTGTGCCCCACGCCCCCCCCTTAATCCGCGACTGTCTATAAGAACATTTTCTTATTGGTTTGGATTACTGTAACTTTCTTAAGGGAATGTAAATAAATGGAGGTGAAGGTTAAAATACAACATTTATAAGACCATCTTCTTTATGGTTTTGGTTACTGTCACCACCTTAAAGGGGTGTGAATAAATGGTGTTGAAGGGTAAACTAGTTTCCGGAAGCAGAAAAAGTGTAATAGAAGAGATCAAGAGTTTATACAACGGTATAAGCCGCTCTAAAGACCGGAGTGAAAAGAACAGGAAAAAGTCGTAAGCGACCCCTGCGGTTAGCAGTTCAAATCAGAGACTTCCTATCATATTTCTTATTTGTAATGGTAAAAACATCCAGGAAGTGTAGATACATTTCATTCCATTTTATTCTAACCAAGGCACGTAATACTACTATATAGGGGCCTACTTCGTGTCGATCATATGGCATGTCAGTGTAATAGGCCCTATGCAGGCCCGTAACCAGGGGGCGTGGCAGGGGTGCCCCCCCCCCCAGAGGAAATTTTCCCAAAAGTTCCACCTTCCCTTCCAAAATTTAATTTAAAAATATGACTTTTACTGCTCGCCACCCCCTTTTCAAATTCAAATGATTGAAAATATATGCAAAAGTTCCACGTGTGCACCACCCCCCTGAAGCAGAACCTGTGTATGGGCCTGCACTATGTATCGCTTTCTTGAATTCAAATTAATTTGTACACCCATGAGTCATAGCATTTATGCCGATCAGCGGATCACATAATACTTTTTAAAAACAATAGCATATACGCTGATATTTCTTTACCGACTGGAAGACGTGCTCATGTGATACAGCGGTTAGAAAATACAAATAAATACATAAATAAATTACAAAAATAATAAGTACAGACTATAGTTCCGATCATTGTGCACACAAAAGACCCGCGACAATTGTGGTTGGAAACTTATACCATAATATTATTTCCTAACCAGTGACAACGTATATTTGATATACTCCATGCCAAGGCAAGTGGACACATTTTACACTAAGTTCATCAAGCTATTTTGATATTCCTTCACATCACGACCACTTGGCTCCGTCCTTGGTACATCCAAGCACGAGAGATGCCACTTTGGACATTTTGCTGGCACTGCACCCTCTGTACCATTATACTCAGTCATCTCAGAACGTGACGGAAAATTATATTGCGTCACAAGTATTGTAAATGCCTATATGGTTACATTAAAATGAGAACAGATGAGAATAGCAGCAATTTTTGGCAAGAACAAGAGAATCATGATTCCTACCTAGGTTTTTTTGGGACCATCCATAGACTATCCATTTACCCTGTGTATTAAAGCTATACGGTGAAGTTATGCAAAGGTATGTTGGGGCAGTGGTTGGGGGGCGGGGCGCCTCCACCTCCCTTTTGGGCAAAATTATTTTTTTACTGTAAAATTTCAGAAATTCCTTTCTATTAGCGCCCCCTCCCCCACACCTTTTCAAACGGCTATGTCCGCCACTGCGGGAGGGGGGGGGGGGGGTTAGAAGTCCTAAACTGTTTATGTCTTGGTCAGAAGGTATTTCTGGACCTAGCAACTTCCTCTGAAGTCACGACTTCAAATAAGGAGTTAACTTAGTTAGTTCAAATAGGGCCCTCATAGGAAATTCACAGTGACTATTAGGTATGTACAAATATACATATCATGTCTTTCATCTATAGAGAGTTTGATACTATTAAAACTATTATTCCAAATTATGTTTGAATTTAGGTCTATCTATAAGTATACGGCCTACAGTTATACCTTTGTCATTATTTTCAAGTTCTTTTGATGTCAGGAGTGATAGTACTAATAAAGTTTCGTGAATTAGCTTCTTATGTAAAGCACGGCAAACACGCTACTGTAAAAATCTACAATTTTCAAAATAATGCTTGGAGAATGTTATTCTCTTTTGAATGTGATAGGCATTTAACAAAATACATAAACCTTGGGACAACAATATGTAACAAAAATCCGGCATATGGGACCCGCATGGTCCACGTGCATGGTCGGTATATGGACTACAAGTCCTGCTTTTTATAGTTTAGACATTCATCTTTGTACACCAGACCTACACTCTTGGCAGCCCCCTTTGATGCATGCTGTCCAAGAAAAAGGCCATCGACTTCCGCCCATGTATTCTTGTGCTGCAGGGCCCAACTACATTGCTATTTCCCACGACCTCACTACCTCCCTTCCTCTAACTCCATCGATCCAGTCAGCCACTTTGCCACCATTACAACTACCTACTTTGGCATCTGTACAACCTAACATTAATTAATCAAAAAAAGCTTATATATATCAAGGTTAAAAAGGTTGGGTGTGTTAGATAATGTAATAATTATGCATTAGAGGTGCAGGGGCTACATCTTGGCTGTATGGACAGCTGGTCTCACCTTGCCATCAACACATGCAGTTTCAATGGATCATTGTGCCCCAATATTTGTAATCTAAATCATTCCATGGTATTTGTAAAAAAAAAAAAATCTTATCCAAATATCTAAATTAGAGGCACAGTACTCACGTTTATTAAAGGAAGTCAAAACATTTTATGTACATGTATGATAGGAAAGAGTGGAAAAAAAGGTTGATTTGGTCACACTATTTCATAAGGGCCATTTCTACAAAAAGGACGCGAAGTAACTGTTACCCTGTGTACACTGTTCTGCCCCTCTATTTTTCTTTAGACATACCTTTGCCTAAAAAAGCTCAATTATTTACTTGTGGAGACCGGCCTTTCCATCTATAGAGACAAGAAAAGCCTGTTGGTATGGCAACCGCAATTAGCATAGCATCAAGTAGAGAATCAGTAAATCTAGTGCTTATAATAAAAAAGAGAAGCACATCTGTGAATTATCTATGAGTCATATGTGATTGTGATTCAGATTATTCACGGATTCAGATGGCCCTGACCGAGGGCTCTTAGTTGGAAACACTCATTTTAGGTGGTATTTTGGGGACTTGGGCTGTGATATTGGCCAATATGATGACATTACAGATAAGTCATATACAGGAGTGATGTAATTGTTAGAAGTTGGCAATTTGGAGTATCTTGTATATATATGTGTAACAAGAATTCTATATGTGTGACTTCTCTGTGACATTGTCATGTCACGGCTCAACTCAGGTAGTGTAATACCACCTTTACCAGGTCCCGAGGTGATGTTTTGGTTATGGTTCCTGATATGATCATAGGATATTCTTAAGATTAAGTACCGTTATATTTTGTGTGTCTTTAATAGTTATTAGTTATTCCCTAATAAGACTTTCTGAAAAGGTCATGAAGAAATGAGCATTAGTTTTTTTTTTATTTGTCCACTTCCTACAAATTACATAAGATCTTCCAGTGGTGCAAATTGGTATAGGATGAGTTAAGTATATGGTATATATACAATGAATAGTGTACAATGGTTCATGAAGGTGAAACTTAAGCTATTATTTGTGATTAGGTCACGATGCAAGGCAATGTTACATTGAGAGCATGTAGTTTGAACCAAGACATACCTCCTTCTATGTTAAAACAAGGGTCATAGAATGACATAAATGTAGCATTGGCGGAACCAGGGTTTTGAAAAGGGAGGGGGGGACGCGCTTTTGGAAATATTAATCCTTAATTGCTTTCTGGCTGAGTTTTACATTATAAATTGCAGAATTTTCCAGAAAAAGGATCCGCCCATGTGTAGCCACAATAATATCAATATTAATTATTGTGCTTTCATGAAGGCTTTCAGACGTTCAACAGTCATGATTTTATCGTTCATGGTAGAAACTTTTAATGCGCCCTTACTTTCATAATGTTCAGACGTTCAACAGTCATGATTTTATCGTTCATGGTAGAAACTTTTAATGTGCCCTTACTTTCATAATGTTTTTTAATGCGCCCTTACTTTCATAATGTTTACATGATAGTTCATGGCCTCTGGCCAGCTTGTTACTCTCATAAGACTTTCCCAAATGACCGACTAATCATGATTTCATTGTCCCGAGTAGTAATCTTGCAATATGCCCTTATCTTTTCAATGTCTACAGAGTAGGCCTTGGCCTTTGGCAAGGTTAAGGCTATATAACACTATCCGACTTTAGCTGCAATATTATTGTGATATTATGATATCACTGACAATTCAGATACAGAAATGAAATAATTGTTTGAACGTGGCAATTTGGAGCGTTTTACACATATGTAAAACATAATTTTATTGCTCATGTGTGAATTGTCTACAACATTGTCATATCGCACAATCATTGCATAGTGCAATACCTTTATTATTGACCAAGAGCAAAAGGTACGAGAGCAGGTTCAGCGGGAGAGTGTGTTCAGTGTTGGTAAAAGGAGGGACTGAGTTCATGACCAGGAGTTTGTATGTAACCTGGTTCATGACCAGAAGGTTGTAAAAGAAGTAAGAGGTCATCTCACGGAAACACACATACCAATAGGCATTTGGTGGCTTGAGTATGTATGGGTCTGGCGGGGACCCAAACCAGCGTACTACGTGCATGTAAACCACATCATAAGGCAGTGTAGGCCAAGGAGAATGTTCTAATCCATGGATCTGGGCCTGGGAATGTTCCATTTATTGCCATATACTAGCAGAAGAGTCCACAAACATTAGTAATTGTGGTGACACTTGGTTCACTGAATGTACAGAGCTATCTCGTGGCGTGTCTTATAAATGTTGCTTGCAAGATTTGTAGTGGATTTGTATGATATTTCCCCTGACCAAATGGTTTTGATTTTTACTCAAAAAGATCATTCATTAAACGAAAAATTAAGTGCAAAATCGTAAAGGGCAGCAGTATTATTATATGTGCTTTGTTTCATACAGGGCCATTAAAAAACCAGGAGCAATATAATTTCCAATGACAACGAAATATTAGATAATCAGTACAAAATGCAATGTTCAATCCGTATCTCACTTCCACCTCTCAGCTATGTAGCACAGTTGAATAAAGATTGATTAGATTGGCAACTCATAATGTATAATGGGATTAAATGATAAGAGACTTTGAGTGCAAACAGTTTATTTCTAAGAATAGGATTATTGCACTATTCCATTACATTGGCCAAAAGCAGTGCCTGTCTGGAGGCCATATATATATTTTAAATATATATATTCGACAGAGACCAACCACTTAACCTACAGCATTAGGTAAGTCTACCTGGGGGTCAAAATCATTGCTGCCTGGATTAGCCTCCTCCAGGGTCCCTTACCTGGAGCCCAGGCAGGTAATCAACTGGCCAGTTGACACAATTGGGTCATGCTTCATTGAGTAAAATAAGAGCATAGTATGACTTTACTACTCTAGGGCTTAAGGCCGATTTTCTACTATTTATGTAGGAGACACGTTCTCATAAGCTGTAAAGTAAGGCAAATACAGGTCTTAGTATAGAGACCAAAGTAAGTAGTAAGGTATGAGTATACCTTTTGGCTTGCAAAAATTGTTAAGAGCATAACTGCTGATGTGGCTGTATGATGCAATAGTTCTCTTTGAAGGGAATGTAACAAACAAACTTCATGTGAGAAAGAGAACTCTCGTCTTATTGAACTTTGACAACTCATAGAAGCACTACCAGAGTGAGAGTGAACTATAGATAGTATCTTGTTAGTTGTGAATCTATTGAGAGGAGTTTTTAGTAATTAGCTTTCATCTCTAGACATGTGCTATTATAATACGGATGCATTCGAAAACTGAAAGCTTGCCAGAAATAGGATCCTTTGTCTTTATGGTTAGAGGGCTAATCAGGACTAATCTAAAGGACAAGTCTACTTACTTCTTAAAGGTTCCCTGGTGTAGGGATGTGTGGAGTAAGTATTGGCAGTTAAGCTAATAGGGAAATAATTAGGTGGGGTGGATCACCTTTAAGGTTATACTTAAGGTTGTAAATGACAGGCCTATATTATTTTGTAAGAGATGCATAGACTGTTGATGTGATAATGTAAGCTGTACCATAAGAATCGGCAATTTTCAATGTCAAAACAAATGGACTCTTAGCTTAACAATGTATCAGTCCTACCAATGGTCTAATTAAACTATTCCTTTAGGCCTATGTCATGATATCGCATCTGCTTTGCACATTGAGTGCATATGCACAGCACATTTGGAATATCCACACGGATTCATATTAATTAGTATGGATCAATAACTCCGAAAACATACGTGTGTAGGTACACTAGATGTTATTTCCCACCCATTTCTGCAAAAAAAAGAAAGAAGTTAAAATCGTTATCTATATGCTATGCCAAATGCAGTGCCAAATACCTGGTGACAAGATTTTCAGGCTCCTAGGATGGTTGACCTGAATTATATGACCACAGTAGCCGCTGGAAATACACCTTTCCCATGAGACTGCGCAGTGGATCCCCCCATGGACGCCCCTGAACACGCCACTTTAAGATTGGGCCCGTTGGAACCATCATTGGTTCTGGCTTTACACATAGCAAGACGCCACAATAGTAAAAAGGGGTCTATAGGACTAGAATTGTAAAATATGAGAGTTGGACAGCTTTAATTGCCAGTCAGTCTAGACTCCTTTCGCGGAGGTACTTTATATTGCAATTATGCGTATACTCGTGGGCGATGCAGTGATAAAACAGATAGGAAGTCATTTCTGAACTTCCCTTCTTTGATCTATACTGACGTGGCATATTTTGTCAGCCTTATTCACTAGCATGCTTGGGTGGACTAAAGTTAAGAAAAAGTTGTTCATTGTCTCGAAAAGACCAGCTTTGCTTGAATAATTACACAAGTGGATGGGTTTGCATTTGATTCAGTTCAGTTAAATGAGATAGATTTGGGGATGTGTCAACTAAAATCCATGTTTAATCATTGACGTAAGGTCGTAAGTAGAGTCCTGTGCGTTTGATATTGACTATGATTTAACTGTACAGGTCAATTAACTGCGACCCTGGCTACGTCTTTCTTGATAACAAGTTAAGGCACTTTCAGCACAAGGGTAACAAGCTACTTGAGGGCTGTGTGCCAAGAGACCTATAATTGATATACTACAACGTATTCTTTTCGACTTTAGCAATTTCATGGCAAAACCATCAAACCTCAACTAAATTATTCGGTCTTTATTTTTCTTATTTTAATTTGCATGTGGCTTTGATGAAATGTATGTAAGGCTTACATGCCCATTATCAATGCGGTGTCCCCATGTGTAACTCAGCATTAAGGATAACAATGCATCGGTAAACTACTTGTAAACTACTTGTAATCAGAACCAATTCAGAAAAGTTAAAAGAGCACATACAATACATGCATGTCTACTCCTGGTGATGGCTACCTGGGGCATGTCCCCAACATGCTTCATATTTAATGACAGAAAATAACACATACCCTCCCTACCGCCCATTACACCAAGAAAATCGATCCTCACTGAAAAGTATCAAATAAATAACGTGGCCAGGAATAATAAAACAAAGTCTAAGTGTTATTGACAAGCTTGAGAGGTTTTCAAATATGAAAAGGCCAGGGGCACGGGTTGAAAATCATTGCATCAGTGAACAAAAGCTAGACGGATCGATCGCTCTTACCGGTATTGATGTGGCGTTGCCAAGGAAACGTTTACAAACACGCGCCAATTGTTATCCACATTCTGAGAATATTGCATGCATAAAAACCCTGCATCACCAGCAAGAACTGAAGCAGCATCAGTAGCAACAGCGTCATTAACAGGAGCAACAACAACAAGGGCAACAGCAACAATGACAGCAACAGCAACAACGACAACATTAACAGCAACAAAAAAATACATCCCGGTGCAGAAAAAATTACGTTTTCTTCGCGTAACTCGCCCCTTTAAGTATATGCTTACCTAAGCCTAGCCGGTCCTCCAGTACAAGTAACAAGCCGTCTGAGGTTCCCAGAACCAGTCCCGGGGTGTAGTATGTATGTATAAGGGGTTATCCAGCCCTTTGAGGCCTAGGAGGCGGCAGGCACGCTTAAAGCGCCCAAGGAAGTGCAAGGATCGAGACTGGGTCCATGGATCGTGTGGCGGGGGTGTTATAGTGCCTGGGCCCCAGAGGGGACCGACCGTTGGCCAGGTGGGTGGGTGGTTTGGTGGGTTGGTTAGTGGGTGAGTGGGTGGGTTGGTGGGTGGGTGGGTGGGTTGGTTGGTGGGGTGGAGGTTTAATGGGGTGGGAGGTGTCTGGAGTAGAAAAACTGGGAGGGGCCAGCGGGTGAGTGAAATCAGTTTGGACCAATTGTGAGCAGGTGACTATAGGAGATGAGAATGAGGTGTGAAGGTAACAACCTGTTGGTTGGCACTAAAGGGGAAGGAAGGAGGGAAGGTATGAGAGGAAATAGGGAAGAAGACGGGGGCGGGAGGAAAAGTTAAAACCCAGAAAGAAGTAGGGGCAATGAGAGCGAGAGAATCCTGGGAGATTTAGGAAGGGGCTTAAGACAGAGGAAGGGCTGTGTGTGACAATACATACAACGTATAGGAATTGAGCGAGTCTTTTGAGCGAGGACATTTTTCTTTACAGTTGTCAGATATTTGCAAGGCATTGCATTAAGATTGAATGGAACAGGCCACCGCATATTGTTGGGTAGAGGAAAGTTAGCCAAAAGAAGTAAAACAGATTATCTGGGTGGTTAAACCCTGCGGATGACCCTGACGAAATACAAAGTTAGGGTGCCATCAACAACGGCTTTTCATCCAAAGACAATGCAATTCTATGACTTTTGTCCACTTTTGGGTTTCTACTATCTGAAGTAGAAAAAGGTCATGAAAAATGCATGAGGGAAGCCGGCTCTATCTCATATGGAAAATAATGTATGCACAGGCTGGTACATATCATATATGATCAAAGCGCCGGATTCTTTTCGCATGTAGTACGTTAAAGCGGTACCTCATGCAATGGGAAAATGGGGAGGGGCCAGCCTACAAGTGGACGGGTAGGCTGGTGGGGGATAGGCGCACCTGTCTGCAGGTAGGCGGTGCCTTAACCGGCCAGCGTCTGGCAGGGTACAGGGTTTCCACACAACTAAACAGATACGGTGAGACGCACTTTTACTGACAAGCCAGCGGGCACATGTCCCTCACTTTATATGCAGCGGGTACCTTACCCTCACTTAAAACCTAGCAGGTACTTGTCCCTCACCCTAAACTCAGCAGTTACCTGTCCCTCACCTTTAACCCAGCGGGTACATGTCCCTCACCTTTAACCCAGCGGGTACATGTCCCTCACCTTTAACCCAGCGGGTACATGTCCCTCACCTTTAACCCAGCAGGTACCTGTCCCTCACCTTTAACCCAGCAGGTACCTGTCCCTCACCTTTAACCCAGCAGGTACCTGTCCCTCATCCTAACCCAACTGGTACCTGTCCCTCATCCTTAATCCAACAGGTACCTATCCCTCACCTTCTGCCCAGCAGGTACCTTTCCCTCCCTTTATAAATGCCCATCAAGTATAGTTCCTCACATGGAAAAGGTAGTATGTTCTCGCTTGTTTCCAAGCAGGACGCAGGAGAAAAATAAATCCTTACAGCAGTATAGAAATGCTAGCTGTATAGTATCTAATGAAAGTACGGCTCTGACCCAATTATTCATTTGATACATGTAAAATCACGGATGAACTTTGGTTTTACGATGAGTATTTTAGCCCTGTTTGGTAAAATACAATGTGAATTCAATGTACCATAACTGACAGGTAAGATGAAGGACATGACGAAATTGAATAAATTGGGCTGGTGGACATGATTGTTTGACTTAAGCTCATGTAAATGGATCATGGATACAAATAACATCATATGAAAAACATACATGACTCAATACTAGCATATAATTATATTCATCACAGTTTCTTAAATTTGTTTTGCAACCTTGAGGCATCGCTTGGCTTTGGGCTTAGGAAGATTATGTTTGGGCCTTAAGAAGATCAAACAAAACCTCATTCAAAACTAATCTCTTTGTTTGTGGATGGAAGAGGAATAGAATAAAGTTGAATTTAGATGCCGCTAGCCAGTTCGTGCTTCTTTTTTTTTTAACAATTCATGAGATATTTCACATATGAAACGGCCATGAACCATGGCTCATTATAATACCATTATATACATATACCATGGCTCATTATAATACCATTATAATGCAGAGATGCCACTCCTGACTGATGAAAAAGTAGGAAACACTTTCCCTACTTTTTTTTCTAGAAGCAACTAGGAGGGAAATAACCTAAAGAACCTGACATTGAATCTGTATTTGAATAGCTTAATCTGACTAAAAAGTACTCTGAAACAGATATCAAAGCAATGAAGAAATGTTCGGTTGTGCAATCCAAAAACATCGAAAAGTAGGAAATCCTACAAAAGTAGGAAAAATGGCATCTCTGAATTAATGAGGGGAAAACATTTGCTCATAATCGCATATGTCAAAGTATAATTGTATTAGTAGTTTCCAAAAAAAAGTAGTAGAAATCGGCCTGTGGGAGAAAGCTGTAGGCCAACTCCGTTGCTGGCAACCTGTTGGCCCTGGTCTGCGGTCTGTGGTTAGAGTGAGGCATAATACTCATGATTAACCCCCAGTTTGTAAACGCAGGAAAATACTGTCTAAAGATTATGAATGAGCCTGTGGCCATGTCAGCCCAAAAAGGTAGGCTACATCGTTAAACTAGCTAGCATAAAACATCTAGCAGACTGTGAAATCGCTGGAGGTACGTGGGGTGCCTTTTTGTGTCATCCATTTCCAGATGCGTGGGTCTGGTCGTGGAAAGACAACGGGAATGAGAGAAGATACTTCTTCTGCTTGAAAGTTTATTATATATACATAGACTTTCTTGCCAAAATCGGTGTAATTGCAATACCTACAATAAGATACTTACAGTTTCTAAACAATTAACTTCTGTCTTTTTTCAGAACAATTTTCTTTTCAACTCTCCTTCCACTTTCTATGCCCTACAGAATAAAGATAATGCGATGATTGGTGTCCTTCAGATTGTAAGCTATCTATAAATCAAGATATTCCAGGTGTTCGAGATGATTATGTTGTTAACATGAAGTAGTTCGTATAAACAGATTATGTTTTTCATTGTATCAATAGCCACTCTGCCTATCTATGGATAACTAGAGTTCTGGAAACACAATTCTAAAGGATAAAAGAAATAATCTTTGACGGCCATTGCATAGTATTCTACTGTTTTGAATTGCACTGGTGCACCTTGGACTGGTTATCATATAAAATTCACCTATCTAGGCCTATGTATATGCATATATGAATACATCTACATATATGATACATATATTCAAATATTCATATATAACTAAACGTATATTATAGAATATCAAAATACAATACATCACATACCTCAGAATATGATACATAACTACAATAGTCCCACGGGAATTCTTCCTAAATGCCATTGCATCACAGAAGAGAAGAGCTACTTTTGAAGAGTTGAAGAGGACAAACCAGACAGTGTGGGTTTAAACACATGTCCCTGATCCTAATCACATTCCCTCATGACCCAATTACACATTATAACAATACTGTGCTGGCTCTGTGCTCGCCCAACACACTCTCAGCGTGGGCGGCATTAACCATAGCACAGGTCGGTGGTGGCAAAAGGCCAGATGGCACCGGCATCCAGGAAATAAGCATGGCAAATAACAGGAACAAGTGCTGGAACCAGCCAGCAATTGATTCTGCATGAACTTAGTTGTATTGCTCGGTGGAGTAGATTTTGATTACTTTTGATCATATTGTTCGTTCTTGAAATAACTCGGATTACTGTTGATAACATTGCTAAAGGCCACCTTGTAACTTGACTTGCAACTCTTTCACCAATGTAAAGGCCCGTGTAAAAGGCTCATATTGTGAATTTACATGGATACTTTACTATGGGAAAGTATAGTAAAGATCAAAGGTGTTGAGGATAGGTTTACAAAGAGTAATTGATAAGGCCCATTATTGAACTTGACTTCTGCACAGAGGCTTATACCAAAGGCACAAAGGATGTACGTAGCCAACTGATTGTATGGCTATGGGAAAGCAGGGAGATGTGTTTGACTCTCTCACACACAACATGGGTGGGACTGGTTAGAGATTGAAAAGCTCTGTTCCAGGGGTCATAGCGTGGAGGAAACCTTTTGTGATCATAATGTGTCACAGGGCCTTTTCGTATATAATTGGATCTCAATTTGTCTGAGAAAGGGCTTCAGACAGCGTCTCGATGCCTTATGAATTCAAAATAATGCCCTTCATGAATTGTGGAATTTTAGTATGACATTTTGGAAGAAGCATTAACTTACTCCAAGAGTTACACTTAAAATGTACCGAAACCTCATAGTTTTAATGCACCTGCAGCAACTCCTATATTGCACTTGAATAACACTTGCACTTGAATAACATTGCAACTTCCTCTCGCACTTGCCAGACAGGCTATTCTCAACCAGTCACGTCTAATTAACTATGATTATGGAGCAATTACCATAAAAGCCCCTAACAAAGAGGGCATCATATCTCGATCTGTTTGAGTTTCTACAACAAATTAACCCGAGTAAGCTATAGGGAATTCCAGACCTGTGTTAGCTATATAGAAATAAGGGTTTCCAAAGACCACATTAAAAGCTATTCTGATAAGGTATTCCACAGACCTGATTAATCTATAGTAGCAGGGTATTATTCAAATGAGCTATATTAAGTATAGTAATGCGATAGGCGACCACTTTGTCAGTCAACCAACTGAGACATGAGGGGATTAAGAGGGGTCGGGTCTTGACTGGGTTAGGTTTATTTCATTTGATTATTTTGACTTAACAAGTGTACAGCAATTGGCGGAGAACTATGTTATTAATTTTAAATGTAGCATATTTTTAATTGCTC
Organism: Lepidonotus clava; assembly: GCA_936440205.1. NCBI lineage: Eukaryota > Metazoa > Annelida > Polychaeta > Phyllodocida > Polynoidae > Lepidonotus > Lepidonotus clava. The sequence goes on from OW387147.1 coordinate 23,457,852, forward strand.
TATATAAAGAATGACCAAATGACAAAGTCTCAGCCCTTACATCCACACATAGGTCTTGGTCCTTACTATCTGGTTGACTTGTGAGGACATGTCACAGGATATTCCACAGTTCTGAAATACCTAAACTACCATTATATTTCACTGACCTATCTATGCTTTAGTAAAGATGTATCCCACTGATCTGTGCGACATACATATGTAAGCCGTAGTATAAAAGTAATACTGATTTTGGTCCTCTGACTTCTTTCATATCTAGCAGTTTTGAGGATGAATCAATCGTCCAATCACGTGTTTATTCCAGCTGCATCAACTGATACCCAAACAATGGCAATGTACACAAAATGGTTAGGACACTCGGATGTACCATCGTGCTTCTGTAACATCTATCTGGAAATCAATTAATACTTTTTCATTGTTTGCAAGCATAATTAATTTTGCTCTTGAGTTGACCAATTGCTTTTATCTCCATAATCCCATGGTTCGGAAAATGGGGACATTTTTTAAGCTGAGCATAACGATGGTTATATTGTGTTCGTAGCAAATACTCTTGGCATTCCTTCAAAGCAAGATACTATAATGTACAGGAAGAACATGAAACCTATGCTGGTCTGCCATAAGTAGGCCTATATGCTTACTTTACATAAACATTGGAAAGAGGATACATCCATGCAAAGCACACCAATTAGTATGCCTCTTTCAGGATTCTTGATCCTTCAACGCCTCCTTGCTTTAAAGATGCACTCTCATCCATTGTACTGAATGAGTACGTCTGTTGACGTAAACCTAACAACATTTCGGTGGATGCAATGTTTTCCTCTCTTTTGATGTCCTTGTTTGGAAGTGTCGCAGGTAGCAGTACTAATTTGCAGAGTTTAGAATCAAGGTTTTATTTCCCCTCTTTAAAGTATGCTCCCGACATATGATGTGCACAGCAACACTTCTAAAAAAAAAAGCCCCCCAAACCGTATGCACACCTGGAGGGGGTTGCATAACATTAGCGTAAGGATAACGGATCCGTAACGGAGACCAAGTGTTGCAAAGAGAATAACGGTGACCAAAGTATTGCAAAATCCGTAAAGAAATGTCCGCTAACATTGAAATTTAGCGGATTTTCCGTTAAATATTTCCGCTAATACTATGGAAATACATGATATATCATTTAACGGAATCGTTAATTAACAGATTTTCAAATAACGGAATATGCAACCAAGAGTAAATCCGTTCGTTATGCCATTTTAGCGGAGATGTATAACGAAGATTTCTAACGGAAAGTTATGCAACCCCCTCCAGGCGCACAATTTGGAAAAATATGCACCTGTCAATGGAATTGTGTGCACTGTGGCAAATTAGCTATTGTAATGTATGAAATTCCAACATTGTCTTTGATCATACCATCGCTGTAATATACAATAGATTACACTACGAGCCACACCACACACTTAATTATGTGAGCAGGATTAAGGAGGTTCTACCCAAGACTTACACCATAAACAATAAAAGAAAACTCTGCAAATTATCAGTCTGCTATGTGTCTGTAGCCCTGACTCATGAAATATACATCAGACCTGCATAAACTATATAAAAGAAATCAACAAATTGCTCCCAACTTCCTTTGCGGCTAACCAACAGAATTCTCAACCCTGCCAACTGGGTATTTTCATTTTTTAGACCACTATTACTAATGGTAATTAATGTGTGTTTGACACGAGCATACGATGGTTTCTATATACTTGGGTCATGAAGCATTCAGCGATAATCAAAGGGGAACTAGTAGAATACATAATGTTTCGTTTCACAGTTCATGAGTGTGAACATATTGACATGTCAGAACTGCAATTATTTATGTAGATCAAAGAAATTGCCCCTTCAAACTTGTTGGAGAGGTTGACTTAGTTTGGCACAGCCTTAGACGCTTGTACTGCAATTATATGTAATGTCTTCTGTTTCTAAGATGACCACATATTGCAGGATTGTGATAGCACGGTTGTAAAACAATTAAATTGATAAAGTATTTATGGACATAAATTAGGTAGAAAGACCTCAAAACACGTAGAAAATCTTACATATCCGTGTTATTTAGACTAAATGGTACCCCATGAGACCTCACAGCGGTCTCTGTGGTTGTCTTTAAGAGGAAATGCATCATTATGAACCTTTCAAAGCTTGCAATTGGAGAACGATCCTTGGATCGTTATCCTATTGGCATGCATAACCATGAGGTCCTCGGGATTGGTTTGTCCCTTAAATTACCTATTTTGCAAGCAATCACTCTCCCCATCGACAGACGCGCAGGTTCAGCTTAGGTCACAGTATAGATGCAGAATCATTCGGGCATTCTTGAGATAAAGCATTGTAAAAGTAGTGTACCCACCGGCAACAACTTGATCTTTGAGGTATATATTTGCCTTTTGTACTTTGGAAACTTCGTGTCTTTTCAGCTGAGAATAGAAACAATAAGAAATGTCGTGTCATTGCAAAGGATACCAACTAGATAAATCTGAGTTATATGAAGCCTTAGTTCAATAAATTAAATAAAAGTTTATAGTGAAACAGACCATATACAATCAGCTGACAATTATTATAGTGTAAAATCTAGACTAAAGCATTTCTTACAAGAAATTTAGAAGCAGGGAAAATATGAATAGAAAGAGATAGGGATATAATGGATTCCATGAACGTTCTTTCGGCATCGAGCTTTAAAATACGTGCTTTTAAAGGTTTTTGGCATCATGTCAAGCCCAATTCAAAAAGATTATATTCACAATAGTAAACCATTGTCATCGTCAAAGAACGCACCTTTGGGAACTTCACTACAGATGCATTTTACCTTAATGTGGATAACAACAGGTAACAAGATAATTCAACTAAAATGGTTTTTGAAGCAGCTCCAACTTTAGAAATAATTTCTACACAGAACCATTATCTATCAACATTATTTGAGATCTATATCATGTTTTGTAAACAAGAACAAAAATCATTTGGATTTTGTAAGAATCTATAAACAGGAAGCAGCTCATTTTACAATCAATCTTTGGTACTTTCATGTCTGGCTATCTTGCGATGTGGTATGCAGTAATTGCAAATTTAATTTGATTGTAAAAAAATCAAAATGTTAAGTGTTTCCTTTTCCTCAAAAGTAATTCACTTTTATCATGGAACGAAACAATTATCATTTTCACAAGCAGGAATTATCAATATTTCCAAATTGCGATCCTGATTATTATCGAGACATCTCTCAGGTGTAGATTCCACAGATATTCCTTGGCCATTTATTTGACAATTGATATACATCTTTCTATGAAAAAAAATCCTATGCAAAGATAAAGTAGAAGTAAATGCATATTTTGAAATACATGTAGCATGAGATCCAAGTTGATGCTAAAGAAACTTCATTTACAGAAATCTTTAAGTGCGAAGAATTTGTCAGTAAACACACCACAAAAGGATTTTCTTGAGGGCAACACCCAAACCCCACTTAAGGTGGTAACATAAAAGCTTTTAGGGTTCACGCCTTGCCCAACTACCCAATGAATTGATCAGTGAGTTTGAAGGTCGCATATGGGAAAAGATCCCTGATCCTTGTTTGCCTTAAGTCTTTTAGGCCTGGATCCACAAACAATATCCCATGGGGACATGCACAAATCTGTCCCCCAAGTGCTTAGCACCGGATCATGTACCTTTTGGGAAGTGTTGTAGTATTTGTTTTCAGGTGGTGGGAAAAACCATTAGCAGAAAGTTGCTGGTATCTTCGACCCATAGCCATTGTTGACATACTAAAACCTTGTATTATCACTATGGTTATATTGATGTAAAATGTCTGTTAAAATAAAAGAGATGTGCTGTTGCTCCGTCCAAATTATATCAAACACTTTCTAATATTTTCAAAAATCTCGACATTGAATTTCACTAGAATTCTGAACAAACGTGTGTTCATGAATATGGTAATGGATATTATATTCATGTTCAGCAGAAACCTTAAACCTTATGGCCCAGGTAGACATGAATCAGCTTTGTGCAGCTGTAACTTGATATTGCAATGCAAACCGTTTTAGCATAATGCCAATAGTCAACAAGGGGGTTTATTTGTATCGGGAAAGCAGTCAATTCATTACCCCAGAGGTGCCTCTTTTCATTTTTCAACATGTTGTATCTTATGACAACTCTCCCTCGGAAACCCCCCATTGTTGGATGTAGTATAGAAATTCGGTCAGAGTTTGATTGTGTTTGACAGGGTTTGCGAGCACTGAGGGTACGTGGCTGACAATACCTGTCTCATCAACTCAAACATTTGCTCGGCATTCCCTGCTTGTCAGTGTAAGCCCTGGGCCAACTTGCTCAGGGTACAAGTACCTGCAACCACACACACTAAGGGAAAAGAGGGCAGGTTCACATCCAATCTGGAGCTGTGGCTATGGGACAGTGCCAATGTGCAGCATGGGAACGGATGTATCCATGGGGTCACGAATTCTGGTTTCCTGTTTGCACAGGCCCGTTTACAAACACATCCCCAATTCATCCGGGGTTTCTGTACGGCTTTCTTTGCGCATGCGCTGGTCCACGTACATATATATAGCCTGAGCTTAGAAAAGGGGGTTGTAGGGCTCGGGCCGGTCCGTGTATTGGATAATGTAGACCCCATAGGAAACGTGTGACACATGATCCTCTAAAATGTGAAAAGAGTACACTTAGACTTAACGCATGCGTATAGAAAGGGGCAAGTCAACAAATTCTGTGGTGGGAATATCCACTTAAGAAAGCTATATTCCATTGGCATGGACCCTCTGACGTCAGAGGTATAGCATTATTATTATTATGGAATAAAGGTCCTGAGTGCTATTGTATACTCACTACTGTCAGCTTGTGTTTGTATGCACTATTGACTTACCCTAGGTTGTACTGCATTGAAAGGAATTACACTGTGACTGTGAAGAATGAATCCATAGCTTATCCCTTGATACCTACCTGCTAAATACATTTTGTCATATTCAAGAACTCAAAGATTTAGGTCATAAAGAAAGAAGCAAGCAATCCAAAGAAGGTGGGGAGCTTGTAACACACTCAGACGTGGCAGAAGGGCTACTCGACCACAAATGACCAAAGCAATCCAAAGAAGATCAGGTTCTGAGCTTTTAGGTAGTTACAGGATAATCATCATCCTTTGAGACATCATGCCTACCTAGTCCGATAAGTATATGATCCAAGATATTGAATTCTAAGACATATCTCAGATATAGCCTACAAAAGCTTGCAGTATTATGCGCTTTCCCATTTTTGGATGCCCGCAAAAAGAAATATCCTCTTACATTCTCTTGTAAAAGTACAATACTTTTTCTAAACGAATAATTAATATCATTAATAGTGCTGCACTTCTATCATCTAATTTGAAGTTTATCTAATTTTGTCCTATTTTCAGTAACAAGTACTTCATGTCGTTTCCTCGGAATTATTTCTATTTTAAGAAAATGTCTCCCTATAATAATCAGATTATTTTACTCACATTACTCAATGTTTTTTATTTCTAAGTCAACTAACTAACTAATCTATAAAACAGCACTATATCATAACTAAATTTGCACTATTTGCACTCACAAATCAGGACTGCACAATAGTGTTACAAAGCCCAGTTTATAGAGCTACAGAATTGTGGGATAAGTTACTGTTTATTGTCAGAAGGCAATCAATAATAATGATATGTTTAAAAATGAGATATGGGCGATGGATTTCCCATGCCTACTTTATGAAAAGCTAGACACAATCATCATCATTTCAATATTTTCTATTTGGTCATGTACCACCAATCCTTATATCTGTTTGAAGATCCTTTTTCTGTAATAAAACAGTTTGGAAATGGTTAAAGAAAATCTCTTGCTCTCAAATCACTAGAGAGCCAATAAGCCCAGACCTAACCCCCTTAGGACAAATTGTGGTATATGATCCAGAGTACATGCAATGATTATACATTGCCAGAGGATTTCCATGAATCACGTTGACACCTTGGGTGGCCTATTTATATTACCCCATATATAGGACTTCATTTAAGGTAGTTGATCCCTATATACACTAAGGCCATTCACTCACAGATTTAGAGTGCATGTTAACAACTCTTAAGAGCTTTTAAAGTGCGTTATGCACTTATAAACAGTTGATGGTGTGCCAGGTTGATCGGTGATAGTGATTTTTCTATAATAGTGGAGTATCAGGAATCCAGAAATAAAAAAATAAGGATGCAGAAGAAATGAATCGATGAAGTTGTTCAAACACTGAATAGGCTTACTGTATTACAAACGGTTTTTGACTTTACATCAATATTGGGAAAGATACGCCCGTTACTTCGAGAACAGTTATATGATGGTATTCTCACCTTTATGGGGTATTACAGCTAAAATACCTTACATATGTTATTAGTATGATAGCAATATCACCATATAAAATGGGTAAATCATAATGATATTGTTCAATGTTAAAGCCTCAAGTATAGGACGTATCGCTCCTAATTAAAGCAAAGCCAAAAGCCTGACCTTATAACACTGCCAATTGTCGTGGAAAGACATAAAAAAAAATCAGGGTTCTTAACACAAAAGTGCCACTTCTTAGACAATGAGAACTGTTAAAACCAACGGTCAGCAGGGGTGGTCTAGTACTCAGCTAGGGTGAAGGTGAAGGCGAGGTCATTGAAAGCTTGCCTCCCGGTCTTTGACTGCCGTCTTATACAACACAGACATCCAAAAATAGGAGATCGTTTTCACCATAAAGATAGTTTTATGGTCCAGGCATAGTTTTATGGTTACACTCTTATCTATCTTACAGGTGGCATCACCAATTAAAATCTGTTATGCTAGTAGGCAAGGAGAGAGGGGAGCTTTTAGGAAGGGTGCATCTCACAGGTGTACATTGAAAGTACATCGTTCAGCATATCTTTAATTCAGGGGTGGATCCAGGGTCTGTCTTCTAGGGGGGGAAGATATCTACCCCCACCCCCATGATTTACCTTGCAAAATTTCTCCTTGGATTTGTCAAAACTACGGGAGTTCATTTTTGGTCGGGGGGGGGGGGGGGGGGGGGCAATTGCCCATTTTGCCCCCCCCCCCTGGATCCGCCACTGCTTTATAATACTAGAAGTTGCTCAAGTCCACTAACTTTTAGTTTTAGGGGAAATTCATACTTTTTCAAAGAAATGAAACTTCCGTAATCAGCTATGGCCAGTTAAATATTTCGACATACAGTACACCACTTTTTCCAAAACACTCGCAGTACTAAACAGCAGAACATATGAATTTGGTTCGGAGCGATTTGTTCAAATATGAGTAAAAACGCTATGCACCAATAGTAAAAAGCAAAGGTTGTGTTTTGAAAATGTAACAGACCGTGAACTGATAAAAAAGATAGTAATTTATACCTAGGAGGTATCCAGGGGTTCCAAACGATAAGAGCAAACACTCACACAAAAACATAAGCGGCAGCTTTGGTTTATGTGAACAGCAATGGTTATAGTGAAGTTTGGAATGTCTCCAATCAATTTTTGTACAGCTTCGAGTTTTATGGGAAATTTCGTACCAAAGATAAAGGGCAATTTATACAATAACGATTAGGAAACACAAAAAATGCAGGAAATTGCAAGAAAACTTGGCTGAAATCCCTGCATGATTTTGCTCTCCATTTTTTAGTTATTATTTCTGTTTTTGGCTGGTTTTGTGAGATGGTGTGTACCGTCCTAGGGCTTTGAGCAAAATTGGGAGAAAGACACATAGTACTATGAGGTATAAATTATGGGAGTTTATCCACGTTGGTTCTATACACCTATACCTATACCAATACATTGCCTACTTGTAATAGGGGTTCTGACCCCTTGGTCTGGTTACCCTAGATAGCCATATATATATAACCCTATTTTTATCCTAGACACTGATCCAATCAATCATCCCACTCACTTGAAGTGGAGAGAACCACCCAAGACTTTAAACATTAACTACAGGGAACATTTAACATCCCCTGGACTTGAAAAGAAAAAAAATAAACAAAAATAAAAATGTTGCCACACCATGTGCAGCCTGTGGCCTTGAACAAATTTACCGAAGACTGGATGCCCAGACCACAAGCAAACTATTTACACTAGAAAAACCATCTTGTATTTACTCGTCTGCCATGACAATGGATCAAGAGATGCATAAAACCCACAGACACATTGGAGTTCACAGATATCACAGAGATAGTTGTTGCCACAAAAGAACTGCCTTTGTTGAAGCAAAAGCAGTTCTTTGAAGAGTGTAAGAAGTGCATTTTTTTCTTTTTTCTTTGTATAAATAATGTTATGTTAGTTAACTGTACCTGATATATAGGACACAATTGTTTCAGAATTGCCTAGGCGTACAACTTCTTAGGGTACACACATCCAAGAGCAGAGTATCATGCACCTATGCCAAAATAAGATGTTCGTGATAACAAAACTTTAAGAAGGATAAGAAACGAAGCAGATGGGGAGCATAAAACAAATTATATTAGGCTAAGACACCTATGTAGTTTTACATATGAGAGGAGACCAAGATAAGAATGGTCAACCTAATATCGAATAGTAAATCAGTTTCCTGAATTTCTTTGATGGAGTGGACAGAAATAAACGATACCTGGATATACAATATATTCCTTTGAGTGGGTGTTTCAATGTTTAGCGATTGTTATTAGGGATTTAGGGGACAGTCCATTGAGTCCTCTGCCAATATTGACATTGGCGGTCCGAGACCTTAAAACTAGTCTACCTCTCTAACAAAGGGTTCTTGGTCAGTGAAGCGCCTCAGTAGAGTATGGGTGCTTTAACAAGAAAATAGCTTGAGGGTTGAGATTAACAAGTGTTAAAGCCTTTAGGAGAACTCCAATTTCCAAGTGAACGATTCTTGACACTTTCAAAGGTCCGATGAACAGAGAATAAAAGCAATAATATTAGCATTATGGCATACAATAAATCCCTATAAAGAAAATCTACATTGTAGAATGTATTCATACGGCATGAACAGAAAAGACCCAGGGGGCATACCAAGAAGAAGGGAGAAGCCATTCACAAAACCCACAAATATCATCCTATTGTTGGTGCACCTTAATCCTAGATGAAATAGACCTGATCTGAATGTCTTTGAGATGGATAATCTACCTATTGAATGCTGGAGGGCATATCAAAAGGTCATACTGTGGCGAGAACTAGCCTATCATCTAAGAAGTATGGTTATGGAATATAAAATCCATGAATAAACGGAAGCCCTACGTGTTTTTGTAAGTAACTAACCTCTGCCAGAACAATGAAAACATCCATAATTGTGTATTAAAATAGGCATCAAACACTTCAGCTTCTACCTGTAAAATCAGGGTTAAACTCAAAAACATGCAACAAATATGTTTGAAATTATTCGTCCCTCCTTCACTAAAAGGAAATAACACCGTTCGAGATTATGGGGACTTCCCACACAGATATGTTACAATGACATAACTTTTTATAGGTGCAAGTGTAGTCACCTTTGCCCAACTCCTACACATTACCTTCTAGGATCAAATAGCTAATGGTAACACATCTTACAGATTAGACATCTAAGTCCCTAAAGGGAAATGGTTCTGACAAATACAACATTTGTGGTTAGACCTAAAAACATACAGGATGGTCTGGGGTCTGACAGGCAATGCTTTAAGCAACGCTTGAAGACTGGATAAGAAATGTCTTAAGAAAAAGTTTGAGTGAATACCCTTCCTAGACAGGAAAGATTGTCTAGGTTTATTTTCATTGTGTTTTTGTGTTATATCCTGCAAGGTGTATATTAGAACAAGGAAATGTAAAGACGTAATAGATGGTTTGCGGTGCTGTATAATTATAAAGGTATGTTATAACTTTAAAAGTGATAGAAATGAAGACCGAAGTTTTCCTGCGAAACTGACATGCAGTTGAGTGTAACTAGATATGTTATTGCTTTGCCCTTTCCTTTAGAGCCAATAGGGTGAGTCATAGGATTACCAGAAGAGAAAAACTTGTACAAAAATAACCTATACCGATGATTGATAGTTAAATTGCAATAGAGTTATGCTTCTACACATGTTTCATTATTCATTCTAATATCTTACCCTTTGATCTGATTAATTAAACTTGCTGAAGCTTAAACTCACACATTCACTTCAGGCATCAGTCTAATGAGAAATGATGTAATACAATCCCAATCTTTGAGGTGTTAATACAGATATGAAGGCGGCTTTCCCCGGTTTCTCAAAACTCCCACTACGATAAGAGCCTAATGATATAGCCATTGAAGTCTCCACATCAATATGAGCGTAAAAATCAATTACCGTTACATGTACGGTTGAATACCGTTATGTGTATTGATTATACGCCTTTTGCCCGTAAAATAAAACACGATAGATTACCAGCATGAATAATGGTGGTTCCCCGTATATTATTTTTTACAGTGTAGCCTTTGAAGTCTCCACATCAATATGGGCGCGAGGAAGTGCATACTTATTGTGCCTGGGACCTCACAAAAATGAACTTGTCCTGAGGAAGTCATTAATAATTCTGCATGCAAATTACGTCTAATGATGATGCAAATGACACCTATAGCTAATAAGGATCACTGATGTATAACTGAATTATAATTGTCACTACAACAGGCCTCTTAAAGGTTCTGTGTATGGTTGGACCTCTGTGCCATTACATTACACACTCTATCTATAAGGGTACCCTTCGATCCTTCCTGATATTTAAAATGGAGACCATTCAGTAAACAATATCCTCTCAATAAAAATCAATAAGAAGGTGGGCAAAACGCAAAAACCATACAGGTGGGCTTATCTTTGAGGCATTTATGGTGGGCTAAGGACTGAGAGGGAAGTCCGTTGGTGGCTATCTGGTTGACAATTGTAAAACAGTCTACCTGAGCCTCACTTCTTTTATGTGATGACAGCTTGTGTAACTGCCTCGTGCCCTGTCATCTTTAAGGCCAGGAAGTGTATTATAGTGTATTATATTATTAGAGAGAGCACTAAAATTTAACCGTTGGGGACCTTAGGCCCAACCAAAGGGTACTGAACAATTACACAATATAATTTGTACCCAAGATAAGAGTGGAAATATCTGGAAACTTTAGAATAGTTACAGCACTACAAAACTTGCAGTTAAGTGGGGTATTTTAGCAACAACATGTTGTAAACTAGCTGCCGACAAAAGGAACAACAATTATAGAGTGAGAAACTTTGAATTGTTTTTAATCACCTAATATAGGTTCAGAGTGGTAAAATTAGAATTAATATTGAAGTCACATCAGTGTCACTCACACTATGTTCTAATAAGGGTCATACATTAATCAGTGTTAACACTTTGGTTCCCATATTAAATAGTCAAATTAATGACCAGGTCATTACCTTATAGGTCCTACACTAAGCAATGTAAACACTCGGTCTAAAATCCCTCTCCATTCTTACAATGTTGGAATTTAGTCCTATCTGAAGTATTGTAAATACCTTTACAGCTCACACCCAAGCAAAAAAATAACATCCAAGACACCAATCTGACTATATATATGCTGTAATTGAGTCCTATCTAAAGTACTATTAACACCTCCACGGCTCACACCTCAGCAGTAGGAACAACATCCAAGTTCCACCATTAGCACTCTGACTAGCCTGCAATAAAGTCCTCCCAAAGATACCGTAAACACTCGGGTTCACACCTTAGCAGTCAGATGGGTATCCCTGTCACACCATCACCAGTCTGGCTTTTGGCTCTGACACCAGTCTGCGTGCATGTCTCCATTACAGACTGTTGTAGCAGACCTAATTGTGGCACTGTTATACCCACCAACCTCCAACAAGGCGTGGGGTTACCTTTGCTTGGGTAAGGACATAAAATATGACTGCCAAACTATTCACACAACCGTGAAACCATTATGACCACATCCGCGGTGATACCCACAGTACGAGAGAGGTTGGGTACTGGTGTTTTTATAAGGGGGCAGTGACAGGATGGGTGTTCATGACAATTAAGTCTATATGACCTGATCATTCATCCTAAACATCACAGGACGAATCTATCTTTAAACGTTTAATATGGCTCATTAAACCAATATTCTTCTTTTGAGGTTTGCCTTTATATTTATATTATTGAACTGAGAACAAAAAGGAACATTAATGTAACAATGACAGCAATTTTGAAAAAGGCTTTATCCGAAGCTTAATACAAAGTCACTTTTTATGCATAATCTTAAGCCCCTACTGACTCAAGTGACTGAATTGCTGCATTAAGCACCGGGTTATTCATGTGTATATTCGGCTATTCATTTTGTATCGAATCAGTTTTATCTCGTACAGAGTAATACTAATGGGTGATTACTTAAAAACGGTCAGCGAGGTCCTAATCGGCTTAGTAGCTTAGGAGTAGATTATATTTCTAGAAGTCAAGTTAGGACATAGTCGCCCTTCCTACACACAATTCTGTCAAATAATTCATTATGAGAGAGGAAAAAGATTGCGATCATCGTCATTGCAAAGTTTCTTATCATACCCAGCCATGGGGAACCTCAAGGAAACTCCTCATTTAAGATCATCTAATTACAAGGCTCAATTATACATCTTTTAATTGGGTTATAATCTAAAAACCCAGACCTAACAGCTTTGTGATGTGGCTACCCTGGGACCTTGGCTTACTTTTGCATGTCACTGCATGGATTATTTCCCAAAGCCTTGCATGAGAGACAGTGGTTGGCCTAAGAGTTGAGGTCAAAGTGGAATCTACCCAGGTATATCACCTCTAGTACAGGTCATGCTACGTGGGGTTTCACTGTATTTAAATGTAACAAAAGCAGTCAGGCCGGTTGCAAGGTGTTTCCAGAAACGTTCTTATATCTAGCTTGCATTAATCTTCATTACCTGAGCTGTCTTGATTTGAAGAGTTATTGGTATTTAGTGTATATTCCATGCACAGTTTATTGAAATCTGTAAATGAAATCGTTATATCGTCCTTAACTCTTAAGTGCTTCTCCTGAATTATTTCTTTTTATTTGATAAGGTATATTCAAAAATGCATATAGCTAGATATGAAAACGGAATATTGTTAAATACAATAACAGACAAACTAAATTGATAGCACATATATATATACCACATCAGCATTATAATGACAATCATCGGAAGACTAGGGAGGAAGTCATATGATAAGCTATATCATATAACTATACTTTGAATCACTTCTCGATACAGAAGGATGTAGTGCAATATATCCAGCTGATGATCTATAGATCTGCCCAGCAAGAAACAGCTCATTTTGTGTATCTTTATTGTGCCATAGCAAGAGTTCTGGCAATGGCTAGATATTATAAATATTATCTAATATGAAGCGCTGTATATTAACATGCCACATATTGTCATTACACTTTGGATGTGCCATTAGAGATGCATTTTGGTGAATTAACGAGAACATAGGGAAAGACGAACTAACAGGAGGTGAGAGTTTTTTTTAGTTGTTTCTTGTGTCCCAGATATATAGAAACTCCTCTTTTACAAATCATAAAATTTTAATACTTTTTAACACTTTTGACACTATCTAAAGTTGTGGCTGTCCCCCATTTGGTCTGACACCGCAGGGGTGCAATGACTTTTGAATGACCGACCCTAATCCATTCGCATTTTTAGCTCAATAGGACTGTAACGACATTTTCTGCAAAAAATGTGGTTGGTACCTCGTCAGATTATTTCCCAGACACACTAAACAAGTGAAAAGTATAAATAAAACAAACACATTACTTGTACATTTCGCGTGTTATCATTTCTCGATCAACTGGTCCATTATTTATGTTTTTGACTACACTTACTTTTCAGCTGTCATCTTCCTAGGTGATCGATCTCATCTACATCTCATCCCTTCACAATGTAAAAGATTCTGATGTAAACACTTTTTTAAAGTGAACTTTTATGTTTTGAAAGCCCATTGTGAATATTCAAGATAATCTAATCAATGCTTTTCTAAGTTAGCTGCCCTAATTATTTTCTGACAACCCTTTCTGGTACCAGGATAGGGAAATCACGATAGAGTTTCGTGATACAGTTGCATAACAGAAACTGAGAGCTGGTGAGTTTCTCTGAGCTAATCCTTGCACAATGCATTATACGCATCAATCAAATTGATAAGTTTAGAACGATTTTCTTTTAGGACAATTTCAGATAGCATTCGGAGAGGATTCCCCCCGATTATTGTAGTCTATGGAGAGACGAAACGTGCTTCGACTGAATCAGATGACCTATGAACCCTATTTTGTAACCTGAACTTACATCTTGATGTTCACCTTACCTTGCAACCTCTGAATCTCAGGGCAAATGTAGGCACTTAAGAGCACAACTCTCTTTGTGAAATCGATCAGTAATAACTTTCTCCGATCATTGAACTCTCTTCACTTTGCCAACTGTTTTATAATAGCCAGATTCTCCCATATATCACTAAATTGTAGCTATAAATTCTTTATTTTCTTTTATCCCTGCAAAGCAGACAACCTTTCTTAGACCATTTGAATGACTAGTGATTAAGACTTTAGTATATGGTTTACTACACTAATGCCATTTATAAGTAACATAGGTTGCCATCGTCCAACCGAAACCCAAAAAGAGAAACTAGATGCTGCACTGTTTGCTGTTTCTGGAGACTGGCATGTTTACAGGTGCTTACGGGTGTCTAGGGGATCGCCCAAGACATGACCCAGGACTGATCACACACTTTTCTTGCTATCCCCGTCTGGGTTTCTTTACCTAAGGGCCTAGACCTAGCCAGGATTCCGAATATCGATTTTGTCGTGAGCTGATAATGGACCAAATAACATTGCTATCACATTTCTGCTTTCACAATCCTGTAGCTTACATTTTTCAAGTTTCATTTTTTTATACTTGTCACATATTGCAATAAAACATTGCAAGGATTATAGTTTATACAACCTATACTTAACATGAATACCAATTGGATAAGCTGCAGATAGTTCAGACATCCCTTGCTCTAATGCAATTTCGCAGATATATACGCTGTCAAAGCCTATTCATGGGTCGAGGGCTTTGCCCAAGACCAATGAATAGGCTGAGACAAGGGGCAACGATCATGGCTGAGTGCGCCAGAGGTCAGTTCTTGTTTTATTCTATATCAATAACCCTGAAAAATAACCCACTAACCCATGAAAATCGAGACAGATTTTCCACGCCAACCAGCATCATTATTTCCCTGCAGGGAAATAATTTTTATTATTTCCCTCCGGGGAAATAACGCTGTCTGTTTCCCAACATTTCCTAGCAGGGAAGGACAATGATGAAGGTATAGGCACTATGAAGTTGGTATAGAATAAAATACCCAACATGGTAATAGGCCCTACAATTATCAGCGAACGGCGTACTGTCTCGAATATGACCCATTACCTGCAATACATCCTTGTAAGTAAATCGCAGTTAGAGAATCTCCTAGGGACATAATTATGGGACGATATACTACCACTGCTTGAAACATAAAAGGTGAGGGATCTGTATTGTAAAAGTTTCAGAGGTGGCAAACTTCAGGGAGTTTGAATCAGGCATAAGTCTATTACATAATGGTGATGAATAGGTAACGGACGATATAACTATAGCTGTTAACCTATACCCGTCTTTTAAACACATAGAGAAATCTTGAGGACATTAACAGAAGCCAAGAACGTGCAAACACATAAATACCCATTGAGTGACCATTTTATCACTCTATGTTTAAGTTGAATGATGTATTGGGCATTTGGACCACCCCGTGTCAGTTTCTGACTGAAGGATTCATAAAAGCCTACTAATAAGCAGGATTCGTATCATAACGACCATGATTTAGGTACTTACAAAGAAGATTCCTATACTAACAATACAGTACACTTCATTTTCTCCCATGGGGGTTCCGGGTAAGAATAGGTTGCCAGTAGCCCCTGCTGATCATATAAGGCGATGATAGGGGGGACCCAGCACTGACCAAGTGGTTCCTTTGGTTCAATTCCCGGTTGGTGCTGTGGTTCACTAAGGGATGAGGTACAGCAAAAATGATTTCCAGGTTTTGATCCCCTGCCATTATACTGCCCTGTCACCTTCATCTCTTAGATACAATCAGCAAAGACAGAATTCGTCCCAACCTGTTTTCGCCATGAATATGACCTTAGTTGTCAAAACGGCATAAAGCATCCATTACTCACTCACTCACTCACTTCATTTTCTGCACAGCTATTGAGAAATAAACCGAACTGGATACCCATCGAAGCGATGTGATGAGCTTTGATGTGCATTATGTTGTGTAGTATGAAATGGCAACAATATTTGGGACGGCTGCTGCACATCGTTCTTATGTATACATGCATGTGGGTCTTAACTTCGTACAGATTAGCTACAGCTGCATCATAGCTTGTAAAGGTACACCATTTCTAAATGGATTAGTGCACCTAGAAAAAGCAATTGGAGACAACTGAGGATACTAGAAAACCCTTAGGTTCCCTCTCTTTGGCAAGCTCGCCAGTTCGGTTGAGTTATAATCATCCCAAACATTATGAACTCAGCAAATAAAGGATTATCAAACAATTCTGAGTCACATCTACCTAATCCCTCCCTTGTGCAGTGGGTCTGACCTTCACTGACCCTTACCTATACACGTCAGACTGGCCAAGTGCAAAACGGCCTACATTTCGAACTTTCTTCTATACTCTACTCACCCCCCTACTCAATCACTATTTTTACGTTTTTGCTTTAAGCAGGAAACGACGCTATATATCCATACTTCCACCTACACTGAGCACGAAGCTTTTGATATAGAAAACAATATCAGTGGATAGCTAAAGAGAGTTGAATTCGCGGTGTTTCCGGGGTCGTGATTACTGGAGGGGTGACCCGGTCTGTTTCTGTTAAATGTCGTCTGCGCTACGCTTGGCTGCGCATCACGCGTCCGACCCCTGCTTTGAATGGACATTGAGTAACAAGGGGGCGTGCAAGGCCCAAAGCTATGGGTGAGGGGAAAAGTGTGGGTGTATGTGTATGTGTCAAGGAGAACGGTATTATGATATATTGCACATCAATTTCAATTGAGAATTAAGTGGGTCTAGGAATAGATGTACTACCTTTAAAAAGATGTTGTTTAACAATGCATTGGCATGGACGGCTGGTTGAGTTATGGAGAAATAACGTTGACGTATGTTCCTGACTCCATAGGGATAGACATTTCTAACAATAGGAGAAAAAATGTAAGCCCTGATATGCCGGGAGAGGAAGGGACTCTAATAACCACATACACATCATGTTAAGAAACACCTCTTTAAGGGTGAATATCTGGGTCCCAATCGAAAGAAGAAATAACCAAGAAAAGAAATAACATTTGGGGAGGGGTAGAGAATCTAGAACCTCTCTCGTCCCACCAGTTCCTCCCTCTACATTATCAAACTACTTAAGCACAGTTTACAAGAGCATTACATGTGTTTGAAGATAGGGTGTGATCTAAGTTCTAATTTCTATAACGTCCATGTGTTCGTAGAATAAAGCAACTGGAGCATGGAGGTCTCCTTTTTGCCAAGATGAAAGAAGAACAAGAAAATCATTTATTATTTTCCTGTTTATCATTCAGGTTCGGAAAGCAACGCCAAAATACAAATACATTGATATAGCAATCATTTCAGCATAGGAGTAACGTGTAAAAGGCGTTGTCTTAACATGGTGACTGCCTATCTCTCAGGAGAGCTATCATTAAAGCTGAAACTTGGTGAAAGTGTTTTGAATTATGATGGAAAACCCGGGCTTACCTCTCCCTGACCGGCTTTTTATTTACAGACTCGGCCTTTCCAAAGTTGCAGCCCTCTCCCTCTTCAACCTCTCCCGGTTGGAGAATTTGCAGTCCCTTTGCTGGCTGGTGCTGGGCAGTAGAACCTTCACGACAACCATGGACGCCGCGTACAGGCAAATGTCGTCAAATGTCGTCTGCTTGAGCTCGAATGGACACGTGTTTAGGCAGGGACGCCGGCCGGCTCTTGAACTTCCGGTAATGTGTTGTTGTTGTCCTCAGCTGTGTTCCTCCCAGAAGAAGAAAGTGAAGGTTTCAGATTGTGACAACAACCTCAGATCAACACTATCTGAGCAGACGAACTTCCTCCGGTGTGAGTCAAAACCGGAGGAATATTCAAGAACGCTGCATGCCCCTTATTAGTCTGTCTCCTTTGGCCAACCGGTTTCAAATGAGACAGGGGTAGGCCTTGTAGTAGCCGGTAAGCTGACTGGCAGACGACACGGCCAAGCCTGGATTCGGGTGGGTAGAAGGAGGGGGGGGGGGGGGGGGTAGGTACACGACTGGCAGGTAAGCACATACATGGGCGGTTGAGCAGACGACCGGGGTGACAGGGTTGGTGGTAAGGCTGGTCTAGGGCAGGATCTCTTTCTAATATCAATCCTGTAACTAAAAATTAGTAGAAAAGAAACGACAAAAATATCACCCAGTTGATACGAGTGGAAAAGTAGATCTTGAGTGATGGATTTTCTTGAAGGGAGAGCCCCCACATCATGCCTCCTCATTTGAAGATATTCTTTCACTAAAATTATGGTTTCTGTCTAGATAAGACCTCATAAAAACCATCCCGTTTAAATTCAGGGATTTTGATCAAGCAAATAAACCAATGGTATGGAGAGCACTTAAATGAAAATCTCATCATAATTGTTCACTAACCTGCTGCATTTTTAGGATATAATAGTTTTTTGTACCAAATTATTATTGGAAAAGCTTTTTCCAAAATGGATTCCCGATAAGACCACTGAAATCGTCTACAAGAAAGCTTTTGGTTAACATTATGAAAAGGAGCGGGGTGACAACTGAAATAATTTATTACTTCATTGAATGCAAAGAAAAAGGTATAAAATTCACATGGGCAATGATAATTAACTCCCTGATATTCCTAGCCTGTAGCTATAATTCGTAGTATGTGAACACAGTACTTTGCTGTCCCTATTGGTGCCCAGCCGCCCGTGACCCAAGCATCCTAAACCAGCCTTGACCGTTTCTATTTTCCTTCAACCGACCTCTAGCTCTCACGAGAGCAACTGTTTTAATACGCGTGGACTGCACGATACACCCCACTTAATTTCCCCTTTTAAACTCATTCTTTTTATTCCCCCCCCCCCCTCCCCGCAGAGATACACAGTCGATTGCATACTGTTACGTCACTTGTTGGGAAAGTAACAATTAAAAGAAAGGGGAGTGTGGGGGGGGGGGGGGCGTATTGTTAAGGTCGGTCTCAAGGGGGAGGGGGTCCCATTTCAAAACACACAATTGTACCCTGCTGAATGCTATTAATGGTCAGGTTTTTGACTTTGCATGACTTGAGAGAAATACGTCCGTTACTCTGGGAAGAATTACGTGAAAGTATTCACACTTTTATTAGGTATTATGGCTAAAGTACCATGGTAATATGTTCTTAGCATGACAATTAACAAATATCATGTAAGAATTGAGAACTCATCCTGTATTTGATCAATGCCATACCATGAAGTGACGGGCGTATCTCTCTCACTTGGTGCGAAGTCAAAAATCTGACCCTTTAAAGGTGGTACTGCACTTGGTCTGACCGCCTGAGAATTAAGGAGCGTACCAAGCCCTGGAATCTTAGAGGATTCTAAATGAATTATGACCTGACAACCGATATTGAATATGGCTATCTGCATGAATGTTTTTTATTTGAATTTGGAATAAAATTTAATGGTAAGGTTCCAGACGCATTGTTTCACCCCTGGATTCACAACTAAGGGCACATGCATCGGTGACTGTGGTAATGCAATACCACTTTACCAATTACATAATCCCGCCCCCCCCCCGGTTAATTCAAGTCATGGGTAACGACCCATAGTTTATTCACGGGACAAAAAGGAGGGAGAGGACAAAATCATCCCCACCCTCACCTCATTTCCACATTAAAGAAATCCAACCAAGCAAACCCTACTCACTGGAGCATTAAGAAGTATAACACGTTAACAAAGGTCTCCAGACCCCAGTCCTCCCGGAATCCCCACCTTTTCCCACTTTTTCTCAGTTGTATAAAAGGTCTAGGTGGCCCTATGCTTCAGCCTCTTTGTGTCTGGTAGGGTCACTAGTAAGTACGATGACTCATCTTTGTTTGTGAATCTAGGTTTGGAAAAAGTACATTTCTGAGCACAGAGATCTGACAGAAATCTCCTATCGAAAACCAAAGTTTCTGTTTTATCCAATTAATCATTGATACCGAGATCTTATAAACTGTAATTGTATTTATGTTAGTACAACTAATCATAAAAAGCACAATGAAGAAAGAAAATTCTCTCCTCCGCAAACAACTAGTCCTTCTTTTTACAATTACTTTTATTATACTTCTATACACGAGTTTCGCATATAAAGTATCAATATATAATCGTGCACTGTGTTGTCTTATTTAATTTTGATATGGGTATTATCAGCTGATTATGCTTGGAAAAAACACTAAATCCAGAATAAACAGAAGACTGATGTATGCACGAAGAACAAAATTACATCAGGAGAACCTAAACATGAACCATGCTGAAATATTGCTATCTACCTTTATCAAGAAACTCATTCAATAAAAAACTGCATGTCAAACCCTAAGTACCAGCCAGTCAAGCACTGTTTGCCACAGAGACCATGGCCCTTGATCTTCTCTTGGTACACTTGGCAACCTGCCTGGGCTGTGCCTTAAGGATCCCTGGTCACCAGGTAAAGGGGGGGACCACTGGGGCCCATGTGGTGGGAAGGTACTGTTTGATCCTCTGTGTGAGGCCTTTGTAGTGGGCTTGTTGGTCTGGCATCTCACCTCCTACTTACAGTAGATAATACCACACACTCACGATGCATCCCCTCCTCCCAAGCACTCTACAGGTCAATGGAGGAGTCAACCTAATGTTAGGGCTATATAGGTGGTTACTGAAGTGTCACTTTTCTCTGAGTATTCCCAGAGGTACCTCTCTTTTTCTTGCTCATGCTACTGAGAAATTATAATTTGTGTGGGCCTACTTACGCTGGGCTTATGTTGCCAGACGTTTCTCAGTTGCTTTAAGTGAGGATAGACAGACTTGCAGGTCTAGATTATAACTGCATATGCAAACCACTTTGCTCTAAACAAATCATAGCAGGTATGGATCCAGAGAACTAAATCAAGATTACCATGCAAATAATTAATTGGTAAATTGTCAATTTATATGCAAATAGGAACTAATTATGGTTAATTAATGACTGCAGGAGTGTGATATTAAGTGATCATCTGGCCTGGACAAATGATAGACACTGGACTAGTGACAACTTAAGTGAACGTCTGGCCAAGACTAATGATAGACACTGCAGCGATCAGATATCAAACAATCAACACATCGTTGCAATTGCAGTATACATATGTCTAATCTGGAAAGGCTAATGTCTGCTACACAACACAAATATATAAATCAAGGGACACACCTAAACCTTTGACCATTTCATTTAGGATCACATCACAATATTTGAAATATTCAATTTCTACTACACAATCTTGAGATCATGACCTGCTTGACCTGTCCCTAGAAGATGTAAAGCCTACTAAATTTTAGGGTGTAGGGTTACTTAAAGGCAACTTTTGAACCTGCCCCCCAGCTGGGGGATACAAACCCTGGCCCACACCTAAGGCCGGTATCTGTGACTTACTAGGTGGGTGTGATCAGTCTAACTCACTGTAAAGTGGTACTGTGTCATTGAACAATGCAGCTTTCAATTCATTCATGATAACACTTTACAGTAAAATATTCTTTATAAAACATTACTGTTGTTGTTATTGAGATTGAGGCCATTTAGAAGAAATTACACAGTTTCACCACAAGGGTTTACCCCTTAAAAATTACATTAAGGAAACACTAAAGTTACGCACTACTTTCTGTCACTTACCCTTCAGCCGATAGGCACCTGTCTTTGAAGGTCAGAGGTCAGGATACAAAGAAACATATAATCTGCATGGTGCAGGCCTTTGATTTTGTGAATGACAACTGTATTGGGCTAATTCGTGTACAATGGTAACTCATGACTGATCCTCATAATTACACCCCTTACATACTAGCCCCAGAATGCGCATCATGTAGATTAAATTGAACTTTGTCAAGCCATTTTGATCTCAGACATGATTGTATTTCTATTGCAATCTGAAACATGTAGAGTGAGGTGTGAAATCACCGTTTACGTGTATTGCTGTCCTTAAGTGAGTTGCCCCAGGCGAGTTGATTGAAGATGATGTATTATATACCCTTATAGTGGGAGTGTGCAGGTAGGATTACCGGTACATCCAGGGCAGTACGACCCCATCTACCAGTATGGAAATGCTATCACAGTATACACCTTTCCCACGAACATGCGTCATGGACCTTGCCATAGACATCCTGTTCCAAACACTCCCATAGGAATCCATATCTCAATCATTTGGTCCAGGCCATTCCGCTAGCAGGGCGCCATGCTATTTAAAAAAGTGTATATATTATGCACTCGTTTACATCAGACACTAATTAGTAGTTAAATATAATTACTATTAATATAGTGTCTAAAGTAAGCTATTTCATTTTCGTTTCACGACCATATTCTTGTACATAGGCCTATGACACTAGACGTATCTACATTTGTGAAATAAAATAGATGGGACAGATTCGGAAACCAAAAGTAGTATATATATATATATAGACATTGTACATATGACGTCACACCTCCCAAAAATGGGATGGACGCCATATGGGTGATCAATTTAAAATTGTCATTGCTCAAAATTGGGAACCTCTGGATCACATATTCATCCTGAATTTATCTAATACATAACTATGAAAACATTATTTTGCTTTGGAATTATAGATAACATTCAAAACCATGTGGTCATGATCACCACGTGCTGATCACCAGAAAGTGATCACGTGACCTCATCCACGCAAGGTATATACAAACATATGTAGGGAGTGCCTGTAAACCAATATTTATAACTAGCAGTATTACTTGCACTGAACGTTTATAAATAGAATGTGGTCTGTTTCCCTTCTCATTGAAAGTTTGGTGTATACAAATGAACTTGAAATGGCCGGTAAGGATGTATTTGATGTATGTCTATATTTTGAGGGTGTAATAGCTTGGATCCAATAGTTTAATATACATGTAAATGTATTTAAAAACGTGTCTTTATGTACAGGAGAAATAAAATGTTGTCTGACTATTCACAAATGGCTTCCAGAACAGTTTTGTATTTATACATGAATTGGGACGACTTACAAATAAGTCACATGCCTCTGGCATACCTATACCACCAAGAGATATCTGTGTCTTTTTCCTTTTTATCAGAAAACATGAGGCCTAACTATTATGGAGATGTAAATAGAAAAATTGGTCTGTTTCCAGCACGCGATCTATATACATAGATGTCTTAGCATGTCGTGACTTAAGGAGTGGTTGTTCTCTTATGGGCGATCTTTGATTCCATCTCAATGTTTGAAAGGTGGGGTCCAGAAGCCAAGAAAGAAAGGTTGAGAGAAATGACTGTTTAACCTAGGCTTGTCTTATTGCACGAAGACCTTACTCATTGTCGTGATGGGAGATAATGCTCATAACTCATTTGGATTATAGGATGGACGTATGGCATACTCCATTATATTCTGTTGACATAATCCACTGTTTTGTCTTTATTTTTCAAGATTGCAACAATATTGATAAGCAACAATCCATTTCATTATATTTCCTTTCTTACCTACCAACGCATAATTATATTATCTCTTATTTCATTCCACTGTCTTGTAAATCAAATTTTATCATTTTATGGCCTCAGATTTCTTTTCTTCTGTAATTATACGACACATCTGGCTGGTTGATTCGAGAGTTTTCCTTTTAGAGATGAGTCACGATGTCCATGTATAAAACTGGAAAACAACTGGAGAGTAACAAAAATGCAGGTGTGATATAATTCCTCATGGCCTTGATGCCACCAACAGGATGAATAACTACAAGGTGATATTTAAGATTTCTGTAAGTGCAATCTTATATGGAATGTTCGTTCTTGAGCGGTTTTAACCTCCTTATAATTGATAATCGTGTTTTTGTCTATGATGATAATTGTTTAAAAAAAAATCAAAACACGCGTAGAAAAAATCGTATTCGAAGTGTTACCAGCTCAAACAAGAATGGTACAATCATCATCAACATACATTACAATTTCTGTATACCTATAATTTCACAATAATATTAAGAATACGCGGCAGCAACTTTTCTTTGGTCTGTAGACTTGTCTTTATTTGAGTTCCAGCACACTGACCCAGTGAGAGACATTGCTACTTGCGTCACTTGTACTCAGTTTTTTGTTCGTAGGCCGTGTCATAAAATAGAACCACAATCATTGCCAACATTGAAAGGAAAAAAAAGTATCATGCCTCTCTTTCGTGTCAAGGTAAGAATTCGAAGGTGATCCAATAGGATAAAAATATATGTCAGTGAAAATGGATTAAGGAAAGAAACAGCTCCAAGGTTGGGGTTCAGGAGATCCTGAGACTGTGAACCCATTCATCTTCTGATGGAGTCACTATTTTTTTTGTACGCCCTTCGGGTTTGTGTTGTGTATTTGTCTGTAGATGTGTTTGTTTGTGTGTTTGTTAGTCGTTTCGCTTATGTAGTATTGTTTGTTTATGTGTTTGTATGTGCGTATGTGCTTGTTTATATGTATGTACTTGTTTTTGTATATATATATGTGTTTATTTGTTTGTGTTTGTGTGTATGTATATATATGTTTGTTCTAAGTATTGGACCTAATTTGGTGAACATACCGCCGTGCCTTCCTCAAACTAGATCAGGTCAATAACTCATATCCATCCCTTGTCTCTGTTGAATTGACAGTTAAAGTAGTTAAAAAAAAACAGTAATAATTAGCTGTTCTATCTCAACCCGGTCTAATTAATCTTTATGACCTACTGACTGTAGTTACCTATATTAGGCCTATAATATCTACACCTGTGTGTTGGAGCAACCATGTATCTAGATTTTTATAGAATTAAAGGCTCGTTCATAAGAAGCATTGTAATCAAAGATAAATAATCAAGTTAGTAAATGGTAATCTAAATAAAGAGAATCAAGAATTAATGAAGAGAAATCTCACGGTATAAAGTAAACTAAATTGACTAAGATGGGTACTCTGGCGGCCCATACCACTATCTAAATACTGGACCTTAAGTTGATAAGCTAGTGGTCCGAGGTACGAGTCTTTGATAATGCCATTTATAGTCTTTCCATCCTTCCCCTGTTTCCCAAACACAACGGGCTCGGGACTGATTCATCCAATTTAGGGACTGGGGTTTCTTTTATGTAAAAGCTAGCAGGATTAGTGCCAATGGTATGCCCTTTCATCCGCACTGAGCTTTAAAGACAATATTAATTACCCTTTGAACAGAAAAATCATAACAGAGATGGAGGAAGAAAATAGCAGGGTTATACCCTGCCGCTAAATCGGAGGGGCTTCCAGATGAATCTAAGGGGGTCCCCTATAATTTATAGGTATTCTAATAAAATCTCAAGATGGTCCAGGTGAGAATTTCACCAAATTAGTTTGTTTGAAATTTCTTGACCTAAACATTTCAAGATTTGAGAGGGGCCCCCTCATCGCAGTGCACTGACTAGCTGTCTCGAATGGGGAAAATGATAAATTATTTTTCTGAGGCTGTTTCCATATCTGGAAAAAACTACTCTTTGACAATTGATATTCATTTACGGTTTAGTGCCTTTATTAACCCATAATCTATTTCAAAATCTATAGGGTGTTGGTTACATATATTCTTAATTGTTGGGGTTCTTGTCCCTTAGATTTATCATTGCACTTTTATGATTTCTATAATTTATGTAATATGGGACATACCACGAATGCTCTGGCGTAAATTAGCCAGGTGACACGACATGAAAGCTAACATCCAACATTTTGAGCCTTAGTTTCTCAATGAAAGGTGCCTATGAACATTTTAGTGCAGCTATTGATCACCAGGGGGCATACAGGACTACATGACTTCACCACTGAGCACAGGGTACTAATTCAATAAAACAGTATTAGGTACATAATGACATGAAATAATTGTGACTCCAAGTTTCGAAATAAGTTATTACACAAAATAAATATGATTCAAAGCCTGATAGTAAGTTCTGACAGAAAATAAGTATCCAAGTAAGCATATACAAAGATGGTGAAAAGTCCACCACACATGAAGATAAGGCCAGAAAATGTTCAGAGGTGTCTCAAATTGGCGCCAAGCTAAATACAATACACAAAACGATTATTCCAAAAACTATAAATGACCCCAATGAACCCCTTATTTTAACAAGAGGCCTATGTTAGCCATCCCCAGAAACAATCGAGGCTCTTCCCATTCCATCATTCATAAAATCTTGACACACGCCAGGCGTTTTGAGAATTAAAATCTTTGACAGTTTCCCTGAGGCTACTATTCACTATCATGGCCACTTTATAACAATGTATTTTCTATTGGGGTTTGCTGTTATGGGACGGCATTCCAATTTTAGCTCTCTTTACAAGCTTATTTCAAATGAATAACTCGGAACTGTAAAGGATAATTTGATGTTTTGCAATCTGGTTTTATCCATAATTTGCAAAAACCAGCTATGCTAGTATGTCCCATGAACTCTTGGATTGAGTGTATAAGACAATGCAGGATCTGACACCTATTACTAATAATCATTATGCTTACAATACCAAAGTAGCATTTAGATCTCCCTCTTTTAGAAAGTGACAGTTTAACGGTTGCCGTCTGAGGAGGAAGGACCATTGAAACTCTTTTTAGAAAATCAGTTTACAATCTGCATTAGATCAATATGAGCTTAAGAATAATAGTATTCTATGAAAGTTGGCCAAATTTGAATATTTTTACTTGTAGAAACCCTATTTGTTACTATACTTTAAGCATGATAACGACAGCTAAAAACGTACTGAGATAAATGCTGGCTCAGCTGCGCCACCTATACAGCTATAGTGCAAAATATGCGCAATGGCGCCATCTACAGAAATACTACAAATCTCATATATTATATCAACGTTTAAAAAACTTCTATCATACGAACATTAACATCGTCATGATTATCAAAACTCGTTGTCGTTGAACATCTCCCTTAAAATTAGTTTGCATCGTCTGAAATGATATGATTCTGTGACGTTCTCTGGTAAGTCGGGGTTGCCGATTCTTACAACAGAGGAACGTGGGGGTTGTTCGGGTCTCGGGGCGGACGGGGAATCCGGGCCAAGAACCGCGATGTGTTTCTAGAGTCGTGCCTCGCGCACGAGGGGGGGCTGAGCGAATCGGTCGGGAATCGGCACTCGATGTCAACGGAGGACTGCGGGGAAGGGAAATTATGGTAGGGGTACGGGTCGGCCGGGGTTCGTCTCGCTCTATCTCCCAGACCAGCATTCACCCCGACCGGGCGGTCCACCCCTCAGTTCCGGTCCGCGGGGGCGACGGGCCGACGGTCGCCTATTGTTTGGTAGCGTGGGGCCGAGCATGCCGCGCCCTCGTCCCCGCGGACTTCGTTCCTTCGTTCCGTTCCCCATGTCTTCGTGCCATACTACACCTCGGTTTCCGGGATTACTTCGGGCCTTCGTGCCTTACTCCGTTCCCTCGTTCCTCGTTCTTCGGGCCGTCGGGCCCCTTACCCTGTGTTCCTACTACCTATCTCGAGCTTCGACTGTTTTGTCCTAACTTCTGGTTAATTACTCTAATCGGCTCATCTTTAGCGGTTGTTTCAGGAAAGAGGACACGTCTGGACACCAGGAGAACTGTTAAAGAACTCTGTTTATTCGGGCCTCACCGCCCCTTTATATACTATAGAGGTCAGCCCTGATTGGCTGCTTTCGGTCACGTGACCTACAACTGACGTCACTTCCGGTTTATATTTTCCGTTTCCGGTTTACATTTCACTTCCGGTTTACATATTTCCGGGTTTCGTTCCTTTACATTTTCGTTCCTTACATATTCGTTCCTTACATATTCGTTCTTTACATATTCGTTCTTTTACATATTCGTGCCTCTTTTTCAGGCTTTCTATACTTTCGTTCATTATTACATATTCGTTCCTTTACATCTATTTCGTTCTCTTACATATATTTCGTTCTCTTACATATATTTCTACTATTACCTTATTTCTATTATTTTGACCTCTATGTATTTTGGATGAATAGCCGTTCATCACAATTCTATGAGAAAATGAGGATGATGGACACTCAAGAAATGTTTAACTTTAAATACAAGATTTAGTGCCTTTTCCAGGGCCGATATAATATTCTTTGGCCTACCATGTTGCCACATTGCAATGTTACGTTTGTCAACGTTGTTAACGAATCCCCAGTTTTTCGATGCACTAAAATCCAACAGATCCAACAGTTTCAACAAACTTTCCGATGCATGCGTAAACTTGTTTATGAAAGCAAATCAAAACAGTTTCATGTCTAATATATCGTATGTATCTCGAAGAGACCGCATTCTCGTCATTTCTTCCTTGTAGCAAAAACTCCACCTACTTCTCCATAACTACACATTGCCTATCAAATCAGCCAAATTAGTTTGTATGTGTATCTATCGACAAAAAGAGAAACAATGACAGTAAAATCCATAGTCTCAGGAACTATTAATCATTCCTTACTTTTATATAATACCAAAGGACTCATACTTTGAAACCGTTACGATGATCCAGGTGAGGTAACAGTATACCTTACCTGGCAGTGACATCTGTAGGGATGCCGTACAGATATGACTAAGGGGTCATAGCCTACAGTGCCATCTATGTTACAGATTTGAATGGCGCAGACAACAATTTCAATGATTTACCACAACTCCTAAAAACTAAGGACGCTTCCGAGAATTCTTATGTAGGGCTATGTGTGTAACGAAAAGTGTTCGAGAATGGTGAGGGCTATATACCTATGCCTCTTCGTGCAGCTACTACAATGTCATTTCAGCAAGGAACAAACTAGACTAAATACTGGGAATAGGTGATATTGGTAATTATGATTTAAAGTTTGCATAAATTCTAAATAATCATGAATCAAACTCAAACAATAATTCAAAATATCGATTTTTTTAATATCCATGACTGAGGTCTTCAGTTACAAAGAATCTCAAAGTGCAAATACATCAACTTCGAGGAGTAAGGTGGTTTTATTGAACTTTTGGTCGCCCCTGCAAACACCCACAAAATATAAATAAACTATATTAACATGCGAGTCAAAATAGGCTACGTAGGTGTGCCGCCTCAAGACTTGGACTAAACCCGCGTTTGATAACGGGAACATTGTACCGCCTACGACCATCTTGGATATAGAGACCCCCCCCCCCCAACAACAAAAAATATCTGAAGGTAAACATTCATGGCTAGGCTGCAGTCTACAAAAAAAATTCATGCAAATATAAATCCTCACGATTTCTAAATATCCCTTTCACCTTTTACAAAGGGGATGATCGAATGACTTTTCTAATTTGAATATGAGTAAATGATTCGAGTTTGAAGTCAAAGCATTGCAGATTTTGTTACAAAGTTTTGTTAATATATAAAAAAAGAACAGCTGATGTGTGAATAATGATAATTAATAGGGTTATTATCAAAACGTTTAATAACCTTAATGACCCTTGTATTGAGAATATAATGCTTTGTTAATAGGTTAATGCCAAATAGTGATGAATTGAGTTTTTCGTTGAACGGCTGTGTTTTATTGTTATTTTTCCGTCTGTAAACTTTGCATTTCATATTAAATTAAATAAAAGCAATCGTTGTCTGGTCCAGGAACAAAATACGTATCATGAGTAGTACTGCCTTGGCCAATATCATGAAACAACGTACAGAGCATTGGCTTTTCTTATCCTCCAGATGGAGTTGAATATATGTATACATTTCCATAACTAAATTACAATTCTTAATTTGTAAAAAGAAGAACCCTGTCAGTGAATATGAAAAGAAACAACCATTTTAACACGTATCTACCTGTATCCATATCACCAGTGAGTAATATCCATTCTACATATTATGTGAAACTTCTTGGATAGGCCTATATAGGAAGACATCCTTTGCAATACACATGTAATTCGAGTAAAAAGGATTCAGCAAACGTCCTCTTTTGACCTCGGATGTGATCAGAAAAGGTAAAAAGGGTGACTGACAGGTAACCTAATACTTCATGTGAAAGACTTGGCCGTTTCGATGATTGATAAGAATTCATCACATTTTTCTTCTTCGGACGTCGGCAGTTCATCAATTTCCATTACCTTTTTACAGTGTTTCGCATTTAAATAAAGCCAAACATAACCCACTGAAGGCCTTATCAAGTTGAAGCTATAGCATTCAGTCAACAGTGTTCATTATTGAACCTCATTTTTATCATGATTGACATTTTGCTTTCTTTGCGAATGTCACTTACTGTAAATCCTAAGGATTTCTAAGAATGTACCGAGGATTTCAAAAGAAGACACTGGTACTTTGTATACTGGTAAGTGGAATGAAATATAGGACGGATGGCTGGAAAATGAAAACTAAGACTATGAGTATGTCTCTTCCCCTTGGGGGAAAGATAATAATATAGGCAATGCTAACGCCTTTCTGATCTTTTCTTATCCTGTCTAGCCACATTCTATAAAAAATATTCACGCACTCAGACTAGGCGTCTTCCCAACTCAATGATATTGCTAGAGTTACCATATTGGTTATGCTCTGAAACGTGTAGGTAGATGATTTGATTAATTGCCAAGAGTACAGACATGGAAAACATAGCAATTTTCTTGATAAGCATAAATGATTTCTAATCATAAGCTAGAATAATGAAGGATTCTGGGAGAGACAAGAATGACGAGTTCAGTGGCGGATCCAGCTTTTTCAAAAAGTGGGGGCCTCGTGATAGAAAAAAGGGGGGCGCACCCCCTAATTTTCATAATTTTACATCAAAAAAATAATGGGCGCGCTCCCCCGCGCCCCCCTCTAAATCCGGCACTTGAGTTTTTCCCTCTCTATACATTATGCAATCAGCTGATCAGTATGTGCAACCCATCCATGAACATCTGAAGGATACATCCATCAAGATGTTATTAGACATGCTATTTAGTCTTAACATACTCATAAAAAGAGGGTGTTCTCAGTGCATACTTATGTATGTCTCTATATAGTTAGTCAACTTCTCGGTCTTCTGCCTTACGTTTGGTAGTGTGCACAGATTCATCTATATATAAATGTCATAATGTGAGTTTTAAATGACCGTGCCCACACAAGCAATCTAATATAGAAAAGCGATGAAAAATACTGATTTTGATATCAATAATATACTTTGATTTCTAATAATAATTATCGTATTGATGAATTCTGTCTCAGAAAGGTAACAATACTTGCATGCAATCTAATGCAATGAACGATGGTGAATTTCTTATTGGTGAATTTGTAGAGTACAAAGAAGAAATAGTTAAGAAAAGAAAGATACAGCTTACGTTAAAAGCAATGCGAATGTTTACGTCCTAACAATTTGCCTTATATATTCTATTTGAACAGTAAGATTTAAAAAAAGGCTAATAGTACTAGTGAAAACGGGGTCGAGTAAGTAGCTCGTAACGGTCTGGTGAGTGGCGCTGCCACGTTGGCCGGCAACTGGGGAGACGACTTGGTCTTTTCTAGAAAGCAATGGATTTGTACTCACACACAGAGACACAGAGTAAGACATATGCACACAGGCACACTAACACATGCACACAGACACATGCGCATAGTCACATGCACAAAGACACTTGTACGCAGACACATACTCATACATCTTTAAGTAAAATATATGAATAAATGCATATCTATATGAGATATATAATTATATATATATGTGCTCATAATTATCATAATAATATACTTGATATGAATCAAAATATATTTCATGTCTGTACGTATACGTGTGCTTGTTCATGTTGAAGAGGTAACAGGGGGCATTAGGGTACACATTTTAATACCAATTTACAGAAAACCCATCTCAACAGAAGGGGTTTTACTTACAACTTACCATTTGTAATATCTCGATATCGATATTGAACACTTTTTATGGTGGAGGGCTCCGTCAATAAGAATAAGTACTGCATTCACTAAAAACGTCCAGGTACAATATTCTATTTTACATTATCTGAATATTGCTTCCAGACTTTACGTTTACGTAGACATATCAACATCTTTGATTATGGTTATCCTTTTCAATATTATTATTAGTTATATACAATCACCGTAGAAAAGAATGAGACGTGGAAACTCAGATATAGGTGGTCAGACTAATATTGATATCTCCACAATACCCTTCAGGCTCAATCTAATCTTATACTTTTATATGGCCAGACGAGTCTACGTTTAAAAAGAAACCTACGACCATTTGCTACCGTTTTCTAGAGATGGTTCTCAACTCGAATTGCATACCCTGGGGGTCAACCCTGTGACCTTACTTGATTGTCAAAGGTATGTAAACTTTCAAAGACTCTTTCAAAACTCCCACGACTCAATGCTGGTAGACCTATGGGTTATTTGTCAGGTGACCTTAAGCAAATACCTGTGGGTTAATGGGTCAGACCGGCATCCCCCATTTCCCCTCTAATGCCCTCTTAGTTTTCATTGTAAGATTCTTAAGTTATCTTTGCTCGCCCGGTGAACTCTATGGAGGACACTTTGGTTTCATACCAATATTTATCAATTCTCTCTGAAATTCTGTTCCTTCGATATTATGCCATTCTCCTTTAAACTTTCATGACATGTGGATGCAAAGAAATGTGTTTTGTGTCAAGACGAATGATATTTTTTTCCCCGAAATTCATGGCAGTTATTAGGCCCGACCAAATTAAATATTAGTAGATTTATGGGGAAAGAGGTGCAGAAATAGATTAATAAAAACCCTACATATTCTGATATTTACAGGTGTATAGGGTGTAAAGGATGCCATTTCCATACGGTGCAAAATGCTAATAAGTGCTACATATATTTGATAAAATAAATTGTCTGCGGGTTGATACTAACCAAGTATGATAAATATTAGTCTCGTCTACCCCATTGTAACAGTTTCTGCACCAATTACAATAGTATGCTAATGATTTGAACAATACCGTAAACTATTTCAAATTGGTAATGCTTCATAACAATATTTGGGCCTTCTCAGACACCATGACGTATACTTGTCCCATAACATAGACACGAAAAGGAATGTAATTAGAGGTTAGTACCATTAAAATCAATTAAGTCATGATACGTTAAACATTTACTCTATCTTTATTTCATACTTTTTATTTACAAACGACCCATTTGGGTTTTCATGGATGTCACACATCATTTACTTAACCATTTCGCCCATACAACAACATGTGTACATAAACATGGCATATGTAGTGCAAAAGACTATGATACAATAGAATTGGACCGTTATAGTTGATGTCATATCTAACTTGATCACATTTTATTCTATAATGATCTCATTCATTTTCTTAATCGAAACAAGCATCTTTTTTCAACGGAAGTTTTCACGTGGCAATAAAGGTTGTGGTAGAATCTTACTAACTTAGGCAGAGTCCAATAATGAGATGTTGACATTTGACAAGTCTATAGGCTGCCTAATTCATTTTATATTCTGATATCATAATCTAGGCGACTTGCACTTTGTTTGCCTGAAAACCGGTTATCAATAGAGCCGTTAAAACTATAAAACTATACCATATTATTTTTTAACATCTCAAAATTTGTAACTGTTTACAGTAAATAATGAATGTGCTAATGGCAAAAGCAAACGGGTATGAAATAGAACTTTCATATCTCCCATATATACACACTGACAGAAATGTATTTTATAGCCGATGCTAGCCAATACTTCCCAAATCATAACCACACATCCAAAAATTGAATTAATCAAGGTTTTGTGACCTCTCATTAATGTAATTATTTTCACTTCTGACTTCTTACTTCTACCTGATATACCATAATACTCACAAAGCAGTCAGCAGTGTGTTTATATTGTCGTAGAGAATCTGAGGATAAACTACTTAAACTACCGTCACTACCAATCGCAATTAATAATTCTAAATTACTAATTAGGCAATTAATACAGCACCAGTTTACTCAAAACTGAAAAGAAATCTTATCATACATTTTTCTCACACGTTTCTTTGTAATAACTTGAAAACAGTGTTACAATATCATAATGCCATAGATTCTCGACGTTGGAGTGCAATAACCTGTCAATACACAAGAGCATAAACATAAGCCATTTGCTGAGAATGACTTCAGGTTTTGAGAAGATGCTAGTACAACATGGCATGTCAATGCATATGATCGACCAACTTTGTCTTTTAGGACTGTATATCACAGAACGTTGATTTCAGCGATCATGAATATCATATCGTTTGTTATTTTTAGCAATTATTATGTACAGATATAGTCAAATATAATCATTTTAATGATAATATGCCTCGTCATGATCATGAATGGAAAGATAGGTTATTGTAAAATAGAACGAAGGAGAAATAGACATTTCATTTGCAAACCATCTTGAACAAGAAATCAAATTCAAAAACCTGACAATTCATTCTGCGTGTGTGAGGTCTTACTTTTGATGATATTAATACAGCAAGTTTATGTATTTTCATCGACAGTAAAAACATACAAACGAGGGGAAATAGGAAAGGATCCATGACACAAAGCTTTTAAAATTGCATGTAGCAAGCAATGTAAGTTCAATAATAATACAGTCCTACGTATTTTAGAATACTTTTTTGGCAATGGTAATTGCAAAGCTTTCCCGAGTCAAGCTTTACATTCAAATATCAGGCGTTTGAGAACTGGATGGAAGGATAGGGGTAGCAATATAACTTTAGCCAAATCATAATGTCTATAACGGGTGATGGCAGTACATAAGTCCTGACATTGTACGAAGGCAGAAGTCTTCCAAGATTGGTAAACTGGATTTTATATGCTCTCAGTAAGTATTCAGTAGATTCCCACGAGATGATAAGGATTGAATATCACGTATGAAGAGTTATACAAGGTAAAACAAACTTGGCTCAATTGTATACCTTAACTATTATATGGTGGTCCAAAGACAGTATATTAGAATAGCACCAAGGGCTTGATCGAGAACTGACCCAGAATACAGGCTATTCTGTAAACAAACTATACTGTGGTCTTGAGTCTTATTCAAATATAAATGTTTGTACTGTGACCTCTCTTTTGTGTGAAAATAGTTGTCTCTGTGACTTACCTACGTGACTGTATTAAGCTTTAACAAGACGGAAATGTACTTATCTCTGACTATCAGTACTGTTACTGTATTCTTCATTGGGAAATGTTACATTCAAAATAGAATAGTGAATGCTTTGATAGTTGTATCCAAGGCAGCAGGAGCATATGCATAAGCTTAAGTTTTTTTCACAGGCAAGACAGAAATACCTGTCCAATATTTACAGGCTTGAACCGAGCATACGAGAGAAAATGGGTAGATAATCTCACATCAGTTATGTGATTATGTCTGTAATAAAGCTTTGTTATTTCATAAACATGATAATACCTTGTTTTATCGCTGTATTTAAATCATAATTATTGTTTCCTATTAGGAATGCTGATGTATGTACGGTAGGTGTCAGTCATTCATGTATATTATTCTGTTCATGCTACAGTTAGATGTATTGCTATACTTAACGAAGTCTGTGTGCAAATGTGCCTGTGTAGCAGTTGTTTTCTTTGTTATGTGTATCCATCTCAATTCTCTGTACATAATCTATGGACTTATTTAGAGCCAAAATAATCAGAATTTTGAATACTGTCCATAAGCGTTGCTGTGCAATGCCAATAATTATTTGTATGTATCTTTATGGTTTCTATTGTCAAACTGTATGTATTGAATAGTCTTTCTTATCTTAATCTATTACCTATGGAAGAATGAACTCAAACTCGACAAACATTCCTGCAGCATCGCCTGGACACTCCTGAACCATCATAATCTGACGCCCCTTTGGGACCTTTTTATCAGGGTCTGTGACATGCATGGCACAGTAATTGGACCAGATGTTTCTCAAAACTCCGTTCGGCTTGAGCTCCCACTGCTGCTTCGTCTCCCCTATTTTGCAATCCTCAACAACAACGTAAGCTGATGGCATAACAGTTAGACATTTCCCATCACACTTAATGGTTCCTGTCTTGCTCTGCTCAAAGATCATCTGTGTTGAGTGCAGCTTGTACTGGTCTGGCTTGCACTGGCCTAGGTCAACTCGCTTATCATCGCCAATACGTGCACAGCGACCGCTCTTGCAGCGCAATAGGCCGTAGGCAATGGCATCCATGTCAGGGGTGTAGATGTCTGGAATGATGTTCCTCTGGTACCAGTCAAACTTCTGACACTCCAGGCTGGAAAGCTGTTGTAGGCGAGCCTTGAGGGATGCCATTTCGGTGGCATCCATTTCTCCGCGGACATTGGTGTGCTTGTAGATGAATTCCTTCTTCTCTGGCATCCACAGCTGAACGATTCGCCGAATGTTCTCAGTCATGATCACCTTGACTGGGTCCTTGAGGTTAAGCACTCCCACCCTGGAGCAGGGCAGGATCTTGATGACACCACCACACATCCAGGTGCGAAGGGAGAACTCAAGACTCTCAGCGCCAACATCATTCATTGCCTCGTCGAAGCCTCCAAGGCGCTTCAAGAACAGCTTCCGAATTGCCCAAGCCGTACCGCGGAGAGTTGGGGAGTTGATGAAGGGTGCAATGGTTTCTTTGTTGGTCACATGCGATGGAGACATGCGCATTGTGAGTGACCAGGAGAAGGTGGTGAGCAGCTCCCAATCAGTGTTAACGTACTCGTAACTGATCGGGTTCTTGATACTGTCATAATGCGGAACTGCGATGGCGGAGTACTCCTTTCGCAAAAGCTCAGTAAGAGGCGGAAGCCAACCAGCATTGCAGACGACATTTGTATCCAGGAAGACCAGGTACTCCGTCTGTGCCTGTTCTATAGCCCGCATACGTGCTCTAGCCTGGCCCACTTTGGAGGACATGCGTAAGAGCTTGACCATTTTAATCTTCTCAGCATAGCCCTTGGATTCTTCCCTGATGTAATCCAGGGTCGAACCATCATCCACAATGATGATCTCCCCAAGGAGCTCATGGCGAGTGTTGTGAAGCACGCTGGCCACCGTCGTCTTGAGATCATAGAACTGGTAGTCATAGAACGTGATGATGATAGTCACTGGGTGGTCCTCAGTGTATGAATGGGATTTACACCTCATTGACCGAGCATCAGGGATCTTCTTGATGCGTTCATCAATGTCTACTGTCCTTGTGCCCATCCGGGGGTGCCCCTTGTCAGCTGCCTTACCTTTATCCCCAAGAGCAGAGGAGGCAGCCATGCTGTCCAGTTTGGAGTGAACATTGCTCATGTAGCCCCGACGTTGAATAAACACAAAAGCCAGGGCTAGGAATACAATCAGAAGAAAGGCATCAGTGACCAGTCCTCCCCTACAAAAGCCACGAGACCGTGAACCCAACATGTCTCCTTATTTATAGCAGGAACCGTTCACTTTATATTAAAAAGTTGCTATACTATCAAATCACAGTGAGTCCTGGATATATAATAGCGATGATCCAAGGCAGCTCTCAATAAATGCCTGTGGTTCAGTTTAGAAAGCACAAAACAATCAGAGTATAATTCTCCACAAATGGGCGATAATTGAGGTCGTTCCCCTCCAGTTGGTGCTCTCCTGGGGGCCCTTTAAACTCGGGCCCGGCGCAGGTTAAGGCAATGCAAATGAAAAGACCGGTTTGGCAAGTGTTGGCTGCAGCTGATGCCAAATACCGTGTATGCAGCTGCGGATAGGCTCAGATTGAGCAGT
Organism: Lepidonotus clava; assembly: GCA_936440205.1. Classification (NCBI taxonomy): domain Eukaryota; kingdom Metazoa; phylum Annelida; class Polychaeta; order Phyllodocida; family Polynoidae; genus Lepidonotus; species Lepidonotus clava. The sequence goes on from OW387147.1 coordinate 23,495,748, forward strand.
CCAGGGGAAGGCCTACAGTAATCGGCCTTGTATGGGGAAATCCCTAGAGTGATCCTAATCGCCACCAATGAATAGGTCCGTGTGTGTATTGTCATGTATTGGCAGGCAGCAGTTGTGGATTTTTTTGCCCTGTCCCTGGCTGGCTGGCTAGTCGCTCCGGTAGCAGTGTGGCACAGGTCGTGAAGGAGGTGTGTGTGGTGTGTATGGGACCTACCTGTACAACAACCGCCTATATTATAACACCACCACCACCAGCAACACAGTCTGATCCCTGCGTCTCCTCCAGCACTAGTAGACGACAGTCCTGATTCCCCCACAAGCGTCTCCGCTCCTCCAGGGCTTTTCCGACATGTAGTGCCACAACTCGGTCAATCCGGGAGGTGTGCAGGTGAGGGTGGGAGCTTGGCTCAGGTGTGTTGTGAACTTGTGCCGACGTGCACAGGGCCCACGGCTTCAGGTGAGGGGGGTGAAGGGGGTGGGGGTGGTGGTGGAGGGGTAGCCTTGGGGAGAGAAAGGAGAGGGGACCCCCGGTGCCACGTTGGCTGTTTGGACCGACCGCGTGGCCACCGGTTAGTCCTTTCCTGACCTAGATACCTCTTGCATAATACTTTGAGTATATAGTGGATTTGGACGTAACTACAGTCTACTGTCGCCGCCGCATTGGGCTGTGGTCACGGTCTGTTAAGCACCAGACTTTAAACAGGTAATGCATGGTGGTGGGGGTGGCGCGGTGGGGGTGGTGCATGCAGCGGTGGTGTTGTGGAGGTGGGTAGGTGGGTGGAGGTAGGAGGGAGAGGGGATCCGACGCTACGCTCTGATTGTTGTCCCTCACCTGGTTTAAAATAGTGAGCAAGGAGGGGGAGGGGCACTTATCGTCTAATATCAATTACCGTTCAGAACGTTCCGGAAAAAGCGGAAAGTAGCAATTTAACCAGTCAGTGATCAGACTTGCGATTGCTTACTCAGTAAAGACAGGAAATTAGCAGTCAAAGAATTAACTCTGGACTGATTGCAGATTGAAACTGCATTATGTAGGTACCGTGATTTAAATGAATCTGAGACTGCTTCATATATGACTGATTTTTGATTTAGAATATGTGACCATGTATCTCATGTATCATGTTGTGACCTACTATTTAGACATTTGGACATCTTAATCTATGTTTATGGCAAAAACGTGTACGTTAAACAATTTCCATAAGGAACATTTAACAGATACTGAACGGTTCATACTGTCAGAGGTATCTACTTCTTTGAATTATCAGCAAATCAAATAGGAAAATTCTGGTAGTTAACATGATTATCGCTGAGCGACATAATGTACACAAGTGATTGATATCATTCCCCATTAATATATAAAGTACCAAAGCAGTCTCTTCGTCTTGAGATATAGTGGTCACTATATGGATTGATTTTACATTACATCAGACTGTCCTGGGTAGTCTACCTTACATTTATAGAGAACTAAACCAACATTTGACCAAGTTGCCTCATGATATATCTATTTAATCAATAGAAATCTTGTACAGAAGGATAGCGAATCCGATAAACCTGAATGTTTTCACAAGTTATATGTTTTGATGATGATGATATGTTGGTGTTTAAGGTCTACTCAGCAATTTTTCAGCTATATCAAGACCAACTCCAGTTTTTGACTTATAGGTCATTGATCGAATCTATGGGGATGGAAACAACGGCAAGGCAAGGTGTTGTAACAGGCACTGCCCAGACTCGAACCCGGGCCTCCCAAGTGAGAGGCAAGGACCTTATCCACTACACCATTCCGCCCCCCTCAATAATAATACGTATATGGATATTCAAACATGACGCATCTCAAGAAAGTGAGTAACATATATAAGCACACATAAATGACTTGTATAAAGTTCATAATAAATTTATATAGGTATATCGGACTAGCAAGAGGGAGTGGGAAGGTTACCCGGTCAGGACAGACTCCTAGCGCCACCACTACTAGGATCTGGTTGGACAATGACCAGTGACGTCATCACCAGGCCTGGCACAAAACGGCCAGACCCGAGCAGCCGCCCTCTCTCTCCCCACACACACGCCGTAGGCAGCGCTGAGAAGATGATTGTACCAAGAGATTTTTTTTTCTGGGAGATTATCCCATCTCAAGAAAGTGAGTAAGCACACATAAATAAAACAAAAACAAACTCACAACATAACGATGGTCTCCTTAGGCAGCCAACTTCACCTACGTTAATGGCCTAAATGATGAGGGGGCCACCTCATCTTGACCAGTCATGAATGGCCGTCTTACCTTGACCAGTCATGAGTGGCCACCTCATCTTGACCAGTCATGAGTGACCACCTCACTTTGAACAGTCATGAGTAGCCACCTCACTAAGTCTTATTGGGCCGTAATTTTGATACCCCTAACAGTGACCACTTGACGGGTTTCGTGATACAAAAAAATACACCGTTTTGCCATAAAGTGCCCCCACCATTCCCTTCACAATTCCGTATGCCTCGGACGGCCTACTGACATGCATAGGACGGGGGTGGGGAAGTAGGTGAGGGAGGGGGTGGCGGTCTGCTAGGCCAGGTAGGGAACTGTGCAGGTGGGCAGGGGCTCCAGGTACAGTGGGGGTGTGGTTTAGGTGGCGGTGACTGTGTAGGTGACGGCGGAGCGAACTGACCGAACCGAAGAGACTGACCCACCCCAGCAGGTCTGGACGCCAGCTAGGTCGTACTAGTAGTGGTATCAGTGGGCCTTGGACCCTGGAGGACGCCAGGCCAACCCCTCACCTGCCTACCTCACCTGACACAGGTAAGTCATCCGTCCTGCTCACCTGGCCGCGGATTACTGTCACACGTACAGGAGGACAGGTATTCACACCTGAGCACTGTCAATCGCTCAACAGTTGGTACTTCAAGATGTGTAACACATATCTATAACTTTAGGTTTTGGTCCTACTTCGAGGGTGTGATCTTATCAAGAAGACCATCAATTATACATAGATTCTAATGAACAGGACAGGTGGCTTGATTAGAGTTTAATGGTATTATGGCGGCAGGCGTTCTATTGTTGATATGATTACTCATCATTCACAGAGCCAATATTGATTGATTATTGATAATGACCGGTGAGGAAACGCAGGGGGTGGGGGTCCCCCATCTGATCAATATTTGATCAACAATTTTGTGTGTGGAAATAATTGCACACTGTATAACAATGGCACCTAAATCCCAGGTTACATTGTCAATACCTTCTTAACCTGTTTAGCACTAAACCCAAGGTGGCTGCTTACACCCTTCATGCATGCAACGTGGCCACGCTGGTAAAGTAAAACCAGTCTGTGACAGAAATAGCCGCACTCCATAATAGCCCTGGTGCTTGCTGGAGCAGGGCAGGTACATGTACATAGGTCTACTTAATTGCTAACGTATACCGAGTAGTTTGGAAAGAAGTTATGACAAAAGGAAGGGATGAATTTGTAAGAAGTTATCATATATACAGCTAACACTTCTATGTATACATAAATATTATACATAAATATATGTACATAAACATTATAATTGTGCTTCTTTATAACTACATACATGCACACATGTATTTAAATAGCTATAGTGAAGGACAATTTTGGTGGCATGCACACCAAAATGTAATATTACTTTAAACACATGTCTGACACACTTTCTAGTACAATGCACCAGGATATCACGCCTTTCCGGTACACCTAGGTACAAGACCTATAGTAAAATAGATGTTATGGTATTTCCTGCAATAGGTGTTTTCCCTTCCTACGTGCTTACTCACCTGGAACGCCCCCTTCTGGTTATAGTCACGGATATTGTTGTGGTGGCTGATACCAAGGGGTGACTGGATAATATATCGCCAAACACGAAACATGAACTAGTCGATTTTATATGTAATGTACAAATAATGTACATATGCAATTTGGATGCAATTTGGAATTTTGCCAAATAAGGCAATGGAGATGCATATACTTACGTTTTTTACTTGCTAAATTCTCCATTCCTTTTCTTTGATATAGCAATACACCAATATAAAATGCTAATAAGGGAAAGATTCCAACGTCTTTTCTTTTTGTTCTCGTATTGAACATAGAAAGATTACTTTTGCCTATCCCTTAATAATATTTGCCTACCGATATTACATAGGCTATAGGCCTATATTATAATTCAATCTGCGACTTCAATAGGGATTATCAGTTTAAACATATCTAGTTATTATAAACTTGAAATGCAAAACTGTTTCCAATGTACCTATCATAATCAAATTTACGATCAACTAGTATCATCTTACATTAGGGTGTCATTATGTTAAATAACCGAAGGAACTGCTGAAAGGGGTTCTTAAGCTGTTAAGTAGTGCCTCCTTGATGGGAGTTACCTCGGCCGCTGAGTACTTAGAGTGAGTGATAAACCAAATGTAAGTGGTTTGTGTCAAAGAAGAGTACGTCAAGGTGGTCACAACCTTTTTGTGACCTTATGTGAACGGGGTTCTACTATTAGAACATCTATTTATAGCACTGACACTTTACCTTTATTGAGCGCGACTGGATTCCCAAGAATGACAGCATATATACCTCAGAACTGATTGCGCTCGATAATTATATATAAAGGTATTTTGTAATATATATCAATAAATACAGATTCATCTGCCCGGTTGATTTCAAATCTGGTCGAAAATTAAGAATTCAATTTTAAGAAATAAATTGATTTTAAGAATATTCTGTTAGCTTCATTCACATAGGTTCTCATCTTCACGTTTTTAGAACCAAATTTGATTTTGACAACTATCATACCATACTTGAAATCTTAATCTTTTAATAGCACATAATATACATAGTATCTGAATATATTTATAAGAAGGTGTCAATGTGAAGTGATAGAAATGGATGGAAAAGATACAAACAGCATGCAGTGATACAATGAGTTAATACTCTTTCTTTGTATTTGTTTAACCACATCTATAAAAAAGTTCTACCATGTAGGTATTACAATGAGTTATGATAACATTCAAACAATAAAGTTGAAGTGTGTCAATATATCAAAAGTACATATAATTTTCAGTCATTATCAAAATACAACAGTTCTGGAACGAAATTGAACGAACCAATTGGAACGAACCAGCACTTGTGGAAACCTATAGAAACTGCAGTTTTCTCCTCGGAGTTACGAAAGGCTTTGCAATTAAATCAATAGTTCGATTGCAATGCACTACCCTAATGTAAATATTATTGATCGATTACTTTGATTAGAATGGCAATATTGAATAATAGATCCACTACCATAGTGGAATAAAGCTCATATTATCTCAACACTTTTCTGTATCCGTAATCCAAACACCATTTAGCTTTCTTTTTGTCAAATTGCAATACATTGATTAGTCTCACTCAGTAGAAAGTTTTGGTAAAAAAATACTTACAAATACTTGAATGAGTTGATGGTAGTTCTGCTCTGCTCTGATCCATCTTTGATAGAGTCCTTTCAGCTTTTCTATACTCAATTTTATGTATCCGTAATTGCATCAGGGTCCAGTCTAATACATTGGGTGATCCAAGAGCATCAAAAGAACAACCAGATGCAAATCTCTCTTTTTGGACTCTTTGAGTACTTTGTTGAAATCCTTCTCATCAGAATTTCTTGGTGCCAGTTTGCCCATACTTTATCTGATAACCTAAGGTAAAAAATCCTATGTGACTTCTTTGTCTCCCAACTGTGTCCTTAGTGGAGCAACTCACAACACTATCTTAATGGAGCAGCTCAGAGCAGCCCAAAGCTCATTTACTCATTATTTAGGTCACCTTATGGCGACCACCTGTCCCTGGTGTCAAACCGTGTCATTGATTGATAATTTATTGATCAATCTTCCCACTAGGGATCCAAGATGCATTGCCTCGCTGAATTAATAATCAATCAATAAACCAGGGTACCGTGACTTGCATGTAGCTATTATGGTTCTCAGAATGGACCTTGAATAACGTTTTTTTGGACTTGCAATTTATAGATTTTGTCTCTTGTGCAGTCGGGCAATCAGAATGGTAGGCTTAGAACTAAATTAATAGATAAAATTACTACTGCTTATTTATGAATTCCAGAGAGTTTATAAGAAAATAACTGACTAGCTATTTCTAAATAAATTGTAAAATATTTTTTCCAAGCAGGTTTCCTAAAGAAGGAAACATAATATATATTCTTCATTATTCTAAATATTATCAAGTAAAGTATATCAATACTCTATATCATGTCACGATATACTTAAAAAGAAAAAAAAATCCTTTTGAATAAAACAAATATTGTGACTTATGCCAGTTTATTTTTAGAAATATTCACATCTACTTATGAATATCTAAGGTAACACGGTCCAATATTACAGGTTTGGTGTGACCAGAGGAACAATCTCATGGCGCGGTGGAACAGTACTGTCACCTTGTGGCTGCTTCACAAACTACATGTGCTTTAAAATTATCAGCGGGCGCCTCTCGTTCTATGGATGCTTCCTGAAAGTATCAAGCGAAGGGATTTCATTATCAACCGTCGATCCTTTTTAGAAGGACAAAACCTGTACTCAAGTTTTGATTCTTGTCTTTACATGAATACTTATGTATGAATAATCTCTTGATTGGTAAGGGTATATGGCCGATATGCAAGATGAGGAAGGTGCAAATAGGGGTGACTTTTGGTGTATCAGTGATATCGAAATCATCGGTGACACATCTGCTCTTATTGAGGTTTCTGTGTAAAAATGCCACTACTTATACATTTTTACGCATTCCTCTCTGAGTAAAATATGAATCTTAAAATCACAGATTTAAAAAATAACCTTTTTTTTCTTATCTTACCCTAGACCTGATGATTGAGGACGATCAACACCCAGAGATGGCGTCCCTGTGGCAGCGAATCAAATTCATGTACCTGGGCCGGAAGTCGGTAGCACGCTTCGCACTTCCGCTGCTTCTCCTAACCGCTATAGTGCTCATCCTCCGCTGGGCAACTGCTCCAGTGGGTACAGTGTTCCCGCAGCAGGAGGAGGTCTTCAGGTGAGGGAACTGGAGTGGAAATTACTCTTATCGGTGGATAATAGGATATGCTAAGCTCATAATTATGGTTATCAGAACGCAGAGATTACATTGTATATTGAAATTGGATGTACATACATTTTTGCCTACAATGGGTACATACACCTTTTTTATGCATAACAAATGCAGATTTAAAATACGTTATCTTCTTGTGCCTTGTTACCATTTCTTGTGTGGGTCAACCTCATGTTAGCTACTCTAATGATTGATAAGATAAAGGTATTATCATCATTATTTATTAGGGTTTTCAAATTGGGATATCTACTTCTGGCATTTTCCGTTTCAATTGCTTATTGCTTCCATATACATGTTCAAGTCCTGATGCACATTACATCTTCATTTCATATGACATGTCAACCGATATGAATTAAAAGTAAAAGAAGTTTTATAGTTAGAAGATTTGAAATGTATTTCACATTGAACAGAATCATGATTATACTTAATTTAAGGGCAATGCAAATTACGTATCTGAACAATGTACATGTAAAGGATTAGGTTTTAGAAACATTGAAGAATAAACTCGATGTTCTCTCAAAATTCAGATTGTTGTCTATACTAAATTCAAATCTCTCAAAAAGTCAACATTGATATGTCATGACACCATGCTTAATTCATGGCCAGAATATATCAGTCTTCTATATAATATTATGATCTTCATTTCAGGTTCCGCCACATTGATGAAGGTGAAATCCACAACCACCTAGAAAACCTTCCTGATACAAGATCTGCAGAATGCGTCCAAACCCCTTACACTGGGAGCAAGGCAGAGAAAGTGTCCATCATCCTTGACTTCCATGAACAGCAATTCTTTGACCTCCGCATGACAATGGAATCCATAATGAAGTTCACACCCCCAGATCATTTTGCAGAGATTGTGCTTTTGGATGATGGCTCTGGAGATGAAAAAGTGGCCAGACATGCTTCCCAGTACTTATCAGACTCTAAGTTTTCTATGGTCAAGGCGTTCCGCTCTGAGCAGTCAGATGGCCCATCGCTATCGCGGTTCAAGGCATCTAAAGTGGCTACTGGGTCAATTTTGATTTTCCTGAGTAGTGATGTTGTGGTAACCAAGGGTTGGATTCAGCCTCTCATAGATGATATTCAAAAGAACAGAAAGTCCATTGCTGTTCCACATGCTGATAGCATCTTATCTGGGTTCAGGCACTTCAAGACACCAGAGAACCTTATCAATGTGTTCAGTCTCACCCTGACAACTCTCTTCTATGAGACCCAGCAAAAAGGCAACAAGTTGGACACCCCTGTCATGACTGGAACAGCCTTTGCAATTGACAAGAAGTTCCTGGATGACCTGGGGTCCTTTGATGATGGTTTGATTGCAGGTGGTGGGGAGAACCTGGAGTTGTCTCTTCGTGCCTGGATGTGTGGTGGCTCCATCCACATCAACACCTGCTCCAGGGTGGCAGTAAGAAATGCCCTGATGCCCATTGAAATCAAAGAGAAGAAGAACTTCCAGAGGATCTCTGAGCTCTGGCTCTCAGAGTTGAAGCGCCCCGCGTACAACCAGCGTGGACATTTGTTCGATCCGAATGAGATGGACCGTCAATCTTTGAAAACCAGGCAAATGTACCTGAAAAAGCAAATCCATTGTTATGCAATTGATGAATACATGTCAAAGGTTGCACCTATGATTATACTTCCACCCCATGGTGCTAGGTACTTTGGTAAGCTTCGTACCCGCACAGGTTACTGCCTGACTAGGACCCCAGTTGCAGGGGACAAGAGGCTGAACATGGTTCACTGCAGACCACATATGTATGAGCCAGACCTGTTCTTTGATTTTGACAAGATGGGCAGGATATCTCGTACAGGAAAGTGCTTGGAACTCATCTACAATGGGGATGTTGAACTCACAAACTGTGAATCTAAGAAGGCTGACCAGTTGTGGGATTTTGGCAAAGATGGTCTAATTGAGAGTGCATCCAAAGCAAAGAAGTGCCTTGCCCACAACTCAGACACGGAAATACAGAAAAATTACCTTGTGGCAGCAGACTGTAATGCTAATGAATACAACATGGTCTGGAATTTCGTTAAATATTGATGATTATGGAAGGTCATCAGTGAAATCCATTAGATTGTGGACAGTATTGACAAAGACATATCAGAAATAAATGAAAGGATGTTGAATTGTGTGAAAGGAAACAGTATCATATATTATTTGGATAATCATTGTAGAAGGTTGTGGTTTGGCCAAATTGTCTGATGAGCTATTGCAAGAACGTGGGTTATATTTGTGTATCTATAGATTCATCCAAAGAGACATTTAAAGGGTTGTGCATTGGCAGCTGATCAGCCGGAAAAAATGAAAAAAATCTTCCATAGCTTCTGCCATGGTAATGCTGGAAACCGCCATCCAATTCATAGATGAATCATTGAAAAGGGAAGTACGGATGAGTGTGTATTTTTTTTAAAAGAATATTTTGAAACTGTTATTTTGTATTCCATGTTTTATGGCAGAACGATATAAATTAATTCAATGTTGGTGCATCTCCATTATTGTTCAAGCACAGTCTAGGTTTATACAATACACTTGTATGCATATTTATTGTGGTAATAGTACGCTTCGATATGACATACTGCTGTACATTTCTCTGCCAGAAATAGTCATGTCCCTATATAAACTAATATTTCTATTTTGTTCATAGTCCAATCATGATAGTTGTCTAAACTTACGTTGGGGCCTACTTCAATATATTTTGAAAAGATAAAGATGAAATCGACTAGTTTTACTTGAATTGTAAGATTGGCCTCTGAAATAAAGAACCCATTGTACAAATATGAATATGATTGTGTTTTTACGTTTATTTACAAATTACAAAGTTGGAAAAAATTGTTGTAAAGATAGAAAAAATGTTAATATACGCATGTACAACTTTGGAAAATAACACTATTCAATTTTATTATAGATACTTGTAGTACAAATAAATGATTTGCAAGTAGACTGGATTCGTTAACCAATTATAGAGCATTCAAAATCATTAAATTATAATGATGTTATGATAAAATGATATATGGGAATTTTACACTAGGTATAACATAACCGCTCTGTATCATCAACCTTGTACGCGGTATGATTAAGTTTAGATTATAGGGCTGTAATGAATATCTAGGACCTGAAAAGAAAGCAGCCAACATGAGGACGAGAAGTAGTAGTAAGCTCAAATTCATTCAAGAATATACCCCGTTATCATGGGTACAACGCTAATATTGTAACATCATGGAATATGTTGTCTGCTGAAAAAAATGTTATTACTCATTTTTTGGGGGTGAAAGTGAAAGTCACCAAGGAAGTATAAGTTCAATATTTAGGCTGATCATCTTCTACCAACCAGGTGTCGCCTTGGAAGTCGCAACTCAAAGAGGTAAAGAGACCCCTGGCTGTAAATAAACGCACTTTAGGAAGGGGCCTATTACTATTCGAGAACAGCATTATTGCAGAACCTGCATTTGTTTCTGAGGCGGAGCAAGAATTCGGAACGAAAGGATGGTGGTTTTGGCCCAACTTCCACATTAAAAACACATATTATATTCCTCATGAAAAAGAAGGGATAATAGCCTTCAACACATGTTTGGTCAAAATTTGGGTTCAAGAGAAATATGCTCACTCATCCGCATTCTAATCGGCGGGTCCAAATTGTCCTATAGCTATAGATCTACCAGGCAATAAACAACCCAAAAACTTGAAAAATTCAGGCCCTCTGCATGGTTTTTGTATGCTAAATTATTACTTTTCATCCCATGTCATTGAACTTTATATCTCTAGATACTACACGTTTTCCCTCCCTATTGGTATAAAAAACAAGGCCACATGTTATGTTGATTTCAGGAACAGTTTGATGTAAAGTATGAAAAAGTTCCATAAGTTTTAAAAAAGTGCATCTACATTAATTTTGATAAGAAACTATAGTAGGGAAATTCCCACTGCACACTACAACACACTCTACTATAGGTGACTACAGAACAATCACATTTTTCTAAATCAGCTGTTAAAATCCTGCCACTGTACTTCACTCTCCAAGCAAACTCAGGTATAGCCTGTTTGGAGATGGATATATTGAGGGCATCAAAGTAGCACACACAAGATTACATGCAGAGGAGAATCCCCCAGATGCTGGAGACATCAATATTTTGCACCAGTTTTAAGTCTACAGGGGCAATTTTCAACAGATTTTTATAACTACTTTGAATTTTAGGTAGATTTCTGAAGTATAAACAGATCAAGACTAAGTCTCACAGGAACAATATCTAATATATGAAATATGTTGAAAAACCAAAGGGGGCTTTCAGACGTCCTAAAACAGCTGTTTCTTGCCTGGTAGATCCCAGCAGACACGATACATTAAATGTATTTGGCCACATGAGTAGGGTTTCTGGGGATACAAAGATGCACTTCAATGTCACTTCAATGTTTAATTTGTTCCCACCATCCCTGTCCCTAGCCTTATTATCAATCTGTAGCTGTGTAGTATCAATCTAGAATATCCGTCTATACCGGCCATGTGGGTTCTACTATATTGTTTTTTCATACCTTCATGGCGAGAGAGGGAATATAACCAGGTCTTTCCTATACAACTTATGGCTTATGATATCGATAAAGACATTATAAGATAAATTTCACATAATTATTACTGACATTTTAAGATTGGCATCACAAACTAGTTCCGTTAATAGGCAATATATGGAACCAGTTAAACAACTCATACAGGTGTAGGAAATGACTATGATATTTTACACAAAAAATTAAAAAAATGTTGTTCGAAGAATGTGTTGTCTCTAATAAATTCATTTTATAGGTAGAGATTGTGAATCATACATTGATGTATCATCTCATCTCATCCCAAGTTACTTACAAGATGTGGTTGTACTTTAATGTGAGATCATTCATATTTATCGAGGAAATTCTGAAATTTGAACCTGAAATAGTAATTAATATATAAAGGTTCTATATCAAAACTCAAAGTGATATTAGATATCAATATTAATAAATTGCGTTAAATGAAAGGATATACGTTCTGTTATAGAATTAAGTTCCGCTGGAGACAAGGGAAAACTGGAAAAATCCAACTTGCCCCAGGATGATAAAGTGTTTAAAAAAACAAACATTTATATAGTTTCGGCGTCTCCAAATGACCCTCATCAGCACACGGGCCGTCTAGGTATTTTCTGTAAAGGCCGGTGCATATTTCCATCGCTACAATGCTATGACATTGAGGCTGGCCCAGTATATTATCTGTGATGTAACGCTGGCGATTCCCTCCTAGCGCCCATCAGGTATAATGAAGCCTAAGTTCATCATCTAAGACCAGGGGCAGATCCAGGGGGGAGGGGTCCTGGTCGTCCTAACCCCCCCCCCCTTTTTTTGATGCACCCCTAAGCTACCAAAGAAAAAAAAAAAGGGGGGGGGGGGGGTTGTCGCTTGCGTATGCACAAATGCACGTCCTTTATGCTGACCCCCCAACCCTTTAGAAAATCCTGTTTCCGCCCCTGAAGACACGAATATCGATAAATGTAACAATAAATGATAATATGGCGGGCATATTGCAATGGAGAAATTGGAGTTATGGCGCAGGTGGGGGGGGGGGGGGGGTGTTGACGTGCGCCCCTCCGATTTTTTTTAGAACATTATAGGCCTATGTTCTTTCTAATGTCAAATTTGGTTCATCATCCATTAAGGTAAAAAATTTCAATTACGTCCTCTACCTCTACCAGTTCCTGTTCCGCCACCGGTATTATATGATTATCCTATGGTATCTTCACGAGGTGCACTAACAGAAAAGCTTTTTTTATCTCTCTACTGTACTAACTGAAAAGAGATGGTTTTATCTACTTGATTTGTAGTTACTTCGTAGTTACTTTGCTTTTATGCAGACACTTCTTGTGGTCTGACAGAATAATTATTATTAGAGATTCCAGCATGATAGGGATGGAGGTCACAAGTGACGGGTCGACATCATGACAAAGCCGGATATTCAGGGCAAGCTAAACAGGGAAGATACATTTTGATGATTGTGCCAGAAATAAACTATCAAGAAAACCGGCTTACAAGCAGAAATGATATCGTTACATGTCCTCAGTAAACTTTCATCTATAACTACTCAATAGCTTATGAAGAGGCCCATCTGAAATTGTGAATGTTTTTCCCCTCAGGTTTGACGTTTGTGTTTTTATGAAAGTTTCTTTTGTTTTTTGATAATCACTAATCTCTCTTAACAATGCATCCGAGGCCCCTACATACACATATATGATACAGAGTTTGATAGTATTGTAATGATACAAACAGGTTTACTTTAATTCTACAGAGACATACATGACTTAATACACGAGATCAGTGGCGGATTTAGAGGGGGGGGGGGGGGCGCCCCCTCCTTTTGGGGGGGGGGGGGCAAAATTTAGACTTTTTTGATGTAAAATTCTGCCAAAATGTAATTAAGGAAAAAAAATCATTAGCGCCCCCCCCCCTTTTCAAAAACCTAAATCCGCCACTGGAAATTCTAATTCACATAGGCATATCCCATCTTTACACATATTTAAAGACCCCACATACATTAACCCTTCAGCTCTGAATCACAGCACTAAAAAGGTATATTATAGCAGCGATAGTTAGATTAAAGGACTCAAGGTTCACTCTCAAGTACCACGTGGAGAGGTTTCCTCCCGGGCCCTAAGACCGTTGGTATTGAAAATGATAGTCCTCCAGTCACACGAACATGTGATGAAAAACATGTGTGTATCGTTTAGACAACCAGTCCACCTCACTTCTCGGGAATGAGGATCATAGACCACTCCTTACTGGAGGAGGGTAACCACAGCTGTATGGACTTTCAGTTTCGGCTTCCTTATTCATTGTACCACTAACACTAAATCCGAAAGGGTAACTTACACTTCAGAACTAAGTTATTGGATCATGAACAGAAAAATGCACTGTTGTTTGTGACTATGTCTTTAATAATAATAGCTTTTATTGACAACTGCGTAGGTCAGTCTTGGCCCATGCGTCATAGAGAAGGCACTTTTATTCACTTGAATGTAAAAAAGCTAGGCATATAACTGTATTGAAAGTAAGGCGCAATACATAACTTTCAAGACTGAGTTTCACTTTGCCTTTTGACTATATCCCTGCACATTTATAATATCAACACAAACACGCAGACCCTGGCTTAACTATCGTCTCAAATGATGAGAAAAATATTTGGCCAATGATATATTTATGAAGACGTGTACGGAATGTCTTACATTATTCGAAATTTGAATACAATATGCTAAATGAAGAGTTATTGACTTATGTATTGGAAATCATTATAAGGGACACTGATCATAAATATTATTGACCTTTTGCATTAAAAAGACATGACAAACTGCAAAACAAAAGACCACAGGGCAACTTCATAATATATGTATATATTTTCCACGATAAGGTAAAAACCATAAACATCTAGGCTAATATTCTCTAGGGGCCTTTCACTATGTATTGCATTTGTACATGAACGCACTCACAAATTTAAAACATTTTCAACCCCCAACGTATGTGCGTATGTAAATTGTAATTCTCCCAACCACGGATAGCCAAATTCATGAGTTGTACCTGCAGGTTGGCCTAGATCAGGATGCATGCTGGGTAACATGTCAATAAATCACAAGGATTTAGCACATTAAAGTAATAATCATATGCATATCATTATTTGTTATCAAACATGGGGACAAACTAGTGACCATTATTTTCTAATTTGTATACATATATCATATTCAATATTTTCTAGATAAGTTGTTTGGAAATTCATTCCTTATAGATATATAACAATTATTTGTTCATTTTCTATAGTTTTTGCTTAGTTTTTGTCGACAAAATCAGTCATGATTAGCCTGCAGGTGCCTATAATACTGTAAATCTGCTATCCGTGGTAGGGAGAATTCCTGGAAGGCCCCTTAATAGTCTACCCCACCGTTTTCTTTGTCTTTTTTTTTATATTAGTCTTCGGCGTTCCCTCACATCCGTTTCACACAGGAAACTGTGTCACCGTGCTCCAGTAACGAGTACCTCGCGTCCACACGCTATCCCCATACCCAGCAGACCGCTTCCCCCAGACTCAGTAGAGACGAGTCCGACAACCTGGTAAGATGTCTGGGCCTCGTGCACTCCTGGCTCTGGTCGTTTTAGGCCTGTGGGTGGCACCTAGCCTACAGCAAGGGGGTGTGCCCCTGGGCAGAGGGGTTCAACAACTGACCACAGAAACTATCCAGCAAGGGGGTGTGCCCCTGGGCAGAGGGGTTCAACAACTGACCACAGAAACTCTCCAGCAAGGGGGTGTGCCCCTGGGCAGAGGGGTTCAACAACTGACCACAGAAACTATCCAGTTGGGAATAAAGAAGAGTGGAAACGTCCAGAGTGGTCGGCGGCGCACCTACACACTCGCCTACCAGGAGAAGCTCAACCAGGTTGGTAGTTTATTGATGAGCGTAGTGCCATGCTATAGAAAACAGCCTTTCAGATTAACATGGGCGGATCCAGGGGGAGGCGCAGAACAACTGCAATATATATGCGTTAACGCTTATGTATTTAGAGTTGAAAAGTGGTGTTAAATGTATAGTTTCACCATCTATATCTTGACCACGTACCTAACAGATTTATAGGAATACTATCCAATGTGATTATTTCTAATAGACCAGGCAGTTATCCGATGCCTATGTAGTCATTATGTATAATCATGGTTAAATAACATTAAGTTTGGAGACACAATGGCATGAGGCCTGGTGATTTGGAGTCGAATTGTTATATAGTTATATCCGCCACGGATGACTTATCGATAGACAAGGATAGACAACACCTCTCAGTGGCGTATTAGTGGTACTAATGTCATATAATGCTTATAATATTTACAATACGTTTTATATCACCATACAGTATTTTCATATAGCTATATAGATACTCATAACAACCATAGACGATGATTGTGTAGGCGCATGCAAGAAGGTGGGGCGAAAATTGAAATTTAATTTAAGCGATTTTTCAGTTTCATTCTTGAACAAAAATGACTATCGTGCTTAAAATCTAGAAGAGATTCATTACGTTTTCTGAGAGTTAATTAATAGCATTCTGTCGAAGTGTTCTCAGAATCTCGATTTGAGACTTGGTTTTTTATTTATGAATTGCAGAATATAGACCTACTGCTGAAAACGATAATTCAAGCTTCCCCTATTTGACATTAAACAAATAATATGACCTATCTGAAGAATCTGAGAATAGTCCTCTACAAACTGACATAATTGCCATGGAGTGACAATAAAAAAGTCTATATATATAATTATGTTTAAAAATATAAGTGGAGAAATCAGTTTTCGTCCGTTATTTTCTCGATAACATTAATTTTTATAGCAATGTATCTTATTAGGCCTATATTAAACGATAGCGAAAAATAAGCCTTATCTTTTGATATATAAGAACGCAATACTGACTCCCACCAATGACGCACCGAGAGGTCTCTACTGAATCACCCGTTTTCTCTGAACCAGCTGTTTCATTTTTGTTTTGTTTTACCCCATCATCTATTTTCAGTTTCCATTTTGGAGAACCAGGCAGTTACGAAATTGTGGCAAAACAAAAAGATCATAGCCGTCTCTTTATGTTTTATAGAGGGTGTTTTAACTTTGACATGCCTTTAGTAGAGCAGATGTGGGCCAAAGATCTCAGATTCAGGTTGCCGAAAAAGTAACAGGCAGAGACATATATCAAAAAATTCCTAACATTCTGAACTTTTCAAAAACCTTCGTAGCCGGATTCAACTCTTATGGGGTTTTTCAAAATGGCCGCCCAAACATGAAGACATGTTCCTAAAAACTAGGCCTTCTAATATCATACCAACAGCTGTACCTTCACAACTATCTATCTGATCATGTTGAAATTGATGGTAGGGTAAGAGGAATATGTGGTGCAAAAGATAGTTTCTATTTAGATGACCCTAGTCAAGGTCAAGGTCACATAAATACAGGTCAAATTTGAAAAAACTGATAATTTTCAAAATTAACTTTTTTCTTAATGCTCTAGTGTATGAGGTTTTAACAGCACAAGCACATACATATGTTTAAACAATCCCTACATTCTAAGCTTTTGAAAAACCTTTGTAGCCGGATTCAAATCTTTAGGGCTTTTTCAAAATGGCCACTCGAAGCTGAAAACATGTTACTAAATACTAGGCCTTCAAAATATCATACAAATAACTACAACTTCACAACCATCCATCTTATTATGTTGAAATTGATGGTAGAGTAAGAGGATCATGTGGTGCAAAAATGGATTCTATTCAGATGACCCTAGTCAAGGTCAAGGTCACATAAATACAGCCAAAAGTGAAAAAAACTGAAAATTTTCAAAGTTAACTTTTTTCTAAATCCTCTAGTGTATGATTTTAACAGCACAAACACACAAATGTGTTTAAACAACCCCTACATTATGAGCTTTTGAAAAACCCATGTAGCTTGATTCAAGTCTTTTGGTTTTTTTTCAAAATGGACACTCAAAACTGAAAACATGTTTCTAAAATCTAGGCTGCAAATATCATACCGATAACAGTAACTTAACAACCGTCTATGTTATCATGTTGAAAAAGGTAAAAAGGTAAGAAAATTATATAACAGTGGAAAAAATGATTTCTATTAAGGTGACCTCAGTTAAGGTCAAGGTCACATGAATGCAACCCAAAGTTACAAAAACAGATGATTTTTAAAGTTAACTTATGCCCAAATGTATGAGATTAAAACAACAACAACAACAACAACAACAACAGGCAAAGACATATATCAAATCACTCCCTACATTCTGAGCTTTTTGTAAACCCATGTAGCCAGATTCAGCTCTTGAGGGTTTTTATTGAAAATGGCTGCTCAATGATGGAAACATGCTCTTAAAAACTGTAACTTCAAAACTATCTAACTTATCATGTTGAAATTGATGATAGGGTAATAGGTTATCTCGTGCAAAAATTAGTTTCTATAAAGGTGATCCTAGTCAAGGTCAAGGTCACATAAATACAGGTCAAAATTGAAAAACTGGTGAATTTCCAAGTTATTTTAGTAAAGTAAAGTTACTAGAGGAGTGTTGATAATGAAGAACAACAGTGTTATTAGATAACAGTTCACTGGAGTTGATGGTCATCAGGATCATATTCTCATCATGGCGAGTTTTGTAATTATGACAAGCCTATTTTGTAAAAACAAATATCTCAGCCAGTTGTGTAACATTCCTTTATCAAACATAAGTCTATGCTGTAACAGTGATATTCCTGGGCATGCAGGATGGGCCATTCCCACTTGAGGAATTGAATTCCTGCACTAGGCTAAATCAAGAGGGGCCATTACTACATTAAAATATTTTTAATATACCAGTAAATGTACAAAATGCCAACTAATTTCAAGAAACTGGCCCTTGGAATATTGCCAGAGAAGGCTTTTGATACTCAAAATATCTTTCAGTGAAGATCCTTCTATAAAGTGAAAAGAGTTCTGAATAGATAAATTCTATGTTGGACTTCAGACTGTGATATGGACTATGATATTACTGTGCTGTAAAATTATAGAAATAGAAGTGTGACCCTGGCAAAATAATACATTAACCAAAAGTTAAATAAAAAAGGTCATTAAATTGGTTAAAAGATTTATTTTTCATTTTTACAAAAAAGGCTTGACATACCCATAAATCCATGGCATATGCTGTGACAACCAAAGCCAATGATCTCTGTCTGTGTTCAAGTAAACTGTTATTTAAATTTACATGTCATAAATAATTCACTCTCTGAATCTATGAACTCAATTTCTTGAATATAAGTCTTATGAACCTGTAGATCTCAACTATTTTTAACAATGTTGTCCCATATCAAATGCTATTTTGTTCAAGGTATTATTATCTATTGCTATAAGAATACAAAGTTTGCCTTCACTTGTGAGTGCCCTACTTCAGGAGAAATGATTGTAATCCAAATGCCTCTCTTCATGATTACACGAAATATGGCAATCCATTCAAGTAATAATAATATTGATTTCATCGCCAATATGAAATTGGATAAATGGATTCCAAAATATATTAGAATAAGTGTGGAATCATCATATACATTGAACAGAAACATTTTTAACAGCTGAAGACCATGACCTTTGCGTAACTGCATAACTGCATGACCATAACATCAACTTTGACTCAATATGATATAGCAAATTAATATACGTGTCCTGCACATCATCTGGAGTCAAAATATTGAAGGAACAATTAAAGGCTACTACATCAAAGGAATCAGGAAAAAAGGAAACTTTAAAAACTATCTGTTAGCAAATTTGGCCTGTATTTATATGACCTCGACCTTGACTGAGGTCACCTTAATAGGAACCAGCTTGTGCACCATAATATAAACACTTTTACCAATACCAACATGATAAGAGAATCGGTTGTTAAGCTACAGAAGTTGGTGGAATATTTGAAGACTTAGATTTTAGGAACATGTTTTCAGTTTTGGGTGGCCATTTTGAAAAAAACAAAAAGACTTGGACCTGGCTACATGGATTTTTCAAAAGCTTAGAATGTAGGGATCATTTTGACATATGTATATGCTTTTGCTCTTAAAATCTCATATAGTAGGGCATTTAGAAAAATATTAACTTCGAAAATTGTCAGTTTTTTCAACTTTGGCCTGTACTTATGTGACCTTGACCTTGATCAGGGTCACATTAATAGAAACTAATTTCTTCACCACATAATCCTTCCACCCTATCATCAATTTCAACATGATAAGATAGATAGTTGTGAAGTTAAAGTTATCGGTGTGATATTTGCAGCCTATATCTCAGGAACATATTTTCATTTTTGAGTGACCATTTTGAAAAAAACCAAAAGACTTGAATCTGGCTACATGGGTTTTTGAAAAGCTCATAATGTAGGGATTGTTTTAACATATGTGTGTTTGTGCTGTTAAAATCTCATGCACTAGAGGATGGAGAAAAAAGTTAACTTTGAAAATTTTCAGTTTTTTCAACTTTGGCCTATATTTATGTGACCTTGACCTTGACTAGGGTCATCTGAATAGAAACCATTTTTTGCATCATATAATCCTCTTACCCTACCATCAATTTCAACATGATAAGATAGATGGTTGTGAAGTTGTAGTTATTTGTATGATATTTGAAGGCCTAGTATTTAATAACATGTTTTTAGCTTCGAGTGGCCATTTTGAAAAAAAACCAAAAGATTTGATTCCAGCTACGAGGGTTTTTCAAAAGCTTAGAATGTAGGGATTGTTCAAACATATGTATGTGCTTGTGCTGTTAAAATCTCATACACTAGAGCATTAAGAAAAAAAGTTAATTTTGAAAATTATCAGTTTTTTCAACTTTGACCTCTATTTATGTGACCTTGACCTCGACTAGGGTCATCTGAATAGAAACCATTTTTTGCACCACATATTCCTCTTACCCTACCATAAATTTCAACATGATAAGATAGATAGTTGTGGAGGTATAGCTATTGGTATGATATAAGAAGGCCTAGTTTTTAGGAACATGTCTTCGTGTTCGGGCGGCCATTTTGAAAAACCCCATAAGAGTTGAATCCGGCTACGAAGGTTTTTGAAAAGTTCAGAATGTTAGGAATTTTTTGATATATGTCTCTGCCTGTTACTTTTTCGGCAACCTCAACTCTGGAAATAAGCACTTTTCTGCCTTCCCTCTGCTCTACTACTTTGCCTAATTGGATATTCAATATGGCCTATCGGCTTTATAGACATTTTACATAATCACACCTTTCTAAGATGGACTAGACGCCAGATGGGTGATCAATCTATTACGTTCAGGATATTCAAAACACCTAGATTACAGTTTCATGCTGAAATAATGTAAAACAGATTAAAGATAGCATCAACAATACCATTACTAGCTTTTAGAATCTAATAGTTTTAGATTAATTCATAGCCACTTGGATATTATACTCACATGGTGATAAACAATACGTGGTCACATTAACACTTCTGCACAAGGTATTAGATTAATTTAGTATTAATGAAAATCATTATTTTCCTACTCTCATTCCATTTATATAATATCCTGTACACACAATAATGGCACATTTTAGATGGGTAGAAGCTTAGACAGATGATAAAATCCTAAGATTACGCCGTATAGCCTACAACATGACATTCATGCAGCTCAAAAGCCAGGAGGACAGTTCCATCTATCAAAGAGGGGATATTACTTATTCACCGTTTTCAATAGTGTGGCGCCCTGCTAGCGCATAGACCTAATATAAAGCAAACGATCGAGATATGGGTTCCTATGGGCCAAAACTTAAACGGTCGGGAGGAAGGCGTAGCGTTCACTGCGTATGCTCATGAAAAAGATGTATAACCTGCCAACTAAAACGGCCAACTTTCAGTTTCCATCCGACGCAATCATATACTTAACCCGTAAAGGTTTCCATCCTACCGAATTATATACTGATCCCGGCAAAGAAAAACATAATAATACCCAATTTCCACTCTTTGAACCTCTGACAATACCTACTTAAATATGTTCGAAATAATGCCACACATCCCATCTTCTCAAGTCAAGGCCCATGTCGCTGCTACCGCTCTATCAGCGAGGATGCACACATCCATGTAAGCGTGTATCTCAGATTTGCATATTAATCATGAATAAAACCATACTTAATCATTGGATGTGGACCAAACAAAAAGCAGAATCTATCAAGTTACTTTATATATGGAATGAAAGTATCACGTTTTCTGATTTCTTATAATACTCAAGCCTGGGGTGCTCATGGTTTAGCATCTAGAAGTGTTGTACTGACGCAGGTGTCAGTCCATAGTTAGTTAGCCATTTTGTGCAGAAGCAATCTCAGGGCTAAGAATGAGACTCTCCATAGGTGTGGTTGGAGAGTGAAGGCAACATTTCAGGACTTGGTTAAAGCAGGACCCAGGGCAGGCAGCGAGCTGGAGTGCATTACACAAGCAGCAAGGTAACACCTCAGATAGAGTAGCAGGCTGTGGACACTGGTTACTATTGCAGGAATCTGTGGACCAGTAGGCAGGAAGGCTAGGAGCATTGGCTGTGTTGGGTTGAGTGGACTACGACTCTTGGACTTGTGATTGTCAATGGGAGCTCAGTAATGTATATCATATGTTTAGATTGATAATTACTATCGTTTGATGCACGTGTGAAATTTTGAGATGACATGTAGTGATGATGGGAGGAACACTGGGGGTATGGATGGGGGGGTCCCATGTCGCTTGTCGAATTTAAAAAAACGGCCCTGTCGCCTGTCCCTATGTCTCAGTTTAGACCCATGTCCCATGTCGAATTTAAGAAATGACCATGTCCCTTGTCCATATCTTTACGCACAAAGAACTCTCAACACTAGATTAGTTGTAAAGGTTATTTATTATAATTAACCTGTCGGCCCTGACTAGGGCTGGTAGAAAATATATATAACTTGGTAATGAACACATGAAGAAGTGGGTAATAATAGACAATCGGTACATATGGATTATAAAATTAATATTGGACTTCTTAAAATTACTACTGGATTGGGGCAGTCTTACTGAACCCCACTTGTTGGTTCATGTTCTGGGCAGCCTCGCTGTCTCCAGATTCCCGAAGATACTTTGTTCTGGGCAGCCTCGCTGTCACCAGATTCCCGAAGGTACTTTGTTCTGGGCAGCCTCGCTGACACCAGAGTATTGTTATTGTGATGTTTCTCCCACTTCTTCATCTTGTTGAATCATCAGGATTGGTGGTGTTACAAGAGGAAGATACTATTGTGACAATGGCTTGGGCAGACCTCGCTGACACCAAGAATATATTCATTTGATTGTTCCTCTGTAACTTTAAACGTATTGACATAATATTTTATGAGCACAACCATTAAACATGTACATGATTTCCAGATGTTCAATTAAATGCATAAAAAACAGATTTTTTACCACAACATCTTTGATCCTCCCATTAATCATGAATATAGAAATACACTTTTTTGGCGACAAAGGGCACTAACCGCCATCAGAAATGGAGGTGGAGCCACCTAATACGGAAGTCTAATGTATCGTCTAAAGGCATCAGAATGCCAGCGTCCCATCAGTCGAATTTGTGCATCTGAAAACCCTCGTTGCGCCGCATCTGATGCTGCTCCAATACGGAAGCTATGTGACTTGTACCGTCCATGATCCAATCCACAGAAGGTGAGCACTGACTGAAGGTCAGACCTTGCTGACACCGTCAAATATGGAGCGCCTCCAGGTATTGTGAAGAGGGGACCAGGGTATGGACCTCGTATTGCTACAAACTTTTGAAGAGCAGTGTAAGGACATGTATCAATGTTAGTTTCAGCCTGAATGTCAATTCTATGCGGAACATTTGAATGTTTGAAATCCCTTAGGATGATGGACACAGAGGTAGAGTTAAAGGTCACATCGAGACACTGTATTGGAGTGGAATGTCCCTTGCCAGTAGTAGCTTCTCCAATTGGTAGAAACCCATGGAACAGTGTCAGGTAGAAAGCCCGCAACATTGTCGTTTTGTAAGCGGAGAACCCCATATTGGGGATTGAAATTGCGATCCTTTCCAGAATATGGGCAAACGGATATCCACAGTCTGAGCTTTGTTTGCCAGACCTTGAATAAGCTTCTTAACAATGAAAGTGTCCATAGGGTCAGGTAGTTGTTTCATCTTGTGGATGTAAGAAATGGCTGACCCTGCCGAACGTATAGTGCTTACTGCTAAAGATTTTCCATGAAGATGTGTAAGGAACAGTAGTATGTGAGCAACTGGCAGTGGTAGTGTAGGCTCTTCCCTGAGAACATCATTCGCAAACTTTGAATAACTTTCCCAAGTACGGGAATATTGTGTCCAAGTTGATGTTGCCAAGGAGCGTTGTAGGAGGAGATTCATTTCAGCCATGAGGCACCGGGCTTGAGGTGTTCCGGTACATGTGTCGGCCAGATGTTGGCTGTCTGGTGGAATGACTTGAACTTTCCAATCTGCTGACGAGACAATGCATCAGCCAAGACATTTCGAACCCCAGGAACATGGATAGCGTAGAAGACAAAATTAAACTGAAGCATGGCCAGTACTAATGATCTAATCAAACACATTATGTGGGGCTTTCTTGAAGAGGAACTATTTATGATGGAAACCAACGCTAGGTTGTCTGTGTGGAACTCTACCGTTTTGTTCTCGAAATGGGTGCCCCAAAGGTGAGCAGACAAGACTATGGGATAGAGCTCGAGGAACGTGATATCAAATCCTTCCCATTCTGCTGGCCAAGTGCCTTGCAACCAGTTATCTCCAAGCACCGCTCCATAGCCAATTTTTCCTGATGCATCAGTGTACAGGCGCATAGCCATGGGGGTGTTAATCTCATCAAGTAGAAAAAATGTTCTTCCATTGTAGTGCTCCAAGAATTCATCCCACATCTTAAAATCGGCTCTTGCTCCTTTTGTGATTTTGAGATGGTGATATGGTTCTTTCACTTTGTGTGTCATGGCATAAATTCGACGCAAGAAGGCTCTTCCAGGAACTGTTACCTTACAGGCAAAGTTCAAGTGTCCTAACACAGACTGCAGTTCTCTAAGAGTGATTGTTTTCCTCTCCAAAACTCCATGTACTCTTAGTTTACATGCGTCTAGTTTATCCTGTGGGAGAGATGTCAAGGAATTGGGAACATCAAGATGGATTCCTAAGAATACCATTGAAGTATGGGGACCCTCGGTCTTCCCATTAGCTATTGGTATGCCACACTCCTCACAGAAAGAAAGGAACCGCTTCAGCTGATCGTCTGCCTCCTCACGAGATGGAGCTATGATGAGAAAATCATCCAAGACATGTACCATGTGTTCTATTCCAAGCTTCGTATTAGCCACCCACTGTATAGCTGTAGAAAATGTCTCAAAAATGTTGCAGGAAATGGAACATCCCATCGGAAGAGTCGTGTCGAAATAGAATTGGTCTTCCCACTTCATTCCCAGAAGATGATATTGGGATGGATGGATAGGGATTATACGAAAAGCAGACTTGATATCTGTCTTAGCCAGAAAAGCGCCTCTTCCAACTGACTTGATGTGCCCAACTGCATCATCAATAGTGCTATAGTGCACCGAGACCTTCTCCCGTGGTATGGAAGTGTTGACAGCCTCTTCATCATATGGGTATGACAAATTATGGATAAACCGATATTGTCCTGGTTCTTTTTTCTCTGTTACTTTGATGGGAGACACTCTAAACCTTTCCAAGGGAGGTTCTGGAAATGGACCAACAATGCGACCTGCCTCGATTTCCTTGTCTAACTTCTTCTTTACCTCGTTGTTAAGGTTTGCAGGCAAACGAGGATTTGGCGCATCAATCCTTTCCTCTTGAAAACCCTCCGATTCAAGCATAAACCCATTTGTGAAACCCTCTACCAAAAATGAAGACTTCTGCAGATCATAACCTTCAAGGTAACGCTCGAGTTCTGCCGCCTTGACTGGAGTTGTTGGTTTCCTTTCGCTGAATGCTTCGGTTCTGGGGCTTCTTGCTGTCATTTGAACATTTGCTTGCGGAATGGGAGGCACCACATTTGTAGCATGAGTGCTTATAGTCGCATCCGCGGCATCTTCTTCCATCGTGGAATACAAAGCAATATCCCGGTGGGTGAAACTTTCGTGTTCCATTGCGGGAATCCTTATCCTTCTCTGCCCCACGTTGGGATGCACGAAAAGAATTCTTTGAGGATGACAGGTACAGACCGAGATTTATATTCCCATACTCTTCAGATCCATTGGCGTGCCGTTTACGAAACGCCTTGTCGTAAGAGACCCAGTTGTAGCCCTCATCTGCCATCTCCGAAACAAAATCCAGATGTTTAAGAACCCCGGACTGCTCCTGTGGAAATTTCCTCAGATATACAGTGGCATAACGTCGAAAAGCTTTCTGCCACTGTGCCAATGTAGTGATATCCTTCTTATGTTTTGGCACCATACGGAAGGAAGGTTTATCCAGGTCATTGCATATACGCAATTCCATCTCCTGTTCGTCTTCTATCAGGAGTGCAGCCAGATCCACGTATTCTCTCGCCCATATTTTATCCCTCACCTTCTGGGGCACCGCTGTATCTAGAGGGTCAGACGCGCTTGTGATGGCTGAAGATGACTTACCCGGGATGCGAGTAGGGATTGCTGAAGCCGGAATGATGGGATGAGAATCCGGGGCTGATGAAGTACTTGCTTGTGGCTGTGGCACAGATATTTGAACAGGTGTTGTTTGGTTGGGCTGTAAAACTGGAACAGTTGTAGAGGTAGCTGAGTTCTGCTGCTGTACAGGATCAGCTTGGGCAACTGGGACTACCGGTGTAACCTGAACTGGATGCCCCGCATCACCAGTCTGGTTGGCTTGACCCGGAGCAACGCTTGTTGACCCCCGAGTCAAAGTGGACAGGCTTGCCTGAATATCTTCTCTAATTCCTTGCATCGCCTCCCTTATCACCCCACCAACACCCACCTGAATCCCTTGGACAACTGCAGCAATAATCATGTCCCGAGTAACGTCTTCGTTATTCCCTCCAGCTGTGGGTTGGGGTGGAACAACTTGAGCCGGAACAGGTTGTGCCGGGGCAGGTTGCAACAGGATAGGTTGAGCAGGAATTGGCTGTTGTTGGGGTGGTGGGACTGGTTGTGGCAAGATAGGAGGTTGTTGAATAACCGGTTGAGGATTTATCGGCGGGGGGATGGGATTAACAGGAGGTGGAACCGCTCGTCCTCTCTGAGCACGAGGTGGGGGAACTGCCCGACCGCGACCTGGTCTCGCATGGCTTCTCCTTGCCAATGCTCCCGTTTTCGAACGAGTTGAGATGACGGATGTACGGACGGGAGGCATGGTGACCTATAAAACGCGTAACTTTACATATGTAAGAGATATTTTCTGACGTTGAGAACCCACATATTTATCTCTATGAAGAAAAACAAAACCGCAAAGACAATAAATGTATGCCTAACGCATAGGCAAATCAACTCTTTTGCTCGCCTAACGTATAAGCGAAAACAATATTTTCCGTTCGCCTAACGTATAGGCAGAAACAATATCTTCTGTTCGCCTAACGTATAGGCAGAAACAATATCTTCTGTTCGCCTAACGTATAGGCAGAAACCATGTCTTCTGTTCGCCTAACGTATAGGCAGAAACAACAAAACCAGGCTTTTCAATAAACCTCCAACATGCCTAACATATAGGCAAAAATAACATAATATTACACATAACTCAACATGTAGCTTAATCCCTAAAAAATGTTAACATATTTGGGATATTTTTTGGGTTGGAAGGGGAATACACATAAAATTAAAGAAACACAACAGTCAAATAAATTTTAGTCATTTATATCAATCATGACAAAGAGAAACGAGGTCGACATTTACATCCTACATCCGCGGCTTTCCTCCCCGAAGCTTGTCCATTAGAGACAGACCCTGGAGAACAGCCCCTCTGACAGCACGGTATATCTTATATAGACCTCTGCTGTTAAAGTGTATTCCGTCGTATGAAAAGACATTACAAGCAGGACGGTATAGCCCAAACAACTTGGTGTACGTGATTTCTTCTTCTGCGGCTAACAAGTGATGTAAAATTTGATTACATTCGTCAACCCTCTTTGGGTACTCAGGCGTAAGGAAAGGATAGTTAGTGCGTGGTGGCACCGAGCAAACAAAAACCGCATAGCAGTGTTTAGTGTTGCTCAATACCGCTGCAAGATCGTGAATGTCACTGGCAACTGTTAAGGGCGTGGCTTCTGGAGCACAAAGATCATTGCCCCCCACAAGAAGAACAATAATGTGTGGCCCGATAGCATGGACATCATGGAGGTCATTGGCAGTGATGGATTTAACCGTACGACCCCCAATGCCGTGGAATGTCGGCGGCACTTCCACCTTCATATCGGGGTGAACTAGATGATCGTAATCAGTAGGGGGGGACTTGATGAAGCTGGCAAGACGGGAGACATGACTATCTCCTATGATGAGAGTACGGGTAACAGGTTCCATGGCCGTCGAAATAAGCCTGAGGGAAGAATTAAGGAAGAAGGTAAGGGGAGGGAGGATAGGGAATTTGGAAGTAAAACCACCGAATAAATTCAAAATTGAATATTGGTTAATTGTTGAGTATGTGAATAACTGGTGAACTTATCACTAAACATAGTTGAAAGAAAGGCCGGAAATATACTGGATGAACGCCCGTCACTGCCCGCATTCCTGTCAGGAAAACTCAAGTAAAGAATTAAACTTTACATCTGGGTACATACCCATAAAATGTATCAGACAAAATTTATGAACAACAAATATATATTAAAATTAGTAAAAAAAACTTATTTCAACATTATATATGGAGTTAAGATATAAATTGAAGAAGTTAGATAAGTTTAAACTTAGCCAATAAGGATCCTCAAAGCAGGAGAGGTTCAGGTGTTGTATCATTTCCATGTTGAAAGGCCCATATGCACCATCAGATTTGGCCATTTCTCCCCACGAATCCGGCATCATCCTCCTAATCCTGTAGATTTTCAGCATCATCATGTGTGTGCAGTTAAAATATATATTATGTTGAATCCAGTAACCCTAATATTATTTGGATGAACAATAAAGGAAAGATATACTTTGCAATTTTGTCTGTAACTATCTTGTTGACAATGTGAAGGCTGAATCCAATATGGCAGCCAATCTCACCAAATCTCATGATCTCTCGGATTTCTCGCGAGAATCCACGAGTTTTCAGCCAAATCTCACGAGATCACGCCCCTGGCGAGAATTGAGAGGATTACAAAATGGCGAAGGTAGGTTGTTGTTCTCTGAGCGTAAAATCCGCCGAGTATCTCGCCGAGCGTTTTTAAAGCCCCTGTCCCCTGTCGAATTTAAATAAAGGGCCATGTCATTTGTCCCTTAAATCCCCTGTCCCCTGTCAAATTTAAGAAACGTCCATGTCGCCCTGTCGAATTTAAGAAATAGCCATGTCGCGCTGTCGATTTTAAGGGTCTATACCCAACACTGCAATTGGAAAGAGCTAGCATATTGGAACAAATAACAAAACCTAATACTTAAAGATACATCTATGATTAAAAATAAATTAGAACCCCATAGTTCAGTTTGCCTTATAATAGCCTATGTGCAGGTGTGAGGGGGGGGGGAAGTTGCAACAAGAATGTCGTTGAATCAATTTTTCATAGAATATTATCTATTTTTTAGGATCACTTTATGGCCAGACATGAACTCAAGATTATAATATTATAATTAACAAACGAGGCGGGCGCGGTAGTGGCGGTTAAACAATTTAATAACAGACAAACAGGTAAGACACACAAGTAAACAATACATATACGACGGCGGGACCTACCCGCGGTGCCCCTGTTGAATAGGGCCTTTGTAAGGTAACATTAGAGAATAGTAGGATAGGTCCCCATTAAGTAGGACCTGTGTAAGGTACCATTAAAGTAGTACAGCAAGGGCGGGTGGGTGTGGTAACAGAGAGAGCTGCCGAGGTCTGGTCAGTCTGGTGGTCGCCACTCGTGTGGCGGGCGGGGGACAGAGCCCCTATATATAGGTGTAATGACGTCACCGCGTCCGATCAGTCAATTACCGCCAATTGCCCAATTAGCCACAATTAACAAACGAGGCGGGCGCGGTAGTGGCGGTTAAACAATTTAATAACAGACAAACAGGTAAGACACACAAGTAAACAATACATATACGACGGCGGGACCTACCCGCGGTGCCCCTGTTGAATAGGGCCAAGAAGAGAAGTCATAACAGAGGGCACCGACGAGAAGACTGTTCTAGGTACATAGGCGTCGATCCCCGCCCCTATCCAGGAGCCGTTCGACATCACGTGGGCCCGAGGGGCCCCCGCCCCCGCGGCGAGCGACGCCCCGGTACGGCGGAGGGAGTGTACTGTAACACGGTCAAAGGCCGGGTACCCCACGGGGGCGAGTCCGCGCCTAACACAGTCTGTGACCGCTCCGGCGGTAAGAGGCCGGCCTTGGGTGGTGAGGAAGAGCGGGGCTCCGGGCCCCGCCGGCGTCGCCAGTGAGCGCGGCCACCGGGCAGTAGGGGGACCCGGGGGCGCGGGCGATCGGGAGGGAGAAACCCCCCGCCCCCGCCCCCGCGCCCAGTGTCTTGGTCGTATAGACCGAAACCAGCAGGCCTTCAGTAGTAGGTCGGACTTGACGGCGCCTCAATAAGTGGTGAGCTGTAGCAGGCGCATAGAGAAAATTAGATTGGCGGAGAAAGGTCACTAGGCCAAAGAGGACCGCGGCCCTGATAATCCTAGCGTCGGGGCCGAGTGTCCAAAGTAGATCACACAGACGTTTTACGTCATCAAGGGCCAGTTCAGGGGCCGGTTGGGGGACGTGCACGGACAAGCGGGCCGCCCCTTTTAGAAAGTTTTTTACTAGCGGAGAATCAAACGGCGCAGGGTCGCCGCCTCTAGTCTGGACATAGGTCCTTGCTCCTGACACGTAGTTTTTTATAGATGTAACATTTTTAAGGGAGTTCGCCAAGAGTTGTAGGTATAGCAATAAAAATGGTACAGTGGGGAATACAGGATTTAACATAAAGGCAACGTAGGCTTTTGCCTGAGTAAGGTGATTTTGAGTAGTACCGCGAGAGAAGGCAGCAGCCATGGTAGTATGAGTCTGGGCCATCAAACGGCGGTGCGTGTGAGCTGTAACAGGAAGAAAAGGGGGGTGTTACATTACAACAAATTTGTAAAAACATATTTTAGCGGCACCGGGGGAATGTAGCTGAGACCCCTTTCTTTGACCTCGCGGGCCACTATTTCTTTAAAATGGTCGGATTTGTGCTGGCGTCGCGAGTACGGCCCGTCGTCAGGACATGGGCCGCCGCCGTATTATCCGTGGTGGCGACAACGTTATGATTTCTGAGATCCTTCGGGACAAGTGTCTTGACGGCGACCACGATGTTCGTGGCCTCCAGCTGTGAGATGTGTCTCCGTTCCGCCTCTCAGGGGGAGACACGGTATCCGTAGTAGTGCGCGTCCGAGAAGCCGCCGGCCCCGTCGAGGCATGCGTCACACTCTATGGGGAACTCAGGTAGATGCTGCGCCATCAGGAGGCGGCTGTTGGCGTTGGCCGCGTAATCGACGAACCACCTGACATCCCTCCGGAGTTCACAGTCGACAGGAGTAGTGCCTTCTTCGGGTGCCGCTCGAAGAGCCGTGAGTATGCGCAACATAAACTTGCGGGCCGGGAGAACACAGTGGCTTATATGCATTAATTTCCCGGCCAAGGACTGGAGATCCCTCCGGGACGTGCGTTTTTTGTATAACCAAGTGCGGGAGAGGTCGACCACCTCCGCGAGCTTATCCAGGGGGATCGTGACTGACATGTCGACCGTGTTGACATTGAATCCGAGCCACTCGATGGTTGTTGACGGGAAGGCGCATTTGTCCGGTGCGAGCTTAAGGCCCAGGTCGGAGCATAGGGCCTCAAAGTTGGTGTACGCCTGGAGGGCCGTCTCAAAATCTGCCTCCACGCTGCAGAAGTCATCGACGTAGGCGAGCGTGGAGTAGCCGGCCTTGTGCATCAGAGAGCAGACGGTGCGGGAGACTCGCTGTTGGGCTGCTCCAGAGCCCCTGCATCCAAAGCTGGGGCAAATGTCGATGTACGTGTTCCCCTTATGGTGAACCCCCATGAGGGGATAGTCAAGGGGGTCTGACCGCAGCTGCCTGTAGGCCCTCTCAAGATCCGCCTTCCAAATATAGGCCGACGGGCCGAGGGCTACTACACGGCGTGTGAGGTCGTTGATGGAGGGGAGAGTGTACGTGACAGTCCTGCCTTGGAAAAAGTTTTTTGGTATTCCATCATTCACGCTGGTACCTGCCGGGAAGGAGAGGTCTATTATGACCCTCCTCTTATCGGAGTCTTTTTTGGGGATTGTCATAAGTGGTGAGTGGTGGGTCCATGGTTGGAAAGGGGGTTCGGGGAAGGGGCCCAACATGGCTTGTTTTTGGATCTCAGTGTCCAAATAGCGGTCGATGTCGGGCGTATGGGCGTTAGCACTGGGATGGTTCTTACAAGTTGCGACAGGGGGGTTAGGGGCGTTGTATGACGAGGGCCATCCGTATCTTAGGAAGGCCGTGATTTCACTATCGTCGTAGTCAGCGAGGAGTTGGTCCCATGTATCACATTTTAGGTCGGATGGTATCGGAATTTTTGCCGAGAGGTAGTTGGGGAGGCCTGTACGTCTGACGGCTGTGTAGATGGACATACTGGTATTGGCAGTCAAGTACGTGCCCAAGGTGGGGTGGGGCCATGAATTTTGAATTATATGTGAATAGGCAAGTGGGTCGAGATATAAGGCCTTGGGAGGTAATGATGTGGGGGTGACGCCGTCGGGGTCGGGGAGGGCAGATACAAGATCATCGGAGTGGGGTTGGATAGAAATTTTTTCGGGACCTGAGCGATCAGATGGAACGTTACTTTCAGAGGGTGCAGAGGATTCAGTGGTTTCAGAGGGTTCGGAGGACTCCGATGGTTCAGAGGGTTCAGAGTGTGCAGAGGGTTCGGCGTATTCGGGGGTATGAGGGAAGGCTGCCGGTGCATCGGAACAGCTTTCAGCGTGGGGAGCACGGCGTTTTACTTCCCAAACCCCGACTGAGGGTCTTGAGTACGTTTCTTAGGGAAATCTTTTGAGCGACAATGCTTCTGGGAGTGAGGGCAGAACAAACACTTTGACCCGAGGCAATGGGTGCAGATATGCAGTTGACGGTACCCGTTTGTCACGTGATCCTCCGTATGGGTGCAGTTCCCCGCGGTGAAGTGGCGGCAGGGCGGGCCCGGCTTTGCCGCCTTTACCTCGGGAGACAGGATGTAGTCAGCCGGTGGCACCCCTTCTTTGGGTGTAGCTGCGGACGCACGGGCGGACGTGGTGAGAGTCGATCTGCGGGCCTGCGAGATCTTGATTCTTAGAAGATCCAGCCTGTACTCGTCCGACCAGTTCAGGCGGCGCTCGGCGACCAAGGTACACACCTCCTCCGACCACGCGCGCACGTCCGACCAGTCGTAATTGATAGCATCTTCGTTTACAAACTCAAGTTGTCTAAACATGTGGCAACGTGTCTCGGAAGGGGTCTCAGGATGGTTTATAAGGCGAATAAAGCCTGTATTGTACTCGGCGAGTCGCCTAAGCTAGTTTTTGACCTCTTAGTGCCGCGGGCTATGAAGCAGTGAGCGAAAGCTTTCTTACCGGTTCCTCTAGCCATTGGCACGAGGCTGGCGGACAGCAGGTGGGCGACGCGTGTTTGGAGATCATCGTCGTCGTCCAGGCCTTGTAGTGTTGTCGGGAAGTCGCGATGTGGGCGAAAACCAGGTCGGGATATCAGGGGGTCCACGTCACTGATCCCGCCGGCCTGGCGGCGCTGGGGAGGTTCTGGGAACGGCCGTTGATGGTAATCATGGGCAGCCGACTGGCTGGCCGACCTGGCGAAGGGGGACACTGGGCCGGCCTACCTTGGGCGGGTGAGGAGTGTCCGTACTGTCGGTGTGGGCTCGGGGCTGAGGCATGGCGGTGGGGCTCAAGCTGTCTCGTCGGCTGGCGGCCACGGGGTTCGTAAGATTCCAGGTCGGGCTCGCACTCGGGTACTGCGCAATGAATTTGGGATGTTGCTGGTGTGTCCAGGCACAATTTTGACGTGAGAGTCTTTAGCATACTCGTCACGCCACTGAGCTCCGTTTTTAGTTCAGAGATCTCCTGCGCGTTTTGTGCAGCCGTGGGGCGTTTTTTGGCGGGAGCCTGGGCGCCATCTTGGTCTTGCCGAGGCGGCAACAAAAATACCGTATCTTGACAGTCGGAGGGCGTCGGGGAGCGCTGAGCTAGGCGCGCCGACTTCTTCGAACCTTTTGGAGGCATTTTGCGAGGAGAGACTTAGTCCAGAGGTCCAGAGGTACGGTGTCCAGAGCATACAGAGAGAGCTGCCGAGGTCTGGTCAGTCTGGTGGTCGCCACTTGTGTGGCGGGCGGGGGACAGAGCCCCTATATATAGGTGTAATGACGTCACCGCGTCCGATCAGTCAATTACCGCCAATTGCCCAGTTAGCCACAATGTAATGAATACGTAAATTTTGACATGATATTACAACCTTGTATTATATGACGTTGCGATGATATGTTCTTGACAGCAAAAACAAAAGAGAAGATGTTACAACTTTATAATCTTTAAAATACACACAGGTTCTCCTCCTTTCATAATGAAAACAATTGTGTTTCTATCTTAATTCGTTTGTTCCCCTTTCCAGAATACCCCAAGTGTTGTATGGTAGACTATCTAACACGCTATCGGTCGTCACCATGGTCTCCGCCATAACAAACGTCGATTTAACAACCACACCTTCAGACTCTTGTTAATAGATTATACTACCTGTACTACCCGACACCGTTCTACGTATTTGTAAAACTTAACTTAGTTTTCTGCGCTAGCGGAAATATCTTTATCAGCTCACCTACTTTATTCGCTAACCAGACACGATTAATCGGAATAGTTGTATAGTTAATTCAGAATGTAATCACTTAACTGCACACATACACTAAACCTTTTCAGTGGTCAGATTTTTTTGTCTCAGTTATTTCAGAGATATTTGCCACTCTATATTCAAACTAACGATATGATATTGACTAAACATAATTGATAATTTACTAGAGATGTTGAGCGAGATGGGGAGAACTGCAAATTCAATTTTCTTTAACCAAATATTTCTGACTTACCATCCAATATACAACATGTACCTTTTACTGTGAAGGATATCGATATCAGTATGGAAATCAAACTTCGTTTGAGGTGGTAGTACTTTAAAGTTGATGTTATCTTGCTGTCTTAGAATTCTTCTAGGCAGGGGTTGCAGGTTGGAAAGGATGAGATAGGAGAGAAACCACTGTTTTACGTATTTCATCTTAAGGCTAAAGCCGCAAAATATATTTTCTGGAGTGATATTTATGTTACAATGACATCTTGACATTCAAATATCATATCTGTGCATTCATTATCGACGTCGGTGATCGTTTCATTACAATGTCATATTTAATCCTGGCCAGGTTGTTACAAAAAGTTCCTATTCTAATGTTTGCAGTTGAAAATAAGACAAAAAACGCCAACCCTTCCAGTAAGTACGCCAACCCTTCCAGTAAGTACACACAAATCTCTGCATGTTTTCTCTCTTTTTTTTTCAGACGGTGGCTTTGCGAGTGTCGGTGTCAGTTCCAACAGCTAAAAAGGCGACTCCTGTGTTCTTCTCGGCCATGCAGCCTGAGCAGCTCATCTCATGGCACGTCCCACTCAGCCTGGAGAATGTGTTAGTTATTCTGATTTTGATTCGTCATATTTTAAACTCATTACAATAGAAAAGTGGATTTTAGTTTTGGGATGCTTATAGACTGATTACTTTAGCCAGGGTAAGAAATATCACTGGTATATCACATACTAGTCTACTAATACTACTCATGAGGGCCCGATGTTGGTGAGGGAGTGGCAAAAAGGTCGAGTAGTCATGAGGAACAGGACCCTGTGCACTAGGAAACCTAGCATATAATTAATGGGTGATTATTTTTCAACGAAATTGATTATGCATGTTTCTTATGTCAAGGGCTGATAGTATATGAAAGACCTTAAGAATATTCCTATTTTAGACAAAATTATGGGACCCTAAAATATTCAACTTTATTTGATTTTAAAAGGGAAATCCTCAATTCTATGACGTCACTCGGGGAGTTATTGGGAAACCCTTTACATCCATGAAAGGGAATCCCCATCCCTATAGAATGTGTATTCAGACATATGCCCTCTAACACATTTCTTTTAACATTTGGCCTCTTACGACCTATTAACAATTTGAAATATATCCTTCTACAAGCATTCATCAATCTGGGAATCATAAATTATTTTAAAAGGGATTTCCCATAGTTGTGACGTAAGAAGGGGAGTACTGTAAGGTCAGAGGTCAGGGAATTCCCACAATTAAATTTCTTTTCTAAATGATTCATTAAAATCTCACCATTTTCACATTTTTTTCTATGGAAATGATTTTAGAATACCCAAGCAACGTTGAAGCCACAATGAGTAGCCACTTGTAAAATTATAATTATGCAAGGAACCCTTTAATCAGAAATGGCCCAATTGGTGAGGGAGTGACATAAAAGTTGAGTACTAGTTAGGGGCAGGATCCCGTCCTCGTGCACATTAATTAGAAGGGGCTTAATTAGGGAGGGACTAAATGTTTTCCTATAATATAGTTAAATACATTGCAACATGTGAAAACAATATTTAGAAAGAATGTTGGTCTAAATTGTTCAGAGACCCAAAGCCACCTATGGCATATATACAGGGGCCCGACTGGCCACTAGAAAATCCAATTTTTGAGGCAGAAAATGATTATAAGGGCCATCAAAAGCATGTTTTGGGCCCCAAAGCCTTAAAGAGAAGGGGGCCGACTGGCTCCTGAATGCTTTGACTTTATATCGACCCGTGTATATATTGTTTTGCAACCTTGCAACATCGCAACCATGAAGTAATTGGTGCATCTAGGACATACACAATGTCGCAGCAAAAATTGCTGGACGTGAATGGACATTAAGATGAGTGCAGACCCATAAATCAGTCCAGAATAAACACATCCAGCACACCAGTGGTACAAATGTCCCTTCTCACCCTTAGAAATCGTCTGCCCGGGACTGGCATACCCTTTAACCTCTCCAGATTATAGATCATACTTATTATTTTTATAGATCTTTTTCAACCGACACCCTGTGTACGGTGTTGGAGCAGGCCAATATGTTCCAATGAAACCAGGCCTGAGGTATCTATGGGAGGTCCACTGTGTTAACACTTGAGACAGGTGTATAGGGTAAATAAAAACACCAGAAAACTACCATTCATTAGAAAACTATCATTCATTAAACCACCTGAAGTAATTTATGGGATTTTCTCTTCATATAGGACCCGTGGAAGTTTCAATTCACCTGTCGTTGCTCCTGGAAGGTAAGTCTATGAATTTAGTATCAAGATTTAGTATCGCATTGGTCAACTCAAAGAATTTTCCTGTGTATTTGAATTCCCATTGTGTTTCAATTAAACAAATCAAGTTCAAAATAACTAAAATTTACTAACCGTATCTCTGCAAGTTTTATAATCTATAATATCAAACAGAAGATCTAATTGCATGAAAATGGAAGTGGCAACTGTTTTATAAAGAAAAAACTGTTTAGCAACAATCGGGTTACTCTAAAACAGAAACAGGTGAAAACACCAATCATATCTGGCCCTAATGATCCTCTTTGAAGCAACATGAACTTCATAGTACATATAATTCTAGATTGACCATTTCATTGTCTTGATGGACATAGCTTTTATCCACAGTTTTGACTACAATGAGGTAGCATGGACGTTGTGTCCCTTACCACGAGTGAAAGAAGATTCCCGTGTCCTCACCAAAAACCTCTTCATCGACGTCTCCACTGGCTCAATCCGTAAAGTAAACTTTGACTTAGAGG
The DNA here is from genome assembly GCA_936440205.1 of Lepidonotus clava. Lineage (NCBI taxonomy): Eukaryota > Metazoa > Annelida > Polychaeta > Phyllodocida > Polynoidae > Lepidonotus > Lepidonotus clava. The sequence continues at coordinate 23,533,368 of OW387147.1, forward strand.
TCAAGCTTCTGGACAACTTTGAAGTGGAGTAAGTGTTGACTAATTTACCCTGTACCTTGGTATCAAAGATTATAAGCGTGAACTCATGATGACTAGGAGTATAGGTCGAGATCGCTACCAATTCAGAAAATATACCCAGAAAAGTCAATAGTCTGGAAGTAAAGCTAATGTCCAGAGTGAAGAGTATTGAAATGAACTGAAACCCATATGTCTGGTTGGGTTAACATTGAACTGACTATCCTTTATCTAAAATTGAGGTTGTTGTGATCTTCGATTGGACCAAATAATTATGCTTTGAACATTCAGGTACAAGATTAAAAACAAGTCCAAAATGTTTTGTACCTAAAATAAAGTATATATTAGAAGCTCATCAATCTTATGACCTTCTATTTAGCTCATTGACTCATTAATTTCTCGTTTTCATGCAGTTAAAGGGATTAAGGACTGTCTGGCAGGTTTCTAAATGAACCAGCATATAGTCTTGATACTGTTTGTGAGGTTAGACCAATATTATGGGAATAAATAACCATGATAAAAATCATATGTCACCGTATTCGTTTTCAAGATAAATGGGCTTGTAAAAATTAGGTTTTACTATATGTTTCTATGGGAAAACACTAGTTCTTCATCTCCTGAAAAATTCAACCACAATATATTAGTCAAACATGGTTTGATATTGTGATGAACGGCTATTCAGCCAAAATACATAGAGGTTAAAATAATAGAAATAAGGTAATAATAGAAATATATGTAAGAGAACGAAATAGATGTAAAGAACGAATATGTAAAGAACGAAGAACGAAATAGATGTAAAGAACGAATATGTAAAGAACGAATAACGAATATGTAAAGAACGAATAACGAAAACGTAATGGAACGAAACCCGGAAATATGTAAACCGGAAGTGAAATGTAAACCGGAAACGGAATATATAAACCGGAAGTGACGTCAGTTGTAGGTCACGTGACCGAAGGCAGCCAATCAGGGCTGACCTCTCTAGTATATAAAGGGGCGGTGAGGCCCGAATAAACAGAGTTCTTTAACAGTTCTCCTGGTGTCCAGACGTGTCCTCTTTCCTGAAACAACCGCTAAAGATGAGCCGATCAGAGTAATTAAGCCGAAGTTAGGACAAAACAGTCGAAGTTCGAGATAGGTAGTAGAAACATAGGGTAAGGGGCCCGATGGCCCGAAGAACGAGGAACGAGGGAACGGAGTAGGGCACGAAGGCCCGAAGTAGTACCGGAAACCGAGGCGTAGTATGGTGCGAAGACATGGGGAGCGGAACGAGGGAGCGAAGTCCGCGGGGACGAGGGCGCGGCATGCTCGGCCCCACGCTACCAAACAATAGGCGACCGTCGGCCCGTCGCCCCCGCGGACCGGAACTCAGGGGTGGACCGCCCCCCCGGCCGACCCGTACCCCTACCATAATTTCCCTCCCCCGCAGTCCTCCGTCGACATCGAGTGCCGATTCCCGATCGATTCGCTCAGCCCCCCCTCGTGCGCGAGGCACGACTCTAGAAACACATCTCGGTTCTTGGCCCGGATTCCCCGTCCGCCCCGAGACCCGAACAACCCCCACGTTCCTCTGTTGTAAGAATCGGCAACCCCGACTTACCAGAGAACGTCACAATATCATCTGTGGACCTGTACCAATAAATTTCAGCAAAAAAAAAAGGGGGTCACCATGCTCATTAAAGAGCTACAACCCTTAGAAACAAAATAATATGGTAATTCCTGTATATTCCTATGTAAACAAATTCTCTTTTAATTTCTCATTATCCCATTTTAAGTTAAAATTTTTGTGGAAAAGTTATTTCTTTGGAAATACAAGATATTTTATACATAAATTCAATTTCAAGCCCCTAAGATTTTCACACCAGGTGGAGCTGGTGTGGTCAGTCCCAAATCCCTTTAATTCTTTTATAATTTCTTTTTCAGGCTTAACATAAACCAGAGTGTTTTAGTGACCCCATCAGAATCCCAGTTCTTCCAATACACCTTTGGACAAGAAGAGGAATCAGTGCTTGTGAGAGTGGTTTCAGATGACGATCTCTGCATGATTGTCTCCATACAAGATGTTGGGGTGAGTCTCAAAATCAGAAGGAGCTCTGAATCTCATAAATTCAGTACCAAGCAATTACTGGTACCCATGTAGTTACCCATGCTCCAGTATTCACATAATTATATACAATAAAGCGTTCTTTGATAACAATCTATAAATGAACACATTCATGATGTTACTTCTTCTTTTTACTGGGTAACAGAACTGTCTTTGATACAGTTTGTTTAAACTGGCTTTCCTTTTCAATATCATTTCGAGGTAGACTTTTTCATCATCTGTGAAGTTCAAGCCCAAATTAATGATCACTCGCTTGCAGTGGTATAGATATTATTATTGACAATGAACACACAACAGTTATAAGTATGGTTTTATGTTCTCTGCATGGTATATTCTCCTACACAAGATCCACAATTAAAACACTCTTAGATTGTATCCAACATTACTCAAGTTAATTCACCATAGTATGGGGAATTTACCTTTAGTTTACTTAGGTCTCCTGCTGTCCAGTCTGTCGTTGTCATGACTCTGGTCAGCTTGTTATAATTATATAAAGTCCTCAGTGAGGTCTAGTTTAGTCGGGTCCAAGTTGGGTGGGATTGTCTTCTCTCTGGCCAGCTATATCCTATCTTAACTGTAGATTCTCCTGTTACCAGTAGCTCCTCCTGCATATCAGTAGTTCCTTTCATTTGAATAGGGCTGACTATGGTCAGCCTGACTGTACTTCTAAGTCTTTCACTACTATCCTTCCTTCTCCTTTACCAGCCGGTATTCATTGCAGCCTTATACATTCTACCAGCCTTATATGACTATTAATCATTACTATCTAAAGCTCCACATGATCATGTGTTCTTGATTAATGTGTCCATGATTGAAATCAGAATTGTTCTGATGCCATTACATTAGCTATAATGAATTGCAACAGCTAATACTGATTACTGCTTTAAAACATAACTATTATGGGCAATGTATTCAGCTAATTTCAGTGCAATATGAACATAATAATAATTATTATGTGAATTTTATTTACAATTCACCGATTATACATTGGTCTTGTGAAAGTGCATTGACAGCAAATCCTTGGTACACTTTCATTATGTAAAATTTGGGCTGAACGGAAACAATGCTATATTATTGGTAGAGATGCTATCTCTAATTTGATAAGATTGAATCAATTGCATCTGCTTATAAATTGAAACAACATACTAATCTCACTGCAGTGTCCGGTGTATGACCGTGTTCGGAACGTAGAATATGAGGGGAGGTACCAGACTGTGACACGTCAGGGATCCATCAATGTACCAAAGGCACTCCTCAATGGAGGGGCATTCTTTATTGTCTTTGTCCTCCTCCCAGTTGACATAGATTGTGTTGGCATTGAAGACATAAAAGCTGGTAAGATCTCTCCTGATTTTTAATTGATTATATTTATTCATTATTTCAATCACGTATCACTGTTTGCTTTGTTCAATATTATAAGTGAGCCTTATCAATCATTATTATTATAATTTGATTATTACATACTGACATATAACAATGAGCTGTTAGTGAGACCATTTATTATTAAAGGAAACATTATTAACTATTATTCCTTTATTATGTCCTGTGGTAAACTGAGCAACACTGGTGTCCTGGTGGTTGACCTAAACACCTGCTGGCCCTAACACCAGGGGGCAGCAACTGCATTCACAACTATACAGGCATATCTTACACACATATATACCAACACATCCAGTATTATCATTTGCATTCATTATTTTCAAACATATAATCTATCTCACTTCTGACACCAATATCTCATATTTTGAGACTTCAGCCTTATTCTTACGCTTTGACAGAAACAAATGGGACTAGAGAGAAGCAGGTGACTTTTTATGTTGAAGAAACTCTTCCAAGAAGCCAGTACATTGTTCCAGTTCTAGGAGCAGTAGCCCTCTATGTTGGGATCATTATCCTTAGCTTGATAGCTGCCATTGTCTACCAACACTGGTAAGTTATTTCTTGTACATTAAGATTCCCTTCAGCAGTTTAGAATAAGGACTGTAAATTACAATGTACAATCTTAAGTCTTAAATAGATTTGCCGGCATGGAAAAGTCTACTTATTTCCTCTAGTATCAACGGCTCTGTGATTGTTTCAAATGATCTCAGAATTCCCTGTTTTATTAATTTTCATGACACATAATAATTATCATCAACCGTTGGGAAAACAAGAAATAATAATATGTTTATACATATTTAATGTTTTCTTAGACGTATGTAAAGATAGTTATGTAAGTAAAACTTAGAAACTTCTCACATTTTCTTTTAGCCTTTATGCAGGAACCGCCAAACAGCAGGATCCATCAAGAGGTAAAAGGTTGAGCAATTCTAAGTTATTCCTTGACTATCTGAATATATACGGAGAATGTTTTAAACCTGAGGTAACTGAGGTCTAAAGTTTCAAATGTTGAAACAAAAGGAGATTTTAGGTGAACCATTGATAAGTCTAGTCCTGTCGAATGGAAATATCTAGGCAGGGCTGAACTATCGATAATCAGATTTTAACCAGATGAGACTAACTTTTCCAGGCTGTAATAAGGTGATTCATTTTTATCAACATTTAGGACCTTCTTCAATTCTATAGCTTTTATAAGTAAGTCATAAACAAGTCTTAAAATAATCATAGAGCACTTATACAAGAGTATTATCTACACAGTGAGACCTATTTGCTATGTGCAATTTAAAAATATGCTTGGAAAGCTGCCACTTGTTTAGTATTTTATACTTCACGTAAGCTTTCACAAATGAGTAGTAAATAGATTATTTTTATAAATGAGTACTAAATCGATGGAACATTTTCCCTTTACATGCAGATTCTGTTGGAACTGAGCTTGGTACAAGTGTTGCAAAGGTAAGAGAAACTATGTGCAATGTAATCCATGTGATGTGGTGTGTGTGTATGTCCTTTACAGATCATTTTAAGGGGGATGAATTGAGTGCAAGGTCATTCGCTAATCTTTCCAGAATTTGGAAAAGTATAATTCCATGGTCAATCAAGTAAAGTTCCAAAGAATAATATGTCAAACTGAAATAAGGTTACATCACAGCTGTACTGTTCATTATCATTAAACCTGATTACATCGTAACTTATATGTTATATCTATTGTGGAATAATATTATGGTCTGTGTTTCATATCTTCTCACATTTGTGACGTTCTCTGGTAAGTCGGGGTTGCCGATTCTTACAGCAGAGGAACGTGGGGATTGTTCGGGTCTCGGGGCGGACGGGGAATCCGGGCCAAGAACCGAGATGTGTTTTTAGAGTCGTGCCTCGCGCACGAGGGGGGGCTGAGCGAATCGGTCGGGAATCGGTGCTCGATGTCAAATGGAGGACTGCGGGGAAGGGAAATTATGGTAGGGGTACGGGGAGGCTGTGCTTCGTCTCGCTCTATCTTCCAGACCGGCATTCACCTCGCCAGGGCGGTCCACCTCGGGTTCCGGTCCGCGGGGCCGTCGGGCTGACGGTCGCCTATTGTTTGGTAGCGTGGGGCCGAGCCTGCCGCGCCCTCGTCCCCGCAGACTCCAGGTTTCCGTTCCGCTCTCCATGCCTTCGTGCCATGCTGCGCCTACATTTCCGGGACGGTTTCGGGCCTTCGCGCCCTACCTCGGTCCTCCGTTCCTCGTTCCCGTTCCTCGGGCCGTCGGGCCCCCGTCCTAACTTTCACCTATTTATCTCGAACTTCGACTATTTTACTCTAACTTCTGGTTAATTAACTCGTATCGGCTCATCTCAGCGGTTGTTCAAGGGAAGAAGACACGTCTGGACACAAGGAGAACTGTTAAAGAACTCTGTTTATTCGGGCCTCACCGCCCCTTTATATACCTTAGAGGTCAGCCCTGATTGGCTGCTTTCAGTCACGTGATCTACAACTGACGTCACTTCCGGTTTACATTCTCGTTTCCGGTTTACATATCACTTCCGGTTTACATCTTTCCGGGTCTCGTTCCTTTACATATTCGTTCCTTTACACTTTCGTTCCTTTACATATTCGGGCCTCTTTTTCGGGCTTTTTACACTTTCATTCCTTTTACATATTTCGTTCTTTTACACTTTCGTTCCTTTTACGAACATATATACCTTTTGTCATATTACCTTATTTTCTCTTATTTTGATCTCTACATATTTGGATGAATAGGCATTCATCACACCCTCCCGCACCTTCTTGAAAGGTGGGAAAACACGTCTTACAAAATTTCAAAGCAGTTCATACAGCAACGACAACAGGACATACTTTAAAACCAGAAACATTTTTAACTACCAATCCTACGCTCCTTATCGGTAGAGGAGGAGGTGTCACCCTCTGTCCTCTCCGGTCTACCTCGGAGGGCCCCCGGGGCCTATCCAGCTAATTCTTATTTTTCTTCTTTCTTCTTTCTTCGTTCTTAGTTTTTCTCGCTTTCTCGGTAAAGTTCATATAATTCATTTTACATATTTCTCTGTCATAGTTCTTATCCTGGGTCTATTAGGACCCGTACTGCGCCTTTTCCGTCTTAGGATGAGCGAGCCGGTCGTGGCTCTCCCACCCGGGACTGGGGATCGGTCGTGACCCCATCGCCCCCGCTCCTCTCCTCTGGGCTCTATGTACTTAGCCCCTCGGCGTTTTTCCTCGCCCTACCCTCGTTAGGACAGAGGGACCGGTCGTGGTCCTCCTGCCCGGGGCCATGGGTCGGTCGTGACCCGCAATGCCCCCGTTCCATTCGTTTTTCGTCGTCCAGACGTTCTCCGTTGTTTTTGGGCAGAGAGTCGATCGCGACTCTCCTGCCCGGAGGCAAGGGCCGGTCGTGACCCTTCGTCCTCCCGGTTATCACTCTTCTCCGCGTTCTTTAGATGATGATGATTTGAAGATGAAGTTTTGTAGAAAGACTGAAGTTTTTGTAGAAGGAATGTTGTAGAAAGAAATGTTCTTTTTTTTTTTGGACTTCGTGCCCTCGGTCGCCTCAGCATTCAGAGCCTCCCAATGCCTTTTCACGTTTGGCAAGGACAACATGTTCGAGCCAGAGGCCGAGGTACCCAATGGTTCCAAAGAAGAAATGGCACTGGATGTGGAGATGTGAACTTAGTTCAAACGTTAAAGCCTCAAGAGGAAGCTTCAGCAGGTGGCGCCGTGCAGTTCGTGCCACCGGTCACAATGAAACTCTGGATGGAGTTGAGGTGAAGGTAAGTATGTGAAGACTGGAATTATTAATTGTTGATGAGGTGTCCGTTTTCCGTGCAGGAACGAAGTTTGACTTTGCAGTCGCCGGCCATGTCGGAGTGTCCCTGTGACACATGGCCTCGTGGTTAACCCAGCACCAGTTCGTAGAAGACGATCGGCTCTTGACCACGCCGACACACTCAAAGACTTTAGAGGCAAAGGAAGATATCTGAGAAGGAGTTCAATGTAGTTAATAGGGTATTTCGTCACCGTTCCGGGCCCAAGTGGCATGACAACAACCGGAACGGAGACCCGATGAGAAGACAATTTTCTTTTTGATGAGGTTTCTTTGATGACAGGAGCCGGCACCTCTCATCCCTTCCCCCCCGTGAGCAACGGTAGGAAGACAATCCTTCTTGGGGCGAGAGGGAGGCTCCTTCGTTCTACTGATGAGATGATTTCAAGAAGAGGATTCTCACTTCGGGCACTCGGGCCCTCGTTCGTCTCTCGGGCTCTCGGGCCCCGCTCCGCTTACTAAGTTTTTCTTCCTCCCGAAGGACCATGTTCATTGACGATTTTCTTGAGAAGTAATACTAACAAATAGTCCGTATTTAAGGTAAGTTTAAGATCTGGTCTGGTTTGATTCTGGGGTAAGGCCACAGTCTTCATCGGTGCCATGCCCATCTACATGAAGCCACTTGAACGCCTTTGACACGCGCCGGGACAACAGCTTCGAGTCGTTCCGAGCTGCTCCTAGGTACGGCGGTTCGAAGTAGGTAAGTTGAGAATGTTTTTAGAAGGAGAAGTTGTAGAAAGAGAAGATGGAAGACTTCAACTGGGATCTGCACCCGACGTCCACCTTTGAGACACGGAACGGGCCCATCTCAGCCGGCTTTAAAATACGGGATCTAGAGAAGAACTCATCCGTCATCGAACTCCAAGGCAGGGATGAAGGATCGCTTCCCGTCGTTCTTTGCAGACCTCTTGATTCGTCTATCGAGGCATCCGAAGCCGTCGTTCCAAGCACCATCTCCCTATATGTTTCAAAGACTATTTTGTTCCGTTCGTCGGGAAGAAGACATCAGGAAGTACGACATGGAAGCAGTCACGGTCGTTACTGCAGGTAAGGTATTAATATATAAAGTAGTAAGTCTATTAACTTCGTTTTGTTTACTTATTATTAGTAGGGCACGAGCGAGGGCCTTTCAACTACCGTCCCTGCTCGCACCCCGGTCCCTCGGGAGCCATCTACCGCTCTCCGCAGTCATTACACGACTCGCTGCATCGGTCTTGGCATGCTAAAACCAGCATCCAGGTCGAGAAATTCCACTCTACTACTCTCCGTATGCGGTAAGAGGCTGAAGACAAGGAAACACAGAAGATGGTGGTACAATGAATCCGGGCCCATCCGGTCCAACATTCTGAGTGATCCATCCAAGATCAAGATGGTCGAAGCCCGAAGAAGTCCAGACGAGCCGTGGAAAGTTCGTTTTTTTGGTGCCGCTAGAGGACAGAGGTCGTTCTTCACTCGCCTCCAGATCCCTCAAGGCAGCACGGGAGAAGAGCTCAAGTCTTGGCCCGTGCCAGCCTTTCCTCCAGCGGCGAGTCGCTGGTCCACCGGTAACCTATTTACCCCGGCACGACCGTCGACTCAAGATTTACACAATACTGTTCGTTCGTTCCGAGTTCCTTTCTTCGATTCCACCTCCTTGTTTTACTCTCGTTCCTCTTGGTCACTCGGACGGGTGCCGGGTGTCCGTCCGACCCCCCGACCAAGTGACTCTCGCTCCGACGTTCCGTCACTATCCTTTTTTCGTTCCCTGGGCCGCCCGGCCCGCTATCTTTCCAATTTCCGCGACCGGACGGTCCTATTTAACCTGCTTGGTCCCAACCAACGCAACGGGGCTCTTGATGATTACTGGGAAGAAATGGAACGGCTACACACTTTCTTTTCCTCCGAGCGCCTCCTCCCGTTCCGTACTGCCCCGCAGGCTTGGTAAGTTCGTTCCATACATGGACCCTCCAGCTCGTTGGTTACGGTCAACACCTCCTAACACATGCGGTTTCGTTCAATTCCGCAAGAAGAAGATTCCCATGAAGAAACTACCTAATTTGTTTTTAGTAAGAATACTTCAAATGAGAACATTCGAGCCCGCCAGTCCGTTCCCGATGTTTTTAAAGCAAAGTTCGGGCTCGTCCAGCGGTCTCCAGGAAAGTTTTTATCCGGGCTTCGGACTCCTGTGCGGCTCAGGTACCTCCACCTCGGCCCGGTCCTCTCCCTGGGGGTTTGACATTATGGGTGAGGAGCCAACGCCCCGTAATCCCTCCTCACCCGAACTCACGACGCGCCATTTTCCGCTTCTGGTTCCGTCGCGCTATCTTCCGTACAGGACTCTGAGCAGCATACACCGTTCTCTCTTCTTCTAGGCTTTTCATCCTTCTTCCTGACGTCGGGCCGGTAAAAGCAGCCTCTTCTCCCTGGCCGGGAGCTTGAGAAGTGGGTCCACTAGTCTGCTCTGCTGTTCTACCTCCCTCGTCGTCTGTAACAAATCGTCTAACTGGTCCTCGTTTTTGTACAACACTAAAGTCTGAGCCAACTGGACGGTCCGGTTATGTTCGTTAATTAACCTGTCGATTCCTGGTAACTCTCGGGTAAACGGCCCCAGCGCTGCTGTCGGGAACTGTGCCATTGCCTCGTCGAACGTCTCTGGCTCGCGGCCCGTTTCCAGCGCCATCAGGAACGCCATTGATACTGAAGCCATCGCTCTCGTCTTGGCCGTCATCCTTCGTACCTGCTTAGGAGGCCACGCCAGTTGCACCTTGATTGCTTCCTCGGCGTCCCAGTCTCGTACTGCCCGTGCCGTTACCGGAAAGTGTCCCTGCAAGACCTGTTGAATGGCCTGCGTCCTTAACAACTGGGGTCGTGGCGTTTCTCCGGATGGTCCCGCCGTTGGTGTTTCCATCCCCATGGACCCGAATACTGAGTCCGAAGCCGCCCCCGACTCGTCCAGTTCTTGCCTGTCTTGCTCGTGCCTTTTGGTCTCGGCCTGTCCCAACTCCATGTCTTCTGAGTCCTCCACTTCTGTATCCATGGATTGAGCAGCCGGTATTTTCAGTCTATGTACCATAACTCGTGGTTGTAGTGCTCGTCCATCCTTGTCTTCGTCCTTAAGTGGGGTGTCCGGACCCGGTGGCGATCTCATCCTCTCCGGTGACGGCGGTCCCGGGGTCTCTTCCATGCTTGCGACCCAAAGAACGAACTTCCCAGACTGGTTCGGGTCAAATTTTCTACAGCCATCCGTGTCTCCGGCGTATCCGGTGCCACTAGGATGTCCCTCATCCGCTTCAGTCCCGGGGGCGGTACCACTGGCTGCTTGCATACCATCTTCTCCAGGGGTGAGTCCGCCCTCGTCTGGGTAGGGGTTGAGAACAACGGCTGCGTTGAAGCCATCGAAGCCGTTTCCTCGGTCTTGACCGCGTGTCGAACGTACTTCACTTTTTCAACTCGGCCCGATGGTTTCAGTCCTTGTCTTTCCGCCATTTCGAAGATGAACCTTCCTAGGTACAACGCCTCTCTCTCCACCAACCGGCCCTCCTTCGCGTCCCGAATACTGTCCTCCAGCTCCCGGTCTGTTCTCGCCTCTCGGTAACCCCTGAACGCTCCTTCCCGGTTCATCGTTCCTTTTAGGTACCCGGGGTACCTCGGGTGTCGCGACTCATAAACAACCGACTTCTTGTGGACCGTCATCATAGTAAACTGCGCGTCGCTACAAGGTGGTTCTAGTCCCGTGGTCCGTTTTAATCCTGTCGAGGTCTCGGGCTGCGATGGTCCCAGCTCTCCTGCGCTACTTGACTCGGCGATGACCAAGGACCGATCGCTTCGTACTGACGTACTCCGGCCCGATTCTGATTGGTCCGAGCTCGTTCCCTCTTCAAGTTCTTTCGGGATTTTCTTCACCTTCTTCCACTTTTTCTTCCGGGACGGCTCCTCCGCTGTGGATCCTTGTGCCGGGGGTCGCTTGAAGGCTGGAGGCTCCTCCTCCTCTCCCTTAATTTTCGGACGTTGATCGTCTGACGAGCTTATTAATTCCACCACCTCGGCCCCTGGTGGTATTCCCGAGCCACCTGGCTTCGGGGCTGGCGTGGATCTTCCTCCTCTTCCTCTGCCCGGGAGTCCTCTGCCGGGGAGTCCTCGTCCTCTCGGCTCCCGCGGTTCTCCCTGGGCGTTTAACTTCTTCACTTGACTTTGTACTATTCCAGCCACTTGTTCGTCCGTCATAAGTGGTCTCGGGTTGATCACAGCCCGGCTCGCGCTTCGCGGCGACTCGGTGCTTTCCTTCCGCACCCCTTTCGCGGCCCTCCGAGGAGAACGGCGCGTGGGCGTCGACTGTTCCGTTACTCCGGCCAAGGGTCCCTTCCCTGCTGCTTTGGCTGCTTGGGTTCCCTCGCCGGCCTCGGCGGCCTCCGGTTCTTCCTCTGCTGCTTCCTGCTCAGGCTGCTCGGCGTCGCTGTCATCGGACCCTCTTGATGCCCTCGGGTAATATGGTACACGAATCCTCCGCCGCGGCCTCTCCGGTGATTCCTTGTCCACCGCTTTTTCGGGGGGGTAAAATCCCTCCGGATGACGCACAGCGTAGTCATGTTCCAAAATAATCAGCTACCCGGGCCGCCGTTTCGTCTCCAGGAGCGAAGCTGGTGTACGGCGGTTGTCCTTTCGGATCCAAGGCGAACGCCGCAGCATACTCCAGCCTCAGAAGGGGGTCCTGTTTCGGCATCCCTCTCAGCAGGTTTCCTTCGTGTGATTCCCACATGTGCTTTTTCCAGTCCTGGTGTGGCGAATATGCTCGGCTCGAACACACCGGGTACATGTAGTATTGTTTTCGTACTCCGTCGTGCTGGCCTCGGATGTGCTTGGCTAGGTGTTTGAATTCCTTTCCGCGACACTGTCCTTCCCAACACTGTCCGCTCATCGCGTCTATTTTCCGGGCTTTCGGGCCTCGTTCCAAACTCGAAGCTCGTCCCGTCAGCCTTCTTCGTTTCCGCCTCGTGGTGATGCTGCTCGTCTCACTTCTCTGCTTTTTCTCCTAGCTTGGTCTGCTCGTCTGAGATGTGATGAATTCTGATTGGCTGACCAGAATGACCTGCTCCGGCGAGCGCTCTGCCTTTTATAGCCGCCGCAGGCGGAAGTGGGCGTGGCCTGCACTAGTGACCCCTAGCGTCAAGCTCACCAACCACTTCAGCGGTGGCGCCCCCTACTATTTCCGGTCCCCGGGGCCCGCCGCTGGTCACCGCCCTGCCTGCCGTTTACCTCGCGGCCCCTCGCCGTCTGCGCGTTTTTCTTCCTAGGCCTTTTATTGCCCCACCGGATGTCCTCGGTCCTTTCATCTCTGTCGCCTCCTCTTGCCTTGTCACCTGGCCCTCGCAGTGCTTCCGCACACTTCCCGGAGAACACAGGGGCTCGTCGTTATTATCCTCTCGCCGCCGCCCCGTTCTCTTTGTCATCTTTACTTCTTTTACGACCTACTTTAAAGCCCGTCCTCGTTTCAGGCCTCGCCTTTTACAACCGTCCGTTCGTTCCTCCGGCATTCCCGAGAGTGCCGCATCTACTCTCCTCCGGTCTCCTGGACGCTGTAACGCGGTATTACCAAGTCAGCATTACTTCAAAAGTCTTCGTCAGCTTGCCGCCGGGTCTGTCTTTCGTTGTAATCCAACCATCTTTTCCACGCCGTGGTTCCTTCGGACTGACCGGAAAACGGCTACGTGGGACTACTTTAGACATTCGGGCCGCCGTGGCTCCAGAACGCCGTTTTTCGTTCCAACCCCGCATTTCCCACCTATATTACATCCGCAAGAGAACCAATCTTCAGCTAGGTAGCAATTCTCTACAGCCTAACGACCTGCACGCCTACTGTAGTGGTCAACGCACCGCCCCGACTCAATGGCCCCAGGTTGATCAGTCCTTTTTGGCCAAAGCCTTTCTGTGTAGCGCCGATTTGGTCGTTCCCTTGGTCCTCTTCCACCTGCGGAATCGAGACACGAGAACGATTTCATCACAAAAAGGGGGTACCCCGCTTCCGTACGTGCCCTAGTGCGCCCCACCCCAAGCATCTACTGTGCAGCCTCGTATCCTTGCTGGTCAGCTACCATCCAGGCTGGCGCAGCGTGTCCTCGGTAGGGTTCCAGGCGGTCCACATGGACCACCCCCCCCCGGTTTCCCTCGTTTCTTCCGTACTACCACCCGTCCTCGGTCAAGCACCTTAACGATCAGTGCAGGGCCTATCCATGGAAATCGCAACTTCGTTCCCTTGTCCCTATCCACCACCGTGTCGTGCACCCAGACCAGTTCTCCGGCGTGGTATTCCCGCCGAGTCACCTTTCCATCGTACTCGTGTTTCTGATGAATGGCGGCTCGCTTCAGCCCTGCCCGGGCCTCCCGATAGGCCGCGACTAGCCCTTTCTCCAGGCTTTCCACGTAGTCGCCCACCCGTCGAGGTTCCTCCTCCGGTCCTAGAGGTCTCCCATATATCGCTTGCCGCGGCATCATGGTCTGTCGGCCCAGCATCATCATGTTCGGTGTCACTCCCGTGCTGGCTTGCGGCGTTGCTCTATAGCTCATCATCACGAGCGGGACCATCTCATCCCATTCCCGGCCTGTCGCTCGGCAGCTAGCTTTCAGACAGCATCCCAAAGTGCGAAAACTTCGTTCTATGTATCCGTCGCTTCGGGGGTGGTACGGCGTCGTTCTTGTTTTGTGGATTCCAAACAGTGCACAGACCTGAGCCACCACCTCGGATTCGAAATTCGTGCCTTGATCCGAGTGTAGTTCCCGAAACGCGCCATACCGTGCTACTACTTCTTCAACCAGCTTGTCCGCTACCGTTACTGCCTTCTGATCCGGGATCGGGAAACACTCCAGCCACTTGGTGAAATAGCACCCCACCATCGGGCAGTACTTGTTTCCTCGATTCGTGACTGGGTACGGGCCCGAAACATCCATGGCCAGCCGTTCCATCGGCTCCCCTACTATATATTGATGCAGCGGCTCCCGTCTTCTTCGTCCTCTTTTCAGCAACGCGCAGTCACATTCTCGACATTCCTTCCGCACGTCCTCTCGGAGTCCCAGCCAGTAAAACCCTTGTTCCAACAGGGCCGTCGTTCTGGCGACTCCCAGGTGCGCTCCTGCCGCGCCTCCATGGTTTTCCCTCACCAACTCGGCCCGTTCCCCTCTGGGAACGACCAGTTGGTTCCTCCGACCATGTCCTTCTAATTCCCAGTACTTCCGATGCAGCACGCCATCCATTAGGCTTAATCTTTCCCACTGCCTCCATATGATCTTTGTTTCTCGGGATTCCGGAGATATGACCTCCCAACCTGGCCGGTTCGCATCCTCTTCCATCCGTGCGATAATCGGTCCTATATCTCGATCCCTCCTCTGCGCTGCTTTCATCTCCTGCGGGGACCATCCGGGCTCATACCCCCGGGCCCGCGTCACTACTCTCACTTTCTCGGTACTCTCGTGTTCCTCTCCACACTGTTTACACGGATACCGGGACAACGCGTCAGCGTTCCCATGCTTCCTACCCGGTCGGTGTTGGAACGATACGTCATGCGAGTCGACAATCTCAATCCACCGGGCAGCCTGCCCCATCGGTTCCTTACTTCTTTGCAGCCAACTAACCGCGCTATTATCCGTCCGGACTATGACGCGTTGACCATAGATGTAGCACCGAAAATGTTTCAAAGCTCGCACCACCGCCAACAGTTCTTTCCGCGTGGTACAATACTTTCGCTCGTTCGACTCCAGGGTTTTGCTCGTGTAAGCTATTACCCGTTCCTCCCCTCTCTGCTCCTGTGATAGCACGGCTCCCGTCCCCACATCACTGGCGTCCGTGTCAAGCCACCATTGTCCTTCTTCCTCCGGGAATCCCAATACCGGGGCCTCTGTTAACCCCTTCCACCCCATAAGGCCATATTTGGCCACCACATGAGTGTGACCTATAAAATGGCACCACTTTTATGGTTTTATTCTGATTATAAAATGGGTATTTCATCTACGCTCATGAGGTAAATATCAAAATATTCCCAAAGTTCCAAGGAACCTTACACTTTTTGTATTATTGTTCTATGATGTTTAGATATTTTAGAACATGTGTTCCAGTAAAGACCGCTATGGTCAATATAGGGCAAATCTGCCTATTCTGGGAAATCAGCCTCTTGAAAGCATTAATTAAGGAATTATTGGTGAAAACAAATTTTTCCTGATATTTTGTGAAATTTTGTGGAAAAGTTTGACTTCGATAGAATTTACCTGAGAATTCAATAATTTTCATAGAAATATCAAATATTTTGCAAATGATGCATTATGGGAAATTTGCAATGGAATGTTTTTTTCACAGAAATCCTTCATATATAATAAGGTTGTTAGGTTGCCATGGTTACGGAAAAAAAACATTTAGAGTCAACGGAATGATTTTCATTGGTAATGTAGGAAATATCTTTTTCTGCCTTATATTTCAAATGGTTAGTTAAAAGACCAAGTCAATCAAAAGTTATTGAATTTTAAACATTTTTCTGAATAAGAAATGCTTTTTATTCTAAATATACAAGGTCAAGTTAAAGTTATTATAACAAGGAAACAAAGATGACTATCAGAACTGGAGGGCTTCTATTGTACAAGAAGTAGGGAAGTTCGAACGACCATATCTAAGCTTCTAATAGGAATATCTTCAAATGGTTTGCAGCTTTAGGAAGCATTTTCTTCTGTAGTCCACATACATTTTTACCTATTATCCTCAGGAATAGAGGGTTGAAGGGGTTAACGCCCTCTTCATGGCATCAAATGCCTCCTGTCGTCTCGCGCTCCACACGAAAGGCTCCTCTTTCGTTGCCAGTTCATACAAGGGGGCAGCCAATTCCGTGAAACCGTTTATGTGTCTCCTATAGTATGAACACAATCCCACGAAGGCTCGTACCTCATGGAGATCCCGAGGGACCGGCCACTCGGTTACTTGCCGACACTTTTCGGGGTCGGGTTCGATCCCGTTGAATGAGACGTGTCCCAAGAACGGAATCTTCTTCTGGAACAACCTGCATTTTCGTGCTTTCAGCTTCAGCCCTGCAGCGTTCAATCGGTCCAGAACCCGTACCAATCTTTCCAGAGTCACTTCAAACGTTGGCCCGAAGACCAATATGTCATCCAGGTATACTAGACACTCCTCCCACACAATTCCTCTGAGGATTCTTTCCATCAGCCTCTCGAAGGTGGCCGGGGCGTTCACTAGCCCGAATGGCATCACTTTAAACTCGTATAACCCTCCTTGAGTCACGAAGGCCGTCTTCTCTCGGTCCTCGGGTGCCATCTCTACCTGCCAATATCCGCTTGCGAGATCCAGACTGCAGAAGAATAGGCTTCCGCCCAAGGTGTTGAGGCTGTCCTCTATCCGGGGAAGCGGAGAGGCGTCTACTTTTTGTAGCCTGATTCAATTTTCGATAGTCGATGCAGAATCTCGTTCCTCCGTCCTTCTTTTTCACCAAGACGGTCGGGCTGCTCCACGCACTTCCGCTCTCCTGGATGATTCCCAGATTTAACATATCCTCCACCAGTGCTCGTTCCTCTTCTCTCCTG
This sequence comes from Lepidonotus clava, assembly GCA_936440205.1. Lineage (NCBI taxonomy): Eukaryota > Metazoa > Annelida > Polychaeta > Phyllodocida > Polynoidae > Lepidonotus > Lepidonotus clava. The sequence continues at coordinate 23,550,228 of OW387147.1, forward strand.
GTGGCCGGATACCGTCTGACCCTTTGCTTGATCGGCATCTGATCCCCCGTACTAATTCGATGTTGTACTAAGTTTGTCCGTCCTAACTCATGTTTCGAGGTCGCAAACATTTGTTCCCGGGCCATGATGGCTTTTTCCAGTTCTCCGCCTTCCTCCGTGGTTAGGCCTTTCCTAGCCTCCTCTATCATCTCGATGAGCGCTCCAGGGGGTTCTTTTACATCGCTTCCCGTACCTCGTACTTCTTGTACGAAGGTGGCTTCTCCGAGGACTCTGCCGGTTTCCAATTTCGCGCTCTCGGTCCCTCGGTTGGCCACCCAAACTTTATTCTCCTCTCCTAACGTCACCGTTCCTGGGATCACTTCCAGTCCCATCGGTAATCCAGTGCCGGTGATGACAGCCAGCTGTCCACTTTGTCCCATGTCCACTCTCGCTACTATTGTTACTCGGGTCACCTGGAGCGGGGGTATTTCCGTCGTCCCCTCGATTCTCAGGACCTGTCCTCCGACGGTAACTGCCCGAATCCCATCCGTTCTTCGTTCTACTCCTGGGATTCATTCCCCCTCTCCCCCTCCTTCGGCGGGCAGGAAGACAGCACTCGCGTGGGGCTTAACTGTTAGCCGGTATTTCACCGCGAAGTCGTTTCCGAGGATTCCTTCATCTCTACCAATGTCTGCCACCATGAATGTCCACTGCAACACGCGTGTTCCCAATCGTACTGACAGGTTCGTGCATCCGTAGCACCGCAGCGGACTACCATCCACCGAGCAGAGGCGTCCTTCGTATCCGTCCAGGTCTTCCCATTTTCGTCCCCACTCTCTCCAGAGACGGTCCGACAGCAAACTAATCATAGATCCGGTATCGACTAAAAAACGGACGACACTCTCTCCTACCGTTCCGGCCACATAAAGTCCACATTCACCCATGCCTACTACTTCTCCCGCCGTGCCCGAAGGGGGCCCCGCGCTTACTGCGACGGCGACTGTCCGTTTCCCTGACGCTGAGAGCAATCCCTCGCGAAGTGGCCCTTCTGGTGACATTGGTGACATTCCAGGTCTTCTTTTCGTTTCTTGTACGCCTCTCTCCGGGCCGTTGCCTGTCTCCTGGCTTCTCGTTCTTCTGCCAATTCCTTCATCATCTCCTCCAATTTCCCGTTTAAGGCCGTGATTTGTGTATTGGCGTCCTCCTCGGGCTTCACTGCCCGCAAGAGGCGGCGTGAGTATCGTTCCTGTATCTCTACCACCTCCACCGCCTCCTCTAACGTCTTGCATCCTTTCTCTGCACACTTCAGCTGAAGGTCTTCCCCAACTGCAGCCTGGAACGCGTGTAATGCTGCTTTTTCCTGGCTGGCGTAGTCGTTGGAGAAGTAGGCTCTCGACGCCAACCGCCGGGCGTTATCGGCCAACTCCTTCGCTGTTTGGTTCTTTACGCGCTTCAATCCCGCCAATTCTTGCAGAGCATTGCACGTATCCTTTTCCTGACCGAACCTCCGACGCAACGCCTCTACCCTCGCCGGGTAACGGAGTCGTTCCCTGTCCGGGAGTCCGACAAAGTACATTCGTGCCATTCGCGTCAGCGAAAGAAAGAGCATCGCCGCCTTCTCCTCAGACGTCCAACGTCCCAAGTCTGCATACTCCTCGAATTGGTTGATCCATCCCTCAAAGTCCGGTTTTCCATCATACTTTTCCGGTCATAAACTAAACTTCTTCAAACTCGCTCCTACCTGGCCGGTCTGTTGTTGTTGAGCCCGCGCATTCTGCTCATCCGTCGGGGTGGACGTTCCCATAAAGTTAAACCGCCTGTCCATGATGGTCGTGTCCTCCCCCTTGACTTCGGGTTTCGCACCTCCTTTCTCCTCCCCACCTTCCTTGAAGGCGATGTCAGAATCCATCTGATCGAAGACCGCAGCTGTTGCCATGAGCATCCAATATCGACGAAACACTCAGTATCCACACGTCCGTATGTGCTTATTTCAGCACCACCGCTGCCACCAGTGTGACGTTCTCTGGTAAGTCGGGGTTGCCGATTCTTACAGCAGAGGAACGTGGGGATTGTTCGGGTCTCGGGGCGGACGGGGAATCCAGGCCAAGAACCGAGATGTGTTTTTAGAGTCGTGCCTCGCGCACGAGGGGGGGCTGAGCGAATCGGTCGGGAATCGGTGCTCGATGTCAAACGGAGGACTGCGGGGAAGGGAAATTATGGTAGGGGTACGGGGAGGCCGTGCTTCGTCTCGCTCTATCTTCCAGACCGGCATTCACCTCGCCAGGGCGGTCCACCTCGGGTTCCGGTCCGCGGGGCCGTCGGGCCGACGGTCGCCTATTGTTTGGTAGCGTGGGGCCGAGCCTGCCGCGCCCTCGTCCCCGCAGACTCCAGGTTTCCGTTCCGCTCTCCATGCCTTCGTGCCATGCTGCGCCTACACTTCCGGGACGGTTTCGGGCCTTCGCGCCCTACCTCGGTCCTCCGTTCCTCGTTCCCGTTCCTCGGGCCTTCGGGCCCCCGTCCTAACTTTCGCCTATTTATCTCGAACTTCGACTATTTTACTCTAACTTCTGGTTAATTAACTCGTATCGGCTCATCTCAGCGGTTGTTCAAGGGAAGAAGACACGTCTGGACACAAGGAGAACTGTTAAAGAACTCTGTTTATTCGGGCCTCACCGCCCCTTTATATACCTTAGAGGTCAGCCCTGATTGGCTGCTTTCAGTCACGTGATCTACAACTGACGTCACTTCCGGTTTACATTCTCATTTCCGGTTTACATATCACTTCCGGTTTACATCTTTCCGGGTCTCGGTCCTTTACATATTCGTTCCTTTACACTTTCGTTCCTTTACATATTCGGGCCTCTTTTTCGGGCTTTTTACACTTTCATTCCTTTTACATATTTCGTTCTTTTACACTTTCGTTCCTTTTACGAACATATATACCTTTTGTCATATTACCTTATTTTCTCTTATTTTGATCTCTACATATTTGGATGAATAGGCATTCATCACACATTCAAAGGGACCTGCCACTACTACAGCCTCAGGGACTGTGAGTGAAGGAGACATTGGTTTATCCATCAATTTGGTAAGGCACTTATATTCTTGCAGGAAAATAGCTATTTAGATCAAACAGAAATATGTGCCTGAATTCCCCTGCGGTAACTTGTGGGTGCACATGTATTAAATATGATATTTTACAAAATCATATTTAGAAGCAATTTTTTGGAAAGGGAAGCTATTGGCAGTTAACGATGTCATGAAATATAATATTCTAGCAAATCTATTCTTTCATGTGCTTGCTAAAACTTTTACATTATGAACCCCCTATTCTCAATTGCTGTCTTTGTTTCCATGTTTATGAAAAAGTAAATTTTCTCATTTTATTAATAATAGCAAAAGTGCCATAACTTCCAATAGGGGTGCTTGCTATCTGGGGGGGGGGGGGGCACCAAGAAACAGTTATGAAAAATCGCGTCCCACAATAGGTGTTAATACCAACGATAGCTTCATTTCCTATTGTGAGATTTTAGAAATCAAAAATTTTCATTTGTTCTCAAAATTATACACTCCCAATTGTCCCAATGTATTGCAAACACACATTGGAAAGTATTATTTTTTGGTGGCCTCCCCTGCAGTGTTTGCAATACATGTACTGATTTAAGAGTAACATATTTTATACATTATAACCATGAATTTCTTTTATATTCTTATTGTCTTTTTTTCTGTAAACATGATGACTTGGTAACCACCTTTATGTCTGGTAAAAACTGTTCCATTTCAAATTTTCCATTATTGCATTGGTTATGAAAATTCTAATATTTCATAACTGTCACAAGAATCTATAAAAAAAAGTTTCCCACAATATAACATAAACATTTGTTTTGGCCCGTATATTTCCCCAGAAAGTTATATTCTAAAATTTCAAATATAATTGTTAAGAAGATTTTAGATATATTTTGTGGTTTTTTAAAACGTTAAATATAGATATGAATATATTACAAAAGATTTAATGGATATTACATCTTTATTCATTGTCCAAACTAATCACCTGTTATTCCCAATTCGCTCTCTAACCAATATTTACTACACCAACAGTAAATATCATAATTATATCTTTATTTTGCAGTCTGATCGGTCCAGTAAGTTGGCGCACTACACACATAAAGATGTACTGTATTGCTGGTAAGTACAAGAGGTATCCGAGATTGCCAACTCCAATAGAGATTTGTCAACTTTTCAAAAAATTAAGATGAAAGGGAAACTATTTTGCTAGAGAGCCTTTGCATCAAAGAACAAAGTGTTTACTGCATTAGCAGAGCATACATACATTATATTGAAGACATTATTTTTAACAGCATTTTCTCAATTACAGGAATTTTCTTCCTATCGCAATTTACTACTTCTTGCCGGTGGTTCAACTGGTACTAACCTTCCAGAAGGTAGGATCTCTGTGTTTCTCTCAAAATTAGCAACAGCATCAATATGAATATAAAAATGGTACATGTCAAAGAGAGTATAGTTCTTTTGATTGTGCAGAGTGAATCTTGATAAATGGTGCCAATTCTTTGAGATAATTCAATCAGGTATTGGCATCCATTTTTGATTATACTTAAAATTCTCCACAAACTATAGGCATGAAGTACTTTTTGTCTACAACTTCCCACCATTGAAACAATCACGTTCTCTGAGTGAGGGCTATGACCTAAGTACTATTATTTGTGATTATTTTTGTAGTATGTCATCATGTATTTTAGGGTAAAATGGGCTGGAAGTTGTACATTAGAGCTTTGAATAGTGGCTAATAATGACGAAAATTGCTGTTCATAATTATCTACAGTACTATCGAAACTGAGGACTATTCGTATCTGTAAAATTAAAAAGAATAGATATTAACCATTCAGTGTTGATACTTAACACACCTATTCTAGCTATTCTTGTATTTTCCTTTTTGTAGCACCAATGTTTCTTCTAGGGACTGTTATGTACAAATACTATCAATTTGTTGTTATTCAGCTCCTGTATGCTAGTGGAAACCAGGACATCTGTTACTACAATTTCCACTGTGCCAATCCACTTGGTGTGCTGAGTTCCTTTAACAATGTCTTCAGTAACAGTGGCTACGTCCTCCTTGGTCTGCTATTTATTGTAATTGTCTACATTAGGTAAGAGGCTTTTCCTGTAATGTAAAGGGATTTGTGACTGCCCACACCAGAGCCACCTGGTGTGGAAATCTTAGGAGCCTGACATTTTACATATGTATATCCTTTTTATTCCCAAAGAATTAGCATCTTAATCCCCACACATTTTGACTTTATGTAAGTGGGAAAATTAGATATTTGGAGGGAAATTGTTTGATTTACCTTATTTTCTGTTTCTATGGGTTATAACTCTTTTATTGCAACGGTGACCACCACTTGTTTTCTGAATTATGTTGGTTCAGGCAGAAAGATGTCATTCAACTATGTTTGATAAATATATCTCACATGAAAATGAGGCAAAATTCAATGCTCTGTATACCCTTTTTGGATTCACATTTGTTCCCAAAAGACAAAATCAGATTCTTTTTGGCGTTAGAGAAATAGGAGTTGTGAGAATAACAATCATTGAAGTATGGGATAAATAGCTTCAAATAATGTTGATTTTCAGACAAAGGAGAGTTGGTGAGGATTCACAGGTTCGTAAACAATTATATTGATCTCTTAATCCTTAAGACCACAAATAAATGGAATGAGAAACGCAACCTCCAAAGAATTCTAAAACCTTCATATATATCTTAGAAAGTTTAATGCATTCACAATGTCTGTCAATGCTCATGCTTTGTTTAAAAAATATTTCAAATAAGTCAGGAAAATTCTGGAAATATTTTTGGCGGTCTTAAATTCTTTTCCTCACTATATCAAAAATCATAGTTAAATCATCATTGTTTAGGTCATGAAATTAACTTAATTTATACACTTTCCCATTATTAAGTGAGCATCCACAGTAAATGAGAGAAAAAACATTTCATATCACATTCATGCTGTAGGAGCAATCACGAACATTGTGATACTTGTTAAATTATAAAAAAAAACATACATTAATCCTTAACCCTTTAGACCCCACGGTTTGGATACATTCCATGCTCGAGTTCACCAGCAATCTCCCATGTTTTCTTCCTAGAGAATCCTTTAAAATAAATGATAGTTAAACACTTCATAGTCTACTATATTTCCTTCAGAAATTTATAAGACATTAAGTTTTCATTGTTTTGTAAACTTTTTCATCCTCTGTTATTTCATGTATAGGGGGTAACTTTGAGGTATTTTCTCTTCAGGGGGTTGTTTGAAAATAGGCAATTTTCTAGGCAGTTGGCCTGGGGAATATACTCATGGACAGATGTGGCTGGATTTGGGACTAAAGGGTTTATTATGTGAAGAATCTGGTAGTATGAGTGTTCAGAGACCTATAATTCTTGCAGCACAAGCTTTTAGGGATGAATTAAGGTAGTAACAGCATGCTATATTCTTGTATAAGTTGTTAGTTTACTGCCATCCTCTGGCACTGTCTGTAACGTGCCTATATATAAGTCCCTGGAACTTAGAGTGTAACATGCCTATATATAAGTCCCTGGAACTTAGAGTGTAACCTGCCTTAGAGACACCGATTGATTAACTGAACAGTGGCTGCTGCCACCTAGTGTTAACTATACACAACACACCTATGTAGCTGGTTCCCCCACTACCTTGTCTTAATATAACAGATCACCAGTGAAAAGAGTCACCCAGCTAAGCTGCGACGTAACAGAACTGTTCTGCGACCATACTTTTTTGGTCTGTGTGTTACTTACTAAAATGGCATGTAGCAGTAATGTTATTTAATGCTGAGGTCTCAACCTAACCAAACCAGAATGTTGTTATAACATTCTGTTCTAGTAAGGTCTTGCCGTGACTTAACCAGAATGTTATAATAACGTTCTGCTCTGGTGAGGTCTAAACCTAACCAAATCAGAACATTATAATAATGGTTGAGACCTAACCATAATGTTAAGGTCTCCTATGTATATATATATATATATATATATATATATATATATATATAGGAGGCCTTCAGTTATGTTTGATTGTGGTTTCTATAGCAATGTTTTTTCTAACAATATGACAATAATAACTGAATGGTCCATGATAACTTAGAGATAAAATGGGTTACCCTTTCTTGTATTCAATATGGAATGTGGTCAATAAATAAGAAACATTTGGAAAATGAAAGCCTGACCCCTATGGGGATAGAACCCCAGACCTCTCACACACAAAGCAGGGAACATACCACTGAGCTACTGAGGATTGCACTGGTTGGTAGGGTCAAGCCATTACATTTATGCTAGTACTTTTACTATTGCTACAATTACTGCTATGAGTCCATGCCTACATATATTTAGTTATATCTAGACATATAAATTATACATAACTATGTATGTATACATACATACATAGTTAGTACATGTCATACATAAATCTAGACATATATATTATGCCTAACTGTATAATATTATGTATGTATGTATATATACATACATATAGTTATGCATACTATAATGTCTAGATATCACTCCTATCAGATTATCTGAATATATGTATGACATGGACTAATCTAGTAATTATTGTAGTAATAGTAATAGTACTAGCATAAATGCAATGGCTTGACCCTACCAACCAGTGCAATCCTCAGTAGCTCAGTGGTATGTTCCCTGCTTTGTGTGTGAGAAGTCCGGGGTTCTATCCCCACAGGGGTCAGACATTCCTTTTCTAAATGTTTCTTATTTATTGACCACATTCCAACTTGAATACAAGAAAGGGTTACCTATTTTATCTCTAAGTTATCAAAGACTATTCAGTTATTTAGAAATGGAGGATACAATGAAATCCTAGGTATAGTTCATGAATCAAGTCCAATGAATAAAAGATATCACTCATATTGTTTGAAAAACCATAATAAAACTTACCATGACTGAAGAATGTAACCAGAACGTTCTATAATGTTTTAATAACGTCACGGTGTGATGTCGCAATGGGAGGTTGCAGCAACGTTATTGGGAGCCATCAAAATAACGCAACAAGACCCAAAACAGTACCAAACAGAACGTTGCTGCAACATTATAATAATGTCATGTGCTTGCCTGGGCAACTAGAGTCACATGCCTTCACTTTCTCTCCACATTCTGATCTCCTGTGCCTTATCTACCGCTCATCTACACGTAACACTGTCCTCAGTCAGCCCCTTCTCCAGTACCTCAACTCCATGGCTCCAAGTACCAAGTCTTTTCCCAGTGTCATAGGAACTAATTGAAACTATTGAATTGGTTTGCACCATTAGTAATAGGGTGGTAGCGTGTGGGCCCAGCATCTGACGTCTTGTTTCCCCTGCTCATCCGGTTGCTTGTGCTAAACTTGTGCAATACCATTATCATAGCCTAGTTGTTCCTCTAGCCTTAATTCATCTACAGGTGGCCACACACTACAACCTTATGACCCGACCCGATCGTCGCAGATCACGTATGATTCTACACACACTGATCGGGTCGTAGTGTGTCGTGTGGTCTGTGGCCGCCTTAAGTCCAATCATAGAGAGTAATTGGCCTAACTGCACTGTATAGGCATATCACTTGTGTCTTGTGATCAGTTTTCTCTTCATTTCTAGACTCTTAAAAGATAAGACACAAGAAAGAAGTCGGTATTGACATGTTGAGAACCAAGTAGGAATGGTTTATTTCATCCAGAAACTAGGGCTTTTATACCACTAGGACTCATGCTGGTTGGTCAATACAGGTCACATGATTGTCGTGACACCTTGTGTCATCACTTTCGGTACCATCTTTCTTGTACTCAAATATTCATGATCTCGCGCACGTTCCTTACTCTTCTGCTGCGTCACAAACACTTGTTCCAAAAAGGGAACCTTCGTTAACTCATAGAATTACCTAAATAATCACAGATACACAACTGTCAGCAGAAAATGAACAACTTATACAAGAATATAAGATGCTATTACTATCTTAATTCGTCCCTTAAAGCTTGTGCCTCAGGAATTATAGGTCTCTGAACACTTGTAGTCATCACATTGTCAATGGAACTATTTTGTATATATAAAGTTTATCATTTTGAATTTTTGGGATAAATATCTTACCTTATATTGATCAGCATGGCCTGCCAGAATTCTTTGGACTGTACTATGCAATGGGCTCAGCTCTGATAATGGAAGGTTTCATGTCTGGCTGTTACCATGTGTGTCCAAGCTACACTAACTTCCAGTTTGGTGAGTTCATATAATTTATTTTTTTTATCAGGATTCCAACCCCTGTACTTTCATTAATGTCCTGCCCTCTCAAAAGTGGGTGAAGCTATTATTTCCCTGGGGGACAATAATGCTTGTCTATGAATGCTATGCCAATCATTGTGTTGTCGGTCCACATTTTGAATCATTTTCTGTGTAATTGATATAGAATAAATTAAGTACAGACCGATGGTGCACTCAGCAATTGTAATTACCCCATTTTACATATGCCTATGTCTCAGGCTAAAGTCCTTGAGGGTGTATGCAAACCAGGGCAATAACAATTGCTTTGAGCCACCTTGGTCATGCATTAGATCTGAAGATCAAACTTAATACAGGGAATATGCTAAAAATGACACTAAATTCAGAAAATAAATGGGCCATTCAAAAACGATGCTAGTTGTATATTTTCTTTCCATTGTAAGTCATAAAGCATATAATGCAAGCTGTCGAAAAATATCCTTAGAATATTTATGAAGTCATATAATAGTTGTTAGGTATTTTGGCCAATACATATATACATATTTCGGTAAAATCAATCTACTTTTTAAATTATTGACTTTGAGGTCCAAATCAAATAGCAGAACCACATAACCAAATGTCATCAAAAATGCTAGAATATATATATATATATATATATATATATATATATACATTTCAAAATCATTTCTTTCATTCTACTTTTGTATAACATGTTGTTTGGAATATTCTTAATGATAAAAAGATTCTGTCCATTTAATCAGAACGAAACATCATTTTGTGTTTCAGATACAGCCTTCATGTACATGATGGCCTGGCTGTGCATGTTGAAGATTTATCAGAAGCGTCACCCAGATATAAACACACAGGCCCATGTTGCATATTTTGCTATTGCATGGGCGGTGCTGTTGGCAGTGCTTGGAGTTGTAAGTTGGTTTTTTAACAAATTCTTAACTTTGACAGGGATAGGCACCAAGAATTCATCCCTATGTTCATCTTTTATTTATTCTCACATGAAAACATATAGGGAAAAGGTAAACCATTATGATTATAGCTCTCATTATTTACTAAAGGTGAGAGTTGACAGGCCTGTAATGTTTTGAGAAAGAATGAAGCTTGATATGAATTATTCAGTTTCATAAAGTGAATTGATGAGTGTCATGATAAGTATGCTTTTTATTATTGTTATTGATTATTCCTTTTAGGTGTATGGTCATTTGGTATACTGGATCCTGGCATCAATTGTTCACATGGTGGTGATACTCCTTCTCACCTCTCAGGTCTACTATTCAGAAGCATTAAAACTTGGTGAGTTTAGCAATTTCTTCTGTTCTTTTCATGGTTTGAGATTATGGCATGGGGATGAAGGGGAATGGCAGGAATGACTTTGATTTAGGAAATGCAATAAGAAACAACCCTCTTAAAAGAATAACCGACTTTTAATCCATTACAGGATCCCAAAACCAGCAATTTATGTCAGACTTATAAGAAGATCACAATAAATCAAAACTGTTATGTCAACATGCTTATTTCTGAATGAAAGACTGACTAAGATAATGTTCTTAACTATAGGAGACTATGAAAAAATAAACTTAGTGATATTCAACTAACTCTAAAACATTCAAACCGATTAAAATTTTACCAAACCTAAGGATTAGGTACCTTAATTATGTCTGTAGCCTTATTGAAAAGCCAGAAAGGACAGGAGTCACTGACTAAATTTGATCGCTGGAAGTTGATGAATCCAAAACTGGTCATCATTTCTGTATAATCCTTTATACAACTTTCGTACCTGTTCCACCAAATCTTGTATCTAAACTACTTCATTTTACAAATTTTATTTAAAATTAAAACCCTATTCATATCTAATGAGAGATTTTTTAATTTTGAGACCTTTCGTTTTTGACACTAGGGGATACATATGTGCCTTATTTAGTGAACTCTCTTTAAATTTGTATACAAAATTCTTTCAAATTCTCATTTTAACTTTGCTATCAATAATTTCTGATGTGAAATGTAAAACTTTCATGGTTTATTTTTTTTCCACCAGGGGGCATAGATGTGAACAGTACATTATCCTTTTAACCTTAAATCATCTCATATTTTCAACCTAATTTCAATCATGAAAATTAAAATTTTAAATCAAGGTTTCTATGCAAATTAGCTGATATGATCGACAAGAGTATTCAAACCATTTCATATGATACCCTATTCAACATGCAAAAGTAGACAATAAATCATTTTAAAGCTTGAGTTAATTTCCTAATCAGTGCCTCAAATCAGATTTTTATTATCTTAATTGAGAGGGGTGGGTCAATGGTCCCGATTTGCAAGATATTAGATGAATTCCAGAGGGAAATCCATGGAAATACTGGGAAATCAAGCAATTCATAATGTGCTTGGTCTAACGCTACGTCTCCATACATCCATCATCCATTGCCTGTCTTTCACCTCCTGTTATTAAATTTTGTCATAGATCGCTTCCAGAGAAATTTCATTATGGAAGGCGGACAGTCAATAGTAAAGAATAGGATGCATCAATAAATGACAGATGGTGGATGACTTATGAAGGATGATGGAGCCAAGTATGAATATTATGGAGACGTAGCTCAAAGGGTTGATTTAGGGGGAAAAAGGTAAAACATTGAATGAAAAAGATCTGATCATTAACGCCTTTTTTTCCCTTTCAGTTAAAAATCTCTGTCAAGGAAATCTTTGCAGTGGTCGCCCAGAGCATCTTGTAAGTTACTTTCTACATTCATCCCAAGAACCTGACTTACGGACACACTGTGGACTCCTAAAGCCAATGATCCACTTTGCAATATTCTTTTAAACGATTAACAAAAAGAGAAGGAAACCAATTTCAAGACCGACTTTTTCTTCTTATTTCCATAATCAGTTTCACAATTAAACATGTTGGCCCTAAAATTGGTCCACAAACCACATACCCATGATCGGTTCTAGGACATATACCCCTGGGACACTTACCCCTGGGACACTTACCCCTGGGACACTTACCCCTGGGACACTTACCCCTGGGACACTTACCCCCTGGGACACTTACCCCCTGGGACACTTACCCCCTGGGACACTTACCCCCCTAGGACACTTACCCCCTGGACACTTACCCCCCTAGGACACTTACCCTCTAGGACACTTACCCCCTGGACACTTACCCACTGGACACTTATCCCCCTAGGACACTTACCCCCTAGGACTCTTACCCCCTGGACACTTACCCCCTAGGACACTTACCCCCCCTCCTTCGCTTATGATGTAGGGGAAATTGGCTTACACCTGTTTGGTAGTTTTAATCCTGTTGTTTTATGTGCCAGTCATCGGCCCCCAGTCTTAATTGGGGCCCATGAGGGGTGGGTCCCACCAGGCCCCACTTCCACAGTTTGTAATAATGGGGACTAAACTAAATATATATTCCTCTCTTCTGATAGTTCTTTAGGATTCATACCTGAAAGGCTTACTCTTCCCTATTCCTAGTCACTATTTTCCACAGTTTGTAATAATGGGGAGTAAACTAAATATATATCCCTCTCTTCTAATAGTTCTTTAGGATTCATACGTAAAAGGCTAACTCGTCCCTATTCCTAGTCACTAGTTTCCACTATTATACATATTATATATATTCTTAAATTCAACATGCAACTCATGGACCTCACCCTCGAGGGCCCCCTCCCAGGGGAGGGCTGACGGTTGAACGTCCTAGAGTAAACATGAGGGGATTAATGGGTGTCCCTTAGAAGACATCCAAGGAAATTATGTGGTAAGAACTTAGACTTTCTAATGGAAAGCAAACTAAATAAATATCCCTCTCTTCTAATAGGATTCATACCTAAAAGGCTAACTTGTCCCTACTCAACAGTTAGTGGATGGGGAAGTGTCAAAACATCATTGGACCAAGTTTTTTGAGGTCAGGGGTTAAGTGTCCAGGGGGTAAGTGTCCAGGGGGTAAGTGTCCAGGGGGTAAGTGTCCAGGGGTAAGTGTCCAGGGGGTAAGTGTCCTAGGGGGTAAGTGTCCGGGAGGTAAGTGTCCGGGGGGTAAGTGTCCAGGGGGTAAGTGTCCAGGGGGTAAGTGTCCAGGGGGTAAGTGTCCAGGGGGTAAGTGTCCTAGGGGGTAAGTGTCCTAGGGGGTAAGTGTCCGGGAGGTAAGTGTCTGGGGGGTAAGTGTCCAGGGGGTAAGTGTCCAGGGGGTAAATGTCCTGTCACCCCATGATCCACTATGAAGCTGAAAGACGAGTGTTTCCTCTGTATTAGACTTAAAATAGACAGTGGATCTATGAAAAAACATTATATGGTTGAATGATTGAAATTCAACAAATAATTTTGGATCATGCTTAATAGTTTCTTCGGACCTCTGTCGGTTTGAAATCATGTAGAGCATGTTTCTATTTCATTTGTTGGTTCAGAAATATGTTTGGAAAAGATCAGTTGGTATGATCTGTGAACCAATTCCCAAGAAAAAAGCAAACCGACTAAGGACCAAAGACCCTTTTTTTGGTATGACACTTGGTTGATTTTGAAACTGCGGGTCCATTTTCATTGTTTCATGGATCACCACCTTAACTGTCCACAGTTCATAAACCAAATTCTCAAAATGTCAGATTGAGCCCAGGAGGTGCAAAATAGGGTGCATTCATTAGTTGCCTAACAAGTTAATCCCCTTCAAGTGTAATATCTAATTTACCTTTTTGCGGGAAACATATTACTGTGGCCCCCTCTGATTATAAGACCAACCTCACCAGCGACCACCCTGCCAGGCACAATTTTAATGGACAAGCCTTAGAGTAGGATATTTAATTAACACTCACCAGCCACCACTTTTCAAATGCAACCTCAGTTCTAATTCCCCAAGATTGGCCATTAGATTATACATTCCAAGAATAACAATACTTGTGAAAAATATTTTTTAAATGTAATATAATACTTTCGCTAGATAAAGTTGAATTGTTTGTACACCTGCAGGATCGTGTCATATTCCTCGTGTTTGGCAACATTATCAACTTAGCAATGTAAGTACATGAACTCATGCGTTTAATTAAAAAAGAGGGCAAACCTTTTGCAAAACAGAAAATATTATTTTGGAATTCAATCACTAAACGTGACCATTAACCTGAGGTCTGCTGTAACTAGCAATTGATTTTTTATTTATTTTGGTAACACAATCTAGCCTATAGTTTACTTACTACAAACTTATGAAGGTGTAACTTCATGAGAAGATGTACACTGTATCATAGACTCATGTAACTATGATAATGACATTGCAGGGCAATCATTGGACTTATTCTGCAGTCCGGCAACTTCGCCTCCCATCTCCTTAATATATTCATCGTTAACCTGACTCTGTATCTGCTGTACTACATCTTCATCAAGGTGAATTTAACCACAAAATTAGAAAGATTAGTGAAGACAATACACCATAGGCCTGCTTCAATTTAGTTTAAATGCATCAGGAATAGTTCAGGGATGTACCAATGACATATTACTTTAGTTATAATATCACAGCACGTTTTACATAATCATTGTCTGTTGATAAAACTGTAATATATTTTGAGCGAAATAATGACAAATGTAGTTCTATTTCATATAATTATGCTAGTTTGGGATGATTTTAAGACAAAGGCTCTTGAAAAATTATAGAAAATGAACAAATGATCGTTATACATCCATCAACAATGAATGCATTTTAAAACTTATCTAGGCTAACCTGCGGGTAAAAATGTTAAAAAATGGCTATTCGTGATTGGGGGAATTATAATAATAGTTTTCAATTAAACACATTTGCTCTAAATCCTTGAGCATCCCGGTCAGGCTATCTTTGTTGCTGTCTTTGGAAGCGAAAATATATTTCATGTTTTTCTCATTTGACATTGATGCTTTTCAGTTCCGATCCAAGGAAAATGTGCTGCGCCGACCATTCTTGTTCCTTGTGATCATTCTCCAGAGTGTTTGCTGGGGATTCGCCCTATCCTACTTTTTCGCTGGCTTAACAGAATGGACGGTATGTATAAATCCTATAATTTTAAACATAATGTGATTTTCATTACACACTTAATACATAATCTGCATTATAAATCTGCATGGCTTTAGTAATACTCTTTTCCATTAAGTATGATGCATAGGGTATAAAAACTGAGGTCCTGTGCATAATCAGCCCTTGTGTAATAACTGATAAGGTAACTGGTTAGTGCACCAAAAATGCATTTTTTATAATTGTTTCATTGTTCATGCAATTATGATGCATTGTACCAAACATCGATAGAAAGACACTCTTCCAGCTACTTTAATACTACCTATGATATATATAATTAAACTTAGAAATGCTTAAATTACAAAGAATTACTATAGAGGGTACACCCAAAAATTCCTTATTCAGACATATTTTACACCCTTTCTCTGTGAGGTCTTTGTAAATGGGTTAAGTTAAGGTAATGGAAAGGTCACCTTCACAGACCCTTTCCAGGGTTCTTAATGTCATCTTGTAAAGGTCTTGTAAAAGTGACCATTTTATTACCTTAAATCACCATTACAGATCGAATGTGTAAGGCAAAAATTGCCGGACGTATGTCATGTAGCCCTGCCTGAATTTATGGTACAGGCTGCAAATATTGAGCACACCTTGTTAGGCCTATTGGCCTCAGCACTTGTTCTATTTTTTCATTTACTTTGTCATCACTGTTCATGTTTCTCATATAATTATAGTCACCATCAGACTCGTGGGTTAGAACGATCTATCATACAGGCGTTTACATTTTCTGAAATGACATTATGAAGGGTTTTAGTATTGTGCACTTAAACGTGCGTAGTTTGTTTAATCATACTACTGGAATTTATAATAGTTTTCGCGAGTTTGATTTAATTTGCATTACAGAAACCTGGTTAAATTACGCACTATCTAATTAATATAGATGGTTTTGTAACATATAGGCAAGATAGAAATTCTAATGTAAATGCAGAGTTAAAGTGCAGGGGTGGTGGTATTGTGATATGCGTGAAGAAGGAACTGGCTATTTATACAGTTATTCAAGCAAACATGTCGGATGTTAGTAAACATGTTGAACAATTTTGGATTAAAATTGATAAACCAAACTTTAAAAACCAATTGTGACCCGATCTGACAAAATGAGTCGCAAGTCGGCAATGAGTCGCAAGTCGCAAGTCGCACAACATGCGACTTCTTGCGACTTCCGTCTCAGTATGTCAGATCGGGTCACAATTGTTAGGTGTTGTATATCGCCCCCTGAATGAGAATATCGATACAGGGATGCAAAGGGTTACGTTCTGCTATGGAAATTATTGATGTCGATTGTGGTCAATGTGAGCTTACTATATGTGGGGATTTGAATATCGATTACGTGAAAACTCGAACACAAGGGTATAAACTTCTTAAGGAACTTATGTATGAATATGGTCTACATTAAAAAATCAAAGGTTATACTAGGATAACCAATAAAAGTAAATCTTTAATAGATTTGATTTTTATAAATATGGAATATGTATGTGATTGTGGAGTTATTGATATTGCAATTTCTGACCATATGCCTGTGTATATTGCGAAGAAGAAGCTCAGGGAAAGGAAGGATAGCTTTACTATAAAAGGGTGCTCATATAGGAACTATGAAAAACATAAGTTACAGGAGGATGACATAAATGATTGTAAATGGGATTTGTTTTGGAACAGAGATGATACTCCAAGTAGATTATGGGAAATATTTATATCTATTTTATTAGAGCATATAGATAAACATTGTCCAATGCATGATATGAAGGTATTCACAAATAAACCTGCTTGGTTAACGGTGGATGTAGTTGAGAATATAAAATTGCATGATACACTTTATAGAAAATTAATTAAGGAAAATAGTGACGAAAATCGATTCGCATATGTTACTCAAAAGAAATATGTCACAAAATTGATACGTAAAACCAAGTGTGCAGTAATAAGTTCCCTGTTGGATGATAATAGAAAAGATCCAAAGCAATTTGGAGACTATTACCTAGTATGACTGGTTTCAATGCCAAAGTTGGATGTGATGCTCCTCATAAAGTAACAGACCCGGTTACTAATATAGACGTGATTGGTGATGCTGAGGTAGCTGATTTACTAAATAACCATTATAGTACTATCGGGCATAAATTAAGTAGTGGTAATAAGTCTGTTTGGGTAATAAGACACTTTTTTAAATCATTCTATTGAAAAATGAAACCTATCATTTTCATTTGAATCGATATCCGTTGAGGATGTAGAAAAAATAGTGAATGGGTTAAAGATATGTAAACCCTCCGGGATACCTAATATTAGTACTAGGTTATTTAAGGATTGCGTTGAGATGCTTTTTCCTGAACTTACTTTTATGTTTAACCAGTCATTGTATTATAACAGTGTGCCATTATCTTGGACAGAAGGTGTTGTTACACCAATTCCAAAAGGAGGAGATAAGTCTGATATAAATAATTGACAGCCAATTACAATAACAGCGATTGTTAGAAAATAATGGAGAAATGTATACACTCGCAGATATTATCTTAATTTTTATAAAAATGAATTACTTGACTCAAGGGAATTTGGTTTTAGTACTGCTGGTGCCATATTTAACTATCTTTACAATATTTATTGTAATATTAATAATAACGTGGTTACTAATTCTATATATGTCGATTATTTGAAAGCGTTTGATTCTCTTGATTTAAATATACTCTTGCATGAATTAAAGCTATATGGTTTTGTTCAAAAAGCTCTCTGCTGGTGTGACAGTTATATGAATAATCGGAAAATTAAAAAAAAAGTGGGTAGAACAGTATCATTGGCTAAAGATGTTAACTGTGGTATCGGTCAGGCAACATGTCTCAGTCCATTATTCTTTATAATTTATGTAAATGATTTATTTGGTGAGTTTGACAATAGTAAAATACAAATCAAAATGTATGCGGATGATACTGTTATGCACGGTGGTGGAGAGCACATGCTCTTTAATTGTCAGAAAAAGCCAATTATTCCTAATAGGCATATAAATGATGAGTTAGAAAATGTATTAACATATACATATCTTGGTGTGGATATTGATAGTACTCTGCACTTTGACAAATTTGCTCAGAATGTATGGGAAAAGGTTAATTTACGTCTGTACAATTTAAAAAAAAAAAGGAATTCTATAACTGAAACTGTTGCTAATACTTTATATAAACAAACACTACAACCATTGTTTGAGTATGCAAGCTTTGTATTGGATAGTGCCCCAGCAATAGATATAAATAGATGAAATAAGTTGCAAGAAATATGCCTAAAAACAATACACTATGGAGTATTAGGCGATAATAGAATATCTACACTATAGACCTTGTGCAGACGTGGTCACGTGATCACTTTTTGGTGATCACCACGTGGTGATCAGGGCCACATGGCCATGGAATAAATATGAATACATGAATTCTAAGTGGTAATAATTCCTTAGTATTGTTCAGTAAGACAATTTTTAGTAACTGTAGCGTAAATCTGTATTTTAAATGCTTCGGAATATTAAATAACAATGATTATAATGTGATCACCAATATGGCGTCCAACCCATTTTAGACGCTTATGACGTCATCTGCACAACGTCTATATAATAGATATGGTATACAACCTTTAATACAAAGATGAAATGTACAATTATTAATGATCATGTATGGTATACGATGTAATAATTATTTTGTACAGGAAGATAGTGGTGACATGATGATTAAGACTAGGTCGAGTGATAAGATAAAATTTAAACAAGATTTTACTACATTAACAAGAGTTAAAAATAGCTGTTACTATAGGGGTGTTGATCTATGGAATAACCTTCCAACAGATATTCAATTAAAAGAGACTAAATCCTTGTTCAATAGTGCTATAAAATCTTTGTTATACCATTAGATGGAGACTTGAATAACTTTTTGTAACACATTGACTCATCTCATTTTCATCATGTATTCAAGGAAGAACTTATATATGTAAGAATGGATTTTGAAAAAAAAAACACTTAATGGCCTCATTCACAAAACCCAAAGGGTCAGTAAAGGTCTATTTTTGCACAGTGGATTTATGGGAAGAGTGTCATTTTCAGGTGAATGCAACAGCCCATAAGGGTGTGGCCAACACAATGATTTTGCATTTCAGCTACCAACTATCTGCAAACGCAATCTCAAATATGGAAATTGATTGTATAGTTTAATCCAAACAATAGAGACAATCATTATTATTCTACCCTGGATTGTTTGGAATTCCTTGGAGTATACTCAACACAACTGAAAAAGTGTATGGTGGTTCCAATTCATCATTAATTTTGTTGTTCACCATGATGAGACTCATCATAATATTCATATATACTCCAGCAGAAACAAAATAACTATGTGTAACGTTATGGTCATATTTAGGTAAACCTATGTGTATACGTATAATTTTTATAATGTATTTTCTAGATGGATATCCTAATAAGGAGGATCACTAAACTTTATGTTATGTTGATACAAATGTGTAATGCTAAGAAATTCCCATTCCCTCAGAAACTGGCGGCACAGTCTCGTTCAGGCAACCGCCGATGCCTCCTGTTTGGCTTCTATGACGAGCATGATGTTTGGCACTTCCTCTCTGCAATCAGCCTCTTTTTATCCTTTATGGTGAGTGCCATACTGTTGTCAATATGTTTTCCTTTATTTTGATCCATAGACAATACATGTCATGTGATTATTCATAGCTGCAAATATCCATGATAACTATTTTCTTTACTGCCTAATTATACTCTAAATTCATAACCGAATTGTCCTTGATTCTTAGTGTCAATTCATAGGGTGTCTAACAGTAACAGTTTTTGAGCAGCTTAGTGCTGTATTTGGTAAACCTTTACTCTAATGATGCTCTCATTCATTTTATTCTGAAACCCCACTAATACATGGTTTCAAAAGTGGTAACTGATTCAATTTATGGCTTTGCTGCCTCTGATAAAGATATCAAACAATTATTCTGACATTGTGATGATGTGAGAGATGTCCTGTTGATCTTTAATGTTTCTATCTAAAGTTCAGGGACATTTTAAGATTTTCACTGATTTTTGATAACTTATTATGAACTTGTTTTTCTGCTTCTCTTTCATAAGACGGTGTTGATACTTGATGATGATTTGATCTACAAACCCCGAGACAGCATTGAAGTGTTCTAGACACATACGAAGTATCAAGAGGTCGCATATAGATCTGGTAGAAGATGTAACTGCTTGGTTAGATGTGTGCTTTGGGTTTAAATGGGAAATTGTATGTATGTGTATCAAGGGGGAGAATTGGTTAACATTGAATATGAATACATGAGAAACGGGAATAAGATGCATTTCCTTACACCCAACAAAAACCGTGCGGGCTTTCCTTACCAAAACACATCATCTTGGTACATTTTGCTCCGTACAAAGCATTCTTGGTACTCTCACTGAATCTACTGCCCAACGCAAAACGATTGTGAAAGCTCAAGTGAACCTTTTATACTTCTGGATTTACACTATTGGTTGGGTGCCAGGATTCACATTTTCTTTTAACGTCAGATAAGACATGAATTATACCTGCCCAACTTGAATCAAACAATGCTTGTAATGGCACCTTTACCAGTTTACTAATGACTCGCTTTGGTATAATGTGTGACAGAGTAGGCCTACTTATGTGTATATCGTGCTTGTCTGCTCTCGATTAGCAGGGTATAAATGAGATATGTTCACAGCTCAATACATAGTGCACATACATATATTTTAGCGCATATATATATATATATATATATATATATATATATATATATATATATAAACTCTATGTCTCTATGGTGTTTAAAATTATGCTTGTTGCAAAACTGACTATATAGCCAACACGGTCAATGGAACTATTGGGATGATCACAATATTCGAATAGGAGAAAATGTATAGCAAAACCTTTTGTTCACGAAATAAAAACGAGTATTTGGAGTATGTCCATTATCATTTATTTCCTAATGCCATGATAGCGATACTAGTTAAATTAACTTTTCGGAGTTAATTCGCATCCAGCTAACAACCATCAATGCGTCTGGAAGAAACAATATATGATAAATCAAAACTTATGTTATAGCTTGATTGCCACTTGGGAACTTCCCCTGCTAGTGTAATGAAATTAAATGTAATTGTTTGTTAACGAAGACAATGACACATGTGTATCTACTGGAGGGAAACTATCCCCATGGTAACACACAAGTGAGTAGATGATTTGAAGGGCAAGATTGTTGCAACTTGACCAACTGAATTTGTCATACTCTGTACTTCTATTGGAAGAGCACTATATATATTTTTATGAAGCTTTGGTTCAATAAAATACAAAAAACAAAAAACAAAGACTCGCGTTGTGAACATTAGACAATAAGGATATGAGATGTCAAAAATGGGATTTAGCTTCTAGTACTTAAATATTCAGGACTCTGTAGGCTACATTTTTAGCTTCTAAATTGTTTTAACTGTTTTCATACTGCCATTTTCTCACAATTCTCTTTTGTAAAACTGGTAATGTCAGCTCTTAGTACAAACATCAAACCGGGATATTCAATGGAAAATATTCATCCAAATAATTTGGATAGACAACAGTAGGCAGGGCGTTATTTGCACCTTCTCTGATTTACCTAAATTACAATATACAATATCGTTTTATATATCAAATGAAAGGTAATACGTTTATCTATCTAATGATATACGCAAACTTGTAGTTAAATGAATATTTTCAACGTAATAATTTTAAAACAATTTCTTGATTTTTATTTTTTTAACATGAATTTCTTCTTTAATATTAAAGTTAAACATTTCAAACTTTGTATGACCCCTTATAAGGTTCTAGTGCAGGGAAGCAAGCATATGTCTTAGATCTTTTATTTAGATCATAGTATTTTTTATTGAAAAAAAAAACAGGAAACTTTTTGTTATTTTGTTATACTTAATATTTTAGATTTCATAAAACAAAAACTAGGACCTGAATGCAAAAAACTGAGACACAGTTCCAAATGATACATGTGTTTAAAATTTCAAACCTACAGTTAAAATATTTACTGAGATATCCATGTTCCAAAAAATGTTGTAGAAATTGGATTTTTCAACTTTTCGGGACTGGTACACAGGTGGTCATCAGGCTATACTTTTATAATTTATATCAACAGATAGGTTGCTTTATTGGTTTTTTGATGTGATATGATTATAGATATAAGATTAGGAATGCAGAAACAGTAATAAGATCACTCTGAGCATAGCAAAACACCCCTTATCACCTATTGTCTTTCCTTAAGGAGAGACACAATAAGTATCAAAGAACAGCTCCACCTGTTTGTTTACACACTGATAGGAGAGCATACTGGACCATAGTAGCCCAGGAGTTTATCTGAAAGGTGAGAAGTACGGCATCATCTCTTTCTAAATATACATTGGTAGGAATCTTTGATTATGAAATAAAGAAGGCCAATGTTTTACCATAGATATAGTTTCTCTTTTGGGAACTTAGGGAATGAAGCCCTATTGAGAGAAATGTTCATCGGCAGACACATGGTGCATGAAGTTTATTTTTCCTTTTTTGGGGCTGGTTATTTATTGAATATTTAGTATTTTTTCGCCTTATTTTTGTATATAGTTTCTGTATACAGTGTACCTAGCTCAAAAGTCATTAAAATTAATGTGCTGCCTCCGGCTTAAAGGAAGATATTAATATATAACGATAAGCAAGAAATTTGATATAAAAAGTCAAAGACCAAATAAACCTGCGAATTTCAAAGCAGGAAATACTATTATCAGACCTACCACTAAACAAAAATGGGACTGGTACCACAACACAATCTACTATCATTCAATACATGACCCACAGAACATTCACTGCATAAGCATTGATCTTTCCTGACTTTGAAGCTGGTGATCAATGAGACAACAAAACAGGACCGACTGTGGATCTCCGTTCAGAATCTGTCAAAAAAATCGTCAGTCCAAAATCGTTTGCTTTTTTTTCCCAGAAATCGGCCTGTGGATCATACTAACCAATTTTTTTTTCAAACCGATTTTCAACATATAAGTGACTTATTCCAACTTGATTTTCAACCAATGATGGGACGACAAAATGATATTGAATAATTTTGGATCAATTCTGGACCGACTCAATACCAATTTCTTTAAGTCTATGCATTGTCAATGTTATTTCTAAATTACAATGAGATAATGGGTTTTCAACTTCACCATAGATCCTGGGTAGTGGACCGATTCTGGACCGATTTTAGAATTAACAGGTTTAATTACCTGAACGATTGTGGACTGACAAAAGAAACGTCGGTCCTGATATTGGTTCGCTTCCTCTTTTTTCTCAGTTGAGCTGAATGTCGTCTCGTGAATCACTGGCTTAAACCCAGTCCTCCCAGGGCCACTAAAATTTGGTAATTCGCCGGCGATTAAGGTTACTTAGCCAGGTGACCAACAAAACAAACAAGTTCTTCATTACAACCAGGGCACGCTTACATGATGAGTGGGCCACAATTGTGTGATAATTATCGTGTATAATCTTTAGATCAACATTTGTGTTGTTTTTTTATTCTCTCATATATGCGATCTCTAAACTGGGCACATTTCATTGAGGTTGCACACAATCTAATCATCCTTACCGATAATGAATGGATACAGATGGGCCTTACATAGTCACCTGAAGCTTTAGCTTATAAATATGATCAACCCCCTTGTGGACAAGGGATTTTTTAGTACTGCTTTTGGAAGTAGGTTCCTTGTTCAATGGATGTTGCCATAGCTCTATTCTTTACATTATGTTGTGTTTTGTAGCTTATATGTTGTTTTTATATTTGTATATCTATCCTATAACTACCAGAAGTGCTTTTTCTATGTAAAAGATATGGTTGATTTCAATAATAATAATAATAAAAAAAAAAAAACCATACCAGCGGTCAGGTGGATCCAGTGTAGACCATAACAAGAAACCCGATGATTCGGTGTCCAATATGTGGGCCTCTTGGGGGATTATCAGGCCAATATCAATCCATATATTTTTTTTATTTATTTTTTTAAATATTTTATTTATCCTGGGTGTATACAATTTGGCAAAATGCCATTTTTCGTTGTAACCCAGCAAACTGACATCTAAATAAGTTTGCAAAATGATTAAAGTAAGGGAATCAGGACATGCTAGTTTGAAAACAAATACAAGCTTACAGACATTTGCTATTTACAAGTATTAAACAATAGCATCGTAATTTCAACATATCTGTGACACCATATGACATAATACCTCTCATAACCAATCATCAATTGCTTGAAAAATGCTGAACTAACGTTATTGTGATTCAACTAATAAAAAGATCGTTTAGTTAATAAATATCTTAGCCTTGTTAATTTCATGTCTTTCATCTCTATGACCCATCCTCATGATAAGCGTGAAGTTATTGAGAAAATAGCAAATTGCATGTTACAAGAGGGCTTATTGCCTAACTAGAAACATATCAAGCATAAACAAGAAGTAAGGCCTAATGCTTAAATTGCTAGCCAATCAAAACGTTGAATTTCACAGAATTCATTGTAAGTAATTATGCAAGAAGTCAATATATTTAATACAGTTACCTATTGGGATGGGGTATTCCAGTTTGTGGATGTTTTGCAAAATCATCTGGAATTCTTAAAGGGGCCTTCCATTAAGTACATATAATGCATCAAGAGAGGGTTAGGTACGGAAGGGGGTCTGACATTTCGGATATATGATGTCATGCATATTTAGATATATAATTTGTATCTACTAGTTCTGATTGCATGATATAGTATTGTATTATGGTAGATTCAAATGTTCATGTAGATTTGGATGAACCTTTTGTACGGGTCCTGGTTTAGTACCCTTCAAAATTATCTATTTAACAGTGGTTAATGGTCTTTTCGCCCCTCCTATATCAAATGGTAATTATTTGTTTGAGGGTTAGATAAGAGGTGTCCAATAAACACTTGATATTGATTTAGTATTGAAAATTGATTGAACCAGCAATCAATCATATCTAAACACTGATCAAATGCTGATTTAATGTCAGATCTCGTCATAGAGTCAACATTGAGAGTTCATGCTGAGTCACCATTAGCTTTTCATAGTTGAAACACTTCCAATTTTCAACCAATATTAAGTATTGATTCAATAATGATGGCAAGCATTGATACATTGATGGTGTGGTTTCATCCTAAGAGGTTGTGTAGAAATTCACTGGCTATAGGTTTCAGTATGCATTTCATAAGCAAAATAGAGATAGATAATCATTTTCTTATCTTATCTTTAGCATAACCAGACAGGTCTGTTTCCATACAAGAGACTTTGAGGCCAGTGAACAGAGTGAAAACCAGCTTCAAAGCCTTAGTGATATGACCTAAGAAATTATTACCAGGTCCAGAGAAGTATACATATACATAATCAGAGATAAAAGACTATAATGTCCCAACTAGTCACCTATCTAAGAGACAGTTGGTTATTCTCCCATCATAGCTTTGATAAGTCTGATGTAAGATGTACACAGGCATATGTATATATTGGAGGCCTTTGGAGCTGAGTAGGCACAACAGAGTGGAGAACATTTGGTCATTCTACGACAGCCTCCTTGCATATAAGGGTAAGACCCCTAAACATTATTATTCACCAATAAGAAGTTGTCTCTATATAAGGACCAAGCGATCATGAAAGCTACAGTAAAAGATTAATGTGCATCTAAACTATAAGAACAGGACATATTCTAGTGCATTGAATGTTGTGGTTACTTTTCTCATAGTTGGACAATAATACAAGTTGTCAAAATTCAGTCTAGAGTAGCCAAGAGACAGTTTAATTATACAACTCTACTTCATAGGCTTTCTCACTTAATGTTCCAGGACCTACCATGATGGCGGCACTCAAGCCGAAGCTGACCTTGTTGGCCATTCTGCTGGCTTTTGT
This sequence comes from Lepidonotus clava, assembly GCA_936440205.1. Lineage (NCBI taxonomy): Eukaryota > Metazoa > Annelida > Polychaeta > Phyllodocida > Polynoidae > Lepidonotus > Lepidonotus clava. Next base: position 23,576,463 of record OW387147.1, read on the forward strand.
CCTAGCAGTATATGGAGGTAGGTTACTATGTTTATTTTGTTCTGATCATTAACATAAAATGGTAGGACACAGTTTTGTGTCCTGTTCATCTGTTACATATATAATATGTATACAAGTTTTAACACAAGCTGCCAGTAGCCTGTATATGCTATGGCATTACTCCTTCATATAGCAGCTAATGACATATAACTGAATCAGCTGATTGTAATGAGCTGTTTCAGTTAAGTTAGTTGAACAATGGGTAAATTGATTGATAAATGACGAACTACAAACACCATAGCTTTGCCTATTCGACGTTCACCATTATGGTAACTTATGTCAATGTTTGCATTTTTATGACAAAATAATAAGAACCAATGTTAAGTCTATTTCCCAGTAGCACTAGGACTTTCACTTAGGTTTGTTAAGATTATGTTAGTTAAAATGTGATAGTAATTACAGAATAGTTTATAATATCAAGTGGCTGCTAAAAACTGGAAACTCAGGCAACAGGCTGTGTTTAAAGTTTCTTTTCATCAACCTTACTATAAAATTCTTGATTTCAATATGGCATTCTGTCTTAATTCATGATGTCTCTGTTGGCTTATACTTTAGCTGGCGTCAATATTGAGATGACCTGGCTTGAGGATGGCAATGCCCACAGGAAAGTAAAGGCCAATGTTGATCTGGTGGCCCCTTGTGACATGCCAAACACCTGGTCTGTGATGCTGCGCTTTTCTGAGCAGAGCCTCAGCTTTGAGGTATGTCTTAATAATAATATTGATAATGATATTACCTATATCATTAGTCTTTAAGGGCTCACACTTTTTTTCCGGGGGGCGGCCCAGTTCACCTTTATACTGCATTTACATATGCAATTTATACAGCTTCAGGCTAATATTGCTAAACATAAATATGGGAAAACCACATGGAATTATATACAGATTAAATTTATAGAATTTTTTTATGCAAATCAACTTCTGAAATATAGAGGACAATAGAATCAAGCAGTAATTTAGTGACATGTTTCCATGATAGATAATGAAATATTCCTAAAACTAGTGAAGGGAAATTAACACGCCAACATATCATCAAGATTGTACCTTGATTTAGCCTACACATACTCAAAATTTCATTCATAAATTGCTGGATTTTCACCAGGATGCCTACGAGTTTCCTTCTGGAGTTATTGAGGGAGTTCAAAAGCTGATCCACTCCTATGAATTTAAGTAATAGAAATCTGGTTTGTTTCTGATAAATTGGCCACTCATCTTTTGATAAGCTACACATCAAAGTGTTCTCTTTTACTTGGAAAAATATGGAGAAAAAATTCAAAAGTGGTCCGTTTTCTGAGAGTACCTGTGGGTTTAATATTTGTTGCAGACATGGACAGCTAACAATGGTGAAAGTTGTGTAAACACCAGGCAGTGTGAGCTGGTCAACAAGTGGCCCTCCAACCTGAAGGCAGGAGACAAGCTCAACTTCCAGATCCAGGTCAAGTTCAACGTCCAGCACATTCCTGAGCTCCATGCAGAGTGGGGGAACGTCTGTGGCAACAAGCCTCCAACTGGTGTGCCCCCTACTGGCTCACCCCCAAAAACCCCCAAACCAAGTAAGAAACTGATGGCTTTATAAAAGGGAAAGGGGTGTATATAATGGTCAGAATAGGCAAAATTCCAATGGGGTGGATAGGAAACCCTGGGGGGGGGGGGGGGGGGGAGGGCACTGACTCTTTGGTGGTTACTACCCACTCCTAAACTACCACCCATACCTTTTGGGACTGACTGCTCCTGAATTTTAATTGACCATCCCCCATTTTTGGGGGACTCAGATCCTGGCCCCTAAAGATCAGAGTGTCTCATTACAACGAAACATACAAAAATTACCGGAATTGCTTAGAAAAACGTCTGGTAAAACTTCATCATTTTTTGTGTGTGAAATAAACTAACAGTAAGGCTGAATTTCAAGTTGATGCCTCTATAAGTGTTCTATAGATGAAATTCACCGCACGCTTTTTTGCCTAAAAAGTGGTTGACCGCCCCTCTATTTTGATGTTGGTTTGACATTCGGCAGTTGGTACACTTTTGAGTCCCAAGTGCCCCCCCTGGGGAGGAAACACTCCATCAGTTCAAAGGGCTTCTAGAAACTTTAGGCATACTTGAAATGTCTAATTTGCAGTTATACCAAGCATAATTAGGGTAAAAATAGAAAATGAACCCTCTATAATACCTTTAGCAGAGAATTTCTTATGGGTACATGTAGATTTGAAGGTTGTGGCTGTCCCCCTTTATAACCCTCTCTTATCTGTTAAGGCTGTATGTCAGGGGATCAGGACCAACCAAATGACTCTCCTGACCCCAAAATTACCTCATTCGGGATGTAACACCCTCAGCAGTGGGGGATTCGTTAGAATCCTTACAGATTCTTCCCATTTAGGATACTCTGGGGCCGTATTTTCTTAATTGATTAGACTGGGGTCTGTACTTGATTTCTTTGATATCATTTACACAGAAAATGCTGAAAATGTTTACTGGCAACACAAAAATTGGCATAACATCCACAGACAAGCAATAATGCCCTCTGTGGTAATAATAAATCTTTTATTTCCCCTCTTTTGAGTGGGCAGGACAATATTGAAAGTAAAGTGGTTGGAATCCTGATGTAGACTAAACCCTATATATTGCATTTCAGTTGGTGGAAAGTACAACTATGCTGATGTCCTCGGTAAATCCATCATGTTTTATGAAGCCCAGAGGTCTGGTAAGCTGCCTGCCAACAACCGTATCAAGTACAGGGGTGACTCTGCTCTTGGAGATGGTAGGGATGTAGGGCTTGACCTGACTGGAGGATGGTATGATGGTAGGTGAAGTTTTCTTTCAAACAAACAAACAAGTGCCTTCAGCAAATTTGACAAAATTCAGTTGTAATGAATAGATATTGCCTCTTTCTTTCAAATCTGTTAACTATGATGACCATATTTAGATTGATTAATGAATCTTCTGATGGATTCATCCTCGTGAGGATTTCTATTCCACAGACATGTATATATCTATATAGTGGTCACTGGACAGACATATGTCTGCATGGTGGCTACTGTGCAGACATGTTTTGCTGGTTCCTAGCAGTTCCTTTAATTCATTACACTGGCATGAAAATAGCTGGAGTGAAGTGGCATATCAGCCAATCAGAAGACTAGTGCTGGTGCTGCCACCTAGCTGATTTAGGTGGAGTAACATGGAGTGGAGTGCACCTCAGCTATTAAATCAGATTTGTGGATATCTAACATTTAGTGTAACATAGGCCAAACTGTATATGTAGTTGATACTGACCTCTTGAAATTAAGCAAAATGTTTTGACCTTTATTTAACTGAATAAGAAATTATAAATCTAAACAAAAATTAGCTGAATGCTAATGATGCAATGGACTATTTATTTGACCCTCTAAAGTGTGCGTAGTGCACAGAAGGGAGAGTCAGTTAGGCCCATTCAAGCATCTGTTCAAGCTAGGCAATTTTGGTCATTTTTTTGGAGACTTTTGCACACAGCCCACCTATTGATTTTTTTTTTTTTTTTCATTGTGGTCTTGATCAGGGAATGATAAGCCTCGTCAACCTATGAAGCCCACCTATTGATTCCCATAGTTCTTTATATAAAGTCTTATTGGTTCGCCATGTTTGCAAGAATGGGCACTTATGAGCATTTCTGATATCATCTACATACATGTATGCCATCTTGAAGAATATGAAGATAAGGTTAACTCCCAAGTCTGTGCTACATTTCCTTAATCTGTCTGTAGCAGCCCAAAAAAGGGGTTCTTCCACAGTTTTCCCATTATTTGTTCAAGTAAGACACATTGATTTGTATTCAACATGTAAATGACAGCCAATATAAACGTTTCAGTTTCCTAATTAACGGTGCTGACCGCATTTCTATAATCCAAATTGAGTGTGTAAGTATGCCTTTGAACCTCCTCAATTATAAGCAATTCAGGCAATTCTAGGGGATAATCCCTGAAAATTCTAGGAAAATCCCGCAATTTATTAACACAATCTGTGTAAGTTCACATTTATCATTTCATTATCTACACAGCTGGTGACCACGTGAAGTTCAACTTCCCAATGGCCTCTTCAGTAACCATGTTGGCCCTGGGTATGATTAAGTACAAAGCTGGTTATGAGGCTGCTGGAGAGTGGCAGAATGGACTCAGCTGCATCAAATGGCCCCTCGACTATCTCCTCAAGTGCCATAGCAGTAAAAACGAGCTATACATGCAGGTAAGTCATCAGTACCTTAATATGGGGGTGGACTACTAAAATTGACAACGCGAAGGGGCATTTCTGAAATTCGACAGGCGACATTGGGCCTTTAAGATACAACAGGAAGGGTAAAAAAAAATAGTGACATGAGACATGGATACTTCTTAAATTTGACATGGGATATATATATGGGGATAAATAAGCGACAAAGATATGTGACATTGGTGTTTTTTTTAATTCGACTTAATCGTTTATACGCCTATTGTACGCCTATTTGTTTCATTGCTTCATTATTTTACAGATTCTTTTCAATGTCAGCTTGTGATTTGAATTACGGAAATGCTCCAGTAAAAAATGTTAGATCAGCCGATTCAAAATCTAAGTTGAGTGGCCCTGTGGGTAGCTCTCACCCATTTTCTTTATATGTATAGTTGTGCATAGGCATATTCAAATAGATGCAGCATACTTGGTATTATGAAATAAGGAGTAATTCTTACTTAGATTTATACAATGTCTTTTAACTATTGATAAGCTTACACTTAAGGATAGACAACAGTAGGCAGGGCGTCATTCACGCTATCCTCTCTACTTTCTTTAATACGATTAGTAGAGTATCATGCTATATATCAAATGACAGGTAATATTTTTGTCTATCCGATAATATAAGTAAAGTTATAGTCAAATTAGTATCTTCGATTTTATGAATTAAAAACTAGTTTTTCAACTTTTATTTTTTGAACATGGATATTTTCTTTGATATGTAAGTGACAAACTTCAAACTTTGGATGGCTGCCAATAAGGTTTTTCTGCAGGGAAGGGTGTCTCAGATTTCCTATTTAAGCCCTAGTTTTTATTTTATTGCAAAAAACGGGAAACCTTTTAACATTTTTTAGCATTTGATTTTCTAGATTTCATAAAAGCAAAACTAGGACCCAAATAAGAAATCTGAGACAAGCTTCCCTAGAATTGGGTCCTATCTACATGCATTCAAGATTTCAAGTCTTTACATTGAATATTAAGGAAGATATAAGTGTTAAAAAAATAGTAGCTGAAAATCACTTTTTCAACTTTCCAGTTCTGATTGTCAGGTTTGCCACTTCGTATATTTACATGATTTATATGAATAGATAGGGATTTCAATTAACTTTGTACAGATATAATTTTATTATAATGTATATGTGAGAGATTTGGAAAAAGAAAATAATGAGATGATTACTGCTACCACAGCGAAACACCCCTTATCACCTGTTGTCTATCCTTAACTTTGTTATCTTTAAACAGCTTTACATCTTTGCTTCCCAACACTACTAATACTCTAAAAGTAAGGGTTTATTAGCAATTAGATATTATGCAGATGTGATCGCATAAAACCCTTTACCGATCACAAAAGCCAGATGGTGATTAGAAAAAATCTGAAAGACATTGTTTCTACATAAGAACAAATTTAAATGCACATCATGATTATAGTTATAGGGCTGTCTCATAAGAAATCGGTAAAATCATGTGTTCATAATGAATACTAAATGGGAAAAATACAAATTTTAATCACAAACATGGTACCTATTCCTTGTTAAGTATAATGCCACATCATCTGCACAATGTCTAGGTATCAGATCAGACAAAAACATTATCTCCTTTTCAGTTATACATTTTTGTCTATCCAACAACCTGGGTGTACATCCCTCAAAATAATGCCCATAATGTAGGGACAAATTACTTTTAAAATAATTTTCTCCCTTAAAGGTTGGAGATGGTGATGCTGACCATGCTAACTGGGGCCGCCCTGAGGACCTGAACATGGCCCGCCCCTCCTTCAAGGTGACCCCTGGAAAACCTGGCTCTGATGTGGCTGGGGAGACAGCAGCAGCCATGGCAGCTGGCTCCATTATCTTCAAAGATATTGGTAAGTTAACCCTTTCACCGCGGGAAGCCACAAAAGTGGCTCTATAGTAAATCCCCATAGGAATAGTATTTAAAGAGGGTGAATTAAGCTTTCAGGAACTGAAAGAATTTTTCAAAAAATCCCATTAGAACCAGAGATATGGTCATTTGAATGTCATAGCATCAGTTCATAAGAAAATAATAGAATTGCAATTGAGTAACCTTGTAGTGATATACATGAAGATGATTTTGCCATCATCATTCAAATTCAAAGAAATTTGCTAATTAGTGAAAAATTATATCATTTTTGAAATGCAATAACTTTAGTTTCTTTCATGATAATCACATACTGTTTTTTTTGTGCAAACACAATCAACCATTTTCGTTCTCTTTGAAATGAGTAAAATTGATATTTCACCAAAAATAAATATTTTCTGGTTACCATGGAAACCAATAATTGGTACATAGTGTTCATATTACAACATAGACATGTTTGGCCAATTGGCATGGTGCCGACATTTGGAAGGTTTTCATCCAACTTATATGAAAACTAATTCTAACAGAAGAATGTAGAGAAAATTTGAGTTTTAGACATTTTTAAGACCAATTTTCATATTTTGGCCAATATCTCTGTAATTATTAATTGTAGAATGCCATATTCAGCAGTGAAAGGGTTAATTGTTCCTTCAAAAATACAATTTCCCTCATCATGTCTAGTAGACCATATTTATTGTATTATGAGATGGCAATAATGTGCCATCAAATCTCATTACTACATTCTAAGCATCAATCTTAGAAGTAATCAGAAAATTCAAGATCTGAAATAGAACTTATGAAACTTTGAAAAAGAGTTTGCTGCATACAGGAGTGATTCTATGGTACAGGTAAACTCTAGAGGAACAATGTGCAACAGCTATGCTGAAATGACATGCATGGTATCTACCCTCTAGATTTACAGATTAAACTCATACTATGTAAGCTTAGAAGATTTCAATGAGACTAATATACATCATGTGGCTGGTAATACAATGAAAACTAGCAATCTTTTCCTAACTTGTATTCAGATGACAAATAGAATATCCATAAAAAACAACAACTAAGGTTTAATCAACTAAAAGGACATGACCCTATTGGTAGACCCCCTATTGGCCACTATTACACAAAAAGGGAAAATGCAGCATGTCTGCACGTAAAGCAATGCCATTTATTACTTAGCCTACATGCTGACTCCTTTAAAAATCCCTATGTCATCCCCTACTAGCTAAATTTATCGGAATTCGCAAAACTGATGCTGTTCATCATTACAACAATGAATTAAATCAGTCATTTAAGTCTTTGACAGCCAAGAAGACAATCAAGGGAAGGTCTGGGGTTACAGAGTAATCGTTAATTATGATGTTAATAGGGATGGATATCGGCATAAGGTGCATTGAGGGTTTCAAAAGGGGGCTTGAATTTAAGATATGACCACCTGACACAGGAAATAACTTAAATGGGTTCTAGATATACACCAGGGTCGTCACTCAAAATTTACAATAACATTCTGTGTTTTCCGTGTCCCAGGGTAAATTTTCCCTGTCATAGTTTTCATTACCTCAAGGTATTCAAGTTTAAAAACGTCATGGAAGATGTGTGACATTTTTGGAAAGAAAATTGGACTGTAATTATCTTAAAGGTGCTATCTCCTGAATCTTAAGGATCAGAAAAACCAGAAGTTGTGCAAACAGAATTCCCTGTGTTTTCCTTGTATTTTGGTCCCTGACTGAATTCTTTTCGCCATTTCCCAGTTTTTCCTGTACAGTGGGGAAGCTGATGCACATTCAATACTGATCGAAGTGTTACTTATGTATTCTTATTTACCCAGACCCAGTTAGTTAGTGTTTGTGAAATTTGAAACTGCCAAGTGACATTCAAGTAATATCTAATGATTTGCTAACATTGAAGATGCGGGATATGCTGCTAACCTGTTGAGCCATGCCAAGGACATCTACAACTTTGCTAAGACTTACAAAGGAAAGTACTCTGACAGTATACCACAAGTCAGGGACTTCTACGGGTAAGGATAAGCCATGTCATCAAGATATGCTAGATAAAGTGGAGTAAAGCAAATGAAGATGAAGAAAATGTACAATAGAATTTATTTATCTGTATCAGATTGGAGATTTGATTGAAGACAACTTTACACAAGTTGTGAAATGAATATTGGCCTTTGTGGTGGTATTTTCTGCTATATTTAAATTCAAAAGTCTAAAACTTTGTGTGAACAATTTTCCACTGAGTGATAACATACCAGTCATGCCAAATTCCCTTTCAAAACTTCAAACAGAGACATGAGTAATACAACTGGTTGACATCTTTCTATATTGGCAATCGTGAGTCTATTATCTACCAGTAGTAAACATTGCTACATAAATTCAGATTTGAGACTTCTCAGTGAGACAATAACCTGTTTCACAGATCTAACGGATACGTTGATGAACTGGCTTGGGCAGCTGCCTGGCTTCACCGTGCTACTGGAGAGGCAGGGTACCTTGCTGAAGCTAAGGGACATCTTGGCGGACTTGGAACTCCTGGTGAGCTCTCCTGGGATGACAAAGCTGTAGCAGCTGCTGTGAGTAAATGTTGTTTTACTTTGTTAACATTTGGAATTAACAATAATGTCTTGTCTTCCATAGTTTTTTAAACATTAGAAAATAGCAATATAATGTAGTCTGATTGAACCTCCTTTAGGTATTTTATGTAATTTACATTTTTATTTGGACCAGTTTCTACTTATAGCATACATTTCGTCACCTCATACAGAATTTTCTCTTCCAATCTACTGGATATAGACTACAAATATTATTGAATTTATTTATATTTCTCTCCAGCTGTTGATATATGAGGCTGATAAGGGTGATGCCAAGGCAAAGGGTATGGTTGAAGGATTCGTCAGCAACTGGCTGAACAATGTGAAGAGAACTCCAAGGGGTCTTGCCTGGCTGAGAAAGTGGGGTCCCAACCGGTACTCTGGTGAGTAAAATATAGCCAAAGATATTGCTAAGAATTAGAAAGTACAAACTGAAAACCTTGCCTATTTTTAGTATGTTCCAAGCCCTACTTTGAAAACAATGATCACAATCATATACCCAAAAAGAATTTTCACAACAATAAATTGAAACATCACTGCTTTTATCATTACATAGTTAACCGAATGTTCACTATGTAGACATAAGATTCAGGTTTGTGATTATTATTTCCTATTCTTTATACTTGTACTATAAACTGACAATTTGTTTTTCTACAGCTAACTCTGCACTCGTTCTGTTGCTGGCTGGTGACTTGGGCATTGAGACTCAGCGCACCAAGGACTTTGCTTTCGGCCAAGTCAACTACATGCTCGGAGACGGTGGCCGCAGTTACGTCTGTGGTTTTGGAAACAACCCCCCTCAGCGGCCTCACCACAAAGCTGCGTAAGTTCAAACTATCATCAAATTACGAGGAGAAAAAAGTTCAGAAATGTAGGATGTATTCATCCCTTAAACCTGAGAGGATTTCAAGCAAATCTATCATTATGATGATGTAAATCTGAGTGGATAAAAAAACAGAATATTTGAATTTTCTATAAACATGATATTCTGTTTTCTCATAGAAGGAAAGACAGATATGTGTGAGATCACATTTTTAACATAATATTATTGCTATTGCAGCTCTTGCCCATGGCGCCCTGCTGGATGTAGCTGGAATGATTTCAACTCTGGTGCACCGAACCCCCACATTCTGTATGGAGCACTTGTGGGTGGACCAGGCGAGAATGATGATTATGAGGACAGAAGAAATGATTATGTCAAGAATGAAGTGGCTACTGACTACAATGCTGCTTTCCAGTCTGTTCTTGCTGGTAGGTTACACAAATATAGGTTAAAGTTATCCTTCAGTACTTACATAATACACTTGTTATGTATGTATTTTTTGGTCAAATTGCACATCATCACACTTTTAATATACATGAACGTGTTCTTGATAATTGAATATTTCATAAACTACTGTTGTGTTTCACTATTGTCCATATCATTATTTTAGTTAATAAAAATGGTTTTCCTTCTATTTTTTCAGGTCTCGTTACCAAGCTCTAGTACTCACCATTTATAGAACATGATTATCCAGGATGCAGTGTTCCAGTATTATTTGAGCATTTGTTATCCTTACTAGGAGAAATGTTTGTCCAATCTGAATTAAAAAGATGAATACACAAGAAAGAGTGTTCTTATTTTTAAACTGTTCGGGCATCCTTCTACTGAATTTGCAATTGGCATATATATACAACTTTATAATTATGTACCTGTTTGTGACAAGTTGAGTGAAATAATATTTTTCATTGCAAAGTTTAGTGTTAATTTGACATAGGCCAAGCGTGTGCTGCACTAACACATGTTAATGGAGTTGTTTTCCCAGAGTTTAAACAATTTAGAATATAGATATCAACAGAAATATATATAGGCAAATTTTTATTACTTATTTGAGAAAATGAACGCAATCATATATTGAATCTGTAAGTCTTTATCTTACCTAAACAACAAGAGGAACAAAGAATGAACAAAAGATGATTGACATGTCTGTCCTTCTGATGTTGAACACTAAACCAACTATGAAAATATTAAAGTACACCAACATCAAAAACAAGAATTTATCTTAAAATCTATGCTTCTGAAACTCTGTTGTTTAAGATTTAATACTGTTCCATTACATGGACTCTAACTGATAAACTGTGGTATTGACTATGTAGTTTGGGATTTTGGAACCCCTGGTATTCAATGAATAAAGAATTTGCGTGATTTTGCGTGAATCTGTGCGTCTACGAGGGTCAAAATCATAATTTGTTTTGATTACTAAAATTTATCAGATACAGATGTTCTCTGATTAGGAGCATCATGTCCAAACTATACAAAAACATACACAAAAGGGATAAATGTATTCATTGCACCTCTACAACGTGTTCACTAAGCTCAATTGAATGAAAAAAGAAACCATGGAGGTTTCGCATTTTGTTTAAATGTATTCATCGGGTGGCAAACTTTTCGAGTCACTAAACACATTTATCCCTTTCAAAAATGGCAGACTTGTAGCCTACTGGCTAGAGAAAGGTATCATGACAATTACCATAATCTTAGTACACATCCGAAATTTTAATGGGATTTATACAATCACAGTAATTATTTGTATTCTTACTGATTTGCCTCAAATCATCAATATACTATTTACTACCAAAGTACACATAACTCTCATTGTAAAACATGTCTTATCATAGAAGCAGTAAGTGTGAATATCATCTTAACAGGTTGGTTGCTTTTTGCTTTGGAAAACATACAAATACAGTACTGTGGTGACACAGCTATTCAAGGAAAATATTACAACTCACAAATACTCTACTTCGTGAATAGTGAAGTTGGACAAACTACCTTCAAAATTAAATACTTAACATGCAATCAATGTAAACTTGTATTATAAAACAAATAGAATAAACTTGTCTCGACCTTATAAGCTTGAATAATGCTTGCTAAAAGAGAGCCTCCCTCATTCTATGGAATTAACAGTGCAAAGCTGGCATACATTACAAAATATGATATAGATCTAACATAAATGGGGGTAATCATATGCGGAATTTGCAAAACAAAAAGTTGTCTCGGATTGACATGCATACATCCTTGCATTGACTATTTCTTGTTGTTATGTGACGAATAGCTATAGAGTTATATGAAGGATACTCTTTTGAGAGATTTTATATCCTCCCAAAACATTTAACAAAAAATAGAATATAGTCAGTTTTGTCCAACAAACTTTGCTGTAAATTCTAGCAATCGTCATTTTAGTAAAAAGTCATCAAATTGAAATGCGAAAAGCATCACAATAGATACAGGATAAATGTTATGAAACAGTCTGATTAAATATGAAAACTTTTCATTCGTAGACAAATAAATTAGGCACAATGTGCAACCTTAAACTGGATGGAAGATAACATTATACAGGGATTAGATCAAATATTTGAAAAATGTTGTCTTGTGGAATTAATAATCGGAGGCATCAACTTCCAGATTCAAGTCTATTGGCCCTCATGTTGTTTGCAACTTCTAAGATAGGTTACAATTACATAATTATTATGCCTTACTTTAAATAACAAAAAGAATATAAGTGTCACATGAATCAAGAAATAAAAAGTAATCACGTGAAGCAAACACGGCATAGTACGAATGATATACTTGTAGATTTGACTCAAATACTTAAACCTTTTTATCCATAGCCATAAAGGTTAACAAGACATTCAACTATTCTTACTCTATGAAATGCAATATTTTATACACAAAAAACGCGTTATGTTAAGTCGGTTCTATTGGTTCAAATCTATAAATCTGTATGGTCATGAAATTGCCACTGGTGCAAACAATAATCCTGGGTAATGGAACAAAAATATGTTATTTTTACCGTATATTGTGTGTCACACACTGAACTATTGTTAATGTTTGATTTAAGACTGCGTAAGGTTCGTGTATATCCAAGTCTTCATGAGTTGTTTTTCCAGAGTGCCTGAGTAATTCAGACTGCGTTTAAAGTTTGTCCGTTCACTTCCCAATAGTTCAAAAGAAATGAACGATGAGGGAGCTTCTTAATATGAAAGGGGTTTTATTCAGTAAACATCTCATCCCGAGTCAAAGCCACCATGTATAAGTCTTCATCAGTCCACCTCCCATCTCCTATCAGCAATCAACCACATTTAGAACACGAGTTGTTCCAACACCTTCTAGACCATTCTAGTACTCAGCTCTATCACAATCCTATGTCCGAGGTAATGGGTATTGGTAAACTCCAGTCTTTTACACGGAGCCGATGTACTTACTCCAAGTATAACTCCTTGGCTAAACCTACTAAAACTTTAGTGACTACTAACCACTAACTGCTCGCTCTCTACCTTGCAACACCTTTTATACTGGTTAACAGGTGGCGCTAGGAGCGCAAGATATTTAGACTAGAAGTAGACTTGCTAAGCCTGATCCTTGTTGGATTATATATCATGACAATATATTAAAAGTACTAAGCCATTAGTACATTCGACGGCGGTCAGGTGTTTGAGTTTAAGGAGGTGGACGACATAGCTCAAACCAAATGAATATAATGAACTCCCAATTTTGATGATTGGATACATTTTTAAACCATGGTGGGGTGGCCTTGACTCTCGTGGTACATTCAGCACAGTGTCAATAAATTCAGAAGTTCTTTTAAGAATTGTAAACAAAGTTACATTCATATGTCCAGTTCTACTTAATACATAAGTACATTTCCAGTAGTCCATGCTAAGACTTGAGATCACGTTGAAAAGGTTCATAAACATGAAGTTTTAGGAAGAGTTCCTAGCATTGTTAGCCCATATTATGGCTTAAGAATAGCGGAACAGGTTCATAAGGTAACCAGGTAAGTTTTAGTGAATCATGATCATTGTATGATAAGTAAATGATGACATAATCATGTTGATAAACAGGCGTACTCAGTTTTAGAGGATGAAGATTTATGACACTCGTGCTTAAAGTGATAGAGTTGGGTTTTTCCTTAGTACATACATGTACAGATTCTGACATTTGTAATTTGTAACACAAGTCGACAGAACTCAACATATATACAGTGTAGGGTTGTCTTAAACTTCTAAGAGTAACAAGTGTACATCAAATCCAATTTCAGAACAAATTAACACAACATAAGTCAATACAGAGAATTCGGACATTTTGAACGAACGACTTTCATGATACAATGCGTGTCAAATTTCAACCAAACTTCAATCATAATAACATTATTTACAATAAATACAAGGTCTCTGTATCAGGTTTAGCAATACCGAGCAGTTGGAACCAGAAAATACCACCATTCCTGTCACGCGTCCGCCAGCTATACTTAGTACACGTGTACTTAGCGGGACGCTCGACTGGAGTTCCCCCCCAGGGTTTGACCTCGATATGATTCCTTCGGGCGCGGAGCGCCCGGATGGCAAATTTCTGCTTCGATCAAACTTTCAAGTTTGAAGGCTCGACCTGACATTTTGAGCCGATATGAATTAATTCTAGCGCTTGATTATGTTGGTTGGGGACCCAAGCTTTAGCCTAGCACAGGTTTTGTAAAAATTTATGCGATGGATTGATCATGCTAGCCGATTTCGAAATTTGGATCTTTTGGATCAAAAAGGGGTTTCCCAAATTAGCCTCGTTTTGACGTCATTTTAATCAGTGCCGGCGGGTATTTTAGTGTGTTCAGACGTGGATTTTGTAACTCCTTCGTCTTTTACTCCTTTTATCTTCAATATCATCATGGCGCGCGTTGCCATCTTTTGTTCCAACCGTGAGGAGGGTATTGAGGCCTACCCGGACATTATTCTAGCGGGAACTGATCATTCTTTAGTAGTTTTTTCTCATCTCGACGCGACCACCGCCGAGTTGGCGGGTTACGCGTTCGCGCATCATGTCATGTTTCCGGAGGACATACTCATAGTGATGTGCAACTTTCTCGACATACTGACATGGGATGAGGAACTCGGGCTCTACATCCCGCTTTTATTAACGTGGACGCCGTGACTAAATTTTACGCGGAAGCCCTGAGCCGAGCCTTCATGAACATTCAAGCACACCCAGCTCCAGCTACGTTGATCTTCACTACCCCTTCGGGGTTTGACGCACGCCGTTGGGAACTTACTGACAGTGACGGCTCCCTTCAAAAGTGGATTAACCGGGTAGTGCCCAAAGTCAGCCGAGAAGTCCGCCGCGCGAACGACTGGTTCGGGGTGCCGACTGCAGAGACAGGCCGCGTCCTTCACGTGGTCAAGGCAGTCGCGGACGGGACGGTAACCATCAACGATTTTCGTGAACTGGTCGACGGGTACATGCCCTCGGACCGCTTGGTTCGGCGATGGGCCCGAGTCCTAGGGCGTCTTGTCGCCCGCTTGCCGCTGGCTAGGACATAGACCGCCGGCACTCACCTTTGTACATAGTAATTTATAGTGATTTTAAACAAGTAATTTTCTGGATCCAATTCCCGGCCTGTGATTGGAACACTTAATTCCGGGTTGTTTTCACCGAGTGATTCTGGTGATTTAATTCCCGATCAGCACCTAGTCCACTAAGATGTATTTATCCAGGATACCCCAGACAGTGTTTTTTTTTTTTTTTTCTCCGGAGGCCTTTGGCCAGATGTTCATCAGGAGCCGCAGGAACATAGACTGTTGCCACGGGACCCGTTGTCTACGTCGCTCGTTGCCGGGCCTTCGCCCTTCTCGTGGAGCCGTCCTCCTAACCACCGCTCCGAGATCGGGTAAGTTCCGCCTCCCTTCTACAGTTCTTGGCACGTTAGGTAGGCTACTAATCGTAGATTTAAGGAGATTGTTGGCCAAATTCCTCTTGGTGGTTCTCGGCTCGCCTTCACGTGGTTGTATTCCGGAAGCTGATGTCACTCCCAGAACCAGGAACTGTGTTTTGCTGGTGATTTTAGTAACGGGTAGCGTGGGTGGCCACCTAGTGTTTACTTTTGGTTCCAAGATGGTGGACGCGGGCCGAGAGTCAGGATCTTGCGTACTAAACTTATTATCTTTTCCAGGTCCTGCGGTATGTTAGGGTGATGTAAATGAAGCAATGTGACACGGTTGGCACTGAAAAGCGTCAGGCTATATAATTTTAGTGGGCGGATTGTTTAGGCTAATATGATCAAGCATTTTACCTCGCGCGTGGTTGGGCGATAATAGGGGGTTTTCTGACTAGCGGTTTGTTGACATTGCCGATCTAAGTAGGCTTTTTGGAGTGTGGGTAATTTGCATCGTATTGTTATTATTTGATACTATTAACTGTTGGGGACTGACACTGCACATGAGAATCAGGTATGGGTGGCCAGAGATTCCGGTCTGAGTTGTACAACACTAGATTTGCTGTAACAGGATTCTTTGTTTAGTCGTTATACGTACAGGGCATTAGTGTAAATGTCTACATTGGAAACAATTCACATGGGGTGCCCTAGGTAACAAGCGCTTCCTAGGGTGTTCACCCTGGTAAGTTTAGGTGACAGTAGGTGACCAAGTATTTTGGTCCAGACTTCCCAGCATTAGATTGGCTGTGACAGAATTCTTTGATGAGTAGTTCCCCTTACCGGGTACAGGAAATATTGACGTGTCGGTCACGTGAGGCGACACCATAGGTGGAGCCGTCCAACGAGTTGTTGGCGACTCCCATGGTAAGTTTGAGATGTAGTGGCGAAGGCCACAGATACCCATCCCATGTTTTAGTCTAACATCAAGACTGCGTCAGTGTCATTGTGTTAGAATAAGTTTTAGAGTGAGTATTATTGTACAGAGTCGTCTCGAAGAGGAAAAAATACTACTGTGAGGAGACCGAGATGAAGTCTCTAAGACACTGAATGAACTCCCAGATGAAGATTCTGTATGTGTCCCTGTGAAAGAAGGAATGGTATCCTTATTAAGAGCTAGAAAGGCACCAACACCACAAAGATTACCAAGCGTCCCAAGCAGAGATACATGTGTGAACACTGCGGGAGTTCGTACGTTCATAGATCAGGCCTTAGTAGGCGCCGTTCCATTGAACACAGAAGCCACGCTTATCAGTGCCTGAGATTGCCAAACACCTCAGACAGTGATATCTCTGTGATGAATGTGTGGAAGCCTATGCCCACAGGTCGGGGCTGAGCCGTCACAAGAACATCCATCTGCAAAGGCTTCATGAGTGCCCGAGATGTGATGCAAAACTGTCCCGCTCAGATTCCTTAACCGACCTCCTGGGGAGATAAGAATAATGATAGGAATTGGATCCCTGGTGGTTTACCTTAAGAGGTCTTTTTTTTTTTTACAAGAGTCAATACTCTTGATAACACTCTTTCTGTACAGCGTGTTAGAATAATTACCCAATACACTCCAAGGATTTGTACGTAAACAAGTTAACACCCCCTTCAAGGGTGACAACTGTTCTAACATATTTAACTCCATTTTGTGAAGCATCCGCTTTAAAACCACAGTTTGTTCTTATTGAATGATTATGTTACGACAAAATCCCTTCTCTCTTTGCTAGTTACAGGTGGTAGCTCGGCGTTCACCCCCTACATTCAGCCTGGGGTTTGAAGACCGAGTTCCACTTTATATTGGGTAGTGGCGCCCTTCTGACAATGCAAACGGGTGCGCCACTAACTCCAAACGGTTCACTGAATAGATATTATACCTATGTTAACAGTAACATCTCACTGTCTACCCTATACTCTACATCACATGGGAACAACCAACATGACAAGCGGTGGGGGTAGCGTTTTCATTCCGTGAGGTATAAATGTCATTAAAGGACATTAAGTACTAACTGTACAAAGGAGGTTGAGATTATTCGTTCCTCATTAATTATCACCAGAGGATCGGGTCTCAGATTCAGGTTCATTTCTGATCTGATTCCCGGTCCTCATTAGTTACACGTGGTTTGTCGGTACCTTCCCACTCATAGGACCAGAATGGGCAGCACCGAGTTTCCCATTGTTATAATTGGGAGCAGACTGCATATATATATATTTTTTTTTAATATGCAGCCTACACCCCCTTTAAATTATAGAGATGTGTAAATGCATCTCCTTAGATCACTCACTTCCAGACAGCACCTAGTAAGTCGGGCCTTTTACCGAAGTACAGTACAAGGTTAAACCCGTTTTCTTGTTCAGGTCTATGCCCGTTTTTCTTGTGGAGAGTCAAGACTACTCCTGAAAAGACTCCGCCCCCAGCTTATCCTAACTATGCGCATGCAGGGCAGGGATAGGTAGTGCTAAAGACAGAGTTAGAACTTTTAGCTCCTTTCTAATAGATCGGGTAAACTTATTAGCTCTGGGTGTCAACCAAGTTTATTGTAGCTTGTTCATCAGGGAATCAGTAGTCCATGTCCCCCCTCTTCAGCTCAACTGTTGAGCGGAGACCTGGATACTTTTAGCGCCACGACGGCGGTCAAGACTAATTTTCATTTATTTATTTATTTATTTTTTTTTTCTCGACGGCGGTCAGCTCTGAAGCCGCTCATTTCCTTTATTAATTTTAGTTATTTCTAATTTTTACCCGGGTCGAAACTTGACTTCTTGCCGTTTTGTCTCTGTCTTGATTAAAAACTGGTCTAAAAATGGTCTAAATAACTTAGTCTTGAATTATGGGCAGTTGTTCCTTATTTTCTTTCTTCTTGATACTCGTTGTCGTTGGATCCTGACTTTTATGTTAAAGTCAGGATCCCTTGACCTAAGACATACGGTGATCCGGTGGTCATTTACACATAACCAAGACGACGGGGCTATTAATAAGGACAGCACCTCGCTCCACCGCCTTGTGAGTTTTCGCTACAGCTTCTCCCCCCCCAGGGATGGCTTGTCCAGTCTGAGGAAGTCGCAATATGGTGAGAGAGAGCCGAGCACCCTGTGAATGTCACCAATTCGCCGTTGTCCCGTAACTACATTTCCTTGTGACCTCCGCTATAGCTCCCAAATATGGCACGCCTTGTCAGGATTTGCACATATCCCTGCCGCAGTAATTATACTGCTTTCTTATTATATTTTGCCCAAAATTCCCTGAGGAAGAGCTCTTAGTTACACAAATATTGGTTTGCTTTATATATTAGTTTTTAGGTAAATTTCTTTCTATTCGTCGATTTTTTTTGTGATGAAGAGACCGCTTGTCAGGAGCCAATCCACCCGGGGCATAGTGACTGCCATGGTCGGGCGTCCACCCCAGTGCCCTTCGCAGCGTCAGTGACGCGTAACCCCAACGTCCTGCCTCCTGTCAGGCACCACTGACACCAGGCCTGTGGGCAGGCTCCTGCTGCTTGTGCAGCCCCCTCATCTTTGAGAAGATTATATATGTAAGCATGCTAAAGAATAGACAGTGGCGTTCCCCAAGTGACTCCTGTACTGCAGCCCGATCCTAGCGGTAACAACAACACAGGGGTCAGGTGTAGATGGTACTTGCTTGAGGAAGTTCACTTCGCTCGTTGGGAGCATTGGTCCCGTTGAGCGCTCTTAGGTTTTATACAGAATTTTGAGTATCTTTTTAAATGCTAAAATTTCGCGACATTAGGATCGGTTCCAAATGGTTCCCTACTTTAAAAGCGTTGCCAAATCGTTAACAATGAGAGTGTTGAGCTAGGCTACCGGGCATGGGACACTCGACTTGAGAGAAATTTAGATAACCCATGGGTCCATAGAGAGACGGTTGGACCAGCCTACCCGACCCAGGTTTCCCTGACTGGTGAATCCTTATTGATCAGGTTAGTCAACAGAACCCTACCTACCCTAACAGGTATTGCCCAGCGAACTTCCTGTAACATTTTAGTTTTAGTATTCGTACCTTTGTGTTATTAATTCACCAATTTTACCTGTACAGCACTAGGTCAGGTTTTAACACTCGTTACATCGTCATATGATAACTTCATAAACCGTTCCTGGATCTATTTCGGATGTCCCTGGCCTTATTGTCTTTCGGGCAGATCCCGTTCCGGTCGCTGTTGAGGTGGGCGTGGTCGATCTAGGAGGAGCGTTAGGCATTGTTCCATGTCCCATCACCGGTTGAGGCCAGTCCGCTCCGACATCGGACCAGCCTGCGTCGATGAGGCGAGGTACTCCCATGGGTACAGGAGTGGCTAGCCCCGAGGAATATCTCAGTAGTCTGGCCCTGGTATTATATTTTAAGTTACTCATCATCAGACGGGCTAGTTTTTTAGACACTCTCAGGGTGTCGGGTAGTGGCACCTTAGATGGATGTTGTCCAGGTCTAGTCGCTGCTCCCATCAGTTGCGCCCCCCAGGTAACTGTCAGAGTGTATTTCAGACACAGCTGGGTCACCAGTAGATCCCTAATGAGCACATAGCCCTCCGTATAAGTGTGGTCTGAAGGCATAGCCAGTTCGCCTAGGAAGATTGTTTCTATCATATGTGGATTGGCAAACTGTACGTACAACCCATCTACAGTCTTTCTTCTAATGTTCCTCCACTTTCGCCACACGAGGACCACTATAGCGATGACTAGTACTGCTAATAATATAGCCAGCACTGCCACTGCAGTGGGGTTGGCGGTCGCGTCTGGACACCCAGTTAGTGCCCTTTCATGGTGCAACAGTTTCTCCGGGTCCGCCGTCTCCAAGGCCATGGCCCGAGGTAAGGTCATGGTTAGTCCGGCTAGGGCAGCCTTACCTTGATGGTTCCGCCAGCATTTCCAGAGGACACATCCAATAATTGTCACAGCCACCACTATGCAGAAGATGGTGAGGAGACCAAAACCACCTCCGAAGTTACCTATAGAGAACCACGGGGCGTGTTTCTCTACCTCGTAACGGTCAGTCGCTTTCTTGATGCCCTTGGCCAAGTCTTTACGGTGTTTTTGTATTCGTTTGGCCAAGGAGGTTACAGGTATTTTGACCTTCAGGCTTTCCTCGATTTCCAGCAGGTCTTTCCTAATTGTTTCAGGGATAGGGTCTGATTCCAACATAGTGGGTTCGTTTTTGGACGTTGTGAAATTCATGTCCCACCCCTTCACACGACTTGCTGCTTCCAACAGGTCATTATGTGGGTACACAACCGTGGTGATCCTGGTGTGCCGATCACAATTTCGCAAGCTATACGGTATCCACGCTCCTTGTGTTTGGAATGCACAGTCGCATTCCACCTGAACCCTTGCGTAATTTTCTATGTTCACTCCGACCGCAGGCTGGTTTCTGCAAATCATTTGGCCTCTGGTGTCGGCGCTGACCACTAGCATATCTCCGTCGTCTAGGTACACTGCCATCTCTCCAAAGTCTGCTTCCAGTAGATAGTCCAGCTCACATTTTTCTTGGATCGCTAGGTCGTCGCGCCTCAGTAGCGCAGCAGTGCAGGTGTTGTCTGTAATCTTTTTCATATAGGGTAGATCCTTACAGAGCGTGATGGTTTGTCCATAACAACCTGACCAACTGCCACTAGCCAATGGTACGTAATACTGGCGGGACATGGACATGGCGACACTTTTGGGTAGATTAACAATTTGGAGAGCGTCCTTCTTAAGTCGCCCCCTAACCGTCACTGGCACAGGAAAAGTTAGTACTTCGTAGACTCTGAACAAATGTTCATCAGCCACCACAGGCACCCTTACATACACTATTAATTCCTGAGTGGTTTCATCGAATTTGAACGAGGGTTGACTGTTCTCGTAATAGAAGGAAGGATCTGTGAACGCGACATGGAACCTGGGGTGGATCCCCTTCAGATATCTGTTAACTTCCTGGACCGCTCCGACCATATATTGGCGGGGTACCAAGTCCATAGTCAGCTGGCCCCGCGTCAGGCGCTGTACACCTTTCCTGAACACGCGAGTTTGCTCTACCATCAGTTGAAGATACACCATCTCTCCTAACTTGTCTTCCAGAGCGACCGGTATCATATTCAGGTACAGTTCCATCCAATCCACCTTATGTTGCACGAGTTTCATCCTCCGGCGAGTCGTGTTGTGTGCCTTATTTAGTGATCTTAGATTGTCCAGTAGGCCTATCACGACATGGTTAACCCTTTCGACAGCCTCGTCATGTTTTTCATTCATCAGAGCCAAGTCTTCGATCATTTGGTTCGAAGACTCTTGCAATACTCTAATCAATTCTCTGTTATATTTGACATCAGCTGCCAGCCCTTGATTCCAAGAGGTTGGAAGAGGAAAGGTCGGCCATCCTGGATCGTCCAGCATTGTGGGCAACTTCTTCATTCTCTTGACCCTTCCACCTGGATTTAATTCCGACTCTTGATTTTGAAGGTCTTGTTGAGTGTTCTTTATTAGGGAACTTAAGGTTTCATTAAGAACTTCCCGATACCGACCCTTAAGCGCTTGCGACGTCTGATCCATCCAATTGACCAGCGACCTGATATGGTAGCAGGCCCGATCGAGGGCGTCTCCTCCCTGTAGATATCGGTGACAGACCTGGCCAAAGGTAGCTTTGTTGAAGGAGCGCCTCCTTGGAATAGTGATTAGGAAGCCTTGTCGGACGTGTGTTATATCCGCGGTGGACATTAACTTCCCTGGTTTTAACACTACTCCATATTGTTCTAAAGCTATCACTTCAGCGTTAGGGGCTAGCCCTTCAGGTGGGCTGGAATCGTTATGCACTCCCCTAATGCCCCCTATTATAGCTAATACGAACAGCACTAGCCACTTCATTGTCTTTGTTTTGGCCTTAGCGATAGTTTGAGAAAGTTAATTTTGCAGTCTATCTAAAACATGTTCACAGCAAAGTTACCTTATTTTCCTGCGCACTACTATCATCCATGCGCCGAAGTATGCTCTCCTCCCGGGTCCTCTGGTCTGTTTAGTTTGGGACATGCTCGTAGAGGTTTTGCCCGTTGTCATTTACCACTCGCCTGATGATCCCGCTCTCGTCCTTGGTGACCGTGATCCTCAAGCCTCTCATACGTTCGCAGGACGAGGGGCGCATTGCTCTGAGGGGTCTTGGCCTAGTAGGTTCCAGTCCGAAACGGCCCCCGTTGGATCGTACGACGGTTGGCTCGAGGGGTATGGGTTCGGTACCTGCGGTGGGTTTGTCGCTGGGAGTGGGCTCGGCCACAGTGGGCCCCCCGGCTGGCTGGTTGGCGTCCACTGCTGCTGGTTCCATAGCAGTGGTGAGGGATTGGCGTTGCAGCTCGTTGTCAAGCTGCTCAAGTCTAAACAAGCGGGGTCCGCAGGCTGTAAGTGGTGGAGGAGGGGAGCTCCCGCCGGCCCGTTCCCCACCGGTGGGGTTGGCGCGTGTTGAACGGGTGCTACCTCCACTTTTAGTCCTGGAGCGGCGACGGTTAGCTGTTCCCCTCCCGACCGCCTTTCCAGAGTGGGCAGAGGTCGGCCGCCTCGTGTTGTTTGTAGGCTGGTACTTTCCTTGACGCATTTAGAGTTTTGTGTGGTCTTTTGAATGAAAGGAGCTACCTGAGTTTTAATCTCAGCTAACTGTTTGTTTGATTTTGGCACATCCAGTCCTACTGTCCTTCTAATTTCGTCAACAGTCTCAAATAGTTGGAACAGTGGTTGCGTAAGGTCCCAGAACCAGCCGGCCTGAATCTGCACCGGTTGGTTGGCCGCTTCCTCCTTCTGAACCGGCTTGGCCAACGCCGTTAGCCTTGGCTCGGGCTCCGAGTCACTCACCTCAGATAAATTGTAGAAGTCTTTATCTGCTGTCTTCTTTTTGGCTGGAGCCGATTTAGCGGACCTCTTGGCTCCGCCTGTGGTCGTTCTGGTGGGCCGCCGGGCTGGTGTCCTTGGCTTCTTCCGGGCAATCCCGGCGTCGGTTGAGTCCGGACGGACACCCCCTCGGCCCGGCCAACTCCACCGCCTAAGGGTCTGAGCCGGTTGTTTCCTAGCACTCTCCTTTTCGACTGTCTTTTCTTTCATTTGGCAAAATCCTAAAAGAATGGCCCAACGAACCTTCCCTTGGTAGGTAGCGCCCTCTGGTGGGGGCGGCTAATCCGTTTCCTTCTCAGGGGGACGATGATCCTTCCCTCCGTGTCCGCAGGGAAAGTAGTGGTTCCCTTTGGATTGCTATGTGGCCGGAGGGCTAGACAGTTCCCCATGAGTCGGTGGATCAGTGTCCCAGCTAAGTTCTCTTTCTGCTCCTTCCAGGAGAAGTCGGAAGTTGAACAATTTCTATCTCCAACTTCTGTTCAGAGATAGAATCAATATCTATCTCCGTTTCCTCCCGGGCTGGGTTGTGCGTACAATCACCTGCAGCAGAGGTGACCGTCTAGGAGCAGAGTTGCGGACCGACTGGTGGATCGGCGCGGATCCCACGAAACTATAACCGATCCGCTTGTCCATGCCGTCTCCATATTTGGAGCTGTATCTTGTTTCAGGTGGGGGGGAACGCTTGCATCCGGTCCCAAGAGATGACGCCAAACCACTGGCATCTCTCTTGGCGTGCGCACCCTCCCTTTCTGCCACGCCCCTGGGCGCGGCGAGGTGGCCGTGAGGTAGACCACCTGTTCCATTAGCGCTGATGCTAACGGTGCCGCTCCGCCGAACCTTTATTTTCACAGGGCGGCTAAATTTCCTGCATTAATCATCCATGTCGTCGCTTTCCCCGCCGTTGGACAGAGCGACGTAGTTAGGGCGGTGGTTCCGACGTAGGTTATAGCCACCTTTCGTCGGGACATGGTCCTTTACTGTTTTTTCTGGGCTCTGTTCCGATGTATCCAAGATCGGCACATCACCGCAGGGTAGTTTTATGGGCTTGTTGTTGCCTGGAGGGGATCTCCCCTCCAACGGCTGGCTTTTGCCCCTTCGTTTAGCTCGTTTGCGTTTCCTCTGTCCATTAGCGCCAGCTGTTCCCCGTTCACAGGCGGCTTTATTAGGAACAAAGGATAAGTTTGTTGACAGCGCGGTGTCCGCACTGGTGCCCTGACCATCAGTGATTTGCCCATCCGTTTCTGCTAAATCAGTGGGACTTGGACCAGGTTTTTGTGTAGGTACCTTCCTGGTCATAGGAACTGCATCATGCTCACGGGGACCGGTCGTTCCCGTTGAGTTTTCAGTCTCAGCACCCCTTATTTCGCCATCTTCCTCAGCGATTTCACCCGTCGGAGTGTGATGCAATTCAGGGTTTCGGTCAGGATCTGCCCCTTTTGAGTTAGTGATTTTCGCTTCTCTCACCATTTTGGGAATGTTATGAGGGACGGCGGGAGACCAAGGCTCATGTGCAGGTTTGAGTTTCGAAATGTTTACTAGATGTGGGACCTGTTTTCCAGTTTTTAAAGACACTAGTCTAACAAGGTGGTCTCCTTTTGTTTCAATTACCCTGAATGGCCCAGTATACCTGTTTGAGAACTTAGACGCTTTATTTTCACTAGCTAAAGGGTCGTACATGTATACCATATCACCTTCGTACATCTGAGTGGGCCGCGCTCGCTCATCAATTCGCAGCCTCAGATCTTTTTCGTAGTTTTGAACTACCCTTTCAGCCATATTCCTAAACATAGCAATGTTGTCCTTTGTTTGCATGAAGAATTCACAGTCATTCAGCGTTTCAGGGATCGTTCCCTGCTCAGGCATTCCCATACTGATTGGATCTCTGCCAAACAGCAGGGTGTGCGGGCTGTATCCCGACCGTACACTGATTGTGGATCTAACTGTCCATAATGCAATGGGAAGTAGATCGATCCAGTTACAGTGGTCGTCAGGGATATAATAAGCAATCAGGTTTTCAATGGTTTTATGTAGTCTTTCTACTCGAGCGTTGCCAGTCGGCATTCGCCCGGTAGTGAACGTTTGTTTGCACGCTAGTCGGGTAGTAATCTCCCGGAACAGTCCTGATAGGAAGGCCGCCCCTCGGTCTGTGTGCAGACGGTTTACCCGCCCATACCGACACACTATCCCGGTTAGGAAACAGTTGGCCGCGGTTTGCGCAGTGGAGTCTTTCGTGGTGAAAGCCTCCGGCCAACCTGTTAGTAGGTCTATGAAGGTCATGATATATTTTGACCCATCCCTAGCTCTCTTTAGTGGCCCGATAAAATCACATTGAACCACCTCAAAGGGTCGGGTCGGTCTCTCCCAAGACTTAGCTAGGGCCTTGAAATGCGGAGCCCGTCTCCTCAGAGAGCAGGTCTCACAAGCTTTCACATAGTCTACTATATCGGCGTTCATGTTCCGCCAGTAGAATTTATCAGAGATTTTGGTAGTGAGGTTACTGATCCCTACATGTCCCCCAGCCAAGATGTCATTATGTAATAGTCTCAGGACTTTGGGAATTAACCTACCTGGAACTATCATGCGGGGTTTTAGTCTGACCAGTTGGTCATGGTGTTTGTTATACCTTTTTACGTTGAACCTACAGAGTACTCCCGGTGCTACCATTCCCACAAAATCGGCTTGGTCCATTATTCGCCTAGCTTCAAGGGGATCTGTCGGTAGGTCTCCGTCCTGCAGGTAGTCTATCAATTGCGCGCACTCTGCATCTTGGAGTTGCGCGTTTATTACCGTAGCCACAGAAAGCTCTTCATCCTGAACTTCGGCCCCAAATAACTCACATCCCACAGCGGGCTCATATTCTTCACCTGGGACATGCTCATGATAGACTCTAGACAAATAGTCCGGTAGAAAATGAGTCGCTCCTGGCTCATATATGATTTCAAAATCAAAGTCTGACAACGCTAAAGCCCACCGTCTCAGCCGGGCTGACGGGGCTTTGTAGGCACTCTGTAGCAGGGGAATCAACGGTTTGTGATCAGTCACTATTGTGATTTTAGCTCCCTGCAACATGTCCTCATAGTTCTTAATGCCTTTAATTACTGCCAGAGCCTCCTTTTCTGTTACCGAATAATTTAATTCGGCGTCTCGGAGAGTACATCCCCAGAAAGCAACCGGACGGTAGATTTCATCTAGTTTGTGACAAACCGCTGCACCGCACGCGGCGTCTGATGCATCTGTTAGCAGATAGAAATGCCCTCCTATATCCGGATGGATTAGTAAGGGCGGCGAGGTGAGCAGTTTCTTTAACTGTTGAAACGCTTCCTCGCAAGCCTCCGTCCACTCAAAATAGACTTCTTTCTTTAACAGCCGATTTAATGGTTTGGCTAGATCAGCAAAATTTGGGACAAACTGACGGTAGTAGTTACACAGCCCCAGAAAGGATTTAATAGTTTTCACATTATGCGGACGGTTAAAGGCTGTAATCTTTTCTGTGGTTACCTTTTGTGTAGCCACTCCTTCCGCGTTTACTACGTGGCCGAGGAAATTGATTTCACTGCGGCACCACTCACACTTTGACGGTTTCAGTTTGAGATTAGCTCTCGCCAAAGCTTGGAGAACCACCTCAACGCTCGCCAGGTGTTCTTCAAATGTAGTGTCGTAGACGATTACGTCGTCTAAATATGCTAAGCATGTTCTTGGAATCAAGCCTTTTAGCGCAATGGCCATCACCTTGGTAAACTGCCAAGGCGCGCCAACTAAGCCAAATGGTACACGCTTATACTGATACACACCCATCGGGGTTTCAAAAGCGGTATATTTTCTACTGTCTTCTTCGATTACACACTGATGATATCCGCTCAACAGATCTAAAGCTGTCCACATAGTGGGTTTCTTGTAAGCCATATACAGGAAAAGCGAGCGAGCCGTGGGCATGGGGAATTTGTCTTTAAAAGTGACTTGATTAAGCATGCGAAAGTCTGTACAGAGCCTAGGTTTGCCATCTTTCTTCTGCACTACCACCAGCGGGCTTCGCCAAGCCGATTCGCTGGGCTCTATGACACCTATATCTATGAGTTGCCTAACCTGTTCATCGATGATATCCATTTTCTGTGGAGAGTATCGGTATGGTCTAGAACTTATGACTCCCAGCGACTCATCCACAATGATTCTCATCGGCGCTATTTCACAGTGACCTAACTCTTCCATTGAGAACGCTAGTGCATTTCTGTTGTTATTAAGCATTTGTCTAAACCTTACCTGTTGTTCTTCGTTTAAGCACGACTCGGTTAGATCTATTTTACTTACATTTTCATCCATTTTACCTCGGGATTTCTCCTCAGAGGTTTGGCTTTCCATTTGCACTGCGTCTTTCATTACTTCTACAGAAATCCTACAGATGGACATTGGGGTCTCTGTTTTAGTTAGATAACACAAGTCTAGGAACTCTTCTATCTGATTTTGGTTTACCTCAGGCACTGTGCATTCTTCCGCAAAAGCTAACACTTCCTGGGGAGTGATTTCTTGCATTTCATCTAGCGGATTCATGACTTTGATCCACCACTGACTTCCCACCGTATTCACGCACCCCTCCACTAGGACCGGGGCAGTGACTGCTGGTGCGCAGTAAGCCACTGGTGAGTCTAATCCTAGCGGCTCTCGGGTGGTAACCGGTATGATGCATTCATTTCCCGGTGGAATTTTCACTGTTTCTTTGCTGACTATAGGGTTTCCACAAAACACTTCTATCTTTGCGCCTGGTAGAGATAAATCTGATCGAAGCACTGTTAATAAGTTTCTCCCGATTACTATTAGGTGGCATAGATCGTCCACTATGTTGAAATCATAGCAGACCACCGATCCCTGGATTGAAAACTTACATCTAATTTGTTCTAGTATTACTTGAGACGAGTTGTCTGCCAAACTGATGTTTCCCTTCGATACCTTCCATTCATCTAAAATGCATTGTTTAGGGATCTGTCGTTTACAATGGGTGGACATGAAGCAATCGCTCGCTCCTGTGTCTACTAAAGATCTAACCTCCTTCTGATCATCAAATCTTAACGTTAAGAAAAATGCTTCGTCTCCTATCTCTCTCCTAGCCGGTCCGTCCACTGCGCCTAATTCTATCGTGGAATGAACGGACCCTTCCTCTAGTTTCCCTGATTCTTTTGTTCGGTACCACTGGCTTTGCTATCTTTGTAGATCCGCGGGGGTTTTTCCCTCAACCTATTCTTCAACCACAAGCACGCTTCTGTAGAGTGACCATGCTGTTGGTGAATGATACAAAACTTACTTTCATCAAAAGGCAACCTGGGTCTCTCCACTTTCTGTTGAGTTGGCAGATTCTTTCCCTTATCTGCCTCTCTGTTCGGGGCGGTATTGGATTTAGGCTTCTGATCTGAATTTCTTTCACCTTTCTGATTCTCGTACCTATCCTTTCTCTCATAACCTTCCTGTTTAAAGTTACCACCACTCTGGGGAGTCCCGCTTTGCCCTGGCTTTGGTTTCTGGAACCATGGGGCGGCCTCCAGTCGGGCCAGCACCACTCCAAATCGTTCGGAGATGGAGTTTAGGGCCGCGGTCTCCTCTGATTCATGGCTTCCAGCCAGTTCGCTCACTGCATTAGATATTTTAGTTCCCCCTTTGCCTTTGTCCAACGATTCTAGTCTCGTTGCACAATCCACCGCTTCGGTGAACGACTTAGGGTCCAGTATAGCTACTTGCCTGGCTACGCCCTGTTTTAATCCTTCCAAAAACACAGCTAACATCATGCTTTCACTCGCCTCTGCCTTAACTTGCTTTTGTTTCAGAACACCTGCAAATTCAATCACACTCTGGTCCTTTCCTTGTTTAAGGGCACAGAACTCTGCGTGTTTCTGCCACTTAGCCCTTCGATCACCGAAGATCTTTGTCATTTGGGCTTCTAGCTTCTCAAATGTGTCTTTCTCACTCTCAGCTAACGCTCCTGCCCAGTCGTCTGCCCTTCCCTTTAGGCCTAACAGCGCCATATTCAGGAGATGGGCGTTCGACCAGTCATAGATAGCTTTTAGTCGTTTTAATTCCCTGAAATACTTTTCTATTTACTCGTCTTCCTTTCCACTAAACTATGGTAACCTAATGTTTGGTCCCCTTTGGTGACCATTGTGAGTCGTTTCACGCACTGGCGCTGGTGTTTGCCCCAGTGTCAGACCTAACTGTGGTAGAATTTCCCAAATATTTGGTTGATTTGGCGGGTTTGGAGGGTTATTCTGTCCCGGTGGGCCCGGCGGACCTGGCGGTCCCGGTGGTCCGGGCGGTGGAGGATTCGGTGGGTTTGGGGGGTTGTTCTGACCTGGTGGGCCCGGTGGACCTGGCGGATTTGGAGGGTTATTCTGTCCTGGTGGTCCCGGCGGACCTGGCGGGTTGGGTTGATTAGGTGGGTTCGGAGGAGGGTTATTGAGTTGGTTTAGGAAAGGATTGTTGTTCTGGTTTGGGGGAGGGTTATTGGGTCCTGGTGGGTTCGGCTGGTTATTCTGGCCTGCCGGGGCTTGCTGACCCTGTTGGTTACCCGCTCTTCCTCGGCCTGCGTTAAGATTGGCTGCGACCGCCATCGCCTGCAATAGGTAAGGGAACACGTTTTGCTCGACCCCACCTCCTGCTGGCACGGCTTGGCCGGGTTGTTGGCCTGGTTGGCCACCCCCATCATTTTGCTGCAGCCCCCCAGGGTTTATCCCAAGATTGGGTTGATTCGGAGGGGGATGATTAAGAGGGTTTTGAGGAGGGTTGTTGAGTTGGTTTTGAGGTTGGTTAGGTCCCTGTGGGTTGGCCTGATTATCCTGGCCTGCCGGGACTTGTTGGTTAAGAGGAGGGTTAGGCCCTTGAGGATCGGCCTGATTATTCTGGCCTCCTTGAGCCTGTTGATTTCCCCCTCTTTCCTGACCTGCCTGCAAAGGGGCTCCCATTGCTTGCGCAAAGAAAGGTTGCCACATATTTTGTTGTATAGGCCCAAGGTTTAGCCCACCTCCTGCCGGCGCACCTCGGCCCCGTGGCCGAAGTTCCCCAGGATCTACACCACCAGCTCCCCCCTCGCCGGGTTGTTGGAGCTGGTTTTGGTCATCCCTTTCACCTACTAGATTCACCAAAGGTACGCCTCCTACCGCCATATTATCTTCGTGGAGGTTTTGTATATCGTGATCGTCCCACTGTTCTTTCACAGGTATTTCTTCTACACTAATTTCGTCCTCCCCTTCTAGTTTAGCTTTCTTACCTGTGTCTAAAACATCCTCGGTAATAAGTTCGTATGAAGACGAGGTTGATTTATCTTCTCTAGCTAATTTTCTATCAGGACTACCCCCTCTGACATCTGCGGCTGCTTGTTCTGTCTCGCTATTTTCTTCCTCGTACTCGTCCTCGTATTCTTCATACAATTCTTGAGTTAGAGTGTTAAAATCTGGGGCTTTAAGCGTTACATTTTCTTCACTATCCTGATCGCTTAGCCTCTCTAAATCTATGTGCTTTTCGGGGCTTGAGTCTGCCCACTGCTTTAATATTTTGGTTGGATCAAAGGTCCGAGCTTCCGCTCTTTTACCAGCTTGGTCTAAGCTCGTTTCTACACCGTAAGTTAATCGATAGCGTTGTAAATTGTCTATTTTCTCGCTGTTTCCCTCTGCTTTCCTTCCTACTTTATCCTGATCGCTTAACCTTTCTAACTCTTCATGCTCTTCGGGGCCTGTTTCTACTAACTTCCTTATTATTTCTGCCGGGTCAGGTTCATACCCTCCCCACCCCAGATCTGGAACTCGAGCTTCTGCTCCTTTATTAGCGTCGTCCAAGTTCTCCTCACTGTCAAAGGTTAGTCTATAGGGTTTTAAGTTGCCTACTTTGTCGCTCTCTCCCTCTGTTTCCCTTTCCACTCCCCTGTCCCTACCTACTGTTTTCCTTTTAACTACAGTGGAATCAGGAATGGACGCCCCCGGGGTGGGGTGAGTCGGTGTTACCAGCGGGTGACTGATAGACTCAAGTCGTTGGGGATGTGGATAGGTGAGAGAATTCCCATCAGGTTGAATTACCGGATTTGCGGGGCGTCTCCCCCCTGATGGGCTGGAGTTATCTGCAGTGTTTTGTCGATTTTTCTTGTCCTTTATGGGAAATAAGTAATCCTCATCGAAAGTTTCCTGTTCACTTTGTCCTCCTGCTGCAGGTAGTAAACGATAGGGAACTCCTTGACTACACCACGGATTGTTCGCATCGGGTTCACACCACAGACTGTTCACATCGGGTTCACAAGTAGAGTGAGAGCTCGTACCAGGTTCGTGGTCCGTAGGTGGTACGTACCCTGGATTCCAATATTGCCGATATTCCTGGAGACGGTTCCTCCCTTCAACTCGTCCTGAGTGTTTTAGGGATTCAAGTCCTTCGTCAAGAACCGGCCTATCTTTGGACCCTAGGTGCCAGGAAAATGGTTTACCTCTGCCACGGGTTTGGTGATTATGAGTACCTCCGGGGCCGAGCTGCTTGGGTCTGGCTGAGACCCCTTGTCTCGGTGCCTCCCCGTCTGAGGAATCACCTACCTGGTGGCGGTTTTCCACATTTCCTGTATATGATGTTGACACATCGTGTCCTGCGGGCCGCAAAGATTGAGGCTTGGCGTTAGAAGAAGCCTCAAAATCACCGGTGGCTGACATCAAGGATGAGCAAAACGATAAAAGTCATGTTTCGGGTAATCTCCACCAAATGAACTATTGTTAATGTTTGATTTAAGACTGCGTAAGGTTCGTGTATATCCAAGTCTTCATGAGTTGTTTTTCCAGAGTGCCTGAGTAATTCAGACTGCGTTTAAAGTTTGTCCGTTCACTTCCCAATAGTTCAAAAGAAATGAACGATGAGGGAGCTTCTTAATATGAAAGGGGTTTTATTCAGTAAACATCTCATCCCGAGTCAAAGCCACCATGTATAAGTCTTCATCAGTCCACCTCCCATCTCCTATCAGCAATCAACCACATTTAGAACACGAGTTGTTCCAACACCTTCTAGACCATTCTAGTACTCAGCTCTATCACAATCCTATGTCCGAGGTAATGGGTATTGGTAAACTCCAGTCTTTTACACGGAGCCGATGTACTTACTCCAAGTATAACTCCTTGGCTAAACCTACTAAAACTTTAGTGACTACTAACCACTAACTGCTCGCTCTCTACCTTGCAACACCTTTTATACTGGTTAACAGGTGGCGCTAGGAGCGCAAGATATTTAGACTAGAAGTAGACTTGCTAAGCCTGATCCTTGTTGGATTATATATCATGACAATATATTAAAAGTACTAAGCCATTAGTACAACACTATGTGTATTAACTACAATTTTTGTAATACACAGACGGACCAATGGTAACTTTCCTGTTATGAAAAAAATATTTCTTAGTCAATATATCAGAATCTCTTTATTGCATCAGACCTACCTTGAAAAAAATTGTTTCCTGTCCAGCAGGTAACCAGAATGGAAACCAGTCGGGATGTCTGAAAAACTGTTAGGGTAGGCCTATTCCTTAAACTTTTGATTAAAAAATCCCAAAAAGAAAAAAAAGGGACTTTCCAGTCGGCCCTAATGTACCCAGTCAGGCGGTAAACAACAAACTCTTCTTTTTTAAGGTTGGCCTCACATTTAGCGAGTTCTGGCCCTGGATCTAGTGTTGAAGGCTGGTCCCAGTGACCACTGAATGGAGTCCACCTTGAGCAGGCCTTCTGAGAGTTGGCCGAACCTGGGGGCGGCCCTCAGGGCAGACTTGGGGAAGGTTCTGAAGGACTGCTCGGGGGTTGGACCGAAGTGAACATACCTGTAAGGAAGTATAAGGAAGCTATAAGGAAGCTAAATGAGTGGTACTAATTTCACTCATAATGGGTGTTAAATAAGCATGACGCACTTGATATGGTTGTAAGAAGTACCCCCATATGTACATGTGAGGGTTTCTCAATCTCATGCTGACCGAAGTGATTCAGAGTCACACCATACTTCATTGATAATATGATAATCAGCATAAGTACTATTAAAACTGTAGCTCAAGGATTTTGTTTCAAGATAATGTTTAATTGATGTAGTATAAGAAGATGCTAGAAGGTATTTGAATTGACCCAAAATCCATAGGGATTGCATGGTGTTTGATAAGATTAACATGCACACCTATAGGCCTTCTCCAAAGGTAATCCAGTGATTTTCATTCTAATGAAAATTATCAAAGTTGTAAATATTAACTCAATATGGAGTGTAGAATGTTGATCCGGACTAGTATAAAGACAGGACAACGAGCCCGGTGGACTAGTGGAAGAAATTGCTAAGGACTAGTGGAAAAAATTGTTAAGGAAAACCCCTGCAAGGCTTCATTATGGGTATGTTTTTTAATGAACATAATTCTTTCGAATGGGTTCATTTTTGAAACCTCAACACACACACAGGGAAGTCACACCCACACACAGGAGCGGATTTCTTTTATCTATAGCACGCTCCCCTTTTTTCAAAATCAAGGATCTGCCCCTGAGACCGCTTATATAATTATGTATTAAAAAAAAGGTACATGGTTCCACATTCGCTCTAACTCAAAAGCTTCATCTTAAATGAGCTCAGTGAAAAATCAGCTGCACAATAGATCATTCTGAAAGTCGTGCTAGCTTTGAAATATGGTTGGCAAAACACACACATACATTTGTATCGTTTCTAAAACAGATACCAATATCGAAAGTTCAAAACCTAAGGAGACAAAATATAAATACACACTCAGAACATTTTTCTATATCAATTTAACTTGATCCGCTAAGTATAACGAAGCTTATTCAGCTTACCTGTGACCACTTCTGGAAGGGAAAGCAAATGCCGACAGTCGCTTCCTACCACGAACATTGTGATAAGGCACCTCAGGTTGCCGTATAACTCTCTGCCCAGGTAATCTACGTATTTTCAGTTCCTGGGGTTGATCATTTGGAGGAGGATACAGTTCTTTTACTTTGGGTATTTCTGGCTGCACAATGTTTCTTAACTTAGGCAATGTCTGTCGCCGACATAGCACTGGTTGTTGTTGTTGTTGTTGTTGTTGTTGTTGTTGTTGTTGTTGAGGCGGTGCTTCTTGTTGTTGCTGTGGTGGTTCAGGCAGCTGCTGTTTTTGCGGTGGTTCTTGATCTTTCCGCTCTTTTAGTGGTACCTCCTGCTGTTGCACGAGTTTTTCTGGCAGCTGATCACGACCCCCATGGTCTGGTGCTAGCCCTATCTGATTTAACACCTCTAAATCCCTCCTTTTCCAACCTACATACCAAACAAGTATCACAACCCAGAGCCCCAGCGCTGCGTCCACCACTAGGGCGGGCTGGGTGGGGTCAGGGGTCAAGACTCTCAGGGTGTGGAAGGAGAAGGAGAACACCTCCAGGGTACCGTATGGAGGGTACATGTTGGGGGTGGGTGGTACAACCGGGCCTCCTGTGGTATCATCTCAGTGGCGTCACAGGCTAAGGTCCTGTACCAAACTCATTGATGTCGGTTGAGCGGCACCTGTTTGGAAGTACAAAGACAATTAAGCTTATACCGCGTATTCAGGTAACATTTTTTAAAAAATTTATTACAAATGTTCTTCCTTGTCGGTACAATATTCATCAAAAAAATACGAGGCAACACAACGTTTATATAGTTCCGTTTCACGGATGTTAGAACACAGTATTATTAAATAGTATTATTAAATACAAAAGCACAAACAACAGGTCTAGTTTTTCAATTCAATCAAGAGCAGAGTCACAAGGGAGCATCATTATTAAACTTATATGAGTCGGGATTTCATATACCAAGTGTATATATATCCCAGCAAACAGGACACGTGTATATACCAGTTAACCACGTGTAATATTGGTGTAAAACAGGGGCTGTGGTAATATTAGAGTAATTTCAGTATTTTTGTAGGTTTTACAATGAGTTTTCACATAGTAATACACCTTTGTCAATTTCATATATCGTTGGCTGAGAAATAAAAGGTCGTATCTGACAAATGCTTGTTTTGAGTAATTGCTAATTAAAGAAAAATAACATATTTCAAAGCTCTGTATATGTCTAAGTATCTGCGCAATCATCATAATAACTTATTCCTAGGGAGAATAATATGTTCAAAATACTTTGCTCATAATCATGAATGTATTTAGATCATTAGGATGTTACTATGGTAACACTAACATATTTTTTTCCAGATACGACCTTTTATTACTCATTTCTAAAGAGATTATTTGGAAATCATTGAATAATAAAAGCACGTATCTGCCATATATATATATTATATAAACACAAATTAAATCATTTCAATTCGTTCAAATTATACAAAATAAGATTTCTGAACTAAAACCAATATGTCAGTATTGACTTCATTTGATTACTCTAAAATAGTTAATATTTATGTGATATTTAAACTATGATATTTAATTGCAGCCCAGATATGACCTTTAATTACTCAATACCTAGACCAATACTTCAGTAAACAAAGGTTGTATCCAACATTTTGTACTGATGCTCCTATATTTGCTATGTATTATTTTGGGTCCCGACACCTCAAAATTGTTATTTCCGGGACAGGGCGGTGACGTAACCTCTTCTATTCCCATGGTTACGCGGATCCGTTGACATGGTACTATATAAACTCGGAGTGTAACCGTTATTATTCAGTTGCTCCCGCACCACCGACCTGTACACATCGTCAAAAGGTTAAACCGGCTGGGGAAGCGGTTAAGTGGAAAGGTTTCTGCTTACCTTGTGAGAGGACGGTTACGAAGATATCGTACGTAGTTCCGAAAAGTTCAGGAGGATGGCTGGCTTTAATTTTTGCCGTAATTGCAAAATTCGTCATGCTGCCCCCACGGGTAAAAAATGCAAGGTTGCATTAACTACGGGTGTGAATATTAAGGAGCAACAGGGTAAAGCCCAAGACGTTTCCTCGATTCGTCTGAAGGGAGAGAAAATGTTTGCGGAACAAGGAGCGAGGATTTGAAAACTGGAGAAGACAGTTACGCGGATGTCTGAAAACATTGAGATCTTGGTCAAGGCAGCGACGGCTGGAAGCAGCAGTGGGACGGCTAACAAGACGGCTCAACCGTCTACTGATGAAGGGTCGTCTTCAGAGTGGGAGGACGTCAAACCAAGACGGCAGAAGAGACGGTTGGCGAAGAAGAAAGCACCGTTACGCAGTTCAAGCCCCTCCTCATCTGACAGCGATACCTCGTCCTCCGCTTCGGTCAGCGACCACCTGGAAGGTAAAAAAAGCACAAAGAAATTCGGCCAAAAGAGATTTTTCGCTAAAGGCAATGACCCTAAATGTGTAGAAGATATACTGTTACTGGGTGTTAAGACGATAGAAAAATTAATTGTCGAAAAAGCAGACCCTTCACCTGTAGTAAAACATTTGAAAGTTCTAACTGAGAAGGCGACGAAAAAGATGTACACCTTTGACACTTTTAATAAGTATGACCGAGCTGTAAGGGAAAGGGCTAATCGTCTAGGTGTGATGCAGTTTGCTGCAGTGGACCAAGAAGAGATCTTCTCCCATTTTAGCTTTGAAAACACATTCAAAGCTAGTTCTGGTAAGACATCCTACAGAGAAAACAAAAATCGTCGTAACGCCAGTACAGGCGCAGGCGAAAAAATATGTTTCAGGTTCAACTCTGAGCAAGGATGTCAGGGGAAGTGTAACATGTCTCACATTTGCATTGTTTGTGAAAAATCAGGACACTCAAAGAAAGACTGTTATCGAAACGGCCCAAAAAAGGACCAGAAATAGGAGGGGGAATCTAATCTGGCTTGCAGGTCATTGTTGGTTATAATCTTCGTAACGGTTTTAACTTATCTGAAAGCGATGACGTCACGCCCCGGGGGCTCACAAGCCAGTCGTGTGAAAGCTGTCCAGACCATAACAATCCCTCTCCTACGGTGAAAGTACAGCACCGTAATGATTCTACGGTAATCCATGATGGTCTTGGTAGTAAATCCATCCTTGTTAATCGAATGTTTGATTTTAAAAAAACTGAAAAGGCAGCTAGAATCTCCTCCGCAAAAGCCTGTTGTAGTCCGCCTGACCCCGTTTGCGCGGGGATTGCCGGTACGAAAAACGATGACGTCACGGTAAGTGGGGCGGAAAGTACACAGGCGGATGCGGAGGATGCGAGTGAAAATTCAATTTGCAGCAATCATTTTCGCAAAAATGGTAAGGATTTCGCTAAAAATCCTATTTCTTATAGTGATTTTCGTGTAGACGAGATCACGGCGGTCAAGCCAGTATGCGATTTATTTGGAAATTCGCTAGAAAAATGTAACTATGAAAATTTTCTAGAAAAAATCTTGTTCACTGTCACTTCGGAGGAGGGTAGGGAAGTTCGTGTCTATGAGGAATGCGCTCTCGGCATCTGCCATTGCAAATTTCTTATTGGTGGTGCTTTAGCCCAATTAAAACCATGTCGTTTTCAATATATTTTGTCATTGGGGTCCTCAGATTGTAGGAAAAAATTCAAAGCTATGGTTAATGCAGTAACCGATGGTTTCAAAATTGTAGATGATAGCGCTGAAAAAACAAAATTAATCTACGACTGTAACAACTATAAATCCGTGTATGACAATTCAAATTTTGAAAAAATGGATAACATAATTCATAAAGAATTGGAAGAAGGCTACTTAGATATAGTCATAGAAAAACCAGACTGTATTCATAGTCTAGGCGCAGTTCCTAAGCCTGATGGAGGGGTGAGACCAATAATGGACTGCAGTATGCCCAAAAATATATCTATAAATAATTTCTGCGAAGAAATAATTGAAGAGTTTCAATATAAAAGTGTAGAAAATGTTTTAGCAATTCTACAAGAAGGAGACTATATGGGCGTGGTTGATATAAAGTCAGCCTATCGGGCCGTACCCATTTTTCCAAAACATAAAAAGTATATGGGACTTAGATGGGAGGTTGATGGTCAAGCGGTCTATATTCAGGATAATAGGCTGGCCTTTGGACTACGTCTAGGTCCTATGTATTTTAATCAAATTTCAGAGTTTGTTTACAGTATATTATCAGATATATATAATTTACAGGTTGTAAATTATTTGGATGATTTCATTGTAGTAGCATCCACTTACGATGAGGCTGAAAATGCGCAGAGAGTAGTAATACAAACATTAAGATATTTAGGATTCTATATTTCGTGGGGGAAAGTAACTCCACCATCCCAAATATGTAGGTATCTTGGTTTAGATATTGATTCCATTGAAATGGAACTTAGGTTACCATCAGACAAGCTAGAAAAGCTAAAAGGCCTATTGGGAAAATATTCCAGAAAAGCTACAATTGGAAAAAAAGAATTAGAAAGTCTGGGAGGACTTTTATCCCACTGCGCTCATGTAGTCTCAGGGGGTAACGTTTACTGCAGAAGAATATTTAATCTGTACAAGGTATTATTAAATAATGATTTAAAGGCTATTAAAATCGGACAGGCAGCTAGGGATGATCTTAGATGGTGGAGAAATTTCTGCGAAAATTTCAATGGTAGGAGGAAATTAATCTATAATGAGTATCCACTTCCTCTGGTGTCTGATTCATCCTTAAAGGGTTATGCCATATACAGGGGCCAAGACTGGATCGCAGGTGCATGGGAGGATAAAATTGCCTTAAATAATAGTAGTTGTGATCATATTATGGGCCCACCAACTTGTGATATATATGATAAATCAAACATTAATGAGCTAG
The DNA here is from genome assembly GCA_936440205.1 of Lepidonotus clava. Lineage (NCBI taxonomy): Eukaryota > Metazoa > Annelida > Polychaeta > Phyllodocida > Polynoidae > Lepidonotus > Lepidonotus clava. The sequence continues at coordinate 23,615,500 of OW387147.1, forward strand.
AGCTATGGCCAATTTTAGTAGGAGTAAAAACCTGGGTAAATGAGTTAAAAAATTTGTAGCGTGAATATTTTTACAGACAATACCCAGGTATTTTATATGGTAAAAAAGGGGGTAAGCTCAAACCCAACATGCATGGCTTAGCTACGGGAATTATTTTGGGTTTGTAAAATCCATCAAATCCGCTTGGTACCTCATTACATCAACACAAAAAATAACCTTGTAGCGGACACCTTGTCCAGAATTATATACTTAAAGTCGGAGGAAGAGGCAAGGAAATGCCTGGAAGGTTCAAATTTATGCTGTGTTAATGAAATTTTTTAATTTTGCAGAAAAAAAACCCCTTAAAAATGAGGGCAAAGGTGCTGAGGAGAGCCGCTGTGTCGACAAATACACTGAAATTGAGGAGAAAACAATGGGCTTGCTACAAGAAGGTCTGTAAAAAATTTAGTTGGCCTATTTATAAATTTAATTCTAAACAAGCCTGCAGGTATGTAACTTACCTTGCATCTTATATGAAGTCATCCTCAATAATTAACTACTATCAAGCGGTAATCTTCTATCATAATGTTAAGGGCCTGCCTGTACCGGATTGGTCTGATAAGCACCTAAAAATGACTATAAAGGGTATTAGGAACACAGAAAATGTAAAATTGGATATGAAAGATCCAATTAGTGTATGTCACCTAGAGTCAATGTATAGGAAGGTTAACCTCTCATCAGAGAAATGGCTGTTAGTCTGGTTGATTATAATCTTTCTCTTTAATACCCTATTGAGGGTGGGACATGCTGTAAAATCCCATCACTCACTACTCCGGAAAAATGTAAAATTTACAAAATGGGGTTTAGTTGTTACGGTTACGTCTTCAAAAACAACAAAGAATGTAAAACACTCGATCCCAGTAAATCAGGGGGGTGTTAGGGCTCTATGCCCTGTTTACTGGATGAAATGGCTGTTTAAAAATCATCCAGAAAAGGAGGACTCACCTCTTTTCTCTACAAAAAATATAAATTTTTTGACTTATTCAGAGTTCAATAAGTTATTCAAAAAACTGGTAATTAAAGCAAAAATTGCTGGGAATTTTTCCACCCATTCACTTAGGAGGGGTGGCACTACACATTTATATAATTCAGGTGCTCCTTTAACTTTTATAAAGGAGCGAGGTCAATGGGCCTCTAATTGTATTTATAATTACATTAAGGCTACAATTTCACAAAAGGCAGTTCAACAAAAAATTTATTCACTACGTTAGGTGATTAGTTTGGAGGTTTGGGATTAATAAATATTTATCATATTTATATATGTCCAAACTAATCACTGTGTTCACTTGTTATTCCTATTGTTAGCTGATTTATTGATAACGACCTTTATCCGGTAAATGTATTATTTTGGGTCCCGACACCTCAAAATTGTTATTTCCGGGACAGGGCGGTGACGTAACCTCTTCTATTCCCATGGTTACGCGGATCCGTTGACATGGTACTATATAAACTCGGAGCGTAACCGTTATTATTCAGTTGCTCCCGCACCACCGACCTGTACACATCGTCAAATTTTAAATTTTAGCTTATTGTAATAGGGGGATTAATAAATATTTATCATATTTATATATGTCCAAACTAATCACTGTGTTCACTTGTTATTCCTATTGTTAGCTGATTTATTGATAACGACCTTTATCCGGTAAATATATTTAATAAATTTCCCCATAATATTTTACACTGATGTTCACATAATACGTTTTTAAAAAACTGAATCATAAGACATGTTCATTTTGCATTAATTATCATATACTACCAAATTAATCAAATTATTTTCAACCAAAAGTGCAATGGTGTAGATACGACCTTTGTTTACTGGGTCATAGCATTCTAAAGTTTTGGAAAACTCAAAAAATTCCAAATTTTTTAGATACCTTAGGGGGAAAGGAAACGTATTCAAAAATAAAAATGAAATTGATTTTTTTGAGATACGACCTTTTATTACTCAGCCAACGATATAAAACATTATTTATGCAGTGACATACTCATATTCATAATAACAAGTCTAATTTTATATTATACTATCTGTCTTAACGTTTTTATATTTTAGTGTTATTTTGGTTACATTCTGGTGTAGTGACAATCTCCAAGTAAAACATGTGTATCATACTAGTTTGAATATGTGTTATTGTCATGTAAAACTGATGTCATAGAAAACTAGGAGTATAATGTGGGAAAACTGTCTTTTTTCTACACTAGTTTTTGACACATGTAATTTCAGAGAAAAACATGTATTTTATACATGTTTCCCCTGAGTTTTCTCTGAGTTTTCATAGAAAAACCACAAAGATAACAATGGGAAGTCGATATCTTTACACAGGAATTTGACAGTGTAAACTCTTCTAATACCGGTATGATATTCATGTGTGCATTGTAAAGAGGGAAGCGTATTATAAAAGATTTGAATATTAATAATTTTTATATAGGGATATATAATTGGAAGTCTAGTCTATAAATACCAATGGTTCATATGATTTAAATACAATGGAATAGCTGGGCAAACCAACAATTGTCTCTATAGCTCAGTGGTAGAGCACTGGCTTGGTATGTGAGGGGTCCAGGGTTCGAATCACCACTGTTTTTTTTGCAGTAGAAATAAGAAAACACGAGTTTTACATGTCAAATCACGTGTCAAAAACTCGTGTCAAAAAAACGTTGGTAACACCAGAAATGAGGTCCACAGAATCCCGAGTATAACCCGAGTCTAAATCATGTGTATGGCATCCTGGATCCCGAGATACCAACGTGGATAACATGTGCCTGTGTTACTTGGGATATATAATGAAGAGAGATTCACTTTCCAATACTTCCTTATTATCTGCATGGCTAAGGTAAGCGCAGGTTCCTAAGGAAAATGAACAATACCATTTGATATAGGCTAACTTTCATTTTCACCAATCGCCAGCAAATCTAAGTCATCAGAATTTCAATAACAAGTTGATTGATTGGTAAGAAATCCATACAAATCCCAACAGTTATTCAAATTCACCTGAAATCACCTGAACATAGTTTGAAAAAATCAGGCATTTAGGGTAGGTAGGATTTTTTTGGGTACTATATTTACTTTCCGAGTGGACACAGGCAGTGTTGGAAAATACTCTGAATATCCTTTGAAACCAATTTCTAACATCTAAAATACATGCCCTGGGCATCTATATGCTACTTCATGATGTTCGAAGCTTTTTGGTCAGTTCTTTTGCCAAGCTGCAAACTTACATCCCTGCAATACTTTGGAATCTGTGGAACACCCCAGCAGTGTCACTGTGACGATGCAAGTTGTTTATTGGGTTCGATTCCCGGTTGGTGTCTGGGTTCACTAAGGGATGAAGTAAGCAAAAATGATTGCTAGGTTTTGATCCCGTACAGTTTGCCCGCCCTGTCACCCTCATCTCATATACAATCACCAAAGACTGACCAAGTCAAAACGGGAAGTATAACGGGTTATGCGAGTATAATGTCGCGGAGTAACCAAGGAACAGTTGCCAGGAGACTCGCCGTACTACGCGACGTCACGCGAAGCGGATGTGACGTCATTCGAACGGCCCAGGGCTTGACAAATCAATTTGAAACCAGGTTGCCCACTGGGCAACTAGAGTCCTGAAAATGGTTGCCCAGCTACAAAATGTGGTTGCCCAGTTATGTTTGATGAGAGGTAAAATTAGGTATCACAGAGAGTGGCCTTTTCTGAATTGGTTGCATCCATGGATTTAGGGGTAAAAGGTTCTATGCTCTGAATTTTCAAAACTAAATTTTGGGCTTTGATTGGTTGCCCACTGGGCAACTAAGGCACTCATTTCAGTGGTCCAGTACTACATTTTGGTGGTCCTGGGCCACTGGACACCCGATTTGTCAAGCCCTGAACGCCCTGCCCGCACGGCGTCGACGAGGAGGAGGACTCAAGCAAAATAAAGTCAGAACAAGTCATAATGTCTGTCCTGGAGCAGAGCTTCCATGAGAGGCGAAATAGTCTTAGGAATTTGTCATTAAGTATGAATAGAACTATGTGAAAACAACTGTCAAATGTTGACCACTACAAAAGCATACACCCCCTCCATAGCGAGGGGTTAAAGTTCAAGTTCAAAGTCTATGCCACTGTTGCCGGGCACCTCAAAGTCTATCTCCAACCTTAAGTACACGTGCACTTGCTCTGTTGCTGGGCGCTGGTAATCTCTGCACCAGCACTTCCTCTGTCACCTCATTAGTACATGCGCACTAACTTGAAGCTCCCTAATTAATATTCAAAATCTACACCACTGTTACCGACCACCGCCCTTTCCCCATCTACCAATGTTGTAAAGTACACATACACTTACTTCTATCTTTCATATTTAGGTCATTAGACAACGTCACTGTTGCCAGGCGCCGGCCTCTAAATAAAAGTAAATCCTTCCCATAGGATCCAGTGTTAAAAGCCTTCATGTTCTTCCTAGAATAACTCACCTAAAAATCATCAAATCTATTAAATATTATATCTATGGGATGTAGTATAAGCTCGTAAACCGCCTTGGTTCAAGTTCAATGTATATGTCACTGTTGCCGGGCGCCTCAAAGTCCCAAAGACTATCTCTTACCTTTAGTACACATGCACTTAAGCTGTTGCCGGGCGCTGGGTGCCGGTATTTTTCAATTTGCACCGGCGGTTTTTGAAAGCATCACGACTTGTCAAAAAATGGGATTTCTCATCATTTTCAAACTTCAAAATGTGACTTTTATATGATGTATTTTGGAAAAAATGGAATGGACTATTCGTCCCCAGATCTGGAACTGTCACCAGGATGTATCCAATTCTTTGTAACAGTTCATTTGTCTGAGAAAAAGGGCGGACAGGAGGATATTATGTCACAAATAACACATTTTTTCTCATTATTCCAAAATGCGAAATATCATTTCGCCTCTAAATAAGTCCTAACTTGTTTTCGCCTATGAAAATGACCCTGGCTGTCGGTACGGCATAAAACATCTAGCACTCACTCTCACTCAAAAAGACAGAATTGTCAAATCCTGTTCTCGCCATGATATGACCTTAGATTAAACCGCAATAACCATTTACCAACCAACCGACCTCCCCATCCTTTCCGCACTTGACCCTCTTCTATCCCTCCCGGCCCTCTCCTACTCCCACTGATCCTCCCCTACCCTGGCTGCCAGCCCTCTCCTACCTCTACTGATCCTCTCCTATCCCCTCCTGGCCTTGTGGGTCCCCTCCCGATCCTGTACGTAGGTCCCCTTTTGGTAATTCCTTTCCCTTCCTGGCCCTGCGCCTCCTCTCCCAGCCCTGCGCCTTCTTGAAGTTCTTCTGTGCTGTACCCCCCCCCCCCGCCCACACCTTCATACACTCCCACTCCCAGGGGCATGAACCCTCTAGATGGCACCAGGGTTCCTGATTATCTAACTATAAGAATAGACAGTTTTAGGGAAGAATGCATGCAAATTGAAAATATTAGAATAGAACTCTATGCTCTAAGTTTAAAGTCACCAAGGTAGGCCTAGACCTCAGAATGCCTCAGATGTATGATTGAGAGGTTATCTTCTCAAAATGTCAAATTTAATGCATATCTATTATAGGCTAGCCATTAAAGTGGAATGATACTAATAGCCAGGTTCGACTCTCTACTCCTTACGTCGTAGGCTACGTAGTTTAATTGCCGTGAAAGAAGGGTCCTTAGAGCTAAGTTGAACCACTAAACCTGGGGCGGATCCCCACTTGCCATACCCTATAGGTTGCCAGTTTTCGTGCAATGCTAGTTTTCGCGCATTTTACGCATTTTTATGAACGCATTTCTCAGATTCATGTCTTATATATCTAAATGTATTCCTTTGTTCACGAGGGCATCACAATGGATTAAATGTGAAATTTTCGTGATGATTTATTAAGAATTATGCATTTTAGAAGCGAAAATAGGTTTTAGAGTTCACTGTTATTGGGTGAAGTGCCATGGGCCTTGTAAATTGATATTTTCTTGATTAAAAAGCATGAAATCAATTTTTTAGATAAGGGGAGAACCCAAATATACCAAAATTTCTGGATATTAGTTTGAAGTAATATGACGTTATTTACACATTTGATACTAAGATTTAAATGTACAATTATGAAAATAGACCCCTGCGTCAAATGTGACCACAGGCCATTTTCATATATTTTTATATGAAAGTGCGGGGAAAATAAAATTAATGGCGTTGCCGTACACTTAATGTGTATGGCCCTATGAGGTCCTCAATGGGAACCCGGTTTTTATGACCTTTTATGAATACTTTGCATGTTACAGTCGAAAATAAGGCAGTTTTGGAGTATTTTTAGGCACCAAACCAGTTCTTTATCTACTGAATGTCTTGTACAAATTTTCTAAAATTATGAAATCAATAAAAACCATGTTAATATATTTTTTTAAATACGTTGCCGTACACTTATTTTTAATTTTTTTTTTTTTTCAACGTTGTCTTCATTTTATATGGGCATATTCTGTGGTGTAAAAATCGTGAAGCCGTACAGATATATATTGGCAATGTCCAGAACATAAGAAAAAAGGAAATAGATAAAACATTAAATATATTACAAAAATCACTCATACATTGAATTTATATATCGAAATAATGACAGGAATTACTTGAAAAACGACTTGAGGAGGGGGTAAAAGCTAAGTGAAAGCAGGTTTGGTGTAGAAATCGTGAAGCCGTACAGAGATGCTTTAAAATAGCATAAAATCAGCGAAAGTGGGAAATAGTGAAAAATATTGAACGCACATAAATAAAACCAAGCAGGGCTTACAATACTTACTATTAATACCCAAAGATCCTATTTATGCGCTCAGAATGGCCAAATATAGGCCCCGTGAAGCCGTACTGAGACAGCGGTAATAGTGAAGCCGTACAGAGAAAAAAACCTTGGTGGGAAAACCGGGCCCGCACGTGGCGCCATCTGCAGTTAAACGGAAGCGGATACCCGGAAGTGACAGAGGGCGTCCCGAATGCAGCAGACAGCAGACGATCGGCAACACGTAAGCATGTTTTCTTATTATTTTGCAAGTTTTTCTAAAAATCTAGGCCCCAATGGTGTACATAAGCCATTGGATGGAGTGAAATGAAGTAATGTGCACCGCCGTACAGCAAAAGTTTAGCGAAAATACGGCATATGTCCATTTATGGAGTGATTTTGCACCGGCCAAGTTGGTTTGTTTACATCTAGTTTGATAGGCCACAGTGTGTGAGTTTCCTTAAAAGTACACTGTGTCCTGTCTCTGTACGGCTTCACGCTTTTACATGCGGCTTCACGCGGCTTCACGCTTGTGAGTCCAACAGGGAAATCAGTATAACTTGAACTGTTCTTATGCTATTTAACCCAGGTCTCTGCCACACTCACTGTCAGTCATTTCACTATGTTTAACTGTCAGGCATATATTGCCAGAATGCAGCTATACATGTTTTCTATTAGTTTTATGGTGTTACTTGAGAATTTGTGTATCTGAAATTTTGTTTAAAGTAGGCTGGTTATTGCTTTAAAACTGTGAAACTCAGGTAAAATGCTGAATTTGTGCTATTTACAACCTGGAGCACTGTGAACTGTGGTAAAAAATATTAATTTCGATGGAAAAACATGTTTTTACCCCCCTTTTAAGTGTACGGCATTGCATTTATGTTGACAGGGACGACACCTGTAATCATCATTATCTAGGCCTTATTTCTATTTTAAATGCACGCATTACCTTGTGAGAAGCCCATAGATGCCACATATTTATTATGTAGTGTTCTATGTCATCAATTTGTCAAGCAGGTAATATATATTGTATGAAAACACATGGTAACCCCTCCCCCACCCACCCACCTTTTTTTTTAAGTGTACGGCAATGCATTTAATATAAAAGTTGAAAAGTGTACGGCAATGTATATTAAATTGATTGGGTTCACAAGCGACCATACTGGTACTCATCATGTTGGTCTCATCAATGCTTACTTTACTAATCGCAATTTATTCATAGTGGCTGGAACTAGTTGAATAAAGTTTTTATTTTTTCAGTATACTGTCGTCCAGCTTTGTATGTCCTATGTAAGACAAGACAACACAGAGTAAGAATCCGAACAGAATGCCAGAATCAATGTAATGTAACACAAGTAATAATTTTTATTTCATGTGAAAGCAATATAACAACCAAGGCGTCGGCAAAGTAGTTAAACATATGCAAAATAAATGTGTAAGTGCATAGGCGTACACATTTTCCTTAACACCACATGGTAAATATATATTTGGTCACCATACAGTTTTTCCTTTTTTTAAAAATATCTTTACTTATCTAGAAATTCCGGAGCCTCGTAGATCAATTAACTAAATCAACAAGCATATATATTTCATTGCAGTACACATTTCCCCACACATCAAAAGATGATATATGCTATGCCGTACAGGTTTCCCAGGCCACGACATATCTATTTCATAAATGTGTTGCCGCACACATTTCCCAAAGTATATGCGATGCCGTATAGGTTTCCCAGGCCACGACATATCTATTTCATAAATACATTGCCGTACACATTTCCCAAAGTATATGCGATGCCGTACAGGTTCCCCAGGCCACGACATATCTATTTCATAAATGCATTGCCGTACACATTTCCCAAAGTATATGCGATGCTGTACAGGTTTTCTATGGCGTGACATATCTTTTTCATAAATGCATTGCCGTACACATTTCCCCCAAAGTATATGCGATGCCGTACAGCTTTTCTATGGCGCGACATATCTTTTTCATAAATGCATTGCCGTACACATTTCCCCACATCAATAGATGATATATGCGATGCCGTACAGGTTTTCAATACATATTTCATATACTGATAATTGGTCTTCTACAGCATTCATCATGGACGAGCTCGAGCAAGATCACACTCAAGAAGAAAAAAAAGAACGGAACCGGCAATATCAGGTTAACTACAGGGCCAATCCTGATGTGCGGGCAGCTGCTGTTGTGCGTGCTAAGGTAACAGTTGAATCCATTAACATTGCTTGACTTAATCACATGCACAAAAAAATTGTGCAATTTTTATACTAAAGAAGCTGTACATTTTTGTAGTATATTTATGAAGTGCTAAACATCTTCTAAATATGTCACTGCACAGCTCATACTTTCAAACTGCAGTGCAGTTATACTTGTCTTGAACCTTACAGCAACATCGAGATGCCAACAAGGGCAAGAAAAAAAAAGTGCCTAAGGAACAGAAAGAGGAGCGGCTGTGAAGGAGGAGGGAATCCCTGGAGCGGACTAGGCAACGATGGCGTAAGTAACCAGGAACAGCTCAATGCCATAACATTTTTATATTGTGTTAGATTAACATTAGATTAATATTTTATTATATCAATGAAATGTATACCGTAATGCATTTTGCACCACTTGACAAATTAATATCTTATAATCTGACCATCTTATCTTTTCATTAATTTTTCAAGGGGAACAAGGCCTGAACGCCCAGGGGAAGCCTTACAAGCGGAAGCCCGCTGACGTCCCTCCTCCTAATGATGTCCCCGCACCTGCCACAGCTGAGGCTCCGCGGGCATCAGGCAGGATTGCCGGGGAAGTTGCGGCCCCGATTGCGATCGCGCCAAGGGTTCGACGGCAAGCAGCCAGAGAGCCTGAAAAGTAAGTTTGGGTATACATGTTAATTGTACATCTTAACCCTTACACTGCCAGAGGCCTCATATGGGCCCCTATAGTAAAATCCCATAGGAACACCATTGAAAGAATGCAAATTATGCTTTCAGAACCTGAAAGAATTTTTCAGATATTTCAATTAGAACCAGAGATACAGGTATTTGAACATCAGACTATCAAGTCACCCAAAAATGTTAGAATTGCGATTCGAGAAACCATAAACAATGTATTTACATTAGAATTTGCCGTACTAATTAAAAATCATGAAAAATGGGTGATTTTATGTAAATGACATGATTTTTAATTTGCTCTAACTTTTCTTTCATTTATGATAATCACAAACTGTCTTTTGCACAAAAAAGATAATGTTTTCATGTTACTTTTATAAAGAGTGCCATAGTTATTTTTTGAATTATTGGTTACCATGGTAACCTGCAAATTATGATAGTACGAACAATTACTCCACACAAGAAATTTGCCTTATTGGCACAGTGCCAACATTTGGAACGTTTATATCAAAATTATTGAAAAAAGCTTTTCATCTGAAGAATCTAAACTAAATTTGAGTTTTAGGGAATTTATGCACTAATTTTTGTATTTTGGGCAATATTTCAGTAAATATCAGTTACATTGTGATATATCTGGCAGTGAAAGGGTTAAGATATATATATTATATATGTGTGTGTGTGCAGTCACTACTAGCTAAATCCGGTAAATTCAATGCTGTACACATTAAATTGCGCAGTAATTACGATGCCGTACACTTTGTCTGTAGTTGCCTAAATGCATTGCCGTACACATTGAATCGTTTTAAGGTACACAGCCTATGTTGAATCTCAGTGTCATAGAATGAGCAGAAGACATCTGAGAAAGAGTTAATCAGTTTACAATGATATAATATAGTTGAAAAACTCTACTTCTTGAAACATTTACAAGATGAGCAAATTTACCTTCCAATATTTTCCAGGTTGGTGGTGGCTCTTCCAAGCTTTAGCCGTCAACCCAAGGCGCGGTCGCTCAAGCGGGAGCTTGAATCAACAAAAGCGACACTGGAGAAGACCCAAGCGACACTGGAGAAGACCCGCGCTACCCTGGCTGAAGGGACAAGGAGGTAGATAACCTCAAGAGGCAGCTGGCGGAAGCGCTGGGACGCCGTGGCGTTCGGGACCAGGAGGTACCAGCCACGCCTCCTGCGCACGCAGCTGCCGAGCCTGATGTGCCGGCGGCCCAGGTACAGTAGTTTGGCAGTAGAAAAATCACGTTGTAATGTGATATGGGTATACATGTCATATGCAATTGTAATCAGTTAAACTTGGTAAATGCATTGCTTAAAATTGTTATATGGTATGCGCGGTAAATGCGATGCCGTACACTTTATCCCTAGTTAGAAGCTGAACTCGGTAAATGCATTGCCGTACACATTGAATCGTATTAAGGTATGCGCGGTAAATGCGATGCCGTACACTTTGTCCCTAGTTAGAAGCTGAACTCGGTAAATGCATTGCCGTACACATTGAATCGTATTAAGGTATGCGCGGTAAATGCGATGTCGTACACTTTGTCCGATAATTCCTATTATGTAATGAAAGAATGTATTGTATGTTCAACAGGCACAAGCGGTCCACCTCCTGCAGAAGGGCCTAAACGTGACCCCCACCAAGGAGCGGGTCCGCCAGATTCTCCCGTACACGCTGACGGTCGAGAACGTGCGCAACGCCCCTCGGGAGGTGAAGCGCACTGTTTTCGACCGGAAGCAGCTGCGGGGGACAGCGAAGGCCCTTGGGGAGTGGTGGACATCTCGCGGAAATACCTGAGAAAGACTGAGCGGCCGCCGGCAACGAAAAGGAAGATGGCAGCAGCAGCGGTGAAGGCCGCTGTCGGGGCATTCATGACCAGGCCAGAAAACGCGGCGGAACTGCCATCCCAGAGGGCCAGCAAGAAGGGGATACAGGCGTACACCCTCCTGGACACCCTCAGCAGCCTGCATTCAAAATACCAGGAGCAGTGCAACTCCGATATCTCCCTGTTGACCTTCTGCAGGTACAGGCCGGAGGGTGTGCGCCTCATCAAGTACGCCACCAGGGACGTCTGCCTCTGCCCTCGCTGCGCAAACCTGGTCCTGATGTCCCAGGCATCAGGGGTGCTGTCCCACTCCCCCAAATTGCTGGCCCTCTTGGAGGACGAGGACATAAAACAAAAGTTGGAGGGGCTGCAGAAAGATGTGGTGCGGTTCCAACAGTGGCGAAGGGCCAACGTCCCCGCCCACGACGGCTCCATGATCACAAAGACGCGGCTGACCGACCTAGAGGCACCCACCGACAGCTTCACCACAATGTTCCTGGGTCTGATGGGTCCCCATCGTGAGCACATGCAGCGGCTCACGACCCAGTTCCGGGAGATCCATCGGCTCAAGGATGGGTTGCACGAAGGAACCGAGGCCATGGTTCAACTGGACTACTCCGAGAACTGGGAGGTTAAGTTCAGGAAAGAACCCGCCTCGGTGTTCTTCGACAACTGGCAGATCGCCTTGATGCCCATTGTGGTGTACTTCCGGAAGCCTGGTCACGCCACGGTCTTCACGAAGTCGTTCGTGGGTGTGACGGACGAGCTGTCCCACACAGCCCCAACAACTTTCGCCTTCATCGCTCCCTTGATGGAAGCCCTGCGCCAAGAACTTCCCCTCCTGGAATGGGTGCATTTTATCTCTGACGGTCTGACGTCCCAGTACCGCAACAAGACGGTTCTGGCTGGGGTCCGGCAGTTCCCGGCCCGCTTCGCTGCGAATGCCACATGGACGTGGCTTGAGGCGCCTGGCAACAGGGGGCTTGCCACTGCGCACGGCGAAGGAGTTCGTCGAGCGCATCAGGACCCGTGCGACCAAGATCACACTCATCCACGTGACCGAGGAGATGATTGCGTCCACCCGGGAGGAGGTTGAGGCGCAGTGGCAGCTAGTTCCCGTCAAGGGAATTATGAAGGTGCATGCCCTCGCCCCCACAAGCAGCGGTGACCTCTACATCAGGGAAACCTCGTGCTTCGATTACTGCTGTTGGAACAACAGCCAGTTCCACCCGCTGTGTCCTGGTTGGACGAAGGTACAGGCTCCTCAGGTTGTGGAGGTCGAGGAGGAGACGGACCAGGAGGAGTTTGAGGAGGAGGACGACATCCCCCTGGCGCAGCTTGTGCGCTCACAGGACGAGGCCCAAAGCCCTGATGCACCCAACAGGGTCATATGGCGTCAGATGACTGCCATTGGCAATCATGCCGTGGTGACATGGGGTTCCAGATGGTACCCCGTGGTTATCACTGGCCATGATTGGGAGGAGCTGTTGATCAGCTTCATGACCCCATCCAGAGGAAAGTGGAAGTGGGGCAAAAGGGAAGAGGGCCGAGTCCACCGGGCTGGAGTCCTCGCCTACATCTCTCCTCCGGTCCGGGTCTCCCCGACCCTCTACGAGTTGCTGGAGAAGGACCAGCGGGAGGTCGAGCACCGGTTTTCCCTCCTGTAAATGTGTCGCCGCTGCTGTTATTTTTCATTTGCCCCGCTACCGGGCCTCAAAAAGTGATAGTAGCAGTTATTTTTAATTTGCCCCAGCTACCGGGCCTCTAATAGTAATAGTAGCACTTCAGTTGTTATTTTTCATTTGCTCCAGCTACAGGGGCCTTATATTTGGAATGGTAGTAGTTAGAAGTTATTTTTCATTTGCCCTAGCTACCAGGCCTTTAATAGTAACAGTAGTGCTTCAGTTCTCATACATGTACAAACATCATCACCTTATATATATATCATCAACTATTTATTGCCACAGCTGTACGTTTGTAAATATGATCCGTGTACATGTATTTATTTATCTAACGCAAAAAAAACGACGCCGTCCACTTATCTAATGTTATCTAACATCTAATTCAAGAAAGAAAATACGACGCCGTACACCTATTTAAAAAAGAAAATAATTCAAAATAGAAAAATACGATGCCGTACACATCTTTAACACTAGTGTGCTTACAAACTATTAGAACCATTGCCGTACACTTACATACTTGTGATAAATTCATATGCGCAGAAGATTCTGTGCTCATCATTCGGCAACAAAGATAAAATCGGCATATTTACCTTATTGTACAGCATCTAATTCAAGAAAGAAAATACGACGCCGTACACCTATTTAAAAAAGAAAATAATTCATAATAGAAAAATACGATGCCGTACACATCTTTAACACTAGTGTGCTTACAAACTATTAGAACCATTGCCGTACACTTACATACTTGTGATAAATTCATATGCGCAGAAGATCCTGTGCTCATCATTCGGCAACAAAGATAAAATCGGCATATTTACCTTATTGTACAGCATCTAATTCAAGAAAGAAAATACGACGCCGTACACCTATTTAAAAAAGAAAATAATTCATAATAGAAAAATACGATGCCGTACACATCTTTAACACTAGTGTGCTTACAAACTATTAGAACCATTGCCGTACACTTACATACTTGTGATAAATTCATATGCGCAGAAGATCCTGTGCTCATCATTCGGCAACCAAGATAAAATCGGTGTATTTACCTTATTGTACAGCATCTAATTCAAGAAAGAAAATACGACGCCGTACACCTATTTAAAAAAGAAAATAATTCAAAATAGAAAAATACGATGCCGTAGACATCTTTAACACTAGTGTGCTTACAAACTATTAGAACCATTGCCGTACACTTACATACTTGTGATAAATTCATATGCGCAGAAGATCCTGTACTGATCATAGTTATTTCTCACCTTTACTCATACATACTACGTAATTAAAACCATTGCTGTACACATGTACTTGTGATGTATACACATTGTTATCGTGTAATATCTGCTGCATCAGACATTATCTATGACAAGTCTTATATTAATGAGCTTGAACTATGGCCACTAGTACAGGGAATACAAGTATGGCTGAGCCAACTTAAGAGCCATAGCGTCAGCATTTTCACTGTTAATACCCAGGTGTTTAGAAAAAGAATCCGTACTAACCCAACCTGCATGACATTGCTCATACCTGGTACTCCACTATACAGACAATAATTTAATGCCGGATACTTTATCTCGCATTGTATATATGTAAAGTATGAAGTGGAGCTAATTGAAATTATTTAAATCCGTTGCTGTACACCCAAACCTTGTCTATGATAACCTCTAATATTTCATTATGTGTACGGCTGTTTGGCAACATGTATAGAGAGCCAATAATTGTATGCAAAGTGTTCGTGAGGAATGTGCTCTAGGCATCTGCCATTGCAATTTCTTTATTTAGGACGCATTAGCCCAATTAAAACCATGTCACATTCATTATATATATTGGTAGGTATGTGTCAACGGCTTTAAATACATAGCCGTACACTTATTTCCTATGATACTAATTGTAAATATTATAAAAGTAGCAGCATTTGTAGATGAAATCATTATTTTGCATTTGTATATATCACAGGCTACTCAATGCCATGTAAATATGATCGCAGTTCTTATGAAAATGCATTGCCGTACACTCACTACATGTATATTAAAGTTTAACCCATGATTCATGTGTACGGCGACGTAATATATTGGTAAGACTGTGTTGATGGGTTTAAATGTATAGCCGTACACTCACTTCATGTAAATGCTAACATATATTATATGTGTACGGCAACGCTTTTAATATTTAACGCTAAAGCATTTGTAGTAATATTTTGCATTTGTGTGTATATATCACAGGCTACTCAATGCCATGTAAATATCATCGCAGTTCTTATGAAAATGCATTGCCGTACACTCACTACATGTATATTAAAGTTTAACCCATGATTCATGTGTACGGCGACGTAATATATTGGTAGGTCTGTGTTGATGGGTTTAAATGTATAGCCGTACACTCACTTCATGTATGTGTACGGCAACGCTTTTAATATTTAACGTAACAGCACAGGATGCTTCTGGATATTCCCTTTTTGTGTAAATTACCAATTATTGTACAGAAAAACCTGATTATTTATTGAATTAAATTATTCCTCTTGTTATTTAAGATGCATCAGTCTGTGTTTTGAGCTTAATTATATAATTATATAATTGGTGGCTGAATAATATAAGATCGTATCTCAAAAAGATAAATTTTATATTTAGTTTCTAAGATGTTTCCCTTACCCTAAAGGTATATGAAAATTTAGGAATTTTTTAAATTCTCCAAATATTTGGAATGCTATTGATCAGTAAACAAAGGCCCGAATATTTTGATAATTTAATGGGCAAAAACGTGAAAAATTGTGAAAATATGAAAAAAGCTAGACATTAATGCAGGAAAAACAACTGAAATAATGGGATATTTGCAGAAAACGGGCATTGAAACGATAGAGAGACTAGTTCCGTTGCCACACCTGGCAGAGTGAAGCAGTACAGAGATGCATGAAGCAGTACAGAGATTCCGTAACCATGGAAATTATACAAGTTTACGGCAATAATTTGTGTTTTTTCGGTTGGTGTTGCGTTACCAGAGGTGATACCTACGATTTGGCCGATTATTTCCCGCTAATTATGAATTTTCCCATTTTTATGGCTTTCCGAAGATGCGAAAAATGGGCTTTTGATTAGGTGAAAAGCATGAAAAGGGCCATAATTCCCGAATATTTTGATAATTTAATGGGCAAAAACGTGAAAAATGGTGAAAATATGAAAAAAGCTAGACATTAATGCAGGAAAAACAACTGAAATAATGGGATATTTGCAGAAAACGGGCATTGAAACGATAGAGAGACTAGTTCCGTTGCCACACCTGGCAGAGTGAAGCAGTACAGAGATGCATGAAGCAGTACAGAGATTCCGTAACCATGGAAATTATACAAGTTTACGGCAATAATTTGTTTTTTTTCCGGTTGGTGTTGCGTTACCAGAGGTGATACCTACAATTTGGCCGATAATTTCCCCCTAATTATGAATTTTCCTATTTTTATGGCTTTCCGAAGACGCGAAAAATGGGCTTTTCATTAGGTGAAAAGCATGAAAAGGGCCATAATTCCTGAATATTTTGATAATTTAACGGGCAAAAATGTGAAAAATGGTGAAAATATGAAAAAAGCTAGACATTAATGCAGGAAAAACAACTGAAAAAATGGGATATTTGCAGAAAACAGGCATTGAAACCAGAGAGACTAGTTCCGTTGCCACACCTGGCAGAGTGAAGCAGTACAGAGATGCATGAAGCAGTACAGAGATTCCGTAACCATGGAAATTATACAAGTTTACGGCAATAATTTGTGTTTTTTCCGGTTGGTGTTGCATTACCAGAGGTGATACCTACAATTTGGCCGATTATTTCCCGCTAATTATGAATTTTCCCATTTTTATGGCTTTCCGAAGATGCGAAAAATGGGCTTTTCATTAGGTGAAAAGCATGAAAAGGGCCATAATTCCCGAATATTTTGATAATTTAATGGGCAAAAACGTGAAAAATGGTGAAAATATAAAAAAAGCTAGACATTAATGCAGGAAAAATAATTATAAAAATAAGATCTGAATTGATAAGAGGCGATAAAAAATGTGCCTTCCACCACTCAGTTTTCATGGCTTTCAGGCTTCATGGGCTAAAGAGTGAAGCAGTACAGAGATGGGCTAAATTCCTTTAAATTACAAGAAAATACAGCCAAAATTGGAAAAAAACTTGTACGATTCCTTTGTACTAGGTGAGATGAATACACTAGAGTATTTTTTTTTTTTCAAGTTTCCTATTTTTTTATGAGTTTAAAAAGAACTTTAAAAAATCCAGCTTCACCATTTTGAGCAAAATTTGACATTTTCAATAAACTCAAAAGTTGGAAAGAATTAACTAATTAAACAAAAAAAGGTACCTATGTTGTTCAGAACACCCATCCCTACATGCATAAATGTTTTTATTGTTCCCCTTGAGATTTAGAGAAAAATTAAGACTTTTACAAAATTGGATTTTTCATGTCTCTGTACTGCTTCACTCTTCTTGGGTGTCAGGTAAAACTTTGCCATAAATCAATAAATTATGGATATTAGTGTTCCCAACTTGCAGGGAATATCAATAATGGTCTTAGCAACATTCCCTAGAAGTTTTATCAATATGTGAACAAATTTTCATTTTTGGCACATTTACCCCCCTGTGGTCACAATTGGTGATAATCGACCGTATACACAATGCCTAGCTCAAAACGTCATTGAATATGTCGCTTCCATCAAACTGTCCATGCCTTTCATGACACCGCTCAAGTTAATGAAGCGTGCCAGAAAGCCCTTTGGTTACCCCAGTTTGCTCAAAAAAATATATTAATACACATGTCATTGATAAGCTGTTGATGTCAAAACAATGCTGAAAATGCTTTAAATCTAGATATTTTTACATGGAAAAAACAAGAAATTTTCGAATCCCATTCATTTTCATGTTATTAGGTGGATTTTAAAGAATATTACAGTTAATGCATAAATGCAGCTGGCCTCTTCAGTGTGGTGATGCATAGATTTATTTATGCATCTGGAGTCCATAGTGTGGTGATGCATTAATGCATCAGGCGCCATGAAAGGGTGAAAAGAAGACATTAATCAACAACGATGCTTAAGCAAGAACTTTGATATATAAAAAGGGGAATCGAAGTAAATCTTCATACTACCAATGATAATTAGGCATACCATTAAAAAAAACTACCAAAAGTAGGAGAAGTCATAGATTTGGTAATTTGAATACATGAGACGTACCATATTTCAATGTACCAGCATTCAATTTATGGCCCACAGAACATTCACTGCACAAACAATCACCTTTCCTGACCTTTAGTAAATGGAGATATCAAGGTTCCTTAAGGGTATAGAGAAGAGCATGGAAAGGAAGCCTTTACAAATCCATAATAGTATTGTGCATTCAGATGAATAATTCCACCTTTTCCAAATCACACGTTTGGTTTTTGAACACAAAATTCAAACACATTCTTACATACCAGTGCTTACATAATGGTGGAACCACACTGTAATAATAACCATGTCTAAGTTTAAGATCAATATTGACGTTTTTTTCTTTTTCTTTTCTGTTATGTGCTCCCTATATTGAGCACGTGCACATTAATAGAAGTTGCACAAATTACATCATCACAGATAATAGATGCATATAAATTGATCATACAGACTGCAAACTTTCTCATTGTATCTCTAATGACGAGTATGCCCTCGATGCCAAAACAAAGGAAATCAGTGAGGCGTAACCAGGGATTTTTTCAGGTCTGCTTTTGGAAGTGAACCCATTGTTTAATGGATGTTACCATAGTCCTAATGTTTAATAAAAATGCCGCATACCAGCGTTCAGGTGACACCAGTGTAGACCATAACAAGAAACCCGATCATTCGGTGTCCAGTATGTGGGCCTCTTGGGGGATTATCAGGCCAATATCAATCCATATATCTGTGACACCATATGACATAATACCTCTCATAACCAATCATCAATTGCTTGAAAAATGCTGAACTAACGTTATTGTGATTCAACAAATAAAAAGATCGTTTAGTAAATAAATATCTTAGCCTTGTTAATTTCATGTCTTTCATCTCTATGACCCATCCTCATGATAAGCGTGAAGTTATTGAGAAAATAGCAAATTGCATGTTACAAGAGGGCTTATTGCCTAACTAGAAACATATCAAGCATAAACAAGAAGTAAGGCCTAATGCTTAAATTGCTAGCCAATCAAAACGTTGAATTTCACGGAATTCATTGTAAGTAATTATGCAAGAAGTCAATATATTTAATACAGTTACCTATTGGGATGGGGTATTCCAGTTTGTGGATGTTTTGCAAAATCATCTGGAATTCTTAAAGGGGCCTTCCATTAAGTACATATAATGCATCAAGAGAGGGTTAGGTACGGAAGGGGGTCTGACATTTCGGATATATGATGTCATGCATATTTAGATATTTAATTTGTATCTACTAGTTCTGATTGCATGATATAGTATCGTATTATGGTAGATTCAAATGTTCATGTAGATTTGGATGAACCTTTTGTACGGGTCCTGGTTTAGTACCCTTCAAAATTATCTATTTAACAGTGGTTAATGGTCTTTTCGCCCCTCCTATATCAAATGGTAATAATTTGTTTGAGGGTTAGATAAGAGGTCTTCAATAAACACTTAATATTGATTTAGTATTGAAAATTGATTGAACCAGCAATCAATCATGTCTAAATAGTGATCAAATGCTGATTTAATGTCAGATCTCATCATAGAGTCAACATTGAGAGTTCATGCTGAGTCACCATTAGCTTTTCATAGTTGAAACACTTCCAATTTTCAACCAATATTAAGTATTGATTCAATAATGATGGCAAGCATTGATACATTGATGGTGTGGTTTCATCCTAAGAGGTTGTGTAGAAATTCACTGGCTATAGGTTTCAGTATGCATTTCATAAGCAAAATAGAGATAGATAATCATTTTCTTATCTTATCTTTAGCATAACCAGACAGGTCTGTTTCCATACAAGAGACTTTGAGGCCAGTGAACAGAGTGAAAACCAGCTTCAAAGCCTTAGTGATATGACCTAAGAAATTATTACCAGGTCCAGAGAAGTATACATATACATAATCAGAGATAAAAGACTATAATGTCCCAACTAGTCACCTATCTAAGAGACAGTTGTTTATTCTCCCATCATAGCTTTGATAAGTCTGATGTAAGATGTACACAGGCATATGTATATATTGGAGGCCTTTGGAGCTGAGTAGGCACAACAGAGTGGAGAACATTTGGTCATTCTACGACAGCCTCCTTGCATATAAGGGTAAGACCCCTAAACATTATTATTCACCAATAAGAAGTTGTCTCTATATAAGGACCAAGCGATCATGAAAGCTACAGTAAAAGATTAATGTGCATCTAAACTATAAGAACAGGACATATTCTAGTGCACTGAATGTTGTGGTTACTTTTCTCATAGTTGGACAATAATACAAGTTGTCAAAATTCAGTCTAGAGTAGCCAAGAGACAGTTTAATTATACAACTCTACTTCATAGGCTTTCTCACTTAATGTTCCAGGACCTACCATGATGGCGGCACTCAAGCCGAAGCTGACCTTGTTGGCCATTCTGCTGGCTTTTGTCCTAGCAGTATATGGAGGTAGGTTACTATGTTTATTTTGTTCTGATCATTAACATAAAATGGTAGGACACAGTTTTGTGTCCTGTTCATCTGTTACATATATAATATGTATACAAGTTTTAACACAAGCTGCCAGTAGCCTGTATATGCTATGGCATTACTCCTTCATATAGCAGCTAATGACATATAACTGAATCAGCTGATTGTAATGAGCTGTTTCAGTTAAGTTAGTTGAACAATGGGTAAATTGATTGATAAATGACGAACTACAAACACCATAGCTTTGCCTATTCGACGTTCACCATTATGGTAACTTATGTCAATGCTTGCATTTTTATGACAAAATAATAAGAACCAATGTTAAGTCTATTTCCCAGTAGCACTAGGACTTTCACTTAGGTTTGTTAAGATTATATTAGTTAAAATGTGATAGTAATTACAGAATAGTTTATAATATCAAGTGGCTGCTAAAAACTGGAAACTCAGGCAACAGGCTGTGTTTAAAGTTTCTTTTCATCAACCTTACTATAAAATTCTTGATTTCAATATGGCATTCTGTCTTAATTCATGATGTCTCTGTTGGCTTATACTTTAGCTGGCGTCAATATTGAGATGACCTGGCTTGAGGATGGCAATGCCCACAGGAAAGTAAAGGCCAATGTTGATCTGGTGGCCCCTTGTGACATGCCAAACACCTGGTCTGTGATGCTGCGCTTTTCTGAGCAGAGCCTCAGCTTTGAGGTATGTCTTAATAATAATATTGATAATGATATTACCTATATCATTAGTCTTTCAGGGCTCACACTTTTCTTCCAGGGGGCGGCCCAGTTCACCTTTATACTGCATTTACATATGCAATTTCTACAGCTTCAGGCTAATATTGCTAAACATAAATATGGGAAAACCACATGGAATTATATACAGATCAAATTTATAGAATTTTTTTATGCAAATCAACTTCTGAAATATAGAGGACAATAGAATCAAGCAGTAATTTAGTGACATGTTTCCATGATAGATAATGAAATATTCCTAAAACTAGTGAAGGGAAATTAACACGCCAACATATCATCAAGATTGTACCTTGATTTAGCCTACACATACTCAAAATTTCATTCATAAATTGCTGGATTTTCACCAGGATGCCTACGAGTTTCCTTCTGGAGTTATTGAGGGAGTTCAAAAGCTGATCCACTCCTATGAATTTAAGTAATAGAAATCTGGTTTGTTTCTGATAAATTGGCTTTTGATAAGCTACACATCAAAGTGTTCTCTTTTACTTGGAAAAATATGGAGAAAAAAATTCAAAAGTGGTCCGTTTTCTGAGAGTACCTGTGGGTGGATATACTGAGATTAGGCTATAGAGGGTTTGATATTTGTTGCAGACATGGACAGCTAACAATGGTGAAAGTTGTGTAAACACCAGGCAGTGTGAGCTGGTCAACAAGTGGCCCTCCAACCTGAAGGCAGGAGACAAGCTCAACTTCCAGATCCAGGTCAAGTTCAACGTCCAGCACATTCCTGAGCTCCATGCAGAGTGGGGGAACGTCTGTGGCAACAAGCCTCCAACTGGTGTGCCCCCTACTGGCTCACCCCCAAAAACCCCCAAACCAAGTAAGAAACTGATGGCTTTATAAAAGGGAAAGGGGTGTATATAATGGTCAGAATAGCCAAAATTCCAATGGGGTGGATAGGAAACCCTGGGGGGGGGAGGGCACTGACTCTTTGGTGGTTACTACCCACTCCTAAACTACCACCCATACCTTTTGGGACTGACTGCTCCTGAATTTTAATTGACCATCCCCCATTTTTGGGGGACTCAGATCCTGGCCCCTAAAGATCAGAGTGTCTCATTACAACGAAACATACAAAAATTACCAGAATTGCTTAGAAAAACGTCTGGTAAAACTTCATCATTTTTTGTGTGTGAAATAAACTAACAGTAAGGCTGAATTTCAAGTTGATGCCTCTATAAGTGTTCTATAGATGAAATTCACCGCACGCTTTTTTGCCTAAAAAGTGGTTGACCGCCCCTCTATTTTGATGTTGGTTTGACATTCGGCAGTTGGTACACTTTTGAGTCCCAAGTGCCCCCCCCCTGGGGAGGAAACACTCCATCAGTTCAAAGGGCTTCTAGAAACTTTAGGCATACTTGAAATGTCTAATTTGCAGTTATACCAAGCATAATTAGGGTAAAAATAGAAAATGATCCCTCTATAATACCTTTAGCAGAGAATTTCTTTTGGGTACATGTAGATTTGAAGGTTGTGGCTGTCCCCCTTTATAACCCTCTCTTATCTGTTAAGGCTGTATGTCAGGGGATCAGGACCAACCAAATGACTCTCCTGACCCCAAAATTACCTCATTCGGGATGTAACACCCTCAGCAGTGGGGGATTCGTTAGAATCCTTACAGATTCTTCCCATTTAGGATACTCTGGGGCCGTATTTTCTTAATTGATTAGACTGGGGTCTGTACTTGATTTCTTTGATATCATTTACACAGAAAATGCTGAAAATGTTTACTGGCAACACAAAAATTGGCATAACATCCACAGACAAGCAATAATGCCCTCTGTGGTAATAATAAATCTTTTATTTCCCCTCTTTTGAGTGGGCAGGACAATATTGAAAGTAAAGTGGTTGGAATCCTGATGTAGACTAAACCCTATATATTGCATTTCAGTTGGTGGAAAGTACAACTATGCTGATGTCCTCGGTAAATCCATCATGTTTTATGAAGCCCAGAGGTCTGGTAAGCTGCCTGCCAACAACCGTATCAAGTACAGGGGTGACTCTGCTCTTGGAGATGGTAGGGATGTAGGGCTTGACCTGACTGGAGGATGGTATGATGGTAGGTGAAGTTTTCTTTCAAACAAACAAACAAGTGCCTTCAGCAAATTTGACAAAATTCAGTTGTAATGAATAGAAATTGCCTCTTTCTTTCAAATCTGTTAACTATGATGACCATATTTAGATTGATTAATGAATCTTCTGATGGATCCATCCTCGTGAGGATTTCTATTCCACAGACATGTATATATCTATATAGTGGTCACTGGACAGACATATGTCTGCATGGTGGCTACTGTGCAGACATGTTTTGCTGGTTCCTAGCAGTTCCTTTAATTCATTACACTGGCATGAAAATAGCTGGAGTGAAGTGGCATAACAGCCAATCAGAAGACTAGTGCTGGTGCTGCCACCTAGCTGATTTAGGTGGAGTAACATGGAGTGGAGTGCACCTCAGCTATTAAATCAGATTTGTGGATATCTAACATTTAGTGTAACATAGGCCAAACTGTATATGTAGTTGATACTGACCTCTTGAAATTAAGCAAACTGTTTTGACCTTTATTTAACTGAATAAGAAATTAAAAATCTAAACAAAAATTAGCTGAATGCTAATGATGCAATGGACTATTTATTTGACCCTCTAAAGTGTGCGTAGTGCACAGAAGGGAGAGTCAGTTAGGCCCATTCAAGCATCTGTTCAAGCTAGGCAATTTTGGTCATTTTTTTGGAGACTTTTGCACACAGCCCACCTATTGATTTTTTTTTTTTTTTTTTTCATTGTGGTCTTGATCAGGGAATGATAAGCCTCGTCAACCTACGAAGCCCACCTATTGATTCCCATAGTTCTTTATATAAAGTCTTATTGGTTCGCCATGTTTGCAAGAATGGGCACTTATGAGCATTTCTGATATCATCTAAATACATGTATGCCATCTTGAAGAATATGAAGATAAGGTTAACTCCCAAGTCTGTGCTACATTTCCTTAATCTGTCTGTAGCAGCCCAAAAAAGGGGTTCTTCCACAGTTTTCCCATTATTTGTTCAAGTAAGACACATTGATTTGTATTCAACATGTAAATGACAGCCAATATAAACGTTTCAGTTTCCTAATTAACGGTGCTGACCGCATTTCTATAATCCAAATTGAGTGTGTAAGTATGCCTTTGAACCTCCTCAATTATAAGCAATTCAGGCAATTCTAGGGGATAATCCCTGAAAATTCTAGGAAAATCCCGCAATTTATTAACACAATCTGTGTAAGTTCACATTTATCATTTCATTATCTACACAGCTGGTGACCACGTGAAGTTCAACTTCCCAATGGCCTCTTCAGTAACCATGTTGGCCCTGGGTATGATTAAGTACAAAGCTGGTTATGAGGCTGCTGGAGAGTGGCAGAATGGACTCAGCTGCATCAAATGGCCCCTCGACTATCTCCTCAAGTGCCATAGCAGTAAAAACGAGCTATACATGCAGGTAAGTCATCAGTACCTTAATATGGGGGTGGACTACTAAAATTGACAACGCGAAGGGGCATTTCTGAAATTCGACAGGCGACATTGGGCCTTTAAGATACAACAGGAAGGGTAAAAAAAAATAGTGACATGAGACATGGATACTTCTTAAATTTGACATGGGATATATATATGGGGATAAATAAGCGACAAAGATGTGTGACATTGGTGTTTTTTTAAATTCGACTTAATCGTTTATACGCCTATTGTACGCCTATTTGTTTCATTGCTTCATTTTTTTACAGATTCTTTTCAATGTCAGCTTGTGATTTGAATTACAGAAATGCTCCAGTAAAAAATGTTAGATCAGCCGATTCAAAATCTAAGTTGAGTGGCCCTGTGGGTAGCTCTCACCCATTTTCTTTATATGTATAGTTGTGCATAGGCATATTCAAATAGATGCAGCATACTTGGTATTATGAAATAAGGAGTAATTCTTACTTAGATTTATACAATGTCTTTTAACTATTGATAAGCTTACACTTAAGGATAGACAACAGTAGGCAGGGCGTCATTCACGCTATCCTCTCTACTTTCTTTAATACGATTAGTAGAGTATCATGCTATATATCAAATGACAGGTAATATTTTTGTCTATCCGATAATATAAGTAGAGTTATAGTCAAATTAGTATCTTCGATTTTATGAATTAAAAACTAGTTTTTCAACTTTTATTTTTTGAACATGGATATTTTCTTTGATATGTAAGTGACAAACTTCAAACTTTGGATGGCTGCCAATAAGGTTTTTTTGCAGGGAAGCGTGTCTCAGATTTCCTATTTAAGCCCTAGTTTTTATTTTATTGCAAAAAACGGGAAACCTTTTAACATTTTTTAACATTTGATTTTCTAGATTTCATAAAAGCAAAAGTAGGACCCAAATAAGAAATCTGAGACACGCTTCCCTAGAATTGGGTCCTATCTACATGCATTCAAGATTTCAAGTCTTTACATTGAATATTAAGGAAGATATAAGTGTTAAAAAAATAGTAGCTGAAAATCACTTTTTCAACTTTCCAGTTCTGATTGTCGGGTTTGCCACTTCGTATATTTACATGATTTATATGAATAGATAGGGATTTCAATTAACTTTGTACAGATATAATTTTATTATAATGTATATGTGAGAGATTTGGAAAAAGAAAATAATGAGATGATTACTGCTACCACAGCGAAACACCCCTTATCACCTGTTGTCTATCCTTAACTTTGTTACCTTAAAACAGCTTTACATCTTTGCTTCCCAACACTACTAATACTCTAAAAGTAAGGGTTTATTAGCAATTAGATATTATGCAGATGTGATCACATAAAACCCTTTACCGATCACAAAAGCCAGATGGTGATTAGAAAAAATCTGAAAGACATTGTTTCTACATAAGAACAAATTTAAATGCACATCATGATTATAGTTATAGGGCTGTCTCATAAGAAATCGGTAAAATCATGTGTTCATAATGAATACTAAATGGGAAAAATACAAATTTTAATCACAAATATGGTACCTATTCCTTGTTAAGTATAATGCTTAATGACATCTGCACAATGTCTAGGTATCAGATCAGACAAAAACATTGTCTCCTTTTCAGTAATACATTTTTGTCTATCCAACAACCTGGGTGTACATCCCTCAAAAAAATGCCCATAATGTAGGGACAAATTACTTTTAAAATAATTTTCTCCCTTACAGGTTGGAGATGGTGATGCTGACCATGCTAACTGGGGCCGTCCTGAGGACCTGAACATGGCCCGCCCCTCCTTCAAGGTGACCCCTGGAAAACCTGGCTCTGATGTGGCTGGGGAGACAGCAGCAGCCATGGCAGCTGGCTCCATTATCTTCAAAGATATTGGTAAGTTAATTGTTCCTTCAAAAATACAATCTCCCTCATCATGTCTAGTAGACCATATTTATTGTATTATGAGATGGCAATAATGTGCCATCAAATCTCATTACTACATGTCTAAGCATCAATCTTAGAAGTAATCAGAAAATTCAAGATCTGAAATAGAACTTATGAAACTTTGAAAAAGAGTTTGCTGCATACAGGAATGATTCTATGGTACAGGTAAACTCTAGAGGAACAATGTGCAACAGCTATGCTGAAATGACATGCATGGTATCTACCCTCTAGATTTACAGATTAAACTCATACTATGTAAGCTTAGAAGATTTCAATGAGACTAATATACATCATGTGGCTGGTAATACAATGAAAACTAGCAATCTTTTCCTAACTTGTATTCAGATGACAAATAGAATATCCATAAAAAAAAACAACTAAGGTTTAATCAACTAAAAGGACATGACCCTATTGGTAGACCCCCTATTGGCCACTATTACACAAAAAGGGAAAATGCAGCATGTCTGCACGTAAAGTAATGCCATTTATTACTTAGCCTACATGCTGACTCTCCTTTAAAAATCCCTATGTCATCCCCTACTAGCTAAATTTATCGGAATTCGCAAAACTGATGCTGTTCATCATTACAACAATGAATTAAATCAGTCATTTAAGTCTTTGACAGCCAAGAAGACAATCAAGGGAAGGTCTGGGGTTACAGAGTAATCGTTAATTATGATGTTAATGGGGATGGATATCGGCATAAGGTGCATTGAGGGTTTCAAAAGGGGGCTTGAATTTAAGATATGACCACCTGACACAGGAAATAACTTAAATGGGTTCTAGATATACACCAGGGTCGTCACTCAAAATTTACAATAACATTCTGTGTTTTCCGTGTCCCAGGGTAAATTTTCCCTGTCATAGTTTTCATTACCTCAAGGTATTCAAGTTTAAAAACGTCATGGAAGATGTGTGACATTTTTGGAAAGAAAATTGGACTGTAATTATCTTAAAGGTGCTATCTCCTGAATCTTAAGGATCAGAAAAACCAGAAGTTGTGCAAACAGAATTCCCTGTGTTTTCCTTGTATTTTGGTCCCTGACTGAATTCTTTTCGCCATTTCCCAGTTTTTCCTGTACAGTGGGGAAGCTGATGCACATTCAATACTGATCGAAGTGTTACTTATGTATTCTTATTTACCCAGACCCAGTTAGTTAGTGTTTGTGAAATTTGAAACTGCCAAGTGACATTCAAGTAATATCTAATGATTTGCTAACATTGAAGATGCGGGATATGCTGCTAACCTGTTGAGCCATGCCAAGGACATCTACAACTTTGCTAAGACTTACAAAGGAAAGTACTCTGACAGTATACCACAAGTCAGGGACTTCTACGGGTAAGGATAAGCCATGTCATCAAGATATGCTAGATAAAGTGGAGTAAAGCAAATGAAGATGAAGAAAATGTACAATAGAATTTATTTATCTGTATCAGATTGGAGATTTGATTGAAGACAACTTTACACAAGTTGTGAAATGAATATTGGCCTTTGTGGTGGTATTTTCTGCTATATTCAAATTCAAAAGTCTAAAACTTTGTGTGAACAATTTTCCACTGAGTGATAACATACCAGTCATGCCAAATTCCCTTTCAAAACTTCAAACAGAGACATGAGTAATACAACTGGTTGACATCTTTCTATATTGGCAATCGTGAGTCTATTATCTACCAGTAGTAAACATTGCTACATAAATTCAGATTTGAGACTTCTCAGTGAGACAATAACCTGTTTCACAGATCTAACGGATACGTTGATGAACTGGCTTGGGCAGCTGCCTGGCTTCACCGTGCTACTGGAGAGGCAGGGTACCTTGCTGAAGCTAAGGGACATCTTGGCGGACTTGGAACTCCTGGTGAGCTCTCCTGGGATGACAAAGCTGTAGCAGCTGCTGTGAGTAAATGTTGTTTTACTTTGTTAACATTTGGAATTAACAATAATGTCTTGTCTTCCATAGTTTTTTAAACATTAGAAAATAGCAATATAATGTAGTCTGATTGAACCTCCTTTAGGTATTTTATGTAATTTACATTTTTATTTGGACCAGTTTCTACTTATAGCATACATTTCGTCACCTCATACAGAATTTTCTCTTCCAATCTACTGGATATAGACTACAAATATTATTGAATTTATTTATATTTCTCTCCAGCTGTTGATATATGAGGCTGATAAGGGTGATGCCAAGGCAAAGGGTATGGTTGAAGGATTCGTCAGCAACTGGCTGAACAATGTGAAGAGAACTCCAAGGGGTCTTGCCTGGCTGAGAAAGTGGGGTCCCAACCGGTACTCTGGTGAGTAAAATATAGCCAAAGATATTGCTAAGAATTAGAAAGTACAAACTGAAAACCTTGCCTATTTTTAGTATGTTCCAAGCCCTACTTTGAAAACAATGATCACAATCATATACCCAAAAAGAATTTTCACAACAATAAATTGAAACATCACTGCTTTTATCATTACATAGTTAACCGAATGTTCACTATGTAGACATAAGATTCAGGTTTGTGATTATTATTTCCTATTCTTTATACTTGTACTATAAACTGACAATTTGTTTTTCTACAGCTAACTCTGCACTCGTTCTGTTGCTGGCTGGTGACTTGGGCATTGAGACTCAGCGCACCAAGGACTTTGCTTTCGGCCAAGTCAACTACATGCTCGGAGACGGTGGCCGCAGTTACGTCTGTGGTTTTGGAAACAACCCCCCTCAGCGGCCTCACCACAAAGCTGCGTAAGTTCAAACTATCATCAAATTACGAGGAGAAAAAAGTTCAGAAAATGTAGGATGTATTCATCCCTTAAACCTGAGAGGATTTCAAGCAAATCTATCATTATGATGATGTAAATCTGAGTGGGTAAAAAAACAGAATATTTGAATTTTCTATAAACATGATATTCTGTTTTCTCATAGAAGGAAAGACAGATATGTGTGAGATCACATTTTTAACATAATATTATTGCTATTGCAGCTCTTGCCCATGGCGCCCTGCTGGATGTAGCTGGAATGATTTCAACTCTGGTGCACCGAACCCCCACATTCTGTATGGAGCACTTGTGGGTGGACCAGGCGAGAATGATGATTATGAGGACAGAAGAAATGATTATGTCAAGAATGAAGTGGCTACTGACTACAATGCTGCTTTCCAGTCTGTTCTTGCTGGTAGGTTACACAAATATAGGTTAAAGTTATCCTTCAGTACTTACATAATACACTTGTTATGTATGTATTTTTTGGTCAAATTGCACATCATCACACTTTTAAT
Organism: Lepidonotus clava; assembly: GCA_936440205.1. Taxonomy (NCBI): domain Eukaryota; kingdom Metazoa; phylum Annelida; class Polychaeta; order Phyllodocida; family Polynoidae; genus Lepidonotus; species Lepidonotus clava. Next base: position 23,645,778 of record OW387147.1, read on the forward strand.
ATACAGGAACGTGTTCTTGATAATTGAATATTTCATAAACTACTGTTGTGTTTCACTATTGTCCATATCATTATTTTAGTTAATAAAAATGGTTTTCCTTCTATTTTTTCAGGTCTCGTTACCAAGCTCTAGTACTCACCATTTATAGAACATGATTATCCAGGATGCAGTGTTCCAGTATTATTTGAGCATTTGTTATCCTTACTAGGAGAAATGTTTGTCCAATCTGAATTAAAAAGATGAATACACAAGAAAGAGTGTTCTTATTTTTAAACTGTTCGGGCATCCTTCTACTGAATTTGCAATTGGCATATATATACAACTTTATAATTATGTACCTGTTTGTGACAAGTTGAGTGAAATAATATTTTTCATTGCAAAGTTTAGTGTTAATTTGACATAGGCCAAGCGTGTGCTGCACTAACACATGTTAATGGAGTTGTTTTCCCAGAGTTTAAACAATTTAGAATATAGATATCAACAGAAATATATATAGGCAAATTTTTATTACTTATTTGAGAAAATGAACGCAATCATATATTGAATCTGTAAGTCTTTATCTTACCTAAACAACAAGAGGAACAAAGAATGAACAAAAGATGATTGACATGTCTGTCCTTCTGATGTTGAACACTAAACCAACTATGAAAATATTAAAGTACACCAACATCAAAAACAAGAATTTATCTTAAAATCTATGCTTCTGAAACTCTGTTGTTTAAGATTTAATACTGTTCCATTACATGGACTCTAACTGATAAACTGTGGTATTGACTATGTAGTTTGGGATTTTGGAACCCCTGGTATTCAATGAATAAAGAATTTGCGTGATTTTGCGTGAATCTGTGCGTCTACGAGGGTCAAAATCATAATTTGTTTTGATTACTAAAATTTATCAGATACAGATGTTCTCTGATTAGGAGCATCATGTCCAAACTATACAAAAACATACACAAAAGGGATAAATGTATTCATTGCACCTCTACAACGTGTTCACTAAGCTCAATTGAATGAAAAAAGAAACCATGGAGGTTTCGCATTTTGTTTAAATGTATTCATCGGGTGGCAAACTTTTCGAGTCACTAAACACATTTATCCCTTTCAAAAATGGCAGACTTGTAGCCTACTGGCTAGAGAAAGGTATCATGACAATTACCATAATCTTAGTACACATCCGAAATTTTAATGGGATTTATACAATCACAGTAATTATTTGTATTCTTACTGATTTGCCTCAAATCATCAATATACTATTTACTACCAAAGTACACATAACTCTCATTGTAAAACATGTCTTATCATAGAAGCAGTAAGTGTGAATATCATGTATCTTAACAGGTTGGTTGCTTTTTGCTTTGGAAAACATACAAATACAGTACTGTGGTGACACAGCTATTCAAGGAAAATATTACAACTCACAAATACTCTACTTCGTGAATAGTGAAGTTGGACAAACTACCTTCAAAATTAAATACTTAACATGCAATCAACTTAAACTTGTATTATAAAACAAATAGAATAAACTTGTCTCGACCTTATAAGCTTGAATAATGCTTGCTAAAAGAGAGCCTCCCTCATTCTATGGAATTAACAGTGCAAAGCTGGCATACATTACAAAATATGATATAGATCTAACATAAATGGGGGTAATCATATGCGGAATTTGCAAAACAAAAAGTTGTCTCGGATTGACATGCATACATCCTTGCAATGACTATTTCTTGTTGTTATGTGATGAATAGCTATAGAGTTATATGAAGGATACTCTTTTGAGAGATTTTATATCCTCCCAAAACATTTAACAAAAAATAGAATATAGTCAGTTTTGTCCAACAAACTTTGCTGTAAATTCTAGCAATCGTCATTTTCTATTTTCTTAATGGTGGGTCTTTTTGTTTTGATTTGTCTAGTAAGCCATTATCAAACAATCAAATTGCTCAATACAAAAGATCCTAATGTTACACCACAAATTAACATATCATTTATGCTATCAAAAATATGTATATTGAGGATTCGAAAACACAAGCGGAGAGGTCTTTAAAATATTTCTCTCAATCATATCATGAATCATAAAATGTTATCATAACTTTAAGCAGTCACACAAATCACAGCCACATCAAGTACAAATTACTTGTACATTAGTAAAAAGTCATCAAATTGAAATGCGAAAAGCATCACAATAGATACAGGATAAATGTTATGAAACAGTCTGATTAAATATGAAAACTTTTCATTCGTAGACAAATAAATTAGGCACAATGTGCAACCTTAAACTGGATGGAAGATAACATTATACAGGGATTAGATCAAATATTTGAAAAATGTTGTCTTGTGGAATTAATAATCGGAGGCATCAGCTTCCAGATTCAAGTCTATCGGCCCTCATGTTGTTTGCAACTTCTAAGATAGGTTACAATTACATAATTATTATGCCTTACTTTAAATAACAAAAACAATATAAGTGTCACATGAATCAAGAAATAAAAAGTAATCACGTGAAGCACACACGGCATAGTACGAATGATATACTTGTACAGTTGACTCAAATACTTAAACCTTTTGATCCATAGCCATAAAGGTTAACAAGACATTCAACTATTCTTACTCTATGAAATGCAATATTTTATGCACAAAAAAACGCGTTATGTTAAGTCGGTTCTATTGGTTCAAATCTATAAATCTGTATGGTCATGAAATTGCCACTGGTGCAAACAATAATCCTGGGGAATGGAACAAAAATATGTTATTTTTACCGTATATTGTGTGTCACGCAGTATGTGTATTAACTACTATTTTTGTAATACACAGACGGACCAATGGTAATTTTCCTGTTATGAAAAAATAATTCTTAGTGAATATATCAGAATCTCTTTCATCGATCAGGCCTACCTTGAAAAAAATTGTTTCCTGTCCAGCAGGTAACCAGAATGGAAACCAGTCGGGATGTCTGAAAAACTGTGAGGGTAGGCCTATTCCTTAAACTTTTGATTAAAAAATCCCAAAAAGAAAAAAAAGGGACTTTCCAGTCGGCCCTAATGTACCCAGTCAGGCGGTAAACAACAAACAAACTCTTTTTTTCACGGTTGGCCTCACATTTAGCGAGTTCTGGCCCTGGATCTAGTGTTGAAGGCTGGTCCCAGTGACCACTGAATGGAGTCCACCTTGAGCAGGCCTTCTGAGAGTTGGCCGAACCTGGGAACAGCCCTCAGGGCAGACTTGGGGAAGGTTCTGAAGGACCGCTCGGGGGTTGGACCGAATTGAACATGCCTGTAAGGAAGTATAAGGAAGCTCTAAGGAAGCGAAATGAGTGGTACTTATTTCACTCATAATGGGTGTTAAATTATAAGCATGACGCACTTGATATAGTTGTAAGAAGTACCCCCATATGTACATGTGAGGGTTTCTCAATCTCATGCTGACCGAAGTGATTCAGAGTCACACCATACTTCATTGATAATATGATAATCAGCATAAGTACTATCAAAACTGTAGCTCAAGGATTTTGTTTCAAGATAATGTTTAATTGATGTAGTATAAGAAGATGCTAGAAGGTATTTGAATTGACCCAAAATCCATAGGGATTGCATGGTGTTTGATAAGATTAACATGCACACCTATAGGCCTTCTCCAAAGGTAATCCAGTGATTTTCATTCTAATGAAAATTATCAAAGTTGTAAATATTAACTCAATATGGAGTGTAGAACGTTGATCCGGACTAGTACAAAGACAGGATAACTAGCCCGGTGGACTAGTGGAAGAAATTGCTAAGGACTATAGTGGAAAAAAATTGTTAAGGAAAACCCCTGCAAGGCTTCATTATGGGTATGTTTTTTAATGGACATAATTCTTTCGAATGGGTTCATTTTTGAAACCTCAACACACACACAGGAGAGGATTTCTTTTATCTATATCACGCTCCCCTTTTTTCAAAATCAAGGATCTGCCCCTGAGACTGTTTATATATGTATAAAAAGCTACACGGTTCCACATTCGCTCAAAAACTCAAAAGCTTCATCTTAAATGAGCTCAGTGAAAAATCAGCTGCCCAATATATATCATTCTGAAAATCATGCTAGCTTTGAAATATACTTGGCAAAACACACACATACATTTGTATCGTTTCTAAAAGAGATACCAATATCGAAAGTTCAAAACCTAAGGAGACAAAATATGAATACACACTCAGAACATTTTTCTATATCAATTTAACTTGATTTGCTAAGTATAACGAAGCTTATTCAGCTTACCTGTGACCACTTCTGGAAGGGGAAGCAAATGCTGGCAGTCGCTTGCTACCACGAACATTGTGATAAGGCACCTCAGGTTGCCGTATACCTCTCTGCCCAGGTAATCTACGTATTTTCAGTTCTTGAGGTTGATCATTCGGAGGAGGAGACCGTTCTTTTACTTGGGGTACTTCTGGCTGCACAATGTTTTCTAACTTAGGCAATGTCTGTCGACGACGTAGCACTGGTTGTTGTTGTTGTAGCACTGGTTGTTGTTGTTGTTGTTGTTGTTGAGGTGGTGCAGGCACCTGCTGTTGTGGCGGTGGTTCTTGGTCTTGTCGCTCTTGGAGTGGTAGATCTACCTCCTGCTGTTGCGCGAGTTTTTCTGGCAGCTGATCACGACCCCCATGGTCTGGTGCTAGCTCTATCTGATTTACCACCTCTAAATCCCTCCTCTTCCAACCTACATACCATACCAGTATCACGACCCAGAGCCCCAGCGCTACGTCCACCACTAGGGCGGGCTGGGTGGGTTCAGGGGTAAATACTCTCAGGGTGTGGAAGGAGAAGGTGAACACCTCCAGGGTACCGTATGGAGGGTACATGTTGGGGGTAGCCAGGCCTCCTGTGGTATCGTCTGTTACTGGAGGCACAGGCTAAGGTCCTGTACCAAACTCATTGATGTCGGTTGAGCGGCACCTGTTTGGAAGTACAAAGACAATTAAGCTTATACCGCGTAAAAGAATAGCCTCAGAATGCGTATTATGCCCGTATTGGACAGTTATAATATAAGGCCCCCCAAAAAACATTGTGTTCAGGTAACATTTTTTTTAAAAATTTATTACAAATGTTCTTCCTTGTCGGTACAATATTGATCAAAAAAATACGAGGCAACACAATGTTTATATACAGGGTACCAACCGAAGTTCGGTTTTCAAATTCCCTGTGTTTTCCCTGAGATTTCTCTGTCCCAAGGCAATTTTTCCCTGTGTCATATCCAGCAAGTTTATCAAATTTAAAAGCCTCTGCGGGAAGAAAAAAAACGGAAAACCCAACAACAAAAAGTTGAATCCCTAATATCTTGAGAATCAGGAATTTCATAACCTTGCCAAATGAAATTCCCTGTGTTTTCCCTGTGTTTTGGCAAAATTTCCAAATTCCCTGTGTTTTCCCTGTCAGGGAATTTTCTTTGCCATTTTCCCTGTTTTCCCTGTGTGGTTGGTACCCTGTATATAGTTCCGTTTCACGGATGTTAGAACACAGTATTATTAAATAGTATTATTAAATACAAAAGCACAAATAACAGGTCTAGTTTTTCAATTCAATCAAGAGCAGAGTCACAAGGGAGCATCATTACTAAACTTATATGAGTCGGGACTTCATACACCAAGTGTATATCTATAATGAAGAGAGATTCACTTTCCAATACTTCCTTATTATCTGGCTAAGGTAAGCACAGGTTCCTAAGGAAAATGAACAATACCATTTGATATAGGCTAACTTTCATTTTTATCAATCGCCAGCAAATCTAAGTCATCAGAATTTCAATAACAAGTTGATTGATTGGTAAGAAATCCATACAAATCCCAACAGTTATTCAAAGTCACCTGAAATCACCTGAACATAGTTTGAAAAAATCAGGCATTTAGGGTAGGTAGGATTTTTTTGGGTACTATATTTACTTTCCGAGTGGACACAGGCAGTGTTGGAAAATACTCTGAATATCCTTTGAAACCAATTTCTAACATCTAAAATACATGCCCTGGGCATCTATATGCTACTTCATGATGTTCCAAGCTTTTTGGTCAGTTCTTTTGCCAAGCTGCAAACTTACATCCCTGCAATACTTTGGAATCTGTGGAACACCCCAGCAGTGTCACTGTGACGATGCAAGTTGTTCATTGGGTTCGATTCCCGGTTGGTGTCTGGGTTCACTAAGGGATGAAGTAAGCGAAAATGATTGCTAGGTTTTGATCCCGTACAGTTTGCCCGCCCTGTCACCCTCATCTCATAGATACAATCACCAAAGACTGACCAAGTCAAAACGGGAAGTATAACGGGTTATGCGAGTATAATGTCACGGAGTAACCAAGGAACAGTTGCCAGGAGACTCGCCGTACTACGCGACGTCACGCGAAGCGGATGTGACGTCATTCGAACGGCCCAGGGCTTGACAAATCAATTTGAAACCAGGTTGCCCATGGGCAACTAGAGTCCTGAAAATGGTTGCCCAGCTACAAAATGTGGTTGCCCAGTAATGTTTGATGAGAGGTAAAATTAGGTATCACAGAGAGTGGCCTTTTCCGAATTGGTTGCATCCATGGATTTAGGGGTAAAAGGTTCTATGCTCCGAATTTTCAAAACTAAATTTTGGGCTTTGATTAAAATGACCTTGGCTGTCGGTACGGTATAAAACATCTAGCACTCACTCTCACTCAAAAAGACAGAATTGTCAAATTCTGTTCTCGCCATGATATGACCTTAGATTAAACCGCAATAACCATTTACCAACCAACCGACCTCCCGATCCTTTCCGCACTCGACCCTCTTCTATCCCTCCCGGCCCTCTCCTACTCCCACTGATCCTCCCCTACCCTGGCTGCCGGCCCTCTCCTACCTCTACTGATCCTCTCCTATCCATCTGCCCTTACCCTCCCCTCCTGGCCTTGTGGGTCCCCTCCCGATCTAGTACGTAGGTCCCCTTTCGGTAATTCCTTTCCCTTCCTGGCCCTGCGCCACCTCTCCCGGCCCTCTCTTCTGTGCTGAACCCCCCCCCCCCCCTGCCCACACCTTCATACACTCCCACTCCCACGGGCATGAACCCTCTAGATGGCACCAGGGTTCCTGATTATCTAACTATAAGAATAGACAGTTTTAGGTTCCTACCCTTACAGTATTAGATAGGTAACTATGAGACAAGGGTAGCGCCATCTAGAGAGTTCATGCCCATGCCCACTCCCATTCCCCGAAAGAATGCATGCAAATTGAAAATATTAGAATTGAACTCTATGCTCTAAGTTTAAAGTCACCAAGGTAGGCCTAGACCTCAGAATGCCTCAGATGTATGATTGAGAGGTTATCTTCTCAAAATGTCAAATTTAATGCATATCTATTATAGGCTAGCCATTAAAGTGGAATGATACTAATAGCCAGGTTCGACTCTCTACTCCTTACGTCGTAGGCTACGTAGTTTAATTGCCGTGAAAGAAGGGTCCTTAGAGCTAAGTTGAACCACTAAACCTGGGGCGGATCCCCACTTGCCATACCCTATAGGTTGCCAGTTTTCGTGCAATGCTAGTTTTCGCGCATTTTTCGCATTTTTATGAACGCATTTCTCAGATTCATGTCTTATATATTCAAATGTATTCCTTTGTTCACGAGGGCATCACAATGGATTAAATGTGAAATTTTCGTGATGATTTATTAAGAATTATGCATTTTAGAAGCGAAAATAGGTTTTAGAGTTCACTGTTATTGGGTGAAGTGCCATGGGCCTTGTAAATTGATATTTTCTTGATTAAAAAGCATGAAATCAATTTTTTAGATAAGGGGAGAACCCAAATATACCAAAATTTCTGGATATTAGTTTGAAGTAAAATGACGTTATTTACACATTTAATACTAAGATTTAAATGTACAATTATGAAAATAGACTCCCGCGTGAAAACTAATGACAAAAAATAGGGCAGTTGCTAGTTTTCGCGCATTTTTCACATATTTTCCCGAAATTTCCGAATATTCAACGTTTTTTTCAAATCAAAACTTCGAAATTTGTTTAAAGCAAGCTTTTATATTTTTGTAAGATGTTTTCCCAAAATATTATCAACCAAAAAGTTTATGCATATGTTGTTTGTCCTTTGCTTGGGCGAATTAATGTGTTTATCAGTCATTTATAATGCACAAATAAGCGTATTTCTTAATTATTTATATATAACTCTTCTTTATAATTTATTAGACAACATAGCATTTCTAGTATGCGTGTTACGAATTACTAAGATGTCAACCATTATTTTGCTTGACAGATATCAAGAGATAATCTTTTTCTGATTCTTTATATAGGATTTTTTCTTTCCATTGAATATATTGCTCATTTTACACCTAAAATATGCTGAAATGCGCGAAAATTGACACCAAAATGCGCGAAAATAGGCACCAAGTGCGCGGAAATTGAAGAATTAGCCTGACAAAGTAATAGTATACGGAGTAAACGGGTTAGCGGTATCCTCGCGATTTTCGCCATCGCGCGGTGAAACTCTGGGCTCCAGAAGTGACCCTACTTAGCATTGGCGCCTATGGGAAAAAACGGGATTTTCGCAATAGTCGGAAAAATAGACTCAAGAGAAAAATTTGATGGCCTGTATAGTAGCATTGCCAGTTTTCGCACATTGCTAGTTTTCCCGCATTTTACGCATTTTTATTGACGCATTTTTTCTACACAGGTCATACAAATTAGACATTTGTATTATATCAATGTGGGCAAAATGATAGGCCGTAAGTGCAATTTTCCTTAAAAAATATTGAAAATTGGGGTTTTTAGAGGTAACTTTACGCTGCTAATGTGCAATTCATTGTCAAAACGGCAGGAGCCTTGAAAATCTTAAATTTTCCAAATTAAAGAAAATAAGACATTTTTTTTGTACCAAAAGAAAAACCTGACAACCGAAATCATCAGGATATAAGTTTAAACTGTTATGCTACCATTTACAAGTCAGATATCTTTATTTTAGTCCTTATTTTAAAAAATAGACCCCTGCGTGAAAACTAATCACACAAAATAAGGCAGTTCGCGCATTTTTTGGCATATTTTTTCCAAAATTTCCGAATTTTCCTATATTTTTTGGAGGTCAAACTTGCTTTTTTTTTTAAAGACAGACTACTATCTATTGTGAAAACCCGTTCCTTTATCTGTGTTAGCCCAAGATTTGTTCCATTTTATTTTTTGGGGCTTTATTCAAACGTGTTGACACTTTTGTTAATCTATGAAAATGCACAAATATGTGCATATTAATGCAAAATCATCATGGTTTTACCTATTATGTTTTGGCAGGAAGTCTAGCATTCTTTCTACACATTGTATGAATAAAGTTTAAGCCAAGGATTATTTTACAAAACGTATACCAGTGGATAATCTTTTTCTGAAGATCGATTGTTGAGAATTTCTGCTTATTGTATATTTTACTCATTTTATACCTAAAATATGGTAAAATGCGCGAAAACTAGCAACAAAATGCGCGAAAATAGGCAACAGTGCGGGAAATCTAGCTACATAAGCTCTTAAAGTAAACGGGGATGTTTTCACACAGAAAATTCGAATTTCAATTGTTTTTTTTTTCATCAAAATGTTCACTGACTTTATTTTACTTGGTATAGATACCAAATGGTATAAAAAGCATTATTTTTTCTATATATATTCATTAGATATTGAACGTAACATCCTTATTGCGCGAAAACCGGCACAACTACTCTATGGGGTGTATTAACTTAAATCCAAACTTTTTCTCATTTACTGTATGAAGATTGGACCAACATCTAAAAAGTTAGAGTGAAATAACATGTTTTCCTCCATAGGATCCTATGTTAAACGTCCACCCAAGCTCCGTTCGCGATTTCCGCGAAATTCCGCTGCGCGATGCTCTTCTTTTAGACCCGCATACGGCGTATAAATTATCACCAAAATATTTTCAAAATTTAATTTTTTTTATCATTATTATTATGGACGTTACAGTGTTTACGATTAACACTTGCCCGTAGGCCAATGGCCGACAATTTGAGAACAGGGCCGACAATTTTCACCAATATTAGGGCAAAAAAGGCCCTAAAATGGAGACTGACGTATTTGGGAGCCTATCCTATGGAGTAAAAATCAGGGCCAACAGAAAGCTATCAGGGCCGACAATATCTGGACATAGTCGGCCCTGTTGGCCAACAGGCAGTGTTGGCGACTAACTTTTTGGCCTGTTGGCCAACAGGGCAGACTATGCCAAGATATTGTCGGCCCTGATAGCTTTCTGTCGGCCCTGATTTTTACTCCAGAGGATAGGATGCCAATTTCACGATCTTTTTCTGTCTAATTCAGTTATTCTGCTCATGAACGGCCTGGAAAATATGGAGGGAAAATGATCAGAAATTACAGAAAAAAACAGCAGAAATTTCCTGTTGGCCATAAGGGCCTATTTGGCCCTAATTTTGGTGAAAATTGTGGGCCCTGTTCTCAAATTGTTGGCCATTGGCCTACGGGCCAGTGTTAGTGGTAGAGATCTAAACACTGACAGGCCAAAAAGTTAGTCGCCAACACTGCGTTATTGCTGTATAGATAGATGAAAAAAGATTGAATAAATACGTTTTTTTTGTAAATATTTTATTATTTCTTAATTTCTAGCCCTTTAATGCGCGAAAACCGGCACATCTACTCTAGTCGACCTATGCACCAAGAAAGGGTGACTTTAAAAGTTATGGAAAAAGTCATTTTTTTCAAACAACCATAACTTTCTAGGTAAATGAGCTACAGTATTACTGCATGTACTGTAGGATTCAGAATGAATTGGAAAATCCATCCAGACTTGTTTTGTAAGACATATCATAGAATGAAAACGTTCTATTTAGAACTAAATTCGGAAAAACGAAAAAAACTTTTACTATTAACTCATACAATCTGATTTGAGGCTCTATATAAAGAATGTAATGTTTGTGGTATGTGAAAATAAATTTATTAGGCATGTCTGTCTTTACTTGAAGATTACAATGATGTATAATGTTAGTGGCTGTTATGTATATTCATAATTTTACAGCTAAATCTTTAACAATTCAAAATGGCCAAAAAGCGCAAAAATTGATGATTTCAGAGATTCTCTATGGGGATTTGCTATAGGATTTGGTTGTAAATGTAAAAATTTGTGATATGAATGGTCTTTTGCACATCAAATCATTAAAAATTCGACTATAATGTTGTATAACCACTTAAACGAAAGACAATGTCTTCTACATCCTCAGGTATCCAATAAATGAATCTAAAGTTCCTATGGTGTGATTTACATGCTTCATAAATGCCTGTAAAAAAGATGAAAAAGTCAACCTTTCTTAGAGCATGGCATAGTCTAGATCTAGATCTAGTCAAAAACGTTGCACACGGCAATGATCATGTCAGACATGTCATTGAATTATCATCAGCTCATAGCTTTATACTTTACACTTGGTAAGGTTGTTCCGTAGTAATACTTACAAACATTTGATCTTTGGAACACTGCTGGAAACTTTATAGGATAATTATAACTGTGTATTCCTAATTTCTTTCCATGACGTACTCTGCGGATGATGTACAGGTAGATGTGCAGCTCACATGATTCTTAGGTAGCGGCAGAGAATATTTTATTTCCCTGCCTAAAGTCTAAACCGGTTTCTCTACACTCAGTTAAAATATCCGAGCATGCATGTCAATAACCGATACCAATAATGTGTGATAATGCTTGGCCATTTTTCAGTAAACCAATTTTCTTGGATGAAATAATTGTGAAAAAACACAAAACACAGATAAACTAGTGTTGGGATACCTACATATCATGTGACACTGCCACTGGACGTACGACGTTACGTTGTAAACAGGATCAGCACATGCATGTCGGAAATCAGCCGTTCAATGAATGATTCATTCGCATAGTAAGTTTGGCTGCTTGTTGCTCTTAAAACATTCAAATTATGAAATCTAAATGGAATCAAGCTCACCTTACTACTGTTAAGACTCGACCCACGATTTACACTGAGTCAGTGAGTGCGGATGGATTGGACGCGGAAGGGAGGGGAGGCAAAGTGCAAGCCAATCGGTAACCCTGTTCTGTGTTCAAAGACTTGTTTCAGCTTCACTTCAGCCTTCAGGCTCAGTTCACCGTTGGCGGGTAGTCATATCGTCACGGGCGGATCCAATTGCAACCCCCCGCCCACCTCCGTTTTTTAAATTTTTTTAAATATTTTTTTTGGGTGGGGGGGAGAGGGGGCAACATAGGCGAATCGAGGGGCGGGGGGGTGTCCTGGATCACCGATGTCCTACCCCCCCTCCATTTGCTGGATCCCTAAACTACAAAAAGAGGGGAAAATGTTGCATGCATAATATGCTCAAAAGCACACCGTTTTAGTACTTAACCTTTATGCTGACCCCCCCCCCCCTCCCCAACTTTCGAAAATCTTGTAGATCTATCCGCCCCTTGGAAAATCTTGATTTTTCTAAAGTCAACGATGCCTTCACATGGAGCACCGGGATCCTTTTCAATATAAAAGAAATAGTTGTGTTCAGGTAAGATAAGTTGGAAAAATGAGGGTATGCATGTAGAATATTTTTTTTTTAACTTACCAAAGAGACCCGGACAGTGTTGGAAATAATAAAATATTCCAAATATACTTCAAATACATTTTAGCATCTAAAATACATGTCCTGAGCATCAGTGTGCTGTTTTATGGGTTTCCATACTTTTTAGGTCTTTTGGATTTTGTAAAGAAATTAAAATTTCAACAAAAAAAGAAGTTAGGGTAGGGTAACAAATTAAAGGAAGATCGGGTTGCCTGAACACAACAATTCCTTTTTTGGCCTAAGTGAAAATTTGTCTTTTTGAGTCCATCCTTGAACAGACCAACGGCGATTGGGGGCCATCCACAAAATTAATTAAGTCACACACGAGGATAGGTGGATGGGTTGAACAGTACAGGCCTTATTTTCATGTGTAAAACATAAGGTAAAGTGTGACAGGGGGTGGTGGGTCCTAAAATTACCCTTATTGAAAAATTGTGTGACATCATTTATAATTTATTGACGGCCCCTTATGCAATACCCGGAAGGCCCTTTGTCTAAGACTATATATTATAGGTTTTTATGCAGGCTGGACCCTTCATGTGCGATCAATTCCCTGACCTCTAGTATGCAGAGTCAGTAAATTCACTTAGTGTGACCATGCTCACAAAATATAGGTATTTTGGGGATATTGAAGCCAAGAAGGCCGCCATTGCCATGTCCCGTGTGACTACTATATAGCTCAGCCGAAAATACCTTATTAAAAATAAGAATAATACAGTGGTCTAGTGGAGCAATAGTGTAACATACCCGGTTTGCCCACTAAAATATTAACCCTCTTGATATAATGACTATTGTGGCTATAAATTACTCTCTTTCCCTAAAACCAGTCACTATAAAGAAAAATATGTAATTTTTTTCTCCATATCACGGATATTTGGGTGGAAAAAGTACCTTTTTCCCTCCAGAAACGCGGACATGCGAAGTTTGACCCTTTATTCGCGGATTTTAGAACTAAGATGTGTAACAGCGTATCATTTTAGGCTGGGAGTGGCCGGACCTATAGTGTCCTGTCTGTCTTTTCAACTCTGTGATCTGTGGTTAAAGTTAGTTTGATCAGGTGTGTTGTGGCAGTGTGAAGACAAGCATTTTCCTAGCCCTCTAACTGACGTAGACCTAATAGTGTCTAAAAACTTAGTATCCGTTGTGGTCGAGGCAAAAAAAACAACGGCCTGCAATGAGAGGTGATTATAAACACGACGGTAATGCCAAGGTATGACCCTATATCATACTCAGTTCCTTTTTCATCTTGACGTTGTACTTACTTTAAGATTACTAATTGCATAATTGCGCCAAAAAGTCGTTCAATTTCCAGTCCAGGTCGAGATTTGATTCACAACAGATGGCGCCGTTGGCATTAAAAGAACAAGATGATAAGACGCAACACAAGGGGACGCCACTGCGCCTTAGGCCGGATCGGTGTGCGGTATTGCGCTTCCCTGTCCGCCAGTCCTGCGTCAAGTTAAATGGGATTGGGGGGAGGGGGGTCTTGAGAATCAAAGAAATATTATGAATAGTAAGGACCTACAGACATTGTCGCATTGATTAACTCCTATAGGCCTATCCTTTTATTTTGTAACAATCACAATTAATGGCACTATGATTAGGCCCAATTCTAGCTAGTTAAACCACGAAGCAGGCCTACCAGCCAAAATAAACTCCATTATAAGATAAGTAAAGAGGAAATTCCTAGTCTTGCGCTAGATAGGCTTTTTCCCCCTTTTCATTTATACATAAAAGTTGAACAATTGAATCTGACCCTTACTGACGATTTGCATAAATACAAAAGGACTTTGCTTTCCGTTGACCGCCCGACAGTTTCCTTCATGGCCAACTGAGAATTTATCTTCACGTTATTTGAATTATTTCTCCTAAATACGGCTTATCTTCCAACTGGTAATTATATTTACTACCCGTTGGACAAGAAACATACTTCACCTTTATTTCTTTTCTTTTCTTTTTCTTTTAGGTGGCGGGTTTAGGGGGCTGGCCTTAGGTGCTCTGCTGGGGCAGGGGAACAGCCTCACCCCGTTGTCAGGGGGCAGACACTAACAATATTACTGTCCACTGCCAGTTTTGACCAGTTTTCGTCCAGTAAGCAGGTTTAAGGCTTAGGTCAACCCAACCCCTGACCTACCCATTATCATAATTCCTCTCGCCCCCTGCCCATGAAGGACTCACCTAACTGATTTTCCAAAGTACCAAAGTTGGCAAAGTGCTTCGGTCCCAAGGGAGCCGATATAATTCAACTGTCCATAGCCTAACAGCTGTGTGGATATGAAGTCTGAAGTGCCGACCAGAAACTATTTACATGTATTACATTTCTAAACCCACAAAAAGTTATAATAGCCATTATAACGCAATTTCCTATACAGGAATTTAAGTCTTCAAGACTTTTTGTGGATTTTCCTTTTTATTCTTAAAATAGAATGTAAACCACTCATGAAATGTTTATAACTAAGTTGAGTACAGTATAGGCTATTAATTTTGTTGTTCATCTGCTCATTTCACTTTCACAGACAGACTTTAGAGTCGGGACAAAATAACAGGGTCGGTCGTGAAATCTGAACACAGCTATTTTTTTTGCCTTATAAAAGGCTGGCCTATCCTGACCACTTGATCATCACTTCCTCTCCTGGCCCTCCCAACCCTAGTACCAGGTCAGCTCCCCAGGTGGCGCGCAGGGGGCCACTTCCTGAAAGACGTATGACGTAGTTGACCGCCCGTGACATGTTAAGGATAGATAAGGGGTCTCAGGGCCATAGGCTGAATGGCGGTTCATGCAAAATCAACCATGGCAAGTACATGAAAATATTATACATCACATGAAAGCCCATATTTTTATCTATCTGACCATATAAGTTTAAATAAAATTAGACAAGAATTATAGAAACTATGAATTTAAAACTATTTTTTTAGGTTTTATTTTTCAAACATCAATATCTCAGTAACCACACAAGATATAAACATGAAATTTTGAACATATATTCCTAATGTTACCCTTGAGGGAAGCGTGTCTCAAAATTTTGATTAAGGTCCTAGATTTCATTTTATGACAAAAAACGGGAAACTTTTTGTTATTTTTTAATACATTATTTTCTAGATTCAATAAAATGAAAACTAGGAACAAATTCTAAATTCTGAGACACGCTTCCCTCCCAATGTATCTCAAGAATACCTGTTTAAAATTTCAAGTCTCTATTTCAAATAGTAACTTAGATATTCATGTTCAAAAAATTCTCATGAAAATTCACTTTTTTGTTTTTATCAGCCTTTATTTTAGTGAATATCTTTCTCTTGCACACGTCCTTTATATGCCCAGAAACCTTACAAACTCAACTTTTAAATGTTCTACATTATATGTGTGAATGGTTAAAAATGAATTTAAGATCAATTAAAGAGTCCTTACATAGTGAAACCCGCACCAAGATCCCTTATCTATCCTTAAAACAGTAAATTGATTCCCTGACCATGGAAACTCTTGATGACATTAGGCGGCGTTTTGACGGGGATGGGTGGAGGGCACGGCCGGTCAGTCCCTTGGCCGCAGTGGGTGGGACCCTGGGCCACAGTGGGTCAGTACCCGGGCCACAGTGGCCATGGGTCGGTCCCGCGGCCGGGTCACCGATGTCCAATACCTTAATGGTGCCTAATGCTTTTTACCGGGCCGCCAAGTAGTGGCAGTTTGGGAATGGTGCCCTCGTACACCCGGTTTGCACTGTACGTTGCAAAATATTTAAATGTTACGTTTTTGTGACAATTTGAATTTGTTATTTGGAACGAAGCTTTAGAGCGACTGGTTTTGATGCATCCAAAGCAAATACTAGTTGTGGAATTAACTGAAGAAAATTAATGAAAAAAGATGACAATCTAAAGATTGTAAGCCCAAAATCCTTCCTATAATACAGGACGTAACAATGTACGTAAAGGGAGAAGAAACAGAATATAATACAAATTCTAGATGAGCATGCAGAGACAACAAACTAGGGCTAACGTTATATAGCAGTTTTCTTTAAGAATTTCTACCTCCCCTGGTCGTCCTGCTCATGATTAATAGCTGGAAACGGGGGAGGATAAATCCACATTATTATGATAAGTATATTTTTTGCTAACACAGCATGCAAGCACATCATGTTGGCTTACACTCAGAAAATCGTAGACTAACATCGGACAGTGCGAGTTAGGAATGTTTTACCCGTTATTCTTGGTCCAGGAGGCAGTTAAGGGGATTTTCGGACGTCGCGTAGTTATGGTTGGGAGAGGTACTACCATTGGGATTTTTGTTAGGAGCAGACACAGGTGGGCTTAAGCCAGCTATAAATGGCATTTCTGGAAATGTGGCCCAAGGGGAAAGCTGTGAGTTATTGGGAATCCTCCATTCCATAAGACCCAGACATAAAAAAAAAAGAGGAAAATGATGTATTTGCTACCTTCGAATATCTTTATATCTATATATTCATCTGTGTTTAGATAGATATAAATAGATATATATATATCCAAGTGTGTGTTTTGTGTATCTCTGTGTTGTCATGAATCCGATGGAGCAGAGGACCAAAAGCGTTTAAAGAGAGTCTTAAAAAACGTTCAGACCTAGTGTATGCTGAAAATTAGTATTAATGGAGCTGTCAAATTGAATAATTTTGCCTGAGACTAGGTAACCTTTCAGTTGCTTGCTTTATATTGAAGCATAGTTTGAAGTGCTATTCCTGACATGAAGCTAAGAATCTCCAACTTCACTGGTTTGCTTCCAGTGTATCTGCCACTATGATAGCAGGAGCGAATATACCGTATTTTTCAATCCTCCCATACAACCCCCAAAATAATCAGTCGAATGATGCCAGTTTTATCAGAAATTTGGTCTTTCATATTAGCTTATGAGGCAGCCAAATGACAGCCAAGAACTCATCAGAAGATCAATAAACAGCAGGCAAAGGTTTAGCGGCAGTTAACAGGGAAATTACTATCACACTTTATACCACAGCTGATAAAATGTTCAGTAATTTCTCATGATCAGCCAAATTCTGGTTTTTCAGAATATAATTTGTATATTCAACTTGAATAGTAATGAAAACTAGTACAATGTACTAATACTTTGTCAGAATAAAGAACGTTATTTAAAAAAACAAACTTTTCAACTGAACCCGACTTATTTTACTCATTCACAGTCACATTCGGCCAATATTTCTCATCGTGCAGCTAATTCCAACACGACCTTTTGTCATTTCAAAACTTTAATTACAGAGTTTCACCCAAATGAGGAAAGACAGCAATGAATGCGAATTGGACACCTAGTGTAAAACACATCTCTAATTGCTAAGGCAATTAACGACCTTTGTTTCAGAGCATGCTTTATTACATAAAATTTGGGCGATCGTTAAGAACTGTCCATCATGCGAGTAATTTTGTCCGAGAAATAATCGTTTAGCCAGAAATCTTATAATGCTTGACGGAGGTAACGCAATTTCAAATAGTAAAATTGTTCATATCTTTACTTTAAAAGTATGAGCAAAAACTGTTATTTGTGGCGTCATTCGTTGTCTATAATTATGCCCCCTTATTTTGCCCAAATAAATTGGATCGGGAAAGCCGAACTGCCCTTATTATTTTAACCTCAAGAATCAAAATTAAAAATGAAAATGGAACTATTTTAATGTACCGTTGTAATTATGGTTTTGAAAAGCATTATTATTTATCATTATGCTAAATGCTGCGCGACGAAAGAAAAAACAAAAATATCCCTATATATACGTTCTTCAATTAACCTCTTTTGTCTTAATATTGTTCGTGCTGAAATTATTATTATATTGCCATTCTGAGTGTAAATGGTAGAGGGGGGTCTTTGACATTATCGTCCTTGTACAGATCCTATGCATGAGAAGGCAAAATAGGACCGCACTGGGAATGGGGATCCCTTACTGGATACCCCATAAAAAAAGAGGTCTCGGGCCAACCCTATAGTTCATCAGATAAAATGAAGTAGTCAGTGCATTGATCCCAGATTATTTTCAAATACACTGGGAGAACGATACACTGATATTCATATCGGTGCCTCCCAGCAACGGGACAGAAACCCAGATTGTATTCATGATTTTAGTATTGCATCTGCTGTAATCTCAAGAATTCTTAGTTAAAACATTCCATCACAGCTCACAACTCTCACCTACGGTACCATGTAAGAGATACACTACCATATGAAACCAATTCTGATATTATGATAGCTGTATAATGGCTGGTGGAAGGGGGAGGATGCAACTTAAGGTGCAGGGAAAGGACATGAAACATGGAGCAGGATATAGATTGGATGGTTCTGGAAAGTCAATTTCCTCATGTCAAATAAACTGGATAAACTGCTATGGAACTGTGCCTGTGCAGTCGGTCTGTATGAGGAAACATAACCCTGACTCGGTGTATTATGTAAGTGGAGGCTCTCTACATTTACAAAGATTTCATTGCCATAACCGCTTTGATACTATCCTATAGCTGTAAAAATTAATGAGATTCTGCCAAAAGAAAACCAGCACACCAGCTACCATAGTAATATAGTAGGATCATACAGCAATGACCCACCATGCAGAAAGGGCAGAAAGGGCATAGCCTCAAAAGCAGCCACACCCTGCTGGTCAGCCATTCCATTCTGTATGGCCACGTTCAGCATTCAATGTAGTAGTGTATGAGGTAAGCCCGTGTTTGTTATTGACATTTGCCTGTCACTGAACCCCTACTCTAAACATTAAACGTTTGTCCGAAGTGACAGGTAGTACGGCTGTTGGTCAATTTTAAAGCAGCACGTCTTTTATATCCTTAACCTCAGAATTATATGCATACATTTACATTATAACATATGCTCACAGTTTAAAAACAGGTTTTATGCACATGTTGGTACTATAGTCTGTAATGGATAGACCTATAATAGGAAAGATTGAAAGGGACCGTGAAGAAATATAGAAGCATAGGACAATGAGAGGTCTTTTGTAGCGGATGTATATAGCTGATTATAGAAGAGGCCTATGTAAGGGGCCTTGAAAGGCCTTTAAAAACAGAGGGTAGATCGAATGGAGATATAGCTTTGTATGGAGACAGGATGGGGGCCTTCCATTAAGTATGTAAAGCAATGTAAGGAGTGGTTGAATAAGGAGAATACGTAAAGAGAAGGGAAGCAGATAGTGGCAGAGTATTGGAAGAGAAGGCGTGCACATAATTGCAGGGTATGGGAGGGAAATGGATAATGTGAATGTATGTGAATTCATGTTGCACAGATATCCACGTAATTCACATTTACAAAAAATGTCCGAGAATGTGTTATGTACATGGTGAAAGTATATTTCATCCTTATTATCATACAATTTTAATACCGTAGTATATATGAACCGCGAGTTCACTCGTCACTTTTCTCTGTCAAAACTACAAAAAATCATACACATAAAAATAACTACATTCACAATACTTGCAGGATATAGGAAGAGAGGCAGTGCGGATAGTTGTAGTGTATGGGAAGCCGACGGGAAGAGAAGGGATATGGATAGTTGCAGGGTATCGGAAGGGAAGACATGTGGATGGTGCAGGGTATAGTTGGGCTTACTGGCTGGTTGACTGACCAAGCTGACCATTATATAGGTCCTGCAATCTTTTAGGCCACCCTTCACTGACCAGCCTGAATTGGCGCCTGTCACTGGTGCCCTCTGAGTGCTCCATTCTGACTCCTGAGGTCCGTGAGTGGCGTTCCAGATGATCCACTATGTGCTATTGCGTTCCAGATCCACTATAGCTAGATGCTATTGGCTTTCTAATTGATAACGGTTGGAGTCTGCATATAACGGTATATATATATATATATATATATATATATATACTTTTAGTATTTAGCCTATATATGGACCCCCCCCCCCCTTTTCGAAATCCTGTATCCGCCCCTGGTTAAGTGACAGGTGACATGGCCCTTTCTTATATTCGACATGCGACATTGGAGGTTCCTCATCTAGGTCCCCTTTTATGTTATATGGATTGTGGTGTTTCCTTGCAACTCCCTCAGTGGCAAAAATCAGTGACCCCCCCCCCCCCCCCCCCCTCCGACAGCACACATTCAAACAGACAGACAGACACAAAATCTTGCATATAATATTTAGTCTACAATTGAATCCCCTTATCAAAATCATGGATCTGTGACCTCATACCTGATGGTCTGTGGCAAGGCCGAGCAAAATCATTGAGACATAAAATTCGCAGCCATGTTGTAGTGGTTAAAAAGCTTAAAATGGGAGTGTCTGGCTGCACTCCTCAGAGAAATCAGATAAGCGGACAAGGCGACACGTTGTCCGAGGGCCTGTCTTTTTTCTAGTCCCTGAGCAGATACAGAGAGGCTATTCACTTTCGAGAGTACTAGGCTCTTTGGCATGCCTACTGGACATTTAGAACTATCACACTTTATAGACATGTTCAAATCTGTAACAAAATGTTTATTCTGAATTTAATGAAAAGCAACACGTCAAATCCATGCCAGGGCAAAGAAATCCACTTAATAGTACTAGACTTTCAAAATACAACTATCTGCAAATACCTATAAGCAGTCAAATGCGATGACGCTAATATCCAGTTAACAAAAAGAGCTAAGGTTCAGAGACTCAGCTAGAAGGTCGAAACAGGCCAATTTTGTTGTAAAATCAAAGCTTTATACGCAAAGGTCATTGCCTTTTCGATTTTAACTACACTGTTAAAATGACATTTAGAATTTAAACATTTAAACATTTAACAGATAAGCGGACAAGGCGACACGTTGTCCGAGGGCCTGTCTTTTTTCTAGTCCCTGAGCAGATACAGAGAGGCTATTCACTTTCGAGAGTACTAGGCTCTTTGGCATGCCTACTGGACATTTAGAACTATCACACTTTATAGACATGTTCAAATCTGTAAACATGTTTATAATCTAAACACAAGAAGACTCATGTATTTAAAAGCTAAACACTTGTAATTCCTAAACATGTATGGATCAGATATGTTTAGAATATAAACATGTGAAATTGCAGGTGTTTAAAAGCTAAATACTTTCTACTTCTAAACATGTGTTGGATTAGATATGCTTAGAATCTGAACACATGAAATTACAGGTGTTAAAACCTAAACACTTTGTACTTCTAAACATGTATTGGAGCCACTTCATTTACCATGTGTGTAGTTAAACTGTACTCCACCAGGTGACACTGAATGCCAATTGATGCACTGTAGTTCTTAGTGATTTCTTCTAAATGTTGATATAAATTCATTATAAAAAAAAGGGAATAATCTAGGTACTGTAGAGTGTTTAAGAAATGTATATGGAATACATTAGAAGTATTTTGAGTTTAAGGAAAATGATTTTGTTCGAGGTTTTGACAACATACTTCTTTTAGACACCTTTTCCATATGCAGACAGACATAAGGACTAGGGTATGGGTGTAATAGTTCTGGGACCCACTAGAGGTAGCTATGCCCTACCTCAGTTCAGAAGTCAATTCTGCATTTCTCCATGCATAATGTTGAAAGAAGTTTAACTCTAGGATTGAACTTTACCTCTTTGTTGATCAATTAAGATCAGGAAACATGTTTGCCTCTCTGAATTGTAGGTATGTAACATTCCAGCATAGTATCAGTAAAAATGACCAAAGAAATTTGTTTTATTGATTCTTTTTGTTTTACAAAGTTTACATTTGTATCCAACTTCTAATTTTCCAAAAATTCATGATCATGCTCTGTCAGTCGTGCAGATCTAAATACGGATATTGATAACTTTTATTGGTTTAGATATAATTTTTATGAAAATCATTTTAGATTGAATTTATGTCTTCACTCGTAACGATGGTCGTATATTTGTGAAAGATAACCTTTAGCATCAGACTAATTATCATGGTGAGCTTTGGTTTTGTGCTCTGCTTTCTTTTCAACCTAATATAACTTTTAGAAAGTTTGAGATACATTTGGAAATATTTATGATTAATTTTAATGTTTTTTTTTTAATTTGCTATTATCCATTATAATCCACTTATATACTTAAGACTCTTTATGTGAGACTTTTTTATATATAATGATAAGGTCAACTCTTTACATGTTTGTAATAGGATCTGTGAAATGTACGAAATTCACGAAATAATTGTGGGTTAATTGGGAAGAATTGTCTCAATTTGTAGTCCAATATCTTATCCATAATCCTTAATCACCTCCCTTGAATTATATCACCAAAATACTATCCCCTTTGAACCAACCAGATAAAAAGATAAGTATGGCCATGAAATCCCACTCTCAAATCAATGTGTACACGTGTTTTTCCAGATAACAAAAACAACTAGAATTTAATAGGAAATACCACATAAAACGTTAATCACTCAGTACACACTGTAGAGAACAGGTGGATTCTGGGTGATGTCTGGTGGTGTAGAACGGGGCCGGAAGTCACGTGACAGCGGTACCGGAAGGAGACTGTGCCCGGAGCTGTTCGCGTCAATGTAGGAGTCAAAAAACATAAGTTATGGAGACAGCTGATTGGGTTGTGTTGTATAAAAAAAATCACCCAGCTTAACTTAAGGGCCATACCCACTAAGCGACTTTGACAGAGACCGCTTCTGGCAATCTTGACGGTTGCCAGTGAGTGAAATTGTCGGGCGACTAGGATATTTATATATAGAGCAAGTTTGATATTTGTCCAGTGATTTTACCAGCAGTTTGACCGCCAATCCTGTCGCCCGTCGCATAGTCTGAACACCATACCCATGGCGAATTGGTCTGCACAATTGGTACAATTGTCCGCAATCTTAGTTCCTGAGCGATTGTTTTGCTATAGTGCCTAGTGAGGTCGCCTGACACCAGTAAAATCGGCTAGTGGGTAGGGCACTTCAGCCACAGAGCAGCTCTCGTTCTGTGGTTGGTACTTGTTGAGACCAACGAATTATTTTTTGTTTCTTTTACAAGGTTTAAGGGATTCATTTTGGTCAATAGTGAATCTCAAGCGGTCTTTAATCACAAAATAGCAAGTTTTGATTATCATCTGCTAAAATTCTCAACTCATTTCACGAACCTTGCATAAAAATGGTATTTTGTTTTAATAGCGTTAGGCCTATAAATGTTCGCACATATTACACCAGACACCCCACTTTTAAAAGAAAACTGACTATTGGCAGAAACAGTGCCAGTGGTAGCAATATGTCAACTCATATGAGATCAAATTAAAGATTGTTATTTCTTCTTTAGAAAACACATACTTTCCAAGCTGAATAGAGTTCTGAAACATAGCGTGACTTTTAACCATCCACCACCCTTGTTATATGCTGTGATAGCAATTTTACAAATGTAAGAAGTATATGGAAATGAGGAATCGTTGTAGGGAGATTGTTTTCACTTCACACGCAAGATTCCTTTTAAGAATATTTTCTGAAAGTCTGTTGTATGATGTATTAGGACAAAAATAGGAGTTATTGATGATGGTCGTGCCGGTCATACATAATCTCGCCGTTATGGCCGTTAGTCGGATAAGCTAATGAGGATTAACGAAGCAATTACCCTGTAAATCAATACATGATGGATGGATGTAATGTGCACTTGCTGCCTTGGTTTTAATAGGCATCTCCCTGTGCTATTGAGCTATGATAATATAATAAAATAGCTTTATCTGTAAACATTTTCTTTTCAAACATATCATTCACATCTATGAAGATAACAGGTAAGGTAGTGGCCTCACAGAAGAGCTGCTGTTGCTACTTTGTTGAAATTATAAGCTTTTTCTTTAATGCATGATTGGTATTCTTGCATCTCAAGTTTACTTGTAGGACAATCAAATTATCCTGCATGCTGGGCCTGTATAGTAACTGCTTGGACCCTTAAATAGTAGAAACTTAGCATTTGAGAAAGTGAATATTTCGGCTGTGTACTGTTTCAAAATCTTACGATGCATAGTTCAAGAAAATTAAGACAGACCAGTTAGCACTAGAGGAGCAAAAAAGATGTAGACAAGTCTTCTTGCAAGTAATTAAGTGGACAATCAATGTTAATTGTTTATAGTTCGTTTCTTTCCCTGCGAATTCTTACCATTCAGATTTAAATACATAGCATTGCTTCTGATAAGGAAATGTATCATGATCAATATTTATTGTAGAAACACCGTTATCATTTTCTGATTAGCCTATACGTGGCTTCCAAATCAATTTAAAGAAAGACCGACAACAGAGTTGTTGCAATAAAAGAATTTGTCAGTGTTACTTATAGTCTCCTTATTGGTTTTTGCGGATACTTGTTTATTTGTCAAAATATTTCGTTTCTATTTACACCGCTACCTTTGAGTGGTGTGATCTGCTATTGCTCGATCTCTGTCGCATAAGGTAAAGTATTAATCACGTAGCCGTCCAATTATGGAAGTTTCTGCAACAATATAATCGAAAAACAGTTTACAAAATATTTTTTCGGCAACCAGTCCATTAAGTATGCAAAACTGGTTGATATACATAGCTACTGAAATTAACTATTTCCAAACTATTTCTGTCCTAAGTAGCAACTGCTAGAAGCTCTAGGATTGCAGAGGTCTATTTCTAGGAAGACGTCCAGATTCATTTCCTGTGTAGGCCTATATATCAGCTTTGGCTCTGCCTATTTCCCTTGTTGATGGCTGTATAATCTATAAAACACACAATACCTGTCAGATAGCAGATATAGCGCCAGCTGCCACCCCATCTTCACTGCACCAACAACTTGTGTGTCCCTATTGCAAGCCCATGTAAACCTATCTGCCGTGTGTGTGTTCCTATTGCAAGCACATGTAAACCATTCCCTATCTCAACACCATTGTGGGAAGCAAGTCTGAAGTGATATGGTCTGGGATACAGTGTGACTGCATGTTTCTCTTCTGCTGGCGCGATGTAAGCGCTTCCTCAG
Source organism: Lepidonotus clava (assembly GCA_936440205.1). Taxonomy (NCBI): domain Eukaryota; kingdom Metazoa; phylum Annelida; class Polychaeta; order Phyllodocida; family Polynoidae; genus Lepidonotus; species Lepidonotus clava. The sequence continues at coordinate 23,671,228 of OW387147.1, forward strand.
GCAAATGGACCTTCAATTGGGGTAATGGGAATCCGTGCAACATTTGACTCAAGATTGATAGACAAAGTAATTTATATTATGACGTTGATATAGAGTGAGAAGTGTCTATGTTTTCTAATGCTGGATTATTATATCCGATTGTAAAATATTTTAAATGAAGAGACTTCAAAAATAGAAAAAAAGGGCATCACCTTTCATGCATCATCTAAAGACAAAGAACGTGGTTTTGTTCTCTTTTAATGTAAGGCAAAGCTATGCCTACAAATAGGCATTGCATGCTTATCTTAATGAAACCAGAGTTCTACAATATCTTATACCAGGATTTGAGGTCGTGCCTTGAATTTCTTATCTTGTTTTTTAAGTTATTGTAGTCTTGTGTTTGATTCTCAAGATAGTCTCTCTAGATGTATAGTATCGTATATAAAAGGCCAAATTCATCTTAGAAAATAATGGTTTTTGCAATCAGCTCTAAGTTTTGATCTAGATCGATATAGAACTACAGGCCTAACTACATGGATCAGCTGCGTAACAAATTTCTCATGCAGTTTTACACTAAATTTCTGTGTCTTAATATTAGCATAACCTTTAATGTTACTCAATTGAATAAGAAGTATGTACTAAGAGAAAGGCCACAGTCTCTGTGATACCATTGTCATTGCGTTTAAATTGTAGTAGCCCAAGAAAATAACAACAGCCAAGAGATGACAAACCCTGGCGTTTCAGTTGTGTGCTGTCACATAGATCTACAGATCGATTCATGAATATGGTTTACTATAACTGCATGATGTAGATCCAAGATCCTTCTCCAGTAAGTCCACGCAATGTATTATACTACTATCTTGCCAGGCCTATGCTGTACAAGAGAGAGCCTTTAGAGTATACGGGACACCCAAGCACGTCATGACATACCCCGGCCTGGGGACTGCCTGTCTGGGCTGATTTATTTCCCCAGAAACAATGCCAGGCCCGACTGGCCCAATATGTCTCAGACTGAGCAACCTATATAGGCATGACCAAGCATGAATAGCTCATCAGTAACTCATCCCTTAAGGGTTATACCTCATGCGGGGAGCAATTCACTAACATGTTTATGCATGTCTTGTTGAATGATAAATCACATAAGTGCACATAGGCCTATATCATTCGTTGATAGATTTGGACCAATTATAGGCTTAAATAGGTAATTATGGAGAAGCGGGTTGACCCACCTAACACAGACTATAAGGTTATCCATTAACAGACAAATTAACCTGCAAGCTCTGATTTCCGAGATTTCATGTTTTCCTTGAGACCCGCCTAGACAGTTAAATTATGCGTGGCCAAAATCACACTATATTTTATTTCATTTTGATTCAGCTTTGAAAAATAACATACCAAGGTGCATGCGTGCTGGAGTCTTGGGCTAAGATATTACAGTCTCACGTCCATCTGACCATCCGCTCCCCACTGACTTACCCTGCCCCAGCGACCCCAACAAATCGCCCCCTTTTTGCCACCACCTCATTACCCGCTCACCACCAGCTCATAAGTCAACAGCACCTCATGAGCAGCTCGCGACCTCAGCGTCCCCAAGCGGCCTGCACCGAAACTAAAGCAGGCGAGCAGCTCACGACCGCAGCGCCCCCAGTGGCCGCCACGCGAATCACCTCAGGGCCTCCCCGACCAATCAGAAGCAGTGTTGACACCACGTGACGTTATGACGTCATCATCATCATGACGTCGCCTTACGTCTGCTGATGTCAGGGCTCATTAGTGGCAAGGGAGATCGGCGTGTTTTCTGCAAACATCACGCCAATTGGACCTGTTTTCATTAGGCCGCACAACGTTACATAGGCCTATTAGATGGTAATCTCCCTGTGCAGAAGCATTAATGATTTCTGTGGGCGGTATAGAGGCCTGGCTGCTACGCAGAAACTCTTTGCATGGAATGGATGCGAGGTATATGTTTGTATTGCATGGTAAATTGTGATGGTGTTCTCGTGTACGCTTTGTTGTACAACCATTAGCCCCCCTAGCAGTTTTTCTTCACAAAAAACGAAGTCCTGATACATGAAAGTATTTAGGCTTAATGTATAGTCTGCATTGTTACCGGCAGCTTTTAATCTTGGCAATTGAGTGCCGGGCTATTTTAAACTGTAAAACAAAATAATGACAAGGTTTAGAATAAACAAGCATAATCTGTGAGATAAAAATTCTTGTGTATGGCCTAGCTACTTTTATTTTCTTTCTGGATACAATTTAGTGCTTAGCACTAGTTTACATTGTAACGTCTACGATATGACCTGTTAGCTTAGATAGTATAGGCCTACTTTTGAAAGCTTTGATTTTTCTCTGAATTATAGGCATGATAATTCAGGCAAATACACGAAATTATTATCAGTAACATAGAGGCTTTAAATGTAAGATTTCTATTCCAGCATTAAGGGGCCCAATATATGTTCTATTGAAAACAGCTTTTGCAATTAGGCCTATTTCTAATTCAGAACTCTTCATGACAGAAGCCACTTATTTCAGAATTTAAAGGTGACCAGTCACTCAATATCAAACTAATAACAAGTTTCATGTGGTCAGCTTTACAGTAGGACTGACCATATAGGAAAATCAATCTTGTCGCGATCACCATATTTGACTGTTGTTAGTTCAATTGAGTAGCTCATATCTCTGGTAACTGACCAATATGAGGTTGAATTGAATCGATTGGTGTTTGCCTGTTGTTGTGGGTATCACGTACGATTGGTGGTCAGCCTTTCCTGCCCTGGTGTAACAGGCGTGTATGAAGAAGTGTCATTCGGATAAGTTGTAAGGGTCAAAGTGAGTCGTTACGAGTGACTTGTCATTCTGGGTATATTCTTCAATGCTGAAACGAGGAGCTCCTTTTGAACTGATCAGTCAACGGTTGTACACTAACGGAAATAATTGTAGAACTAATTATGAATAGCCTAGCTATTAGGACCTTTGGTGCTGCAATACATAAGTCTCACATTTACAGGCAATGATTAGGCCTATGGCCATACAACTCTTTAAATCCTGTGCCTTGTGTTATAATGATAGCGTACAATCCAAAATAGTTTTACTCTGTAGGCCTACATGTACGGAGTAACAGGGAATACAGTACTACATCGTTTCCAGATTTCTAGATCATAATGCCAAAGTATTTTGAGGTTTTGATATACAAGTTGTCCAACCATACACTGACAGATCCGAAAATGATACAAACATTGAGAACTTATAAAATCAAAATAGATCTAGAATTGGTACATAGGCCTGTACGCCCCCCCCCCCCCCAATTTACACATTGAAAAATAGCACAACATCGTGAGGGTTATTTTTTTTGTAATGAAAGAGTCTCAAAAACGGCAACCGTCCCCTCGGGAATAGAATCCCAAGCCATAGACCCATAGAACCATATCTAACCATAGAACGGAGGGGTTGTGAAGTATGTACCTCAGGAAGCCAAGCTTTACAGAGTTTACATGCGGTCACACAAATGAAACACTGGACTAATCAAACAGTCCAAGCACGAAGCAGCCATCATGAGTAAATGACACTTCTCCCAGTCAATAATTAACGACCATGCATAAACTACTCAACCGACTGAAATAACAGTCGCTCATTCCTACTCATTGTCTGTCTAGCTGCGTACAGCTCAATTATTGAGTCGCTCATTGTGACTTCGAGCAACTCGCCTGTTGTTTTTGTCCTTTTCTGTTTTTCCTTTTCAGTGATACCCTGATGGGTCGTTGACTAAAGAAACACAGGCAGTCCCGGAAAACGATTTCTATGGAGATGCAGCCTGATGAGCTAATTCTGCCTATAGACCCATCATGCCTCCATTGGTGGGGTGAGCTGCTCATCATCATTTGCTCAGTGTGGGAGACTCTTAGGTATTTTCTGGCCCAAATTGCATGATCTAAGAGCACTCTCTAAGGTTAGAAGTCTGCCGTGGCAGTTTACCAGAACACAAGTTTAATATTTAGGTATATATGCTTTCACCAAATAAAATTCTAGATATTCCGTCAGTTGCCATTTCGGTTGTCAACTGTCTGCAATTTCAAATAATTGGCCAAATAATTGATTGGTAATTTCTGATTTTGTTACCTACCTTGACTCGCAGTTGCACCCCTAAACCTGGGAACGAGTTTGTTTTTCCCATACACCTATTTCATGAGTTTGTGCAGTGGATGACTTATATTGACGCCTTGTATGCAACAATTCAGACCCGTTACCTTCGGAAGCTATAATCCCAATACTTTGATTCACACATATCCACTAGCGGGGCGACATGCACTTATGAAAAAGATCTTTTTATTTGGTCGACCAAGGACCAATCCATCACTGAACAGGCTCTCTCAGTAATCGGAATGTATCCAACCGCAATCAGCAAAATTTGATTCATCCTTTGCATAGAAAAACTAGAGACTGCAATTGCAGGACTCGCTGCATTATCTAACAAAGACTGAAGTTTCTTGAATGAGTGCAATAGTTTTGCATTTAGTCCCATTTAGTAGACACTCATGCGCTTACCATTTCCATTTAATGGGTAAATGGTCAGGCAGGAATAGTCTCATGTCTGCGGATATCTGTGGAACCAGTTGTCCGTATGTAATTGGTTTATCCTCCCTCCACAGCCATTAGTTTGAGGTAATGTCATTTTGGCTAATGGAATGGATTTTAATGAGTTTGCTGCACCATAGAAGGTGATCATGACAACGTCTTCGTATAATGTTTAATGTGGGAAAAGCTATTACTTTGTTGAATCCCTTAGTTCAATTCAGCATCTACCATTTGAGCTGACGTATAGAAGGTATTCCTTAGTTCAGAATATCTTAACATGAAACACGTACCTTCTAGGCTATATTGGTGGAAAGATGCTTTCTTTTCTATCTATTTAGAAGTAGCCTTAAATATAAGAAATACATATCATAACTTATATGCCTACATGTAAACGGTAAATACTAACACATTCGCTCATACTCATGCAACTTTTCTCTCTCTTTGTCAAGTATTCTTACCCAAATGGGGGTGGGAGGTGGGTGAAGACCCCCTGGACCGACCCATGAATAATACAGTTTGGTGGTTTATGATTACCAAATGGCCAAGGTCTGGACTAAAGTCTCCGAGACCCCCTTGCTTATGTATAGGGACAGTCGCGGATTTAGGGGGGGGGGGCCCTTTTTTTTTTACCAAAATTTAGTTTTTTTTTCTAATATAAAATGGTCCTTGCACGCCGCCCCCCCTTTTGAAAATTCCTGAATCCGCCCCTGAGGGATCTGGCCATCATATAACGTTCCTTCTCTCAAAGTGACGTGACGTAACTGAAATTAGCCGGCTATGAAATCAGTAGCATTCATTATAGATTAGGTAATTATTGCGAGGTTAGATGGCCAAGTAATCCCACATACGATAAGACGAGCCTGCATGCCCCCCTGGACACCATCCCCCCTGGCCTCCCGTCGCCTCGCCACTATCTCGCCGTAATTACATAATTTTCTGCATTACCGGTTACCAGTAACCTATCCCTGTCATCTACTATGATATCCGGCACTTGGCATAGATAGTATATAGCCTATCAAGTAGGGTTGTTTTTCTTTAGTTTTTAATCACATTAGTTTGTTTGCTTAAGATCCGGGGCCAGATTTTCAGACTCTCAATTCTGAAACCTCGACCAAAAACTTGCAAGATTTTCTTTAACAAAGAAGATTTATTCCGGTTTAAATGACAAAGTGCCTCCTTTTTCTCACATGTTCTAAGATTAATTTAATGAACGATCCCTTTTTTATATTTTTGCTCAGAGACAAAATCCCTGAACGCACTCCTGTTATCATTTGACCTTGCCCAGCCCCAAGGCGAAGGTCATTTGTTTCATGCTGCCATGCCTACCAACCATGAAATTGGTCGGCCAGGACCCGTATGATTGACATTACAGGGGCCAACGTTAGCTGACACACCGGAGTGGGTGTTCCAGTCAATAGTAGCCCCATGATACAGTGTTGAACAGAGCGTATCCAACAATCACATGGTGAAATGCTCACCTCACCGCTTTGTGGCTGATCTTTATTTATTCATTCTTTTATCTGTGTCTGATACGAATCGCAATTTCATGTTGCTAAGCATAGGTCTACTTGCATAGCCTAGGTGACTTCCCGTCTGTCGGGTTACACACACGCGTATATATTTTATTTGCAGTATGAAAATAGGGTTCAATAGGGCAAAAATCGGTTAACAAAAATAATGACGACCCTCGCCTGCGGGTCATATTTGCAGAATGGGGGTCGTATTTTACCCCTCTGACGCATAGGTCGTCTAGTGAAATATATATATACGTACACATATATAACATTCAAACTACTAAGACAAGGAGGCGTGTGGCTGTAGTGTTTGTTTCATAAAAAGGCATGTTATGAAGAGTTTTCCGAGTGCCCATGAATTCCCACTATTATATCTTTACCTGCGTCCCTATCTGACTTTGGCCCAGGTCATACCTTACGAAACCCCCTCATCTCTGCCCCCACTTCAAAAAAGACCTCTTCCATTTGTGGCCATAAAGTGAACGTGTGACGGCCACAGAGGACGTGGAAATTGATAGTGTTGATGCCGAGAAGTATGGGGCGTCCGACTCCCGGCCCTGAGTGGTGCGCTGCCTGCATTTGCTCACTATTTGCTCAGCCTTTCCTGGAGCTACTCAACAGGCTATTGCCTATCGCCCCCTAAGACTTGATGGTCCAATAACAGCCGCAGACCGACGAGCAAACACGAGCAGCTCCATCTTCGATTGGCCCCAATCTACCTGCTCATATCGAGCTACTCGAGGTAACAGAACTCGTGATAATAAAGTCAGGACTCTTCTGGTCGCCTTTGACACAACGTAGTTGCCAGACGACCACTGGTCACAAGTGGATTGTTTGGCGAAAGAGCACTCTACCTATGGACCATAAAAGAGAGGTATTCTAATATTGCTACCTCTTTGAACGATTAAAGTATACATAAGCTGTGACTTGTTGCATGATAAATCTCCGTAAATACTACGTGAGTTTGCGTTACATAACTTGCGATCGCCTTTGACCCTCATCATAGCTATGTGATTTTGGATTTTGCGTATTAGAGGAACTAGAGTTTGGGGTTAATTTACGGGGGTTTGAGGTGGATATACCAGAGTTTGATGGTGATTTATGTGAGTTCTATTATACAACAACATTCTAACTCTCGTATGGTTTCCGTAAGCACACATAAACCTCTGTAGCTACGAAGATTTGATATGCAACAGTATTAAATGTATAGATAGGTTGGATTGAACTTCTTTTATTTGGAAAAGTATATATTGTGAATCAATTGCAATACGTCACTGTAAAGCAGTTAGCAAGTAGACGTAGGTAGGCTTATAACAAATTTGAAGGAGAGACTTGTGATGTACAGCGCAGTTGCATTATATTCAAAGGTCGCGTATTGCTATCATTTACCAGAGGATAATCGAACCAGCATTAATCTGTTCCCAGTAGCTTTTTGATACTCTTACCCTATCGATATTTTCCGTTTATATTTACCTCCTATTTGGGACATCAGGATATTTATCAGCCGCACGGCCGAGGAGCGGTACGTACAAGGGGTGGTGCGTAGTGAAATGCTGTATGTACCGCTACTCAATTATAGTGTTCCTAAGATATTTGGAGCTTTGATTGGGTGATAAATTATAGAACCTTAGGAATCGTCCTCGGGTGGCTGTATTAGTACGGCAAAATTATGAGAATAAAATCAAGCATATATTGCAAAACAACAACCCTGTATAAAATACCTAGTCAAGGATGTGACTGCGCAGAACGTTAGTGTAACGTCGCAGAACGTTATTGAACGTCACCATGACGTTGCTCCTTGGCCGGATACACCGCTGACACCCAGGCTTTACGTTGCACTGACACCCTGTGCTGATTACACCCTCCATTAAGTACCCCACCCCGCTCCCCCACCAACCACTGCCAGCATTGATTCCCCCATCCCGACCTGTTGGACTCGGCCTTATTGATTTGGGAGCCGCCCAGATGTCACCGAGCCAAGGACACCCAGCAATAATTATTAGAAACCTAATTATCGCCCACCCACGTGTTTGACTCGGCTGAGGAAATTAATTTCGGAGTGTAATTACAAAAGTTTCATATGTGTACTGCAGTGTTCCAGGTTGTTATTTTTCAGTGGTTTAGGCGGAGAACATTCTAGATTGGTATTAGATGAACTTTCATTAAAGAATAGTAATCATGCATGTATCATGTTATTCATTTTCTTCTATATTACCTATGTTTCATACCATTCGTACCATTCCTACTTACATATTATAACCAATAGGCCTAAGACTTTAATTTCTTTCATAAAGTATTTCATGCCATTCATTTACAGCGTATATCTTACATGTCATTATTCCATGATATTTAACATAATATTATTATTTTTAACACATTAAACCATCTTTCAAATATCCAAGCCATACACATGTATGGTTATTGCACGCCATCTTCACACCAGCCACACTGTTGACCCGTATCCCCGGGCACTCAATATTAGGCGGTACACGGTTTCAAGTGGGTATTACACAGGCTGAACGTGATGAAATGAAAGATGCCGTCTGAAGTTCTAGCCTCCCTTTACCCCTCCAACTCCAGGCCACTATTGCTCTTGAAACCTAATGCCCTATAGTCACACTGCAAAGTCTTTTTTAAATTTTAGAAGATTATATGGAGTATTTCATGTCCCGTACTTTATACTTTACCATTTTTGCCATCCTCCAAACTGGTGACATAGTTCTTAAACAGTGCAGGATTAGTATTGCCAATTCTTTGTAGTATCTTATAGCTGCAGTCATTTAGATAGTCTTTGGTTTTTTTCTCTTGGAAACTGCTTTTGGCCAGGAAGATATTCAGCGGGATGTATTCATGATATGTTATCTTCAGACTATAAAATAAGGAAAAACACATTTGTATGAACAAATATGTCACCTTTTCGGGCTATTGACGGGATCTACATGGAGCCTAGACATTGTCTAACTTTCTGAATTATAAGCTGATTGTAGACCAAACCTAATATTAAATGTGTATATTGTACCTTAAGTATTCCTTTGCAATTGTCTAACTGTTAAAATGGTATCAGGATATAAAATCTTTGCTAATGGCTTGATAATTGACAATCACAGGTTGGCCTTTTCATTCTATCTAATAGGATAATCTAATACGTTTAGCTATTCAGTGAGCAGCAGAGCGGTCCATTCAATAGCCAATATGAGCAGCTAGGGACATGAGCATCAGCTCATCTGAGCAGCTCATCACTACTGACTAATCGATAGAGCTGGTCCTTAGTCCCCATCCCTCTGCACAACCTTTCTTATGGCAATAAATTATGATACATAGGACCCATGTCGGCAGCATCCCAGGGGGACAGTAAACTAATCTGTCCATTCTTCCTCCCGCCCATAAACTGTCTACATTCAGGACGGTCCTGGCCTACTTCCCAACGTACTAGGATATATATGCAAACTTACAAGAATGGCTCTTATGGCTTTTGGTATATTACACTTCAAAAGATAATGAGGAAATCAATTATGCGTCGTTCCGAGAATTGTCAAAGCATGCACTCCTTGTGAGTAGCAGGCTGGGTCATTGGTGCAGCCCCCTAGGGACAAAACCCTATAACTTTACCTCCTACCCATTACAATATACACCTACCACCAACATCCCATAATTCAACACTACCCTCCCTCCATTACTTCCTTCTTCACCAACCCAACAACACCTCGTCCATTTTGATCGGCAAACATCCAATGTTTTTTCCTGCCTCACGGGCAGAAAAACCCACGCACACAACTACATAACGTCTGTGCCGTTGTACGAAATATTTTTACGGTGAAAATTCAGCCATGCGCCCAGTAACGAGGGCCACCACTTCCAGGTTGGCGAAGCAGAAGGCGCAACAGAGGCTCAGCAGGCTGGTGAATAACGAACAGGAGGTAACTTTCCCAAATCTATACGGGGACGAAGGTAACCAGACACGCTCGGAAGTCGGATCATCAAGACCACCGACAACCCCGAGGATGGCAGACGGGCAAAGGGTAGACGAGTTGGAGACGGAGGTACGCTCTGTGAGACAGCAGGTCGCCGGCATGAACGCAAAGCTGGACAGGTTAGTCTCGGCTTTCGAATGCAAGCCACCACAACATAGTACCCCCCCACAGTACAGAGACCCCCTGCCACATGATCCGCTGGATGATACAATCCCCCTGGAGCTACCCCCGCCAAGACAGCTGAGGGACAGATACAACCGGGACGGGTACGTTGACCACTACGCCCAGAGCGACCGATTCAACCCGCCGCAGATACAGGGTAAGCATAGCGACCTCGCTAATCACCATAACACGAAAAAACCATACATGTACATTGAACGGGAATCGTGTCAGACAGATAGGCAGAGGCTCGAGGTTAGATGTGAACTCACACAATTGGAATACGTAAATGCGCTGGTTAAAATGACACTGGATCAGGGGGCATATCACCCACGCGACCTTACACATATCCTGGCTCACATCAGGGATGTAACACACGACGCGATGGAACGGTCGTGGCCTGCAGTGCGCAGGTGGTCGCAGTTCATTTTTGATAGTATTGAAAGGGGGGACATGGTATGGGCCGATCGACAGGCAATCCAGAATGAGAGGGTTCGGATAGCATTTACCGCCCCGGGGGCCGCACATACGGGCCATACCCACGGACAGGGAGCGCACACGAAGGAATTCCTGTGTCGCGAGTTTAACACCAAAGCCGGGTGTAAACACCGAGGGGATCACAACGAAGGCCAGGTCAAGGTGTTACACCAGTGCGCGTTCTGTGACGCGGTATCAAAGCAATGTAACCATAGCGTGTATGCCTGCGAGAGGAAATTGCAGTTCCCATCGGCGCGACAAACACAGCAGAGGGGACCACAGCAACAACAAGCGGGCTTATACACACAGCACACACACCAGTGGAGACCGCAGGTAGAGTACGCACAGCAGCACCTGGTACAACAGCCAAAAAACGGGCAGCAGGCGCCCCGCCTGTATTAGAGGGAGGGGCGCCGCACCGACGGACTCAACACAGTGACAACACACGGACGATAACTACAGCACCGTCGGCGGCAGAGGGCAGCCGTGCGGGGCAGGGACCGACACTGGGACGGCCCCCCCACGCAGGGCCGTTGACATCGGTACCACCACAGTGCGGAAATGGGCAGATGGGGCCGGCAAGTGGCCGGTCCGCACCCACTCCGCCGCCCACCGAGACAGCCAGCGGACAAGGGAAGTCGGAGCCGGCATGTGGCCGGCCCCCTCCCTCTCCGCCGCCTGCTGAGCGGCCGCATACGGTAGAAAGCGCCCGGCTGGACATTTCGGACGCCCACTTCCAGAGAATCCGCAAGGTATGTGAGAGAGATAGTTATCACATTTCAAATATCGACCTTAGGCCAGAGGCATTCGCAGAATATAAGAGGCAGTGTTGGCCGAGCCCTGTACCGGGCTCACTACCAGATGAGTTACACAGGGCATATGAACAGGTACGGGCGACCGGCATACCAAATGCCATGGGGTCTAGGGTCCCCCTCCCCACCAACTTAAATTTGGGGGAATGGAAAAGATCCTTCGATTTGGTCGGGGGTAGACAGCAATTGCTGGATTTCCTCACATACGGTTTCCCGCTGGGTTATACGGGACCGGTTACAGATACCATTGGCATTGCCAACCACCCAAGCGCCGAGGACTACCCGCGGCAGGTGGAGGCATTCCTGGAAAAGGAGGGGCGGGGGGGCGGCCTCATCGGTCCATCCCCCGTCCCGCTCTTTCACCCCTGGTGTCACGTCTCGCCCCTGATGTCCAGGCCCAAGGCGAACGGGTCGGACAGGAGGGTTATTACTGACATGACATTTCCGGTGGAAGACTCAGTCAATGCCTATGTGGTGAAAAATGGGGTCTACGGGATCGAGATGGAGCATTCATTGCCTACAGTCGACATGCTCGCACAATATCTGCGGGAGACACCCACAGGTACATGTCTGGCCACTCTGGATATCAGTAGGGCGTATAAGAATTTTAACACCGACCCCCTAGACTGGCCCCTCCTATGCTTTGCCTGGAGAGGTGGCCACTTTTGTGATGTGACGGTGCCCTTCGGAGCTAGGGCCTCGTCATACCACATGCAGACTGTGGCAAATGCTCTGGTAGATATCCTAGCAGCACAAGGAATTAAAGCATACATGTACTTAGACGACATTATTATTGTATCTTCCAACAGGGACACAGCACACCTCGAATACGAACAGGCGCGAGCCCTCCTGGCACGGTTGGGCTTACCGGAGGCGCGCGAAAAATCGCAGCCCCCGAGTACGCGGGTCAAGTGGCTCGGAGTGGTCATCGATACAGAGGAGAGGTCCCTATCAATCCCGGGGGATAAGCTCAAGGACATCCTCACACAGGTCAGTCGGTATACCAAGGCTAAGTCAATGACCAAAAAACAACTACAATCCATTCTTGGCCTCCTATTACATGTAGCAAAATGCGTGAGGCCGGCCAGGCTCTTTGTGTCTAGACTATTAGAGGCGCTGAGAGATGTCAAAGGACATTACCTCAACGTCTCTGCGGACATGAGAGCCGACTTCCGCTGGTTTTTAGAATTCTGCACGGCATGGAACGGAAAGTCATACATCCCAGACCCCCACCCCTCTAGGGATATATACGTGGACGCGTGTCTCTCCGGCATCGGGGCTTCGGATGGAGTGCGCGCGTATGCCGGTCAGGTCACGCCCATTCATGATGGCGCAGCCAACATCACAGAACTAGAAGCACTGAACGTAATAGTGGCTATCCACACATTCCTATCTTATAAGGACAGAGCCACACACGTGCAGATTCACTGTGACAACCTGGCGGCGGTGCAGGTGTTGAGGTCAGGAAAGGGGCGTAACCGCCTCCTCCTGGACTGTGCGCGGGCCGCATGGATGGCGCAGGCCCTGTTAGACATAGATATATCGTATGTGCACGTGCCCGGCAAGGATAACGAGGTGGCCGACCGCCTCAGTCGGGCACACCTGGGGGAAAAAGATCAAAGCTTAGCAGCCAATGTCATACGTGCCCATAACCTTGATGTTGTCCAACCATGCCTCTTTGTGTTCGATAACATTCCTGCTCCCCTGCTTTCCAGATCCGGGCATCGCATCATTACTGGAGAGAGCCAGGCGGCGACAGGAGGAGGCAAGGGCACCAGGCACCACGAGGAACCAGCGCAACACGGTGGGCACGTACCTGGCCTTTGCGAGAAGGGCCGGCTTCAACCCACTGCGGCTGGACAAGTTCATGGCGTGCGCATTCATCGAATACATGGCGCTGCACGTGAACGCACCGGCCACCATCAAGAACAAGATATCCCATGTAAGGGCCTTCCTCAGGCTGGCGGAGGCAGACCTGACAGGGATCAACAGCCCGCGCGTCGCCCGGGCACTCGATGCGGCATTCAGGGACAAGACATATGTGCCCAGGGCCAAGAGCCCCGTACCCATGGACACACTCAGGTCGGTACTGTTTATCATCCCAGATACCCCGATGGGCACAGCAGCACGGGCGGCGATACTCCTCATGTACTTTGGGGCGCTGAGGCAGTCGGAGGTCGCACCACTACGGGTGGCGGCCTTCGACCCAGCACGACACCCCACCAGGAGGGACGCCGTGCTCACAACCACAAACTTGACTCTCAATGTAAAGTGGGCCAAGAATATGCAGAGGGTGGGCCAATCACGGGTGATTACGGTATCCAAGGTACACGACACAAGGTTGTGCCCGGTCACTGCGTTAAAGGATCATTTAGACCACACCCCCTCAGCCTTGCCTTCAGGCCCATTGCTGCAATGCCCAGTGTCGGGCGCACCCATAACCACACGAACCATCAACAACATATGGCAGGCCGCCCTGGAGGCGGTGGGCGCGGACTCGAAGGCCTACTCTCTGCACAGCCTGCGAAAGGCGGCAGCTACACAGGCATTCAAAGCTGGATGCCCAGATACGCAAATACAGAGACTCGGCGGATGGAAGTCCGCGGCCTTCCGAGCTTATATCGAAGACAATACCAATCACCATGTCAATCAGACTCTTAAACAATCACTACTTTAATCCATATCTTATTCCACCACCCACCCCTCCATTCCAACTACCCCCCCCACTCCCTTGGCAGGTTTGGCGTATTTTAATTATCTTAATATTTCTATTTATTATTACCATTAATTATCTTAATTAATCATAAATTTTATAAAATAAAATTTATTCAACCCAAGCCTGCCGTCTTCCTTATCAGTCCAAACGGGGGGAGGGGCGCCAATGGTCAAAGCATGCACTCCTTGTGAGTAGCAGGCTGGGTCATTGGTGCAGCCCCCTAGGGACAAAACCCTATAACTTTACCTCCTACCCATTACAATATACACCTACCACCAACATCCCATAATTCAACACTACCCTCCCTCCATTACTTCCTTCTTCACCAACCCAACAACACCTCGTCCATTTTACCCACCCACCCACTCCTTTTATATATATATCAATTCACCTACAATCGTATTTTAATTATCTTAATATTTCTATTTATTATTACCATTAATTATCTTAATTAATCATAAATTTTATAAAATAAAATTTATTCAACCCAAGCCTGCCGTCTTCCTTATCAGTCCAAACGGGGGGAGGGGCGCCAATGGTATCATTGTCTTCCTCTGTCTTCTTTGCATTTTATGTTGCAGCAAGTTGACAGTATAAAACATAATTATATGCCTACAGTTAGGGGTATGAGATAACAGGATGTATACTCTTTATACAAACTAGATAGCCTGCTAATGACATAGAGACATTAATCTTCAGTTCAGACCCTCCGTTTCCCACGTGTTTTTCTCCTGCAATTCCCCTTTTGTATTCCCATCCTCCCTGTTGGCAGGGTGTGCATGCCAAACAAGCCGCCAAATAATGTTTGGCAGTTGGCAGTCCCCACTTAGCGTAGTGCAAACTGTGGCACGTGACAAACTTGGCAAGCATGCGCCTTGGCCCAAGACTCTAGGTGGCGCTGCAGCAGATTTCCCCAAACAGCTGGGCGATAATACGCATAAATCCCAAGCCATGGCATAGAGATCGATTGGTCTATCTTTTATACAGTGAGGGCGCCCACAAGTAATTACCTTAAAACTCTTCGGATTTAAATAGTTACTTTTTCTGGATTAAAAGGACCCAGAGTTTGTAATGATTTTAACAAACATGCACATTTCTGTTTATTCCAAGACAAATACAATTTTATTCCAATCGTTAATGTATAATTATTATACATTATTCATCTTGTCAAATGCCTAAGACAGTCAGATATGATTATATCACCATGGTTTACTTTTCACTTTTCAATTCATGCAATTATGCCATTAATGCCAATGCCCAAAAGTGTAGTCTCACTGCAAACTTCTGTATCGTTGACAATCCATATGCAAACTGAATTACTCTATCAACCCCATGGCTATATGGCCCTGGAATCAGTATCTTACCTGCAAAGGAAGGCAATTAGTGAGGGCCAAAGCCCTTTAAGACCTGCACGAGGGCATCCGCCACATCTATGAGGCCCTCCAGGCTAAGCCAATAACCCAGCCCTTAGGTTGGTTGAGCCCTTTACCCACCTCAACGATCCTGCAGGACCAATGGGCCAATTGAATTGACCTACATAGGAAGCTGCTCAGAGCTGCTCTCAGGTCCAGAGCTCCTGGGCTAGAGGCAGCTCGAGCGTCTTACATATTAGAGCAGGAGTCTATGTGGTGTGAGCTATTCAGTCGTACCACTTTTGGGCAGTCAGGCATGCCAGGGCAGCTTTGCCAGCAACGGTTTGGACTGAATGGGGTGCTAGGGATATGCAGCTATCATATAGAGCTTGGCAGGGTTAGATCTGCACGCAGCCTCTTGGTACTTTTCCCTTAATCCTGGATGCTCTCCCCTGTCTCTCATGTTCAGAATGGGAGACGGGGCAAAGAGTCACCTCTATTAACCTCTCCTGATTGCCAGGAATTGCCTTAAGACTAGATCCTTCCTGAGAAGTATCTTTCTGTGCCCATCCCTGACAGTTCTCCCTTAATAAACCCCTTCAGGGTTAATCCTATATCAAATGATCACTTTTATTACCTGCCACAAATGCACGTCACTGGATAGTCTGAAGGTTGGGGTCAACTGTGAATGTTCATAGTCTTTGCTTTAGTCTTATATTTTCGATGGTATTTTTACCCTGTGTAAGTGTGCAATCAGCCTACTTTACCAGAAGTTTCCGAACTTCTAGTTTTGATATCTTCCATAAACAATCAACTGTATGATGTTGTTTTCACTGTCTTTCCGAAGGAAGTGTAATAATATGTCTTATGTTAAAAAACATTTATAGATTAATTTCTACCTTTTAGGGCCTATATGTAATTTATGATAATATTTTTATGAAAGTGTCAAGTTGAAGTATTGACCCTGCAGCCATTTGGTCTGTGTGATGAGGTGTGTTCAGGATGCAGTGATTGGATTAGGAGGATGGACATTGCTACAGGATAAGCCCTACCCTATAGGGAGAGTGGCTGGAATACCCTGGAGGAAGGATGCTTAGGGGCACTCCCACGCCCCTCCTTCCCCATTCCCCTCACACTCCTTACTTCCCTGTCCCATCACCTCCCACTCCTCCAGACAAGTAGAAGAGGCATTCAGGGCAAATTGACAGAATTGATATCAGAGTTGCCCATCAGCAGTCTGTGTAGGTGCACTGTCCTTATCGGTTTACGCAGCGCACAATGTGAATCGCACCTCACACGCTTATTGCATTTACGACAATTCAAGAGCGCTTTTCTCATTTATTTACATTCTACAACCCTATTTAGTTTCCAAACTTCCATGTCAGTATAGTTGGTAAGACAACAACAACACAACTTGGTTGCGAATCCTTAATGGATCTAGTAGGCCTTAAGAAAGGAGACATATGGCACGCAGAGTATTTATAGGCCCAGGGCTGGCCGGCTGATTCGATTAATCAAAGCCAGATCTCCTGTCATGGTCAAGATGGATATCGATGGGAGGCAAACTCACTTAGTCGCCTATCAGGCCTGAGTCCAATGGCCACCAGCGACGCAATAGAAGTAGTATCATTGCCAACCGAGAACCAGTGAACCCAGCTTCCTAACCGGAAATGACGTGGATTATGATCATAAGGCAGCCAACCATAAACAGGTCGAAGGCGCCGATTGGTCAATACATTTGATCAGACGCTCAGAGGGACACTTCGGGCAGTATAATACCCAAGAAGATGTGGTCTGCAAAGCCTGCAGAGATAATTATTGGACCATTTTTGTTAACACCTAGGGTAATTATTCAACCATTTTTGTTTATAGCTATTAGCCTGCAGAGATAATTATTGGACCATTTTTGTTTACACGTGGAATCTGAAAATTTGATAGCAAATGAAATGCAGTGTGAAATTTCAAACTTCTTAAAACTTACCAGCAGTTATGAAATAATAATTACTTTATGATGCCTGAAAATATAGTCATCATTCTGATACCATACTAATAGATGTACAAGTAACATATCTGCCTTGTAAAAAATGCCATGGAGTATAACCATATATATATACATTATCCGTTTAATATGAATTAGTTAAAGAAGAACAACGCATATATGTATGACGTTGTCTAAAAGCAATATCACTCATATCTCATAAAACAAGTACAGATATAGCTAATCTACTCTAAGTATATAGTCATATCAATCAGCCAAGACAAGACTGCTCCTATTTGCATTACAGCCAATATCCCCTGTGCCATAACATTAAATCCGAGGAGTAATATAGCCTCTTCCCTCCCTCTCCTCCACTCCAATCCCCCAGTCGATCGCCAGTCATAAAGTCCTTTATGACTGCACTGTCTGACCTCTGTGTGACCCCGACCGGAAGCGTGAGTGAAATGGTTTCTTTTCCGGAGTCGCGTCTCACCGGAAATCAGAGGACACATCCGGGACATCCGGTGGTAACCTCAGATATTACTTCCGGTAGGAGACGACTGACACAGACAGGAATACTATGAAAAGACCCTAGGCTGCCATTTTATATTAAAAGGACCTTGGTTGCGCCGCCATTGATGCTGTTCTTTGATCTTGTCTTTGACTTTACGGTAGACCAGTAAGCCTATGTCTTTAGCTTGCAACTTTCTCACAGGTTTAATATGTTCTCTTCATTTTCATGAACATGATGCCCCAGTGTCACAAGATATTAGTAAATTTATATCAGGAGTTCAGGCCAAAACGGTCGTTGATTTGTGGTATAAGGAAGAGCATGACATCCATTATCCCAAAGGTTAACGCTGTTTTCCGTTAGAGGGTATTGCAATATGCTAGTGAATATCAAATTACATCTACAGCATTTCGTGACATTTCTTGTCAATAGTGATATCACTATTTTATGTTACCAAAACATGAGGTATAAGTTTAAAATATTAGGTTCATTTCATAGTATCTATTGGCTATACGTAAAACTGTATTATATTCATAAACACACATAGAAACACAAGTATAGTGAATTAGGTTCTTGAGATGTTATTTACTATATTATGTAAACCTACTGGTTGCGGAAATTCAGATTTCAGGGGGTTTCTCTCTTTTTTCTCAATAGTTCAGGACGGTACATTTACCGTGAAATGATTACTTACATCACGATTGAATAATGAATTGATAGAAAGAAAACTACTTTCCTTCATACCACTGAATTCCTAAGACTATAACAAGTATACATGAAGCCATCTATAGTTATCAGTGGTAAGTAGCACACCCAAATGGGAACCTGAGTAAGGCATTATGGGGCAATTTCGCTTCTCTCAGCCCTATACCATCCCCGGGGTCACATCAAGTGAGAGGCACTACTTGATACTGACACCTGATAAGCACCAAAAGCCAGAACGTGTCAGATAAGATAGTGCAGATAAGAAGCACACTCACACCCTATGTGGTTATCAGGGGCTTCATTAGGCCTATAAATCAAGCTGAGTGTTGTGACACTCCGCCACTCTGGGGGTGTAAACGAAGTGATTCTGCGACTGTAGATTGCCTAGGTATGGGTGGTAATGGTATATTTATGAGGATGTATATGATTGGCTGTATATATGAGGACATATGATTATCATTTGTGCCTCATTGGCCTGGAGGTACAGGTATCGCTGTGAATGATATCTCCATGAAGATGCATTAGTGGCATTACTGTTGAACAGGACACTACAAACGGCAACTCTTTGAAAATACTGATGTATAAGCAAAATATTTGTTATTATTCTTTTGGGGGATGATTTGTATACAGTGGGTTTCATTTTAGATAAACATGTACATGAAGTAACATTTGTCTAATTACAAACCACACTTGTGCTCTCTGGAGGGAATGAAATGGAAATTATATATATGGGAAAAAACAAAACCACAAAGCAACCCAATCTGGTCTCTCCACTGTTGGGTGATTAGGACGACTCCTACATACAGCTGGAATAGACGAGCAGCTCTGAGCAGCTCTGAGCAGCTCCTGATGAATCTGTATGAGCAAATGAAGGAGATCTTAATGAAGGCGCGCCGAGGCCCAGTGGGGAGAGTCTTTTGTAATTATACAATGCAGCCTGTCCCCAAAGAGTCGTCTCAGGCTGGGGAGGAAAGTACATCCACGTCAGTAGTAATCAGAGAGCTGTGGTTTTACTGATGACTTGTAAGATGATTTAATTTTCCTTCAAACATGATTCTGATTCATGAATACAATTTTGATGAGGAAATAGACCTATAAGTCATAATTAAATCATTGGAGTAACAAAAGCATCACTATGCCTAGGCATTGACTTCCTTTTCAGATGTATGATATTGCATCGAATTCTCCCTACCACAGATAGCTGATTTACAGTATTTTAAGGACCTGCAGGCTAATTTTGGTTCTTTTTGTCGACAAAAACATATGGAAATCTATAGAAAATTTTCAAATAATTGCCATATTTTTAAGTGTAATGGAGTAATTTTCAAACCAACCCAAAAAATCATTGACATATGTAAATAACAAATGAAAATATAGTTGATTTTGATGTGAACCATTTTGAACCAGAAATAATCCCTTGATTATTGAAATTTCCTATACATAAGCCTTGTGATTTGTCGACATATTACCCAGCATACACCTGGATCTAGGCTAACCTGCAGGTAAATTAAAAGAAAGTGGCTAACCGTGGTAGGGAGAATTGTGAAAATTCACAAGGAATCTATATAAATGTTATACCATAACAATACCATAACCATAAAATCAGACATAACCAAATACACGCGTATCACGCGCCTTCGATTATTCTCCCCTTCCCTTTGTATGGCCACAACGAATGCTAATGGGGTTTCCTACCCTTCAGTGCTGTTTCAATTTTCATTGCTCTCCCCTAGGACGCGGCCTACACAGTATCATTGCCTAGGCCATGCGGGCCTCGTGTTTGCCTAGGGAGTCGGGGGCGTGACTGCGGGAGAGCGGGGGTCTGCGGAAGATCAACAGCCGGTCTGAGGGAGCACATTATCTCCTGTTGACGTAGGGATCCGCCCGCAGGGACTGACTGGTGTGGGGGGCTGTGGACTGGAGGCACACACTGGAGGGACCCAGGAAGACGGTCCGGGGTAATGTCTAGGGTGAAAGGACATGGTTTTCTGATATTACTGGAGGTGTTTTGTGTTTAGGT
This sequence comes from Lepidonotus clava, assembly GCA_936440205.1. Lineage (NCBI taxonomy): Eukaryota > Metazoa > Annelida > Polychaeta > Phyllodocida > Polynoidae > Lepidonotus > Lepidonotus clava. The sequence goes on from OW387147.1 coordinate 23,691,997, forward strand.
TGGGCCATAAAAAGGTAGTTTTTTCACGAGGTAGTTTTTGACTGTTGTTGTATATATACCTGTGTATATATTATTGCCTATTCTGACCATACCGTGTGTTAGCTTCAGGTTTAGGAGTCACCAAGGGCTACTGCATTTATAAAATCAACATCAAATATCACTGTACAACAAAAGTGATTCAGAATCATAGCACTTTTCAAACTTTCCCAAACGGATTGTTGTGATTATCTTTAGAGACGGAGATTCTAGGACGTCCCCGAAAAGTATAGCATTGGTAAAAAATAATGATGGGGAGTAGGGTAGAAAAATATAGAACATTGGATCCGCCATTCTATGATTTAACCTGAACTTTGAACATAGAAGGGAATGAGCCAAGCATATTTCATATAATGCTAAAAGTAGCTTTTAAATTCACAAACAGCTATAAGAAAACACAAGAAGGATTGATATCGAAAACGCCTGAACATAAACGTTTGATAGAGCTGCAAGATATTTTAGTCATAATGAAACAATACAGATTGGTACAGGTAATCCCATGCATCTTTTCCAAGCAGGTCAGAGGACACAAAAAGCCATAATCAGAGGCCCATTTTGAATGAGGCTGTCATTTGGAGGATGTCATCCATCACACTTCACCCCTTATTAGCCCTTGTCCATTTCAATAACGTTTTATCCCTGTAACCTTAACGCAGTGCGACATAGTGACACAAGAGAGTGAATATGATAAATTGTATCCACTAACCAAAAGCACCAAGAAATCTGAAATTCCATGATTAATTGCCTTGGGTCCTTATGATGAACAATACTACATGATTGTAATGACAGTATTATGAATCAAACCTCTCTGAGTGCGTCAAGTTGGAATCCATCTTGAGAAAACGCCAGTTGTAATTAATTAGGCTTTAACTCACATGAGTGAAAACTGCCATTTTCTTACATCAGCAAATTTTCCATCACGAAATCAAACCGTGGATTTGCAAAAGGAGGGATTCAGATTAGGGAGTGGGTGTGAGTTTATAACAACACAAGATGGGGCTTTGATGGAGGTTGCATGGCGGTGGGATGGCTTACAGCAATTCATAAATAATTGCTGATATAGCAGCAGCAGAGCTGGAATTAGTCGCACCGGACCCCTCCTGGTACGGTTTTAATGGGAAAACGTGCGACTGAGCCTATTTGTCGCGTCATCAATCAGGCGACTTGGGAAAGCCATTAACTTATTTCAGGTCTGGAAACGTGGAAGGGTGATTAATAGGGAGGTAATTAAGGGAGCCAAAATGATGAGAGGGGTCCCTCAGTCCACCCCCAGGTTCAATATAGGCTTCGCCCACTCTGCTACTGTTAGATAGTGAGAGGTAAATGTGAATGGTAAATGTTCACTGACACATTTGGGCAACGTTTCTGTCACAGATATGTTATCTCTATGAGACGACACTGTGTGCGTATGTGTTCATATAGTGTAAACGTGTGAATCTCCACAGAAAGAGTGATAAGCCAACAATTAACGTTGTATGGCGGAGATAAGACACTTCTGTGGGATTTATCTTATTAATAGTATCTTGGGCTTTCCATTAATTACGTAAGCATGCAACCATTGCTCCCACCCACCTACGCAAAGGCCCATTTCGGATTTTTGGTAACATGTGAGGTAACTCCTCCAACTCCCCCCCCCCCCCCCCCATTGCGTCTAACTTCCGAAGTAGCCTCCCCTCCCTCTTTTCTTTTCTTTAAATGGTGCTATTATCAAAATTCTGAATATTTATAAAATCGCGATCATAAATTTTCACAGCCATGCTGTGTTGTTATAGCACAGGAACACATTACAGACATTTGTAGATAATTCAGGCACTTTCCTCTGAATTTCTCGCGGTCTTTACATATTTAGATGATTGGCGACATTTCCTCAGTTAAACATTCGAAATAGTAAGAGACGCATTAGACCCCCATTAGCCTATTATAATAAACACGTTTAGGCCTGTACATTCAGAGAAATACTCTCCTCTAGTACCAGAAACAGACCTGTACAAAACGAGGCATTGTGCCCTGATAATACACTTTGAGCCATGCAATATCACGCCCATATTTCTTCCATAAGATTGCATGGGGGATGGCGGATGTCGATCATGGTAGATCCCAGCTTTTCCCCTGTCCCATCATAACAGTAGGACATAATTTATAGGCCGAGCCATGCGCTGTTAGCGGCCACACAACCGTGGCCAAACACGTCTCCGTTTCAGTGCATTAAAGCCTATCGATGTGCTACGTTCTAACCACGAGGCTCGAGTTGCTGCGAATCGATTAGAAACAGGTCTGTCAACACAAGATAGGATCATGACATTAGGGCGCAGCCACGTCTCGTTATACTATGGCAGGCCGTTTGGGTATAAAAGTAGTACTACGCTTGTGGAGGTTTCTGGAATTCGCTTCTGGACATGGTACCGACAGTCAGGGATAGAGTGATACCTGTATTCCACTAAGTGATTTTGACTGCCCACGAATTGGCAATTCATTACTTTTTACTAACAATATGGCATAAGACCATCATCCTGCATATTATAATTATGGAAGAGAATTAAACCCCCCTTCCACTGAGATGTAACATGTCCAAGATTAAACCCTTTTCCCACTAGTGATTTATAAAACCGGGAGTTTAATTGGGTAGTAGATTAAGCCTTCCCATGTATAGATAGCGACAACGACAGGTGAAATTCATTTTTTCCTAAAACGTACATAACCTTGAACTAAGTTCACGGACAAGCTATTTGTATCCCAAGACATCATTTTGAATCCAACCTCCGTTTCATTGCGACGCTTCTCTATACAACCATTGCAATAGTGAAAGTAGTTTTTATTACAACACTCACAGCAAAAAATAACACGAGGTCCTCACTCCCTATTACCTCTCCCAAACGCCCACCCTTAAGCTTTATCAAAGTCTATGTCACTCTGAACACCAGCGAGAGCAGGCAATTCCCAGGCGCCTTATTCGGCGAGCTGGTTTCCGGGCGGTCCCTTATTAAAAGACTGTGAGCAGCTCGTTGCGGCCGACAACATGTCGGGGTGAGCTGCTCACTCGGTGAATTAAGGCTGTGTTCAACTAGCCGAATAAAAGCTCTATTCCACTAGCCTATTTTACTCCCAATTTCTCAAATCGTCAGTGACAGGGCGGGCAAACAGCGTATATATACTACATATCATAAGAAATGGCTTTTAATTCTCTTTCAGATAATATGTAGGATGCATACTTTTCTGCCACATTACTTGAAGAAAATAATGAATTACCAATTTGTGGCAGCCAGAATCGCCTACTGGAATAAAGACTTTATACAAGCAATTTAAATCACCGAGTGAAGGTAAAAGTACATTTGGATCTTTAACACATCAGTCTTGACACATAGGAGATTATGGTATAACGATTGTATCTTGGTTGGTTGCTGTAAATAGTTCTAATAATTCTGTGTTACGAATATGGTGGATGATTCTAATGAACCGGCCGATTTAAAACAATCATTTGGATTATTCTGACGGACAGCCTTAACCCAGAGGCAATTCTCAACTCGAAATGAAGACCACTGTATTGAACTACGCATTGTGAAGTTAAATCGAAGGAAAAGTCGACTCAATGAGGCACTGATTTCAATCAAACTATCTCTCATTCTTTCAATGAAACAAGTCACAAAATGTGATATTATTCTCAAGATTTTAGGTTTGCTGGTAATCACTGTAAAAGTGAACTTTGATAATATATTGTATCAGGTCAAGCTAATAATTTCAAATGGAAAACCTGCCTTGACTCGGCTAGTTGTAGTACAACTGTCGAGCCTTTTCAGTGTCGGGATGGTAATCTGAGAGGTGCTCCAGTCCCACACTAACAGATCCCGGCAAGTTATGAGCGGGGGTAGTTGGTTGAAAACAGGACCTGCCGCCCTAAAAGGGCTCCTCCCCTTAACCTTAACCCAGCTCTGCGTGTAGCCTGACCCTATCAGCCTAAAATGGAAGGTACAGCCTAAATTAGGCCTGGGAGGGTCCTTCCTGAGGGCTGCAACTTCAGTTTCGTTAGGCTGAGACCTACATACGTTTGTCTGCTTCTAGAATTATGATCTGTTTGGTCCTGGTACAAGATTCAATTCAGAGGTGCTTTCTTGGATGTATTAACGTTACTAATATATGGTTTCAAAATGAAAGTACGATAAAAATCTATGAGTCTTGGTTGAAACATCTGATCTGCTGGTGTCAATGTTATAATTATTCTTTCTGCTACCTATAGCTCAGATTTTCTATATAGAATAAAAGGAAAAACAGTGGGTTATATCTTCATCTTGAGCATTTTCTTCATTGGGTATTGCCCATGTAATGTAGGTGCATTTCTATTTTAGATTATTCAACTCAAGAATTTGTCTCACTAACAAAACAAGCAGTCCATCTCCCACTGTAATAATACGTTAAACATAGAAATGCAGCAACATGTTTATCGAGTTATAAGTATGCCATTTTACACAAAGCAGAAACTGAATCCTCGTGGAAATATTCAAGGTAATGGCATGAATATTGTGTCGGACGTGGCAAAAAGAAATTCTGTACTCGTGGGCCACACTATACCTCTGACATTATCCAGGTGTTGAGATAGTGTACTAGAATCCTCTGCTGCCAACAGATCTTGTAAGAGAGAATTGACAGCCTTATTGCACTATCAGACAACAGCCACTCCCTCTTTCTATCGACTCGCTACCTTATGAAACATATCAAATTTTTATACAGGCCTTATTTGTGTAGGTTCATCTCTATTATATTCCTCTGAGTACATCAAAATTAGGATATTCTATGACATAATAATGATTTTCACATTGGAGGCCAATTCGATTGTGCTCTTTTAAAGGAAACATGTCATATAATAATGTTACATAATGATACACAGCAATGTATGCAATTTACTATTAGAACGAAATGTATACAAAACATACAAAAAGGATAAACCTGAAACCTCAACTGTCTGCCAGTTGTACGTACAAACGTATAAACCTGTAACCTCCAATGTCTGCCTGCCATATGTACAACAAGCAGTAGAGTCACCTTAAAAGGGACTAACAGATGCCGTCCTCCAGGTAGGTTCCTGCTGTATGCAGCATTAATCTGCTCCCCCTCCAGGGCCCTGACCACCCGCCAAGTGGTGACGGGCGCGAGCTGCTCGCCGAGCGAGTGAGCTACTCATACACATACTCTGAGGGTATACTTTATGTATGAATAACTCAAATAGTTAAGTACATAAAAGATCGTTATGAATATTATGTGCAGGGTCTTATTTTCTGTATTAAAGTTGGTTTAGTCCCTACGTATGGTCAGTGCAAATATATCGACCATCTATTTTAGACTTAATTTCAAGGTTGACAGTACCACAAACATACTAGCTAAAGCAGCGTGCAACTATAGTCCCAACGGGGATTTTTTTTTCTTTTTTAGAAAACTTAATTTGAAAGCTTCTAGTTGAGCCTAATCAACATATTTCATTCAAAACAAGGTGATACTTGAGGTAATCCGTTCGTGGTTTGGCTAGAAGCACCAATATAGGGTAATGAATTTGAAATTAAAGACGTTTTGGGTGTAGCATTCCAGAGTTGCATTATGCATTACCATACACCTGTCACTTTTAGTATTGTGGTAAAAAGGTATGAAGCCACGAATGATCAATGTACAACAAACGCGGGAAGATGTACAATAAATGCGGGAAGATTAGGCGGATTACCAATGTTTGGTTCACAAAAATGCAGAACATGTGAAGTGGGTTATAGTTAAGGGAGGGGCGTGTCAGAGTAGGGGGACACGGGAGGAGAAGGGGGAGTTTAAGGGCAGCTGGAGGCTCCACCTACTGGAGCAGGCAACAAGTGCACTGCCACTGTCACCAACACTCCCCATTATGATAGGCCATTCTTACAAGAATCTTTACCAAGTTACAAACCTTCAACCGAAGTTTATGTTTGCTGTATAATGATTTACTAATGTGCATGATATATGTAAAGTAACTACTTTTATCAATAACCATTATTTTGTTATCAACATTGTTATCTAACCAGCTATATGGTTTATATGGCATACTGGTTTTTATGGACGATATACCCTGTGGTATTAGGTTATACAGATCTGCATTATAAATTAGTTCAGGAAGGCAGGTACGCTATTATTCTGTATATATAATGTCAAATTGTAGTAGAGGGCATGACCATTAAAAGCATGAGAAGATTACATTATACAACACCGGCTCTCCATACCCATACCGTCTCCTGGAGGAGGCACAGGAGGAGTAAGAGAGGCAGGAGGAGGAGGAGGAGGAGCGTGGTGACAGAGCCAGCCACAGCCCCTCCACGGTCAGCCTCTGGGAGCAGCAGCAGCAGCGTGCAGCCTCCAGTAGCCTCAGCCAAGGACAGGAGGAACAGGCAGTGCCGCGCCACCCCCTCCCTGTCCACCCCTACTAGTACGTACTACAACCCCTCCCGTGTCTGCCCAGCGATCACACACCTCCAGTAGTGCGCTGGAGGAGCTGATGTGCCAAGGGAGAGTGAGAAGGGTGCAATTGCCTCATCTACCCTGTGTGACATACCGTAATCATCTGGATAACACGCTTATAAGATAGCTTCGTTTTTCCCCTGTTGCGTCGACCGACCCGACACAAACGCAGAACCACCACCCCAAACACCATCACCAGTCGCTTCGCCTTCCGTAAATTCACTGGAGTACACACACAGACACGCGGTTCGTGGGAAAAGGTCTAGAGGAGAGAGAGGGAGGCAGCAGCAGTAGTGGAAGCAGTAGTCTGCACGTGCTCCAGGGTAAGTCATGCTTTCATTTGGATCCGCCACAGTCGACATGGATCTTCCATTTGGCCCTCGCACCACTCCGCCAACAGATTACCATGTCCTAGCCTCTAGCCACCACCACCATGGGCATCCAGTAATCTGCAGTTGAACAGGCTAGCTGTTGACTTAAATAATTAATCCACCCAGGCATTAATCTTCATTGTCTCTTGCTATCATTAGGGACCTCAGATAACACAAAGCAGGTGATTCATGACCCGACTGCTATTATTTTCTAATAATACCAGCCTTCCATGGCGGCTGAATCTAAAATGATGGACCTTTATTATAGCAAGATCCGATGGTTATTTCACCCTAGCTATTATAATATTATATATTTATTTAGAATCTGTATGTATTGACTTTTAATGACATGAAGGCATTTTATAATTTATTCTGTACTTCGGCTATAGTTTGAAAGTAGACCCTGTTCCGCGATTAGTATGTTGTATAGTTACACAAAGAAGGATACTTGTACTTCTATCCATACATTCCTCATGTATGCACAAGCATTATGATCAATCTACACCCTTCAAAACTACCAATTATACTATGAATGTTACCTGTGATATTGCCCAAACGCACAATAAGGTCCCAAAGGGCCTTTTGTGCCCAGCCTTCCTGTAGGTCAATACCAAGCCTAGGGGCAGTCTGTGGTAGTCAACACCAGTCTGTAGGGGGTCTATAGAGACGACCCAGGAGGTCTATAGAGAGCCCAGTGAACCTGTGAAGGGAGTGGGGTGGGGGGACCCTGGAGTGACGGACGGATATTGTGGTCACCGCCGGACCCTCCCGCCAACACCACACGGTTTGAGGCCCTCCTGGGTCTGCCCGGAGGGACTGACAGCCCTGTATGAAAAATGTATGGCTTCTATATGTGGCTTCACACCCAACAGTCTGCTCTATGTCTGACCACTCCCCCTCCTGATCCTCGTCACCTCACACTTCACACACACTTTGTAAAGCGCGTTTATCAAACGCTGCTGCCGACATAAAGGATGTGCCTACAGGATGTTACTGTAGTTTTTTTGAGGGATGGTGTGCCTTATGTGTTGTTGTATCTATTGGGTTCTTTCCTAAAGGATATATACGGTATTTCAGAGCATATGGGCACCATAGAACATTTTATTCTGCATTTATGGCTATCTCTTCCCAACCATGATAAAGGTGGAGTTGTTGAAATGAGTATTCTTGTATCCACCCATTGTAGAACAGAAAGGGAATGATCGTGACGTTTTGACAGTTCCAGTGCAAATCCATGCATGTAGACATAATGATCCTAGGAATAATAATTGATTTCAAATGCATTGTATGGAAGGAGACCTGTACTGCTTGACAAAATTCAGATACTTTAACACACACTGTTTGAGGCCCTCCTGGGTTGGCCCGGAGGGACTGAAAGCCCTGTATGAAAAATGTATGGCTTCTATATGTGGCTTCACACCCAGCAGTCTGCCCTATGTCTGACCACTCCCCCTCCTGATCCTCTCACCTCACACTCCACACACACTTTGTAAAGTGCGTTTATCAAACGCTGCTGCCGACATAAAGGATGCGCCTACAGGATGTTACTGTAGTTTTTTTTGAGGGATGGTGTACCTTATGTGTTGTTGTATCTTTTGGGTTCTTTCCTAAAGGATGTATACGGTATTCCTGTAGAGCATCTCTTCCTAACCATGCATGATAAAGGGGAAGTTGTTGGAAGGAATATTCTCTGTATCCACCCATTATAGAACAGAAAGGGACTGATCGAGAAATTTTAACATTTCCAGTGCAACTCCTTCCATTTAAACATAATGATCCGAGGAATTATATTTGATTTAAAATGCATTGTATGGGGGGAGACCTGTACTGCTTGACAAAATTCAGATACTTTAACACACACTGTTTGAGGCCCTCCTGGGTTGGCCCGGAGGGACTGAAAGCCCTGTATGAAAAATGTATGGCTTCTATATGTGGCTTCACACCCAACAGTCTGCTCTATGTCTGACCACTCCCCCTCCTGATCCTCTCACCTCACACTCCCCACACATTTTGTAAAGCGCGTTTATCAAACGCGGCTGCCGACATAAAGGTGTGCCTACAGGATGTTACTGTAGTTTTTTGAGGGATGGTGTATGCCTTGTGTGTTGTTGTATCTATTGTGTTCTTTCCTAAAGGATATATACGGTATTTCAGAGTATATGGGTACCATAGAACATTTTATTCTGCATTTATGGCTATCTCTATGATAGAGGTAGACTTGTTGAAAGGATTATTCTTTGTATCCACCCATTATGGAACAGAAAGGGAATGATCGAGAAAGGAATTATATTTGATTTCAAATGCATTGTATGGAAGGGGACCTGCACTGCTTGGCAAAATTCAGATACTTTAACATTTCGGTAAACATTTGAATAAAAAGAGAAGTAGTAATGATTACAGACGCACTATATATATAAAAGCATTTGCTTTCCTTGTTGTTTACACAAAGCCAGCTGAAAAGATGTACACGCTATAATAGATGCACGGGACTCACTAAACCTATCTTTGGGCAAACCAGGTGACGGTTGTTAGGCGATATGCCACTGCAATCCAAAACCCCTGATACCAGAAATGGAAACAGGTGACACAATATCATATAAAAGTATTAAATGTCAAACTAATGAGGCCAGGAGACCACACTGTAGCTTCTGTACCAACTAGCTACAGGTTCATTACGATGCTTACTAGTTACCTGTCGAAGGATATGTTATTGCAAGGTAATTGACGTGTATCATCCGAAAAGTAGGTCTACTGTACATTTGAATGATATTTCTATATATTTTTTTATATTTCATATTATATTCCGAGTAGATTTATGATAGGATAGGGGCCTGCCATATCGATCAAAACACATAGCATATAAGTGAGTTGTACATGCAGCCTATATTGGGGATTGAACCCCGCCACTTGCACAGAGGGCATCCATCCTATTACTTTTGTGGAGCCTTGTTTAAAATAAGGGATTCCCTTAAAAAAGAACAATTGACAGTGTCCTTTCACACTGTACCTTTCCAACCCTAACTAAAACCCTTACCCGAATCCTACTGTAACCCTACCCTGTGCCAACAACAGGGTTATCAAAAGTCATAGAGCCACTGGCGGTCGTGTGTTGGGCCCTGTCTATGAGACCATGCACATTAAAGAACACCTGCCTTGGTAAATGTGTAGGGGTATGATCTCTACCTTTTCATAGATTCTATCACCATTATCACCCTTGATATGACCCTGGCAGTGAGTAAGGACATAAAGCGAACAATAACCAACTAACCAACTCTGATCCTAACTCTATCCTTAAATGAGGTTACCATCGTGACGAACATCGTTGCAGCTAACGATGTAGTACTACTTCTAGCTATTTTACATACTGCACCCATACATTTCTTAATCTTGTTGGTATAAAATTACCTACTTCCCTGTTTTTTTTACAGGTCTATGATATAGTAATGCATGGGAGAAAGGCCGGAATCAAATTATTCCGATGTAATGTCAGTATAAAAGGTTGAAATAAAAAATAAACCAAAACTAAAAGAAACTAAAACTAAATGGTTCAGCGATACAAAAAAGCTAGTAGCATCTTTTAGATGACAACAAATGCAGACTAAAACTATAAGAAAGGTCAATCCTTATTACAAGACTTCTGCTGCTGTACATATTAAAGCCGAATCTACCAGTCTTAAAGGGCAATTGGTGTGCATGCCTGCTGCACTACAGACGCTAGGCAATCGCAGTCAGAGGTAAAATTATGCACTCGGGGGTTTCTGCTGCGATAAAAGCCCAGTTAAGGTGATCTGACCAGATTAATGACTGTCTGGGGTCATATCAGCACCTCAGCAGGGGGTAGTGGGTGCTGGTGATAAGATGGAATGAGTTCTATGTTTAACAAAGGCTTAATGCCCTATACCGGAGTGGGAAAACAGGAGATTACAAAAATATTTATGTTGTGCCGATAGAACCATGTTGATTACATTAGGGTGTCATCAGAAAGCATGATTTTCTTCATTGTGTATGGTGTAGATACTATTTCGTGTTTTTCTAACATAGCTGGTATTAAGCATTCCTCAACAAGGTAAGAGTTATGAAGACGAACAGCTGATCACCAATGCAGCATAGAAGACACTAATTTCGTTTTGTGACCATATCTATATAAGATCAATAGACAGATACTGCGTTTGAGCATAGACATCTTATGTATCTCTATGGTGTGAGCTAATAGACCACTGATTAACGTGCAACATAGATCCGAAGATAGATTCCCAGCATAGTATAATAACAAAATTATGGTATAGATCACTGCAGTATAACTAAGGTTCTGTCTAAAGCAGCCATAGCTTGCATAGCTACATGGATAAACCTGTACTTTACATCAAGCGAAAAACTGTTTAAATTATACATTATCATTTACATAACCACCAACTAAACAGAACAGATATACTATAAAACAGCTAAAAAAAACAAACCAAATTACTGCAGTACCTAAACCGAAAGGCTCAGTTGAACCCTATGGTGGCCTATGTCTGTGTGAGTTAAAAACAGGTCCGACAATGAGCCCTGTAGTAGTAATATTCTGCCTGAGCCCCTGAGCCCCAGCCGGGGCCTGACAGTCGGGGATAACGAGCGGCGGCGCTTGATCAAAGAGCAAACTGGATCCATCACAGGGGGGGTGAGATTACTTGATGTATGAGCCGGCGGGTACCTATACCCCAGAGGGACATCCCCCACTGATGGGGTATAACCTGCTGTTCTACCTTGCAACCTCCCTCCCCTGCCAAAGTTTAACGGTCCTTTCTTGTTGCAGCGTAAAAAGGAAAGGCCTAAGGTGGTGATAACTTTGTAGGAAAATAGAGATTGTGAGTTGATTTTCCTGTTTGAGATAACCTTGGTTGTAAAATGTCAATTGATGAGGATGTATACATGGCTGTCCTGAGAAGTGATTAGGCGATATAAAAGAAGAGTCACTCTTATCAGAAATTGTGAGGAGGTCTTCATGAAAAAGGATTGTAATATGGATTGTACTTTGTAGTCTTATCTGCAGAAAAGTAGATACGTGAGGCTTGTATGAGTAAAAGGTTCCGATGTATACACCGGCGTTCCTTTCGTGATTAAAACTAAATATAACGGCTTGAGTTTTGCTAATATTTGATTTTTTCCGACTTTCCTATGGGTATTACTTTCAACCTTAAATGCACGTTTGGAGTAACCTATCCGTGATATTGCCTTGAAGTAAGAAATTACTTTCTCAATTTTACCTATTCTGGGACAAATACAAAAAGTGTTGGATGGAAACTTTCTGTACATGAGCATTTATTTCAAACTTTAATAGTTCTAAAGGTTTCAGAATTTCCAATGATATTCAGTTTCAGCATGTAGGCCTATATGACATATTAGTATATGCATGTCCCATCCTCCGGCATTGTGAGCATATCACACTCATAATCATATCAAATAATCGTTAAATCGATCAATCGAAATCATCAGTAATGATTAGGAAGTTGTCGGTTTAGTTGCCTATTATGTTGATTGTTGGTACTATTAGCGGGGACCGCTGGTGGTAGGCTTGAGTGGGCATATGACGAGTCACTGCAGCTGCTGGTCACAGTATCTCACCTAAATGCCCATGGTCGGGACCAGTCAAGCCCATATTCCACTTTGCGGTGGGGTACCGTCTGCGATGGCCTGTTCAGCCACCGCAAGTGATTTGCATTTCACAAACGAACATGCTGGTTTCTACCATCGCAAGTACTCAATAGAAAATCTTTTGGGGTGGCCCTTGCGGTGGGCCACTGCAAGTGCCACCGCAAGCAATTTTCATATTCCACCTTGCGCTGCCCTGATTTACTTGCGGTGGGGTCAAACACTGCTATAGTAAAACGCCCACCACTAGCAAAACGCCGCACAGTGGAATATGGCCTTCAGTTTTACTTACACCGCTATACCTTTTTCACAAGTCTGCATGCGCAGTGTACCGTCCCATAGACGCCCTGTTCCCAATCGTTTAAGCCTGGGCCCAAAGGAACCCTTTTCCCAATATACATGGCTTGGATCAGGTATGTCCGCTAGTAGGGCGCCATGCTATTGATAAAGGTGAAAATGATCAAGCATGCCCCGTTATACCAATCCATTAATCCACTCTTTAAAACTGTTTATACCTTTTAAGTTTTCATAATCACCACCCTAACTACCAAAACAAGTACCATCACAGTACATTCAACTCCCAGTTTTCATTCATAAGTAGAGGTTCACATTTAGGCCCATTAATTCTCTCCCCAAATCCAGACTGGCTCAATACTAGTGGATGCCCCTCATTAATGTCCGCCAGTCTTCGGTCGTCTTCGCCAGCCTTCGGTAAGTGATCAGGGCACCACCTCATTAGTCGCCCACCCTCACTCAGTCTCCCGGCTTAGGATTAAGAGATCTTCACATCAAATATTCATACACTAATCCGTCCTTCTGTATCCTCTACCCATGTGTAGACTTTAACCTTGGGCTGATAGGTTTGACGTTAAGAGTCGCCAGTCGTGGATATGCTATGGACAACTATATGAACATATAGGAATAGGAGATCATGGAAAATCTGTGAAGAAGTTTTCTTTTATATTTGATTGATGCTATTGCAATTAGGAGGGAAAGTACTTTTCTGGGCCACTGGATACCAGTAATAGGTTACCAGTGGAACAGAAAGGTTCCCGTGTGCTATGCCGGAAACTGTTGGTGGTAGGCCTACCCAGGCCCAGAAAAGTATTTCGTCCCCTCATTGAATGTTGATATGCGTATCATATCTTTCAGAGTACTAATTCATGATAATATTATGTGTGATATTCATGGTCATCATTAACCTTACGCTATTGCGTTGGGAATAAGCTTTGTATGCAATACCGATGTTGACTTAACACAAGTTTGCCTTCTTCTCTTAAAGGGGTATATTCAATCACGAACCTTTTATGTAAAGCCCTGCCTATGCAAAGGTCTAAATTGAGTGATGCTGTTCGTAGACAAAGCATCAAGCCTTGGTAATAAAGCCTATCTAGACGCTGCGAGAGGTCCAATCAGATTTGAAGAGTTTATAGGCCATTTTTTCATATGAATCAAGGAAGCAATTTAAAATAAATCGATGGGCAGCCGTTGGTCATTTCCATTTAAGCAATTTCAGTAGTTTCCCATCTGCAGTTTGGAAACGTTCCTTTATACCACACCACATAGGCAGTGCCACATATATACTGATAGTGTGAGTTGTATCTAGAAAATGGTTTATCGAAGTATAGAGCTTGGTGATCTAGTCGTAGACAGGAGCTGCCGGACATTATTGAATTTCAGCAGCAGCCCCTCCCTCATCGACCGAAAGGGCAGTATCTAAAGGTATAATGTTGTCCAAATAAAATTACAAAGGTCCCTAGACGCTAGGGTCTTCACTCCATAAAAGTCCTTTAAGTTGAATTTACTTTCCGACCTTTAGCCCAAGTTCATGCTTTGCACACGTATTACTTCCTAGGCCAGGAAAAGCACTTTAAGATGGAATTTTCATGATGATGATTTTGAGTGCTTCCCACCTTTTTCGGTATAGGCCTACTTGCCAGTTTATTTGTTATCTGCTATATTGTGGATCAGTGGTATATCTGTATTATATACTGTTTTGAAGGTCAATGTTTAAAGCCTTTTACACCAACAAATTTTCCTCAATGTATTTTCGGCGTTCCCTTGATGGCTGCACCGCTTGCTCTCTCTGCTTCTGTTTTCTGCATTTCCAAAGCACTTTCCTTCTTCCAGTGAAAGACTGAGCTTAAGAAAGGCCCTGTTATCACATTGACAAAGGCTTTAAACAGTGACCTTCACGGGAACAGGTGCAACGGAAGAGACTGACATTTCAATAGTTTTTGTGAATTAGCTTCCTTCTCTGAGGGTTTGAATAAAACACTTTCGCTGTTGAAGCAGGCATGTATGTATGCGACACACCCTTTAAAGACGTGAAAGGACAAAGTCACCTCCTTCATTATATTGCCACTGTGTCTGTGAAAGTTATAGAAGTGTTGATATTGAATAACACTATATACTTTGGCCGTGTGGCCTTTTATCCTGACACCGTATTAGAACTGTAATTATACACATTTTTCAAGAGTCTGCGCAATGGACCCTCTTATAAACACATTGGACCAAACGCCTTTAGCCTGGCTCCATTCAAACCCATAGCCAAACTCATTACTTTAAACATAATTATACTGCTAGCAGGCGCCACGCTAATGGAAAAGGTCTATATTATATAGGCCAAACAGGGCACTTGTAATTGTCATGCTCTTCCAGAAGTTCAATATGATTACACTGGGAAAGATCTAATCAAATAATCCTTTCTCTATAGTTATTTGATGTACTGTAAGATAACTGCTGGAAGTTATTGCACGGTACACCTTTTTCACGAATCTGCGAAGTGGACCCTCCCATGGACGACTTATTCCCAGCTATTAAACCTGGTTGCAATGCATTTTAGAGGGATATGATAACATTATTAGGATAATACTATATGATAACAGACTGTTAATAAGTATACCATTTTGATACTGTTAATTGTCGTGTTTTTTTTGGCGATTTACCACATTATTCAGTTTTTGCATATAGATAAGCTACGTACAGTTCTATGGTTTGTGTTATGTCACAAATGAAATGATTGTTAATTCTTTCGGACTGAAAAGAACATATTGAATATATAATTTTCAGGTTTCAGCAATTTTCTTTTATCAATGGATCCTTCAGCATTACATGAGCAACACCGTTTCCCTTATCCTGCTGACCTTAATCTGGAGAGGGATTAATCCCGTCTTAAGCATGATTGAAATGTCGGCATTAAGAAAGCAACAATATCGCCGTGTTTAATTAAATTGGGATTTTTTCCTGTTGTGGCGTTAACCACAGCGGACCTCCCTGGTGCCTGGGTCTTTGACTTGTTTACCAAGAGAAACTTCATGTTGATAATTCTATTATAGAAGATAGGGGCCTACTACTCATTTTAAGCATTCTATGAATACATGGAACATCAGCTACATTCATGAATGTAGAACAAAATGTTTTTTAAAAAATTTAAAGTCATTTGTGTTTTTGAAAATAAACATTGTTATATAGAATGTGAACGACAACGAGGTCGGAAATAAATATAATAGTACCGACCGAGGTTTGATATGAAACAAAGTTATTCCCCTGTTTGTAAAGTGTCAAGGGCCGTAGAGAAGCAAAACAAGAGGGAAATAACTTTTTCGCAAAAGTGTCACGAAATTAAGAGGTGCCGAATGTTGCAGGTTCGTTCGTTGAATCCTCGCTGTCCTAATCCGCAGTTTTCGGTATTTGGAATACTGCCTCCTATTTTAAAAATACATTAGTGCCGATCTGTAATGATAACGGGGTACCATTCAATTGAACAACGCATATATCTATTTAATATTTTTCTGTTTGACCTTTCCTGATTATAGCAAGACATAATAGAATTATATAACGAAGAGATATGTGGCAATACCACCAAATTACTTATTTTTCACAATCACCTATATCGTGTAATATTAAATATTATATTATGTAATATTAAATGTTGTTCCCAGGATGCTACTCTCTGTATAGCTAGCAATGTCCTATACCACTATTCAACCCCCCCCCCCCCCTCTGTGTAATAACCCCATACTCTGAGCCTCCATGACCAGAACAACACATGAGTGATTGATTCAATTAGCATAATTAAGGCGTCATGCTCGCCGACTGAAAGAGGCGACTAGTGGCGCTATATGGGGCGCCGGTCCTGCTTTGGGACCGCCTAACATAACGAGCCGCTTACCGCTCCTTATCCTATTAAGACCTCCTGTGTAAGAGTATAAAGATCTGCCCGGCCTTCTGCCAACCCTGAGCGCCAGGAAGGAGGGGACCATGAAAGCAGCACGTTGCCGTTTTTCTTACGGGCGTCAGGATATGATTACGGGCGCCCATGCAGGAAGGTGCTTATACATGGCTTCATTATGGGGAGGGGTGAGTAGTATAGGGGAAAGTCACTTTGGAGATGGCATCATATGAGTTGTGCGATGCATTGGAGTGTCTGTTATTGTTGAGTAATGCTCTGGAATTTCTGGATAGTTTTCACCCTGTTATTTAAATGTGCATCCAACTAATTGAGTTGTATGTATTCTGTTCGTTGATTCGTAATGATCAGTATCTTTTTTATTTTGGAATAATTTAGCCTTTTTGAATTGACCCTGCTAAAAGGCACTGGCAATATAATCTTTTCACGTTACTATAAATTCACAACATATATATAGGCCTACACTAATAATCATTTTCTAAAATTCTGGTCAGCAAGAAGCAGCTTATTAATTTTCATGTTTTCTATAACATTGCATTGTATATCTAAATACTGAACTAGTTTAATCTATGATCTTTCAGGTTTCTCATCACTAGGCTTTAGGAAAGTTTCTCTGTGTCCGTCACAAGCAAATTGCATGTGATAGCCAAAATAGCACATGGCACATGCTTAATATTCTGAGCAGACCACCAAGTCAGCTTAAATTCACAGTTCAAAGTAGCCTTACTACAAACCTCCAACAGCTAGGCCATGCTATCATTCACAGTTAATCAAAACGTCAATGTTTTTCAGTCAGTTTAGTTCCACTGTTTATCTCTGAAGGCGTGACCGTGAGTGAGTAACTGTTTTATGTAAGTTGATTTGGTGCCACTAGATTAGAAAGTCTGCCCCATTTCTCCCATCCCTAGTGACTGACATCATCCCTAGTGACTGACGTTAAAAATCTAATTCCATCCCTGCTGACTGACACTTCTGGGCCTACTCAATCGAGCGTGTGATCTCCCAAGGTGTGCTAGACATCGACTCCCAGCTTGCCACTAATATCTCTTCCATTTCCCACTCCCATGTTAACCCCTCCACAGGCTCGGCTTGTATCCATCACATGAATAGTGTAAACCCGATGATTCAGAATTTTGATGGCTATGAAATTGACCGGGGTACAAAAATGGCAAATCAAATTTCAACTTTAAATTAACAGATAAACAAGTTTCATCCTGTTTTACCTTTTATTTTTATCTGAGCATTGAGGGCACTTTTCCTTTTACACTTTTCCCACTCTTATTCTTTTTCTTTTTGTATCTAGAGCTATATAATTATCATTAGATATGCCTATCATTAAAAATGCAGATAATATTATTATGTTCGATACGAAAGTTATTTGAAAGACAAGCATCACAGATTTGAATATCTTTGTCACCTTCTCCTCTTTCTTAACCTTCTCTTATATTTGTCTATTAATCTTAACGATCATCACATCAATATCTCCAAAACCCTTATAAAAAAACTTAATTAAAAGTCAATGGAGAATGTCTGATAAATTATCATTGTCCGAACCTATCGCTTGTTGTGAATATCTTCCAGAAAATATGTACGCTAGGTCCGGATTTTTATCTGGACAAAAGATACTTGGTGTTTTGAAATTGTTCAGTGGTTCTCCATCACGCCCCCTCCCCTTAAAGGTGAAGTGAAGATAATGTTCGAACTTATTTATAAAGAAATCACATTATTTTGAATATGTAGCCAAAAAAGTGATAGAATCGGACTACAAATAAAAAAGTTATGTTAGTTTTAGTCCCACTTTCAAATGCCTCTGCAGTGGGCCAGCACTGAGGTGTCACCTCGGGGCTCATAATCCCTGCTCAGCCTATATGTGACGTCACATTCGCCATGCGCGAAGGCTCTGCTATTATTACACTGGACACCGCATGTGCGCTACGGTAACCTCCACTAATACCATAACTAGCCAGCGGGGTCAGAGGTACCAGACTATGTTTTCCAAGAGCAATTCATACCCGTACAGAAAAAAGCTATAGGCCTATTATTGATTCAAGTGTGGAATCTGACTTTTTTTAAAAAGAGGGGAGAGGGGATTTGCCCTGACGTAACATTTTACACTAAAAAAAACACAATATTTTGTCAACCCCATGCGTCCCCTTCTATATTGGTCCATGTGATTTCTCAGTTGCCGACATAATATATGATAAAAAGGGTCTTTTCAGAATGAAATTAGCTAAAATACTAGAGAAAAACATAAAATATGGTCGATAATGATTTACCAATAATTAAAATGTAAATTACATAAAGACCACAAAGTAAGGAGCTAAATAGATAGGGACAGTTTTGCATGTTAATACACTAATATTAAAAACATAATTGTATCCTTCATCTATCATTTTATGTGATATTAGATCAGGATGTGGAATATAACACACATGCACCGTTGCACGACACAAGGCACATTGCGACTATAGCAACTAATGAGTGCCTTTGTAACCTGGCCTATTGTAAGAGCAAAAAGAATTTGAATGGTTGACCAAGGTGAGAACACATGACACCTTGTGAGCGAATATATACTACTGAAGAGCTGTAAGGAAGCAGCCAAGGTGAAACAATGTAACACCTTGTAAGCGAATAATTATATAGCCCTGGCCGACTGCGAGGTAAGGGGGTAGCTAATTCATCACACCTAATTCCTATTGTACTTGATTTATTTCACCATAATTAGAGGAAAAATTGTAAATTGTAACAAGCACAATTATGCCTCTCAATGAGTAATACTTTACTGACAAACAAGGACAGTTTTGCATCAAATAGAATTGGGTAAGATGTCGTTTGGAGTAAAGAATATATATATTATGTACATATGTATACATATATATTATATGACTGAATACATGTATGTTCACACGGCCATTAAGGGGCCAGTGAAGACTCTATCTTGTTAGAGGGCACTCTGTCATGGGTGATTTCAGCATTAGAATCTACATGCACTCTCCAGGTACGGTCACTGTCACTGACTAGACCCAGCCTGAATCTTTACATGAAGCAGTACTGATGCAAGGCGGTTTTTGATATAAGCTCATGTATTCAGGATGTGACCATCGATTCTCGAGATATTGATCCAGATTATTAAAGGCAAATTCTGTGCTCTTTCTGTATGAGCAGTGCAAATGGGTCGTACTCCATAATGCAAGTTTTTCTCCGGTTCATCATTCAATAGCTTGTTAGCAGCCAACCTAGATTCTCGGCACAAATGGATCTGTTGATTCCTTTCCTAATCTGGAAGATGTTAATTTAGTCCATGTACAGCCGTATGGTCTGGTAGACCGTTTGATATTTTTTTTTTCTGGAATATATGCTCACTTTGCCCCTGTTCATCCCCATATAATGTGTTAGCAGTCACCTTATCATGTCAAGGCTAAGTCACATATCCCAGGGCTCTGCAGACGTTTATTTAGACTTAAAAACTATTTATCCAGTGAAATTAAAACTATAGTAAACCCTGTTGCCAATTTCTCGTCTACCAACAAACAGCTGACCAAGTCAACACTGTATACCATCCTACTAAGGTTGATCTAGATCCACTATGGATGTTCAATTTATATAGATGTTAGAGTCTAGTAAACCCTGACTCTAGCTATATATAGTTTCAGAAACACGTCCACTTCCCCATGTCCGTCCCCATATAGCTTGTTAGCAGCCAATCGGCCAGGCCTTGCACGCGCCGTCCATCGGCCAGGATTGCTGTCCCGGCAACACCTCAGCAGGCCCAAACCTCATTAGGTAGGCCGGCTAATAGACCTGTGTGCCACCACTGGAAAAGATCTCCATCACCCGCTGAAGCCTACACCCCTTCCTCTCGCGCATCTCATTCTTCACTCCTGGCTGGCTAAACCCCTTTTGTAAGGCTCTTGTACAGATAGATGCGATAGATGTGAGGCTCTTGTACAGACAGATGAGTGTATTATTAGTTTTTAAAAATTGTGTATACGTAAATGTTCTTCCAATACTATTAGGATTAAGGGGTCATATTCTTGATATAGTATTGCTATAGTGTTGCAAGTTTTGATATTGTACTTGAGTTTTGGTTTTTAGACATTTTGTAAAGCTTATAAAGCTTACAAACAAAAGTAATTCTGGTATTTCCTCTTCAAGTACAATCATTACTATGTCAACGTCATTGTCACATTGGGGGGGGGGACTGCAAGGACATAATGTGAATTTGCATGTATCCAAACGTGTAAAGGCTTATTCAATTCTACTGAAGCTACACGCCTGCCAAGATGAACCTGAAATAGTAATGACAGCACACACCATGAGTTTTTACTCAGAACGCCAGCCCCCAAACCGATGCTCCTAAACAGGGTTTCCAATCAAATAAGCAGGGTTATTCTAATGAAAATGAATTGCAGTGCATTAGGTGGACGGCCAACAGGAGATAGCTTATCAGTCCCCTCAGCAGCTCCACTCAACTAGGATAGGGATGGAAACGCCGTCGGTCAATATTACCCATTCAGTACATGTTATCCATTTTTTTCTATTTTCTCCCATTTTACAATCTTTCTTTTTCTTTCCAATTTTACAACAAGCCTTTTCTATATTAGGTACGCTATTGAGGTTGGACAAAACTGTATATCATGGCACATCCTAGGTTATGTAACATAACGATTAGAATAGCTGAAAAGGAAATCATTACAACTTCTTAAGTTGTTTTTAAAAAAACTACATTTGCGATTTCTTATAGATATCTCAATCCGTCTCAACTTAGAAAATAAACTATTAGTTAATTGAAAACATATTTTGGAATACACTTTAATATGGACGTAAATTGGAATAGGTTTGTTCATCTTTCTATATTTTTCATTCTGTTATGCCATTTTCTCCACTTTTGGTCGTTTTATTAGAAGCGGTGGCACTCTTTCTATTGCCTGGCAGGGGCAGTTGCCACCGTGGGCTGATGATTGTCACTGCAATGGGCAGCACTCTATTTTCGCAGAGCCACCCCTAAGCCCAGTCCTAATGGTCTGCTTGACCCTTTCCCACCCCAATCCCCCTCCCCTCCAAGTCAATTTCAGCAGAGCCTTCCCTATTTCAATAACCTCCGCCACCACAACAAAAAACACCCTACTCCACAGCCACCCTTTGCCAGTCCCCATTTTTGTAGATATCCCCTGCGCAGTAGCCCGTGGGAATTTCCTTTTTGCTGGAGTGTAATACATGTCAGGGTTTCGAATAACTCATATTTTGTTTACAGTTTCCGTATGGATCCAACACTACAGCAGTCACTGGGGGGTCAAATGGAGAGGTCCGGCTCTAACTGACCACTGGATGACCCACAAAAGCCTGCGTCCAGCCTGCTGCCCCGAGCGGTCAGTGCGGTCAGCGAATCAATGGGAAAACTATTTACTTCGGGGCAAGAACAGGACCTGTCGGCTCCTATTTCACCGCCTGCCACTTGACTAATCCAATATAGTTTTGTGCTAACAAAATATTCCAGGATATTCGGATTTTTTTTTATAATTTGGTATTTGATATTTTTATCATATTTACTTTTCTCGCATTAAATATTAACCCATAAGAGCAAAATAGTTAAGATTTGAATATTGGTTTACAGTTCATAAGGTTGCTTGCCGATTTAGAGGGACTAAACGTATTGCATAAAAAATGTCCGCCCCTTCATCCATAGTAAAGATAACCTTACAAAGTCCTAGGTAGGCTTACACTAAAACAATGACGTGTACTTGTCATGCAGGACACACACTTAAATTGTGCGATATATAGAAGTCTGCTCTGATATATGAAAGAACTATAGAAAAATCCTAGACACAGAATTATCTTAGCGACTACCCTGGTATAAAAGAAAAACCGTGAACAGAAATGCAAAGATTACATGAACGGCTTTTGCCTATCCCAAAACAAAAATAATGACAGATGATCATTATTTCATGGATGGCCTCCCATAGGTCTCACACTGCTGAATGGGAAAGGCCACGGGGACTTTGAGTGAAAGGTGACCTGTGACAGGTCACCTATTGGCCGGCTACACATTACACACAGCGTGATGGCGGTGCTGCTCCGGACAGCTCATGTTGCTGCTCAGCGACCTGTTCAGCCTACGTTGCTGCCCAGTGAGTGGCTCTGATCATTTTGCTGCCCAGAGAGCTGTTCGGCTCATGTTGCTATTCAGAAAGCTGCTCAGCTCATGTTGCTGTTTAGCAAGCTGCTCAAGTAATATTGATGCCCCACGAGTTGCCCAGCTCATGTTGCTGCCCAGCCACCTCCTCGGCTCATATTGCTTCCCAGCAAGCTCCTCAGCTCATGTTGCTGCCCACCTAGCTGCTCAGCATTATATTGTTGACTATAATATTGAGCTTCTCAGCTCATGTTGCTGACAGCAAGCAGCTGAGCTCATGATGTTGCCCACCAAACTGCTCAGCTCATGTTGCTGTTCATTGAAATGCCCTGCTCATGTTGCTTCCTAGGAAGTTGCTCAGCTCATGTTGCTATTCAGCAAGCTGCTCAGCTCATGTTGCTGTACAGCAAGCTGCTCAGGTAATGTTGCTGCCCCACGAGTTGTCCAGCTCATGTTGCTGCCCAGCCACCTCCTAAGGTCATGTTGCTTCCCAGCAAGCTCCTCAGCTCATGTTGCTGCCCACCTAGCTGCTCACCATTATGTCGCTGCCTATATATTGAGCTGCTCAACTCATGTGGCTACCAGCAAGCAGCTGAGCTCATGTTGTTGCCCACCAAACTGCTCAGCTCATGTTGCTGTTCATTGAAATGCCCAGGTCATGTTGCTTCCTAGCAAGTTGCTCTGCTCATGTTGCTGCCCAGGGAGCTGCTCAAATCATGTTGCTACCTATTGAATTGCTCAGCTCCTATTGCTGCCCGCTGAGCTGCTCAGGCCTTTTTGTGTTTGTTGGGGTCGGGCAGAGCTGTCAGTTGCCTCAATCGTTGGTCATCAATCTTTGGCCTCAGTGCTATCAAAGACCCCCGCCTCGCATGCACTCATGTCAGTCGTACTCTGAGCATTCAGTGGGTGTAAATAGGGTTTCCACTGCATTTCCCCTGCCTGTCTATCATTGAGAGTTACCTTGTTAAGCCTTTTCAGCGTTTCCGTTTCCACCATTCAATTCAGTCATACAGAGTGGACGGTATTGTAACGTGATAGAGTTGTAATTTATGAATTGGCCAAAATGGTATGCTCTTCAGATATTAAGTGGCAAAATATTGTCAGAGAGTACCTTTTGCCATATATAGTACCTTAACTAAAATGTTCTAGAAATACTCACATTTATATATCTGGACGTACATTGTCAGCGTCGTATGCATTCTCAGACAGAACAGCATTACCATTAAGTTTAAGTCATTCTGATTATCATGTTACAACTTTAATTTCAAAAAAGAAGACGGAAGATGCGAAAATTCCTGGAACTCGGCATTGTGACGGCGAAAGGAAAGCCTTAACAATTAAACGACAAAAACGACGTCAATTATTTGCGAATTGTCACAGAAATTGCCAATGTTCGTCAGCAGTGCAACTTAAAACTTTCTGAGCTCCCCACTATTGTCTGCATCTTTTTCCTAGGTCATAAGAAATGGATGATTTTAATCAAACTGGCATTTCAACGGTTGTGTTATTTCAATGCCTTTTTCGGACCCAATACCCCCAACGGTGACAGTGGTAGGGAACCATGCATCCGCCTGGAGAGTGATTGGGGACGTTCTGCGCTTGGAGACATTGCAAGTCTACATAGCTTTCCCAAAACAAGGACGCCCTGGAGGAATAATATCAGTAGCCGCCAGTGGGGGGGGGGGGGGAACCGTGCAGGAGGGTGGCGGGGGTGAGGTGGGTCTCCTTGGGAGTTGGGGGATATCTCCGGTTGCCATGGTAAGCACAAAATACCCAGCGGACCAAGAAGAGATACCATTAGCTTTACCAATGACTGGCTACTTCGTGCATGGCTGCCCAACTCTGCGCCACTCTTTAGACGCTTACCTTCCCTTAAGGCTGTGTTCCTCCTATGGCGCGCCAAGTATTATCAGATGAATTTCAGGTATTAAAAGGTTTGCTTGTATGCACGAGAAAAGCGTCCCTTAATCCTAAAAAGGAAAGTTTCATATTAGTGACCTTGATACTGCCAAGCAGTGCTTTTCGCAGGAATATACATAGTGTACATCAACTTTTCTTTTCATAACCGATTGCAATGTGATGGGTTATATACTTTGGTTAGTATAAAACCTCCAAAGAGACCGTTTCAGTGTACATTGTGCAAAGGTGTTGAACACTTGTGTAAAATAAAATATATGTGGGCTGGATATCCCTAACCTGAAAATGATATGAATGAAACAGAAATTTTGCATAAATCTATTGGTGTTCCCTTGGCACCTCATAACCCCAAAACACCTTACCACCTCCCACTACCTATCATTGTCCTATTCAGTCCTATTATTGTCTCAGGAGACAATAAATCTCTTCAGGCTACTTGGAGGATGATTGAGACTCTTTTCATTGGGAGTTGGGGGAAGGGTACTGGAACGGATGATCACCTACCCCCTCCATCCTCCTGGAGAAAAGGAGAGAAGTTGTTAAATGGGATCTTCACAGGGAACGGGAGTATCATTGCTCTTTGTTTCTGGGCCCATCACGTCATAACCTCTTGCCTCACAACAATATTTCCTATTTATTATGTCCGCGACAATGTATAGAAGCATACATACACATGAACATTATCCATGTTGTATGTGAATTTGTGTGAATTGAAAAAATACTGGGGTCTTCTGGGGCCAAATGGGCGGTGCCTGTGTACGCTACGTCACCTAGAATATACGTGATATTGCGACCTAGATTCATACGCGACATGTACATGTTAGTAGTACATGGAAATGGTGATTTGGAGCTGGTCGCGCATAAGAATGCTAGCGTGAAAATGATGTAATTAGATATACATAAACTGGAATTTGCTGCTTGCATTGGCCCTGTCTATTCAAGTAATTAGGAGAGTATATATTTCGCTATATACACGTCATCTTAAAAGGCCTAATTCCAAATTGTTGTTATGTACACGACAAGAAGACAAGTGGATAAACAAAAGCCGCACTTCTAGAACCAAATAGTTTTTTTCGTGAAAACCATTATAGGTGAGAACTTCTAGGCTTCGGTCGAGAATATAGTTGGACAGAAACGATAATGTTCCTATCCGAGCGTCATAGTGATATTCTACCTCTAAGCAAACTTAATGTTTAGACTAATTCATTATGGCCGGTAAAGACATTCCAAAAAAGTTAAAATCATTTATTTGGTCCTGGAGAACGAGGGAGGCGAGGAATAACTTTACAATCTGATATTTCACAAAGTTAGCAATTGAGTAGAAATGATGAATATTCAGTTCTACTCGATAAAATTGCATTGAACTCGAGATATTGGTGAAATATCGTGCTTGAATGTGTCGCCACTGAAACATAAATTGTAATGATCAAAATCTCGAAATCCAAATGAAATGTCGAACGCAGGAGATCAATGATAGGCTACTTATACAATGTTGTATTACCACTTTCTAGAAGTGATAACGTTTGCTTTCTAGGAAATCCATTCATGCCATAACGTAGCTCTAGAAGAATAAGTAGTATACATTGTTCTGCGTTGAATTGTCTTTAGGCGAATGTGCTATCAACACTTCAACATTTACAAAACCATTGCCAATCCATTTCAGATAGGCGAAGAGCTTATCTTCATGCCTCAATATTCATTTCTACCACGCAACGCCACTTCCATATGAATGCCGCCAATAGCAATGAATGAATTATGGTACAATTCTATTAAGGAGAGAATATAAAACTGTCCTCTTTCCAGTGCCTATCCTTGTGGTGTTGCCACATTGAAAAGGACTTGCTGATTGGTATCTCTATTGTCGTCATTATAACTTTAGGTATTATTAGAATTAGCTGTGCAGTGGTAAATGAAGGGACTGAGGCGATGATTAAACTCTCCCTGGGAAAATTAATTGCAATGCTTAATGCTCTGAGAGTTTAAAGTTACATTGTTAAGATTTGCAAAGATAGATAGCAACCCTTCAGGACGATGTGCATAATGAGAGATTTCTCCTGGAACGAATATTGAAATGTTAGGATCATCCTATCCGCAATATTTGTTTTTATAGAAGAGATCTAGCTTTCACTTAGATAATCAAAAGAGTATGTGACAATCATTACACGCACTTTTAATATCCGTTCAAAAGATGCAATTTGCAATATGATCGGCCAACATCAACTTCATCCTGAAGACAAGACGCTTTTCACAAATGCTGAATGCAACAAATTCCCAAACACTGTGCAGACATTCGTCATTCTCTAGAGAATGCCTGATGCCTTGAACCATCAAAGACCTATCTCAGTATATTTATACAAGTGCCAGGCATATCCCCAGGAGTCTTAGTGCATGAGCTACAGACGGTGCTGGGAGGCTGGAGAAGGGTGTCTGGTATTTACTTTGTCTACTGGTGCATCCTTTACTGTCAATACAGTCTCATTAAAGGCATTGCTCCAGGTCCTATACGTTATGGAGCAGCTCACTATAGGATCCTCCATACGTGGTTTTTTACAGGTTGTGGTGTTCAAACCAACAGACAATAATTGGTATTCTGAGATTCGTTGCGGTGGGGGGGGGGGGGGGGGGAGAATAAAACAATGTATTTATTTTTCTGATTTTCGGTGGGGATATTACTGGGAGCACAATCGATGAGTTTTTATTTTCATATACTTCATTGTAAGTTACGGCCGTTT
Organism: Lepidonotus clava; assembly: GCA_936440205.1. Lineage (NCBI taxonomy): Eukaryota > Metazoa > Annelida > Polychaeta > Phyllodocida > Polynoidae > Lepidonotus > Lepidonotus clava. The sequence goes on from OW387147.1 coordinate 23,719,471, forward strand.
AGTCTTAACCATCTTTTCGGAAGAAATGCGTCTAAAAAGGTTAGGTGTGCTAAGGGCATAGTTATATTGATTATTTGTTAACGTGATTTCTTTATCATATGCCTTTCTGTAATCTTGAGAATTGTCTTTATTTTTCTCAAAAATATGAACGACCTGTTCTCGTATTTTGAACTAATTAAAGTGTAAGAGGATAAACGAATACGAAATAGTCCTAACTACTGTGTTCTTAGTTTGTATTTTAATTCAATCAAAATATTTATTACTTTTGGGATTTTTAACTTTAAACATTATACGTTATGATAGATATAGTTGGGGGACTAGTAACCTTCATCGTGTGTCGTGATACAGTGATTTCATATGGTGGTTGGGTCCTGTATACGAGTTGCGTGTCTCCTGCGTTCATCCCCATAGATAATAAATATCCCTGCTGACGAGCAGCTCGCCTTACAATGCCCGCTCACCTCTGAGCTGCTCCCGGCAATAGACAGATCTGTTTCCAGGCTCAGCCCCCTATGTTCTCAATGCTAAGCGGTGCGCTTGAATTATTAACCTCCACTCAGAGTAGCAGTCACAGCACGAGGCTTAAGCCTATGTTCCACTATCCGATTTTACTCACGATTTTGAAAATCGTTCGTGTGAATAATTGGTAATCATAGGCATGTTATATATCATTAGAAAGGATTCTTAATTCTCTTTCTAATGATATGTAACATGCATGGATAAGTGTAATATGTTTAACGAGAACTTTGAAACATCAAATTCTCAATAGTCAAAATCGCGTAGTAGCATACAGGCTTTAGGTTTGATTTGCTCAGCACTGGGAATGTGATCCGAGCAGATCCGAGCAGCTAACATGTCTGTTTTATTATAGTCTTTTCCTCCTGGACATCGATTGGTTCTCGTACAATGACACTGGTGTTCCCTTTTGAATGTGGACAATACGGATAGGATATGATTCAAGGCTACATGGAAAAGCGTGGGGGGTCTTTCTCGGTGTAATAAATGCCTCTCGAGCAGCTTCGAGCAGCTTCGATTGCGAACAGTTCTATACAGTACTGCGTGCTGTTATAATGTTTTGAGGCAACTGAATATCCGAGGGAGTTTCACTCACATTATCTACATCCTTTGATTAGCTTGATATTTTAGCCATAATATCATATTTATCGTGACCTTGTTAACTATTTTCTTAGAGCTGCATATTTCATTGCAGCCTGCATTAGCGCCGAAACGACTTTTGTCCCCTTTACTATACGGTGACTCCTTTTGCCGGAATAAGTAACACGTCCGTTCACCTCAATACCCAGGTAACAAGGACACGTGTTCTGCATGTTCCTAGCTAGGTCTCCAGGGTGCTAAACACGTGTTTTAAACACGTGTTCAACTCGGGATTCTGTGGACCTCATTTCTGGTGTTTCCCACGTGATTTTGACACGAGTTTTTGACACGAGTTTTCACATGTAAAACTCGTGTTTTTGTCTTTACCACTGAGCTATTGAGGCATTGGGTAGTGTGAGTGTGAGAGCAGTTGTATTTTAATTGTAGAGAACATTGATATATAGGGGAAATCTAACAATTGCATATTTCAAATATGCATCATGATTAGATTTATTTTCTCAGATAGTAAAATTAACTGATTAAATCTTTAAGAAGTATTTTCCACCAGTTTTGACTGAGACTGAGATATAAAAACGGGGTGCCAACTCATGTTTTTTAAGGTACATTTAGTAGACTGACTCATGAAAACTATAGGTAAAGCCCATGTTGGACCTGCGTAAAAGACATGCATTACTCTGACTTAACACATGTCTATAACTGGTGTTCCAGGAAGGGGATATTCTCAGACAATTCACAGGGTTTTACACAACACCAGTATTACATCAAAATAACACGTGTCAAAACTAGTGTGATATACCCAGTTTACATGGGGAATTATCATTACACCAGAATGTCACAAGAATGACATCATAATGTAAAAATATGAATACAGTCACAATAATCTGTTATCAGATAGAGTGTTATGAAATTGACCATATGACCTAAAAAGATGGTGTTTCAAAAAAGATAATTTCAGAAGTGATTAACTCTGTGAAAACTTATGGTAAAACTTGGTCAATTGCTAACATTACTCAGAGATTCCCAATAACACCAGTATTTCATTAGTTTAACACGTATCAAAATGGGTAATACACGTGTCTTGTTTGCTGGGTACCATATAAATATGGGTGTCTATATGACTAGAATAACTAAATTACGGTGAGAAGCTAATTGTGACCCAACGAGGGGAAAGGATGCTCCGAGGTTATTATATTTCCTATCCTAAGACTAATATTTAAGGAGATATGAGTAGATTTGTGAAAAATAGTGAAAATATTTCATTAGACCAACTCTTTTTGTGCAGAATCCAGCTATCCTACTCAAAACATTCCATTTTAATGCAATATTGCCTTATTTGGAATTTCAATAGAATGTTTTGATTTTGAAAATTCATATTATTCCTTCCGTCTGGTTTCCATGGAAACTAGATCTTAGGAAATTTAAATAAAATAGGGCCACATATTTGTTTCATAATGATCATAATTTATCATTGCTGATATAATTTATCAATAAGCAAGGGATATTATGGATTTTACCATTTTCCTGTATTATAACCATCACATGTTTGAGGGAACATAACTTACTTAATAATCATCACATTTGGACATGTTTACCATCATTTGAAAGCTACCAACCTGCTCTACAAGACTGGAAATAAGGTAAATCCCGCACGGAGCATCCTTTCCCCTCCTCTGGTCACCTATATCTAAGTCTTCAAGCAGGGTCAACCGGCGAATCAGAATCAATCAAAATGTTTGGTCTTTGGCATAATTCATCAGGATGACCTATAAGTGTAGACCTTAGAGAAAAACGATTATTTAGTTGGAAAGTATAAGAACAAATTCTAAAATAAAAAGAATGTACAGCGCCTATCATCCCCACCGATTAATCAGCGATTCTGGGGTGATGTATTATTATATACAATGACACGATAGAGGCCAGATCACTTTGTGTTAAAAACTGAGACCTGCTGCTCTTCTTCAAACAATCCATTATTTATTGCTAGGGGCTACTACTTGTGATCCATTAGCGAAACTACGGAATTATCAAGGGCTCTCTGTTTGTATTGCATTCTGTCACAAGATAATGTGAGTGTTATATGCTACCACTTTATCATAAACTAAATGAACAGGATGATTCATGCTATCAGACAACCACACCATGTGAAGTGTAGTCTTCTGCTAAGTCTCCTATATCAAGAAGCAATGAGATTTGTAGGATATCATGTTGTAGCTTTGCCATACATTGTGAAAACACTGTAGCAGCATTGATGTGTACAGATATTGGTCTAGGCTTTAACTTCTCGTTTCTCCAAATTCTCGTTCTATGGTGGTATCTTTCTCCAAATTTATCACGTAACAAAAATATATAACAAAGTGTCTCTTCTTACATTGACCTGCATCAGCTGTGCATGACCTAGTATGATTATCTGATTATTACCTTGTGTAGACTCCGACAAGTAAGAGAACTTTCATTGACTTTGGCTGGTACAATAAGTATTTGCCATGGACCCAGACTAGTGCAATCATCATTTCTGCCCGTCAAAATAACTCAGTGTTATCTCTAACAAACATCGTCTACGTGCCATACCAACTTGTAGCCGAGTGCTGGGTAGAACATTGTTTGGTTAAGACACATGGTCATGAGGGGCGCAAGTTATGTCTGCTCTCGGCCTAGGTGACAGCCTACCCTGTAGGTACACTCAGTCTTTGGGGCTAGGCTTACATTAGGCCGAGACTAGGCCTACATTAGGCTGTCTCCAGGACCGATTACTGCTCCGAGGTACCCTCCATCGCTAGCCAGAGGCAAGATACAGAGCCTCATGAATAAAAGATGAAATATTTCTCCTCATAAGAACCCCCTGCTCTTGCTCTGAGTAATGCCTTTCTGATGGGTGAAGCCATGCTTCGCCGCCGGCCCTTCATTACAAATCCCAGCCAAGGTGCTAAAGTATACATAAAAAGACCTCAGGGAATTTGTTCTATTGGAAAGCAGTCTTAGTTTTTTATACCTCTAAATGGATTACAAATGAAGCGAGATCAATTCAGACTTGCCTGTGTCAAATGTGATGGAGCAATGCAATATAAGTCTTGCAAGGCACTTGGGAATTAATCTGCCTTTATTTCTAGTCTTGAAATCTTTAGATGAAATCTAATCTGCTTAGACGCCAAGATGTTTATTGCTACTCTGACATTGCAATATAAGAAAGCCACAGAGGACATTTTCCTCTAAATCTTTCAGTCTAAAGATGTTTTTATACTCAATTCCTGTTTAATGTCACACAGATACTGACAGTACTTTAAAGTGTTCCAACCGGCCGCCTGATTTTAGATGCTAATGGGAGGCTCCTCTTGTGAAAGGTTGTCTGCATTGAACAAGGAAAGTAATAACCATAAAAAAGGAGATGATTACAGCTGCCTCAGTGGCATGAGGAATACTCTTGTGACAGTTTAATTTGTTGGGAAAAAATCATCTGATTCTATCCACTTCCATCTAACTTCCATCTGAAAACAAAACAATTCTCATGGCTTTTTCATTTATTGATTTTTGGGTAAGAATTTGAAGAAAAAAAAAAGATTTAATGTTCACGTCATGTTTGTCAGATTCTGCTATTGAGAATCGGATTGCAGTGATGCATCTACTTTTATTCAAAAGTAATAACACTGTTGCTGCACAAGCTATAACTTATTTCAGATGAACATAGCGAACACCAGGAAGAATCGGCTGGTGGGCCTCTTATCTCACCCGAAGTTGATATGTGTTCTGGGCGACTATTGGCTGCCGCTGGCTTGAGCGATCACGTGGACCAATCAGAATGCGCCTCCCACCGTCTGGGCAGTCTATTTCCGTCAGCGGAGGTTTGGCTTTCGGGAAGGCAGTTTCCGACAGTCTCTAACGGCGACTGTGCTGGGAGATTACCCCCCTGTACACGGAGATTATCCCATACAGGTCTGGTCTATAGTCAGTCCACCCCCTGGGCCTGAGGTCTCCTATTCCTATCACATTCTCGTCTGATACAAACTTCACCATTGTGCCCGTAAGTAAGAGACTGGAATTGATATTCTGAGCATTGAGATTATGTTTGTGAGTTTATAAAGCATTCCAGAATCTTCTTGGAGGATGTTTTTTTTTAATGGAAAATTTGGGCCTTTGCTTTAGATGAAAAAGTGCTGCAACCATAACATCATCTTTATTTAAGCGGAAGTTGGCATTGAAACATATATTCTGTATACAAGATTATTAGCCAATTCCTTCTTCAACATGCGCAGTCACCTATTCTGTTAAGCAGTCTCATCGGTATCATATAGCATTGATTTGGACCGATTTCCAATAATGTAAAGATAAGATGTGAAACGAAAGCCAACACCAGTCTTTACTCGTTAAATTGCTTGTCATTATAATTATATATCTTTAAGGTATGGACATTCTAATTTACTTCACGTATTAAACACCCAATAAACACAAGTGTTTTTATTCCAACTTACAAACCTTAAACATCTTGCAAAGGTAATCCCTTTCTCCAAATCACCCAGAGGCTTAGGCCTTTTGCCTGTACTACTCGCCCCTCTTGGCATAGACCCGTCACTCTGAATACCCCAACATTGTGAACGGCATTAGGCCTACACACCGTTCCCCTAGTGCCAGCAACCTAATCCTCCTGTGCCCTCCTCCCAGCCAATATTGCGACTTTCTCCAGGCACACCCGAGGCAATCTTTAGCCGGCACTTTGTGGAATCTCTGATTCTAATTTGTAGGGCGTCGTCAGGAGCGTGCAGAAAACAAAGAATGGAACCCGCCCCCCTCCTGCCAACCTCTCCATTCCAGTCGATGTAATGTGCAAAATGGCATGGGGGCTTGGCTGTGGAGCTGCTCTGAGCTGGAGGACAGGCTGCTCATAGGCTCAGCATTGTGTGCTGGGGTGGGGGTTTGGGTGAGCAGCTCGGCTCGGCCTTTTCAATGGCGAGCAGTAAGCTGACTCTCTGGTAGTCTTTGACCCCTGCCTACGGCCCCTATTGTGCATGCATGGCCCCAAAACGGCCCCTAAACGGCCCCTACAGCCCCACACCAAGGTAGTGTCGGCAGCACAATGCGTTGGCATCTGGTTACACGGCTGGCCGCTCAGGGGGCGCTCTTGTCGCCGGGTAGGGGCAGGGGGAGGCCGGCAAATTACTGGTCGTATCAGGTGGAGGGTTGGCCGTGGGTTATAGGCCTTGGTGATGGATGAGTGTGTGGATCCATGATGGATGGATGGATGGATGGTTGGTGAGCACTTTCAGCATGTTTCCAAAAGGATAAGGAGTATGGTGCGGTAATTATCAAAAGGAAGCGGCTGCCAATATTCATCTTGGCGTTGAAATTAGGCTTGACAAAAAAAAAACTTTTTTCAATAAATGCAAAAAAAAGCGTTCCCTTGGGGGAGTTGTACCTATGGTAGATGTCCCCAGCTGCAGGGTAGTTGTCTCTGTTGTACTCGTCCAATGGGTAGTTGGTCTGTCACCGAATATTGTACTGTGAAGATTGCAGACTTCTCGATCATGGCAAGTTACTGTTAAATAATCTTGGGCCTCTGTAGTAGTAACAGAAAGAAAGTACAAGTAGATATTTTAGGAGATAATTATTTGGTGACAGCAAGATAGTTCTGCACAAAATAATAAAGTTGCTTGTAGAAGTTGTAACTCATGATCAGCTATTACAACCAAATCTAAACTATACCATTATTCATACGTTTTCTTTATAAATGATTTGAGTCTCTTTCATTCATGATATTTCCTTTAGTTATGCCCACAATGATAAATATGTATTTGGATCAACATGTATTGAGATATAGATCATGTTTTGATTAAATCACTGCAGATTCAATTTCGGTAAACAATCTTCTCTCAGCTCACCGAACAACATCGTTACTTTTCGATAAAACCTTCTCATTTGAACTTTCCGTTATCACATTACCTTCAAATTACCCCCGCCTTCGGAATCGTAGTTGATATTCCCCAAGGGGAACTTTCCAACCACAAGAAAGCACAGCAGGCCATAAAGTAAAACGAGCAGTGTGACTGTCAGCAAAAATAGCTCCCTCGTCTTACATCTTAATCAGATTTATCCCCTACTCCCCCACTACCTACGGACCTTGTCGCAGATCCCATTCTATGCATATGGATCCCAGTAATTCATTTCCACAACTAATTATGGGAATGTGGAAATTACCGCCAGCGAGGGGAGCGATGGTGAATGTAAATCGGGAGATGAAATTAAAGCTCCCAGCCGCTAATGTGTGTTTTTCGTCCCGTGTGGCTTATTTCAGATACCAGGCATGTAGGCATTGCTGAAAGCTGGCGTCCTCCTGGGAATAACTAATATAAGTATGGTGTATAATGTCTATGTGCCTATAGGACGCACATCTGATATCATTAAGCCTGAAATAAAATGTTTGTTTTTATATTTCATCTGTAAGTCTCATCTCGTACATCTAGAGAAATAGCGGAATAATGTGAAAGATATTAATTTTCATGGTATTTCCGTGTTATCCGTAGGCCTAATGGAATTAATATTGCATTAATTAATCAGTAGCAAAAGAGATAGTCCTAAACAGATAAAATTGGCAGAATGATGATATTCTTTGGTGAAACTTTTATAGTTTTGTTAGCGTAGTACTGGAGGTATTATTCAGGAAATGGAAATGTGAAAGTAGAAATGATGAAATGAGATGCAATAAGATGGTCCTTTTTAAGACGTGTTCATCCTGATATTATACTGATAGGCCTATTGCCAATGATCTAATAGTAATAGTGTTTTTTGCAATCTTAAGAACTGAATATTATTTTGGCTCAGCCCGAAGGAAAAGGAGTTTCCACTCGTCTTCTGTTACGTCTCGAATGTCCCCTAGGCCTCCAATGAAAGTTAACCCTAACTCGGTCTGGCTGGTCATAATTTCTTATCCTGAGCCAGAAACATCAATTCTTTCCCTTGGCCTAACTCGATAAGCAACTCGGCGTGGATGTCGACTGGCGTCGGCGGCCAAGCCCAGTTTAATGGGCCGGAATGTTCATCGTCGTCTAAAATCCCATATCCGTTCGATCGGCGGAAACGACAGTAATTCCCCCATCCCGTCAGAAGAATAGACGGCCAGGGGAATAATGGACACGTTATTCTGGGCGACAACCACAGGCCTTGGCGACATTGTCGCTGGATGCGGGTCACTTTGTCGCCTAACAAAATGGCGGATGTAATGATCACGTGGGACAGGGATGCGCGCGCAGCCAGCCATGGCGAGACAGATATTTAAGACGTGATATTTTAGAGTCTGTTTGCGGTAGTATCGGGTGGGGATGGCGGGGATTATTGGGGAAAGGAGTGTTATTAGGTTGGTTAGAGGACGTTGGATTATGGGTATTCAGTGGTTCGAACTAGGAGAGGGATTAAGGGAGGATGGCTAACTTATGTCAGCTATTTCTGATAGACAATGAAAGTGGGCATTTTTCTCTCCATATATGCTATCGATTCATGAGTTTGATCCAGGTTTTCGATGTCATATCAAAAACCGGTATCAAACTCAACTCCCAGCTTTTGGTTTACAGGTTGTTTTATTAGCGAATCAATTAATTGGTGTTACAATCTACATGTTTTGCTTGGTCCAGGCCTTCATCAGGATCGGCATGAGTTAATTACCTATATCTTTGACATAATAAAATACCTATTCGCAAAGCCCCATACTTCTCCATTGTTTCAAGCTGCTTAGAGCCAGCTCTGCCCAACCACAACAGCCATGGCCTCAGGGGATTCTATTCTTACAGATTGGAAAGGAATGTGACAGGCAGGTTGTTAAGGACAATAAGCCTTAGACAGTCCAATATTTCGGCGATAGTAGTTTTGATAATGGTGGGAACATGATGTATGGGCCTTTAAATGACCACTGACCTCCCCCTCGACCCTCTCAATGGATGCTGACACCATGTAGTGGCCCCCAGTAGGGGGGTCGATATGGGATTGATCCCTGTAAGAATGAGCTGCTCAACAGTGAAGGTTGAGCTGATCCGTAACGACTCGAGTTAATGGCCCGTGAAAGCCGCTTTGGCCCTCACACCTTGCGCTATTTCTGTCTCTCTATAGGGCTCACTGTAAATTGTATATTTTATCTGCTACCGTCAAACCAGAAAAAATGTGTGCTATTCTGACCCCTGAACCGGTCGTTAGCTGCTGTTTGAAAACATGTGGCTTCCTATATCATCAATTCAACGATGGGTTCTTACTTGCATAACGAAAGATAAGCGATCTATGGGTTACAGTGACCATGACCACATTCATCAACTATTTTTTATACTTATATTCGATTTGTGCATTATATAATTATTGCGTTATATATATCGCATTGTTTATGACCGCCTTGACATAATTAGATCTTTGTCCCTTCTTGCTCATATCGTAGTTCTTCAGGATTCTGCAGACTCAGCAATAAACTCATCAGTGACCGATATCCTCTGCGTTCTACCTTGTAGCCCTTTTCCTATTTCTCGCAAATCTACTACCCTTCCATATCCCAAATGTATCTTCATGTGATACCATTAAAACTAATGTTGCTTCTCGTATTATTCACTGATGTTCTATTTGTTGGAATGGAGTAGTACTAGTGGCCCTTAGGTCTCGGCGTGGGAGGGTTAATGATAGCCCCATCTCATTAAACTCCTACTCCAATCTCTTCCTCAATAATTATCAGTGGTGGACTTCTTAGTTTGATCTAATCACCCAATTCCTTCATAAGACCCTATAACGATCGATTTCTTATTTCAGTTTCCATTCTGGGAAAGCTCATGCGCAGCAGGCATCCTCTATTGTATTACCAAATCGATCATGTTGGTCTTTTCGTTTTATTTTTCTTTCAAGGGACATTTTGAAGCTGCCAAAAGTTCGCATTTTGCGGGCGCTCATTTTTGGATCGTGAATGCTAAATGACTTTGGCATCTAAAAAGAAAGACAAAAATGAATGTCACGTGTCGTAATCAATATCGGTGGCTGAAGCGTTCATTAGCTTTCAGGGTTTTTTACAGGCCTGTTAAGATTGAGAAGAGAAGGCGGTTAAACCCATTTGGAGCTATTTCTTACTGACATTTTCAAGCCGTCGAAATATCAGTCTTTAGAAGGAAGCAACCGAAAACAAAGTTTTTCTAGGAACATTGTAAACAGGCCGGAATATAGGGTTAGTTATTTCGGACACTTTGCTGAACTAAGTTTGATAAGGAGCAAAAATGTTTATCTTTACATTTCATTAACCAAGGTATTATTGCAATATTTAATCTTACATTGACAGTTGTTTACAGATGACTAACCATGGTATCTCTATACGTGATTTATATATTTATTTCTTTAATTGTGTTTACAGTAAAGTAGATTAGATTTATATTTCAGATCAAATAGAATGGTTTATTGCATAACGGTCTACCACTCCAAATGATCGAGAAATGGTCTTGCTTAATTTTGATTATGTCTACCGATGAATAAACTACACCTCTAAAACAATAAACGTTTTCTTCGATTTTGCATTTAAATAGAAATTACTTATAAAACAGTTACATAAATATAATCCAAATTAGGATAATATCGTTGCTCACCGATACCCTAGTAAAAAGAAAATCATTTGAAATGAATCCTGCATCGTTTGAGTCGTTTTAGATGCGGCTGTTTTAGGAAAAAAGTTAATAAATAGGAAAAAGTAACATAGAAAATAGGAAAAAGTAACATTTGAAATAAAACAGTTCTACTCTCGGTGTTGATGTGTCACGCCACACGTGTGTTTGGGGGATCTCTCTCCTCGGGCTACAAACAAAGAGCACGACAAGAGCTATATTTACCTCTCCGATTTAAAATTAACCGTAATTTTCCCAACATTTGAAAAACAGCAAAATGTTGCACTTTGAAGTAGGATGCCATCTGATAACACTGAGAATGATGATCCACAATTCAAACATGCCTAAAACACAGTACAGGAATGCCATGCAGTATTTAAATTAAGCCCCTAGGGTGATCTTTGGTTGGGGATTTTTACTATAACTATCATAGTTAGTCAAAGAGAGCAACATGTTAGGTAATCTACAATATCCCTCTAATTTATATAAACCAATGGAGGGATACTTAAGTCATTTCCCATGGGTACATGGCCTTATGCTCAATATTAGTGTTACATTATAATTTATATACACTGAGACTTATTACTATTTTGTATTTAACCAGTACCACATTAGAGTCAACTCCATAAATATAATCTTTCTGGTAAAACATGAATGTCATAATTATATCAACATGGCATACGTCGTTGTATTATTGCGAAGCACTGATTACTGCATATATAAATACACGCTGTCAAATGCTTTTAATAAGAAACGAGCTCTTGCAAAAAACAAGGCACTAATACTAATACTTTCATGTTATCAGACTCAATCCATTGCCTTCTGAGGAAATGCTGCCTTACACAAAACACACCCTGTTCATACCTGTTCTTATGAATAGGACCGGTTCTCTTGATGTCTTGGAAAAACTCTATCTCTAGGCGTCGGATCTGTGGCGGGGCTTTTGTTGTATTGTCGATAACAATGTTCTGATGGAAGGTTTCCGTGGTTGTGATATCCAATCATCTGTATTTTTACCTGTAGTCAGCTGCTAATACAATAATTTAGTGTTATGGGAGACGTAGTGCTGATCCTGTATGTAAGATGATACTAATTTGTAGTGCATATTGACACAGATGAAATCCAAAATGCCGTCCAAGGACGGCTTTAATTATTTGTTTTACTCATTATGGAGGGACCTTAAACAGATAAAGTAGACCTAAAGAGCAGTTAACATGTTTGATAAGACTACTTAGAAGTAAACCTATAACTATGGGGAGATCGGAACTTAGTAAACTTAGTAAACTTAACTTAGTAAAATTGATAAAGAATCTCTATCATATTTTATGTACATCTAATTAATTATACAAGTATGCATAGGATATGTATAGACGTCTAGTAGGCATATAAAGCAGATTTTGGACGTTTATTTGCATTTCACAGGCATTTTAAAAATGTCTTAACTGATTGTGCACAGTCTTTCTAAATATCTGACCATTTTTAGAATTAGGCGTATTCCCTAAAATGCATTAAAGTCCCAGGGCCTAATAATGGGTTCTACAAATTTTCATAACAGAGCGAATAAAAGTACCAAAATTAATTTGTTATGGGGTACATTGAAACCATAAATATGAATCTATAAGGGGAGCCACCTTGAAATATCAATAGGACCCACATAGAGACCAAAATGCCAATATGGCCGACTTTTACTAAAAGCTTATACCACTTCTGAAATGCATAAAAAGACATGGTTGGTGTCAACTTGGGAGGCCCATTAGCTGTAGGCATTATTTTCCATGAGATTAATTGCAATCTCAGAATAGCAAGCATAATAATGATTCCAAGGGGGAAAACCCTAGGGCGAGAGAATTCAACTTTTTATTTATCGCAGATAGGGTCCATTTTAGTCTTCCGTCTTAACTGTCGGTCACATATTGACCACAATTCATCTCAGTCTCTATATGTGACCAGGTCCATTTTAGTTAGTCTTAACTCTCGGTCACATAGTGACCACAACTTATCTCAGTCTCTATATGTGATCAGGACTTTAGTAAACCAGTTCCCCACCACTGTCCCACCCTAAAACGACATACAAGACATATTGGCCAGCTGGTAGGTAGTATATATAACCCCACCATACAGGCAGCGCCATTATCTGTAACCAGCAGAGTACAACCCTGCCATAAGCCCCCAACAGAATGGAAGACGCAATCAGATAAGTGAGGGTTGACGACCCAGCAGAGTAATTGGGATTGATCGGAATGGTTCAGCAGCTCGATATAGAAGGAAAAAGTGGGGAGAAACGTCCCACAATGGGGGTGATGAGGAATTCCCCCATCCCTGGCACACTATCGGATCAAAGGCCTTTCAAAGCTGATGAAGGGGATGTCATTTGCTGGGGTGATCAGTATGGGAGTACAATGGTTGGATTTATAGGACATGTTTCTATATAGGACAGGAGTGGATCCTTTAGGGTGAGTTATCATTTCAGGTGCATGAGTTATGGCATTGTTGTACATGACGTGTTTAGAACCACCATCATGCAAGTTCCTGTCAAGGTATGCCATCATCTTTACTACACTTTATCTTTTGTAATCTTATCTTTGAGTGATGTAGTACTTTGTGTGATTAAGTGGTCAAGTATATGTTGCGGTAGATGCATCATGAGCCAAGAAGTGACGTCACTGAACGTTCTAGTAACGTTGCAGAAGGTAACAGAACGTTATGATAACGTTACGGAACGTGACTGCTACGTCACACCTTGGCTGGTTTTGTATCGAAACTGCATATATATGTGCGCAGCCAAACTAAAGAGAAATCAGATGGTTTGACCTTTTCATTACGAGATCACCTGACCGAAATTATTTGTAATTTGTAATGAAATTAATATGAGGACATGTACAATAAGCCCATCCCAGTGCAAACCAACACTAGCATTTACTTGGAAATATTTCCAGAATTGCCTCTGTGGTTATTGCCTGAAGACAGCTGTATAATACACAATTTACCAAAGCAATTTGTTGACAGAGTGCCCCTAAAATTGATTTAATGGAGCATTATGTATTGGCCCTTTTCCCCATAAGAACCTATGTTAAAGCCCGTCAGCTCATCCTATTATGTCCAACCCTATTTTGCCCTGAAATACAGCATTTTGACAGACCTTGAAATCTGTCAATTGACAAAATATAAGAAATTACAATGTTTTAACAGTACTTGGAGATATAGAATAAATATAATTCTTACCTATTTCAGTAACTCAATCTCTAGGAGACAATGGTTACATACACGGTTATTTTGTATGACCCTGGGATCTACGTACCCACTCTGGGATGGGCTTATTGATGAGAACAGAAGGGTATGTGCGTGGTACAATAACAGTTATGTAGACCATACGCAAGAGTGAGAGCATTTTTATTCTTTCTTTTGGTTACTTTGTTTATGTTTTCCATTACGCCAAAACATTGCAAATGCGTGCATAGTACCAGAGATATCAAAGAAGCAGTCTATGGTTCACCCATTCCCAAAACGTGCAAAAGGGTTTTATGTAGCGATGGTTCATGCTATAGTTTGTGTGGTGATGTATGAAGACAGATATAGCCATGCATTTTATAGTAAGGCTCTCTCAGAGGACCCTGCCTCCATAATGGAAGTCCATGGGATTGTCCCTTTGATGTATCTTTGTATGCCTTGTTGGGCGATTCCTCTTTTTGTTTGTTATACCTCTGGTGTATTGGTCGAAGTTCTGCTCTCCCAAATCCTTTATTTCGGAGTTGTATTGGTGTTTTATCTAATGCCAGTTCTGTTATGTCCACGTATGTCCCGTTATGTCATTCTGGATCCAATCAGTAAAATCCAAGGGATATCAAGTATTCGGTAGAGGCCTAATGTTTTCTTTGTATTTAAATAATTAGTCTAAAGTGTAAGCCATATTTTAAAGTCAAATATGTACACGCTTAACTTAATATAGCCCAGGTAGGATTGATAGGTCATGACGGAGAAAATCTGTATAGTACCAATACGGTGCGACGGGGATAACCCATTCATTTCATTGAATCAGAGAGACAAATTTACTCAGTTAATTCCCTCGGTGTATCTCAGGTCTTTAACACACAGGAGATAATAATTTGTATCTAGTCCCGATTACTACTTTTCCAAGTAGATAATCTTCCTTGCACTCCCATTCCAATCACGCCCACTTTCCACACTTTAAAGTGTGCTTTAATTAACATCTCACAGATATGAGAATTGCAACGAATAAAACAGAGGCCAGTCCACGATTCCAGATCTTTATTTCAATAGTTTGGAAGACCACGTCACCACAGGCCTAGAAAAAGGACATGGCCGTCTTCTGAACCTGGAGGCAATTAAGTCATATTTGCCTCTGGCCGTCAGAATTGAAATGCTGACTCCAATAATGGTCATTAAAAATAGGCTTCTTTGAGTCAGGTCCCCTGAAGATCTATGTGACACTACTGTTGGTGTAATTTCCAAAGGGACGGACCAAAGTATGTATTTTTATGAGACGGCTGTCATTCTATTATGGAATCATCAGGTTGGCTTGGAATAGCCACTGTGCGGGTGCCAGAAGGGGCCTCTTGCTCACCATTGACAAGTTGACATGGAATGTCAAGCAACTCGGGTAGCCTTAGTCAAAGTTTCATATAACTGTCATCTATAGGCTATATAAACAATAAAATGTTTCCGGTGACATATCATATAGCGCTCTCTGATGTGTTAGAATACAGTACCTGGAATAAATTCCCATCTAGCCCAACCCCCTCCTTAGCAAAAGCAGTAAAAGGGGAAGACCGACGCAAAACTGCTTTGATCTTATGCGGAAGCAGTTTCAGCATTGTGAAAGGGTGAGGTGCGACTTCTTTTAAGACTTTTTTTTAACCACAATCATCATAGGGATGGTCTTCCATGTAGGTGATACAAAGCAAATCAATCTGCAATATCATATATACAACTGGATAACAGTTAAACCTTACCTAATGATATAAATAGCTCATTTATATAGACATATCAAAATGTCACCTGCTCAGTTAAACGAGAGTGTCAAATTGATTATTACAGATTATGCATAATGTCTTATCAGCACCATGATCATATACTCTATTACAGCAATTGGTTTGTGCGCATGTATGTAGGCTCAGTTAAGCTCTACTAATGCAAAGCGTCACATGTTTATATTGCTTTCATAAGGGTAAGTACAATTAAGCCATCTTCAAGGTACTAAAACGTTATGCATTCTTTGTTTCCGGATCTTAACTAAATAGGGGAGGGCGAGGATGGGGGGGGGGGGGGGGGGGGGGCTTGGCGTCAGCCTTCTCGCACACACACCCCCAACACACACACACACACACACACACACACACACACACACACATTCACAAATGTCCATGCATTACATATTATCTCGTAGTCAAATATAGCTCTGTTGTTTCATGGTAATTTAAGAAAACTTAGACCTCAGCAATCTGTGCAGACAGGTGTTTCACCAATGACCACCAATGACCACCTGTAGTCAATGCAATAGGCAGTTATGTAACCATCTTGACCCATTTCCGACTGCCATTGGTGAACACTTCCTATTTTGACGTGGTACAATGACCGGCATTACAGTTTTTCAATGCCAACAGGTGCATTGGAAACCGGCTGACCAGCGCCCCTCAGGGACCCTGGAGGCAAAGAATAGTGCTGGGCTCCACTCCACACGGGAGGAAAGGTGGATCATTTACCTGACGTGACCCTGCACCCACCAATCAAGGCGAGGAGCCCTGGAGCAGGCTGCATAGGTAAACAATGTAAAATGGAGATCTGCAATTTGGGGAATAACAATGGAGACGCCTCTAACATAGGGGGTCCTAGGATAGAGGGTAACCATAGGCTATGAAACATAAATGTTTTGAGGAAAGATGCTCATATGGTACCGCTCATATATAGTTTACCTTTGCACCACCCGTATTGATAAGGATCTAACGTATTTAGGTTTGATCTACAAACCTAACAATACTATCAGGTTATGAACAACTTAGAAGGTGTGAGTCCCTGTGAATGTCTATAATCCATGCCCTTATAAATTCCAGTTAGTGTTTGGTTTCTAAGGACATCTCATACGACCTTTTGAAATTGATGTCCTTACGTTTACCCCAAGCATCTATGCTTCTAACCCACCTTGTAGGACACCTCATAAAATATTGATCGACGTTATGTATTTAAGATGAACCTATAGACCCCATCACAAGTATATGCTCATATCCTTTCTATTAAGGGATTAACGTGCATACTATCCCTGCACTATAATCCATAGGCCTAAATCAAATACCTGTTGATCTACTAAAACCATATGTGAACACCCAGGCCTGAGAACTAACTGTATCCTGCAGCATCAACCCGGCAGCACCATGCCACCAGCATAGACCCTGGAGCAGTCCCCTCCTACCAGGGAGGGCCACAGCACGTGGAGGAAAGGGATGGGGGATGAAATATTGCTGAGTCGGCACAATGCATACTCCTGTCAGCGCATCCCCCATTCAACATGGCGGCGGGTGGCGTCTGGTCACGAGATAAGTGTCAGAGTCTGGCATAGTAAATGAAATACGCCGACGAGACTCTACCCTTTTTTATTTTTAGTATTTTCTATCCGTTTTAGTCATACTTGCAGCAATCGGCTTAGAATTGCTACATCATAGTCATGGGTTATTGCATAAATAATGAACATTAGAGGAATAGGGAGAATGTGTAACGTTCATAATCGATTGGTCTTATTCCTTAATATTGCGAGGGGGTCCTATATGCAGCATAACCACTATGTACCCCAAGCCTGGAGGCTGTGTATTCTAGACAAACAGGTTGAAAAGGGGGTAGCTGCTGTCGTTTGGGGTACTGGAGGAAAGTGGGGGTGGAGGAGGGAGGTGTCACCAGCGGTACAGTCCTGGGAATGCCATCAACATGGATAGAAAAACGGGGCACCTGGAGGGAGGGACGACAGGGTGGGGACTCCAGTTGACATGGTTTGCGTGTATTTGCGCATAGCGTACCACCACCCCATGCATGGCCCCGGGCAAATAAAGGCTATAGTCTGTTGGTTTAGTTTAATCAGACACTGGCGAGCTCATTTCAGGTATAAAGACAAAATTAATGGCAGAATAGAGTTTAATAGATTCATTCTTTTGACAGAGAGTTATTTCCACGATCGTTCCATTCATGGCGTTTTGAATAATGGCATTTGTTGCAATTAAACATTCATAACGAATCATTTATGTGTAAAAAGCCACGAGTATCACTTTCTATATAAGTAAGGGGCCTTCCATTTAGTACGTACGCAAATTTTCCAAAATTGTAGACCCCCCACCCCCCCTTGGCTTAAAATACGCATTAGATTTGTATGGGAACAGATGTTAAGACGCTAACCCACAAACAGATGCTATCCTACAAACTTTTAATATTTGTTGGTTAGCATCCAGGTTAGGACGCTATCCTGCAAACAGATGCTAAACAGCAAACGTTGCAACATTTAGCAACCTAGTTAGGACGCTAACCCACAACTGGATGCTATCCTACAAATATCATATATAGCACATTTGTTGTATAGCGTCCATGTAAGGATCATTAAGAATACGCTCCTAATAAAATGTGCTATGGTTTTATATGGTATTCAATCCTGGGCTAAGATATATAGATATACTGAACACATACATTTAATTGCTGCTTGATTAAATAAAAATCAGGTGCCTTAGCTGTCCCTCATTCCACTTTATATCTGACCCCCCTTCCACCCCAACCTCTTCCCATTTTAGTACAAAGAAGATAAAAATACAGTGGACTCCTGGTTAAACAGACTCTTAATTCAGTGGATATCACTTATAGGTGCACAAAAACAATGGTCTCAATAGAGCCAGTGTATAATCTGATATACAATAACCTTATTAAACTTTTGTGTCCGCCATGACTATTATAGTTTACCTTAACTTAACGGACAATGGTTACCATGTTAGCCCCTTTTTCTATCTGTAAATAACTATAGGATTACGTAGAAGGTTCAACACCTTTTAGAATCAAAATGGCTCTGCATTTGATGGTATAAAAGATATATTATCATATAATAATCCAATATATAGGACATTAGCATAATTATCTATAATTGAAATGATTATCAGAGACAACATGAGAATTAATGTGCAACAGATATTTAATAATATGGACTTATCATATAATAGATTCTAAGTTTATACATTTTTCTGTTCATCAAATTCTGACAAAATAGATACCTTAAATAGCTGGCTTTAATTTGATGAAAACATCACTATTTGTATTGATTCTTACCAGAAAATGCTATGTCCTACAAAATGAATTAAGTATCAAAATAACGACAACAGCTGTTATCCTGCAAATATTTGTGGGATAGCATCCCTTTGTTGCTTAGCGTCTTGTGTAGATGCTATCCCACAAAAAGATGCTAAGTCACAAAGAATTGTGGTTTAGCGTCTATTTTGATGCAGATGCTATCCTACAAATATTTGTGGGATAGCATCTGTTTGTAGCTTAGCATCTTGTGGAGATGCTATCCCACAAAGTGATCAACATTTGTAGGATAGCATCTGTTTGTGGGATAGCGTCTTAACAACGTACGCAAGTTTAAAAAAATATCAGACCCCCCCCACCACCCCTTGGTGCGTACGTACTTAAATGAAGGCCCCCAAAGGAATAACGCACCCAGCATGAACACTAAAACACATACGTTCACTATTCACATGCTATTTTGGCTTGTGTTACTATTCATGGTACACTTTTTGCTTGCAGGAACATTTGCATACTGGAGTTATAGGAGACGCCTGGCTGTAACGTAGAGTATATTACAGGTAAGCATAACATTATTATGTCCCAGATTCCTTTTTAATACCAAAAATAACCTACGTGATAACCTGCTATCTTGCGGGGTTTGCAGGATAGCAACCAGTAGTTTACATCTATTTCCTAAAAATAGGGATTTGTGCGGTTGCAATCCGGTATTGTAGTATAATGGGCGTTTTTGTAGTTTAAAAATAATATAGTAGTATATGGTAAAAGGAGTTTGGCGTAGGTGATAATAATTGTTAAATTTTACTGACTTGTACTTTTTGACTAGAATAGGACTGTACAGCTCAATACTTAGTAGTAGGTGTATATGACACAAACCAACAAATAATATAATGTCAAAAGCAAACTAATTCGATGATGTAAACATGATACAAAGTAAGGTTTTTTGTTTATATAATTATGGATATCCTATAAACACAATGGTGAGTCAAGAGTCATGAAGTCACAAGTACCCTTTCTGACGGGAACTTAAACTGCCAAGAGCATTCGTGCATGAATACTAGTACTGGGTTTTTTGTACTTGCCACCATAAATAACATGTATAGGTGTACGCATGATATTTACCAACATTAAAAGTACATCAGTGGTACAGAGATTGACGCTCCGACCTATATTGTTTTCCAACATAGTGAAACCCATTCAACTAGAAATCAAATAATTACATCCGCATTGTTAATTGCTTATAGACTGGATGCATAAGGCCCATTCCTACCCTGATTGCATCAAAACTGCCACCACCCAATGGCACAAAGCAATGGTACAGTTATCAGATTATAGCCCTAAGCCTCTTGAAAAAAAACAACCAACCAATAAGCCCATCCCACATTGGGTATATCGGAGGGTTGGACAAGGGTCGGACAAAATTACGGTATAAGCGATCCTTGTCTCCAAGAGCTGGGATTACTGGGATAACTAAGAATTACATTTTTCTATTTCACCAAGTACTGATAAAACATAAGGATTTCTTAGATTTTACCATTTAACAGATTTGCAGGTTTGCCAGCCAATCAAAATGCTGCATTTTAGGGAAAATATGGTTGGACATTATAGGTTGGGCTGACAGGCTTTAACATTGGTTCCTATGGGAAAAAGGCAAATATACAAAGTGGTATTTTACCAATTTTAGGGAGCAATTTGTCAACCAAACCACATTGGTTCATTAAGTTTCACACTTCTATCTTTGGGGATTAAATCAGAAAGAAATTACTATGTAATTTCATGGTAAAATTTGATGTTTATGTATACTGGGATGGGCTTATTCCCTATCCCAACCAATCTCTATTGCCTATACTCCCCCAAACTGTGAGGCGCATTGGGTCGGCCGCACCAGGAATCACTCAGTGGTGTTTGCCCTAACAATTGACAGGTGGCCGCGGCGCCCAGCCCCGACTGACCGGTCAGAGGGACCTGCTCACAATTGCTCGCGGCGGTTGTAGGCCTGGCCTGGCCGAGCTGCTCACTCTCTGACCGCGCCGGGCTAATTGGTGCCGGCGTAGGGGAGCCATTGGAGCCGTGAGCAGCTCGCTGGCTGGGGTAGGGTAAGGGCAGGAGGGATTGGTCACTATGGTTATAGTCTGTTCTGTATGCGTTGACTCTGAGAGATTGTGATGATGGGGGTTGTTCACTCTGGGTATTGTTGGACTCTGGTTACGGGTTAAGTAACATTTATGAAAGTGAAAAAAGGCTTCGTCCTCATGTTATTGTATGTAATCTGTATTTCTGCAACTCACAAAAGGAATGACGAAGTTAGCAATAATCCCCATATAGATCATTGTTACACCTTGTATTGTGGGAACCTACAAATGAGGCTAGTGGTTTTATGTAACTTTGGGATTCTCGCCGTCATCTGGCCACGTAGTACACCAGGTATGTTTGTTTTTCCTTAGGTCTATTTGTAAATTTAAAACCATTGAGTTGGGATTATATGCGAGATTTTTTGTGTTAGTATTTTGGAACGTTGAAAGAAATGTTCTTGTGCGATGAATGGTGGCTCTAGGTCTTGTGGTCAACCCAGACTAGACGGTATATCCACCAGAAAATGAGAACAGGACCACGAACTAAATCTTTAGATGCTTAGAGCATCAAAGATAAAGCTGACAGTGGAAGCAGATAAGAAATTCTACTATAACCTATGCCCTTTATAACTGAAAATGATTTTTAATGTATGAACAATGCATTTAATTAAGTGGAATTGAATCATTGAAGCTTCAAGGTTATGGATCAGATTTCATTTAATCAATATTGAGAAAATAATGAAAACGAGAAGACCCACCTCTCTCACAGGCTAACGTTCATGTTGCAAGCTATAGGTTGTTGTTGGTCTTCGCTGAGAGACACCCAATGTAGATTGATTACAGTTGGAATAGGATCATTGTCCACATAGCATGTTACCCTCCCTAAGGCCTCAAAGCTATTGATTAAAAGCAGGGAGTGTCCAATTCTCTCCTAAAATAGATTTTGTCTTCTTGCCAATACAATCCTTGACTTGACTTTAATAATGATTTATCATCTTATGAATGAAGAGTATACTAGAGAGTCCATGCCGATCGGTTAGATCATTTTCTATGAACTAGGAGTCATATTTAAAGATGATGTTGCACTTGGGTTTAGCTATACATCCCGTGCTATACGCACAGACAAAACGCTACACGCACAAACAAAATGCTGCACGCACAAACAAAATTCTTGTTCATGTTACGGAACCTAAAATATTGTTAAAACAAAATTTGAATATAATTTTATATTAGATACCGGACAAAAATGATACTCTTTTAAACGTAGTCTGCATGCTATTTTCGAATGGCTTATATCAGGTTAAATAGACCAGCCGTTTAGATTGCCTCGAGATAGAGGAGTATTTGGCGGCGCCAAACAATATTTGTCATTCCTCTTGATTGCTATGTGTCTGCAATGTTTTGTGTGGCCCAAAGCCTAGACTATCACTCTTCCACTTTCATCTCCGCAGTTCATTCGACAGAGATGTTAATTGTTGAGCTTAATTAATTACACTGCAGAGAATAGAATTAGGTCTCCCTGGGCTCATAGCAACTCTATATAGATAGGTTTTTAGCATGCGGGTTGAACTTCATATATACTCATTAGAAAATAAAAACAGGATCATCAATTTACACAAGATTGCTGCTATAAAACATGACTGCAATGCCTGAATGGGATTCTAGCAGAAGCCGACCCTCACAAACAAAAAATACCCCCACTGTGAGTGTTCATCGATTATAGATGAGCTGATTCTTCCTAGTGTTTTTATACTGAATCCCCAGCCTGAGTGATAGATTAGTGGAGCTATTAGTAGAGGCGCTATCCTATAGCAGTCTGTGAAGAGCATCTAGGGAGTGGTGTATGGGCATCATGCCACTGCCTTAATTGGGGGTACTGTGCCTTGTCCAGCCAGCCTGATACTATGGCGTGATAAGGGCCTGTCTAGGGCCAGGGTAGGTAGGTAGATAGGTAGTTGGTATTTAGGTAGGTAAGTGTGTATTCTCTAAGAGCTGGTAGATATAAGCAGATAAGGAATTCCTCAATTTGGTTATTGAGTTAGATTGGTCCTTTATTACATTATGTAATAATGTATGATGTGATTGGCCCTCGAAACTGGCAGTTTGCTCTTTTTGAAAGGCAGTGGGAATTGATTACTGCCAAACTTATGATCTGGTTTGCATGTTTATAGCATTAGGTTCCCTTTGATGAAGCACGTTTCACGTCTCTCTTTAAATTGATAAATTTACTATGACTTTTTCTAGCATCTTCTTGTACGTGGTGATGAATTTGATGCATGGCGACAGGAAATATTTCATGCCCCCTTCAATCTGTTCAGCAAAACAGCAAGGAAAATACCATGAATAATGAAGGGTTTATTCTACATGCTAGGGGAAAAAATTTGCTAGTAGTAAACACAATCTGTAGAACTAATTGTTATTAAAGGGATAACGTACTGTTCACAGATGTGCCCCCTAGTGGGAAAATTTTAGAATCCTTAAATCTTGGAATTTCCCATCATGCATTGATGTCATTTAACCTAAGATAAGAAATTAATAAAATCAGAGACTTTGAATAATAACCAAAGGTCCATCTAATCTTGAATAAATCAAGCACACATGTGCCCCCTAGTGACAAAAATGAAGTGCCTCAAAATTTGGAAATTTCTCATTATACATAAGCAGGGGTTGAATTTGAAATAAAATGAATAACTTCTAGTTGTTTAAACTAAAAATTTAGAGGACTAGAAAAAAAAAAATTATAAGGGACTTTACAGAAATAATCACCAATTAAAGCTTTATCAACCTCCAGCTCTTTAATAACATCGGTGACCCCTATATTTTTTGGCATTAAAATCATGTTACAGACCTAAGGAACATATTCCTAGGGTTTAGTGAAGCTGTAATGGATATTGAAGGTTCTAGGGTCAGTTTAATATCAATCAATACATTTTTCCCATAGAATTCTATAGTTAAGGACATTATCTTTCATAACTTCTCACTCAGAAATATGCATGGTGACATGTATATTTTTTTGTTTTTATGTGTTCTTCTTATATAGGTCTAACATTTAGTCCAGTTTTGGGATCCTGTAATGGATTTAGAATTGTGGTGAAACAGTCCGTTATCCCTTTAAGTCCCATAGAAGTCGTTACCTTTTCATGTATCTCCAGATAAGTGACTATTGAACAGACGAGTACATCATCCATGAACACAAATCAAGCTAATGCTAGAAATAATGGCTTTATTTCTGCCATGTGTTAGGTATATGGCTCATGACTACTTATGGATAAGGCTAATCTACTGTCGTAACTGGCCTGAATTAGAATATTAAATTATGTAAATATCCATATCTCTATCATAATCATGAATACCTTCAAATTCTAACGTCTTCCATGTTTAGTTTTCTGTTTAAAGCCAAGCCTTTATTAGTGATCCCGTTTGCTTACAAGGTGACACCAGGAGCATAAGTTTAGACTCAATTCACACTAAGTATTATGTTTATGCTGAACTGGGCAAGTTGATTAAAATCCTGATACAAATTAAAGAGTAAATATATGTGATCGTTATGGTGAAATAAACAAAGATCTAACCTCATACATGGCCTAGATTAGAATATTTCAACCATGTAGATATAATATATTGATTTCTCTATGATTAATATAAATCCCTCTGAACCCTAATACCTTCCGAGTGAAGTTTTCTGTTATGGTCAAGCCTTTATTAGTGACCCCGACTGCTGACAAGCACGCAAACTGTTCAGAGCTATGCCAGCAGCCATAAGTGAGCAATCCAATCACCACTGACCCATTAATCTTGCATCAGAACGTATCAGAGACCTCTCCACATCTTGCTGGCTGAGTACCGACTCATCACTGCCAGAAGGGACAGGATGCTTTGAAGACGTCAGGAGCAGAAGTTTAGACTCAATTCACGTCATGCAATAAGCTTGCGCTCTACTGGACAAATTTGATTAAAAGACTGGCTGCAAATTACAGAGTTAATATTTGTAATCATTTTGTTGCAATAAACAATGATCTACTCTCACACCTAGTCTAGATCAGAGTATTGTGATGACATAAATATTGATATCTCCATCATATTATCAACCCCTCCAACCCCTAGTGCCTTCCCACTGTTAAAATGGTGTTTAGAATTTAAATGTGTTAAGGGCATAAACATGTTTATAATCTAAATACAATAAACCATATCTGTTTAACACCTAAACACTTGTAACTTCTAAACATGTGTTGGGCTAACTATGCTTATAATCTAAACGCATAACATCAGTTGTGTTTAAAAGCTAAACACTTGTAACCTCAAACCATGTTTTGAATGGGATATGTTTAGAATCTAAACACATAATATCAATTGTATACTATGGAAAAGAAAAATGGACACTTTGGGATCATATGTGAGGGGCCCCGGGTTCAAATCTCGGCTACTGAAGTTACTAAATTACTACTATGAAGTAGTTGTACTATTAGTGGTTTGCCACATGCCCTCCATATTTTCGGCCATGAAATAGTTTTTTCGTATACTTAGGAATTTGGAACTTTGTGATTAAAAATATTAGATTTTTAAGTTTATGTAGCGTCATTAAGATAATCACTTCATTGGCCTGCTATTCTAGGTACGGTCAACCAACCAGAACACCCCTAAAACATTTACAAAATGTTTTGAAACACCTTTTAGTAGGATCAACATGTAGACACCTTTTTAGTACAAAAACTTTATCAGCTATACCCCTAAAGGTTTTACCTCCAACAATCAAACAATTCATGCAAGGCTAAACCAGAAAGGAAGGACATATGTGGTTATTGGCTCAATGATCCTGTAGTGTGATTACAGGAAAAATAAAACTTTCAATGCTGTTAACACTACATCTGGTGTAAACTGTATTGCATAGTACCATAGCAGTGTTTTACATGTAAGATCTACGTGTTTTTTTTAACACGGTATATTATTGTTAAATTTAAAATGGTTTTTATCCTTAAGAATGAAAGTACACTGTACATATTACGGTATATTACTGTTTAACTTAACACCTAACCCTAAACACCTTGAAGACCTAAATGCTTCATAGAGAAACACCTAAACATCATAGATTTCTAAACACTTAACAGTTAAACATCAAAAAAGCATAAGCGTTTTGATTCTAAACACCTTGAGGACCTAAACACTTCATGGCTAAACAGCTAAACATCACATATTTATACTTAACCCTAAACACCAATGATTCTAAACATGTTTAGGGAAATAAAGTGTTCCAAAACTGGATGCACCGAAGTGTTTAGGAAAGTGTTTAAGTTCTAAACACTTGTTTTAACAGTGAATTCCGGGTTTATTTTTCTGTTTATGGCTGAACCTTTATTACTAACTTCGATTATTGACAGTCATGAGCAGCTCAGACCATTGCCAACAGCCATAAGATGAGCAACTCAATAATCACTGACCCATTAATCTTGCATCAGAACGTATTGAAGACCTCTCCATGTCCCGATGGCTGAGTACCGACTCATCACTGACAGCAGGGACAGGATTCTTGGTGAAGCTGGGAGCAGAGGTTTATACCTGGTTCACATCATGCAATAGCTTGTGAACTGCTGGGCGAATTGGCCCTAACTGAAAAATCTTTATGGTGGTCTTTAATTACTGATCATCTATAGCTCTAAAAAAAGACCATAGGTGCATAAATTTGAAAGATAGAGAACCGTTGGTAGTCGACTTGAAATATGACTATGTTGCAAGTATGGAATTATTATCACTTCCAATCATGCATATGTCATAACTACTGTAGATTTCAGATCTTCTGTGTCATGAATAACAATCGTCTTCCACACATGCAGGTTTACCGTCATCATTGTGATAAGCCAAGAATAACTCCCATTCTTTGCTGTGTGACACCATTAATTCATGTAATACCTTGTAATGCCAACACCTATTAGGGATCAAATCCTTCTCGAGAGTTCCAATTTGCTGTAAGTGGCAATATGACCAAGTTGGATTTCTTTATCAGTATTTCTATGCTGAATTATGGTCGGACAAATAGGGACAGAGCAGGACCTTAGGCAGAATTACAGAATTACCTGGACTGCAACCCAGTCCGTTTCTTCATCTGCACAACCATAACCTTCCCTAGCTGGGCCCAAGGCTACTGTTCACTATGTGGAGCCGAAAGGAAGTACACATATTTTTATTTTTCTGGCAAAGTAATCGTGATTTTTGTAATCATGTTGCTTTTGTATACTTTGCACATAGCATACGAATAAGGTAGTTGTTTTGCTATGCTATGCATAGCTTTGCTATGTAAAATTTTGTTAAGTATTATTCATCTGCACTTTTATTCGGTTCATACTTATTTACTAACGTACCATGAATTAATAGAACTTCTAGTTGGAGCTTCTTTTTTTGTACATACATTTTTAGAGGTAAATTGAATGAATTGCCAATTAAAGAAAAATACAATATCAATCAAAGACAGTCCTGCATGTCATTCTAAGCCTGGTAAAGTCATATCCATCCTGAGCCATTTTCACTTCATAAATTGGGATAATTAAGCATGAAAAATCAGTATTTTCACTTTAAAATCTATCACAATGATATGTGTAGGCCCTACATTGATTCCACATTGCAAAAGTACAGAAATATTTTCCGAAAATACAAATCGTAATTATAATCTTATCAGATGGAAAGTACAATCTCAATATGAAATCACATACAGCGTGGGCTTTAAATTAGATCTAGCCTAGAAAAAAAAAGAACTCTTCAAACACAAACCACTCGGGTTTCTCCCAATTCATATGAACATACCGCATAGCATACACCTATGACCCCCCCCCCCCCACCCCCCATGACCTCTCCTCAAAGACATTGCCTTTTAGAGCTCCTCCCTCTAGCAAGGAATTATTTTCCAATTTGCCATACTTGGGCTACAATCGGAACCTTCGCTAAGCACTTAGCCTTGGTTTGGGCCCCACAAAGAAGACTTTATTATCTCTCTGATGTGGGGATATAAAACTCACAGATTCAGAAGTAATAGGAGGCAATAGCCTCAGGGTTGGGGCAGGCAGAGGAGTTTTAGGTATGTATTACCATTCTATTGCACAGCGAAAATCTTCATGAATATAATATGAAAGGGGCTGCCATGAATGTAGGCCTATAACGTCATCAAATAAAAGCCACCGTGATTATTTTCGGTAGTTCTGCTGGCAGTACAAATGGAATTTAAAACTCTGAAAGATTTTTCACATGGCCACAGCACATCAGAGCTACAATCACAGAAACTAATCTTATTTACATCTCCGACAAACTAAGTAAAAGGCCCAGACTTTTTCCTACTGCTTTTCTCATATCAAATTTGTACATCGGTTTCCCTAGCGGGCTATGTGGCGGGGAGAGGAGCAGTACGATTGTCCATCATTGAAAGGTGGGTGGGCAGGGAACGTCTGTGGGAGCAGCAGAGACCCTGGAGGCCTCCAGCGGCTGGCTACCATTACCGGCTAAATCTGCAGCCATGAATTCATAACCAGGCCAAATAAGATAAGAAAGATAAGCGGGCCTCAGGCGGCCTTTCGGTACGACGGCAGGCTGTGGACGGTAAGATGGAGCGTCCAGGGAATATCGTTTTGTACGTCGCAGTACACATAGGTGTTATCGTTATTTTTCCGTGTACATGTGATTTTATTTTCTTACAAGTTACAATTTGAAAATGTAGAACCGTGCAGTGTCCACTTGGATATTAACGAGTTCTTGTTGTGATATTCAAAGGGTTGTTCTGATTAAAATCTGAACAAATATTTCGCCCCGTAATACTATTGGCATGCTTATGGTATTGGTGATCATCAGGAGCAAATTCAGCACTCTTCTGTAATGCTATTGTAACTCCCACATCTCTCTATCACAGTAAAGAAATCAATTAAAGGTTTCCGAAATTGTAATTAAGACTTATTCTGAAGGCTTTCAGTAATTACAATGATCATAAACACTAACATTCCAGACAATTTCCACTATCAAAATTTAAAGTAACTGCTCCGATATTCCACTCAGGCAATTATTGCTCAGCAACTCTCATCCGAGAGCTAATTTTGATTGCAATTAGCTGAGCGTTTCTCGTGATTAATTATTCCTAATTTTCACAAGCTATTGTAACCACGTGAAGGTTCACAGAGTGAATCATTGCAACTCGACTTTCTGTGCTTCAGCCTTCATATGATTTTATAGTTATCATTTGAGAAGAAAAAGTTAAAAAGATACATTGATATCATTGTCATTGGTAGCCTGAAAGGGAAACATACAAAGGCCCAAGTCCGCCTATAAGCAACCCTTCAGCTAGCATAACTGGAACCCATGCGTTGTTATAATGAGCGTTATACACTTTTTTCTTCAGTATTTAAATGGGCAAGTGTTATAAAAGATGTAATTCTAACTTAGTTCTCTCCATCCTTTAGTTGGAAGTTCATGTGAAAACCTCAGCTAGTTATTACGAGACCAAACGCACTGTGCATGTGTATATAAGGGACTGAGCTTATTGTTCGTCTAGCGACCAAAATGTACGTAGATGTAGAGATACAAAATACCGAATTAGGCCCTATACCGATATTCTTTAGCTATAGTTGCCTTTAAAAGCGTTTCAAATCATGTAAACTAGAAATTATCTATACAGCCCTTAAGCATTAGCAAGTAGAAATTTTGTAATTGCTTGCAATACACGATTGATTGCACTACACAGCAAAGCAAGAAGAAGTATTATCGTACACAAACATCAAGCCCAGCTATCAAAAACATCGAGCAATCTTTTACCAATTCATTAGATTCTCGTGCATTATAGTGTCGGATTATGACTCCCATACGATCATAGTACGGCTGTATGGCATGTGAAGCGACCATTAAGTATATGAATTTGTTATACTGACAATACAGGGGACAGCAGTAGCGCCCATGAACAACGATTCACTCCATTATAAACAGCCAGCAATGGCCTCTGAACGGGGGAATTTTATGATGTAGTTTCTCAATGTGGCGGATTTATGTGTCTTTAAGGTTTGGCATAGTATTCTTTAGCATCCCTTGCCCAATGTATGATAACCAAATAACCTCAAGGGCATCAGAGTAGGTTGTATGTGGAAAGAGGATGGGCGTTTTTGTATTCGCCGTAAAGGGGCTTCTATATAACAATCAAAGGCCGTTTAATCTGAAGGTTTAATCTGAAGGTTTATTGATTGCTTATGAGGAATTTCTAGAACGATAAGCACAAGAATATTGTGGGATTTTTGTTGTATTTAAAAAGGAGGTGATTTATTATTAGAATTGAGCATGCCAGTAACTGTTATCGTTTAGGCAAGTGTCGTTTACCCGTGTCTGCTCTTATCCTCTTACTGATACATTTAGGTGAAATAAGATAATCCAGTGCTATGCACTTTGCCGGTGTCCCTTTGCCAGTCAAAAACATTCCATAATTCTGTCTTGTTATTCTTCAGCATGACATTTGAATAAAACAGGAAGATGTTATTTCTCTCACTACGTTCATTTAAAAGCTAGAAGAACCGTAAGCAATCTGTAAAAGAAAGAGTTAATCGTTTTATTTTATTTTAAATCAAAGGGAGATACGATCTTATTATAGGTCCTGTAACTTATTTCA
This sequence comes from Lepidonotus clava, assembly GCA_936440205.1. Taxonomy (NCBI): domain Eukaryota; kingdom Metazoa; phylum Annelida; class Polychaeta; order Phyllodocida; family Polynoidae; genus Lepidonotus; species Lepidonotus clava. The sequence continues at coordinate 23,750,157 of OW387147.1, forward strand.
TTCTCTCTCATGGACAGATCATCTCACCAACTCAAACTCAGTGCGGGGTCATTAAAGTTCTTTTCTTGCCCTCTGATTACGTTACATGTGACTGTTCTTGCCCCTATAAACTGTCTCACTCATGTTTCATCCCCCCTCCTCCTCCTGTAAATCCAGTCACTTGTGGTCATTCTTGCCTTTTGTTAAATTAGTCATTTGTGTTTCTTCTTTCCTTGTGTTCTCTGTTGTCTGTTATCTTTTCTCCCCTGGTGTCATGTTTTCTCGTGGTATTAACCCAGTCACCCATGTCTGTTCTTTTCCAGTATAAAGCCAGTCACCTATGTCTGTTCTCTTCCAGTATAAAGCCAGTCACCTATGTCTGTTCTCTTCCAGTATAAAGGCAATCACCCATGTCTGTTCTCTCCCGGTGTTAACTCAGTCGCCCATGTATGTTCTCTTCTAGTACTTAGTAGATAGTACCAATCACTTATGTCTCTCTCCTGGAATAATAACAATCACTAATATATATATATATGTTTTTTTCCTGCAATTAAGCTTATCACCCCTCTCTGTTCTTTCCTGGTGTTAAACCCATCACCCATGTCATTTCTCTCCTGGTATTAACCCAATTACCCCTCTCTTTTCTCCTAGTATTCAGCCAATCACTCACTTCTGTTCTCTCCTGGTATGTATTAATCCAGTCACCCATGTCTGTGTTCCCGCTATTAAGCCAATCGCCCATGTCTTTTCTCTTTTGGTGTTAACCCAATCATCCATGTCTGTGTTCACTGGTGTTAACCCAATCACGCATGCCTGTGTTCCCTATGTTAACCCAATCACCAATGTCTGTTCTTTCTGTGTTTACCAATTCACGCATGTACGTTCTTGCTGTAATAATCCAGTCAACCATATCCGTTCTCTCCTGGTGTTAACCTCCTAATCCATGTCTGTTCTCCTGTTTTTAAACCAGCCACCCATGTCTGTGTTCCCTGTGTTAAACCAGTCACCCATATCTGTTCTTGCTCATTGTTCAAACACAGTAGCTTCTCGAAGCACACCCATGTGGCTCCGGTCAGTCACAGTGGGGACAAGGCTTACACAGACTGAGGCAGAAGATAAAGCCGTTATCTATCTCCCCACCTTGTGTTCCCTCCTTTTTATCTCTCCCCAGAAGCGTGTGCACTTGAGACTGATAGGAGCACAGCGGCAAAGTCCTTATTGGCATCTCGAGGATTCCAAGTTCATTTAAAACGTCTCCTACACTTTTGACTGATAACGATTTGTCTTACTTTATTTACTTAGGTTTTTGTTCAATGTTTTATTCAGTTATTAATTTTAAGTGAAGTTTGTCATCTAACTTTTTTTCAATTTAAATTCCCGAAAGTACGTGGATTATTCTTACAAATTTTGAAACAACAGACACTGTGTATTCAATGTCAAGTGATCTCAATATTGTGGTCAGGCTGATATGAAATTGGAATTACAGCATTAAAATGCGAGTCTATACTTCTACCGATTATACCAAATGATTAACTAATCACCAATATGACGTATGAAACTATTAAGGGTAATGTGAAGTCATCATAAGATTTTATTATATTATAAAGACAAACCATACCTTCAGCATTGGGAAATAATTTTGTGCAACACAGAATAATCACAACAATCAAAACTTTTTTTGAAAACGTTGTATATAATTAAAGGTTTAGGAGTCGAGTGAGTGTTTTTTGTTTTCACTCACTACTTTTTAAAGTGCCTAAACCTTGTGTATTTGGGAAGAAAGGCAGAACATTACTTTATCAAAAGAATGGTTCCCAAAGCAGGGCTCTTTTGTGTTATACTTTGAGAGCAGCTTCCAGACAGAACCTGCCCTGGGGGCTCACCTTCTGAGCAGCTCCGAGCAGCTCCAAATGACTCACCTTAGGCCCCCAAACTAAGACCTTTACCCCCGATAAGTCTGAGCCTTCTAACAAGCCCTGCAGACCCTAATTATCGACGATCGATGATTAATCAGCATGTAACGACTTGGTGCACAACTACAAGGGGATAGGGCCAATTAGGATGGTTAGGTTGTCAGTGTGGGTTAAGGCTTGGGGCCCCTTATCCTGGGGCCCTGCTTGGTAAGGCCAACTTCCATGGACCTCTGCCCATTGAAGGCAGCGTGAGCAGAATCAGTATTGAGTGGACTGTCTGGGTGGTTTTGCCTTGACACAGCTGAAGTGGTTCTTTTCTACTTTAGCTTTCTGTTTTGCTTTGGTCGCTTTTCTATTGCCACATTTGTCTGAGTGTCTGGGTAGGGACGGTTTGGCTGAAATCTCCGGAAATGTCCCTCACCTTTTTGTGAATGGCTGACAATAATGGAATACATTTAGAATTGGGAAAAAGTAGAATGAGTGAGAGATTATTTTTCTTCTTCTTTATTTAACTCCTAGCTCCCGTCTAATGTTGATAATGCTGTCTGGAAGGAACAGACCATCTCTATTATCAGGGGCGGATCCAGGAATTGTTTAGGGGGGGGGCCAAGATCTGACCAATGGGTAGTAGTATATAAGGGCAAAATTGTTGGACGGCGAAGCCGTCCAGGGGGAGGGTATGGGAGGGGTCTGCCCTCCCATAGGGGGGGTATGGGGGGCCACCCCCAGGAAAATTTTGAAAAGATACCCTCTCAATCATGCAATCTGAGGCATTTTGAGGTACTATGGTGACCTAAAGGGATAACAAAAAATTCTTTTATTTTTGTTTTCAATATCCATTTTTCAGAGATTTTATGTATATGTGTGGGGATAACCTTGAGACAATTTTGAAAAGATACCCTCTGAATCATGCAATCTGAGGCATTTTGAGGTACTATGGTGACCTAAAGGGATAACAAAAAATTCTTTTATTTTTGTTTTCAATATCCATTTTTCAGAGATTTTATGTATATGTGTGGGGATAACCTTTGAGACAATTTTGAAAAGATACCCTCACCTTTTTGTGAATGGCTGACAATAATGGAATACATTTAGAATTGGGAAAAAGTAGAATGAGTGAGAGATTATTTTTCTTCTTTATTTAACTCCTAGCTCCCGTCTAATGTTGATAATGCTGTCTGGAAGGAACAGACCATCTCTATTTATTCTCCATCTAATTGTCTGGTGGGCGTACTGCTTTTCGCCATAATTTTACTAATAGCATTACAATTATTTATAGCTTGTATAATTTGTAAAGTGGGTGTTTTAATCAGTCGCTTCCATCTAAAGAGTATTTGCAACTGCAAATTTCGAGTCAAAGACGGAATTTGAAATCACTTTATTTAATTTTGAAAGACTTATTTACAGCTTAGTTGAAGGTCAGTTTGTCTGTTAATTATCACTCTTCTGTTCCTTTCCTTTATTTTAAGCTGAAATCTTATCATCTTATCTTCTATGGAAGATAGCGACCTTATCGCCGGCATATATGCACTTTTAATCTTAAGTTGGTTGTTGGTTCTCATTCCTTTAATTTCAACATTGGACAACCAGGTGACAGGTACGAGACAGGTAGAAAAATATATATGTCAGAAGTGGGATTCGAACCCACGCCCACAGAAGTGGACTGCGACCTGAACGCAGCGCCTTAGACCGCTCGGCCATCCTGACTGGCTGGGTGCTGAAAACCAAATTAATTATTTATCAGTTTTTAGGTGTATACAAGTATACTTCGTATAAAAAAAGATTTACTAAGTTTTATGACTTACCACTTGACCTAACATAATCACCTTACCTTTTGTGGAATAATAATTATCATGCAATTGGTTGGGCTGCAAAATTTGGACTAAATGGTCCAATTAAACAGGACGCAAAATGCTGGCAGGAAAACAACCATAATCAACGTGCGGCCAAAATTGTGGCTTTTCCTTAATGCAAAACCTTAAAACGGGGCAGGTTTGGTCAGAAAACAATGCCTTAATTGAGCACGTTCTTCCCGTTAAAAACAACAGGGCTGGATCAATTTTCTCTGTTCGCTCCGCATCTTCAGCCAACGGATCTTGGCAGGCTCACGATGAGTTGTAATAAAAACAAATGTTGTGAGAAAATCCCTGGAAATAAAAGCGGTGCCATCTAACGTTGCTTCCCCAAACGGTAGCCGGCTGCCAGGATTTGGTGGGGAGGGTTTTAGGTTCTGGATCCCTGCCCGCCTGCGCCCCTGAGGCCTGCCGACCTGCTCATCTGCTCACTTGCTGGGTAAGAGCTGCTCTTTGCGTAGGCATTTCTATGGAAAGCTGGTTTGGTGAAATTGAAAAATGAACAGGCCTACACTATCTTCAGTCGACTAATCGGACGAATAGCCAATCCCAACCCCATTGAAGTCGATAACTTTCTTTGCCGTTGTATTCCTTAGGCCTATATACATAACAAAGTCTGTAGAATTTTATGGACTCGTTGCTAATCCGAAACTCTCAATAGGACCTCTCCCAGCAAATCTTTCAATTTATAAAATTTAAGAAATGCTAATGTTTAAGGAGTACTTTGGGATATAAAAAACTCAATTATTGCTTATTCAAGTAATCCCAAGTCCTGAAGACAGGGATGGCATATATGTCTATATTGCCTCTGAGTTGCTAACACGGCATACCGTACCCCTCTCCCCGGACTCCAAGCTGCTCACACGGCATACCATACCCCTCTCCCCACCTCCTGATCTGCTCATATGCCATACCATACCCCTCTCCCCGGACGCTGAGCTGCTCACATGGCATACCATACCCCTCTCCCCAGACTCTGAGGTGCTCGCACGGCATACCATACCCCTCTCCCAGCCCCTGAGCTGCTCACATGCCATACCATACCCCTCTCCCCGGACGCTGAGCTGCTCACATGGCATACCATACCTCTCTCCCCAGACTCCAAGCTGCTCACACGACATACCATACCCCTCTCCCCACCTCCTGAGCTGTTCATAATTATGCCATACCATACCCCTCTCCCCGGACGCTGAGCTGCTCACATGGCATACCATACCCCTCTCCCCCAGACTCTGAGGTGCTCGCACGGCATACCATACTCCTCTCCCATCCTCCTGAGCTGCTCCCGCGGACGTGACCGTGTAGTGGGGTCACCATTCAAGACCACTGGTGCGTGACGGTGGAGATAGCTATCCTGACCTGTAAGCCATTGGCCGACATTGAATCCTCCCCACTCTCCGTATTGGACTCGTAGAAAGAGTCAATTTGATCCATGCAATTCGCTGGTCGGCCTCAGTCTTAAGGACGCGCAATGTATATTTTACGCTTGATCTTACATAAAGGTGATTGGCATTAAGGACCTAGATTTACCTAGAGTCTGTGTGTAATTTCCCTTCTGAATGTAATTCTTTTTTTTTTTTTTTTTTTTTAGCTTTTTGTGAATTACATACCTACGTGTTTGGGGTAATTATAAATATCTAAGAATGTGCTGAAGTCGGGGCTGAAGTATCCCTCTATCATGTGTATACGTATATTCATATACCGTTAATCTTCAATTATTATTGTCTCAAACAGGAAGCTTTTGTATTGTACGTAACCTAACCACAGTACTCTACTTACATCCCATTGATATAGACATTGCTGTAAATGTAGTCGATACGATACAAAAAATGATAAGACTAATGGACATTACTGTAAATGTGGTTGATAAAATATAAAAACATAAGACTAATGGAACGCAGTGTGGTATCAACAAAGTCATTTATGAATGGATAATCGCGTGACTATGCCCCTTTAAGACAGGCCTGTGTCGCCTGTGTTGTATAGAAAATGTTCTTAAAACCATGTATATTTGTATAGAACCAGCGTGTTGCAGATACATTTATCATTCCCTTATTCTTTTAAAATGGACACGTGCGTGTGCTGTACAGGCAAATGACACGGATGATAGAAAAGTAAATGCTACATATAATCCATAGGAGATCTAAAGCCCCCGCATGGCTATTCTTTAAGTAGTATATGAATTGTCTGTTTGTAGCTGGATACGCACTCACAATACTCGCATACACACTTAATTGCTAACAAATCGTCATAATTATACATACATACATTCTCTATGGGTCGTTTTAAAGGGAACTTAAAGTTCTTTTGATTTGTGGCCAATGTTTCAAATAATGCCGGGACACTTTGCAAGATGAAATAGCTATAGTAGTACATTCTATGAATACATACCATATCTTTATTCAAACTATACAAGCTAGCTTGAGCAAAGCTATGATACCTTTAGTCTTGTCCAATTGGGTTAACTGAAAAATTCCATTTTCTTTCAAAACAAATAGAAATTACACCAATCTTTAGATGACTATTAAAGGATGAGTTGTATCAGTTTTCAACAGTACATTTTGGGTGTTGGGTTACCTTTAAGGTAAATAATGTTTAGAAACCTGAAGTATGAAAACATGTCTCATGTCTCAGTAACCAGGAAAAAGACTCCTATCCTGATCCCAGCCTTGGGGCGATCCCACACAGCCTGTCCCATTCCCATCCATCGTGCTAGTGGTCTAATTTGAAAGGCGAATATATGATCATGTACATGCCAGTAGGCTGGCAACCTCCAAGCATTGTTTCCTGGGACAGTAGCTGTCTGCTCGTCTAATGACAAATGACAGCACACCTACCTTCACGCACCACTCCATCCCCCTCCAAGCAGCTAATGGGACTGGCTTCATTGTACATGGACGGGGATGGGAAAAACACATGTGTGGGTTGTCAAGGATGGTACAATCTTAAAATCTGAGCTGAGTTTGGAACAGAGAGAAGTGTTTTGGATAGCTAAGAATTGAAAAGATTTGAAGGCGAACCAAGGGTACGGTTGTGATCATTGCAATTTTACTTTGTTTTTAAGCCCTTACAATTCGGCGATTATTAGGATTGTTTTCAACTCTAGCACTTCAATATTTTTCATACAGTGTACATACAAAATCATCTGCATTGATTCTCTTTTTTCTCTTCAATGCCAATTACATTTTGAAATAAAGGAAAGTTATAAAGTACACGTAAATGAATGCATTTAATAAAGTATGAACAACCGTTTAACTACCAAATGCAGATTATAACCTTGGATTATAAGATTGGAATAATTCTAACAAACAAGGTGAAGACCCCGCCTAAACAATGTTCTCCGCTTGGCTGTGTGTCAGATTAATACGGATCTGTTTGAACTAACCCATGCACCACTGTTGGTGCTTTTTGTTGACTGCCTCCATATTAGTATGGCTTTTCACAGAATCAGCGGGTCCTAAAACATCCTTAAAAGACCTTTGCACTGTGCAACACAAAACACAAGGCAGAAAAATGTTGAAAATAACAAGTCAAAGCTGACCAGACTCAAACCTGATGTGAAAACATCCTGAGGGATCTGTACAAAATCAAATACAGTAATGACAGATAGTATTTGCCAAATATCATAAATAATCAAGTAGTTAGTTCGCAGTCAAATCACGAGTAACATAAATCATGACATGCAAATTGTTTTGAAATATGAATAATTCTTTAGTTGGAAACCTTATATCATTTTATTTTACCTGCATCTCTCTGATGCATATTTAATGTTGATGTTGGAATTGTGTTTTTGTCTCATAATGGGCCCGGAAGATGTATTATTACTGGATTTGTATTAGTATTGTGAATAATGAATATGAACTTGAAGTTCAAAGTTGATATCAGATCATCCAGTCCTACCTGGGTATAGTCTCAGATCTTCTATGCAAAGAATCTCACATTTTTACCAACCCATAACATTTGACAAAAACATCTATCATTTCAGCTGTGCTTACGCATACATAACCCACTCTCAGTCACATATAAATGCCATATTGAGGCGTTGTCCCAAAACGACCCAATCACCTACACATGCATTTTCAATATGCGCCCTAGGGGTCAATTGCCCCCCTGGTAACATGCCCTGTTCACCATATTAATCATACGGCTGGTGGGAACACAGCGTCGGAGCTTTGCCACCAGCTACCAATGTGCTATGCTGTGACAGTATGTTTCAATAGGGCTGCATCCAAAATTATTTTTAGTGAGGTTTTCTTTCCTAGGGCAACACAAGGGTATTGCCTATACAAGTCACAAAGCTTTGCCACCAGCTACCAATGTTCTAAATGCAGTGACAGTTTGTGTCTGTATGGCTGCGTAGAAGATTATTTCATTGTATTTTTTTCCTAGGGCAACATTATTGGGTATTGCCTTTACAAGCGTCAAAGCTTTGCCACCAGCTACCAATGTTCTAGTGATACAGTGACAGTTTGTTTCTGTATGGCCGCGCAGCACAATATTTCAATGTGTTTTTTCCCCAGGGCAACACATTGAGTATAGCCTATACATAAAACCATTGGATAAAGATTGACGCGTCCTCGTACCCAGACGAAGGTGGGCGCGTATTCTGGTTTTGGTGCTTGTATCTTTAAGGGTGGCGCGTAAAAAAACGCGCCGGTGGTCACTATATAGAGGCAGAAGCCGGGCGTAATTGTGGTCTTGGCGCGTCAACTGATACAGGCGGCGCGGCGCGGCGCGGCGTAGGGCGGCGCGTAGGACCCCGCGCGTACAGATCCGCCCCCTCGCCGCGCCCAGTGTAATTGCCTTGCCGCACCTTGGCATCGATTCACTGCGGCTTGGGTGCACCCACTCGATATCTTGGCCCTTCCCTATTGACATTTGGGACGTCCCCGCGGAGGCCTACACGTTAATACGCGCCACTATCACCCCCATACGCCAAGCGCCCATTTGAATGGGGCGTGATAGAGAACACGCCTATGCGCACTATATAGAGGTCGGGAGTTAAGGTCTGCGCGTGCGTGGTGCTTTGGCGCCACTAGATTTCGGGGGTCAAGCGCGACCTCTAGCCAATGAGAAGTGTCTCAGTGTACCACGTGACACAACATGGCGGCGCCCACTGCGAAACTCCCGATTGCGGTATAACAATGCCCCGCCCGAAACCATGCGGCGCGGCAGAAAACAGAAACCCAACTAATAAAATAAAAAGACGCGCCGCCCCAAAACCAGGCGCCGCGCGGTGACATAACGCGTACGCGCCGCTCGTAACATTCCACCCACAAAACCAATCAATCCGCGTTAACCTTCAATTCGAAGCACAAACCCAGAGGCTGTGCATGCAGACAATCCCACCCCTCCATCCGTTCTTCCCGAACAGTATGCCGACGTGGTGAATTTAGTATGAGCAGAAGGGATGGAAACCATTCCACCAGAAACACGTTTATACAAGATCCAGACCCTGGGTGCGATTTATTATGCCCCACTTCATGTGGTGCTTCTTAAATCAAACGGCGGCGGCGGCAGCGGACGGATAAACAAGCTCATTTTACCGGGGTGGGTGACCCAAACCACCACAACCGCCTCCGCTACACACCCCTCTCTCCACACACAGCCCGAACCAGTCAATATTAGCCACTGGAGCTCTACCCAATACCCCTTCCCCTTCCTCTTCCTCCAGCACCTTTCCCCAAATTGTCCACCCCCGGAGGAACCCAGGAGGAGAACCCGCCACCCTGGAGGAGTTGTCCCACAGGTCACAGACACGCTCCCAAATTGGCTGCGATAACCGTCAATCTGTGCGATCGCCATCAATCCGTGCGATTGCAATCAATGTGTGCGCCGGCCGTGCGATTGCCATCAATCCGTGCGCCCGACGTGCGCTGCCAATGAGCCACTCCTTCTTTTCGGGACAGCTCAGGGAGCTGTCTTTCCTCTTCGTCGGCGTACTTCAATAGTGTGTGCAATGTGGGTATCCATAGTCAAAGGTAGTCTCGATCATAGCTTCCTGCCGTCAGTTCCGTTGGCTATAAGGACTGTTTCATTCCAATTTACTCTACCTGCAGTTAAATTCTAGTGTGACTTCTTTTTACTTTTTTACTTCTTTCACTTTCAAGTGTATATAAATGTAGATACAAATTGATAAAATACTTATTGTTAGTTTTTCATCATAATTATTTATTATTGTGGTAAACGACATAAAATGCTAGGATAAATGAAAAATCATAATAAATTATTATGCTAAGCATATAATTATTTTCAGATAGTCTTCAGGTACAATGCAGTAAATACATTGTAGCTATATGTGGTGAGTATAATCCCATGTTATCTTCCCCTGGACTACTAAACGATATACCAGTGCTCTTCCCTTCCTATCTCTTCCCATCCCTGAATATTCTGCCTACCCTATACAGCTATAGGTCCATGCTTCAGGCCGCCTCTCCGTCATCCCATATCCCTCTCACCCATCCCTAGTTTATCTCCCTTTCCTCCAGGGGCTACCTTAGTACGCCCCCTCACTTACACATCCTTCCCACCCTCCTTAGTCTAGTCGATGGCTGGTCGATTGCTGTATTCAGAAGAGGTCATTTTCTCAGCCTGAGGGTCTCAGAAATATCTGTAAGTCTAGGCGAAGGCCTGCTATCTATGCTACTTTCTTCACAGCGACAGCCTCATCTTTAAGAGTGCTATATCTTACATACATCCAAATAAGGAACTATTACTATTTGTTTTCTTCAGCTTAGTATACAACAGATTAAGTGAGGATGTATAGTTGTAGGGACTTACATTTTAAACATTTAAACGAAATGCTTAATTCTGAATGGCGCTTGCAAATCGTGACTATATATATTTAGATAATAAGTGTGGTATAATGGTTGATATCATGTAGAAACTTTACATACACTGTGAAATGTTAATACTTTGGCAATGTGGGTATATTCAAAACATTAATTAGACTCTACATTTTATCAGTTTATCACCTGTCGGCGAAAGTGGTAAACCTTTGAAAATGTTTTCATCTGTATATATATGCAGGCTATAATTGGACTGTAGAAACAAAACATTAATTATCTTATTAATATTGGTACAGCTGTAGAGGGATGAGGTATTTGCAGCTTTTTAGAGATCAGTTGTTTCATGCCAGCTTGATAATGAAAGGTCTGTGCATGAGGGGCAATTGTTATTAAGGCAGATACTTATGACACTTGATATATTACGTGTGGTAATTGTTCACTTATAGTTCATACCATGGTTTTTCTGAATATACAAACGTATGATTACCAGGTCTATGACACTGGACACTGTCTAAAATTGGTTCACTTGAGTTTATAATTATAGAAAAACTTTAGGGGCCTACTGCAAATGTTCCAGTTTTCATACACAATTTCGAACTTAATTCTAAAAATGTATGTTATATCAATAATATGCACCGGCGTTATTGTAAGATTACGACATTATTTCTATAGTAAAAAACCTCCTTTGGCGGAACCTACACCTTATAGGGATGCATACTTGAAAGACAGAAGGTAACATAACACTTGCCTAATAATACGGGATCCATAACAGGTTGAAGGAGGTACACATACACTCATTGAAATTGGAGAGCACAACCTGACAGTCCATCGAATGTATATCAAATGTTACACACATAATTATATAGCCTGGTAGTGATATGTGCATATATGTAAACGAAATGATGCATACTGTTTGCGTTGACTTTACATGTAGGCCTATGCAGATGGATGGAGATATGGAGAAGCTCTTAGCGACACCATTATTGTTTTACCTCAGTGCCATAGGCTGCATCAGTCTGTGTATATTACGTGCCATCTTAGCTATTGCTCCGATCTAATTACATCCATAATAAGGTGTGAGCTTAATCTCACATTTTGTGTGAGAAGGTCGAAGTATCTGACGTCTAAAGCTACAGTGGCCACTGACATATATACGTCTAACCGATATCCTTCTATTTTTACATTGTCCCCTCTCCGAAATTTGAATTATCATAATTTAAAGATTGAAGTAAGATAGTATACTCATTTCCAAAACCTCTATGCCTCTATAGAATTGGTGTGTGTGTAAGTGTGTGTGTGTGTGTGTGTGTGCGTGCGTTTGTGCGTGTGCGTGCGTGTATGTATGTGTGTGTGTGTGTGTGTGTGTGTGTGTGTGTGTGTTTAGAAGATGGTTGTGATTATATAAGGAACTAGAACTAAGATAAGCTAGAATAAGGCAAGCCAAGTGAGCCTACAGCAATCCATATGGCTTCACTTTTGCTTTTAAAAATGCATCACACTTAAAATGCGCTTACTTATACCATTACGGCCTGTGCCAGTGATGCATTATGGAGGGCGCCGGTCTGGGTGGTCGTACTTATACGGGGCCAGTCGAAGGGGTAAGGTGATGGATCCGGCCACCACCACCTCCACTGAATACTCCATGAGGGTCGGCGGCGTCCGCCCTGGAGGAAGCATTTATCAGGGCCCTGGAGGAGGCAGGAGGAATGTGGAGGACATCAGCGGGGGCGTGACAGGGGTAGGTATGTACAGGAGGAGGGGGTGGGGGGTTCCTTTTTTCAGCTTTTTTTTTATTGATTTGTTCATTTCTGTTTTTCTGTGGTCCTGTTTTTGGTCCCCCCCCCCCCCCCATTTTTTCTTTTTCTTTTTTCTTTCTTTCTATTTCTTTTTCTTTTTCTTTTTTTTTTTCTTTTTTTTTTTTTTCTTTTTTTTTCTTTTTTTTTTTTTTTTTTTTTTGGGGGGGGGGGGGGGGGGGGGGTTGGCAGTGGGCCTACCTCAGTCAGCAGACAGTGGGCTAAATACGATCTGATGCATAGGCACTCATATAGAGTGTTGATGTGTTGCCGATATGTTATCTAAGCATGGTGTGATTTATGTGTAGTATCTCCGAGGGCGCGTAGTTTCTGACTGAACTACAAAAACTACCTTGTTCTCTAATGGAATCGTATGGAATCGGATTACCGGTAATGTCGAGCTGATAAGTAATATAGTTATGTCTGGAAAATTACATTAAGAGATCAGTAGGCGACGTGATTATAAAAAACGACATAACTTAATTTAGTTGTTTATACACATGTTTATATTCGAGAAATGGATACATTTATAGATAAATAGTTCCCGTTAAACAACAATGTTTAATATATATATATATATATATATATATATATATATATATGCTAGTGGAACCTTAGGATAACCGAATATAGTTACCGATACTTTATCAACAATTAAACGTTTCTAATTGTGTTTTAATTGTAAGCAAGGAGAATGACTTTCCCTGTAAATAGATTTGATTTGATCACCTGCAGTTGTGTACTATAATTATAGGCTTAGGCCCATTATATATAGGCCTATATATTCATTTTCTTGTCTCTAATTATGATAGAAAACAATTATAGTTCCTCGGAAGAAGTTCTTACACTTCTGTTATGATATCTGTTTTCGTTGTTTCCCATATCTATACTTTCTCATGACACCATATGTGCCTTAGTAGGCCTATATGAAGAGAATGATTCCTCGTGCACATTCTCGAAGTAGAGGACTTTGCATGGTGAGAGTTTTGCCATACCCTGACCTCCAAGTACACACAATTTCCAAACGGTACCCAGACAACATCCATGTAAATAGAATGCGACCTGCTTCCAGCCTTAATCCTTGTTCTATGAGACATCCCCATGCGGATTAATAACACCAGGGGGCAGCGTGGCCTGATCCTTTGGGTCACGTGATTATGTCATGTGACACTGTGTCATCTCTGTCATGTGATCGGCTCTGCCTGGATTTTGGGTTATATAAAGGAAAACCGTTTTGATCTGAATCGTGATTTTAGGGGTTGCAGATGGGTTCACCAAAACTTCAAGAAAAATGTATTACTTGATGTATTATGTTGTTTAGCATTACGTTATAATGATATATGTGTTAGAATTCTTTACTTAGCTGCATGCCGTTCTACAAAATGTATGGGTCTAAGTTTAGGATATTGATGTTAACGGTATAAAAGGCGACACTTCAGACCCCCCCCCCCCCCCCCCCACCTTTCAAAGCATAATGCATTTACTAATGTAGTCTGGTAACTAGACAGTTTGAAAAAGTTGTCTACTTTATGTGAAAATCGCAAAACTATTCTTATTAGATATCTAGAAGGAATAAAAAAAAAAAGCAAATTTACATTCACGTGCACGTGTATTAAGATCATATCTAACTTTACATTTCGTATACCAATGTACATTCGCGTGTATTAAGATCATATCTTACTTTACATTTTAAAAAGTAATAAAAGCAAAGACAATTTTAGAGTCAACCTTTAAGTATACTTATGGGAATGGACATAATGCTTAATTCCTATTGCTGTCGCTGCTGCCCCGAGCAATGTTGTAGGTAGATTCGGATCAGTTTAATGCGGGGAATAGCAGGAGAAGGACGACCACAGGTTTAGCTCGCAAAGTCTTCTTTATGGCGGAATTCAGCCCCCATTGCTCTCCTTACCCCTGTTACTGCTGAATATGTCATTCTACAGTTCATAATTACTGAGATATTGGCCCAAATATGACAATTAGTCTAGAAATTGCGTCAAATTTTCTCTAGATTCCACTGGTAAAAAACATTCAAAATATTAGCACCAAGTCAACGGAACAAACTTGACTTTGTTGGTCAATAGTGGCACTGTTCAATTTATGAGTATCCATGACAACCATCGATTCTTGAGATATTTATTCTATCTGCTTTAAAAAGAAGTTAAAGGATCTGTCTTTTTAACACAAAGATACAGTTTATAATTATCACATATGAAACCAAAGTTTTGAGCTTTTTAAGATTATACAAATTCCCACTAATTAGCATTTTGCATTATTTCAAACAGTAATGGATAAATTCATATTTGTTTATATTGCTACACGTTTGTTTAATTGGAATTCAGTCATTTTCTAGTGAACTGATTTTATGATATTCAAAAGACCATAATTATCTCTAGTTCTAACCAGAATTTCTGGAAAATTCGTTTAGTTCCTGACGAGAAAATCCCTCTTTTGTAAAGTGGGTTCCTCAAGAATTTGCTACAGGGCCATTATTGTGGCTTCCAGCGCTGAAAGGGTTAAACTAGAAATATTTTCGAACTGTACTTATCTCGGGACCCACTATTAATCAGGATTTAACACCATGCCCCGTCTGAAATGTCCTTTCTTTCTATGGGATTCACAAAACCAATTTGTCTTCGTATCTCAGCTTTCGTCCGCGGTTTTCGCTTCGGTAAACTAAGTCTCTGATTCTCCCTGAAATGATATCCGCCTTGATGGAATTGCCAGGTTATTTCTGTAGAATTCATTTCAGACATGAAGTAAACCAGAACTTACTCTCAGAGTGTTGAAGGTTACTGTAACCGCTCAGCGTTTATGCAGGCCTACCTTGCCAAATGTTTTTTTTAAACAATCACCAGTTTGTATAAAGCAGGATTATGGACCTTGTGCAGACGTGGTCACGTGATCACGTGATCACATTTTGGTGATCACCACGTGGTGATCAAGAACATGTGGATTATATCAAAATTTACAGATTCTAAATGATGAAAATTGTTTAGTATTGTTTAGGAAGACTTTTTAACTGAAAAGTAAAATGAAAATGTATGCTAAATTCTTCAGAAATGAAAATTTAAATTGATCACCAATATGGCGGGCAGTCCATTATGGGCAGTTGTGACGTCATCTGCACAACGTCGTATAATACATGTACATAAATATGTTTTATTTGAACCTCGAGGAAAATCGCAGGATGACGGTTGTATAGCAACAATTTGTTTCCTTATATGTGAAATAACCCAAAGAGCCCGATCATAAAAGTAATAATCAACGTCAAGGATAGATGAGCTGCTCTCGAAACCAGTGTTTCTCAGGACACAGTAACATACTTCGCCCAAGTTCTCTCATAACGAAAATGAAGATTAAAAGTGAAATAGTAGCTACTGAACTCTAGGCTATTATTTGTATGTTCAAATATGTTTACTAGGACTGGAGAGTGGCGTCAGTTATCATACTAATTCACCACTTACCGACTTTTTAAAGACTTACACGTCAACCAAAACATGTTCAATTCCCTATTCAAGGGATGATTAATTTCAGTCCCCTCATCACAATATCAGGTAGGCCTATGATACTGCATAAGAGTTATTTGCGTTCAAGTGCATATTCTCCTAATGAACAACGTCACCTTCGAGAAAGTCCTATTTACTTTAAAATACCGTTTACATCAACGATAAGGGCACACTCAACTCTTTTTTTATTTTTCAATTTTCCCCCCGGCACTCATTTCTTAGGCTATTAACGCCGTGACACCTTGCTGATAGGCCTACAGCCTATGGGGATTAGGCCGAAGCCTAGCTTGTGTTCCTGGGATGCCGTAGGAATGGGCGGGGAGTCTATGACAATCTTCGTATGCGGCCGACTCTGTCTGCTCTATCCGCTATCTCTGGGGATATTCCCGGTGCACTACCTACATATTTCAGGGATATAAGATGTTATCTATCTTCCGTTATCCTATGTCCTACCATGCCATCATATGTATCGAGGTGGTTGGGAGGAGTGAAATATTTCATTTGATGAAGAAAATGGAGTCGGTCAAATGCCAGTTTATCATAATTATGACAATCTTGAAGATTTCTTGACATAACTTGTAATCCTATCCCTTTTTAAAAAATCCCAGATGAGAAAATCTAGAGCCAGGTTTTTTGATCCAATTTCATATTCGACTTTTTACATGTCCTTCTAAATTGACAATCCTATAAACTGTTAAGCATTAAGATATGACTTGGCGTTCTGCTATGAAAAATACTTTTAAAGGACTATGGAATGTCATACGCTTACCTTACATATGCTACCTGTACCTTATTCAGAAGCCATCTAACAAAGACATCTCCCTGAAAGGCCCAGACACCCCTCAACACCCTTCCTTGACACCCTAGGTCTATCCTACTGGAGGGAGTGGCGTGGGCCTCCAGGAGGAGTGGGGACAGGAGGAGGTGGGCGCCGGCCTGGAGGAGCTGCAGGAGGACCCAGCCCCTGTCAGGGACCAGGTGATGGATGGTGATGCATAGTGCCTGCACCCAAGTGGTGCTCCTGGGTTCCTCCTGGCGCCAAATGTCAACAGTCCTTCCCCTTGCCTGCACACTGATGAATTTAGACCTAGGAGGCGCCCTTCCCCCTACCGAGAACGAAAGACAAGAATATGCTAGAGATATGTGAACAAAGTACACGGGGACAGGGTGGGGTAGGTTCTCATTGTTTTGACTATGGGAACCAGATATGTGAGTAACTATAGCCACCGTTTTATTCTAATATGGCTGCTTCAAATGACAAACTATTTCCCTCATATCTTGGTATCCCAAAGACAGTTCCTTAAAAATCTGATTTAAAGAAAATTCTCGATAACATTTCTTCTTTTTTTCTTTAAGTTAATCACATACAGACTATCAAGGACTAGCGATAAGATTTATCAAAATGTATGTGATAAATGACTTACAAATCCCCCTATTTTAATTGGTAGTGATGCCTGAGTTTGGGCTCTTCCTCCAGGGTCTGACTGCCATTGATATACCCCTTGTCAGACTCTACACCCTTTTCCCCCAACCTCTCCGCCCCCACCTCCTGCAGGGAAGAGGCACCTCCTGGGTCCTGCCCAGCACTCTACCTGCCCCATCCTACCCCCTGGGTCTCAATCTCCCCACCCTTTTTGTATACCCACTTATTCCCTTGTGGCCCGCCTATGTTTTAACCTGTCATGGGCCAGCATAGTGCAGAGAGTCGGGAGATAGACGTTAGATATGCACTATTGATATCTTAGGATAGATGTCTCTCTTAATGCTCAATACTCTAGACACCTCTCACCCAAAATGATAGAGTAGAGTCATAGTAAAAAGAGAGATGAGGTCAGAATATGTACACAATATCCAGTATCACATATCTTATTGCAAATCGTTGGTTTCTTTTATTCATGATCTCCAAAGCACTTTTCTGTGTACTCCAGTAAAAAGGTATCCTTAGCCAAATTCATTTGCATTTTCATTTAATTATGAATTAGTTCATATGGAGGAGGTTGGTATGGTGCATGTGTTCTTTTTCATGTAATTTACAATAACTCGATCTGTCATCTGTCAAAGAGACTACAAGAAAATACCTCTGTTTTTGAAGTTCTTTTTGGCGGTGTCGAGTCACGGAGTTCTGTTGTCTCTGTCTCGTTTTTATAGAAAAATGGACAGGAGAATATGAAGAAAATGTTTTAAGCTAAATTAACAGATGTTTAATCTTAATTCCTGTCCCTACTGGCGTGTCCTTAAAGCGATGTAGTCGCCTGCAAGAGGCATTTGCGTCATGCAGAGTTCAGTCAATACGTCAGAATCACCCAGAAAATAGGTTGGAATAGGTCATGATTACACATGACACCAACAGGTAACAGGAACTGTGTAACAGACCTAGTTTGATTTGAAAGTGTTGCTTCACATAAAAGCTAGTGAGATAATCCTTTACCATGTATTACTGGAGCAATAGAAATTTATTAATTTTTATTGAACTGCTAGAATTTGAAATAAATTTCGACATCGTATTATTATCCATATTATGACGATATGAAACAGTACGCATAGGGAAACAGCAGTTTCACAGGTGATGTGAAACCAAACAAATTGACAGGTGTTCCAAATTGCAATAAATATTTGACGAGCAGTTGATAATGTGTATTTACAGAGAACTATAAATAAGAGTACAGTGTTGAATGTACGCTACCCACTTTCACTGTATAAACCTGTAGCCATTTTAGAATTTAATGAATTGATAATGAGAAATTGGTCTGTTCCAATTTTGGGGTATAACACGTTAACCATTATCATTTTTGTGATATTAGCCGAGTTTTGATATATGTATGTTAGTATACTTATGCTTATGTTTGTGTGATTGTAACACAGACCGCATTATAGGCCCTATATGTTTTAATGGTTCTGAAATTAAAGTATGGTGTACGTGAGCGATACTGCACAATTCAAATTATTAATAGTCTGATACTGCTTTCAAAACATTTAAGGCACTGCCAACCAAAAGGAAATTCTCTTCATTACAATGTCATGTAATGCCATGCGTATTGTCCATTTCAGATCATTAGGCTTATGAGTTCGTCACCTGAAATAGGCCTATCCCCGTCCTCTAGTTAGGTAAGTGATACCTACTTCCAGCATTCTTCAATGGTTGTACAATGGCCGTGTTTCCAGAACATGTGAATCAAAACAACTCAACATGGCATATATATTGGGTGTTCCTACACTGAAAACACAGAGTTGTCAAAAGTGGTGCCAAAAACGACAACCCAAGGTTGTCACAGGCTGTGTCTGTGTCTGTTAGACAAAAAATCTTATTTATGAATATTTTCATGTTGTAGATATCATAGTCATTATAATGACATCCTATTATGTTATTACTAGTTATTAGGTGTGGCCATTACACATAAGTGGCCTATGAGTTGTATGGTTTTGACACCATTCACTTACAACACTGGGTTGATATAGACAGAGGCCATGACAACCCTGGGCTGTCACTTTAGGCACCATTCACCTACAACCCTAGGGTAGTCAGGCAGTCTCATTTTCTTCTTTGACAACCTTATGACAACCCTATGACAACCCATTCTTCATTTTTGCTTCTCTGACGACCTTTTTGGCCTAAAGCAGTCGGGAGAAAATGACTACCTTTGGGTTGTCAAACAGCCTCAAAATTCACAATGACAACCCTCTGACCACCCCAAAGTTGTCAAAGGATTGTCACAAGGTAGTCACACAGCATTGATGGCCTGAAATGAGCCCTGTGATGACCCAAAAGTCACAAATGAGAGCCCAGAAGTGACCTGTGACAACCCTTTGACAACCTTGCAGTGGCTCTCTGACGACTTTGTGTTTTCAGTGTATCACGCAAAAGCCAAATTGGTTTAATTTCTTTGAGCACTACGGTGTCTATGGCAACAAGTCAAAATTACGATCGATGCCTATTGTACGTAAAGGTTACCATGCCAACTGCGGATATTGACTCTAGATGTAAGAGTACCTCGAGGTAATTAAGAACTATCTAGACCAATTGAAGGCCTGTGACTACCTTGTTGATGTTCTAGGCCTACTGGTCCTTGGAAAAGGTTCGCTTGAGGTCAGTATTTTGCATATCATTACAACAGTAAGTGATTGTAAACCATCTGATGCACAAATAGATCGGATAATATAGATTGAATAACACAGTGTTATATGAGTGGTTAGTGGGATTTTATAATATGGAGGTTACCTATTTGTAGAGTTTCATTCAGCATTGCAATGTCATGTTCTATATCACTGAAAAAAGAATTATGAAAAACATTAAATAATATTTTTGTGTATGCTTTGGTAGGAGTATATCAAGCAGAAATATTTATATCAATTATGCACTTATGTTGCTTTTATTTAGTTTTTACCACAACTTTACATCCACTAATAAAAATCCTCGTATACAGTTACATAAAATGTGACCAGCTCTGCAAATTCAGGGCCTATTAACATACACTTTTATAGGTCTATCTTCAATATTTACACAGAAAACGACCAAAAATATTAAAATAAGCCAAATATTGACTAAAAATCAAATTTTGTGTAGTTTCATATCAAACTTTGAAATTTCCTAAAATTTTACATTCGGTTGCCATGGTAATCGGAATGTTTATCAAACGTCAAAACATAGAATTACGGATATTATGAAGAATTTGGTTTCCATGGAAACCAGGTCATGTGACATTTATTTTAGAATTCATAAAACCTTAAAGTACATCTTTTAAACTACATGGTGCAAAAAACAGATTGTAGCTATCTTCATTAGAAAAAAATTGGGAGTATTTTGTTTGCAAAATAATTAATGTAGATAATATTTCACTCTATATCTAACTGTTTGTAATCCTGTCGCTACTGTCTATATCGTAATTTTAATGGATTTAAGGTGTCTGATGTTATCATGTTCAGAAGCTCATAACTCAGCTTCTACTCAGAATATTTAAGAGATGTTTACATTTTTAGAAAGCCTGAGCCTTGTTCTAAATTCATTAATCATGTCAA
Organism: Lepidonotus clava; assembly: GCA_936440205.1. Lineage (NCBI taxonomy): Eukaryota > Metazoa > Annelida > Polychaeta > Phyllodocida > Polynoidae > Lepidonotus > Lepidonotus clava. The sequence continues at coordinate 23,771,005 of OW387147.1, forward strand.
GTAGCCCCAAAATCGTAGAGCAGGTCACAAATACATAAACGAACATAAAATATTTATCACTTCAAACTCAATTATCATCCGATACGCCTATATAATTATAGGCCACCCCTAGACACCCTTTACACCTCATCCAACCTATAACCTCCTACTCCCAGCCCCCACGGGACCGTCCCATACAACGTCCCTTCCCGACAACACTCTAATTAGGGAGGTACAATTGTGTTTACGTTGACAATGGGGAGCCTTCATTGTCTGCTATGGCTTATAGGGGGCTGGCCGACCTGACAAGGGAAAGCTCCCACAGGATTGCCAGCTTTCTGAGCTGCTCATCCCCTCCAGCCCACGCCTAGACCAGGCCACTAGGCGCCTTTTCAGGCCTAAACAGGTTAGGACATTAGTGAAGCCTATAGTGCCAGCAGCAACAGCATGGATTTCTATTTGCCGGTGAGCACATTTCCAGCCTGTCAGCAACACATTGTTGTATGTAACTCAATACTGCTTGGAGCAACTCGTATTTTGACGGGTTGGTTAATTCTATGGGAGGTTTCTGTACGGATGGGAGATGTTATGGTGGGGATTTCAATGGAAATGTAGATATATAGAGATGGAAAATCACTGAACTATGAAATACAAACTTTTCATATTAAAAAACCGTGATAGAGTCCAAAACAAGGCTGGATGACTTGCAAACACACCAAAGTACTGCTCCATTTCAGAGACAGAATTTTGTGGGTTTTCTCCAGAATTTCATTGTCATTTTCGGCAAAAAGCAAGATAAAGACCTCAAGAACTAATATCCAAGGCATCATACGTGTATGATTCATACTTTTGATACTGTGAGTCTTGGAAAATCTGGAAATTTAGTGAGCGATAATAGAGGAAATTAGCAATCCTTTGACTGTGAACTGACAAAAGGCCCCACTGGAGCTGCTGCTTCAACACTCCATTCGGATCATGTGATTCTCGAAGCAAGTTTCCACGACAGTTCCACCAGGTCGATGTCAGCTCGTCAAGAACATGTGAGGCTCACTTTGTACTAGTAATCTGGGATTATAGAAACTATGCTTGAAGAGGCGTCATATTGAACTCTCTCTGGACTTTCCATATGTGACAGTTAGTGCTAACTTATTTAGTGAAAGTGAGAGTCCATTACTATAGTGATCCAGTGGTCAATTTTGTAGTGCTTCGTCATATGCCTGGTTGACTGCATTATGGATGGTATAGAGACTGAGGATAAGAGGAAATGGTCAGACTCAGGGTCTGATGAGGAGCACTCCAGTAAACGTGCAGCGCCAGAAGTTGTGAAAAGTATGGAGGAGCCAACTTTGTCTGATATTTGGTAAGGTGGAGAAGAAACTGGAGGATAGGATTAACAGTGTTGAAAAGAAAGCTGGGGACCTTGAGGTGAGAGTGGATGAACAGGAGAAAAGGTTGTCTGAACTCGAATCTAACATTGGATCTGGGGTCCCTGGGGGACCTGGAGCAGCTGAGGAAATCGAAAAACTTAGAGAAGATCTGCAAAGACAACAGGCATATACCAGACGTTTCAACCTTGTGGTTAGAGGCATTCCTAGGAAAGCAAACGAAACTAACAGTGACATACAATCTCACTTCGAGCAGTATTGCTTGTACAAATTGGGTGTAAGTTCGTTGAATATCGACAAAGCACACCGTCTGCCTGATCCAAACCTCGTACTTGTTCGTTTTGTATGCCTGAAAGATAGGGACAGGGTATGGACGGCCAGGAAGACATGTAAGGAGCTCATTATACAGGAAGATCTTCCAAAAACTATCAGGGAAACGATGAACCTGTTATACAGGTGTAGGTATGCTGCGGAACACTCCAAACTTTACAAGTCAGTCCGGATTGCTGGAGGGAAACTTGTACTGGATGGGACTGCTTACAAGCCGGAGGACCTCGAATCCCTCCCCCAGCAAATCCGGCCTTCTACACTTGCTACGAACAATGATGCTTTCACCTTGGTCTTCTTCACCAGGTTCAGCCACTTCTCAAACCACAGGATCACTCCTTTCTCCTTTCGGGGAGAACGGTACAACTGTATGGAAAAATTCATCACAGTTGCTAGGGCTAGGTTTGCGAAGAATGAAGACATGGAAGCACGTGCTTGGAAGACACACTTCCCACCTGAACTGAAAGGTTTACTACACATCATGTCAACAGACGGTATGGAATCAAGATGGGAAGAGAGTGTTGAGGAGGTGGTCCTTCCAGCCCTTGTGGAAAAGTTTAGGCAACACCCTCTACTTCGTAAGGCCCTCTTGGACACTGGTGACAGGGTTTTAGGGGAGGCGTCTCCATCAAAACTCTGGGGTACCGGGATTGCCCTAGGGAAGAAAGACACTCTGAAGGTTCAGGCATGGACTGGCCATAATTTGATGGGGAAGATGCTGACCAAAGTGAGGGACTACTTCAAAAAAGAGGACAACTAAGTGGGGTTTTGCTATGAGTGCATGCATGATCTTTGTGTAAGCTTATGTTAAGTTGTGTTTGTTGTCACTTGTGCTACCTGATTTGAATAGCGATCATGGGTGGGAAGTTTTTATACCAGAATAATAGTTTTCAGTAGTTGGCTTAAGGCATTTAACTCCTCTTCAATATTATTTAGTTATTGTTTCTTGTTTTCTTCAGTTTAAACTAAAAGACACATATCTTTAAAAATTGGGCCGTGTTTCATTTGACTTGGGTTGGTGGAACGAAATGTCTCTCACAGTATTAGGCTGATCAGAGACACTCTTGGTGTTTTATTCAAGAAGTTGAAGTGGTACATGGGAATTGAAAGATTGTACATTTTGATGTTTATCAATGTAATTTATTTGCTCCAACATACAATCTATATATCGTATAATTTAATAACTATTCTTTTTTTGCTTTTTTGTCTAAATTTGTATATGCATTCTTGTGTTGTTAATACAGATTCTGTAGGGATTGTGATATTTTTTAACTTAATTTTCAGAATCAGACGTGGAATACACATCAGCATTGAGGGAAATGGAGATTTTTTGTATGAGCCATGACTATTGAGGTTTTAAGAATGTGTTCTTTGAATGTGAATGGTCTCCGTAGCAGAGTCAAAAGGAAGTCTATATTTATGAAAATTAGGGAGGGTCAATGGGACATTATTTTGCTACAGGAAACTCATAGTGATGAAAGCTGTTCTTCTCTATGGAAATCTGAGTGGGGTGGTGAGGCCTTTTTTGCACATGGGAATTCTGCTTCTAGAGGAGTTGCAATTTTATTCAAACGAGGTTTGAACTTTGAAATTAAGGAAATAGTGTATGATACTAAAGGGAGATATCTTGTGATGAATATTTCTTTAGAAGATCAATGTTTTTGGATAGGTAATGTTTATGCTCCTACCCAGCAAGAGGAATCAGAACAGATCTTGAACTTGAACCGTGTAGAAGAAATCCTTGTTAGGGGAGACCAAGAAACTATCTTTCTGGGTGGGGATTTTAACATACAGTTGGATCCACATTTAGATCGTAAAAATGATTCATATCCAATAGTTGCTGCAAGGTACAGGACCACACTCTTGGATATGATGTACAGGTTGAGCCTTACGGATATTTGGAGGGTAAATAATCCAGATTTGAGGAGATATACCTTTCATAGGAAAAATCAGGCTTCCAGGATAGATCTGTGGTTAGTTCCAGAATGTATATCAGGGAAAGTAAGGAAAACAGGTATTTTGCCTGGCATATTTTCTGATCACAGTATCATAACATTGGAAATTGTCATGGGAGATGTAGCTAGAGGTCCTGGTTGGTGGAAGTTTAACAATAATTTGCTAAGAGATGAAAAGTATGTAAATGAAATTAGAAATGTAGTACAAGAAATGATATTTGTCGAGGGATTAGACCCGTTGGATCTATGGGATTATACCAAATTTAAGATCAAAGGCCTTTCAATTAGATATAGTAAAAAAAAGAGAAATGAGGATAAGAAAGAGGAAAGAGAGCTTGAAAAGAAAATAGAGGAACTAACTCAAAGGCTAGATGAGGGAGAAAAGGTGGAGGATGAGCTTATGTCATATTCAAGGGAACTTCAAATGAGAAAGAGCTTGGAGGCTCAAGCAGCCATCCTAAGATCTAGAGTAAACTGGTCAAGCCATAGTGAAAGACCTACTAAATACTTTCTAAATCTAGAAAAAGTAAGAGCATTAGAGAAGAAGATTACAGCCATTGAGACAAAGGATGGGTCGATAACCACAAATTTTCAGGGTATAATGAGAACTCTAAAAACTTTTTATGAAGAACTATATTCTTCAGTTGAAAATGAATCATACGAGAGAGCTCTTGAAAGGGCTTTGAGTAAATCTAAAATTCCGCATGCATCAGACAGACAAATGGCTAGATAGGGACCTATCTGAGGATGAATTCTATAAGGCTCTTTCCTCTATGAAGGGTAACAAAAGTCCTGGCTCAGATGGGCTAACAGTAGAATTTTATAGGTTTTTCTGGCAAGACATCAAACATCTACTGATTCAGGGCTTCAATTTCTCTTTTGATAATGGTATGCTTAGTAAAGAACAAAGGAGGGGGATAATTCGTCTTATTCCTAAAAAAGCGACAAATAAACATAAATTATCAAACTGGAGGCCTATAACCTTATTAAACACAGATTATAAAATTTTAACTAAAGCCCTGGCTGGGCGACTTAAGATTCATCTTAAAGATATCATATATGCAGATCAGACAGGCTTCATGAAAGGTAGATACATTGGGACTAATATAAGGCTTGCAGAAGATTTGATTGAGCATTCTATAATGGATGAAGAGCAAGCTTGGCTTTTAGCTTTAGATTTCAATAAAGCCTTTGATTCAGTATCATGGGAGTGCATAATTGAAACTTTGGAATTGTTTGGGTTTGGGGAAAATTTTATACAATGGATAAAAATTATCTTTAATGGAGCTCAGACATGTGTGACTAATAATGGTTATAATACATCTTGGTTCTCCCCAACAAGAGGTGCGAGGCAAGGTTGTTGCTTATCTCCATTTCTATTTGTTTTGGTAGTAGAAGTCCTAGCAATTTTGGTAAGAGAGGAGGAGACTGTAAGAGGGATTACACTAGGTAGTAGAGAGATTAAGATTTCCCTCTTTGCTGATGATGTGACATGTTATTGTAGAAGTAAGTCTGATTTGTTCCGTATTCTTGACTGCCTAGAAAGATTCAGGAGGTATTCTGGCCTGACAGTAAATAAACATAAAACAAAGCTTCTGCCTATGGGGAAAAGAGTTTCTTTTGTAGAACAGAATATGCCATTTGAAATAGTAGAAAGTTTGGTATTACTTGGTGTGAAAATTGGTAAAGTCAGTGATGAAGGAACAAGATTTAAGTGGAACTTTGAGGAGAAATTGAATAGGTGTGAAAGAATATGTCAAGATTGGAATAATAGAAATTTGTCCATTAAAGGGAAAGTGGTAGTCGTTAACAGCCTGCTTGTGCCCATATTGCTTTATCCAACATCAATAACTTTTACTCCTAGAAGAGTTTTTAATCAATTTAAAAAAATCATATGTTCATTCATATGGTCTTCTAGTGTGAATAGAGTAGCATATGCAACAATGTGCAGGAAAATTAAGGATGGAGGAATGGGTCTGCTTGATTTGGAGAAATTGGTTCTGGCTTCTAAAATATCCTGGGTTAAGAGACTATGTTGCAACGACTTTGAATCATGGACTTTCTATCCTAGGAAGATATTTAATGTTAAGGATTCCCTTTATATAACTTTCACTACTAAGAATAGGAGCCTAGGAAAAAATATCTGTAACTTGTTTTATAGAGACTTATGGGTAGCCTGGAATCAGTTCTATAATAAGAGTCCTATCTCTGATATAGAAATACAAAATGAGATTTTGTGGAACAATGAGAGAATTTTGATAGGTAATAAAATGATAGACTGGCACAATTGGAAGAATGCAGGCATACTGAAGGTTGCAGATCTGATGTCAGAACAAGGGATTGTAATGGACTATAAAACGATCAAAGAAGTATATGGTATCAATTGCAAATTTTTATAAGTTCTACAAATCAGAACAGCTCTTCCATGCGTAAGGTCTCGTACTCTTGATATTCAAAATGTATCACCTAGAGATGTATATATCCATCATGAGGACAAACCTTTGAACATATTGAACTGTACTTCCAAGGCTTTATATAGAATAATATGTAGTGGGAATAAAATTACCAATAGGATTCATGAAAAATGGCAGAGGGATTTTCCTGACATTACTTTGAGTGTTCAAGAATGGCAGAAGGTATATTGTATGGCATTTCAAGCATCCCGAGAAACTAAAATACAGTCCCTTCAATTTAAAATTATTCACCGTATTGTTCCTTGTCAAGAGTACTTATATAAGAGAAAGGTTGTTTCTGAAGATAAATGCAAGTTGTGTGGGGAAAAAGATACATTAATCCACTTTTTCATTTCATGTCCATCTGTCCACAATTTTCTTGAAAGGATAAAGCAGTGGGTGGAAAATGTATTAGGATACTCTTTGGCAGCTTATTCAGAATCAGATTATATATTGGGCTTGCTGGGTGTAACAGAAACTGAAAGGACTATAAACTTCATATTTCTATGGGCTAAATTTTATATCTATAGGCAGCGTCTATTTCATGAAGGTTATCTAGATGTATATCAATGGACCTATGAGTTGGGTTGTAAAATCTCCATTGAGAGGTTTATAGGTAGAACTGAAGGGGAAAAAAAAGAGAAAGTGCCATCAAACCAGTTGTTGTCAAGAATGCATGCTTTGTAATGACACTAGAAATAGATCAACACGGAATGTATGTCAAACAAATTGTAGTATAATTTTATAAATGTAAAAAAAACGTTATCTTTATCTTTTGCATTGATATAGACTGGAGCTAGTGAATCATGACCAGACTTGTAGAATTGAAATACCAATTGGATTGTTCTTTTTTTATGTTTTTTTTCCCTTGTATGTTTTAAGACTTCTGCAGAAAAGTGAGATATGCTGACATCGTGTAAAAGAACTTAGGTATGCAGAAGAAAAAATTGGAAGCAGGTTGTTAAAAAGAATTTATGTAAAGTTCATGAGAAAATAAAGTTCTGCTCATTCAAAAAAAAAAAAAAAAAAAAAAAAAACCGTGATACATCAATTGCAGTTAATGATCTGTCTTGATGACTGTGCTGCATGTTTTTCGACGAAAAAAGATGTCATGTTTATAAGCCAAATTTCTGTGACAAAGACGATAGCAATTCAAACTGATGTGCCGTTTTGGGCTACCTAAATAGCGTAATAGGGCACACTGAATGATCTGAAAATGTGCTGATGAGACGGAAAATAATTTGAAACAAAAACTTCTCTTTAATACCCCTATTTTCCTCGTATTTATGCCCGGCATTTCGCATATATCACAAATAAAGCAGCATTACCTAACAATCTCAGCAATTAGTCAGCTTAAGTCGCCTTATGTGACTTGGACCTAACCATTCAGGTGAATGTCTACCCCGGGAATAGTGAGGCCATATAAGGGGAGACCTATTTGAAACTCATTTCACGTCCTGCACGTTCCTATACTGCCTAGTCCGCCTATCCCCACAGACTCCATTTGACTGGCCCTCATCCCCAACAGGGCCTTTCCCTCTCACTAAGGTGAGTCGTGTGGCTTCCCTGTCCACTATCTATGACAGTCTCACTGCAGGAAGGTAAGAGAAAATGGGGATTCACATTTCATGTGTCAATATGTAGACTAGGATTCTAATACTCTTGGGATGCTACGAGGTGAGGCCAATTAGTGAGTAGGAGTTTCCTTTAACAATGGAAAATATCAGATAAGTACGTAATTTTGATAATGGATCGAAGGTATGTTCATCATTACTCATTCCTAGTATTCTGCTATGGTGGCCATATTCTATTATCATGATCATAATTATGATGACTGATTAGCACTAGTCCATACAGACAGAAATGTCTTCAGTTTGAAGCTAGTGCGCATATAGTTTGTCATCTTCCTGTAGTGGGCTTAAGGGTGCAGCAGATATTCAACATTTTCCATCGGGATATACCGATTTCTGTACACCTACAAGAAGGTTTGAAATCTTGTCCACACTGGTCAACATTTATGGGAATATCCCAGTCAAATGTCAATTCATCCGCTAAAAGGTCCCATATAAAGCCATAGCCATCCAACACTGACCTTCTGATATTCCCTCTCCTCTTGACTATTTAACCGTCCATATGCATAAGTCTATCATATTATGACCATGCCCTTTCCAGTATCCTAACATTCTTACCTAATATTCTGAACATACAATAGGCCTACACTGAGGAATCTTAAATCACATCCTTATAGAAGATTGATCCTTTGTAATCTGGGATCGGTCACAATCTCAGTTTGCATGGTCCGCTTCAAAGTAGTTAAACTGAAAAAAAACATACAACCAAGCATATAATTTGCATTGTTGAAGTTTCCCTGGAGTACACAAAGTGTGGGGGACGCAGTAGATAAGTGGAGCTTGATAACGTGTTCCTCCGTTGTGCCGTCATCGGCAGATCCCCTGATGGATTAGGTGCCGAGATAAGCCAACCTGATAAGGGCTTATCTCCCGGGAACATGCCTCAACATGGGGATTACGTCCGCCTTGGAGGAGAGGGTTTAGCGCCCAACCGCCTCTTCACGTAAGACCTTTCTCTGACAAAGTTCTCAAGGTCAGGGTAACCTTTTCCATCGCATTAAGTACGTGATATAGGGGCGTGCTGTCGCCATACAGGCTGAAATTAGTACGTCAATGGCCTGCTGTATGAGGTTTTTGGAAGTCGTGCCGAAACAGTGTTCTCTTGTATGTTGATCCTACAGCGGACAATGTTGAGCCATACTCTATATACGTAGTAGTATATTGCAAGATAGTTCTGTATCGAGTTAGTAAACAGAAACAAAACTAGGGCAATGGAAATTAATGAAAAAGACGTCAAAGTCATTAAGGTCCAAAGATTTTGAATAGCCTGATTACTTAATGTCTGTAATAAATCATCACGAAATTAAAGAAATCCTGGCTTTTTTCAGCTTTGTCAAATCATTCATTTTTCTGGGAGAAGTAACGTGAGTCTGCCTGCCTCCTTTTTCCCTCCAGCCAGTTAAATGTTTTGAAGAAGTTTTGAATTCATAATCATTCTAAGTCTTGAAGGAATTACCTACTGATTCACTTGGTCAGAGATATGGGTCTTCAATCTTTGAAACTGCAAAATTGGCCCTTAAAACGCTTTTAATTGTGAAATACAAATTCCGTAAAACCGCTTGGTCATAACTCACGGTCACCTCCCAGCAAACAATTTCACGTTTCTATCACGTTGCTACAACGTTGCACTTTGGTTGGAACAACGTTGCAAATTTATGTTGTCACAACGTAAAAATGTGGACTCCCAGAAAGGTTTTAGCAACGTTGTGAACAACGTTGTGATGTTACCTTTTTACAACCTTTTCACAACCTTAACTATTTTGTTTTATAACGTCTTTTTTCGTTCATTATACGTGATTTGGATTGCATAAATCATTTGTACTGTTCCCTAAGGATAGTATTGACATTTTGTGGCGACCCTTAATTATTGAAATCAATATTGTTTGAATTAATAGGAATAGATAAAGTATTTTGAAAAATACAAAAATTCTAAACTCCCATCTTTATTCATGATCACATAACTTTAATTTCAGACTGCATTTTGCATCTAAAATCCAACAGATGGATCCTTTATGTTAGATCACGTCAGGTTAATGACCTGTTGCATTTACAATTTGTGACTTTCCAGGCTGAATCAACCATACCTTGGTAGCTAAGCATAAAAAAGGTGTTTAGTTCGAGATTTTATATAAATGTTCCTCCTTTGACAAAAATATAAAAACATTATAAACAGAAACAATATTTATTTATTCAGCACACCTCATTTCTGCATTGTGTTTCAATATAAATATCAAAATCTTGTTTTAAATGACTTAATCTCAAAAACGTTGCTAAAATATGTTACTTTTCAAACAGTGGTGCCACCTGCATGTTGCTATTAAGTTGTCCAGGAATGTTGTGACAACGTTGTAAAAGTAACATTGTGACAATGTTGTGAATAGACGTTGCCACAACGTAAATTTGAAATGTTGCAGGTATATTCCAACCCAATGTTGTATATATAGTTGTAGCAATGTTGCTACAACGTTTTTCCCTAAATGTTGTGAAAAGGTAATGTCGTACAACGTTGTCTGGACGTTGTGTGTTTGCTGGGCTAGTAGTATATTGAGAGTAGAATTTGTATCAAGTGTGTGACAAGAGAACAATAGTGGCCGATAAGTCATGCAATACCTAGGTGTGATATAAGTTAATAAAGCAAATTGTCCCAAGAATTACCAATTCAACACACTGTATTCCAATATGATATTAGTTATATTAGAATGACATTTTGCTAATTTGATCTAATCAATTGCGTTTCTTCTAGATGAGTACAAAACTACAAATGGTCAATGCAAAACTGACCTTGGTAAAATTACCAAACCATGCAAAGTGGTTTTGATTGTCGAATTAGGCTCATTTGTTCTTTTGTTTTGTAATTAGCTTCATCCTGATTTTAATTGAAAAAAACTTTCATGTTTTATTTGTGTGAAGTTTGCTGATTTCCAGTTGTACAGCAATATCCTGTCTCCCTTATTAAAGCAAGGAAAAAGGCTCATGTTTCTATGTGTTCATCGGATATTATTCCCCAGGTGGCTTATATGTTGAGAGCAAAGGAATGTACTATGTTGGGAGCAAAGGAAGACATTTGCTTCAAAGAGCCTCAACACGTTGCAGATTATTGTAGTACAGCTTCTGATAAAGCGATTTTCTAGAGAGCACAAGCTCTTAGCATGATATGTATGTCCTTTAGTCACTTTCATTCTGGAAAGTCAGAAAGGAGTTTAGTTTGAGCCGGTGATATGTAGCCCCCAGTGTTCCCATAATGCTTGGTATTTTCTGCGGTGTAGTAGCACACTCTCCAAGCCGATCGATCTATTTTCTTACTCCTACGTATAGGTAGAAAAAGCAGAATAGAAAGCTCTGCTTGGAGACTGGTGTAAATGGGCTGGGACGGTAACCGGCGTGTGTTTGGTCGAGCAGTGAGTGATCGATGGGTACCGTCCTGGGGGACTACTTGTCAAGGCGCATGAATATGAAGCGTATACCCGAGCCTGGGCGATAATAAGCTTACCGGTGAAAGGCTGGGTCAAAGTAGTCCTGACACCCTCTCTGTCCAACTTAAATGTGACATCAGAGAAGCTAGCTATGGTTCCAAATTTTGAAGAAAAAAAGTTCAATCTTATCATAAAAATATAGGAATGTTTACGCACCTTAGAGTCGCCAATCCCAATAGTATTATTAATAAAATCATAGAATGGGAGAACATTGTTCCAATTAGTCTATCGGTGTCTAAAAGTTTAATGAAGGTTTTATTCACAACCTGCACACTAGGACCCGGTCGGGAAGCCAGGTCTGGAAGCCCATCAAATTTGCCAACACAACAACAAAATCTTAGAGTCGGACATTGTCGATGACGCTGTTGCATCTGCATGCTTGTGTTACCTGCATTTCGATTTCTATGGGCAAACAGTGGCTTCATATTGGACGGCGGCTTTCATTTCGAGCCTGATATGATGCGGTTTTGTAATTCTATACACTCTAACAATATGTCATGTTATCCTCACATGCCTTATAAGATCGCCTCCAAGGGCCTTCTTCTATGCTGATAGAATTTCGAGAAATTGACCGAAAAGTAATATGACCCAAGAGGCATGTCATGCACTGAAGACCCCACTTGTGCCAATATTGCAAGACCTTTCTCTTTTTAATATGGGGATTGGGTGTTGGAAAGAGATGGCTGTCTGTACAGCAGTAGGGGCTGCAATAGTCACTGCGACAGTCTCCACGGGAATATTTATCCAAAGGGATTAAAAAATGTTCATATCATTTTACAGGAGCGCTGCACCAACTTTGGACTGTTTCCTCTGTTAATTCCATACCTACTAGGCCATTTTGACCAAGGCCGACTGATCGACGCTAAAATCTGATTTTACCGGAATGACCGACCTATTTTAGCACCGATTCACATCAAACAATATTGCGTACTGAATTGGTTACCAGAATTGATGCAAAAACTGGCCGATTCTTTTGATATTAATCTGGTGAATTCAATTCAGCCTAGTGGGTATGGAACTTAATCTACATGTATTTAGAAGAGAAAACGGTTCCTCAACGCAGTTGCTAATTATAAGTTCGATAACATAAAAGTTCTTAACCTGGTGATAGAACATTGCCTCTCATTCGTTGTATATGAAAACAGATTGTAGAATACTTACGCCTTGAGCACTGTTATTCTAGTTTTGTTTGACCTTGGCACAATATTTATCGATCCTCTATATTTGGACTTTAGATCAAAGGGCTAATGTCATGCCAGTCTATATGAAACCATATTATTGATATGAGACGTGGCCTACGCATTTTTGCCATATAAGCCAAAATACGGGCTTACAACCTGCGTAAACACTTCAAGTTTCCCTTTTCCAGTTAGAATGTTAAAAGGTAAAATCAGTGCGTTTTGTTGGGAACATATTCTTGTCAATAACTCTGCAATTTTATCAACAAATTTAGGTCCGTGCAATTTTCAAACGCAAAGGTTATAGAAAAATGTATATGTCTCTCCTGTCTTCTAGCCCCTTTAGTCCCCGACTGTTTGCCTTTACATGAAACTCTGGGAGCTTGAGGTAGGTACCTCTACATTTATACCTGCTCGTCTGAGCAGCTCTTTGACTGGGACCTGCTCATACAAGATGGTGGGGCCTGGCTGAGACATGGAAGGGCTTTCTGAGACGTCAGTCCACCTCCAGGGTTAGTGGCAGGTTGGTAGTCAACAGGGCCGGGACTAGGAGGGTTGTTTTGGCCGATAGGTCAAATGAAGACGAAATGGTTTCGTCTCACCCATGGATAGAAATGACTGGCGTAATTGAGTCTGACCTTGATCGTATGAATCCATTTCTTCTTGTTTGTACCATTAATTTTCTGTATATATATGCAACGTACAATCATAAAAGGAATTGCCGGGCTACAAGCCATGGTAAATAGGTCAGGAAAGAAAACCAGAACGGTTACCGGTGGAATTTTCATTCCATTATCATTTACAAAAACGTGAGTGAAATATGTAAAAGTCGCAGCTTTAAGATATATAGCATGTTACTTTTGTCATATCCTCTGGGTTACTATTATAAGAATGACGCACATTCATAATGTTTTTTCTAACTTCTGACTGAACTAGGGCTGAAGGAGTTATTATTGAAATGATCACACAGACTCAACGACAGATTGTCCGGCGTATAGGCACTACATTTGGCGAAGTTACTTTCAATATTAATCCATATAAATCGGCCTTTTTCATTAATAATTTATTTGTCAAACCATTAGTCCAATATAGATTAGTGCTTCCCCAGAAAACCTTAAAAGGGAATTTGCTTTGAGAAATCTTCATAGGTTCCGTCGGCAGGTATCATTATTAAATTTTATAGCAGAACGATTGGTCCCTTTTGGATAAGATGACCCACAATGTAACTACTTTACCGTTATCCATTAACACACGCAGGAAGTAATTTACTCAAGACATGCAATAACTCTAAGCTATTGTATGCAACTTTTATATACAAAAAGATTAATACATAAATTCATTAAATCAAAAGTTTCTGCTCAAAAATGTGCCAATAATAACAGGTTCTAGAATGATCTGACACTTGTTTAGTCTGAGATGTTTCACAGTGTGCGAGGTGGAAAACATATAAGAAAACTGCCGACCAAGGACAGCATGAACGCAAATTCTGTTAATGCAGCTCCCATGATAGACTTCTATCGTAAAAACAGACTGGCTTAAAGGTAAAAAGCACTAGTTCTGGTATAAGAAAAAGCTCGAAATGCTTTGCCGAGTGGGAATTCCCATACGGGCTGGGGCATTAGTAGAGTCTCCGCAGACTTATTGACAGTTATAGTCTTCTTACAGGAACACTAATGGGCTTTTTACCCACTAAGTCATACGCTTTTGTTCGCATATGTGAGCAGAAGTCTGAGGAAAGAGATTCTACTGTGTTTTGGTTCAGAAGATAAGCTTCAAAGTACTCTTTGTTGCTGCCCTTACTATGAGTGTAAAGGCTGAAGGCGTTATCTTTCAGCGTGAAATATTTCTTTTATATTTGAGTATGTTCTTGATGCCATAGAATGTGACCTGGGCATTTTGGACAGGATTTGGGGACATTTGTAGATTTCATTTCCAAGTAAAACATGTGATTTTTTCCCCCTTTACAAACTTATAAGAATAACAGTGGAAATGAAAACAAATCATATGCACTTCTCTACTGACATACGATTAAACGTTATAAAAAGGTAATGGCGTTGAATTACAGGCACACAAAAGCTGAAAGTAATCGTGAAACCCACCAAAGGGTGGATGATCTGAACCATTATCCCATGCTCATATAGTATTCCAATTACTCCCTATGATCCATGATTTCCAATTCCAATTCTGCCCTGGGTTTGGGTACAGAGAGATTAGGTGTCATGGCACTGGGACCAGCTGCATCCCCCACTATTACTGATAAGGACTCGATTTACCATGTAAACCATGGCCATATCTCTGTGCCCTCCAGTACCCAAATCGATTCCCTAAAACCCCACCCCATATGGTGGATATCATATGTACCAGATGCATGCAATCTAATATTTGAAAATGAGTTTTTGGAATGCAGTCTAACTTCAGATATACTGTATTTAGTTCCTGCAAAATTGTTTTTCTCTTTGTTTACATACCCCAATGCCATTTCAATTACACTGCTCATGTGAAAAGAATATTTTGAAAGGAACAGCTAAAATGTAATTTTGTCTATTAGGTAAAATTGATATTTTACAAAACTCGTCAAGTTAAGAATAACAAGAAACACACTAAGAGGAAGAAGCTTATATTTTGGCTCCAATGGCAAAGTCAAAGGATTCCTATGAGAATTGTTTGTATATTTTGGCCTCTCTGTAAGCAATAAGGTACATCATAACATGGCTTACTGTTGAAGTCACCTACCCTCTTATCGGGTCTATCAGCCTGGTGATTTCTGTATCCAAAACTACTTGGTTTATACATAGGTCTTCTGTTGACAGAGGCTATAGGCATCGGTGTAACCATCGCGCCTCCACCCTAACCAAGGAGACAGTATTATTACTTCCTGTGATACTGACCAACCAGTTTCTAAGTGCCCCGACGCCATGTTTGTTTACGTCACTATCGACACCAGCGCCACCTGGTCCACGTAGCTCTTCACCAATCTGGTTAGTTACCCCCTCCTCCAGGGTTGGAGATGCCTGAAGGCATACTTTCTTTCTGTTCTTATTGTTTTCCATTCCTATCTTCTTTACTTTGCGAATTCGCAGCCAGACCAGAATGTTAAATACAATGGTCTTAGCTGCTTGGATTATTGTGTTTGTTTTTTTTAGAAAAGAACATTTCACATCATGCTTTCTTTTTATTATTTCTTCATTTATTCCGTTTGAAAGAAGACACTTTTATCAGATTTTCAACTAACTCATGCCTGGGATGGCTTAAGTTGCTCCATAAATTGCATTTTATATTAAGATTTATGGGTTTCACGTAAAAATGAGTTGTGGTATTTTTCCTTTTTAGAGGGGCCAGAGTAAGTTTGTACAAAGTTGATAGCTTTACATTCATGAAAAATATTCAGAACAAAAATGCAGTTCAACTCATTTCTTAGACATTCTACCAACGAAGTAAAGTTCTTCACTGACACAGTATTAGATTTAAGAGAGACACATAGAAAGCAGGAAGCATACACAAACATTGGTCTAGATGGACCCTAAGTGATTCCAGGCCATTTGGCGGCCATTAGATTCATGGGGCAAAGATGTCAGGAATTGCTGCGACCTGGATTCCATTTGATAGGGACATGTCGTATTACATCGTGACGAAATCCTACCTTTACCCATAAAAACATTGTTGGCTTTTGGTAGCACTTGGCCTAAACCTTCATTATTGCGTGATAGGCCTAAGTATGATTTCCATGATAACCTGACTTATCATACTGGTATTGGAAGGTAATGCAAAGTAATAGTAAAACCTTATGTTGATAGTTAGCTCCCGTATTCCATGTAATAAAATTTGTTGCTGCTTTACTTTCAAACATATTTACCTTTATTGCTGATAGAATTAACCAACAAGGTGGCATTAATAATTTCCGGCTGATAATTTATCGGCAGCCGCTATAAAACAATTTAATGTGTGGTCTGCACTTTCAGACCATTTTCGGTGACGAAAGTGCACCGACATAAAGTGCAACAAAACTTGAGTGTTTCAATGGAAACACTATGGCAGTTTTCTCATGTAACTCAAATCGACAGCCCTTACATTTGGTATGCGTAATATGGCCTTTACCTTTGCCGAGTAACGCCCAACCTTATATCGGACTACAAAAGAAGGATTGCAGTTAAATACCTCACCAATCTCTTCCCATGTAATTTGATATCCCAGCATTGAACCTCAGCATCCAAATGGCACGGAGATGGCGACTTTGAAGTGGACAGTTATTGGATTTTTCAAATTGATCACCCTTTGTTGAGCCTAATGGCAAGTCACTTATTGCCACCAGGCTTGGAAATTTAAATTTAAAGGCAAAGATTTCAGATTAATTTCAGAGTTCCACTTAGACGAGAAAGTTGGGCGATGTTGGCGTGATTAGATTTTTCACTAGCGGGAATATTTGCATCTGCATTTTTGTTTCTAAGGAACCTAAGTCAATTAACGTGCACGCCCATTGAAAGTGGCAAATGCTTGGCCATTCAAGTCCTAAATTTGAAATGAGACTATGAATTTCCTGGACGCTGAGTGGATATTACCCCTGGCAGGTCTCCGAATCGTCCTTGCTAATTGTGTTTCTATTGATTCAGGGGGGAGAAATCCAATTACCACATGAAGAAAAAGAATACCACTATTTAAAGACAGATCCACCGTGAATGGATTTGAACTAAAACAAATGGAAATAAATCCCAATTTCTCTGCGTGAAGTACAATGTTGGCGCGTTCTGGCTTTGGGTGGATGGTCTATGTTTTCATTCAGGTCCTAATGGGTGTGTGACTCCTAGAAATGTGCCAGGAAACAATGGGAGATTTTCCAGGAAGCAGCCAGGTTACGGGACGACCTGCAGTAAATACATCAGCAATGGTTTATGCAAATAAAAATGAATTAATGGACTTTTTCACACGACTATGTTTTATGGCATGCCAGTGCAATCGGAATCTGCACCGGTTTTACTATCTCCAATTAAATTTGGAGTGATTCTAGTATTTCCTGTGTAAAAGTTTAATGTGATGAGAGAAAATGTCCGCATGTTTGGCAATAATGGATTTTTATGGGTTCCTGCATTAATGTTCTTAAGTATATTCTGCACTGTAATCAAGGCACGGCGTCGTTTATGCCAATACAACCTTAGGTTAATAAGGATTCCAATTTGCAAAGTCACTGTTTTAATTAATATAAAATGGTTAATTTAAACCCGTATTCATGGCTTTCTTATTGCCATGGTAAACATTAACAACGAACGCCAAAATTAACGATGAAAACAGAATAACCTCTTTCCTATTCAGGAAATCCTGCTTTATGGCAATTTAAATTTCATGAAATAAAGTGTTCTCGGCAAGTAGAAAGTGTATCTCGTTGATGGCTAACTTCAGCAGAAGGAATTGACAGTTGTAGGTTGGATGAATGCATTTGGTTTGGGATTAGTCCATCATATAATCTATCGTTAAATCAGGTCTAAACACTCCAAACGATGGATATTGAATCATATTCCAATGAAGAATTTGCCTATGAACGTGTGGGTTTGGCAAAGGAGTAAGGAAGGTTAGGTTACCGGAGCACAACCATATTGTGTTCTTTCGACCCCTAGAAGTCCAAGGGCAATAGCCACTCGAAGCTGGGAATTATCATTAGGATTTCCTCTTCTCTATATTCTGAAAAGTGATTCAGAACCTTCCCTTCACAAGTCTTGTTTAATCCATATCCATGCAAAACCCAGGTAGATATTATAAGAAGAGTGGAGTGCCTTTTCATTTCACTGACCTCGGTGAACGGTTCAAGGAAAGATCATGTAGTTTACAGTTCAAATATAGCATGTCAAACAAAGTTTCTTAACCATGGTTTCTGGATATTTCACTCTCAATCCCTGGTAAGTCCCGGGGGGGGGGGGGACTTCTTGGTAAGTCTGCCTGGATCTGTGTGTCTAAAAGGGAAGGACAAGGGTCCTTTTTCAGCTTAAAGGGAGTGAAATGAGTGGCACTACTTCCACTCCCAGAGGGTGTCAAATGAGCTTGTGCCACTCGGTAGCTGTGCATTTTAATTAAGTACTCCCTTCTGTAAGGGCATCAGATTCAACCTTAACACTAGGTTGACCCACTAACATTAGCAAGTGGATAGTGAGAAAAGTATGAGTTGTTTCTGAGCTGTTTAAGTGGTGTGTCACCTTTAGACGCTTGAAAGTCTTTGAATTAAACCAAACTGAGTAGGACCTGTGCTTTAAGGGTATGTTTTTCCATGGACAAAGTCCTTCTGAAAAGGTCCATTTTTTAAACCTGAACACAAACATCTGGGCATATATGCATATATTAAGTTGCCCCCCCCCCCCCCCCCCGGGGGGAATAAACTACAAGAAGTAAATCTATTGATATGTATATCAATGAAAGCACTTTTAAGAAATACTGTGTTTTCAATTACCAACATCGACATAATATTATTTGTCCCAAATGCTCTTTGAGAGTCTAAAAGTGTTTTACCTTGGACTCTCTCACGAGAATAAGTAGTTTACTACGTAAACTGTATTTATAACCTCTTTTTGACCTGAGAAGTTAATGCGCATAATCATATTTTGGCCTGAGGAAATGTTCTTTAGGATGTTTCCTTTCACGGAATTGGTCATCCTGGTGTAACCTTTTATGGTATACATAGTGTAAGGATCCCGCAATGTCTCCGTAATATAAATACTTCAGGCCGCCATTCAATCTAGATTCCTGCAGCCATCTTTTCCCACTTCAAAAATCCCCATGAGCATTAAAACATTAAATTCACTACCACCGCCAACCCCACCACCGCCAGGCCCCACCACTTCTCCTGGAACCACCAGGAGACTAGTAAATTAGATAGTATGACATACGTGCCAGACAATTACCTTTGTCACCATTATGTGCCGATGTTCGACCACCATAGGCGCGTATGATACTCAGAGGGTCTAAATGGTGTTGCAACACCATCAGCTATGGTATCCCAATGGGGTTTCCATGTTCAGAAATGCGAGCAGTACAGTCTAGATACAATTAAATGGCTGTTTTAATATTGAGTGACCAGTTTGGTTTTGGAAAATGCACTTTACCCTTCCCTCAGTATAATGAATGTACATTACTGTCAACCTTAACATATCAGATGTTTAAGGCCATTCTGGGGAATCATACTCCTGGTTTCATTATAAGTGTGAATCAATTACCTCTATCTCTGGTAATGGTCAAATTGTTCCTTAAAATTATTAATTTTTTAAGAATTGTAACAAAATATTAAAAAATGTTTCAGTTGCAATTTGTCAAGCCAGGTCATCTGAGAATGAAGGCCTAGGCCTAAATCAGCCAAGAGAGGGCTGAGGTCAGCAGCATGATATGAGATAGTGACAGTTAATCAATGTACTTTTACAAAAGCCCCATATGAAAGCAGGTAAATCGATGGCATAAACATCTATTGAACAAAAATGTCCGCTGAAAACGGAGTTTTAGGACAGGAACGAGCTTTAAGAATAGATCCCAACCCCAACACCGGCTGAGCAGCTCCTAATGAAAGTCTGAGTTGCTCGGTGTACATGTGTCAAATGAAGGTGACAATGGTATCGCTCAATGTATAGGGACGTTAGCACCACCATCATCACCCTAATCACACATCTGCTTGGAGAGCGACAGCCTTTAGCGAAGATGCCACCCAGTTCCAGAAGTTTCTAATAAGTACAAAACAATCAAGAAAATCATGAAACACGTGTCCTTAAAAATACACCCAACATTATGTCCTTAGGTAATCAATAATCTACCCAGCAAGCTTTGAAATATCAGAGAGAAAAATCTGAGGAGACAATTATGGCTATGTCTCAAGCTTCTGTAATCTTAGATGTTGACGCCACAGTCGTATTTCTTCAAATAGACCCATACTGTCCCTGCCTATCGAGTTACCTTCGTGCCATGTCGGTTTTAATACAATTCCACGCTCGATATGACTGATTTCCTTTGAGATGGTGCCCGTTTTTCGCCGACGTTAAATCAATATGGGAGGACCATAGATTGAATCTTCAACAGGGCTTTGAAGATGTGACGTTACATATGGAACCTTACGTCTACTCTTGGTATTTTTTCTCCATTGTCATTAGATAAATGACAGTAAAGAAACACTGATTACACATATCAGGGTACCTCCCAGTCTTGTGTCTTGAATGTCTGTCAAGATAAAAAGGCTGCTGTCATATGGTCATATGAAACACGACTACACAGATCCATATCGTGTCCAATGATTAAACGTCTGAGTCTTAGGCCTAGATCTTACGCTTGCATAGACCTATGACAGCAATCAATATGTACTAGGGCAAGCTGACTATAGACCTCTTGTACATAGGGCTAAGTTAAAAGAACCATGAGATTCTTAAAGACATTGTAGTAAATCGCATGGGCAAATGGCAACATATCATTTATAACCGCGTTGGCGGTTAATATGATAGATTATGTTTTACCATATCATTGTTGTAGTTGTTCTTAGTTCATGAACATCACAACTAAATGATAGTGAAACAATATCACGATGACCAATGTTGAACCTATAACAATAGTTTGTACTGGTGACAAAATGTGCAGAGGAAAAATGGGAGTGGCTATATGCGAGACAGTCGCGCACGCGGACGTAGCGTGTATAAAATTGCTTATACACGCGGACACAAAGTCTGCGCATACAGATAATGGTTAAATACGCGGACATAAGATTAAGTGGCGTGTAATGTATTTTTAAGATATTTTATGTGCAAAAATTTGATAAAACATAGAAATAAAAAGAGAAAAAGGGGGTTCGGGGGCTTAGCCCCCGATTTACAAACAATATAATGATATAAAAAGGAGCCATGTCCGCGTATATTACTGTATATTTATACGCGGATACAACGTCCGCGTATATAAGCAGATGTATTTGCGCGGACTTCACTTCCGCGTATGCAGGCAATTCTATGTGCGCGGCCCTCGGCCCTAAACCGCGCATATAATCCCAGCCAGGAAAAACTACTTTCCATCATTTTCCATTTCTTACCGGTTTTTCATAGCTAGAGTTTTTATGACCATTGATCTATGTGATGTCGTTTCTTATATCCTGAGGATCGATTCCCCAGATGCTTGTGATCGATGGACCGTCCATTGCACTGCCTTTGATCACAATCTTGGATACATTCTTTTTTACCAAAGTTTTTAATGTGTCTAAATACTGTTAAAGTTACACCCCATTGGAAGTTGGATTGACATTTTAGACAGTGAACTATTGTTAAAGTTTGATTTAAGACTGCGTAAGATTCGTGTATATCCAAGTCTTCATGAGTTGCTTTTCCAGAATGTCTGAGTAATTCAGACTGCGTTTAAAGTTTGTCCATTCACTTCCCAATAGTTCAAAAGAAATGAACGATGAGGGAGCTTCTTAATATGAAAGGGTTTTTATTCAGTAAACATCTCATCCCGAGTCAAAGCCACCATGTAAAAGTCTTCATCAGTCCACCTCCCATCTCCTATCAGCAATCAACCACATTTAGAACACGAGTTGCTCCAACGCCTTCTAGACCATTCTAGTATTCAGCTCTAACACAATCCTATGTCCGAGGTAGTGGGTATTGGTAAACTCCAGTCTGCTACACGGAGCCGATGTACTTACTCCAGGTATAACTCCTTGGCTAAACATATTTAGCTGATGTTCTCACTAAACTAAGTGACTACTAACTTCTAACCAACTAACTCCTCGCTCCCTACCTTGCAGCGCCTTTTATACTGGTTAACAGGTGGCGCTAGGAGCGTAAGATATTTCTCCTAGAAGTAGACTAGAAGTAGACTTGCTAAGCCTGATCCTTGATGGATTATATAACACGAGAATATATTAAAAGTGCTAAGCTATTAGTACAACAGTTCTTGTAGATTTGTCTCTGTAAATCAAAGACATGACGCATTGTGTTTTAAGTATGATGATTGGGCTGCAACCAGTGACGGGTTCAGGAATTTGAGAGGCGGAAAGGGGGGGGGGGGTGCTATTGAGATGTTTTTCCTTAATTTTGTACATTAAAAAAAAAGAAATTGGCACGAAAAGAGCGCGTCCCCGCGCCCCTTCTAAATTCGCCACTGGCAACAATTGTGCATTGTAACGTTAAGGAAACATGAAATTTAACCACTATACAATGTCGTTGTAAGCAATTATGATGTTTGTATTGCCATATCAAAAACACTTAATAAAACGTAAAACATAACTTTCCCAGCGGGTTATTTTTAAAAGAGATTATTCTAATAAGGGTACCGGTGACACATTTATAGTCCTGGGTCTTGTTGACGGGAGCACATGCTTCACAAATCGTCTTTTTGTACCGTATTTGCCACTTAGTATGGATAAAACTCTACTCACACTATTTTTGCAAATGATTTGCGTGTTATCTGAGTGCTTTGTTCCAAACCGAGATTATTGGTTAGGCCAAGTTACTAAATTGCTACCCACATGGGAGAGATTTTGCATTCCTGTTGGAAAACGTTTTTAAAAATACATTGCACTGAATCCATCTTTTTTTGACGTCTTCATTATAAGCCAACAGAAAAGTCAACATCTCCAGGGATGGCGTTATTGTAAAGATAATAATCCATTCAAAATAGAATCATTTAAAAACACTGGGGTTTGTTGATCAGCTGAATCCAAGGGCGAAGAACGCAACACCTTAGGGCAACATCAACAAGCTGGTAACGGGTAATTGAGCAGGTTCAGAGGCCCTAATGAGGGCCTGATGAGCAGCTCAGAAGGGCCCTAATTAATCTTAAACTTTGACAGTTGGCCGCCCTGGAGGAGTGAGCTGAGGTCCCCCTATGACAAGCCCTCCATGCTTATGACCGATGGGGCAAAGCGTCGCTACCAACGAGCGACATGATCCGAAATGTCAGGCCCCATCACAGCTTCCAATATTTCCCGTCAGGGGGAAACGCTCACCACCCTCTGGCGGCTAGGGGGCGCAGCACTTCCGGTGTCTCCTGTCACTCTCCTAGCAGAGGTTGGCTACTGATCCGCCCATTGAG
Source organism: Lepidonotus clava (assembly GCA_936440205.1). NCBI lineage: Eukaryota > Metazoa > Annelida > Polychaeta > Phyllodocida > Polynoidae > Lepidonotus > Lepidonotus clava. The sequence goes on from OW387147.1 coordinate 23,794,417, forward strand.
TGTGTCGGTTATTTAGATATGCTCTGAGAGTGATGGCACATTAAGGAAGTGCCCTTATCACGAGCAGGTCGACCTGCTCAGAGGTCTCCCGAGAGCTGCTCGTTTGATCTCATACAGGCTCCTCTCAACATTAATTAGCAGCATGAGCTAGCCCTTGTTGGGCGCAGGATCATAATGGTAATGCCTTTGGAGGAAAGAGAGAGGGGGCTTGAAAGGGGACAGAATTTCTATCAGTGTCCCCATCGCCTCTCTTTGAAGGTCTTTTTATCGCAGTAAGTTATAATGATTGATATAAAGTGTAGCACCAGTGGTTACTAGTTGATGATCGCCTCGAAAGCAACTGCACTTCCGGTGATGACTGCTGTGTTGTCGTATAAACTTGTATCATTGCAAGTGTACATAACCTGATTACCTTACTGCATTTTGTACCATGTATACTCCTGATACTTCCAATACTTGCATGACTTGTTAGGTATATTTTTTAACTTAAATGGGTAGGCCTATACTCTCTGGTGCTGTAAGCCCTATGTTCAGCTTGATCAATTTCTGCCGGTGGTAGTACGCGAACTGTCTTATTGATCTTTTATAAATATATTTCTTTTACACCCAATTCACTTCTAGTCTATATAGGGAACACTACGTCCCCACAAATACACAGTGTGGGTGCTGCCAGAAAATAATCGAAACTAAAAAACAAACTGTTTTCCCCTACCACAGCCTCCTGGGCGGCCGGTGTTTCATGAGTGCCTGGATCAATTAGATCAATGGGGGCCCGAGACTTGGCCCTGATTGAGGGTTTTAAACCTGCTCAGGCGGCAAATCACAACGACGAGCAGCTCCGAGCAGCTCCAAGGACCAACTCGACACGTTAATAGGGAGACGGCCTAACTGAGCTTGTTTGAGCTAGTCCTGAATCATTGATTGTATGGTTTGTTTGTCGGACAAGCTCGGCTAACACAAGTGAGGACGTTTCAGCAGTGTGACCAGAATGTTTTTGTAAATTGTTTATCCCGCTATTGCCTGACTAGACTACAACACTATTGTGACGTTCTCTGGTAAGTCGGGGTTGCCGATTCTTACAACAGAGGAACGTGGGGGTTGTTCGGGTCTCGGGGCGGACGGGGAATCCGGGCCAAGAACCGAGATGTGTTTCTAGAGTCGTGCCTCGCGCACGAGGGGGGGCTGAGCGAATCGATCGGGAATCGGCACTCGATGTCGACGGAGGACTGCGGGGGAGGGAAATTATGGTAGGGGTACGGGTCGGCCGGGGGGCGGTCCACCCCTGAGTTCCGGTCCGCGGGGGCGACGGGCCGACGGTCGCCTATTGTTTGGTAGCGTGGGGCCGAGCATGCCGCGCCCTCGTCCCCGCGGACTTCGCTCCCTCGTTCCGCTCCCCATGTCTTCGTACCATACTACGCCTCGGTTTCCGGCACTACTTCGGGCCTTCGTGCCCTACTCCGTTCCCTCGTTCCTCGTTCTTCGGGCCATCGGGCCCCTTACCCTATGTTTCTACTACCTATCTCGAACTCCGACTGTTTTGTCCTAACTTCGGCTTAATTACTCTGTTCGGCTCATCTTTAGCGGTTGTTTCAGGAAAGAGGACACGTCTGGACACCAGGAGAACTGTTAAAGAACTCTGTTTATTCGGGCCTCACCGCCCCTTTATATACTAGAGAGGTCAGCCCTGATTGGCTGCCTTCGGTCACGTGACCTACAACTGACGTCACTTCCGGTTTATATATTCCGTTTCCGGTTTACATTTCACTTCCGGTTTACATATTTCCGGGTTTCGTTCCATTACGTTTTCGTTATTCGTTCTTTACATATTCGTTCTTTACATCTATTTCGTTCTTCGTTCTTTACATATTCGTTCTTTACATATTCGTTCTTTACATCTATTTCGTTCTTCGTTCTTTACATATTCGTTCTTTACATCTATTTCTATTATTACCTTATTTCTATTATTTTAACCTCTATGTATTTTGGCTGAATAGCCGTTCATCACACCCTCCCGCACCTTCTTGAAAGGTGGGAAAACACGTTATACAAAATTTCAACACAGTTCATACAGCAACGACAACAGAACATACTCTAGAACCAGAAACATTTCAATCCTACGCTCCTTATCGGTAGAGGAGGAGGTGTCACCCTCTGTCCTCCCCGGTCTACTTCGGAGGGCCCCCGGGGCCTATCCGGCTAATTATTATTTCTCTTCTTTCTTCGTTTTTCTCTCTTCGTTCTTCTCTCTTCTTAATGAAAGTTCATATAATTCGTTTTTATATATCTTAGTCTCTTTTTATCTTCGTCAGAGTTCTCTATCCTGGATCTATTAGGACCTCCTCTTTTTTTTTTTCCGTCTTTAGGATGAGGGAGCCGGTCGTGGCTCTCCCACCCGGGACTGGGGATCGGTCGTGACCCCGTCGCCCCCGCTCCTCTCCTCTGGGCTCTATTTACTTAGCCCCTCGGTGCGTTTTTCCTCGCCTTTTTACCCTCATTAGGACAGAGGGACCGGTCGTGGTCCTCCTGCCCGGGGCCATGGGTCGGTCGTGACCCGCAGTGCCCCCGTTCCCTTCGTTTTCCGTCGTCCAGACGTTCTCCCCTAGTTCGGGTGGAGAATCGGTCGCGACTCTCCCACCCAGAGGCCAGGGCCGGTCGTGACCCTTAGTCCTCTCGACCCTCGATCCGTTCTACCGTCGTTCAGACGTTCTCCGTTGTTTTTGGGTAGAGAATCGGTCGTGATTCTCCTACCCGGTCGGTCGTGACCCCTCGTTCTTCCGTAACTATTACTCTTCTCTGCGTTCTCTTAGGTGATGATGATGATTTTAAGGATGAGTTGAAGAAGAAAGACTGAAGTTTTTGTGGATAGAATGTTCTTTTTGGACTTCGCACCCTCGGTCGCCTCGGCATTCAGAGCCCTCCAGTGACTTTTTCACGTTTGGCAAGGACAACATGTTCGAGCCAAAGGCCAAGGTACCCAAAGAAGAAGATGGCGTTGTATGTGGAAAGGAACTTAACTTCATGCATTAAAGCTTAGAGTGGAAGCTTCAGCAGACGACGTCGCGGGTTTCGTGCTACTTGTCACGGTGAAGCTTTGAGATGGAGTCCGGGTGAAGGTGAGACTGAGAAGATTAGAATCATTAATTATCGATGAAGTGTCCGTTTTCCGTACAGGAACTGAAGTTTGACTTTTACGACACATGTCCTCGTGGTTAACCCAGCATCAAGATGTTCCGTCCTCGACCACGTCGACACATTTGAAGATTTCAGGATTTCAGAAAGAGATGTCGGAGAGAGTCCACCATAGTAAAGTATTTCCGTCACCGTTCCGGGCCCAAGTGGCATGACAACAACCGGAACGGAGACCTGATTAAGAAGATAATTTTGATGAAGTTTCTTTTTGATGACAGGAGCCGGTGCCTCTCATCCCTCCCCCCCTCCGTAAGCAACGGCAGGAAGACAGTCCTCTTTGGGGCGAGAGGGAGGCTCCTTCGTTCTACTGATGAGATGATTTTCCTAAGAAGAGGATTCCTGTTTCGGGCACTCGGGCCCTCGTTCGTTTCCTAGGCTCTCGGGCCTCGCTCTGTTTACTAAGTTTTTCTCTTCGTCCTCCCGGAGGACCGTGCTTTTAGACGATTTTCGTGAGACTGTAATACCAACAAATAGTTCGTTAATAGAAGTAAGTTTAAGATCCGGTCTGGTTTGATTTTGGAGTAAGGCCACAGTCGTCCACGGTGCCATGTCACATTGCATGGAGCCACTATGCCTATGACGAACGCCGAGACAACAGCTCCGAGCCGTTCCGGGCTGCTCCTAGGTACGACGGTTCGAAGTTGGTAAGTTGAAGATATTAGTGAGAAGGAGAAGAAGAAGCCGTAGAAAGTGAAGATGGACGACATCAACTGGGACCTGCACCCAACATCAACCTCTGAGATCCGGAACGGGCCCATTCTCAATAAAATAGCATGTATAGAGAACTCATCCGATGTCGAACTCCAAGAAGGGTCGCTCCTCGTCGCTCTTTACAGACCTCTTGATTTGTCTATCGAGGCATCCGCGGCCGACGTTCCAAGCACCACCTCCCTGTATATTGCAAAGATTACTTCCCTATATGTTTCAAAGACTATTTTGTTTCGTTCCTCGAGAAGAAGACATCAGGAAATACGACCTGGAAGGAGTCTCTGTCGTTACTGCAGGTAAGAGATTAATATAAGTTTTAGTAAGTCTATTAATTTTCGTTTCTCGTTCATGTATTGCTTTTACTATATATTACGGTCGGTCACGAGCCAGGGCCCCTAAGTTATCGTCCCTGCTCGTGCCTTGGTCCTCCGGGAGACATCTACGACTCGCCGCAATCCTTTCACGACTCGCTGCATCAACTCTGGCACGATAAAACCAGCATTCAGGTCGAAAAATTCCATTTTGCCGCTCTTCGTATGCGGTAAGAGGCTGAAGACAAGGAAACTCAGAAGATGATGGTACATGAATCCGGGTTCATCCACATTCTGATCGATCCATCCAAAATCAAGAAGACAAAGTTGCAGGAAGTAGAAGTGCCGCTAGAGGACAGAGGTCGTCTCTTCCTCGCCTCCAGATCGCTCAAGGCAGCGCGGGAGAAGGGTTTTCAGTCTTGGCCCGCGCCAGCCTTTCCTCCAGCGGCGAGTCGCCGGCCCACCGGTACCTTATTTACCCCGGCACGACCGTCGACTCAAAGACTACAATGACAACACTATCCGTCCATTCTGATTTCCTTTCCTCGATTCCGCCTCCCAACTTTCACTCTCGCTCCCGGGCCGCCCGGCCCGCCATCCATTTCCGCGACCGGACGATCCCGTTCCACCTGCTCGGTCCCAACCAACGCAGCGGGCTCCAGGGAAGAAGAGGAACAGCTACAAACTTGTTTTTCCTCCTAGCGCCTCCTTCCGTCCCGTATTCGCCCCGCAGGCTTGGTAAGTTCATTCCAGTCATGGACCCTCCAGCTCGCTGATTACACTCAACACCTCCTAACACATGTGGTTTCGTTCACTTCCGCAAGAAGATTCCCATAAAGAAACTAATAAGAATAAATTAAGATAAGAATGTTCGAGCCCGCCAGTCCGTTCCCGATGAGTTTAAGTAAAGTTTTCGGGCCCGTCCAGCGGTCTCCAGGAGAGTCTTTTATCCAGGCTTCGGCCTCCCGTGCGGCTCAGGTACCTCCGCCTCGGCCCGGTTCTCTCCCTGGGGGTTTGACACTATGGGTGAGGAGCCAACGCCCCGTAATCCCTCCCCACCCGACTCGCGACGCGCCATCTTCCGCCTCTGGTTCCGTCGCGCTGTTTTTCTTCCGTGCAAGACCTCGAGCAGCATCTACTTCACCCTTCTTCTTGGCGCCGGATCGGCAGCAACAGTCTCTCCTCCCTAGCGGGGAGCTCGAGAAGCTGATCCACCATTCCGCTCTGTTTTTCCGCCTCTCTTGTCGCCTTCAACAAGTCATCCAGTTGATCCTCGTTTTTGTGCATCACTAGGGTCTGAGCCAATTGGACGGTCCGGTTGTGTTCGTTAACTAGCTGGTCGACCCCCGGGAACTCCCTGGTCAACGGCCCCAGTGCCGCCGTCGGGAACTGCGCCATCGCTTCTTCAAATGTCTCTGGCTTGCGGCCCGTTTCTAGTGCCATCAGGAACGCCATAGACGCCGAAGCCATTGCTCTTGTCTTGGCTGTCATTCCTCGCACCTCCCTCGGGGGCCACGTCAGTTGCACCCGAATGGCCTTTTCCGCGTCCCAGTCTCGTACCGCTCGCGCCGTCACCGGAAAGTGTCCCTGTAAGACCTGGTGAACGGCCTGTGTCCGTAATAACTTGAGTCTCGGTGTTTCCCTAGATGGTCCTGCCGTCGGTATCTCCGTTCCTATAGACCCGAACACTGAATCCGCTCCCGACTCGTCCAATTCTTGTTTCTCCGGCTCGTATCCTCTGGTCTCGGCCTGCCCCAACTCCATGTCCTCTGAGTCTTCCACCTCCGCGTCCATGGACTGGGCAGCCGGTATTTGTAATCTGTGTATCACAACCCGTGGTTGTAGCGCCCGCCCGTGTTTATCCTCGTCCTTGAGTGGGGTATCCGGTCCTGGCGGCGATCCCATACGTTCGGGCGACGGTGGTCCCGGGGTCTCCTCCGATCCTTGCGACCCGAAAAACGAGCTCCCCAAACTGGCTCGAGTCAGGTTGTCAACCGCCGCCCGTGTCTCTGGCGTGTCTGGTGCTACCGTAATGTCTCTCATTCGTTTTAATCCTGGGGGCGGCACTATCGGCTGCTTACATACCATCTTCTCCAGGGGTGAATCTGCTTTCGTCGGGGTAGGGGTAGAGAACAGCGGCTGTGTCGAGGCCGTCGACGCCGTGTCCTCCGGCCTGGCCGCATGCCGAACATACTTTACTTTCTCCACTCGCCCCGACGGTTTGAGTCCCTGCCTTTCTGCCATCTCGCGTAGAAACCTCCCTAGGTACAATGCTTCTCTTTCCACCAGCCGGCCTCCCTGTGCTTCCCGAATGCTGTCCTCCAGCTCCCGGTCGGATCTCGCCTCGTGGTAACCCCTGAACGATCCCTCCCGGTTCATTGTTCCTTTTAAATACCCGGGGTACCTCGGGTGTCGTGATTCGTATATCACTGATTTCTTATGAACTGTCATCATAGTAAATTGTGCGTCGCTACAAGGTGGTTCTAGTCCCGTGGTCCGTCTGACTCCTGTCGAGGTCTCAGGCTGCGATGGTCCCAGCTCTCCCGTGCTACTAGACTCAGCAATAATCAAAGACCGATCGCTTCGGGCCGACATACTCCTGCCTGACTCCGACTGGTCCGAACTCGTTCCCTCCTCCAATTCTCTCGGGACTTTTTTGACCTTTTTCCACTTCTTCTTTCGCGACGGCTCCTCCGCCGGGCATCCCTGCGTCGGGGGCCTCTTGAAAGCGAGCGGCTCCTCTTCCTCTTTGACTTTCGGTCGTTGGTCGTCGGACGAACTCACTAATTCCACCACCTCAGCCCCCGGTGGTATTCCTGAGCAACCCGGCTTCGGGGTGGGTGTGGATGTCCGTCCTTTTCCTCTGCCTGGGAGTCCTCGTCCTCTCGGTTCCCGTGGTTCTCCCTGGGCGTTTAACTTCTTAATTCGGCTCTGTACTAACCCTGATATTTGGTCTGGTGTCAGGAGTGGCTTCGGGTTGACCACGGCCCGGCTCGCGCTTCGCGGCGACTCGGTGTCTTCCTTCCGTACTCCTTTCGCGGCCCTCCGAGGGGAACGACGCGTGGGTGTCGATCGTTCCGCCACCTCGGCCAGGGGTCCCTTCCCTGCTGCTTTGGCTGCTTGGGCTCCCTCGCCGGCCTCGTCGGCCTCTGATCCTTCTTCGGTTGCTACCTGCTCCAGCTGCTCGGCGTCGCTGTCCTCGGATCCTCTCGACGCCCGCGGGTAGTAAGGTATGCGGATATGCCGTCGCGGCTTCTCCGGTGCCTCCTTATCCACCGCCCTCTCAGGGGGTTGAAACCCCTCCGGATGGCGCACCGCGTAGTCCCGTTCCATGTTGGCTACCCGGGCCGCCGTTTCATCCCCAGTAGCGAAACTGGTGTACGGCGGTCGTCCTTTCGGGTCCAAGGCGAACGCCGCAGCATACTCCAGCCTCAGAAGGGGGTCTTGCTTCGGCATCCCCCTCTGCAGGTTCCCTTCGTGTGAGTCCGTCATGTGCTTCCTCCAGTCCTGGTGTGTCGAATAGGCTCGACTCGAACACACCGGGCACATGTAGTACTGCTTCCGTAATCCATCGTGCTGGCCTTTAATATGCTTGACCAAGTGCTTAAACTCCTTTCCGTGACAATGTCCTTCCCAGCACTGTCCGCTCATCGTGTCCGTTTTCCGGGCTTTCGGGGCTCGTTCCAATCCTGAAGCTCGTCCCGTCAGCCGTTTCCGTTTTTGTCTCGTGGTGATGCTGCTCGTCTCGCTTCTCTGCCTTTCCTCTTGTTTTCTTCTCCTTAGCTCAGTCTGCTCGTCTGCGATTCGATGAATCCTGATCGGCTGACCAGAATGACCTGCTCCGGCGAGCGCTCTGCCTTTTATAGCCGCCGCAGGCGGAAGTGGGCGTGGCCTGCACTAGCGACCCCTAGCGTCAGACTCACCATCCACTTCTACGGTGGCGCCCCCTACTATTTTCCGGTCCCCGGGGCCCGCCGCTGGTCACCGCCTCGCCTGCTTTTTACCTCGCGGCCCTTCGCCCGTCCACGCGTTTTTCCTAGGCCTTTTATTGCCCCACCGGACGTCCTCGGTCCTTTCATCCCTCGTCGCCTTCTCTTGCCTTTTTCATCTTGGCCCTCACAGTGCTTCCGCACACTTCCCGGAGAACACAGGGGCTCGGCGTTATCATCTCCTCGCCGCCGCCCCGTTCTCTTTGTCCTCTTTTACTCCTTTTACGACCTACTTTAAAGCCCGTCCTCGTTTCAGGCCTCGCCTTTTACAGCCGTCCGTTCGTTCCTCCGGCGTTCCCGAGAGTGCCGCATCTACTCTCCTCCGGTCTCCTGGACGCTGTAAAGCGGTATTACCAAGTCGGCATTACTTCAGAAGTCTTCACCAGCTTGCCACCGGGTCTGTCTTCTGTTGTAATCCAACCATCTTTTCCACGCTGTGGTTCCTCCGAACTGACCGGAAAGCGGCTCCGTGGGACTACTTTAGACATTCGGGCCGTCGTGGCTCCCGAACGCCGTTTTTCGTTCCAACCCCGCATTTCCCACCTATATTACATCCGCAAGAGAACCAATCTTCAGCTAGGTAGCAAATCTCTACAGCCTAACGACCTGCACTCCTACTGTAGTGGTCAACGCACCGCCCCGACTCAATGGCCCCAGGTTGATCAGTCCTTTTTGGCCAAAGCCTTTTTGTGTAGCGCCGATTTGGTCGTTCCCTTGGTCCTCTTCCACCTGCGGAATCGAGACACGAAAACGACTTCATCACAAAAAGGGGTGCCCCGTTTCCTTACGTGCCCTAGCGCGCCCCACCCCAAGCATTTACTGTGCAGCCTCGTATCCTTGCTGGTCAGCTACCATCCAGGCTGGCGCAGCGTGTCCTCGGTAGGGTTCCAGGCGGTCCACATGGACCACCCCCCCCGGTTTCCCTCGTTTCTTCCGTACTACCACCCGTCCTCGGTCAAGCACCTTGACGATCAGTGCAGGGCCCATCCATGGAAATCGCAACTTCGTTCCTTTGTCCCTATCCACTACCGTATCGTGCACCCAGACCAGTTCTCCGGCGTGGTATTCCCGCCGAGTCACCTTCCCATCGTACTCGTGTTTCTGATGGATGGCGGCTCGTTTCAGCCCCGTCCGGGCCTCCCGATAGGCCGCGACTAGCCCTTCCTCCAGGCTTTCCACATAGTCGCCTACCCGTCGGGGTTCCTCCTCTGGTCCTAGAGGTCTCCCATAAATCGCCTGTCGCGGCATCATGGTCTGTCGGCCCAGCATCATCATATTCGGTGTCACTCCCGTGCTGGCTTGCGGCGTTGCTCTATAACTCATCATCACGAGCGGGACCATCTCGTCCCATTCCCGACCCGTCGCTCGGCAGCTGGCTTTCAAACAACACCCCAAAGTACGGAAACTTCGTTCTATGTACCCGTCACTCCTGGGGTGGTACGGCGTCGTTCTTGTTTTGTGTATCCCGAATAGTGCACAGACCTGAGCCACCACCTCGGATTCGAAATTCGTGCCTTGATCCGAGTGTAGTTCCCGAAACGCGCCGTACCGTGCTACTACTTCTTCAACCAGTTTGTTCGCCACTGTCGTTGCCTTTTGATCCGGGATCGGGAAACACTCCAACCATTTGGTGAAATAGCATCCCACCATCAGGCAATACTTATTTCCTCGTTTGGTGACTGGGTACGGGCCCGAAACATCCATGGCCAGCCGTTCCATCGGCTCCCCCACTATGTACTGATGTAGCGGCTCCCGTCTTCCTCTTCCCTTTTTCAGCAACGCGCAATCACATTCTCGACATTCCTTCCGCACGTCTTCCCGGAGTCCCGGCCAGTAAAACCCTTGTTCCAACAGGGCCGTCGTCCTGGCGACTCCTAAATGCGCTCCTGCCGCGCCTCCATGGTATTCCCTTACCAACTTGGCCCGTTCCCCTCGGGGAACGACCAACTGGTTCCTCCAACCATGCCCTTCTAGTTCCCAGTACTTCCGATGCAGCACGCCATCCCTGAGGCTTAATCGTTCCCATTGCCTTCATAGGATCTTTGTTTCCCGGGATTCCGGAGATATGGCCTCCCAACCTGGCCGGTCCGCATCTTTTTCCATCCGTGCGACAATCGGCCCTATATCTCGATCCCTCCTCTGCGCTGCTCTCATCTCCTGCGGGGACCATCCGGGCTCGTACCCCCGGGCCCGCGTCACTACTCTCACTTTTTCGGTATTCTCGTGCTCCTCTCCACATTGTTTGCACGGATACCGGGACAACGCGTCAGCGTTCCCATGCTTCCTGCCCGGTCGGTGTTGGAACGACACATCATGCGAGTCGATAATCTCAATCCACCGAGCAGCCTGCCCCATCGGTTCCTTACTTCTCTGCAGCCAACTGACCGCGCTGTTATCCGTCCGGACTATCACGCGTTGACCATAGATGTAGCACCGAAAATGCTTCAAAGCTCGCACCACCGCCAACAGTTCTTTCCGCGTGGTGCAATACTTTCGTTCGTTTGACTCCAGGGTTTTGCTCGTGTAAGCTATCACCCGTTCCTCCCCTCTCTGCTCCTGTGATAGCACGGCTCCCGTTCCCACGTCACTGGCGTCTGTGTCAAGCCACCATTGTCCATCTTCCTCCGGGAATCCCAACACCGGGGCCTCCGTTAGCGCCTTCTTCATCGCATCAAATGCCTCTTGTCGTCTCGCGCTCCACACGAATGGTTCCTCCTTCGTTGCCAATTCATACAAGGGGGCAGCCAACTCCGTGAAGCCGTTTATATGCCTTCTGTAGTACGAACATAATCCCACGAAGGCTCGTACCTCGTGGAGATCCCGCGGGACCGGCCACTCGGTTACTTGCCGACACTTTTCGGGGTCGGGTTCGATCCCGTTGAATGAGACAACGTGCCCCAAGAACGGAATCTTCTTCTGGAACAGCTTACATTTTCGCGCCTTTAACTTCAGTCCTGCAGCGTTCAATCGGTCCAGAACCCGTACCAATCTTTCCAGAGTCACTTTAAACGTTGGTCCAAAGACCAGTATGTCATCCAAGTATACCAGACACTCCTCCCACACGATTCCTCTGAGGATTCTTTCCATCAGTCTCTCGAAGGTGGCTGGGGCGTTCACTAGCCCGAATGGCATCACTTTAAACTCATACAATCCTCCTTGAGTCACGAAGGCCGTCTTTTCTTGGTCCTCCGGTGCCATCTCCACCTGCCAATATCCGCTTGCGAGATCCAGACTGCAAAAGAATAGGCTTCCTCCCAAAGTGTTGAGGCTGTCCTCTATCCGCGGGAGCGGATAGGCGTCCACTTTCGTAGCCTGGTTCAGTTTTCGGTAGTCAATACAGAACCTCGTTCCTCCGTCCTTCTTTTTGACTAGAACGGTCGGGCTACTCCACGCACTCCCGCTCTCCTGGATAATCCCTAAATTTAACATATCCTCCACCAGTGCTCGTTCTTCCTCTCTCCTGGTGGCCGGATACCGTCTGACCCTCTGCTTGATCGGCATCTGATCCCCCGTTTTAATTCGATGTTGTACTAAATCTGTCCGTCCTAACTCATGTTTCGAGGTCGCAAACATTTGTTCCCGGGCCATGATGGCTTTCTCCAGCTCTTCGCCCTCCTTCGTGGTCAGGTCTTTCTTAGCCTCCCCTATCATTTCAACGAGCGCTCCTGGGGGTTCCTTTGCTTCACTTCCTATTCCTCGTACCTCTTGTACGAAGGTGGCTTCTCCGAGTACCCCGCCGGTTTCCAATTTCGCGCTCTCGGTCCCTCGGTTGGCCACCCAAACTTCATTTTCTTCTCCCAATGTCACCGTTCCTGGGATCACCTCCAGTCCCATAGGTAATCCAGCGCCGGTGATGACAGCCAGCTGTCCACCCTGTCTTATGTCCATTCTCGCTACTACTGTTACTCGGGTCACTTGGAGTGGGGGTATTTCCGTCGTTTTCTCGATTCGCACGACCTGTCCTCCGACGGTAACTGCCCGAATCCCATCCGTTCTCTGTTCTACTCCCGGGATTCGTTCCCCCTCTCCCTCCCCCTCGGCGGGCAGGAAGATGGCACTCGCGTGGGGCTTAACTGTCAGCCGGTATTTCACCGCGAAGTCGTTTCCCAGGATCCCTTCATCTCTACCGATGTCTGCCACCATGAACGTCCACTTCAACACGCGTGTTCCCAATTTTACTGGCAAGTTCGTGCATCCGTAGCACCGCAACGGACTACCATCCACCGAGCAGAGACGTCCTTCATATCCATCCAGTTCTTCCCTTTTTCGTCCCCACTCTCTCCAGAGGCGTTCCGACAGCAGACTGATCATAGATCCGGTATCAACCAAAAAACGGACGACACTCTCTCCCACCGTCCCGGCCACATAAAGTCCACATTCTCCCATGCCTACTACTTCTCTCGCCGCGCCCGAAGGGGGCCCCGCGCTTACTGCGACGGCGACTGTCCGTTTCCCTGACGCTGAGAACACTCTCTTGCGAAATGGCCCTTCTGGTGACATTGATGACACTCTAAATCTTCTTTTCGCTTCTTAAACGCCTCCCTCCCGGCCGTTGCTTGTCTTCTAGCTTCCCGTTCTTCTGCCAATTCTTTCATCATCTCCTCCAACTTACCGTTCAAGGCCATGATCTGTGTATTGGCGTCCTCCTCGGGCTTCACTGCCCCCAGGAGGCGGCGTGAGTATCGTTCCTGTATTTCTACCACCTCTACTGCCTCCTCTAGTGTCTTGCATCCTTTCTCTGCACACTTCAGCTGAAGGTCTTCCCCAACCGCAGCCTGGAACGCATGTAATGCTGCTTTTTCCTGGCTAGCGTAGTCGTTGGAGAAGTAGGCTCTCGATGCCAGTCGCCGGGCATTATCAGCCAACTCCTTCGCTGTCTGGTTCTTTACACGTTTCAAGCCCGCCAACTCTTGCAGAGCATTACACGTGTCCTTCTCCTGACCGAACCTCCGGCGCAACGCATCCACCCTCGCTGAGTAACGGAGTCGTTCCCTGTCCGGGAGTCCGACAAAGTACATTCGTGCCGTTCCCGTCAGCGAGAGAAAAAGCATCGCCGCTTTTTCCTCGGCCGTCCAGCGTCCCAATGTTGCGTACTCCTCAAACTGGTTGATCCATCCCTCGAAATCCGGTTTACCGTCATACTTCTCTGGTCGTAAACTGAACTTCTTCAAACTCGCTCCTTCCTGACCGGTCTGTTGTTGTTGAGCCCGCACATTCTGCTCATCCGTCGGGGTGGACGTTCCCATAAAATTAAACTGCCTACCCATGATGGTCGTGTCCTCCCCTTTGGTCTCGGTTTTCGCACCTCCTTTCTCCTCCCCACCTTCCTTGAAGGCGACGTCAGAATCCATCTGCTCGAAGACTGCCGCAGTCGCCATGAGTATCCAATACCGATGAAACACCCAAGATCCACAAGTCCGTATGTGCCTATTTCAGCACCACCGCTGCCACCAGTGTGACGTTCTCTGGTAAGTCGGGGTTGCCGATTCTTACAACAGAGGAACGTGGGGGTTGTTCGGGTCTCGGGGCGGACGGGGAATCCGGGCCAAGAACCGAGATGTGTTTCTAGAGTCGTGCCTCGCGCACGAGGGGGGGCTGAGCGAATCGATCGGGAATCGGCACTCGATGTCGACGGAGGACTGCGGGGGAGGGAAATTATGGTAGGGGTACGGGTCGGCCGGGGGGCGGTCCACCCCTGAGTTCCGGTCCGCGGGGGCGACGGGCCGACGGTCGCCTATTGTTTGGTAGCGTGGGGCCGAGCATGCCGCGCCCTCGTCCCCGCGGACTTCGCTCCCTCGTTCCGCTCCCCATGTCTTCGTACCATACTACGCCTCGGTTTCCGGCACTACTTCGGGCCTTCGTGCCCTACTCCGTTCCCTCGTTCCTCGTTCTTCGGGCCATCGGGCCCCTTACCCTATGTTTCTACTACCTATCTCGAACTCCGACTGTTTTGTCCTAACTTCGGCTTAATTACTCTGTTCGGCTCATCTTTAGCGGTTGTTTCAGGAAAGAGGACACGTCTGGACACCAGGAGAACTGTTAAAGAACTCTGTTTATTCGGGCCTCACCGCCCCTTTATATACTAGAGAGGTCAGCCCTGATTGGCTGCCTTCGGTCACGTGACCTACAACTGACGTCACTTTCGGTTTATATATTCCGTTTCCGGTTTACATTTCACTTCCGGTTTACATATTTCCGGGTTTCGTTCCATTACGTTTTCGTTATTCGTTCTTTACATATTCGTTCTTTACATCTATTTCGTTCTTCGTTCTTTACATATTCGTTCTTTACATATTCGTTCTTTACATCTATTTCGTTCTTCGTTCTTTACATATTCGTTCTTTACATCTATTTCTATTATTACCTTATTTCTATTATTTTAACCTCTATGTATTTTGGCTGAATAGCCGTTCATCACACCATCAATGATTATGACTCGCGTTAAAACGTCGTTTTTCTTGTATCCAATTAGAATGGAATAGGCATAATAATCACATGTTTTTTTCCTCCTCTGTTGGACTTGTTTTGTGGTTTGTTATTCGATGCTCCATGGTGATTACAACTTTTTTCATCCATATTAAGGCGATTGAAAGTTATCTTAACACTATGGTGATTTAATTGATTTAGTTCATTCGAGTTTCTGTAGACAAACAAAATGGGTCGATCAAGAGTAATTGAACCTTAGGTTATTTGCTATATAGCTCAGACTTATGGCAACAAAATATAAACCCTGCAACATTATAATCACATTAATTGGAGTCAATGAGACAAAGTCAACTTCAGCACCAGTGTTCTATAGTATATTCAAATGGTAGTTTAGTAGGTTGTGATCATGACTATCAGACATAATCCCCCATGCCCATGGGTTATGGATATTTAGGGTTAAACACGTCCTTATGAAGGTTAAGCTTGTGATCCGTTATCTTGGCTCTGGTCCAGAGTGCTGTGATCACTGACTCAATGTGTATACGCTTATCCATTTATACATAGACAAGGTCAGGGCAACAGGAACTCAGTCCGCCGTCGAAATATAAAGACTTGGATGCTGCAAAAATTCATTAAAGCCTTTTATCTTTTATGCATTCAAAGGCATATATCTTCCGTGAGCCACGCTGACAGGAAATATGTACAAGCTATGAAAAATGTAAGAAAGCATGATGTTTTAGAAATGAAAAAAGAAGGAGCATGAGACGTGGAGACATATACTTGAAATGCAGTGAGATTCAGATAAGGACCCTGGAACCAAGTCAGTGTCATGAAAGACCACCAGTAGTAGTTCTTTTTGAATTTGACCCCTGTCAAGGATGTCTGGACGTTTTCCGGGATTCTGTTCTCATATCTGTATGAAAGGTATCAACAGCAGACGTGACATTTTGGGACTATTGAGAACGCATTATATCTTATTGATTCCCCCTGTTATTCACGACGCTTCACGCTATTACTATAACGGTCCCTAAACTGGTGAGATCAATGCGACCATTCTATTGGACCCATCACAACAAGACTCATCAATGTATACTTGCCTTTACGTCAGCCAAACAAAAGCCGCACCCATTACCCACCTCATCCTTCCGCCCGATTCATCCATGCTGGTTAATCCGTTCACCAGATCCCCAACTATTAAACTTAATTACCTAGCATACAGTCAACTACCCTTCCTGCTGAGAGACCATTCTTCCGGTCCGCCGTTCTATGGGTTCATTTGGGTTACACTGACCGGATATGGAAACCGGTTCTGAGGGATGGTGTGCAAGGTGTATTGTAGGGTAGCGGCATGCGCCTGGAGTATCCAAACGAACCCACGGTGGTTGTGATCTATTCTAGTGTTCAGGCTTGGAAATCAGACTGCCTACTCTTTTGACAGTTAATACAAAAGGTGACAATGGATCTAATTGACTATACAAAAGCCGTGGTAATTACTCTGATTGCCTTCCTATATGTCTTTTTTTTTATCTCTTCCTTTCATGCAAAATTACAAATATGGGTTAAATTTATCAAATGTTCTTCCTTGTTTTTGGAAAGACTGAAGGTTGTCTTTCACAATTTGCTGGGTGGACAGAATAAAATGATTGTGGTCGCGTTGTCCATACCCAACAGCCACGTTGGATCTTGTATCTGCTGACAAAAGTACAAAATGTATTTGGTTCAAACAGCTCAAAAGCATGATTAGTGTCCCGACCTGAGTCCTGCTGGTCGGACAAAATTACAAGTTGTAGGCCTACCCCAGAATCACATGGCTTTTCCATCACCTGTTCATGACCTTACTGATTTTCCAAGAACATTTTGTATCTGCTCCATCTAAATGTTGTAGTAGCAGTATTTTGATGATTCTGTTGGTGGACAAGCAAACTTCCTGAACCGATAATAAAATTAATATTCCCCCAAAAAACAAAAACACAAAAAATCACCAACAAATACCACACATACAAAAAAGAACCTTTTCACATGCTTGTCATTTTGAAAAAATGTCCAAAACCTAGGCCGATTTATGACCAATTCCATCTTCATTCGCAAGGATTCCCAGTCTCTGCATGAACCTAAGCCTTCCAGCCGCTTCCAACGCTCTTCTCATTCTCACAGTCATCCACCAACCTATTTATTCCCTCCCAGCACCAATCGTGACCTACAATGAACTTCCCCTGGTCACTTCTTATGGCGCTAACCGGAAGTTGGCCTCCTTCTCATGGCCCCTACTTCCGGTATGATCAGTAAAGCTACTCGGAGTGCCACCTGTGGTCGGGAGGTAAAATCACACCGATGGTCGCCATGGAAATACTTTATTCATGGCGGACCGGAAATGCGAAGGACTTATTCCGAGGGGGACCCGCTGCACTTTGCCGCACGCCGTTGAAACGGGTATATCCGAGGAGCTTTTCAATAGGCTCCAGCTGGGGTCTGTGGGGAGGTATGTAATAGCCCTTTAATGCTAATAGGAGTCCATTATAGTGACAGGGACAGACTGGGAGGCCCTGCAGCTTTAAGCCCTTTATGGAGGATAGAAGGTCAGGGATAGTAAAGCCCCATACCCACTAGGCGATTTTACCGACGACTGGCGACAGGCAACTGGGAGAATCGGCTGACTCTTATGATTGCCCATCAGTATCGTATATTGAAATGTGCATGTTTGATCTGAATCGCTGCTATAAAATCGGCCGCCTCCACCAGAAGAATCGGCCGATTTCAGAGCTGATGAGTCGGCCAATCGCGTAAAGATTGCCTAGTGGGTATGGGGCTTAAGGAATAGAAAGGGCATACATGTATACAGTATACTGTTCCATTATGTACACCCCAATTTATGAACCCAAACCCCGGCCTAATTGGATCATGGCCTATGCCTGCTGTGCCATTATCTCATTATCAAAGTAATTAGATAAGCCTGGGCAAACTCCTCTTTGTGGGGCATGCTGTCCGGATATCACTTATTGGGTTTCTTATTATGATCATGGAGACTACCCAACTGCGTGTGCACCTCATAGTGCAAGGTATATATATATCAATGTATCATAGAATCCAATCTTCACGATACGTATCAGAATTTGGATGTCGACGTACATATAACCTAGAAATCAAACCTAACATATTCAATGATCTTTTTACATTGCGCATGTACAACGTTAAGCATGACTTCACATCAGACCACCAGTAAATAAGTCTACGACAATATGACTTATAGAGTACTGTATACACATATTGCAATTGCTCGCCTTCCATGGTGCGTCGACTCTATAGGGTTCTGAATCCGGAAATGATATTCATGAGGTCAGGACCAATTTTGGCCACGACCAAACAGAGCCCGCCAGGTCAAAAATGGAGGGAAAGTAACTGACAATCAAGTCATATTTTTATAGCTTCACCATTTGAGGCCACTGCCTTTTCAGGTACCCTGCATGGGTCCGCCACCCCTATTGCTGTTACTGCACTCAAGTCTGGAATTGCTGAGTTCGGGCGCCTGCTCTTATGATAGGATATGGAGCAAGTGAAAAATGAATGATCTATTGATCAACTGCTGCATGGAAACCCCGGCCCACTGTGACGTTAAGGGGACTCTGTGGGGGTGCCGGGGAGCAGCAGCCTCTCATTCTCCAAGCGGACCTTTCGGCCAAAAGCTCCATCAGTTACCAGTTAGACTGTGAACGCCTATGCGTGAAGAATACCATGGTCCCCTCCATTTTGCTGGTCACCAGCCTATACTCATATAGGATGCTGGATCTGCTTATAAGTCCGCGCCGGTTACAGCTCATTCCCTTTTTTGCTATGTTCCTGTCTGCAAAATGGCGTCCAAAACATGAGCATGGACGTTTTTTTCAGTTAGCATAGCTGAGAAGTACAAATGAGACTTGACGGGCTGTCTGGCTGTGCAACAGACTGACTTCAGGATGGAGACAGGACGTACTGCTTGAGTTCCACGGTGTTTTGATATCTGTTGAATACAATTCATTGTATCTGCATTTTCTGGCGAGCATTCAAAAGCTATAGACTGCTCTTTCATTCACTTTTAGTGTATTTTTGTAACGTTTGCAACGTTGCCAAATAATCGATGGATCCACAGGAGGGTCCCAGAAAAAAGTCTCCTGCCTGTTATAATCAATGTTCCCAATAGCTTAATGCCTACGTCAATGGATAATACAGCATTTATTTGCTGCTGACAGCAAGTAACTGTAAGCATTAAAGTTGCACTTATTGACCCTACCCTAAAACATCAATACATGAGCAAACAAAACATCATTACAAAATAAACTTATTGAAAAAGCCTGCCATCCTGTGGTTTGACGGTTTGACTCATGATGGTCGGGGCATGTCAAGTGTTAACTGGCCATCATTGGTAACGACTACATAAATCTCCGCTGAGCCTGAGCACCAATAGGCCGAGCAGCTCGCGAGCAGTTCCCGAACTGCTCAACAGTCGGGTCACGTCTCCAACGAGCAATAGCCAGAGATAGAGAGGGTCAAATAAGGAAAAGTGTACGGGCCGTTCCGACAGGAATGATAGAGATGCCCAATGCGAACTGCAGCCGGGAATAAACATTTGGGGCAGTCTGGATAGCACTCTGGTCCATGGTTTTCCCATCCATCTTAGAGATGTTCTATATTTTTTCTCTATATATAGCTGTTTAATGTAAGCTTCGCCTTGACCTATTATGTCATTAAGGTAGCTACTTATATTACGCTTGATTAAAACGTATCAGTTATATTCTTAGTAATGTGGAATATATATACAGAGTACTTCTGTCACTCTACATTCTCAAGCGGACAGGCCAACAGTAAGGTAGACCTTGCAATTTTGACTTAGCGTTATATAAAAATGGATGCAGATATAGGTGGTTCAGTGTGGTGGGTATGGGAAGGAAGGAGTACATGCTGAAACAGGTATACGCGGGTAATGTTTCAGTAAATAGAGATCAATACATGCCAAGGCGCGAAAGAGGCAATTAGGGTATATAGAATATTTGATCGCCCTGCCTGACAACCCAGTGCAAAGAGAAAAGGCAAGCAATATCATGTTATTATGGTCCATTTGTAAGCCTATATCATATACCTGGGTGCATTGAATGAACGTGGAGCGCCCATACATGTGTACTATACATCGATCAGGGGATCTGCCAAAATCCATAACTAGACGATAAATACTTCGCCTAAACAGCTGCAGCCTGCTAAATGTTGGGACAAATATGCATGTAAGACATAAAATGGTTGGTAAAGTAAAGATCAGTTATGCATTGACCTCTGACATGAAGGTAGTTCTAAATTCCAGCATTGGCTTCTTACATGACAAGGCTTTGATGATTCAATTTTGGGCCTCCAACATGAAGGTAATTTCAAATTAAGGGCTCGGCTCCTGAAATGACCAGGTTATGTTTCGCATGTTTCATCATTCTTCAATTCAATCACCGGAGGACATTTGCTTTTCTCGTCTGCACATAAAATATTATAATCCTCTTCGAAAATACCATCAACTTACAATTGGACTTCAAACATGTACAAATTTAGATCAGGTAAACAATAGCATCATAATGTTATGTTACTAGTTAACCAACACCAGAATTGATTTTATGATAAAACAAAATGTTTATGCAGTAGAAACTTGTTAAAATACTCATAAAAGACACTAAGTGAGTCTAAGCCTGTGGAGCCCCCCATAGTAGATCCCACAGCTTGTGGAGAGGCTCAGGGCCATGAATAAGTCATGAGGGGCGCTGGTTGGGTCTGGGTAAAGAGTGCCAGAACGTGCACATAGATGTCCCACGTCCATTAAACAGGGCCCACGCCCTCCTGGGTTCACTACATGGTCCCTGCTGGATCCCATCCACGTCCACATCCAGAAAGCATGATCTTAAATTAGTATTGCCCAAAAGTAAGCACAGAGCAAAAAATAGTACACTTCTGGTCCTGTTTTCTGGTTCCATAATGATTATTATTATGGAATGAACAGCTGATGAATAGAATTAAACTCAATATCCAGTACGCCAAAATTATGGTTTGATATAATTGTAGTAAAGTGCCTCTCAATATTAGATACTTTAAGTATGTACAATTTACAGTGCGCGTCAGAGGCGAAACCCGTGATTATAAGAAATGGGGAGAGGGGGGGGGGGGGGGAAATAGAGTAAATAGACTAATATAAGTTGTTAAACATCACACCATTGTGCAAATTAAGCCTACTAAACCGTTATATAAGATGCTATTCGACCTTTCATATCAAAACGGGATAGCTATAGGCCTACTAGTACAAATTCGTTGAAACTGAAACATGATTATAATATAGATGATATTCAGCTCATGAAATTCAACATT
This sequence comes from Lepidonotus clava, assembly GCA_936440205.1. Classification (NCBI taxonomy): domain Eukaryota; kingdom Metazoa; phylum Annelida; class Polychaeta; order Phyllodocida; family Polynoidae; genus Lepidonotus; species Lepidonotus clava. Next base: position 23,815,406 of record OW387147.1, read on the forward strand.
ATTGCAACGGGACAAAACCATTGTCATTTGGGTCTCTGTTTGGATAGAGAATGGTTAATACAATATTCCTGATATTCATTCGCTTTTCCAATGTAATGTTAACAAAGTACATGTACTCTTTCCTCCCATATACGCGGATGGGAAGTTTGGATATTCTATTTATTTTGCATTGAAAATATAATATTGCATTCATTTATTACTACAATAGGCCTATATCATATTATTAGATTTATGATCCTGACAGTCAAGTACAGGGCAGAATAATTACGTTGATTTTGATCTCTTATCATGTAATAACTCTCCTCACTGCGTCCCTCGGATGAAAAATAGCCGTATAGATAATTCCTAATATTAACAACAAATCCAAATAAGAGCTCATGACCTAAAATAAAACGGTTTAAATTATAGAAGTTTCAATGAAGTTATTAGTGAATGATAGATGGCTATATGGATCATAAATGTCAGCGACAAAATATGAAAGTCATTGCCTGCCGCCACATCTGCAAGGTTAGCAAATATGATTAGGATCGTTGTTTACCATTCCAATAAATACAGTATTTGAATGCTGGGCGTCCATGAATAATTTGCATCGCTAATCGTCATCGAGCAATGCCCCTATTCAGACCACGTCGATATATTTGAAATGAAAGTGAAAGCCCCATCCGTGCCAATCAATCGCAGCCGCTCCCTCCACTATGCAACGGATCTAATTGAACTTCCTCCAGGGCGCCTGCTCCTGGGTGGTTTTTGCGGGGGAGAGGATACAAATCAATTGCTTAGAAGGCAAAGTGGGAGAGGAACAGAAGTCGGGAACACTTTAACTGCCCCCCACCTTCACTGCCTATCCGGCCCCCACAAGTTGATGGGATTTCATTGATTTTCTCCGGAGACTTGAGACACAGGGCTTTGTTGCAATGTCAACTGTTTTTCCCACTTGTTCCTCGCGCTCGCCACAGGAGGATATCTGTTGAAGGATTCCTATCATCCTTTCGAGATATTGAAAAGTTTTATAAGACACCTCTGGCTGGGTGGGATTGAGTGTTTTTCTCAACTGGGGCGTAAGGAATGGATGGCAGGATGGCTTCAGTGAGATTGGACAGTTTTAGAGGTCAAGAGTTGGGAATTTCGGACATTGCTTCTAATGTGATATGATCACATTCTAGATCCATGTTTATTTTCTTGAAAAGGCCACTTTGCAATTTATGCTATACTAATATTTAGCATGTACACATCGGTTTAAACAAAGCTTCCAGTGGTGACGGAATAGCATTTGTAAGGACAAACAGGTGTCACCAAAGACATACCTCTCAACACATTGGACTATTGAGTTTCACATTTACGCCTAAATTAGGCTATTTCGTGACATTTGATGAACTATTGAATGAAACAGCAATAGAAATAATAAAATTTTACCTCGATGCCTATGCCACAGATATCTCATGCAGTTACAGACACCGTACCTAGAGCCCTAGTAACTCCAGACTCAACAACTGGACATTAGGTAAGAGGGATTTGGGAGGGCTAAATAATTAGGGATAATGGCCAGGAGGAAGGGGCATGGGATCAAACCCTTCCATGAGTTTGGATCCCAGCTAAATCTCGTGGAGTCAGTTGGGAGGGACCCCAATCGGTTTTGTATGTCTAATGCCGAATTTGATAAATGGATCATCATGCACCTATTGCATCAGAAGTGGGAATTGCGGCAGGGGAGGTGGAGTGTGGGGGGAGGAGGTGAAGAGGGGGGGAGAGACATTATTATATTGGGCTCAGTATTATAACATTAAAAAGGAAAAAAAGACTTTTCTCTACAAGTTTAATTGCATGCCCTCACATAGGCCGTGCAAAGGCATGAAGTTAAAACGTTTGTTTCATGAACAGCTGATGAATGTAATAGGCTATAATGACATGCATATAGGACACTCACATCTACATTATAGACATAATGCCTTCTAGACATAATTATAGTCTAGGCCTATATAAGACCTACACATGCCCCTTGTCGATAAATCCATAATAGGCCTATATGCCTATATCTCATACCAATTTTGGAAATCACTCGATGTGACGCTGTGTTTTTTAGGGCCTAGACACCGGGGCTGTTTGTCTCTGCCCCTCTGACGTCAGTCACATGCCAAGGCCAACACCCCTCCCCAGCCAACCTGCCTCCCACACACCAGCCTAAATGTTTATCTGAGACAAGACGCCTGTTGAGGCCTGAACCAGGCGGCCTGGTCGGCCTGAGCCACGTGTCTGCATGCCCATACCTTCATGCTTAAAGTCCCCCTGGTCGTTGGCCAGATAGCCCTGGCCCTCAGAGAAGTCAGTTGATTTAACATAATTAGTGGTCTTTTTTAAAAATTATGTGTGATATTGATAAAAATGTGTCTGTTTTAGACAGTAAATTATTCGAAGAAAAAAATAAAAAAAGATATCATAGGCCAAATAATTAGTTCTTATCAAGATAGGCCTAGCTAGGCCTAGATCTATAGCTTAGATAAATAATCCCAGACCTAATGTTTTCTTTACGGTAATTGCTTATTTTCTATTAAAGATGAGTAAGGTCACATTAGGCCTATAGCGGCTATCTACCAAGCCATTGATGAATTTCTTTTGAACAAACATTTAATTCGTGGGCATTGGGAACTATATTTAAACCTTATGTCTGCTAGGCCTATAGGTACCTGATAGCCAAGGTATCCAATCAGGGCTAGGCCTATCTATCAGGTGAAGATCTATGGCACCTTGTGTCTGGGCTTAGGCCTAATCAATTTAGGATAGACACCAATGGTCAAAGGCCAAGTCATGAAAGCAGCAATGAATTCCGTAATAGGGCCTACTATTCTGATCATAACGGGCCTACATCATTTTAAAGCTCATATTTTTCTCCATCTATTGATACCGGTACCAGTAACATTTTAAATGAATCCAAAGCCGAGACTTTGTCAATTTTAAACTGATTTTTTCCCTTTAATCTTTGAACATGGATATCTTAGTTAATTTTTGATTGGCATGAGTAAGACTGCCTGTGCATGTGCATGTGGGCCTATAGCCTAGGCCTAGGCCTAAACTGTGATAGGCATATTCTTGTAGATAATTAGCCCTAGTCCTACATATCATAACCCCTTTAGCGGAAAGCACCTGTTTACTATTGGCCTAGTCCTAGGCCCCTATGTGCTTTGTATTTAGGCCTATCTAGGCCTAGGCCTATTCCTTTCCATAGACTAGGCCTATGGCATATGAATAAGCCTAAAGGCCTAGGCCCTATAGGGACATCGGCCTTTCTTTTTTGCGTAGGCAATTTTTCTTTTATATTGTATGCCCATTTAACATTGTACAATTAATTAGGCCTTATGCCTAGAAGTACCAGGTAGGCCTAGGCCTATATAGGCCTAGATATTTTTTGTCAATTTCAATAACCTTTTATCACAAATTACTATTACACCATTACAGAGACAGGCCTACAGCCTTACCTAAGCAGGCCTACCCATTCATTAAAATTCTCATTCATCCCAACCATCCCTCTTACAAATAGTTCCCCTCCCTGCCGGCGGTGTCTCTGGGTGTCGGCGGGTCGGGGCGGCGGGCGGCGGGCGGCCCGGCCCGGGGCATTCACCGACAATACGCCGTCCGGCCACAACCCACGGCCACCCTCTCCGCCAAAACAGGCCGGTTTTCTGCGATCTGTGGACTTACTCCAGCAAAACACCGCCCTCCCTGGGTCCCTGATAGGTTCATCAATCCTCGGAGACGCGATAATTAGTGGATAATTTGAATGTATTCGCAAAAACAGGAGAAAGATTGAGAAGAGCGTCGACTCGGGAGCTGTCAGGAGAAGGTAGGGACTGTCCGTTGTTGTTTTGGGGCGGTGTGACAGCGCCACTGTCTGCTAGAATGGGGCAGGGTATCGGGGTTTCGTGGGTGCTACAAACCTTGATATTCTGTAAATTAATCACCATGTGATTATGTAGGGTGCACAGAGGGTTTGTGGTGTGTTTTCTGTGTATAAGGCATTTTAATCTTGGTGATTTTTAACCGGCGCCTCAGTCAGATTGAGTCGAAATATGGACTTCCCTCGGGTCACCCTTGTGACAGCCTTCAAATTCTATGTCACTGTTGCTGTTGGCCGGATTCAATTATTGGCCATTTATAAATGGGAAAAATAGGAACGCGAGTTAAAAGTGTCTGCAACGAATTCTTGAACACACAGACGAGATGTGCTGACTTTGTAAATTTTCGTCTTAGCTTGGAATAAGGTGCCAACAGTGAAAAAGATGTCCTCAGCGGGAGGGCTGAGTGGATCACTGATCCAGCCTCCAGTAGATCTATGCGTGGAAAAGGGGTGGGCTGGGGTTCATAATTCCATTGAAAAGTGGGCGGGGCTCTGCCTCTGGACCAAATAGTTTAGTTAGGCCTAGAGAAACGTGGTTAGATATGACAGCAGCTAGCCCTATTAAGATTGAGAAAATCTATCCTCTAGATCTAACGTTATAGCCTAGGCCTAGATAGTCAGGGCCTTTAGATTTAGATGATAGCTAGGCCTAGACTACCGGTAGATACCGTAAAATGGGGTAACTTGAGACAGATTTAAGGGCATTTTTTAAATATCTCATATTAGGCATGAGAGTTTTCTTGAAACTTTATATAACTATTATGAAGACATTTTCATGATCTTATTCTGGGTAAATATGCAGGGGGAATCTTATTAATTCAATGCCTTATTGTTATTTTTACTGCTGTCCCAAGTTAGCCTGCATTAGGCTAACTTGGGACACTCGTGGGGAAACTTGGGACAGTTATGACTCTGACCCTCAAGTGACCTTGAAATTAAGGTTTAGACACCAACATCACATTATGTTGATGGCACTGTTTTTTTTTCATTTCATTCTTTTTTTTTTCTTTTTTTTTTTTGGGGGGGGGGGGGGGAAGAAATCATGACCTCTTTTCTCTTTATTTTTTTTTGTCTCTAATCTATTCATCCATTTTTTTTTGTAAGTTCTATTTCATAACTTTTTTTGTCAAGGGACATCATTTTATTTCTTCATCATTTACATTCTTTTTTGCTAAGGGATATCATTTAATTTTTTCATCATTTACATTTTTTTTTGCTAAGGGACATCATTTTATTTTTTCATTATTTACATTCTATTTTTGCTAAGGGACATCATTTTATTTTTTCATCATTTACATTCTTTTTTTTGCTAAGGGACATCATTTTACTTTTTCATTATTAACATTGACAGCTTTTGTTTTCAATTTCATTAAATATAAATGTAAGTTCATTTCCACTGCTTGTTGTTTACCTTGTGCAGTCTGGTAAAAGAACCCTGAAGGGTTGGCCGGACGTTAAACTAATCCCACAAACAAACAAACAAACAAAGCTTGTTGTTTACGGCGAATTTGAGCAGTCCTCGGCGGAGAATGCTCGGCTCATAAACTGAACCGACAATGAAGGGGCGGGGCACATCATCAATATCTGGTACAGCCGGCCAGCTAAAGGTGTTGTCAGTCAGTTTGTGTGGCCTTAGGAAGGTGACAGTGCAGATCGCTCGATCACTTGACTTTGCTTGTCCCAGAAAATATCTGTACTTGCCTGTGTCTAGTGGGTACCTGATCAAGAGGTATTTGCCTGTCATGTCTCCATTAACGTCAACCTTGTCTATACCTTCCCATGCTTCATTCCCGTCATTCACAGTGAGGTCTTCCTCTTCATCAGAATCGGCAACTTCTAGGCTGACGTCAGCATCATCATCCCGGTTCAGTACTTCCTCCATTTCCCTGTACAGGCCTGCATCTTCTTCATCACTGGAGTCAAGGTCTTCACATCTCACACCTTTCCCAGGTTTAACCTGCAGACGACGTTTTTTTTTCGGAGCCTGTTGATGTTCAGAGAACCTTTTTTCCTGAAGGAACGTGATTAATGAGTCATTCATGGCATCTCTCACTTCCTCTGTGCTAACCGTCTCGCTAGGTAGTTGTTTCAGCACTTCCTCCATACAAAATGGACTGATTCCCGTTTTACGGAAGCCGGACAGAACATTCTCTCTTTGGTTCTTGAGGGACTCCATCAATTTCTTCAGCTGGCATGGGAACGCCTCTTTTGGAAGAGTCCCTGATGGCCTGGTCTGGTTTTGGAGCTTCCATTCCTCCAGGACCTTTCTCCATTGTCGCTTCAAAGGTCCAAAGAAGCTAACATCCAGTGGTTGGAGCAGATGAGTCGAGTTGGGGGGCAAGAACACAAACTCGATGTTATTCTCTTGGCACAACTTCACGACTTTACCAGATAAGTGGCTGGAGAGATTGTCCCCTATGAGGCATTTCCGTCCTGGCAGATTCTTGAAGTATCTCAGAGGCACTCTCTGAAACCAATCCTCAAAGATTTCAGAGTCAAACCAGCCTGAAGAGCTTCTGTTGTAGATACATCCAGGTGGTCCACCTTCACACCAGGTGTCGTACAAATGTTTGGCATGATAGACGACATAGACTGGCAGCACCTCCCCGCTGGCTGTGACAGTCATCATAAAAGAAGTCGACTGCTTCGATGAATCTATGATTCGGTTGAGTCGCTTAGATCCTTTCTTTCCGATGACTTTCTTTGCCCCTGGATCGTCACAAAGATTGCTTTCGTCGTAGTTGATGATGTGTGTTGGTGGTATTCCGTCAATGGTTTTCTCCAGTTCTGAAAAGTAGTCCTTTATCAAGTCTGGTCCCACTTCTGCCCTTGTTCTCTTGATGTTTGTGCACTTCTTGAACGTAAGTTGCTTGTGTTTCTTTATGAAACTGCGACACCAATCATCTCCAGGAATGTTATTGCTGAACCGTGCCTCCTGCCGTCCCTGCTGGTCGAGGAATGTCTTGACGAAAATCTTGAGTTCTGCATTATCAAGTGGGTATCCCCAATCAGCTGCGACTAGTAAGGTTTCAACCAGCTGGTCTTCTTCCTCCGATGACAGTACAGTTGGTCTACCTATGGGCCCTCGGTTCTGGTAATGTCGCATACGATGTATAGACGATTTTGAAACTTGAGTTTGGGCTTCAGACTCTCTCAAAGAGAGACCCCCTGCAACATATTTGACAGCATCCTTTAGTGATTCATCGGTATAGTCTTTGTATTTCCGAGTCCCTGGCTTCCTCTTCGGATTGCGTACCATCCTGATGCTGCAAAATAGACAAATATTGTTAGTATAAGCAATCAGTATTAGCTATCCACCATCCCCAATCAACCCTCTTCCTATGCCCCCCTTCCCCAGGCTTTTTCCTGGATCCCCCATTCCCCATGACTCCTACCCCCACCTTCCATAGCCCCTTGCCCCTTAGCCTTCAACCCTTCCATATCACCCTCACCCGACTCTTCCCATAGCACCCCTGTCTCTCCCCCATAGCCCCCCACCTATGTTCCATATTCCCCCACCTCCTCTTCCTTTATCCCCCTTCTCCCTCCCCTATAGCTCCCCCTTCCCCCTCCCCCATAGCCCCCTAACTCCCTCTCCCATATCCCCCCATCCCCCTAGCCCTCCTACTCCTGTCCCATAGCCCCCACCCTACTCTCCTATAGCCCCCATCCCCTCCCCAATAACCTCCCATCCCTCCCCCATAACCCCCAACCCCCTCCCCAATAACCCCCTAACAACCTCTCCCATAACCCCCCACCCCCTCCCCCATAACCCCAACCCCCTCCCCCATAACCCCCCACCCCTCCCCCATAACCCTCCACCCCCTCCCCCATAACCCCCTACCCCCTCCTCCATAACCTCCCCCCCTCCCCCATAACCCCCACCACCCCTAAATGCTATAAAGAAAATGAATCGAGAATGACCAGGCTTACTTACCCTTTAATTGCAGCAGCCCAAGTGGGTGTGGCTTCCCCTTCATCTGGAGCTATATTTATGCCTGCTGGGGTCAAAAGCACGGACCTGGTAGAGAGCACCTGTGATAAGATCCTTATCTCTGACAATCTTGCCCTTTTTTGTGCTTCTTGGGTGTGATGTTCTTGTCTCTAGTTTCATGAATTTTGCACATAAAAGGATGGTTATGGTACCAAATTTTTCCTCTTGTCATGCCTAATCACAATAAATGATCTTTACTTGTGCATTAATGATACATTACGCGACATTTTTAGTTTATACCGAAAAATGTGATGAAAATGACAAAAATCAGTACTTTTGTGCATGTGACGCACACATCATGACTGAAAATGTTAAGTGACAGTTAGTTTTGGGTAGATAGGTTATAGAAGAGTATGATTATTGTAAAATATCATGTAAAAACATATTTCTTGGCCAGAAAAATGACGATTTGCTGAAAAAAAGAAACACAAATATGATCTGGGGTAACTTGGGACGGTCCAAGTTACCCCATATTTGTCCCAAGATACCCCCATAATTGTCCCAAGTTACCCCATAACTGTCCCAAGTTACCCATGAAACAGCTGATTTCTACAATATCACATTTTGTCATGATAGTTTAACAAATACAGCTTTGCTGTATTTATTGCACTCAAGGGAGCAATTTTTCAGTGCAGATATTGTATTTTTGTTGATATAGTGTCATGAAAAAACCCTGCAGCAGTGAAGTTTCCAGATATCTGCATTTTCACACTAAATCTCAATCAATGTTTCATGTAATGTCTCAAAGTGGAAAATATAAGAATCTCATAAGGGAGAACATTTTGCAAATGTTTAATTGACCCACTTTTGGTATTATGAAGATAAAGACTTAATATATATACAGGAATACCAGAAGTAAAAATCTGTGTCTATGCATCACTTTGTCCCAAGTTACATCAGATGTCCCAAGTTACCCCAGTTTACGGTATTGAAAACTATAAAGAAGACCTAGAGTCTATAGGTTTCTAGATATAGTGTAACTGACCCCCCCCCCAACACATACACCTGTCCCTTTTGGCCGTCCCATCTCCCACCATAGATCTAAAGATCTAAATTCCCCCCACAGGACAGGTGCCCATCAAATAATCTCTGGGGTCAAATAGAACTGAGGAAGACTATAGTCTAACTGCCTGTCGGCCGTTTCCTGATGATTTTTGATCAGGAACAATACAAAATGAAGAAATTGTATGAAAGAACCCTGAAGGGTTAGCCAGACATTAGAGGGGGTATAGACCCTTAAAATCGACACTGCGACATGGCCATTTCTTAAATTCGACACGGCGACACGGCCGTTTTTTAAATTCGACATGCGACATGGCAAATAAGTGACAAATGACATTGCCTATTTCTTAAATTCGACAAGAGACAGGGGCTTAAAACAGATAACGACATGGGACATGGCTGTTTCTTAAATTCGACATGTAACATGGGTCTAAACCAAGATATAGCGACAGCCGACATGGCCTCTTTTTAAATTCGACACGCGTCTTTGACGATCGTAGCCTATCTATGAGATGCGACAGGGCAGGCAAACAGCAGGGGATCAAAACTTGGAAATCATTTTTGCTGTACTCCATCCCTTAATGAACCTTGCACCAACTGGGGATTGAACCTAAAGAACCACTTGGTCAGTGCTGGATCCACCCTAGATCTATCGTAGCCTTAAACGATCAGCAGGGGCTACTGGGGGCCTATCCTTCCCCGGAATCCCCATGAGGGGCCAGACATTAGATCTAGATCTAAACTAACCCAACAAATAAACAAATAGTCTATTGTAGAATTTGCCCTTATTGTTGATGCCATTTTCGCTCATCATTTACCTGTTTAGATCTACACGATGTTTTGGCTTTCAGAAACTTCTTGAGAAGAATCTATAGGTCTTCAGTAATATCCCCTGCTGATTGTAAGAGGTGATGAAAAGGGGAAAACTCAGGAGCTCATTTGGTAGAATGCCTGCTTTGAGTCTGGGAGGTTGTGGGTTCAAATCCCAACCGAGTCACACCAAAGACTTAAAAAGTAGTAGTGGTTGCTGCTTGCCTGGCACTTATGAAGTTAGAACCACAAACCATAACTTGTTAGCCCAGTGTCAGTTTCATGTGACTGGATGGGATATTATGTCGGCCTATGACATGATATCTCAGTGAGGCAGCACTATAATTAAGTATAAAGAGGGCATTGGGTCCCACTGCTACCAATAGGCACCTCATCTTATAGATTCAGTCACTGCCGCTGTGGTGTAAAACTAAGCTGAAAAGCATTACCTTTTTCAGTCTGGAAAGAACCCTGAAGGGTTGGCCGGATGTTAAACTACTCCAACAAACAAACAAATCTGGGCTGACTGCAAACTATCTGGGCCAATTCATTTTTTACGCTATCAGCCCTGGTGGCCAAGAACCAAAAAAGTTAGTCTCAAACACTGTTAGATCTATTTAGATCTTATAAATTTATAGTTTCATCAGAGTTGAGACTCCATGCAACTTGCAAGTTCATCTAAGCATGTGTAGACCCTGGGCCTGCACGCCCTGGGCCTTAATTTACACCTCAATATTAAAAGATTAAAAGTTCAAACCGAACATAGATCTGAAGGTAAAGACAGATCTAAATGGTCCCATCAAATGATTAACTTGTTCATAGACCGCATGCTTTGTTAAATTGTTCAGATTTAGACCTTTTGATCACTCACCTCATGTGTCTGAGATATGGACAACTGTTTGCCCATTAGTTGAGTATACATGGACGCCCAACGCGTTGAATTTATTTATCCATTAGTGTAAGGTGCACCTCAATGCCAAATAATAGTAGGTTTGGCAGCACTTAATGGAGAGGGTTCAACCAATAATTGCCCAATTTAAAGCCATTTGAATAATATGTTGAGAGCCCTTTATAATTAAATCTAAATATAAGGTTCGAGGAAAGTCCTAGGGTCAATTATTGCTTAGCTCATCAAATTTTCTTAGCTGTGACTGCACACCATAGCAACATTATTCTGCCTTTAGGGTTGTTTGATCTTTAAAATCAACAATAATTGATCGAGGTAGCTATTAATAACCTTATATAGGCCTATAAGATCTATACTATTGTATCCTATATTAAAAATCGATCGTTGCTCTAACTTTCTGACAGTTGTATATGTTTCAGTGAACTCTGAGAAACTAATACAACATTATTACCTTGTTACCTGTAGATACATGTATTTGCGGCACAACATTTATAATTTTAGCCTTTTCACATGGTTGAATTTATGCAATCTGATCTACATTAGAGAAAAAGAAAAATATAAGTTATAATTATTATTCCAGTTTTTATTCAACAAATAACTAACACAGCACATGATATATTACTGTATATTACACTCAATACACAGTTGTGGGGCTTTTTCAGTATCCAGGCCTAATATCGATTGACATCCGTCTCCATATATGTTTGTCTACAAGGATAACCCAGAATAGCCGTTAACTCCCTTCAGAGGGCCTTGGTAGAACTATATGTCAGACCCGTCAGTACAAGATCAATAGCTGGGTAGTGGAGGCTTTGGAGCTGGTCTGCTGTCAGGATGCTTAGAAGATGTATGTATTCCATTTCTGTGTATAGTTTATAGGCCAAGGGGCTGCATTTCAGCGGGCCAAAACTGTAACCTACAGCAGTTCAACAGTATATAACTAAGGCGTAGATCTACATCAACATTTGATTTATTTCTGCAATTTTATATATTTCTTTTGTTTAAAGGACTCCTTTGGATATCTCCTGATGTGAGATGTACCTGGCAGCTTTCCTATATGTTGTTGACAAAAAGCATTGAATTGAAATGTGCAGAAATATCCCTGAACCAGTTACTGAATAGTTCATATAGCCAGCCTGCCAGTATTTCCAACTGACTGATTAAATTTTATATATTGCTAAATGCTGTCAAATATGTCTTTCACTGCCCTGTTTTTAAATTTGAATACATAATATTTTGCTGGAAGTGAGGGAAGACAGGAGATATCGTACTCACACCAGGGTAAATAAAATTTGTTAAAAAAAACCCAGACATCTGATTGGTTAATACAGTGCAGTGAGATTTAGCGTGAGATGAACAACAATACATACATAACCAACCCTAGTCCATTAAATACTCAAGTTGGTTTTGATCCAGTTAAAAACATGTATTTTTATAAAAATACATTATGATATATACACCTTTTCGTGTAAACAGAATAACCACCATGCCTCTCTTAGGACAGTGTGTGCTTTCTTCGTGCCAAATTAGGACAGAACGTCTGACAACCTTGTCGACGTTAGACTTACAACTCGGAAATAATGATGCCTCATTGGCCTCGTTCATAGGAAGCAAGCAGGATATAGTCTTTTGAGCCTGCCAGGTGCGCGTGATTTCAAAGAAAAGACAACAATTATCATCCACACTATCTAATCCTTTTGTAGGCTAATATAATGGGCCTACTTTTTAAGTTGAAAGTAAAGCCTAACACTGAGCTATTAATTTAGATAAGATAGGAGGCTGTGCCTGGATTAATGGCCATTTTACATCACCTACTCCTTGCCTTTTTAGGATATTGACTCATAGTTTAAAAACAATGGTAAGACGTAGTTTTGTAGAATATTCTACATTATGCGTTCGAGCAGGTCAAGCATTAAGTAAGCCGAAATATAATACATAGAGTATTCCATGCTCTAGCAGTTTTGACACCTGCAGAAGGAAAGAAATGTTAACAAGACATACAGTCAGAATAAAAAAGAATCGTCACCATCCACATATAAATGTATATGTTTCAAGGCACACCATTCGCCTACAAGGTACATACTTTCTCTGGGACGTATAAGGTTTTGAATCCTACTAACCTTCGGTAAACTTAAAGTAACAATCTAAATTCTGTCTACGTTCTATTTACTTTCGTTAACGTTTTTCCCAGTCGTGTTATATGCCATTTTTTTCTAATTCATTTCGAGTACGTAATTTACTTTGTTCGTGCAATATTTCTGACATAATGTGTAATCTGAACCTATCCTACCTCATATTCACAGTGAATAGCATGATGCAACCACTCAGTCATTTAGGACACTGAAATTATATGCATATCATGCGGCTGATTATCTTTTTTTTTATATTCGTTGGACATAGGGAAATCTGACTTTGACCTATCATTATTGCTTTTTTAAGTTTGTAAGTTAACGGCTATTAAATTGCAAGCATGTCAGCGATGGCTCGTACTAGTCCTTTTTTCTTGGTCTTGGTCGTACATAAATCTCTACAATAGCTGTGTATTTCTGCGGTTTCACCTACATAAACCACTTAGTACAGAATAGAGAATAATTTGCCAAAGTTTCTAAATGCCGACAGGTACATTTATAACTTCGTATGCGAATTGGCGAACCATATCATGACCTAGTATTACGGCAAAGAATTCATTTTCTGCGTTCTCTGATGGTATGGTTTGCCATGTGATTTGTGAAAAGATTCTGAAGTTTTTTTTATATTGAGCAAGGTCTATATGTCAAACATCATGAGGTCTACCGCTACTTGTTCAACAGCTTGAAATAAATGATCTACTTATTCAGTCACCACTCATCAAAATGAAATGTTCACACGCTCCACGAAGCCTACAGAACTTTGTATGAATGCGTGGTTAGATTTCTGAACGTTATCATAATGTGCACAGAACAGAAAGTTTAGAAACATTTTTACATTAAAGAAAGACTGTTTGGGGGAACTGTGCCAGTGATGCACAGTTGCACATTTTTTAATCCAGGGCTGAGGTATAGATCTTTGCCATATTTATAAAATGTTGGTGTACACCCATCTATATAATTATTCCCTTAATGAGTAGCCCCTACTAAAAGTGTTAAAATGTGTTTAGATCATCTGTATGCATGTGTATACATATAAACACCTGTGACTGATCCATCGATTCTGATTTGTAGCAAGAGATGTCAGTGATTTCTGAAAAAAAATCATTTATTTGTACAGAGCTGTATTCATTGGTTGTTTTTCCCTCCTACTTTAAGGCACCAAACTTACTTTGGTAATTAACTCACACCTGAGATTTTACCTATTTCCTATTCATTAATCATGTAATCCTTAGTCATGCCTCAGTTAACGTTACTCTATCGTATATACCACCTGCTAATGCAAAGCGATTTTTGATACAACATTCTGCTTAATTACTTGGTTGGCTATATATATAGGCGAAACATCTCAGCTGTGCCTATAAGAAATGAAGTATATGGGCGAACTACAACGAGCTTTTTCTTCATACTCAAAAAGATTGAAGAATGAGGATGCGAACAGGTGGCATACTTACCTCGTTCTTGGTGTGTTTGACACAGTTGTAACTTAACTCCCAAGGTAAATATGATACACTTTGGGCACTTGCCTTAAGCAAAGTGAGGAATGGCAAGACACATGACATAATGCAATAGGTTTCTTTTAGACGTGTGTTTTCTTCCCTGCCAAACAGTCAGTTCTTTCTGGACGTGCAAACACATTAAGACAGATCACATAAGATTTAAAAACTAACGTTGACTTTAATATGATGTATTACCTGCAAATCTGTCGCTGTGATTTTTGTTCTACTTTTACTCGGTTTGAAATGAGAATTTTATTTTCTTCCTTTGTAACCGATATGCATTATTAAATTTTGACTTGACATCAAGGAATAGTTTTATGACTTCGATCTGGCACTTCTTCAATTCATATTCAGAAACAATTGTTGTATATAAATGTTATTATGACATTTATCAAACCCTTCAATATGGGGACAGTTCCAACACTAAACACAATATCAAAGGCCGGATGTTCCCACCAAATATAACCGACAACCGAATCCCCCCTAGGTTCACCCCACCAACCCTACCCCTCTCTAAGTCAATAATGAAGCATTGGTACGCGTTATTTGTCTTGAAAGTTGACCGTGCTACTAAGTGTAAACAGGGTTACAGGGACAATGGTATGGGTAAACGGTGAAACGCCTGCACGTTCGTGATACAAGTATCCAGTAGCAGTGTGAACAGTCCCTTATTGTCTACACTGTTCTGCTGTAACAGTCCCTGGCCAGTTGACTGCTAAACAGTAAGCATTAGTAGGGTATGACCTATGTCCTCAAAACCTGTAAGTGTAATACATGTCCCAAATTCACAACTAGGCAACAGGGACTGAAATAAATACGTTTCTCCTTCAGCCTCTGGGCCAGTGCATTTGCGAAGTCTGACAGATGCCCGGTTAATGAATTCTTAGGAAACCTACATAATATTTCTGATAAATGTCAGTTGCTGCAGTAAAGTAATTGCAGCCAATGTCTGCACATTGTCAATATAATTGACTTATACAACATATAGGTTCTGTCAATATAAAACGAAAATATTTAGGGCCCATAAGTGCAAACAAAATGTATTATATTAAAGATTTAAGTAGTACCCATAATAAGGTTAGAACAGTAGGTGGTTTGTTACTGTTAGTATTATACGTCGGTTGGTTACCATGTTCTAAGGGTGGTTTCCTACCCCGCTGACATAATTGCTAAAAGATCACCAAAATCATCGTAGGACTGAACAATTAAGTATACATTGATAATCCTCTTTATCCCATATCCTACCTATCTTCCGATGATTGGTCCTATTAATCGCCCGGCGATTAACACAGCAACTAGTGCAAACACACATACTACTCACTATTTCGTGACCTCTCACATGGCTCTTCAGACATTGTACCCACTTTCCTCATCTACATAGAGCCAAAAGCACCCACGTGTGCTTTTACACATTACCCCTACTATAAGTAGGAACAACCTACAGTAGTACTGTCTGGTTTTAGTATATCGCCCCTCACCAGCCATGACTCACATTGTCCAATTACCTGAGATAATGTCAGGTGTGGGGGCTCAGTGGGTTGGGGGGGGGGGGGGGGTGGAGAGGGGGTGGGGGGTCGTCAGCAATTTAGACCCTCCTGGGTGTCCGTTCGTTAATGAGGCTGTCAGTGGGAGAGGTCAGGCAACGTACTGGAGGACTATATATACATACCTATGTACCTGGTTAAGTGTGTGGTTTCCTCTTAATTAATGGTACTTGAATTCCTCACAGTAGAGTGCATGTGCTTCGGGATATGTTTAATGATTGGACCGTGTGTGCGGTGAAAGCTGTGTTGATTATGGTGTGATTCCTATACGAGTTAGAAAATGGTAACTAGCGTGTACTCTGCTAACCGAAATTCTACTTAAAACAGCCTACAAAGTCCCAGGTTTCCTGAGCAGCTAGCAGGTACATGCATTTGAAAAATAATCAGTTTTAAGGATCACGAGAAAACGCTCGCACAGCCAGACTTCGTTTCGGTGATTAGATGATAAAAACATGTATCATTTTTTACCTTAGATGGGGGGCTTAAAGTCCACAATTAGACCGAACAGGGGATGCGTATATGCACGTTTAAAAGAAAACACGCACCTTGTGTTAAAGTACGCATTGGATTCGTACACATGACCGTACGCACATTTTCAGAAATTCCAGACCCCGCACCCTTGGGACGTACATACGTAGAGTCAGGCCCCATATCAGAAAAGTTTGAAAGCCAAGGCAACCATCCACAAACTTCGCAGTAGACAAATTACCTCAGCGACTTTCGGAACACATCAATTAAGTTCACTTTTTCAGTAATCTCTTTTAAGTAGGGGAAAAAACTTGCGTCCCATGATGTACTTTAAGTAAAGTACTGTTCGTGAAATGCTGTGTTCATTGTCTGTCGGGCGCACGACACCTTCTTCGTGTCTCCCTTAGGCTCGGTCCTGGCAGCGAACTCTGGTGTGAAATTGAATCACAGAAAAAGAGGAAAAACTGATGGGTGCCAAGGTATACGGTGGAGGTAAAAAGAGGGATAGCACGCACCCACGGATGGGTATTTTTGTTGTTGGGTTAAAGGCATGTATGGTACTGACCCAATAAGGCTAATAGAAGAAAGTGTACAAGAACCTGTGTAGTACATGTATAGATGTGTTCATCCATGCCAGATATGAGGTGTATGAGATATCCCTGCATTTAGCACAAAGCAATATAAACGTATAGGAAGGTGATTAAGGGGGACTATTTTATTTTCAATTGTACATAAATCATGAGGTAAATTCAAGTACGTTAATTTCATCTTACATCTTGCTTACTTCGTTGGAAAATATCCTATAACCACAATGTACATATATGTAGGGATATAATAAGATATAGTAAGATATAATAAATCTTTTCACGAATTATGAAGACGGCGAGGCAAAGCGTTGTGATGCACAGCATCCACCTAAATAAGCAGCAATAGCTGGGCCTTGCTTTAAAATGATGTATGTTTTTCAGGATTTCTTTTAAATTGATGGCACATCCATTATTGTATTGTACTGTCCTATTGCATATATTAGCCCACAAAGGTGATACAATACGATTAAAGGTGAGGGTAAAACATATACTCTGATCTGTTGCCCTATTGCTATTTGCAATTGGTTAGGAAATAACTCGAGCATAACGACCAAAAAAACTGCCGTTTCTTTGTGTTCATGACAGATTTATAAGTAAAGCACACATTTATTTAATGTAAAATGTTCTGACATGGATATAACTTTTGGCAGGCCAGATTCGCAATACTTATGAATAATTTGAATATTATAACCTTTTGTAGTCTGTGTGGCTCTTTTTCCTTATGCAATCTGGTGTATTTCAAATGGAATTCAACGATAGATGTGATATGATACGTACACCATACAAATATGAAGTTTCATAAATCATAAGTTTCGATACAAAAATTTCCCTTTGAAAGTAGCTATTGCAAGATAAAGACTACAGCTTCTCCATTGTAGATGCACGTCGCAGTACTCAAGTAGGATATTAAAAAAGACACTTCTTTTCCCCTTAATAATAGTCTTATTATTTGAACAAGGAAAAATGGGCTATCCACATATGTACGCCCACCCTTTAAGTTGTTTATGCTGACCTAATAGACAGGGCTTAAGGCGAATTGTATCCTTTTTCTGGCGTGGGAGTGTGACAATCTGTTTACCTGGAGTGCCCTGGAGCCCTCCTGACGGGAGGGGGATACATAATGTACCTGGTCAGAGTGGGGATAGGGCTTGAATACCTGGCTTGAATACTTCCACAGGCCTCCAGAAACTGCTCTTAAACTGCTCCTGTGACCTAAGGCTATGGCTATCTGAGGTGAACATTGGTCTTGGACAGTACTACAATATATCTAGCATATATGTATAGAGTTTCACAACATTTTAGGATATTTGCAAGGGGGAAGAGAATGGGCCATTGGTAGAGCATGGTCCAATAATCCAAGGTTCCATATTTTGATTGCAGGCCCAGTCCTATGGTAGGGTTGTGGATATAGATGCCCAGGCAATGTAGATGTATTCCTTATGGCCCTTCATGAAGTTAGAAAGAAAGTGGGAGCAGTCAGAATGACTTAGAAACGAAAAAATGGTCTTAGAGTAAAGTCAGAGAAAATGACTTCATCATGATAAAGTTCCTATAGAATTTCTGATCATTTACTCAAGTACATGCAATCAAACTCGGACATATATCTTAAGCCACCTCCTAAACGTGTTACTTCCATAGTATTGAGAGGGAGGATTGAAAAAATAGTACAGGTAGTCTAGTGTCTGGGACATACTGAACCTTCTATGATCACAGAGACTGCCAGTCCTTACGACCCACCAACAAATCACTCTCATTGCCTGCCCCACCAGCCCGACCCCATTGCTAGTAGCTGTCGCCAAAATGAAGAGGCCTGGGGAACACCGTTTTCTCTGTACCACTTCGACAGTCATATAATTTGTGATTGGGCATTTTGACAAGGTTTCAAAAGGTTTCATATCCAAATTCTAGGTTATACATTTATACAAATGTCTAATTAGGCGTCAAAATCTGAATGAAACGTTTGGCCCATGCATTGAAAGGAGCAAGCCAAACGGCAAAACACTTTGGTTGGTTTGATAGCCTGCTCAACATATTGGAAAGAATGATACACATCTACACTCCCCTCTCCCCTCTTATATTAAAGTCAAGTTTGTAAAACATTCTGAATCATCTCTTAGTGTTGGACACATAAACTGGCCATGTTTGGATTATTGCACAGACGACAGTAACCTGAAGCAACGTATTGAATTTCTTATTTTCCATCCCAGCCATAAGCCTGTATTGCAGACAGGCCGTGGGCAGACAGAGTATCAGGGTATCAAGTTGCATTGAAATGTTCTATGGTTCAAAAGATATATAGTACACTACTGCTTTTTTATAGTAAATAATCTAACAGTTAATTATTAATGGTGGAATATAACGCTGATACAGATTTCTAGAGACAGAAATTAGTTCGAATTGAACACGTGGTTAGTATAAGCAATGTTTTAATGTTATGGTTATCCATGACTTTCCTTTCAGAGGGAACATTGTGGTTTTGGATTCTGGCTTGATGAATATACATCTTGCATTCTAATTAGAAATAATATCCCTTTCAAGCGAGTAGCTGTATTTTTTAAGGCGTATTATTCACTTTATACTGTGGCCTTTTTCGACGAGTAAATCAGTACAATAGTACTTATTCAACACTTCAGTTTTCATATCAGTATACTACTGACTCACCACTCCTATTCCAGTAGTAATTCAGTTGTCACATGTTTTAATGCACAACACATAAACCAGCAGTACAGAAAAAGTGCGTACCACCAAAACCACCACCGAAGGCAGTCTACACACACACAACATGCTGTGAGTATGAGTGGGCCTTGAGCCATACGAGCTGCTGGCGAGCTGCTCCAAATAATAGAACATTGACGTGACAGTCCAGCCGCTCCTCAGGCCGAGCAGCTCAGGGCTATGGCCCAGGTGCTGCTCATCAGGAGGTGAAAGGTGCGCCCCACCTGAGTTAATCACCACACCTGCCCCCCTGGAGTAACACCTCTTACCAGCCTCCTCCAGTGGGTACCTGATGAGCAGACCGCACTCAGTCATTACCCGAATCCGAGCTGCTCTTTCATCGTGATGTGCCCGGAGCAGATTGGACCCCGAGCTGCTCCTTAGACCCAGTAGCCTCTGGTGCACCTGAACCCTGCAGCTATCAAGGGCCAGCTGGTAATGTATATTATTTTCTACTACATCACTGAAGGTAATGGAACTATCATTTGGTGCTGGACAGAGTAACTCAAGCTGGATATCTGATGAACTGTGTTGTGTATATGAATTACATACATTATCACTGTTGTTACCAATGAATTGAATGTATCAAATTCTGATAGATTACCCTTGAGGTAATAAATTTCGGTTTAAAAAAACACCTATATAGTTGCACATAACCAGATGTGCACAGAAGGTAGGATCTTGCATGTATGTAACTTTAATATGCCATTTCCTACCACACAAAATCGATAGACAACTGTATCAGGTTTACACTTTATGTCATAAGATGCAAGGTTGTCCTCACAAAAAGGCCAGGTAGGCCCTATACATTCAGATTTATGTAAGGAATTCCCTCAGATGTAACATTGATGTGGGATGCATTGGGGACAAGGATTCTTATTCACCCCACATAAAAGAACATTCTGTATTCATGCCGAATGTTACATCCTGACACAGCTCCAACTATGCAATGCACCAAGCCTTCAGTATGTGCATATCTTACACCATAGAGATATTCCTATGTAACTCAGCGTCCCTTTAAGATGTTTTTCCTCCAGGGTTCCCACCAAATCGTCCTTAGAATTTGGCCCAGGAGGTATTTTATGATAAAGGCAGACCTTTCTGTATAGTGATTGGGTGGTACTCCTTTGATGACAGTAGTGGGGGTAAGGTGAGGCTACAACAGATACACACTGGGGAGTGGGATGCTGGTTTGTGGAGGCGACGAGTAGCCTGCAGATCTAGGTCTTTGGTGAATATGATATAAAAGAAGGTATGCGTAGGCCTGGAACAGTTATTAGATAGGCAGGGGGTCTGATAGAGTAGTAGTGTGGAGTCAAGGCAAAAATATGATTATGGAGTGGATACATGGAATAGAAAGATAGCTTACTCTGATAGGAAACCTCTCAAATCATAACCAGTTTATGGGGATGATACGTGCAATATCAAGCTTATCACTGTCATTACAATATAAAAACGTTTAGTTGCAATGATATATAAAGGTCTATATTGGTGTTCACAGCCCTGATTGTTCTTTTTCCACAAGTTAGTGCTATCTTTACTTTTTGCTGTCAATGTACCAACACGGTACCAGCAAAGCAGAAAGTACCCGCCATGTACACTTTTAACATTTAATTACGCTGATGCAGTAAACCAGGAAGGTCCATTAAATACTCATTGATATCGTAATTTGGGCGAGTTCAGTTTATCTAGGAGGGAATGGGGCCAGACATTTAAGAACAGATCAGAAATCCTACTACCTTATAGACGATGTCCATACTGCTCCACCTTTCTAATGCAATCATGCAATTACGAAAAACGTTAATTTTAATTCCCCCCCCCCCCACACACACACACACACAAAGAAAGAAGAAGAAAAAGTACATAAAATAGATTAATTTACTAATCTTAATGATATTGATTGCTACTGAAAACATCATATATATCGAATGGCTTTTTTCGCTTGTACCAATCCGAGTTTGTACTACTAATCCCTGTACCACACTGCCCATGGCATGCCAACCAAGCACCAGCGGACCTCTCACCTGGAGACAGGTGTGGAGGCCCACCCCCCGCCTTTAATCTGAGGGGTCTGGTCACGTGACCCTCCTCCAGGGCAGAGGCTGGAGGGCTGACCTTGGTTTAGGATCTGTAGCTGGTTTCTGGCGTGACGACAGACCTCAGCCCGTAGGCGCACGAGTATCGCAGATAACCAGCAGCTGATCACATAAAGTCATCTGATTTCCAAACTGTATAAATGTCAAGGATGCGAGTTTTCAGATTTTAAATTGATTTCAAATATTTTTTACTTCAATATTTCTAATGATTACTTTCATTAATGAGTGCTTCCATGAGGTATTATAACATTCAAGGATACTTTTATATTTTCAGATTCAGATATTTTCATTGACCTTGACTTACATACCCGTGTATTCTACTTGATTCCCATCTGCATCGATAAACAGTTCACATATTTTGATGAATGAAAAACAAATCTTAATACTGATATCTGTTATGAAGTGCGTTTCTCTTTTTATTGGGGATCCAGTTTTTTCAATTGTTGATCGACATCTCTTTTGTTAGCACTTCAAAAGGACATAATTTAGACCTCAGGGTCATATCTAAAAGAGAATAAACGGTTGTCTTTGATAGTCATTCCATAAACCCTACATGCATCTCTCACTATAAAAAGCAGTAAGGCAAATATCGGAATACAAATTTACACGTACTACGAAACGACATCCACACAGTACATTTAATACAACTAATGGAAATTATTGATGGTACTTTACTACACTACTCCTCGACTCTCTGATATCAACTCGCAATCATCTGCAAAGTAAATACAAGCTGCTAATGGACCTAAACGATGCAGGTCCGACTTAGAGTGGAGTCGTGGACCCAACGCCCCACGTTTTATCAGCTTAGTGCACACCCGTATACGGGTAGTGATGGCAGTCTCCCGCGTGGCTTTGGCGCCTTTGACGGCCTCCTCTCTACCAGATCCATGGCCGTACTTTATAATTCCCCCTTTACCGTCACTGTCGGAGTTCCTAGTGGTCGGTTTTAGGTAAGGGAAGTTGATAGTATGGTGAGCCGTTTGCACAAATTTATGAGAATTGATAACGTTTGTGCTTTATGGAAGATCCAGATTGTGTAATCAAAGTCGTTTAGAAATGAGATAGTGTTGAAGCTTCTGGTTAAACTTGTGTTAGATTGTAATAGATTGACTGCCACATCCGTCCAATTTCATCCTTATAATTATATTCAAGTCCTTCCACTGGTCAATTGAAAAGGGTCAGAAACTGTTGAAGGGATGCAATCATATCCAACAAGTAGCTTAAACACCTCTCCGGGTTGCCTTTATATAAAATTAAGCTATTGGGTTTCAGTCTACCTCCAGGTTACGGCGAAAAAGAAAGTTACCAGTGTGTACAGTAAACCAAGAGGAGGGCTGGTTAGCCAAATAATAATATTAATCAATATCAATTTAATAATATGGTACATATTTTTCATATTGGAGGATGTGGGGATCACAATAAAATGCCCTTCGACCAACTCTAAGAGGGCGTATTGACAAAAGGGCTTCTCGATCATGACAAAAGGGCTTCTCATAGATCGCTGGGGCCGAAGGTCGCAGCGCCTCTCTTGGCTGCACAACAGGGCTCCCAAGTATCGATCACTTTGATGACCCCGCAGTGTCCTCTCCAGGGTAAGCCGGGCCCCAAGGTCCTCCAGGGTGTGATTTGTTAGTGGCCCTGCAGAGGGCGCCAGCAGACAAAGGAGAGTCTTGGGTGCCACTGAAGGACAACACTAATGCTAGACTTACCCCCAGGCCCATTAATGATTCATTTATTGTGGGTTTGGAAACAGCTGATGCCCATTAGCTAAAATCCCCGAAATGAAATTTTCGCAAAGGTAACGTTGAGAGGCCATAAATCCAATAAATTATTCATATTAATTTTACCCCTCTGAACTCTGCTTTTCAAAGTACATTATATTGTTTTTAGTGAATGCCTTATGGTTTTGAAAATATGATAGAATTATTCATAGTTTACGCATAGTTTACGCAGTATTTACAAGATGTACAAGTAAAATATTTTTGTGCAATTTGATGGATTCTATGCACCGTTATAGTAAGTAACATACTATGAATGTAGAATAAACCTAGTTAGTTTGGGACATGACAGAAGTCTAGTAGGATCACTCCATAGCTACACATTCTGTCCGTGACTTGTCACTAGGTTCACCGAACAAGAGCATTTATTTTGGTAGCTAAATTCCCAACGCAGCTAGAATACACATTTCTTGTGTTGTAAATCATCCGTTGGATATAAAAAGAGGCATTAAATCATGGGAGTAAATATAAATGGAACAGAGGTACACAAAGCCAGTCATTGAATCTATATCCCTTGTGGAAGCAAACTTAGTTTTTTAAGATTTATTTCTGAAGCAGCATATCTGAGTTACTACAGATATGTAAAAAGACCTCTCATAGCTGATTCAAACCAGTTATAAAGATTGTGGTTGCTGGTGTATAACCCTGTTCTGTTAGTGGAGTATACTAACTCGAGGCCATTCACCCTGTTCCTTTGTATATTGATGACACTATTTAAAGCCCCAGTCACACTCGCCAACTGAACTCAACTTGATGGTCGTAACCTCGATCCTGATGGCGCCAGAGCATATATGACTGTCTTTTCTTAGCACAGAAACACTGCCTGGCTGTATCAGCTGTAAAGAGTATGGCCGATTGTCGTTGCCTGAAGGCTATGGTATATTATGCTTAGCTATATGCTATATGGTATATTAGCTTATGCTATATGGTATAATATGCTACGGTATATTATGCTTATGCACAAACCCATAAGACACACGATTCACTCGGATATCGTCCACTTCTCAATGTCTGGGACTCTTGCAGTTGAATTTAGTTGAGTTTACCATGGGCAGTGTAGCGGAGCTAGCCTTAAAGCCCCATAGCCACTAGGCGATTCATACCTTGCCGACTGTCACCAGGACTCACCATACTCACAGGCCAATATTTAATTTTTGATTTTGATTTTCACAAAAGCAACCGGTGCTAAAATTATTTGGCACCATCAGGAACAGGTAAGTTTCCTAGAATACTATACATTAGGCATTATCACGTATCCTATGGCCATTCAATGACGGATAGCGTTTCTCAGGGATGTAAGTTTTCAGATTTTAGTCTGATTTCAGATTTTTTCACATCATCACCTCAAATGATAATTTTCAAACTGAATTCCTTACTTGATTTTTTTTTATAGCGTATTAAGATTATTCCTTATTTTCTCTCTGGGGCTTTAGAATTTTTTCATTAAGCCTGACTTGCATCCCTGGTTTTTATAGAGGGATATAAAATAAAAAAGAACCAGAGTAGGCATCGGTTTAGTCTGTTAGTCGCAACTTGTGTAAACCCACACGTTGACTGAACTGTGGGTTTTATTGATTGAAAAGTCTGGTTTAGGTCCCACAATTATGGTAGGCCTCAATATTGATTTACAAAAAGGGATGAAATTAGTATTGACTGGAAGATGTCAAACAGAATATTCAAAATGGAAAACTACCTGCACCTACTTGACTTGATTTGACTGGATCATGAACAGTCTAGACTTGTCATATGACGGTTTAGCTTGTGCCCTAGACGTGTAGTTTAGATAATAGGCGAAAAAGAAGACACTTAAGGCCAAAAAATTAACACAGATTCAACAGTCTCCAGTTGGTTGCGCATACCAGATCACTCAACCCAGACTCCCCATCTTCCATTGATATTTCTAGATAAATAATTTTTCTTTGATTCTCTCGCTGTTGCCCTCGTGCGTAACGGTTTTTATAAGGAACTTTAAGTTATACTGCTTTCATGAATCACCGAAAAAATTCATATTTATTGACACAAATATAAATTTAGACTGCTGCAATTAGAAAAAATACACCGGCAAATTAAAGTTAACGTTACCAACTGCCAGTATTAGAAAACGATTTTTAATATCTTAACAACCTATTAAGAGATTTTATCTGTTTTTTTTATAACTTATTTCGTGGTGTACTCTGCCTATTGAGAACGCCTTGTCAACTAAGACTAATGCCGTCGTTATATTTTTTATAACTTTTATTTCATCATCTCAAACTCTTAAATCACATTTAGCCTTTTAAGTCCTAAGATTTTAACACCTTAAATCCAAATCAATTATATACATTTTTATATGTATAATCCTGACATAAATACACATTCAGTGAACAATTGAACCTACAAAACGCCCACCAAACAAAATTACAAAATGGTTCCTTAATATGCCCTTCAAACAACATAGGCCTACACACAGCTATGGATCAGTATCTCTGGATTCTGTCCGACGGAGCCAGCCACAGATAATGTACTCTGTACCCTGATAGTATGGTGCCTCCACAGCGTTGGGAGCAATGTTTTACACTTTGCCATCAGCACTGTGTGGTGATGAACGGTTTGTAGGGGCGGGTAGGCAGACCCAATAAGTTAGCGGGGACTTGACACAGCCGGTCCTGTCTCCACCGGCCCGCAGGCACTGTACCCTGCTACCTATCATATACATGTATAGTGTTCCGTGCACAGTTACCTAAAGGCTGATTCATATCAGTTCCAGAGTTACGTAAACAGCGGTTTGTTTTAAAATGAACTCGTTTTATATATGATACCTGTA
The DNA here is from genome assembly GCA_936440205.1 of Lepidonotus clava. Classification (NCBI taxonomy): domain Eukaryota; kingdom Metazoa; phylum Annelida; class Polychaeta; order Phyllodocida; family Polynoidae; genus Lepidonotus; species Lepidonotus clava. Next base: position 23,841,627 of record OW387147.1, read on the forward strand.
TACATTCGCTGTCAAGTTTTAGAGATTTTGAACTAGGCCTTTTTCGTGGACAAGCTGATTCGCCCCCGATGCTTCCATAAATTGTGAAATTTATTAGAAATAATTCAATTTCAGCATAATATATATTTGTAGTTAAAATATAGAAATGATATATAAGAGAATGATAACTTTATTATCCCTACAAACATGATATTTTTCTGTAAATTATGTGACTTTTCAAATTTGACTTTCGTATAAATTTAGCCATTCGCTGACAACAATTAGCTCTTTTCATGAACTAGGGAAATTTAAACAGAACAAGGTCTCTTCTATCAACAATTCTTCAGCCTGGTCAACCTTCAGTATAGGCATTAAAAAAACGGTATTGCTTGGCGATATATCTTGGGCAACCGAAATTGACTGCCCAACCTGTTTACCGACAGTATGCTAATTCAACCAGCCTGTGGTTAACCTCCGTGGAATGAGGCGTATCTAGATCTGCTGACAAGTCACACCTCTCCAGGCCTTTGGAGAACCAAGCAGTGGAATTGGCACTACCTGATGGAGTCTGTTAAGCCCCATGTTCACTAGGCGATTTTGACAAAGTCGGCTGTTGACTGGTGATAAAATCGGGTGATTCTACCAGAATAATCTTCCGGTTTTAGCAGCGACTCGTATCAACCATGTATTTCAATATTCCATACTGATTGGTGGACTGAATCAGCACAGATATTGACTGATTATTGGGGTAGAATCGACCAATTTTACCACCGATCGTTTGGTCAACTTTGTAAAAAATCGTCTAGTGGGTGCAGAGCTTAAAAGTCTGGTCCTCAGCAGAGGTACATCCCCCGATGACAAACACAGCTGACGGTGGAAGGGGGTGGTAACAAGTGTTAAAAAGCACCCCAGCCCACTGCCACCTGGTTCTAGTGTAAACAGGGTGGCGGCCTTTACCTGGTGGAATGACAATATTTATACCCGGGAGAAGTGGGTTTAATAAGTGGGAGATGAGGCCGTCAGTTGTGTATTACACGTGGTCGTAGTTAGAGGAGGCTGTCACAAATATTTCCTCACCTGGGTCATAGGTGAAAAATGTGTCTTTGATCTGGGATTTGATACTTTAGACAAAAGAAGGATGTGTTCATTCATGATTCATGGACTGATGGCACCATGGATCGATGGCACCATGGACTGATCGCACCACCCTGGACTGATCGCACCACCTCTGTGGACTGATCGCACCACTTTGAAGGACTCATCGCACCACCTCTCTGGACTGATCGCACCACCTCTAGACTGATCGCACCAGTAAAACTACATAACTGCAATCTGTCAGGTCTAAAAGGTTTATGTATTAAAAGTAAGATTAGGGTGAATAGGGGGTTCATTATCCAGGGGACCCGCCCTGGGTGTCTAAAAAAATTCTACAAAATTTTCATTTTAATTTCATGGTAATATTGATAGATAAATGTCTTTTATGTATTTTATGTATGTAAGTCTTTATGAGTAGGGGGTGAAATGCAATGATCTATTTTTTTTTAAATCTATGTCACGCAGGTCATTTATCATGCCTAGTATCACACATTATTTCAACCTTCCTGAATCTATAAATCAACATCTATTTTCTCTGTGTTCTATTGTCGTCATTACAATTTTTTGAATCATGAAAATACAAGGGCGGGATAGGGGGGGGGGGGGGTCAGGATACCTGCCCTGGGTGTCCAGGGGGCAGGATAAGAAAGGGGGAGTATGGGGGACCTGCCCTGAAAAATTATGATACAAATTATTTATCCAGAATTGGTGAAATTGAGGCGGTGCGATCAGTCCATTGAGGTGGTGCCATCGGTCCATGGAGGTGGTGCCATCGGTCCATTGAGGTGGTGCCATCGATCCATTGAGGTGGTGCCATCGGTCCAGGAAAAGCGGTGCGATCAGTCCGGTGCCATCGGTCCATGGTGCCATCAGTCCAATTACCTTCATTCATAAGGTGATTCTGAAGTTAAAAGAAGTTTTACTATTTTCCTGATGTTAAATATTTGTATAGATATAACCTTCCCCTTGTCCTTGGGGCGAAAAAAATTGTCTAGATGGTTGGATATTTCAGGCAATGTGATAACTGATTAAAACAGGTTCTATTAATTCATTATTTCACCCCTAATGGCGTAGTGTCTATACATTTCCTATTCAAAGATCACAATATTCATCCGGGGGAATAACAAAAATGATATTCCCCTGGTTTAAACTCTTAAGTACAGAGAGCAGGGGAATAACAAAAAGTTATTCCCCTGGAAAACCAAGGAAACTAGAGCCAGGGAGAAGTGGGTTTAATAAGTGGGAGATGAGGCCGTCAGTTGTGTATTACACGTGGTCGTAGTTAGACGAGGCTGTCACAAATATTTCCTCACCTGGGTCATAGGTGAAAAATGTGTCTTTGATCTGGGATTTGATACTTTAGACAAAAGAAGTTGTGTTCATTCATAAGGGGATTCTGAAGTTAAATGAGGTTTTACTATTTTCCTGATGTTAAACATTTATATAAATATGACCTTCCCCTTGTCATTGGGCGAAAAAATTGTTTAGATGGTTTGATATTTCAGGCAATATGATAACTTATGAAAACAGGTTCTATTAATTTTAAACCTTTTAAAAAAAGATTCATTATGAGATTCTGCAATTAAATGATCTCTTCATTCCCACTCAAAACAAAATATTGCTACCTCATACCTAGTTTAGTTGTAACATCCTTTTTATCTATGGTTTGAGAGTTCATGCAGAAAAGGTACATTTAACCAAAGGGATGTAATTGAAGTTGACATTCTTCGCCACGCAGAATAACATGTTTTATAGATAATTATATTGCACCTAGTTTTTAGTTTAAACAATTCACTCCTGTCGTCGCTGAACTAGTGCTTATAAATGCCATTTAGTCTGTTTAAAAAGAATCATGCGATTATCCTTCATAGAACGGAGTTTCGTAAAGCCAAAGGTTACTTGGATCGACTCCAACCTGAATAGTGTACTCTCATGACTTATAATTAGACAAAGCAGCGTTGAGTATTCTTAGATTATTTTCTCATGATTGTGAAAGGGAACCTTTCATAAATGAAGTTGTATACGCCTTTTATTATGCGTATTAAATTGGTCTTACAATTTCCTGTTTTTACTTTGCAGGTGAGTTACCTTTTTTGGGTCATCCTTTTGCGAAGTCGTCAAAGAACAAAGGTAAAACAGTTTATGATAACATCCCTTGGCTGTTTTCTCAGAAGTATTAGCAATCACAAGTCATATTGATGTGTCCTCGTACATTGGCCTGCAATGTTAAAATGATATCGCACGAACCTGGATTATGATAAGGACGAAATTTAAATGATATGATTATTTTTCCTTAATAATGTTCCACATTCTTCTCGATATTAATCATAAATATGATTACATAATTGAGCCCATCCCGTTACAATGTTCCAAGAGTAACCTGTAAAAAAAATCTTGGAAATCAAATTTGTCACTGAAAACGTGTTTTTAAAACTGACAAAAGGTAATGGAATTTTGCCAAGGAAATTAGCTGCATTTTCCGAATGATTAAATAAATGAATTATGCATGAGTTGGGAAAGTCCTGTTTCCTCGGCTATTGCCCCAGTAAGCTCCATTTGCAAGCTTTACTTGGAAATATTTGAGAACATCCTGATTAAGACTCCTAGAAGGTCATGGGGAAATCATATAAAACAAAATTAAATCCTGCTGTCCAGGTTGATTGTTATACATTCCCGAAAAATAAATGGCATGCATATAGGTTAGGTCTCACGTAGATTCATGTTCATATGGAGCTACTTCAGATATGGTTAAGAAAGTTGCAGCTGGTCTAACACTCAACAATTTATAGGACCTTCCTTCAACTCGGTATAAAAAGGACACTTGGGGCGTGATATACAAAGTTTACAATTGGCCAGTATGCACCTATTAGTATTACCATGACAACTAAACCACTGTACCTTAGCCTTATGAGAGCCAGGATGTAAAGGGTCAGCTCCAAGTCTTAAGCCCTTTACTGGTCGATCAATCATTGACACTTTTTTTAACAACGATTTCTCAGCAGGGTTCCAGTAGATTTAACATGCTCTAGTTGGAAGAGTTTTTATATGATTTGCTTTAGGAAAAATGAAGTCAAATATACAGTTTTTTCCCGGATATAGGGAAATGATTATTTCAAGTGGTTAGTAGTAGTTTAAGGCACCATATATGTTCCTTATTTTTTGGCGTCATGGATTCCATTAAAATGATAAATAACATTGATTGCTACTTACTTAATTCTTACAAAATGAAGGAGCATTATAGCATTAACTTATAACTAGCATTTAATTGTAGAAATGTGTATAAAGGAAGTTAAAAAAAATCTTCAATTTACATACATTAGGACCAATCAGATGACAGAAGATTCCCATGGTTTCGGTCTCATAACGGAACCTTGTCAGCTACTTTTTTTGGGGTGTAATTGTAAGAGGGGTCATCCATAGAAAGGTGCATTTATCTAAAGTAAGGATAGAGATAATGAAGATTACATGTAAGGACGCCTAAAATTGACTGCAGGATACAGTAAAGTACAGATTAAAATGTTTTGACATGCACCATGAGTCGGTGATCCTGATCAATTCAAAAGTCTAATCAATACGTGTAATCCATGAATAGGCAATCGAATTCGATCTACAATTATTGACCTAAAAACATTGGAATATTTTATTCTTTAAGCTGTTATCAACAACTGGACAGATCAGTCCTGAAATACATCTCGATTGTCCGTTCTCACCTATGTGATAACAGTCAAGTGCGAGAATAAAAGACAATTCGGCCTAGCCAAAACTATTTGCAAACAAACAATAGATAAGGAAAAATAGTTTAAAAAAAGCTCCTCTCAGCATAAGTTGTGTTAGTTGGCCAACAGAAGCCCCACCGTCCATGCGGAGTCAGGGTGCGGATTGGCCGAGTTAGCTGGGGGTGGGATCAAGCCCAACATCCAATAAGCCTGTGGGTCAATAAAGGACGGCCCTTTATTGAGACATGTTCCCCCTTAAGCCTAGGTCCGATCCCATTAGATCTATACCCCCACCCCACCCCACTCAAACACACAAACAGGTGGACCTCATAGAAACCAATAACTGGTGTGTACATCTAGTTGTGGTACGAACCTTATATGGCAGAATCTGTATTAATTTGCAGACTTATTTCTATTATGTTAGATTTGTCGTGCTGTGGGCGTCATCACTGAAATATATTGTGGATTTTATAAGAATGTCCCAGAAGCTATTGGATTCGTAATCAAAGTATGTAACATAAATTTGAAAATTTCTTCACTACAATAAGGATGTTAAGCTGCCTTATAGAGGCATATACCAATCCACTATCATAATTATATATATTGTAGAAACATTTCATTAGAAAACATTCAATTAGAACTTTCAACTTATGGGTCTCATATCCTTGATGTATATTGAATAAAGTCTAGGCTATTTAGAACTCTTTTCGTTCTGTCAGAATCATAATACCTTGGCCCGTATATAGTTAACAATGACATTTTCTGTTGCCATTGGAGCCAGCAGTATGTAAGCTTGTTCATTAAGTTGTTGATAGTTGACTGACACAAAGTGTTACATTATGAGGAATATTTTGTTCAATTAGTATTATCACACATATTTTATCACACATTCATCACACACAATTATATTATCAAACATATTCTGTTCACCTCAAGTATACGAATTGGTCCATAAAATCATACAGGTAGAATATTAAGAAACAATATCGTTATTTCTTATTTTTACACCTACATTAGTTCGTAGCCAAGTTCAGGACAGACTGATTATTACATATCTTAAGCAATCGGACATGGTCCTCAAAAGTTCCGCTTATCTAATTAAGCGTAGCCTGACATACGCAAATGAGACTTCCAGAGGACGGAGAATAAGTAAAACGCAATTAGACCCTTCCTTAATGAGCTATACCATTAGTGCATACCGAGACATTAAATCTGAATCAACTGTCGTTGTGAATTTATGCCATAGGGTAGAAGTTAATCTTCATAGTTAGCAGCGAAAACATTAAATTTTACTTAGTATTCAACCTGGATTGTTATAGCAACTGACTGGATTTTCAATATTATAGATACATGTAAATTTCAATTTACTTATCCTCCCTAGATGCAAATGAATTACATAATTTTCAGCTGATAGCAAGTGATTCTTATGACAAGGTGTACCTTAAAAAAAACATTATGTCGTTAATGTATGGCATAGGGGTAGATGTTAATCAGAATAAAAGGAAAAATATTTACTTTGTACTCAGTTTGACTTTGTAATTACAACTAACTGAATGGCATCGACACATAATATTTATTCGTAATTGAACATGCCAAGGGTTACCTTGAAGACATTGGGAATGTATATCAGAAGTGTAGAAGTTAATCAGATTAATTAAAAGCGAAAATATGTACAGTATTCAGTCTTTCTGATAACAACTTACTGAATAGTGAAAGATACATGAATTTTAATTTACTGATCATCTCTGGATGCTAAATACATTACTTAATCTTCTGCTGATATTACGTGATTCGAACCAATGGTTACCTTGTAAAAATGCTTTTTTATGTGTGTATGCAACTGATTGTCCAGAAAAACCTTCAAGAAGACAGTTATGAAGAGTAGGGAAGTGCATTCCAGCGAATACTTCAGGGATTTGAGTTTCCAATCCAAAGATAAAGACTTTTCCAACGAAGCCACTCTTTACCTGACTACATATCCCGGTTTTATTCGCGTGTCTCGCTCAGCCTATTGCATGCAATGAAGACTTTATGCTTGGCTAAGTGTGTATAGGATAATAATAACTCAATACCTTTCATCTAATACAAAAATTTGCTCATATCATTTGAGGGAAATAACCATACAACATCTCTGTGTACATGAAAGCTGGTTTCCTAGGTCGTCAAGGATAGAAAAACTTAACACTGGACGGCCCATGATAAGTATGGGTTTTTTTTTCTGTGGATACACGTCTTTATTTTTATTAGCCGATGTAGATCTCTATCGGGGCAATTAGGTAACTGACTACGTAGTTCTCACCATTATAGACAGACAATTCACATTAAAGGCCAAGGTTCACTTACCTGTTAGTATATAAATAACTAAATTAAGTAGATCTACAGTCTTGTACTCATGTGGGTGTGGAATGGGTATTCGGAAGTCTTTATTAGCATTGGCAGAAAAGTGTATACGGGATAGACTACACAAACAATAGGCCTATTATCAAATTTTATTTTATTTTTATACAGAAGGTGATTTTGACTTCAGGTTTTAACCATTGCTACTTATCTTTGTGGACGTTATTGAAATTCAAGGACGTGTATGGTTTTAAGAATCTTATATTTGTCTATGTAAGAATATAGACATAAATTGATAACTCTATTGATCATGTTTTTGAAAGATCGCCCATCACTGTACTGTATTGAAATGTACATGTTTCAGCTGACTCAATACAGATATCGGTTATAGTGCCAGTGGTTTGAAAATTCTCATAGTATGTATTGGGCTTTAGTGTCTTCAGAATAACAAAGAAAAGGGCCAGTTTTATTCCTCCAGGACCTTTGTGACCCACCAGTCCTCTCGTCACCTGTTCCCGAGCTCAGGCCGCTTATACATAGTCTTTTTTGCTTGTGTCCGACATACCTGACTTCCGGTGCAATGACGTCACCGCCTTTCTACTCCTCCTTTTATCCCACTCCTCCTGTTTCACTCAGGAATTAAAAAGAAAAAGGTGTTTCTGAGGGCGAGGAAAAACGGTGTTTGATTTCCGCTATATATATAAAGCTTTAGTACAACAATCTAAGGATATACCCATCGTCATGCATTGAAGCGTTCCTCTTCAACCTTGTACCAACATGGAGGCTCTAAACGTATGCGCTGTTCTCTGATTTGTGTATAAGGCCGATTTTAAGGAAAAAGTGTCTTCTTTCAGTTCGCTAAAGCCCCTTACTTTGCACGACAGCTTTAATTTACCTAAAAGATCGGATTGCGTTTCCAATATATAATTTAAATTGTTTTCCGGGTTAGAGATGTTTTACATTGTCATGCCATATCTATGATATAAATTTACCACATGAATCCATAGGATTGTAGGAAAAATGGGGTCCAGTAAAATAGTCAGTGTAATCCGGAATATAACGAGAACTAGGCCTAACTAAAATTGGGAATGATTATTCGAATAGCGATAGCTATGGCTCACTTTTCAGTTTATTTCTACAGATCCACACCACCCGTAGCCTCTGGTTGCTTTGAAATGACTGCTACACATCTGGAAGATTTATATTGCGCGTTTAATTACTGCAACGGTCATGTCTGTCTGTCGTATAAAACTTAAAAGGGTCCAGGTTCAGTGCAATAGACATTGGCACATGCTGAAGCTTGTTATCAATATTGACAGAACATCACCTTAGTAGATGACACAATTTTAAAGGTCGTTTTCAAATCTAGACTGACATAAATGGCTGAAATATTATTTTTAGTTAACGTTTATGTATACTGTTAATGAATCAAAAACACCACAATCCTTGGTCGTCTGCAATAAAGGAATGGTTTATAATTTACTTCGCTTGTACTAATTTGCCCCTGGTACAATGATCCTATCGTAAAGGTTAATTGCCATCTCATTTTCATAATTATAGGTGGGGCTTCTTAATAGACATTTTGAGACAAACGCATTAGGTTTCAACACAGAAATAGTTAGTGCAAGCTATCAAGATCTTAACAATTTATGTAATGGGGGTACGTGCGTATAGAAAAGAACTCTTCCTGTCAAATAAAAAGGAAGACACTCATATGTTAAATCATTGAATCACGGTCATTTCCAGCTATATTTAGATTAGGCCTTTGACCTCCAGCCAATTTCTAGCAAAAGGATCAGCGATTTCATGCAGCAACCGCCAAAGAAAATGAGTCCAAAGTAATAACTCATCAAAAACTGTTCATGTTTTTTGGCTAATTGCGTGAATATATCATAGAACTCAAGAAAAAGGTAATTTCCTTTTTTTTCCTTAATTCACCATGGGCGGTCTATTAGGCATGAGTATATATAATCCCAGGGAAGTATAGTATCATACTACGCAGTTTAAAGGCTTTGGTTATGGGTCAGACATTATAGAGATGATTATGTCTGCGCCTGTCGCTTCCTGCCCCACCACCTTGACCTGCTGTTAGTGTATATATTATATTAAATCGATACCTGAGATCAATGATAGGGCCTATAAACTTGTGGTGACAGGTGAGTTAAACCTGAGATGGGCAGGCTGGGGGACAGGTTTGGAGTATATAATTATAAAGCATGATCCCTGCTGTACATTGGTATAAATATTCATGTTATTCAGAATAAGAATATTCATATCATTCAGAAGTTGGAATGGCGTAGGCGTAGGAAACTATAAAAAGCAAATGCAGGTCGGAGAAAGGGCAGACTATTATGTTTTTCTTGAATTATATGATTGCTTTCCGTCAGGTAGTTCTGTAAATCACAGGCGTCCGAAATGCTGTTTCAACATTAGATTGCAGATACATATGATTTACTATACTTCTCATGATAGTCACATGCTATTATCATATTATTCATTGACTTGTCACAGCGTGAGACCAAACATTAGGTATTTATATGGCGCATAATTTAGTCATTAATATCTGTTATCCGACCATAGACATAGTTTATAATTCTAAAAAGAACATAATTGTACCGGTGTTTCTACTCAAGTAGAGTATCTGTATTACCTCTTATATAGTTTGAAAGGACAGGTCAGTTAAGGCTCTATGGATGAGAGACAACTATTATGGTATTCCTGGATATTCTCCATGTATAATTTACGTGAAATAGAAATAGTTATAATCCAAATATTTGATGAGGGCTCTTTACATTCCTATGATTATTTAGCATAACTGAAATCAGTAACAATTTGGCCAGTTCCAGCTAGTAACTGTAAGGCCTACCCTTCATCACCATAATTGTCATGATGATACGTTGGAGTGTAAGGTCCACTCAGCAATTTTACAGCTATATCGAGACCAGTAACTATAATTGACTTTAATTGATCATGTCACCCGAGAGGTTTTACTTGTGGTAGCCCATCAGTTGAAAATGATGATCGTCTATAGGTTACGCAAATGTCTGCATGCACGGCCTGTTTCAATGGATGAAGCACAAAAACCTGAAATTGAATTATGATGCAGACAAATATGTATGGTACAAATAACAGTATAAACAGAAGTAGCAAAAGAAGAATGTAGACCTCCCAAGGTATATATTACGGGGCCCCTTGTCCATGGTATAATGCATTAAACTGATAAATGTTCGTTATGTATGTAAAATATTCCATCAGAATACCAGTAGGCTGTGTATTTATCAAACTTGTTGACTGCCGACCTCCAGGCTCCATTCCCTTATCCCGATAACTATTTTCTTTCTTTTTCTTTTTTGTATTCTTCAACCAAATTCCTCATCAATTACATTGCAAATATAACTTGAAAGTTTATTTAATAGGTATTTAGTTATAGTTTAGAAGATATAAATACATGTGCATCTAAATTAGTGATATTCTTAAATCCATTAAACAAACTTTATCCCAAAATCTTTTTTACAGCCTAATATTATAAGATTTAGTACGTCCAGAAACTGGAAAAGAAACAGACATTTTTGGTTTGGCCTCATGTTGGCTTAGAACAAGGTCACCCAAAGAAATAGGCTGCTTGGTTGTCCTGTATGTAATCTTTCAAGCTCCCCCACCCCTCACCTGACACCACCACGCCCCTCCCGCCTGTGAGGTACCAATTAGAGCAGCTCACCACCAACTCACTGAGCTGCTCACCATCCGCTCTCCAAGCTGAGGCTTTGGACATAGGAACTGATCAGGAAACAGTCAATCCTAGAGACAGTATTTACTGTATCAAATTGGTGGATTCTGTGTTCAGGTACATGGTAAATAGCTTAATGTTTCTTGCCAGATTGTCAAGAAAACTGGGAAGATTGATTGTATTGAACATATGGGACGTCACATCAATTTTTAAAAGCAATATTCTTTATTATCTTTCATCCTACATATTCAAACAATTATCGCATTTTCTTCCTGTTTTGACATGTAAAATGTACGAAATCCTGTATAGCAAATGTGATAGATCTATTCTTTTGTGTCAGTGTAATAGACGTCATGTGTTGAAGATGAAAGTGTCAGTTTTTCCTGATTATACAATTTTTGTTGTTTGTGAAATTAACTATCATATGGATGCTATTTATCATGTTCAAGAAAAACATAAAGCACTATACCTACTCTATCAATCGCTACATTTATTCAGGCTCAACTCAGTTCTAAGTGGCTGTTTATGTAAATGGTTTCCAGGTGTTTCAGCCTTTAACCTTTTCATTACCTAGCTTATATCATCTATGCAAATCATTGCATTTACAACTTTCCAAAATATGAATTGAATGTAACCAAATTCAACAAAATACATATAATTGGAAAATAGTTTTTACAGATTAGATTTAATTTGGTACAACTATATCAGCCAACTCTCCGGCAACATTAATTGAATGTCTTTCTTTTTGTTGAAAAAAAAATTATACAGTGAAACTTGTATGGCTGGCCCAGAATAAACGGCAGTAGATACTCCCAAATCAGCATGTCCAAAATATTTGAATAAGCTACTGAAATCATACTGATTATATACTGATTTTTATTGACAGCTCATTTAAATATTTCGGACATGCTGATTTACTACTTTTCAGCTACTGGAATCATACTTATTTCTACTGATTTACTACTGAAGCCCTCCTGAAACCCCCTACTGCTTCTGTGCTGATATTACACTGATTTTCTACTGCTGTTATTACTGAAACGGCCCAGGGCCCTATCATACTCAATAGCAATGCTCCAAGCGGTGCAACTGCTCTGCCTTGAAGTATCAATGGCAAGCCAGATACTGATAGCTGAAGTAGGAAGGTGTCAGGCTCTGAGGCCTAGGGGAGTGGTTATACCCAGACATTATAATTGGACTAGACTCTAGGTGACAGGAGATGCTGTCATCCCTAGACTAACAACTTTTTAACCCAAGGGGAAAAACCGACATTCGTCACAGATAACAAAAGATAAAATAACAACAAGGGAGGCATGGATAGGCCTAGAGAGGGTGTGGAGATATTTTTTGTTTAAGTTTGGCACAAAGTCTTATACATGGGCGTGGGGTGTGTCAGATGATGTCAGGAGAATATCTATCTAGAGAAGTTAAAAGGAAAAAACGTTGTTTGTTTTGGGATCTTTAGCACCACGACCTAGATCTGCCTGGTGGTTCAACTTTTTGCCTCTGTTTTTTTGGCCGTATAAAATGAAATGTAGCGTGGGAGAAATTTAAAAAAAAAGGGTTGGCCATGAGAATTAGAATAATGTCTATGGGAAAAGTGTACAGGTAACTAGAAGTGTAGAACGCATGGTTACTTATAGAGTCTTGTATGAAATATTCAGACTGGGGAAACAACTGAATGAGAAACTCATAAAAACAAAAAGGGAATATTCACGTTCATAACAAACCCATCAGTCTAAAATCAAATGCCTAGGTGTCCTGTCTACATGCAGTATCATAGTCACCCTATGCATATTCCCATTTCCAAATGGAATGCCATTTCTCCACAGATTACCTTAATGATTATGATGAGATAATCATGAGAGCCAGTGCTAAAGGATTATCTTCCATAACTAAATGCAGTATAATTTAATGCCATGGTGACTTCTGCTACTCAAGCAATAACATGGACAGATATTGTGTAGGAGGGTCACTCATCCTGGCCACCACTTGTTATAGAATAATGTAGAAAGATTTGGGACAAACTATTTATAATTGCAATATTTTAGCGACAAATGCATATTATCCCTATATTTGAATAATATTGAATGAGACGAACGTGGCGAAGGTGTGCTCATGCCAGCGACCGCATTCAAAGTGGCCACAAAAAAAGAGAATAATATTGTATGTAAATTTAGAGTGTACGACATTAAATTGTGGTGTTTAATACATGTATTTACAATAACTTTATTGTATGCCATCCTATCAGCAAAGTTGTGAAAAGAATGTCAGTTAAAAAAGATCTTTGTACAATAAAGAAATCTAGGAAAAATTTTCAATGTACAGCAGGTAGGTGAGCAATAAATGTTCTCTCTGGCCATAAAGTTGAACGATGGTGGCTGTTGACAGTGACACCCCAGGCAACATGTACTTAATTATTGTTACATTTTTGTTATACCCATGCCTTATCGTGTCCACGAAAATAAGGCCCAATAGTTAGTACCACCTGGTGGCATTCTCTTTTGTCACCACCTCTGTTAATCACATAGTTAGGACTTCCCTACTCTCTCGCCATGTACCAGTAAATTGCGAGAGGAATCCAGCGACTTTTTCAAAATGTACTTATTTTCACGTCATACTCTGTTCTATGATACAGATTGCACTTGGATTCTCTCTTAAAATGAAAATCTTTTAAACGGACTTGGTTGCCTGACCCAGGAAGCTATGCAAGTAGAAATGACACGATAGTTTTTTATTTATTGTTGTCATACTGACATTTTGTAACTCAGGGCATACCTGTATCATAATTATATGGGTTTTAAAACTGCAAAAATTGATATCATGGCAATCCATATTCCAGCTGAAGTGAAGATCAAAATGAATGGTACGAATTTCCAATGTCACTTTTTTTTAAACATTCCACACGTTAGTGGATATTCTCTCTAACCATACCGATGACCGATGGTGACATGTGACAATAATGTACGTAACATGTACTGTCAAACCACACTTTTGTTGTACATGCCTTACGTGTTCTTTCCACTTAAATCAGGCAGGCCGCGGGATACAGTGGGAAGTTGCCCTCTAATGTCAAATAATTGGTCGCCTTGGACAAAACAATTAGTACTAACCTTTCTAGTCCTGCAGCGTTGTATGTGAAATAAGGAGTCTTCGCACGCGAACAAGAGGTAACGCCTAGTCTAGGCAAGTAAAGAGAGACTGAAGTAGTTTTTTGGTGATATTTTTTGTGATTGATTGAAGGTTGATTAGTACAGGGACTCAAGAACAATGGCAGTGCGGTGTAATGTTTTACTCTCATGTTTCATCAGTGCTTTGATCCCCAGTTTCATAAGTTTAATTGCTATTCTTGTGTAGATGATAATGGAGGTTGCTGTGTATGGGCCAGAGAAGACCGAACATACTGGATGTTCAACCTCCCTGTGTGCATGAAATAGGCCAGGAATTCCTGGGAGTGGCGAGGACATACGATGATATACAGCAGGCTTCAAAACAAAATTATTACTATACCGCAAGCCTCCCCAAATTTTGTTTCCTGTGTGACCTGACCACACCCTTAAAGCCACAGGATATCATGATAGGACCATCAAGAGATATGCATACTAGAAATCATACCCCAATATATCAATGCAATTGAACCGCAGAAATTCATTTGCCAGACACCCAGAAGTCATAGTCACCCAGCCGTATCACGTATTTTGAACTAAAAGGACTTTGAATGTTTTAGTAAACACCACTCTGATTAAGGGACGCAGAAACAATGTAATTAACCGATCATTTGAGTTTATTGAATATAAATCATAAGTCTATCACTGTGCCTACAGATACCAGTAAAAACATAGTAACCGGCATGTGCACTTTAATAGGCATACTGTTGATATAATCCTGTATAAAATGTCCATTACTTTATAGATAATGAATAAAATCCCATTCACATAACATATGCCAAGCCCATATGAAAACCTCCGGACAGATGTACTTCAAAGTATGCCAGGTTTTGAACTCCACCAGTCCTATGTGACATCCCAAAAAGCCCAGTTTAATAGTACTGACATAATGCGGGAAGAAGTCTGTTAGAATGGTTCAGAACGTGGCCCCGAGACCATATGACTGACACTTTCTTTCAAGAAGCGGAGGCAAAACTTAAAATACACCGAACAGAAAGATCCAGAATTAGGTAACTATGTCACAAGGTCGCCAAGGTACCCCAGGCGTTCTACCTTGACTTTCCCTGAAAAGGAGAGGACCAAAAAACTGGACACTTTTTCGTCGGTGTGTCATATGAGGATCTTGTTGTTTACATTTCTTATATGATCCTTAAAATGATCTTGAGCGTTCTAGTTGACAGCGCCTCAGATAAGGCGAATGACCTGGGATATGGTAGACAGGGGGCTGTAATTATTCTATGCGCAATTTCAATCAATCTTTTGTAAATGCGTCGTAAATTGCCAGTCCAAAAGCATCCGTTTTAATGCATTATGTGAGTCATACTGACTATAATAAGCCATACTGAGTATGATAAGTCATAATGCCTATAATAAACGTCATAATTCTAATCAGTACCAGCATGTTATGCCATACTTATAGGCCTATGGTGCATTCTGTAGTGGCCCATACAATAATGTAATACCTGTCCATGTATGTATACGGGCCTATTACAACAAACTTTGATAAATCATATAATAATGTCAGATTGCATATGCAACTGACAGAACTATTCTAAGCATGGCCTCATAAGATACTAACCACATAAGTGGCCATATCACCGGCCTTAAAATGTTTATTCGGAGAGAAGTAATAATAGATTGGGAACAGGTGGCGCATGTTTTCCATTGAGTATCATTTAGGCCGAACGTGACTTTGCAATGGAGCATGGTGAGATATCGGAATACCAAACGTCGAGTCGTTTATCATATTTCCCCAGGCCTTGAGATCCAGAGAGGGCAAGGGTAGTGTTTTAACACTTCAGTGCCACACACACCCCTCCCCCTGTTACTACCAACGCCTCCAAACATGACCTATATTAAATAATTACCACAAAAATTAACCTATTTGGATCCCATTTACTGGAAGTATTACTGGGTCAGTTGTGTTGCTGCCAAATCCATTGACAATCATAATAAACAAATTAAAAAAATGTTCCCAGTTTCAAGACAGATGTGACAGATGTTTATAGCGGCGGTTAAGCCCCCACTTGGGGCTGTTCTGGCATAGTTTGTGGGTGTGGATCCTCCAGGGTTGGCGGGGGGGGGGGGTGAACCCAAGAAGCCCCCTTGTATACACTATGAGGTCGTTCTGTTTCAACACTGCACTGACACGACCCACCCAGTCAGTGTTGACAGATCTACCTGAGGCTTGAAGGCCCTCTCAGGGGCTTATCATACTGAGGGACCCTGGAGGAAAACTCAAGGGCCCTGTTCACATTGACTGACAGGGCTGTCTAAAGTGTCAATGAGAAGACGACCATAGAATGGATTGGGGGAATACCATAGAGTAGAAGATATAATAGTGACAAATCTATGTTGAAGATGAGTACTTAAGTTTAGTGTGTGGTTTGAGGCTTTTGACATTAGAAGGAGGCATTACCATTATATTCTTAGTTTTTTTCATGATTCTTGAAAAAGGAGGCATACATCACAATTGTATATATGTGACAGTTTCTCGGATTTCCAGCCTTACAGAAATGCCTATTCATGGCTCTAGAGCCTTTATTTAGCTTAGAAATCATAACAATAAGAAAAATAAGCTAAATTCATGCTATAAATGAAATTTTCCATAGTTTTCATTACTGGTGAAAAAATTTGGATTTTTTTCATTTTGTTGCCATGGTAACCGGAATGTTAATAGAACGTCCAAACTCGTCGATACTACAGCTATACAAATGAGGGTTTCCATGGTAACCGTGGAACAAAAACAAGTTTTCAAAATTTGAAATTCTGAATCAAGGGACTGCTTGGCTATTTACAGCAAAAGACAGATTCTGAATATCTTAAATAGAAAGGAAATGGCAGTATATTTCCTGAAATTATATTTGGGCTTTCAATTTTTGGCCTTGATTATATATAAGTTATATCTTTATAAATACCAAAGGCTAGTCTATTTTAGCATATTTAGCATATCTGACCTTTGTGTCTTCAAGTCAACATAACCTTTTTTCTAATAAGAATATTAACCTAATTTTTTCAGTTTTAGATTCCCCAAGACAACTTCGTAATTTAATATTCTAGGCCATAAGACTGCTTTTCGCAGAGGATGTCACATATTGTGTATCATCCTTATTTGTATTAACCATTTTAACACGTCTCCGAAATGGTCGACTCTGTACTCAAAATGTGCTTAAAGAAATTCTGAATTCAAGACTATCAAAAACAGATGTTACCCCAGGGATTCTGCCCTCATTCTTCACTAAACACAGTGGAATATGACAATGCCAATTTACCGTTGGAAATCGGCCGAATGTGTTTGGTATAAGCCTAATAAGGGGCCTATTTCACATGATAAATATGAACTAACGTATTTGAAATATTTCATAAACTAACGAGTTATTGGATGTCTGATCTCCAAAAAACTAATTATCACTGGTTGCACTACTCAAGCTTTTGCAGATGTTAAAGACCTTAGCCTCACTATTTGTATAGATTTATGTAAAGATGATGGCGTGCACCATATGTTATTGCAATTTACATTCAAATTGATGTCTTGATATTGATTTCTTGATCAGTCGCGATAGATACTGTTTATGCAGCCAAGCAATAGTACACTGTATCCCTATAATACCGGGCTTGGATGCCTTAGTTTGATAGTGAGTGTCGATCATATTTGTATTCCAGCCTCATGGATCAAGGGGTATGTAGAAGGTAAACCCAGCAAAGCTGTCTGAGTATATTATACCTGCGCCTTCATATCCTAACCAACTTCATCAATGGTATCAGCGAATTCTGAGAAAGCGTCTAGATTTTATGCACAGAAAAGGACTCCTAGCTTTCACACAATAACATTAGTTTGAAAACCTCTGATTTAAAGGGGATCAATGTGTTTTAACATAATTCGGAATTCAAAAAAAACAAAACTGGTATATTTGTGATAAACAGTTGATAAAGGATAAATACCAACCTCGAGCTCTGTGTGCAATCGATCTTTCGAAGTGATACCACATAACACGCCAGCGTAGGCCGCATGCCAGCAGCTCAATCTCAAATACCACAAAAGAAAAGAGTGTGCTTGTGTGTCCAATCCAAATTGTTTATGAAAACAGTCAGATAGCGATCAGAAAATCCTTCCTATGATATTAATTCACCACTATAAAATCACCAAGTCATATTCTGGCCAAAAGTATAGCCACTGATGATTTGGGTTTAGGCTCAGCAGGCCATGGCTGTTGAGTGGTGGATTTTATTGGCCGAGTCGAGTGGGTGGATCTAATGCAGCGGTAGGCCTCGATGGCCCTACAAATTTACCTGTCAGCGACAATCTGCCCCCTGTCGCTGCCCAGATGGCGACACAAGGAGCGACACGCGACCTGGGGGCAGTATGGGTGAAGAGCTAGGCAGTAAAAACTACCACGGTCACTTTGGTCTGCCATTTGGGGGGCTCTGGCTAAAAAAAAAGCCTATTTATATCTGGGTCATTGAGGGCTTTATCTGCTGTATTGATTTTCATTTTCGGCTTAATGCCTAATGTCTGTGGTATGAATTTGAATATGATTAATTCGATATTATATTGTTAGCATTTTAAGATAATAATTATGGACTTTTCCACCATATAAGTGAGAGACAACTATTACCTTGTCCTAGTTCTTATGTAGCCACATGGTTAAAATCCCTGGATTCAATAATAATTGAAAATGCATGTACATGTATTAACGCTTTTAGATTCATTTATGACGCCAGCTCGGTTAGATGGGTTAAAAAAGGTAATTTAGGAATTGTAAAATTCTTTTCGTACTTGAGTGATAAGATTGAATTAGATTTTATCAAAAGACCCTACCATATATATACCCTTACCACATATATGTACACTTTAACACTACAACAAGTACCAGTTGAGTGTATAGAGATTATACCACAGCAGCATCTAGTTGAATAGTCTTGGCTTAGGAAGCATACACTGAATGTAGATTAGCAAGTAGATGCAATTTAGTGGAAAATGTCAGTGACACTGCCGGCCTACGCAGATGGGCTTACATGGGTGTGCTGCCAACTGGGTCTCTGAGTGACCGTCCCCCATAGAGAGTGTTCAACGTACTATGCTTGTATTTAGCCTCTGTGGCCTCTATACCGCGGAGTAAGCTAGCTCGGCAATGTATAGCATTACTGTCGTTACTCATCGTTTTATCCCATGCGCTAGGATGGTTTTCTCTAGGGGCGCAAGATGTTCCAGAATGTGTATTGAAATGTAGCAGTCAGTTTGGGTATAGCTACTAGGATCTCAAAAATCTTTAAACAGTGTTCTGGATTTATATAGATTTAGTAATTTGGGGATCAGATGACTTACAATGGTCTTGAATTTTTTCATTAAAACAGGTTTGGGTCAGAGTTTTATAAGTAAAAAAATAAAAGAAAGAATAATGGCTGGGTCCACCTTGTAACAATCAAAGGAATAAGGTTATAAAATTTGTAAAGCACTAGGAGTTTTCAAAATGCCTCAAAACTCTCTTAATTAGAAAAGAATCCGAAGTTGGTAAGCGCAGCATAGATTGTCTGATTGTGCTATTGTGATGCCATCAGATTTGGATGTACATATGTGACGATTTTACTGGAGTTCAACTGTTAGTTCAATGATTTAAAGCACCAGGATGTAACTACAAACGGTGACCTGGAGATTAGATAAAAAGAAAACACAGTATTTATATTTCGATGTATTTGTGCGTTGGTGTAGGTTGGTATTTCCATGGGTGGGTGGAAGGTGGAAGGAGGAAGGTACATATATTGCCCTTATATAGTGCATACCAATAAACCAAAATGGATCATTGTGGTCAAAAACCTATGATTCGGTTGAATCAATGAGAAAGGGGCGAATAAACCAATACCAGCAAGAAAACACGAGAATCACACAAATTACTTCTAATGCAAGCAATTACATTCGAGTACCATGTGCTTTCCATTGACGTCAGAATAAATGCTTACCGATGAGATAAGAATTGACAAGGAGCCAAGGCCCAGCGACCCAAATGATGGTATTCTGGCACTAGGTTAAAGGGTTCACTACCCAGGGCCACATACTGGAGGTCGTCTCCAGTAAGGGCCCGTGTGAAAAGTCAAGTAGTGCACCTCTAAGGTCCTCCAGGCGCGCACCCAACCCTGGAGGAAATGTTCTCTAATAGTCCTCCCACACAAAAGCCATTAGCACTCAGCTTTACCTTACCTTACTTTCTTAAAGTGGGCCATAGGAGGGCGTAGGCCTACTTTCAGGTATTTTTCTTTAGCCTACGCATTGGCATAAGTGCCCAAGACTTGCCAGTATTCAAGTCATTCAAATTATCTACACGCAGCACAACTTGAGGTTAAATTGTCATGCCGATCCTTGAAAAGGAAAGATATTAATATTTGCACAACAGTAATTTCTAAAACGTATAATACATTATGTAAGCTGCATCTGAACATTATTTCCTTAAATGCACGATAGATTATATAAGCAGCATCTGAGTTGTATTTTCTTGCAACATCCCTCCCCTTTCCAGGTTGGCAAATCCGTTTGTAGCTTGCACATGTAGAGTGAATCCACTGTGATTACACTTTTACAGCCTGTGGAGGCGGGCTATCAACCCCCAGGTTCTATCAACCCCCAGGTGTTATCAACCCCCAGGTTCCTGACACTAGAACCTGGGAACGGCCGTGCCCTGATTTGGGCCCCAGGGCACGTGCCATATAAATGTTTTCACGGGGAGGCTTGGATGTAATAACGTTGCCAACAAGCCAGCCACCCAGTGATACCCAAGTCAGAGGCAAATGTGTGAGTGCGGGTATGGCAAGCCATTCTGGTGATATTTGAGAATTTCAATTGCAATTTATTGCAATTGTTGATTGTATCACAAGCGTAATGGCCATACTTCAGCTTTATACACAAAACAGTTAAATTTTCAGAAATTGCAACTTCTGTGAACACATGCAAATGCCTTTTACTCGCTACTTCGACTTTATATTAATTTGCAGTTACCAGGAGGTACAAATTTATACTCAAACTTGAAAACAATTTTCAAATTTCTTAAAACACTGAAAAGATGTTCAATCTATTGCAACCTTTTAAATTGAAGCAATTAAATCAGTTACTAATCATAACACTGATAAGTAACTGATTAGTGACCGTTTCAACTATTTAGTTACAAAAATATGGTCCCTAGTCTTTTTCCTAGATGGCTGTTGATACAGCCACACTTCGTGTTGACTGTAACGTTGTTGTATGGCGATGACTGCTCGTGATTCAGTGGCCTGGAATGCCTGTTGGAGATACCTAGGTGAGATAGTACTCTCTCTACTAATATTTTTACCTGCTCCCATACACGTTTTTATTGTAACGAGAGCCCCTTTCTTGATTTAGTATTTGTGATACAAGGAGTGTGCCTACCTGGGTCAATGTAACTTACGCTGACATTACAGGTCAGAATCCCCCTCGAACAGATGATAAAATAAGTTTATGTTCACTGTTTTGTTGGTGGTGTAGGAAGGTAATTTTTTGCCCAACTGTGGGTTTTATAATCAAAAGTGAATGGCATAGGTAATAAACTCTGTTTTACGACATTGCATGTACTCTGCTTCCAATAACCTAAGCAATTTATTGTTGATACTTATGAAAGACACTGTGCCACAGTTGCACACTTAAATATCTCTTAACCTGAATCGCGCCTTTAAATGTATTGCACAATTCTGAAAAGAATATCAATCTTGAAATTGAAATTGAAACACCGTCTTGATCGTGTAATGAAAGTTGAAGAAAGGAATGGGAAAAAGACCACAAATGCATTAAAATGATTGCACATATTGAAGTCAGTAGGCTGGTTTCAGTGGTATTAAATAATCCACAATGTATATCTCAAACATCCTAATCCTTAGCTCTTCGTGACTTTGTCCCCAGTAACATCTTCTTGCTTATCAAGTAATCATTTGTCTGATGAGAGCTCATTGAAAAGAAATCACGGGGATGAAAAGGATAATAACATGTATATGATAGGGTCCATAATATATATTCGGCCGCCATACGCCTATTCATAGGCTGGAATTTTATAAATGACTAACTACCTCATAAAAGATAGCATGTTGTGTCAAAAACATGCGGCGTGACATCCACCCACCTGGACCAAGCACACAAACACTATTCAGGGAGGTATACTACGCAGTGTACCTTTTCTAAAAATCGTTCCGCACTATATTGCCTATTAAAAACCAATAACACACCTCTTCTTCTTTTGGAGCATTCCAAAATCATATTTATAGTACATGGGGGTCATGCGAAGTAAATAGTAGCATTCTGGTACTGGCTTGATAGATCATGTTAGTTTTCTCACGTTTTAAAACTTCCCTTTTGGTAACACATCTCATGAACCAACGATTATTCCGACCCAAAATCATTTAAGACAAAACTTAAACTTGCGAGTTTTGAATTGGTTAAATTGTGCGATGCTGATGAGAAAATCTTGTAATGGGCTCGAGTTTCTGAATCGGATGAAATAACTAAAAATAAACCAGCTCACTTTACCATAAGGAATTAAATGGAAATTTGAAAGTAAGACTTTTAATATTATTTTAGAATCACATTGTTGGTGCGCTCATTATCTGAAATTTCTACATATTAAGATAACAAAAAATTCTCAATGATGTTCATAATTCTAGACCTGTCGTCGCGAGCTTGCACCAAAAACTTGAGTACCTTTTGCATAGCGATGCACTTGTGCCATTCAGATTTGACGACAACAACAAAAATCGCAATTACCTGTGTAATGTAACAGCTCATTGTCTAGAGACAATTTTGTATCAGATTACTAGTTTTCTAGTAGGAAGTTTCCATTTCATTGTATCAATAACAGAAAACTTTTCCTCATATTACCCAGATGAATTATTGTGTGGGAACGTGTCAAATGAGAAGGAACCGGAGATTTGGTCGGGATAATTATCCCATATTGCTGTAAATACTTTCAAACTCTTAAAGGTTGTAAACTGAAACGTTTGTCAACATCACTGTTGCATTTATTTACTTCTTTAACCAGTTGACATATTCTACATAAAAGTCACATTATATTGAGAATGCTTTTAATGCAATAATGATTAATTTTACCCAAAAAAGTAGCAAAATTAATGCTAAAACTAGTAAACAAAAGAGTTAACATCTATGTAAACCTATTCTTTTCATTACCATAGATCCTGTGATGAAAACGCTGTATTCATACTTAAAGGGCGCATATATAAAAGTCCTAAAATGATAAATTACTGAGATACCAGCAAATAGACGTAGTTGTTAATTAAAAACACATCCAAATACATGCCAGTACACAGGCAAACATGCAATTTGTTCTTTTTATCCTTCGAACAAAAAGCAGGCAGATAATATCTCAAGTTTTTAGAGGAGAATGGGATAATATGTCAGGAATAATCATCACCATCCAACATGCTGGAATCACACCTGCCTACCTGAGATTAACTAGCCTGAGTGTTAAGAACATTAACCTATGGCTTAAGCCTGAAAAACATCGATTACTTCTTTGCTAAGCTCTTAATAACTCGCTTAAAGAGCCAACGAGCTGGAAAATCCTAGATCATACCTACTTGTAGAGTACTTGAAAAGAACAACGGCGGCTTAAGAGATTATTTGCTTTACCCTGTGTCCACTACCTTTGATACTGTATGCACACAGAAATTGCTACCATACTACTACCTCAATGGCTCAGAGATTAGTTATTAACATAGAAGGAAAGCAGTACATTCAGGTAGAAGATTTGTTGGACACACATATTGCTGTTGCATTTGGGCCTGTCAATGGGTATTCGAGGACCTATAGCTTTCACTGCCGGGGATCATTATATTGCAATGGATATGGTTTAGGCATTAAGGTAGGTGGTTTATTGTAATGATTTATATTTAGGATCAAACATTCACCGAAATGCATGAGTTTTATCAAATAAATTTTTAGATTTATGGGGAGAAAGGTTTAATAATTTATTGTTGTTGAATATCTCAGTTCGGTCAGCCAATGAAGTGCTGCGCGAAATTTTCAGACTTTATGTATCAGAGAAAATCTGTTAT
This sequence comes from Lepidonotus clava, assembly GCA_936440205.1. Taxonomy (NCBI): domain Eukaryota; kingdom Metazoa; phylum Annelida; class Polychaeta; order Phyllodocida; family Polynoidae; genus Lepidonotus; species Lepidonotus clava. The sequence goes on from OW387147.1 coordinate 23,865,710, forward strand.
ATTTTTTGGTTAGGTCAATGTAATTGCATAAGGCAGCACACATTTGTATTGTCTGTGAATCACCCTAAGGTCAAATGGTAATTACTGCCTACCAGTCATGACCAGACCCCTCCCTTATACATGTCCCTACCTTTTTATAGGATGAACTGGCTAACACGGGCAGGTAACAAATTGTAAATTCTCTTCGAAGAGCATAATTATGATGATAAATGTCATGATAACATTCCAATTGAATTATGGATACGCTAAGAAAAAGGTTTATTTTGAGAAGTTTCTAATCAAGATAATAAAACATAAAGAATATCGTTTTATGAACTACGTATAAGACTCTACAATACTGCTTTTTCTATGTGTTGTTTTGATACTCTCAGAACTACGCAGATTATAGAAGAGAGAAGTGGAAAAAGTAATTCAATTTACCAACTTGAAGTAAAGTAGCTTGCTTTTCCTCCCTTAGTGCAGATATATAAAAAGACATGCTAAGAGTATTAGTTATGATGTTTTGTTGTAAAGTTGGTTGGAATATAAATAGCTGTGTTCTACATGTTTTCACTTGTTTACATCTGAAAGTATGATATGCAGGAGAGGATCGGTACACAGATATTATATGACGCAGAAGCCTATGTCAATGGGAAGTTTCCTGTCCTCGTCTGTTTTTGCCAATTGTGGGCGTCGTTGGTATGAACAGTCATTAGGCTTGGACGTGTTCCCGAATAGTCTCGTTTTGTTGTTATAAGACCGTTTGAGACTCTTTCTAATGACAACTGCTAAGATACTGATTTAATAATATTATGATGAATGTATTTTTGTTGTAAGATTTCTCTGGTTTACAATAATGCGATATATATTATCTATGCTATATTGAAATAATATATGTATGATTATATTATTGACGTCATCTTTATTTCCAGTGAAGCAATTAAGTTAAAATTGTTATTATACATGCAGTAATGAATATATAAATACATACTTTTGATCAAATTATCGTATTATTTTACCTGTATGGTTCCACAATTATGTTGTCTTCCATATAACATGTACTCCTTTTATGCTCATAACATAGCTCTACCCTCGATCTATGAATTGTATATATAGATCTTCTATACAGCAAAGCCCCATACACACTATGCAACTTTTACACAGTCAGCCGACTGATCGGTGCTAAAATCGGCCGATTCTACCCCCAAAATCGGCCGATTTTAGTGCTGATTCTGATCAAACATGAAGTGGATTTTAATACAGCTAGCATACTCACAGGCAAACATAAGAATTGGCCGATTCTAATCAAGTGCCAGTGGCCAGTTGCCAGTAAAATCGCTTAGTGGGTATGGGGCTTTACGTTCTCCCCTACCACCTACACGAGTTGCACTCAAGTACAAGAGATCCTTTTCACTGCAATTGTGTTAAAACCTGTAACTTTTTATGTCTTTTCCAGGTGAGTTGAGTTCGTTTTGGATTACCGAGCCCATTCACAAAAGAGAGCCCAAGTCTCCTTTATGCGACCTCTATAAATTAAGGTAAAAAGATCCCATTTTCTTCCCGCTTCTCTGGCGTTGGCGATTGGTTCACGCCTTATCCCTTAGACCCCTGGTATCTCCTATTGTGATGGGGTGTAATAAAAATAGTTTTAGTACCGTGTAAAGAGGCCCTCACACTTATTGGAGGTGAATGGAGACTCTACACCACACCAGTGAATCGAGATAAAGGCGATATGATATACGTAGGGTTTACCTAATAATAAAAAGACACCGACAGACCTTGATGTGTTTATTTCGGCTTTGATAGTTTCATTTAATCAATTTAAAGAGGTACATGAATTATTGTTTGGGTTAACTGGGAAGTATTTGATTTCTATAGCCCACCTCAGAATTCATTTAATTTTTGCGTAGTCTATTTCTATGTATTATGATTGTATAGGTTCACATGCGAATAAGATGCAACGTGTTTGTAATTGTTAAAGAAATATGATAGATCTTTGACTGGATACAAATAGATGACGGTACATTAGAACATCATTATTATGAATTAATAAGCATTTATGTTATTTGGTTCGGTGATGAATTTTCAAAATATATACTATTTTTTCTAGAATCCTTCTTTTTCAGCCTATGAGGTTATATGATTAGCTGCATACAGACGTTTCTTTTTGAATAGCTCTTGTAGCCTCGATGGAATTGATCACTCTTTCTTTGAGTCCTCAATAACATACTGAATAAACTTCCTCATTTAAGCTGATTAAATGAGCTCATATTCGGACTAGTTTTTCCCGAGAGTTTCTTCTTATTTATTCACAGCCTGAAGGGTTTGCACTGAACTCCCCGAATCACAAACCCAAGGTAAACACCTGAGACCCAAAATAAACACAGACTCCTCTGGGTGCCATCTACCTTACTTTAGGCTTAGAGGAGTTAGACTCTCACTATAAGAGCCAAAACAATAATTTTAGTTAAATAAATCAACCTGTAATAGTTTAATGATGTACCTACCAATTGCCGACTCATCTAGGAACATGTGCCCATGATGATCATAATTATGAGGATCACCAAAATCTGGTCATATGATCTTGTCTTAATCAAGTGTATAGTTTTTCTCCTGAGCGTGTTCATCGAATTTGTCTGAGAAATAATAGAATTTCTAACAATTCCAACAACGTTGCAAAGACGTATGCATTGATCAAAATCTCAGCCAATAGTGCATTAACTTAATTATACTATATAACATAACATATGAAAAGATAGATTCATGAAAGAAGATTTGGCAACCCTTAAATGCATTGCACCTAGGTTAGGTCCTCAATACAGGTTTGTAATGACAGCGTCAGTAGCTGTAAAAGAGCTGGACATTTAACAGCTATTTAAGTGGGCATTCAGCAGCACACCCTTGCTAATTAGAAGCTTTGTCTAATTCTATATAAAATATCATTAGAAGTGTGAAAAAGTAAGGTTCAGGTAATAAGCTAAAGGGCAGACAGTGGCATTAGTTGTTTGATCTGAGAGTGGACTGTGTGAAAGCCCCCCAAAAAATAAATTCTGGGTGCGCTTAATGCCAGTGATTCAGAGGTGTCCCTTGTATTATTTATACTCCAGACAGACTATAGATAGTCTATATGGATACACCGCAGTAGGCCCTATATTGGAAACAAGCGCACTATATCCAATATAGTGCCTGGAGCAGCCTGTGAACGCTTATTGTATGACTATTTCTGTAATATGATACTTCTTAGACTTGTACACTTCTTTGTGTGAGCTGAAAAAGGTGCTTTCCTAAGGGAACCTGGTCTTAGATCTCTTCTTGTCAAAGACTGGGGATATAAAAGCAATCATTTCAGAGCCTTCAGTCTTTGAAACTAATTAAATTCGGTTACAGAAAAAAAAGTGAAAAAAATCCGGATTTAAATGTAATCGAGAGGTGTGGATGACTGTCCGCGAAATGAAAATGGAAATTTTGAGAGAAAAAGGAGAGAAAAAAATGAAAATGAGAAAACTTAAAGTGAGCTCAAATATTCTGGTCAAACAATGAGAGGAGCTTCTTTGTTCACGTACGGACATCAATCGAGTGTCCAAATTCTCCTAAAACTAAAAAAAATACTTGTATGAGGTGAAAACTCTCAGACATTGAAACGCATTCTCATACTGTTTACCATATATTTTAAAAGGACAAACTCCGATTACTATATAGGTTGATGCGTGTCACCCAGTGCATTTTGAAGTCTACAAAAAACACCTCAGTCGGCATCTATATAGATACAGATCATACATCCCGTTTACTTGCTCAGCCCAAAGGCAAGTACGAAGTTAAATGACGTCGACCCTTTTGCACTAACCTTATGATGATTATATTGACTCTTTAAGATGCAATACAGGGGATAATTCCAGTATACCACTTACATAATTATACCATATTCAATTATGCAAAAAAGGGGATAATCATACTTTAATAAAATGATACTTTCGTCCTCTAGGCAATAACTCTGAAAAAAGCAGTCTTTCAATGTCATTCCTGAGGACAGGAGCCTAAAGCTGTAGCAATTGAACATTCTTTAGGCTTTTATCCTATTCTATTGCTATTCTCACCCCCGCAGATACTCCAAGTAGGTTTTAATCATCTTCCCTGTAGGCTAAGAGGCCACGGAAGGCAGTAGGGCGTGAAGTAAACGTTTTTTTGAAGAGTAGTGTAAAACACAATTGGTAGTTCCGAATATTTTGTATAAAGGCAGCTGGTCTAATTGGAATAAGAGTACGGCATTAGCTAGTGTACCATTAGCTAGTGTACCTTTTATTCTGGGTCCTATCCTTTTTTTGTGTTATATTAATGACCTAAGTTTTATAGCAAATAGTGAAAATGTTGGTATCAGCTTATATGCTGATGATGCTGTTATCTACTATAGTAATTCGGATTCACATGAGGTAGAAGCCAAACTACAGGTGGTACTAACAAAGGTACAATATTGGTGTTTTAAAAACCAAATATGTTTAAATACGGATAAGACAAGGTTTTGTAAATATGGTACAAAACATGTTGTGAAAAACTCCCATGCTGTAAAATTGAAAATAGGAGAACAGGTGGTCACTTCCTGCTCAAAATACTGTTATCTGGGAGTAACACTAGATGAACATTTGACCCTGGAATCTCACTTTAATTCTATCTTTAAAAAATTCTCATATAAAATCTTCCAATTATCCAAGATTAAGAAATTGATGGACATCCGGACCAGGCTTCTGGTGTACAAACAATGCATAGTACCATTGGTAGAATACGTAAGTTTTATGTTATATTTTACTAGAAAACATGATACTGACAAATTACAGAAACTACAAAACAGGGCCTTGCGTATTTGTCTGAACATTATTAATCCTAGGGACTGTAGTGTGTGTGTATTACATGACCTAGCGAAACTGGACACTCTAGAAAATAGAAGAAAAAGGCAATTATTATGTATCCTATTTCAATATAAAAACGAGGACTCATGGTTATCAAAACCCCTGAGACGAACAAGGCAGGCTGATAAAATCCTATTTCGCACTGATGATGTTAAATCTGAGATATACAAACGTAGTCCTTATCTCATAGGAGCACAGCTCTGGAATAAGTTACCATTAAACATTCAATGTTTAGATAGTAAATCGGAGTTTAAAAAGGCCATAATCAAGGACGGCGTACTTGATTAATGATGGATTTATCCTACGTGACACATAATTCAAGTGACAATGTCCCTCGTGTCCGAAAAACTTAGGATAAAAACTTAACTTTTTGTCTGAATATTAGTGTGATGATGTATCACCTTCGGATTGCTTATACTAGCTCCGACTGTGACACTCAAGCGCATATATTGTAATAATAATTGTATACTTAAGACTTGTATATTACCAGTTATGTAACGATTGACTGAGAATTGTATCACTTATACGGAAGATCATCCTTGTAGATGAGTATAGTTCAATAAATAAAAAAAAAAAAAAAAAAATTATTATTATAACTTCCAGAAATAATTGATGGAATTATGGATACATAGTCATCACATGTAGCGATGCTTTCAGAATTATTCAAAATGCATAAAATATACTTTGAACAAAACAGAAACAATTATACTTTTTTTTTCAAATGTCAGTTAAGGTCACCCAAAGTGGGTTAGGTTAAGGTCATACCCAAAGTGGGTTAGTTCAAGGTTAGACAAAGGATAAAGGCCACAAAAGGGCTTAAATATTTAAAGCCTTCTGGTTCCTTAAATGAAGACGTGGACAGGGAAGGTCAGTTAGAAGTAGCCCAAGGTCGACCCAAGGTCAAAAGGTCGAGGGCTAAGGAGAAGGGTGGTCTCTATACCCCTGTCAACGCCTGCTTAGGCCTAGAGGGGGTATCTGTAGGCAAACCCCCGACACTACTACCTCTCATTCAAGCCTGGATGGGGGCACTTACTCTAAAAGTAGATACCTCCCACTAAACTACCACCCCTACTTCTCATGGCTAACTGCTCCTACGTTTACCAAAATGGCCATATTCATTGGCCCTGTTATTCGAGGCATTTTGCCTGTGGGGAAGAAAAGTAGGCTGCAACTTCCTTGATCCTTATGCACTCGATCCATCTTCTCCACCCTTGATAGACGGTTCCTGACACATGACTATTTGGAGCTTATTGCGGTGCTTATATTTTGCTATTGCTCTTGCAAGTCGGCTAACCGCCTCTGCTTTTGATAATCATTTAGCGTTGAGTACTTTTTCAACAGTACCCCCCTCACCCCCGATATTCACCTCTCTCCATTGGTCCTTAGACCCTGCCTTAGACCTATCCAGTCACTTTCACTTGGTCACTTCTCCTTTAAACACCTAACAGCGCGTGTGACTCCTTCTGGGTGGGCGCCTTAACTGAAAGGGGCCTATTATTTCTGGGATATCTAGGTTTATTTCAGGGCGTCTTAGGAGGGGAAGGGACTTAACACCTTATAAATTGGATCCATATGGACGGGTGAACTCACAGGGCTAAGTAAGATGCAGTGTCCTTCAAACAAATCTAGTACTGTAAACTTATTTAAATTTCTCGCTGAACAGATTTTGCTCTATTTGAGGAAATTAAAATTGCAAAAGTAAATTAATACCTTGCAAAAATATCATGTCAGGATAGAACAAAGACGTATATTTCGCTGTTTCATGACCTTACGAATGAGCGTTTTCGCTGTGCCCCCCTCCCCCAACCCCCTCATCCATTTTTGTATTTTTAAAAAATCATGTAAATGGTCAGGCTGAATATAATTATAGCGATAATCGTTTTCAGAAGCGTGCAGCGGTTACCCGGAGATGTGTCAGGGTGCCAACGGAAGTCTGTGGAAGTCATAAAAGGTCTTGAATTGATTTTCCTTGATTTAAGGAAAATGAAAATCCAATGATAGGGTGAGCAAAATACTGCTTTGTTCTATATCACTACATCACACCTTATACCAAGAAATATTATCATTTACATGTGGTCAATTGGTCTTAAATTTGCCAAACTTCGGTCTTAAATAGGTTTTAAAAAGGTCTTAAATAATTTGTGAAAAAGTGTGGGCATCCTGCATGTGGGCCCCCCAAAACCTCCTTGATTTAAATATCCGCGCACAGACCGGTTTTGTGGATCATGGCCGTCCCTCAGTATTACCCACACACAGACCCCACAAAGCACGTAAACACAAGAACAAACACTCGCAGGTCGCGTGATAAATATTCAACACGGAAAGAGGATCATGTTAAACGACATGTCGACTCCCCAATTCAACCTCCCCCCATCCGACCTCCCCAACTCCGTACAAATATACAAGGAAAAAAAGGCTAACGGATTTTAAGGGGAGACAGCGTGTAGAATGCGACATATTCATGCGTCTGTGACTTTGGTTTAAAGCTGCTTTGGGTTTAGTTTTCTGTTCACCCCCGGTGAAAAGCGACCTGAAATTCAAATTTCAGATCTAAGTCTGAGTCCAGGTAAATAAATACGGGCGAGGCTTTGGCGCCTATTTCCTTAGAGCCTAGAATATCATGATGTTTTTTTTTTGTTTTTTTTTCAAGATCTGAATCTCCTGTTCTCATCTTTAGTTTTATAATTGTATCCTTCAACCATTTGTCATGCATGAAGTTGCAAGGAATAGGTTGTCTTTTCTTGTAAGAATTAACTGAAAATCGCTCCTTGATATTTTGAATGCATTGCATTTCGTTCTCTATTTCCTCTACAATATTTATATTTCCTACCATCTGCCTCCCCATTGGTCTACATGTATGATATTGTTCATGAAAATTAAACGCTAGCATTATTTATCATAGCAGAACGTCAATATAAAAGAAATGTGACTGAGAATGATCGAAAAATGAAAAGAAAATAATACCTATAGAATGAGCGGGAAGTCAAAACCAGATCAGATTTTTGAAAGTCGGTCATCCTTGACCGTGATTCCCTACCGGTTTAAAAAAATCGATTTCTTCTCGTGCATAATCGTAACAGAATCAATATAGGCAGGCAAGGGACCAGTACAAATATAGTCATCGGGCGGAAAACCTGGCCTTAAACAGCTGTTAAACCCTCCTGTTACAGTATCGACCGCGGACGTAAGGCTATTGTGTGGTGGGGGCAAACGCACCTGAGCTGGTACCAAGGAAGTCGATGTTGCCCAGTCTTACACCCAACAAATGTACCCAGAAATAGATTATATATTTCTATTACACATATTAATGCCATGAAATATTAGTAAGAGTTTGCATAAGACGTCTGGTCGAATTAGGTAATTGACTGGGTATGCAGGGTGTGTCGTTTTCAATATGTTGACGTACGCTGAGTTTTGTTGCAAGAACTAGAGTGTCGCCATCCATTCAACACCGTTGAGACCTAGATCATAATATGTATTTAAATATGTGTAACCAGGAAATGGATTGTAGATTGCTAGATCTATCACCGGCAAATTACATGAGCATGTCATGCTAAATTGCATGCCAGTGCCAAGAACTGCAAGGAAGTTGGTGGCATGGGTAATCATAAAGGCTACAATTATATGCATAACAGTATTGATGTAGATAAGATAGCCATGTCACTATGCAAAAGATAATGAGCAATTATGGAAATGATGAAAAGAGAGTGCAAAGAATGTATTCACGTTTATAAGAAAAATACTGAGATGTAACCTTTCGGGAAAAACATATAATCAAGATATTGTCATGTGATGATTCAACCACATCACACATACAGCTAAGATCTCCTTTTTCCCGGTGAATATGACTCCGATTCTTGCCCTTTCTCACGGTAGCTTTATGCCCTTCCCAGGTCTATGCCCTCACAGGGCTCTGCTCAGTGTATTGTAAAACCGGCGGACGGATGGCGTGTAGTCCCACGCCCATCTAGGGGCCTGGGAGTGGGGGCAACAAGAGATAAAACCACTGTCTTGGTATGACAGTCTCAAAATGGGGCTCTCGAGGGGTCCCCATGCACACGTTGAATTTTAGAAATAAATAAATTGATTTGAAAAAAGGTCATATGGCAATCTTAAGATTTTGCGAAATGAATGGAATAATCATGTCGCCCTCAATTTGATTTCTATCATTCGAATAGTTTAGAAACTTTTTTTTTTCATTTTAAATTTTAAAATCGTAGCTGTCAGTTTTAGGAGTTAGTATCCATCCAAAATCCTGACCAATGTGTCATTAGAGGACCATTCCCTTGGTGACGTCTGCGGATTGTTTTCACTTGCTGTGGGGTCTGTCACACAACCCCAAACCTGTCACAAGATCTCAGATGTGTCACATACCAGGGCCTGGGTGTCAGCATGAAACTATGGGAAGATTTATTTACATGTTTCAGCATATCGAGATGTCTGATTGGGTTTTTATTTAGGAGGGAAGAGGGCCTGGGAAACATAAGAAACTACAGAGTGGTGCTGCTTGTGTAAGCGGAGTTGGGGGTAGATTGAATGCTGGCGGGAATGCTAATTTTCTGCTGAGTCTTAACATCACCAGGCATAGTTTTGCCCCATGGAATGATATAAAATATACCCTAGACCAATAGATCATGCCAGAAAGTTTCTATTTGGGATATTAGATCATGCTTTACATGTATCTCAAAACGTTAACGCTTTTTACAAAATGGCTAGGCTTGATCTATTGTTACATAGGGAAACTTTTTTGGTATGATCTATTGCCTAGGGGATATCACCTATTCTGGCCAACCAGCGCTGTTCAGCGCTGCTCATGTAGCTACTTCAGTTGCACTTTTTCCGTTCGGATCCTCAGGCTCTCTCTCTATATATATTCTCTTGACAACGCCTTGTGGCTTGTAAACAGGCATGTGTATTCTCTAAATAGAGTTCGTTCTTGAATAAACCTGACCTTACTAACATTGTACCAACTCCCAAGCTAAATATTCCTAAATATCTCGTTTGTATGCATTCAATAACGTTGGATATAAGAAACCATAAATGTTCTATAGTCGTTTTGTGCCTATTTCACTGATGTTTCATTTTCAGACATCAGACACCATATTACAGTCCTTTTGTCAATATATAATATTGGGTTTTCCGCATCCGTGAGAACAACGTCACGAAAATTGCCCTCTAAACCCAAAAATTGTCAATACAAACCACTCATAGAGTCATACCATTGTACACCTCACGAATCGTGTGATTTGCACAAAATCTTCACGTGTGGTGCACGTCTGCCGAAGCAGCCATGCGTGACCTTTGGGTGCTCCTCCGGCGGTAAACAGGCACTGGAGCCCTCCTGTGTATGTTCCCACGTTTGTCGGCGCCCAGGTCGGTGCCGCCCCCTCCTCCTCCTCCTCCTGGGCATGGATCCTCTTGCCCCTCCTCCTGCCTGCTCCTCCAGGGCCTGCTGACGGCTTGTTTCTGAACGACTGGAGGTGCTGAGTGTGATGTTATGTGTTGTGTATAAGAAATGAGAAAATAAGGAAATCTGTGTGAGTAATGGTAACGTTAACGTTTCCAGGGTTATTTCCCCTTTTCAGCAGTTAAAGAGTGCATAGAACGGAGGGGTTAAGCGCCCCCTAAACCTCCCACTGTATTGTAGATCCGCCACTGTAGGGACGGATTTAGGGGTGGGCGCATGGGGCGTGCGCCCACCCCCCCTCCCCCACCCCCCCGCCTCCCTTTTTGTGTGTGTGGGGGGGGGGCAATTTTAATTTGTTTTTATGTAAAACTCATGACATTGGAGTGGCAGCCAGGACCGTTTTTGATATGTGCGCCCCACCCCCCGCTTTCCAAAATTCCTGGATCCGCCCCTGGTAAGTGATAACTGGTTAGTCTAATAAGAAATGTTGCGATCTGAAGCCCTTGAGCACAATTTAGGAAAAAATACTGATCAGGAAAACATGGAAATGAGACAGTCCACCAGACAATAGAAGCAAATTTAAAAGTTTCTGAGTATGTATAGGTCCTGTGAATAGATATGGTGATCTTACCAGAGTATTAAAAAGTATAAAGCTTCAAAATATTTCACAAAACTTGTTAGATTTTGCCCCTTACGTCAGGGCACTTTGATCATCCAAATATCATGCAGAAAATGTTATTTTGAGGGAAATCCCTGTGAAATTCAGTGTGACATTTATCCATTTCCCTTAACCAGTACTATTGGTCATAGTGTGGGTTTACAATTGGCATACTAGGGACTGACTACCCATCCTTTGGCCTGGGATCTGTAGTACATACAAGCCGTGGGAGTGAGTGGGTGGATGGTGGCGTTCGTTTACGATTGGATAGGTCCTGTTTAGATGAAGAGGTGTGAAGGTGGATCCATACCATTGATTGGGGTTGAGAGCAGGCAGGCTGCGAAACCCCAATTTAATTTGTCCATTGATAGTGTATCTCACATCCTGAAGCTGGCTTTACCAGGTTTCAACTCTGTTCAGTGAAAGATATTTCTACTAATTGCTACAATTATTACAACGACCAGACCATCATTGCCAATATTTCACGAATCGTTTTTTAATGTCTTTCTTGGAACAAAATTATAACAACCACAATATCTACCATGGTAACAGCAGCAGCAACAACAACATCAAGGTACGTTGGTCTTGAAATAACTGAAAAATTGCTGAGCAGACCTTAATCTCCAACAATCATCATAACAACAGCAAGGCAGAGAAAATAGAGAAAAATAGAACAGTTTTAGCATAGCAGTTTCTCCATCTTTTTCAATGGCAAATAACTTGAAATTCTAGCCACTACCCAAAGAAAGGTCATCAGATAGGTTCACAGCAGTGAGTTAGGCATGGCCCTAAACGACCTTAAGACTCTGTCCATGGATGACCTCAGTATCTTTATGGGTTGTTTGGTATCTATTCCGGTGAAATGGGTTAAGGCCGCCGACCTGGTCCAATGAATAGATCTCAGGGTCACGAGTGACCCTGGAGCGTTCGGCATGGCTGACTTTAAAGTCAGGGATGCTGAAATAACAAGTCTCTTAGGGACCTTGTGCATTCACAGCCATATGGTCACCATTTGGTTACCAAGACACTGTGGACCTTTTTGACAAAGGCCATGAATTTTAGTGTGAATTAATAGTCCAGGAGCCAAATCCTGAAATCAGTCAAAATAAGGATTTACCCTCCGCGGTGAGCCCCCTGGATTTTCTTGATTTTTTTCATCTTATAGCATCCTAGGGACCATGAATCAAGACGGTTCCGAAGAATTTAGGTATGCGAACACTGTCTAATTACGCGATTTGTGCTTAATTAGCAAAAATTGGAAAACGCGTTATTTCTAAATTTCTCTGGAACTATGTAAGATATGATAACATGCTATATGTCATCTGAAAGGTAATTTTTTTCCTGATTTTTTGATATATTGTTTGTTATTGTCATCAATCATGGCAATGAGTAATTAAAGAAAAAACGTTGTTTCAGTCAAAATCATTAGAACTTAAGGATTCAAGGTTAAACTCTGGAATTAATAAACCAAGTGCTAGGTGTACTTAAAGGGGATCTTTAGGCAGTTTTTAAAGAAGGTTGCATCTGATTTCATTGGAAATGTAAGGTAGAAATCATTTTTTGCTGATTAAATTCTAACCGACTACAGGCTCATTTTGCACTTACATTCTAAAAGGAGAGATGATATCATGAAAATAACGCAATAAATCCTTAAGAGATATGGAAATGATAATCACTATCTCCCTAAGCTGGTATTTCAGTGCTTTCTGAGCCATTTGGGCATATGTATATAATATGGTAGCGGTTTGGAGAGCATTTTGGATCACAGTAAAAGATGTGTCACAATAAAACTATGGTTTGAGTAAGATTTCTTTCCTCCGCAAAATACCATGATAATGTTTCAGTTTGATTACAAACCATTTTATTAGGGCCCTTGCATTAAGTTTGTATGCATCAAGGAGGGAGGTATGAAATCTTTGAAAATGTGTGTACTTTCTAGTACAAATCCAATGCATATTTTTGACCAAAGGGGAGTGGGGATCTGAGATTTTTGAAAATGTGTGCACTTATTAAATGGAAGGCCCCTTATAGTTCCCTCTACTTCTTGTTTATATAAAGAAAATAATAGCTCGTAGCAGACTCATCCATTACCTGACCCCAATCCAGATTTGTGAGGGTATACTACTTTAAAGAAGAGATGAATCTCAAAAAGTATGCTGTCATATATCAAAGCTTCTGAATTTAGAAAAGAGTCCTTGTATCAATATGTCAACTGCAAAAAGACCAAACATGCTATTTGTTAAACTTGTAAACTTGATAGGTGTGTTACCTCTGTCAAATTGTTGGTTTTAACAAATTACTAGATTGCACTCTTGGATTCTAGACCCATGTGCTTATATAAATGAGTAACTTGGCTTGACCATACACAAAATGGATATCTTATATTCTATTCTATATATGGGTTACTGGTATTAGTAATTTGATACTAAATTATGATCATGGTCACAGTTCATTTCCTGAGAGCCAAACTTCAAATCCTCCCAAATTACCAATACAAGTTATGACCAGCCTTTGGTCATGCTTCACTGAGATTCATCATATCAACTAACAAGATTCTGCCATATATCCTATTTTATCAGGAGGTGTACCAGGGGATCTGAGACCTCTGTGTGTGTATATACAACCAATATCATTGGCAAGACCTCAAACAAATATCAAAACCTGAAACAATACAGAAGTACCTGATATATCTTTCTATTTCTAAATTACAAATTTTTGGTATAGCCATTACTGGTTTCCCAATTCTATCTAGTAGCATTACCACATTGAGCAGCATGTGCACAGCACCCTTGCTGTGGGACCATAACCAAGGCAGTACGGTATTAGGAGAATGTACAAGAGCAACATATTGCTGTGATTCTGGTTGTAACCTCAAACTTTCTGTTCCACAAACCTCAGAAACAACATTATTCCCTTATCAAAATATAACTGACCATTTTCATTTCTAGACTATGAACAAGGATCCAATATCCCTAACCAACAGCAAGAGACAGCTTATAGTTAGATACTAAGGGAAAGGTCAAGATGGTAAATACTCATAGACCCAAGACTAAGGGAGTCATTAATCAAATATATAAAATTAATAATCCTCTAGTCTATGATCAGTTTTTATAATACAACAATGAATACTTAGTCTATAATACAAAAGGGTATAAAGCTAACTGAGCAATGAACCCATAGAGCCTGGAACTGTGAACCCTCGAGTAGAAGCAAATGGGTAACAAAGTTTAATTTGGCAGATTGGTGGTAGGATGTACAGCAGGTGGTCAGCAATCCCACAGTTTATGGCACACTGCATATAGGCCTGCAGTGTGTTGCACCATGGGAGGCTGCCCTTATCCCCCAGTTCAGGTCGCTCAGGGGAAAGGCTAGACCTCTCCACCACTGAGAAGGTTCTGAAGATCCACTACCTTCATTTGACGGCTGGAAGGCAACATTGTCTAAACAGTTAACTTTATCATTTTATCTCACCAGCTGCTGTGATGAACCCCATACTCTTTGTGGAATTATGTGATAAAATTGAATAATAAGACAGTTATAAGTAGCCAAAATTTAAGCCTGCCCCTCTCTCTGAGGGAACCTTTACTAGGTTGTAAGCACAGTGGGTTACCAATGGGTTAACTCACACATCAGGGAGATAAGAACCCTAGTCAGCCATCTTTATCATTCCTCTGTCTCTCCAGGCCTCAGGCCTGTTGCCAGGTGAGGTAAACATTAGATATTAGGGCCAGCAATGGGGGGATTTGAAAGAGTATTACAGCCTACAACTCCCACTCTCCCTATAGGAACATACTTTTTAAAGATGAGTGGGTATAGGGGTATATAAATAGAAGTTTGCTGCATATTGTTTGATGCATATTGTCAATGTGTGAATCTTTGGCAACATAAAGAGCCATCCATATCCTTTTGAGTAAATAAATCAATGACTATACTAGTTTGATCAGGCAACAAAGAGGAGCTTGTCTGCAAATAGACCTGTCCACTTTGCCAGCTAGCCCACCCCTTATTTCTATGATATCAACATTTTTAGAAAAATGTTCATCATACTTGATTCACAGTAATTTTCCTAGTAGTATTACCCAAAACTAAACTTTATAAGCTTTTACTTTCAATATGATGTTAAATATGTAGCTGTAGGACTGGAAAGCAAAACTGGCATTTTCCCATAGGGAACAGTGTTAAAGCCCTTCAGCTTTGCTCACAATGTCCAACCCTAAAATCACAAAAACATACCTTATTTTGGTTCACCTAAAATGGAGGTAATTACCAAATCTAGAGAAAATAATAATTCATCCTCATTTATCAACACCTCATTGACTTAGAAAACACAAGTACTAACTCCTTCACTCAGATTTGCATCAGTGCCTGACTTTGCAAAAACTGCAATTATGTCCAACCTCTGTATCATGCCAGCCATACATCCCAACGTGGACAGTTCTATTACATGGACACATATTTCTTGCTAATGTATACTTATTTTACAGCTCCAATGCTGTATACAATGGACTAAATGGCTCAGAAAGCATTGAAATACCAGCTTAGGGAGATGGTGATAATAATTTTCCCATCTCTTTAAGATATATTGTGTTATTTTCATGATATCATCTCTCCTTTTGAAATATAAGTGCAAAATGAGCCTGTAGTCGGTTAGAATTTAATCAGCAGAAAATGATTTCTACATTATATTTCCAATGAAATCAGATGCAACCTTCTTTAAAAACTGCCTAAAGATCCCCTTTAAGTATACCTAGCACTTGGTTGATTAATTCAAGAGTTTAACCTTGGATCCTTAAGTTCTAATGATTTTGACTGAAACAACGGTTTTTCTTTAATTACTCATTGCCATGATTGATGACAATAACAAACAATATACCAAAAAATCAGGAAAAAAATTACCTTTCAGATGACATATAGCATGTTATCATATCTTACATAGTTCCAGAGAAATTTAGAAATAACGCGTTTTCCAATTTTTGCTAATTAAGCACAAATCGCGTAATTAGACAGTGTTCGTATACCTAAATTCTTCGGAACCGTCTTGATTCATGGTCCCTAGGATGCTATAAGATGAAAAAAATCAAAAAAATCCAGGGGGCTCACCGCGGAGGGTAAATCCGGATTTTCAGATTTGGCTCCTGGACTATAAGGGTATTTATAAATCAAACATTTGAATGTAATGGTGTCTATTAATTTCCATGCCGGCAACAGTTTATTGTCTGCAAATCAACGCTGTGTGTTTTTGTTTTAATCTGTAATGATTGTGATTGATATTGTATATATATATATATATATTATATATATATATATATATATATATATATATATATATATATATACGCTGTCCCTTTACTAAATGAATAGGGCAAGATGTATCTCAACTGGCATTCTGTCTCTGCCCACTTGTGTCTTCAATAGAAGTCAGTACTAAACAGGTGAGGCATAGGTAAAGGTTGGAAGCAACGCCTTTTTGATATAAGGAAGTGAATCAACCATGCATTTAGGAGACTTTCACGATGTACACATGAAAGTGCCTTTATAATATATAATGTTTGCAGTAAAACACATGTCGTTCTTCTCTGAGTGCTCTATTGAGATAATGTCAAGTTTGTAGTACGTACTCACTAACAGAGTTCTACCCTGCATAGGCTTACCAAACACACACTACTGACGGCTCCATAGAATGAATTAAGTCCAGGTGAAGTAACAGTACCTGACAGGTAGGTGTTGAACAGGGTGTTGGGGCTATACAGTAAATCGGCCCGTAAACCAGGGAGTCAGGGTAGGTGTGGGGTACCTGAGGGTACCCGTGGGGTATGTGTGGGTACTGTGGGGTATATACCTGTCCGATGGGGGCAGAGATATAGGTCGTAAACCAGATGAAGGTCAGGTGAGACTTGATCCTTGGCGACATGTCAAACAGGGACACGGGGATGGGGTTTAAAAGTGGGCGGCGGAGGGTAAAGGGGTAGTTTTAAAGTGGTAGGAGGAGGGTAAAGGGGTGGTTTTAAAGTGGGTTACAGACACATTGGATTCTTATGTGTGAGACACATTGGATGAATTTGTATCAAACAAGTTAGTTTGGAGCTACCACGTGGCACTGGGTGAATAGGGTTGACTGCTACTTCGATGAAGGTGAGTTATTATGTGAAATGTTTATAATTTATTATAGTGGGTAAGTAGTACAATTCAGGAGAATAGGTTTGTCAGACATCAGTTCTGTCAGTTCGAATGACACGTTGAGTAGATGGGTTAATAATGCATCTCGAAGTTGATATGGAATGGCACTAAATTTGGGTGACAGTTATCCGTCTATAAACAATTGCTAAATGTTTTGAATGAGAGGGTTTTATAATTGTTAGTTTATAGGTGTAGATACTTATAAGCACGGATTTAAATTAAAGTTTAGATCAATTTAGGTTGTGCGGGCTAGGCAAATTGTGCGTCGTGTTGCCTCCAACATGCCGTGCCCACAATCTACATCTTTAATGCCCTCTAAAGTCCCCTTAAGCTTACCTCCACGACATAAGACTGTATAACTAGTAGTGCCCAGTACACATGTAACCTACTGTTGACCTCGTCAGTTAATAGTTTACTTATCCCCCAATTGGCCACTCAGCATACCATGTCTGACTTTTGGAGTATCGCTGCTACAGTACCAGTAGTACCCTTGCAAGAAATACCCATGAAAAAATGACTTGTTAAAAAGAGAACCTCATCGTCTTAAGTCTGGGCATGTTTGTTGGCCAAAATCTTTAGCGGAAAAAAAGTGAAGCCCAGCATGCCTTCCACAAAACAAAACAGGTGTTTTAGTCCATGGCCTGGAGCTCGCTGATTCCTATAATCAGTTTAAATCGCCTCAAATTAGCCGAAATGAGGGATAGATTGTTATGTGTACAACAGATAGTTTGTATGACTTCCTAGAAGTAATTCAGGTTAATTCGTATTGTCAGATGAGTCCTAGGTCTTACGGCCAGCTGCAAATTGGTCCGACACTGTTATCTTGGAGATAATAGCTTCACCTCCTATACCTTCACACCTGTCTAGAAACTGATACTAGACAATAAAGTGGAATAATTGGTACCTGAGATGATAGGATTTTATCACAGACTTTGGTTCTAGACCGTATTTATTACGTCATACCAATCCAAAATTTTAATGTGCCTTAGAGTTAGAAATATGAGCCTAATGATGATGATTGAAAGGTGAAGGGTGACAACGGCAATATACATCTGAATTATAGGTCGAGCCACCAGGCACTACATTACGAAATGACCGGATGTTTTGTAACTACCACTTAGTCATATTATTAATACAATGAAACCACTGGTTGATCTCTAACTGAAAGTTAACTATCATTAGCGACATTGACAATTATTATGACTAAACCTTCAACCGAATTATGTCAACTGCCAAAACACATATGGAATCGGCCATATATATATATATCAAAATATGAATAGTGAAGCAAAACTTTGAGGCTTTGGCGTAGGTATTAACATCTGCACGAAATCCAGTTGTGAAAAGCCTAACCTGAAACACAGTCAAAGTTCATTTCTCAATAGGTAAGTGGTGGTTGAGGTTGCCTCCTCAGCAGCAAAGGAAATGCGTTTTTCCGGGCCTTCTGGCAAGTTTAAAATGCCATTCCCACCCAGGAGTAAGGGGTAAGGGGAGTAAGGATGGATAGTTGGGGGTCGGAGGTGAGGGGGTGCTCCATGGGATCCGGCAGGTGCGCCCTGGAGGAACTAAGGGGGTGGGGGGGGGGGACCTCCAGGCAGGTGGGTGGGGGTCCAGGTGTGTAGGGCAACAAGGGCCTTTTTTTCATTCCCAGAAACAAAGTGCTGTTTCGGCAACAAATTGGAGACCCTATGAACACGGAAAACGTTTTTAGTTTCTTAAACTTTATTTCCACTCTATAGAAGGACTTCAGCGCCTCTCAAATATATATAGAGGGAACGGAAACTTTCCTGATATATATCCCTGGATGACTGAATATGTGCTGTGAATATACCTGCAATATTTAAGCCTGCTCATTTAGGCATGCACATTTTAGAAACACTTACCCATAGAATAGCCACACACCTGCATTTGATTGCCCAATTAAAAAAACTTGCAACTGGTCGACTCGTTTAAGTAATTCTTCACAAAATGGGCTTTACCACTTTACTGTCCTAAGGACTGCGTACTTCACCTCTAGCTTATACCCCTGGGACTACTACTCATTTCCCACCAGGAAATTCTCCTGGGTAGTACAAGGTGCTTGGGCAATTACCCTGTTAGACAATTCCTCCAGGTGACGTAAAAGATAAAAATACTGTCTGTCTGAGTATTAGTCTAATAGAGTGAAGATTCACCCTGTGGGTCAACAGTTGGTTAGACCTCCTCAGGGAATTGCACTGTAGTGTTAAATAGTGCCAATATACTCCGTAGCCTTAAGACCCCATACACAAGAGGTGGTCTTTACCAAGTTGGCCGACCGATTGGCACTAAAACTGGGCGATTCTATCAAAACAATGGGCCGATTTGTGGGTTGATTCAGATCAAATCTACATTTCAATGCTGCATACTGACGGGCGTTTACTCAAAATTATAGCGAAATCGGCGGAGTCTAAATCGTCCTACTTAATATGGGGATTTAGAGTTCAGCGTATGTGACACATTAGATCCCAGGGAACTGACATAAATACCCTTGACACGGACTGATTGATAAAAGTACACACCTAGAACACTACGACGTAAACATTACTGTCGACATTTTATATGTTGACATAAAATCCTTTTTACCCTGTATCCGCGAAGGTAGAATAGGGACGTTCTGCCAAATATAAACATGACGCTCATAGTTAAGACAGGGGGTGGGGGCGAGGCAGGAAGTCATGGATGGAATACTCAAGCCTCAATTTGAAGTCGCAGTTCTTGAATAACGCAGTTGTCTGAATGATGAACGGACCTTTTGGGGCTTGTACCATACATACACATAGGAAAACGGAATATTCAGGTAAGGAGTAACCTATATCAGTTATGTTGGGGTTAGAATTTTTTTCTTTAATTTGCGGTTATACCCCTTGTAATAGAGCGGGGCAATTTAGATAGAGATCCTATACACTAGTTTTCGGCATTGCACTAACCATTTCTAACATACTGCGCCATTGTTTGCGAATTATTGTTCGCGGAAATATATCATTTGTGATATATTACATCATTGCGTTTCATAGAATCCTGACCATTTTTGTTATAAAGTGTACCTTTATACAATCCACCAGAGC
Source organism: Lepidonotus clava (assembly GCA_936440205.1). Lineage (NCBI taxonomy): Eukaryota > Metazoa > Annelida > Polychaeta > Phyllodocida > Polynoidae > Lepidonotus > Lepidonotus clava. The sequence goes on from OW387147.1 coordinate 23,885,918, forward strand.
ATACGTTTAATAATCCATCCAGTTATTACCGAAAATATTACCAAAAATAAAATACAAATCCTCACAGAAACATCAGACTCACACCTAGTGCGATGAAACCATACCTCCACGAATAACATTGGGACTCCTTAAAAAAAAACCACCTTCCCACCTCTGCCATAAAACCTACACTCTCTGAGTGTTGACCAGTCGACTAGCTTGTCGCTCTTCTTTCTCCTCCCAGAAGTACTTTACCCCTTTTTCTGCGCGCACGACTCACCTGAGATCATAGGTCGGGCAGGTAAGAAAGCCCTTTGATCTGTTAGGTAAAGTTCACAGGTGAGGAGTCAGCCTACCTGAGGCAGGTGGGGAGGCAGGTGCTGGAGGAGGCGAGGGATGGGGGTCAGTGTACTATGCCTACCTGCACATACTCCCACTTTTTTCCGAGAAATATTGTTTTTGTTGGTAGGCCCTGGAGTTACCGAGACCACCTATAGCGTAGGCCGATTATGTCAATCCTGTTTTTTCCTTGGTAAATAAAAATAAAAGCAATAGAGTCTGTAAGAAAAAGGTAGATGTGCCATCTCTATCATTATGGTCTTTAGCAGCTATGCAACCTCTTGAGGTTGAACTGTCATTGATTTGTAACTTTTACAGCTACTATAGTATAAATCACAGAATTTGGATTCAATTGGCTGTGAAGTCATACCTTTCCTTTTTGTGTTATTATCCTGCCCACTGAATTTAGGCAAAATAGAGTTCAAGTTAATCCAGATGTTAGTCATTTTCCCAGAATCAGAGTCATAAATATCGAAGAAGCTCATTTTGCCAAAAAGCAATCATGTTTTTCTAGTCACGGTAGAGATATTTTACGTCAACTATCTCGAGACTTCGGGCTGTGTTGCTTTTAGGTAAGAAAGAAAGTAAGCTATGAGGTAAATACAGTAATTGATTTACAGTGCTCATTGAATTTCACTGATCTCATAAAAGAAAGCTTCCCTGCAACAAAAATAGGCCTAGCTGTGAAATGAATAGTTTTTCTCATTGTTTACCTTTTCCATATAAACCAAAAGCTGTTTTACAATTGCTTCAACAATATAAGTTCCTTCTTTCCCAGCATAAAAGTCCAAAGCCAAGTGAGGCTAGCGTTAAATGAGTTCTCAAGACTTCTCCCTATACCTTGGCCCTTTAGCAAACTTTAAATGAGTGTAGCCTCATTGGTTGGAATAAAGCTGGTAAGACAGGAGCCTTGTTAGCTCTGGCCACCCTCCATATATCCGCACTATGGCACATGCAGTAGCGTGTGACAAAGCTGGAGTCATATCGTCATTTGGCATGCAATCCCTGACTGCTTCCACTAATAGAAGACACTTTTGGCCCCTGGGAAAGAGGTCTAATTGTTACACCTGGATGGCTGGTTCTTCCGCAGATTTTCTAGGCCAAAGTCCTTTTTTGTTGGTCAAACAAGGCAGTTTGGAGTCCTTTGTCAGTAACTTAAATACCAGAACTCAGGCCATTTCTTAGGTAGTTTGAGTGATACTTTTCCAAGAGTTGAAAAAATGAAGCCATGAAACTGTTAGAAAAGCCCAAAAGAAAATATGTTTTGTAACCATGAAACTATTAGGAAAGCTCAAAAGAAAATATGTTTTGTAACATAAAGCCTGTGTTTTTGAGGAAACGAAGCTATTTAGCAAACCAGGTGGAGTAGGTTCGACAGGAAAATAGCCGGCTCTTCTTTCTGATTGATGCAGCTCAAGTTGCTCAATTAGAGTAAATTAGACACGCTTTTCGATATTTTTGATAAGCGAATTTCCAACTTTTAAAGATATGATATTGTACAATATTTCAATGAAAAAAATCCAGTACAGACCTGGCATAAGGGGAATCCCCAGGTCTCCCAGTCTGAACCAAATGTGTATTCAATAGATAAACCCCAAACATAATATCCGAAGAGCATTCATGCATCAAATTTTACTGAAAAAATGCCCTGAATGTTTACAGCAAAAAACAATTCCAAAGAAAGGAAGGATTACAGTACAAAAAGTGGCCAGTCTGGTCTAAGACAAAAGACAAGGCCTTTGTCGTGACCCAAAGTCTGGCAGTAGGGCCCTCTGCTAAGTAGATATTCACGTCATGATGCGTTGATCCCAAAGATAAAGACCCACCTCCCTCTCCTTACCTTTCGCTCAGGTGTGGTCGGCCTGGAGGCATGGCATTAAGTCGGGCTTCCACCAATGGCAGAGTGGTTTGGTCAGGAATAAAAAGAAGTTCATTGTTTTCTTTGGCAGTAGCTTAGCCCCACTGTCCACAAGCCCTGGTCCTATTTGGCTAAGCCGCTCTGGTTATCTGTATTTAATCCATGCATGCTACCCACCCACACTGATGTGGTCGGGCTTGCAATCCACCTGTGTTTTTGTTTAAAGCCAAACCTTTTCAGTTATTCAAATTCTCCTACTTTTTGAAGATTTCAAATTTTCGGTAATATATATGTGAAATTAAATTTTAAGAAAGGTTAATTTGATCTAAGTTTAAATTCAATATCGTGGCTGCATACTTAGTTTCTTTCCATCAAATATTTCAGTAAATGTCAAAATGTAGTTTAGATCATCGTCTCTCCTTAATGACATCTCTACTTTATGTCCCAACCTGTCTTATCTATTTCCTAACTCCCTCCTTAACCCGTTATCTACTGTCGTAGATGCTTCGCATGAGCGGGGGTAAGATGGCAAGTAACCCAGCCGGGAACAGTACAATGTTTAAGCTGCACTACAGGTTACTTCTACTTAATTGTAAAGTCCGATCTGTTCATGCAATACACCCATCCGAGAGAGGTTACATCGTAGCCTTTGTTTTGTAGCCTGAGGGGCTATTGTACTTAATTGCAATGTGTGATAGTAGGACATAGTACTGCCCAGACCTATCAGTCCTGCTTTTTTTTTTGGTCTGGTCCATCCCACTTAAGTCCGTAGTCCACATACCGATTTTGCTGCCGATTTTAAAAATCGGCAGTAAAAATCGGCAGTTGAAATAAATGTTATAGATATGTTATACACCAATAGAAAGGTCTTACAATTCTCTTTCGAATGGTAGATAGGATGTAAGATCTTATGTCATAATCTGAGAGAAAAATCAAACAAATACAAAATCGGTAGCATCAAAATCGGTAATTGGAATACAGCCTTTAGTTTTCGGTCCGTCCATTCACCTTAACTCCTACCCCTTCCGCCAGCAGCTCTTATCCTCTCTCCGTAATAGCACGTCCCCCATCACCTACTGTTTGTTGATTCTTCTCGGCCAAAATAAATGTATATATCCATCTAACAGAAAGCCCCACTCTCCAGGATTACTTATCTGTCTGTGGTACCTATATGTACGACTTCTCAAAGTATAAATTAAGGCAGTGGCTTTCTTTGAGAGCTTATGACTCCCCCAAGGAATAGGTGTTATGCATAGAGTGGGAAGAAGCGTTGCGTTTGTGCATTGGTACCCAATGTTTGGCTTTCCCTTGATTTAGTGATACGCGCCAAGAAGAAAGGAGGTCAATCCCAACAGAAATTCCATCATACATGTGAAAATAAATGATGAAAGTAGGCTCACGTATATATTATACACGCTGAGAAATGAAAAACTGAGGGTGATATCACACCAGTAAAGCAACATACTTGCTTATCTCAAACTCCTTATCGAAAAGTGTTGATAGGGCGTTGTACCGATGTACAGGATCTGTCTTTGCTCGGAGAACACCTTTTACCTAGTGGCAAGGCAACGTCAGATGATAGCAAGACCCAAAACCACATCTTATGCTTACACCATAGCCAAAGGGAATTTGCATCGACTGTAAAATGCTTATCGAGGCAAATCCCGATACCGGATTAAAAACGGCGTGCATAGCCGTCAACCAGACCGATTTCCAGGCAGTTTCTCCCTCTTTTTCTCCATTTTCTTCTCACCAGTAGCTGAGCTACCCCCTTAATAAATACCCCACCAGCATATGGGTCCGCTCTGGGACAAATTAAAAAGCCGCCATCTTTTTTTCCTCCAGGGTCTGTGGTCGAATATTTGGGGCGTTACCTGAGGCGGGGCGGGCAGACACCCAGACATGTTTGGTTCTGACTCATCCCGGCTCCTCCAGTACCCCTACCGCCCCGAGCAGCTCCCAGATGCTCAGAGCTGCTCAGAAGTGCTCGTAGACACTGGATCCCCGTCGTTCCACCTTTCACAGGTTTTTTGGTTGCTACTCTTTTACCATGTGGCCTGGTTCTGTGTAGGGTGATCGTTTCCCTCCCACTTTTTGTGTGTGTATTAGTTTTAGGATATCAATGGCTCAGTCCTAAGGAGGCCTAGTAGTAAGATCTCCTCAGGTGAAACATGTAATGGTTATAATCCTTTCAGGTTCCAGGTGCACTCCATAGTAATTGCCATAGCCTAATGCCATTCCATCGCTACATATGTTTGGGGAGGAAGATGGTAACTGTTTATGAATAAGAATGTCTCCGATTTTCATTAGCCAATTTTATCTGATACACTATGCGTCGTATATATACCTCGGACATAAATTGCTAAAAATAGATTTGAAATCCGTGTAAAACAAAAAGAACTACTTTTTTTGGCAGCGGCATCTCAGATATACACACGTATTTTACCAGTTGGGATAGCCTGGAGAATATAATGATATAAACACACGTATCTTATATCTGTATACATACGTAGGCAAGCCAGGCAGGTATTAAAGAAGTCAGCAATGCATCCCTCCGGGACCCTCCTGCTTTTACTACCCTACCCACCCCCCGCCCCTCTCCTCCCTCCTCCAGGAGGTTCCCGTAAACCATGCCTTGTCAGCAGGTACGGTTCCTCCACGGTATGCCACCGCCGCTCCTGCCTATAACTTTCAGACCAGCCTGCCGCCCCTTTTCAAAGTCTTACTCTGTTTTTCTTACGCCCCAAAAAAGTTCCCATATCAGGTTGGTCAGCATTACGCCAGCACACCTCGTGGTCTCCTCCTTATTCCCCCAGCCCGTAGATAACATGCGGCCAGCATGGGGCGTGTTTATCATGTAATGCCAAGCATGTGAGTCGTTAATCAGCCGACTCAGCATGGGGAAGATGCCTCCCCGGTCCCTAGAGACTTAAGGCGTGTTTATACCAGGCGCGGCATTGCGCTAGGATACGCGGCGCTTTTCGGCATTAGAGTTTATTCATTAAGGAATATTCACACTATGTACCCAATATAAAAGGAGTCTTCTTGGCCGAAAATGCCGCACTGCGCCGCGCGTCAGCGCACCGCGCGTGTACCGTACCGCGTCTGGTGTGAATAGGGCTTCAGTGTGGGAGGAGGCTCAGGGATGGTCAGAGAGGAGGCAATTCTAGGCCAGCGTGGAGATAGGAACGCCCTGAGGCTGACCTAGAAAAAATGTACTAAAAATTGTAAATCTACATTACGGTATTTGTTTTTCAATGAAAGTCATCGACAAACCAAAGGTAGTCATCTACGCATTCGGGAAATTTTGTTGTATTTTTGTTGTTGTCCTATTTCAATTTTTACCGTATTTGCATTCTCAGTCAACTGTTTGAAAATGGATAAGCATTAACTTATGTTTTTGGCCGTCTCAGGAATTTGAGAAAATGTCAGACGATAGCAGGTAAAATCTGATTATTATTCCTTCAACAAAGCTCACTGAATGTCGCTCTAACAATAACTCCTTGTTATCCGGCTTGACTTACCGACAGCCTCTAATTCCAGGAGTAAACCAGGGAAAAAAATCTCACTAAAAAGTATCCCATTTGGGAGGCAAATTGAAGGAGGTCTGGCAGCTGATGTGGTTGTTTTTCCATTCTGTCTTGTTTTGGATCTTTTTCCTTTAGTCACCACCGACCTCCCTGTGTTTTCTCTGTCTCCCTAGTCGCCTAGAATAGTGTTATTTTGCTTGATATTTAAATAGGAACCTCATGCTAGGAGAAAACTGCAGGTTCCTGAAATTTGAGACTGCAGTACAGTCCATTGTAATTTGTAGGCGAGGCAAGGAATCCTTGGACTCTTTTAATAGTACTAATAGGTCATTTCTTGCTTTCCTTTAAATCCATCTACAATGCGTGTTCGACGGCATTATAGTCTGGCCGTAAAAATCTATTCTTTGAGGATGTATACTTTGTTCAGTAAGGTTTTACGAGTGAAGTCACGTCCTAAATACCATCCCCAAAACACGACAATGGCAAGGCATTCTCAAACACGACATGCCTGAAGTGTGGGTCGGGAGTGTTACACAAAGCAAAAGGAAAATTGCTTTTTGTAAAAGCAAAAAGATATTTTTCCGTCACCGATAATCAGATTTTGCTGAGACTATATTTATTCCTCAGAATATCTTAAAAGACTTACAGGTTTTGTACACCGACATGTACCAAACGAATAATACATTTTGATAATCATTATACTGTTTTGGTACACACATTTTGATAGATAGACGATTGGCGATTTCTATTTGATCCACGTTTTGATGGTGTATACATGAACTTTGATAACGAACAGTATCGGCTCGACTCATTTGATTTTGTATACAAAATTAATGTATTCAAGTGCAATTTCCAAGCACGTAAATAGACGTATATGTTTTTTTGTGATTATAAATGATCTTATCGCATTTTCTCATAAGGAAAAAACTAAAGATCGAGTGATAAGAACATTAGTCATAATTGGATGAGGCCTCCGGGAGTGCTGCTTGTAGGTGGGGAGAAATTGGAAAGTATCCCTAATGATCTATCAATCTATGGGCAATCCCCAGTGTTGCCACACATCTCCAGCTGTAGTGGAGATTTGGATTATTATCTGGCCCTTGCATCCTGCGTGTATTCCCTTTATACACATACTCATATAGTTTACTCGTCTGTTATGGAGCACCTGATGTTACATTATTAACTTGACGCAAGAAAGGAACTTAGCCTACCCTAGTTCAGCATTATGATTTCAGTTCGTGTTATTTACGGCAATTAAAGCTTTTGGTAAACATCAATAAGAAACTTTTGAATTAAGAGTAACTATATATTTCATAATCTGATAACTCACAAGTATGAATACTTGTGTGAAGGATACACCGAGCCTTTGATTTTCTAAATGGGTCCATAAAGTTTGGTTAAATGTGTATAAAGGTAATGTAACGGTTACTTTTACTAGACCTTTGCGAGATAACCTTTAGAATCCTGGAAATGTCTGGTGAAGATGCCCTTGCATTACTCTAATGAACCGTAATGGCCCCATTTACCAAACTCAAAAGTCAGTGAAGATCTATCTTTGTGCAGTGATATATACACACTTTTACCAACAAATCTAAGATTGTTATAAAAAAAAATCAAAAAAATCAAATTTAATATTGTAACACACGGTGCCCCATAATCCCGACGTTCCCACATGGCCGGTCCCGACGGACTGACTAACGGCATCACAGGCCGTTACCACGCCATCCGTCAGAGTGGTGGGGGCAGTGGTGGGGGCAGTGTGTAGGGAGCCAGGTACGTCATCTGGTCGCCGAGATTACACAGATGTCTACAAGGCAAGAGGTAATTGGAGTTTTGTGGTCTAGGGTACATGTATGCTAATTTGGTGCAGTGCTTATATGATCGCCTGGTTTCTGTCTTAAGCGAGGGTACTAGTATATCACGTTGTGACAGAGTTGGGCATAATGGGGCGACAACAGGAAAAATTGGAAATTCAGAAAAGGGACTAATCTTTGTGGATAATTTTCATTTTTTATCGTCAATTGTGATTGCCCTCTTTTAATATCATTGTAGCCACATGGAACCCCCATTTAACCTTTCAAATATTTATTTTCTGGTAGTGGTTAAATTTGTAACAAAGCCGATAATTCAAACCTAGTGCTATTGTAAAATATTAAATGACAGTCGAATCGTAGTCATTCTTTTTTTTGTTATGGTGGTATTTCATTTTTTTTTAATGCCGTCCACAGCTGCAGCACGCACAACTGTTTACTTTTTGGTCTACGTTCAGGTATGTCCTTATTCACCACATAACATACCTCAGGGTATTGCATGTTTTCAGGGAATTCTGTGAATAATTCGAGTCTTTTTTCCCTTCTGTAAAAGCCATGTAGGCCTATGGCTATGTGTACACAATCTGTGAGATCTTTATGATCTTTCCCTTTGAACAATTTGCATTCAACCATAAACTAGGCCTATAAGTGTGGTGGACTGTATGCTGAGTCATCATCTCTGCAAGCATTACACACAATCATCACATTAAACACCTGATTACTTTACACGCATACCCAAATTTACATACAAGAAAAAGATAGAAAGAACTATTTGCACAAAGATGAAAGCTGGAGATAACGGAACCAGGGATTTAGTGCGCTGCCCTGCTTTTGCTGAGGAGACCTGTAGCTTGTCTGATTAGATAAGAGGCTGTTATCTGCCGATGCCGTGCAGGGGTATGATTGGGTATGGCGGCCGTAATGGTGATTGATTGGGCCGTTTATGATAAGGCGCGGCCGGCGATTACAGCCGACTGGTGAGCGATTGGGGAAGCCACAGCAGAAGCCATCGTCAGTCATCGCTGCAGCTGAGGTCACTTAATTTGGAGGACATTGTAATACATATATGCGTGTTTAAAGACACTAGGTTTAATTTTTCTTTGAGAAATTGTCCACATACATAAAGATATATGTAACCTTACTTGTGCAAGGATTTGTCTCTATATTCTTATAAACCAAATAGGTCCAAAAAAAGTCTGGGTGAATAATTGTGCTAATGATAATACAATTTAGGTTACATTATCTATAAAGAGACAGAAATTGGATAGTATGAAGGGTATATAGAAATAGGTGTTGGGTAGAGCAGTGTTTGTAGAGTGTTCTTGCATCCCATACTTTGGAATGAGTGAAATAACCTGAAAAGCAGCGTTAAAACGATATTCTTTCAACTCATAATTCATAATGTAGAATTTGACAATTTACCTTCCTTACCAGTCGACGTCAACTGCCCTCTCATTTAGCAGTAAGACGCATCCGACTAATGGAAACACATTAAAACATAAACATTAATTTTTTCCTTCATAATGCAATTATTTGATTACCAACTCAAATCATGAACATAATACTTTATCACCATGCTTCATCGCAAAAGACTACACGTATGGTAGATATACAAGGCCCCCGTTATAGTCCAGGAGCCAAACCTGAAAATCTTGATTTACCCTCCGCGGTGAGCCCCCTGGATTTTCTTGATTTTTTTCAACTTATAGCATTCTAGGGACCATGAATCAAGACGGTTCCGAAGAATTTAGGTATGCGAACACTCTGTAATTACGCGATTTGTGGTTAATTAGCAAAAATTGAAAAACGCGTTATTTCTTAATTTCTCTGGAACTATGTAAGATATGATAGCATGCTATATGTCATCTGAAAGGTAATTTTTTTCCTGATTTTTTTGTATATTGTTTGCTATTGTCATTAATCATGGCAATGAGTAATTAAAGAAAAACTGTTGTTTTAGTCATATTCATTAGAACTTAAGGATCCAAGGTTAAAATTTGGAATTGATAAACCAAGTCCTAGGTATACTTAGAGGGGATCTTTGGGCAGTTTTAAAAAAAAGTTGCATCTGATTTCATCAGAAATATAATGTAGAAATCATTTATTGCTGATTAAATTCTAACTGACTACTGGTTCATTTTGCACTTATATTCTAAAAGGAGAGATGATATCATGAAAACAACACAATATATCCTAAAGTGAGGTGGAAATGATAATCACTATCTCCTTAAGCTGGTATTTCAGTGCTTTCTGAGCCATTTGGGCACATGCATGTAATATAGTGGCTGTTTGGAGAGCATTTTGGCTCACAATGAGAGATGTGTCACAATAAAACTATGGTTTGAGTAAGATTTCTTTCCTCAGTAAAATACCATGATTATGTCTCAGTTTTATTACAAACCATCTTATTAGGGGCCTTGCATTAAGTATGTATGCATGAAGGGGGGGAAGGAGGTATGAAACTTTTGAAAATGTGCATACTTTATAGTACAAATCTAATGCATACTTTTGCCCAAAGGGGGTGGGGGTCTGAGATTTTTGAAAATGTGTGTACTTACTAAATAGAAGGCCCCATATAGTTCTCTCTATTTCATGCTGACAAAAAGAAAAGAATAGCCCATAGTAGACTCACCCATTACCTGACTCCAAGCCATGTTTCTCAGGGTATATATATGTGGGGAGCCTCCAAGTATTACTTTAAAGAAGAGATGAGTCCCAAAGAGACTCTTGTCATATATCAAGGGTTCTGAATTTAAAAAAACAGTCCTTGTATCAATATGCCAATTGCAAAAAGACCAGGAATGCTATTTGTTAAACTTGATAGGTGTGCTACCTCTTTCAAATTGTTGGTTTTAACAAATTACTAGATTGTTCTTTAAACACTAGGATTCTAGACCCATGTGCTTATTGTGGGCCGGTGAGCCAGTTAGACGTTCAAGTCGGTTCTGGTCTTTTGAATCTGGCGCGCTCGCCGCCCACTAAGACATAGACTTTCGTGAAGAGTACTTAGAGTCACTTTGTTGAAAGGACCCCCCGGAGCGCCGGGGCAATACACGACATTTTGGCGACCGATTCTGGGCTTAAATCCAAGCATTTGGGCTTATTTGGGCTTAAATTAATATCAATTGGCATCTCAAGAACAAGCAGGAATAGTTAAAATTGTCCAAATTGCGCCAAATTAGACATATTAACGCAAAATAAAAGTCGGTTACATCGGCGGTACTCGGGTATCTTCGGCATTCTCCGTGACCCGCTTTCAATCGGGGAGGAAGGGATCTGGGTCAATCTATGAATATTCAACAAATTTGCATGCCTATTTCACCATGAGATCGGTCGTTCTAACTTTAGTTATTGGTATCCACAGATAGATTTCGACCCATAGCTAAGCCTCCCACTGTCCCGGAATCGAAAATAATGCGAAATAACGCGTCTAAACGCGTAAATGCATCGCGATGTTTTCTTGCAATCCTTCGCCTCCCCACCGCTTGACACTGTCACACGGCCGGGTGTAGTCGCCGCGGTCGGACGTGTTGGCGGGAGGCTCCTCTTTCGCCGCCTCGATACCTGGATTACAGCGCTATATGATGGTTTCAATATATATATTTTGGAGTCTGGATCCCCTTAAACGCATACAACGCATTGACAATTCATGCGTGATTCATGCATTCGTATCGAAGGCAAAACATTGGATCAATCGGACACGTGGAGGCACTGTAACTGTCACTGCTGTCAGACCGTCAACATGGTGCCAGGTTCTCTCCTTGCACGCCTGCATCGATACATTGAACTCAGGAAACCAGGATGACATTGGACTAAACCCAATAATTGTGGAGGATTTAAGCATTCGGAAGCATTCAGTTATACAGGTAGGTACATATGATATATCTTTTCCAGCAGTTCAAATGATAGACAAGCTGCTGGACTCAGCCTCTCGGGCATTCGACACTGGCAATCTGAAAAATAATTATTTTAGGCCTTATTACCCCTACCAAAATGAAAGTGATGTAGATATCTATGTTCCCATATATCTCAGGGTCCTATATATCATAATATAGATTGATATTTTAGGCCTGGAAACGCTTGCAAAAATATTTTACAGATGGTTACTTAGGCCTAGATGTCAAAGCAACTCGGGCGTTTGGTCAGACATTGGCAATCTGAAAAATAATTATTTAGACCTTATTAGGCCTATCAAAATGAAAGCCATGTATATATCTATGTTCTCCTATATATCATGGTCCTATATATCATATGGTTTGAATATTGGGGCCTGGAAACGCTTGCAATAATATTTTACAGATGGTATGAAAAAATGACTGGACTCAGATAGGCCTAAGCCCGACCTCCGACACTGTCAATGTATTATGGCGGCTCCGTAAGCAATCATTTATGATCAAAAGATTAAATTATTTGTTGAATTGTCACTATAGTGTCACTTTTTCTTACCTACCATCAAAATATTCAATCTGAACTTTAATATGTCTAGGCCTAAGTCACTGTCAGTGTCTGAATCATTCCCATTCAATGTTAAAACATAGGCGTCACACTGTCAATAAGTTCTCCGGTGCTGTCAGTGTCACACAGATTTAAGATTTAAATGATTCAAAGATTAAATAATTTGTGAAATTGTCACTATAGTGTCATTTTTCCACACCTACCATCAAAATATCTAAATCAGTAATATCTCAATATCTAGGCCTAAGCCCTCTCCATTAGATCTTGGGATACACCGGCCCCTAAGTGCCTACAGCACTTAACTTGATCAATTAAATCAATGGCGCTTTTGATCTAGTATAAATGAGTAGCTTGGCTTGACCCTACACAAAATGGATACCTTATATTTTATTGGTTACTGGTATTAGTAATTTTATATCAAATTATGACCAGCCTATGATCATACTTCACTCAGATTCATCCTACCAACTAATAGGATTCTGCCATATATCTAATTTTATCAGGAGGTGTACCAGGGGGACTGAGACCTCTGTGTGTGTATATATACATATCAATATCATTGGCAAGTCCTCAAACAAATATCAAGCCCTGAAACAATACAGAAGTACCTGATATAGCTTTCTATTTCAAAATTACAAGTTCTTGGTATGGCCATTACTGGTTTCCCAATATTATCTAGTAGCATTACTACATTGAGCAGCATGTGCACAGCAACCTTGATTTGACACCATAACCACGGCACTATGGTATTAGGAGATTATACAAGAGCAACAAATCGCTGTGATTCTGGTTGTTGCCTCAAACTTTCAGTTCTTTAAGCCCCAGAAACAACATTATTCCCTTATCAAAATATAACCATTTTCATTTTTAAACTGCTATAAACAAGGATCCAATTTCCTTAACCTACAGCAAGACACAGTTTATAGGTACTAAGGGAAAGGTCAATCATGGTAAATACTCAGAGACCAAGAACTAAGGGAGGGATTACTCAAATACATAAATAATCTTTTAATCTATGATCAGTTCTAATAACCCAATACTGAATACTTAGTCTTTGATACAAAAGGGTATAAAGCTAACTGAGCACTGAACCCATACAGCCTGGATCTGCTCTCAAGTAGAAGCAAAAAGATGACAAAGTTTAATTAGGTAGATTGGTGGGAGGATGTTAACAAAAGTACAGCAGGTGGTCAGCAATCCCACAATTTACAACACACTATATATAGGTCTGTAGTGTGTTGTACCATGGGGGCTCCCCTTAACCCTCAGTGCAGGTCACTCTGGGGAAAGGCTATACCTCTCCACCACTGATAAGTTTCTAAAGATCCACTACCTTCATTTCACTGCTATAAGGCAGCATTGTCTAAACAGTTAAAGTTATCATTTTACTTCACCAGTTGCAGTGATGAATTCCATGCTCCTTTTGGAATTATGCGATAAAATGGAATAATAAGATGGTAATAAGTAGCCAAAGTTTAAGCCTGCCCCACCCTCTGAGGGATCCTTTATTAGGTTGTGCACACAGTGTCTTATCAATGGGTTAACTCACACAACAGGGAGATAAGAACCCTAGTCTGCCATCTTTATCATTCCTCTGTCTTTCCAAACCTTATCTGTTCCCAGGTATGAGGTAAACATTGGACACTGGGGCCAGCAAGGGGGGGATTTAAAAGCATTATGGCCTACAACTCCCACTCTCTCTATAGGAATAGGGTTTAATGATGAGTGGGTACAGGGATATGTAAATAGAAGTTTGCAGCACATTGTTATGTCAATTTGTGAATCTTTGGCAATATAAGGAGCCATCCATACCCTTTTGAGTAAATAAATCAATGACTATCCTAATTGATCAGGCAACAAAAATGAGCTTGGGTGCAAATTACATGGACAAATATTTCTTGCTAATGTAAACTTATTTTACAGCTCCAATGTTGTCTACAGTGGACCAAATAGCTTAGAAAGCACTGAAATACCAGCTTAGGGAGACAATGATTATTCTTTTCCCATCTCTTTGGGATATATTGTATTGTTTTCATGATATCATCTCTCCTTTTAGAATATAAGTGCAAAATGAACCAGTAGTCGGTTAGAATTTAATCAGCAATAAATGATTTCTACATTATATTTCTGATGAAATCAGATGCAACTTTTTTTTAAAAACTGCCCAAAGATCCCCTCTAAGTATACCTAGGACTTGGTTTATCAATTCCAAATTTTAACCTTGGATCCTTAAGTTCTAATGAATATGAATAAAACAACAGTTTTTCTTTAATTACTCATTGCCATGATTAATGACAATAGCAAACAATATACCAAAAATCAGGAAAAAAATTACCTTTCAGATGACATATAGCATGTTATCATATCTTACATAGTTCCAGAGAAATTAAGAAATAACGCGTTTTTCAATTTTTGCTAATTAACCACAAATCACGTAATTACAGAGTGTTCGCATACCTAAATTCTTCGGAACCGTCTTGATTCATGGTCCCTAGAATGCTATAAGTTGAAAAAAATCAAGAAAATCCAGGGGGCTCACCGCGGAGGGTAAATCCTTATTTTGACAGATTTCAGGATTTGGCTCCTGGACTATTACAGCCCAAACACCAGAACCTCGCCCAGACGTATTGGCAACCTATACCCCTGGGACTTGACGGGGGGAAGATGGAGGGTGGGCGCAAGGCGATGCAAATGTCGGAGTCATAAACACTCACCTACCTGCAATCAGATGGCTGCCTTCCTCCTGCCCCAGGGGGGTCATGTGGTGGTAATGAGCAGGTAGGCCAGTGCCAAGACACGTGTTAAACAAAGTAGGCCGTGCCCTGCTCGAGCAGCTCGGAGCAGCTCAGGAGCAGCTCCAGGTTTATAAACCACTCAGTCCCTTGGGAAGGTTTACTGTGGGGGTAGAAGTTATACACACAAGCCTTGGATTGTTGAGAGGGGAGGGGTCGGGGAATGGCGATAGGATAGGGACTAAATGAGATTGGGATTAGTTTAGGGGAGATAATATTTGTTTATTTTTCCTGAGGTAGTTTTGTATAACTTATCTTTAGATTATAGTTAGAATGTGATCAGTGGACTCTTAGTTATTGTTGCCAAAGGATCTATTTGCAGTCTGCATGAATCCTGCTGTATATAGTTGAAACGAGGCATGAATGGACTGCCCCCCTGCGATGATGCTACCTTGAATGAACAGAAAATGTTCTGTCAGCTACCGTTGCTAAAGCAAGGCAGAAAAAAAAAAGAATCCTGCTGTATGTGAGTTAGACAAGAATCAACCGAAAGAAACTGGCAACGAATCATATAACCAAAACTATCCTAATCTTCAATAATGTGCCTGAAGAGAAGATGTCTCCCTTATAATGTAGTAGATGTAGTAAGGCTGTCAGCCGCTATACCAAAGGTCATAAGCAAATGTTATGATGCTTCCTTCTCATCATATTGATGGTAATATACAACCGCATAATATACTATGCATATTTAATGCCGGCATACGTCTGAACGAGGAAAGGAAATAATTGAATTCCGTAAGGACAAACAAGGGCGTGTCCGCCTTGTGCCACAGCCTCTACCTGCCCCATTCATACCTTATACCCTATACACCGTCTGAATAACTGAGTACAAAACCTTTCCCACGAGTCAAAGGTGCCTTTGACTCGCTTCTTACCTCTTCTTGGACCCAGCCCAACCTTGTTTGGACCGTTCTCAAGCCGATTAGGTAAACGAGCAGAACTGATCTACCCTTCAGGCTACCTCCTCTTCCTGGGTTGGCATGGGTGTGGAGATTCACTGCCAGGTTTACTGGGATAATCCCTTCAGCGGATAATGATAATAAGCCCTCCTTGACCTGTCTGACCTGAGCAGAATTATTGTAATTAAGGTTATATTTCAAGTCGTTCCAGGAAAGATAAATGACGGTTGACCTTTGAACAACCTTTTGTAAATGCATGTTTTATTGAAGTGCCTCTTTGAAGTCTGAATCTCAGGGTATAATTTTAGTTCATAATGGAGAAGTTTTATGATAATGATCGTGTTTCTTATGTCGTTGTTCTCTTTGATACGCCAAAATAAATAGAAGGGCAGGCAAAAAAGAAACCACTTTATAGTGTCTATAGTTAGACAGAAAGCTTAGACAGTGGACATTATAACTAATATACGAGAACGTAAAAGGAACTCACCTATGTATGGAACTGTGGAAAGTTTCTTTTGTGTGTATTAAAAGTAACTTTCTCAAGCTAAAAGTTGTTGGTTATAATTTTGGGTGAGCTAGCTTTGTAAAAGTGGTAGAGCTTTTGAATGCTTAATAATGTTTCAGAATAATATATCCCTGTGTACTAAAGGTTACCTTAGTGTTGTAGTGTAAGTAGAACAAAAGACCAAAGTCAGGTGCTAATGTTTAGGGATGTGTCCAGCTCCAAGCCCAGCCTCCAAGAGAGTGAGACTGGGTGTGTGCATAGCCTTTTATTAACTCCATAGGGGGCCACAGCTCCACATGGGGGCTACAGGGTTATTGTTTTACCTGTAGGACCAATCAGAGGAGGGGGCTCCACAGCTCCACATGGGGGCTACAGGGTTATTGTTTTACATGTAGCCTAGCCTCAAAGCAGGAGTGCTATATGGCTAATCTAAGTAATTGATATGTATAATTAACCTGTGGAGCATAAAAAGGCTATTGTTTGATGAAAATATATAATAATAAAGGTATAGTGGTGTATATTTTGAAATTATATATAAAATAATGATATAGATTTAAAGTATAACATTTTTCTGAATAATAGAATGCCATACCCGTTTTAGGTATGACATAATGCCCCCCTTCCCCGAAATTTTATTTGCCTCCGCGCAAATGTTTTCTTTATCACGAAATTTAGAAAATTTAACACATACTCAATACACCACTTTACCTATAGTCTCCTAATACAATGATAGCAGCTTCTATTGGATAGCGATTATATAATGATAGCAGTTGTATTTTATCACAATGATAGCTTTAAATTTTAAAATTGCTTATCTGAATTTTCTAATTTAGTTTTCTATTTATCTAAACCATGTCACAATTGACAAGGTTATTTTTGCTAATACAATGGTATTCACCTAACTTAACGTTAAATTTTTGTTTTGTTTTGTTGAGTTGTCAAAGTGATAAGTCCCTAATTGAAATATCTGACTATTCTCTGCAAGGGAAAGTGATTGATTATTTCTTAAGTGTAGCTGAAAAGGAAGATTGAGAAGTTAATAACTTAGCAGTAAATTTTTTTTTTTTTTTTTTTTTTTTTTTTTGCTTAGCATATAAACATGCTTTTTGTGTTTTTAAAATCTTATTTAGAAGTAATACATGCATTAATGTAAGTAAGTGGGCCTTGACTTAGTATTAGAATATATTGTTTTCTGTCTTATTAGTAAAGTGTCCATAAGTACTTGCGCCTAAGTACAAATAGGGTGTCAAGCAGTCAGTTAGTCAGTTAGTCATTAAGTCATTAATTAATTCTTTAGTTTGGGGAAATTATTTCCTTTTGGGACCATCTATGTCAAGGACATCGATGTGGCTCTCCTTGTGGAGGCATGTCCAACTTATTTACAGTTGTTACCTTATTCATTAATTCAGTTTAGCATTCTTAATTAGGTTTCACTTGGAGGTCTTATTCTAGTTTTAGTTGCTAAACATGATTAATTGCATGCAGGAACATGATTATTTACACATAACATGAACATTGATACATATATAAAATCATTAGATTTGTAGTTTTCGTTGTTTATAGTTCATTATTAAATTGTCTTTTTGCTGACGGGTTCTTCAGCGTTTGTCGATAGTCCGGTCCGTTTGATGTGGGTCTGAGCACAGTTTGTGTATTGATTGTTCATTTGTATTGAAGTGTTGAATTGGTGTTGAAACGGTGCCCTTGCTTGATGTGTTGGTGTTTGGTGGTGAGGCGGCTCGTGCTTGTCCGATGTGTTGCTCCATCGGTGTTGGGTGGTCATCGGCCGACTGCTGCCGTCCCAACGTACCGTCTCACAGCAACTGGAATGAATGTGTTTGGCAGGATCAGGGTATTCATATACAAAAAGGGGGTGTATGTGGTTTAAGTCTATTGTGTATTCATGTACAAGGTTTTGAACTCTGATTTGTTCATGGGACTTGGGTACGGTTTGATTCATGGAATACTGGTTGGGGGCCATTTCTGAATAAGAATTTTATAGTTTCGAAAGTTGAGCGATGGTTTTGTTCATTAGGAATGAGTGAGATGGGAGTTGTTGCGTCAGTTTCATCAGTGTCTGACATAGATTTTAAGGTCACAATAGGGTTAGAGTCAGTTTTAAGAAGGAGAGTAGATACGATGTTCTGGTCTTTTAGTAGTTTCGGTAGGATTGACCATGAGGATCTGAGTGGGAGGTACAGCTTTGTTGGTAGTTCAAAGGCTGTTTCCACACCGCGAATTTTCATGAGGGCAGGGCCACTCCAATCAAAGGTTAAGGTCTGAACAAGTCCGAAAGATTTACCGATGTTGAGAAGTTTTGGAGCTCTGGGGTGAGAAATATCATCAAGTTCAGCCTGAATGGGAAAGAGTTCTATAGAGTAATTAGAATTTCCCCGGTAAAATTTGACAAACAAATTAGGATTAGAATGATCAAGTTTTCCCTTTTGACAGAAAAATTTGTGAATTGATTTGTACATTTTCTTCAGGATCACACAAATAATAGTGGAAACGAGAATCATCAGAAGGATGGTGTACATATTGTGGAATTGATCAGTTTCCAGAATAAGAAAAGGTTTGTCTGTATCCTGAACTCTGAATTGACCATTATTTGTTGCAGTTTTTGTTAAATTCTTATGAGCAGATACGACCCTTTGTAAGTGCTTTTTGGTAAGGTCTCCAATTCTGTAGGAGGCCGCACCAACACCTTGGACTACTTGAGGTATTCCTCCTAACATTAAGGCAGCGCTTTTTCTGCGCGCACAAAGAATGATGAAGAAAATTAGATTCAGAATGCTTACGATACAGCCGACAAAACCAAAGAGCGGCTCCTGTGTGAGAGATGTTATCAGTGGGGGCGCAGAGTGCGAGTTGACTATTGCGTCAATGTTTTGGGACAATTTTGTACCATTTTGAAGAAGAATTTTGGTGTAGGGGACAAGGTTAACTACATGGGTGTCGTCATCCAAATCAAAGTCGGTCAATTTTGGAAGGAAGGCTTGAAGTTTGAGTTCAGGAATTTCGAGAGGCATCTCACTCGTGGAAGAAGGGGTTACGAAGGTGGTTTCCGAGGTCATAGCGTGGATAAGAGGGAGGTTGGTAGCATGCAACTGATAATGAATAGATAAGGTTTTATTACAAGGGACTCTTAAATTTGGAACAATAGTTTTGCCGAGTTGTAAATTACAGTTGCATGGGAGACCTACTACAAATAATGCTGAAGCTTGAAATCTTTGGATTTTCTTATCGAAACAAGAGATCGAATAGTGGTCTTGGTTTGAAGTGATTAACATTTCATCATCAGAAATAGTCATGACGTTGTTTTGGGGAGTTACTTCAGGTTTGACTTTGAAATTACATAGCGTATGGACATTGAAATCTTTCTCTAGGAAAAGTGCCACAAGACAGGAAGGATCTTCAATTTCAAATCTAGGAATGATGTTTGGGCAGAATTTGATGTTATCACCACGACAAGTAAGCATATCATTATTTGTTAGTTCCAAAAATGTTTGACCACTTTTGCTTACTGCCAAGAAATCTGTTTCGGTCTTTAAGAATGTGGTGCCTTTGGTGTTAGTGGCATTTGTGTCTAAAGGAATTTCCATGACGTTAACTTTGTAAAGATCGAAAAGAGATTCAGTCACCGAGATAATGATGTTTACTGTTACGTAAATGTGAGTGTCCGTATAAGTGTACATAGGAATGTTCTGGCCGAAATAGTATTGGACATCTCTGATCGCTACCCTGGCGCCTGGGACCTCTTTTGAGATGTAAGAGTCTAAATCATAGATGGCATCGCTGAGTTGTTCAGCGCTGACCAGGTCCGGCGACAGTCTACCTGTCGATAACAGACGGAGGGATTGAGCGACAAAATTTAGATTTGTAAGGAAATCTGCTCGCTTCGAGCACTGCAAGATACCCTCCATTGCGGCGACTATCTGCATATTTGCAAGTTGGTTTGATCGGTACTGCCTGTCAAGTGTGATTGTTATGTTCGATGACCAATTTTGAATAGATTTTGCCATGTCATTGAGGCTTTCCTGTACCTTTGATTTTTGAGCTACGAAACGGTCAAAAAGGTGGTCAACTTTAGTAGCAATTTTGTGTATAATATCTGCCGAATCAACCTGTTGCTTTGCTAAGTCCTTAAGAGCTTTATCCATATTAGTGACGGTCCCTAACATGTTCTGTACGTCACTGGTAGTAGCTAGGCCGAAAAGGGATCGTGCTAAGTCACCAAGGAAACCAAGAGGGGCACGTTTTACTCGTGGGTTTAGGGGGTTGGTCAGAAAGTACTTAACATTGTTGTAGGAGTTGATGATTCCTGCATGTTGAGACCTCAGGAAGGTATCCATCTCGCCAGCCATGTGTAGTAGAGTGTCGATCTCCGCCTGATGGGGTCCCAGTTGTCTTCCCGGGAAGGTTTGGAGACTCTGGATGGTCGGTTTGATGGGCTTCGGTGTTTCGGGTAGAGGAGGTAGCTCATATGGAATCGCAATTACTAATGGGTGTGTTTGGTGCCCGTTGACAAGGGGTGTTGTCATCGGGACGAAGGAGAGTCCCACGTTTTGTCTGAGGATGGGCGAGTTGGTTGAGATGATGGAGCCAGGTGCACAGAGGGTGATGATGAGGAGGATCTTCACGGTGCGCTCCATGATCTGTTGTAATAGAAAAATAAAATTGTATTTGGTTCAGAGTTCGTGTAGGTCAGGAGTGCGTATGCAAGTGAAGAATTTTGTTTTCAACATTTTTGTTTTGTTTTGCGCATTGTTTGTTTTTCTACTTATTCTTTTTCAATTAGACTAAAGGCCGTATTATACTTTGCGTTTTTTGAAACGCATTTGGGCCATTTCAAACCCGTTTTTGCCAACGCGAATAGCAAACACGAATCTGAAAGCCAAACGCGAAGTGTAATATAAAAAAAAGTTTCTGTATGTATTCACGTTGGGTAACGCAACCCAACGCGAACCCCAACTTGTGCCAAAACGCGAAGTATAATATATTTCGCGTAGGGTCTGACGCGAAATGTAATATGACCTGAACGCGAAGTGTTCACGTTGGGCAAAACAACCAAACGCGACCACGGACCCGACGCGAAGTATAATTAGGGCTTTAGAGTAGTCATTTGGTTTGTTTTTATTTGATTTTTTCACATCAACTTGTTTTGATCTTCATATGCATACAAGAAGAAGCATGACGACAATTTATTACTGAAATTTTTCAATCATTTTATTAACAGTAAATAGTCGTAGCTTAAAAGAAGTATGAGGTTAATGTTTGTGATTGCGCTCAAATCTACCATTACGTTGTACCACTTTGAATAATCAGGCTCAAATACCGTCTAAAGGGTTGCCATTGGAAATGTGTCATTTGATTTTTGGGAATATTCTGTCCGAGTGGAAAATCTTTCAGAATATGACTGTTTGGAGGTTGTGTTTGACCCATTGAACTTCAGGGCGTGTGGCACGTCACACCATAGGGGTTTGGCTAGGACCCCGGAGCTAGAGCTCCCTGAAGGTAGGTCTTCATTGTTGTGTAATAGGCTATAGATAGTCGATTGCTGTTTGTGGATAGATAGTCGGCACTATCTCTCCTCTGTCAGAGGTTCCAAGTCTGGACAGTAAACTTCATCGACTACTGAGGTTAGGCAAGTTTGCCTTATCAATATTGAATTAGATAGTTTGACTTAATTTGTTCTACAGGAAGTAGTTGTTAACAGCCAGTGGCAGTGGCCCAAAAGATCGATGGTAAAGGCAATCAGAGTGTTCGTATATAGGTAGTAATGAGGATGAATTATGAGAATGTTGTGACCTTGTTTGTATTTTGTGCTGAAAAGAAGTGTTTGATTAGTTCACATGACATTGTTTGTTTTAGTTCTTTGACATTTGTGGCTTTATGTGGATTTGTATCCACGTTTTGACCTTCTCTTTAGTTTAGAGTGTGTTGGTCTTGTTTGTATTTTGTTGTCTGTACGAAGTAGTTGTTCCGTCACTTTTATTTCTTTTTCGTTGATTTTCCACATCTTTTTCAGTTGGTCTCTGTCAGGGTTGATTAGTCTTCCGGCAAATCTGTTGTTTCTGATTTCCGTTATCCGTTTTAATCGATCGACGTGGACGTTCCGGGTCAGCAATTTTCCAGTTTTTATGTCTCGAAGAGTAGCCGTATGTATATTTGGTCTTTTACATACCAAGTACGGGCCTGAGTATATAGGTTGGAGTTTCTTTGAGGTTCCTTGTTTAAGAAGGTTTGGGATTTGTACATACACTATATCTGCTCTCATTATTGCAGATTGTTTAGTTTTAGAATCGTACCTGGTTTTCATTTCTTGTTCTGTTATTTTTAGATTTTTCTGGGACATTTCCCATGCCAGATCTTGAGCTAGGATCATATCTGTGACGCTTTGGATGATGTTTTTCTCTTTGTCGCCAAGATTGATCGTCGCATCAATCACTGTCTTGGGGTTACGTCCATAAGTTAAGAAGAAAGGGCTATAACCTGTTGATCTATTCTCAGTATTATTCATGGAGAATACAATGGATGGCAAGTACAAGTCCCATGTTTCTTGGTTACTCATACTGTATGATCTAAGTGCATTCCCAATGGTTTTATTATTTCTTTCTACTAGTCCATTTGATTGTGGTCTATAAGGGGAAGATAAAACATGCTTTATGTTATACTTTTGACACATTTCTTTGAATTCCTTTCCTGTGTAGGATGTACCATTATCAGTCTGAACTCTGCCGGGTACACCATGTTGGCATACAACATTCTTAACGAACTCATAGGCAGTTCGATGGGCAGTCAGATCAGCTGTAGGATAGGCTACACAGAATCGGGAGAAACGATCAATGGCAACTTGGATGTACTTGTTGCCTTCAGGGGTTTCAGGTAATGGACCTATGGCATCCAAATTCCATTCAGAAAAGATAGCTGGAGCCTGAGAATGGAGTGTCATAGGACTGATCATGTTTTTAGCTGCTCTTTTTGCTTTCATACAAGTATTACAAGTGTTTACAAATTTCTGAATGTCTGATGTCATTGATTTCCAATAGACTCTAGGTGCCATTGCTGACAACATCTTCACAGCTCCCAGATGACCAGCAAGTGGGTCATCATGGAAGTGGATCAATGTTTTTGGAACCCAGGTCTCTGGAATGACAAGTTGGAGGGAAATATCGCCAAACTTTTTCCACAATCTATGGTTAATGTGAACTAGAACATTTTCAATCAAGAGAAAGTCCTTTGATTTATTCATTATTTGAGAAGCAAAACTCTTATTATCTGGAAGAACATCATGTTCTAGGTACTCAATTATTTCTCTTATTTCTTTACTCTGACGTTGTTCTCTTTTTAGACTTGTGATGTTGAAGTCATTCTCTGGTAAAGAATTTAGGAAAAGTAAGATGTTTTCTGCTTGGCCTGCAGATTTTTCCTTTATGGTCTTTGGATCAGGAATTTCTGTCTGTTTGACTTTTTGGTTGTTTGGTTTTGGCTTTTGTTTAGGTTTTTCAAGTACAGGTTGTTTTCCTTTTGGTTTCACTGTTGTTGCACAAACTTGTTGTTTCTTTTCAGGTATAATTTGAGGAGTCACAGTAGTTTGGGTTGATTGTTCCTTACATTGTTTTTGCTTAAGGTTAGTTTGACATGAAGTTTGAGTTGAAGAGTCAGAACATTTTGAAAGTGTCAGGCTTTGAATCGATTTGGTGGGTGTTCTGGTCACTGTTGTAGACTTGAAGTCAACATCGCTGGCAGCTGTAATGTCCAAAGTGTTACTCTGAACGGGTTCGTAGTTTCTGTCCCCTGCGTGTGTTTTGTATGTCTCTTCACAGTCACAATAGTGGTAGTGGGTCTCTTCTTTCAAAATTGGCTTTGTTTTAGTTTCATGCCTTACGATCTGAACTGGCATGTCCTCATCATCGAAGTGTTGAACCTTGGTATTTTTGGAAAAATGTATTCTTTTTGACACTTTGATCTTTGGTGCTGGTGGCGGTGGGTTCGTAAGTCCTGGTTGATCTGGATATGGACGTCTAGAAAGAGTGTCCGGACCATTCATCATTTTTGATTTACCTGCCACATGAGTTATTGTGAAAGAAAACTGTTGGATATCAAGGGCCCAGCGTGCCCATCTATGCTGGTTATCTTTCTTAGTCAAAAGTGGGATCAAAGCAGCATGGTCAGTGTAAAGTTGGAAATGTCTACCTTCTAAGTAATGCCTAAAGTGTAGAACAGAGTAAACTACGCCTAAAAGTTCTCGTTCTGTTGCACTATAATTCCGTTCGTGCTTTTTGAGACAGCGCCCGGCAAAAGCCACAGGTCGCAGAATTCCGTTTTCATCTTTTTTGAGACAGTGTACTTCCTACACTAATTCCAGAAGCATCAGTTGCCAAAATGAACTCCTTGTCAAAACTTGGATAATGGAGAAGAGCGTCTTTACAAAGAGCATTTTTAAGTTTGTTGAAATTTAGATCACACTCTTCTGTCCAATGAAATTTAACTTTGTCTTCCGTTAATCTATACAAAGGTTTTGCCAAGGTAGCGAAGTCTTTAATGAATTTCTTGTAAAATTGACACATGCCATTGAATGATCTTACTTGCTTGACTGTTTTCGGTGTTGGGAAAGTTTTAATTACTTGAACCTTTTTGGGACAAGGTTGGAGACCTTTAGGGGTAACAACCATACCTAAGAAATCTATTTTATCCATGAAGTATTGACACTTTGAGGGTTTTAATTTCAAATTACCATGTCTTAAACTTTCAAAGACATCCTTAAGATCTCTGAAGTGATCTTCTTTATTTTGAGACAGAATGAGGATATCGTCTAAATATGGGATCGCACATTTATACTTTAACTTATTCAAAATCATGGTTACCAGGGCGCAGAATGCTTGAGGCGAAGTTGCCAAACCCTGAGGCATCACTTTATATCTATACTTTGCATTGGGGGTCAAAAATGCAGTAGCGTCACGGCTCGCTTCAGAGAGTGGAATTTGAAAGAAGCCTTGTTGCGCGTCGAGCTTGGAAAAGATGGTTGGTTTTAAGTCACCAATCATTTCTAAGCTTGTGTCGGCACGCGGTGAACCTAGTGACTGCTTGATTATAGAAGTGTTCAAATGCCTAAAGTCCGAAATGAGTCTGACTCCTGACTTATTGCCATCAGAGTCATATTTTTGAAGGAGGAATGCCCTACTGGCCCAAGGACCAGAGGTAGTCTCTTCTAAGATCCCTTGCTTTACATAATCTTGACAAGTTTCTTCCATTAACCGTGCTTTGTCCGGGGCCATCCTGTATGGGAGGAAGTGGCAAGGAACAGCATCGGGTTTTAACTCTATTGTATGTTCGTATAAATTTGTCAGACCAATTTTACCGTCTTTCCCTACAAAGATGTCATCATACTCTTTTAACAGGTTATCTAGTTTTTCTTGTTCTTGATCAGTTAATTGTATTGAGGATTCAGATTGATTTGAGTGGTCTATTTCTGCATCATGAGCGACAGACTCTCTCATGGCACTTATACCTTCTTCCGGTTTGTACTCAATGTCTTCAGAAGTTTGTTCAAGCTTGTTGGTAGTGATTTTGTCAGAAGTTTTGATGAAGTCCTCATCTTTGGCCCTTTGGAAGAGGGCAACAATTTCTCCTTTATGAATTTTGACTGAATTTGGGGTGACATTGAGTAGCACAACGGGATGTCGGTTTTGGCTATTTGGTTTAACTAAAGCTCTTTGTATCAAGAAGGGTCTATCACCTTTAGTTTTAAGATTTTCTGTTACACCAGGATTATCAGATAGTGAATTGATACAAGTGATCTGTCCTGTGATGCAAATCTCTGAATAAGGGGGAATAGTTGTTGATTTTATAGCTCTTATTGGTTTGTTTTCTTGAGTTATATCCACTGCAAAAGATATCAGAGATTTTGCCTGTTTCAAGAAGTCTGTCCCTAAAATTAGAGGTTCGGCACAATCATGCATAACTACAAAATAGTGGGAAAATCGAATGTTTGCTATTTGAAACTGGATCTTTGCTGATTTCCGGACATGGCAAACGCCTCCATCTGCAAGAAAGATCTTCATACGGATTTGCTTGGTAGCAATTGCATGAGATCTAGACAGGGACTGGAACAATTTCTCACCTATGCAGGACACTGAGGCGCCAGTGTCTACAAGAACTGGTAATGTGAGATGGTAGACTGAAGCCATAACGCACCCATTTCTGATAGGGACAGTTACAGTTTCAGTTACCTTGTTGCCGTGTTTGCCATGTTGAGTTGACCCATCCAGATCTTTCTGGACAGTTAGGGTCGCCTCGATCGGATCCACAGTTGGCGTTTGAGTGGTGCCTAATCTGTGGTTCGTTGTCACGTCGTTGGTTGTTCTTTGTTCGTCAGTTAGTTTTAGGTTGTCCGAGCCAATGAGCCCGTTTTTGGTCGGACATGTTAGTTTTCCGGACGCCTATTGTTCTGGGACTGACGTGTGTTGTATCCAGGGGCATAATTTGGGTTGTAGTTCCAACCTTGGTACCTTGGGTTAGGGTTGTTGTAGTTTGGTGGTCGTTGGTAGGATTGTTGGCCATTTTGTTGTTGTTGGTTGTTGTTTCGCTGTTGGTAGTTGTTTCGTTGTTGGTAGTTGTTTCGCGGTTGGTTTTGTTGGTAGGATCCTTCGTTTTGGTACCCAGGGTAGGTTATCTGAGGTACTTGTGGGGTTTCCTGCTGATGTTTGGATCGTTCGGCACACATGTTTGTCACCATCTTTTTCAGGTCCCGCATTTCTGATCTGAAGTTGAGTTCCTCCTGGTCTAGGTACCTTGGCTGGTTCCCAGTTTGCTGGAAACGACGAAACGCATTGACGGATTCTGGTGGGATTTCATCTTGTTGGATTGTTGTGACCTTAGTTTTCTGGATGGCAATTTGGGCGACCATCTTTTTCAGCTCCTTGATTTCCGAGTCTTTACCATCCGTGGCTGGGTTGTCAAGTTCTAAGATGAGGGCCTTCTCATAGGCTTGTGCTATGTTTTGTGGGTTCCGGATTTGTAGTTTCGCTCTGAGTCGGTCCGCTATTCCAGAAATAAACCGATCTAAGACTAGCTCATCGGACCAGTCTTGAGCCGTTGCAATAGCGATGAAATCATCGTGGAATTCCTTGACGGTTTTGTCCCCTTGCATCGGTTTGAAGGACTTGGTCTGTTTGTCTTCTCGGTCGAACCTTTGTCGCATGTTGGTGATGATTTCGTCGAAGTTCTCTTGCATGTCACCGTCCACTTCTCTATCATACCAATCCCCGGCTGGTCCGGTCAAGTACGATCGGAGATACGTTGTGTAATCGCCATTCTCGGTTTTGTCCATGTAGTATTGATAGTCATTTACGAATCTGTCGATTGAGAAGAAGTTAGTCGGAGAGGAGAACTTTTTTGGTTTTGACAAGTTCTGTCTTGCCGATATCTTGCGTTCTTTTTGGGTCTTGTTGTCATTTTTGGTTTTCAATTCTTTGGACAGACCGTCAACAATCTTTTGAGTAGTTCTGGCATTTGCTTCAAGCAGTTGTTCATTTGATTCCCTATTTTGTCTGTTTGACTCGCTCAGAATAAGTGCGAGTTCCTCGGCAGTTGCCATTGTTGAAGAGTTGACGTTTGTTGCGGTAGGTGTAGGGTTTTGTGGAAGATCGGTAGGCTGATCTACTTGTTGTTTCTTTGAAGTCTTTTTTCTTAAAGGTGGTAAGTCCTTTGAGGTGAGTAGTTCTTGATCTTTGTTGCTACGAGTTTGTCTACCTGACATAAATTGTCAAAATATTTGGAATAATTGTACGAGAAAAGTTTATGTAAATCAAATTTCGTTGAAAATTTAGAATATTCGTCTCAAAATTAATTTCCAATAATTGTGTAAAGGTTTGAAAAAAGGATCTCAATAAATATGTATTATGTTGTTAAAGTTGTATGGAAATACTTGGGTATTTTTTTTTTATAAACTTGTAGCAACTGAGAAGATCAGGGTTTACACAAGTTGTGTACAAAGTCCAAGATGGTTGTGGGAAAATCCAAAATGGCAGAACTGTTTGTCCAAGATTCTGAAATCCAAGATGGTTGGAAAGTCCTAGATGATGTCAGCTGTAGTTGTAAAAAGTTTGAACTGTTGTTCAAATTCCAAAATCCAAGATGGTGGACAGAAATCCAAAATGGAGTCAAAATCCAAAATGGTGGACAAAATCCAAAATGGTGGATGAAATCCAAAATGGTGGACTAATCCAAGATGGTGGACAGAAATCCAAAATGGAGTCAAAATCCAAGATGGTGGACGAAATCCAAGATGTCCTCCAAAATATGGGGTGGCTTGAGAAAATCAAAAGATGGCTGTAAATCCAAGTCGTTTGAATAATCTAATTATTTGTTGAATAATGTAGAAATGTTGAAAATAATTCTGATGTTTATATATATATATATATATATATAAATATGGATATAGTTTTAGAGATCAGTTATAAATTGCTATTACGTTTTTGGTAAGTGAATCTGAAATGGTTGATTTGAAATATCTAAATTGCGTCACGTTTTCTGCAATATCTCCGTAATCGTTGGTTGGATTTTATTTTTGATTTTTGATTTGGAATTTTCGTGAAATTTTGAATCAGATAAGGTAGTTTTCCAGTCCTTTAGCGTTAGTTTGTATATCAATAAGTTGACAGAATAATTATAATATTTAGAGATACCTCACGTTTGAAATTTCCGTGAAATTGTAAGTGGAATAGGCTTGGAAATATGTCTATATTAACGTTTTAACTGAATAATCATAGAAGTATGTTTATGCTAGGGTTGAATAAAATAACTTTGAATATGTTGTTACCTTAAACGAAATTAATGTGCAATTTTGCAGTATTTTCGGGGGTAAATGTTTATCAATCCCGATGGTTAGATACGGGTGTTTGGTTAATTGTTAAAGTTGGTGCAATCAATGCGTCGGCTTGTAGGCAGACCAGAAAGCTAGCCGTTAGATAGTGGTGTCTAGACGAATTGTCCGGGTCCCGGGACAAGGGTGCCGGGGGTACACGCGTTGGTGGTCGGGCGTCTGGTTAATTGGCCTGGATTTGGGACAAAGGTGCCGGGGATTAGTGTGAAGGACGCTCGTCGTTTGGTCTAGTGGCGGCGATAGATGTATTGGGATTAACGCAGATGTAAATGCCGACGCTAGATAGGGGCGTCTCGCCAAGTGTCTAGCGAGGGATTAACGGGAATGCACCTGAGACAAAGGTGGTGGTGATAGTGTCCTTTCCTTGGGCTTTAACCCCTTCTTCACCTATAAGTTGGAGTGCAGTTTTGGGACGTTGTGAAATAAAATGTGCTCAGTTTTATGAGTGGGTGTCTTTTAGAAAATGATATAGAACTTTTAAATTATGTCAATGTAAAAGGGATATGTATATATTGAGATCACTTAAACTTGTGACGGATGCTAAAATGAAAATAACTTTGCTTAGAAATATGATAGAAACATGTAACTTTTACCCAGAGAAAGCTAGTTTCAAGACGTGCGTGACTATGGCCACTAGAACAAAGAATTAGCGGCCGCAATAGTGTTATTTGCGTGACTCAGATAAAACAAGAGATTTTAACTGAAGTGTAATATGTTGTGACCCTTGTTACCTATAATCATCTGCACAAGGCAAATAACCCTACAAATCTTAAATTTGTTTTGAAGTAAAGCTTGTTTCAAGGCTCACGTTTGTATGGGTATTAGTGGTCAAGCGGCCACTGGTGGATCGACGGGAAGGATTTTGAAAGAAAGCGGGAGGTCTAGTTTCAATTAACGGGGGGATGCGCGTGGCTTGGACGTCTAGTTAATAGTTCGCGCGCAAGTTCAGTTAGAGTTGGCAATATGAAAAACGTATTAACTTTGCTTCTAGTGCAGCTAGAGGCTTGTAGTTTGCATTGTAAGAAAGCTAATTTTGGGATGCACGTGGCTATGGGTGTTAGACCAAAAGAAATGAAGCGAGAATATCAAAATGCGGATGTTCCTAGAGGCAGCTTGTTATCTGAAATAAAGATAAAAGTTTAGGGAGATTTCCATGTAGCTGGACGTCTGGCTGGGATTTGGGACAAGGGTGCCGGGAATTTACACGTTGGTTGGCGGGCACCACGGCTTGTAGTGGCGGCGTTGGTCAAGTGGTCGGAGGGGTTAACGTTTGAAACAAGGACGGGAAGAATAGTGCCGTTTTCGCGGGGGTTTAGCAGGGATGTGTGTTGAATGCCGCGCTTAGATGCGAGGGCCTGGGAGCCGACAGTTAGATATAGGCGTCTGGCTAATTAGTCGGGGATAGGGGCAAAAGAAGCCAGGAGTGTATGTGTTGGCCGTCGGGCGCTTTTCACGTGTACTACCACGGAAATTCTGTAACAGTTGGTAATATGAAAACGTAATAACTTTGCTTCTAGTACCGCTAGAGACTTGTAGTTTGCACCATTGGATAGATAATTTTAAGATGCACGTAGTTATGGGGGTTAGAACAATAGGAAGTTGGCTACTGTGGCGTGGATTGCGGCCGTTTTTGGTCACAAAGAATCTGAAACAGAATACAGTAATTTACAGTTTGAAAACAAATACTCTCACCGGATTTGTTGTGCAGTCTTGTAGTTGATGTAGGTCTTGTTGGCTGGTCTTGGTGCTTGGCAATGGAGGAAAGGTACCCGGGTTCTCCACCAGTGTGGAAAGTTTCTTTTGTGTGTATTAAAAGTAACTTTCTCAAGCTAAAAGTTGTTGGTTATAATTTTGGGTGAGCTAGCTTTGTAAAAGTGGTAGAGCTTTTGAATGCTTAATAATGTTTCAGAATAATATATCCCTGTGTACTAAAGGTTACCTTAGTGTTGTAGTGTAAGTAGAACAAAAGACCAAAGTCAGGTGCTAATGTTTAGGGATGTGTCCAGCTCCAAGCCCAGCCTCCAAGAGAGTGAGACTGGGTGTGTGCATAGCCTTTTATTAACTCCATAGGGGGCCACAGCTCCACATGGGGGCTACAGGGTTATTGTTTTACCTGTAGGACCAATCAGAGGAGGGGGCTCCACAGCTCCACATGGGGGCTACAGGGTTATTGTTTTACATGTAGCCTAGCCTCAAAGCAGGAGTGCTATATGGCTAATCTAAGTAATTGATATGTATAATTAACCTGTGGAGCATAAAAAGGCTATTGTTTGATGAAAATATATAATAATAAAGGTATAGTGGTGTATATTTTGAAATTATATATAAAATAATGATATAGATTTAAAGTATAACATTTTTCTGAATAATAGAATGCCATACCCGTTTTAGGTATGACATAATAAAAAAACAGATAAAAGCAACCTAGGTTTTCTGTACAACTTTGAGGAAATAAAACTTTATTAAAACTTGCATATTCAAATATGAATACAAAACATAAGCCTTATGAACAAGGAAGCAGTATTGATTAGTGAAATAGATCCCTGATTATCTCTGCCCTGCTGAGGTATAGAAGCTAGAGGTGAAGATGGGGAGCGGAAAGAAGCCGAGGTCTGTTGTGTCTGGTCCCGTTGGGAGCGCTGTTCGCTGACCTGTAAAGGGACGAGCAGCTCACCTACCCCCCGAGCAGCTCCCCCACTCCCCCGAGCAGCTCACCAACCCCCGTGAGCTGCTCAGATCAGCTCGGATCAGCTCAGATCAGGCCCCGACCGGTGGGAAACATGTCCGAGCTGCTCATGGCTGCCAAGGACGTCCGACGGGAGGCGCTCGGCCAATGTGGGGGATGCACCCGGGTCTGAGTGCAAACGAGCAGCTCGCTGCTCTCCTAGCAGATGTTTTGTGGTTGGTGTTGTGTCGGAGTGCCAAGGAAATCGGCTTGGAGAGTTAGTGCGGATTAGATCAGAATTTGCTGAGATGTTGCGATGTATAATTGCTTGATGCTTTTCGGGTTGATCCCAGTGAACGTGCTAATGATATTGCATTGCTCCTGGTAGTAGGAAAAACTGTGTGTTATCACAGAGCAAATCAGTTTACGTTCCCTAAATTTAGAGTAAGCTCACAAGGTCGAAGTCAACATAATATCTGTTAACTTAGTCTTAGATTACTGGCTTCAATCGATTCCGTACAAATATAGTAGCCAGTGCATTTACACTTGTGAGCATTTTCCTTCAGTAGTATAGCTGAAATTGCTATTGCTAATGATATAGAAAAATTGTTACCTAGAATAAACATTACTCAATTGTTGAGATACCACGTTACCAGACAAAATACAGCATTGCTAGCTACAATACAACATTCTCACCAAAACACGAAGTTCTGCTTTGGCAGCCGGTTAATCCCAGCTTAATAGAACATGCTGTGCATGACCTCCAGTAGGTTCATCCTTTTAAAACTTTGCCAACTGAGCCTAGTTCTGGTCCTGACATTAACACTCTCCCAAAATGAAGTCCTGAGCCACCTCTCATCTTTCAATCAACATTAGCCAGTTCTGTTTGCACGGCTGTGTTTCTGCCCATCTCTGCGAATTTGGTTAAGTCGGTTTTTGGATCGCGGACCGGGCAGTTTTGTTCTGCCTAAAAGCCTGCTGTTTCAATTATCATTGTCTGAGTACTTTTTCCCAACCAGCAGGCCACTCAGCCGTACGATTTATGTTGAAGTTTGCCACACGGACTTGGCTACATGGACTTAGATGGGCAGTCTTTTAATGTTTTACAATGACACACCATGATTTTATCGCTCCCCGGTAATGGCAGGTGGAAATTCAGATTAAACCTGCGTGCAAGATAGGAAGGAAGCGTCTCTGCTTTAA
The DNA here is from genome assembly GCA_936440205.1 of Lepidonotus clava. NCBI lineage: Eukaryota > Metazoa > Annelida > Polychaeta > Phyllodocida > Polynoidae > Lepidonotus > Lepidonotus clava. The sequence continues at coordinate 23,918,840 of OW387147.1, forward strand.
AAGGTGAAAAGATAATATCTGAAGGATAAAACTAAGTTTTTGGGAAGAAAAACACACAGGTACATTACGTTTGTAAATGTAAAAGCAACTTTACTGTAAATGGAGATACTTTCTTATAAGTACACGATGTCCTCTTTGATATGCTTTTTTTTATTATTAAAGGTACAACCAACATTCAAACTTAATAATTCTATGTCTGTCTGACTTTTCGTCGCATCATTTAATGTCCGATATATTACTTTGATAGTTATTAGCCATCCCCTATTAAAGTATTCAACCAATGTCGTTGCATCAAGTTTGAAGAAGCTTAAGGCTAGAAAACAAACTAAGCAACCTTTATAAATGTATAAACAGAATATGCCTTTTCCAATATGTTATAAAAGTCAATTAAAATTTGTTGTATCCAGCATGGACCTTAATCAAACGTCTCTCTCAACACGACCTATTTTCCCTAAAAGCATACTTTTCAGCAGACTTCTCCATGGCCAAGGCTAGTCTGAACCAGGGAATGTTAATGAGTCAACAAAAGCTTTAGTATGTCGATACTCTAGGTGTCACTTCATCTCTCAGTGATAAAGGTCCTTTGTACTCCTTCCCCTCTGTCATACAATACCCCAATCAGTAGGACCCTTTTAGACCAAATCACCATTTGATATTTTGTATCAAACCACTCATAGTAACAAAATACCAGATGTAACAAGTATCCGGGTAAATTGGTCCATACTGATAGATAGACGGACTGTATCTTCCCAACGTCTGACTTAGTTACATTGTACATATCGGTATGCAGGTTAATGCATAGATTTAATTGCTTTGTTATGACTTGTGTGTCTGAGTTGAGTAGGCAAAACCATTTTATGTCAATTAAATCTTATAAATTTAATGTTATTTATTATAACTGTGATCGAGTTCAGTTTAATATACAACTATGAACACTTGCACGCGGCGATTATATCAGTTATGTTTTATAAAAATATGAAATACAAATGCAAATTGTGTTTCCAGAAATGTAATCGATGTACATGCATTTTTTCTGTCGGCCAGTACACTATACAAATGAAAATAGGATATGTAAAATATTCACATATATTAGAATATGTACATGAAACATATAGCATATAACCACAACCACAAAATAAACTGCGTGAAATAGTAGTCTTAGGTCTAGCCAGATAATTACATATAAGCATTATTTATTGGAAGAAGTTGAAGGGTATAGTATAGATGTAAAGCAATGGAGTAGACACAACAGTAAAAACATACAAAGTCTCTAATGGGAAACATTCCACCTTCTGAGTTAAGACGCACACAGCGCATATATCTGCTGATTCAAGCTTTTTTTCTTATCCACTCCTACATTGTACCTTACTTCGTGTACTAGTATCCCAGCTTACAAACTTCTATCATCCTGAGGCAAAAACAGTTGTGTTTTTCCTTTGCATTAAAAGTGAAACGATTGTTTATGGAAAGGTGATATTGACATAAGTTTGCCAGATGGTTTTGTTTGGTATGGCTCATACATTTACCTATGATTTTAAAGATACACATTCCAGTGTAGCATACACTTTATCCAGTTGGTATGCGAAATGATAAAAAGCACAGATCGTATAATTATGCTATTATTCTCGCATCTGAGAGCTGCCAACGTTTAAGATAACAAACAGGCAACCCATTTGAGACTATTAGTGTATGTATTACCCTTGATTGCCCCAACAACTTTTTTTTCACCTTCAATGAGATATACAGTCTAGACAGTTTAGCCCACATATGCTAGGAACAAGAAGTTACGCACATAACTTTTCATTAACTCTACAACCATTCAGGTAATGAGGGCTAATGAACCTATCTGATTGAATTATTATAGACTAAGGTCATTTGCACCAATTAATGATTGTAATTGAGTTAATTGTGCAAGCTCCATATGATCATTAAACAGTATTGAAAAACTCTTAATGGGTTGATGGGTTAACAGTTAGTTAAAGATGGCTGTATTGGTCTTATATCTTTATGTTAAAATTTCATCAGTTTTCTTTATTTGCAAAATTTATTACAAATCGTACACCCGTAAATACAAAAATCTGAATCTAAAAAGTAGAGTGTAGGACCAACTTTTACACTCTATAAGATTAGGCCGAATACATTCTCTCAAAGTGATCCCCGATGGCATTTCCCATGTACATAATCATATACAATAGCTTCTATTGTAGATAAAACAAAGAGCCATTGATGGAAAATTCTTAGTTATTCTATTATTTATGTCGAGGAAAGCTCCGCTGTGACTATGTAGACAAGGAGGGATCATATTGAGACTCTTGATGTGTACTGGTGCATATCAAACTTAGAGCGAATCGGGGATAAGCAAAGAGTGCCCTGGAACATTAAAACATTATGTTTGTTCATTTTTATTTTCATAACTGTTTTACTCTTAAAAACTATTGTTTTCAAACCTAATACTTTGATGTATAAGGAAAGGTAAGAGATCTTCCAGGGCAGGAGGATTGGGTTTAAAACCCGTGGTGTATTTAAGTATTACCATAGAAAGATTATTTGCTAAAAAGCCTGTTTTTGGTCGTATGTCTTGACCCTAGTAGGAAGGTCTGTTTCAACTACACTGAGAACATTGTTTGTGTCAATAACACCCCTTTGCCTCGGTCTTAGTGGGGTGTGGTGTTGGTTATGGAGAGGGTCGATGGTTGAGGTGTGTCTCATTCTACTTAACTATAGTCTGTTCTGTATGAATTAACTTGTGATTTCCAGGCCGAAGAGCCAAATGCAACATGGTTTTAACATACTATCTTTAACCCATGTGGTTAGCATGGTTTTAATATGGTATCTTTAACCCATATGGTGCGCATGGTTTTAATTTTTTTTACCTTTAACCCATGTGGTTAGCGATTAGGTAGAATAAGTTCGATCAGTTGGTTGCCTGAATATTTCGTCATTCGACCAATGATAACCTAATTACATCGTTCATATACATCTCAGGCAGATCCTACCATATTGTTTTTAATCTGGCTTCTTCCAACAACTGTACTAAGGAGCTATTACTAATTTCTTCTTAATAATTATCAACATTACAATTATATATATAGGTCTATATCGTGGCTTCCACACAAATTCCGGTCTTTAGGGTTGGCTACATCGGAACCCTCATATAGCGAAACACTCCCTAAGGCTGAAACGTCGACAGATTGCCCTCCTTGTCACATGACCAGCGTGGACCAATCAGAATCCAGCGCTGGGAGGCCCTTCCCAGCATTCCTCATCCGTCATGATTGGAGCGTCCCGTCCCCGCGTCTCGTTCCTGATTTATTATACCCTGATCGATGATGTGTCTCCTCTCCGCTAGGGGTCACTGCCTGACCTCCGCGGGGTCTTGTGAGGTCAAGACCCCACCCATGTCCGGCATGACAAGGGGTCAAGTCGACAGGAATCATCCGTTATAAAACGGCTCGGATTCTTATCAAAATAATTGAAACCCTATCCCTTTTGTGGTTGGATTGTTATTTTTGTGCTTTCTCAGCGTTTTCCGCCCTATAGACGATATGCACATGACGTCACACCACCCAAAATTGGGCTGGCTGCTATATTTAGGGGCGGATCCAGAAATTTTAGGGGGGCAAATATTAAAAAGGGTCCCGACGCCACCTCTGCAGGCGCTAGTTTAAACTTTTACATTAAAATAATCTATTTTGGGCCAAAAATAGGGTGGGGGGGGGGGGGCGCCGGATGCGCCCCCCCTGGATCCGCTACTGATATTAGTGATCAATTTAAAAATGTTCTTAGTGAAAATGTAATGCAAACAGATACAATATTAATGCTCCAATAACCTAACACAAACTTTATAACCTTTTAGATTATTTGATAACCACGTACTTATTATGATCACATGATGATCCCTAGAAGTGGTAACGTGACTACACAGGTCTGCACATGGTCTATACCTAACTCCAGTGGGTGCAGACCAGATGGTGTTGTTTTGGCCTAAGCTGATCCTGTAAGCAGTGATCCATGGGGTACACAGGTATCGTTTGTATGGGGTATACGGTCGGGTAATGAATGTCGGGGTGTGTCTGCACGCCTCACTGCCCACAGGAGAGCAAGGAGTGGGGGTAAGATGGAGGGGCTACTGGACTTGAAAAAGTGTTTTCTAAAAAAGAAAGATGAATTTATTGGATGGGAACTTTTTCAAGGTGGGGTTGTGGTTGGCATATGGACCCCACGCCGTGATATGAGTGGTACCGGAATGAAAGCTATGTAATGTATTGTAATGTTATTGGTTGTCCTTGATCACTTGCATGGGCCTTCATGCAAGGTAAACGTGATTCCCGGCTACATGTATTTTCTTTTATTTTGCCTTTTAATTCTATAAATATAACTAAACAAGTCACTAAGTTTACGTTCACTTGTACACTTGCAAAGTAGCTGCAAAAGAACGACTCCAACATAGCCCTTACTCCACGAGGTCAAGAGCACTGCAATGTCCGTTTCCCTTTTGCCTATTGCAGCGGCAGGGCGCAGTCATCCATTTGACAGGTTCAAACAGCCAACCTCAGAATTGCCATCATCCCTGCCCCCCCCCCCCCCCATTATCAGATTATAATTATGACCTTACAAAGCTACTTGTCCCAAACTTTTAAACTCATTCACTTTGCAAGATGATACAGGGAGTGCCTCCCTGACTGTACCCTTAACAAGGTGTGCTTGTGAAATATGTGCCTGGAGGCTCAGGTGTATGGAGGACGCAGGGGGAGTGGTAGGGGTGAGGAGGTGTTTCCTGTCTTGTCCAGCAGATGGCGTTTACTGCTACGACCAGCCACCTCCAGCTGAAGGGCAGTATTCATTACTTAAGACTATGTCTTATAGGGGGGGAAACATCAATATCAATTTTGCGGTTTTTTTTTTGTCAGATAGACCCTAGTTATGATTACGCCCCCTCAGTGATTTTGAGTGAAACACCTATGCTGTTTAAAGAATAAGACTTGTTGCAGAGTGAAAAACTAACTGGTCATAGACCCTAATAACAACATACTTAGGGTCTATGACCAGTTAGTCTTTCATAATTGCGTTTTATTTGTGTACACATGCACTTATTTTACTTAGTTTTAACATTCACGTTTTTAAGTGTGATCCATAGCTTAAGTCCATATTTTCTCTAGGGGATACCGAGAGACTGCGCCATAGAACTGGAGCTCATCCGTTTAGGAAGCGATGAGAATAAAGGGACTGGAATACGGAAGTTACTGTTCAGGAAACTTAAGCGGCTTAAGCTGCATAGTTTAAAAACAGCTTTAAAAAAACAGCAGCCGGCTTATATTACAGACATAAAAACAACAAATACATGTGTTACCACGCAGGAGATTGCCCTTTGTGCCCTTTTAGTAATAGATTTAGCCTTCTGTTTATCTCTATTCGTCAACTAAACTGTCCCATTCCTAAACAGAAGAGAAATGATAATAAAGGTGAGCATTAATCAAATATTTCCAAAACATGTTTGTAGGCCTACTCGGAAAGAAACTGTTGAACCCTTCAACAATAAAGAAATGATGGGAAAGTTAGCATTTATAGAATATTTCCAATCCATGCATGTATTCAGAAAACAATTATTCTATGTACAGGAATGTAAGTTTTCAGATTTTAGTCTGATTTCAGATTTTTTCACACCATCACCTTATATAGTAATTTTTAAACTGAATTCCTTACATGACGTTATATAGCATTTTAAGATTATTCTAATTTTTTTCTCTGGGGTTTCAGATTTTTTCATTAACCCTGACTTACATTCCTGTATATAAGAAGTAAGGAAATAGTTTAGGCTTTTGCATGTAGAACATTTACCCACAGGCCTAGGGTTTCCCCTTGGGGCACACCTACCCACTTGTTCACACCCTAAACCAACCACTTGATCTTTGCGTCACGTGCAGGCCCTATCTCAAATAATCAAATCCCCCTTGTGTTAAGCCACTGAACAAAAGGCCAGAGTCTGGTGAAAATAAACCTCCCAAGTCAACAACCAACATTGTTGACACCAAGTTACCCAACAACAACAACTTAAACCCAACCCTGGAGAGGGAGGAGTGGGTGCCCTCCTTATACCCTATTCACTGGGTGAGGTACAGAGGGGTCTTTGTGTGGGGTGACAGAGGGGGTGACAAGGGGTGACCTGTCAGTGTTGAAGGGTAGGGGATGACTTGGGTTTTGTTACTCACCCGGTTCACTGGTTTTAATGGAGAGGTGATGGGGCGAAACAGGACACAGACACGCTCCGATTAGCATGTGGTGACAGCTTGGCCCACGCCCTGAACAGTTACTTTGATTTGATTTAACTCTAAGAAAATTCAATTGTGAAACATATATGAACGGTTGAACCCTGAAAAGTAAATCAGTTGTGAAATATATGAGAGGACATTATTTACAAAAACACTAATTTTCATAACCCAGAAACATGGACTTTTATGTTTCGAAATGTTCAGGGAAATTTATTATCATTAAGATTTCTGTTACGTGACCATGCAATATGCCTTCGAACTTTAGGATGTGCCAAGTGCACGCATACCCGTGGCTAGACAAACATCTGACTCATATCCTGAAGTAAATGATTTCTGGGTACATCCCAACAAAAACTATGCACCTATATATATGGAGGGCATATTCCGCATTTAAAACCTAAATCAAACAAAAATACATCTCCTTCCCCAACAAAAACACCTTGCCTGTCAATCACGGAGATTGGAATGAGAAGACTATTTCCATGCATATCTATATAGAGTAAATTCTTCTCATAATAAATTCCACTTGTTATAGTTTACTTAAAAGAAAATGGATGTGCACTATTAAGGAGAGCTGGATGTCATACCAACCCAATCTTTTATCAATTAATTAGACCTAAGAAAAAAACTGACCTATTTGTTTTCATTCACAACTAAAGGTAGAACCCAAGGCCCTAAACATTTCTATCTATGCTCTACGCATCCACGCCTCCCATTCAACGTACTTTGACACTTCACATGAAAAGCCCATAGATCCATCACTTTGGGTACAGTTACCATGTATAGCAAAAGGTCAATTCTTATGTGTAGCCGTGAGCAGAATTTAAATGAAACTCACCAACAACAAGTTTTTTGGGGGATTTTCATCCTTTTCAGTGACTTGCTTGTCAGTGTCTACCCTTTGGTGAAATGTGATCAAAATTAATGGAGATCAGGGAAAATATTTAAACTCTACGTTCTACTTTGCTCAATTGGAATACTTATGAACATGCAAACTCCAGTAGCAATTTTGATCAAATATCAGTATGAGCAAAATACTATTCATATGCCAGTATTTCCTAAAGGCTTTGAAGTATACCAATTGCCAGGTCTTAAATATAAAAGGTCAGAGTGTGTATACGTATGGAAACATCAATATCCATGTTGTCCCTGTCTTCCACTCTAAATAAACCAAGGACATTAAAAGCCCCATACCCACTAGGCGATTTTACTGCAACAGGCGACGGGCATCTTGGAAACTCGGCCAATTCTTAAGGTCGGCAGTAAGTATGGTATATTGAAATGTGCAGGTTTGATCTGGATTGCCGGTAAAATCGGCCGATTTTAGGGCCAATGAGTCGGCCGACTCAGCCAAAATTGCCTAGTGGGTATGAGGCTTAAGTGTGAAAGGGACACCAAACCTGTTGACACGTCACCTGAGCCCGTTGTCATGGGTCGCTGCACAAGGTAGTACAGGTATACCCATCTCCTGTCACGTTTCCTCCTGGGCTGTGGTCTAACCCCTTACCAAGGTCGCCAACCGGATCCCACAAGCGTACCACAAGATATCCGGGACCAGTGGCTGTGGTGAATTGGGCATGTTAAGGTGACTAAAGGGGTGGGTGCAGCTGGCAAATGCTTTTAGGGAGAACTCTTTGGGAAACAAAAAAGTGACAAAATGATAACTGTAACATAAGCAGAGGGATGTCCTTACCCCAAACGTACCACTGAAACATAACTTATTTATTTACTTGTTTTCTATATGGTAGGGCGAGTTCCCACAGTTCACTTGCATTTCTTTTTTTTTTAATTGAAAACCGCTTCTTACATGTATATATGTAGCTTGTTAAGGTCCCATAAGCTATTTGCTCTATTGGTGCGTTTAATGGCCAAACAGTCTTTTTTTTATCACAGTAGGATTTTTTCGTTGGTAATGAGCTCATAAACCAGTTGATGTCTTTATATTTATCCCCCACATTTGCCCTTGTCAATGACATTGCACGCACTCATCCGAACGTTGTCGATTCTAAAGTAATTGTGAGAGTTATGGAATAAGGTGATTCTAAGTCAAACACAGTTTAAAGCCCATGGATGTCACCTATGGTTGATTGAAGCAAACTTCAGGAATAACAAGCGGTATGAAGAAGTAAAATCCAAGTAGACGTAGTTAAACATTCATGCGAAGTACTGATGTCAGTAGTATATGGAAATGTCCTATGTAATCAGGCAAGTACTCGTAAGCTGAATGTCAAATGTGTGGGCTGAAGTTTAGAACTGGTTACAAAGGTCAGAAGCAACATTGAAGAATAATATGTGACCCCACACACAGAAAGGATGCTCCGAGGGGGTTATAATCTTAAGCTCTAAGGCTAATATTAAAGGAAATATGGGTAGATTTATGAAAAATAGGGATGAAAATATCTTAAACCAACTTTTTGTGTAGAATTCAGTTAACCAACTCTCAACATTCCAAATAGTGTGAAAAACGTTCTATTTGGAATGTTAATGGAATGTTTTTACCCTAAAAATTACCTAACATCAAATGGAGAAAATTGTATCTTTATTACTGAATATTTAGATAAATATTCAATATCATGGCTTTTTGCCATTTTCAGGTAGACTAACAGTCCTGTCTTCAACAGCCTGTAACTTCCTTGAAAATTGTCCAATTTTGATGTGCCTGGTATCAATTGAAAGCTTAGAACATGCTCTGTAATGCTTAATTCCCGCCTGGAGCATCCTTTCTGTGTGGGGAGACACATATCAGACAGTGTGTACGTGCATGGGTGTATTTCTCTATATTTCTCTCAAGTTACCGGTTAACATATCAGCATATCTTAGATTTCAAAAATGGGCAGTGACAATGAAGGTTAGATATAGACATGTCATAAAATCACTAGGATTGTTTTACAAATTCTTTCAAGAGGCTCCAAAAATCCTAGTATATAGGATGGATAGTTTCATGGCATATTCTCGGAGAAAATCGATCATATTCAACATTGCCAGCATAAAAATCAGTATGTAGACCCAGGCTTAAGACGTTGCAAACTCCACATTGGAGTTACACATTGAAACCATTTATTCCGTGTTTGAATGCTCTACACAGCAAATCCTACTAGTGACATTTAGAGTAGGTGCCCCTGTAAATGGAACGTTGGCACTCTTGTACCTGCCAATAGTTTTATTCAGATGTCACAGCTTCCTTTCATGCCAACTTCTGGCTAGCAATGTGTCTTTTTCCAGGATGCATTTAGTTGTTCTGTTTGACTGCTTCTGCTGTGAATAATAACTACACACTGAGTGACATTTACCACTACGCAGCATACTAATAGAAATGTCTAGGCCAAATGTCACATGTCTCCTCTGACAACATTTGTAATTTCTATTTGTGTTTTGCAGATGAGCTGGCCTGTACCTGGACTCTGGAAGTGAATAGGTAGGTTCTGACCTTTAATGGATGTTACATTAGGGAAATTGGTATCCTATAAAATAAGTTCTGATTGGTGTGTAGTTGATAGGACTCGTGTGTGAGGCATTGTGTTACTGCTAGCACTTTAGCAAGTACATTGGGACATGGAACATAGCTTGTAGTAGGCTATAGCAAATCTTCATAGCCTGAAGGGAAAGACTGTGTGGAAACGCAGAGTCATTTTAATGATCCGAATAGATGATCTTGACCCCATAGTTACAATAGTATAGCTTCATCATGCATGATAATGTAGGCAAGACATTAAAGGCCCATTTTGTATTATTCATACGTTATGCTTCAGTTATATCAATATTCCAATCGGTACTATTTGTTCACCAGCTAAGTTAACGTTTCATATCAATATCTCGGAAGAAAGAGCCATACAAATGCATTTGCCTCAGTCTCAAATTAGAAAGTGCACTTTCTTAAGCCAAAGACATACAGACACAGAAACACCTCAGCATGTCAATTGGAATTTGGTTCAAGAGTGCAGAGTAATAAATTCTCCCACAACGATGCCTGAGCCGTTGCATACCTTAGGACGGACTTGGCCAGCAATAGTTGTAAGGAGAAGCGATGGAGATGCGGCAGTAGCCAAGTCGATAAACGGTCAATCAAAGATTAATCCGCCATAGTACAGCCAGCAGCCGCTAGGAGGCACCTCCATCGACCCCCTTACCACAGACCTGTCCTCCACACCAAAACAGACTCGCCAGAATCAATGCCGGACCTTTTTGTGCTGATGAGGGCCTAATGTCAGGGTGTCAGTGGGTACTGGAGGAGCCCAGGAGGAAGAGGGGATGGGGGGGGGGGGAGCTAGCCCAGGAAGAAGAGGGGATTTGAGGGGGGGGGGCAGTGCCTGGGGAAAGGGAGTTTGGGGGATTATAGGAAGGATGGAATAAGGGGGTACTGTGATTTGGGAGAAAAGGAAGGGGTGAAAGAACAGGATATAGGCCTATGTGAAGCAGAGTAAATATGGGGTGGGTGGAAGAATAGAAGGATAGGGAAGCGAGCGAATAGCCCACAATGCAATATTGACGAGAGAAAGAACAGGAAGGAAAAAGGTTACAGGACTCAGGGTGAAAGGGAATTGGGAAATAAATCATTTAACCCCTCAGAATGAATGGGAAAAATAGGAGGAAGGCAAAGAAAAACGGTCATGTAATTATATAATTGAGAGAGCTAGGCGGCGTCAGTCAGATTAGTATACTTAAATGTGGAAAGGCAATGAGGAAACAGCATCGGAGGTTGGGGAGTGTCGGGAATCTGGCTTGCACCTGGTACTTGTTTTTTCCCCTGTTATTGCCCCCTTTTTTGCCCAAGATTGCCATCCATTTAGCCCATTTGTACCAGCCATTACATTGATGGCAGGATAGTAAAACAGGATAGGAAATGACTTAATCTTTATGTCCCGACCATATGAACTCAATGAACCCGTTTTATTTGCCGAGGATAACCCATGCTGAATATCTTATTAATCACTCTCAGATGTTTGGATGGGTGTGTTCGTTAAACTGTCAAGCGTGAGAGAGATTCTCTGCCCAATATGGCTTTTGCAGCCGTGCTAGATTTCTGACAGTTTACACAATTATCCAATTTTAAATAAATCATTGTAATTTCTATTATTAGTGTTGGTTTGAATATAACATGTAAAGTCAATATTCAACATTGAAAGATGTGCCTGGTAAAGGGCTTCATCTAAACAGAATCATGATTGATGCAGTTTGATGATGAAGATGTAGTTCTTGCCCGCGTATCCAATTAGATCAAGATTCTCTGGGAGTTATCTTTCAGGAAATTCCCGCTACCGACCTCGCCAACCTTGCTATTGTATGTAATTGATATTTTGCAATTAGCTTAGTAGGTCTTCCAAAAGCCGCTGGAAAGGTTCCCTTTAATGAAGAAATACTCATGTCGGTGGTCCTATTACAGATAAGGTTACCTGGCCCATTAGCACCTGGTCAGAATATAGAATTCTGAATGATTATTATGACAAAACCAGGTTAAAGCAACCCAGACACCATGGATATAAATATATCTGCCAGCATGCGTTTGTAAATGTTAACAGATATCGTAATTAAGCCACGGATATGAGCTTGTGAATCTATCTGCACAATGTCACAAGGAATAATTGAAAGGGATGAGATATAAACAGTTGTAGGTTGGGATTTGGCCACTATTCCTATCACTCTGCGACTTCGCCTCTCCCGCCTACGAAAACAGTCTGTACTGAAGACTCCACTTGGTCTGCCCCAGAAGCGGCCCAATTACCACCAGCGAAAATCACCGGACTACTTTTGAGCTGCAGGGCGTAGTAATCTTATACAAAAAGTGGAGCATTTTCTCTATACACAAGTAAGGCTCTGAGGGGCTATTTTCCAAAAGTAGTTTCGTAGATTTTATCCTATTTTAGCACATTGTCACACTTTGGAGAAGTGCGTCCGCTTCTCTCCTATGCAATCACCTCTGTGGATATGGCTTTTTTTTCGCATGGGCGTTAAATAAGTAATCCGTTTCGCTGGATACAAACATAAAACTAGAATGTTACACTCGGAGCAATGATTACATTGGAATCTGAATCAACTTGAGAGTATGCCTATTTGCAGAGATGCCATTTTTCCTACTTTTGTAGGATTTCCTACTTTTTAGCGATTTTGGATTATGCAACTGATTTTTTCCTACATCACTCAAATGTCTGTTTTAAAGTATTTTATGTTAGTTTCAAGCCATTTGAATACATATTCAATGTTAAGTCTCTATTCCTGAAGGTTATTTCCCTCCTAGTTGCTTCTTAGAAAAAAATAGGAAAAGTGTTTCCTAGTTTTCCTACTTTTCATCAGTCAGGAGTGGCATCTCTGTATTTGAGATGTCCACACTTATAGCCACCGATCCCCAACCCCAAACTACCCCCCTCCCCCAACTCCCTGCGAACCCCTATCGGTATCTTACCTGGCGGTAAAACATCAAAGACACCCACTACCCCGGCACACCTGGCGACGTCACGCTCCAGCCTGTGGTTGCCATGGTAACCAGGGTGTTTAGTACCTAGTGGGAGGGTTCGGGGGGTTCTATACATGACCCTCAGTAGTCAGGTGAGCCTCACTGAGCGTTTAATGAGACCTAATTTGGCATGACTTCACAGCAGCCCCAACCCTTTAGATAGCATCAGAATGTCCGTTATAGTGATACTATGGTCTAGTGCATAACATGGAGTGTAGAATGGTGTATAGCGCACAGAAATCGTTGTTGTAATAGAATTGCACATCAAAAGAAAACTGAAAAATGAGGGGGTAGAATTACTCCTAGATCAATGTACACCTTTAAGGTATAGGCCTACGCATCTATCAGTCTATAAGAGAGCCAAAAAATGAAAATCAGACATAACTATTATAAATGGGCGATGATATCTTAACTGTTAGAAGTCCACAGTTATCGCCTTTGCAGTAAGGGGAGACAAGGTTCGCTTTTTTTGTTCAACTGCAATATTCGGGTAAACATAAGTTTAAATTGGTTAGGTTACATTTGATTCTCTAGGACAAGGCTTGAGAAGAGATTAGACATTAATAAAGTTGTTTTTAAGTAAGAAGGAACCAGATATGGCTGTTGAAATAGGCCTTAACAATTATCAATAATAATGTATTGGAAATTATCATAAAGACTAAGGAAAGAGGGAAGACTAAAAGTAATATTATCAAAACATTCTTTAAGCATTCACAAAGTTCTAGTACTCATACATTTCATGGGAGGAAATGTATCAAATAACAGATAAACTAGAAAAAAAAAACTGCTGTAAGATGTATCAACTACATGTAAACCATCTATAGGCAAGGAAAAGAAACTACCGTACCAGAAAGAGCTAGCACCGGAACATAACACATTGTGACCCCTGATTCCCGTCCAACCCAAACACTGCACACAAACTGACCTCGTGGATTGATCCCTTACAAAAACCCTGTGACAGGTGTCACACTCCCCGGAGGGCGTGGGACCGTCCAGGTGATAACACTGGCAGGTGGGGGTGGCATCTAGTCCTACGTGTCTTAAGCCGGTGATCCACGATGAGACAAAAGGCCAACCGATTTTCTTCCAATGCATTTTTCGCATATTTGGAATAAATTGTCCCTGCGAAAATACTAATTATTTTGATATGGATTATCCAAAACTCTTGTGAAAATTTATATCGTATGAGAAAAATAATTATTTAACAAACCGATTTTCAGAATCGGTTCAAAATTGGCCCAAAATCGCATTGTGGATCACCTCTTCAGACCCATGAACCACGATGCTATTTTGGGCCGATTCTGAACAGATTAAATTGAAAATTGGTTTGTTACAAAACGTTTATTCTCACAAACGATTTAATCTATCATAGACGTTTTAATCGTTCATTTCAGAGAGAGCAAGTTTGTACATGGAAATATTATTCCAAATTGAGGAACAATTCATGACAGTACAATTGGTATCGTTTTGTCGCATCGTGGATCACTTGCTTTACCCTAGGGTTACAGTGTCTGTGATCCCGTCCGGTCCTCGTGTCTTAATCAATGGTCCCACGTCTGTTGGTCTTACCTATAGCCCTGATTGATTCTTGCCTCGTCTCCTACGCCCTCTCTTCACCTATTCCTCACCATCCTGATGTCCAGGAACAAACATTAATTCTTTCCATGATGCATTCTCCTGATCCATGGCAGTGGTCGATGTTACTACTAGCCATCACTAACACAAGGGTTGCTCGGCTATACTTATCTGTGTGGTATTCTGTCAGCATGTCGGGGGAAAATGGAGATAATTCTCGGGCTAGTACAAATGAAATATTGCTAGCTCAACTAGCCATTGCAAAATGAAGGTAGCAAATATAATAAAGAACTAGCACTGCATGGAGATTTAAACTGTTTCATAACAAAATCTTTCGATAGCACTTAAAAGTATAACATTCTAGCGAGTAACATTTCAACATGGCAGCATCCTTCATCTTAAGCTTGGCAATGGTTTTTGGAACAACCAGTGTTGTTGACCTGATAGTTCCCTGATAATTTTACACTGACATTCCAAACCAGAGGAAACTTAACACATCCAGTTTCAATAGCTGGTTAATTATAGCCTTATGCGTGTGCAATATTGTCTTGGAAAGGTCCCCAGTATACCTTTCCCAAAATGGAGATTAACAAAAGGTGAATTTTACTCCATCTTTCTGTTGTAATCTAATTAGAAATAATTAAGGTATTGTTTCAAAAAGAGGCATTGAGACAAAGAAACACAGTAACAACTAAAGAGGATGAACAAAAAATAGGATTTAGAAAAAAACCAGAGACAGACTTAAAATATCTAGATACTATAAGAGCTCAAATGTTAATCCATTGCAAATCGCAGCTCCCAAATCCTAATCCATTTCTCTTAAATAAACTACCATAACCCCACCTCCCAACACTGCCTCAAAACGCCAACGAGTCGACGAGGTCATCTTCAATCATCTTTAATCTGTTACCGCTTTTTAAGGATCCTATTATGGGGGCGGAAATTGCATGCATGTCAGAGATGGCATGTTAGTTGGAGAGATGCGTGTGGCCTCACAGTTATGAAGGTCGGGCAGGGTGTGAACTGAGTGCAAACCCCGAGTTGGGCTCATACCAGGTTCTATTTAGGGTCATGATCCCAGTTGTTGGCAAGCTCAGGAGAAGTCAGGGGAAAGATGTGCACTTTGGTGGTACTGGTAGGTCTATATGTCACCAAGGTGATACTGGTAGGCCTATGTGTCACCAAGGTGATACTGGTAGGCCTATGTGTCACCAAGGTGATACTGGTAGGCCTATGTGTCACCAAGGTGATACTGGTAAGCCTATGTGTCACCAAGGTGACGCCAGAAGGTCACTGAAGCTGTTGGTTTTAGTAAGGGCCTATCATTTAGTATGTGTGCCCATAGTTATAAAAGAAATCCGACCTCCTCCACTCATCCTACTTGGTCTAAAGTATGCATTGGATTTGTACAGGAACATACACATGGTTTCAGATATTCAAGACCTACCGCTGCCGCCTTGATGCGCCATATGTGGACGGGCTCTTTAGTGTTTTTTCATGTCACCCTTCATGCATATTTATGATGATTTCATCAGCAGTGTTAGGCCTATATTTAAAAGAAACTCATCGAAGCTGTTGGCATCATAGTAAGTGTCCAAAACAGCTCTGTGTTATCACAATTTGTCTTATAAATAAGGTAATTCTTGTTATCGATATCCAAAATGACGCCAGACAATTATGTCTAAAATGATAGGATCCAAAACGCCCACATATTACTGGGGAAAATCCTCATAAATTATTAAATCAGCCTTAAGGCTACAGTGACTCAGAGATTGTATCTTTGAGTGGATGCGAACATAAAATGTGCAATGTCTATTGTTAGTGGGGAAAAAAGCAAAATGTAAGTGTGATGATGTAGTACTTAGCTAATTGACACTTGGTGGATGGAGGTCTTGGGAGGTTGAGGTTAGGTCAAGGTGAGAGGTGGTATGTCTATCAATCACCTGGGAAATCACCTGTCAAAGCCAATTGAATACATCTGAGAACTAATTATCAATAACTCATCAGCTTAATAATGTTAATCGATTCACTTATTAATCTGTAATGAAGGATCACAAGGTATTATAACTCTTTATTAATCGTCCTGGGTATTTAGGACAATTAGACAATTAAGCAATTTGCAATACAACATCAAGATAAAATGGATAATTTGAATACGTTTGAAACCACACGCACGTAGATTATACCAGAAATGAGCATTAGATTTACATACATTTCCCTCATCTTTTCTGTTTTGTAACATCGCACAGACCAGTAAAGTCACATAATTTGTCATTCAAATGATAATCAAATTTAGGCCGAGGAGATGAAACCCAGTGATATCTGTTTCACAACGAAACTTGGGCGTGACACATAGGCTTTGTGCCATTAGTCGTCAAATTATAGGCCTATAATAAGCCATCTATATGTACGCACTGGGCCTACGTGCCTTTACTCCATGTTCAGTGTTAATGAACATCCCTTTGCCAGCAGCAGGTTTCACGTCAACAAATATTATTGTCTCTTAAAGCCTAAATTCCCTTAGGCGATTTTGACATCTATGAATTCGATAAATTTCATAACTGTTATCAGGAAAATAATGCGAACCCATGCATGCAACGCAACATTTTCAAAGAGGATTTAATATCCTTTCTAAAGATATCTAGTACACTCATAATTAGCCCTTGTCCCTATTGACAAATCCAAAAATCGCAAGTAAAATCGGATAGTGGAATACAGCCTCTACCTGGCTGTTGTACCAACATTTACTACATTACCCAGCAAAAGGTAGTGGCAAGGCAACCAATTCAAAATATTCTATGGCATCGGGAGAGGGCCGTTGCTTGGCACGTTTACTACTGATGTTATATGAGAAAAGCAGTCAATACTAAGTGATATTACATTTTATGCTCACTACTTTACGGAACAATAACGTTCGATTATCCTCGTTGGGTAATCCGACGCCACAGTATTATTTGTGTAGCCATCTTTCCTGCCCTTTTTATGATTATGCCACTGCCATACAAGGCTGAGCAATATTATGGAAACTCTAAAACACATTTAATCATTTTCCATTGGTTGAGTACGGATTAGTATCAAAATCAATCTCAAGATTTCTCTTTGGTGCCTTCCATTTTGTACGTACGCACACTTTCTAAAATTGTAGACCCCCCCCCCACGCCCCGCCCCCCTTTCTGTAATAGCTATGCATATTTAGATAGAGCGGGGTTAGTATGGGACCAATACAAGGGCCTAGATGTATTAAACAGGATTATCTGAGTATTGGAGCAGTATGGCTGTGACTTGGAGAAGCATGGGATGGGAGCCACCCAGGAGGCGGTGGGGATCATCCTGCATAAAACATGTCTCATTGATCACATCTGACACTGACTTGACTGCAGGCTCCGTGCATACACTAAAGGCCATATTACACTATGCGTCAGGGATCCTTCGCATTAGGTCGTGTTGGCCAATGCAAGGGATTCGCATTATTTAACAGACATGTTTGTAAAATAACGCTTGCCAACGCGACCCTACAAGACCCTAATGCGTGCCAAACACGTAGTATAATATATTTCGCGTCAAAGGGTCAACATGTAGTGTGATATAGGCTCAATTCACCCCCAACACGTGTCCGTCGAGTTGGGCAATGCGACCCAATATGACCATACACCCCATGTGTAGTATAATTAGGGCTTTACTGGAACCAGAGAGAGTAAAGTTAAAACTTTTAGTCTCCATGCTGGAACCAAGGCACCATCCAATGTTCAACTGTTCCTGGTAGTCATTGTGGCACGTCGGATCAACAGTGTTCGTATTTTATTTACCAGTTTATTTCCAATCCCATTGAAATTTACAATTATGAGCATGGATATAAGGAAGATGTCCGCATTCTAGGGGAACCAGGCTCATATGAAAATAAATAAATGATATGTTTCAATACAATTTGCAATCAATTTTAGAAGAATAGACTTTATCCCAAATAACTAGGTCAATGTGCCTCTTTTCTCATAAATGAGTATTTTGTAACAATAAAGCAAAAGGCAATAGGATATCTGTGGTTGCTGGAAAAAGATGCTTTTACCCACCAATAACTGTCCCCCTAACACTCCCATACGAACGCGTCTTGTGCACATGTATAACCTTCAGTATCCATTGGCAGTACTTGTGTTATAATGGCGACCTAATCACCCATTCAACTTGACCATCGGAGACCTACGTCCAATTGCATCCTACAAGTGGGCTCACTGTAGGAGAACTATTTGCCAATTTGTATTTGATATTTATCAAATATGCATGGCCATTGACAGGTCCTCTGCATACCCCGCCCCCCGCCCCAACCCCAACCACAGGCTCGCGAACAGTGCCCTGATATAATAGACCAGTTGGCAAACAGCAGTCTTCGATTGCAGGCTGCCACCAATGGGGCTGCTGTACGTATTACAGAAAGTACACGTATATCATCCCCACCACCACTTTGCTGCCCGCATGGGCTTCAGTCCACATGGCAGGAAAAGCAATTTCAGGAAAAGCGATCAAATCCCGGAGTCCGGTTTCTGGTGCTACGAAGTAGAAAGCAAATCCCTGGTGAAATTTTGGTATCGTTGCAGTTCATTGTGGTCTGTTTTTCACACTTCATGTTTATGACATTTTTGTTGTTTATTGAGTGCTGAAATTGTTTGCAGTGAGCTTTGTTTTGGGTGGTTTGTTTGGTTTATGAGCAACATACTAGACTTATAGAAATAATCAGTACAAACACGTGCAGTTCTTTAAAATGTTGTGTGATGATTTTGCTTTTCTCTACATAATGTTACGCAAATCTGATTGTTTTAACGAAATCTGCTTAAACAAAATAAAATGCTTGACTGTGAGTTTATCACTAACATTGATTGTTAAAATATTTGGAGGTTAGTTGAAACGATGTAGTAACCGTGATTTATATTATAAGGTTGTTTTTTTGCAAAATAAAGTTAACATCTCGACATTTTCGTGTGTGACGCATCTTTATGACCATCAGTTGCACCATGTTGTTGAAGGAAGTCGGAGAGCTATAACATGGTAGTAGGTATCACAGATGATTTTTTCAAAAAATATTTACAATGTTATGGACAAAAGTTATTGATAGAATAGTCAGAGAAAACATTAAAAATCCTTGGATTGAAGAAAATTAGACATTTTTAGAATACTTTATCAATTGTTTTAGGTCCAAAAAAATGACAGGTTCTGAAAAACATTCTTTTCCTATGCGCAATTTCCCCATGAGGTTAAGAAACATAGAAAGCATCTAGCAGGGTATATCATCATAAAAGTTGTAATTTATTACCGCACATATATATAGGTTTAAAGCTCAGAAATGTCTTTAAAATACGAATTTATGTTAAAAAATGGGACAATTTCCCCAAAATGAAGCTTTTTGTGTCATTTTTGACTTTATTACTTCCCTTTGCGCACTTTCCCCATGCAACATGTACAATAATAAGCCATATAGCTGAATAATTCATAATTAGACCATCAATTTGATACTAAAAATATCTATGTTTGTGACTTTAAAGTACCTTAAAATTTAAAATGAAAAAGGGCAAATTTTGTTTTTTCCCAAACCCATGTAGTTGGTTGTGTTAACTAGTTCTAAATCTGGTCTGCCATAATTAATCTCACTATTATGGTAAAAAATATGTGAGAATATGGTTATTGTTTAATTTCCAACCAACTGTGAGGAAGTCTTGAGTCAGGGGTTTAGAATGTTCCCAAACACAGGCTCCTCACATTAAATAGAGTTTGATCTAATAAGGAAGGGGAGAAGTTCTAACCAGAACTAAGAGTGGTAAACCTAGGGGTAAATGGTTATGTTAAACAACGTGTTGGGGAGACAAATTGTAATAAGGGTAAAGCTTAAACTCGCTGTGTAAATTTGGCAGTGATTAGTAGGTACGTCCTTTATTGATATTAAACCAGTGGCACAAATGAATAAGTAATTTCCAAATAACCTTTCGTACAAACCTTTCAATAATTCTAAACTAAACAGTCCTAAAATGTCCTGAAGGGTCCTTTGCCTAATTGAGTCCTGTGATATGAATGATTCTAATTTCTAACACAATGCCTGTAGAGGGGTTTCCAAGTCCTAGAATTGAGTCCAAAAGTGCTCCTAGAATGTTTCCAAGTCCAGCTCCTGGTTTTAGTCACACACACAGCAAATACGATATAATTTGGTTGGTCCTATAAGCCTAGGTCTGCTGCTCAGCTCCGAGAGGTCCGCCGCTCAATGCCACGCGCTAACGACTGGCGGCTTGGGCGCGGCCGACGCATATATGAGTGGGCCGATTGAGGGAGGAGCGCCGGCGGATATGCGCGTCCGGTGACTATCCGTTGAGTCCGATGTGACTCATCAGTCACTCCGGTGCGCGTGGGGTGAGCTCCAAGCACCCAGCGACCTGAGCGGGGGGCAGGCGCCATGACCATAAAACGCACTTAATGGGATTGCCTTAAGGGCGGTCTGACGGTTTCCTTTGTGTGACTGTTTCTGACAACCAATACATAGAGAGAATATCGATATACATAAAATACAATGTTGTGTTTCGCAACACTCGCCGGGGTTTTCTTTGACAAGTGACACCGTCACTTGGCATAGAATTTCTTACAACTTCTTCTTACAATTTCTGTTTCAGTGTCTTTTCCTTTGCTAGTTCTAAACTTCAGTTTCATGTGCGTTACTTTTTTCAAAAGAGTTACATTGTACGTGTGTGTGTAATTTTTACCCGGGTTCTCCACCAGATGTGAGGAAGTCTTGAGTCAGGGGTTTAGAATGTTCCCAAACACAGGCTCCTCACATTAAATAGAGTTTGATCTAATAAGGAAGGGGAGAAGTTCTAACCAGAACTAAGAGTGGTAAACCTAGGGGTAAATGGTTATGTTAAACAACGTGTTGGGGAGACAAATTGTAATAAGGGTAAAGCTTAAACTCGCTGTGTAAATTTGGCAGTGATTAGTAGGTACGTCCTTTATTGATATTAAACCAGTGGCACAAATGAATAAGTAATTTCCAAATAACCTTTCGTACAAACCTTTCAATAATTCTAAACTAAACAGTCCTAAAATGTCCTGAAGGGTCCTTTGCCTAATTGAGTCCTGTGATATGAATGATTCTAATTTCTAACACAATGCCTGTAGAGGGGTTTCCAAGTCCTAGAATTGAGTCCAAAAGTGCTCCTAGAATGTTTCCAAGTCCAGCTCCTGGTTTTAGTCACACACACAGCAAATACGATATAATTTGGTTGGTCCTATAAGCCTAGGTCTGCTGCTCAGCTCCGAGAGGTCCGCCGCTCAATGCCACGCGCTAACGACTGGCGGCTTGGGCGCGGCCGACGCATATATGAGTGGGCCGATTGAGGGAGGAGCGCCGGCGGATATGCGCATCCGGTGACTATCCGTTGAGTCCGATGTGACTCATCAGTCACTCCGGTGCGCGTGGGGTGAGCTCCAAGCACCCAGCGACCTGAGCGGGGGGCAGGCGCCATGACCATAAAACGCACTTAATGGGATTGCCTTAAGGGCGGTCTGACGGTTTCCTTTGTGTGACTGTTTCTGACAACCAATACATAGAGAGAATATCGATATACATAAAATACAATGTTGTGTTTCGCAACACAACCATTAAACCCCGGATTTACACAAATTTTTGGCATTCATATTTTTCTGGGGTGGACCCCCCTCTATCTGCATCTGTTGGGACAACTAATGGTAGTATTAGATACCATATTTTATGTGAAAATGTGAAAAACACCATTGAGTGGACGTAATTAGTGACACTTATCAGGTCGTGACGACAGCAATATAGCCGTCAGGGTAAATAAAAATGGTTCATCTACTATTTATGGGAAAACTGTTTTATCTCCACGAGAAGAAAGCCCAATTGCTGATTTCTAGATTGAGATAAATACAAAGAACCTCTTAAATGTCAGAGACATGAACAGACTTTCACACAATCTTGACACGCTAGAATATGGATAACGGTTCAAAAAAAGCAAGGCTATGGCATTCGCATAATTCTCTCACTCAAAGTCATTGAAGGATATAATGTCCCATCACTGTTTTCGCCTCAAGCGCCTTGGGCTGATGGTAACCTATGATAGCTGGCTCATTAAAGGCCAACCATTAAGGCTGCATTACCGCCAGCCCCGTTAACGACAGGACGTAACGGTCGGATCAGGTATGTGTCCGTCACACACCTGGTCTAATCTATAGGGTTATGGTCTGTTTTTGTGAGTGTTGACAGGACGTGTGAGGGCAACTCAGTAAAGCTGGATCACTGTTAGACTCTTAAATGAAAGGATGCAATGGTTTTACCAGACGTTAGCATCACACACCTGGTCTCATTCCAGAGCTATTGTCTGTTTTTGTGAGCGTTTACGGCACATTTAAGGTGACTGGGTAAAGCTGGATGCCTGTTAGCCCCTTTAATGATAAGACACAATGGTTTGACCAGACTTAAGCCTATCACACCTGGTCTAATTCATAGGGCTATAGTCGGTTTTTGTGAGTGTTGATGGCACATTTAAGGCGACTAGGTAAGGCTGGATACGAGGACACAATAGTTTGACTGGACTTGAGCATCAGACAACTGATCTCATTCATAGGGCTATGGTCTGTTTTTGTGAGTGTTGACACCACATTTAAGGAGACACGGTAAGGCTGGATACCTGTTAGCCCCTTTAATGATAGGACACACTGGTTTGACCAGACTTGAGCATCACACAACTGATCTAATTCATAGGGCTATCACGGTGGGGCTATGGTCTGTTCTTGTGAGTGCTGACATCACATTTAAGGATTTCTATCAGCCCCTTTAATTACAAAACACGACAGTTTACCAGACATGAGCCCATCGAAAACCTGATCTTATCTATTGGTCTATGGTCTGATTTTGTGAGTGTTGACTCCATAGGGCTGGATCACTGTCAGTCCCTTTAATGACAGGACGTGGTTGTTTGACCAGACATGCGTCAATCACACACCTGGTCTAATCCTCAATACACGCCTATACTGCGTTCCTTGGGTGTTGGCTAAAGGGACGAATACACTTCATTTGGGACCATGCCATAGGCAGCACTAGGTGACTGGTCGTCATATTTAGTAGTTCTTACCAGGTGTATACTCATAACATGCCTGGTTAAGCTTATACGCTGTTCCTTGCATGTTGATGGCTCGTAAAAGGCTACTCATTGAGGCAGTTTCACAGTCAGCCCCCTGATGTTACAGTAGGATCAGGTGCACATGTTACTAGCTTGACAATATAATAGTGTTACCACTTTCAGACTTCACAGCAAAGCGAATCAAACTGCTATAGTCGTTACTATGCCAGTTCTGCACCTGTATTCTTATGGATACTCATACCCTTTACAGACTTGCCTTAAAATGCGCTTATGATGACAGTTCAATATAGCAATGTTTGTAATAGTTTGTAATGGGTATTACACGGCACATTTGTTGCCTTTCTTGATGCGCTTTCTATAATTTGATTCGTTTCAGACACAGTTTACACTCATCTCCTTGAGAGATGATAACGCACTGATTCCTCGATCAAAACTATAGGCTGATATGATGCAAAATGGAATGTTGAAAATGCCCTGCGTTTGAAGGCTAACTTATGATGATGTAGATTAACTGCAAAAAAGATTAAGCAACGCTTTTGTAGCTGCAGGGTATCAAATTTCTGAATATGTTGCAACTCCTGGAAACGCATCTGTGTACTTCAAATGAATATTTGATATTGTTTGTTTTTATAGAGGCATGATGAATATATGTATATATGATAGTCAATCTGAATAAAAAACGATAGTCATGTGCATCATAAAAAACTTGCAGGTTTCCCTATTTCACGGCCACTGTCAACTTTTGGTCGCCAGCCGACGATTTTTTCCATGCCGACAAGAGCTTGCAATTGTTGACGGCCAACGTCCAAGGTTGTCCGTCCAAATGGAGACGTGCTTTAAAGTTGGCAGGGTACCCACGCTTTTCTTGCATGAGGTCTTAAAAGGGTGTTAAATTTAATCTGATTAGGAAATTAAAATATAATGTTAGAATGAGCAAGATTGTCCCTATTTGCCGAGGGTTGCAACATCAAATATTATGCAGTCACATTTTTTCGTAACCTGTCGCAAATTGGTTTTAAATTTGTCAAACTTAGGTCTTAAATATGTCTTAAAAAGGTCTTAAAATGATTTTTGAAAAAGCGTGGGCACCCTGCTTGAAGAAGGTTACTAACATGATGACCACCATGCCTAAACTTCTACACTGTTTCCCTCAACAATAGGCTGAACACAATTATAGGCCGTGTGTTAATTGACTCGGGGCGATGTATCACCTGTCAGCAGTCCATGATTTATGGGCAGGCCCATCTATGGACAACATTTATGGCCATTCTTTACAGTAGCTCATACTGTCACGAGTTTGCTATGGCCGGGGGCACAGCGCTCGCCTGTGGGTACCTTATATAAATGCAAAATCATTTTAAATCAATTGAGACCTATCATGCGTTTTCTGTTTTGTATAAGGATGACGGCTAGCCCTGCTTGTAATGATTCACTTGGAAATGCGTGTTTGGGTCTCATATTTGCCACTATTCAACTTAGGAAAAGGTAAAATAAATTCGATATTAAATTTGCAAAATTTGCAGGTGTATTCATTCAGGTAGTGACTGAATTGGATAACATGGAGGACATGATGTCATTCTTTCATCTAGAAGATATTTTTACCTACAAAATTTTTGTTTTTTCATGTAGCAGGTATTTCATTAAAATATTTCAAATGGAAGTCGGAAAGCTCCCACATACTATAGGCCCATTTGCTGTGATGAAAAAAGTATAATGGCATTCGTATTCGTCATCCAATATGATATAACTACAAGTTGATTACCATGCACAAAGGAATATCAAGTATCAGAAGTCACATTAAATATAATATCATCTCTACAAACGTTTTCTCGTTCCTTTAGATGGAAACAAGTACGCCTCTTTGCATTGGGCTTTGATCATCTACCATACAATATCATGTATTTCAGGGCAATCACAAAGATTAAAGGGTTATGTATATGAGTAATAATGGTATGTTCAGGTAGTAGTTGGAAGAGTGCCATCAATCTGTTAACCTGACTTTAACATTATTGTAAAAGTCTAGTGTTGTGTCACAATTTGACAGGTATACTGTGCAGTATATATGCAGTAATCAATACTTTAAGAGTTTCTGGTGGATTGCATATTATATAAAGATTTAATACAGTGTACAGAAACCCTCTGATGTTAGTTTGACGGTGAATGCCAATATTCACTTTCAAAGGAGTTAAAGTAAGTTCAGAGAGAAGTAAAGAAGTGTATCCAAGGGCACTTTGTTAAAAAGAACAGCTGGGGAACAGGTAAAAGACGGTTAAAAGAGTATTGAATGTAAAGGTATTTCAGGTGTTCTACACACCTGTAAAATCAATTGAAGATGTATGGTCATGTACAGGTAGTTGAGAAGTCAACTTGAGATAGAACTAGACAGGTAGTTGAGAACTAGAGCTTCAGTATTACTCCACTTGGAATTCAAGCATTGTCACTCTAATATTATAGTTATTTGAACAATATATCATGGAGCCAGCCCTCGGCAACCCTAATGTTTGCAAAAACTTATGACTTAGTTTATAAAGCACTAAAACAAACTTATATTATAGAATAAGGTAAACCTATAATTATTCTGATTGAAAAGGTGTGAATATTCCTCCATCTGCACTGAAAACACAGAGTTGTCAAAAGTGGTGCCAAAAACGACAACCCAAGGTTGTCACAGGCTGTGTCTGTGTCTGTTACACAAAAAATCTTATTTATGAATATTTTCATGTTGTAGACATCATAGTCATTATAATGGCATCCTATTATGTTTTCACTAGTTATTAGGTGTGGCCATTACACATAGGAGGCCTATGAGTTGTATGGTTTTGACACCATTCACTTACAACACTGGGTTGATATAGACAGAGGCCATGACAACCCTGGGCTGTCACTTTAGGCACCATTCACCTACAACCCTAGGGTAGTCAGGCAGGACTTTTGATTTCTCATTTACTACTGTGACAACCCTATGACAACCCATTCTTCATTTTTGCTTCTCTGACGACCTTTTTGGCCCAAAGTAGTCTGGAGAAAATGGCTACCTTTGGGTTGTCATCCAGCCTCAAAATTCACAATGACAACCCTCTGACCACCCAAAAGTTGTCATAGGATTGTCACAAGGTAGTCACACAGCATTGATGGCCTGAAATGAGCCCTGTGATGAACCAAAAGTCACCTATGAGAGCCCAAAAGTGACCTGTGACAACCCTTTGACAACCTTGCAGTGGCTCTCTGACGACTTTGTGTTTTCAGTGTGGTATTGCCATCCGGAGAATAACATACAAAGAGTGACCACCATATAAATCAATAAGTTTCAATAAGTTTCGTCTTAGTTATTTCTAAAAGGTGCAGCCACTTCTTTTAGAGACTGGAGGATGTGTTTCTTCTAACTTAATTGGTTTGTTCGAGCTGTTTTGCAAATGCTTATTTAATCAATATGGGTCCTTGATGCTCTTTTTTAGACAGGGGAGAATATTTCGCTCAAATACAAGCTCATATCACAACATAAACTTTTTTCATTCGCTAGCTTACAAGATTGAATAAGCTCAAGGGAATTGCACTCTAAAGGTACGTTTACTAACACATCAACATTAGTGTACTCGAATAATCTATTTGCAAACATCCCGACACCCAAACACTAGTTAAGAACACCAGACAAACCACAGTTAACAACACCTGCGGTCAATTGCATTGCACTTGTCAAATAAACTACTAGGGCGACTGATCCAGAATCAATGCTAGAAATTCAATAGAACTAGTACTTGACTACTGCCTACCTAGCACATGGCATCGCTCTATAAACTAATCGTGCCTATTGAGATCTAGTGCGCTTCTCGTTCATGTTGAAAACCAATAATTGTAATTGAGTTTCCGATTCGAGTCCAGACCGCTTGCCGAAATGCCCATTAGGAATTAGCATAAAGGGTGTAGTTCTCCAAGCCGAGTTGGAAACGACGATGTTGCATGTTGTCAGCTAGTTTCAACCGTAGTGTTTTGTAATATGAATAGCAGTTGCCACTGTTCTTTACACTGCAATGTATACCCTCTCAACTGTGTTTCTAATGCATTGATATCACGCCAATACCACCTTAATCTATCTTCTTGCAAGCTACAGTGCTGAGAGTTTAAATGATAAATTGAGGACTTGTTACACCAGGATGGGACTTTAGTCAGCGAGTTTCTGTGATTATTCTGTAAGAGTAAGAGAAGAACATAATTACTTATGGGGGTGTGGTGAGGGGGTTCCTTTTTGGAAGTTCCCCGGAGAAATAGGTTTTGGTCTCCGATCCAGATTGTGAGAATGATAATACTTCCTATCGTTTGAGACTCCAGTAAATGAGCTGTAGTCTGTATAGAGTCCCATTTGTCCCTTAACTGGCTATTCCATGCACTTCAGTCACTTAGGTTAGGAGGGTGGGGTTGTCTAAGGCGGTCATCACTTGAGCATGACCACAAACACGAGGTTTGAGTGCAGTTACATCTTCCCCCTTGTCATTTTAGGTCACACGTGCTACTTTCTTTGTCTTCTAACCAAAATTAAAAATAGATAAACAAATTCTTTACTCAGATTTCATTTCAGCACACCACTCACCGATCCTATTATACTCAAAGCTTACACTTCAAACTTTTAGAAAATACATCTTCTTTTATAAGCAGGCATTTGCATAACGATTGAGTAGAAGTACTTGGCTAACGCTTAAAGTACATGAATTATATGTGTCAAACTCTATAAACACTTCACCGTCGACCCATCCTATTTTACCTGCATTCAGACAATAATATAATAAACTACTCTTAGTCTTATCAGCATTTATTTATCCAGCGCTGCATTCACAAAAAAGCTAAGACAAATTACTTAAGTTATGTGTATTCATAGGTAGGCCTATTTTGTCCAGATCCATCTTAATTTTTGCGTCAAACGAAGCTTATTTACTCCAGGTCCTCTTTGAAAGGTTTCAGAATCCATAGTGATTAGAATCTACCTACTAGCTCAAAGTAAGGATTATATTTCGAGAGTGTTCCTCCTTTTCCTAGTTAGGATTTCCTACTTCATATTATAGGGATTTTGGATTGCACAGCAGGTTTTACAAAGTTGTAAGCTATTCCAATGCAAAGTCAATGCCAGGATTCTGTTCAGGCCAAAGGCTACTTTCCTACTAGTTGATCCTAGAAAAAAGGTAAAAAGAAAAAATGTTTTCGGAAGAGTGGCATCTCCCCTAGCTGTTTCTCAAAATATCTATAAATGTCCCTTCATTCTAGCAATACGTATAGAGTGCAAATATGTATAGCAGATCAGTTAATAGCACCATGTTTTTAACTGTCTAATTCCATTCGAATGGGTTTATTGAATCCAGTGAAAAAAGATCGATACGTTTGACAAGAAATAATGGGTGCACCAAATCTAAGACTTTAAATTACAGGTGTACTTCTATCGACTTTCGGGCTGTCACTCTTTGCGCAGAGATTTGTATCATCCATTTCAGATGAGCGTATCCCATCTAAACTTGATCGAACAATTTATATGAACACTTGAAAAAAAAACACAAGTAAAGAATATCTGATGCTTCTTTCTGCTCTTCAAAATCAGAATCTGACATGTGTGAACGGTCTTGTGTATTCAACCACAGAATTTCTTCACTTTTTATCAACCAATTACACTTTGTTGAAATGGCTGACCTCAGATATATTTTGAGCATCAGTAGATAAGGTAGAGGCACAGCTGCTTTATATATAGAGTAGAGTAGCACTCATGTTACTCCCAGTGTAACTTTGCACTAAAAAAACTTCCCAAGGATATTTATTTAAAGAAATGCGATAATACTAACGTAGGACGATCTAGCAGAAAAGGGACATAGATATTTATATTCAAACCTAAGAGAGTCCATAATTTTGTTGTGCCGAATAGAATAAAATGGCAATTTTCCCCGGTTACTGTTTACACATTTAACATGCCAAGAACCAGCCCAATTTTACCGCCCAATGCCTTCTTGTCTCTTCTCGTGGTCTTCAGTTTTCACTATTTGCCATTCACAGGCAGAACATGCGATGTCTTTACTTAAAACCGTTTATTTTCTTAAATCGTCTGAATATTTTCTTAAACAAAGAACGTGGTCGTGACATGCAACCTGCCCGTATGCCTGAGGCAAAGACTTGGTTTCCATAATAGAAAATGCCTTTCCCGGGTATAGAATCAAGACAAAACTTATAACCTCTGTTTTGGCTATAATTTGCAAATAATGTGACTAGATCTATTTTCAGAATAAGGCGAACATTTCAATCAAAAACAGGTTAAGAGTTGAATCATTATATTGTTGATATTGAGTACAGTCGCATTGATTAAGACAGCAATAAAAGTAAACGACATCTATGATATGACTGTGTGCTTAGCAATTTACCATAATATGGTAAATTAATTAATATCATTCATTCACCACACATAACAACAACTCTTAACCTACCTGGCAGTGGCGCCTACACACTAGATCACACCCAAAATAGGGTGCTGCCAGACTGACTATGACGCATGCACAGATCTGATATAGACTGGGTTTTTTAAATCCCCATCCCCAAAGTTGGTTCTATCATCAAGCCAAACAAAGGGAATACTGCCGATGTCTCTCCATAAAAAGGGCTTTATTTCAGACCCGATATGTTCATTATTTGCGCTCAATCGCTCGATCATTGGAGACCCACACAGCTGAATGATCGAGAGCTTTATCTATGACTGTTTCTCGACCCATCTGTATTGACTTTTTACAACATGTCTCACTATTGTTACTTTATAAAAGCGACATCCCGTTCTATAAACTTAGTGCTTAAAATGGGATTGTATCTGTGAACTTAGTGTTTAAAATGGGATTGTGCTAGTTCAATAGGCTGTTTTCTTGACTTCAATTCCGCTACCATCATTTCTTGATGGTTTAACAATTGTAAACTAATACTCCTTGCATTCCATTATATACCAAGCGGATGAACCTGTCAACAACAACTTATTTATTTTGACCTAAGGATGTAAAGAAGGGATAACAAAACATGAGTTATGTCTTGACAAATTTGCCTTGTATGTTCATTTTAAAACATTTTCATCAAATGAACCTACCGTTTCTTCTCAGTACACATTGCCTATCTGTATCTGTCAGTGACTATATTTTCAACACATCATTTGGATAAGGAGGTGATCTCGAGACTTTAGATCAGCATGGTTGGCTCACAGCAATTAAGGGCGTGACCACTTGGCATTAGATGAGAATTTCCTGGGCAGATGACTCATTCGTGATCAGTAAGTCACATGTTATGTCAACTTAGAATGCATGCTCCCGGTGAAAAAGGGAGAGGTTCTTGAAGTGTTAGTGAGCTAATGAATATGTTAATGTTTTTCAAAAGTTATTCTGTATTGTGGTCTGGGGTATTGCCTTGATTATAGCACTGTTGAAAATGAAACATCGATCGCCAGTACATTAGAGTTTAGATTAACATCAGTCTACAAGATTTTTGCAGTTTATTCTTATAAGAATATTATAAATGTTGCCTTTGCAATAGCATAATTGTTAATGTTTCTTTTACAATTGAATTAAGTTTCGGAAGGGTTGGATTAAATATTCAAATTGGTACTGCATTCTTTTTTTCTTTTTTTCTTTTTCTTTTTCTTTTTCTTATTTTTTGTGGGGGGGGGGGCATTTGTATTGCTTACTGTATCATGGGAAAAGAAGGTAACCTAAGAGCAAATAAGAGCCTAGAAATACGTGTTTGTTAGAATATCCAAGCTCGTCTAGATGTTATGTTTAAATTTGATCTCCAGCTGGACCCGTATAACTGTATATAATGGGTGTTTCAGTATTAGAAATATGAACAAGATTGATAACCTAGCGTCCGACATAATTGTCCAGCATCATGCAATAAATCATAGCGTTCAGCAACTATAATGTCGATGAAACATGGGGATGAAATCGTTCTGTATAGGTCATCTCTCACTCACTGTACTTGTGAACATTGTTCCTTGCCATCATCTGGGCATAGTCATATCATCTCTCAAAAACCCATATCATTGGATTTATAAACTTTGTACTTTAAACTTGTTGTCGTTTTTGTCCCCCATAACTCTGAACGAATTGTCCGCTAACAATTTGGAGACGAATGTGTAGCTACTGCTTTTGGAGTTGAGGGAAGGTTGTACAAAGGTCCTCTCCGGCTTGGGTAATTTCTAATATAAGAACATATTCTAATATAAGTACTTAGTAGAAATTGGATATAATAGAATAATGATATGTTGATTGCCAAAATTCTTAGTTTCCCACCACCCAACTTTCTCAATTTAGGAGAAGGCCTATAGTATAAGTTCTATTTAAAGTTATACTGTGAAATTAGAAAATTGTTATTGTATATAATTTCATTTGCAAACTTGCTGTACTGAGAATTATATCAACAACGGAGCTTACAGGGGAGGAATGATTGCGCTAGTCACATAGTATCTGTTCGACATACTCCCTAAACGAGCGTGATATTGTGACGGCAACAATATGAGTATGTTTAGGACAAGAACAATGGTCGCATGACTGCGTGCTGAGATACATCCAGTCAAGTAGCATAGCCTAAAAGCCGCTCTTAACATACAAAGGATACACTGCAGAGTCCTTTGGTGATGTTGTCTTTCCATCGCATGACTAAGACGAGAGATAAAATGGATGGATTCAGTGAACGAGAAATACTATAGGAAAATGAAAGTGCACACATATAATGTCAGATGTCAGGATAACGGTTTCTGCTAAGTTTTGAAACATGTTCTATGTATCATGCAGTATCATTGCTGGGCCTAAAATCAAAGTATTCGGTATCATGCAGTTTCATAGCTAGGCCTAATAGTATACTAAATATTCTGTATCCTGCAGCATCATAGCTAAAACTAACTATTCTTGTATTTCATGCCAGATGTACAATAGCGATGTAATGCTACAAGACTATGACATTGGATACTAAAATGACTAAATTTAGGCCCTATTGCCACTGAGCAGCAGTTATGTACATTTAATTTAATACTGAACAGAGAGCACGTGTCTTCCTTCAGTTTTATCTTTTTATCATTAGTACAACACTTTTGTCGTTAATGTTCCGACATTTAGTTCAAATTGTTCCCTTCAATCTGCGGTAAATATTCTGACCTTTTATAATTTTTATTTTGTAATGCTCTCAACGTGTTGTTAATTAAATTTGCATTAAATATTAAACTGTTGCTATTGTACCTTTCATCGTTAGTGAATACAAAAAAAAAGACGTGTTTGAATGTAATTGGCGCTCAAACTGACTTGTTGAAAAAAGATTATTTGTCTCTAGACTTTGGGGGGAGCAATTACTGATGAAACACCTGGAAATATCGATGGATGAGAAAACCAATTGCAATTAGTTGAAAGTTTGTCACAAAAAAGGCAAAACTGATGAGATTACAAGTGAAGACTAAGACCATTGTGAAACATCGAATGAGAATGAGATAATCACCAAGAGTGGGAGAGGAGTGCTAAAAACTGATAATCTAAAGAAGATGAACATGAGGAGGTAAACATCACTATAAGCCTGGATTCCACGTACCGATTTTTGTGCTGCCGGTTTTGTATTTGTTTGGGAATATAGATGGGACCTTACCTCCTATACACTATTCGAAAAAGAACTAAGATATTTCTAGCAATGTATGGCATCTCTATATTTGACTTTTTTTTCCCAATGTCAGATTTAAAGGTTGACAACAAAGTCGGTATGTGGAATATAGGCTTTACGAGGTAAATTTCACCCGCCTACAGAAATCAGACACGTTTGCAGTTTGACAATTGACAATTGAATCGAATATACAATTATTTCATTTGGAGTTCGTGATTGAGTAGGATATTTTTGAATTGCTGTTTCCAGGCCGAGATATGTACTGTGACTAATGCACTAAAGTTATACGGCTTGAGCAAGATCTTTGAAAGTCCATAGCATATACATAAGATGACATGTAATTCAGTGTGCACCGCTGTCTGATGATTCAGATGTATCCTAAATGTATGGATGGAGGAGCAGTACAAAGCCAAAGACGCTGACTCGATATGCCTTCTAGGATACTTTCCTTTCTAACATTCTCATATTTTGCCCTTTTAATTTTCTTTTATCAAAGGTTACTCTGTTATGACAGTGCGGCTCTGTCGTTGTTGTAACTCTTACATTTTACTGACAGTTCTCCTATAGTGAATATAAATACAGATATAGCCCTAGAACAGAAGTCTGGTGTGAGCAGGATCCTTTAGTAATGAGCAGGTTCGAGCCGCTCATTTAGAGGGAGGCTGTCTATACATAGTCCATGTATAGAACCCGGGACCCTGCCAATTATACCAATGAGGCATCGTGCTTGTCCTCCCATGCCAATTTAGAATCTCAGAAACATCAACAGTTTGATTAAGGCGGACGCACTTGTATTCGTGATTTAGTGATCAAATATAGAATCGCTATTCTGCAATGCTTCATTCTGCTGATGCTCTGCCAATTATCTGGCCATACAAAAATAGCACCAAATGGAAATGAACAAAAGAAATATCATGGCAGGGTATAGAGATATTTAAAAGTTTGGCGAAAGGTGTTCAGCTATTCATTGCGAAATAGGAAAAGGATATTGGAATGACGTTTTTTTTCGGTATCCAATAAATTGAGTTTTAGGTGAGATAGAAAAGCTTAATGAATCAAAATAGACAAATAGCAGCAGTATATTTTATTTCATACCAGTCTCTAAAATTGGTACTGGCAGCATTATAATATACTAAGCTTCTGTGTTGTAAGCTGCAAAGCTATGTTGCTATTCATCAAGTAACGCACGGTTAGTGCATCCGCTCAAACTTCTTTTTTATTTGACGTGAGATTGGTCCTAGTAGAAAGGTTGACAGGTAAATTACAGTATTATTCAAATTGCAGTTCAACGCTTTCTATTCATCTCAATTTTCTGTACAAAGTGATGCACGACTCCTCGCAACCGTGATTGTGTATTTTGGCTGTAATAGGACGTTTTACATATTTACTGCTATGGATTCATTACATTTTGACTTTTGGTATTGTACTTTTAAGAAGTACAATAATTGAGTACGGCGTTTTTGTTTGATTTTTAACTCGACTCCTTAGCATCCACTGCCACAACTGACGGTTCATATTATCCGTGTATTATCAGACTTGAACAAGTCTTTAATCCTCCATATATTCTAAGAAATTGTGTTTGTTTCTTGGGAAAAGTAGGGCAGTAAAATCCTTCTTGCAATATACCATAGCAATTATGCATCAGAAATGAGTACAGGATCTAAGAATGCAGATGAAAGAAGACAGCAGCTCTAGAAGCTATGATAAGGCAGGCGTTGGCCTGCTCTAACGTTGGCACCTGACCAACCCGCCATGTCCAGCACGTCCCAACTGCCCCCAACCCACCTACCTCTCACCTGAACTGACCATCAGCTGACCACTACCTGCTGGACAATGCTGCCTCACCGGTCACGCCTGACCCCCATTCAATGAGGTCAGCAGGTCAGGGGATGTATCATTGTGGAGGCTTGACCACTAGCCGGGTTCATGCTCCTTTGGTGGGGGTTCGGTCCAAATGAGAAGACAATATTTGGTCAGCCACGTGCCTGACCAATGAGCTGTCAGGTGGTGTAAGGTTATTTTCCACTGAACGATTTTACTCGCGATTTTGGAAATCGCCAGTAGAGTGAGGGTTTATTGTAGACATGTTACATATCATTAGAAAGGATTTTAAATTCTCGTTCAAAGGGTATGTAATGTCCATAGGTCCCTGTCATATGCTTAGGGAAAACTTGGAAACAATCAAATTCCTGGAAGTCAAAATCGTCTAGTGGAGTGCAGGCTTTCCGAATGAAGTGGTGTCCATGAAGGGGTGAGTTATGGGTTAGTATTGTTAGGTAGTTGTAGATGGCGTTCTCTATAGTGACTCGTGTTTATGACTGAGGATTGACAATGTATACATACTAATATTGTTTATGTAGAAAGGAGTGTTGACATGGATGAATTATCAATACTAATTTCTAGCTATAGAATACTCACACATGCACCCATAGCTCTAGAAAACAGTTGCATTTGAAAATATAATTATATTGAAATGTATATTACTGAAAATATCATTATTCTATCGTATTTGGTAGGTGCCTATGTACTTTAATCAAAGAGAGTTGGAATACAAACTAAAACCAATATTTAATCAGCTAGAATTACATGTCTACAACTTGTTTCATAAGCTATTTGACAGGGCCGCTGAAATTAATGTGCGCTACAATACGAAATTCTCCTAGACTCACAAAGCTGAAACCTGTCATATAAAGCCATCAAAAAACGTGCGCCATGTTGAACTATCTATTTCAACACCCAATCTCAAACATGTGCACTTGTTGAAATATTCGAGACAGCTTCCATCAACAAGCAATTCTTACAGGGGTATTTTTAAGGCGTAGTTCCAACACGGGGCTCTATCCCCAAACCACATGATACTGGGTAAAAGACGATCACATTCAAAACAAACTACACCCATACCGATTCGGTCCGTCAACGAACGCTTTATTTCTGGAGTTTTTCCATCGACTTCTGTGTAGGAGGCAGGGATATATCATTGTCAATTTCCCAATTGGTTGACGGCGTCGTACCCACCCCTAATTGTTGGGAGCAATAGGAAAAGATTGCTTTCCCTGATATTGTCATGATGTCGGTCAATGTTCTGGCCATAACTCAACAGTAGGAGAGCAGTATTTGATTAAAAAACTAAATTGATGATATAAAACGTTTTGGCAGCTGGTGCATGTAATACTGTATACTGTTCCTGTTAAGTATAAGCTTTGTAACTTATCGTACTTATACTCTCGCTGTCCGCGTAACAATTGGAGTTAACACTATTACATTATGAAGAAGCTTCAACAGTTTCTAGGGGGCGGGATGGTATATATAGTGGATAAGGTCCTTCCCGGGCCAAAATTCAGTTACAAAACAGTGCCAAATCAGTGAAGGAACAGTGAATGTTGGAAGTGACTTTCAGTGACTAAACAGTGTAGGAACCAGTGTTTTATCAGTGAATATTCAGCCCTTAATCAGGGTAGCTGCCAGGCAGCTGACAGTCAGCTGTCAGCTAATGAGCAGCTGCAGCCATGATACAGTGACAGAGCAGCTGCTGTTCAGGGTATAAACAGTGGTAAAACAGCCTGTCCGAAATATTTAAATGAGGCTGGAGCCATGGATCAGGCCCCCTGAATTGTGGCTGTAATTCAGGGGGTATTTCAGTCGTGGTTTCAGTGTATGGCAATATTTGTGATTATTTCAGTGGGGAGTCAGTGGGACTGATTTCTAGCTGCATGGTCAGTGGTCTAGGAGGGTCCCTGAATAGGCACTGCTTAGTGCTTTGTTATTTAGATAATACTGAGAAATAAAACAAATGGTCAAATCAAAATTTCCTTCCACAGGGTTTATAGGGGAAAAATCACATGTTAGTAAAAGGGTGAGTATAGTCTAAATCAATCACTAGTTAATCCATATATGCGTTGAACATTTAATTTCAACTTACACTGAGAAAAAGGCTATACACTATGGATACACATGTATGTATACACATACATAGACATGCCATATTCTGCAAATATAACAGTAATTTTGAAATAACATACCAAATACTGCCTGTACACTCTTTCAATGTAGTCCCCTATAGTCACGATCCATAATCCATGTAATATACCCAAATTGTGATACTTTCAAAGGGTCTATCCCTGTATAAATCCAACTATTATGCTTATCCCTAGCACACAACCGTTAGGGGAACTGCCATTTCCCTCCAGAATGTTATTTGAAAAAATAATGTGTCTAGTAACCTAAATAAAACTAGGGCAGTGCATCAGCTATATTTCAGGGACCCCTGCCACAGGGTGAATTATTCTAAGGGATTTCAGTGGCCTTTCAGAGGGTTTAGTTTTCTGTAAAGTTATTTCAGCTAAAAGCCAGTGTCCCTGACTTGTCACTGAAAGTTGAATTGTAGAAGTGGTGATAATGCCAGTTATGTTTCAGTTATGACTGAAAAATACAGTAGCTTTACAGTGAACTTACAGCCATAGCTGACATTGGGAGTGGCCACTGCCTTATGGCCCGGGTCGCTTGGCACGTGGGAGACCCGAGTTTGAGTCTGGGCAGTGCCTGCTATACACCTTGCCTTGCCGTCGTTCTCACCCCCATAGATTTGGTCAGCCATTTGGTAGTCAAAAACCGGAGTTGGTCTCGAATTAGATGAAAAATTGCTGAGTAGACCTTAAACTCAAACACATCCATCATCATCAACAGTTTCTCATTGGCAAAATATGACCTTTGTTGATTAATACCTATAGATGCAAGTATGGTATTTTAGAACTAATACTGTGAATAACATAAGGTCGTATCTGATATAGGTTAACTTATGTCAGATACGACCTTATGTTATTCACCCAATTTTTTGTTGTTGATTGATTGAACCACACCTTGCCTTACCGTCGTTCTCACCCCAATAGATTCTGTCAGCCATATATATAATAACAGAGTATTTACTATATCGAAGATATTTCTTGCACTTTCTGCTACTTTTCTCTATTGTATTTTTACCATAAAGTTATCCTAAGAATGACATTACTAAATCGGAGCCAAACCATCTCTTTAAACCTGCTTTAAGTGTACGAGCCTATAATCGGTCCCTTAATGGACAAATCGATCAAGTTTGACCAGTTGACTTGTATCGATGTTAAGTTGTCATATCTTTGCATATAGGGGCCTTCCATTTAGTATGTACGCACATTTTCAAAACTTCCAGACCCCACCCCCACCCCCTTGTTGCAAAAATATGCATTGGATTCGTGCTAGAATGTAAGCACATTAAAATATATTCAGACCCTTTTCCCATTAATGTGTACATCCTTAATGGAAGGCCCAATAGTCAAAGTGATTTGAACAGTTCTCGATAATGCATGCAGGTGAGTGGCTGCCTCTTTGATCTTAGCTTAAAATTGAAAATCCCATTTTTCAATATACCAAAAACCGTTTTGAAGGTAGACTCATAGGGACACTGTAAATGGTACGCCCCAAGAATCAAAGTACCGTTGTCATTGGCCAAGCAAATGCAAAGTGCAAAAAAAAATTATTTTAGGGTTTTTTTTCTCAGCCTAGTCACAACCTATAGCCTCAGGGCTGAGTGCCAGAACCATGTGTGGTTACCGTTATTGTTTGAAGTGGTAGTACTCTTGGCTTTAAACCAGGTTCAGCTTGTAAACTGATGTGATCATGCACGGAATATTTTGATTTAGGACACAGTGGTTTTTGTAGCCTACTACTTTTAACCTGTAGTAAAAAGCCTTCTATACTTCTTTTATGTCCTATGCTCTAATGCGTAGGTAGATTTTTACTTCATTGGCAGGACCACTAAGTGAATTACTTACTCCATGCACACAGACCATGCATATATACGTTTCTATAGTTCAATCTACCTGAATCTAGAAATGACACCAGAAATCGAACATCGATTAATATAGAATCGAGTAATAGAATGTACTTTTGAAGCACAGTAAACTTCTATATACAAATATCCTTTGTAATATTAAATTGTAAGCGTTAATGAAGCCTTTCTTTCATTGTGTAGGCTACTTTGTTTCTTC
Organism: Lepidonotus clava; assembly: GCA_936440205.1. Taxonomy (NCBI): domain Eukaryota; kingdom Metazoa; phylum Annelida; class Polychaeta; order Phyllodocida; family Polynoidae; genus Lepidonotus; species Lepidonotus clava. Next base: position 23,957,919 of record OW387147.1, read on the forward strand.
AAATAGCTTAGCATCTGTTTGCCTCTACCATAGGTTAACGTCAGGTTGAGTACTCATATCCAATGTGGCAGCTAGAACTATGCATATCGCTCATACCTTTGACATAGTCAGAACGTTGACATTTTCCCGACGGCATAGCAGGAATATATATCGTGTATAAATAACATAGAAGAATACCTTGTCAAATGATGGAAAATTGTTGGCAGATGTCATTTATTTCTATCAGTTACTTCTGTTTGGCAATGTTACTGCCTGCAGTCCAATAAGGCCACAATATAGGCCTATATGACGATATTCTTGTAGGCTTGTCGTTACCAACTTAGGTTTACAATTCATGAAAAAAGTATGCAATAACCAGAAAGGTCCAATAAGACATTTGGGTTCTAGACACATACAATAAAGGCCTAATAATTATATTGATACCTCAATATTGATGTGTCATCCATTGCATACTTCTGTTGATAGCGTCTCCAGGTCGATAATCTGCCACCCCTTGAGACATTGGAGCAGCTCTTTTAATTTGTTATGTAAGAGATAATCTGGCGAGCTGCTCCCACGCCTAAGGTCGCTTCAGAGTGAGTTGCTCATAGGATCAGTCCCCTGCTTCTCCTAACAGGGGTCGGGGCCAAAAAAGGCCATGAGAACTGAGGCCTAAAAAGCAATGGGAACAGGGGCCAAAAAAGGCCATGAGACTGGGACCTAAAAAGGTCATGAGAATGGGGCACAAAAAGATCATGAGAAAGGGGCTCAGAAGCATTGAGAAAGGGACCCAAAAAGGGCCAAGATACCAGACGCATTACTCAGTCTTTGCCCTTTGTTTCTCAGCAGTGTTACAGTATTGGGGTGTATAAAATCATGCGTTTGTTTTGGTGAGTTTTGCGACTGTCTGAGACGAACAAACCTTGTGATCTGTAGTGATTTAAGATTTAAGAAGATCTACGGTAGCCTCGGCTCACTGGACGTCTATAGTCTAGGTTTCGTATGTGGTATAGTAAAATATGTCAGTGAGCAAAGTTAAGTATGCTGAAGTATATGCCAGTATATATGCTACACATGACTAAATAATGTATCTTACTTATTCAGGCAAATAGAAATATACATATATATGTAGTATTCCACCTCTTAGTATGTTTAGAATCAGATTAGTTCCACACTGGACCTCTGAAATCTAAAATGAGTCCAATGGTATATGTTGAAATTCAACCTGATATAGAGACATCTAGTGATATAACTTTTTGTAAGTCCTTTAATCTGTTAAAATGTTAGATATCCGTACCAACCCACTATTCAGCTAGCATACATTGTGACATGTAATGTGAAAATCAACCATATATTTTCCATTGAATATCCGTTGAATATAAACTGTAAGGCACGAAACTATAATGTGACATTTCTGTTTTTCAGAATGGATTACCTTGCGAATAGCTGGAATCAATAACATTGAGACGACGCGCAGTTGTACTCTTCCCCATGGTAAGTGTATTCTAAAGGCAGTGTTTTGCATACATATGGGAGAGGCATCAACATCTGAACTGTTGTCTGTCGTATACACGCTTTCTGAATTAGCCGTTCCAAGCCCAGCAGAAAGGATTACATTTAAAGTGTGTCAGACTGTTCTGTTTTTCCCCACATAAAGGCCTCTGCTGTTAATGCTTGGAAACTTATAGGCCTACCTTATGGGACTGTGTAAGTTGTGGGCCACATTAATTTTGTAAATTTGTATAGGCTATATGTATTACCTTGGGTTTAACAACAAGCTGAAGTTTATAGAAGGAGTTTGAAAAAGGAGAATGTTATTGAGGATTAATCTCATGATGTTTGAATATGCAGAATTAACCTGAATGAATATCACTCGGATGCCTTTATCAACTCTACAGCTGAAATATTGTTCTCAAGTGTTTAGATAGAAATCAGTCTGGGGACTCGATCTAGGCTTTGGATATAGACATTGTTTTAAGACATAACGATGGCTAAAGATGGGACAAGTATAGGGCGTCGTGTAGTGCATTCAGAAGGCCATGAGGGACATCAAAGGGTCTGCACTCAGTGCCGCCACCCCACCCTGAGCTGCTCAGAGCTGCTCGTTCCGCCAACGTCATGCCTCTGAAAAGATCAAAGCAGTAGCATCTTCTCACTTGTACAAATATTGTTCCCCTCCTTGCACGCCTTCATTGGTGGTCTGTTTGGGGACAGCAGTGAGCTATATCTCCGGCCACCGCCTGGGAATCAATACGACTCAGAGTGAGTTGCTCAACTGGAAGGGATCTGCTCATTGCTCCCTGCAAAGGCAGTTGGGAGGCAATTGTGAGCTGCTCAGTGATGGCCGGTGGGTGTCCAGGTAACTGGCTTGTTTACAGGTGTAGAGTGAATTGCTCATACTGCTCACAAACAAAAACATCTGCACAGTCTTTACTATAAAGGGCTGCTCATTTAAGATTTATAAGAGCTGTTCCTCATGTTGTTATTGCTGAAGGTGACAGTTGCTTGTTCGATTGCAGCAGAATGTTACGTTGCAAATTGCGTACGGATTTGTTAATATCAAAAACGATAGGGACATGTATTAGTCAAACAGTAGTTTCAGACAGCAACGGACTGAATACCAAAATACATGGTCATATTGTTACTTTGAGTGCACCAGACTTTCTTTCACCGATTTGACAGCACAATATTCTAAATCATAGAAAACATATCCAAATTGTTATGTGTACAATATTAATATTGATTTATATGTTTCATATTGGTAAGTAAAGTATAGGTATTTATGTTACTTTCCTCTACTCACATTGCATGCAGCGCTGCACAATCATGTAATTTGATCTACCAGCAGTAGTAAGAATGACATTAAATCCTGCAATACTGTGGAACTGCTCCTGGTTAACCAGTGTAAAGGTGAGCGGCTTGTGAGCAGTTTGTGAGCATTTTGTACCACCAACAAACACACAGAGATCAGGACCTTCTTTCCCTCTCCATCCTTTCTACTTTGGGGAGGGGATGTTTGTAATGTCAATTGGCCTATTTACGAGAGGGAGCACTCAGCAAGATTTAAGGCTTAGAAATAGAATCCTTAATTATCACTTGCCGCTGCCTGTCACGAAGTCTGATGACATTAAGACAATTGGGGGAGCAGGTTTTTTGTGGTTGGTTTTTCCCAGGGTTAAGGATTGGGCCCCATTTTATCACAGTGGCACCTGCAAAGAAAGTGCCCTTTTTAGACTTTTAGTAAAAATTGGAGTAGTGCCTTTTTGACTAGGATTGAAAAACCCATTGGATGAAGATTAATTCTACAATCAGCTTGCGTAAGGTTTATTGGTGGTGGTATTAAACAGCAATTGCTGCGATTATCCGCTAATCGGATTAGAGTTATAATGAGCAAACTTACAGGTAATTATGGCAGGTTTCGCTGCAGTCTAGAAAGGTGGAACGACGTTAACACAAAGTATATTTAGTAATTTAGAGCAAAAAATATCCAGAGCCTGCTATTAAGTCTAGTTGCTGTTACGCTCATCAACACGCACAGAACGGAGAAAATAGCATGATTCTCAATTGCCGCTTTAATGGGGTATCTGTTTTCTTAGCTGAGTCATCACATGACGTTCATTTCTTTCCAAAAGCCCCAAGGATGGGATAAACTTAAGTCTGCAAGGGGTCCCTGAAGGTATGTCCTAAATACCTTATACCATCCTGAAGTATATATAATTTACGTAATGTTACTTAGACTGTAAATGATGTTTATTGGTCAAACAAGTGTTGGTAAAACCGTTGACAAAATTATCAATAACCCCAGCTAAAGAATGACGTAATGGTGACGTTCTGAAACGTTATAAGAACTCTCTGGCGTTCTGCAACGTTGCAAAAACGTTCTGAAACGTAACATTCCTGCATGGGATGTCTCCTGGGCGCTGTTCCACAAAAACTGTTCGTAAGTCTGGGGGTTATCTTTGAATTTGTGCGTAAATAGTGTAAGGAAGGAAAAGTGTTCGTAAGGTCACTTACGTACACTTATGTACACTTACGTACGTACACAAATGTGCAAATATGAAAAAAAAACTTCTAATTTATTTTCCCTCTTTTCTTTTATAGTTACGTGAGTTCTAATCCGATTTTAATTTGGTTTTCATTAATAAATTCCTCATTGCCAACGTTTTAGCAAACAGACAGTGGAGGCTTGCTTCAATGTATAGAAGGCTTCTAAAGGCAGTGTTTTGCATACATATGGGGGAGGCATCGACATCTGAACTGCTGTCTGTCGTATACACGCTTTCTGAATTAGCCGTTGCAAGCCCAGCAGAAAGGATTACATTTAAAGTGTGTCAGACTGTTCTGTTTTTCCCCACATAAAGGCATCTGCTGTTAATGCTTGGAGACTTATAGGCCTACCTTATGGGACTATGTAAGTTGTGGGCCACATTAATTTTGTAAATTTGTATAGGCTACACGTATTACCTTGGGTCTAACAACTAGATGAAGTTTATAGAAGGAGGTTGAAAAAGGAGAATGTTATTGAGGATTAATCTCATGATGTTTGAATATGCAGAATTAACCTGAATGAATATCACTCGGATGCCTTTATCAACTCTACAGCTGAAATATTGTTCTCAAGTGTTTAGATAGAAATCAGTCTGGGGACTCGATCTAGGCTTTGGATATAGACATTGTTTTAAGACATAACGATGGCTAAAGATGGGACAAGTATAGGGCGTCGTGTAGTGCATTCAGAAGGCCATGAGGGACATCAAAGGGTCTGCACTCAGTGCCGCCACCCCACCCTGAGCTGCTCAGAGCTGCTCGTTCCGCCAACGTCATGCCTCTGAAAAGATCAAAACAGTAGCATCTTCTCACTTGTACAAATATTGTTCCCCTCCTTGCACGCCTTCATTGGTGGTCTGTTTGGGGACAGCAGTGAGCTATATCTCCGGCCACCGCCTGGGAATCAATACGACTCAGAGTGAGTTGCTCAACTGGAAGGGATCTGCTCATTGCTCCCTGCAAAGGCAGTTGGGAGGCAATTGTGAGCTGCTCAGTGATGGCCGGTGGGTGTCCAGGTAACTGGCTTGTTTACAGGTGTAGAGTGAATTGCTCATACTGCTCACAAACAAAAACATCTGCACAGTCTTTACTATAAAGGGCTGCTCATTTAAGATTTATAAGAGCTGTTCCTCATGTTGTTATTGCTGAAGGTGACAGTTGCTTGTTCGATTGCAGCAGAATGTTACGTTGCAAATTGCGTACGGATTTGTTAATATCAAAAACGATAGGGACATGTATTAGTCAAACAGTAGTTTCAGACAGCAACGGACTGAATACCAAAATACATGGTCATATTGTTACTTTGAGTGCACCAGACTTTCTTTCACCGATTTGACAGCACAATATTCTAAATCATAGAAAACATATCCAAATTGTTATGTGTACAATATTAATATTGATTTATATGTTTCATATTGGTAAGTAAAGTATAGGTATTTATGTTACTTTCCTCTACTCACATTGCATGCAGCGCTGCACAATCATGTAATTTGATCTACCAGCAGTAGTAAGAATGACATTAAATCCTGCAATACTGTGGAACTGCTCCTGGTTAACCAGTGTAAAGGTGAGCGGCTTGTGAGCAGTTTGTGAGCATTTTGTACCACCAACAACCACACAGAGATCAGGACCTTCTTTCCCTCTCCATCCTTTCTACTTTGGGGAGGGGATGTTTGTAATGTCAATTGGCCTATTTACGAGAGGGAGCACTCAGCAAGATTTAAGGCTTAGAAATAGAATCCTTAATTATCACTTGCCGCTGCCTGTCACGAAGTCTGATGACATTAAGACAATTGGGGGAGCAGGGTTTTTGTGGTCGGTTTTTCCCAGGGTTAAGGATTGGGCCCCATTTTATCACAGTGGCACCTGCAAAGAAAGTGCCCTTTTTAGACTTTTAGTAAAAATTGGAGTACTGCCTTTTTGACTAGGATTGAAAAACCCATTGGATGAAGATTAATTCTACAATCAGCTTGCGTAAGGTTTATTGGTGGTGGTATTAAACAGCAATTGCTGCGATTATCCCCTAATCGGATTAGAGTTATAATGAGCAAACCTACAGGTAATTATGGCAGGTTTCGCTGCAGTCTAGAAAGGTGGAACGACGTTAACACAAAGTATATTTAGTAATTTAGAGCAAAAAATATCCAGAGCCTGCTATTAAGTCTAGTTGCTGTTACGCTCATCAACACGCACAGAACGGAGAAAATAGCATGATTCTCAATTGCCGCTTTAATGGGGTATCTGTTTTCTTAGCTGAGTCATCACATGACGTTAATTTCTTTCCAAAAGCCCCAAGGATGGGATAAACCTAAGTCTGCAAGGGGTCCCTGAAGGTATGTCCTAAATACCTTAAACTATCCTGAAGTATATACTTTTACGTAATGTTACTTAGACTGTAAAATTATGTTTATCGGTCAAACAAGTGTGGTTAAAACCGTCGAAAAAATTATGAATAACCCCAGCTAAAGAACGAGCTAAGAGTGATGTTCTGCAACGTTCTAAGAACGTTCTGTGACGTTTTGCGATGTTACGATAACGTTCTGTAAGACGACATCCTTGCATGAGATGTTATCTTTGCGAAAAATGATTTGTTTGTAAAAGATCAGCTACCATTGTATTTAATGATATCAGAACAAGTGTGGTCGCCTCCCAGGACGCAATGCATTTGATTTGGGAGAATCTAATAGCAATACCTGTCTCCAGGAACTTTAAAACCACTTTAGGACATCGATATGTCCTCTCACATAGCATGTGCTCTAGTGAAGAAGACTGGGCTATCGTTTACATGTGGTATCAGGACCCCCTCTCACTGTCACGCCTGTCCCCCCCCCCCCCCCCACCCACACACACACACGCACACCTCCTCTCCCAGAAGGCCTTGCGTTTCCTAGCAGGCCTTGCGTTTCCGGTCTCAGTAAGATGAGACATGCCGGGATGCCTACCAAAAAGTGGTGTCTTTCTTGTGAGTTGGGCGAAGACATCGTGGGAGGTAGTGGAGAACATCATCAGGCCACTTGGAGAGTGAAGGAGGCTCGTACAGTGAAGGGGGGTCGTACAGTGGAGGAGGGTCGTACTGCCTCCCCTCCGCTTCCCCCCTCACCTGTCCCCTCCTATGTTGAGCCCCAGTCGCACCGTCCGATTTTTCCTCGCAATTCCTTGCGATCTCAAAACTGCAAATATGAAAATACTGTCCATGATTGACAGGTCTAAAATATAGAACGATCATGGTATCCCAAGTAGTCGGAATATATACTTGCATTGTGCAATGTATGGGAAAAAAAACATCTGCAAGGGTATTAATGCATCGATACGTAGATGGATGTGAATAGCATTACGTTTTTTGATATATAGATTAACATTTAGAATAGAAAATTGTTATAAACATTATCCAGATCCAAAGTAGTCGCACAGGGTGAATAGCTTATGTGTTGACATCAGGGAAGTACGGCTTACTCCTCCCCTGTCGCCACCCCACGCCACTCACCCGACTTCTGAGACAATCTTCGCATGTTCTGATGTTCCCAACTTTGCTCCAGCTTAGAACTACCCCCCTGGAGGAACTGCGTCAAAGCGGCAATGTCAGGCACCGTGCACGCCTGCAACGGGCACTCGATATTAAAGTGATCCACTCATACTCTCCAAGCAGAAGACCGGGGTACTCAATCAAGGGGTAACACGCACAAACTTCTGCCTGGAGATTGAGATTTGAAGAGTCGCAAGAGCACCAAGTCTGTGAAGTATTCTCACTCAGCATAGGTGGCCCTTGTGTCACTTTATATCATACAACTCTTCCATGGATCTGTGTATTTACTCGTATAGATACCTCTTTGCCTCCTGTGCTGACTGAGACATTCCAGCTTGGGTTTATTATCCTTAAGGCCGCCCTGGAGTAAGGCTTTGGCATCAAAGGCTGTTCTGTTTGGTCCAGAGGGTTGTATTCCGGGTCAGGTGCGTGTTGCCTGAGCGGCCTTGGGGCCTGGAGGAGGGGCTGGAGGAGACACTGGAGGAAAGGAAGAGAGCACCCTTCCCACTGCGTCTTCACAGTCTATAAAGTACTACACATTTTTCACACAATGTCCTAGCTTCCCCTCCACCTGAGAATATTCTGACGCTTCAGAGTTTAAGCCCTTGGACATTCTTCTGGGAATTTAAAGCTTTTAGAAGTAAAGCATCCTTAAAAAGCTTTACCTCATGAATAATCAAAACACCATGGTACATTTGATCGGTTTACAAAACCGCTAATAATGAGAACATCGTGTAGTCAAACTACATACCAAGCCACTAAGACGTAGAAACAGCTTCGCCATAAAAACAGAACTTGCTATACACTATACCTGTAACATGCACTCGAAATATCACTCCCTGGGAGAGCAACTTCTGACTCCTTTTTGCAGCCTGAGCAGCTCATAACCTAAAAATAAACCCGATGAGATTATTACCTCCTGCTGGGAGTTGAATTCCCGGGGTCTTTATTCTCAATTGAAGTCCGTCCCCTAACCTTTTTAGAACAACATAATACACACGGCCAACGCAGTCTGTTCAATTACCAAGAAGCCATTTTGACGCTGGGGGAACCTTTGTGGGCTGGCAATAACTTTTAATCGGCCCAAACCAGATTGGACGACGATGATTAAAGTGTAATTTTCAGGATTCTAAGACTTCCCACTCAAACGCTAAATCGGCAAGTGTATTAAGTCCTGTTTCATTTGAGAAGAAAATGTAAAAAGATTAGTTTTGGGGGTGGTTGGACTTTAAAGGCTGACGTCTCCGTAAAGAGGTCTGGTCTTTCTTAAGGTTGGATAAAACGGCATGATCAGCACTTTTGTAACCACTAGAATGTGCATAGCACAGGGCTCTACACTTAGTATGTGGTCAAGCTTTCTCCAAAATGTATGCACTGTGTTGCATTTGTTTTCTACCAAGATAGATGAATACTTTCATTCGAGCTTATACAGTTTCACGATAATTTATGACAGATGAGATTATCATCTGGTAGATCTTGATATTTTGCAATGGCCAGTTCATGATAACCATGACATTGTGGATTAGCCAGTGAGCACATGGCGCTCAACTTGTGTATCGAATATAAAAGTATTACTATAGATCTACAGCTTTTCTCGCCATAAATCATATGAATAAAGTAACGACCAACACGCTCCATTCCAACAAACATAATTCATGAAGAATTCACATGCAACAAAACTAACATTCAAACTGCACTATCCATACATACATCCATTAATAATCAGAAAATAAACAACACCTCTCAGGCAGTCTAAGCCTTGCACTGGTTCCGTGCACGATCCATCAAGGCTCCAGTGTGATAAATGATGAACGCCAACCTTATTTACACTTGCTTGTAGTGGAGCCCGTTTTTACCACTCCTGTCAGTGTCAGCGAGCTGTCACCACTCAAGTCAGGAGTGGTAGATGGCACGAGCCAGAGTGTTTACCAACACCTGCTTGTATTTTTATTAAGACATTATTTCCTTAGATATAAATACATTACTGTTGTATTTTTGGTGGCTTTTGACGTACACAGGCTTTGAATAGAGATGTTGTTAATAGAAATGTTAACTTTAAAAGGACAACCAAACAAAAATGTGCTTATATTTCGGTTATTTTTTATATAGACACAGTAGATTAATGCATCGTACATAGTCTACGATTCAGAAAAGAATGGGACTTCAATTAGAATAAAATGATGTCATGAAATGATATTATTGTAGAAATATTTCCAATTAATACTATACCTGTTATGTGTGAAGATAACTGTTGATTATAGTGTAGATAGCAGTGATTCACTACAAAAGACCTCAAGTCAATATCCGGCTGAGACAGCGAAATAGAACCAAATATAGCAGCTCTCACCTCAGCTTTAATGGAGTTGTAGAAGTTTAATCCAATACCAAAGTATTAAACAGATTATGTTCCCCTGAAAGTTTGAGAGACCTTTCAATTTCTAGGCAACCTTTCAACCTTGCTTTGTGATTACTATAGGCAAGACGTCTAACTTGAGCACAAGAGTGTTAACTTTCCAAGTTGTGCAATATTATTCAAACCAGTTATTCACACTCAAACAGTTACTCATAGTTCAGATAATGCAAAATATCCCACGTAATAAGCAAACATTCTTTTATATTTTGATTTGCTTATGTCCTCTCTAGACTCAACAAAGGTATGACGCCGGGAACATGGTTTCATTAACTTCCCAACTTTATGGTCCCTGTGAAGATTTGTTTCTGACTTTGGCATACGAAAACCTACGAAAAAGTCCAATAAAAAGAAACGACCCTGTAGATTGCGACGTGCGGCAGCTGTAATGGCCAAGAACTCGTGCTTTGAGCAGCTGCAAACAGATCTGAGCAGCTCACTAAAGCCTGCATTCCACTAGACGATTCTGACTACAGAAACTTTAGTAAATTTTAACATTATCATTATAAATATGAAAGTAACCCATGCATGTTATATACCAATCAAAAGAGAATTAAAGGTCCTTTCAAATGATATATAACATGTCTATGATAGGATAAACCCGCATTGCCACTCGCGATTTCTGAAAATTGTGAGAAAAATCAGCTAGTGGAATATAGCCTTAAGCCCCATACCCATTTTGCCGGCAACCGGCGATGAGCAAATGGTAGAATCGTTGGTAAAATCGTCACGGATTCAGTTCACCAGTCAGTATGTAACATTGAAATATACATGCTTGATATGAGTCGGCCGATTCTACCCTTAAAATCGGCCGATTTTACAGCCAACTAGTTGGGCGACTGTAAAAATCGCCTAGTGGGTATGTGTCTTTACAGCCCTACCAACTGCTCGCAACAAGTGCGAGCTGCTCCCTGTTGACATGAGAGACGACTGCCATCTGGTGGCCGGTTGTAAAGTCAGAAAGGGGCGGGACAACCTATGTCACAGGACATGTGCACTCTCCAAACGTACGTTTGATCCCTTGTGGCACTATGTTTTTTGAGGGGGAGACGACGAGTGATCCGTTGGGAGAGTGTTGTGTGAGGCGGGTAGGGGCGCTGGAGGTCCTTCTTTGATCGTTTGGTGGGTGAGGAATGGGCAGTTAGACCTGTGTTAGTGGGCCCACAATACCAACAACCTGCCCCCATAGAATACGGAATAGGCATGGGGTGGTCTTTAACGGCACGATAAAGGTAAATGTAAGGGCCATCTGCAAAGGATATACAATGGGTAATGGTCATTATGAACACATACAAAGGGTATTCTTTAACAGCACAATATACAATAAAGGTAAATGGGAGGGCCATCTGCAAAGAATATATAATGGGAAATGGTCATCATACACATATCCCGTTAAGTGCCATAGGTTAATGCTCATTCCATGTAGGATTGTACCTGTGGTACTGTATTTACATACTGCATGAGCTAAGTCTGACAATATGTTTCTTTCCTCCAAGTGTTTTCTTTTTTTACCAGTTTACATATGGGGAGGGATCCGGAAATGTTTGAGGAGTACTTTCTATGAGCATATTTTTTTTTATTAAGATGACTGCAAGTGAACATTACCCATTTCTAATGTCTTTATTAATCATATCATAAGAGACACATTAACAAGCTTGAAGGTAAAATGGCCTGGTCATGTTATGTTTACTTTGAAGCGGTAACTTATATTAAACTCAACTATAGCAAAGTGTCACACCTAATAACCGTGTTGATCGTCCAAGGTACGTCTGAGAAACTCAGATCTTCTCTGGGGCGTGAGTTCCTCAGAACAGTAAACAAGTGTAAACAAATGGCTCTGAGCAGCTCACCTGGTAAGTACAAAAAGGTCACAGTTGTTAGCCACCAAACTGAGAGACCCACGGGAGCACAGACATCCGTTATAGAGAAATTATACGGTTATTACATTAAATGCTGATTAATTAATTCATACTTCACGCATAGGTCAATGAAGAACAAGTAGGTTAGTGATAGTTTATGTAATAATTATGCTGAGATTAATCTTAATATGCAGTATATATATATGGTAATTTATTATAATTTATGATTTATGAATATGACCTCCTAAACTGGCGCAATTGATTTTGAATCCTAAGTCACCTAAACTGGCGCAATTGATATTGAATCCTAAGTCGCATACCATGCAATGTGTGGTCTTGGTACGTGTACGTGCAATGTGTGGCATCTTGGCCTTTATTGAACCGTCCCCACTGCGCTGTGTCACACTATACAGACAACTTCTGTTGTTACATGTACACACATAGTACTATCAGAGGTTACCAGCGGTCAAGGGCTCGACCCCTCTGGTCATCCCAAGTGGTATGGATGGACATGATGTAGTGGTCAGACCACGCCCACCTCCCCCACACCTACCCGCCATGGGTCAGTCCCGGGTGACCACCCCACTGACCCCACACCTGGAGGAGGTGGTAGTAGGGGGTCCCTGGTCGGTCAAGGGCACATACCTGTAAAGGTTATAGTCGGCCATTAGTGGGTGTGACCTGTGATTAATGGGTGTGACCTGTGATTTAGGGGTGTGACTGGTGATTAATTATGGACCCAAACCCGATACACCAAGTGTTATCTTCTAGATCTACTACGATAGGGGGAGATGTGAGAAGTAGTTTCAATAATACATGACTTTGAGTATTGCCATTTCAAGAGCTTTTTCAATCCCCTATATAATTATGAAAAGTATGAATTTACGATTTCCTGACGGAAATAATTTGTTATAATCATGCCATCAAGTATGCATACCCTGTAACTTTTTCGCTTGGCATAGTCCCAGATCTGCCAGTTTATTAACTTTCATTTATACAATTTTTGCAAAACTGTAGTAGCTCAAGAAAAATTGGATTGGTTTCAAATGAATATTTCATTTTTTGGAGATAAACAGTATGGTCCTATGTCTCGAAAATTGTGTCTCGTGGGCCCAATCAAAATCTCGTACATCAAAAATGTGCAAGTAGGTCAAAAGTTGCAGATAACAGACTTTTACGGCGCCGTTAACGACCAGACATATCAGTATAAATTAGCTGCTCGTCTTTTTAATCGGTTGGTTATGTGAAGAGAGCTCATCCGTCTTGATTACCTGGCGACCAACGTGAGGCTTTAAGTCTAGTTTTAAAAAAGGGTAGAGCCTGGATCTTTATGAAGTACATGTGTGGGGAGGAGCTGCTACTCTACGCCCCTATAATCTTCCAGCCCCCTCCCTACCCCTACTTACCAACCCTGGAGGTCCTCCCAAGGTGAGGGTGAGATAGGGGTGTCTCCGAGTTCAAGGGCAGTGTTTGACATAGCAAACTCGAATTCAGGGCAGGGTTATATTTCTTGAAGGAGAAGGTGAGGCGGGGGAAGGGGTACACTTTCTGAAATAGGCACAGTGCAGTTGTGAAAGTTGTCTGGTTGTGAGTGTTAGTTACATGAAATAGGCATTATTTGTAAAAATGATGAAGGGTTTTTAATATATTCAGTTTATGAGTAGCAACACTTTTATTTTAGACACCAAAATAATTTTTCAGTCAAATGAGCTCCAACTTCATATGGTGAACAATTAACTATGCAAGTGAAAGCACATTTCAGATATGTGCCAAAGAGATTTCATTCAATTTAATTTGGAAGGAGGAGTTTGTGTAGAGCCTCTCAGGCTAATATCTCAAAGTCAATGAAGTAGGAGGCAAGACGACATTAAATATACTAACGTTTGTGGTAAAGATGATAACATACCTTCAGAAATATATCAATCTTCCTACCCCATAGAACAATCTCAGTCTGCTGATCGTGTTTGTGAGCAATCACCTGCCAATATATGGCAATAAAATATAAATTATTTTGATCTGAATTACCATAATTATGATAATATTCTCCTGACTTTTGAAACAAATCCTATTGATAATCAGTTGATTTATATGCTTATTTATCCCAGTGGTTTTAAGGCATAAGTACCCCCCAATGGTAATCATGTATGGTAAGGTGTGGCTGGGGGAGGGGGGGTTACTGTGTCGTATCTTTACCCCGGTAACAGGAGCCCCCAGTCGGCGCGTCTCATGTCAGTCGTGGGTGGTTCATGGTGGCCAAGGCCTACCCCCGTATCATTAATCTCTCACCTGACAGCAGGGGGTAGGTGCGAAGCCCATTTCACACTGAACAATTTCTATGCTAACGATTTCACAATCTCAGTCATAGATAATTTGGATATTTGAACGAGGATTATATTTCTTGGTAGAGTTATGGAATTCTATTTCATTCGATATGTAGTTTATAGCTGTAAGTCATATTGGTAGTGTAGGCGGGGTTGGTTTGACCTTATTGAGAAAGTTAGAGGAGATTGTATACAGCCTTGAGTTGCTCGGTTGGTTTGGGGTAGAGAGGACCCTACTCATGCTTCTCACAACCAGGGTATAGGTGTACGCTATAGTACTACCACTGGTCAAGCAGCGGTCAAGGCTTAGAGTGCCGTCCTCCAGTGTCCTCTATTATACATAAGGAGCTACTCCTATCCTCCAGGGACAGTTGACATCCATCAGGTGAGTAATAAAACCTACTTTACGAGCAGCTCCTACTTTATGAGCAGCTCGCCTACTTGCTCATCCATTCCTGAGCTGCTCCTCGCCACATGCTACCCTTGTTCTTTTGATATATACCTCATACCTAGACTCAGCGGGGGATATGAGAGGGTTATATCTAACACCAGGTCCGCCTCTGATATTGGGGCTCATAATTTGAGTGTACGTCACTGTTGATCAACATAAAGTCGGATTTAGGTGTCAGGAGGTGTCATTGACGTTAACGTTAACTAGAGGTGTCCAACTGTGAGGTGTCAAACCCGAATAATATACGGATACCTGCCCCAAGGACATTGCTAATGATACAGCAGGCTGGATGTGTTGCTATGGATATAAACTGCATATATTAAGCCCGCTCATATATTATATGTTTTGTTAGTTTATATTCTGGGTGGCACGTGGACAAGCGATGGCCATTTTATCAGTATGATACAGTGACGTCTTTAGGTGACGTTATTTCAAAAGAGGTTCTATTTTCTTACTTATGAAAAAGACGATGACTTCTACTTACATATACATGTAATAGGTAGGATGTTATATAAACATTTATATTAGACTGTCCGTACTACGTTGATAAGTCAGTGCCATAGACTTAACCATCAAGATAATATATATGATCTATTAATCTGCGTCTGCGAATGTACCTGCATTACCAAAAGAAATCTTAAATCAAAATCAAAATCAAAATCACCGATTCAGTATGATGCGCTCGTGTTGTCCCTCTTAGTGCCTTTGAACTGCTCGAGCTGCTCATCTCTTCAGAGAGCTGCTCGGGGCAGCCCCAGGGCCCGCCACTGACACCCGAGCTCGTCTTGAACAGGCCGAATCGACTCAGGTTTTGAAGTTGGCCTGTGCTAGAAAGAGAAACTCAAAAAGAGAAAATGAAAACGCTTGGCTGCAAAGAAATCGTTAGGTACGGGAAATTCAAATCTAAAGCTGTGCCGGTGTGAGGGGTAGGGTTTCCTCAGCTCGATTTGGAGTTTTAGGCTGTGTAAAGGTGGGCGTTGGCTTTGGTGGTTTGGAGGTGGTGAAGTGCTTGGTTTCTGTGTGGTTCTTTGTGGTCTTTGATAGGATAGATGTACCTGGTAATGGCAGGGAGTGGCTTTTGGATTTTTTCTCCATTCAGCCAGTGTTATCTCTCGTTAATTTTAGTAAGTTACTTCGATACAATTTTTTGAATTTTATTCCCTTAGACACAAAGAGGGTCAATGAAAAGGTTCTTTTGCTGATACAAGCCTAATTGCATTTGAGAAAGAGACATATCTGTGTACGTGATACAAATATCCTGCGTTAAAAGTCCTGGAAACTACCAAATGCAAGTTGTTCCTGTCAGTTGGGTCACTTTCCATGCACTTAAAAAGTTAGTAGTACATAGCGTATTTTTACAGCATCAGAAATGACGTGCCATTTCCTTCTCCTACCCCTTCAAACATTCCCTCCCATTTTTTATTTAGGTCCAAATGCTAAAGGGCCGGGCCTGTCTGATGACTTTTGGTGAGCTGCTCGCTGGGTGGGAACCTATTAGCCTTCTGGTGAGTAACTCATGTCCACCAATAATCATCCCATCAGCGACCACCCAGGACAGGGCTGACAGCTTTTAATCGGCCATTGCCTTGCATTATTGCCATGTTACCACTGTTTTTCGCCAAGCTACTTTCTGGAAATAGCTTCAGGTCAAGTGGTGAACGTCTGTGTTCAGTTAATGATTGATTGCCAAAGTTTGGGATGCAGAATTGAATAAGCTGCAAACTGAAACCTGTGATTTTTTATTTGTGTGATTTACAGGTTCAAAGTATTACGGAAAAATCATTTGATTCAGGTGCAGTTTGCTCTTTCTGCTTCTCCAGCACATTTAGTCAAACTAACTTGAAAGTTGTGCCGACACTTGATATTATTAGTTTCTCACAAAAAGATGAACTAATTTACTGTTCAGAAGACAAAATAGATCAGGAAAAGTATGGGTTGGGGGGAAGAAACGCTTTACAACATCTAGCACAGGTGAAAAAGCTGGAATTGCCTCCTATCACACAGATAACAGCGTTTGAGGGACTTATCTACTCAGCCTGTGAAGTCTGAGCTTCTCAGAGCTGCTCACAGAAACAGGGAGTAGCTCGCAACTCCGCGTATACCTTTAACCAAAGGCCCATCCTCCCGAGACATACAGTCGGGCAGAACTATCAGTCCTACCTAACCTTTTTCACCCTATCTATATCTAAGTTCCTGCACACAACAAAAATGTGTCCTGAATTATTAAGTGCAATAGGCATAACATATTTGTTCATATGACTTGACTTCTGGCTATGAGCTGTATCATTGCCACGAGAAGAGACTGCCAAGAGTCATACCTAAATAATTCTGCACTTGCTGTAAGGAGCCCCGACATATCTTTTAATGTCAATATTCACAGGAACCACACACAGCTGATCCGTGAAATTAAGCTTAACTTGCCAGTATATAAAGAGCATTAATAATGATTTACCCAGTTGGTGGCAGAAGTCAGAAAATCTAAGAAGTATTTCTCTTTAACCATTAGAACTCGGATGCATCCCATCTTTATGGAAGAGTAAAGCATGGCTGTAAGAAGTGTGGCCCAGTTTTTGTTTATTGGTGATGTGTGGCTATACACTCTAGGATTTGGGGGCCCTATTTCCCCCTGATGTGTGGCCCGTAAATTGAGCATTAGATGCCCAACTATTCTCTCAAAGTAGTGTGGCTTTATATTAAATAGTTCAGACCCTGTTTCCCATGTGTGGCTGTAAGTTAAATATTGAGAACCTAGCCATTTTGAAATTCCCCATGGATGTGTCACTGAATATCAAGTAGTTCAGTCACTGTCTTACCATTCAAATCTGGCTATTATCAAGAATTAGAGCCTCAGCTATTTTCCAATAGATATGTGGCTGTATGATTATTAAGTATCTTAGTCCCTGTTTTCCCATAGATGGGGGCTGTAATAAGATATTGAGAACCCACCTATTTTCCCGGAGATGTATGGCTGTGTACTATAAGTATTCCAGTCCCTGTTTTACCATTGAGGTGTTGCTATTAATATATTGCCTTAAATTGAGTATTGAGAACCCAACTATTTCCCAAATGATGTGTGGCTGCATATCAAGTAGTTAGATTCTGTCTTACCATTAACATATGGCCATAAATTAAGTATTGCCCAGCTATTTTTCCAAAGATGTGTTGCTGTATATCAAGTACTTCAGACACTGTCTCCCCATTGAGGTGTTTTGCCCGGAGACAGGCGGAGTAAACAGACCTAAGCCCCTGTACCCAGTTCACCACCCTGCCAACACATCATGTCAGAGCCCTCCCCACAGGAGGACCGACTTTTTATAATCCCTTAGTGGGCTGATTAATTATGGCAGGAGGTGAGAACACCTTCACGACACTTGTATGGTGAGCCATAAGTGCACAAAATGTATTTGAGATAAAGTCTTATTTTTTTCCATGATGTGAGGTAATATTTTTACTCTAAAGTGCTTTAGAAGGTCGTTCTTTTTTCAATTTGTGATGTTTAACATATTATTCTCCGGGTTCGTCCTATCGAACCCTTCGAATAAGTCTAACTCCAAGGAGTTATGAGTCATGCCAAATACTCTGAAACCAGCTCTGTTTCTTAGTAGTGTTATCTATGTAGCTTACCGGGAACATTCTGGGTCTGATTTTCAACTTCCTGTTTGATCCTACTATGTGGTCGGAGAGTGTAAGACTCACATAGACTTAGCATTGGAAATCGAAACAAGATGGAGATTGAACAGGTGCTCGGAGAGTGAATGGATGATGTCATTATGGGATTCTCCTTTTTGGTTCTTGGGAAACGCCCAAGTGGTCAGACCAATAGAAGCCGTGGATTGTTGTGAATGTATGGGCCCATTATGTGATAGCTCATCTGGGTCAGAACAGACTAGTTTGTCTATTATACTTTTTTCTAGCTTGTCGGGGCTCACCTTGCTCTTCTTGTCTTTGTCAGATGTCATATATATCAAAATATTAGACATAGCAGCTGGAAATGACATCTTATTATTTTTGGACAAACCCACATTAAAAATAGATTAATGTAGCAGAAAATATGTTTGTATCACGTTTGTCGATGCCAAAAAATTTTCAGTTGCTTTTTTTCTAGCCTGTCAGGGTATTTGCTCCTGCTGTCTTGGTCAGATAAATGTCAAAATCTTTCGAAATATTAGATATTACAGCAGCAGGGAAGGAAATCATAGTATTTTGGACATCTATACTTCTTATTTTGTAAAAAAAATACCAGGGTAGAAATAAATTATTTTTGCAGAAAATATGTCTGTCACATTTGTCAATTCCAACTTTTTTTCCTAGTCTGTTGTTGTTCACCTTCTTGGTGAGATATGATCAGATATCTCAAAATATTTTGAAATGTTAGATATTAAAGTAACAAGGAATGAAATCATAGTATTTCATAGACAATTTTTTATAGTCATGTTCGTAAATAAATTATTAAATCATTTGTAATTTGGTATTTCTGGAGATGTACCATCAAAATATCACATCTGAATTACATTTCAATATATTATTTATTAAAGTGGATGACCCGGAGATTTTGGTTTTCCAAACCACACTATACTTCCACCCCTACCTAAGCTGCCTTGTATGATTATGTACCCAGAGACGAGAATAATATTTAAATCTCAACTTTTAAATTCTTAAATTTGATCTTAATATTCACATAATGAAGTCTTTAAGAAATAGTCTTTAAGTGTAAGAAATAAGTCTTTAAGTGTACGGTTATAGTGTAAACAGCAATGGTTCAGGGAATTTAAGGTTTTCTGGCCTTTTTGCAATAATGGTTCACATAATATCATGTATCATTTATAATTTATTTTTGCCAGAATTGCTCATCCCACAAACATGTGTCGCTTAGAGCGCCTCACTTCTGATGATGAGGTCTTGGTATTTTGGGTCACCCAGTATAATAAGCAGGTGGTTACCCTTCAACTCTCCAGCCACAATCACTGTCCCCTTCCTCAACAGTAAGTGGCAGGAACATCTGCTTGGAGAGTTGTTTTTGTTACCTGCTGCGTCGCCAGGTGGTGCTGGTGGTTGTCTCCATCCCAATAATAATCCCATTAGTGGCCGTGCGTTATGGGGAGCGCTTATTTAAACTCGACATTTTGGTAATAACAAATCTAACATTTTCCTTAGCTGAGACCTTTGTCAAATTGCTTATCTTTCAGGTGCAAATTATGCATTTATATTCCGCCGTTTTACGAAGTCAGATGGTTTGATTCTTAATCAAAATGAGGGGTGAACGTCCTACTGTTTTATCAAGTTAGACTGCAAGCTGGAATACCATGTCCATGCTTTTAGAAGTAGAACAGGACATACAGTCAGATGTGCATTTTGAAATTTGTGAAACATTATGTATATTGCCAGATTGCCGCCCTATATTTGGGGGAGGGGGATTGTTGTAGGGTAGTGTGCAGTGAAGATACTAGTATTTTTTCAAGACAGAACAGAAAGACAGTCAAATTTGCATTGCATCCTGAACATCCTGAAACAAAATAAAACTTTATACATCTATTCACTGTAAACTTTAACCGTCCTTAGCAATAAAATTGAATGACGTTTAGGACGTACAACGGAGACGGGACCCTGTGATAGCAGTTGAAATCTGTGTTAATATGACAGTCAGACAGCCCCAACACATCAGGCATGTATACTATGTTACCACTGCCGACCCACAGAAACTTATTGCTTTTTTTCCAAGCATCCCATATGCATCACACATGCAGAGAGAAAAAATATATTTCTGATATCAAAACAGCGAATAAATAAGGTGTAGCAGTTTATTTTCTGCTAGTTAGTGGCGGTGATGGGGTCTCGTAGTGTAAACCACGGGGGATGCTGACAAGGGCGGATTGGCAGTTTTTAGTGGCCCGAGCGGCACTTTGTTGTACATAGAACTGATGAGAGTAGAGAAAGCTAGACTTGCTCTAGTCTCTATTAAACATTGATACCTGATAAACTAACAATGACGCTCCTAGGCAATGACTAAGCATGACCCTTAACTTGCTTTAAAGCTTGACTAACATATGATAAAATTATTCTACGCATAATATGCGTAGCATAATATCATTATGTTATTCACTGACTTGCTTTTCAATTTTGCCTAGTAAAACATATTAAGGAATTTTAAAAGTATACTCTTATGGAAGCAACTTATTTCATGTTGGGGAAATGGGATTTCACGCAGTTGAAATTGAACATTATTTCAAAATGCTATATTTCTGATGGCTTTTGACAAACTAAAAATATATCCATAGGACCTCCACAAGTCTATGAAAAAAACTCCGGAGAAAGTAAAGGCGTCCGACGCTCCCAATGCAATCATCTCCAGCAGGTGGGTATACATGAGTGACGGTCGCCCCACCTAGCGGCCACGGTGGGAACCAGGCCTCCTCCAGCGTCCTGACCCAGGAGCGCTGCAACCTTTAACTACCTGACCGAGAATCGGCCTGGAGAGCGGCCGCCTGTGGGTGGAGATTTCAGAGCGGAGACACTGGAGGAGAAGGTAACAGAGGGACATACCTGTACTGGAGCGGTGGGCCGACACACCAGCCTCCTCCAGGGCGTGCGAACGCTGCACTTCCACTAGAGCAGGCCTTTGGGTAGGAGCTGCTGAGGAAACCCTGGAGGAAACCACGTTAGCATTCATCACTGCTCCAGGGAGGTTTAAAAACTTGAAGGCTGGTTACTGGCCCAGGAGGCAGCCTACTGGAGGGGGGATGTTCTGGAGGACGACAGGTGCGTGATACGTCCCACGATTTGTGAGACATGAATTAGGTTATAATAGTACAGGTTCTGAAATAACCTAAATTTGATCACAGGTGTATGTATGGACATACTCTAGGAATTTACAACACACCATGTTATCACTGTGATCACATTTATATTAAAAACATTGCTGTGACACAAACCCAGGATACATGGAATCATACTAATGGATCGGAAGATTACATGCTGTGACATAGGATGACATAGTAAAGTACCAGTGCACTGGCATTGTTTTACAAGAAGCTCATAACGGTAAACGGATAAGTAGTACCCTATATTTTATTATTATAACTGATACTAATGGACTAGCGGATTCCTGTGAGCTGACATCGTATCAGATGGTGTAGTGTAATGACAACCATCATGCGATTATAATTGGCTGTGTATTGCTGTGAAATAGGGTTAATAGACAAAATACATCAATTATTTTGGTCACTATTATTCAAAGTGCCAACTTTATCTTCAAATCGATCTCAATGAATTGGAGACCCATCACACTTTCATCATGAAGTAGTTGGAGCGACGACATAAATCATCAGATTTATAACCAAGTGGAAAGTATTGAGGTTCATACACACTATAGACCGTTAAAAACAGGATAGGGTTATACAGTTACACTGTCAATGCTGTGACATAGGATGACATAGACAGCAATGCTTTGCCCACTAACTCGTACCGGATAATTCAATGGTCAACCCACTAACTCGTAGTGGATGATTCAATGGTCAACCCTCTAACTCGTAGTGGATGATTCAATGGTCAACCCTCTAACTCGTAGTGGATGATTCACTGACCGATCCCCGGTCAACATAGCCTGTAGGCCAGGAGATTACTACGCTAATGGGTGTTACCTGCTTACACAAGCTATTAATTAACCACACCCGGTAACTCACATGTCGGAGATTCACCGATTCTCAGGTAAGGTAGCATCAGGTTTGTGTTACAACACAGTTCAGACAGTGTAAACGTATGAATTTATTTTTGTGCTGTAGATATTTTCCTGTTTAACACATTTATGTAACATCATGAAAACGTGTCGAATGTATTTTCGATTGTATCGCGAAAATTCACTTAACCCTTGAATCGCGAATTTGAATCCACACGAAAAATATTATGTCTTCATTTTATAAATCCATAAAAATGGGTACACGCGAATTATGTGCACTTTCACATTAGTCCATTAATAGTCCCTAATGTAACACCTAAATTAAAATTACGGCATATTTAGACTTTGTAAAAGTTAAAGCAGTTCGTTACAACGTCGGGGATGGATCGTCGTGGTAAACATAACAACAAACAATCCCGACGAAAAATGAACGGAAGGAAATGTCAACAGGGGTGTCGTTTGAAAGGGTGGACTCTTTTACGCACATACATTTAGTTGATATAGGTTGACTAAAGCAATGAGGTCATGTCCCCTTTCCCCTATAAACTTTATGAATCACTTCCTGTTATTTCGTTAGTAATATACTCTGCATTTTAAAGTTGGCGGATGGTATGGTTATAAAGTGTCTCCCCTGGGCTATAACAAAATAATATTGCATTATTTATTATTTTCCCACCATGAATGTTTATGGTATTCATATAAATGATCGCACACAATGTATTCATAGATATAAAGTGTTAATCACAGGCCTATTTTTATTCAAATCCCTTTCCACATTTCCTGTGTAAGAACTATACATTTCCCATGAAGAAAACAAAAGGTATTACAGAAACCTTAACGAGTATAGTAAAACTAATAATTCCGATGTTATTGTTTTG
This sequence comes from Lepidonotus clava, assembly GCA_936440205.1. Classification (NCBI taxonomy): domain Eukaryota; kingdom Metazoa; phylum Annelida; class Polychaeta; order Phyllodocida; family Polynoidae; genus Lepidonotus; species Lepidonotus clava. The sequence continues at coordinate 23,981,059 of OW387147.1, forward strand.
ATAAAGGCCAATCCTATAAGCCAAAATCCATTATTTGAATACGGACGAACATCATGAATGTTAACATTATCGTCCATGGCTATATAACACACTAAAATACCAAAATAGCAATCCCTCCTGTTTGAAAAATAACCATGACAGGTTAAACAGACCTGGGACATGTTCAATGAGCGAACCAGTCCTTTGCTGAGTTGCTCATTTTGCCCCCGCTGCTGAGGGGCCTGTTCTGCTCGCATCTGCTCATGATCTGCTCCTGTACCCCGCATTACCTGGCCGGGGGTGACAGCGGGGCGCTGGCGGGCAGAGCTGCTCGAGCGAGCTGCTCGTAACTTGCTCGCAACACCTCATAACTGCTCAGAGCAATTTGTCAAAGGTAGGGCCGTTGTAGACATAGCATTGAGCTTGTGAGATAGAACTAGCTTGCGTTAAGTTACTCTGAGTCTGTCAAGGGGAATATTAACTAGGGGCAGTTGTGAAAACAAAAATATCAAACTTTCTACTATGGTCACTTAAGATTTCTATAAATAGATACATGTGATACTTTTGACTCTGTGAGAAACTATGAAACTCAGTATTTACCAGATGTCACACAAATGCTGTACGAGTAAGATGTTTGTTTTGAATTGTTTCTTTTTCTATTTATAAATGGTTCGTTTTTTGTTTCGTTTTTGCTTTGCACATGGTCGAGTGGGCTTATACAGATGTCAGACATGGATACCGACCACACCCTAATCCAAGGACTCAGTGTCGGTATAGTCCATCTTGAGGAGAAGGGTACCCAGCCTGTTAGGAGATGGGAACCCCCTTTTCCCTTGTATGTATTCTGGTCAAGGACTGGTGAGGTCAAGACCTCCTCAGGTAATGGGGTCACCCTGGGAGGTCTCCTGTGTGAGTCATATATGCTCAGGAAGGATTGGTACCCATAATTATAACAGATGTGGTTATTCCTGTCTTCACCTTTGCGCACCTACTTGACCTTCCATAAGCAGATCCGTGGAATAATTTGGCAATGGCTGCCTATCAAAGACCCTGATGACATTCTCTCTCAGCTCCTCAAGGTACAAATAGTTCTCACATCTGTATAAAAACCTATTTGGCATAAGATGGTGCGCATATGGCCAAGGAGTAATGTCATGATAAATTCAGTAATACATATGTGCGGTGTCGCCAGTGGAATAAAAAGTGGGGGAAACCAGTGCGTTTTCCATAAATGCATTTAGTGGGGGTGGGCGTGGACACATTGGTGATTCCGTGTCGAACACCAAACCCCTGTAACCCCTGGGCGGGTAGGCTGATAAATGCGGGGCTTACCACTGCAACACTCTGTTCTCCACGCCCACAGAGCGCCATAATGAATACTCAAGTAACTCATCTCCGGCCAGACGCGTTTTTCGGTCTTTTTTTTTTTTTTTTTTTTTGGGGGGGGGGGGGGGGGGGGGCCCCCCCCTGCCACGCCCCTCCAGACCCCCCTCAAATGCTCCTCTGACCACACCTTGCGACATTCCGGATCCTTCTTGCCCTTCCCCCACCCCTCCTCCCATCTCCTCCTTCAACATTGCCCCCTCCCACCCCACCCCTGCCGTCATCTCATTACTTCCGGTATGTGGCACGTGATCTATGCCCCAAGGTTCGCGGGGTCACCGCTAGGGGGTGACGTAGTTCCCAAGTTCACCACTTGGCGGCCTGTCTGGCTCCCGACTGTCTGCTAACAGGTGTACCAGCCACTTTTTGTTGGCTGTGGTTAAGAAAGGGAGGAAAAACTGCGAAAATAACCCTTGGTCCTTTTGTAAAAAGATTCTATGTAATTTTGCTGAGCTATAGCGTCCACGCTTTGTTTTTGTATTGTCAATTCGTTGTCGAAGGGCGGATGATTTACGCTATATTTAAGGCCAGTGTAACTTGAGTTAAAGGTAGATCGCATTCATGCATATTGCCAGACAGGCAGTTATTAAGCTACTATACCTCCGTTTAGCCGAGTGGTTGCGTACAATTAGTCACTCTATATCAACCCAGCAATTTGCCTATGAATCACCAAAATGAGTTCGGTGGAGCTGCCGTAACAAATGATAAGAATATGATTGTTTGTCACTGATAAATTAGACTAGGGAATATGAGAGTCCTATGGGCCTAGAAAGAGCTAGAGGTGGGGGTTTCTCTGCATAGTGCACGCAAAGTGTAAGAGTCCCTTGGACTGAGGGGCGGTGGGAGGTCGGCGAAATGGGATGGTCTTCACATTTCCTCTCTTATTTTTTGCCCCCACTAAGATCCTGTGGACCACCATATTACTTATGGTGTTGTATTTCACGTGGAGTCTCGCCGTTTCTCGCTAACTACAACGCATAGTGCCTCCCCCTACCGCTCCCAGTAGACACTAGTTACCCAAAAGGAAACAGTGTTTTGACTGTAAATAGTGACTCAGATTAACAAAAATTAATACTTTCTGATCTTTAATGACCCAAGTTAGGGTCTCAGATGGCCTAGCTGCTAGCTGTTATACAGATCAAAATATTATGCATGGTCAAAATTTAGTTTTGTACCCGTAGATTCCTGGCCTATTTGACTCATAGAGTGGAACGAAATGATGTCTGTAGTCTAATATTAGTATGGAGTAATAGACCAACCTTAATGAAAACAACATTCTTCTTACTGACCAATATTGCTCCGCAATGTCACAAAAATATAATATGAACATTTATTGGGGTGTAGTATAATCGATACGAAGGGCGCTGTATTACCTTCAGGCTTATCTTGGAAAGAATAAAAATAACAGACGGTACGACGACCCGAAGTCATTTTAGAAATAGCATTATGTCAGGCATAGTTATTTTTGTTAGAAATAACACTGTCAGATATGACATAGACATAGCAGTGCGTCCTCCGGGAGGTCTTTCCAAAAGACTCCAAAATAGGATCCGTATTTGTCATTACATGCTACAGTAATATGAGATTTATGTGTTCGCAGGATCGGTCAGGTTTTACTTCATTATCTATACTCGTCCGTAAATGTGTCTTTTCCATCCTGACTTTGCCCTTGGCGTATTAGTTACTGCAAGATGTGACCGTTTCAAACTCTTATTTCCGCTACACCCTGACGCAATCACCGACATAATTATTTAGTTTTATACTCGTAGACTCCTGGCCTATTTGACTCATCGAGTGGAATGAAAGGATGTCTATATATCTATATGTCAAATATATATACCAACCTTAATTAAAATATTCTTCTTCTTATTACAAATATTGCTTCGCAATATCACAGAAATATAAGCATTTATTTGGGTGTAGTATAGTAGATACGAAGGGCGCTGTATTACTTTCAGGCTTATCTTGGAAAGAAATATCAGCCGAAACGATGAGCCAAAGTCATTTCAGAAACAGTATTATATCAGACATAGTCATTTTTAGAAATAACATACTGTCAGATATGACATAGACATAGCAGCGCGTCCTCCAAGAGGTCTTTCCAAAAGACTCCAAAATAGGATCCGTATTTGTCATTACATGCTACAGTAATATGAGATTTATGTGTTCGCAGGATCGGTCAGGTTTTACTCCTACATCTATACTCGTCAGTAAATGTGTCTTTTCCATCCTGACTTTGCCCTTGGCGTATTAGTTACTGCAAGATGTGACCGTTTCAAACTCTTATTTCCGCTACACCCTGACGCAATCACCGACACACTCTCACGAGGTTGTATCCAGGGGTTTTTGACAATAATATTTCTGTGTCGGACACACAAACACAAGCTTCCAATAAATAAAACTTGCAAAAAATCGCCTTGCCAGCTGTGTTTCCTATTGCTAACCCGGAGTGGAAAACTTGCAGTGCAATTTGTCAGCAACATTCAAAATAACTAGACATTGTTTATTTTGTTGTTTCTGTCCATATGTACAAACTGACTGTGGGTAATTTTGAGAATTAGGGAAATTATTGGCTGAACCGCCATTCAACTTAAATGTTATTTTCCACAAGATTACCCTGTGCCCCCAGCAGGGTCATCAAAGGCTAGGTGTGTGGTGTCCTTTCTATAGGACAGTGCACATAAAAGAGCCCTTACCACCCTTTGAAAAGAGTAGGGTATCGCACCCGGTGGTGGGTTTCTTCTAAACCATATCATAGATACAATCACCCAAAAGCTGAAAAGAATCACCTTGTGCAGTCTGGAAAGAACCCTGTGTGGTTGACAGGACGTTAAACTACCCAAACAAACAAACAAACAGACAAACAAACACAAGATTAGAACTCGTACTAACCCAAAATATTACAAGTAATAAGTACCTGAAATATTACAACTAATAATTACCTAAAATATTTATAGGACAATGTATGGCTTATGATCTACAGATGTTTCAATTATGTCACTTAATATTTTTAGTTAACCCCCACTTATACCATCCCATTACCCTCTGATGAATTGTCAGCCGTAGACAAAAACCTGTCGCCTTACCCACCGACTTTCAAAACACGCAGTGTTCATAATGAGTTACAAGCTCCCTCCACGTTCCTATAATGAGACTACGGAGACACCTTGCCATGTTGTGGCCACGTTCCAGACGGCGCTGTCAGAGGAGCAGCATGTGAGCAGTTAATCACGGCACTGGGTCAGGTGAGCAGCTGTGAGCAGCTCCACCTGGATGTCCCCCACAGCGTGGGCCCTCCAGGGTCTGAAAGGTCTCAAGGTGGGTCGGGGAGGTCTGTGTGAGGGTTTGGGTGTGTAGAAAATGCATTCATTCCTTGTTCTCGTCTTCCCATTTTCAAGGCTTTCTTAATTCTGCAAACAAACGAAAAATTCTTTTTTTTATTGTTTTCTTCATCATACACAAGTTTTATTTCCATCATGTTTAACCAAAACGCTTGTCGTTTGAACACCCTGCCCAAGTCAGCCATGTCCTATATCTAGGCCTACCTCTTTACTTTTCTTCCTTACCTCTACCTTGTTCGACCTTCTTACTCTCCCCCACGTCCCCTTCACTGCCTTTATTTCCTTTCCCTCGATCTTTATTTCTTTCTAAACACCCCCCATGTCCACCTCCCCATCTAGAAGTGCACCGCCCTCCTCCCTGGAGTGATGTGGGGATTTCACAAAATCTGTCGAACAGATGACGTGTGGACTAAAAAGGTAGCGAGCAGCTCGGACCAGACCTGAACCACCAATATAGGCTAATAATATAACTGAGCTGCTCACGGAAAATCTGTTAGTGCCCACCTCGCCGATTATCAGTCAGTGCATTGAAGGTACATTGGCAAAGATTAGCGTAGAATTGTCAGGGATTATCGCCTAGCACCTCAATAAATGGTTGTCAATCGGCATTGAAAGTCCTACAGCGAGTTGCTCAGCCTCATGGAAGCCTTAAGGCCTGTAGATTTCATAAGATAGAGTTGAGCGTTAGGTGTCGCAGCCCAAGAAAAGGGATGCGTTGCTTCGCCGCCTTCTTACAAAATCCAGCTTTTTCTTCCCATGGATATAATTGTCTCTAATGACGGTTCTCTATGAGCGGTACACTCGGTATCCCCTCGGTCTGTGTTGCTCGTGAGCTGCTCACAAACCCATTATTGAGCTGCTCAAACCCTACTGATAGGCCGGGATCAGTATCAGTCCCCTGTCCCCCTCATCCCCCGTCTTCCCCTGGATCAGACTGGCTTGGGTTGGCAGCTGTCAGTGCGCGGATTATTATTATAACGAGCAACTCCGAGCAGCTCTGAGCAGCTCCTCTGACACAGACGAGCAGCTGGGATTGACTTAAGCTATAGCGGCATCCGTCAAAGGGTCTGTGAGTTTATTGAGATGGACTGAGCAGGTCGGATGGCGGACTTGGTGGGAGTGGATAGGATACCTATGTGAGTAATAGATGTACGTTTGCGTACTCCTTTGACTTAACGTAAGGAGGCGAGAAGAAGCGGTTGTCGACCTGATCTGTGTTTGAAAAGGTTTGATATCATAATTTTTGCTGAAGGGCTTGTCCTGCTCACTTCTGCTCATAAATACTTTCTGTGCATGTACGTCACATTACCTGGTTGGGATTGACAGTTGGGCTGTCTAGCGATTAGTGTACAAAACACATACTGGTTATCACTTCTATCAGTTAATTGGGGAACTTAGAGACATACCCCCGTGTATTTTGATATGCCTGCACGTTGGCAAAACAGCATTAGCGTGCACGTATGATTGGGAGTGATAATTAGGTGTTAATAACGCGTGTCGTGATCTATCTTTGGCTGGCTCGGTTAGAACTAGCCGTTGCTGTTGCAGTTTACCATAATGATAATTGGATGCTCAATACGTATATTTTGTGATAATTGTATAATCATATGATGATAATCATATTATGATTAAAATGAGAAAGTCGTGACAATAATATTATTATGAAAACACACACCTGACGCATTATGAAAACGCAAATGTGGGGCACTGTACGATTTTTGATAGCTTAGCTTCAGGGCCATAGCATCGCACTTTACCAATTCTGTGCAATCAATTAACATACAATTTAATCCACCTAAAAGGTGGCCTTGGATTGAGAAAAACAAAACTCTGTTTTCCTCTTTTAGAAAAAATGAAGTGCTACCAAATTTTAAAAAAACATTTAGATTATTTACTGTGAAATTCTAGTAAGACTGGTTCATCATAGTGTAACACAGCACGTAAAAACTGTTGGAGTATAGGCCTATTTAATCAATTTCAGTGATAGTATAGGTAATGCAGTAAAACTCTATACGATACTTTCTGTTACGAGGCATTTGTAGTAGTACGCTGATGGGTCATTCCCACAAATGGACCAAAGAAACTCGGGGAAGGCCAACAGGGCGCTCATACACTCACACAGTTTGCGAGGAGTGTCGTGGCAGGAATCACTCATTTCCTGCTCGGAGCAGCTCGGAACTGCTCAGAAAAGAAGCCCAGAGCCCCTAACAACCGCTCACTGCCGACCTAATCACCGTACTAACGGTCTGTTGTTAGGGAAACAAAGACTGTTGCCGGAACCAGCAGCTATTGCTGATTGTCGTTGCCCTGGCAACCCGCACGCCAACTGCTGGTTACTATAGAGGACTGATGGAGGGCTTGGTGTGTGGGGCATCCGCTGGGGGGCGCCCCTGATGACCAGCTGTCGTTAGGCGAAGGTCATTATGGTTTTTCTCCCTGTGTCCCCCCGCAGTAGGGCCTAGTTGGTCGGCCTGTCCTTACGGGCTAACGCATAGTCCACTGTCCCATATCCTTTCAGTGCCATCGACTGGCAAAGCCTTTTCTATGTACTCGGCAGTAGTGGACTGCAAAGCACGGCCTGGTGCTATCACTCAGACTGGTCACTGGGAGCTGAAGCCTCACTTAGCACTTCCCCTTATACTTATAGCACACTAATAGACATCCAGACTAAAGCCTGTATCCCACAGGGTGATTCAAATACTGCTGATTTTGTATTTGTTCGATTTTGTCCGAAGAAAATTAGTATTGCATAGAACCATGCATCCTAAATAGCATTTGAAAGAGATAAAAAGAGAGATGATATCATCCGATCATGTCTAGATCTATACTTAACCTTTTCCTGCTGATTTTTAAAGTCGTCAGCAAAAATGGCATGTGGAATAATTATAGGTATTATCATACCATCTATGGGGGCTAAATTTCTGCTTGAAAAGGTGTGATGTTTTTCCACCAATATCTTATCTAAGAATACCAATACTTATATCACGATTATATATGTAAAAGATATTCATGCGGGATGCAATCTCAGCCCCTGCTAGCCCTCTATATCAACATGAATAACCCATCTGCACCCTGTATGGACATTTGCCACTAGGGTCTACCACCTAATGCTGGCATGATTTTAGAAATTATCAACATGAGAGGGTCCACATATAGATTGAAGCTCCATAGTCCAAATGTGGGACACCTCCTTAGGTGTAAATGTAATATTTTTTGCAAAAATTTACATATGATTTAGTAAAAAAAATAAAAGAATATGAATTTAAAAAATCAATACATTGTAAAAAACAATATAGAAAAAAGAAAGTTTTTTTAAAGAATAAATAAATAAAAAATCAATATATAAATTGCAAAAATTAGTAAAATAAATTGGGGTTGTTTCGCAGTGCGTAACCCTATCTTTGTTACGCAGTGAAATAATGACCTTTTTGTGTGGCATTCACTACAGATGGCGTTATGACAACCACCCTATGTGTTGGCTGGTAGTGGTTTGTGCCAGTTTTCCCCACCTGTTCCGTTGCCAAACGTTTGTGAATCATACATGTTGTGGTTACTCACAATTTGAAACAGTGACGCCACTGTACTGATACATGACAGCACACAAAGAGTATGTAATCCCTATGTCAGGCCTAGGACAAACAACTTGAGAATCACGGACACATGACGTGTTGTTCTGTCGGATCCAAGCATACAATGCTGTAACAAATTGACTTGTTCTGTTTACACATCAGAGAATATATTGTGACAAATGCGTGACATCCCCCGGCTTTGCTTTAAAGTTTACTGTGGAGCTTTTATTCCAATATAATAAGCAACTTTGGTGACGTTTAACCGTATCATGTATGTGTTCATACTAATCGCCGTGTAAACAGTGCTTTATTTGATCTGAATCAAGTAGGCAGGTATAAAGGTAGTCTTTGCATATAGGGTGCTGCAAAAACGGAAAGAAATTAGAAAAGTTGTATTTTTTCGTTAGTGTTTTGTATGATTGATAAATTATAATCAATGTTCTTCACAATGTGGGGAATTGTAAATACATGTAATATATCATAGCATCATGTATGTTGCCTATTGAATACATAATATTTATCTTAATGTCATTATTGAGTTTTCCAAAGTTTGAATTGGCTAGCAACATCTGAAAGGAAGCCTGATCACAGAATCTTTCCTTTATAAAGACTATGATAGTATCTAGACGTAAAGTATTTTCTTGATAATTAGATGAAGACCCTTGGCTTATTGTCTCCTTGTAACATTCACCTGTTCAAATCAAGTATCACAAAGGATTCCAGATAAGGAGGAAAGTTGATCAGATACCAACAATAAATCCGATAAGATTCCAGTTAAAATTACCTAGGTTGTCTCTTAATTTGTTCTATCTTTACCCAAATCAGCTTGAATTCGCCTGTGAATCATTTGTCGGATATCGTTTGATATCTGATTAGCTTTTCTATGTGGGCATCGTGTGCGGTATAAAGAGAATAGAAAGAGAGTTCGATTGAAATATCCGGGATACCCCACAGAGGGGTTCGATTTCCAGGCAATCTATAAAGACTTTAAGTAGACATGGAGACTATATCCGCTCTTAACAGTTTATAGACAGGTAACAGGAAATTAAATTGAATGTGATCAGTATAAGCTTTTCATTGGGAAAGTGGTGACGGCGGCTTTTATAATTATCCTGCTGGTGTTGCTCTTCCTGTACTTCATTGTAGTTTCATTTAAGAATGGCAGTCATTCCCGCAGCTGTACAGGAAATTGAATTTCGTCATTTTGTTTGGAACAACAATCGATGACAGTCAATGATAAAGAAGTAATCGGATTGGCTGAACGCAATTTCTATGTTTCATATGAAATGTGTATTCCATGGAACTTAACAAATCAGGATGAAGATACACAGGTCATTTTAACAAATTTCAAGCACAAGTGAGAATGTTATATTAAAAAAATTCAGCTGCTTCTGCAGAACGTACTGAGGAACTTACAAAACCTCTGATGGGCCGTATATGCAGCGCTTCTTGCGTTGAGTTTCCCTATATTTTGGACATTGTATGACGTCCTTGGCGGGCCTTACGACCTCAAACGGATCATAGGGCCTCCCTGGGCCCTTCGGCCATCCTCGGACGTCCCGTGTGGTTCTTCTTATATTAAGCAGTTGATAATTTACTCAGAGATTTGAACTGTAACGGCCGATGTCGACTTGGCATATTTCCCACTTTTCAGGGTGATCATCTAGAACGGATCCTTCACCCTACCCACTCAGTACAAACAACCCTCTTATGACTGGCTTCTATACGATAAATGACCAACCGCCACAGGTCATGCATTGATACAGAGCTCAGTTTGAGATAGGATCTACTAGCTATTCATTAGGATTTTTGGGCCCAAGTAAACTATTTTTATTGGCACTGTTTTGATCATTTTTTCCCGAGTCTCGTATAATGTTGGGGATGCTTAATCTATAAAAGGAGTGAATAGGATTTGAAAAAATATTCGTAGGCAATATATATCGCCATTCAATATATTATGGTTTGACCAAATGCAATTTCTGTTTTACCTTTTAGGACATCCGTCTATAAGAATGATATAAACTGTGGACTCTTGGAATATGTTGAAATGAATCCCATTATAACTAAGGAAACACATTAAATTAGCTGACCGATATAAAGGTTACAGGTAAGAGACACATTAACCTTAATTACCCTTTATCAGGTCAATGCATACAACTACTCGCTCTTTAGGTGAGTTGACATTAGATGGTCATTTAACCGAAATTTATCTCTAGATTTCTTTCCTAAAATACCTTAATTTTACCTAAATTCCTACATCTAGAGGCAGTTTCAAGCCATTTTCACATAATTATGTACTGCTATTATTTGAAACATGATAATAATTTGATCTCAATAGGATCAATACGCTGGGAAAGTTATCATTAGTAGAAATTATGATTAGATGTAAATCTGAAATTAGTTTTTCAAAATGCAGTCGAGGCGTGTACTTTAATTGGTATGACCTAGAGACAAAATGAAGAAATCTCCACAGAAATTTCTACCATACATTTACTTTATCACCAGGAGATAACCTGGAGGAGTTGGGGGTGATATACATGGGACCAACTGGAGGTGAGGAGGTGGCGGTAGGGGGGAGTCATGGGACGAGTTCCACACCTCCAGGGTGTTATGATGTTTGTACTTTTTGGCTAGGTCATCCCCTTGGGCATATCAAGGCGATATATAAAATGTATTTCTAGTATGGCCCACGGAATAATTGATGCTTGATTTATTGTACTCGTGGTTTCTTGGGGATTTCAGAAGATTGTTCATAGGCAATTTTTTTCAAGCTTAGAAGAAGGCTTTGCAGTTCGAAAGACAATTAATATGTGGACACGTACGTCTTTATGATAATCAAGCGATTGTCCTGAATGTCTAGCAGGAATAACTGGCGAAATTCTGTTTATAGTTCGTAGCTTGTATGCATATGCGCTTCGGGTCTTTTTATTACACTTCTCAAAACAACCCTTTGTTAACTCACTATTGCGAAACACCTAGATGAAAGAAATGGACTTGTTGTTTCCAGAGAGAATAATTGAATTGCTAAAATATAAGCTATGTCTGGAAACTGAGGATGATTTCTCTACTAGAAAAAAAGTTGAATGGCAAATCAGAGACTTGTTTTTAACCATTTCGATCAGAATTAGGTAGCTAAAACATTCATTGAGCGACTCAAAAAAATTGGCGAGCTACTCGACATAATCAAACAGGTGTTTATTTGCAATCCGCTCGGCACACTCGTGACGTACGTGCTTCGGTGGCGTGTTACACAGGTTACACAACCCTGTTTACGGCCTTAGCTTCCTCAGACTAAAGGGAAAATAACCCTCAGAAGTATTCATTATTCCCCCAGGTCAGCAGGCAAAGTTACAATGGAAGCGGTTCAAACTGAGTAAAGGAAATGACTTGAGGATGGCTTTTTAGAAATCAATAGGTAGGAGAGGAACAAATGTTTTAGGTATAATGGATGCCGATTTTTTGCTTATCATTTTTATGCGATTTTTTTTTCATTTTTTTTTTCTATGAACTTTCCCGGAGGAGAGTACACTTCCCGATGCGCATTAAGATCATTAATGTATGACCAACCTTTTCCCAAAGGTAAATGGATAAAGAAAAAAAAACGTCATACTGAAAAAACAACTGACCGACCAGAGTGTTTAGAGCCATTAATCCACGTCGTTTTAGAACAGAACAATTATTTCTAAAGGGAGTTATCTTTTTGGAAAAACAAAAACTGACCAGCGTCTGCCTTTTCTAGGTAAGATTACATGGAAGCCTTTGCTCCACATACGGGTTTTGAGGATGGCGATTTTGTATTCGTTTGATTTTTTTCTGATAATATGGCGTGAAACCATATATTTGTGTACCGCTTAGAAGAGAATGTAAAACGTTTTGAGTGACATGTCTGTGTTCAACTTCAAAAGACCCTGTAATTTTTTGAACTTCAAAAATCGGCGGTAAAAATTCTGGGAATATTTTTAAGTCGGCAGCAAAATCGGCATGTGGATTGAATATAGGCTTTACGGATGAATTAACGCATCCTGAAACAATAGGAAAAATAGTCGAAAAGTTTTAGTTTAAATAGAGGGCATGCAGTGAGGCGGATATGGTGTTTTTGTCACAGGGGAAATGGTACTGGAGGTGGTGGGGGTACTGGAGCATGGGGACGGGTTAATCCAAGCGTGAAGGTACAGGAGACGAGGTGACAGCGTCACCAGAAGAGCTGGCACCAAGCTCTGACCCTGGAGGAACTCTCCATACAGAGGCCATTTTATCGTGGCACCTTATTCTAAGTGGGGAAAACTAAAACATCTGTTTGGAGAACTTAAGTGGAGAACTTGATGAAGAGAGATGAGGTTAGGATGGGAAAACGTAAAACAAACAGTCGGCAAAATATTGAATTGATGTTATGAAAATACGTACATGTGTTTGCCCTTGTAGTTGTGTGTTTTCGGCTTAAGAGGTCAGGGGTTGAGAAGTAGGATGATAAGTGAGGTTGAAGGGAAAGGGGGAGGAGTCTTGAGGGGTCGGGCGGTCTTGCAGCAATAATCAAGGTGAATTATTAATTTTGTGGATCACAGCTGAGTCGCTCTACAAAACAACATTGCGTGAGCAGCTCGAGTCAACAACAACTCGGGCTCTGACTTGCTCCATAGACCCTTTGCACACCCTGCCACTGTTGTGTCAAAGAATAGACTCTGTGCGCACCTTGCCACGACTGATTCATGTCCAAGATCCAATGTACACAGAGTAAAATGAATAAAGCTTTCTAACATCTCTCCCTCCTCCGTTTTGCGTTCTGGGGTTATCGAAGTGTAATTAAAAAGGCAGAAACTTGAACAATACTGGAATCAAATTTCTAAATGTCTCTTCGTGTAAATGAGATTATAAGTAAGACATGCATATTGAGAAAAAAACTGTGTTTACACTTAGATGTACTACTGACAATTTAGCCACAAAAACGAAAACCTGATCAGATTGCATGCTTAGGGAGCATTTCACTTCTAAAATCCCAGGTATTCCTTTCTTGTTTACCATTCCCAATGACTGAATGACCAACTTCTTAGGGTGATCTTATAGGAGCCAAGATTGAATGAGATACTCATCTGCCAAAACCTAATTTGATAGAGGTTAGGTAAAGCAGGAGCATGATTATATTGGTTTATGGAGCCATTGCACATAAATAAACAATCACATGTTCATTCATTCCCCCATTTCATAGTCGTGGGTTGCCTACCTCCGTCTACATAGAAACACGCACGGTTAGAAGGCAGAACTATTGAAAGAGGCAAATTGTCCATTGAACATAACTTTATTGATGTAGAAGAATCTAAGTGGGTTCAAGAAAAGCCCTTGTAAAACTGTAACACATACAACTTTTACAACATTATCTAAAAGGTATCTGGTAATGCTAATATCTGGCAGGTATCTGGTTGTAATAGAAATGTATATGGTAATATCTAGAAATATCTGGTAGTATTTTAAAGGTATATATGGTAGTATATAAAAGTATATCCCTGAGGGTTAGGACATGTATGTAACCATAATTGACGGTTACACCTGACAAGAAACACAAGAAATTGTCCCACGTTGACTTTCATTTTTAACTCCTAAAAACACAGATGTAGGGTCGTGAACAGTTAAGTTTATGTATCTTTTGACAAAGAGGATACATTTTCTGTTCCACGTTGTACAAATCGGTTTCTTTGTTTTTAAAGGCCGGGGAAGCGTTTTTCTCTCTCTGGTTTAGGGTGCAGATGAATGGGGAATGTGACCCGATATGGCATAAGTTTGGCTTGCTGTCAGACCTTGTCGTTTGTGTAATTCACTGAGTTTCCTGTTTAGGTTGTTTCCTCGTGGGAAACTGTTTTAGGTGGTGTTTGAGCTGGTGCATGTGTCCTTCAACCTTTAAACCTTCAAACGCAAAATGCATTGACGAATCCAGCCATTTAAAATAAAGGGGCGGGGGGCCTATATAAAAGTTTGAGGCGCCCCATCCAGAGGCTAGAATTTTACATTAAAAAAATCTAGATTTGGCAAAGAAAATTAGGGGGGGCTGTGGCGCCCCCCCCCCCCCCTCTTAATTCGCCCCTGATCTGTAATACAACCTATGGTGCTGATACAGTAGTTTCTGCATTTCTATAATCAGTATATTAATTATGAACACATCTTGTGCTACCCTCTTTCACTATTGGCCACTACTTATGGTCGGTTACAATTTAAAAGAATACACCTAAGCATAATCTACTTAATATTCACACCTCCCCTCTCTTACAAATACCTTACCCAAAATTACCACCATGAGACGAGTTAAAGTTGGACCAAAGCTTATTGAAGGTGCAACTATAGGACGAATTACGATTAAATATTCTGTAAACCAAGTAATTGCATTTGCCTGACATGAAATATAAAGGTGGATAAGGGAACATGGAATTGTTCTGTCGACTGAAATATCTAAATATCACGTGTGACTAGAACATTGCCTGGGATTTGATTACTCTTTCCCAATAAGCCATAAACTATTCATATGGATTCTCGAATCACAATACAATTGCAAGCTCTCCATAGAAACCAAAAACTCATAGATTTTGTTTGCATTCCCCTTGGTCCCCTTACGTGCAAAAGCCCCATTGCACGACTGTAGCCACATAACCTTGATGTCTGGCTGTCCTTTCATAACTTACAAAACATGTGATTTCCTCGGGGACGGTAAAGGCTGTGAATGCTATCGCCCGTTTGTCATGCACGCCGACTTGATTTGCGGCCTTGTCAATATGACTCCCGAGGCCGGAGGCGGAGGGGAGGGGGTAGGCCTATCTCAAAGGATTGCATACTGAACCTCTGTGTATCCAATTGTATCATTTTATGGGGGTGGTGAGGAGAAAGTGCATATATACTGATGTAACAAGTGTTATAGATATACCCAAAAAAAATAAACTACATATTCAAGATTAGGATATAATAGATCGTCACTCGGGGTACAATAAATCTTGAACAAAATGCATACCTGAAACCATATTTTTATTATTAATTAGGCTAATTGGTCATGACATCAGTGTGCTATGATTTGCGTTTCCTGACTTACAGAACCTACATTAATATATAAAACAGTGATTAGTGGCAAATTCCTCTTTAACTGTAGCCAAGTACAAAAAGATGTGCACGAGCATTATCGTGTAGGCACTGCCCAAACCCCTCCCCTTTCGCTCTTCACTACCAGTGGCGGATCCAGGATTTTGAAAACGAGGGGGGGGGGGGGCGCTATTGGAAAAAAAATCTTCCCTTATGACTTTTTGTCAGAATTTCACATTAAAAAAGTCTAAAATTGACACCAACAAAAAAGGAGGGGGGGGGGGGTTGCCCCCACGCCCTCTTCTAAACCCGCCACTCACTACCCCAACTGAGGGTCCAAGCCCCGCCCCCTCTTCAGTCGTCCCCTTTGAGCCAGACCCTAGAGCCTATTGTGGGATTTTAATACCAGACTCCAGATACTGGAGGAGACCCTGGAGCACGCAGTGCGGGGTCTCTCAGGTATGCCCCAGCCCCTCCTTAATTAATAAATCCGCTCCAGGTGTAAACAACCTGGAGGTGCAGCCGAAGTCATTGATCCCAGTTCCCATATAACCCCACCGATCTACCACTAAGGACTACTCGGAGAAAACAACCCGAGTCTAGGCATGAAGAGGAAAGTTACTTTAGCCTCCGTGGTCTGAACTTGCATTAATTGCGTTGATTGAGGAACTCAAGGGAATAGAAAGCAGATAACTTACACTGAGGATAATTGATATATTTATGTTTTAAAGAAAGATTTGTTGCAAATATACCTGGATTATTGGATAAATGTGGATAACTTTACAGTGCCTTCATCATTGTGTCTTGCGCGCCAGGTCTGCCATTGGCGGCACTTTCATGGCAGAAGATTATCATTTACGCCTACAGGCGGAAGGTATGCACAGACCCATACAGGTTAATTGTCATCAAATTAATTTTATTTACTATATATTTCATGAAAATATTAATTTTATTTACTATATATTTCATGAAAATATCCAACTCTATATTTCATGAAAATATTAATTTTATTTACTATATATTTCATGAAAATATCCAACTGTATAGAACTATAAAGGTACATAGTAACTTACATAATAAATCCTATATCCGCCACTATTGACTATTACCGTGGGAAAACGCTACTGTAATAAATTGCCCACACCTGTTGACCGTACTCCCGCCCTGGAGGACCCTCCTGGGTCCCACTCAATCACCCCTGGAGGAGTGAGTAGAGGCCCGACCTCCGGGCGCCCAGGGCCAGGTGGGGCCAGATTGGAGAGGCACCTGTACACCTGTGACCGTATAAATAGTGTAAACCCAGGTAGGGGGGTACAGAAAGCTATAGATCAGTTACAGGTGATCATATTGATAGTCCCACATGTATAGCTGTAGTGTCAGTGTTGTTGTTAAAATTATTCCTCCATGTAATTGTCTTAGCAAGCTTTGGGTGCTACCAGTGTGTATGGATACATGAGAGAATTTTTGTTCTCTCTTTAGCGTCACTGTTGGACGCAATACTCAGATAGTGTTCATGGCACAACGCATTTTTATCGAAAGGAACTATTTGAATGCCCCATACATAGGCACAGTGATTCTTGGGGAGAAATAAGAAGATTATAAATAATGGTGTGATTTTAATCAAAAGTAAACCATTGACGTATGGTGTGTACTGTATACATGTATGGAAGGGTCAAAAGTTTACCAAAATGCAGGTTTTATTTGCTGAAACTAAATTACAATAACATTTGGATTACTGTGAAATAGATCATGATCTATATAGGGAAGGTCATGCACTTTTGAAATGAATTAAGATATAGATTAAAACTACAATCATTTTCCTGAAAATCGCCTGTTCTAACACTGTTCCTTTCTTTTGTTGCAGACGGAGTAATGACGCCAAGATAGAATTCAGAGGTTTAATGTGGACTTAATTAACTCAGTAAGTATGTTTTTCCTACCTGATATGTGTTAATTATCTTTGATTAACTATACCAAAACTGATAAAAACAGGCAGCATTAATGTTAATAACTGAACCATGTTAGAAGTCCGAAAGTAATGTTCTATATAACATGTACAGGTCATGATGTAACTAGACATCTCGCGTGCATATAATTAGTTCATAATTATTTTGATTATGTTTCAAGGTATTTTCTATTATGTTATTCTCAACGGTTCCAATTCCCAATGGTTTCACAATTTTACACTATCTCACTGTGCAGTTACGCCTGCGTCAGCTGTTCTGACTATAAACATTCACTGTTAATGCGTAAAGGTTCGAAACAAATGCGTTTATGTTAGCTTATACATGATTGCATCTCGTGCGCTTGCAATGAAACATTTGTGTTTTCTGAACCCTACCTTGCAAAAAGAGGCATTTCTACATAACTTTCAATTTCGATTAAGTATACGTACGCATCAAGTGGGGGGTCCTATGGGGTTTGAACATTTTTGAAAATACAAGGAAATATAAGATAATTTAAATGATAATTTCTTTGTTCCTTTTCATAGTACAAATTACGGTGATTAAATCTTTAACCTCAATCGATTGCTGCTCCCCTTGGGAATTAATTGACGAGTGAATAACCAGCCTATCCAGCTGCAGCTCTAAAAGTTTAATTATTGTGTTGTTCTAATTAGAGGAGTGGGATTGAGAAATGAGGAATTCAAGGAAAATGTTCCCTTAAATGGAGGGCAATGCTGCCATTACTTTGTTTCATACTCCCTTACATTATTCGTTAATCTTTCCCCGACCATTTGCACTGTTTATGAAGTATGATTATAGTGTTAATTTAGTTCCATAAAGGGTTTTTTTTTTTTTTATTTTTTTTTTTTAGATTGTTTTTATTTGGGTATATCAGGTTCGGCATTGCCGGTCTTCCACCCGCTCCCCTGGTTAATAAGGTTAATAAGTAACTTTTGACAGACTGTCCTGGCTTCATCAACAAGTAGATTAATAGATGTTCGCGTTTCAAGTGATATATTTAAACATATTGGTAGTCATTGATAAACTTCGTGTGTATGGCAGTTACGGCAGGTGGATTCAGATTAATTATACTTAATTAGGAAAAGTACTCACCAAAGTACCCCTTTCATCCCCATGGTAACGGTTATACGTGCGACGATGCGCGCGACCTTAGCCCTCAATACTGGTCAATGTAAGCCCCGGAAGTCGGGGACTGGGCATCTAAAACCTAAAATCCGTGACTGGGCAGATTGGGATCAGATACATCCATGTCTGTTGTTTATTTTCATTCCAGTTATCTGTTCTTAGACTGAGATGTTTCAACCTGAAGTTCTTGACTTAACTCCAATTTCCTGCCTCCCGTCTCTAGACCTCACATACCTCGACACGTGACGACACAGTTATTAGGGATCGACGACCTTCGCTTTAGTATACATGTACGAGGGGCCTATATATAGGCGCGGGTTTTCTTGCAAACAAGGTGTGCCTACTATAGGCCGATAAAATGCGCTAGTCCTCGTTTTTGAAATATGCATTTCATGATAAATAATCTAAACGAAAATTAGGTGCTCAATTAACCAGTCTAGATGGGAATATACCACACTTGGCTCAAACTCGCACTAATAGGCGCAGCCTGTACTGGGGTCGAAGTAGCGCACGCCCGTGACCTCGAGGCCCAAACAGAATGCGTCGGGTCCCTAGAATCCTAAAAGTCCAAAGGGCTCGACTGGCCCCAAGGAAAAAAAACATATTTTGATATAATTATAGAAAACCAAACCATACAAAAAAGATTGGCTCATTGAAACATGATGTAGTTCCCTCACTGTTCTGGGCAAGGGACCAGGCCCCTAAATTCTTGGGCCTTAGTTCGACCCCTGCTACATATATCCCTATGCCGATCCAAGCCATGAAATGTAGACACTATATGTAGATACGATGCGTTCTTTAACGGTGGGTGAGTTGGGGGGGGGGGGCGTGGGGCATAGGAGGGATCAAGGGATCGACCTTTCATTGCCATGGTTACCGGCAGGAGATCAAAGCCCTCCTCCAGGGTGAGCCCCTAATGGGATCGGCACGCTGACGTCACTGACCTTTGTCTGTGATGACGTCACAACAAGCACCGGTCACTCATCTGACGGTTGTTTAGATAACTGGACAAGGAAGGGGCGGGTATGGGTGGGAGGTTGGGGGGGAAGCAAATTTCGACTTATTGATATTTCTATAGATTATGTTTTCCCCTCTCTTATAGCCGGGGGTGGTCGTAGCATGACAGGTGCTATGGATGCCCCTGTGTGAGTTTAGTTCTTAAGGTTTCCCTCATGTGCAGGTTTACTGAAAAAAATACAATTAGCTTTATTTTATCAAAGAAGTGCAGTTAGTGAATAGTGTACCGGTACTGCTGATCAGAAAGCAGTAGGTGATAAATTATATGATATTGAGACATAATTATGATACATTCAATCTAAGATTTATTTGAACAAAATGTACAAATTTTGCGTAATGTAGCTTTCTACAAACACTGCCAGGAAATATACATCGTTTATTACGTTTGAAGGTTACTCCCTTTCCATCAGTTGCCTTTTTTTGAATAAAATATTCTCCACCGATAATACACAGAAATATGCTTGCATCTAATTCACCTAGCGGATTTACTCATTTATTTCCCAACATCACAAATTCTTCTTGCCTTGTGCGATAAAAGAAAACCTAACCTTAACAGCAAGTGAATAAAACAAAGCAAAACATAGCAGCCTAGGCCGAATTGACGCAGTATTATAAATGACTGAGAAGGCAACAGTTGGCTAACGGGAGTACATCCAGACTGACTGTAGCACAAATTAATAAGACACCTGCTGAAGTCCCCACTCTCCCAGGGGGTCCAAAAGGATGTGACAGTAGAAGATGTGGCGCACTTTTTGCTAGGCTTATCTTGTATTATCTGATTAGCGAAAGGAAACCGTAGTGTCAGGCTTAAGAATGGGAGGGCTTTTAGTAAAAGGATTTCTACATTCTCCGTTAGATTATCCCCCCACCCGGATGTGTACACACAGTCACCCACCCCCTGGGAGCGATTCATCTCTCCAGGGGAGGAACAGGTGGGTATTTGTGGGATGCTGTCTTATCAGAGCTGCAAATTGGAAATATAATTAGTGCTGTGTTGCCTTTGGTAATGCCTCACATTGTTATCTGACCTTAATTGTGCTGAGGGAGTGAGTTCCACCCAAGTTCATGCTCTTCTAACGGATCCTATTGAAGGGTTTCGAACCCAACCCAGAGCCGCCTCCCCAGGAGAGGTCTAGAGTTGCCTCTCCATGTCCTTGGGATGAACTCCACGCTGAGAGCTACTCATCAATATTGTGTTTCTCTGACACTCATAAACTGTCGCTTTACAATAGGCAGGAATTATCTGACGGATATCCATCTAGCATTTTGGTTGATGGACAGTTAATTGCATGCAACCTGTTAGTTATTCTTCGGCAATCAGTCCATGCATGGGTGGTCGTGAAAATAATGTCGGTCGAATTTTCAAACGCTTGTATTACACTCTTCATTGCAGTCTCGTACCTCACCGTTACCTCGTCGTCTGATGCATACTCTTATACGTGTATACACTCCACCTTGATACTGTCATTAATTGCATTTCACACACCGAAGATCATCCTATGTCAATAAAAAGTAAAAGTGCAATGACCTTTACATGCTAAGAAATGTTAACGAGTCTTTAGGTGGTAATTAAGTTATGTGATAATGTAACATTGACAGTAATCACGTCAATGAAACTACACCCTGCAGGATTCCGAGAAGAACCGCCTGGTTGCTTTTGAATATCGTCTTCTGTGAAAAGTTTGCATATCTGATATCCCAACATGAACCCCATACCCCTTTTACACAGGTAACCATTCAGTACGTCCACACAGCTGTAGCCAGGTGGGATTAACACCTGACCAATGAGTGGAGCCCAAGGGTCACCTGTATGGTTTCCTTACGGCGAAGATCGCCCACATCTTCCGGCCATCACCTATTCCCCCGCCTCCTATCCCAGATTAACGAGCCGTCAGGGCAGGGTGTCCACATGCATATATATCCCTTATCACGAGCTGCTCAGTAGTCGTGAGCAGCTCCCGCAGTCATAGATCAGGACCCCAGGGAGGGCCCAATGCTCACCCTATAGCATGCGAGATGACCGCGGCCGGCCTGGGCCCCAGCGCTTTATGACCACTGCGATATGCTCAGAAGTGCTCGGGGCTCCTCTGAACTGCTCGGGGCTCCTCTGAACTGCTCGGGGCTGATCAGAACTGCTCGTAGCTGGTCACAGCTGTTTGGATCTTTTCTAAACTAGTCTTATCTACTCCGAGCGGTTCAAAACTGTTCAGAGTCGCTCGGAGCGATTCGGCTTTATGGGTGGCTGTTTAGAACTGCCTTCATACTGCAAGAACCATATGGAGCTTCTAGAACTGTTCTTAACTGCTCTGGGCTGACCAGAACTGCCCAGGGTCGACCAAACTGCTCAGGGCTAACCAGAACTGCTCGGCGCTGTCCAATTTGCTCTGTCGGAGCTGTTTAAACTGTCCAGGGTTGGTCACAACTGCTCAGAACTTGCTTACAAGAACAGAGAGATGCTAAGAACTGCCCATCCCAGTTTCTCTATCATATCGTCTGCGGCCTGCTCAGAATTTCTCAGCGCTGCCCATAGTTGCCCCCCGAGTCGGTTGCCTGTCATTCAGAGTTGCCCAGTGACAGCCGATAATAAGGACGGGCAGGGGTTGACCTTTGTGTCAATAGGTCCACGGATTATTCTTCCTGTCACACCGGAAGTAGGGTGGCAGAAGAGACGCGACCTGCCATATTGGATCGTCGTCGGCCCCAAAAGGGGTGCGCCAGGGCGGCGGGGGACTCTAATCAAATCGTCAGTTGTATATCAATGATGCAGGAAGTGTGCGGGAAGATGGCCTCTTTTTTATGGCCCCTTTTGATTACTTGTGGTAAGGATGGGGAGGAAAGGAGATGGCAGTTATATTGAGGGTTTTGTGGTTAATGTTTAACTACACGGAACATTACTCAGGGAAGATCGAGGTCTGGAAGGTTGATACTGAAGTCCCGATGGACACTGTGATAAGCAAGAAAAAGGATGATACAATGTTTAAGTGTTTCAATGTGCTCTTTCTTGGTCATTTCACATTAATTCCAATTCCAATTCCAATTCCAATTTCAAAATGACATTGAGGGGCGAAAATTAAAAACAACACACTCCCAAGAAGATTGATGGCTAGGTTGTGAAATTACATTAGGTCCTGGGCCCTTTGATCTCTGATGACCCATGAACTTTATGACCCAAGCAATGACCCCTGTTTAGGTTGGCATGGGTCACTTTTGACTCCAGGCCAGCTGAGAACCGGCCAAGGTAGCGGCCAAAAGATGAGATGGTTAGTTGTGTTTACAAAGATGTATGATGCATATATGCCGTTAGGTAACGTGTTTGGAATCTTTCCATAAATGTTACCTTGATAGTAAAACTCCTTAATACATTGTCTTGGTTTTTGCGGGTAATATGGGACAGTCATGATGTTTTGTTTTTAATCTTCATTAAATGGATTGGTTTAAAGCGGGTATATTGTATGAATTCTTTAGAATTATTACGACATATCCACATTAATTGGGTTTAAAAAACGTAAATCTTTAAGGTTTTAAGACAGTAGTGTGGCAATAACTACAACGCAGTTTTAAAGGTTTATTGTTGTACATTTATAAGATGGATAGGTGGGTGGGTGGGCAGGTATATATGGACGGAGGATAACTGCAAGGAAGGTCGATTGGTTCAAACTACCTTAATGCATTAATCATTGGCAGAAAAGGAGTAATCATATTCCAAGACAGCTGCAGAAATAATGACATTCTGGCTCCCATGGCAACAACAACGAATTGGTTATGAGTATAAATGCATATATAAGTGGTATAAAATTATATCACTGTCATTGCATCACCATTAGTAGTCCTGAATCAGTCCTCATGTTTGGTCATAATCCATCTCGCCAAAACGTTGATTTATCAATTTGCCAAAAGAGGAGAGTGAATTATTACCTTGGATTATTAAATTGCAACTACATAACTTGATTGCCATTGCAAAACGTTGATTCATAGCATTGCCAAGACAAAACATGATTTTAAAAGCTGTGCGTATGAATAATGTCAATTCCTTACCTTGTCAGTATAAAACATTGATTTATAACCTCGCCAATACAGCACGTACATTTTATAATCCTGCCAATACCACACATGTATTTTATAACTTAAACTGAAAACGTTAATTTATTACCTTACCCATACAAAAACGTTGATTTATTACCATACCCATACAAAACCTTGATTTACTACCATACCAAACGCAAAACGTTAATTCATAACCTTGCCAGTAGCACACCTGCTCCGTCATTTGTCCTTGTCCAGTCTCTCGTGTCCCACTCACGGAATACCCACTTTGCGTGTTGTCCGTGTTCAGTCGTCCCCCACCCAAGGCCATCCCAACTTATACGTTGGCAAACGAAGCCACTCTTACTGCCTCAGTTCTCATAGCAGCTTTCATGCAAGCGATAGTAGGCAGGAGTACTATGAAGAGTTTTTTTTGACTTGCTCATAAGCCAAGGAAGTTAGCGTTATAGTATCGATGAAATATTACTCCGAGAAAGCGTCAACATTCAAGGCAGATGAGCGGAGCATTATCTTTGTGTTCAGCAACTTGTATAGATGATTGTTGGAGTTTAAAGCCCACTCAGCAATTCTTTCAGCTATATTAAGACCAACAACTTGTACAGGGTTATATATAAGGTTAGCCTGTGTGGTAATATCAACTGCAATTACAGGATAGACGCAATATAATCATTTTGATTTACAGTTACTGTAACAATGATAATTTTTTATATTATAATGAGAATGCATCTGCCAGTCACATTTTCCTTTGTATAGACATCTAATCGCGAATGACTAATAACATATTTTAAAAGAAAACAATTCTTTTTGTTTTTGCCGATTTTAACAGTTCCAAATCGATTGTATCGTGCGTCACTCCTATGAAGAAAAATTTAACTATTAACTCAAGATGAAGGCACACTTAATGATTGTAAAAATAGAATAATATACTGTACCATAAACTTGAAATAATGAGACCTGGACTTAAGTTCAACACACGTGACTGTTACAAGAGATTCGATGACATCATTGCCTTATCAAGCTGGATATTAGACTTTCTTAAGAGGTTATTGGTTTCTCATTTCACGAAAAACTCTCAGGTTTGATTAATTCGCAAAAACCTGTGTTATTTCTGTGATATCCTATATTATGATTAGTTGAGCAAACCAGACACATGGGAATGCTTACAGGTATGGCCTTATTATTACTGAGGAGGTATTCTTCTATATAGGGCATACACGAGGCTACATATTATATAACTTTATCCGTCTTTATCATGAACTAAAATCAGAACACAAATACGTTGACATGTATAGCACAGGACTGGTGTAATTAATGCTTATGCACGAATCCACTTCGCAAGTTACATCATAATTCATATATCAAATTAACGCTGCTATCAACGAGTTGATGAGTAATCACGGCCCTAACTATAACTAGTATTGTTAAGTTGAAATGGATTAACACACAGTGCTCTACTTCCATCACCAATTATCTTTTAAAACAATCCACTATGAAAGAACTAATGAGTAGCAATCAATTACCAGTAGCCTAAGTTAAGTGGAGTCTCCTTAGCTCATTATGATGCATCACTAAAATTAGCCCCCCCCCCCTTCCACCCTCCCATCCTTAATGGTCAAGGTGTGTGTGGGGGGGGGGGCAGCAGGTCACCACACCTCGTGTTAATAGAGTAGCCGGCCCACCTGCCCGACAATGGTCAGTAGTACAGGTGTGCCACCAGGTATCGAGACGTGTACTGACCACATGGCTGACCAGTGGTCAGTCGGCGCTGACCACTCTCCACTGCTGGTCAGTTAGCAAGGGTCCTTCACACCACCCCTCTGCCCTGGAGGAGTATTGAGCTGATCTACTCGGATTACTGTGGGATTTTGATATAGTAAAGACTGGGATGATGTGTTATGTCTACGTCAATTAGTTATTATACATAGAAACGTACGTTTTACATCTACGAAGGTGAGTCAGTTTTCTGAAATATTATTGTTAACATGCTTATAAAAGTTAGCTGGACATGAGGTTAGTTTACGTCACCAGATGCAGGTTGTCAGTTCTAGAAAAACGGGGCTCAGTCACTATGGAAATCCTGAAGGTTACTGATCCTTTTTTTTTCATACTGAATCATCATAGTATGCATTTAATTTGCTTCCATCTGCCTTACACGGACGTTCACTTTCGCTCAGTATTATTTGTGTCAATTCAACCCCTAGGAATTTATCGTTTAACATTAGTATACGACTCTAGATATATTTCCCAATATGAACATTTACATTCTGTTAAAGTATGCATGATTATTGAATAATGATAATGCGAATCTAAAACAGAATTTTAGATGTGAAGAAAAGTGAACTCTCTTGGAGGACAGACGTAAACGATATGTGAATTGTACAAAGTTATTTACCTGAAGGCAGTCACGTTTAAATCCATATTTACGTAGTGACGTAGTAGCAAAGTAATAAATGCATTATTTATTCAATAATGGGAGTAACCTAATTGGGTGCGCACCGCCCATCAATCGGGTCAGTAACTAGAGCATTGAAATTAAGGTTAGAATCGCCTCTCTATACTGATGATGGAAATGTCTGTTACCATGTGGTCAGATTAGTTTTCAACTTACAAAATAACCTTAAGCTTGTTCATTGTTGCCCAAAGGTTATAGACCTTAACATGAGAGAGCATTTGTATACAACCTTCACCAATACGGTAGATGACACTATAGGTACTGTATTAATGGCCTCACAAGTAGGGAATCGGTGATGTTAGTAGTATGTCCAAATGGGGATGATGTCACGGCTACTTTGGGTCAGGAAATATGCAAGATATGTTTCCATTTTCACAATTTCAAAAATTGCAAGCCATTAACTTTATATATACATTCAAAATAGTTCTAAGAGTCTCATAATATGAAAATGCAATAATAATATTAGACCTATGATTATAACTATTAAAGGTCTATTATCATTATTTCAATCTCGCATGTTATATCCACCCTTAAGTCCTGCGTGACGTCAAGTAGAAGTTAAACTTTAAACCCGGGTCTTATGAGTAGTAGAGGTCTGTGAGAGGTCACCAGGTCCCAGGGGCTAATTTCCTCCAATAGCTGGATAATAAAGCCTGGAATCTGCTATTCATTATTGACCACCAACACTCCGCTCATTGGCCACCTATTTACTTTAGTCATCCATATTTTCGCGGAAACAAATTATTCGTCAATTCATACTTAGTGTAAAACCCATTGTCAAATAAACTCGCCAATTACTGTAATTTAGGGCCTATTATACTCAACTGATACTTAACCACTGCTGAAGCAACATTTAGGACTTTATCGCAATTATTTGGCATGGTTATATGAATAAAGTTAAGTTCAACGCGAAAATAATTAGGCAATGAGCAGACGTGCATGAATAACTGAACCAACATTGTAGGCAATAACAGTGGATTAGGGGCCGAGGAGGCGGGATTAATCCCCTGATCTGTCAACCACTCCCGATAATCTGTTAATCTAGATAAGATAACAGAGGCGGGCCTACACCGAACAGGTGCTGCGCTGTGGTGTGGGGCCGGGAAGGTGGGGGTGTTTTCTCTCATAGCTGAAAACAATGTGCGGCGCAAATCAGTATTGATGTTGTTTTCAATCTAAATTGCATTACTCCTAAACTTTAAGGTTTGATGCCGTCTTCATTGTATTAACATAACCATAGGGATGTAAGACGCAAAGGCAGTTTTTCTAAATTTTAAGTTATTTTGATGGGGGCCTGATTTTTTTTCTACCTTTCCTGACAGTTTCCTGATTTTGTTTTTACGTGTCACCTCAGTTACACTACAAATAATAAATATAACTTTTTTTACTTGGGTTCAGATTAGATATTTTCCAACCCTTTTACTCTTGACTTTCCAATCAGAACACCACATTTTGATCTTATTATGCAACAAAAAGTGATATCGAAGAACCTTAGTCATGTGTTTTGTATAGAGTTGTAATACATATAGTCACAAATATATACATTGTTATGATAGTCATGTTTACCTGCTTACTCATACAACTAGCCCCTGTCCACCACTAAAAGACTACATTTGTCTAGGCGGCAGGTGGTGTTGTACGCCCGAAGGCCTATTACATTGACGCTATAAGGCCATAAGGAGACAGGCCAGTCTAATGCCCAACCCATGTACACCTGTAATTGGCCCCAGGTAATAAGCCACTCCACCCAGGTGCCCATCAATAGGTATGGCGAATTAAGTATACCCCTCTTAAGACAAGGAGCCACTCTACACCTAATACAATATCATACCACCAGGGGGCATAAGTGAGCTTACGTCATTAGCGGAAGTCATTGGCGGCTATGTTGATGCCCTTATTGCCATGGTAACCCATTAGAAACAATTGCAGATATCACATGTTTCCTGCACTGGGTTATTGGTGTACAAACCGAACGTACTGTTTTTCACTTAACTGAATATCCTGTTGGGAACCTGGAATTGGCTTGTACAATTGGTAGAATGATTTATATCCGTGCAATTACAATGCGGAAATGAGGGGCAGAGAACAAAATGCACAGTACGCCTAATAAATCAACATACAAGTTGTAATTGTGGAAATGGAATAAATGCCTTTCGCAAAATAGAATAAGGTCGCCCTTCCTCCCAGTAATATTCTGTAATTAAATGCTTAATGTTTTTTATTAATCGACAGAGGTGATGAATGCATCATCGTGAGGACTGAACCTTTAATTATGAACCATGTCGGCACGGTGGCTACTTCACAGACATAATGTCTTCTGTACAGTAGCTATTCCATTGGCATAGGCCCATATGTCTCTTTGCGGACATTGTGAAGATAGGTTTTACTGATTCCCAGCATTTTCCTCCGTAATTAGTACACTAACATGTATGACAGCTATCTCAGCATAACATACTGGCTCAATGATTATATAAAACAAATGTATATAAAAAGACGGGATGGGCTTGGGTAAAGATTGAAAGCCACGCGTTTTAATATAAGTAGGGTAAACAAACGTATCCCTCATGGTGGCCGTATGAAACTTCAGATGAAACTTAATGCTTCAAATCCCAGTAGACACCACCCCCTCTCCCTCCAACCACCACATAATAGAAGGCAAGAGACGGATGTATTTAACTGGAGTTGTCACATGGCAGCTTCCTCCAGCGTGCCTCCAGTAAGGCGACCCGCCACTGGCGCCCCCTGGGAGGCTTCTCTGTCCCTCCAGCTGGTCAGGAGAGTGGTGGGAGTTGCTCGTGAGTTGTTAGACCTAGTAGGAGTGATCGGATGAGCTGCTCGCTGGCTGGGGGAGATGAGAGTGAGTTACAACAAAGCTTTTGTGCGGACGTGTTCTCAGGTCTCTACACTTTCTGTGAGTAATATAATTAGAGACTTTTTATGCTTATTCATATTTTGTTATACCTTTTAGTGATTGATTTACCGATAGGTTAGCAGTAATAGTTTGATTTTTAAATCTTGTCTCTTTTTGTGTGTGTGGCCAGGAGTTGTATTTGGAATTAGGTATAGTCGATGAGCTACGGATTTTGGATTTTAAGTGATTCAAGAAAGTTTAAACCTTCTACTTCAGTTATCAATTATTGCTGAGTATTATTAACATTGCCACTATGGTTTGATAATGGTACATCCCTGGTGCTTGCTGATCAGCTGGCCGATGCCCTACCGATATGTATATACAGCCTTAAAGTAGCATGACCAAATATGCCATATTACCATTAAAACCTCCTCGTACACTGAGCACACAAAACACTCCAGTCCTATTTAATTTGCAATGCAAATCTCGGGATTTAATGAGCGGAGTGGGGTCCAGAAGCAAGTCTATACCTGTTGGCTAATTAGAAGTGACTGGAGGCAGAGTTGAGTTGCTGTCGGGGCTTTAACAGCAAAGTTTTGATCCCTCTAGTGGCTAGGTGGCCGGCCCCGTCGAAGTGGCGCGTGCTGTGGGGCGTACCCACGGGTAAGTGGGTGGTCCGTGTGTACGTGCCCCTTTATGGGGTGCCAAATGTTAACCCACACATTTTCTATCAAGCTTCCCCCTCCCCCTTTTTTTCTATTTTCTTTTTAATTTTGGTGGGGGGAGGGTAGATCTTTCCTCTACACTTTTACTGGTCAGAGATAATTTGCCATTCTTTTTTATGTCGTATCCTAAAAATTGTAAAGCTATGAGAAAAGAAAAGGCATTTTATATTTTTGGCAAGTTTACTCTTAGGTTTAAATGGTTTCTATTTGGCACATTACTATGTGTTGAGGTATTGACAAAAAATCATCTACGACTTATTGAAAGGGTATTATAAGATACATCTGTCCGAATGTTAATTACTTCATGATTTAGAATGTAAAAGGTGGGCTCTCAATTCTGTCGGTATTGTGAAGATTTCGAATACATATTTACATGGTGACATAAGCCGCTGATCTCACAATTTCCCGCTGTATTCATCAGCCCAGTTAAAATGAAGGGTATGTTGTGTTATGCATATTACGCTTTCATAGAAACACGATACCCCTACTCTTCTGTTGTTTACTGAAATGTGACTCAGGTGTGTATTTATGCCTTGGTTCCGATTCGTAATTTCTTTAAAAGAAAAATTGTACTTTCTGAACGCTCTTGTTTAATTGTATTTACAAAAGAAATGTAGCTTTTCGTCCTTTCAACACATCCCTTTGTTGTTAAAATAAAACACACACACACAAATGAAAGGGGTTTTTATACAGAAAAAAATTAACCCCGTCTCCCTGATCGTCCCTTACGGATGTTTTACTCAAATAAAGAGTAATGCGAGACCTAATGTTCCTTTTTGGAAGGGAGGGGGCGGGAGTGCGTTAAGGCTGTATTTAATAGCTAGTTTACCTTTTATTGTCTTACCACTGGGTACTATTATCATGCATTTTCGACTCATATCTTTGACAGCCAGAAACATTTTGACAACTCCTTCTGTTTTGTATATCCGTTAATAACCTCCTCCCAGTTTCCAGGGATTAATGCATACAATACGCCACATTCATTCCTCAAAGCCCTAATTTGTCTGTGACCTTCCAGTTCATTTGATCTGTCCTTCCCAAGTTGTACCACGCCTTGTTGTACCGTTCCCTGAGACCAGAACACAGAGGCTTTGGGCGGATATTAAGCCTTTATCACCCTATCTCTCTATACCCAATGGTTCCTCTACCCCCTTTGAACCCCCCTCACGCCCATACCATTGCTTCTCCTTTGATTAATCAGTACTAATCAGAATACCTTG
This sequence comes from Lepidonotus clava, assembly GCA_936440205.1. NCBI lineage: Eukaryota > Metazoa > Annelida > Polychaeta > Phyllodocida > Polynoidae > Lepidonotus > Lepidonotus clava. Next base: position 24,011,785 of record OW387147.1, read on the forward strand.
CGCCAATTGCTCATCACAGCGTCACCTGATGAGCTGCTCATAAACAACTCGGGGTGATTCTCCCCAGCTGCTCAAAGGCTCTGAGCTGCTCATCAAAGGTAATAGGGTCTGGTGTAATCTGACGGCCCAAGGTGTTGCGAGATGAATGAGCTAATAACATGTAGAGCTAGTTGGAGATTTAAGGGGCTTTATAGGTACATGGATAAAATGGGGCGGCAGTAACAATCAACTGAATAAACACATGTCATTTATGACTGTTACACTACAGAAAATATAACAATCTTAATTGCCGTATGTCAGAAAAAATTATATACTCATATCAAATAAGAAAACTAACATGGTAGGTGTGATGGTATAAGTGTACTTGTAAGGTAGTTGGTGAGAATTGCAGGCGTATTTTGGTATTCACATTCCCCCAGGTGGCAAACATGAATATCTAACCATGTAGTGTCAAACATCGATTTTTCTACAAGACGTTGCCCCATCAATCGGCTTGTTAATATTAGCCAATCAGAATGGTCGTGCCACAGTCGAATGCCGCAGCCAAACACTTCATTTCTATACAATGAAGGTAACGCTTATTGGCTGAAACATATAAAATCAATATGAATATAAAGACGTTCAATAAATTGAGGAACCTTACACTAACAATTTATTCCAATATGGGCATACATAAACATTTCATCAATTATCAAGGACTTCTAGATTTCGGCTTTGGTCTTCCGACAACCACCCTTTCGGTCTTATTCCGGCTATTGCCCGTCTCGGTTACCTTAACGACATGAGAGCCCTGATCAAAGCCGGGTATGGGCCTCCCCGACCGACATGGCTCCTTAGATGTGCTGATGGACTTTGTGTGTTGTCATCATTAAGTCAGATATTGCCTCAGCAACCCCCCCCCCCCCCCCCCGCCACCCCACTACTGAGCACACTTCTCCTGTCTCAAGCCTCCTCCAGTACCCTTCACCACCCCCAACCACCACCTGCCCAACCTATAAATGATCCATTCCCAGACAGGTAGATCTATAAGGGGTAGATCCGGCAGGTATTAATGAACACAACAGCATTTACTTGAAAGCTTATATCAGGTTCCATATCTCTGAGGATTAAGAATTAAGCTTGTGCACCAGTATTTCTTTAATGATGAGTGTTTAGAAACTTATGCTGAAAATAAATCAACCTTCATGTGTAATACAATTTTATTCACATGACAAATGTATACTCTAATTACTTATTGGTTCTGTAGGGTTGAAAAAAACGGTCATCGAGTCAGGACTTTAAGTCCCTCTACAGCCAATTGTTCCTACTGGCTGCTTTGACATCCACTTGAACGCTTTATATATTCATCATACAGTTTTATTGTATAGAGGCTTTCTGTCATTGTATATAATTGGTTTCCCAATTGTCTGCTATTTGTTTCAAACTAAATTCAAACCTTTTGCATTTACGTCATGGCTCTAATTCTGAGAAGTTCAATTTCAAAGACGTCACTGGAAGGAAATTGCCAAAGAGTTTGCCTCATAAGTGAATTGTTTAAAAAAGTTTCAAGCATAACAACTTAGGAGGATCACAGAGTTTATAAAGCACTGTAGAATAGTGTTCATACATTTCTCATTTCCGGCTTGGGGAATTGCAGCTGGTGCATGTAATTATATTTGCCCTTTCGAAACAAAGTCTTACTAAAGGAAAACTTGCATCGCCCTTATGAAACAGAATCCTATGAATAAAAGACAGTCTGCTGTCGCCATTGTCACAGGGCTTTAGACAGTAGTAGGAAGGAAAACACTTTCCCATAGCTTGTTGCTCAGGAAGATTTCTAAAGTTGCGCAGCCTGGTGCTGTAACACAGAATTATGATTTTAACAAACAATGCTGTTTGTACATATTTGTTGCTTGAACGTGAACTTTGCTCTTTCTGTTACATCGAAGTCAGAATACACTGTGTGTTGTCGGAGATAAATAACTTGTAGGGGTAAGAAGGAGAAACCGTACAGGTTTATTGTCATAGGTGGTTGCTGCCTTGATAGATTAAGTTTAATGTTAAAATGAAAATTATAGACGCCAAGCCAACCCCAGAATACCCTATTAACGAATGTTTATTTAGGTAAAATTATATAATTCATATCTAGCTGAAAACACCCTTGGTGATGTTTGTCCGTCGCAGAATAAAGAACGAACACACATTTCTCTATTTTTCAAGTTAATGTTTTTGATATTCATATTTCAGGAGACCCCTATTATCATTATGTATAATAAACAGCTACATCCATGATTAAACCTTTATGATATCAAATTATATCCTTTTCAGCTACGTCCTGTATTAAATCTTTATTGCATCGTATATCTTTTTCATTTAAATTTCAGGACGATCAGTATAATCTCTTACTATACTTACCATTGTTTGCTTCTCTTTTCAGAACACGCTCATAAAAGTAGCTGCAGTGGCGCGAGACCTCTACCAATCCACCAGCGCGCAATTTTAGTTTGATTATTACTCAACTACCATCTCAAAGGAGCGAGGGGTTTATGAGAACCCCTAGACGGCAGGCTGACCTCCCTATCCAGAGGTTTTCTTGAATCTTCTTATTGCCAAAGCGCAGCGGCTGCGGTCGCTGCGACAAACGATATATTGATGGTGATGGCGAATCAGCGTTGGACTTTGTCCAATGGCTCAAATGGTGAGGAGCGCTCCCCGAACAACTCGGACACCAGCGATGACAACAGTGACGACAAGAGCGAGAAGTGCGACGACATCTGCCGCGACTTCCTGCGCAATGTTTGCAAGCGCGGCAAGCGCTGTAAGTACCGCCACCCGGAGCCTCCGGAGGCGCGGGAGCTGGGCAAGCAAGCCGAGTTCACATTCTGTCATGACTTTCAGAATTCCGGGTGTCGGCGGGCACACTGCAAGTTCATCCATTGTTCACGGGAGGAGGAGGAGTACTACAAGCAAACGGGGCAATTGCCGGTGCGGCTTCAGCAGGCGGCTGCGCTCGGCATTGGCGTGATTCCCAATGAGGCTCCTCTCCTGAAGGGGGAGGTGCCCATCTGTAAGGACTACCTGAAGGGGGAGTGTAAGCGAGGGGGACGATGTAAGTACCGGCATCTGTCTGGTACGCAGTATGAGTATGAGGTGCGGACAAGTGAGGGCTCGACCCCTGCAGTGGCCGGCGGGGTGCGACCGGCCGTGGGTCCAGTTGGGGCTGTCCAGCCTGCCCCCAACCCACCTAACCTCACTACAGCTGCCCCTCCTCCTAACAACACCCCACAACCCCCACCACCACCTCCACCCCAACACAACAACCGTTTTGAACCAGCCACATACAATGAGGATGCTTATGAGCAGTACAACAGCTATGAGCCAAACCCTGTCATCCCAGCCAAACGGAAGAAACTGGACTTTGAGGATATCAACTTAAATCAGATCAGTACCTTCCACCTCCCAGCCACCTGTGTGCCACCTCCACCGCTCCGTTTCTGCGGAGCGACTGATGTACGCTTGTTGGAAGAGGAGAACATGATGTTAAGGCGCAAGGTGGAGGAGCTCAAAAAACAGGTTTCAGACTTGGCCGCCACCAATGAGGTGCTCCTTGAGCAGAATGCCCGGTACCGCTCGGCCAACCGCAATAACAGTGCAACAACAGCGTCGTCATTGCCAATCGTGACAGTGAGCCAACTGGCAATGGTGACACCTACCATCACGACAACCGTCACGCCCACGCTGGGCAGGCCCATGATGGCGGCCATGCCACAGGGCCTAATGAACTCGCTCAACACTACGCTCACACCCATCACAACGACTTTAAACCCCATCACCACATCCTTAGCCTCCACCCTCAACCCCTTGTCAACGACTTTGAACCACATGGCGCCTGACTCGCTCAGTGCTTCGCTCAGCGCCCAGATCACCACGCTTCCACAGTTGACTCTCAATGCCAACAGTGAGCTGCTCGTGTCGCAGGGCACGCTTCAGGCCGGGCCACCACAACTCCAACGGCATCCGGCCGAACTGCCTCAGCCGCCCTCTCTCAACGCCCCACCTCCACCTGTCTCCATTAACCCCACCTCAATTGTACCTGTATCCATTGGGGTGGAGACTTTGGCACCCCATGGGGGCATCTCTTCGGTGTCGCTCGCCCAGTCCACGCTGCACCATTCGAATGTGAGCCTGCCGCAGTCTTCGCTCTCTGGCCCGCTCATGAGCATGCCCAGCACGCCCATGGTCTCCTACCCGATCATGTCACATGCCCAACTGCCAACCAACAGCCTCAACAGCCTGGCCACTCTCAACACCCTCAACACCATCAACACCTCGCTGGGCTGACTGCGGCGAGCAGGTCAAAGAACTGCTCGTCCACATTGACCTACTGACCTACAAACAATGCGAGCAGCTCGCCCCACTGACCTACAAACATACACTACGTGTTACTAGTTCAATTAAAAATGAAGGTGGTTGGATTATAATCGCTCCCACTTTCTTGACTCGTGATTCCCACAACTGCCGCCAATGATGAAAAATGAAATCAAAACTATTTTAAAATGTGAAAGTGTGCCAGGAACTTCCTGTGGTGGACTGCATTCAGTCAGGTCCAGGAAATGAACAAAGGACAATTAGAAAGGTAGAATGCATGGATTGCAAGCTGTGGTATGGGAAAAAATGTATTAATGTAAAAGACAACGTTGGTTTAGTCGTTACGTCATGATGGCTATGGCGTTAACTGCAGGTGAATGCGACCAAAGAAATAGACTTTGTTTCTTCCAACTCCTCTTATTATTTACCTACATACGAGTTGCAGCAAAGAGTTAATGACAGATAACTCTTGCTGTTTAGCAGAAGGAGTGGGAAACTTGTTTGTCCATGTATATAAGCCATAAGTTATTACAATGCACTTAATTTGTCCGGGATAGGGTTATATATGTGTATCTGATCCAAAAATACACTTTTTACTTTCACAAAGGAGCATATCCAATTGTACAACCTGTTTATGTCCATACATTTAGTGTTGGCTCTCGAATGATACAACAAATGGGAATATTAAGCTTTAGGGTTCTGAGTGTAAAAGGTGACGATATATCTCTATTTTACTGAATGCTCAACCAAATAAAAGGAATATGGCCACAAATATGGTCGATAAAACTTTCACATAAATATGTCATGGCAGTTTACCCTTTCAAAGTAGAACATGTTTCTGCATGATGAATATATATAGATGGAGACAATTAAAAAAGTTGTAATTCTTTGTGACCTGTTTTATCCTGTCATTCTTCATATTCCATAAGTTTGTGCTTTGTAAAAGCGTTCAGTTGGAAATGGTCGAAGACATCCTTTTATTTCAGGATCCGAGTCATCAGAAATGACATAAAAAGTCTTGCTTACAGAGTAGTATTTTAGATTTAAGACTTGAGAACACAAAATGAGTCAGTTACGCCCTCCTCTGCCCTGAATGAAACATATTCCTGCGAATCTAAAGTTTGAAAGTATGTCTTAAATATTTTAACGGTGACTTTATATCCAAACCCTAGATCTGTCATTTTCATTTGCAAAGAGATGGTACGGATAATAAATGTGCATCAATAGTTTTGTCAAATTGAATTTCAGGATTGAAAGATTAATAAATTTGAGAAATCGTAAACATGTGTAAAAGAAATGTCCCATTTTGTAAGTGTAACACACTAATTCTCGTTAGTTCTACTCTTACCTTTAAGCCTCAATGTGTGCCAATAGATCTGTGCCGTGTGTTTTTTGTATGGGAAACGCAGTAGATTTAGACTACAACGAAGAGATTATTGAAAAATGTGACTACATATGCAAAGGTACCTGAATATAATTTGATACACTATTGTCATTGAACAAAGGCATACACTCTAAGTGTATGCATTTTTGTGAGCCCTCCCCTTCATGTGAGATTTGAATATTTTTTTCCATAAAAATAGTACTTATTCGTCCAAATGTACTTTGTTTAGTTGATTTTCTAGCCTTGAATGGCCGTCATTTTGTGTTAAAACGTGGCGTTTTCTTGTCACTACTTGGGCATCCGTGTCTGAATCTAGTTAGTTATGTGTAATTGTGAAAGGAGGAAGGGCAATATAAAAATACGAGAGAGAGGACCTAGTTTTGTATCACAACTTCCCAGGTTGCCAGGACTCACTCTATAAGCGTTTCGTCTGGCAGATCTGCCTTGAACAAGTGAAAAACAGCTATTGTAAGATAATGAAAAATAAAAGTCATGCATTTATAATTGATTTTGTTATGTGTGTTTCATGAAAAATACAAGGTATGCACGTATAAACACTTGTTACTAAATAATAACTGCAAATTAAAAGTTATTCTAAACACACTCACATTTCGCTAAATTACCCGAACATTCCATTTGTAGTATAATAACAATCCGCCAGAGGGAAGCACATGATACTTATACCCCGTGACATTGTTAACGTGAAAGCCATATCCAAATAACCACCTAATTTCATATGATTTGATTTAGATAGTTATTACGATAAGTAATTTGTCGATAAGGAATATGTAAATATTTGTCTTTATCAGTCTAACGGCAAAAGATTGGGACGCTTATGACAACTCATGTGTCAATGCATCTTAGGGTCTGGGATAGTCTCAATATGTAACTCCAGATGGCGTCACGTCATACCCCTGGTCTCCAAATCCACTAGGGGGCGGTAAATGCCCAGTCCACAACATAACCTTCCACTTTTGGCTTTAGCACATAATGCAGGCCCGTAGCTAGGGGGGTTCGGGGGGTTCGTTCGACCCCCGCTCCCTAGGACGAACCCCCTTCTAAAATATCCGAACCCCCTCCCCACAGGATAGAATGAATGATTTCTGAACGCTTAAAATGTCATTAATTTTGGAGTATATAAAATGTACCCTTCCCCCATAGGATAGAATTAATGATTTCTGAACACTAGAAATGTCATTTGAAATTTACGCTTCCCAAAAAACGAACCCCCCTCTGGGAAAAGCTGGCTACGGGCCTGACATATATTACATTTTGCAAATACTTCTCAAAGATTACACATAAAATATACAGTTACATATAATCTTCAATAGAAAATTGTAAAATAGCCCCATGTCGAGAACAAAGAATATTGACCTAAAAGCGTTGTGCGAATGAACCTGCTTTGACATTTTTTTTGTATTACATTCTAATGTCACGTTTGCAAACCATCAAAACATTATCTTAAATTGTTATCTGAGGAAAGGTTTTTAGGGTAAGCTGGACGTTACCTTTACTGACACGTGCACGTTCTTGATCTTGTCAGACGATTGGGCTTTGTTTCATGGACTGCAGAATACCAACTATTGTAATACGATTCCCAATGGTTTTGAGATGAATTTCATTATAATTATTTCAAAATCTCTCACTACAATAGCTCTTCCGAAACAGCAGGATTACAGGATTAGACACGAGGACCAATGTAAAAAGAAAATAGGGAAATCTTCAGTCTTAAGTTGGTTTGGGTAATTTCTGGGAGTCGACTCATGGATCATGCCAACCAATATAATGTTTTTACCAATAATTGTTGAGGCGACAAGTGGAATAAGATACATGTACCGCCAGAAATTTTTTTAGCATGTTGAACATTTTTAGCCAATCTTGGATCGAATGTATAAAGTCTGTGTAGCCTATTGTGAAGTTATTTATTCATTCAACATAATCTATTAAAGTGATTGCACGTCTATCAACCTTTTTTATGCTTTCCGATGGCCATATTGATGTATGCTTTTTCACAGATTTTTCTTAATACATAACAAATATATATTTTCTGGCTGCATAAATGCAATCAATGTGTATCATGCAAAAACATTAATTTTGTTGAGTTTCCATCATTAAATGATGGAAACTCAACAAAATTAATTAAATTTTCATCCGAATTTCTTTACTTGTTTTTCTACTTATCTTTAGTCTAAATCACAGGGAAACAATTGGTTTTCAAGTTCATCATAGATCATGGGTAGGAGACTGATTCTGGACCGATTTTAGCTTTAATTGCCAGTATTATATCACAATATTTCCCTACACGTTTATGTCATTATGTTAATGTAACATTAGGCCATATCTTATGTATTCTCACCAATATGATATAAATTCTACTTTTATGATAGTACATGTATTACATTATTTTCTGGCATAATTATATAATATTATGTTTTAGACAAATGATTACACATATACCCTAATTGATGGTAATGTATTTACTCCCAATACATTCTGGTTTATATATGATTATGCAACTCTATAATACATCAATTAGAAATAACACCTATGTCCCCACACGGTGTCTCACAGGTATGACCAGTCAGTCATGAATATGTAAGCAGCCAATACCATGATCATACAAACACCTGCCCAGACAGGCATGCGGTAACACCGGTATAGATGTATGTATCTTAAAGGCCGTGTTCCACATACCGAAAGTATGCGCTGCCGATTTGGAGCCTCTCCATGGCAACGTTCTATAGCGGCTGCCCATACTTTCGTCGCACTTTTGGCGATCGAAAGTGCGTCATCAGCGGCCGAAAGTGTGTCATCGGCGGCCGAAAGTGCGTCATCGGTGGCCGGAGGTGCGTCATCGGCAACACATTGAAAATCGGCAGGAAAAATTTACCAACATGTTCGTAAATTTTATCACCAGTGCTCCCGATCATTGCCGAAAATGTATTGGCGTCAAATCGGCAACGCACTTTCGGTATGTGGAATACGGCCTTTAGTCAGTAGGCAATAAACCACCAATCATACAAGATCGTTTCTCTCCCTTCTTTATCATCACTGAGAAGATAGGAACATAGTCTACTCAAACATAACACCAGTAACACGATTTCTGAAAGACAACAAAATCTTGGAAAATGGTGTTTTATGGAGCAGCAGCCTTGTGGTCACCTTATAAGGCCAACGTACCTATAATGATAACGTCTTATGCCAACTCACCCAATCCTGTAGTGTATTCCATAAAAGGAAACATTGTACATAATTGCAGGATGATAATTTTCCAATGAATTTCGTTGAGCATGGTGTTTGCACCAATAACTAATAATGCTGGATAAAGCTTAAATGATACCTTTGGGGCCTTCCATTAAGTATGTACGCACCCAGGGGGGTGGGGGGTCTAAAATTTTTGAAAATTTGCGTACATACCTGTACAAATCCAATGTGCATTTAAGCCAAAGGGGGGGGGGTCTAAAATCTTTGAAAATTTGCGTACGTACTAAATACTAAATGGAAGGCCCCTTGCACATAATTGCAGGATGATTATTTTCCAATGAAATTCTTTGAGCATGGCGCTTGCATCAAGAACTTGTAGGCCTAATGCTAGAGATATCTTAAAGATTTTCCAAACGAGACAGGGTTATGTGACTTAATTTGATATCTGGTCTATTTAAAGGATCTTTAAGGGAAATCCAAAATTTTGTGACGTCACAAAGAAACTTATTGGTAGTCGTATTTTTACTGACCTAAATTTATTCAACAACCTGGGATACACATGTGAATACACAAAAATCAGAAACTTGTAATATTATGTGCAAGGAACACTTTAATCTATGATAATGTCCCCAAGACACACTTAAGTAATTGATTCCGCTATGCCGTCATTGTTCGTCACACACACAACACAAAAGTAAGAGAAAACACGGTGTTGGTTGCCAGATACAAACTCTGTTGCACCTATTGAACTCATTGGTGGAAATAATCCAAATATTAGTGTGACTACTTGATGGGATTATTACAGATTAACACTTGCATCAAAACCCAAACAGGTAGTTTATCTTGAGAGTCATGAATCAGTTGTAAAACTGATACTACTAAGTACTCCATACACCCATGACCGTTTATTATAATCCCCCTCAAGTCCATTAATTTTATCGGACACACTATATTTTTCCTACCATATGCTTATTCTCTAACACTGAATTCCTAAAAGTGAAAAATACAACTGTAACTCTGTGCAACTAAGGTTATGCAGTTGTAAACCTTTAGATCAGAGGAAAATTGTTATAATTGTAAAATTGATTCCTAATGGTCAATGGAGTTGTAAATATTTTAGAAATTACAACTAACTGACGTCATATAGTTGTAATAAAATGGAAAAGAGGCTAGAATCCATAAAATTACACTGGTGAGCTAGAAAACCATTCCTAATGGCAAAGTTACACATGAAAATGAAGTTGTAACTGAAAACATTACAACTAAATCCTACTCCTGCTCTGAGGATGTGTAACTTTTGATCATATCACACATTTCAGCATTTTTCTTGTATTTTTGTGGCCAAAATTACAGTAATTAGAACAAATAATCACAATAAACTGTCATCTGTTGTTTGAATCCATTTTGAAGAGTGAAAATCAAGTTGCAGAATCATGAGTTTTGAAACATGCAACTGCAGCAAAATTTACAACCAGTTGTAGCACTAGCAAATTAGGAATGGGTATTTGTGCAAGTTTTATTTGCATAGTTGTAAATACTGGTGAGTTATGAGGGAGATTTGTTTTTTCTTAGTTTTTCAAGATTTATAGCACATGTTTCCACAATCTATTACTTAGTTCAAGTTTTACAGCCAATATTCTATCATTTGTCATTAGATCAAGCACTAAAATGTCCCAGATTAAGAGAAAATAACATTTTTTCACCTATTTTCGTTGTTGTAGGGGCCTATGATACTAACTTACAACTGAGATGTTTACCAGTCACATTATTACACTCCACTTTAGGAATGACACTTGAAATTTACAACTGGCATTCATGGCTGTTGTAGGCAAAGTTGTAAATTTTCCTTAAATCGTTATTTATTTTTAGGAATTCGGTGTAAATGTACATGACTGTATAAATTATCAAAATCACACATGGGTCATAAATCATTGAATAATTTAAAGGGAGCCAAAACCAATATAATTGACAACATTTTCAAAACTAAGATAAGTATAGAAAAATGTTAGATGAGTCCAGTTAAGGTCAGTGGTAAGGTATTAGCTATGAAAACTAGCTCAAACTGAAGTAGAATGCCACAAGAGATGGTAATCATTGATTTGAGCAAGAAAAACATGTTTTTAATGATTTTTTTTAACCATATTTCATGGTTTAGATTTTAACATAGGCCAGGAATAGGCTCAAGGAATGGATTTCCATGATTATGTGAGTTTGGAAAATTTCATTGAATTTATTGGTTTTGGCTCCCTTTAAATCAATCTAAATTGCCGTGTCTGTACAGTTTATTGAGACATTTTGCCTACACACTGCATTCTACATAGAGAATATATCGAATTTTACCACTAATGACACTATGTAGAGATGAAAACTCCTTGTCATTATATATACCTAAAGAAAAAGAGAAGCCAGGTAATTTTCCCACTTTCTGACGTAGACAAATAAAATAAGAGCGGCCAATTTGACCTTAATAACTAGATCGAATGGATGATTAGAGATTGTTTCCTATCAATCTCTTTGAAAAATAGGTATTTATCTGCAAACGGGAAATTAACTTGCCGCCATAATTATTATTTATAACAATCATTGTAAAAAAAAACATTTTGGCGTGAATACATTCCAAAAGGTTATTGAAAGGCGCTGATAGTCCATACTATTTTTTTTCTAATGGACCATATTCTATGGTACATATATTGCGATTTGATTACGTCATCCGTCGGTCAGACACATATCATAATAAGTATGGGGAAAATAGGGAAACTGCAACAACACCATATTTATGCAGTTCGCAAGTTGGGCTGGCTCTAAAAAATCCATTTTATACTATGCTCTCATTTTTTTTACAAAAAGTCTTACGCTGTGACCAGAAAAGAACTAAAAGTCAATTCAGGATCGAGGTCACTTTTTCAAAGAACAAAACCGTTTAATCTAGTACTTCTGATATCGAAAATAATTCTTCATTAAGGTCAATCTTAGAAACCATTGGTGACGGCAATTCTAAGAATCTAATGTACACAGATATGTAACAATAGGTTAAGAAAACATAAAACTTGCTGTTACGTCGTGAAAACAGCCATGAACTTGTCTAAGATTTACATTTAGTTATGTCAGTTGTCGGCAGTCAACTGTATTACTACACCCCAATTCTCTTTTAACATACATGTATATGTTAATATAGAATGTTGGAAGTTACACCGAACCCGACACAAGAGTGTTGATGACTTGGTTTTATTAATCAGACGTGTTATAATCGGCGAATCAACTAGTTTCAGCTTTTCACGGCCTTCATCAGGATTGGAATTATACCTCAAAATTAGTCTGGTATATCAATAATTGACAGTGTTGATTAACAGTGTGAAATTAACCCTGTAGATTAACAGGGTAGAAATTACGCAGTTGATTCTACAAGTCAAAACTTTTTGTGTTTTTAGTTATTTTGAAAAGTAACAATAAAAGTGGAAAGTCTTTGTCCGTTGTTTCTGGTATCTCTAGAGTAAATATATATATATATTAGAATGATAATCTGCTAAAATTCTTGGTTAAATAGTGAAACTACCAACACCACTAGGGTGTGAAACGACGAGGAGAGTTCAAATCGTAAAAAAAAATTCCTCGTAATACAATTGCAAAGGTCTGAGAGTTATTCGCTGTTGTCCTGTACCAAGACGGTTGTCGCTGGACAATCGAGGAGGTATTGAAAGGGAATGAACTCCCCAATGAATGCACTGCGGCTGGGTAGAATCTCGTCAATCAGGGTAGAGATGGTCATGTTATGCATTACATCCTTGAGAAAAAATTATTTTGCTTTCTACGCATTGACGTGCTTTGCAACTATGCGTTTAATCTCCTTTAGAATGTACAGGGCAATATTCGAGCTTGTAATATTGATATAACCAGTATATTGATTTGCAATAGCCTAACTCTTATTCCATATATCCGGTTTATGAGGTGCAGAGTCTGAGCTTTAGAAAAAAACTCTTCGACCATTAACTAATTACGTGTGTGTTGTATCAAGAAAGACTCTTTTAAATGGATGAAACAAGGCTATGTTACTGTCATTCTTTGAATAAGCCAACTGTCAGGATACGGTTTGATATCAACGGTGACGAAATGATTATCTGTTAACCTTTCACCAAACATTTATCAAGAAAGACATAATTTTGGCGCAGTTTTATACTGTAAGGACACAAACGTTCAAGCGTTGAGTCGGCTTAAATTGTTGAAGAGGTCGAACGTATCTTACGAAAATAGTTTCCTTCAATCAAAAAATTCGGCAGTCAATTATTTCGGATAATAACGGGATTTATTGAAAAGAAAAGTGAGGTAGGCCTATATTGATTTCTCATGTAAATGTGGAAAAACGTTAACCCAATAATAAAAACGGTTTCCAATGTTGCAACATTAGAAACTTGATTTCTTCATACAACATCGCAACTTTTTCTCTTTCTTGAAAATAGTTCTTTTCATACAGAAAGGAAGTTTATAAAACTTTCTTAAACTGCGCTTGTGAAGTTTGAGAATTGTTATGTAAAATAGGCCTAGTGAATTCAACTATTCAAGAGAAACATGCTTGTGGTGTATGTTCCGATGCGGAAACAAAACGTTCTCCTACATTTGGCAGGCTTGACTCTTACCTTCAGGGCATTCCTGCAAGCTTGTTGATACAGAAAATAGAATAACCGAAACCGATATGCACTTGTTGGCCTAAACATTGCACTCGGTCACCAAAACATTCGCGTGAAGGTGGAACGGATTGGTACAAGTTATCGATGAAATAATAATGGTACTACGCCAATAACAGGATATAATTGTTTCTTAAAAGGCGGAGCAAACAAACGTGTCAGGCCGTGGCAAGCGCCACCAATCTTATAGGGAATCTTGTATTTGCACAGCCAGGTACTACAGGGGTGGGGTGGTCCATTTGGTACAGAATTATAAATACTGTGCTGGCTGAAAATGTTCAGGTAGGGTAATATCAAGCATCTAAGGTGGTATATCTCGCACGTCATATTAATTTCCCTTAAATATTACTTTAGACCCCACCACTGCCCACGGAGTGTCTTCATAAATTGCTGGATTTCCCCTGGAGTTCCCTGGACTTCCCTCCAGAATTCCAGAAATTCCTTTCAATTAATGTTGTTCAAGGCTTGACCCAAGCTTGTTTATTAAAGTTATAGAAATATGATGTATGGCATTTATTAGGACATTTAATCAGCGTTAAAACGATATATTGGTTGCTTTTGTATGTTGAATACTCATGAAAGTGTTCCCCTTTGGAAAAATATGGAAAAATTTCGTTTTTCTGGGTGGCTGCAGCCGGATTGGGGAATACACCCTCGGGCGGCAATGGCCGAATTAGGGTCTAACGGGTTTTAACAGCCTTTTAATCAACGAATGATGGAGGTTATTCCATTTTCTCATTTCAATGGTGTGCGATATGAAATTATTATTTTTGATGGAATTTGAGTCATAATCTGGAGAATCTTTGGAGATAACATAATATTATCGGAACATGTGTTGGTTCTTCTAATGCTGAAATTAAATTGATATGGCACTTCCACAATTTAGTGGATGTCAAAATGAATAAAACCAGGAGGAGGGGTAAGTGAGACGCATATCCTCACTTGTTTGAGGTCATCTTCATTTATATAGCATTCACACACACACACACACACACACACACGTTGAAATAATCAATAAGGCTACTCCTGCCTTGTACTGTTGTAATCTGGTTATACTTGATCTCAAGCAATAGAGTTGGTTAAAAAGACCAAACACAATTTTTACTCTTTTGCACACTTCTTGAATCATTCAATGAATATTTTGCAAAAAGCTCCTGACTAGACTATAGGTCTCAATTCATAACCTTAGTTATTGATATTACTTTTATCACACACATCAGAGGCTGATCCAGGGGGTCCAGGGTTTCCTGACTCCCCTTTTGGTGGGGACGTAAACTTGCCAAAAAGAAAAAAAAGGTGTGCGCATGCACGCAAATGCATGACGTTTTAGTACTTAGCTTATATATAATTATGCGGATCCCCCTTTCCGAAATCCTGTATCCGCCCCTGCACATAAAAAATCTTATTATTCCTTTAGTCAATTCCTCAATTAGTTTCCTTACTATATCAACATATTTAAGGTAACTAGATGAAAATAATCATTCATCAACATCCAAATGATAAAATGGCCAGTCCAGTTATGATATTCGGGTTGATTTGCTCACCTATGAAACCCAGCCCAACTAATGTCAAGTGATGTACGTCATCTGGGTAACACGCTCTAGGGCCGTTCGCCCACTATCTATATCCCCCGGGTATGCATACCCAGGGTATGCAGCACTATAGTAGAGCGACAGCCAATCAGAGGCAAGGCAGTGCCTAGATGGGTATGTGAATGTATCCCACCACTACAAAAAACATAGTCCATCTATAAGGAGCCTACTAAATGGATTTTAAGTAATCAAATCAACATAGAATAATTAATTATAGAGTTTGTAGCTTAGAAAAAGTGGAAAACCACGAAATTTATATGAGTAAAGATGCATTCTAATAGAAAAAAGGTTGTATGGAGGGGGTATGGGGGTTAGAATACCCGGGGTATGGAGGATAGAATACCCAGGGTATGGAGGGGTTATGGGGTTATGATGGGGTAATACTACCAGTAGTGGGTATATATATATATATATAACATACCCGGGGTATGGAGGGGGTAGTGTACCCAGGGTATGGAGGGGTAATATACCCAGGGTATGGAGGGTAGTATACCCAGGGTATGGAGAGGTATGGAGGGGGTAGTGTACCCAGGGTATGGAGGGGGTAGTGTACCTAGGGTATGGAGCTCCAGAATGGAGCCAGGTAGCGCCTTGGGGAGCTGCCTTGAGTTACCATACCCTGGGTTTTAACAGATTATACCCTGGGTCTAAAGTTGAAATTTAACTAGACCCAGGGTCTTTGCTGAGTGTACCTTGGGTTCACTTCCAAAAAGCGAGCCCTATTCCCTTATGCTGGCACGCCCTTCCTCAACTATATACTGTACACTACACCTAATACCCCTTACATACCCTGGGTATACTACCCCTTACATACCCTGGGTATACTACCCCTCCATACCCTGGGTACACTACCCCTTCCATACCCTGGGTACACTACCCCCTCCATACCCTGGGTATATTACCCCTCCATACCCTGGATATACTACCCCTCCATACCCTGGGTACACTACCCCTTCCATACCCTGGGTATACTATCCCCTCCATACCCTGGATACACTACCCCCTAATAACCCCTCCAATCAACAACCCCTCCATGCCCTCTACATAACCCATATAACCTCTAAATAGTAAAAACCCCTGGGTATTTGACCCATTTTTATCTGCTCTGTACCCTGGGTATCTAACCCACCTCTAGAATGCTAACATGTCACTGCTGTGCGTAGGAAAATATCCAAATGAAATGCTTGCTTCTGATTGGCTGCTCGAGATGTACACCCTGGGTATGCATACCCGGGGGATATAGATAGTGGGTGAACAGCCCACGAGCGGGTAACACGCCTCTTCTGCATGGCACAGCGCATGCGTCATCATATGCAAATGAGAGGTCAAAAGTCACAGACTCGACTGCATATATCATCTCAATAAAAACGGCCAGAAGCGGTCAGTTGGCTGTATATGTGGCGCAAAGTTGACCAACCTCTATCCATCGACTACTTAACTTTTCATAGAATATCCTCATAATAGTACCAAAGTGACTGGAAAAGTGAGAAATAGTGAAATTATAGGACATTAATTTCGGTAACGGTTGCGTCGATTATATAAGATAAGCACCAACGGGATAGCACCAGAAGAAGAAAAAGTTTGGATTATTGTAGCAGTTGTAATACGAAAGCTAAGCCGAAGTGTCAACAGCTTTTACATAACAGTCAGAGCCTCTCCTGCAGTTAACCAAACTCTCAATCAACCAATCAACAATATCTTCATTAATAATTAACTGGATATACGGTCTCTCAGAGGAATTACTAGTACCAACTGTCGACTCGCCCCACTCGTCATACTTTTACCCCACCCGAACTCCTCCAGTACCAGTGTGCCTCTACTACCAACTAATCCGGATACCCTCCAGTAGGCATACATATCCGGTCACTGGAGGACCCACTTTCTACCCCCTCCCCCACCCTACATCCACACCCAATAGCCAGAGGCCAGTCCCCCAGTCCCCCTCTCCCCTTCCCCCAGATCGGGTCAACCCAGGTTTATGGGGATCTACACTGGAGAAGCATTCACCAATGCCACCAAGATGCACACCCTGGATGCCGACTTCGCTGACGAGCCCCCCGATCATAAGAATCCCTCCTCAGCCCCCGTCCAGGGGCTGGGGGCTCTGTCCACCGGCTTCCTGGCCAACACCTCCGCCCATGGATTACCAAAGATAATCTCATCTAAGAATCTACTGAGGAAGTTCACCTGGCTGTTCATCTTTGCCGGAGCCTGTGCCATCTTCACTTTCATGATGTGGCAAGCCTTTGACACATTCTTCAGCCGGCCAGTGGAGGTCAACATTAATTACCTAGTCAGGTAAGATTGTCTATATTGATTACTGGCCTTTTTGTTCTAATATTTCATTTTTTTGTTTCATATTCCTTGGCGAATTTCAAAATGAGAGCTGTATAGAACTTCCTTTCTTTTAAAACGGTTACAATTGAAACACATTATTTGAGTATTTTTTTCTTACACAAAAGGGACCAGGTTTATAAGAAAACCTTCAGTATTTTGTGACTAAAAAAAAATTTTTTGTTACAATTGAATCACATGTTTCAAATGACTTGAACTAGTAGTGATGCAGATCTATAGTTTAGATTACCTGAAAAAGAATCGACTAGACAATGTTCTGTTTCAAATACAAAGGTGTCTAACAAATACTTGATCAAACATTTTGCGCCTCTACATCGACCCGCTAATGCATATACATTCCTGGGAATCATAACAGTTCCAAGTTACATAATTGGACAGTCGCTATACGGCGATGCACTATTCTGTAATCAATAATTAAAGGTTTGTGATTTTCCGGATCTCAGGGGAAATAGCAGGACATTGTGTGCCTGATTGGTCAATATATTCAGGGTTGCAATTGATAGGAAAATTGTACCCATAGGATTAATCTAATCCACACTTAGGGTTACATGAAGGCGAAATGCAGCCATAAGGAATGAATGGCCCAATGACAAGCTATTAGACGATTATACGTTAATTTTAGTAACCAGTATAGCTCATACGTATAAGGTAATGCAATACAATGTGTTACCTCATAATTATAGATTAATTTTCTTGTTCAAAATGAAGTATTACGAGTCGTTTATTTCGTATAGGTTCGACCTTAGAAAAGAAGATGTTTTTGCCATTACTTAAAGCCGTATTCCACACACCGAAAGTATTGGTTGGTGATTTGAATAGCATTGGAACACTATATATATATATATATATATATATATATATATATATATATATATAGAATTCGGCGTACTTCCGGTACCAGCTGCAGTATTTTGCAGAAAATGTACCAAATGTGGACCATCCATTAACGCTTGTAATATCGGCTGCCGATATATCATTGGCAGGAAATTGTTACCAATATGTTTGTAGTTTCTTGCGGTTATAATTGCCATTTAAAATCGGTATTCATGATTGTGCACTGGCGGCAAATTTCCCACGCACTTTCAATATGATATTATGGTATGCAGACTTTACCTAATTTTTGCCAAGGTTTGGCCATATCCTTGATTGCATTTCATCCATATAGTTTTTTTCCATATACCTCATAGAGTCAATACCGAAATACAGCAGCAGAATGTCGTCAAATTCCTAAAAATAAAAACGTTTCCATTTGTTTCCCAAAAGCAATTATTAAAACGAAGACTGAGGTCCATAGCAAACAAACACTTTGATACTATTGAAGTGAACACCTAAGGTGGGAATGTTTGCATAAATAGATTATCTGTAAATTGAGAGAACCTTGATCGCTTTGACTACAGTTTGTATTACATTGTAACTATTTGTATGGGCATCAAAGTAGTTAGTCACTATTGATAATAGAAGGTTGTAACCTTTCACAGCATGTATGTCATGGCTTTAAATGATAACATTTACATTTGTCGCAAAATTATATAAATCCTCCGTGTTGTATTGACTTTCCTTTCTTCTGACTGGTACAAAAGGGCCTTGAGCCGATTCGTAGCCAATTTGTATCATGTTTGCCTTATAAACATACTTGGCTGGCTCTAAAGAGGAATATGTGTGCACAAATTATATAGGCCTACTATGTATCGAAAATGTAAGCCTTATGCACATATATACACGACAATTGAACCTTGTTAATTAATAAACATCATTACAGAAATGATAATTCGTTTCGATTCAAATTAGCTACGAAACTGTACAAGCTATAATGCTGTACATATATCAGTCAGTCTTTTTTCTTTTAATAGTAATCCGTTTGCTAACAATATCTTGATAATAGAATTGTCATACTAATGAAGTTCTACGTTACATGAAGAGTATTCTCGTTGGTTATGAAGTCAATACTAGATTCAGTCAGTTCCGCGAGAGGTCGTTAGCAATTACACCCAAGCCAGTTCTACATTAATTTTGTTATTGCGCATGTATAATGCGCAGCCTAGCTGTATAGCTGTGCACTGGACCATGACCACAAGGGGTGAAAATGCTTAACTATAGGAGTCTATGGAGAGAAAATACGTTTTTGCTCATATTTGTACAGTGCCTCATCCAATCAAAACACAGTAAGCAGCAAAGTTATAGCCCAAAACTTTGTGCATTCACATATTTAATCAAATTTAATATGTTTTCAACTGTTAATAAATTATGAATTTATTTCTAATAAAACTATTATTTTCGACCCAACCTTCATTTCAAATTTTTTAATTTCCTGAAAAAGTTAGATCGGTGACCCCTAATTTTTTTTTCAACAAATGATAGCTAACACTTGCCTCAATGAAATGTGAACATTTCAAGAAATTATCAACGTTGAAAGTTTTGTTATTACTGTTTTTATAAAAAATTTTACTTCTTTATTACTAAATTTCAATAATTAGAATTTCATAAAATTCCTGTTTTTCCTCATTTTCATGGAATTATCGATTCACTTTGAAGGTTCATATATTAGCTTAGTATTCAAGAGGGTTTAGAATATATTTCGTGGGTTTTGTCATTGTTATAAGAAAATGTCTAAATATAGTTTAAGTCCATGTAAATACTAAATTTTTAGTAAATCAACACATTTTGTGGTACATTTTATTCAAAAGTTACCACGGTGACCCCCTATTTTTTCTTCATTTCTGGAATCCATAGACCCTTAACTGTTATTTCCCAAAGTTTAAAGGAAATGTCAATGTTAGAACTATAATGGAGCGATTGTCTTTAATTTATGTTACTTTTTATAACCTTTTTAAGCCTTAGACATTGTTCGAAGCAGCTATTGTCCAACCAACCATATCACAATATTCTCGAAGGAAATATTAACTAATTGTGTCATTTAGATTGTTTTGTTGGAACTTGCAGGACAGAGGCAGAGTTCCCAGCGGTCACTGTGTGTAACCTGAACCCCCTGAAGAGGTCGCGGCTTGCAGGATCAGACTATGCTTCCCTTTTGACCATAGACCAAACCCATATGAGAATGATGGTGGAATCCTTTGCAGGACAAGGAGGCAGTAAGTCTAATTAATCAGTATACTACAGCATCAAACCTGGGGCCATATTTTCGTAAGTGATTTCAGTGATTAAGGCTAATCATGTGAACTTTGATTACTGTGATTCGTATTGATTTATTCCGTCTTTCAATAAAAGTAAGTGCAATTAAAAAACCCTTTCAATGTTATTTTGAAATGATATTCCTACTTTTGGCAACAGACAGAATCAGGCATTGTGAGACACTTATCAAATTTCAGCTCATTAGCCCCATAACGAAAATCAGTTACGAAGATATGGGCCAAGGTATATCCTTTTCTAAAAATACATTCTGTGAGATGAGACGACGCATTTTCATAACGCAATTTAAGTACTCTGTTTTAATTAAGGGAAATATCATAAGCCAGATCCTATTTTCTTTGATATATATACTGGGGTACGGATACTTGAATATCTTTTTCTTTTGTAAGATGTTGGCATACATTAAACGATTTGAAAAATCCTAAATTATGGATACCAGAAAGATGAGAACTGATTTTGACCACATTCTTTTTAAACAAGGGTTACTCAGTAGCCATAAAGTGCTAATGTTGGGGTACATTTTACTAATTCAACAAACACAATAATAATGAAAGAATACTTTCCTTCACGGCGTCTTATCACAAAAATGGCGTGACCTGTAGCTTTCATCAATATATCTATGTATACATGTATAAACATTAATTTATTTTAAGGTGTTTTTTAGTTTATTTGTTGCTCTTTCATTACCAATTGTTTGCGGGAAAGCCAGAATAACTTCAATTTTAATCTATTGAGCACTATCGGTCACTAGGATTCAAAACGTACTTATTAAATCCATACAAATAATATCGGTGCATCTCGAATACAAACGCACTTTTATTCACAAAAAAAATATAACTGTAAACTAGTTTGCACAGTCGAAAGAAGGAAATATAGTGAGTACCTTTAATCATTGCCCTTGGGTGCTTCAGATTTTCTTCGGGCTTTTTTTAAAAATTGTATCTTTCTATTTCACTATACATTGATCACTGGAAGTTCTCAAGTGTAAGTACAAAAATGAATGATAATCTTTAATTTATATGAAAAAAAAAGTACCGGTTGTTAATCACCAAAATAATTTACTTTTAGATCCACGGGAAGATCTAATAATGTAAGTCGTAGGAAGTGGTGAAACAAAAAATCAAAGTCAACGTACAAACGTTACATATAGGTGCATTCATTTACTAGATGTAATACACATAGCATTCGTCAAAGTATAAAATAACTATTCCCAGTGTATACCTGTGAGGTCCATTCTCTTTAACATTAAAATTTAATTTTGCTTTAAACATAACGGATACTTCTCTATTGCATTGTCACAAATCTTGAGTGTTTTTCAAGCTATGTTATTTTTTGTTTTAAAGGGCGTTATGGTAAGTTTCCATAGTCATTTAGTTATTTTGTGATGAACATGGTAAATAATACTATAAATATCCTACAAATACAGATATCTTTTATACACTTTACATGAATATGAATTTCTGATACACACTGCCATGTAATGCTGCTAAAACTCAATTTTAGCATACATTTCCTTCATCTTACTTGGACGAACTCATTTATTCTACTTTTAGTTTAAAAAAAACTTGAAATCACTGTTATATCTGTAATGGTAACATAAAGATGCTGTTCTTCGTTAGTTATACATTACTGATTCAAACCCATGTATCTGTTACCTGGTTACTATGCTATCTTTCTTGATAAACTATAGTCATAAGGCAATAATCTGATCCAAATGTATAATCTAGCCAGGGACTCGCTTAACTTACTAGGATACCTAGATAAGTTTAATATTCAGGTATGATCTAATACCTTTAAGCATTTTAAAAAAACATTCATTACGAAAGTACCAACATTTCGTAAACATTTATCTAGGATGGCTTAGACAATAAACATGTCATTAATATTTTTTACACACAATTCCATTATGACACATGACAAAAACTGTAAGTGTGCACACTGAATTTTATCAAAATGTCCGGCAGTAAGTATACTCAGTTTGGGGGCTAGCTATACGCCCTTGTAAGTGTGCCAATTATAAAAACGTTTTCAAATAGAGTCCCTATTTGCTTCACATAATCTTGGAGAAGATGCCATAATTATGATGAACCCTTTAAAATACTTGGCGAAAAGGGAGAATATACCATTATTTCTCTCCTACAGCAAATGGAAGAGATGGACCAGGAGCAGATTCGTCTAAAGAAGATGCAAAGGAGACCCGTGCCTCTGAACTCACGAAAGCTCTGGACACCCAAGTCGTTGGCGACAGCAGCTTTAAGCTGAAAAACAGCAGGTTCATTTCGAATGCGGCCAGTGACACCGACTTTGAGTCGTTCATGAGCTACTCCCAAACCGACGACTACAGCGACCTGACGGACCTGCTCAAGCCGAGTAAGGATGATCTGGACAACCTTGGCCACCAAGCTGAGGACCTGATCCTCCAGTGCAGCTTTGACAAGACCAACTGCACCTACCTGTGAGTCACAGCACACTTGTTATAAGCTATAGAGCCACAGCAGAGTGATAGATTGAGTCACAGTAGAGTGATTATAAGAGTCATAGCGCAGTGGCAATAGCACTCATTAATTTTGAGGGTGAGGATAGTTAACAATCAAAGAGTGTTGATAATAAGAGTCATAGGTTGATCATTTGAGGGTGAGGGTAATTAACAATTAAAGAGTGTTGATAACAAGAGTCATAGATTGATAGGAGTCACAGGAGGGAGATGGAAACATGTACAGCCGGTTAAAGTATAAGCCACAGCCAAAGATCTATGCTTTTGGCCTAAACCCTACCACCCTCATCCCTATATTGATATGGACATCATTAACAGAAGGTCCATTACCGATGTTGACAAACAGTTAATGGCAACTGTAGGTAATAATTGATTTACAGTGCAAAATATCGTAACCATCATCATAAGGGTTGGGCTGTGTAAACGGGGCTAAAGGTTTTGGATATAATACAATGCAATTGACCAAGTACAGCAGAGTTGAATAAGCCCATCACAGTTTATGTTTAAAAAAAAGAATAGTATTAAAAACGTTTACAATTTTAATCTTTTACATCATTGCATATTCAATGAAGCATATTCCGTGTCAATAGGCGCAATATATGTAAGTTAAGGCCATGTTCAATATGATTGAGGATCACTGGTAAAATATCTTTTCTTCTTATTTACAGAGATTTTACGAAGGTTTACAACAGTCGCTATGGTAACTGCTACGTCTTCAACCTGCCCAACTCCAACGATACGGGCGTCAGAACCACGTCCCTCTACGGCTCCAGATATGGTAGGTAACTTGATTTGTAACATTGATTTTATGCCCTGTTGTGCTGCTTCAAGTAAGAAATATTAATATGAAACTCAGTGTTTTAGACATAATTTAAAAGAGACAAAATTGCACGCCGAAATATATTGTGCTGTGAAACTCTTATGTTTGTTCATACACACATACATCTGTGGTATATTTATATATATATATATATATGTGTGTGTGTGTGTGTGTGTGTGTGTGTGTGTGTGTGTGTGTGTGTGTGTGTGTGTGTCTGTCTGTCTGTCTGTCTGTCTGTCTGTCTGTCTGTCTGTCTGTCTGTCTGTCTGTCTGTCTGTCTTTCTGTCTGTGTGTCTGTCTGTCTGTCTATGTCTGTGTGTCTGTGTCTGTGTGTCTGTGTGTCTGTGTGTCTGTGTGTTTGTATTTGAACATACACATTATACGTTATAACACTACATTTGTCCTTATCCAGACAATCAAGATCTCCTAAATCTATATTTAAAGATAACAATACAAATTATATGTGCTTTCTTAATCGTCAGGGCTGAGACTTACGTTGAATATTGAGTCGGAGGAATACGTCGGGCTCTACTCCCATGAGACGGGGGCTCGGGTGTCCGTACACCCGGCCAATGTGACAGCCTTCCCCGAAGACGAGGGGGTTAATGCTGCTACCGAGACCTCCACAGCCATTGCCGTCAAAACCGTAAATACCACAATTTTTATAGGTAACAAAAATATCACCAGCCCATTAATTCTGAGATTGCATGTATCCCCAAAAGAAACGCATTGATGAGGTTTAAAGGTACACAATGCTGATCAGGGCGCCACCTGGATGAAAAATTGTGAACTAAGGAAAAAATATTTTCCTACAATATTTTAAGATTAATTCAAATTACCAGGGCAATACAAGAAGACTATTGATCATATTTTCCCTTAATTTGAATGATCCTTCTTCAAGTAATTAAGTGTTATGTAAGCAAATTCACCCTCTTTTTTAGTTATCTTTTGATAACTTTTTTCAGAAACGGTCAATATTATTTTCTTAGTGTTTAATATTTGTATTCATAGCATGAGAACATTATATCCAGGTTTCAAGAAAAACACATTGCTAGTTATTTCACTATGTGAATTTTAGTCGTTTTTCCTATTGAAACGAAATGGTTAAGCATCAATATTTTAAAGTGTAATATCTTTTTTTCACAAATTGTGAATGTTGATTTTTCTTTTTTATATGAACTCCTTCAGGTATAAGATAGGCAGAGTAAAGATATCTTAGATATCTTATTGTTCATTCTAAATCATGTTGAACAGCATCATGTACATTTAAAAAGGAAAATGGAGTTGCAGAAAGAAAAGCTCCCAAAAAGACCTGTTAATTTACCCCCCCAAAAATCTCTGTTAACTGCCCCTAAACACCAACACGCAATAGGTTAGGTCAACCTTAAAGCTCCATTAGGGAAGTGAAATAACAATTGGCTACAGTAGAGCTCTCATGAAAAGCAAATTTAGTAATTGCTCAAGAAACAGGCCACAGATTTGAATTATGAAGAGGAATGACATTACATTCTATGATTGATGTATAGATCATACGTATCAGGTGGAATTATCAATTGTTCTGTTGTGTACATGTGGCACGTATTGGATGGCACGTTGAACCTAGAATAATTGCCTTAACAAGAAAACTAACAGAAACTGTAGACAACGACCAGAAATTGTGAGTTTACCTTTGAGCAATGTGGCCATAATCATTCAATAAAAGGTCAATCGTTTAGGAAATTTATATAATTACAGCCTTTGATATTGGTAGCTAGTGACGCTATCGCCAGATCTAAATAAACAAAGATTCAGTCGTCTAGGCCTAGTTTGTATTTGCAAGTCGTCTTGGTAGTCGTCACTTCCTAGTTCAAAAAGAAACGAAATGTCCTATATATTCAATCTTAGGTCGCCGCAGACGGTTGTACGTGACAGTGTACACATAGATTCTAAACTCATTCAGATTAGGCTAGTTCTACGATCATTTGAGGCGTCATTTACTGTGTGAAGCAACACAAATTTACAAACCAAAACCACTAACGAATAGGAAGAAATGCAAAGCGTTTTGGAAATTGACATAATATATTAGACATCCCGTTACCTCATTTCCAACAGCAATCCTTAAATTCACCAGGGACGGTTTCGGTGGGGGGGGGGGTCTAATGGTCCTGATGGTATTAAAAGTAGGTTTAGGTAAAAATTAATAGGGGGTTTATCATCTATTTGATTCTATAAACCTTGAATATTGCATGTTACATATAAGCTTTTGAAAGGTGATTTCCTGTTTGTTAGTTTCTTACTTAGAACCCTGTGGGATGTATCTGTTGATTCTATTTTGTGTTAATATATTTGAAATCAAAATGAAATAATAGTTAGAATGTAAATCTCACAACAAATTTGTTTTATGTTCAGGCTCATATACATTGATATTTTGTTGTATGACACTTTACACTAAGGTTTATATGTCAAACCAACATTGAATATATGGGATATAATAGATATCTACAAAATATAATTTTTATTTTGTACCAATGAGAAACTAGTATTGCTATAAGTAGGTTACATTGCTAAGTTGCGATGCTAGCTATAGGTCACACTACCAGCTGTTGCATGTTTGTTTACATTTTGTCATAACTGTTGTAAATCAATATCTTTGTCAAGAGTCAATTAATTTCCATTTAAAAAACTACAATGAAGAGATATTGACACTTAAAATCTTCATTAAGATCATTCATAGATTTATAGGGGATAGAATAATTCAGTACCACCAAGGTTAGATATCAATCTAGTTATTCCCTGGTTTACAGTATATCAGGCCTGTAGGAACCCAGGGAATAACTAGATTAAGTACTATATATATTTTCTATGTGCTCTATTCTCATCAATCCAGTTTTCATATCAGGAAAAGGGAAGGGGGGCGGGGGGCCTCTTCAGTGTGTCCAGGGGGCAGGAGAAGGAAGTGGGAGGTCAGGGCACTTGTCATTAAAGAGTCAGAATTGTGCGATCAGTCCAATGAGGTGGTGCGATTGGCCCATTGGGGTGGTGCGATCAGTCCATTGAGGTGGCGTGGTCAGTCCATTGAGGTGTTGCAATCAGTCCAGGAAGAGCGGTGCGATCAGTCCGGTACCATCAGTCCATGGTGCCATCGGTCCAATTACCGTTTGTAGAAGGTATCAGTGTGTAGACTACTTGCAACCAACCGAAGCAATGGCGTATTCCATTTCAATCTATTAAAAACAATGACGGAGGCCATTGTATCCATCGTTTTTCTTCCCTGTTCCATTAGAGCTGTACAGAATAGGAATCGAGGTGGGGGTGTATATAGTGACAGGACTGAAATAGCATTGGTAGAGCAAAAAATGATTTTCCCCTCTAAGAAAAATTACCAAAATTTACTAGCGAATCCCACAGTTAGGCCGGGAGAGTTGACAGGTCAGCAATTAAATTGCCTGCTAAGATGAACGGCAGATCCAGCCTTTTGACTTTTTGGGCATGTTCGAAGGCAATGGCTCGAAACTACTTTTTAGTTGTCAGACGTTGTGACACTATAGACCTGTTGCTCAGTAACACTTTGCTTGCGTGTCTCTTAGTGGGATCCATTGGTAAACTTGAAATTATGGGTCTGGAAGTGGATAAGGGGGCCTTCCATTAAGTATGTACGCATATCAAAAGAAATTCAGAACACCCACCCCTGGGCTGATGTATAAAATGAATTTGCACAAGAACATCCGCACGTTTTCCAAATATTCAGACCCACGACTTTTTTGGGTTGGCCTACATATAATCTATACCACAGGTTTTGCAAATGATCAGGTACATTGGAGTACTGCTTTGGCAATTGGTGTTATAATTCTAAATGTACAACGCTTAACCCTGTGATATTGGTATATGTATATGTATATGTACTATATTGGTACTGGTAGAACATTGAGACAGTTGCTGAAATAAGAAGGCCTGTATTTCACGAGCACAAAATTAAATGATGTAATGTCACAGGAAATCGAGGTTCTTAAGATATCTTGTTTGCTATGCAGTTGACCGATGTTACTAGCTGACTCTTTCTGTGTCAATGAGCGCGAACCTTCTATCTTTTTTTGATACACGTAAATGTTGAAACACTTAAATAGAACGTTAACGGTTGGGTGCACAATCTGAATATCTGAGAGCAGGTTTACTAAGCAACTGATTAACAACTGATAAATCCAGGTGTTCCCGGTTCACGGATTGAGGGCTTGCGAATATGCAATTTGCAAATAGACACCATCATATTGAACTGAAATGAAGTTGAACTATATACAGGGAAAAAACAAAGACTGCTTCTTTGCAATAGGTTAATTGAGTTGGAGATGCATTTATATATCTATAGAAAAAGGTTGTAGGACGTTCTTCGTATAGAAGGGAAATAATACTATAAAAATTTAACTGGATACATCAATTGATTAAATATAAGCCTACGTTAGGTTTGCATAATATTATGACGTACATGCTAAATGAGGGTTGCTTCATTGCATTGATGATTATCCTCACATAAAACACTAACAAATGATTGTAACATTAAAAGTGACCTACAGTTGGGGAATGAAGTCATTAAGACTGAGGACAGAAAATTTCTAAACCATCATTAGGAGATATCTTTTGCATAGAAAAATTGCAGTAGTAACTATTGGGGAGAGGCATAGGTAATACTGTGCTCTTTAACAAATACTGTGATATCAAGTTAGTTGAGTGGTATAAAAAAAAAGAACCTATAAACAATAAATTGGTTTCAGGATTTTTTTTTAGTTAAACTATGAAATTGCAGATCCATCGTATCTGTAAATTGGAGATTTTCAGTAAATACAGCAGAGAGGACATTTATTTGGTATTAAAATGAATGTCGTTGGAAGGGCTACTGCTTTGGAGGCTGGCTTCCTCTTCTATCACCTGTAATAAGTATGTTCCATACCATGGATGGCACATGTTTAACTTGGTTTTACCTGCTGACTATCCCCAAACGGGTTGCATGCTGTGAATTATGTTGGCAAACTTCAGGGCATAAGTGTATCAATTTTCTTTAATTTTGGCATTTTTTGTGGTTTAGGGTGACGGAGATCTATATCAACTATTCATTTGTTACCTGTATACATTCAGTTTTTTTTAGATGGTTTGAAAATTCATTCATTGCACGTTGATGTATAACAAATAGGATTAATATAGTTTTTCCTGTGTTTTTGTCAACAGAATTGGTCTAATTTAACTTGCAGGTGCATAAAATACTGATAGTCAGCTTCCCGAGGTAGAGATAATTTTAGCTGCAGATAGAATCAGAACGAAGAGTTTTCCTAAACAGATGAACCTCCTTCAGGATTATTTGCTAGTAGTCTAATTTAGCTACCTTTATAGAGTGATACGATTAGATAACTTTGGACAGTATATCTAGGTGGAATCCATATTTGCAAACAGGATATTGCTTCGACTCTACAGGAAGAAGGCTGTTCCATACTCCTCCCGCCGTGTGATCTCCTACCCTACAGCAGTGGGAATTCTAAGGACATTTAATACCAGAAAGCGGTGGCGAAACGTTTGGAATGAAACTGGTTTTGGAATATAGCACTCGGAAAGTATCCCCAACGGACATTCATCGTTATCCGGAGAAAGTTCAAAACCTTGGAACATTTATAACCCATGAATGTGGACTTTATACAAGAAGATACTTTTCTTGAGCTTGCAACCGGTCAGTGAATAATGATGCATGATCATTGACTTTACCTGAAATGTACAAGATGGAGTCGTATGAGCGTTTACACTTTGAAAGACGTTTGGATACTACCAGAGGTACACTGAATAGTTTGACATTGCTGTTATTTGTAGAATCCTTGCTAGTGGTGGCCTATGTAGTCTACAAGTACAGTAGGTCTGTGTGGGATGTCGGCATCATCATATCTTTGCTCCTGCTTGATATATACACCCTCAGCACCCAACTGGAAATTAATGCAAATCTTAGCATGAATCCTCTAATTAGACAGGTAGACGACCAGCTTCACATTTTCCCACCTGGCACCCAGAAGAAAAGCTCATCCAATTGGACAGGTATACAACTGATAAAGAATGTATTTTTAACTAGAAAGCCTGATAATGTTCTAAGATTTGAGGCCAACTCTAAGACAGATAGAAAACCCTTGGTGTCTGCAAGCACTTCAAGAGTTGGTGATCCTAAAAGTTCGAGTAAAATTCGTTATAATCCAGGAGAAGCACCAAGGCCAAAAGCAACCCCAGCTCTATGGGAAACTCTGAAGGAAATCAGCTCTTTATCTAGAAGGAACAATGATCAAGGTAAAGACTGGGTGCAGGTTATAGATAGCAGCAAGTATAAGAGACCGCTCAACCATACGCCAGTCATTTTAAGCTGGACACTTCAGATTCACATTAACCGGTCAGTTCACTGGGAACAGGGGAAGGAGTTCATGAGGCAGACCACCTGTCCAGTGTATGACTGCCTCTACACTACAGACACAGCCAGGTATCTCGAAGCTGACGCCCTCCTTTTCTCCCAAATGGACTTCCATCCTGAGTACCATAAGTTCCCACCACGTCGCCTGCCGCACCAGCGGTACGTCTTTCTCAATCGGGAATCCCCACTGCAGCCATGGATCTCCACCGTCACCCATAACACCAGCTTCATCCAGAACTTTTACAACTGGACAGCCACCTATCGCCCCGACTCCGACATCTTCACACCTTACGTTGCCTTTTATCCAGATGTCCAGCCTTCCAAGGTTGCCAAAACAACTACAGTCATGAAGGATAAGAAACAAGGGAGGAAATACATTGCATGGTTTGTAAGCCATTGTAAGACATCCTCCAGAAGGGAGGATTATGTGAAGGAGCTGCAGAAATACATACCTGTAGACATTTATGGCAAGTGTGGGCCTTTGGCATGCAGCAAGCCCATGGATAAGTCCTGCTACAAGATACTCAATAACTACTGGTTCTACCTCTCATTTGAAAACTCCATCTGTAAGGATTATCTCACAGAAAAGATTCTTTTTCCTATGGTGTATACCCATGTGGTACCTATTGTATATGGAGCTGCAAATTACACCAGACTTCTTCCTCCAAACTCATTTCTCAATGTTATGGACTTCAAATCTCCAAAGGCATTAGCTGAATTCCTCGTCAACTTGACTCAAGATGAAAAGATATACATGTCTTATTTCAAATGGAAGGGGAGGTACAGTGGGGCATATGCACCTAATATGTTATGTGGAATATGTGAGCGGTTGCATAATCCCCAGGAACCAGGAAAAGTTTATTCAGATTTTAAATCCTGGTGGAACCAAGATCAATGTGGCAATAATTGGATAAACAGCAATACAGCAAATTGGTGAAGTGTACCTAAATATTTTTCAGTATGCCTACATAGTCGGGTCTGTTAAGGTCAATTTTTAGTGAAATCATTACACGGCGGATAAAAGCACCAAATTTGGTATGAGGCACCTCTGAGGTGTAACTATGAAATCTGGAAGGGGAGCCACCTTGAAATGTCAACAGGACAGACTTGGGGGCCCAAAAACCAATATGGCCGACTTTTGCTATAAACAATCTTATATCTCAGCTTCTAAAATGACTAAAGAGACATGGTTAGTATCAAAATTTGGAGATTATGGGTCAGAGAATTCAGTTATTTGCATTTGAAGTCAATACAGAAATCCAAGTTCCAAGATGGCAGACCAATTTTGAGAAATACCATGATTAGATATAATATCCATCCAATACAATACCACAAATTTCATAATGTCTGAATCTATTAGCATCGTACCTTTAACAATTTGGTATGGTGATTCCCTGGGACCCCTTCATTGAATTTGAAAGGGGAGCCACCTTGAAATATCAACACAACCCAAGTGGGGGCCAAAAATCCAATATGGCTGACTTTTATTGAAATAATCTTATATCTCAGCTTCTGAAATGCTTAGAAACACGTTGTTAGTATCAAAGTTGGTAGATTATAGTACAGGGAATTCAATTATATGCCTTTGAAATCTATACAATAGATCTAATCCAAGATAGTAAAAAGATTTGGTTAAATACCTGAAATTTCAAATGCTAAAAACATACAATATTTTTCAAAATTTCATTTATGATATTTCATGGTGGCTCCCCTTTTATCACTGTTTAGATTTAATAGTTATGCCTCAGAGGTGCCTCATGCAAATTTTGGTGCTTTTATCCGCTCTGTAATGAAACTGTTAACAGACCCCACTAACAGCAGACACAACCAAAGTAGTGGCTTGGGTCACGTTGTGCAGTTTCAATGTACGTGATAAATAATGACCTAATTCATTTTTTACCAAAAGGTTTCTTGGATGACCTCCAATGACAGTCAGGCTTTGCCTGTTGAATCCTATGATTCATCCATTTTTTGGGGACACAATACTACTTTAAACTCCACAACCGAGTATGTAAGACTCTATCAACTATATCATATATAAATGTTAGACTGGATCAAATATACAACATTTATATTTTGAATGTATCGAATGTACAACCCAAACATTTCTGATAGCATTTGCTTTCATTTATAAAGAGCTAGTTAATCATATACTAATCTGCGGCTGAAATAAAATGGTTGTAAGCTTAAGTATTCAGGCCATATGCCCTGTTGTAAACCATTGCGCTTTTTCAAGTTCATTGCCAGTAACAAAGATATAAGTGTAGGAAGTAGATCTTCCAGTTTCCTTTTGTTACATCCCTGATCATAAAATAATTGAAGGCAGTTTTAAAGTAATCTTTATCTATATATAGAGACTATATACCACAAGCCGACGTAAACATCAAAATGTGCCTATTGAATACAGGCTTATACTGCCCACCTTGCTACACTGTGTAAAATGGTTTTTTTTCCTTATTTGTGAAGTCAGAGTGGATTTGCATGATTATTCTTTTGATGTCAGGTAAAATGAGGGAGTCTGATTAAATTGAGATAGTGATAGAGCCATATATAGTCAATAGAAAGTATTTTTTAGGGTAAACTGTATGAGACCAGTCAAGTGTAAACATAGGCAAGACATCGTGATACTGCCAACTTTGCTCCACTGGTAATTTCTTGGTTTCTTTTTTCCTTATAACTTACAAAATATGGTATATAATATAAGGAAAACTACCCTCGGTTGACAGTAAAAACCTGAAGACTCAGTGGGATGTCAGAAAAATTACAGCCCTCAGCCTAACCGCTTCGAGCAGTAATTTCTCAGCACCCACCTCATATTCAGGGTAATACTGTCAACCTCTGTATGTTTTCCTATAATAATTATTAAGACTTAAGTGTATCAAGGGCCTGTGTTTCATTAATGTAAGCATCACATTGATGTTTATTACAATCTTTTTAAGGGTTAACATAATTTTGGCAAAGCTGTGATGTACAGTTATATGGCTTTATAGAACAGCTGATATTTAAGCTAATCAAATATTGGGCATAATATTATGGTAAGACGTCACTATTATGGAGTATGGGGTCTGTTATATTCACCCCTGCTGAAATTGGACTGCGGCTGATAGGCCAAGGTCCAACATTGAAGCAAAGGTGAATATTACAGACTGAATACCACATAAAAGTGCCTTCTTTATTTCATGTAATTGTTTAAACCTGAAAAATCAATTTAGAAGACATTGCTGACGGTGATGTAGACCTCCACTATGACAGCTTTGTCGCCATCTTGTTTGTTTACCTAATCATTGTCACATGTTACAAATTCTTTTTGAATTCTGAGATGTTTGAAGGCCTGTAAGTTCAGATATATTTACCTCATCTCCAGCAGTGCATATAACGTTCGAAATTCCCTAATATGCACCTCTTCACCCCCTAGCCATTACATAAAAAATGCCCCTAATTTGACAAATAAAATGTAGAGGCAGACTCAGTTTCCCTTATCCTGTATTTCATACACCTCAGGTTTTATTTTTAGGATATATATGTCAGTCAAACATAAATTATGTTGAAGCCGAAAGAATGAAGGCACCTATATATGTACTAAGTACATGAAATTATTCTATATTAATACAATACTTCATATTCAACCAACCTTTAAAGAACGAAAAATAGATAGATAGGAAAATGGTAAAATCCCCAATACTTTGTTCGCATGTTATATTGCCATCGGTGTGCAATATTGATAATATACATAATAGGCCTAAAGGGGGAAGCAACTAGCTCGTTGGTAGTTTAGTGAAGTTTTTGTATTCATTTCCTCGGACTGGGGCTTTCTTTTGGTATCCTTTTTATAATAAGATACGTTTCATTTTATTAGCACAATGATTACTATTTTTCATCATTTTAATTCAAATACATTTTGCTATGTCTTAGATCTCTTATACTATGATTTTGATTGAATGATATATTATATGGAGCGCCATAATGTGTAAAAGAAAACGCAACGTGTACCATGCGTTGTACAGGATAAATCACAGTTTTACAATAGAATACAAGTTTCTTTGTCCAATGTCATAACCCATGGGGTTCGCAGGGCCACCCTTGGACGCACCCCCACCCCCCACGACGGTTTTATCATAGTATCTACTATGCTTACAGTCATTTGACCTTTTTCTGGGCTTTAAGGACAGGGCTAGGTATATTCAATTATATAGGGGAAGTTAACCCAAGTATAGTTATGGCAATGAGTTTTTTTCCCTTTTTATTTGAGTAAATATCATCAATCAGGGTTTTCCCTGTTCTTCCGACACTACATGTAATAAATATATAGTGAAGAAACAGTTACAAATGTCACATAACACAATATAGTCCTTAAAGACTTTTGAATAATCATCGAGGTAGCCCTGGAATAAGCCCATCCCAGTTTACACTGGTCAACATAAAATATTTCAAAACTGCCTCCTTGCTTATTTCCTGAAGGCAGTTGTATAATACAAAAATAACCAAAGGGTTGACAGATTGCTCCCAAAGTATCTGAAATGCAACTTTATATATTGGCCTTTTTCCCAACGAATCTTAAAGCCTGTCAGCCGATCATTTAGAGTCCAACCCTACTATACCCTGACTTACAATATATTGATTGGCTGGCAAACCTGTAAATCTGCCAACTGATAAAATTTTAGAAAATTAATCCTTATATTTTAGCAGTAGGTCTACTCAGGGATATGTGAAAAAATATAATTCTTCCTTATAGCAGTAACCCCGACTCTAGAAGCCATGGATTGCTTGATTAGTCCACCCCTTTCTTATATTTCTTAATTCTTTATTTCAATGTAAATTATTTGGCCAGTATGGCAGCATGTTGCCTAATATCAAAACGTTCCAGCACATCTTTATATAAAGCAATTTTTAATGTTATAGTATTTTCCTCAGTAATAATCATATTGACTGTTTGTTTGCTATGTGATTAATAATAGAGCGATTTAGGAAATAATAATAAACAAGGTGATTAAGTTTGGACGTAAATAAAAATGGGAAAAGTTTATTTAATCCTTCCTAATCACATCGACTCTAAAGTTTTAAAAAAATCATGTGAATGTCAATGCAAACATGCAGCTCAGCAGTGAGTGAGGAACTCAAAAAAAACCTGTTTGTCCCGCTAGTTAAATAGTGAGGCGTCAACAAATATGCAGAACGATGTCTACAGAACAGTTTTATCACCCGCTGCTCCACAGAAATGTTTATTTTAAGGTGTGAAAACCCACAATATTATGTATAGTTTAATTTCCGTATCTTGTGTAATTCTTTTCTTATTTGTTTTGTCTCTGTTTTCCTTGCAGTCCTCCTTCACCAGATTACCAAGTCCCTACAAGTCTCACTGTGCTGATGGCTCCAACAACACCCTCCTCACTGAGGGCCAGTACACTGTCTGGGTAAGTATACTAACAATTTGACTAGGTAATCTTCAAATAATAATGATCAGGGCCAAATAAATTAAGATAAAATAAAATGTGTTGTATTGCTAAAAAGTCTACCAGTAGGTAAGCACTCACATTTTCAAAGGATGCAGACCCCCCCCCCCCCCCTCCAACCGGGGCTAAAATACATATGGGATTTGTGCAGGAACATTGACTCTTCAAAAAAAACTTTCAGGCCCCTCCCCCTGCAAAAGCCCTGATGCATACACACTTACTATAAGGCCCCTAGCAAAGAGAAGAGTATACATTATTACAGACTTTGATAAATAATTTTATTTTTCATTGATATTCAATTGAGCAAAATGTCATGAGAAAAGGCAAAGTATAAATATGTCAAAGCACTTTCCATTGGCAATTTTCTTCAACAATCTTTATTCAAGAGATAGTATAATTGATTAAAAATGTGAACAAATAATAACCTTTTCATTAGCCTCTCTCTATCTACCACCAAGATGGAAACGATGCTTTACTTTTATTCAGGTCTGCAACGGAATGCCACCATGCCAAACTTGGATTAAACTTAGCATCAATATGTAATTTTCGTCCTACTTTGATTTTTTGCTGCCCCCAACGTATTTACACTTCTGACTGTATGGTTGTAGTCGTTCATGCCGACCTGTTTCCAGGAAAACCTGGCCTTTTTACACTCAAGACTCTGTATGAATGTAGTCATGCATGCTGACCTGTTTCTAGAACAACCTGGCTTATCTCTACTTATGACACTGTATGGTTGTACTTGTGTATGCAGATCTCTGTTTAGGACAGCAAACAAAATTTAAAGCCTGCCAATCGGCTAATGGCCCCTCAATTTTGGATCAGGGCCCACACAAAATTGAGAAAACTTTGCTGAATTGGCCTGGATGGCCAATGACTTTTTTGTCCATTATTTCTACAATTTAGGCCGTCATTTTACAACTTTTCAGCTATTTTCTTTGGGCCGTCATGTATCCAAATCTCTGGCTGTCATATATGTGACGTTTCAGCCGACTGAAACCTATCAGAGTCAACAACAGTATCGGCCCTGATGGCCGAGAACAAAGAAAGTTAGTCTATACTGTCTATGCTCATGACTCTTTTTGATTGTTGTCATGCATGCTGACCTGTGTCCAGGACAACCTGGCTTTTTTATACTCATGATCTGTATGAAAAAAAAGTATTAAATTCAGAGGTTCCATATTATGGAATAATCTAGGTCCTGCCATTAGAAATATACCAACCTTTTAGATACTGGATAAAAAGTTAATTGAAAAACAAATTAGTTTGATTATCAACACATCTTAATTCACTCTGATTTCATTATTCCTAACATCTCATAAACTTAAAATATTAACTGTTAATTATTTTACAATTATTATTAGATTTAAGAATTTCAATATTTGTTATATTCTTTATTGACATTATCTTGATGTAAGCCACTTTGGCTTTTAGGAAGATCGGGAAAAATTGTAGTCCTGCATTTTGAAGATATGGGGTGGATGTATGAGGTGTTGATATGTTGGTTGAGAAGGTTGGAGTGAAGGAGGAAGTATGAGAGATTGTGGGATATTTTGGGGTGGAGAAAGTTGTAGGTGGTAGGGGTTGTAATGGGTAGTGGTAGAGTGAGGCACCAGGTGGCAGCAATGAGCCCACCTAGCCAGCACAAGGCTGACATGTGAATCCAATTATGATTGTTGTCATGCATGCTGACCTGTGACCAGGACAACTTAGCTTACCTATACTCATGACTCTGTATGATTGTAGTTGTGTATGCTGACCTGTGTTTAGGACAACCTGGCTTATCTGTACTCATGCCTTTATAATACTTATGATTGTAGTCCTGCCTGCTGACCTGTGTTCAGGACAACCTGGCTTATCTATATTCATGACTCTGTGTGGTTGTAGTTGTGCACGCTGACCTGTGTTCAGGACAACCTGGCTTACCTATATTCATGACTCTGTATGGTTGTAGTTGTGCACGCTGACCTGTGTTCAGGACAACCTGGCTTATCTATACTCATGACTTTATAATAATTATGATTGTAATCCTGGATGCTGACCTGTGTTCAGGACATCCTGGCTTATCTATACACATGACTTTATAATAATTATGATTGTTGTCATGCATGCTGACCTGAGTTCAGGACAACCTGGCTTATCTATACACATAACTTTGTATTATTGTGGTTGTGCATGCTGACCTGAGTTCAGGACAACCTGGCTTATCTATACTTATGATCTGTATGGTTGTAGTCGTGCATGCTGACATGTGTCCAGGACAACCTGAGAAGAGACTGTGGCTGTCGCGACATGGCTGGTCTGCCCTCCACAGAGACAAGATGTAGTCTCACCAACGCTACCCAAGGTAAAGCCCCATTCACACTAGCTGATTTTCTCATTGAGATTAGTTGTGATCTGGGCTATTTCTTTCGATCTTTTACACATAAAATCAAAATTTTGGAAAAGTTATTTCTATGACTTACCATAGATTTGTCAATGTCTATTCAATGATTAAAAAAAAAAGAACTTGTTATGCTTTCGATTCTGAAATTGTAGTGAATCTCTAGGATGAAACCGCCTATGGTGAATGGAGCTTTGAAAGCATGCATCATTCAAACAAAACAATTTTCTCGAGTTGCACTGCGACCTGGACTATTTTTGGGTTTTTTTTTCACTTAGAAAATTATTTTTTGTAACTTGTTTCTATGACTTACCATTGATTTGTAAATATCTATTCTGATAAATTTCCAAATCAAATTGATATTTCATCTTGTTTGCTATTCTGAAATCGCAATGAATTTTGTTAATAAAAAAAATCGCCAACAGCAAAGGGAACATAAGAACCATTCATGTTGGGAATGTTCTTGGTGAGGAGCCAGGTGGCAGCACCGTGCCTATTCCCTGTCTGTCGGATAAACAAACAATCCTCCCTCCATGCTGCCATATCAACAGACCTCGTATAACCTACACTTTTAGGGACAAATATATTATAGCTTCCCTGCCTGGCTGCTTTTTCAAAAATACTTTTACTTTGAATATATTCAGGTGGATTTGTTCTTCCAGAGAGTGCAAGAGATTTGAAATGTCATTCATTGGTACATAAACAGCACAATTGAATCTATAAGCAGTTATTTTATGATGATGATATGATATACAAAGATGAAGAAGTATGAATAGAAAGTGGTAGACGGAGGTAGGTTCTCAAGTTATTTGAGAGGCGTTCAAGTAATAATGTCTTTTGATCATTCCAACTGGATACAGTACACTTGGACACTAAAGACACTATATCTAATACTATGCCTGTAGGACATAGGCTGCTGTCAGGTGACTAGCCTCATAATGAACTCTCTTAATACTTTCTTCTCCTCTTAGTCCAGGAGCCAAATCTGAAAATCCTGATTTACCCTCCGCGGTGAGCCCCCTGGATTTTCTTGATTTTTTTCATCTTATAGCATCCTAGGGACCATAAATCAAGACGGTTCCGAAGAATTTAGGTATGCGAACACTGTCTAATTATGCGATTTGTGCTTAATTAGCAAAAAGTGAAAAACGCGTTATTTCTAAATTTCTCTGGAACTATGTAAGATATGATAACATGCTATATGTCATCTGAAAGGTAATTTTTTTCCTGATATTTTGATATATTGTTTGCTATTGTCATTAATCATGGCAATGAGTAATTAAAGAAAAACTGTATTTTTAGTCAAAATAATTAGAACTTAAGGATCCAAGGTTAAACTTTGGAATTGATAAACCAAGTCCTACGTATACTTAGAGGGGATCTTTAGGCAGTTTTTAAAGAAGGTTGCATCTGATTTCAATAGAAATATAATGTAGAAATCAGTTTTTGCTGATTAAATTCTAACCGACTACAGGCTCATTTTGCACTTATATTTCATAAGGAGAGATGATATCATGAAAATAACACAATACATCATAAAGAGATGTGGAAATGATAATCAGTATCTCCCTAGGCTAGTATTTCAGTGCCTTCACAGCCATTTGGGCACATGTATATAATATGGTAGCTGTTTGGAGAGCATTTTGGATCACAGTAAAAGATGTGTCACAATAAAACTATGGTTTGAGTAAGATTTCTTTCCTCAGCATAATACCACGATAATGTTTCAGTTTAATTACAGACCATCTTATTAGGGCCCTTGCATTAAGTTTGTATGCATCAAGGGGGGAGGGAGGTATGAAATCTTTGAAAATGTGTGTACTTTCTAGTACAAATCCAATGCATATTTATGACCAAAGGGGGGTGGGGATCTGAGATTTTTGAAAATGTGTGTACTTATTAAATTGAAGGCCCCTTATAGTTCCCTCTACTTCTTGTTTACATAAAGAAAAGAATAGCTTGTAGTAGACTCACCCATTACCTAATCACAATCCAGATTTCTGAGGGTATACTACTTTAAAGAAGAGATGAATCCCAAAAAGTATGCTGTCATATATCAAAGGTTCTGAATTTAGAAACGAGTCCTTGTATCAATAAGCCAACTGCAAAAAGACCAAGTGTGCTATTTGTTAAACTTGTAAACGTGATTGGTGTGCTACCTCTGCCAAATTGTTGGTTTTAATAAATTACTAGATTGCACTCTTGGATTCTAGACCCATGTGCTTATATACATGAGTAACTTAGCTTGACCATACACAAAATGGATATCTTATATTTTATTCTATATATGGGTTATTGGTATTAGTAATTTGATATTAAATTATGATCATGGTCACAGTTCATTTCTAAGAGCGAAACTTCCAATCCTCCCAAATTACCAATACAAGTTATGACCAGCCTTTGGTCATGCTTCACTGAGATTCATCCTATCAACTAACAGGATTTTGCCATATATCCAATTTTATTAGGAAGTGTACCAGAGGAACTGAGACCTCTGTGTGTGTACATACATATCAATATCATTGGCAAGACCTCAAACAAATATCTAAACCTGAAACAATACAGAAGTTCCTGATATATCTTTCTATTTCAAAATTACAAATTTTTGGTATAGCCATTACTGGTTTCCCAATAGTATCTAGTAGTTTTTTCATATTGAGCAGCATGTGCACAGCACCCTTGCTGTGGGACCATAACCAAGGCAGTACAGTATTAGGAGAATGTACAAGAGCAACAAATTGCTGTGATTCTGGTTGTAACCTCAAACTTTCTGTTATATAAACCTCAGAAACAACATTATTCCCTTATCAAAATATAACTGACCATTTTCATTTCTCAACTGCTATGAACAAGGATCCAATTTCCCTAACCAACAGCAATAGACAGCCTACAGTTAGATACTAAGGGAAAGGTCAATATGGTAAATACTCAGAGACCCAAAACTAAGGGAGTCATTATTCAAATATATGAATAATCCTCCAGTCTATGATCAGTTCTTATAATACAACACTGAATACTTAGTCTATAATATAAAAGGGTATAAAAGCTAAGTGAGCAATGAACCCATACAGCTTGAAACTGTAAACCTTCTAGTAGCAAAAGGGTAACAAAGTTTAATTTGGCAGATTGGTGGTAGGATGTTAACAAAAGTACAGCAGGTGGTCAGCAATCCCACAGTTTATGGCACACTAAATATAGGCCTACAGTGTGTTGCACCATGGGAGGCTGCCCTTATCCCCCAGTTCAGGTCGCTTAGGGGAAAGGCTAGACCTCTCCACCACTGATAAGGTTCTGAAGATCCACTACCTTCATTTTACTGCTGAAAGGCAACATTGTCTTAACAGTTAACTTTATCATTTTATCTAACGAGCTGCAGTGATGAACCCCATGCTCCTTGTGGAATTATGTGATAAAATTGAATAATTAGACAGTCATAAGTAGCCAAAATTTAAGCCTGCCCCTCTCTCTGAGGGAACCTTAATTAGGTTGTAAGTACAGTGTCTTACCAATGGCTTAACTCCCACAACAGGGAGAAAAGAAGCCTAGTCTGCCATCTTTATCATTCCTCTGTCTCAGGCCTGTTGCCAGGGTGAGTTAAACATTAGATATTGGGGCCAGCAATGGGGGGATTTAAAAGAGTATTACAGCCTACAACTCCCACTCTCCCTATAGGAACATGCTTTTTAAAGATCAGTCGGTACAGGGGCATGTAAATAGAAGTTTGCTGCATATTGTCTGCTGCATATTGTCAATGTGTGAATCTTTGGCAATATAAGGAGCCATCCATACCATCTGAGTAAATAAATCAATGACTATACTAGTTTGATCAGGCAAAACAGATGAGCTTGTCTGCAAATTACATGGACACATATTTCTTGCTAATGTTTACTTATTTTACACCTCGTTGTATACAATGGACTAAATAGGTCAGAAAGCATTGAAATACCAGCTTAGGGAGACAGTGATAATCATTTTCCAATCTCTTTAGGATATATTGTGTTATTTTCATGATATCATCTCTCCTTATGAAATATAAGTGCAAAATGAGCCTGTAGTCGGTTAGAATTTAATCAGCAAAAACTGATTTCTACATTATATTCCCAATGAAATCAGATGCAACCTTCTTTAAAAACTGCCTAAAGATCCCCTTTAAGTATACCTAGGACTTGGTTTATCAATTCCAAAGTTTAACCTTGGATCTTTAAGTTCTAGTGATTTTGACTGAAACAACAGTTTTTCTTTAATTACTCATTGCCATGATTAACGACAATAGCAAACAATATATCAAAAAATCAGGAAGAAAATTACCTTTCAGATGACATATAGCATGTTATCATATCTTACATAGTTCCAGAGAAATTTAGAAATAACGCGTTTTTCATTTTTTGCTAATTAAGCACAAATCGCATAATTAAACAGTGTTCGCATACCCAAATTCTTCGGAACCGTCTTGATTCATGGTCCCTAGGATGCTATAAGATGAAAAAAATCAAGAAAATCCAGGGGGCTCACCGCGGAGGGTAAATCCTTATTTTGACTGATTTCAGGATTTGGCTCCCGGACTATCTTACTGACTTCCAATATCTCAGTGTCTGATCTACAGATCTGTTCATAGCATCCAGTCAGTCATGATGCCTCTGCTGTTGCCCTCTAAAATTTCACAATATTAACCAATTAAAACATATTACCGTTATCCTTCCAGAGGTTTGTAGACAGAAGATCTACAAATTGTACAATGAAGGAAACCTAGGATGCTATTGTCCTTTACCCTGCCAGTAAGTATACTATAAATAATACTGTCGAAAACTGCCATCTAATCGATGTAAAATTAAACCGAAGCCTACCAGAAATTCTATTATTTCTTAATTGTCATTAGAAATGCTACAGGAACCCAATTAAATTATATACCATTTTAATGTAACATCGCCATGATAAGCTGTTATATGATATACTCTCACTCCTTATTTCGTAAAATATGGTATTCATTGGCTGAGTAAACATGCAATACTTTGGTATAGGGTTGAGGCACTTTATCTTTCATAATAGAGCTACAATGCAGTAAAATAGAAATAAATAAGACATAGAAAGACGATTTGACATTTAGGAAATATTTATTTGCAGCTCCTCAGCTATCTCCGAGCCTACATTTATCAGAGACAGATTTGAAAGTGGGGGGGGGGGGGTGCATGCGTGCCCCCTGTTTTCATTAGAAACTGTTTTGAAATGTAAAACTAGTGACACCTGAGTTTGTACTAGGACCTTTCTAATAATTATGATTTTTTTGTTTTGTTTAAGGGAGGTACACTATGGAACCAAGGTATCGTCCACTAGCTGGCCAAGTGACAACTTCATCCCCATTCTCTGGAATAGAATTGGTACTAAGCTTCAAAATCTAGGTTATTCCAACCTTCACCATGCTATGTGAGTAATATTCACCTAATGTTACCTAATTATGTATTGCTTATTGATTATGTATCACCTGTAT
The DNA here is from genome assembly GCA_936440205.1 of Lepidonotus clava. Taxonomy (NCBI): domain Eukaryota; kingdom Metazoa; phylum Annelida; class Polychaeta; order Phyllodocida; family Polynoidae; genus Lepidonotus; species Lepidonotus clava. Next base: position 24,055,531 of record OW387147.1, read on the forward strand.
GGAAACTATAGGCAATTTATTTTCATCAATAGGTTCCAAGTGCTATTTAATAACTAACCAAACCTGTATTTCATTTTTATGATTTTCCGGAAAGGTTGTAACTGTCTTGATAAACAACTAAGTTTTATCAATAATAAGAAATAAATGAAGTTTGCTACAGGCCTGGCCTCCTTAACCAGTATAAACCATGTGAAAGTAGCTGTATGTTTGTTAGTAATATAACCATGGTGCGAAAATATTTTGATCAAATCAATTTCAGGCATACGATGGTGAGGATTCACGTTTACATGGAGGATTTTACCATTCACAATACAGAAGAGCTGAAGGCATTCACCGTGAGTTAATCATCTGACTTTCCTTTGACAATTCCTGAGCTGGGAAATTCTTTCGAAAGGGTATATAACTAGCTTAATGAGTCTGTCACAAAGGATATAAAAAGCTTAGGGGAAGGATGGTGTAGTGGGCAACGTGGTCGACTTGCATGCGGGGGATCAAGGTTCAAGGCTGGGCTGTGCCTATTACACCACTTTATCTTCCGTCATTCTAACCCCCATATTATTTGGTTATCAGTACTTGGTAAGAAAACACAAATGTGATTAGGTGTCAATATAGCTGGAAAATCTGCCACGAAGGGTATAGCGAGTTGGGTGAACGTGTCACAAAGGGTATAGCTGGCTTGGTGAATCTCCAGGTGAATTTGCTACACAGGGTAAAGCCCATTGGGTGGATCTTTAACAAAGGGTATAGTCAGCTGGTTAATTCTGTCACAAAGGGTATAGCCAGGTCTTCATATCTTTTATAAACAGATAAAGGGTATAGCCAGCTAATGAATAAATTATATCGCACGAGCTATTGCTGGCTGGTTAAATATAATATCACATAGGGTGTGTAGCTGGGTGAATATGTACTATAATGAGTCTTTATTGTTTCTGTCTTCACACAGGAGGAGGACCTGATGGCAGCCATGGGTGGCTACCTGGGTCTGTTCGTGGGGGTGTCAATGTGCACGGTCATGGAGTTCTTTGAGTACCTCCTGGACATGGTCATCTACAGCCTTGCAGCCTGTGGGGGCTGCTGCAAGGGGAAACAACTCAAGAAGCAAATGAAGAAGAAGCAGACTATGGTGGAACATGTCAAGATACCTGTAGATAATAACAACATGGGGACTACAAAGAGTAAGCTTATGAGGATGGAGTCAATCAATGAGTCAGATACGATAGGAATTGGATTTGTAAAATCTCAGTATGATGCAAAGTTCCCAAGTCGCTGGTAGGAAATGAAGAGAATTTCGGGATATAAATATGATGTCTGATTCCTGAACATAGGACTCTATGGATGGTATTGTATTCATTTCATCAACCTTATTTTCGAATTCATCTTAAAAATGTGAACAAACTGGCCGAATAGTTCGGTTGAAATATCATGACTTTTTAAAGCATGTTAAGAAGGGGGTGATAATAATGTGTATTGTGTTTTTCGTATTGTGTAATCTCTAGTCCAGGTCTTTCAAAAGTTAGTGATGTTTCTAGGTGTGAGTATTCGGTTTCGTTTTGTATTACTGAGGTGATACACTGGAGGATTTTGAAACAGCTGCAAAACTAAATAGGTTTTGAAAAACGCAGTTATCTGTAGTTGCTACTGTTTGGATGACCAGAATAAGATGTCGCTCAAATGTCATGCAGAAGTTTAATTCTACAGAAAACTGAGCTCCGTATTGTGAGAAGTTGTATTTTCAAGTGTATATATATATATATATATATATATATATATATATATATTTCTAAGGAGAGATATCTCAATAAAATAACACATCTTTCATGAAATATGAGGAAATGGGCGAGAAATGGGCGACGCTTGAATTCAGGGGCAGAATTTTTCGTCAAGCCATCAAATATCAATACAAAGAACAAAACCCTCAAACTAATTCTGCTTTCTTATATCTCCCCATCAATAGAGTCTTTTTAGATGCTGATATTGAATATTGAAAATTAGACAATGAAAAGTGCAAATTATAAATTGAATGTTATATACAAAAAAGGGATTTATGAGTTGCTGCTCCCTTTGAAGAGACACATGAGGATCTACTTAACCCCTAAAATTAATATTGGTCATAAGTAGAGGGTCGTTAAGGTAAAGGTCTGTCGGGTCATGTCTCCCTTGCTGCCACATGGTAGAAACTCTTCTGATTCAATCATCGTTGATACTCCATTTTGCATTTCGATCTATCGGGTCATGTCTCCCTTGCTGCCACATGGTAGAAACTCTTCTGATTCAATCATCGTTGATACTCCATTTTGCATTTCGGGTATGAACATATTGTGTATTTGCAATATGCTATTTAGCCATGTTGATGAATGGATTTGGGAAAATGGCAGATGTAGTGCCTTTCTGTATTGCGCTTTGGCATTTTTGAAATATTGCAACTGTGTACTGTAATAAAGTACTAGAAGAGGATTATGTGTTGTTTCTTATTGTGTTTTGCATGTGTTCCCTTAAAAGACTCTTAGAGTCCGCAAACTGATAAATAGGGTCCGAGAATAGCCCATTCAATCATACCTAGCGATTCGAAAATACAGCTTGGTGTAGTGGTGATACTCCCGGTAGATTTGCAAAGATCTAGTCTCAAGCTCAGCACATTACTGTCGTTAGCTTCACTGATTAGAACTTGTGGTCTCTCCCCCAGTGTACATGCTTCAACTTGTTAGAATTTCCTTCAACCCATATTATGAACTAAAGGGTGTGCTACAAATCACCTGTCTTATCTACAGAACTTTCCGTGCGCTTAGCATTTGCTGTACTGTGCAGTACTACTCAGAATCAGTGATGTGTTGAGAAGTTCTGTAATACATAGAAAATGCCTTCTTTTTACAATTGCTTACAGTCCGTTTTAAAGGATAGAAAGGTGGATACCACTAATACGACCGTCCTACCAGAGTCAGTAATCTCCTTGGCAATTCTAAAATGTAATATGTTACATTCACCTTTTCCTTTTTGATAAAATAATATATTTCAATGTGCAAAGGGGAGCTCCACCCATTATTATGCAGAATCATGATTTGTCAAGAGGAGGAGGCAATTATATAAAAGGTGACGAGAGAGGGCAATTTGAGAGGTTAAAATCAATTTATATGTATGAATTTTATTGTGTAAGTGAAGCAATTCTTTTCAACTGCAGTTGAATTCATAGAGATATGCTTTATTTAGATGTAATCGTAATTCGTGCAAATTACTTTAATTGGCGTTGATGTTAGGGGACCTAGCCAGGCTTAATGGTGCACGACAATAGTATTAATAATCTGTATTAATAATCTTGAAACTACTATAAGAATAATTAGGCGAAGGTTACTGAAGGTTATGCGTTCTGAGAGTTACATGGTCTTTTGAATTATGCTTTTTGAGTAACATGGAATTTAATTTTTCCTTTTAATTTTAATGAAGTGCCAATGACGTTAAAAGCTTTGTCCAGACCCGTCTCCTGCTCATCCTCCTGATAAAAGTATCAGGACTGCTTTGCACATATAAAAGTAGTACTATGGTAGATACGACTATTGTTGGTGCGCACTACCCAGCCAAGGTGCGACGTAACAGTCACGTTAAGCGACCATACTTTTTCGGTTTGTCTGTTACTTACTAAATTGTCACGTTACTGTTACATTATTTTTCTGGGAGGTTGAGACCTAACCAAACCAGTATGTTCTCATAATGTTCTGGTGAGGTTAGGTCAAGATAAAATTAAAATAGAACGTCATTGTGACATTCTGATTAGGTGAGGTCCAGACCTTACTTAAACAGAACATTGTTGTGACCTCCTGATTAGTGGAGGTCCCAACTTCATCTAAACAGAATGTTATTGTGATGTTCTGATTACATCAGGTCTTAACCTTACCTAAACAGAATGTTGCTGTGACTATCTTATCAGGTTAGGTGTCAACCTAACAGAACAGAAAGTTATAGTGACATCCTCATTAAGTGAGGTCTCAACCACACCTAAGCAGAGAGTTATTGTGACATTCTTATGAAGTAGCAGCCTCATAAATAACGTTACAAGAACGTTATTAGAATGTCACAATGTAACGTCGCAACAGTTGGTTGCAGCGACATAATTGGGAGTCATCAAAAGAACTCGCTGTAACCTAACAGTGTAACATAACAAGAACCAATCCAGAACGTTGCCAGAACGTTATTAGAACGTCATATCTTTGGCTGGGTAGTTACGGATATCTTGTAATAATATCTCCATTGCTCCATATCTTGACCAATGGCGCCTTGTCTCTAATTTCCAATGAAAGACTATGATGAATTCCTCCCGGACACTCAGACACGAAAACTCTTGAGTCCCTTAAATAAGCTTTGGGCACCTCTGAATCCTGTCTGAACCAAAAAAAAATCGGGCACATCTAAACATCAATTCAGGCATTTTACAAAAAAAATGTATTGTTTTGGTGATTCCCCGTGGGGTGGTTATAACCACAAGGTTTCTCTTAAAGTCTAAAACCCATAAATTGTGAATACTGATAATCATTATTGTGATTTCTTAAGATTCTATAGGGTGGTTATGACATAAATATGTGATCCCCAGTGTCAAATGATTACTAATACTGTGGCTATCTGTGAAGTTATCTGCAAAACATCGGAGAGGGTTGGTTTTTTCTGCAGGTTGTTACCATCGTGAAATAGCATTTTAGACCCTTCCTTTTTACATCTATCACCTGGATGGTGAACATTCATATAAAGGGTTCATTATAATATGAGCTGCAGATTTAAAAAGCATAATCCTCATCTTGTGTTTATATGCCTACACACCTATGCCTCAGACACAGCCAGGTATATTCAAGATGACACCCTTATCTTCTCGGGAAAGGATCCCACCTAGAGCTCATCACATCATCTGCTGAGACACTACCCAGCCAAGGCATGACGTAACGGTCACGTTATGCGACCATACTTTTTTGGTTTGTCTGTTACTTACTTAAATGTCACGTAACTGATATATTATTTTTCTGTGAGGTTGTGACCTAACCAAAACAGAATGTTATTATAAAGTTCTGGGGAGGTTAGGTCAAGATCAAATTGAAATAGAATGTTATTGTGACATTCTGATTAGGTGAGGTCTAGACCTGACTTAAACAGAACATTATTGTCACCTCCTGACCAGGGGAGGCCCCAACCTTACCTAAACAGAACGTTATTGTGAAGTTCTGATTATGTCAGGTCTTAACCTTACCTTAACAGAAGGTTACTGTAACCATCTTATTAGGTTAGGTGTCACCCTAACCTAAACAGAATGTTATTGTGACATCCTCATTTAGTGAGGTCTCAACCACACCTAAACAGAATGTTATTCTGACATTCTTATTAAGTCTCAGCCTTATAAATAATGTGACAAGGACGTTCTCATAATGTCACAATGTCACGTCACAACAGTTGGTTGCAGCGACGTAATTGGGAGTCATCAAAAGAACGTCGCTGTAACCTAACAGTGTGATGTAACAGAAACCAATACAGAACGTTATTAGAACGTTGCTAGAACGTCATATCCTTGGCTGGGTAGTATCTACATTCAATAGCAAATCTCACTGCAGCCATGGATTTCCATGATCGCTCATGACACCGACTTTATTCAGAAAATATACGGTTACCTTTACATGGCTACACATATACAAACATAGTTATACATGTTTCTGCAAATAAAGCTATCCAATTTAGTGTATGGTCATATATTTTTTGCCAGATGTATATCCTTCACTTGGCTCCTTTCCTTATGCGGCCATTGCATAAATGGCAAGACGGTAAGATGTATTAGTTCGAGGCCACAAAGCCTTAGGTTATTGTGTAACCACTACCTGGGGGACGAAACCCGTCAAGTGACAGGATGTCATGGCAGTCACTGTGTTATCAACCCTAATTAATGCTTTCCACCTGTTAAATCACCTGCGGATCTTCAAGAAGTGTGTATATACACACTACCCACGCACCTCTCCACTATGGCCAATGTCAGCCCCACCTGACGTATCTGTTACCATAGAAACGATGTAAGTATTAGGCTATAGGTAAGGCCTATCAGGCTCAGCTCAAATACATAAGCCTATATGTCATACATGCCCTCAATACAAGGATGGGCACCACGGAAGGGTACGGGTGGAACCTACCTGAAAACATCTCCACAGATCCGTTAGGAAATAACACATTTGGAGACAGTTTCCAGAAAACATTCATAGACGCTGGCCTTCTTCCAGATGTTATCATTCTGTTTTCTATTGCAGTCACAGGAGCATTTGGCAATGGAGTTGTGCTTTGCTACAATTTGTTCTTTAAAGGATTGACATCGTTACAGCCCTTAGAGGTCCTTGTTCTCAATTCTGCGGTTGCTGACTTCCTCCTGTGCATCTTGTATATACCCTGGCAGGTAAGATATAGATACTTTTCTAAAGATAATTTAATCAATTAAGTGGACATTATCTCGATCTTGGACTTTTTCAAAACGGGGTATATTTTCGCTGTGACCTTTCGTCCATCCAATAACACCTGCTATAAGAGAAAACAATATCTTTGACGAAATTGTCATTTTCTCAATATAGCTCTTTACTGAAGTACAAGTGTAATTTGCGCAGAAGAGCAGCTAAAACTCAAGAGAGACATCCCTTTTGCGACACATTGAATAGTTTTATCGCTGCCTTTTTAACTTACTAGGAGCGTATTATGCATAGAATACAATAGGTCAAAAATCTAGATGACATTGTGTGTTTGTCAACTGTATTCTTGCTGAAAGAAGATAAAAACAACCGTTCAGTGGGGGGCGGGGCAGGACAGGTTTTACGAACAAGCATTGCCTGAAGAGTGAAATAAATATCATTAAGAAGTATTATGAAGCTTACAGGACAGGTAAATCAGTGCTGCAAACGTGGAAACATGACGGAACAGCGTTCTATTAGATAACTTCTTACTATACAATGCCATATCCTCAGGGAATCATCAGTAGTGCGGTCAAAGTGACATCAAGGACAGAACCAGTTCAATTAGTTCAATGGGTTTCATATGCAGAGCTAGCCATTATCAAAGAACCTTTCCTGTCTTAATAACTGTTTAATGAGAATGTATTTATAATATTCTACTAGCATTGGGCAAATAGAAAGGCACCATGTACTTATAGAATATACATGTAATGTGAAACCGTTATTATGGGATTCATGTTAAAGGAAGTCAGCAAATCAATTGTCAGATATAGGTTTGCCAATGAAAGTGCTGTATTCTAACGAAAAATAGAACCGGACATTATAGGTTGGGCTCACAGGCTTTAGCATTGGTCTTTAGGAAAAGGCTTTTAATATTGAGCTGAATTTTACAAATGTAATGTGAATAGGCCCAGTCAACAAAACCATTTTGGGTTCATATTTCTATGATTCTACACTAATTTCTATAATTCTAAGCAAATACCGTTAAATAGAGCAAAATATTACCATTCATGACTGTATTGTATGGTGTGCTTTTGTAACTATTGTAATTAGTAGTGCATCATTATCATATCCAATCATAATCCTCTTAAACAGACGCTGATCAATCACATGCATGGTGGTACTATTATCTAAATCAGCTATGTAACCATAATCCTCTCTCAGACTCCTGGCACCCAACGTTACAGTGCATTTCACCCTGGAAGTGCATCAGGAATTACTTCCGGGAGATTAATTTCCTGAAGATATGATTAGAGATAGCATAATGTGTTTGAGGATTCATATACCTATAAAAAGCTCACAGATAGTATAGGTTTTTTTGACTGAGAACCATAGGCCCATGTTTCTTACTTTTAAGAAGTCCAATTGTTCTAAATAGACATAGCATTGAAAAATAATTTAGAAAGTACTGTGTAAAATTACTTCAAAGATATAGTTATGTTCATTATAAACCCTTAGAAGTGATAATGGTAATTGCAGATTGATTAGTCTCAATTTTGAGGACAAATAAAGATACACTCTAAGTTAGGGCTCCCTATCAGGACCAATAGCCTGTTTAACATAGGCCTAATCCAATGGATTCTATTTATTTTCAGATAGCTGCAATCATTGCTCAAGAGTGGCGGTTTAAAGGGGTTCTATGCACGACATCCAACTTGTTACTTCTCCAGTTCATGACGGTTTCTGTGGGCACTCACCTGTGTATCTCCGCCTACTGTCTTCTCAAATGTGTCCTGCGTCCTCGGGCCTCTTTCTCTGCACTCCAGATGTCTCTGTGGTCTTTGGCACTCTGGGCCTACAACGCCATTGTTGCCATAACGTCAGTGACGGCAGGGAACGTCCATTTTGTCTTCGATGACGTCTACTACTATAGATGCCTGCCTGTGCTGTCAGAACCACAGAGGTTTAAAGCATTTGGCGCAATTCTCATTCTCTCAGTGTACCTGCCTTTGCTGCTGACAGGGGTGAATTATGCCATTCTATTTGCCCGTATTCACACCAGAGAGCGCCACCCGTGGGAGGGTGGGAGGGCAGTGAAGGTGCTGGTTGCCCTGTTCGGTCTCTTCCTAATCTTCTGGCTGCCGGCAACCATCCATAGCATTGTTGACAGTGAGCTGGAGGCGCCCCCAATGGTAATGCGGTCTCTTGTGTATTTGACCTTTTCCATCACAACGGCAAACCCAATTTTCTACGCTTACCGGTTTCAATCTATAATACCAGATTCTCTTCTTGCCAGGTGCAGAGTACTTAAAGAGAGTATCTTTCAGCTATTTATTCAATCACCAAAGAGCATAAACAATAGGCCTAACTTTGATCCAGACCAAACCTTGGTAAATCTAAGACTTATTGGCCAGCAAGGCGGGTGTGTTGAGCCATGGCGTATGTATGGCCAAACACACAAGATTCAATGTTTGCTCATGAAAAATGTTGTCTCATCTAGGCAACACTGTGTGTTTCAATCAGAACCTTTGTTTGAGACTCAACCTGTCATGCAAAATGCAATCCTAGATATAATACATGCAGATACAATTGTGTGACATTTTCTTAAGGTTCTTGGGATTGGTTCTGTATGTAGGACAATGTACTTGCTTTGAGATTGCAGAGCTGCTAGGCCTATAGGTATATAGCTAGGTCTTAAAAGCATAGGCCTACACGGGACCTATATTGGTACAGGGATTACAGTGAAATGATAATTATGTCTCTCTACAATTGTCACATACTCAAAGTCATTTCATAAGTAAAAGTAGATTGAGAGTATTTTCACTGACGCATATCATACTCTTGACTATATTGAAAATTGTAGGCCCTATTACATAAGCTGATAAGGAATCTTCCCTAAAAGCACACAAACTCTCGTAAATGGATCCCAGACTCTTGTAAATGATCCCCAAACTGTTGGAAATGCTTCGCAATCTTCCATAAAATCAATGCCACCGAAACTTATGGAAACATACTCAAACTCCTGCTCTTCGAAGAGGTTAAAAGGTTATTGTAAGTTATAAAACACGAATTGTTATATGTTTGCCAATTTCATAATGAAACAGCCCCTGGATGCCTGTTGTATTATCAGCTGTTGTAGGCATTATAAACGTATTTTTAAGTTGCCTGGTCGTGACAGAAAACAAATGCATCTGTTTAGTTATGCGTTATTACAATTTGGAGTACTGAGGTTGACACTTTGTGTTATGCAATTTATATAATTACACGGTCAGAAAAGACAAAGGGTTTACTGGTGAAATGTTAAGCTGCAAATCAGTAACTGATATATTATATCTTTATATACATTATAAAAATAATTATATAGTCCAAAGTTCAATATGTATATGTGACAGTAAATAATATCTTTATATGAAAGCTTAAAAATTGTTTTGATGGATCATCTGCTGGAAAATCTATGGGAATGTAGTTCTGCTTATAGAATCATATCATGTAATCATTTTTAAGTCATTAGTATATTAGAGTGAACCGTTCTATGCCTCTCTTATGTTTACGCCTTTCAAACACTGGTGGTCTAGACTGAGATGCTTTTGAAACAGGAGGATTAAAAGCAAATGACCGTCATCTCTCACAGCATCACAAATACACAGAAATTGATACTTTGCAGAAGTTTAAACGGGAATATGCGACGAGACTTAGATGTAAGTGTACATCCGTAAAATCAGACCGCTCGGAATATTGACTCATTTGCATACATTGGTTAATTCACCAGCAATAAAGAACAATACAACTTTAAGTGTCCTTCTCATCCTTGTGTATGTCTGCCATAGGTTTGATAAACCGTATTGATTATTTCTTCTTTGTTTCTTAAAAAAGATCTAAACATCGCACCATACCATTGTAAGACATATGGTGCGATAAAACTAGATGGTTAATGATATATGACAATTAAAAGACAGAATAAATATGAATTTCTCTTATAATAGAGAGTCAAAAGAAATTCACAATTCAAAACTAGCAATAAAAGCACCACATATTTTTCTTTTCACTCTAATCCGCGAAAAAGTATATACCCAGCCAAGGATATGATGTTCTTATAACGTTGCAGCAATGTTCTGGATTGATTCTTGTTATGTCACACTGTTAGGTTGCAGCGGCATTCTTTTGATGACTCCCAATTACGTTGCTGCAACCAACTGTTGCCTCGTTGAACTATTGTTGATGTTTGATTTAAGACTGCGTAAGGTTCGTGTATATCCAAGTCTACATGATTTGTTTTTCCAGAATGTCTGAGTAATTCAGACTGCGTTTAAAGTTTGTCCGTTCACTTCCCAATAGTTCAAAAGAAATGAACGATGAGGGAGCTTCTTAATATGAAAGGGTTTTTATTCAGTAAACATCTCATCCCGAGTCAAAGCCACCATGTATAAGTCTTCATCAGTCCACCTCCCATCTCCTATCAGCAATCAACCACATTTAGAACACGAGTTGTTCCAACACCTTCTAGACCATTCTAGTATTCAGCTCTATCACAATCCTATGTCCGAGGTAATGGATATTGGTAAACTCCAGTCTGTTACACGGAGCCGATGTACTTACTCCAAGTATAATTCCTTGGCTAAACCTACTAAACTTTAGTGACTGCTAACCACTAACTGCTCGCTTTCTACCTTGCAACACCTTTTATACTGGTTAACAGGTGGCGCTAGGAGCGCAAGATATTTAGACTAGAAGTAGACTTGCTAAGCCTGATCCTTGTTGGATTATATACCATGACAATATATTAAAAGTACTAAGCCATTAGTACATCGTTACATTCTGATAACATTCTTGTACTGTTATTTAAGAGGCTGAGACTTGATAAGAATGTAACAATAACTTTCTGTTAAGGTGTGGTTGAGACCTCACTGAATAAGGATGTCACAATAACATTCTGTCTAGGTTAGAGTGACACCTAACCTAATAAGATGGTCACTGCAACATTTTAGGTACGGTGAGGACCTGGCATAATCAGAACATCACAATTACATTCTGTTTAAGTAAGGTTGGGACCTCCCCTAGTCAGGAGGTCACAACAACATTCTGTTTAAGTCAGGTCCATACCTCATCTAATTAGAATGTCACAATGACATAGTATTTTAATTTGATCTTGACCTAACCTCACAGAAAAATGATGTAACCGTTACATGCAGAGGCAGATCCAGGATTTCCAAAAGGAGGGGGTCAGCATATAGGCTAAGTACTAAAAATGCATGCATTTACACACACATGTAGTAACATTTTTCCCTCTTTGCCTAGTTAAGGGGTCCACCAAAAGGAGGGGGTCAGGACCCCCTGGACCCACCCTTTGGATCCGCCCCTGACATGACCAAAAAAGTATGGTTGCATAACGTGACCATTACGTCCCACCTTGGCTGGGTAATTAGTTTAACAGTAAAATATTTCTATACCCTTATAGAACAAAAACGTGCTGACTGTTACTTTTTGATATGTATTATAGTCGCAAGTTGGCAAATAAAGCCCAGTCGTGAAATGTATGTTGGTCTATTGATCAACGCACTCTAAATCCCTGTTAAGCCACCCATAAATAAAGATGATGGTTGGGGTCGAATGTAATGAGATAGACCAACACCACTGGCATGCATGTGTTGACTATATAACCTAGGGAAAGGCGATGGCGGGTGGGTATTCTCACAAGCCAAGGACAGAAAAATATAAAGTAGTTCATATATGCGACATATATGTATGCCTTTTGTTTGTTTGGCGTACGATGCCTCATTTACAAAAGGAATTGTTGAATTATGTTGAAGACTTCATGGATAGCAACATTGCCAGTTGGAATCCGGGTTGGAACCCCCCTCAAATCAGTTTGGAACTTCTCAGGTTTACCAGGATCCAGAAAGTTTTGCTAGGAAACCCCACAGATTTAGGTGAAGCTCCCTTAGATTTCCCTAGAACCGCTTAGATTTTTTCTGGAACCCCCTCCGATTTTGGGGCTGGGAACAGCCCTAGTATGCAATCAGGTATGGCCAATGGGAACAGAGAACAGGCAGGTAGGGAGGTCGGGGGAGGGCGTATTTTCTCTACGGATGATGCACATCTAGACCATGACCCAAAATCAGGTGTACAAAGTTCGCCGCGAAAATTCAACCTGGATAGAGACCGTCATCAGTAAATTTAGTATGTAGTTAACTACCAGGTCGTTCCAGCCCATCTACGCTAATGATGGCTTTAAGTTGACCTAGATCTGTATGGATATGTTTGATGCTGTGACACAATTCCCTGGCAAGGTAAGTGAGTTTTGTGGTTAATTCCGGTCTACCTCAATAGACTATAGTTTCCTGTTCTGTTGACTTCAGGTCACACACACTCTAAGTGTACACAAAGTAAATGTTTGATGTGACATGTTTCCTCTCGTTCAGGGCTGGATAGATCTATACATGTCTAATGTTTTTTCCCATAGATGGCACCGAGATCCGCTTTATAAATAGTGCATGTTCACAAGGGCGCATCCAGGATTCCTGAAAGAGTGAGGGTCACAACACTTGGTAGATCAAGGAGTTTGAAAACGGGGGGAGGGGGGGAGGGCAGGGGTGGCAACACTTGACATGACAAGGGGAGGGGGTCCCCCCTATCCAATATATGGTCATGATCAGCGATGATGCACTGGAACTCGTGTATCTTACATTAGTTGTTCATTTTTTTTGCAGCAGTCTCATTATACTTGACAGGGTTAACAGTATGGAAATTTAGGGAAAACGACACTTGACTCTTCTCACTGAAGCTTACACTGTGTACTCTATTTACATACACTATATTAAGCACATATGCACACTATCCCAAGACTAGTACTGTTGTTTTAGTTTGCCCTGCATTTTGCAAGGATGTTTATATAGCCCAGGCTACAATTAATTCATGCAAACTAGACCTATGCTTTGTATATTAGTGTGTATTCATACAAACTAAACAAGATGTAAGGTTCATAGGAGTATTGTATTGATACGTTTTACTTGCTGCTAACCTCTAAACTAGGGTGGTAAAACACATTTCTATGCAGCTTACGATTTTTATTTGGTACCTTTGACAATGATAAAATGTCTATAAATTGCATGTAAATTGGAAATAGATCTACAATGGAAACAATCGCAGAAGTGGGAAGTTACTAATCAATTACCCCATTTTGGCAACAGTATCGGTTGTGCATGTCACGAGGAAAGGTCACTCAGTGTCTGTGGTTCATTAAGCATGCGTACTCCCCTGCCAAACATAACACACATGATCATGGATCAGGCAATAGGCCATGACATTGACAACAAGTTAAGTGTTGAAAAGACCCCTCCCCAGCACCCTCCCTGCCCCTCAGCCAACATGTGCTTATAATAAGATCTCCTGTTTCAAAGCTCATTTATTGTGAACGACCACCCAACCATTCGCCTTTCTCAATTTGACCTGATTCCATCCAATACCTTGGCATGAGCCCTGTGTTGCATTCATTCATGAGGGTTAGGTTACATGGTGATAACAAGAGGATGCAGGGAGACCATAGTGCTATTTCCCACACCCCATGTGGTGGGTGCTCCCAGTGTGTTTAAAGGGAAGGATCCTTATTGGAACTTTAGTATGTGTGAATGATGTCCATGATTGATGACACTATAACGACTGCGCACTTCCACAAGGATATCAAGGACCGGGTTTATATTGTCTCATGTCACAATACTCCAGGATAAAAGGGTTGCTGCATTCAGGAGGCAAGTATCATTTATTTCGTAAACAACATACAAAAGGGATTATAGAATATATTAGTTATGTATGTGGTCTTTCGCATCTTAATATGAACTCTCACCAGTGTTTGGAAAGTATACAATATCATAGAGAAACTTATGAAAATGCGCTTATGAATCCATGGGAACATCTGTTATATTTTTCTCCGAAAGGTTTTGAAGTAAAACTATTCCATGCATGAATACAATATCTGTTCACTAGGTTATCTTGTTATTTGTTATTTAAATACTTTCGATATATCAATTATTTACATTGTTTCAATCAACAGTAGTTCTTTGCATGCATCGTAACATATGGAGAGTTTTACTCAATGTTTCTTTTACGAGGGCCCTTCAGTGTAGCTACCAAATTTGAATTGCAACTTGCATTTATAGGCCTATTATAGGATCGATTAGGATTCAGCGGCCATTGGGGTCTAATTGGCGCAAATACTCCATAGAACCCACATAGAAATTTGCTTGTGTTCTTACTTGTGTTACCCCAATGCATGTATCAGTGCAATCAAATTCCATATTGAACTATGCATTCTTAGAAATTGCATGCATTTGCTTGTGTTTGCTTGCATTTGCTTGCATTCCTCTCAATAAAAGCAATTAAAATGCCCAACGCAGGCCAAATGACACATAGTGGACATGGAGTTAGATGTATTAGGCTAGATCGACACAAGGGCGGACCCAGAATTGCAAAAAGGGTCGATGGAGATGTCTGCACATATACGGTATGCGGAGGCTATCCGGAATTCCATATATGGAAAAACGCATAGCCTCCGCATACCTTATATGGGCAAAAACGCATCCGCAACGCACATACGGAAAAGCACCTTCAGCGGTATCCTCGGCATTTTCGACGTCGCGCGGTGAAATATTGGGCTCCAGAAGTGACCCTACTTAGCATTGGCGCCTATGGGGAAAAACGGAATTTTCGTAATAGTATGGACAATTGAGCTATTAGGACAATTTGAAGGCTTGTATGGGGTGCCTGGGATAAATTCACAACTTTTACTCATTTACTGTATAAAGATTAGATGAATATTTAAAAAGTTAGAGCGAAATAACATGTTTTCTCCCATAGGAGCCAGTGTTAAAAGCACCCCCAACCTCCGTTCGCTATTTCCGTGAAATTTTGGTGCGTGATGCGTTATAATCGCGTTAGGGAAAGGCTCAGTGGGCGCCGCCATATTGGCCCAGGGATGGTTCTGATAGGCTGAAAAGTCGCGCTTGTCCCCCCACAGGTAGTGGCGCCAAAGGTGAGCGCATGCGCGGAGAGGGACTCCCGAATACGGTATATTCAGACCCGCATACGGCGTATAGGCTAATGACTAAAGGACATGTATCTAAAAGTATGTTTACATACATGTGGAACTCCTCCCTTACTGCAGGTTCCGCCCTTCCCTGGATCCGCCGTTGCTCAGTCCCAATACTGTACTTTCTCTACGACGGATAACATATTTTGTGTATTCTACCTGCAGACTAGCTTGTATGAAGATGCATGCTGGAAAACAAGTTGGCAAGTCCATTTCCACTCAAAGGCTTAAGCATAATACTATTTAAACTGTATTTAGATTATAGTCTAATTTTGTTGTTTGGCAGGATGGAAAACAAGCATTGGACATTCTTTTCTTTTTGCATCTGTATAATTATATTTAATAGTCTAAACATGGATGCATTACAGATACATAGATATATATAGACAGTAATTACACATTTTCGATATTTTTTTCTGCGTTGCTCATGATCAGAAACAATTATAGTCCAAATTAACCTGCACATGTTTAAATATTGTAAACCAGCCATCCGTGGTATGGAATAAAAATCCTGAAAGCATGTATCCTGAGAGTTCGGTCTGGCTTGTCAATGACAAAACCAGATTTGTAACGACAAACCCGGTTTACCAACCTATATAAAACACCAACATGTGTGCCTTAATTTAGACATCCGGCTGACTACTGAAGAAATCCGCAATCATCCAACAGTAGGCGGAGACGGCAACATCTTAGTTGGGTCACTAAGTGTAGGATAGGGCTCTGCCTGAAATTGATATGGCATATGGAGCAAGTTACCTTGAGGGAAGGGTGTATAATAGGGGCTTGTTCTTCCAAGGCTGGCCATTCAGGCTGAAGACGCCAAGGAGGAAGGATCTCATGGAGTTGGCGACAGAATTTTAGCCAATTCTTTCATGGATTACTATAGTACACTTTGGAATTTCCATTCTGTAATTCTGCATGGTTTGATTTTCTCAAGTTTCAGTGATTCCTGTGTTCAAAATGCAGGCATTTTTTTATGGTTTTATTGCAATTTGACGAATTAGCCGATGTATGTTGCCATAGCCTTCATCTTATCTTCAGACATCATGCCATTTGTCCTCTCCTCGTTTTAACCATAACCTTTAATTTATCTTAGACTAGGGCCTGAAAGTCATAGAAGTTGTGAGAGGCGTCAAACCACTACCTCACCATGCATGTGATAAACCAACTGTCCTGGGTGGATTACCTGGTCTTTGGTCTAGTCCTCTTCATCTCCGCTGCCATAGGTGAGTATTGGTCTTTATTATACAATGCCAACGTATTAATCCCGGTTTACAAAGTACCATAGTTACCCTTACGATGATGATAATGATAATATTATCAGAGAACTGAGAGAGAATTCCAGAAATTCTAATGTAAACCTGAGATGATATAATCTAGTGATAGATATGTTGTCAGGACTGTCGTAGGGGTGTTGGGACCCTTTGGAGAATTGGACCCCGAATTGGACTGTTCTAAGGCCTACGATAAACAACGTCGTAAGAATTGTGACCATCTGTGTAAACCCCCTTCACCTAACTTTAACATAATGGTAATCCTATCTCAGTTATTTGTATCTCGTTTATAGACATTTCAGTCCAATTTGATGAAGTGCAAAAATTCATTACAGGTATATTCGATCTCGATTTTGTTTAGTCACATTCTATACGAAACGCTTTAAGGTTATATTCAGTCTTGTAATGGAAAGCATTTGCATTGAAAATTGGTTGCATTGCAAGGTGGAATATGCCCTTTAGAGATAAGTTGACGTTCGGAGTTACAATGTCATTCTCATTACTCATTGCAATCGTATGCCACTGAACGTGAAATAAACATAAGCAAATAAATATTCCCATGTATGACCATGGATGGTGCACGTTGGAACAATACTGACCCTGTCCACGTTGAAGCAGACATGGCAGCGTCATGTTCACAATATACATACTTTGCGAGAATAATAAAGAAACATGCCTAATCTGCAGCTGAGGAATATAATAACTTCCCCAGAATTCCAGAAGATAGTCATACGTGCATTGCTTACTAGATAATCAAATTTTATGTGCTTATTTTAATACAATCTTGAGTGATTCGGATGTCTTCAGTTAAAACAAAATATAACTCATGAATGTACCATTACGCAGAAATTTCTTCTTGTAGATGATAGGAATGAATAATAGCGGATATACAACAATCAGATTAAAAGTGAGACTCTGTGCAGCTATATTCGGAAAATTATGGCTCATGCAGTCCTATCCAAGACCAAAAGAAAAAAATAAATACCGAATTTAACGAAAAGATTTCAATATTCAAAACATCATTTTAACCTTATAACACAAGAATATCACTAGTTTACCCATATGATTACAAGAGGTTTTTCCTTACCAAATAGGTGTGTACTATGGGTGTACGGGTGGCAAACAGAAGACAACTAACGAGTTCCTAATGGCCAACCGGGACATGCACGTGGCACCAGTAGCCCTGTCTCTACTGGCCAGCTTCATGTCGGCCATTACTCTACTTGGCACCCCGGCCGAAGTCTACCTCTACGGCACTCAGTATTGGCTCATCTGGCTTGGCTACGTTATCATGATCCCAGTCTCCGCACACATCTTTATGCCAATCTTCTTCCGGCTGAAACTAACAAGTGTGTTTGAAGTATGTTATTTTGATTGTTTTTCCATGTTTTTGAGCTTGTTATTTTTCAGTCTTTTCTTATAAGAATTTTCATATTTCATAAGAGTTGTATATTTTGAATGGGATGTTTATTGTATGTGATCCCCTTAATAAATGAGACATAAGTTGCATAGAACAATAGTTTGGGGAAAGAAAAATAAGAAAAGGAAACAGAGAAAAAGGAAAAAAGATTTCTACAGAAATAATATTCTTAACACTGGCATTACAGTTTGATCTTGAATCTATTACAGTAAAAGATCTACCATGTAAGATGGAGAGATTTTCCAGATGGTTTAACATAAAGTTTACATCATCATGAAGAAACGTGGTATAATTTAAGCCATTTTTCTTTGCAATGTCGTATAACATATATGAAAATTTAAAAGTCTCAGAACTGAGATCCTAGATAAAACATTCTTTCCCCATTTCATATTTTGAGACGGAAGAGATGAGAGTAAACCATAATTAATGTTATTATGTAGACGCCTCCGTGCACTGGATCTTAAGCAGTAAACCTATGGAGCTCCTCTCTGTCTCACTATAATAAATTTGCCTCACTGGAATGCTTGATTGGTTCTACGAATTCTAAGATCTGTGTTTTTAGGCCAAACCACTTAAAGGACTGATATTTAGGGTTAGAATGTCTCAAGACAGTTGTATCATTGTTGGGTTATTATCTGGGAAAATTGGCCCTGAAGCCTGGTAATCAATCTTCTTTTAGTTTGCTGGGGTAGCCCAGAGCGGATGCACGTGCAAGTCTCGCATAACTCTTCATGTCCTTTACAGTTTTAAGGATGATAAACCTGTATTCCACATGCCGCTTTTGGTCCCGCCAATTTTGTACTTGTTTTACTTTATTTCCTGAAAATATTACATGGAACCATGCATCCTTCATTATACCATTTGAAAGTTAATTATAAAAACTTTCTGATGACATGTAAAATGTTTATACTTAATTTTTAGTTCCCCCGGCGAATTTTTAAAAGTGGCCTCAAAATCAGCATGTGAAATATACCCACAGGCAAGAGCCTGCTGCCATCTCCTCGCATAAGACTAGTGTCAAACCCTAATTTATTTCACCCCTAATGGCGTAGTGTCTGTATAGCCTAGCGCGCTTGGCCAGGTCGGAGAACACAGGCCTAGTATTAGGTCCCTGCCGGAACTACTTGAAAATGTGGTGGTTCTGCTCAATCCTTGGGCCAATATTTTATTTTCACCAAATAGTCTATTGTTTCGATGGATAAATATGAAATAATGTATTTTATTAAGCAAAGTGTAAAATAGATGCATAACTTAGTGATTATTAACAAATGCAGCACACCTAGATTGGGACTATTTTCAATGGCATCATGACTCTAGGTTACAGGGCACTACTTTCTCTTGAGATCCACCTGTGAACTTTAAGGTGTAATTATGATTAAACTATATGAAATAAAATTCTAATTTTTGGGATTTTCCATATTTACATCCTAAGCATTTACCTCGTAAAGGGAATAAGTTGTGGAATTCTTCTGAATATGTGAACTCCAAATGTAAACAAACCCGAAAAAGTTACGAAAAATCAATGGCGGACGGGCATCACCTTGGTTACGCCGACCTCGACCCCAGACCCGCTACCGGCCGGTTGTTGTAAACCCGGCCGGTCAACCAGCCTAAGTGTCTGTACATCTCCTATTTACACGTCATGTTATTCATCCAGGGGAATAACAAAAATGATATTCCCTTGGTTTAAACTGTTAACTACGCCACCCAGGGGAATAACAAAAAGATATTCCCCTGGAAAACCAAGGAGACCCGAGCCAATAGGAATACAGGGAGCCAGGGTAATAACTTTTGAAAGACCACGCCCCCAAATGCTATCAGCCAATCAGAGGCACCAGTGGAATAACTAGGTCGCGTTGCTACGTCACATTGCTACGTCGCATTGCTACGTCACAAAATTCCACTGTTTGTTTCCATTTTTTCGTAACTTTTTTCTGTTGATATCTCCGTTGATATTCCATCAATTTTCACAATTTAAAGTATGTAATTAAGAGAATAGAACTCATATTATATTCCCGTGGATTTATATATTCATAGGGATCGAAATAAATCCAGTACAGACCTCGGCATGATATCAAAAAAGTTATTGCCCTGGTCGTCATAGTCTCAGGACTACGCTACGCTTCGTCCCTCGACTATGACGACCAGGGCAATAATTTTTTTGATATCATACCTCGGTCAGTACTATATATTTCTCTGTTTGGTTGGGGGGATCACATTTACATAACAGAAGTATCATCTTCATGTGAAAAACAAACTTGTAATTCAAATGACCTTATTCATCTAGCATATTTCGTCGGTTTATTAATTTTTAGCAATTTTGTTGTCTCAACTGAAATATTAACCCAAAGTGAAGGTATTCTTGACCGTAATCAATAGCCACGATATGCTTCTTTGTCACCTAGAATTGACTGTATTGTCTTTATTTGTTCAAGTACTTGGAGCTTCGGTTCAGCAAAGGTGTCCGACTATGTGCTTCGGTCGCATATATCGTGCAAACGGTAAGAAAATATTATACTAGACAGAAGACTAGGTAAATGAATTTAATGACTTTCCTATCACTAAAATTGTCTGGATTTAGACGTCTTTTCCTTATGATAAACTGAAAAAAATATTTTATTCTAAAACAGCTTTTGTAAATGTCCTCGTTATGAATGGTCTGAAAGAAAGGATCTTGATTATAGGTGCGCATATGCTAAAATCCAAAAGAGGCTTTTTATTTCTAATACGAACTAACAGACTCATTTCTATTTTTTTATTACAGGTACTTTATATGGCAATAGTTTTATACGCGCCGTCACTAGCCCTAAGTGCCGGTAGGTGGAATAACTCATGAAATCTTTGATAATGACTTGATATAGGATTTAAACTGTTCATTTACCCCTGTTTTGACCTTGATTATTAGAGCTCTCTTAATAAACAAACCTTGATTCATTTCTTTATAATATTTTCGTTCAATGCTCTAAATAAAGATTTTGAAAAGGCAATTTGGAATATCACTTTAAAGCCTGTACGACCGACTCATTATTTCTTGATTTTCTGGTTGTTTTATGGAAGTCTCAACATGAGAACTTTTTGTCCTTAAGTGTCTGGACTGAACGTATGGGTCGCTGTATTCACTGTTGGAATAGTTTGTATTTTCTACACTGCACTGGTAAGTATCAAAGAACCTTAACGATATCGTTCTCATCTTTCAGTAATACGTTAGAGCTTATAGTAGGGCATCATGATGTCAAATATCCAGTTCCGTGGGACTTTCATGATGAAATTATGACACATATCTAGTTATGTTGGGGGGACCCTCAGGTACTAGAAAATGGTTGGTGGCAGTCTGGGATATTGCTCTGGTTGCCATGGCAACCATTTGAAGTGAAAAATGGGGGGAAATCAGGAATATGGTATTTTCATTTCTTTCAGGTATATAATAAAATTAAAGCAGGAATCTAACTTTGGAATCCTAAAGGGGCACTGGGGGCCTAATATCTAACATGGTTTCTGTTTAAATCTGAAGGTCGTTTCAAGGTCAAAACCCAAGGTCAAGGTCATTTTTTGGCCTTTTTTTCTCTCAGACTTGATAACATTACATTCCACAAGTAGGGATATGAACAAGAAGGGATATATTATAGTGAAGATGAAAGCCAAGGTCAAGACCTTTCATTTGATACCTCTCTGATGTCCCTAGCTATAGTAGAAGTATCAGAATCTCTACTGCAAAAGAGGTATGTTCCCCATGTGACTGGGCTTTTCATAGGCCAGATGACCAGATGATGTATGGTGTCATAATGCACTCATCAATAGTGGTTTTCATGCCACAGCTTTGTTAATATCTAAGATAGAAATGCACCCAAGCTATCAAATTGAAGCATTAAATTAGTGCTATTGCCTGAACAAGTTAGATTTGATTTTAGAGTGAGATGGTTGCCATGGTAACCAGAACAATTATGAAAAATGCCAATCTTCCCCCCATTTTTCTACTGAATGCCCCATATCTTCACTGCTTATTAAGATAGCAATGCAACTAGGGTGTTAAATTGAAGTATTTGATGAGTGCTTTTGCAAGGAAGTGCAAAATTTGATTTTAGAATGAGTTGGTTGCCATGGTAACCAGAACAATTATGAAAAATGCCAATTTTCCCCCCATTTTTCTACTGAATGCCCCATATCTTCACTGCTTATTAAGATAGCAATGCAACTAGGGTGTTAAATTGAAGCATTTGATGAGTGCTTTTGCAAGGAAGTGCAAAATTTGATTTTAGAGTGAGTTGGTTGCCATGGTAACCAGAATAATTGTGAAAAATGTCATTTTTTTCCCCATTTTTCTTCTGAATGCCCCATATCTTCACTGCTTATTAAGATAGCAATGAAACCAGGGTGTCAAATTGAAGCATTTGATGAGTGCTATTGCAAGGAAGTGCAAAATTTGATTTTAGAGTGAGTTGGTTGCCATGGTAACCAGAACAATGATGAAAAATGCCAATTTTTTCCCCATTTTTCTTCTGAATGCCCCATATCTTCATGGCCTATTAAGATAGGAAGGCAACTAGGGTGTCAAATTGAAGCATTTGATGAGTGCTATTGCAAGGAAGTGCAAAATTTGATTTTAGAGTGAGTTGGTTGCCATGGTAACCAGAACAATAATGAAAAATGTCAATTTTCCCCCCATTTTTCTTCTGAATGCCCCATATCTTCATGGTCTATTAAGATAGCAATGCAACCAGGGTGTCAAATTAAAGTATTGGATGAGTGCTATTGCAACGAAGTGCAAAATTTGATTTTCGAGTGAGTTGGTTGCCATGGTAACCAGAACAATTATGAAAAATGCCAATTTTTTCCCCATTTTTCTTCTGAATGTCCCAAGTTTTGCAAAATTTGATTTTCGAGTGAGTTGGTTACCATGGTAAACCAGAACAATTATGAAAAATGCCAATTTTTTCCCATTTCTCTTCTGAATGTCCCAAGTCTTCACTGCCTATTATGATAGCAATGCAACCAGGCTGTCAAATTGAAGTATTTGATGATTGATATTGCAAGGAAGTGCAAAATTTTATTTTAGAGCGAGTTGGTTGCCATGGTTACCACATTTGTTGTTAAAAATAGCCGTTTTCTCCATATTTTCTTTAGAATGTACCATATCCTCACTGCTTATTACGATAGCAATGCAACAAGGGTGTCAAATTGAAGTATTTAATTAGTGCTATTGCATGGAAGAACTAAATAATAATGCTTAATTCCCACATAGGGCATCCTTTCTGTGTAGGGAGACATATATACTCTAAAGATCAGTGATAATATTGTGTCAACTAACAAATCATGGCTAAACAGTGGCCTGTTTCATAACAAACCTCTGTAAATTTTGCATTTCATAAGTTACGATCACCTTATACTTTCAACATAGCTATGTGAGTTTTGTTGTTGTTTACATCAGTTTGGGTCAATTTACATGAGTTTTGTTATGAAATTGCCATGTAATACTATGTGAGTTTCAAAACTAAGCTCACATAACCGCCCATAGATACGGAATTTGTTATGAAACTGGTCACAGGTTGGAAAAAATCAAGATTATATTTCCACATAATATTGGTTAAAGATCTCTTCCTTTTTAAATCTAGATTTTCTGATATCATATGACTCTGAACAAAGATTGCACAAAGGATAAGGTTGGTGAAGTTATGTATTCAATGTCCAGCATCTTAGGATCATATAAGCCCATATGATTAGATGGCTCTTTCCCTAACCCAAGTTGGGCATCATGGGCTAGTGGAGGTTGAACAGACAAATCTACATGGTATGGGTAGAGCAAAACTGCCTTGACTGGGGCTTAGTAGGGCCAATGGACTATGACCAGTGGGTGGTTGAGGAAATCTGTTATGTTATAGGAATAAGGCCTCTTTAGTGACATGTCATCAGCTTGAATTGAAACCTTTTCATATTGGAAAATGTTTTTTTCAAAAAAAGACAAGCATTTGCAGATATGGTTCATATTTCATTTAAAAGATGCATTTCTAAAATATGGAACCATTGTTACAGTATCCGTGAATGTTATGTAGCTGTAGAGTTATAGGTGGTTTAATAAGGCAATTTACATGGTCTCAAAGTGAAAATAAGCCTTGGGTAATTTGCATTCTTTAGCTGAGTTACACACCAAGTGGCATGGTCTGGATTTTTATTTATTGGAAGTATCTAACTGAGCAAGCACTCCCATTTAATTCAAAGAGCCAAATATCTTGAAAAATGTAAAATTATATTTTAACTTTAACCAGTTGAATTCTGAACTTATGCAATTCCACCCAAACTCATATAAGCAATATCAAAACTGTATAAGCAGATAATTTTACCATTGTTAGACTATGCTGTGTTTATATTCAATAGCAATACTCAGAAAAAATTGTTACGTGTACACCCATTTCAGAATAGAGCTAATAAGACTATTGTATTAAAGAATAGATATATCTCTAATGAAGAAATGGATTTACTTCACGAGGAATTAAAACTTGACAAGCTAGATCATAGATAGGACACTATTTTACTTAAAATGATGTACAAACTGTCTCTAGATTTAGTGACTGTTGAGGAGAGAATTGAGGGCAGAAACTTGAGAAACGGTAGCAAAGTGAAAATTAAGCTAGATTTTTCAGCCAAGGAGCAGGTTCTCAGGAGTCCATATTAAGGGGATCGGGGGGTTAAGGATTTGAATGAATTTAGTACGTAGGCAAAATTTCCAAATTCTAGGACCCCCACCCCTCCTTAGGCTAAAATACGCATTGGATTTGTATAGGAATGTATGCAAATTTCCAAAATTCTCAGACCCCCTCTTTCCCCTTGGTGCGTATGTACTTTATGGAAGACTCCATATTCCTACATACATATTTTGTGGATATGTTTTATTTTACAAGCCAGAAATATTTGTTACAGAAAGGATTATTTGTATGTCACTTTATCTATATATGAGGTTATGTAGATATTATTCTTAAGAACAGAAAGTAATATGCTGTAGACCCTATAAATTCTGATAGAAAATAGGGAAACAAAATAAATTTGGTAAGTATGATCAAATCATCCTTGAGACAAACTTAGCATTTCCATAAAAGCACTCACTAACCCTTTCCTGACCTCATGTACATGTATACCAATGATGTGTACCATTTGTACCATACTTGTACCTAAAATTGCCCTGTAAGATGCCAGGAGGAATAAATACTAAGTAACACCTAATAATACCTGATAAAAAATAAATCCAGATCAAAATCAGTGAAGATAATGAACTAAATCCAAATGTTCATATTCCTACTCATATGAACAAGGTATCTGTATGATTTATCAATTATCTAAACTCCGATGAGAATTTTAATGAATTTAAAGATGGTACAACCACACTGTACCTATTTTTCTATCTTAATTATCAGTGAATTCGAAGATACAGTACGTTGAGGAAAGATTGACTCTAAAATTGAAATAAGTACTTCCATACAATAGCACTAATTAAATACTTCAGTTGGACACCCTGATTGCTTTTCTATCTTAATCAACAATGAAGATATAGAAAATTGAGAAGAAAAACATGGACAAAGTTGTTATTTTCAATCAAAAAAGGTCTGGTAACTATGGTAACCAACTCACTCTAAAATCAAGTATCATTAGTACTAGTTCTTCCATACAATAGCACTGATTAAATACTTCAATTTGACAACCTGGTTGCATTGCTATCTTAATAGGCCATGAAGATATGGGGCAAGAAAAAAACAGGAAAAAATAGCAATTTTTGACAAACATTCTGGTAACCATGGCAACCAACTCACTCTAAAACCAAATGTTGCACTTCCTTGCAATAGCACTCATCCAATACTTCAACTTGACACCCTGGTTGCATTGCTATCTTAATAGACCATGAAGATATGGGGCATTCAGAAGAAAAATGCGGAAAAAATTGGCATTTTTCATTATTGTTCTGGTTACCATGGCAACCAACTCACTCTAAAATCAAATTTTGCACTTCCTTGCAATAGCACCATCAAATGTTTCAATTTGACACCCTGGTTGCCTTGCTATCTTAATAGGCCATGAACATATGGGGCATTCAGTAGAAAAATGGGGGAAAAATTGGCATTTTTCATAATTGTTCTGGTTACCATGGCAACCAACTCACTCTAAAATCAAATTTTGCACTTCCTTGCAAAAGCACTCATCAAATACTTCAATTTAACACCCTAGTTGCATTGCTATCTTAATAAGCAGTGAAGATATGGGGCATTCAGTAGAAAAATGGGGGGAAAATTGGCATTTTTCATAATTGTTCTGGTTACCATGGCAACCATCTCACTCTAAAATCAAATCTAACTTGTTCAGGCAATAGCACTAATTTAATGCTTCAATTTGATAGCTTGGGTGCATTTCTATCTTAGATATCAACAAAGCTGTGGCATGAAAACCACTATTGATGAGTGCATTATGACACCATACATTATGGTTACCAAGGTCATCTGGCCTATGAAAAGCCCAGTCACATGGGGAACATACCTCTTTTGCAGTAGAGATTCTGATACTTCTACTATAGCTAGGGACATCAGAGAGGTATCAAATGAAAGGTCTTGACCTTGGCTTTCATCTTCACTATAATATATCCCTTCTTGTTCATATCCCTACTTGTGGAATGTAATGTTATCAAGTCTAAGAGAAAAAAAGGCCAAAAAATGACCTTGACCTTGGGTTTTGACCTTGAAACGACCTTCAGATTTAAACAGAAACCATGTTAGATATTAGGGCCCCAGTGCCCCTTTAGGATTCCAAAGTTAGATTCCTGCTTTAATTTTATTATATACCTGAAAGAAATGAAAATACCATATTCCTGATTTCCCCCCATTTTTCACTTCAAATGGTTGCCATGGCAACCAAAGTAATATCCCAGACTGCCACCAACCATTTTCTAGTACCTGAGGGTCCCCCCAACATAACTAGGTATGTGTCATAATTTCATCACAAAAGTCCCACGGAATGACACATGATGCCCTACTATTATTGTAATATACATTCCTTATAATTATGATTTATTGCTGAAGAGGTCTGCATCCTAATCTTCGGTTAAATGTTTTCTATATGAACCAATCGTTGTAATATTCGAAATGTCTCAATAGAACATCCCTTCTGTAATAGTGATAACAGAGCATTAAGTTATTGACACTGATTATACAATCTTTAGTTTTAAAAAAATATGTAAAATATCTATATCCAGTTTATATATAATCCAGGGTGGAATGAAGGCTGTTATGTGGACCGATTCTTTCCAAATCATCCTCATGTTCGCCGGACTCATCGCTGTATTAATTCAAGGATCGGTTGATCAAAAGGGGTTCGCCAAAATCTGGAAATATATGGAGGAGGGCCAGAGAGTGGAATTCTTCAAGTAGGTGGAGGATTCTCTTTTTGATTTTCTTTTTCAATTAATCACCATAAATTTGAAATAGAAAGTAAGATTCTATCTAGTTTTCTGAGGAAAGGCAAGAAATCCGGATACGAGACTAATGTGAATGATATGCAATTGCATATCATTTTGATGTCGTTATATTTTCTTTTCACCAGTATACACAAACATTCATAGTTATATATGATAATCCAGAAAATCAATCTCCATTTGCAGTCACTTTTTAAATTAAACGTCCCCTACCCACCAAGGCCAAAAGAACATCCACCAGAGGTCACTTTAGATAAAGAAAAAAAATATATAGATTAAATGATTAATCATAATTAATCAATATTATTATTTCATTTTATACCCTACCACAATTAATTATTTATTACAATTAACTATTTTAACTACAATTAATTAATTACAATTAATTATTTTAATTACAATTAATTAATTAATTTAATTAATTACAATTAATTATTTTTATTTCCTCCCACAGCTTCGACCCCAGCCCCCTGACCCGCCATACCACCTGGGGCCTGACCTTCGGAGGGACCTTTACCTGGTTGGCCATCTACGGGGTCAACCAGGCCCAGGTACAGAGGGCGCTCGCCGTACCCGAGCTCCGACAGGCCCAACTGTGAGCAGCTTCATACCCTAGGGTGACACAGGTTCAGTAGTTAAGAGTTTAGTGCATCACTGATAATAGTAATCAGGTAATGGGGATAACCAAAGTGTTTTTACCCCGGAGAGTGATATAGGAAAGTAGTTCCGGCAGGAGAAAATAGTTGCCTTATGCCGGGAACCCACAAAGCGACGCAATTGATTTCTAGTCGAATGCAGTGACAAATATCAAATAATGTTAGATATTATCCAAGTGATTCACCATTATTTGATAACGTTCTGGTTGGATTGCGCAATGGGAGCACAGATTCTGATCGTTTTCAACCATTTCTAGCAATCTTAACTAAAATTAAGAAACAAGATCTGGTCGTAACGACCAGAATTTTGGTTTAATCGCTCAAATATGTATACATATGTACTTCATTATTCATGTATACAGCCCCAAGGCCCAAATTGTTACAAGTCAAGGTGTGAGGAGCTTTCTTTACAGAATGGGTAGATAACAGATAAAGCATTGAAAGGTCCAAGTGTGAACAGCTCCCTTTACTGAACATAATTATGTATGTATATAGAGCTCCAAGAAGCCCGGATTTGAGCAATTATTTTTCGTTTCTGAACATAGATATACAGCATAACATGCCAAAATGTGAGAATCTCTCTTAACCGAATACAACGCTGACACGCTCATTTCTATGGACACACACTCAAGTATTGTAGCTTGAGGGCCTCTCATAGTCTATTGTTGAATGTGTCTATTGTTGAATACCCTGGGACATAAGTCCTACCGGTACCCTTTTCCTCCTCTTCGTCTCTAATTACAAGGCCAAGGCCTTCCTGCCCCTATGGCATCAATTATTGCCAGTGTGTTCAGATGTAGATACTAGAGCTACTGTTGTTATTTGCCCCAACATCCCCCTAAGTTAACTAGCCCCTTGACAATACCCAATTCTAATTACCCAAATTGCACTAGAGTACCCAAGACACACCAAGGCATGTGCTGCTTGATAAGCAGCTGTTGTGCTACAGGCTGATTCAGTACCAACCATTGTTTATTTACTTGAGACCTAGACAATCCTTGTTTCTGATTGGTTAACAAACTCTCCTGAAATCGCATGACTAATAACACTTCCATCAATTCAAACAAGTCCCCAAGCTTGTCTCAGCAAACAACAAGAAACAAATACATAGCACAAAGGCCCAGATAGGTTCACTCATAATCATCACAAAAATCATATAATATATGCAACCCAAATTAGCCAAAATGTGAGCAGGTCTTAAACAGTGTTAAAGGTGAACATATAAATATAAAGCTTAAGTAAGTTCAAATGTGAGCAGCTCTCTGTAAGTTATACATAGGCCTAGATATTCTTAATAAGTCCTGATGTGAGCTGGTGTCTGGAATTTACAAGTTCTCTTACGCCCAAACACACAGCTGACAAGTTTCTATAAAACTACATTGTCATTAAAACAACAGCATTAAATGTGTCTTGCTTTAATAAAACATGCCGCCTTGAACTAAAAAAAGATCATTTGCGAGAAATAACATTTGTTTTCGAACTGTGAAACTGATGTAATGAATATGGGATTCACCGTTATTGGTCATATAGTTTAAATGTCCTCATCTATTCTTCTTTCTTTGGCAGTGCATTATGGTTGAACCTGCCTGGACTGACTGCCCTGCTCACCATCTGTGCCTTATGTGGATGTGTGGTCTACGCCGAATACCGAGACTGTGATCCCCTCAGCACAAAACGTATTGAAGCATCTGATCAGGTAAGTGTATGATCGATGCCGAGTTCCAAAACTGTGGGTCTCTTAGGCCCTACTACTCGTGTATTTCACCCTTTGACCAAGTTAAATGTGTGGTCTATGTTGAGTACTGAAACTGTGATCCCCTCCCCGCAAAACAAATTGAAGCCTCTGGCCTGTGTGGTTGATGCAGACTTCCAAAACTGTGACCCTGTTTGTATCATATATTTCAGCCTCTGACCAGTTAAATGTCCATACTGAGTACTGATACTGTGATCACCCCAACACAAAAATAGCCAGCTACAAAATAATTGCAATATGTTGCAGGCCCCAACCAGGATATATATATATGTAAGACAGATGAGACCTTATTGCCAGAGAAGCCGAACTGTGTGACAGACAATGCAATAACAAACAAACATCTATTAATTGTTTCCAAGTCATATTACAGTGAACTGGTTCCTTCTGAACTAAGTTAGATCAAAGAATTGTAATTTTTCACCAAAGTCATTATCAATGCGTTTAATATTTATAATAGTATTGTATCATAATTTATATTAGCGTGTTCACTGCTTTTTACATCAAAACGTTGTTTATTGTACCCATCTCTTGTCCCTGCATATATAATTATGGGAACCGACTGACTTACTACAAACATCTACATACAACTGCACTTGTTAGCTTAAGTATACCATCATGTCATTGACATCAATACATTGATATATATCCAGCTCCTGCCCCAGTATGTTATGGTCAGATTTACCTATACCTCTAAGGTCCAATTCCAATATCATGTTGTTGACATCAACACATTTTTTTCATTGTATCCAGCTCCTACCTCTGTATGTCATGGACAGACTGGCCTACCTGAAGGGCCTGCCAGGACTTTTCACCGCCTGCCTCTTCAGTGGTGCTCTCAGGTAAGTATTATATATAAGAACTAATTCATATTGTACTTATTTTTTCTATTTTTTTTATTTAGAATCCAATCTTACATTTGATAAGTTCTTCCTTGGATACATGAGTGTCACTATTATACAATTCAGTGAGAAGATTCACCAGGAAATAGCCATACTAGATAGTTTCTTCGCTCTAGATATCATTTTATACACATCGTTAGAAAACACCAATTCACAAGTAACCAGGTGGCATGATATGGAATTAAAAAATAACCTTTAGAACGCATACCTTTTTGCATTATGAAGTTTGGTAACCTTCCTGCTTTCTCATTTTTATGCATTTACATTCAATATAGCTATCGTCTGATTTCACATCCTACGGAGTGGTACTAATTTCTTTATTTTTCAGTACCATCTCCTCAGGCCTGAACTCCTTGTCAGCCGTCACGCTCCAAGATTTCATCAGAGGGGTCTTTTTTAAGAACATGAGTGAGCAACGAGCCACACTCGTCTCCAAATTTCTAGGTATGAGAGGTTTTTTTTCCAGATCCACTACTTAGATCTAAGCAAGTCAATAGAGTATAAATGGAGGGAGCCTTCCACCAGCTAGTCATTCAAGCAATAGCTGTGGCGATTACACTCAGCCTCACCAAAAAACAACATGCAGTATTTTTGTTACGGATATTTAACTTATGTATCTTTATTTCAACAACATATTATTGAAAATTGTCAAGACAATTTGCCCATACCTGTAGATCGTATCGAGTATCTTTGTCATTTCACTCAGAGTAAAATAAGATATTTTGCTTTCGAACTATGGGCGTAATTTGACATACACATACACATATGCTGTACGTCGATAGATGATTAATTTTGTAAATGATCAACATTTTTTGACACAATATACATTATCTCTTCACAGCAATTGGTTATGGTGCGATCTGCCTTGCACTTACCTTTGTGGCAGCACAGCTAGGAGGAGTCTTACAGGTAAGGATATGAATTAGATTAAAATTACTTTTATCTGAGTTTGTAGTATTACTGTGAACACACATTCATCAGTGATTTTAGTGTTGATTAAGTATCTGAACAACTACCGTTATCTTGTGCCATGCATTCATATATAACAGCAATTCTCAATCTCATTAAATTAATGTACCGATAGCTTTGGATTGGTTTCTTCCAATTACTGTGGGTACCCAGACAAGAATGTAACACCGCAGAACGTTACCGTTACCTTGCTACTTGGGTGGGTGCAGTAATTGAATGCAAATGAATGGAGATTAACTAACCTTAGAGTACTTAAAAGATCGTATGGAA
Organism: Lepidonotus clava; assembly: GCA_936440205.1. NCBI lineage: Eukaryota > Metazoa > Annelida > Polychaeta > Phyllodocida > Polynoidae > Lepidonotus > Lepidonotus clava. The sequence goes on from OW387147.1 coordinate 24,087,691, forward strand.
TTATTCAGTATCACATCATCATAATTCATACCTATGTATCTCTGTTTCTGTGATTTTTGCCAACTAATATAACTAGGAAGAACATCCAATTTATAAGAATTATATTGAAAATTGAAAAAAAATCTTTCTCAATGCTCGAATTCCATCTAGGCGGCGCTAGCCCTGTTCGGTATGATCGGCGGACCTGTACTGGGACTCTACATGCTGGGGGTACTCTACCCCTGTACCAACACCAAAGGCGCCTACTCCGGCTTCTTTGGGGGCCTTATCTTCGCCTTCTGGTTAGGTGTAGGTGCCCAGATCTACAAGCCTTATGTACCACGCCCACCTGTGTCCGTCAAGGGGTGCTCCAACATAACGTTAGAGGGTGCTGCCGAGCTGCTCAATTCGACAGTATCGACGGTGTCAGTTTTGATGAGCAGCTCAACGACTACAGCGACACCTGTGGATGTAACTGAAAGGTTAGAGTCATGGCAATAGGTTACGATGATTTTTAATGTTGATAGTTTGGCAATTTGGTTATACAAGACTAACAATGTTGAGGTGAAACTAGTAATAAATGCAAATTATTCGGTAATTTGGAAAAAAGAATATAAGGTGTAACAAGCCAATGTTATCTCCAATGGAATCTTCTAAGGATATGAACTAATATATCCATGGCAATTGTATTTTTACTTCAAAAGAATAATGTACAAAAATACAAATAATTGTTATATATCTATTTGTAATGAATACGATCTTTTAAAGTTTTTATTTCCTAACTATTTCAATTACAAGCTGCGCTTCCAATAGTGAAGTATACGGATGTCAAAAATGCGATATGAGATACATGAGATGGTTTATAACTTTCACTGGTTATGATTTTTGCAATTTTCGAAAACCAATCTCAACCAATCTATACAAACAGAATACTCAATGCTTGTTTTCCATCATTTTTTTATTAAGCAACAAATGACACCATAATACTTAAAGTTATATGCTTTAATACTTTTTTATAAACCTCCGGAAAGACTGAAAGCATATTTCCCTTTCAGAGCGGGTTACCTCTCCTTCTACTCCATCTCCTACATCTGGTACGGTGCACTGGCCGTCGGGGTAACCATCTCTATCGGGCTGGTCGTCAGTATTATTACAGGTAGGTAGGATTCTAATAACCTACGGATAGCGTTATTAATCTGAAATAATAAATCCTTCAACAATATAAATATCCAAGGGGAAATTAACCAGTGATAATGCTTAGTATGCCTCAAAACTGAAAAATTCAGGTCAAATTGACCGAAAGTACATTGTGAGGGGATCGTTATTGCTAAAATAACCAAACGGAATCAGACATTTTATGTATAGCATAATTATGAACTCTACTGATATTCGGAATTCTTCCATCTCCAAAATTTAGTCCATTGATATCGAGGCATTTATGTTCATCTGAAGAGGTTGGAAACCTTTAAAATGCAACTTATCATGATAATAACTTTTAAGACGAAATTGACAAGAGCAATTGCAAGAAACCCTTCAGGAATGCGGATGAGAAACCATACAATAGTTATATTCAATCCGTATGATATGAAGAAAGTTTGTAGCGAGATAGTCAGGATAACAAAGTCAGTATCTTTCATGATACTATCTGACTTTTGGATCCATATTTGTTATAACCATAGTAATGTTGTTTGTGAAAAGCTTCGCATCTGAAATCTAATTTGTATATCTTATCTGGTTATCCAGTGACGCCAAGTATTGGTTTGAAAGAGTCTTCTTGCATGTAAAGTGTTTTGAAATGTGCTGCAGAAAAACAATGAACCTACTTTTGAAAACGTCGGAATTGAACACCTGAACATGTTTTGATCTACAGTCTCTCTGTAAATAAAAATATACCGTAAAATCCTGGTTATTATGTAGGTTATTATATTGAGTAGGGCTTGCTATACAATAGTGGGGATATGGCTATTAAAGGGGTCCTAATAAGGTGAATATCATTGTGCAATGTAAATGATATAGTTTTTTTTCCTTTTGTAATGAACTGAAAAGCAGAGGCATCTCTGATGTTTTTACTGAATCAAATTTATACATACACAAAATACTTAAACCCAAATAGCTTTAATTGGTTAGACCTACCTATATATATATAATTTATATAATAGTATATATGGTGCATATCCGAGTCTTACCTGTACATGTTAAGATATTTCTGATGCTTTTAATCCATCAACAAAAGTTAATTAGTCGCTGCTCATAAATAGGATTTACGGTGGGGTTTTCCCTCTCATCGTGGTTACTTCAATATTCATTATGTCGCGGTCATTTTGTTAGCCTGTGTCACAAAGAGTAAAGTAGAGAGGAAGTGCAATATCCTCTGGTTCCTGTTGCCAAGACGCAGGTGGCTGGACTCTTTTTAGTCTAAGCTTATCCATTAGGAATTGGCCAGAAAACTAATAGTACATGAAGGGAAATCACAAAGCCATTTTCGGCTGCGCTTCCAGATCTCTGTTAATCATTATTGAACCAGACATCTTATTGTCATCTTATACGGCTGTTTTGACATGTTTCTTTTTTATAGTTCATTGTCATTTTGGTATATTTAGTCACCAGTCTTCTTGATATTTTCCCCTGTTTATATCAATGTGAGCAGTGAAAATGGATATTATTGTTCATTTTGATTAAGTGTTGACCACACCAGCAGTGAAGTGCATGAAAATCTTCATTGTTATGGTATTCGTGGCATTTTACACCCAAATTTCTTTATTCAACAATGATTATGAAAATATTATATTAAGTTCACTCATCAATTGCTACATTTTCCGGAATAAACTTTTATCTGTTGTTTGAATACAATATTAGTTGAGGTAATTCCAAGGAGGTTGGCCCCCTTCTGATCTGTCCAGTGCTTAACACCTGAAAAATTACAAACCCTAATTTTCGGTTTGTCTAATTTCGGTTTCATACTGGGGTAAAGATGTGGAGGTGGACCCCCGTCTGATCTGTCTAGTGCTTGAGACCTGGGTCCATATCTTCGTAACTGATTTTACTGATTAGGCTAATCAGGTGAAATTTGATTAGTGTCTCATAATACCTGATTCTGTCTAGTCACCAAAAGAAGTGATATCATTTGAAAGTAACCTTGAAAAGAGAGTGTTAGGTGTAGTTACACTGATTTACAAACCGAATAGATATGAATAAGAGACTCATCAAATTTCAACTGATTAGCCTAACCACTGAAATAAGTTACGAAGAAATGGCCCCTGATAAATGATAAGCCCTAATTTTCACACTTAATTCTTGTTTCAGACTGGGGTAAATCACAGGAGGTGGACCCTCGTTTGGTCTGTCCTGTATTCGATGCCTGTTCTTGCTGCTTACCAGAGGGCGTCCGTCGATTCCTCTGGTGCGGGGTGAAGCATGATGATGTAAGTACTTCTTTTGCACAGCTTAATAGAAGCTTTGCTGAAGTGTAGATTGAGTAAGCAGGTAAGTACGATGCATCTTAAGTCATTAGACTTAAACTTAATTATATAGATTTTTGATGAAGCTTAGGCCTTTATTTGTGGAGGCCTAGCTCTTCAATAAAAGCAAAAGGATAGCTAACATAGACTCATGTGGCTTTATTTCAGCTTTAATAAGTATGCTTGAGAGCACAGAACTTTGAATGTGAAGTGTACTGTTGTTTTTACTTGAATCACTGCATGACCTTCATGACCTTTGTACAACACAGGAAGGCTTTTTCCATGAATGATTTTCTCATATTTATTCCCAATCCCACTCCATTCTTTCGTTTAAAAATATTCACTAATCTTGTCTAAGTGTGTATGGTAGATTAGTAACTTATTTAAAATATAGCCAAACGTGTGTTCCTGCTTCTTTACCTTCCCTTTGCCCCCCTCTATCTTTGCAACCACGCAAAAGACTCCAAATATTTAAAGAGAAATCACTTCTCTCGGAAAGCGATTGTGTAGGATAGTTGATACCATACTGATGTGGAATATCAGAGATACAGTTCTTGTTAACCTAATATAAAAAGTATAAGTGCATCTAGTAAATTAATGCAACCATGCCGCGTTAAAATGGCTAAACCTTCAAGGAATCAACATTTTCAAAACGCATGCAACGGTGAGTCTTTCTGCAAAAGACACATGCATATAAGTCATGGAAAATACCGGAGATATATTACAAACGATAAATGGAAGATATATGAATATTTTGTGTTGAGAAAGCTGGCGGATCAAAAGTCATAACAATCATAAATGACTTCCACATTCCAATGTGCAACAACAAACAATTGTGGGATATTTGCCGAATGGCATAGTTCCTAAGCTGTGTCCTAGCCATATAGGTGTTCCCTATCCTGCATGTGCTCAGTGACTCCTGCTCACTTGTGCTCGTACCTGCTCATACCTGCTCCCTCTGTACCTGGAATGCTCGTCTCTAGTGAAGCTATCTCATTCATCCCCTGATGGAGCAATTAGAACTGTAAGTCTTCCCTGTCTACTTCTTTAATATAAGTTCTAAGAGTTCTCACCAATTGAAACTATCACAACGTAGTGTTGTTTTATATTGAACTTTAAGAAAACTGAGGCAGTGATAAAGTAAAGTAGATGTCATTATTACAGGATTTCCGTAGTATCTTTTTGCAAGTCAGATGTTCTTTGATGATAAAACGATTACAGACATGGCCTTATTAGACATTAATTCCATAAATTGTCTAAACTGATATGATGTTTTTGTAACGGCTTCTATTGCAACGCTTCCTTTAAGTATTTTTTCTTGTAATTGGCCATTTGGAAGCGTTTATCATACAGGCACTATGTAAGAAACTCAGTGGTAGAAAAATGGTTGTATCAAAATGAATATCATATTAATCATAATAGGATATCGAGTGTATGTGTCTTTGAACTTGCTGTTTACTAGGCCTATATGTAGGCATAATCATGGATAATTGACGTTCAGTAAGTTTGTTCATGTTTGATATGCGGTGTATGTTTTTTTTTAGAAACAAGAAGAAACTCCTGTTCTAGAAGAGACTGTCAACGAGACCAAGAATAAAGCTGGATATGAAAATAACATTGGATTTGTTAATGAGGCTGCTGACTTCAATGATGTCACAATAAAGTACAAAGCACCTGACACGGTTGACATCAAGAACATGTCCTCCGTTACTAAACTGTGACCTTGAAACATAGAGGTCCATAGACTGACTACATTGAATATATTACATTCAATTGTATATTTACCAGGAGCTTGTTAGACTTAAGTATGCTTTCCAGTGGTCAGTACACGTGGGTAGTTAACTAGTACCCCTTGTATATGATAAACCCCGACAACAATGCCTGCAGGTTGGGGATCCTTTATTGACTTAAACAGGATTCCACTTGGTCTACTTCTGCTTATCGACAGTTGACAAGTGTTGACCAAGCCAGTCTTCTGGGATATTAGTAAAAAAAAGTTGTGATTAAGCATGGAGCAATGTGCTCTGTGTGAAAATTGAATATTAGAAAGGATGTTTGAGCTTCGAAGCAAATTAATCATGGATACATATTAACCCTTTAAACCCCAATGCGCTATAGCTGCCCGCAGATAGTTTCCACAATCTAAATGTGGCCACCCAGAAAAAGGGCCATTTTCCTGAAATTTGCTATATTTTCCCAGGAAACATTGTAATGAGTATCTGACAAACAGAAGTGGTCAATGACACTTTGAAGCTGATCTGATTTTGTCATCAAAACTAAAAACTGGATCTCTATAACTTAAATACTTAATGGTCGATTAGCATTTGAATTTCCTCAGTTACAAGGAATTTTGAAAACAGGATCATAAATATTCGGATTATAATGCTTCCTGGCGAGGCACACCAATTGTCCATGGCTGATACCCAGTGGCCCAGAAAAGTCACTCTTCTCCTCATTAGATATATGGATCATCCTTTCTCTTTTTTCAATTTTTAAAACCATAATTCTACAGAAATGTAGATAAAGTCCATCACAATAATATAAAAATGTAGGATAGAGAATAACAATCAAAAATGCTGTAAACTAAACAAGTTCCTTGTACAGTCTAAACACCTTTCTGCACTTAGAGTAACTGGTAACAAGGCACTGTGAATTACCAGATAGCTTTTACCAAAGAGGCCCACCATATGATTATATAGAAATGTAGAGAATTTCACCACAATAATATCTAGATGTAGCTTAGAGAATAACAATTAGATGATGTAAACCTAACACTAAACAAGTTGTACAGTCTTAATAACTTTTTATTTCAGATCAAAAAGCACTTACAAAATCAAGGCACTGCACAATACCAGATAGCTATGACCACAGAGCCCAAACTTTGAGAAAAGGAAATGGTGGTCACTTCAAACAATTAATTTTTGATACCTTAAAGATGAATTTGTCATTCTAAGGAATATCAATTTTTAAGACATAACCTTGTTTGCTATGAATAAACATAAATACCAGAAGTTGTAGCTGGCTACATTGTCCTAGACTTCCTAATTTCACTCCATCATGTTACAGTTAAATAGTTACCTTATTTGACAACCAAGCAATTTAGAGTCATCTTAAATATTACTCTGCCTAACCTGTGAATAATAATGGGTATGTAGATAACTGAATTTTCACATAAATCCAGAGTGATGAAAAATTGATACTTAGATGACTAAAAGTTTGCCCTCAGGAACTAAATAAATTTGATAAAATCCCAATTAGAACCAGAGATATAGTCCTTTGAATATTCTAGCGTCAGTTCACTCGAAAATAATAGAATAGAAAGTTAACATTGGTTTCATTTAGAATAATCTGGTTTGGTTGTTTTTTTGCAAACATGGGAAATCCTTCATGGTATCCTCGAAGCAAATAAATTTGATATATTCCTAATTGCTGGTTGCTATGGAAATCCATGAATTGAATATGGTGGCACTATTGACCAACAAAGACAATGTTGTCCCATTTGCACAGTGCCAACATTTATTATGTCTTCATCTAAAATATTAAGTCTACAAGAAGAATCTAGAGAAAAATTGAGTTTTAGGTACTTTTTAGATTAATTTTCATATTCAGGGGAACATCTTAGTAATTATGGACTGTAGAATGATATATTCAGCAGTGAAGGACTAAGGACTAGGGGTGCGTTTCACACTAGGGGAATTGGAAATGCGTTTCTCACATCCCACAAAATTTAACATAAGATGTTCTTAATAATCAATGATCTTAACTCTAATAATACATAGATAACATTAGGAATGTAAGATCTTAAAGTCTGAAACTCATCCATGAAAAATTCAAAATATCTGAACTAAAAGTACGATCTTAAAATTATGACCAGTGTGAAACTCCCCCTAGGTCTCAACTTGTTATCCAAAACAATTTGTAAATAGTTTAAGTCAGTTACCAACATTATTGGTCTATTACCCATATTAAACCTTTTCAGATTTTTGTGAATTCTTATATAGAGAAATTGCGTGGCTTTCTATGAATATCCATCAAATTGTTTCCAGATAAGAAAATTACATAATCGTTAGCATATAAACTTTTATAACAAGCTAGGGTTCTAATTACATCATTGATACCAAAGATAAGGAGTAGCTGCCCAATTAAAGATCCTTGCAGGATGCAGCTGCATTTTGTAATTATCTTACTAGAAAATTGAAAAAGATACCCAAAAACTTTAAATCTGTTTATTAGATATAAGACCCTAAATATACCCAAAGCGGTTTTGCAAATGAAAAATCAAAGTTAGCTTCTTGAAAATACATAATATAATAAAAATGTAATGTACCTGTTGACATCTTGGATAATTGGCCATGCTTTATTGGCATAGCCAATTAGCCACCTATCGTAAATGGTTCCAACTAATAATTAAGCACTTCAAAAGGGGACATGCATTTAGTATTTGTGTTTTAAGTTTTGGTTATAAAAGTGACGGTAAGAAGATAGCGTGTAATATTATTAACTGAGCACTTACGAAAGAATGCTATCTAGTTAAGATGTCAAATGTATGTATTCACCATCACGAAATACAATATTGAAAAAACGATCCAATTCTTTTTTTTAGTTTTATGTTTGATATTGCATGGTGTGGAGCAAGGGAAAATACAATTGCTACTCTATAGATGCATTTTTTCATGGCCACACATGTTTCTCTCGTAATAATAATAACATTATATCCAAAATAGTATTGCTTCACTAAGATATGTGACTTGTAATTCAGCCAACTAGATTTTTCGTTGATGGTGATAACCCCTATGAGTGTCTCTGTACACCATAACAAAGAATTCAGCAGTCTGCTACGTACTTTCTGTCTATTTTTATAACATAAACAATCACTGTAGGTCTCATAGAACTAATGTGGTGCCATCTAGGTGTCATATACCTTTCTGTCCTGAGCTGAAGGAAATGCCTAGTACTGATTGGTTGAAAAAGATAAAAGGAAGAATGTCAGGAAAGCCTGGAAACTCACACGGCACCCCTAGTCATTTCTGAGTCATTTCATTAGAAAGAATCAATATTGTAGTGATTTTAGAAAATGTCAGTAGGTTTTTTAAATAGGCTCTGTGCTCCATTAATTTGGTAGCTGCAAAAGTGGCACAACATTCTGAATATTTTTTTCTCAAGATCCGTTATATTAAACTATACAGGAAGATAATAATTAGTTCCGCAAGACCTCTATGACATCACGGAAAGGATGAAACATCATAATTATGTTGCAACAGTCTACAGAGACTCTCACTAGGGGTGCTGTAAGAGCAACATTCACAACTTAATTATATCTCTTGTCTTAGACGCTCATTGATTATATCTCCTAGACTGCCATCTTGTGTTGACCTCAAACTAAGAACTCTCTTACACCATAAACAATTACCTTTCCATCAGGGTTCAGTAACTCGATTAATTTGGATTTGTAACATATGTTACCCCGGGGCTTACTCAAATTGGGCTGTTTGGAATTGGGATGGTTGGAGATTATATTAAATAGAGGAATGGCTTGAGCATGTTGGAGGATTGGCTTAAATGGAGGGGTTGATGCAAATCTTAAGTTTTCTATTCACGTGATGTCATCTGGTATTCTGTAGGTTTTTTCTGTATTTTCATTTCCATGTTCGGTCATGTCGATGTAAAAAGAGAAAGAACATTTTAAGGAAACTTAAGATTATTGGGCATAAAATTGGGTATTTCAGAGTATTTGGGTTACTGGTTTCTGATTAGAAAAAAAATGGTTGAAAAGGCTAATCTATACCGAATTGTAACTCTATACACTACAAGGGATTTATGGATTGGTAAGGGAGAGATTGGTGTACATCAACATTAATTGTATGGCACCGATCTAAGTCAGAAAATAGTTCGTGTTGTGGTGGTATTTGGAATATTCTGATAACAATATCCTGGAACCTAAACTAATCACCATTTTCGTAGGAAGGCTACATTAGCTGACGAGCTGGCAAATGTTATCATTAAAGCCATACATGATACCTCACATTAACTGCCAACAGATTCTAGATAATCAGCTTATATTTTGGCATGAATCCAATGGCTTCCTTTCCGTATCAACTTGTGAACAGCTTATCGAAGGAAAAAAAATCACACAAAAAACTCTATTTCTTTTTTTCATTCCAGAAAGCAGATGATACCTTGACGGACGCTTCCCACGCCGACGTGAATGGAGGGCATGTGAATTTGGGAGCCAACCGAAGTATGGATATTTCTACCAATTCTCTTCAGTCCTATGTGTACTATGAGAGTCATATATAGTCTGTTTGTCTAGAAATATCGTATGTATCGAAGAGTTTTAAATGTGTCAAAATGTGAAACGTTATCTTTCTAATGTATTTATCTTGCTCTTTGTGCCCGGTTTTAAAAGGTCTTGAATTGACAAATTTAAAACATTAAAAAGGTCTTAAATTTGCTATTTTTTTAATAGTTAGTCTTGAAGAGGTCTGAAATTGAATCTGCTTTGAGCATTGAAATGTATTTATTGTCAGGCATAATTACGACAGCTGATTATTGGCATGACTAACCACATGGCTATTTAAATACTTGTTGTTATCGAGTTGTGGAGAAGTCTTAGATTTTCCAAATATTTGATATAGGGCTTAAATTGATTTTTCCTTTTAAAGTATGTATACGGAGTACTTCAATGCTAGGAATGATTCGATCTCAGCTTTCATACTCTGTCAAAGGAGGGTAATTGATTCAAACATTTAAAGTATGTCTGTGACCGACGGTTAAAATAGCTGCTGGTATTTGCAATTATTGTGAAGCCGGCCTATGTGCACTAGGAGTAAGATTGTTGAGCATAATACAGATTTGTATTAATTTACAGTTACTGGCATTTGAGAACGTCATATTCATTAGTAAAGTATTTTTACGGGTAGAGCTTCACCAATGGTTATCAGTTTCTTCCTCTGTGATTTGTCAGAGGATTTTGGTCTTGTAGGATATACTATAGAAGTTGCTAACCCGTTGGGTGAATATTGCAACTGCTTGAGGCAGTACCCTACAGGGCAGCTTCTCATTCTTATCGTGGGGTAAAGTGCATAATAAAGAGGTCAAGCACGGTCAACGCATCACGCAACGTAAACGTAACGTATCTCTTATCTCAGGAATTATTACTTACTGCATAAATATTGTACAATAAATTTTAAGTGATATATAAATCATCAACGGATATGTATTTAATCATTATAGATTTTGGAAATGTGGGGTTGTGCAGAAACAAGAAGAATCGGGATACGTTGACGTATCGAGATTCGTAAGTTTTGCTTACCAAATGTTCAACGTACAAAGGTGATGTACTGATGTAACAGTTAATGTATTCTCGATGGCTGTTTGAAGAGAATACAAACAACAGATGTGGTTATTTTAGTCTGTATTGAAAAGGTCGTGCATTGGACAATTTATTTTTAAGAACAATGCGAAAATGGTAAAACAAATAATAATGAATGGAAGGATCAGGGCTCAGGAAGGAGGGGGGAATCTTGTTAGAGGGGGTGGTACGCTACTTGAATTAATTAAACATCTTAATATCGTTCCGACAAAAGTCTCATATGGGTCAGGGGTTTGATAAAATCCATCGCTTTACCAGCTGTTTACTCCCTGTAAAATATCTACTACTCACATATGTGCTGCATAAAAATGTCTAAATATTATCTTTTGATCCATACATAATTATTACAGAGTAACATTGTAAGTTCAGTAGGTAATACAGCATTGTTCTGAGAAAGTCACGAACGTATCCAGAAAGGCCATGGCCATGCACAATGGTTAATGGAACAGATTTCTATGAAAATGTCAATGCATAAAACGCACAACCCTCCGTCCGCGAAACAAAGTTCGCCCGAAGGTTCCAAGCATAATAAAAAGCCGAAACTAGGCTGCTCGAGTAATGCCATTCACACCTATTAGGTGTGAACAGGAACTCGCGCATACGAGCCACTATTGAAAATGCATTTTTGCATTCTGAGTTCTTTTTTTAGTGTGTATAAACATAGATTCAATAAAGCTGTAAATAACTTTTGCTTGTAGTTGTACATGTGTATTGATTTGTGCTAGTCGTACTATTTGTAAAATGTATTCAATAAAGGTTTTTTTTGTTTTTTTTAAATGAATATCATGCGTCTCTGCATATTTACATGGATAAGATTTACAGGTCAAAATGTATGATTTTTATGCAAAACCACTTTGAAAATTCATTTACAATGATATTATCAGAAAGGTATGGTATAATGTTGTTATTACACTTTTGGTCCATTATCCCGTTCTGTTCCGTGTGTAGTGCCAAAACAAACTTTCGCGCTCAAAGTTTGGCATTGAAGGTGTTACAATGACCGCGAATTAAAGTTGTGTAATTCTTTAGTGCCAACCTCAGTCAGTAGAGTTTAGACAATATCGGCGTGATAATCTTAGATATTTCAAGTTACTTTCTCAAATGAATTATCGAGCAAATTATATTATTCACAATGTTTGTACATGTATTGAAAATCGTATTGAGCACATCTATGCAGAATAAGTATTACGTATTGCCTCTTGAATATCGGGGAAACCTGAAGGAGTACTAGAAAAATATCTATAACAATATAATATAAATAGTTGTGAGCGAACGGTTAGGGTTAATATGTTAATGTATGATTCACCGTAAGTACAAGGGAAATACCATAGTTTACGACCACAATGGAATTAATGTCATAGAAATTAATTTTATGAAAGAACGGAGTGGTTATGGTATATGAATAACACCTAATTTAACATAAATTAGTAACATCAAATATTGATTAACTTCCATGTGTATCGATCTGTATTTTCTATATCACGTACTCTTTATTTTTATAAATAGATATTTCATAATAATCATATTACATGATATAATATTCATCAAATGTTAAAGAATTTGGTCATACATCAGCAGTTTCTGCACTATACCTGTATATCAGTATATAGCCTACAATTGGCCTCACTCTGATTTTCTCAGACGACTTGACCTCAGCTAATAGTAAGACTGTCCCATCTGCTAATTGCCCTCGGTGTCCGGGGATAGGTATGTCAGGTTAGATAACCACTCACGTCCTATTAACTGGCGAACGTAGTCCTCCAACTAATCAATCCATGTCAAGGTGTCAGAAAGCTAATTAGACTACTCAACATTCGCTCTACCTGCGTCAAGTCGCACCTCTCGCGCGTCGCACCTACTCAACTCACAGTCGCGCGACTTGTATCAAGTCGCACCTGTCGAGCGTCGCACCTACTCAGTGGCGACGGGTCGCCTTGAAGTGAGTAGGCCTACCTGTGATGAGGTTCGCGGTGACACCTGTAGAGGTGAGGAGAGGTGTGAGGTATGATGACACGCGACATTACTCAGTTCAGATGAGTAGGTACTCAGTGTTTGGGTGACAGGAGCTGCTCTAGTATAAAGGCCGCGGGAGACAGACAGAGGAGCAGATCACTTCAGGGTTCTGAAGCAGACAGCAGCTTGAGCGACTCACAGTCACTACAGCAATCCACATCTCCTATCCTGAGCTACTCATTCACTGAGCAGATCAACTCACCTAGATCCTCTTGGATTCCCTCTGAGCAACTCCCCAGCCTTTAGAAAATTACTCACCTGCTCATCACCATGGACTTTGACGCCTCCGCCGAGCAGCTCATTGCCCAGATCCGCCAGCTGGACCTCAAGTACCGCCGGGTCTGCGAGCAGCTCTCCCTCCTCCACGATCAGGTCGACGCCTGCCGGAAGCGCCACGACCGCGCCACCGTCGACGGCAACAAGTGCTTCCGGTTCAGCTCGCGCCTGCGCCTTGTTACCCTGCAGCACGTGGCCCATGCGTACTGGCACTACATGAGTGAGATGGAGGAGCGTCTGGACGGCCTTCAGGACCGCCTCCTCAGCGAGCACCACGTCGACTGGGACGAGCTGGCCGCCCAGGAGGAGGAGGACAAGTAGACGGGTCACGGAGTGCCTTCCTCCAGGGTCTGACCGCCCTACAGCTCTCCGATCGGGGAGCTTTCTGTTCTTCAATAGCCCTTATCAGGGCTGTCCACATTCACAAAAGTTATGACTTACTCACTCAATTGATTTTTTAAAAGTTCTTTTTAAATGTATCTAACGCAAACAGGCATATTTATCATTTATGCCTGTAGACAAAAGAAAGGCTTGCCATATTAAAGCACGTCTAGTAATAGTCTACTATAACGAGCCTAGTCAATTACCCCCATGCACACCCTCCTTTTTTTTTATTTATTTATTTCTTTTATTTCAAACATCTGGCTCAGGGTAACCCCCTGGTCTTCCGACACACTACAATGAGTATAGTATAGGATTATTTACAACAAGTCATTAGATTATAGAATAAGTATAACAACACATAATTAGACGATTGTATAAAGTGTTTGTTCTTCAAACGAAGATGACGTGTTTTTTGTTTTTTTTTAATTAATTGTATAAAATACCTATTCGTTTGTAATGTACCTTGCTCGATTGCGATTACATTGGAAGATGCTGTTATTATTGATAGACTTACACTTTCTGGTCCATCTGAAATCGGAAAATTTAGCAATCACAACGGAAAAAACGATTATAGTTTACACCCCCCTTATGTTCTTTTGTTTATCTATATGATTATTCATGTATACATATATTTATTCGCTCATTTGTCATTCATTTGTCCTTCATTCGTTCATTCATTCATTTCTCGAGATCATAGGACTGGGGACACTGACCAAATTGATTAATATCTACCAGAAATGCAACCTGTCCTCGAGCAAAAATTGATCGGTCTATGCGATACTCTCGAACATTGACACATCATCATCCTTCTGTTTGGTTTTCAATATAGCAGAAGATCTTTTTTCAAAAGTTTCTAAATTTATATTTCGCCAAGCTATTTGAAACTCGATACGAGAAGACCACCAAAAAAAGGATATCATTGTGCACATCGCTGTTATCCTCTATGACATTGAAAGGTTCGTGTTTCACTCTTTCTAATAGAAACCTTTTACCTAACACTATCTAAGGAAAAGTTCCAATTTCTGTTAGAGTGTCATCGTCTTTCACCCACGATCCCTTTAGGCGGATATCCATGGGAAAAGGAGGCAGACATTTGATGAATCAATTTTTTAGACACAATATTCGCCCTCTTCGTAAATTTTCATACCAAAACGACCCCTTCACGACCCCCCCCCCCCCCTACACACACTTTTTTAAAAGCCAAAGTGGGGTACTGATCCCATTGACGAATAGATACAACCGTAAAAACATCACCAAAATAACAGAAATACGCCTAACTGTCAAAATGTAGGTCTATGTTTCTCTGTTGATATGGGATTTGACGCAATTAACAGAAGAGGCTCGACAACAATTGGCACATAAAACATTAACACTACACAAAAGACAGTACAAGACAAAACAAATAAATTGTCAGTTACAAAAGTCAATGCTTATAGAATAAATGTAGGGAGCGGTCCTAGACTGAAAAGACCTTTTTCATTAGGGTGTGGCGCCCCCTGGTGAATTAAATAAAAACACATTTTTAGGTCTATTCCCATAGTTAACCTATATGAAGTTAAGCATAATTATAGGTTAACTATCTGAAAAGACCTAAACCACTGTTTCAATTTAATTCACCAGGGGCGCCACACTCTCAACGAAAAAGGTGTATAGGCGTCAATTAGTTTCGTTGGCTGTAACATATTCGTATACTATGAACGTGACAGGTAGCACGTTTGTTTATTAATTAATATTGACCCTCCACTCACACTACCAGTTTCAATATGTGTGTGACTCCAGCAAAATTAAACTTGAATTCAAGGGTCAATAGTGAAGTAGGTCAACGGGAGATTAAATTACTCGGATGCATGCAATTGCAAAGCCACCTATCCGCACTATTAGATATCAAATTGCATGATGTTATTTATTCAAAGAGAATTTTAAAAAGAGTGTGCGTATAGGCATACAGATCAGAGATAGCACAAAACGAATACGCTATACTTTATGTAGTAGTATAGTAGCAGCAGTAGTAGTATATCATATTTTATAGCCCAAGTATTCTGATTCTCCAGAGAATCTATCAAGAACATCAAAATTATTGTAAGAAAGGAACATAATACGGGTAAAAAGAAACATGTGAGAAATTATCATATCAGTGTATTATTTACTGTGGTAACGGTTTCTTTGATATTACCATTACTGCGATAGACGCATTATATACTAACAATTTCTTTTCAGCTATAATATGGCTTGTCTATGAGGTAGAACACACAACTGAATAGGAAGATTGACTCTCATAAATAGAAGAAAAGTTATAGATTATCACATTACGCTTTAGAAGCAATACTTTTTTTTATCATAAAGTTCATCCGGGTATGATGTTTTTGCAATAACCAGGCTGTTTCTGAGCTCCAAAGCTGAATTAGTAATATTGAAGTATTTTTCACCGCACATCTGCCATTACACGCTGAAAATAATATTCTACAAGCAACTTTTGACAGTATACAATCACCTAACCTCCAGATTGAAATCCATTAAAATTTTGGAACGGAGCTTGAGGTAGATTCCAAATACGAATAAAACAAGAGTTTCAGAGAAAAGAATTAAATGACAAGACGAAATAAAAAAAAAATTGTTTGTAATGTAAGGTAACCCTCTGAAGCCTAGATTGATATACAGGCACAAACTGAGCATTAACGACATTAAGACCTTTCCATAAGTACATCATCTTATAGTGGTCTCTCTATTTTCTTTCAATGTTTTACGGTTTTTTTTGCGGAAACGGCACGTCATATCGTCCAGCTGCTCTTATGGTATTTAGAGGAGAGGTCCATAATCTGATAATTTGTATCTCCTTTTTTTTCAATTTCCACAATTTCCCTTAAATGGCGCCCCATAGCGTGGAGCTGCTTTTGACCACCACCGCAGGCCACTTTGGGGTAGAGGTCAATACGCCAATAGGTCTGAGCAGGTGGGGCTGAGCTGCTCCTGAGCTGCTCCACTAATAACCCAATAGCCCATATCAGTGTCAGTCCCAGCTGATAAGTGAGCAGATAACCTTGAGGGATTTGGCGCAATCAAGACCGGGCCAGCCAAGAATATCTGACCAATTCAAACAGGTTACGACTAATCGTCTGAGTTATTAATATTTACTCTAAACCATTGTATGCGCGGATGAAATGCCATGGGTTATTGGAAATAGGAAGATTTTTTGATACAATCTGCATGACTTTAATTCTGGGATTTACCTGAAAATGACACAGGTATGCAAACTAAAACCTGAAATGAGTCTGAAAACCAAGGTAACCTTGAAGTTGATGATTATTGCAAATGAAAACTTTTGACAAAATGTTCTGTTAAATTGTGTCAGAGTAACCTTTGTGACTATTGCAAATAAAAACATTTGAAAATATGCACTGTTGAATTGTATCTGTTACATGAAGATGGTGTAGTTGCTTTAGTGATACTCCAGCCAAACCGAAGTTTATGCTAGAATAGTCAAATATTTCCGCATTTTGTCAACGAAATGCAGCAGTATCAATGTGATGTAGACGCACAATAGTACATAAATCACACCAAATATCAAAATCATTCGAGCAAATAAACAAATGTAGATTTCCGCTATGTAATGACATAAATAATGTTATATTATGTGCTTGAAGGGTTGAAAGCTGGTGGAAAAACTGGATTGTCGACACATTTCCGAGAATGCATATAAATTCAATCTGCAGGTATATGGAATACAGGTGAAACGGCTATATCTGCCTGCCACAAAATGTAGATGCAATTGGCATTTATAGTATCAGATCGCAGAAAATTGCTTCCTTTTAATTCATCAAGAAATAGAGCATGTTGGAGGGATGATGAGAAATCTTTCCCCCTGGCAGTGCACTTACCAGACTTAAGGTGAGTTTACACATGGCATTGTGGTCACAATTCTTATCACGATAACATTTACCTTATGAGCCTCAGGATTTTGACATCCTATTTAACACTTGAAAGAAAATTTTAAAACCTTTCTAATGACATATATACCATATCTATACCTAACCTTTATTCCCCCCCTCCCCCCCTTAATTGTTAAAACCGGCAGCAAAGTGTTTACATTACATTTTCGAAAATATTGTCCCAACTCTCTTCTAATCATTGCATTCATCGTAACATATGAACTGGGCTTTACAGTCCATGCTGACCGTATGAAAGGCGGGGGCTTTATCTACCAATCAGTCCTGCCAATCACCACAATACAGTTGTAACGTCTGAACTGGGCTTTGGAATCAACTCCGACTGTGTGAAAGGCTGGAGCTGTATCTTTCAATCAGTCCTGCCAATCACCACAGTACAGTCGTTATGTGTGAACTGGGCTTTAAAGTCAACTCTGACTGTATGAAAGGCTGGAGCTGTATCTTTCAATCAGTCCTGCCAATCACAACAGTACAGTCGTAACGTGTGAACATGGCTTTAGAGTCAACTCCGACTGTTAGTAAATCCTGGGCTTTATCTACCAATCAGCCCTGCCAATCACCACAGTACAGGAGAGATTGCTTTGGGGAATTACCCGACTCTGAACAATAAGAAGAAAGAGCATTACGAGACATCGGAAATGAACACAGCACACTGTAATCATAGCGAGACTCGAGGTTCTTTTTAGATTCCACCTTCCTTGTTTTTTTCTCTTGCCAGTATTTCCAGTCTTTTTACTCTGAAAGAGCTAGTACCTCTGTCTCCTTCCATAGGCGTTGATTACTGAAGATTAATAATAAAAGACTAGTTAACTTCAGCAACTGTTCAGTAAAATGTTGTCATTCTGTGTTATCAGTAGAAGATAAAATCTAATATATAGTTCACATTTTTCCTTATGATGGCTGTTCTATCCTTTTACAAACAATCTTATTATTCTTATTTTCATTATTGTAAGATATTTCAAACCATAGGGTATGATATAACCTTAACTGATGAAACACTGAATGGGAGTTTAGGATTGCACCTGACATTGGTCTATCAATATACATAATGTTATGTGTTCATGCAAAAGGTTTTTTGTGCACACAGAAACATTCTTTGATCCCATTACTGTGGCCATAGTCACTGGCGCGAACGTCCCTTCAAAAATGTATGTAATACAATATATTTTGCTGCAATAACCTAGTTTAGAACGCACTTAATACAATGACTTACTTCACTAAAAATCATTTTGGATGGATGAATCAGTGAACTATCACTAATGTGAGTAATAATATATTTATAAAGTTTTCTTTCGAATTACATTTTTGAAAATGGTATGTTTTGTTATAGGATTGAGCTATTTATAGTTTGTATAAGTTAATTATGATAAGAATCATATTAGTTTGACTAAAATATGTCCTCTCTAACATGGTCATCTAGTTAGTATAGATGCAGGGATGTTTGATACATTGCCAATGAATAAATAATTCTATGATAAAACATATATTATAGATTATAGACCGAAAATGAATTTAAGGAGAAATGATGCAATAAAATTTATAAAGCATGTTACAGACAAGGAAAAGGTAATGAATAGCCCTTTTTACAGAGGTTGTACCCTATGAGATCAATTGACAATAGATATTCAGAATTTGGACAACTTAAGTACATTTAAAAGGAAGCTCAAAACTATGGATCTGTCAGTATATCATTGGAGATAGCATACAAGGGTGGTCGGACCTTTCCATAAACCCATATTGTTTGCTATTCTTCATAGTGTGTTTATATATAAGGTTTCTGAAAGCACTATATTGTGAATGTGGTCAAGTTTCCGATGGATCTTTCCATTTAGGAAACTCATATGTGATGACATGAAAATATCTCTATATTATTGACTGCAGAATTTTTCTATTTAGAAAAATTATGAGACTACTACGTAACCCTTAACTGTTCAATTTAAATGTGAATTATCAACTTCATCAACTCATCTTATTACAACTATTTGAAAAGCATAATGTATTTTGTGAAATAGTTTGGAATCAATATAAAAGAAATGAGTGAACTATTCAATTCATATATATGTGGAAATTGTAAGTAAAAATGTATCAATGAATATGCGTATCCTCTCCACCCCTTTTGACATGTGACATCAATCTCTTTAGTTGTTTTGCCTTTGCAAACACAATAGCATGTAGATAGATATGACATGACAGAAACTGATACTAAAGATAGAATTGATAAAACACGGCTGTCGGGTTATCACTATCTTAATATGCCTTTGAAGAAAAGGAGGACTATCACGAGCCAAAGTCAAAAAGTTCAAATCAAAAGATGAGTTTAGTGGTTGTTGTTTGTAATTGCAATGCTTTATCAAATCATGTATATTTTTTCTAGACCAGCACAAACAGCATACACACACATACACACACACACACACACACACACGCACGCACGCACGCACGCACGCACGCACACACACACGCACACAAACACACAGTAATACACACAACCTGTCTAGCGAAAACACGACTTTGTTGCAAGTCCTTATTCCCTCTTGTAAGTGTCAACTGGAAGTCTCTAGTAATTGAGGGGACGTTGCACACATAGAATAATTATTTTGTAAATTCCCAATCTGGCTGACTTGGGTAATAGTAAGGTATTACAAATACAAAACAGAAATGTCTATTCAAACTAAATATCCATCAAAACGAGATGAAATACTTTGTTGTAATATGAGCCATGAAACCACAATAATGATTGGCAATATACTGCCTGCTCAGCGAATCTCAAGTCTGTAGGCTTTTATGAAATATAACCCAGGTTTAGATCGACAGAGTTATTGCAAGCCTATTTTTGGACCTCGCATATTATGGCGTCCGCTTTCATGATAGCGTTTATATATAGCACTGTATTGGATTGTGAATATAAAGGCACTTATTCGGAGACAATTTAATGTAATATTGAAAGTTAAGTGTGTTGGATTCTTCCTGTTTCATAAGAGTCAAGTCGGTTTAATGGGGGGAAATTATTATATTGATGAAAAAAGGGACCCAAAACAAATATAATTGACAAAATTCTCAAAACTCAGATAATTATAGAGATATGTTAGATGGGTCTAGTTAAGGTCAGTGGTAAAGTATTGGCTGTGCAAACTAGCTCAAACTGTAGTAGAATTCCACGAGAGATGGTAATATTGCCATTTGTTTGTAAACAAACCCCATTTTTGCATATCCACAGAAGGAATGGATTTCCATGATTATTTGAGTTTGGACAATTTCGCTGAATTTATCTGATTTGTCTCCCTTTAAGTGCTCCTAAACTTTAGCTAGATTAGTTTCACAAAAAATGAAACATTTGATTCCCGCCAGTCGTTCAGATTGCCTTTGAAAGTCTAACCAGCTTTCTGAAGATAATAAGATAATAAAAGGATGGTTGACACATGTAATCTATGTTTAACGGGAGTTGTCTAATTGAAAGTTCTTAGATAAAATAGCTAGCGTGATACACTTTTCATTCTAAAATTCACCTACGCATAGCATTTATCTTCAGAGTCATTTGTGTCAGTCGTAAATCATGCATATATTTCTATGAATTAATATAGCGAGATATCTTATGGCATATACACAATGCTTATTTAACACCACCTCCATCCTTTTTCCTCTCATGAAAACGTATTTTATATCAACTATCCTTTGCAAATATTTCCATGAGGTTTGGTATCGTTATGATGGCTTAATCCATGATTCTGCACTGCCATAAAACACATTTTTCTCTGATAGGAGATCAAAATTACAGCCTGAATAAAGCCATGAATTATAAAAAGGAAAAATACAATGAAATCAGACGAGAAGGCGATTGCATTAATTTCGGTTTCATTATTTCAGCCTCACATTCGAAAAGTGGCCTTTTAAAGCGTTTGTGTAGGCGGACAATAAACAAAGTCTGTGGCCTCAAAAAACAACACACCAATTGCGCTGGCCTTATTATTCAACTTTCCAAATATTATGACTTGGAAACACATTGTTATTTTTGGTGCTGAACATTGCGCACAAGGGGACTTGACTTTCTATTAAAGTTTCTACAGGCTCCACATAAATTGTACATGTGCGGTGGTTTTCATTATTTCAACAATTTTATGATAATTGTACACCATACATTTGTATAATTATATATACACAAGCAACAGCTGAAAGACAAAATTGACCGAGGCAACATTTTACACAACAATTGATAGCGGCAGCAATAATACAAAAACATGTGGCTGGCAAATTTGTTTCAAAAATCCATTATCCTATTAGCAAAAAAGCTCACCTCAAAACGTCCATGGCGTGGTTTTGTGTCCTTTTTTTTCAACGGTGCTACTGCGAACATACAACAACTATATATATACATTCAGTCTCTGGTTGTAGCCGCCCTATCCTGTTAGGTCCCCTCTAGTATGTGTCTTTGTATAGCTAGAAATGCATGGTCGTAGCTCATGGAATTGTCACATATCCTCTTGACAAAAGTAATACTTGTGATTTAGATATTCAAGGCAAGGAAGATAGGATGGCTGACTCTAGATTTCAACGACGTATTTCAAACTTTTGCTTTATAAAACTTCATTAATCTATATGATGTATAATATCAGGAAAAATATTGATTCTATTATTTCCGTCCGCAATCAAATGATTAACGGATTAAGATCTGATAGAATGATCCACTCCCATAAACCTACAAAAATGGAAATGATAAGTGCGTAAATGATAATCCAATGAGATAATTACCTGCGCCTTTAAAGACGAAAGGATGCTTTGCGCAAACAAAAGTGTTTCGGGCAATAAAACAGCAACAATAAAACAATTAAATAAAAACAGAACTTGTAAAAATAAGAGAAATTGCTGGTGAAAAAAGATCATTTGGGAAAAGGCAAAATAAAAGAACAAGAAATTATCAGAATAAAATAAATTTGTCCAAGCACCTTCTGACCTTTAAGGCTGTGGCCTACAGGGGTCTTTTTTCTCCGGTTAAAGTGCCACTAGGCCGACTGAGAAGTCCCCGCCAGTGATCTATAACACAGCGCGGTCCTAATAAATCCACCGTGGTGTGGAGGTCACCGCTGACCAGGGTTTTGTAAAATTTCCCCTTTTGGGCTTTTGGAGAATAATTACAAAAATATTTCATTGTTTCTCTAGTTTTCGGACTCACCTTAAAATGTTAGAAGCCATATTTATACTTGGAATGTTCTAATAAATTCCCCTGAACCCTGCCCTTGTATTCACTCGGATAGTTTTATTTTTTCACTATTCTCAATGTTTAATTTCCGCTATTCATTGGCTGGAGGGCCTTCGTCGTCGCCGTCGTCGTCGTTCAAGCTGAGGTTGGTGAGGAGGTCGGTGGCCAGGTCGGGGTCATAGCAGACCGCGCCCCGCCGATAGTTCCTCAGGGTGGGGAAGCGGTCATAGTTGTCAGCGTCCGTTAAATCCGGCACCGAGTCAAACAACAAGGCCTGCGTCTCCTGCCGCGCTTCCTGTCGCGCCGACGCGTCGTAGGCGTCAGCGCTGAGACTGCGACCGAAGTTTCCGGCCGCGGCGGCGGTGACGTCCAGGCTTTCTCCAGGCTCTGGCGGCTCCAGCACCTCCAGTACGTCCTCGTAGGACAGCTGGGGCGCGATGCTCACCCGCCGGCGCGACTCGATGGTCTTGAACTGCGGGCAGGTGGAGGAGGAGGAAGACGCTGGAGAGACGTCCTCCTGTAGGATCCGCAGGGTGATCTCCTTGCAGCTACTTCTCCGCCGGCTGCGTTTCATGGCGAAGTAGCTATCCATAAGGTCCTTACTGTTCCCGCGGCCGATAAGTCCCAGCATCGGCCGCCGCCCGCCACTTCCGCCTCCACTTCCGGTGCCACTTCCGGACGACGGCGACGCGGGCGCGAAGGACGCGGGCGGGTCGGAGAAGGGCACCTCGGTGGTGGTGGTTGCTCCACGGTGGGTGGGCGAGCCGAAGGAGTGCGGGGTGAAGGGGGAGGAGAACGGGTTCCTCGTGAAGCCCGTGTTCCAGGGGTTGGACGGCCAGGCGCAGTCCCAGGCCCCAAAGGAGATTGGCGCCGACGTGTGGACCGGCGACTTTTTAGGCGGGTCCGGCCCCGTTGAATCCTGCTGTACCAGGATGCGGCGCTTCCCGCGCGGGGAGCTTAATGGGCTCCGGGGAAACTCCATGGTGCCTCCAGACAGTCTATCTTCTCAACTTACTTACCCTTAATTCAACAAGAATACCTTTGTTTTGCTCTAAAAGCAGTTCCTGGCGAATCCGAAATCTCTGGAATACTTCGACCTAACGCCCCGGCTGCCAAATCTCAATATCTTCTGCCAGAATTGTCCCTTTTAGAAGCTTCGTCAGTCTTCTAAATAATTATTGCCTCAGTTTCCCCATCTGTTCCTATCCCAGCCCACTACCAAGGTCATCTTTTCGCACTGATAATATTTCAGTGTATGCCTACCAATGCCTATGCCTACCAAATTTAAGTTAAGTACCGAGAGTGTCACCAGACCTGCCTTCAAATAGGCGCACCCTTAACAGCCAGGTCATCATTTTGCTCCTGTACCATTTCTAACAGCACCAATACTACAACAAGGACTACCAATGTGCTCCTCTCCTAATGTACTCTGAGTCACATTATGGTAGTTAATTAATATAGTAATTAAGATCCAGGGACACGACCATTATCTTTCTTTCACTTTCTGTTGACCTTCTCGCGCACACTAACAATAGGATCTGTATTTCCAAAAATATCCCGGGCGACGAACGACCCTTATGGCACTCTCCTCTCACGCCATCAACGCTTTAAAAATAATTGGCAAGCAAGAACTGGTGGTATTTCTCTCGTTAAAATCCATTATCATAGGAATCATATCCTGGTCGGTTGCAAACAGATAGAAAGAGGGGCTGGTTCTTGGTTTTAATTGTTTCTGTCCGTTCTGCTTCCTTGTCGAGTCAGCTCAATTTCGGTGTGTTCCAACTGAGCTTTGTCAACTGAGCCTAGTTAACTGAGTTCCGTCATCTGAGCTTTTGGACACATAAACAGTGACTGTTCCACGGCAAATATGGCTGGTGCAGTCTAAACGTTGAAAGGGGGGATTCTAAAAGAGGACCCGAAGTGATAAACAACAACAACACTTGCTGAGTTTCCTCAATGTGCAAGGCGTTCCTTATAAGGTAGTCCCTGTTTTATTTTTATCCGGGTCAAGCTGTGGGCACCTCCTCTCCGCACACATAGCCGACAATGTCCGACAATATTCACGTGGCGAGCCTACACTCCCCAGCCATCATTTCACATGGTTACTACCTTACTAAAGGTCCCCTGGTGTTTGCTGCTAAGCCTATGGCACCAGCAGAGCAGACCCCTACGGCCATGTTGAAGATGAACTGCTCACGACTTGCTCACTGTGTCAGTGCTTAATTGCTCGCAATCTGCTCATTTCCTGGCCTAAGGATATGGCCAATCTTGGTGTTAGTCGCCTCCATTCGGGCTCCTTCCTGCTGCGCACGTGAGGGGCTCGGAGACGGTTGTGGTGGCGCTGAGCTGCTCAGTGTTGTTTTCGGTGAGCAGCTCACAACAAGGCGTGTCTGTATTAGGTGCCCGGCTGCCCAGCCTGTCACCCTCAATTATCTCGGCGGGGCGACGGCACCAGCCACGCCCCTCCCCCCGACACCTACTCTTGTTTTGGAAACGGATTTTTTTTTAAGAAGCAACAAAAAGAAGAAGAAAAAGATTCGTCTCTGGGTTTCTGTGTCTTCTGGGCGTACGGCTCACGCCGCTCACGTCTTCAATAAACGTCCACCGTCCCTCTGCCCGTTGGCTTTTACTGCTCTCCTTCCTGCTCCCGCATCTGCTCCTCCCATGGCGAGCTGCTCGCTGGAAATGGCTGATGTTTACTACTTGAGCTGCTCCTGCCGTAAACACTCATATTGTTGTTGCTGTCGCTGCAGTTTCATGCTTTTATATACTACTAAGACGGGAATCCCCGCTATCTTCTTATTGCTCTTCTTGCTGGTCTTCTTGCCAATAGGATGGCGCCCGTTTCTTATTTAGTTTTTCTTTTTGCTCCTGCCCTTGGCTGATGATACTGTCTGTTTGTCTGTGTCCTCGTTATCCTGCACGCTTCTTGGTTTCTTTATCGGCTTCTTCCCCCCGGTTGTCAAACGCGCATGAGAGCTGCTCCTAACTCTTGCATGTTATAACAGAATTATACCGCTCCCCACGCAATGAGTCATTCCTCTATGTATATCCACCTCCTGTATTATCTCCTCCTGGTGGTTTATATTAAGCACTCAGTCTTCCTCCTGGTGCTGTAACCACCTGACACCACCACCTGGGATGAGGTCTGGAGGAGATACCTGAGACAGGTGGGGGAGACGCTCGTACTGCTAAGGTGAGTGGTAGGCCCACCTGCAGGTGAGTTGCTCGCTCCTGCTCGCCGTCCCGCGCCAGTCTGAGCTGCTCCTCCAGTAGTAGTAGGCCTGTGGCGCCGCACCTCTTTAAACCCGTCGGCCGCCAACTATAGGACGCAAAATTATTAATGTCACCAAGCTCACTGGGAAACTTGCACAATAGAATTTAAATGTACTTTTAAAAATGGGTTGAGGAACTAATTGGGATAATATTTGGATAATATTTGCCCGAATATTTCTGCGTTCATACGACGTTTGATACACATTAAATATTTTATATCACTATCGCAAATGAGTTGGCTCTCGAAGATCAGGGAAACAATTATTATGGAGTGATTAAACAAAAACAAAAGAAAATGATATAGGCCTAGGGCCGTTTTTGACGGTAAATATGCACATTGCTTTGGATGTGGTATTTCTCAAGCTTTTTTGGTAATTGAAATGCTCATAAGGAGTTCATTGCCTGATCTGACTGAACAAAGAATAAATTTGTGGACAGCCGAGGGGAAAGGGTACTCCGAGGTTTAGATATCTGCTGTCCTAAACCTAATATTTAAGGAGATATGAGTAGATTTATGAAAAATAGTGATAATTTTCTCTTAAACAAACTTTTTGTGTAGAATTCATTTTCCATACTTAAAACATTCCATTACAATGGAATCTTCCCTTATTTGGAATGTCAATGGAACGTTTTAATATGGGTAATTCACTGAATTCATTCTATTTGGTTGCCATGGTAACTAAAATTCATGATTTTTTTATAAAATGGTATTAACTATGAGAAACTATCATTTTCTGGTCTCTACATTGAAGACAGAATACATTTATCATTTCTGGTTAGAAAATAATGAATAAATTTTGTTTTTTAATATTTACTCATAATTATGATAATTTATGATAATTTATGCAAAATCTCAATAAATACAAGGAAATTAAGCTTTTCCTCATTTTCCGCTATCCTGACAGTGTTAGGTTTAAGGGCCCACAACTTTCTTAAAAAATGGTCTGATTTAAACATGCTTGATATCATTTGAAAGCTAAGAACATGCTCTATAACATCAATTTAATACCAAATCCCGCACGGAGTACCCTTTCCCCTCGGCTGTCCACAGATTTCTGTCAAAAAGTCAGTAATCAATACTCTCTCCTCAAAAAAGGAGACCGATTAATCATTGGATCCAGTTTCAAATACCAATACTTAAAGAATGTTTCAATAACCAAGAAAGGGAAAAGGATGAAACTGTAGTGGCGAAAATTGAAGACAAAAGAAGGTCCCGATAAACAAGGAATTATGCTAAAAGGGCAGGCCTAGGCCATATATTTTGAAGGAAAATGATATTTAAAAATACAGAAAACGAAATCTCGACCCCATAGTATGTCTGTCGCACTTGCATTTTCAGTTTATACCATTATTTTTTTTAAATGGACAAACCATGAATACATGCAATCAGCTCTTACTATTCATAGTTTTTGCGCAGTACAGTAGAGAGTTTACTAAGTGTATACATAATTGTTCAAGGGTTTAACTAGGCACGTGGCTTCTAACTAACCACTCATATAAATATTGTAATTGGCACACAATTAACCATATGGGAATAATGAGTTATTGTCAGGTGCTCTAAAAGGTTTTCTACCTGTGTTTTTTTCACAAATATCGCCAATGACATAATACATGTTGTAACTGATTGCCTTTCTTTTAGTTTCTAAAAAAAATGGAACCAGTCAATCCTAGCAAATAACTATTATACTTTAAAACATGAAAAAAGTCATGGACACACGAATTTAAAACTTTTTATTATTATGAATTTGGCCAAATAATTTAATGAAAAGCTTGTATAGTGAGGATAGAGCCAAGTCTAATAACAAAATATAATATACCATAGAGATAATGGCACGATAACAATAGAACTGTGTGCAACTGTAGCACCTGTTGCGCTGTCGAGGCAGCACTGTTTTCCTGTGGATTCCAGTAATGATCCAAAACTAACCCTGGAGGGGGAAAGATGCTCTCCCCACCTGTCCTGTGAGGGATCTATACCTGGAATATATTATGAGGCTCCGGTTTTGACCAATAGGGACTGGTAATACATATTTTCCAAACGGAACCATGCAGATTGGGAGGAACTGCACAAAATTATTTTCTTAATCCACATGACAAGAACCCTTATCTTAATAATGGTTAATTTATGCACTACTAAAACCACAAAATAGTATTTTCATCATAATTGTAAAAATAGGATGTCATAAACAAGCTTGCACCAACCCACCTCGGTGGTATATGCCGGGGCGGCAGGTGAGGTTCTAGGCGTCATGTCCAGTCATAAATCGAGATCAACACATCAGATGGCCAACTATCCATGTCAACGCCAACCTCTATCTCAATCACCACCCACTGACCACTCGGACTTTGACCAGGCCCACCAGGCTTCCCCTGCCCTTTTAGGCCTAAAAGGCCGTATCTATCCTGTCACAATTACCAGGTAGGCGTCATGATAGATGTTAATGAATAGAAATAGGCTTATCGGGAACCCATTCCATGGCTGCTGTTTATTCGCAAATATATCATGTATAAATCAAATAATCTATACTTGTTTTGCTTTTTATGTTTTGGGGCTAGGTAGTTTTCCTTAGTGATACATTGCCTCTCATGAAATCTAATAATTTTCAGGACAGCCTCTTTGACATTAGAGGACGCTAGGACGTGTTCCGGATAATAAAGTGCAGTCATAAGCAATTCATATTTAATTACAGCTCTTCATTGATTGCGGAGACGAGTCAAAGGCTGATATGTTTTACACTGGACAATGTAAACGACAGTGCTATTGTAATGTACTGACGCGGGTGGCCAGTCCATGTTTGGGCAGCATAAAGCCAATGTTTCACTTTGACAGTAGTGAAATGAGGGAGGAGTCACGGTGTGACCTACCACCATATAATAATGTGTTCCGCTCTTAGCTAGCCAGAGTAGCTGCAAGCACCGTGTGAGTAAACATCCTGTGAAGGTTGGACCTTTAACCTGCAGTCTAGGTTCTGGAGTGAGGCATATAGAAATTGTGTTAGAGCGCGGAGCGTTAACTGAATGTGTTTGAGGGGACTCTTACCTTGGGACTGATCATGGTCAATCGAGTTCTTGTCACGGAATGACTATACATTGGATAATAAACAACAAATCCTTTCACAACGAGTGTTCATGTCTTACATGATGAGGGAACTATAATTATGTATTGGACGACTGCAGTCGACGAGGAGGAGACTGCGAATGGAGCTAGATATTATCTATCGAATTAAATACCACTTACACGCACTAACTCTAAATGGATAATTAACCTCCCAATAGTTCAGTAACATGCTCTGAAATGTCATCACTCCTTTCATTACATTTTGATAATACTAGAAATAGGGCATCATACTTTCCTATGCTTTAATACAAAAACTATCCTATGCTTTAATACAAAAACTATTGTACTATTGTAAAGAATACGTTATACAGTAGGCTATACACCCACACCGAGAATAGAAGAAAATCAGAAGATCCATTGGTTCTTATGTTATTGTTATGGCATCATGGCCTAACCTGTTAACTCTGATTAAAGCGTTCAAAATCTTAAAAGCCTATCCTACATATCTACAACGATGATCTGGGCTGAAAATCTCAGGGTGTTTAGATCGTATTGATTCCTGTATGTTTAGGTTGTTTCTTTGTTTAATTTCGTTTTTTAATATTAATCTATTCTTTACTGACTTATTTTACAATCTGTTTTAGAGTAGCCTTACAGGAGAGTAGCCTTATAGGCCTAGGCTTCTATTCCTGATGTTTCTAACAGAGTCAAATCCCTTGCAGAACCTGATATGAGCTGGTAATGATTAAAGAAGCTGCTGGCAGCTGCCAAATGAGTTATTTATGGCTCATTGAGTGCCAATAAGGCGCCCAACACGGAGCAGACGAAACTTATGTTCACGTTCCCGCCAAAAGCACGTCGTGGTTCCGGAAGCTTCCGCCAGGTGCGTGCGGAAGTCACCCTTGGGAAAATGTCGCGGGCATGGGATTTAATCGGGAGTTGACAGGGGGATCCTTTGCCATTTGGAGTCACCGTCTACTATGTAAAGGGAGCAGTCACAGGGGCTTATTTGATATTAATAGCCTATTCATTGCCTCAAATTAGATTTCTATCACAAAAACATGCATTGTATTTGAGCTACATGTATATAGTATCAATATGATACAATTTTCATGTAAATGCTAGTTATTATGAAATACATTTTTTTGGCATATCTATACTATAATTATGATGTAAGAACTAAAGAGGGTTTTAAAAAATAAATAGTGGTGACAGATTTAGACTATATAGGAACTATAAGCAAACACTGTAGGCCATGGAGTTAGGCGCTGAGGTAGGCATATATCACCACCACCAGCCAAGCTATTTCTGGTTCGCGAGTAGTATGCAGAAATGGGGAATTGCCTCAGGCACTGCACTATGCGACTACCTTCTTTGTCTTCATCACTGTAGCCCTGTCGTCCTTTTATTAATAACCTTCAAGGAGTATAACACTAAGAAAAGGAGAGGAGACGCAAAGAAAATAGTAAGAGTGTAAATGTGTTTTTGAAATGATTGTAGGAAATGTCATCTCACGAAATAGTTTTCTATTTGTTTTTTGTTTTGTTTTCATAAAGAATTCTAGACCCTGTAAAAATAGCATTACTCGGGCATGCAACAAGCCATAATTATCACTTTACCTTTTGGTGTAGTATTGAATGGCTAGCTGCGCATTGTATACATATAACATAAGCTTTTGTATATACAGTAGACAATGGAAATATGTTATGATTGTATTGAAAAAGACAAGTCAAATGTTCTTATATTATATTATATGTATCCTACACTAAGACAATAGGGAGGTTTATATAGTAATAGAGAGTTTTTGCAACCCATACGTATCTCAGTGCCCCGATCCCTAAACGGATCTCAGGGCTGTGGAGGAATGGTCCACATGGACAATGTTATGAATAAGGGAAACAATATCAACCTGAATTCTCCCTGATTCAAATCTATCAGAAATAATCAGAAATAATCAGAATAATGAGTTTCTAATATGCAAATCTGAAAAGGAACGGCTGGACTATGTTGATTTTGTGCATGTATAATTTAATAAATACCAATATGTCTGTGAAGGCCTACCTTACTGGCCCCTGGTCACAGTCCACTGCCCTTACCTGTAAGCCCACTGATCAGGGACACACAGTGACACGGATCTCTTGTTCATTGTTTAACAATTATTGTGTGTCCCAAATAAGAAGAAAACCTTTCTCTGGCTCATGTATATATTCATGATGGGAGAGAGAAAATCGTTTAAGATATAACATGTTGAATTAATTTGGAAAATACATTTCTGTGATAGGGGAGGCCTCAGACCTGGTTCTGGTGATCACAGTGCCCCTACAGATCTACCTCTCTCCTGAACAGAAATAGCTGAGAATTGCTTATGTAACAAGGTCTGAGTGGATGGTTCTTTTAGACTTCCCGGCACATGCCAAAGCAATATAAACATACACTAGAATAAGAGGACTAAAACCTTATAGGTAGCTCTCCTCAATACCAGCCTGTCCAATCAAACTCATCGGGATACGGATCGGGTCACTGAGATCCGTGTGTGTTGCAAAAACTCTCTATTATCATATTATATCTTTATTATACATTTTGATATATTTTACATTAATCTAACGATACATCCAAGTGATATGAGATGTATGTCATATACATACACACATGTGTGAAAAATATACACTAGGCTGATAACCTCTTGTCCTGTCTGGACATTAACTAGATCTGAAAAAACCATCAGCGGAAGAGACTCCGTCATTTCCCATACGTGGCAGGTGGTATGAATTAATAAGTCCCATTGCCATACTCAATTTCCTTCACATTTCTCGCCGTCCCTTAGAAATTGACCACACAGTGGGATTATGAAATACAGGAGACACTATTCCACGTCCGTTAATTAGCTTTTATACCTATCTTATTGTGTAAAAGTTCTATTTCCTAGAAATTTCAGGTAATTAATCAGGGGTGTTTCTTGCATTGAGAGACGTGATTAGATATAGAAAGGGCCTATGGTAGAACCTATATAGAGCTATTAGTCTTCTCCAGTAGCCATATGCTTCTCCGGCGGGTAGCCACCTTTAAGAACCTGCCTGCTAGATGTGCCTAACCTTTGACGCCGTAGACTACCATACAAAAGACTGGAAGATCCATGATGCTATTACCTGGGTGGTACAGACTGTCGGATGAGAGCAAAATCCAATTTCTATCCTGCCACCCTTTTCCCAGAAAGAAACTGATGTACGCCTACTTTTATAATCTGTTTAGCCCAGTCAGAATCCGGAATTAGAAATAAAAACGACTTAAAAGAAATCATGAATCATCTATAGAGCAGCAGGAACGGTACCTTTCCCTAAGGGGCAATGCCTTAGTATTTGGCCGTATACCGATAGGGTTATTAGGAAATGAAAAGAATATCCCAGCCCTTGGGTGTCTGGCAGGCAGGTATAGGCCTTCCTGAGGCACCCAAGATTGACATCTGTGTAGGTATATAGGACCCTGGAGGAACCCTTGCAGCACACCTTTATTAATTACACCTGCAGATGTCACCCGTCAGCCTCCCTGCAACCAGACTCCCCTTGCAATTAACGTTGTACTAATCAGTGCCCTCGCCCTTTTTCTAGGATGAGCCGAGAAGTTTGTAATTAGCACAGAGTCTGCTATTGAGAAGTCTACGGCTCATGCGTGGGTAGCGCCAGTTTTAAAATGAAGATTCAAAACAGAAAATAGCTGCCATGAGCTAGTATCACGACGGCTGAAGTATGAATGAGCTGCAGTAATATTGAAGAGAATGTCGTAAAATGTTCTCATTTCTGACTCCAGTGACCAATATCAATATGGGCAATCTGTATAATGATACACGAGAATAATGTCAACCATGATTTCTTTGCTCCCTTATATTGTGCGCCTGCAGGCTGAAAACGATATGGTTTATTCTGTCGACATAGCATGTGAAATTTAATGGGATTTATGCAGCTATTATATCTACTCTATAAATATGATACTTGTATATCCAAACTAGATATGAAGATAAATACAAATGACGATCCAGGCCTGCTAATTATTATGTTTTTCTACTCTTGGCGTTGTACTTGGTGGTCAATAGTTTCTTGTTATTACGAGATCTGAAATCATAGAATTATTAAGGCTTGAATATCAAATAAAATGTCCTGGAATTTGAATACGAAAAAGCTAATGAGGATTCATATTCCATTCATATAGTTTACAGATAAGATAAACCTTAGCATTCTGACCTTCTCCAGTGTTTCCTCCAGTAACTATTTATTCCACATGTACAGTATTTATTTATTACCCTTTCGGGTAGCCCAGTAAGGGCATGTTTAAAAATGAAAGATGCACCTGGAAACCCATTATCTTTCTTGGCCATGAAACCTAGTTTTGGTGGGGGACCTGCATCTTAAGGCTTTATTCCACCATTCGATTTTTCTCACGATTTTGAAAATTGCCACAAGGTTAAGGGCTAACTATAGTCATGTTGCATATCATTAGAAAGAATTTCAAATTATCTTTCTTATGGTATGTAACATGCATGGGTCCCTGTCATATTACTAAATAAAATCGTCAAAATCGCCTAGTGGAATATAGGCTTAAGGGAATAATCTATTTATGTGCGCAGTCTTACCTTGCAGTCTGTCCGTGGGGCCTGGTCGTATGGGTGGGGGCAGACAAAGGCTGCTATTTCCGGCAGTCCCAGCGGCCGTAATGGTCGCTTTCAGCCACCACTGTCACACACATTTCCTTTTCCTGCATCAACAGAGATTAGAAAGGCACCACCAAGAGGCACAGATGGGATAAAGGTCTTTACAGAAACGCCATGTGTCTGTAAATGTATCTGTACTCAGTTACAGATAATTAAATCATATGATGATTAAATTATAGGGCCTAGGGCCGATAGTAAGCTACATAATGTTGATACTGATGTAATCAAATGTGAACAAGGAATTACGCATTGGAGTAGGGGAGAAGAATTCATAATGGCCTTCTGCAACAGGTTGTGGGTTTTCTTTTATAATGTAGTGGATGTAAATTTAATGAGAATAATGAAACTGCCACTTATCGTTCGCAGTAATTTGCCAACAGCTTCTGTAGGCCACAAGGGTAGAATTAGGCGTTCCTTCTTGGAATCTTTTAGATTGGCGTGTATTTAACCCAAGAATATAGAAAGTGTATATCCAGTATGAGAAAATCCCCAAGCGCTAGGCTTTTATAATACGTATAAATGTACATCCAAAGTGGTATCGAGCCAGCAGTACAACTCATAAAAATATACTCCAGGTAATTTATTTATCAACGGAAACTTTACTCATCATCGACATCGATGTAAGGAAGTAATAAATAACCTTTGATGGTTACTATTACAGACTTTAAGCTTTTATTGTCCCAGCAAAAAGAAGAAAAAACTGGAGTGTACAGTATGGTAAGTTATGCTGGTGAGCAGACTTGAAAGGTCACTGCATGGCCTTCCTCTTCCCCTGAAAAATATTCTCCAACTCAGTGCATATAGGTACGTGCTTGTGTATTCCGTGCTTGGCTTGTATTTTTTCTAAGGGAGGGCCATATAATTAGTAAACTGAAGTACTATACATATGTCAGGTAATGATCAGCAAGCAGCGATCCAAATGATTTTAAATGTCCGTAGGCTAAATGCTCAGTGCAGAAAGGTGTGTTAAAAAAAGCTGGAATGAAACAGTCTTCATCTGGCATACAGCCAACTGCCTGAGGCAGTGTATCAGCTGATTTACAGTTGTAATCTAATACCATATTTGCCCTCTGGGCAGCTTAGGGATAGTTTACAACTTCCTGACTTAAACAGTACTGTCTAGACATGAAGGTGGCACAGGCCCACTGAAAACCTGAAATAGAATGTTTTGCATTGTGCAGATCGATATGTAGGAGGATCAATATCAGACTCTCTCAAAATAACATCAATTTAGGTTTAGGTATTTTCACAGGTTTATTTTTGTATTCAGTTTAGGATATCGATTCTTTCCGGTGGTTATGCGTTTTTGTAGTTTATATCCCCACCGAAAATTCTCGAAAGTGGAAATGTTCCCCTTACTGTAAATGTGTTAAACTAGACACTCTTATTGCCCCAGTTGAGCGCTTTTGAATGAGAAATGAAATATCTACATTATATAAGCGATTATGTATATTGTTGTTACCTTATATGCAGTAATGCTAGAACGTTGTTAACTGCAGACTTGGACAATATTAAGTATTCCAGTTGGTTCAGAGAACCCTAGTGCGTAAAATGCATTCAATATTTTTTCATTCATATGTTCGATGCAACATTGTCAACGTCTGGTTTCTTCCACGTCAAACTCCTGAAGCTAGCAGTGCTTTACAAGATCAAGTACATTGTAAGGGATATAGCCTAGAACAGGACCGCGAGCCAAACAGCAATTGGTTTACCACTGGCTTAAACTCTTAACTTTTGGCACGGGTACACGCACGTTGGGCCCGGCAACTCAAGGTGGGAGACACGAGGGGCAAATAGATGTAGAAAGGATCAGGCTGTTCCATTAGGCGACTGCCTCCCTCTGTAGAGCCAACAGGTCGGAGACGCTGTCAGGGATCGTCTCTGATCACCGAACGCCCCCGGAAGGATCCAGAGAGCGATCCCAGGTTCAAAGGACGCTTAGCAGACTGCCTGGAGGAGAGCTTCCAGTAGATACTGGAGGAAGGGAAGGGGATATGGTACAGGAGCAGAGCTAGGCTAGACACCAAGCAACATTGCTATTACTGCATGGCCGTACTGTAGAAAATATTGTATCCATATTAATTATTCCTGCAATGCATGCGAACTTACAAACATATGCATGCACTCTTACTTGTATTTCATTTTAAAAAGTAGATTTCTGCAGTCTGATTATGACTATATATGCCATTTGATAGGGAGTCAGTGAAAGAGTGTATAATGATGATTTTATGTCGTTCGATGGGAAGCTAGTGAATGAGCAATACTGCTGACTGTTATGAAATCATCATGAGCAAGTAATTGACAGAGAAGGGAGCATGGCATAGGTATTGAAAAGGGAATTGATAGCTGGGGGACTGTAGCTGTATTGTACTCTAGATATTGGGAGCAGACTGAAATTAAAAAGGTAGATAGTGTAATTTCTGGAATACAAATTGATGACCATGTGCTGCGGCAGACTGATCGGTAGTCGTATGGAGGGGAAAGGGATTGGGAAGGAAGGAAGGAAGGAAGGAAGGAAGGAAGGAAGGAAGGAAGGAATAGCAAGAAATAGCAAGGAAGAGGGCAGAGAGTGAGAGTAGAAAAGGGCAGCAAAGAGGGCAGCAAAGAATGAAGTGGAGAGGGCAGCAGAGAGGGCAGCAGAGGCAGAAAAGAAAGCAGAGAGGGAAGTAGAGATAGAAGTAGAGAGGGAAGCAAACATGGTAGCAGAAGCAGTGAGGGAAACAGGAAGGGAAGCAGAGACCGTTGAAAACAATACTGAAATATACCAATACAAAATATTTTTTAAAAAAACTACACCGGAGAAAAGCTAGCAGAGAAGGTAGCGAAGTACTCTAGACCGCTGTTTGGGAGTCATAGAAGCACGTCCCTCCCAGGTATCCATTACTTCCGTCTAAAATAAATGACAAAATGCCTATTCCAGCTACCCGTTACATCCAATCAAGCAGCCCTAGCGGCAACATGGGGAACTCATTAAAGTTCCCGCTGCATACAGATGGAGCTCAACCGCACAGGAGCAAAAGAAACGTCCCGTAGCCCTCGGCTATATAGCCAAGAAAAAAACAGGGTGTACTTTTACCAATGCAGAGCCAATGATCCATGGCACGACGAAATGCTTATTAACTATCCTATCATACATATTAAGAAAAATGTTTTCTGATCAGTTTTTTCTTTGGTAACCCAGGTAACAAAGACCCGAGATATACACGTTGTAGGCACGGGATCCAGGGTGACAATCACGTGTTTTAATCTCGTGTACAACTCGGGATTCTGTGGACCTCAATTCTGGTGTTTCCCACGTGTTTTAAACATGAGTTTTTGACACGAGTTTTGGTGTGTAAAACTCGTGTTTTATTGCCATTAATGTGACAAAATGATGGGGATTCGAACCCTGGACCTCTTACAGAGAATGCCTGTACTCTACCACTGAGCTATTGAAAATTGAGTTGAAGGAGCAGGTAATTCTGTGGTATTTAATCCTTATGGACCACTGCTACTTATTGAAAGTCTTCCAACTATATATTCTTTTATTAATCCAGTTTTTGTTCTGTTCTGTATTTTGTAATTTCAATTAATTACAATGGTCAAAAGGGAGTCACACCAGTTTTGAACTGTTATGCAGGGAGAAATCTGTGGTAAATCTCTTACATCTTTGCAGGAGTTTCTGTGGTGATGTTCTAAAAAAACAAAATCCCTGTAAAACCAGTGTAAAACACATGTTTCTCCCTGGTACTACAGGTGTTAATAACTGGTGTCATAAGGAGGGAATTTTCTCAGTAAAAACACAGGGTTTTACTTTACACCAGTTTAACATGAAAAGAACTCCACTCAAAACTGGTGTGATATACATGTTTTACATGGAGTTTGTTACGACACCAGAATGTAACTAGAATGACACTAAAATTGACTTATATTAATATTGAGTTAAAAAGGTAAAATCAGAATTATAATGATTGATATCATCATGTCACTTACATGAATATTGATTAAAACATAAGACTGACACAGGTGCTTTACAACGTGAAAACTCATGGTAAAACCTACCAACACACTGATCTAACTCAGTGAATTACCACAACACCAGTTTAACATGTTTTGGACCCATGCTAAACTGGTGAAAACACGTGTCCTGTTTGCTGGGTAACCTTACTGGCGCTACTGTCACAAGAGATATCTCCAATATTATTTTTCGTTCAAGTCTTTCTTTTTTATTGAATACTAGCCCTTAAATCGTTACAAAATGGTGCAAAAATCGCATCGTTCATCAACTCCCCTATAGTTACTTCTCTACACACGATACAAAAAGAGCGTATTAGTGCCTGGAGGGTCTACAATGTCAAAACCACATGTGGTGGGGGTTAGAAAAGACCCGTTAAGTTATTACCTTGAAAGGATGACTAATTAGCAGTGTCATTAGCACAAAGGATGTATGGATCAAAGTTGGAAATTATGAGGATTTAGAAAATTCTTATATTGATATTTTATATTGAGAATTTAAGCGATCTTCTTTATGAATCAGATCGAGTTTTCGATATTATAAAGGGGTTATGAATATTTACCAAAGAAAAATGTTGTTATACCTGATTCATATGACCGTCATAGTTTGTCTGCAAAATTCAGAATTGTACGGCGGGATTGCTCTATCATACATGCAATGTCGACGCAAAGTATTTGTGTAGAAATAGTGAAAGTTGTTAAGGAAATAAATAACCTATGTCAAAATGTAGATTTGTTCCTACTAATTGAAACTCGCTGGGGTCCCATTTTATATCATTTTAGTATTGCGGCCATTTGCTTTTTCTTTTGCTTTTCATATTGTATCAAACAGATGCAGCAGTATAATAACCAAGTAACCCATGCATCATAATTATTCACTTGTAACCGCCCTAAGAACAAACACCAGGAAAATACCCCCTATTTCTATGGAAATGACATGCTGCATAATCTACTAATCCTAACCTTATTTATAGCCGGAGCCTGCCACTCCCTGCACTGCCCTGACAGAGGCTGGCAGACACCTTTTGACCACAGCCCTAATCATCCAGCATCCCGCCGACACCACAGAGTGCTATGCAGACACATTGCGTGTTGCTAACCACAGGAGTACCATTAGCAGAGCACTATGGCAGGACGTTTCAGCAAGTAAAATTAATGTTGTAGTCTAATATTTCATTTTTTTTATTGCCCTGAGTGGTGCTTAATGCAGCTTTATATATTTATCAGAATTATTGCATGGTGTTTATTGGTAATTATGGCATTACAGAATTATATCATGCTATTTGAATGCTAATGCATGTAAACAATTCGTGTGTCCTTTTATACTGCAAACACCCACATAGTGTATTTCATATATTCTAAAGCATAAATATATTTATAAATATATTTTGTTGGTTCTATAATGTACGTAAAATTTAAGTGGAGCAAGTATACATGATAACAGATTGCATGAAACGACCAATTGTTTTTTCAAATCTAGGCAGAAACCAGGAGGTCCTATACGATAAGGATGCCCATGCTATATATTTCATAAATAAAGCCTCAGTCTCCATCAGCAACAACAACAACAACAACAACAACAACAAAATCAATCTGACTCCAACAACATTCATTTGTGTGAACTAGCCTCTCCAACAGCAACATCAACAACAACAACAACAACAACAACAACAACCGCAACAACAAAATCAATCTGACTGCAACAATATTTATTTGTGTGAACTAGTCTATCAGTCTCAAACAACAACAATAATAACAACAACAACAACAACAACAACAACAAAACCTGTCTTCAACAAAATGTATTTGTGTGAATTGCTCATCCCATGGAGACATCCCATTGAGAGTGTAGGTGAATTTTGGTGACTCGAGACCTGCTCACTCTGAGTGGAGTCACTCGGGAGCAGCTCGGTATTAAAGGCAGCTCGGGCCTGAGCAGCTCACCCACCTCCTCCTGGTCCTCCCGACACAGGAGGCACCACTCTCCCGGATGAGCATGTCACCAGTCCAACCAAATATCACATCATTATTACTCTCCCCAGTGCCTCCTCCGCCACATGCATGAGATACACGATACGATTAGGTCCTGATTATAATCCAATTGGGCGATTTAATTTTAAGAAAAATCAATATTCATATAGAATCATTAAACTTAAAAGGCTTTTATATTGTTGTCAATGCGTAGAAGAGCTATTTTCCTGCAAAGGTATATTTAAATGCATGAAATTGTAGGAGAGAACAATCGGTTTGAGATTTGTCTCATCGTGTATCAGTAGCTTAATGGGATCGGTCAAGGGGTGGAGTGAGAATGAGAAGCCCCAGAAAAACGCTGTCTTTTTGTATTATGGCCTGGCTTCCATTGTAACATAAACTCTATTCAGAACAGGACAGGAAAGGGAATGATACATAGACATCGATATAGCGAATGAAACCTTTCTAGTAGTCTGTGCACATGCCCTCAGGGTGCTATCTTTCAGCCATAGTTCGAGTCCTGCGAGTTGATGTTGTTTCATTTCTGGGAAAAGCACAGAAATAGATGGTGGGAATAGTGTTTTGCATATTTCATCCGAAAGTCCCTTTTCTCAGCTGAATATGTGATATACCTCGCAGGTGGATATCATTCGGGTGAATACCCAAACCTTGTCGCTCCTGCTTTAATAATAAAGAGATGCTGCTTACTATTAGCTGTCAATGCTTTTTGGCAGCTGCTTGTGCTTATTTGACAACTTGACCAATTGATCATGTATTCTGATCCGAAATATTAAAACCATGTTTTTCTTACAGTTGCATTCATACGGCTAGCACTGACTGGATATTATTATATACAAATCTTTGGCATTTCTAACCCATAGTATACGTACAAGCTAGAAAACTTTGATTGTGAAATTGGGACAAAGCTTTCCCTGGGAATTTAATGAGAATGCACTCGTTTTCATTGTTGTGCTTTTGGCGGCATTTTAGAAATTTTGTTTTGTAGTAAATAAAGATAGTGTCAAATGAAATGTGTGTTTAAGGCTAAGCTGAGTGGCGTTGGACTATTGTTGTCCTTTTGGTATTGACTTTTATTTAAATTGTGTTTAGTAGTAAATAGAGATAGTGTCAATAATGCCCCTATGTGTTTAATTAAGGGTCCCAATGTGTTTAATTAAGGGTAGTTTGAGTGGCGTGGGACTCTGTTCTTGGTTACACTAGTGGGCCCAATACGAGTCGGCCATGTTCTATAGTGCATGGGCCACGGGAGCTGTGTTATTAGTGGCCTCATTATGGGGAGGCTATTTTTAGACCCTCACCTTTCCTCGCACCTGCATGTACAGCGGTACAGAGGCTGGGCCGGCGCCAAATATGGAGGGCAGGAGCAACTCAACGCGATAGGCCGCAACGCCATATCGTCAATTTAGAGACGTTGCATTCAGGGTTATAGCAATAGGGACTAATTATAATGATATTCTTACAGCGATAGTGAAGCTAATGCAATACATTGAAATTATTTCCTATATTCTTTGCATGGCTGTGGTTCTTATTGCTTTTAAAGTAGCTCAGAATTCTCTGGCCTTAAATGCCTAGCTGTTTCTCTTTCCTTGCACTTACGACTCATTCTATAAATGCGCTAAAAGGATGCTGGGTTTGAATTAAGGACTTTTAAAAGCCGTTGGCTGTAATTTGCCGGCGGCGCCTGTAGAAGAGAGGCACTCATTAGTGCTTTTTGAGTGCTTCCTTTTTGCCTTTCGGTCGGCACGTTTTGTCGCTGGGCGACTCTGTTAGTCGCGCCAGGTCGCTGTCCTGTCGCCTCTTTTACCTTTCCATTATCTTAAAGTAATCCATCCACGTGGAACACTGTTCTCCCTAATACTGTAATCTATATTACTGGAGGCATGGGTAGAGTGTGTGGTCTATCTATTATAGTGCACTGATAACAGGTTATCAGTTCGAGATAGTGTCAATGCGCGTATGCAAATATTGGTTATTTCCTTAAAGGTACTGGCCAGATGAACCAGCCAAACGTCCGACTTCGCCATCTTGTGTTTTACGCTGCAACCACAGAGTCTAAAAGAAGGCGAAATGTTAAACGCTTTCTTTTGACAATTAAACCTCTGCCGAAATGCGCCTAATATTTTCTCGCGTTGTGGCCACATTTAGATCATTAAGCATCTGCCAACGGCGGAGGAGCCTTTATTAATGTAAGCACTCGATAGTCAATTTTAGACAACTCCATTTTGGAGGACAAATTCCTATTTCTTGCTCATGTAGTCCAGGAGCCAAATCTGAAAATCCTGATTTACCCTCCGCGGTGAGCCCCCTGGATTTTTTTGATTTTTTTCATCTTATAGCATCCTAGGGACCATGAATCAAGACGGTTCCGAAGAATTTAGGTATGCGAACACTGTCTAATTACGTGATTTGTGCTTAATTAGCAAAAATTGGAAAACGCGTTATTTCTAAATTTCTCTATAACTATGTAAGATATGATAACATGCTATATGTCATCTGAAAGGTAATTTTTTTCCTGATTTTTTGGTATATTGTTTGTTATTGTCATCAATCATGGCAATGAGTAATTAAAGAAAAACTGTTGTTTCAGTCAAAATCATTAGAACTTAAGGATCCAAGGTTAAACTCTGGAATTGATAAACCAAGTGCTAGGTATACTTAAAGGGGATCTTTAGGCAGTTTTTAAAGAAGGTTGCATCTGATTTCATTGGAAATATGATGTAGAAATCATTTTTTGCTGATTAAATTCTAACCGACTACAGGCTCATTTTGCACTTATATTTCAAAAGGAGAGATGATATCATGAAAATAAAACAATATATCTTAAAGAGATGGGAAAATTATTATCACCATCTCCCTAAGCTGGTATTTCAATGCTTTCTGAACCATTTAGTCCATTGCATACAACATTGGAGCTGTAAAATAAGTATACATTAGCAAGAAATATGTGTCCATGTAATTTGCAGATAAGCTCCTCTTTGTTGCCTGATCAAACTAGTATAGTCATTGATTTATTTACTCAAAAGGATATGGATGGTTCTTTATGTTGCCAAAGATTCACACATTGACAATATGCAGCAAACAATATGCAGCAAACTTCTATTTATATACCCCTGTACCCACTCATCTTTAAAAAGTATGTTCCTATAGGGAGAGTGGGAGTTGTAGGCTGTAATACTCTTTCAAATCCCCCCCATTGCTGGCCCTAATATCTAATGTTTACCTCATCTGGCAACAGGCCTGAGGCCTGGAGAGACAGAGGAATGATAAAGATGGCAGACTAGGGTTCTTATCTCCCTGGTGTGTGAGTTAACCCATTGGTAACCCACTGTGCTTACAACCTAGTAAAGGTTCCCTCAGAGAGAGGGGCAGGCTTAAATTTTGGCTACTTATAACTGTCTTATTATTCAATTTTATCACATAATTCCACAAAGAATATGGGGTTCATCACTGCAGCTGGTGAGATAAAATGATAAAGTTAACTGTTTAGACAATGTTGCCTTCCAGCCGTAAAATGAAGGTAGTGGATCTTCAGAACCTTCTCAGTGGTGGAGAGGCCTAGCCTTTCCCCTGAGCAACCTGAACTGGGGGATAAGGGCAGCCTCCCATGGTGCAACACACTGCAGGCCTATATACAGTGTGCCATAAACTGTGGGATTGCTGACCACCTGCTGTACTTTTGTTAACATCCTTCCACCAATCTGCCAAATTAAACTTTGTTACCCTTTTGCTTCTACTCGAGGGTTCACAGTTCCAGGCTCTATGGGTTCATTGCTCAGTTAGCTTTATACCCTTTTGTATTATAGACTAAGTATTCAGTGTTGTATTATAAAAACTGATCATAGACTAGAGGATTATTTATATATTTGATTAATGACTCCCTTAGTTTTGGGTCTCTGAGTATTTACCATATTGACCTTTCCTTAGTATCTAACTATAAGCTGTCTCTTGCTGTTGGTTAGGGATATTGGATCCTTGTTCATAGCAGTCTAGAAATGAAAATGGTCAGTTATATTTTGATAAGGGAATAATGTTGTTTCTGAGGTTTGTGGAACAGAAAGTTTGAGGTTACAACCAGAATCACAGCAATTTGTTGCTCTTGTACATTCTCCTAATACCGTACTGCCTTGGTTATGGTCCCACAGCAAGGGTGCTGTGCACATGCTGCTCAATGTGGTAATGCTACTAGATAGAATTGGGAAACCAGTAATGGCTATACCAAAAATTTGTAATTTTGAAATAGAAAGATATATCAGGTACTTCTGTATTGTTTCAGGTTTTGATATTTGTTTGAGGTCTTGCCAATGATATTGGTTGTATATACACACACAGAGGTCTCAGTTCCCCTGGTACACCTCCTGATAAAATAGGATATATGGCAGAATCTTGTTAGTTGATATGATGAATCTCAGTGAAGCATGACCAAAGG
The DNA here is from genome assembly GCA_936440205.1 of Lepidonotus clava. Taxonomy (NCBI): domain Eukaryota; kingdom Metazoa; phylum Annelida; class Polychaeta; order Phyllodocida; family Polynoidae; genus Lepidonotus; species Lepidonotus clava. The sequence goes on from OW387147.1 coordinate 24,131,758, forward strand.
CTGGTCATAACTTGTATTGGTAATTTGGGAGGATTTGAAGTTTGGCTCTCAGGAAATGAACTGTGACCATGATCATAATTTAATATCAAATTACTAATACCAGTAACCCATATATAGAATAGAATACAAGATGTCCATTTTGTGTATGGTCAAGCCAAGTTACTCATTTATATAAGCACATGGGTCTAGAATCCAAGAGTGCAATCTAGTAATTTGTTAAAACCAACAATTTGACAGAGGTAACACACCTATCAAGTTTACAAGTTTAACAAATAGCATGCTTGCTATTTTTGCAGTTGACATATTGATACAAGGACTCTTTTCTAAATTCAGAAGCTTTGATATATGACAGCATACTTTTTGAGATTCATCTCTTCTTTAAAGTAGTATACCCTCACAAATCTGGATTGGGGTCAGGTAACGGATGAGTCTGCTACAAGCTATTCTTTTCTTTATATAAACAAGAAGTAGAGGGAACTCTAAGGGGCCTTCCATTTAATAAGTACACACATTTTCAAAAATCTCAGATCCCCACCCCCCTTTGGTCAAAAATATGCATTGGATTTGTACTAGAAAGTACACACATTTTCAAAGATTTCATACCTCCCTCCCCCCTTTGATGCATACAAACTTAATGCAAGGGCCCTAATAAGATGGTTTGTAATCAAACTGAAACATTATCATGGTATTTTGCTGAGGAAAGAAATCTTACTCAAACCATAGTTTTATTGTAACACATCTTTTACTGTGATCCAAAATGCTCTCCAAACCGCTACCATATTATATATGTATGCCCAAATGGCTCAGAAAGCACTGAAATACCAGCTTAGGGAGATAGTGATTATCATTTCCATATCTCTTAAGGATTTATTGCGTTATTTTCATGATATCATCTCTCCTTTTAGAATATAAGTGCAAAATGAGCCTGTAGTCGGTTAAAATTTAATCAGCAAAAAATGATTTCTACCTTACATTTCCAATGAAATCAGATGCAACCATCTTTAAAAACTGCCTAAAGATCCCCTTTAAGTATACCTAGCACTTGGTTTATCAATTCCAGAGTTTAACCTTGGATCCTTAAGTTCTAATGATTTTGACTGAAACAACGGTTTTTCTTTAATTACTCATTGCCATGATTGATGACAATAACAAACAATATACCAAAAAATCAGGAAAAGAATTACCTTTCAGATGATATATAGCATGTTATCATATCTTACATAGTTCCAGAGAAATTTAGAAATAACGCGTTTTCCAATTTTTGCTAATTAAGCACAAATCGCGTAATTAGACAGTGTTCGCATACCTAAATTCTTCGGAACCGTCTTGATTCATGGTCCCTAGGATGCTATAAGATGAAAAAAATCAAGAAAATCCAGGGGGCTCACCGCGGAGGGTAAATCCTTATTTTGACTGATTTCAGGATTTGGCTCCTGGACTAATGGTGACGAAGCAGATTTGTTGTGCGGGAGACTTTTTTTTTTTTTTTTTAAACAATTTTATTTACCCTGGGATGAGTAGGATAAATCCTGTCTTCCCTCATCTCCAGCCATAACTTAGCCTATTACAATTGCTTAACCATTTTTCCTTCATAACATAAGTTCCCTAGAAGGTAGTCTATGAAGATTTACCAAATTAACTTAATAATTGATGAAGTAGATGGGATGAGATGAGTGATGAGGGATTTCATGGATACATTATTTCTCTGTGATTCTCAATACACAATGTACAATGCAGTAGGTTGTATGGCAATTTCAAACTAATCAAACAATGCCTCAGACAAACAATCCTGCTACAAGTTTTGCTATTTCAATTTGCTCATATTGCGCACTTAGATACGTTTTGTTCTTAATCTTAAACTCATCATACCGTTCTGTTAACCTCAAATCTATTGGTAAGGAGTTCCATAGTGTTCTAGCATAAAACACAGGTGATTTTAGTATATATTCATATTTTGTAAAAGGTACATTGACCACTGGAGCTGCAACTCTCCTAGTCTGATATTTGTGTGCCTTCAATTCGATATCTTCTGTCATAATCAACCTAAAAACAGTATTTAGCAGGAAATATTGCTGCCTATAATGTAGTGGTAATAGTTTGGCCCTAGTATACAAGTCAAAATTATGCATTTCTGCTGGGTACTTAATTCCATAACAAACACGTAGAGCCACATTCAGTAAAGTGTCCAGTTTGTGAGTTTCATATTGTGGGCAAGCAGAGAAGTAACAATTTCCCATATCCAAATACGGTAATAACATTGTTTTAACAACAGTTAGAGCTGTGAATTCTGTTAGCGTCTTTCTGACCCTTCTAAGTAATAATAATTTATGAGAAGCCAGTTTATAAGTTTCATTCAGTTGGTATCTAAAATTAAGACCTGCATCCAAATTTATTCCAAGATATTTATAGATTTTGACATTTTCAATTTGGCCAGACCCCATATGAAATGCAGGTGTATTATGGTTTTCATGGATTTTAAATACTACAGATTTTGTCTTTGCAACATTTACTGTTAATTTATTAAGTCGACACCATATGTCTACTAGATTCAAGTCTTGTTGTATTTGTTGCAATGACAACGGAGTTATTATGCCAGACTTATAGATCACAGTGTCGTCTGCATAAAGCATAATCTTAGTGTCCTGTACAATAATTGGTAAATTGTTTATATAAAGGTTAAAGAGCAGTGGCCCCATTACAGACCCTTGAGGTACTCCATATGAGATAGGCAGTATTTTGGAACTTTGGTTGTTTGCTATTGTCAGTTGTTTCCTATTGGTAAGATAATGGCCAATCCATTTTTGAATATCAGTGGATAAATTATATTGCTTTAACAGTTTTAATAGTACATTATGATCTAGCGTATCAAAAGCCTTCTTTAAGTCGATAAAGATTGCTACAGTGGGTAATTTAACGTTTTTGTTATATATTATTTGATCTAGTAATTTAAATATTGTATCTTGAGTACCATGATTTGCCCTGAAGCCATTCTGTGCTCTACTAAGAAAACTATTTTGTTCTATATGCTGATAGAGTCTAGAGTGAAATAACTTTTCTATAATTTTACCTGGTAGTGGTAAAAGTGTTATTGGTCTAAGATCCTTTACATAGTGTGGATTTGAAATTTTTGGAATTGGTATTACAGTACCAACTTTCCATGCATCAGGGAACATTGATGTTTGAATTGATAAGTTCATGACATATAATAGATATTGTTCTAAGCATTCAAAGCTTATCTTTAATAATCGTGAGGAGATCGAGAGACCAGACGCTTTGTAAATATCTATCTCTTTCAGTACAGATCTCAGTTCCTCTATAGTGAATGAGTCTATATTCAGACATTCTCCTTCATCATCTACTCCATTATGGATAACATGACTTATCAAATCCATTTCATCAGCAGTTGGAGGTATAATTTCAGATGCAAGTTTATGACCGATGTTTGTGAAGTAGTTATTAATATAATCTGCAGTATTGCCATAACTGATCTGATTATTGCTTTCTTCATCAAGGAGAAAGTAATCATTCACCCGTGGCTCATCCGGTAATACATATTTGACATGACTCCAAAATTTTTTTGGATCTTGCCTGTACTGATGTAATCTGTCCCGTACATAGCTATCACGTGCCCTATTAAATTCTGATTTACAAATATTTCTTAGCCTTTTCCCTTGTTCTATATCAGTAAGTATTTTCGTTTTCTTTGCAGTTTTTACTGCATTGTCACGATCAATTGCCAGTTCAATCAATTCATTAGTTAACCAAGCAGGTTTAGATTTCTTATATTTGGAAAGTCGCACGGGACAGATTTCATCTGACAATTTTTCAATGTTGGTATACATGAAATTCCAAGCTAAGTTAACATCCTGTATTCTATATATTTCATCCCAATTAAACTGCTGTAACCTTTCGCAAAAGTCTATTTGGTTGAAGTTTTTGTAACTTCGACCCATAAATTCACATTTCCTATCTTTCACCTTTATTTTCTTACGTATAGCATAAGTAGGTGTATGATCACTTATATTAATTGGCAATGTGCCACATTGAAGGATCTTCTCGTTATTAGCTAAAATTAAATCTACAATGGATTGTGAGTAAAGTGGGCGTGTGACTTCCTTAATCATTTGCTTAAATCCATGTCGCCTCTCCAAGTCTTTTAATTTCACCCTTGCATTACCTGGTTTACTATAGTCAATATTGAAATCTCCTCCAATGTAGACATCCACCGGGTTAGGATTTAATGTGTTGCTCATTAACTGGTTTAGGCATGTTATAAATTCTGATATATTCCCATTGGGTGGTCTATATACATTTGATATAAATATCGGCCTAACATGATCAATAGACAGTTTAACTGTCATTATTTCTATGTCCGTCATGGACCTAGTATACTCAACTTCACGTAATAGCCGATATTGTATCGATTGTTTTATGTAAAGGCACAGTCCACCTCCTCTTTTTGGTAAGCCAGCGATACTCGGTGTTACTCTATCTAATCTTTCAATATTATAACCCTCAATATGGACCAGGCTATTTGGCACATGATCTTTTAACCATGTCTCTGTAAAGCATATTATTTCAGGGTTTAATTCATTGATAACCAATCTTATCTGTTCTAATTTATTAAGTAAGCTTTGTACATTCCAGAAGAGAATTTTGACACCTTTGGCCTTTATGAATTCATCCTTTAAATTCATTCTGAATGATAACAATTGTTATTTGAGAAAAAGTACATGTTAGGTGAATTGATGAGAACTGGGATGAACAGGGATGGTATGTAATATGAATATAATTCCAGACTCGGTTTCCTATATATATAGATCGAGTCATGGGATGATTAGTAAGTATAGAATAGAACGCATAGTGGCACTTCCTGATTCAAAAAGTTTTGATAGGTCTTATGCTATAACTTATACCTATAGACATTATGGACATTAGAGGCTTATCTTTTGACAAGCTTCCAGTTCATTAGTTAATGTATTGCCATTCCTGTTCGTTACTATTATTGAGACGGCAACTACCAGGCATAGTTCATAGTGCATCATGTTGGTTGGTTGAGAAAAAAAAAAAAAAAAAAAAAAAAAAAGAATTCAAATCGACTTATCTTTTGACAAGCAGATTGAGATTGATAGAAAGATTATAGTACTTGCTGCGATTGACGTGAGTTCTTTTCAATAGAGTTCACGAGTTGTTCTGCCCAGTCATCTCGTATCTCTTGTGATAGATGAATACCGTCGGAGTGTAATTTGTCGTAATAGTGTGTATAGCGATGCCTTCGCCTTTTGTGCACTATCGTTGCCAAATGGGGGCAGTGGCATGATCTTCTCTTGTTTATGCCTAAAATATGACTGTTAACTCGCAAGATTGCACCAGAGAACATGCCTTGTATATCATCATCAAAGATTTTTAAGTATCTGTCTAGCGATACACCTACCAAGGGGCATATGATGAATTTTGTACCCGGCCTAGACTTATGCATCTCCTTGTCTATTGTGTCAAGAAGACCAGTTACGTGGTTTACCATTTCATCCTCTGACTTGAAAGGGATTGTGATCTTTTTAGTGAAATTATCTTTAACAGTGAAATCGCATATGCCACCCGCAATGAATACCAGATGGTCAGGGAATAAGCCAGCAAACTCACAAGCTGCACTAGATAATGATTGTAAGCCAGCTCCTTTCAACATGTGTACTATTATGCCTTTTTTATGTAGGTTCACGGGTGCAATAGCGTCTTGCATTTCAAATCCCCTGGAATCCATAATTATCGCAGCATCCTTGATGTCCTTTGACAGGGCCATCTGCGAGTAATAAAGAGAAAAGCAAATATGGTACAGTATTTACTTGCAAGCTAGGTTACATCATTTCACCGGGTGTATAGATAGGAGCTTTTGGGTTCAGAGGGGAAAGTGTTAATCTCAAGGGTATTGTTTGATCTATGTCACCTTTTCCAGCGAATTTCGGTGGTGTTATTTGTAGGTCTAATGATGAGGCATACCTGTGTTTCTGGGTAACTGGTGGCTCAGATAGAACGTGTTCCTGGGGCTCCTTGAGTGTAATGCCGCACGTTTTACTTCTCTCAGTGACCATGGGGTTTGTGCTGTCCATAGGACCGGTCGGGGCCTTGGGGCCTTTTGCGCGTCGGGTGGTCACGGTCTGAGTAGCAAGTAATACTACATTGTTTGACAACTTGCGCAGGTCCGTGCGTAAATTTTCTAATAAGTATCCCAGTTTGTTTTGGCCTTTTCTGACACCTCGTTCTATTTCTGGATCTAATATGTGCATTCCTATTGCCCAGAATTTACTTAATGTTGCCTCCATCAGTGGCTCGTTTCCTGTGTCAAGTAACATTTCTTTTAAATGTTGGTTCTGATTGAACTTATGTTCCTGGATCTGAGCCATAATTATCAACTCAATTTTTTTCCATTCCTCTGAGCTTTTGATTCTGTTGCCGATTCTTTTGATTACTAAAGGGTCACTTTCCTGAAGTATTTCTTTGGCTATTGAATCTTCATTGTGGTGCTTAGCCCTTACATGCTGAAAGGCTTGTTCGGCTGAGGAGTAGTTGATTCCTTTGTACTTGACTGATTTTATTGCGCATTTATGGACTTTTATATGTGTTCCTGCATACCAGATCGGTATAAATACGTGTTATTGACTACCAATGCATAATAATTATTAACTATTAATCTATGATGAGGACTAATGTATGATAATGAGACAATCATTCTGGTGATCCTTTTTCTAGGGCTGGTTGATTGTCCCATTATGGCCGAATAATCACATAAATCAAGTATACTCGTTGACCTCTTAGTCGTAGTGTAATTTTGAATAATCAGTAAGCACTCAAGGTAAACAAAATATGCAAAGAAGAATACAAGGATGATAGATGTAAGTTATAAACAATACTTGCATATATTTATTCCTATATAGAGTAATTTAATAGTCGGCTCAGTTTACGAATAGGTGCCTATGCAATTAGTCCGGAATGGAGGACATAAAAGCTAGTGTTGTATATTCAGGAATATTCATAAATAGTGAATTGATAAAAATAATGTATGGACTATAAAAGATACTATACTTATAGTGCACTGGCCGGGGCTCGCATAGTATATTATGATTGAGAGTATTATTACATTTAGTGCTGTAGCCTGAGGGACCTGGTGATATTGGTGGTCAAGACTTTGCAAAGGATAGACGCATAGAACTACCTTTAATTTGCTTTATGAGAGGTAACTTACCTATACTTAGGGAAGAACATTATCGGGATAAAGAAGTAATAACATTCATAAAGGATAGCATTTTCTCCAATTTTATTATTCATAATTATGACACGGAGCCAGTTTTGAAGTACATAAAGTTTATAAAACGATCCGTTTTCTTTTGAATTAAAATTGCCTTTCAATATATTATTAAATTTATTAAGATTTTCATTCTAAAAAAAATCCTAAACTGGCCTGAAGAGCATAAGGTGATTATTTACAATAACTAGTCATAATATAACGGTACAACCAAGTAAATGTGGATTCATTCAACAAACTGTACCTAATACGTTAATAGTAATAACTTACATGGCAATAAATTCTCTTGAAATAATCATTCTCCTCTAACCTCGGATTATTACTGTTCTTATTTTAGTCACAAACACCTTAGCTTAATAATAATGTCATGCAAATAGTCGCTCCAAATTACAAAATCCACAATCTTACTAAAGTTCCTGATGCAAAAAGTGTTTCAATATAGAATATTGCAACTAATATGACTGTGTAGAATTGTGTTATTTCAAATTAGGAACTGATGAAGTACAATTTAGCCTTTATTAAGATTTATATGAAAAATCTGTTTTTGTATCAGTAAATGAACTAAAATTCATGATATAACTCTACAATGGTACAAGCACACACGCATTCCATACTTTCCATACTTTTCATTGACAATTTCTCAAAATTCACTAGCTATGATGTATAAATAAATAGAGCTATGTCCAGTTTGCGAAATGGAAAGCTTGATGCAGACACCTTCAGGGAAGCTGTAGGGTTCTGGATGATTTGATGCTTAGGACTGCACGAAATATTTGACTATAAGGTATCCGAAAGTTGGTAGGTTTAATGATATCTTTTGTGGGTTTTCACTTCCACTCCACCTGAAAAGACAAAAAAACAAGATGTTTTAGAAGCCATTAAAACCGTTTTTGTGAGTTCTTTTATGTTTATATATTTTTTTTTGGCTCTTGTTCATTTAGATAGAAGTCTGTGTTTAGGAGACGGAATCTGACACCTCAAAGACTTTTGGTAAGTTGTAATCACTCCAAAATTAAGGTGCATGAACTCAATGACCTGGCACAAAGTCCAAGCTTAGACCTTTAAGCCAATATCACAGTGCTTTACATCTGAGCTAGCTCTCCTCCAGCATAGATTTATTCTGTTAATCATGAACGAATGTTAATTTTCTTAAAGCTGCTAACGTCCATGTGATGGACGCAATTTGATACATTGTAACTCTCGTTTCTTTGTGCCAAATTGGTGAAATACATGGACGATACTCCGGACGATACTATGGCTTAAATTAGATAACCTTCAACTTGGTTAGCTATTGATGCCCAAATGTGATCTTACAGCACTGCTAATGTGACAGTTAATACATATAGCTCTTTTTTGTCTAGGATCAAGTGCATTTGTAATTGAAATATATTAGTTTTCCTTTGTTTGAAAGAGTTATTTGCATTCTTAAATGACATCTGCTATATTGCCAATTTATATCTATATTACATCCAAAGTATGGACAGATATTATATTAGTTCAGGTCATGAATGTGTAGTTGAGGTGATTTTTGTATGGTGATGCCATAAACAAAACAGGTTGTGGTAAATGCAAGTATCACATGATGACAATGGGGAATCATGAGACAGAACGAAAGTCCAAACTCTTCAATGATATGCTAATAAGGCCCTAATCAATATTCAAACCAGGTCACATGCTATAAATCAGTTAGGCTGGGCATGCACAGATGGCCGTGCATGATATGCATAATCATATACTACAATAAAGTTGATAATGGATGATCCATTGAGAGTAACTCTTAAAAGTAACTTACAACTGTTATAGGCATCTGACGAGTGGATGATCATAGGATTAACTGTATTGGTTGACCTTTATGGTGATTATAATGACACTCAGTAGATGTGAATAGTTTATAACTCCAGGCAGATTCCTCTAACCGTTAGTGTTCGTTAATATAGTGTGTGGAGATATGTATAATTATAGGCCCTGCCTGAGAGTCACTTCAGGCATGGTGTAATATAATGATGTTAAAAACATTGTACATGTGTTTAATCGGAAGATATTAGTAGTTACGTTAAACGGTCCAGGAAATTATCTAGTATGAGTTTTCAAACTGTTGACCACTTTGAAATATTGTTCGTTAACAGAAGATCATTGTTGAAGTGAAGAATTTATATTTTTAAAATTAACATGTATTTTTGCGAAATCTATGTTTTTACCATTCCATTGCATCAGTGTGACCTTCATGACTAGTACTTGAAACGGTTGGCCCTGAAGGCTCTTTCTGAATAAGTATGCGTGTTTGCTCTCCATTGTTCACACCCATAGTATTATGACGCCAGCTGTAAAAACACCTCCAAACTCAGAACTAAACTAAAGCTGACTAATAGGAAAAAAAACGGCGGAGGATATTTTAATTACACTCAGTCTGTATCCTTTGCATCAATACGGTCAATTCACCCATAAGTTATCAGGTCATTTTGTTGTTGTTTTTAATAACTCAACAATAATATTATTTTCATTCATGGGATTCTGAAATCAGGTTAATGGAAGGAGGTTAAAGGGGCCTGTAATATTAGAATCACATGTCCAAAATAATTAGGGAACTCCATGACAACATAGAAAGATGCTTCAATAGTAATATATTGAAGTGTTGCTATTGAAAAAGGATCATAATAGTCTACAAAGCAATCTTGAGTGGAATCACGAAGGGCGAACGGGCCATTGAATGGCCAGCAATTAAATCCCTTTACAGACTAGCCTCTTAATTCGCATATGAATAATGGCAATTCAAAACCTGGGCCTAGTCTGTAAAGAGTATTAAATGGAGCCAAAAGCAATGTTTGAAAATTCTGTTAACTATTGAAATTCTATGGCCATAACCTAGGCATGTGGAAAATTTATATTGTAAATACTGACTTAAACTACATGAAAATACCCTAAAACTTGTCTCTGGTCAATTTTGGTGACCCACCAAAATTGGTTTGTTTACAAACATTGCCTGTCTCTATAAACAGCATCAGTATTGAGGAATTCAAGTAAAGTTATAGTTAGGCCTTGTTATCATGATTTTTTCAGTAGGCCTACCAATGGCTAACTTAAGACTCTTAAAACATATTTTCATAGTTATTTGACTTTGTAAAATATTTTGAGATGACATTAGTTTTGGCTCCCTTTAAGAAAGAACTTTGCACTTTGTTAATTGGTTAAAATGCCTACCTGAGCAGGTGTCGTCCCTGGCGGTGCAGGGGTTGTCGTAGCCCCCCTTGAGACCAGCGGGCACGGCACTACCCCGCGCACAGTGCCGGGACACCACGTCCAGGGGGATCTGACCGTTCACTGACCACGGCTCGGACATCACCACACACTGCCGGTACTTACAGTGGTCAGCAGGGTCGGCCAGCAGCTGCCCACGGTGGTGGCACCCTGGGCAGCAACAAGAGGTGGATTGGTGGATGATTTGTACCATTTCAATATTAATGTTATGTGAATTTCAGTTTAAGATTGCATTGAATTAAAGCTTGAATGTACTTGTATTTTTTTATGTGAATGGTCGATTTCCCTTGAATATTAATTTTAGGTCATAATCATATCAATATAAATATTTCACCACATTGTTTTGTAAAAAAAAAAAGAGATATACCAAACTTGTTTTATGATTGAATTATGTGGAAGAAACCATTGGTCAGTCAAAGCTGTTGAAACTGTTTCGATACATATCTTATGTTCCCATTATTTCAAATGATTAGTTTCCAAAGAATTCCTCTATTTTTTTACACTTATTCCGTTTGCAGTTAATTCAAGTTAATCAGTAATTAATATCTTTTGAAACCTACCATTGGCTGGTTTGTAGGACACTGGAGCAGGCTTAGGCTCCTCTTTCATCATTGGGGGTGGCTGGTGGACTTCTATCTCCTCCTTCAATTCCTCCATCTCCTCCATTTCTCCCATGTCTTCTACTTCTTCCATCTCTTCCATCGCTGGTTCAGGTGCACTGTATACTGGAACTTCGGCCTTCATTGGGGCTACCACAGATCCATAAGAAAAGTAAGTGCTGTCACTTCTTTAAAAAGGTATTTTATCAAATGTTATTTCTTAATTAAATATAAACTATTCAAGAATACAGTAAATATGAAGGTAGGTATTTCAAATAGCCATACCTATAGATAACGCATTTAAGTAAGAAAGAACGTCAAGACAGCCTAAGAATTTGCCATGAAAAAATTGGCCACCGAGTGGAAACTCCTCATTTTTTTTCAAGAAATCTCAAAGTAGGCCTATGTTGTTCATTGTTAATGACTTCATTATATATGGATACTTGGGTAACCATGTTTCTCTGCCAAGGGTTCAACAAAGCAATAACTATTATTTCTGCAAAGATTTTGAGAAGTGATCCTTCAGGAGAGAGGCCACAAGGAAACTATGCTTTAAGAAACTGAAAAACTGATAAATGCAACCTCAATATGTACCTGCACATTCATCACTGAACTTGGTGCAGGGGTTCTCGTATCCTCCATGGTAACCTTCAGGTACAGAGGTTCCTGCGGCACATTTCTCAGTGATGATGTCCAGAGGAATCTGTCCCTGCTGCTCCCAAGGCTCACTCATAACCACGCAGCGCCTATAGTTGCATGGACTGGATGTGTCAGGCAAATACTGGCCAGGAACTTGGCATTCTGAAAACAATACAATAATTACATGGTATGAATCCACTGATAAAAGTATGCTTGATAGAATAAAGGCCATATTCCACTTTGTGTCAGGTCCGTTTGCGGCCGTTATCTTAATTGGCCGCAAGCAATTTTCGGCTTTGATACCAACATGTTGGTATACCCGAAAAGTGGCCGCAAGCAGTGGCCACAAGCAGTGGCTGCAAACAGTGGCCGCAGACACCTATATTCCACCTCGTTTGCGGCCACCATAAACTCATTTGCGGCCGCCGCAAACTCGTTTGCGGCCGTTTGTTTGCATCTGCTGGCCACAAACAAGTGGAATATACCCTACCGCAAACGCAAACGTATTTGCGTTTGCGGCCGTTTGCGGCCGTTTGCAGCCATTTGTGGCCGTTTTCTGGGGTGGCCGCAAGCCGCAAACGCGTAGTGGAATATGGCCTTTAGTTCCCTCTTTATACCCTCTTATTGATACATAGTTGTTTATTACAGTTGAACACTCAATTCTATTACATTAGTTTGATGTAGCTGGCTGGATTATGGTAAATACCTTCTAAATCATTTTGAGATTTAAATAGGTTAAGGATTCAAGGAACTATTTTCATTAAAAAAAACTACTAGCCTGAAAAACTCCCGGGACTTAAATTGGAGGTAGTCAATGTGAAAATGAATTGTTTTAAGTGTCTTCTAGGCCCTATGTATCAGGCAAAAGAAGCACTTCGGTATCTCAATTGATTTTCCCTGTTTTTCTTTTCACAATATTAATTCTCACATCAAGGTTTTTCCTTAGGGCTGTGGATCAAAGCTTTGAGCCAATTTTCGCCACCCAATAGGTTTGATTAAAGTATATCTGGTTTATTTACCCTTCATCTTCGGTGGGCTGTAGGGAGCAGGGGCATACTTGACCTCCTGCATGATAACTGGCTCTTCAGGTTGGGTCATAGGCTCTTCCTCTTTTTCTTCTTCAGCTGGAGGTTCATATGCCTTTGGCGCCTCAGTTGGTGGCTTGGAAGCTGAAATAAAAAGAAAAGTTTTATTCATTGGAATTAGGCCTAGCATTGTTTGAAACGAGGAATAAAAGTGCTGATGATAATGTTGTTGTTGATGCTACATAATTGCTGTTTACACCTGAAGCATGAAAATGATCCTTTGATTAATAGAATTTGTAAAGCTTTTTGTATTGTTTAATCAAATGTCTCTGAGCTTTTAGCATAGCATTCAACAACGCTTCTTACTTGAATAATATTACTTTGTTGAAACAAATCTGAGATATTGCACTTCGCATCTCACAGCAAAATTATTTAGTAATGATGTATCATTTATCAGTGTATACCTTTGCATTTTTCATTGAAAATAGAACAGGGAGGTTTGTTTCCTCCCTGGTAGCCATAAGGTACGGCTGTGCCTGGGGCACAGTCTTCACTGATGATGTCCAGAGGAATCTCTCCATCCTGCTCCCAAGGCTCACTCATAACTACGCAGCGACGGAACTTGCATTGGTTGTGGGGGTCTGGGAGGTACTGGCCACGCTCATGGCATTCTGAAATGAAATGAGTATGTTGGTCATCAGCAAATTGTGTTTTGATAATTCTGTTGTGAGAAAGACATTGCTACCGCTTAATATTTTATCTTCGTCTTTCTTGCAATGGGATGGTGTTCCTTCAGCTTTCTTGTGTATTTCTGGTATTACTAAGAAGGTTCTATATACAAAACGTGGCTTGACAACTAGGGATTAAGATAATAAAAATGGGAAACATAATGAGAGTTCAATTCAAAAACTCATATTTCCCATATCAAAGGTGAAATGCATAGGTCTAACACCGCCTTTTAACCATTTTACAGACCATCCATCATCAAATTCTGATTGTATTGAGAGTCACATTTATTGCCATAAGATGATTTAGTGACACTCTGCATTATAGCATTTATAAATGTATGCAGTAAGATTGACTAAAGGTACTGGACAATCTGACATTTGTGTACTACCAGCACTATATTTATGAATGAGATTGCAAATCCCCTTACCTTTCTTGGGCTTGTACATTACTGGGACATATTTAAACATCTCCACTTTAGGCTCGGGTTTGGGCATGGCAGGCTGGGGTGGGGTAAACACAGCAACCTCCTCTACCTTCTCCTCTTCCTCCATCTGAGGGGCAGAGTAGGTCTGGGGTTCCTCCTCTTCCATAGGGGTCTCATAGCGAGAAGCCATTTCTGATGATTTAAGTCAAGACAATCATGTTATTTTATTCAATGATTCAGAACATACAAAGTAACGAGCAGGCAGTAGCACTTAAATATCATTTTGCCTTGGATTTCCACAAACCTGTCAAGAATTTCTCAGAATGAGAACATTCTGCCTTTCAAAATGAGTAGAGCCTAGAGATCGATAAAGTCCTTCACTACACACACGAAAAATAATTGAGAATACTCGTAATTTCAGATATTATCACGATTTTCTTGTATCAACAATTATCTTTTTGTGAAAATATTTCATATGAATGTTTATAGTTTCAAATTTGAAGTCCAAAATATAGTTTTTTAGGATTGCAATCTTAGGATTGCAATCATACTGTAAATAGGGCTTAACTCTTACCTCCGCACGTATCATCGAAAACAGAGCATGGGTTGTCTTTGCCTCCATGGTACCCATAAGGCACAGCAGTTCCTGTTGGGCATTTCTCAGTGATGATGTCCAGAGGAATCTGTCCCTGCTGCTCCCAAGGCTCACTCATAACCACGCAGCGGCGGTACTGGCACTTGTTAGAATGGTCGGCAAGGTACTGGCCACGCTCATGGCATTCTGGTAAAATGAAGTGAATTAACTTTGTTAGTATTTTTCCAAGTTTGGTTTAGGTGATGCCTTGATGATCCTATTAGAGCACAAATCGTTAAACTCTAGCATAAGCAGGATATGTCATGCATAATTATTACATTCCTTACCACATATCATAGATTGTAATGGTACATAGAATATTCAATATATTATTTATTAATATCAACCCAGTTTACGTTATCGAATATAGTGCACTGACTATCAAGGATACGCCAATCACACAGATTGGGCATTCTACCACATGCACGAGCATATAGAAAAATATTATGTCTGTTCCCTAAAGGTTTGACCCTGATGTGAGGTTTTGGTTACACACCCTCCCACAACCATTAACCATACACTCCCCATTGTTTAAAATTCAGAGGGAATGTAATCAATTGTCAATCCTGTACATCATGTAAGCATTTCCGTGTAACAATAGAAACAAAAGCCATCCCCTTGGGAAAAGCTCGTAAAAGGGGATCAGTGCTTGACCACAGCACATTCATACACTTTTTTAGTCGTTATTATTTTGGTTGTCAAATTTTCGTTGGAATAAATGGTGTTGTAACAGAGCACAGAAATCAGTATGCACCATTGCTACCTTCCCTTTGTCTTTTTGAACTGATCACCAAGAAATTGTTCAAATATTGACCCTCCTTAGCTTACATGTATTAATTAGCTATCAGTGCAGTAACCTCTAATTTATTGAAATGATGGAATGTTTTTTCACTGAAAGTTCAAGGGGCAGAGATTACAGAAAAATAGCCATCAATAGATAAAATAATTAAATGCTGATCTTACCTGAGGCTCCCTTTGGAGCACTGTAAGTTGGTGCAGGCCTGGGTTTGTAACTTGGCTCTGGTTTCTTGGTTTGTGGAGCGTGTTTTGATACTGTATTGCAAAATAAAAAAGGGGGATTCATATACTTTAGAAAATTACAAAGACAATATGTTGGTAAATTATCTTAGTGTACATGCATTGATGATTAAATCTACTTGAATCTTTCTTCTACTTTGAAGTGTGATATTTTAATTCTTTACCTTAATAGTTTATTTTTTCGGTGTAATTTTCAAATTGGTAAATTGATTAGAAGTGTGAAGCTGGATATATTTTATGACACATTAGCACTGTCTTTGTTAGTGTTCTGCCATACGAAAGATTAAAACTGGGCAGATTTACATGGAGTTGCCATTACTGTTGTATTTATGCTAATTCTATATTACATATAGAATCCGTTTAGACAAGTCCATCAATTTTATCTGCTTGATTAATATTTTTGTACTATATAAGGAAATCTAAATAGGGTACAACACATTGCTTTTTCTAGGATTCGGTAAATGATATGGAAATTTTAAACTTGACAGAGAAGTATATAGATATTACATAGTAAGATGAGCCTTATTGCTATACAAAGTAATAATCCACGAGATGTGATAAACCCAACAGTTGCGCCAAATAATGTCTTACATTTGAAAAGAAAACCTGACACCTCATCTATTATCCCATTGTTATTTGTATGCACCCCTCCCACATCTTACCATCTAACTTGGCAGCCCTACCAGCGAAGCTCAACCTATACATATTGTAGGAATATGACAAGAGATACCTTTAAAAGTAATAAGGTACAGTATCAAATACCCCCTTTACTAACTTATCCAAGTCCTTATAGTCACCCTGAGGTTATTCAAAAGGATCATGTCATGTTGGAGTTGCATCAATTATTGACGTTGAGCCTTGTTATTCAATCTTTCTCTTTTGCTGAATATCAGTGGATCTTGATAACTTCTTCTGCACATCTAAGATCACCAACGGACACATTCCATGTAATTACGTGGACTTGTAGGCTTACTAACCTGATTATTCCCATAGTCGGTGAATTCTGATAGTTGTGTTTAATTATGAAGATCTCAAAATGGTTATTTCATAGATTAAACTATAGCTGGAATAATGCAATGAAGGCTCGTGTAAGACTATCTTAGATTCTACGTGTTTGTCTAAACGACTTCCAACAAGTATTAAAGAATATGAAATGCCTTTTGTGATTGAACTCATGATAAATGATAGTCAAGTCCTAATACAAAATCTGTTCTATGTCATTGTACTTTCCTTCATACAATAGTAATTTTGGTAAATTTTACAACTTTAATAATGTCTTTTTCAATCTTTTCACATAATAAATTGTATATCAGACGCCTACTTACCAAGGCACGTCTCATCATGCACAGTGCAGGGGTTGGTGCTACCCTTCTTGTAATCACGAGGCACTGCTGTTCCAGGGGCACAGTCTACACTGATGATGTCCAGAGGGATCTCTCCATACTCCTCCCAAGGCTCGTTCATAACCACGCAACGACGGAACTTGCATTGGTTGTGAGGGTCCCGCAGGTACTGGCCACGCTCTTGACATTCTGGTCAAATTAAAGTCAAGAAATATGTTATGAAAACTATTCATCATTGTCAACAATTGGTCTAACAGTCTGTTAGACATTGACTGGACCAAGGTATTTGTGTATAATGAAGGAAAAGTCTAAGGTTCTTCACATACAGAAATGCAACGTCATCAAGCTTAAAAACATTGGATAATATTCCTCTATTCAATTTATCAAAATAACTCCCTTGTCAGAAGTCAAGAAATTCATACCAGACTATTTAAAGAAGAATCAAAAACAAATATATCATTTGGATAATGGGAGCATCATTCGCTGCATAGGGAACCAATATTTCTAGGCATTAAAGTTATGTTTCATATAGTTCTACAAACAATTGACCAGGCGCATTAATTCTTTTTTTCACATTTATTGTCAATATCACGTACATTATACACATGGCCTTCCAGCTGATCAAATATGATATATAATAAGGATATTAGAGGAAAAAAAGAACATAGTATGTGATGAGATGGATATGTACAAATGAACAGGTGAATACAAGACAGTCTCAATAGCGTTACATACACAGTCAGGTTTCCGTAAATCCAATTTCATTATCCAATTAGACTATTTGGTATGAACAGAATAGTTTCACCTTAGTGAGTGCTTGTTGCTCGTACCTAGACAATTTGGCCCACAAAGAGATGCCATGTGCAAGGGGCTTTTGAGATACCTCTCATACTTTCGTTTCAGATTCTTGAACTTCTTGAACTTCACTCTCCCTGGGTTTTGCCAATGAAACATGGCTGTATCCAAACTCCATTTCATCAGAGCAAAACTTAGATGGATTGTCAAAGTAGTTTGCACTTTGCTAATTCTGAAAAAAAAAGTTTTTATGCAGTTCACAAATGGGGCCCTGGAATAAATAAAAGCCTAAAAAATCAAATTTGATAAATCTTCTTCCTCTTGTTCGGAGCAAAAATCTATGGTATTCTGTATAATTAATATTCCATTGAAGGAAACGTTACCTATTGCCCCTCATCATAAAAAAATAGAAATTGTCTCTTTATCTCTGCTATAATATATTTGTGGTCTGTTAAAACTCAGCAAAAAAAGTTATGTTATTTCAGCTTTTTTCCATAGCTGGCCATGGGTTATTAAGACTGATTTAAACTGTTTCTACAGGCCTAATTAGCTACATGACTGATTCAGCTTCACCACGAACCTCTGACCTGGCTGCCTACATTTTGCTACATAAATTAAATAAATTCCTTACCTGCATGGGGCTTATAAGTGATAGGCTTGACAGTCTTCTTGGGTTGCTCGTAGCTGACCTGGTGTTTCTCCTCTGCTTTAGGCTCGAAGGTGTGTACCTCGTAGGCCTGGTGTTTGTAGGCGGTGGGGGCGTTGTGGTAGGACGAGCCGTAACCGTAGGACACTACGTGGGCTCTGTGGAAAGGGCCATGCCTGTAGGCCTGGTGCTTAGAGATGGGGCTCCTCGCCCGGTAATGTCCGTTTAGGCCATGGCCTTGGCTGTATCCAAGGCACAAGGCCAACCAAAGTGCTGCTATGTGTATGGGTCCCATGGTCAGTTCTGGTACACTGGTTCCTCTCTCACCCCCACAGAGTGTACACCTCCTCCAGGGGGCTGTGTTATAGGCTGGGGGGGATCCAGGATCTGGTCTCTGATTGGTCCAATGTCTGACCCCCCTGGATGGCCGGCTGGCTTGTGGTCAAGCTGACCACTGGATGGTCATTGTCCGGGTTTGGGAGCCTTGGCTGATGGCTCTGGTCAGCCCCAGTCACTTTCCCAGAAGAGGGGTCTGGACCACTTACATCAGTTTTTTAATATTATGATGATATGATATCACTATCATTTTATTTAATAGTTACACAGTCGGGGAATTTCACAGAGATATTTCTGTCCTCGTAATTCACATAAGATAAAATTAAATTATATAATTGCAGGTAATGATCACTATTTAGTAACCAAGATTTAGTATTTATCAAAATGTGTGGATAGAATATGGACCCCCGAAGAGTACCCATTCATTGGACGTACGCCTACCATGCTCAACACCTAGACACGAGGCACGCTTGGCAACCGCTCAAAACTCGTAAAACTTGGGCCATGTCGGATGAGGACTTGAATGACAAATTGCTCTCTGTGAATCTCCCTACCCCCTTCGCAGTGGCGGATGTAGCCTTTGGAAGGGGTGGGGGCGCACTAGTAGAAAGGGGGGGCAGCCCCATTTTCTCAGAGTTTTACATTAAAAAAATCTAAATTTCGCCCACAAAAAAAGGGGGCGCCCCCTCTAAAACCGCCGCTACTTTGACACCCTCTGCCCAACTCACAAACCATGACTACAATTTTTCCATGATCTCTGATATTTACCTTGAAGAATTAGGAAGCAGATCGTAAGGCTGCATTTAGTAGTATAATAAAGTAATCGATGGGAACCACGAACGGTACAATGCTCAAAAACAAACAGAGACATAATTATTACGTAAATAAGGTAAATGATAGTTAAATGTATTATCCATGAAAAAAAGATGATTACACTTTATAAGTAAGTATTTTCGGATGTACTTTTCTTTTGGCTGTAGACAAGTGATTTTCTCTTCTGCGTTTATCTACATTGATTATAGTGGATAATAATCAACTACATAACTTTTGCTTCCTATAATATTGAATCATAGATTATTACCAGGCTATACCCATGGATCCCATTTAGATACGAATAAATAACCAACACAATCTAAATGCCCGAGGTGAGTAGGCCGTGTTTTTATTATTGTATTTTTTAATGTCAGTTTGTATGGCAAGAGTCGCCTATATCTGTCCCCAGGGGCAGGTTGATCATGATATAGTCATCGTAGTCTGGCCTTACAATGTCTTTTTTGAATTTTACTTTCATCTTTTTTGTTTTTGGAGCTTACCTGTTAAAGGTCACTGAGTTCATGTAGGACTGATCGTGCATGACCACCTGTTTAACATTCCAATTGGCTCTAGATACATACATTTATACACATTGGATATAATTGTAGGTGAGTATCCTTTACATACAAATGTAGAATCAATACACATAATGTAGTACGTGTGTAAATGTGGATAATACGTATATATAGTCAAAAGGAGTGTGTGTAATATGTATCATAGTCACCAAGAATATTTCTTTAAAAGTTTCTGATGAAGTTCATACTAAAACCACCCACCTATTGCCTCCTACTCCTCCAGCGTGCCCCCACCCCCTCCCCCTGGGTTGGTGTTGAGGTGCTGGAGGAGGTTGTCCCATGGAGCGACAGGTATCCCAAACCCTGGTCAGGTCAACCTTGGGTCATGTCAGATCCCACCTCCCATTGACTGGGTCCTCCCACCTGCATACCTGAAACTGGGAACAGGAGAAAGGGATGGGTGAAATGGTTTGATTTTGATGCATTGTGACATTGGTATTATGAAAATAACCTGTCCTGAAGACTATGTTAATACCATTATACAAAAGTTTATAGTCAGCTAAAAGTGATATGTTGGTAAAGTTTTAATGAGGTGTCTAAAAAATGTACTTGGAACAGCCTTGTTTCAAGTACATGTTTTAGATAGCCTGGTGACCTACCGACATTTCATAATCCACATAAGCACTTGGGACATTTGTATGAAAAGCAGGAGTTTGTGGAAAAGGCAAATCTGTAAATATACAATTTGCTATACGGAGCAACAATTCAATTTTTATGAACGAATAAAGTGCCAAAATCTGCAAAGAAAAGATCGGTTTCAGATCGTGACTCGATGGAACGTTGGTCAAACAGTGATATGGCCCAGACAGACACAGGTTGTTTGGCACTGCTCCATCAGTTTTTCTTCTGCTAAATCTGTAATTTGGCTCCAGAATGTTTTCAGACAACGAGTCAAGTGTCACACCTACTTTTTCTTTTCCTCATTGTTTGTTCAGAGTCATGCAAGTCATCACACTGACACCTAATAAATTATGACATATCATGTTTATGGGATCAAAACCTCATAATCGTTTAACTGTTGTTTTCTTTTTTTCGATGTATGAAGGCTTACCCCAGGGTATAATGGGCTTTTCGCACGATAGAAGCTGTATTCCACTAGCCGATTTTACATCTAATGTCGAAAATCAGCAGTGGGACTATCGGTTAATCATATACATACTACATACCATTAGAAAGGTCATCTAAATTTCTTTCAAACACTGAAAACACAAAGTCGTCCGAGAGCCACTGTTGTCAGAGGGTTGTCATTTTGGGTTGTCATAGGTGACTTTTGGGGGTAGAGCAGGGCTCATTTCAGGCCATCGATGCTGTGTGATGACCTTGTGACAATCCTATGACAATTCAGGGGTGGTCAGAGGGTTGTCATTGTGAATTTTGAGGCTGGATGACAACCCAAAGGTTGTCATTTTCTCCCGACTACTTTGGGCCAAAAAGGTCATCAGAGAAGCAAAAATGAAAATAGGGTTGTCATAGGGTTGTCACAGAAGAAAATGAGAAGTCAAAAGTCCTGCATGACAGCCCTAGGGTTGTAAGCGAATGGTGCCTAAAAGGACAGCCCAAGGTTGCCATGGCCTCTGTCTATGACAAAGTGTTGTAAGTGAATGGTGTCAAAAAACATACAACTCATAGGCCTCCTATGTGTAATGGCCATACCTAATAACTAGTAAGATAATAGGAAGCCATTATTATGGACTATGATATCTACAACATGAAACTATTCATAAACAAGATTTTTTTGTATAAAAGACACAGACAACCTTGGGTTGTCGTTTTTGGCATCACTTTTGACAACTCTGTGTTTTCAGTGAACAATATGTAGGATGTGTGGTCTTTTGCAATATTACTGGTGAAAACCTAAATTGACCGGTAGTCAGAATCACTAAGTGGAACACAGGCCAGTAGGCCTAAGACTTCTAATTGGTAAAATGACCTGGCGTGAGGACGTCCATCACTTTGTGGGTCATGGGTGTGAATGTCATTTGTGACCAAGTCAAACTGATGTGAGACAATGCACAGTGTCAGAAAGGGTCATGGCATATCTACCTAAAATAGCCGCTACACATTGTAGATAATCATATATTTTGTACACCGCTATACATGGTTATAGAAAATCTGTGTTCCTTCTACTCTAATAGCAAACACCCTCAGTGAGGCTGAGGCTGTTTTAGCTATTGGTAAAAATGATCAAAACACAAAGATATCCTTCTGTGTGAGCATGTCTAGGGGAAAACCCGCTACGAAGTAGCTGATTGCATCTATTCATACTGAGGGATACATAACAAGCAGCATTTTCTGCGGTTATCTGGAAATCTCTGGATCCGCCTTATGTTTACAGCATTACCTTGCAAAATACATCACGCAACACCTCATGTGAAGATATACAATCTTACATTACACGATACAATCTTTTCCTGGCCGCGTCCACGGTCTGTGACATAGTCTTATCAGGAACGGTAAATGATATACCGACCAGCTTGATACGTTCCTATATGATATCTGGATAGTCATTAACGACAATTATCTCTTTGTTTCAGAATGGTATGTGACCTGAGGAGGGTCAGTGATAATTAATTTATGTGGGGATCATTGGGTGCCAAGGAGCAAATTTAAAAGTATATCACTTCTTCAGTTGTAAAAACAAAATAGTTTCTGGTATTAAATTGGATTGCTCGTTCAGATTAGGCACACCACTTGAAGGTGCCACTTCTGGGAGTCCAGTTAATTATGACTCTTTGAATTTAACAATGTTTTACCAAATGCATTGGTTAAAAACGACAGATTATTGACGTTAAACAAGTTTTCATAGAACAATGTGGGTTTGATGTTTGAAGTCTGCACAACAATACCAGATTCTTTTTTGTTTCCATCACTATCGGGCGTCCCATCTGATGATACAAAGGCTTATCATAATTATTTCGATATGTCCTTCAATGTAAATCCATAGATATTCAATCTTTTCAACGTTGTTGACAACTCATACTTCTAGACAAAAGTGCCTTGTTTACTGAATTTCAAAAAATGGTCACACATTGTGATTGACTGTGTTTTTATCCAAAGTCTCACTATGGGGATGAGTAACTGTACAAGCAAGTTTCTCCTGGAGGACAGTGGCTATTTAGCAATGTCCACCTGGGAGAGCAATCCCCTCGAGGGGGAGAGTCATTATACAAGCAATCCCCTCAAGGGGGAGAGTAAGTATATAAGCAGTCTCCTCCTGGGTGAGGGAAGTGGTTATACAAGCAGTCTCCTTCTGGAGGAGAGAGGCTAAACAAGCAGTCTCCTCATGCACAGGATTGTGTCACGATTTGTCACCATTAACGAGTTGGATTATGGTGTGAATTTCGATAGTTTGACATACTAGAGCAATAATCACAATAATAGTCATGTTCATTACCTTTTGACGTAATTAAATTGAGTTAGTTTATCCTTCAAACTCCATACTAGCAACTTTTCTCAGTTTTTTTCTTCAAATTTTACTTACATTTTAACTTTATACAGGTGGAGAACATTCATTATTGATGATCTAACAAAATTCCAGATTGGTATTTTAAACTCCGGTACTTCTATTTGCTGTATATACGTTGTGCAGTTGAAGTCATAATGCCCAGAAAGGGAATAGGCGCCATATTGGTGGTCAGATTGAAGTTATCATGATTTATCAATAATTAGAAAATAAATGAATTAAACTTACCTTTTTTGATAAATTTATCTAAGATAATCTCATGAAGTTATGATTAGCAATTGTCATGATTTGGAATTCATAAATTGTGGATTTATGATTGTGATGTCCGTAGCTATGGCGGGAAATGTTACCCGGTCCGTCTGTACTCTAGATGGCGCCACTTGGGCGTCCGCTGATCACCAGCCTGTTATGACCTTAATAAACCAGTCTAGATCTAACATTTGGCGAACTAAGATGGGATCAGGGAAGCCACAGCCCAAAACTAAGGAAAATTAGACTCAAAACAGGTTAAGGTGTCAGGAATAGTGCTGTTAAACCTAGCTAACAACCTGTAGAAGTGATTTTGAAAGTTTCAGCTCTGAGCTAACTGTAAATTCTGAGTAATTTGAACTAAACTGTTGGTGCATGTGAGTGAAACCAAAACCCCTTTTCATCCAGGGGTCATGCCCAATTTTTTTGTGTGAACAGTGCTCAGTGAACAGTGAACAGTGACCCCCAGTGCAAGTGAATTAGTGCACAGTGACAACTATAGGTGATCAAAGCCATAAGAGTAAAAAAAAATAAAATGGCTACCTATGGATCGGTTGAGAACTTTGATATTCATAGTGGTAAATGGGAAACCTATTCAGAGAGAGTGGGACTGTTCTTTGAGGCTAATAGCATTCAGGAACAGAAGAGGGTCCCTACTTTTCTGTCTTTGGTGGGTCCCGATTGTTATAACCTCATTAAGACGTTATGTTCGCCGAACAAACCAGTTGACAAGACCCTAAACGAACTGTTTCGTATGTTGCAAGAACACTTTTGCCCTAAACCTTTGATCATTGCTGAAAGGTACCGCTTTCACAACGCAAAGCAAGCGGAAGGGGAAAATATTACAGCATACGTGGCCAAACTAAAAAGGCTTTCCGAGCATTGTGAGTTTGGTGGGAGTCTTCAAGAAATGCTCAGGGACAGGTTTGTTTGTGGGTTGAGAGACCTAAGAACAACCCAGAGGCTTTTAACTGAAGCTGACCTCACGTTCCACAAAGCAGTTAGCATCAGTAGTACCATGGAGGCAGCATCAAAGGATAGTAAAGAGCTGTGTCAGACACAGGATAAAGCTAGTTCTAGTGTCAACAAAGTGTATTCGAAGAGTAGTAGTACTGCCCAACACAAACCGTGTTACCGGTGTGGCGGAACTACACACGTGCCCAATGACTGTTGGTTTAAAGACAAAGTCTGTCACACTTGTAAGGAAGTGGGGCACATCAAAAAGAAGTGTACCAAGAAGGGAAAAGGAGGTAATTTCCAGGGGAAAGGCAAGCAGGAACAGGAAAAGAAGGGTAAAACTCACAGTGTTGAAGAGGCAGGCCAAGAAGAGACAGTGAATACGATTCACGGGCCTAGCTTCTCCGAGTTATACCAAGTGGAGGAGACGCTGACATGTCAGGGCAGTGGGTCAGGTAGAGCGCCGAAACCCATTATGATCAGCATCTTTTTAGATGGCCAACCTGTAGACATGGAGTTAGACACAGGCGCCACACGTTCCCTTATGTCAGAAAGAGACTTTAAGAGACTTTTTCCTGGAAAGACCCTCCAAGAGAGTGACCTTGTGTTGCGAACGTACACAGAGGAAGTGTTTAGACCTTTGGGGAAGGTAAAAGTGAGGGCCCAGTATGAGTCCCAAGTGCATGAAGTAGAGCTCTATGTGGTGCCAGAAGGGGGTGTGCCACTGCTTGGCAGAGAATGGCTGTCATACTTCACACTCAACTGGCCCAAACTCGCTTTAGTGCACCAGGTCGAAGCTGCCCCAGAGTCCCTGCAGCAGGTGCTGAGCGAGTACCCCGAGGTGTTTAACCCTACACTTGGAAAGTTTAAGGGTACCCAAGTGCAGTTTCACTTGAAGTCTGGCAGTAAGCCAGTGTTCCACAAGGCCAGGTCAGTGCCTTATGCTCTCAAGCCAAGGATTGAGGCAGAACTGAAGCGACTTGAAGAAGTTGGTATTATAGAGAAAGTGAACTCTAGTGATTGGGCTTCACCCACAGTAAACGTAGTGAAAGCTGATGGTGTCAGTATCAGGGTATGTGGAGATTTCAAGGTCTCTATTAACTCCCAACTGGAGGATGAAGTGTACCCTTTACCCGTGATACAGGAGGTGTTCGCGAAGCTTGGTGCTTTCGCAGGACCAGAGACTAAGTACTCAAAGATTGACCTCCGTGAGGCCTATGCCCAACTGGAAGTGGACCCAGAGTCCAGAGAGCTCCTGACCATTAACACCCATCTGGGGTTGTTCCGGTACACTCGTCTGAGTTATGGCGTGAAGACGGCACCTGCCATTTTTCAGAGAACGATGGACCAGCTACTTGGTCATATTGAAGGTGTCCAGTGTTTCTTAGATGACATCTTGATCACTGCGAAAGATGATGCCTCACATCTGAAGACTATCGGTATAGTCTTGGCCAAACTCCAAGAAATGGGACTGACTGTGAAGCAAGAGAAGTGTGAGTTCTTCAAAGAGTCAGTGGAGTACTTGGGCCATCGTATAGACAGTAAAGGTCTACACATGACACAGGGCAAGGTGACGGCGATTCTTGAGGCACCGCCACCGAAAGATGTTAGTGAGTTGAAGTCGTTCTTAGGGCTCATTCACTACTATGGAAGGTTTTGCCCAAACCTCTCCCAAACGCTTGCTCCGTTGACTGAGCTCCTCCGCAAAGACCAGAAGTGGATATGGTCTAAGAAGTGTACTGAAGCATTTGAGGAAGCCAAGCTGGCTATTGCTTCGGATCGTGTGCTGGTGCACTATGATCCAACTCTACCTGTACGAGTTGCCAGTGACGCATCACCCTATGGCATTGGGGCGGTGCTTAGCCACGTGTTACCGGATGGAACTGAGCGACCTGTGGCTTTCGCATCTCGTACTCTGAACAAGGCTGAAAGTGGCTACAGCCAAATTGACAAGGAAGCCCTTGGAATTGTGTTTGGAGTTAGGAAATTCCATGAGTATTTGTATGGACGGAAGTTCACCTTAGTGACCGACCATAAGCCTTTGACCTCTATATTTCACCCGCAGAAGGGTATCCCTAGTCTGGCTGCTGCTAGACTGCAGAGGTGGGCTATCATACTGGCCGCATATGACTATGACATTGTGTTCCGTGGGACCAATGAGCACGGCAATGCAGATGGACTGTCGCGACTGCCAATGGGTCCTAGGCCAGGAAAGGACAACAGAGTGGATGCTGTATATCAGTTCCAGGAAAGACAGTTTGAGGTACTTCCTGTGACCAGTGAGAGTGTGCGTAGTGAAACCAGGAAGGATCCTGTTCTCTCACAGGTGCTAGAGTACTCTCAGAAGGGCTGGCCTGAAAGCCCAGATGAAGAATTTCGTGTCTATCACCAGAAGTCCAGTGAACTGACTATTCACCAAGGCTGTCTTATGTGGGGTATGAGAGTCATCGTTCCTCCCTCACTCCGACAGAAGGTGAAGGACGAACTGCATGCCGGCCATATTGGTATAGTCAAAATGAAGGGTTTGGCTCGCAGTTATGTCTGGTGGCCCGATATAGACAAGGAACTTGAACGTGTTGCTCGTGAGTGCCAGAGCTGTCAGCTCATCCTCAACGCACCGAGTTTAGCACCTCTCCACCCGTGGATGTTTCCAGAGAAACCTTGGGAAAGGCTGCACATCGACTTTGCAGGACCTTTCATGGGCCACATGTACTTTGTAGTGGTGGATGCCCACTCCAAATGGCCTGAAGTGATAGTGATGGACTCCACAACCAGTGAAAAGACTGTGGATGTGCTTAGAGAACTGTTTTCTCGCTACGGAGTGCCTACTCAGATCGTATCGGATAACGGACCCCAGTTCGTGTCCCAGGAGTTTGAGCACTTCTTGAAAATGAATGGTGTTCAACACATCAAGTCTGCCCCTTACCACCCCAGTACCAACGGTCTGGCAGAGCGTTTTGTGCAGACTATGAAACATGGACTGAAAGCTGCAAGGTTTGACAAGTTACCTGTTCAGCAGAAGTTGGCTCAGTTTCTGTTGAACTATCGTCGGTGTCCTCACTCAACAACAGGAGACAGTCCAGCAACACTGTTTCTTGGACGCGGTATCCGAACGCGTCTGGACATCATCAAGCCTGATCTTCGAACCCAAGTTCAGCGTCACCAGTACCGACAAACGGAGCGTCGGGCCAACGCAAAGGACCGACAGTTGCTAGTAGGCCAAAAAGTGCTAGCAAGAAACTACAGGGGAGGAGATAAGTGGGTACCTGCAGTGGTTAAGTCTCAGACTGGACCACTCTCCTACATGGTGCTCACCAACAGTGGTCTTCCCTGGCGCAGGCACATCGACCAGCTACTCGACCTTAGCGGGGATGGAACTCCGCTGCCTGCTGCGCCACCTGAGGTGCACCCACCACCTCTCTACCGTCAGCCAACGCCACCACTTCGGCAGCTGATGGACATAGGCAATCCGCCTGTGCCAGCCGCTGAGCCAGAAAGACCTGCCGAGCCGGTTCAGCTGCCACCTACTGAACCGCCACCAACTCAGCAACCATCTGCTGCTTCACCCAGAAGATCCAGCAGATCACACCACGCGCCTAAGAGACTGATCTCTGAGATGTAAGAGTAAGTCAGTGGATAAGAATACAACATGGCCAAAATAATGCCAGAATTCTTATCCGAGAAAGTGGCAGTCAACCACTTTCTCTAGCTAGTTGGTAAATTGCTATATAACAGGTATGATTAACAGTAACAAGTTATAGTAAGAAAAGACTTTTATTACCAAGAGACTATTTTGTTATAGAGTAAAAGTCTAGAGTATCTTATCATAGTAAAGACTATAAGTAACTTGTAAGGTATACAAAGAGGACATTTCAAAGTGACATTTATAGACCTATGGACCCTTGTATTAATAGACGAACTTTGAATTTACAAGGGAGGAGTGTGATGTCCGTAGCTATGGCGGGAAATGTTACCCGGTCCGTCTGTACTCTAGATGGCGCCACTTGGGCGTCCGCTGATCACCAGCCTGTTATGACCTTAATAAACCAGTCTAGATCTAACAATGATGTTGCTACATGAGTACATAGTGAGCACCAAAATGTGTCTATGTAATCTGCACAAGGTCTATTCAAGCCAAACGACAATGTATGCAGAACTTAATTCCTTAAGTATGAAGTCCATTTAAGAGCGTTTGCCCATATTTAACTTTGCTCTGGAGGTCAGACATAACTGTGCTTTAGATAATAGCCCGAGGCTTATGTAAAGTAAATTAATAGCGACAACTCCAACCAAAAATGACGATAAATGTCGTATATGGAAGATTCATCATTGTTGAGAAACCTAACATTTCGGCCAATGGGAACTTGTCTGACTCGATCGTTAAAAGCCGAAGGATAATTAATCAGCATAGATTTTACAACTTAGGTTTCCTGTTTCACATTCCTTTACTTTTGTTCCATTAATTATTTACTCTCACCTGGAACCTACGCATGAGAAGGTTATAACCCATAAAGTTGACGAATATGAAAGAAAACGTTAACTTACCAGGTCAAATCATATGCATAAAAAAAGTCCAGTATCAAGGATGTCTTCGAAACATTGTAGCTTGAACCTAAGAACTATTTCATCTGTGAACTGAATACTTAGAGAAGTCGAACCACGCGACAAATTAGGCCTTAAAACATTGTTTTGTTCAGGTAACCCGACATATCCTAGATGTTTGGTCCTGCCCTAACTCTTTTTAAGTTTTTTTTCGCACAATGTTTTTTTAATCAAAAAGAATTAATGAGAAAAGTATGGAACAGTATGGAACAAGATAAAGATGCTAAGGACACATACATTCTTAATTCTAAAAAGATGCTTTACACAGAACAATCACATAGATTACACATAGATAGGTCATTTTTTCACCCCTATCCCTATCTGATCTCGTTCATTGATTTGTCACCAGGTGACCCTGGCGTTGGCCTGGTCAGTAGTGGTCAGTTTACGACCGGACAATGTGGCCAGATACTGCCAATATTGGTATTCACACACATGTCAGTATATATGAACCCACCCCCAGCCTGCTGGCCCACCCCACATCCCTCATCTTTGACAGCTTACACCAGGCAGCCTCCCACTGACACCTAATTATACGTTTTGTCATTTTTTTGTATGTTTACTTTTTTTGTCAATTCTCTAGAATATTGGGTAAATACTGTTCCTTTTTTACGTAATTATACGTGTTAACTGTTGCACAATTATGATGAAAAAGACATATTATATGGAAAGAATTTCAAGAATTATGCCCCATGTTTCGTTTGTTTTAGGTCATGGTAAACATCACTTACATTTGTAGTGATAATAGAAAGATAACAGAAAAATAGCCATTTTGTTTTGATTTAACATCTTTATTATTGGTGTGCACGTTGTTTGGTAATACTGTCTCCCGTTTTTGTTATATCCTAAGTATACACCAATGCAAAGCGTGCAGAAAATTGTTATTTCTCTGTCAGGGGAAATTTGAGAATATTGGGAACCATATCACGTCAAGCAATGCCTGTCACGGGGGTTGAGTAATTTTCGCATAAGTGGGCAAGGATTGCAGTTATCACGTACATGCTTTTCTGATATATACATGCCTGTTTGACATACATGCATGTCTTGTATCGGCCCCGTGTGCCGTTATATCCTACAGAATTCTCTGACAGGAATAGAATGATATAGGTGCCCCACATTTCCCTATTGTTGTGTGCGCAATATCCAAAGAATGTAGATTTAAGAAATACGCAGAAAATAATATTGTGCTCTAAAAATTCTGTTACACACATAAGCATCACCTAGGAATGAAATACAAAATTAATCTAATCACCGAAAATTCTTAGACCTTTAAAGAATTACCGTAATTTTGGTACATAATATATAGAGTATGGTCAAATTAGTTGTTTTAAAGTAGATGTATATATATGTTTAATTATGCTACCATATGAACATTATAGTAGGCCCTATTTATCGCTGTAAGCTATCAAGAGACATGTTCAGGTTTTAGAAGTGCTATTACATTGTATTAAGGTAATCTTTGTGTATGCTAAGCATCAATAGGTGTATCTAATTACAGATTAATTATGTACTACCGCTGAATAAAATGTCAATTACACACAAATCGATTACACAGAGAGCATTATGAATCATGACCAAAGAACCAAACGACCTAGGCCTAATACACATCAAAATTGATGCAAATCTACTACTATCATTTGTTATAAGCTAACACATACATGTTTGATTTATGTGTAAGGTATTTTTTATCAATCTTAATTGTCAACAACTAATGACAATATACAAACAAATTATGATGTATTATAGGTCATACTTAATTTGTACAAAGAGGAGAAATTAATCAAGTGTCATGTAATATTTCACGAAGGCCAAAATGCAACCTCGAAATCATATATTAATAGATTACAATCATAACATCCTGGTTGTAACTCAGGTCAAAGGGTACGTTATATTTGGCGTTTTATGGCCTTATAACAAGTACCTATAGATGGCCTCAAAGCTGTCAAAAACCCTAACATTGGCCCTCAGCATTCCAGTAACTATACAAAGGCATCTGTGATATTCCCTTTAGGAGGAGGCACAGCAATTAGCCCAAAAAAGGTTATGAAAGTTTATTATACTTCTATAAATCATTTCAATTCTACTTAATTACCATCAAACCATGACACTTTGCTGGAAATCATTGGTAAAATTGTAGGCGCTATTAATTTTGATTATGTGTTAATTGTTGTAGCTCTCAAATGCCATTGTATTTAGTATTGGATTATCAAATCTTGATGTTCTATCATGATTGATGGTGCAAATTGGTCTTTCAAATTATTTTTATAGAACAATATTAACCTGCAGGTGAAAATGTACAATGAAATAGGGGGTTGCGTGAATCCGGCAGACGCCAGACTCCTTGACACCAGTGAATAAAACTTCACATTACAGCTAACAGCTTAAAAATATAAGATTATACATAAGTAAACTTGTACAACTCCTGGCTTAATGTTTACCAACAAAGTGTTGAAGAGTGAGGCTGGTTGGTGTGTACATGCATTCAGGATTTTCACCAACACTAGGACCCTGGTGACCTTAGAACTGCTAACTTGTATTCAATTTGCAATAATTGCTTCTGATTATGATGTAACATGTACTTTTAATGGTGCAATATGATGATGTAATGAAAAATAATTAATATCATTACCTTGAGGTTCAGTAACATAGTCACAATTGTCACCTCTAGGTCAGTGTTCCCTAAAGGTAACTAGCCATGGGCGTAGGTGCCCTTGGGAAATAACTATGAACAATTGGTTATATAGCAATAACTGTTTGGACATAACTCTCTAGTATAAATAACACCACCAGTCTATGATTAAATTAAGGTCAGGGGTGAAAGAAATCCTAATTACCATGTCAGAAAAACTCATGAAATAGCTACAGTACTTCCATCAGAGGTATATCCTCTAATCCTGCATTCTTTTCTTGCTAAAAGTATTAATAGTCTAGTTTTTAAGCTAATGGAAAAGATGTGGAGTGTAACATTAAATCCCCATATAAATGTGCCATTAGGATGATGAGACTTGGCCATGAGAGGTATAAATCTAATCAAGTATGAGTAATGACCATGCATACTAAATAACCTCATTATATCCCAGAAACATATTTGGCAATGCTAAATAACAATACAAAACAACCGGTGGCTTTGACTGTGACTCAGATTCAATACCATCATGGACTATGAGTGGCTGGTGCTGGAAAGGCAGTATGTGGCCACAGGCTTTGTTCTAGTTTAGACAAAGACTTAATATAAGGTGGGTAGGCCCAGGAGTGGCGCTGTATGGGTATAACAATGGGCATTGTTTTAATGCAGCAGTATAAGGGCTGCCCATTGATTAAGTACACCTCATAGCCTAATGTTTACCAACAATGAGATGTTCAGTGCAGGCTTGTTGATGTGTACATGCACATGTGTTTAGTACCTTCCAATAGTACTTTATGTGTCTGGAAACACATTCAATGAATACTGCAATTCCACATGAGATGGCTACTGGTAACCTTTCCAATATCAGGTATATCAAAGCGAATCCGGACCAGTATGAGAATTTTGCCGCTTTTAATGAAAAGGAGAATTCTTTTTTTTAGGCCAGTGGGTACCAGCCATAGTTTTTTTGTTGTACCTAAACCAAAACCAAAACCAGTGGCACAGAAAGTTCCCGGCATGGTACAGTAATAAACTATGGCTGTTTCCCAACAGCCCAGATGGTACTTTGCCACATTATACCTTGCTGTCAGCAAAAAAGGGTTTTATAGCATTTCAAACTTTTGAAATGATTCCATATTTTAGAAAGATCCAGGGGGGCCTGATTCTCCCTTCCTTTCTTTTAGACCCACCCCCGTTTTTACCATAAATGATGTAATGTTTGTGATTTTAATTTGAAAGTATTTCTATTCCAACTGTCTTTTTCTTCTTCCACATATCTTCTAAGGTATTTGCACAACCAAAGTATTTAGATATTGACACCTTCTTACTCAGATAATTGAAGTGATATCAATGTCTGAGTAATGAATACAATGTCAAATATCCCCATAGACAAGCAAATCTTAATAGGATTGTAAAAGAAAATAAGAACATGCCTCTGCACTTCGTGGTCACTGCCATATGATAATTTAAACTATTCAAAGAAACATTCATTTTCAATAAAACCATTAACCAATAATAGAGTTTCTCAGCTAGAGTTCCTTTTTGCCAGGAGGAAATGTTGAAAAACCATCTTCAGCTTATTCAAAAGTTCAGTAATAAACTGTGTTTGATTTTCTGAATGCTATGGTTGTCACTTTTACTCGTGTATGGAAACAGTTTACTCACCTTATAATATTCGTCTGTTTAAGCCATCGAAAGGCCATGTAAAACGTAATTCTACGTGTCTTCATTGTACGGATACTTGTGAGTAAATGACTGTCGATCTTTGCCTTAGAACCATTATGTATCATCATGCAAGACGGTGCATATTAATGTTATGAACTAAAAAAACAATCGCATACGTAAGGCGCAAAGACTAAAGGGGACATTGAATCCATTGTCATATGTATGAATACTTGGACTCTAGTTGGGTTTTTTTCGTGTTTGATTTCTTTCATGTCTGCCGCCTTAATTGTATCATGGTTTGGAATGGTAAACATTGTTTTATTGAAGTAAAAATAGAGGGAAAAACAGTCAGTACAAACTAGTGGCATGGGTCTATCATACTAAGTGTTGCCTTCCTGAAATCTGTCAAATTAAAATATGTTAAAAGATGTAAATTTTGATGAAAAACAGTTAGAATAAGACATTCACATACAATTATGATTAAGAAATGCTCTCACGTTTTCCCCTTGGTTTCAATACACCGGTGAACAATGATTATTTCACTTGAAATATAACACACCATTACGAGTAACAAAGAGAATAACAAGGATGCTCACCAGAAGACCTCGGTCACGGGACAAAAGCTTGGTGTAAGTAAGTCGATCAAATGCAAATACATTACCTATTTATCACCTGGATGTACCAGTACCTGGACACAGCTATATATAAGATGTAAGAGAGCCTCCAGGGCTTCAGACGGAGTTCATCCAGCTAAGGAACAATACCAAGATGTACTTCAGACTTGTGTGCCTTTTAGCTATGGCTTTCCTCCATTCAGAGGTGCTAGGAAGTGCTCCAGCGCCAGGAATGATGTTAATGATGATGCTTCCTTATCAACAGCAAATGAGAGCTGTTCATGATAATGAAATTGTTATGGATGAAGATATGATGACTCAAATGGAATCAAACATGGGGTCCATTGAGAAGGAAATGGCGCAGAAGACCTATGAGAAACACAGCGAGATGAAGTCGGAGTCTGCCATGAAGTCTGTCGCTGATTCTGTTGCTGCTTCTTCTGCCATGAAGTCGAAGGATAATGCTGCCATGATGGAGCAATTGATGGAGAAGATCTCTACAATGATCAAGAAAATGAGTAAGATGCACTCCGCCGGGGAAGGTATGTGATTAATCAGTTACAGGATTTTCATTAGAAAGACAAAAACCATCAGAGTGCTCAGTGGAGAAGTACTTTGAAGTTTAAAGGAAGGGAGGCGGCTTACTCTTTTAATAATTTGTGACGCAATACAGAGAAATATTAAGGAAGATATGTGTAGATTTGTGAAAAATTGGGATGAAAATGTCTTAAACCGACTTCTTGTGTAGGATTTGCAGATTTTGTCAAAAATTGTAACCCATTTGGTAAAACATGACTTCAATATATTATCAGTCCAAACTAAAATCTCTATCTCTTTTCTAGATCGAAAGATATGTGCACAATAGCTCTTTAAGCCTTTTTTTTGGTTAATTTATTGGGAAATTTTATCTTATTACTAAATATTTACATAAAATATTTAATATCCGGGCTTATTGTCATTTTCAAGAAGAATGACAGTCCCGTGTTCAACAGCCTGTAACTTCCTTGATAATTATCAAATGTTAATGTGTATTATTTGAAAGCTTAAACATCTTCTTTAATGCTTAATTCCCGCATGGAGCATCCTTTCTGTATGGTGAGACACATTTTTGAAAATGAAAAGAAAAATTAGCATAATTATAAAGAATAAAATGGTTGGGGCCGGTAATGAGAATATAAGAATCTCTGACGTTCAGCTGATTTTTTTCAGGCCGGCTAGGGCCAACTAACAACTTGGTGTTTACAAAAAAGTAGAAATGATATATCACATTTGATGACATAGGCTGTATTGAGTGGTGGATAAATGAATATTTATAACATGTTTGCTATATCAAATTCTTATGAATTGAATCGCGGAGGGGAGTATTGTCTTGATAACTATTTATATCGCTGTATGAATACGTACGCCAGGAGAGCTTTCAAATTATACTATTTCTTTATATTAACTGTCGATTCTGAAAAATACTTAAATGCTGATTAACGTTAAAGTTGATGGGTAAATGAATATGTTTTTCTTGTGGTTGCCTAGAATACGCGATTGTAATTCTGATCCCAAATTCTGCCCAGTAAATAAAATTGCTGACTGCATGCTTAGCAGCTTAGGAGAACAATACCACATTGTGTGGTAATAAGTGTGGTATGAATATACTTACCATCGCTGTGACAAGATGGTATTTATCATAAGAGTTGGTTGTTAGTGGTGACTTGTTCACGTGTAGCACTATGACCAAGTACCGGTTGATAAAAAGAAATATTTGAGAATTTTGTATACAAATTGAGAAACACAATTTGTTTGCTAACGAAGAGTGCTTCCCTTTCTGTTTTAAAGGTTCGAATATCTTGATAAACTTTTGAATCCCATCCAGTAGCGTTTATCTGGTGATATCTAAGATATATTCAGATAACCTATGTCGATATTCTTGATTTTCACATTGTTTAACTTTGTCCCATGCTAGGTATGTCAAAAGGTATGCCTTCCAAATTAATCATAACCATAATGCCTTTGTCTTTAGAATGATGTGGAATGCGTTTTATTCATGTCAGTCATAGTCATTTACAATAACAAAAGTGTTATGAACAATCCTGACATTGAAGGAGTTGTATTTTATTCTTCTTCTTTCATTTCTATGCCATAGGCAAAGCTCAGCAGGAGGTTCCTAGAAATGTGCACCATTGTTAAATCGACAAAAGTATTAGGTCTACGTAAAGATTAATTTTACTATATCCCTAGCTTCCCCGGATGAGATGCTGGGGGCAGTGATGGAAGAAGTGGAAACTAATGCCGAGATGGAAATGACAGGAGGTAAGGTTCTACATACAATGTGTGTATTTATGCGTCTGGTTGTTCCTGGAAATATACGGCACCAGGGACCACCTATGTACATTTGAATGCATCTCCTTTAATACTCAAATTATCAGTATTGCCTCCCCAAAGTTATCTCTCTTTTTCTATATAGAAATCTCGTGAGCTTCCCCTGCACCCCGCCGCAATCCTCCACCCTCTTGGTATTGATCTTAGGTATACATTAACCCATGAGTAGATTGGGGGGACCCTCACTTTTTTTTTAGCCAAAAGCATTATTCTAATGTAAAATCCTTCACCCCCTCTTCTTTTTGGAAATCTCTGGATCCGCCCCCGCTATTTCCCCTCTTTTCAGGCATCCTTCTCATATATGTACCATCCCTGATGAAGAAACAACTATCAAATCATGCAACATTTATTTGGTCCATCTTATCATGGAAGAGTGCAAATCAAACTAGTCATAAACTAAGCACTACCTTACCGAGCTGTGTTATTAGCCATAGCCAACCAGTTGCAAACAACTAGTCAATTTGACAACTAGTCATGATAATAAATAGTCATGATAATAAATCAATTAATAATTAAATTATACCTACATTATACCTATACCTGTATAACTTTGGAGGTGACTGCCTCATTTATTACACTCTATAATACTTGCCTCGCCAAAACAGTTGGTGCTATACATTAATGTATTGTAGTTTTCCTATGCCTCATAATGAGGAAGTGAATAAAATCATTGTCATTGTCATTTTCCTACTTTCTCACAGGTTGTGAGAAGTTGGGCATGTTCCTGCCCATCCCCAACGACAAGTGTCATTTCGCCCAGTGTACCTACGGCGAGGAGCCCTGGAAGACGGGGGGTAAGGCGCGTATAGTGCCCACCAAGATGAAGTGTCCTCCAGGGTTGGCCGTCAGCGGCTCCTATAAGGGCGGCTACGACCTGCCCTGCACTGAGGTGTCCACCGGCTGTGCACTCAAAGGTAGGCACTTTGGGTTGGATTGTATCTGGTCTTGATTTTTTATACAAAATTGATATAGTTAGGCCTATAGAGTTGGATTATTGTTGTTTTGTATCCAATGGAAGGGCAAGTATTTGGCTGGAATTGGAGTTAGAAAAAAAGGGTTGACCAGATCTTTGTAGCAAGCTAATTGGGCATCAGAAATGTAAAGTTTTTGTCAATGCTGTTGCACCTTATGCTTCCTATGTTGCATTACGAAAGGTTCATGGCAGTTATCCTACTAAGCATTAGAACAAAATTTAATGACAATTTTTTGACTTATTCACATTTCCTCGGAACCGTGTGGTCATTAGAAATAGAAGAATAAAGAGTAGATGTAAATTAAGTAAAGATTTACCTTAAACTCGTTATCAGGTTATTGAAAAAGAGTATCCATACAAAGATCCATTCATGATTCTATTCTAAAATATCTATCACCTGCCAAATTCCGTAACTTTCCGTTTCTGAACACGTTTCTGAACACGTCATATTACCCAATATCAAATTCGCATTGTATGTAGAATAGATGGTTTTGTCTGTTTGGGATATAATTTTATAAGGATAAAATAGGCTGGAGAGGCAAGATTGAATTTCCTAGATAACACATCATATTGAAAAGGTTTGAGCTATCGATTGTTATACTATTTATCCACAGAGGCCGCCAGTGTTCCGAAGTCAGCTTCTAGTAGGACCCACCAGAGGACGACCAAATACGACTAGAGGGTCACAGACAGCAGTATAGATTTACATTTTTGTCATTGTATTAATACCATGAGCTGTAGTACTCTTTACAATTTATAAGAATGAATGTTATATTTTTATTATGAGAGGGATAAATCA
This sequence comes from Lepidonotus clava, assembly GCA_936440205.1. Classification (NCBI taxonomy): domain Eukaryota; kingdom Metazoa; phylum Annelida; class Polychaeta; order Phyllodocida; family Polynoidae; genus Lepidonotus; species Lepidonotus clava. The sequence continues at coordinate 24,170,227 of OW387147.1, forward strand.
TTGTTTTTCTTTATTTACACTTTATTTTCTTAGCTATAATATTATATACTCGTGATCATTATATAATAAGGAATATCTTAGAGCACGACATTGAATATGCAGCCGATATTTTTCAATTTAATACCATTTATATGCATATGTTAAACCATAAATATCATACTGGCTTAGCCTACCCGCAGTTAAGCTCGAGCTTGAAGCTACAGTCATGTTCCTTCATAAATGCAATTTTGAATATAAAATTCTCCTTGAAATGATTAACCATAATGCATACCCCCAGAGTTGTCAATTTACGAGTTATACGCCTGTATATTTCAATTTAGGGCATGTTGTGAATTGATATACCGAATATACTTGGTATTTTCTACAAACTTCTGCAAATGTTCCGTCGACAGACTAAAGCATAAGGTGTATTGGGCCTCCAATGCTTTAGGATAGCACGATAAAAGTTGCTGTACTTTTATTGCAATGAATTTGTCAGTATCATAATTATGAAGATTGATCATAGTTATAGATAATATTATGCAAATACATACTCGTTAAAAAAGCCAATGCATAATGTTTATGGTTCCCTAATGCCAATATAATGTTAACCTATGCCATTACCATGATTAAATCCTGAATTATTTATATCGCATTAGACTGTTAAAATAAGCTAAGGATTGTAAATGAATAGTGATGAAAGCAGTGATATTACCTCTGTATAAGCCTACATTTATTTCAAGAACGATAATACACTAGGAAATGTTGACTATCATAATTACATCTGACAATACGCTAAGCATAGATATATCCATTGTGTGTTGCTAAATTCCGTTTGCAAATATGTTCTATGCATGCATTACATCAAAAATAGAGCTATGCCATTTGAACCCACATGCAAGTAATATTTACAATATCTGCCAAACTGAAATAAAACATCAAAGCATAAAGCCAAGATTTCTCATAACGGTCTTTCATCAAGAGAGCAACATAGACGTAACATTGTGCGACAAGAGATCATGTTATTTGAAGAGCTTGCATTGTGCAACAAATATATAAATATATCTATTTTGACGCGCATCATATCAAATGATCTGACTTTAAGGCATGCACTGACATGTACACCAACCCAGCCCGATAGTTGTATCATCACAGTTGGTGTATAATCCATAGGTCTATTATTGGAATTTTATCCTAATTCGCTACTCAACTGTCGGGTCTGGAATCATGAAATGTTGAGATGTACAACTCAACTGTTCGGAATGGGAATCAGTTATAGTCAATTATGTTAGCATATCAATGTTGACATTAAAGTTATCTATATTGATAAATGCAAAATAAAATCATAATATTCAGATGGTACATTGTCTGCTATTCTCTGATCATTATTTCACAATTTGCAATTCTGTAATGTTTGATAAGCTGAAAGGGAAGTAGTTCCTTGAACACGTTATATATCATACAATTTAACCTTTCAGATCACTTTTTTGAATTTGAAATAGATACTGTTAAATATTGTATTGAACATAATATATATTTCTAACTGTGACCAACTGTTCTTTTAAATGTGACGCCCCTTGCAATTTCCCCACGGCTATTCAGCCCCTGAAAATAATTCGATCTGAAGTACTCCCGATGGTTGAATCGGTATATAATATCCAGGCCTTCTTAAAATGTAATTGCGGTGTGAATATAGCTTTGTTGTTTATTATAGATATATTTCGTATTTTGACTCTCCAAAGAATGGCTTAGATGTCTTAATCTATGACCTGGATGCCTAAAACGTTGTTCATATTTCCTCAATCATAACAATGTCGTATCACAGGTGCGTGATCAGCCTTTAGTCTCCCGCTATCTTCCATTTAATTCATCTGCCTCTTGTAGTGCTAATTACCAGTGACGTGAAGGTACGTGGCACTAATTAGGCTAATAGGCAATGAGTGTTAATACTGCCATCTCTGCTAATTAGGGGGTGTTACCAGTGGCGGATTTTGGGGGGGGGGGGGCCGGACGGGCCTTGGCCCCCCCCCCCCCCCTCCCAAAAAAAAAAAAAAAAAAAGGAAAAAGAGGAAAAAGAAAAGGAGGAAGGGGGAGAAAAGGAGAAAAGAGCCATAGTTCCCCTGCCGGCCCTTTCTTTCCCCTGCCGGCCCTTTCTTTCCCCTGCCGGCCCTTTCTTTACCCTCCCGGCCTTTTCTTTGCCCTCCCGGCCCTTTTTTTGCCCTCCCAGCCCTTTCTTTGCCCTCCCAGCCCTTTCTTTGCCCTCCCGGCCCTTTCTTTGCCCTCCCGGCCCTTTCTTTGCTCTCCCGGCCCTTTCTTTGCTCTCCCGGCCCTTTCTTTGCTCTCCCGGCCCTTTCTTTGCCCTCCTGGCCCTGTCTTTCCCCTGTCGGCCCTGTCTTTGCCCTCCCAGCCCTTTCTTTGCCCTCCCAGCCCTGTCTTTCCCCTGCCGGCCCTGTCTTTGCCCTGCCGGCCCTGTCTTTCCCCTGCCTGCCCTGTCTTTGCCCTCCCGGCCCTTTCTTTGCCCTCCCGGCCCTTTCTTTGCCCTCCCGGCCCTTTCTTTGCCCTCCCGGCCCTGTCCTTCCTTTTCAGCCCTCACTGACGTGGGAAGTGGCCACTGCCTTATGGCACGGGCGTATTTCCCCTCCTGGCCCTGTCCTCCTCCTCTCGGCCCTGTGTTTCTCCTCCCTGCCATGTGCTTCCCCTCTTAAGGGCCGGCCACACTTACCAACTCAACTCAACTAGACTGTTGTAGCTCTATGAGGTGCCAGAACCCTACGACTGTCTGGTCTTAGCAAAAAACTCTGCTATGCCATAAGGTACGACCCGACAGTCGTAGCATGAAGGTCACATGGTATTATATGAACATCTACTGCACTCCCCCCTAAGACCCGACTATCCAGTCTTACATCTTTGACATCTCAAGATCTAAGACTCAACTCAACTGTCTTGGAAAATGCTAAGACTCAAGTCGTAGAACTATGCCACACTTTGAGACTGAGCCCAACTCAACTCAACTAGACAGCCTTTTCCTTCCTGATGACAGTTCTAACCCAGGCATGCCAGTAACAGAATGTCATTTCCGCGGAAAAACACAAAACTCATTAAAAACGCATTTAAAACGTATTTTTAAGGGAGAAATACCATTAGTATGTTATTAGGTGCATCCCAAAAACTGTTTCCCCACTTTATAGAACAAGAATCATTCATAAAATGTATCATATTTTTTATTTTGGTGATAAAATTCTATAAGGGTACCACTACCCTCCTATATATAAAAAAATTTATCCTCGGATTTGGACGAATCTAAAAAATGACCCCAAAAATTTCAAAAAAAACGTCTGGCATGCCTGCTAACCCTGTGCCCACCTCCCTTGATAAGTCACATAAGCACCTCAAAATGCCTCAGATTGCATGAATGAGAAGTCCACTTTTCAAATTTTTTCTAGGGGTGGCCCCCATACCCCCCAAAACCAGGGCTGCCAAGTGTCCCGATTTTTCCGGGACAATCCCGATTTTGAGACCTTGACCCGATTGTCCCGATGGGATACAAAATGTTCCGATTTTCAGGAAGGAATAATGATTTAGAAATCACAGAAAAACTGACTTAATTTTGCTCAAAATAGCCGCTTTTGTACAACTGAAATTGTAAAATTTTCTGGGGGAAGACCCCCAAACCCCCCTCTGCAATATTTTTTTTTGTAAAGACTAATTTTCATTTCATAATTATACTTTTCACGTGCAGTTACTTGGAATTGTTAGTTAATCCAACCTCAGGACTCTTGTAGCATGAATGTTCTGCTAGGTTAGGCCTACTCCCTACGTCCATACGACACTGCTTGCCCACAGCCGTGTTAGAAGGATCCACAGAGCTAGGTTAGGCCTAGGCCCTACGTCACGGGTAGGCTAGGGTGTCCCCATTTTCAGGGGTCTAGGGTTAGCAGGCCTGCAAAACAGGAGGAGGAATCCCTCCTATACCCCTCCTTACCACATATACAATATAACATGCCATAATTCTCTGGAAGAATGGATGTGCAAATTGAAAATATTAGGGGGGAAAATGTCACCCCTTAATTTCAAATATTACTTCAGATTGCCTCAGATTGCATGAATGATAGGTTAACTTTTCAAAGATTTTCTGGGGGTGGCCCCCCATACCCCCCCAATGGGAGGGGGATCCTCTCCCCTAACCTCCACTTGGACTTGGTCTCCAAAGTACCTCAGAATGCCTCAGATTGCATGATTGAGAGGTTATATTTCCCAAATGTCCTCATAGGTTATCCCCATGTACAATAAAATTCCCTGGAATAATTGATACCTGAATACAAAATACTTGCGAAAAACATAATCCCCCAAGATCCCCAATGTACCTCAGAATGCCTCAGATTGCTTGAATGAGAGGCTATCTTTTCAAAATTTTCCTGGGGGTGGCCCCCCATACCCCCCCAATGGGAGGGGAAACCCCTCCCATACCCTCCCCTTGGACGGCTCCGCCGTCCAAACTTACACTACTTATATACTACTTACAAAAAATATCTAATCTTGGCCCCCCCCCCTTAAAAATTCCTGGATCCGCCCCTGGTTACCAAACTCTGTGGTCGACGTAATGTAATTGCAATACACTCCTTCCTCACCTTTCTGTATTTCTCATCGAGTGATATAATTGTGATGCAATGGTGATGAAAGCATATAAAAACAAAAATATGATTTTGATCAAAACATGCCATTGACGAATAAAGGCATATAGGGCTTAGGGCCTATATGCCCATCTAGGCTTATTGAAGCTTCATTATATGCGACGTATGGCTCAACATGACATGCACTGTATGTCTTGTTATAGTCTTGAAGGCAAAACACAAGCATTGTTCTATTCGACAGAATCTAAAGAGATCATTTATGATAAAGAAATATATATTTGGTATCGTATTAAACATTTTAGTAAGTTAAAAGACATTTTCACCAAAACGAAGAGAAACCTGACAACCATTAACATTTCCCTTCAATGCACCCATAATCGAAATCTAGAATTTTTTTTACAATGCTGGTGGCAGAAAGCGTTGCTAACCAGAAAAAATTATAAGTCTTTTAATCATATCCGGTCTTAGTTATTATTAGACGAGTCAAGTGCCTTGTCATTTATCACATTCTGAAATAGCTATGAATACTATAATAGTCTAGTCGGATTTCTATGAAAAATAAGTTTAGGCGGCATTTCTGAGTAAAAGTTGGGAACAAGGCTATTTTAGACAATTTGGACCTGCTGAATCTGAATATGCTTGTTCCCAAGCTGGATTTTGGATTTTTCACCCTGTTTCCATGGTTACCGTGGAATTTTTACAAATTATAAGGGTAAATCACTTAATTGTTAATAACTTGAAAAATTTTCATCGTATCAGTACCAAATTTTTATCGAACATGCACATGTGTGGTGCACTTATTTTGATTTTGAAATTTTGACCTTGACCCAAGGTCAAGGTCACTGTTTGAAAGGTCAAATATGGAAATTTGACTAAAATGAGTCAGAGTACCACAATTAAGCCTTAGTTACAGATATATATTCTAACTTCATATATTATTTCAAGAAGTAAAAACCTTCTGTAGGCCTATAGGTTACATTTCAAAATATGTGCAATAATTTTAATGACATTGTTACCATGGTAACCAGGACAAAAACTTGAAATAGTGAGGTTTTCAGCAGGACCCTGGAATTTAAAAAAAATATAAGGGTAAATCACTTAATTGTTAATAACTTGAAAAGTTTTCATCGTGTCAGTACCAAATCTTTATGAAATATGCACATGAGTGGTAGATTTATTTTAATTTCAAAATTTTGACCTTGACCCTAGGTCAAGGTCACTGTTTGGAAGGTCAAATATGGAAATTTGACTAAAATGGGTCAGATTACCCCAATAAAGCCTTAGTTAAAGGTATATATTCTTAACTAACATATTATTCCTAGATGGTAAAAACTTGTGTAGGCCTATAGCTTACATTTCAAAATGGTTTCAAGAACTTTAATGACATTGTTACCATGGTAACCAGGACAAAAACCTGAAATAGTGAGGTATTCAACAGAACCATGGAATTTATGCAAATTATAAGGGTAAATCACTTAATTGTTGATAACTTGAAAAGTTTTCATCACATCAGTACCAAATTTTGATCAACCATGCACACGGGTAGTGCACATATTTTGATTATGAAATTTTGATCTTGACCCAAGGTCAAGGTCACTTTTTGAAGGGCTAAATATAGAAAATTATCTAAAATGAGATAGAATACCTCAATAAAGCTTTAGTTAAAGATGCATTTTCTAAATTAATATAACTTTCTAAGATGTAAAGAACTTGTGTAAGCATATAGCTTACATTTCAAAATGGTTGCAAGAATTTTAATGACATTGTTACCATGGTAACCAGGACAGAAACCTAGAATCATATTTAACACAATATCTGTTCTGACCAATGGATCTGTGTATTTGTTGGATAGCCCATAGTTGTAAACATTTCCTGAGTATAAGTCCAAAAGAAATACTGTTCTTTTAAGTTGGACCAGCATATTATATTTGTATTTGTCGCATTTGCTCATTTTGGAATTTCAAGCCTGTTGCTATGGCAACAGCAACTTTTGTCATATTTTTCAGTATAAATGATAGACTGGACTATAACCCTTTAGGCCCCAATGATTACAAGAGTGAATTGCTGGATTTCCCCAGGTTCTCCCAGGATTTCCCCCAGAAATCCCTTAAATTTGTTTTAATTGAGAACTTTCAAAGGTTTACCCATCCTTAAATATTAAAATTATATTAATCTAGTTTGAAGTATTGAGTAGGGAATTGAATCAGCTTTAAAACTATATATTTGCCATTTCTGTATGTTGATAACTATTTGGAGTTTTCTCTTTTGGAAAATTAAGGAAAAATTAAGGGAAAATGTCCATTTTTCCGGGCGGCTACGGCCGGATCGGGGAATACACCCTCGGGCGGCCATGGCCAGATTGGGGTCTAAAGGGATAACTTTGGAAGTACTCCTCACAGACTTTTGAAATTGTGTAACATCAAAGATCCCTTCCAGACCAAAACCCTGAGCTAGTTCAAAGACTTTCAGCTAAAGGTCAAGGTCATTCAATAGAGGTCAACTTTATAGTAAAGTTCGGAATGTACTGACAAATAGTCAAATTCTGACAATTTCTGGCCTAAAATTGCAAAAATGTTAAGGTAAAATGATCAGAGAAAGTAGACTAATGGCTCTTATGTTGCTCACTTGATCTTCCAATCGAACATTGTATTTTCCAAGTTTAATTTCCACTTTGTTACTATACTAATTTACTCCTTAAAATCGTTATGAATATAACATTGATTAATCACCTGGCTCTGACCTGCAAGGGCCGAACACTAAGGGCTGTACATCTTCATCTATATTTTTGATATTTGCATCTAAGGTTCTCACATTTTCGTTTGAATGAGCCACTTGGAATGGGGTCAAGTGACATCAGGAGAAGCTCTAGTCCTAATTCTTCAGGCTTTCGAAGGCTTGGTGTAGGACAAGTAGCACTTTTCAAGATAAGAGTCTGATAATGTGTCTGCATTATGTGTAAATGCAAGGTACGGCGTGATCTTGAGAACAAGATTCAGGGGTTTTCCTTAACTATTTTGTCTACTGGTCCTTCAGGCTAATAGACCTATCTTTGCGCTAGCCCTGTTCAAAGTTCCTCTTGCCCTTGTTAAGTCACTTATTGTAATTTTTAAAATTTTCACTGGCCCACCAGACTAGTTGTTGATAAATTCCAATAGCCCGAGAGGATTTTTACTAGTACCCCGTACAAGTGACTCTATGTTAAAGCAAACCACAATGCAAAATTATCAAAAAAATTTTAATTTTTTAAATTTTCAAAATCAATCCTGACATCTTCAACTACACTCATATAAATCATATTGCCAGTTAAAATCAAATATTGGTTGCTAGAAGTCTGATAATTATGATCCTTGGAAAGAGGATCTGTTTGTTTTTGTTTTCTGGTCTGCAATCAACTTGTTGGGGAATCCCCCCACGTGACCCAACTGCCCCATAATCAGTGATGTCATCTTCAGGGTCAATAGGTCAATTCCTCCCCTTTCCTTTCTATACTAAGCCAGGCTCAACCATGTTTGCCTCCTCTCAATTCCCACATCATTCTCCACCAAAAATAAAACTCATTAGAGACTCTGCTAGCAGAGTGAAAATGCAGGGGGGATTCCGGAAATCACATTTTGATGACATCATCAGTTTTTGGGTAAACAATCTAGGTATTTGTGTGGACCACACAACAGACCAAAACAAGTCAGAAAATGAGTATTCATGACAGTCTAAATCTGTTTTTGAATAGAATTTTGCATACCATTCTGTTATCAGATGAAGCATGATCATACATGGTTTGTCAACAAACAAAGTTCACTGAAATTTTTTTTGACAATATATAACTGATTTGCGTTGTGGTTTGCTTTAAGGAAAACCCCTGTAAGATGTGGTGTGTAGTATCAACAATCTGTCTATCTAAAATTTTAAAGTAGATACAAGGAAGCTTCCACACACCTTATCGTATGTCCTTATCAGTTGTCCTGTCTCTAATCCATCAAATAGATTGTGTTCGTCTTTGAAGACTTTTCATGCTGAATTCTTTTTGCGATTGGACAACTATGAGGTTGTGTCACACATAAATATTCAGTGCATTTCAGGGTAGCAATGATGTGACACAGTCCTGTGGAATCACATGAAATGTCCTTTTGATTATATCTCCTGCAGTTTGATGTCATCCATAGTTTAGGAAAATAGGAAACTAACAACAAGAAAGCATCTGTATCCATTGTATATACCACAACTGTCCTGTAATCACCTTTCTCAGTATGCAGTACCAGCCTGTTGTCTCCATCTTTATGGTTGGCCCCTTAGGTGTGATAAATCTGTTGTTTGTTTAAATAACTAAACTTAAAGTTCATTTGGAAATCCCCCTCTAAGTACAACTTCTTCATTTTCGGGAGCATTTACCAATCAACCATGAGAAAGTTTTGTTGTCACAGCATGGCAATGAATTTGACCAATTTTTTGGCAAATGAACATTCCAGCCTTCAACCGTGTGTCTGATAGGTCTGCAACTCTACATACACGGGTTGTTGCATGAATTCTTTGGGATATCTATCAAAAAGAACATCAATTCAGATCCGAGATCTAGATTTTAGGACCAACTGGACAAACACACCTACTAGATCATTTAATGTGCTATCACTTTCAGGCTTGCCAATTCAAACAACCCATGCATGTTCTTTAATAATGAGACAAAATGGGTTTTCATTATGATCAGTCTTACCTGGACATTCACTGCCAATTGTCAAAAGGGTTCCCACTATCTGTGCTAGTGATACTGGTACTAGCAAAAGTCCATGCTTGAGTATTGAGGATAAGTCAGTAGCATGTCCTTCTTCATAAGCAATTATGAGGTGCTGGATTGTGTTCTTATTAGTTTCCATTACTGTCTTTTTATCTTTGTCCTTGCTGCCTTTGTCAACTTCATATAGGGTCTAAAATATTGGAGACTTGTTCTTTTGGATCCAGCATGGATGGATATGGTCAGTTTCCCATGATCTTCATCATCACCAAATCTCTCATGAATAAAGACATCAAACTATTCGTATCAGTAAACCCATTCTTGTAGCAATGACGTTTGAATATTCTCACTTTCTACATCCTTTCTTGCAATGTTCGTCTGACCTGAAAAGATACCAAACCTCTGAAGATTGGATATGAGGGCTTCATACCTTGTTCTCCCACTTTTGCCTTCCTGGAGTGTTCTCTTTGTGAGTATTTCCAGTGTCTATGAGGTACAAAATTGTCAACAGGAGTCTTTGTGACTGGTAATACATTCTTTCATTTGAGTGTTACTTCATCAATAATGTGGAACTACATTATTTGATGGCATTGCAGTTTCACAGAGAAAGACAGCTGTTGGAGTTAGCTAAGACTTACTATAATTACATGGATCATAATGCATAAACTATGCCTCTTACGATTCATCAATAAGTAATCCCCAGAGTTCAATATGAAGGGAATGGAGGTCACCTATCCCCTCATCAGGTTGGTAGATAGTAATTTGACCCCATGTCCGGCTCTAAGGGCCATCTATCCTTTGAATCCCACCCCCCAGGGCCCCCCTATATCTCAGATAGGTGCAAATGTTAATTGTGAATGTAAGCTCAGGCCTAGTGTCCCCAAAAGGGCCGCTCTAGCCACACCTCAATCTCTTCTGTCTTTACTTGTTGGTTGTAGATAATGATAGAATCTCATCATGTAGATTCTTCTCAGTTTCTGCTACAAAGGTAAGCAGACTAGGCAAAAGAATAAACCACAGAGCTTGCCAGACCTACATTTACAAGTTTAAGACAAACCCCATACATAAAGAACTTTTCTTTACATAAGATGTGATGTAATTAACCTCAGCAAAACATGGCATTTTGCTCAATATATCATTTGATTTTCATTTCCTAAACAAATCAAATTTGAGACCTTTGTAAGACCTCTTTTAAGAAAAGTGTGACCTTTTTAAGGCCTTGAATTTGAGAAAATGAATTAACCCTTTCATGACGCCAGTTGCATAAATGCATCACCATGCTCTTGACGCCAGTTGCATAAATGCAACACCACAGTAAAGACGCCAGTTGCATTTATGCAACAATTGTTAAATCTCTTAAAGTCACCACAAAACATATATAATTTTCAAAACTCAAAAATATTTCTTTTTATATGTGTAGGAATATGCATATTGTATTTACTTTATGATATCTGTTCATTTTGGCCAGGATTTCTTTATATTAGGTAACATATATTTTGCATAAATGCAACTGGCGTCATATAGGACTACATTGGGCACAAACCTGGCGCCAAATGGCACCATTCATCAATATACCTGGCGTCAGGAAAGGGTTAAAGAGCTTTAAAGACCTTTTCAGACTTGCATGGGAACCCTGTTAAAATCAACCCCTCTTTTTCCTATCTATATCTTGCCATGGCTTAGTCCATAAACAATATCCTATGCAGTAGTCAGTCCTTTGCAATTGGTACCTACTTCATTGCTATAATTTACAAGACTACCCTCTCATTATATAGAAGTTTAGAAACATATTCACACTTTCTGGCATACATTCTGGTGATCAAATACTCCAGAAGGTTGGTGGGATATGTGTGACGCAAGTGTTTACAAGACCACATATGAACCAGCTGGTTGAAAGATTATTTCACAGTGATCTTATTTTCCCACCTGTTTTGATACCCTGCTACCCATTGTTCAAATTTGTGTACTGGGCACTGGTCAGCTGTTAGAGTTGATTTCATTGGTCAGTTGTCTGGGCTCTGTTGTGTGCAGCAAGCCTCCCCTGTGTGTCAGAAGGAGCACTGAGGCTCCACACAGCTGAGAGCTGACTGATTGCCACTCTGTTGAAAATAATCAGCCCACCCTAAAGTATGATTGAAAGATTATAACTGCGGTCATGTCTTTTACAAGAGCATCATGAGAAAATATGCCCCTGTATCAGTTGTAGGTCTCTGACTTTTTTCAAAAAGAACAAACTGCACTGCCAGACCAGAGACTGTAACTACAGGGAAGCTCCATACTCACTAGCTAGAACTTGCAAACTTGCTAGAATTGTCCAATTTTTATGATCGCCTATCAGTATGGTGCATTGAAAAGTATATATTTAGTCTGAATGGATACAAAAGTCAGCCAATCATTGATGTTTAAATGGACAACTGTCATTGCAAAATACATTCTTGATACTGTCTATCACTTCTAAGTTGTTTGTATCCCTCAATTTCTTTGTCACATATGTTGTCTTATGATAATTTATAATAGTCTATGACTGTTTGAGCTTGAGATGATATTAAGGTCACAAATTTAGAAGTTAAACAATAACATATGCCAAAATAAGACTACATAGCTGTCTAAAAGCTTTTGCAACATTTATATTTTTTGAATTTGGGGGCAACATTTGAAGTCAATATGTATGCAAAGATACCTTAAATTTAATTAGATTTAAGAGATTCAATTTCCTTTTCCTATCATGGGTAACCAGCGTGGAAATGAAAACAGAGAAAATGACTTTCCTTAGTTTTACATTATTACCAGTTACCAGATGCTAGACACGAATGTGAGGTATCAAATTTATTCTGGTGAACTAGAAAACACTTTCTTTAAAGGCAAAATCTGGTACAGGTAGTATGTTGAAGAGAGGTCCATTGCCCATTTTCAGATGTTTGACCTTCTTTCAGACAACCTTGACCTTTGACTAAGGTCATGGTCATTATTTTGTATCAAAGACCATGTAGCCTGGCAAGTTTTCCCAAAATAAAGAGCTCATATTAAGGAAACACCTAAGTGCAAACCAATAAATATACAGATTCATGGGGCAAAACAGACATCTGGCTAAATACCTCCCTATTTCAGGTTTCTGTCCTTATTACCATGGTAACAGCATCAGCTAAATTCTTACAACCATTATGAAATATATGCTATAGGCCTACACAAGTTTTTGACATTTTAGAATGCAACTAATACAAAGATAATCCACTGGTCCAACCTAAAAGAACAGTATTTCTTTCCAAATTATATTCAGGAAATGCTTACAACTATGGGCAAGGGGCCTCCCATTAAGTATGTAAGCACCAAGGGGGGAGAGGGGGTTCTGGGATTTGAAAAAATATGTGTACGTTCCTGTACAAATCCTGTACAATGCGTATTTTGGCCCTGGGGGGTGGGGGGTCTGAAATGTGCGTAGGTACTAAATGGAAGACCCCCAAACCAACAAACCTACAGATGTGTTGGATAGATCTCCCCCTGAAAAGCAGGTTACAGGTTTCTGTCCTGAGTGACCTCAGTGACCTTGACCTTGGCACAAGGTCAAAATCTCAATCAAAATATGTCCACCACCCGTGTGCATGGTTGATCAAAATTTTGTACTGATGTTATGACAACTTTTCAAGTTATCAATAATTAAGTGATTTACCCTTATAATGTGTATAAATTTGATGGTCCTGCTGAATACCTCACTATTTCAGGTTTTTGTCCTGGTTACCATGGTAACAATGTCATTTGAATTCTTACATCCATTTTGAAATGTAACCTATAGGCCTACACAAGTTTTTAACATCATGGAGTGATATATGATTATGAAAATGCATCTTTAACTAAGGCTTTATTGAGGTGCTCTATCTCATTTTAGCTATTTTCTATATTTGACCTTCCAAACAATGATCTTGACCTTGGGTCAAGGTCAAAATTTCATAATCAAAATATGTCCACCACTTATGCCCTGGTTGATGAAAATTTGGTACTGATGTGGTGAAAACTTTTCAAGTTATCAACAATTAAGTGATTTACCCTTATAATTTGTAAAAATTCCACGGTAACCATGGAAACAGGGTGAAAAATCCAAAATCCAGCTTGGGAACAAGCATATTCAGATTCAGCAGGTCCAAATTGTCTAAAATAGCCTTGTTCCCAACTTTTACTCAAAAATGCCGCCTGAATTGTTTTAGAGGCCTCTTTTCAAGAAATCCGACTAGACTATAAGTCTTGTGGGGTGGTTGTAGGTTCAACAGCATAGTGATATCAAGGGTCATATATTACAGCGAATCTATTCATTGATTGATGAATCAACCAACGGCGTGGATAACTTGTCTGTACATTTTAATATAATTATGTGGAAGCTGACGGATATGTCTAATTCAATGAGAAAACGTACACTAAGCTGTCTCCTAATTCTGGCTTATGGCACAAGGAATAGTGTGAGAGGAACTGCCTTTGTTTTATGTAATTTTGAAAGGAAGAAGTAGGGTAATCATTGGACGTTATTCCAATAATCCACTTACCAAATATAGATAGGCCTACTTTTGTATAGAAATATCTGAATAATCTATAATTCATATGGGACCCGGAGAGGCGTTTGCACATAAACCTTGCAAGTAATCCACAGCATTTTGCAACACCTATCGTGTTATAGCCTTGCCTGCTAGGCTAGATCAACCTGCATTAGCGGAAAAAAACCATCACTCATTCAAGCTTATCAATCCCCGTCATGAACTGAAGTACCACCAACGCCTCGTAATGCGTCACCATAGCAACCAGCACTACGCGCCAGTCTCCCAGACCGCCCGGCAGCCATCGGCCATATTGGACGCTGGCGGAAGTGCTCCAGCAGCACCAGCGTCCACCGACGGCGGCCAGCGGCGCGCGGGGACCCTGGTCGACACATCCCATAATAATCGGGGAGCACATTAGCATCTAGGGCGGATTGGCACTCCTAGAAACAGGGCTGTGCTGCCAGCAGGCAAACCGTGGAGGGGAACGGTGGCACGCAGGAGTAACGTTAACACAGGGAGGCTGGGAGAGAGACACTGGAGGAAAATAAAGGAAAATACACAGGAAAACAGGTACGGTCAGGTGAATATGATTACAGAGATATCCCTCAAAATCTGGATCATTACGTCTGGCTGGCTTCTCAGCTCAGCAATTGCAGCAACAGGGATTCCGGCAGCGCTGCGCGCGGGTAACCTTGTTTGTTATAACATGCCTTCCCTAGATATAACCGGGATACGCCCGCGCTGCTGGGTATTCATATAGATGGGCTGATGCGCTGGGCAGTGGGGTAGTAGTGCTGCTAGTTGGTCGCCTGCCCTTGTCGGCTTGTTTTGCTCAGGATCTAGGGGGAAGGCGAGGTCAAGGCTTGCGGGCATCTGACCAGATTAGCGTGGATTATAGGCCGTTAAGCAGGTAAGGGTTTGGGATGAGAGGGGAGTGGGATGGGTGTGTGTGTCGATTGCATAGAGCCTTGTAAGATAGGGTCTCTGTTGTAGGACAGCAAGAGATAAAAGGTAATAGGCCTAACAATAGAGGGAGAATGGATAGAGCAGTTGTTTTTGTGAATAAGAATGAGAGGGATTTGTCTAGGAAAGGATATGGTTGCAAATGGGAAGATACAAATGAGGTGGTTGATACGGGGAATAGGGGTAGGGGTGTTTCAGGTAAAAAACGGAGAAATCACTGAAGCGGACAGAAGAAGGCAGCCATGCGATGAGTACAAACAAGAGAGAGATGATATGGAGAGATTATAGCATGATAGCGGTACATGGGGAGAAACAAGCAGAGATAGAATGAGACGGCTAGCATAGTATAGCTGGCCTTGTGGAGGGAGACCCATGGCAGAGAGATATAATTATAACTGAATATAACATACGTATAGCTAGACAGACAGGTGAAGGGACAGAAGAGCAAAGGCAGATGAAAAATGTATGATGCTATTATTCCTCTGATCATTTAGAGATTTTTCATGAGGTTCGTACGTTCATATGCACATTTGTATACATAGTCGTGTTGTTAATAATTAGAAAAGGTATTGAAGTTTTCAAATAATGTGCAAAATATACATGTTTCGATCAGAATTGTCTCAAACTTGATTAACTTATTTCCAGTTGTTGCCAAAGTCCCCCAGCGGAATACAGGTCTAAGGAGATATATATTAATCTGGTAATAGAATTTAGCAAAGGCAGACATATTGAAGGGAGATACCATATGGCACAGACATAATGATAATTAACCCTGGTGATGGGAACATTTACTTTTGACAGCAGGTGTTCCACTTGGGATGTCAGATGTAAACCCTGGATATTGATTCCAAATACAACTGTGGCCTACATTTAATGCAGGTGACATATACGTTTAAATAGGTATCATTCCCATAAGGCTAGATAAGTCTTCTTCTGCTCAAGGAAAATAGGGCAATATTCTGCAATCAAATGAGTATGCCCTGTAACAATAAGAATTAATATCTAGAGAAAGGATGTAAGAAGTCCATCATCTAATCAATGTATAATCAAATATGATTTAAATGACAATTATTAGAAAGCTACAGGCAACAACCTGACAACTGCCTGTCAAGAAATATAACGAGAAATATTGAATATAACCCGCAATAGATATCAGTGAGCAAGTAACACTTAAAAACAAGCAGCATATTCTAACATCTTATTGTCTCTGTTTATCTATAAGATGATCTCTCTTGCTTACACATATCAGCCTCCATATACTATTTTATTGTTATTTGAGTATTGTTTACATTCTCTGACGCCTCAAACTATTGATTTGTTTTTCAATGTAAAACAGCCTTAGCTTCATATTGTTTTGAGTCATAGTATCATACATGATGGATGTAGGTGGGTATACATAGACATAAACAGACCGAGTGGTCTACGCCTGGAGAGGCCGTATCTTGGCAGTCCTCTTCTGAGCCTCTGCTGCTTGGAGATAGTGGATCGATAAGAGTATGTGGGCAGAGGGGATGGGGGACAGCCGAGGTGTCTACGAGATGGTGTCTGTTTGTGGGAGAAATTGAGTGGGGCAGCTTTTGTAGGCCAGGATGGAATTAGAGCAAATTGCGGAGCTCAGAATGTTTGCGCCTGTTCTGGGAATGGGAATGGGGTACAATTGGATAGAAGGAGGGAGGGATGAAGAAATGGAGGGAGGGAATGAGGAAACGACGGAATGGAGTGAGGAATTTATAGGGGGTGAATGAGAGGGAAGTGACAAAGGCGGCAGATGACTGAAAGGTAATTGGGAAAGGAGAGAGGGGGAAGAGGGAATGAGCAAAGGAATGAAGGGGAAGGAGAGAAGGAAGGAAAGAAGGAAGGATAGAAAAGAAGAAAAATATGGTGAGTGAGAGGTGAAATTAAGCAATTGCAAATTTGAAATGGCAAATAAGTGACGTGCATAAAAGTAAAGTATTGGAAAACGTGATAATTGAGGCGGGATGTGTGAATGCAATTTTGAGGAAATGAACAATTTATAGCTGGATATTTCTAGAAGGCGTGGGAATTAGACTTTGCTTTTCCCATTAGTTTAGGTATTAGAAGTAAACGAGAAACATGATCTGGAGACCAAAATATAAGGTATGATTCCAGCGAGATAGCATAGCTTCGTTCATGAAAACATATTGAAACCGTCCATTAATAGAGAAGCAATGTGGCTTAGCTGGTTTCCAGTTCCAGCAATTGCAATCTGTGTTCCGACAGGGACACAGACTACCTTGGGGGCAGCCGTGACATTTGCCCTATGCATCGTGGGGGTGTTTGGGCCTCGGGAAATGGACTCCAGCATGGGGACCAATGGTAGGTCATGTCCTTACAGAAGCTCATCAGTTATGCCCTTAGGACTGTGGTGTATAGGTAACCTTTAACTTTTATGGGTTGGTCTAAGGGCATTTAAGAGGGGATTTACTTCTAAGGTTACCTTTACATTTCATGTGCTGTTTAGTGGCCATGGTAGGGGATCATTCATTGTTTTTGACAGTTTAGATGATTTCATATTGTGGTTTAGGTAACATGTAACATTAAAAGGGAACATTAACTGTCATGAATGTGCTTTGCTAGCTGCTAGTTTTATCTCTATTGTGTCTTGGTTTTGTTCTATATTCTAGACATCATCAGTGCCGCATAATACTACTGTGACCTATATAACAATATAACATGGCCGTATTGCATGCTTCAAAACATTTAATTCAATAGTGAACTGCCAGTGAAGATTTATACTTGGCATGCGGCACAACACCCCATTTCTACATTAGGAGCGGAGGTAGCGGTAATTGAGCGTGACATTGATGGAGTCTCAGGTTATTTCAAGCAGCGGGGTAATATGAAAGGATTAATTCAATTCAAGACTTTATAGAAAAGTATAATGGAATCATAAATCTGTGTACCAATAGATGAAGATACTTGGCTACACCCAAAGTGTATATAGAAATATTCGATGTGAACATAACCGAATTGAAATCTGTCACAGTAGTTTTATTTTTACCCTCTCAGCCGTATTGCGTGGCTAAAAATAAATTTTGTGAATGTTGTTTCGGAACATTGCCTTGTTATAAGAGACATTTTCGTATACTACTCACATACCGTTCCTTTGGTCGGTGCCTGCTTCTGAGCAATATTTCTATATACTTCTTTGACGAAATTCCACATCATCCGCGATTAAGCGATAATCTACCGTCATAGGCCTATATTTTACCTCTTTGTACATTCCGTATTTATTCCGATAGTCTATTAAATTGTGAGATCATCGTAAGAATTGAGATAAACGTTATGGCTATATGAATCAAGGCCCAATAAATGAAGCTCTTAATATTATAACGGAAAGCGTTAAGCCTCTTCCATTGATTGCTTAAGCTTATCCAAGTCTTAGGCCCTTATTGTAACGCAATAAATATGACTTAATGTGATATGATGTTGCATATCCTGATTGGCTTTATCAACATAAACGCACATGATGTTGCTCATGCTAAGAAATACATACGGTGATTCATGATGCAACAACATTCCAAGCAATCCTCTCCTTATGAAACTGTTTTCAATGTATAATGTGCGCACGTGTGTATAAGTGTACGTGTGTGTGTGCGCGTAAGTGTAAGTGTAGCCGGACCCATGTATATACGGACGAACAATAGTCTTTTAGTAGTTAACTGATGTTTATTAAAAAAAGTGTTGGTTCTTCAGTAAAGTTGTAGATACATCATAGGCACCTTGGATAAACACCTTCTGTAAACACCGTGAAAACTGTAATGAAAAATTGTGTGTCTTTTAGTACAAAACAGCTCTCACACTTGGTTATCTGAGTAGTATAATATTCACAGAATATACTTTTAGAGCTTACCTTATGACATTAAATGTCTTTATAGTGACAATACAGTCACAGGTTTCCTGTACTGGAAACTGCACTTTAACACAGTATGACGCATGCTACGCGCGTAAAATAAATGGTTTTACCATGAAATATCATATTAAACTACCATGGGCATATATTTGGCCCTTATAAAAATCAGTAGTGACAGATCTTAATTTACACTGACATAAATCCTACATAGATCCTACATAGATTTGCCTTATATTTGGCACACACAGATGGTCAATAAAGTGCTCAGCACAAATTCTACATGGCTGGCAGACAATAATACTACTCATTTGGTAGTAACTAACTCTCATGCATACACATTAGGCTGACATTGGATTACAACATTATAAACCATATGTAGGTCACAGATTCCTGGCCCAAACTTTTGGCTTTACATCTCAATACAGAGCATGTCAATCAATATTAGGGGAATCATACAATGCAGGGCATACATCATTTTTGTTAGACATACCTTATTGCGCCGTACATAGGTCTGGATGGTTAGATTTCTTGGTTTTGTTCCTACATTTTCAGCAATGGAAGCCCACTCCATGTGTTGTCATTTTCCCTCTCAAACCATAACTCTATAGTTTCTTATTTCCATACCAAAGAAAGTACAATAATAATCTTGGTGAGACTACTCATAATTATAAACATACAATATTTGTATTTAAACTAATCGAGTAGAATAATTATTCAAAGTCTGAAAGTCAAGTTTCACAAGTAATACCAATGTGGCTAACTCTGCTTCAAAGTAAACATGGCTGCCAGTGACTTGTACTCCTCTGTCACTGCCTAAGTGAAAGCATGGATTTTCAAAATACAGGGGGAAACACTACCTGAAAACTACTTTCATAGTCTTATCTAGTATTCTGGAGATCACTAAGGTAGGTTTAACCCAGAAAATCGGACTGGCAAAGTTGTAGTTCGCCAAATTCCTCTATTATCGCTCGGCGACGCGATCGCCGATACACTCCCACCCGAAATCCGCAGTGATTTCTGCCGAATTAAACGCCCTCGGGATTTTCCACTAAAAGAGTCAGCTTGTGGATTGGCCTTTCCAGAAAACTTGCTTTCTTCTCACGCTTGCCGTCCTTTGACAAAGTGGAGTCAGATATAAGGAGCTTGACCTTACGTACCAATCCGTCCTTGCTGGCCATCGTCTCTACAACACGAGCCATCTTCCAGTGGCTGCGAACGAGATCTTCATCTTTAAGTAGAACCACATCTCCTATCTCTAGGTTGCGCCGAGTCTTGTTCCACTTCTGCCTCACCTGTAAGTTGGACAGGTACTCCCTTTTCCATCTTGTCCAAAACTGGTTGGCCAGGTACTGAACGCGTCTCCATCTCTTTCTGGCATAGACGTCTTCTCTCTGAAACTCTCCAGGCGGTGGAACTGTAACTCCGGTCTTCATCGTGAGTAGATCGTTCGGAGTCAACGGTCTCGGTCCACATGGATCGTCCTGGGCTTCAACGCTCAGTGGTCGGCTGTTCACAATCGCCATGGCCTCGTAGAAAAATGTACGAAGAGAAGAACCGTCTAGTCTTGAATTTTCTTGTTGCAATATCGCAGTCAACACGCTCCTGATCGTTCTGATTTGTCGTTCCCAAACGCCTCCCATGTGGCTGGCACTAGGGACATTCGACACAAAGTCACATCCATTCTCAGCAAGGAATGACTTGACCTTTTCTTCCTTGACTTCTAACACAGCTTTCTTCAGCTCGTTCTCAGCTCCCATGAAGTTGGTTCCTCGATCTGAACGCAGCTGTCTAACCTTGCCGCGCAGGGCTATAAAACATCTCAGGGCATTGATGAAAGCGTCTGTGGACATGTCGTCGAGCATCTCAATATGCACTGCCCTGGATGCCATGCAAGTGAAGAGCAGTCCGTACTTCTTCAGTTCTTTTCGACCTTCTTTAACAAGGAACGGCCCGAAGCAGTCAAACCCACAGTAGGTGAATGGCGGTGTAGGCTCAAGCCTTTCTTCGGGTAGGTCTGCCATCTTCTGTTCTTGTGCCCGACCACGCAGCTTCCTGCACTGGACACATCTGTGAATGAGAGATGATACCTTAGAACTCAGCCCTATTACCCAGAATCCATTTGACCGGACTTCGTTCATCGTCATACCACGTCCTTGGTGGGCTATCTTCTCATGGCAGTGCCTGATTATGAGATCAGTGACATGGCCTTTCTTGGGGAGGATCACAGGATACTTTGCGTCGAACTCCAAAGTACAAGACTGGGCGAGACGCCCTCCAACTCGCAGGATCCCATCCTCGTCGATAAGTGGGTCCAACCGGATAAGTTGGCTTTGACCTTTCAGTTGGTCCTTACTTGTCTTATTTTTTAACAACTTGATTTCGTCAGCGAAAGCTTCTTCTTGTACCATCTTGATTATGGTGAGCTCCGCCTTTCTTCTTTCTTGAACATTTATGCTCCCGGCACTGTCTGTCTTCGGGTTTCTTTTCTGTGACAGGAAATGCTGTAGCGCAGATATCCCTTTCACAGCTCTTTTCCAATCGGAAAAATGCTCTATGCGGCTCAGCAATGTAGCTTCTTGAGCACTGGTCGTGTGGACGTTTGCACTTTTGACTTCCGGGTCCCCTTCCTGTAGTTCTTCTGAGGTGGTCTTGTCTGCTGGAAGATCCCTTTCCCAGAGAAAGGCTGGTCCGTCAAACCAGTTTGATGAGACTAGCTCCTGAACGCCTAGACCTCGCGATGCGTGATCAGCGGGGTTGTCCCCTGTAGGAACGTAGAACCATTTATCAGGGTCCGTGGCTTCTCTTATTTTCTGTACCCGGTTTGCTACGTACACATGAAAGCGCCTTGCGTCATTCTGAATGTATCCTAGAGTAACTTTAGAGTCAGTCCAAAAGTACTCCTGGATGTCGTCGATGCCCAACTCTTGCTTGATCAGGCGACTAATCTTGACTGATGTCACTGCGGCCTGAAGTTCCAATCTTGGAATTGTGACCACTCGTAATGGTGTCACTCTGGCCTTTCCCATGACGAGGGAGCAATGGACTTGGTCCTCTTCGTCTAAAACTCGGATGTAGGAACACTGGCCATAACCCGTCGTACTGGCATCTGAGAAGTGATGTAGCTCATAATTCTTCAACTTTCCGAGGGTCTCTGGCTTGTAGCACCTGTCTACCTGGACGTTCGCAAGTTCGACCAGGTCGGCTTTCCAGTCTCTCCATCTTCGTTCGAGGTCTTCTGGCAGGGGGTCATCCCATCCGGAGCCTTCTCTGCACATCTCTTGGAGTATCTGTTTGCCTTTGAGGACATACGGTGCCAGGAATCCGAGGGGATCATACACGGAGGCGATCGTTGACAAGATCCCTCGACGCGTCACTGGTTGATCCTTTAACTGCAGTCTGAACTGAAAAGTGTCAGAACTCACACACCACTGAATACCTAAGACTCTTTCCATGGGGAGGTCTCCGAAGGTTAGATCCATCTTCTCTGTGTCCATAGCACGATCGCTGCTGGGTACGATCTCCAGAACTTCACTGCTGTTGGAGACAAACTTGTGCAGACGTAAGTTTCCTTTAGCGCACATCTTTTTGGTTTCTGTCACCAGTTTCTTCGCGCTTTCTATAGTATCGACACTGGTCAGGCCGTCATCTACGTAAAAGTTTCCTTTGACAAACTGGGCAGCCTCAGAACTTTCCTTCTGGTAGTCATTGGCCAACTGCTTCAGCCCGTAGTTTGCACAGCCAGGCGAAGATGTGGCACCGAAGAGATGAACCTTCATGCGATATTCTCTGTCCTCCCAGATGAACCTCAAATAGTCCCGGTCTTCTTCGTTGACACGAAACTGGTGAAACATTTTCTCAATGTCACAGGTTACTGCTACTTTCTTAAGACGAAACCGAATCAGCACGCCTATAAGACTGTTCGTCAAGTCAGGTCCCTGAAGAAGGTGGTCATTTAGCGATGTACCCTTATACCTTGCGCTGCAATCAAACACTACTCTAATTTTATTAGGCTTCTTAGGGTGGTATACCCCATGATGAGGTATGTACCAAGCTTGCCCTGTCTTGATTTGGTCTTCAGGAATCAGCTCTGCGTCACCACGCTGGATAATGTCTTCCATAAACCGTCTGTAGTCTTCGTGATACTTAGGGTCAGAGGCGAAACGACGAGAGAGATGTTCGAAACGTTTCACTGCCATCTGTCGGTTGTTTGGAAGATCTGGTCGTGTCTTGAAAGGGAGAGGCATACTGTAGTGGCCATCTTCAAGCTGATGGATGCCATTTCCTATCTTCTCCAGAAATAAGAGATCATCTTGGGACAACGACCTCTCTACATTTGGTTCGTCTATGAAGTCTGTTTCAAAGATACGAAGAATCTCTTTAGGTTTTATGTCCATGATTTCCTTTGCAGATGTCTTCGCCACGAAATGTACTTCACCGCGGCGCGCCTGCATACTTGTCACATCGTCCTTTATCTCCTTAACAGTTATCCTATGAGTCTCGCCTGAAGCGTCAATCTCTACTGAAGGATCACTCCCACCGATGATGCTCCATCCCAAGTCTGTCTGGAGGGCAAACGGCTGGTTACCTTCTCCTGTAATATAACTCCTAGGAGCCAGGGCCAGAGGACAGTTATAACCGATCAACAGTCCAACCTCACAGTTCTGTAGAGTTGGTATCAGATGGGCGATGCGTCTCAGGTGGGTCCACTTCTTAGCTGTAGATGGCGTCGGAACATGGGACGTGTCTGCAGGGATGAAATCTCTTGTGAAGGTAGTCGGCAGGTCAATACGTATAGATGAGTCGAAACCTCTCACCTGAAGTTCTTGGACTTTGCGGCAGGAAATAGTATTATCTCTGGCCGATATCGTTGAGAGTCGCAGCCTAGTTTTCTCTGTAGGTGCCTCTAGCTTGTCCACGGTTTCTTCTAAAACAAATGTCGTATCTGACATTGTGTCAAGCAGGGCGTACACTAATATTTCCTTCTGTGGCTGACTCTTTGCCGAGACCCACACAGGCACAATCATTGAAGTCATGGATCCTCCTCCAATCTTGGTCACCTTACCACAGACTGCCTTCTTTTCGTCAGGAGGTTTGTCTTTCCTTTCACCAGAGTCCTTGGGTTTGTCTTGTTTGTCCTTTGTTTCTTGTTTGACCTTTGCATCCTTAGGAGTTTCCTTAGACTCTTCTGCTGGGCCGCGTTCCATGTGCAAGCTTGTGGGATGTTTCTTCTTACATATTGTGCATGTATTTCTCTGCGTGCAGGTCTTCGACATATGTCCCCTGTTTAAGCACCCGTAACACAGACCATTCTTTAGGACATAGTCTTGCTTCTCCTGGTCTGTTTTCCTACCAAGTCCTCTGCAATCAGCTATCACATGACCGGGCTTGTCACAGAATCTACATGTCTTACTGGGTTCCTTGGTGTCCGAGGCTAAGGTCCTCGCAGTAGGACTAGGTCCTTTCTTTTCCTTAACAGCCTGAGTCTGTTTCCCTTGGTTCTTGTCCTTTACTGAAGCCTCTCTCAATGACCCCAGTGAGGTGATCGGGTCACAAGCAATTTCCGCCTCGTCAACCACAAATTTGACAAAAGTTGAGAACGGGGGAAAAACTCCTTCTTTCCGTTTCTTCTCGGCCACAATGCGAGTCCACCGGTTGACTACCCAGTCGGGCAATTTCTGCAACATCTTCCGGTTCTCGCGGGTGTCGTTTAAGATCTCAAGGCCCTTCATCTCCGTCATAGCGGCCTCACACTGCTGGAGAAAATCGGCAAACCTTCTTAGAGCTTGGCCGTCCCTGCCCTGCACCTTCGGCCATGCTTCTAGCTTATCACGAAAGGCTTCGCTAACGATGTGCTTGTTTCCGAATCGTTCTTCCAGGACAGCTCGGGCTTGGTCGAAAGCTGACGTACTTCGCAGCAAGAAGTACCCACTCACTGCTTCTTTCGCAGGGCCGCTGACATATCTCTTCAGATAATGGATCTTATCGCGGTCTGGAATGTTCCTCTCTTCAATTAGAGTTCTGAAGGTGATACTCCAATCATAGTACTTTAGCGGATCGCCATCGAAGACGGAAGGTTCCAGGGCCGGAATCTGGGTCAGACTGATCGATGCGGCGAATGCCTCGGCCAACGCTGCAATGTCGCTCACAGGTTTAACTGGCTGAGACCTGGAAGACCTAAGAGAAAAGAGACTTCGTCTTTCGCTCTGTCTATCTTCGTCCTCTCCTTCTTCGTAAACCTTTACCTTAGCTTCTGCGATCTTGATTTCATCTTTAATTCTGCGCTGCTCTATCTCACGTTTCTTCTTTTCTATTTTTCTTTTCATTTCTATTTCTAGATTTAGTAAATCTTCTTCGAGTTCTGCTCTTTCTTCGGCTGCCTTCAGCTCTTCCCTACGAGCCGCGGCTGCTGCCTCAGCTTCTCTCTTCTTAGAAGACGTCGAGGATCGTGAGATATGGGACGACGCACCTGTCTTCTTAGAACGCCTCGACCCGTGACTAGATGCAGCGTGAGAGGATACCTGAGATACACGGTCTTCCTTATCTGTCATTTTGCCTTTAATTTCAGCAATCAGCTTGTCTTTGTCGGACTTCAGCCTGTCGACACCAGTCCTAATCTCGTGAGGGGGTGCAGCGCCTAAGATGGTCTTCAGCTCCTCGAAAGCCTTAACGACTCTTTCGTAGCCTTCATCTAGCGCCTCCATAATTTCGCGAAGATCAGCGTCGGGGCATGGATCGCTAAGGTAGATGACTGCAGTGCGAATTTCACTTTCAAATAATGCCTGCGCCTTCTTACAAGCCTTCTCTAGCTCGCGTGCCTTGTTCTCACGGGCCTTCTCGGTGAGCTTGCGCTGACGTTCGCTCTTTCGACGTTGCTCCTCATCAGCTTTGCCTATTATGCCATCGCCTACTTCACCAGCCCCTTGCTCTGACTCACGGTCGTCGCTGTGGTGTTCTTCGATGATCGCTTCTCCGTCCGTTGACCCCTGCTCCTTGGCTGGATCCATATCGTCAGGTTGGTCGCTCATGTTGAAATATGAAGTTCTACCGACAGACGTAAACTAGAGAAACGACTACGTGATCTCGGGTGGGAACGACCGACGGGCAAACAGATATTATGTGAATATACCAGTCAAGTAACCTTATACCGTTCTACCTGTCTATGTTATCTTATAAAATTAGGTAAAGTTGACACACGTTAATACCCAATAATATGTACCAAATATATAACCATAGATCAGTAATCTTTACAAGACTCAGAACAGTTCTTTTTACATTCTCTGTTGTGTGAGTCAAATTCTTTAAACCACAATGTCACACTTTCATAAAGGGATATAACCAGGCACAGTAGATCTGGACTGTTCCTTGTGTAGCCCCTTTGGCCACACCACCTGACGTTCAGATGTCTTGGTTCGTCCAGATGCCACCCTTCAGCTCGCGCTGTCTATCCGCCTAGTCTCTTTAATTCTTGTCCCCTTTAGTCGTGGTAACGTGTGGGTCTTGTTCTATCATCTTACGAACTTGTTACGTGGTACGTCGGAGTCATCACGTGGCACACCGGTCGTGGTGCGCAGCACGCTGAAGTCGTCAAGCAGCACACCGGTCGTGGTGCACAGCAGGTCGTAGTCATCAAGCAGCACACCCGTCGTGGTGCACAGCAGGTCGTAGTCATCAAGCAGCACACCGGTCGTGGTGCACAGCAGGTCGGAGTCTATCGCGCGGCACGCTGGTCTCTTGGCGCGCGGCACGCTGAAGTCATCACGCGGCACACCGGTCGTGGTGTACAGCAGGTCGTAGTCGTCAAGCAGCACACCGGTCGTGGTGCACAGCAGGTCGTAGTCATCAAGCAGCACACCGGTCGTGGTGCACAGCAGGTCGTAGTCATCAAGCAGCACACCGGTCGTGGTGCACAGCAGGTCGTAGTCTATTGCGCGGCATGCCAGTGTCTTGGCGCGCGGCACGCTGAAGTCATCACGCAGCACACCGGTCGTGGTATACAGCACGTCGGAGTGTCAGCACGGCACACCGGTCTCAGCACGGCATGTCGTAGTCTCTGCAGGGCACAGCACATGGGGGTCCCGAACCGTCCTATCTGTCCGTCTTCGTTGGGCCTAAGTTTGCACTTGGCCGCGGGCTTAAGTTTTCACTGTAGCCGGACCCATGTATATACGGACGAACAATAGTCTTTTAGTAGTTAACTGATGTTTATTAAAAAAAGTGTTGGTTCTTCAGTAAAGTTGTAGATACATCATAGGCACCTTGGATAAACACCTTCTGTAAACACCGTGAAAACTGTAATGAAAAATTGTGTGTCTTTTAGTACAAAACAGCTCTCACACTTGGTTATCTGAGTAGTATAATATTCACAGAATATACTTTTAGAGCTTACCTTATGACATTAAATGTCTTTATAGTGACAATACAGTCACAGGTTTCCTGTACTGGAAACTGCACTTTAACACAGTATGACGCATGCTACGCGCGTAAAATAAATGGTTTTACCATGAAATATCATATTAAACTACCATGGGCATATATTTGGCCCTTATAAAAATCAGTAGTGACAGATCTTAATTTACACTGACATAAATCCTACATAGATCCTATATAGATTTGCCTTATATTTGGCACACACAGATGGTCAATAAAGTGCTCAGCACAAATTCTACATGGCTGGCAGACAATAATACTACTCATTTGGTAGTAACTAACTCTCATGCATACACATTAG
Source organism: Lepidonotus clava (assembly GCA_936440205.1). NCBI lineage: Eukaryota > Metazoa > Annelida > Polychaeta > Phyllodocida > Polynoidae > Lepidonotus > Lepidonotus clava. The sequence goes on from OW387147.1 coordinate 24,197,648, forward strand.
GCTGACATTGGATTACAACATTATAAACCATATGTAGGTCACAGATTCCTGGCCCAAACTTTTGGCTTTACATCTCAATACAGAGCATGTCAATCAATATTAGGGGAATCATACAATGCAGGGCATACATCATTTTTGTTAGACATACCTTATTGCGCCGTACATAGGTCTGGATGGTTAGATTTCTTGGTTTTGTTCCTACATTTTCAGCAATGGAAGCCCACTCCATGTGTTGTCATTTTCCCTCTCAAACCATAACTCTATAGTTTCTTATTTCCATACCAAAGAAAGTACAATAATAATCTTGGTGAGACTACTCATAATTATAAACATACAATATTTGTATTTAAACTAATCGAGTAGAATAATTATTCAAAGTCTGAAAGTCAAGTTTCACAAGTAATACCAATGTGGCTAACTCTGCTTCAAAGTAAACATGGCTGCCAGTGACTTGTACTCCTCTGTCACTGCCTAAGTGAAAGCATGGATTTTCAAAATACAGGGGGAAACACTACCTGAAAACTACTTTCATAGTCTTATCTAGTATTCTGGAGATCACTAAGGTAGGTTTAACCCAGAAAATCGGACTGGCAAAGTTGTAGTTCGCCAAATTCCTCTATTATCGCTCTGCGACGCGATCGCCGATACAGTAAGTATATTACACACACACACACACACACACATATATATATATATATATGTGTGTGTGTGTGTGTGCGTTTACAAGTGTAAATATCTATGTGTGTGTTTGCATGCATGCGTGTGTGTTTGCGTGCATGTGTGTGTGTATGTGTGTGATTTGCAGATCAATAAATATGTGCATCACTCCTTTGTGGTGAAGTCTATTTAGGAATATTACGCTTATGATTGGAGAACAGTCATAACCATGCCCACCTTGTAGATAGGACGTCACTCTATACCTGTCATTCCCGGACCCTGTAATTGCATTAGGTATATACGTAACACAGAGGCTACGCCCGTCACTGTGACGTCAGATAGTATCTAGCGTCAGGCAGTTCATTCTCTGAAACCCAGAGAATTGCGAAAACAATCAATTTTGACCCGTAAGTGATTGTAGCTGCAGGTTTTATTATGGAACTTATTATGCAATACCACGGTGATGTTCTTGGCTGCGTACCGAACATTACCAAATCTCTCAATCATTATCTAATGTGAATTTTGAATGTTAAACTCTACTTAACCATGAAAGATTATTGATTTTATTGTTTGAATATTTCATGATATTGTTTTTAATTCCATGATGAAAATCCTACCTCACCTATTTCATTCATCGATTTCCCTAACGAATGAGTGAACGAGATTTATAGATGTATGGGATATATAATGTGTCTCTCTATATATAATATATGTTAGATATTTACTCGTATATTCAGTATTAGTATTTTTCCATGTACATAATATTATAGGAATAAAATAGTGCATAGTATGGAAAGATGAACGCATAAGTTTGACTGACATTGACCTTTACCGATCGCTATTCAGGTAAGGTTGATTACTCCCTCAATCAAAGGATCTTACATATCAACTCCTTAAACTACTTCTTTCTTGAACGGAAATGGACAAGTGGAATAAAAATGAAACTGTGAATACAAAAGATGGTATATCCCTTACTCCTGCCGTTTGATTGACTTTATAGGAAATCTGAGGGGAATGAAAGGTTCCATGTTAATCTGAGGAGTTCCAAATATTAGTTTAAAAGAGCCGCAAATTAAATTTTGTTAAATATGATTGGGCTCCAGGCGCCGAGTAAAGGGGGTCGGAGGCGTAAAACGCTCCACTTCACCACTATTCTCTTTTCTGCATGGAACTGCGGGCCTGCGTTAAAAGTGGGGCAAAAAGAAGAATACTGAATCGGCGTTGACGTCATTACACCCTTCAATATCATATCGACCAGAATCCCATTCACCTAGTTTCCAAAAATATCCAATTTTTTGATTATTTCATTATGTTGCTGTTTGTGAGGTACCATCAAATTAGAATTAATTCAAAATGTGTAATGAATTGATTATATAAATACATTTTCGCCCTACACTTAACATCTGGAAGAACATGTAATACACGTGAAATTGTTTATAAACAAATTTGAAAAAGAAATTGGTCAAGAATATTGTCTATCATTCCTTTAAACAGAGAGACTAATGTACCTATCTGCCTATGCCTACGTGAAAAATAAGTTTATGCAATTTTCAGAGGAGTGAGTACAGGTATCTCTCCATGGGCTTGAGCTTGTTCAATAATCCAATGAGCCGTGGATTAACCTTGGGGCGTCTGGGGATAAAACACGACCCCCGATCAATAGTACAACAGGAGAGGTCTATGATCCTGACCTACACTGTAAAAATGATGTTTAGAATTTATACATGTTAAGGGGCTAAACATGTTTAGAATCTAAACACAAGAGGTCTCATGTATTTAAAAGCTAAACACTTGTAATTCCTAAACATGTATGGATTAGCTAAGTTTAGAATATAAACACATGAAATTGCAGGTGTTTAAAACCTAAGTACTTTCTACTCCTAAACATGTATTGGATTAGATATGCTTAGAATCTGAACACATGAAAATGCAGGTGTTTAAAACCTAAACACTTTCTACTTCTAAACATGTATTGGATTTACCATATGTGTAGTTAAACTGTACTCCACCAGGTGACACTGTATGCCAATGCTCTGTATTTCTTAGAGATTTCTTCTAAATATTGATACAAATTCATTATAAAAGAAAGACAATTTTCTAGGTACTGTAGAGTGTTTAACAAAAGTATATGTAATACAATAGAAGCATTTTGAGTTTAAGGAAAATTATCTTGTTCAAGGTTTTGAAAATGTACTTTGTTCAGACACCTTTTCCAGATGCAGACAGACATAGGTACTAGGGTATGGGTCTAAAGGTTCTGAGACCCACTAGAGGTACCTAAGCCCTACCTTAGTTCAGGGTCAATTCTGCATTTCTCCATGCATAATATTGAGAGGGGTTCAACTCTATGCTTGAATTTTACCTCTTTGTTGATCAATTGAGATTAGGAAACATGTTTTCCTCTCTGATTTGTAGGTACATAACAATCCAGAAAAATATCAGGGGAAATTGCCAAAGAAATTGGTTTTATCGATTTAAATGCCACGCAGTATAAATAATTTGAAGCTTAAAATTATTTGCTAAACATCAATTAAATCCTAAGCATTTAGGCTAAAACACATTGAAGACCTAAACACTTCAAGGTAAACACCTAAACATCACACAATTCTAAACACTTAATCCTAAACACCAATAATTTAAACATGTTTAGGAAAATAAAGTGTTCCAAAACTGGATGCGCCGAAGTGTTTAGGAAAGTGTTTAGGTTCTAAACACTTGTTTTAACAGTGTACCCCCACCGCCGGTACCATATGGCCTGCTATGCCTGCTGTTGGGCCTATAGTCGCTTTGCTCGCAAAGCCTGGCTATCTATTTGCATGGGTATTGTAATATAACGATAATTAACAATACGCCATGATTAGGCCAAGCCGAGAACGGACAGTAATCATTTTCAATATTGTTGAATTGGGAAACCTAGCTTTGCTGTTTGTATACGGGTGATGTAGGTATAATAGTCAGACAGAAAATAGTTGGAATCGTCAAGTCCTGCACTTTTAATTGACCATTGTACAGTAACTTCCTCTCTGTTCCAATTGTTATCAGGTCAGGTTGACCACTATTATAAAAACACACACATACACGTCGATTATTAGTATTGGTAAGTCTCCAAATATTGACCAGCTTTAATAGCTCATTCAAAAAAGAATTAGCAAGTTTAATGTTTTCCATGTGTAGCCTATGAAGGTCAACAATAAAACTAAAAATCGAGCTACACTTTGTAAGCGACTACATAATGCTTTCAAAATATCGAATAGATATTACCTTCTTGTATTATGATGAATATGATGTAGGCGTGCTATCACCAATTGCAATACTCGACCGCCAGAATCTAGATAGTAAATAATATATCTTTTTCTCTTTCAGATCGTGAGTGCAGCACTACTTTCATCTGAAAGAAAACAAGAGGTGATTGTGAAAAGTATAAACCACAGCCTACAAAATGGGAAAGAAGGAGGCGAGGAAGCAGCCTAACCTGGTCATCCCAATCGCCATCGTCGTCTTCATCGTCTTAATGGTGGTGGGTATTGTCATAAAAGGGCGTGGGTCCAGGGGCATGTGTACCTACGACAGCGTCTACCGTAAGGTGACATGTAAGGCCAAGCAGCTGAGGGCCATACCGACGGACATCACCGAGGGGGCATTGACCTTACACATGGGCACCAAGCTGGACAAGCAGGAGAACTACTTCACTGTCCTCACTCCGGGCAACTTCTCCAGGTTCACCCACCTACAGGAGTTAAGGCTGATTAAGTGTGGCATAGAGGAGATTAAGCCTGAGACCTTCAGGCCTCTGGCAGCACTCAGGAGGTTGGATCTCAGGTACAATAGGATCCAGGTGATCACGGAGGATACCTTCCGCGGGCTGAGCTCCCTGGAGTACCTCTACTTATCTAATAATCCCATACAGAAACTGGACGATTACATCTTCCGAGGGCTGAGGATTGAGAATTTAGTTCTTGCAAACAACCCTGATTTCAGTGAGATCTCCGGTAAGGCTTTCACTGGAGCAATCATCAAATCAGTGGTGATTAATCGCTGTAATATAGGCGTGATTCCTGTGGACACTTTGAGTTACATAAGTGATAGTCTTCAGGAGTTGTACATCACCCATAACCTCCAGCCTCTTCCCCTTGCCCCTGGCATCTTCAAAAACCTACGGCTGAAGAAACTGGTGCTGTCAAACAGTGGACTTGAGGATGAGGATTTCCTCCAGGGTCTCTCTGTGGAGGAAATCAGTCTCAATGATAATCCCCTGGAGGAATTTGACTGCCAGGAGTGTCTGCAGCTTAAAGACACCAAACGGATCTTCCTTAGCAAAACCAAGCTTTCTAAAATCACTAAAGAGAACTTTCTCCCAATGACTAGCTTAGAGGAATTGGATTTGGACGGTAATGACCTGACCATATTCAACGCCACCGTCTTTGAGGATATGGAGAATCTAAAAGTGTTGGATCTTTCAGAGAACGATTTAGAGGACTGGGATGGCAACTATAGCCTGGCTCTGCCCAAACTCCAGTCACTCTTCCTGCATGGAAACAACATAGAAACTCTTCCAGAGGGGTTGGAACCGCTGTTTTCCCACCTCACCAACCTTACCCTGCACGATAACCCTCTGCATTGCAACTGCGAGGTGCGCTGGTTTGCCAAGTGGATGGAGCACGAAGACCATCGGCAGATTCTCCAGAACCTAGACGCTGTGAGCTGTGAAACGCCAGAAAACCGCAATTTTACCCACATCTCTGATTATGGCTTCCAATGCCGGCCTCCCACCATATTCAACGCCACCATCGACACCGATGGCATCAGCTTGCTGTGCACAGCCGCGGGCGACCCTGCGCCTCGAGTGGTATGGGTGTCCCCCGACGGCAAGAAAAAGGCCAAGGAGCCGGCCAGATCGGACCGCGACGTCTTCCAGACCCAGAGCTCCCTGACCATCACCAAGAAGGGCAACTACACGTGCATCGCGCAGAATATCGCCGGCGAGGATCGCATCTCGGTGAATACGCGGAACATGCCGAGCAGCGGCTTCAAGTACCACGTCGAGTCGAACGAGATCGAGATCTTGCAGAACCCGTATGGACTTGGGCTGACGCTCTCCCTAGTGGCTCTGCTGGGGTATATTCTGCGTATTGACTCCCTGTATGATAAGGATGGCGAGAGGAGAATATTGAAATCATATTGAAACCATTTGAATAACAGGAAAGACAAAGTTGCCAAATGCCGGTGTTGTGTTGTGGTGTGAGAGAATTTTGGTCATACTTCCATGTTCAATTGCTTCAGGTGTTTTCAAATTCATGTAAAGACTATAGTTTGAAATGTGTGATCAAAATGCATGTCAGTGTTCACGATGATTAATACAGAAATTGTGTTTTAATGAGGTCATTTGTTCTACAAATTTTACATCTACTGGGACTTAGTTCACTATGAGATGGACATAATGTCTGCTCGACTTGGATCATATAATTGAGTCCACTTGTTTGATAACGTGTATTACTGATTCTCAAAACGTGAGTGAATGAACTATTCAAATGGTTAAGGCCTATTATTTCCCGGACTTATTTACTGAGTAATAGATATGTATAGGTATGAAGAATATTTTATTGCCAGAGTGGGAAAATACGTGCTGTGATGAAAATGAGGTGTGCTACAAATACTTACATAATCTTAGTGGCATATATAACATTTCAACTGTTCACACCCTTGGAGTTTGTAAATGAACAAGTAAATGTGAATTAGAATGTGACATGTTAAAACGAAAACAGTGACATTTTTTAAATGAAACCCCTGGGCTTCGTACATCTATGCCCTTTTACTGTCTTATCTTTACTCGTTCCATCTCTATACCTATGCCCCTATCATACTACGTCTTACAGTGCAGGTATTTAACTTCAGCAGGGCCAATTCGATCTTATCATAGTGCTCGTTAATAATAGTAAAAGAACATGATGATCTCTCTACTTTTATACATGTTTAGATACACGTAGACCTTGTGCAGATAAATATACGGTCACATTATTATAAAATTTCATGTTAGTGTTGGGATGGTCAGCTGCGATTACTACGGACCTATATTACAGGGTCTATCTACAGGTTTACAAATTACAGGTTAAACAGGTTCACCATTAATGTTTTCCATCGTGATTTAAGTTTTACCATGCAGTGATTACTACAGTTAACTAATACTCGTGTGTCCCTATATAATGCATTGAGGTGCAACGAACGATTATAACAGGTCCCATAAACAAAACCATTGCTTATATTATGTGATGTGGAATTAGTCAGTTTACCCTTGGACAGCGATCATCATTGTATAAGGAAATATTTCTCTTTACCTTTGATAGTTTACCTAGGATAATGTGTAATTAGGGGAGACAGTTCTGTATGCATGTAAGTCATCTTACCTGTACTGGTATTTCCCAACAAATTGTCTTTTTTTTTTTGAATTTCAGCTTCACGTTTACACATGTTCTTCCAGGTTATACCTAAAATACAATAGGCAATCCACTTAATCATGTTTTGATTGATTTAAAGAAAATGTGCATGTGGGTCTCGAAAAGCCTCGCGAATTTATTTTCAACCGATAGATAAAACTGTCCTCACTTTGCCCCTTATCACTTGCACATTCCCTTTTTAATCCTTGGAAATCATAGATCACGACCAAAGCCTTATAATAGGTTTCCACGTGGAAGACTGTTTTGGTAACAAATGATTCACCTGTCAACGTTATATATAGTTTCATCATTCATCTAGTATAGGTGATTATATATCCATGATTAATTTTAATGGGTTGTTGTTGTTGATTGTCATGTCTTTCATGAGTAATTGCGTAAACTGTTATTGCGTGTTATATTGTACATGACATCACAATGGGCTCAGTCAACAGTCATTTACGCAGTTCTCAGAGATCTGAACCAATGTGCCATATGTTTAGAGAACAAAATTATTGGTACAATGATAATATGGTATATATAAATAAGAATGGCCATGCTAACCTAGGTTCCAAAGAAAGGGGAAAATTTACCATCTTGATATTGCCCTAAATATTTTCAATTGAAATGAAAAAAATGTTCAGACGGTTATTTCTTTTTGCAGATGAGTGCATCGTTCTTTAGGTAAATTACCACAGACATAGATCTGCGGAGACCGATCTTGATGGGTCGTCACGCATGGCTGAATGGGCATGTTAGCTTTGCATACCTGAATTCTAGGCAAATGATTTTGTTTTTATAGAAAATAGAAGAGCGTTATTCCTATTAATTTTCACCTACATTTCTGGTGAAACTCAAGAGTATTCAGTATGAATCCATTTTTTTTTCAAACTTGCATGAAACATTTCCACAATACAGCGAGTCCAGGCAGACGGTCCACTACACTAGCGCCACCTGTCTTCTCTACTTAGTATTCATATACACAATATTGGGCGTGGTATTGTATCACTTATATCTTCCAACACTTAAATGGATCACCGTAACATTGAAAGAACCAACAACTTCCATTTGAATGTTAATGTATAGGAATACATTGCCACACCAGCATGGCAGTTACTTCAATAATATTTAATTGTGTGAAGATCTGTACTACTGATCTTCTATACAATATTGTCAACCTATATGTGTTATGAGTTTCCAATTCTGTACAATTATCATGTCTTGAATAAAATGGTCGATAGACATTTGGTTCAGTTTCACTTTTATATAATTCCGAAATACATAGGGCCTATATCTAAATTGTGTTTAGGAAACAGAAAATCAGATTTTCGATGTACCCAGTAATAACACATTCGAATCTTTTTTGAAATGTTAAATTTGGCTTCCTATGAGATTTAGGAACTTGGCATTTTATAGTGAATATGTGTGTTAATTGCAGTTTTCTGATGTTTTGTTAATTCAGAGTATGTGTATGATCCATTAATACTAACATTACGAATAAAAGGTTTGAGTTAATGCATTCAATTGCGTTCTGAGATCATTCACTAGAGAGTTTTTGCAACCCACACGTATCTCAGTGCCCCGTTCCCGTTCCCTAACTTGGGGGTCTTGATGCAGGTTGCCCATGTCAATGCTAATTTTTAGAATCTATTTTATTTCCTTGTAGTTAGGCTCTGCATAATTATTTAAAATTCAAGAGAGTGGTGTATCCCTTGTTACAGTTACTTGAAATATGCTAACCATGTTTATGAGCCCCATGTTATTATATCAGATTTTAAAAAAGCTGATATTTCGTTAGTGATTTTAGGTACCCAGACCCCAATCTCTCTATAATTGGTATTAGACTGTGCGACCAGGGCACTTCATGGCTATTTCAAGAAGCAGGGAGAGGTCGATCAGTAGGGGCACTCTGGTCAGCAGGACCCGACCTGAGGCCTCCCCTATCTTGATCTGAAGGTTGGGAATATATTTCCAATGGAAACTAATTCCTTTACCAATTTTCTTTCCACTATCATAAACCTGAATATATATAGATGGATGGGACAAAAAATGATTCACTCTGGCCTCATGATACTTGTAAAATATTTATCAGGAATGTACCAAGAGAGATCCGTGTGCCTGTGTGTCCCTGACCAGAGGGTCCACAGGTGGGAGCAGTGAAGCGTGTCCCAGGGCCAGCTAGGTGGTGTACCTCAGAGACACATAAGTATTTATCAAAACTGACAAACACAGAATCAGCTTGGGATGAGGCTGTTTAGTTTGTAATTATATGTGACAATTTATAATCTTAAAAAAATCACTTCTTTATAGATTTGTTTGAGGAAGAATGTGTTCATTATTTTCCTACTAAAACTGTCTTTTTACATGAAGACCATTCCTCCAGATCCCAGCAGATCCGTATTGGGAACGGGGGATGAGATCAGGGCAGTTTGCAAAAACTCTCTATTATCTAACAGCTTACCAATCATAACTCTAAGAAATATAGTAACATTATTAGGCCTACTTAGATAATGCCCTTTTTTTTTTCTTTTTTTTTTTTTAATAATTTGAGGTAATCTAGCTGGTATTATGAATCATTCAGTCAATAATATGAAGTTATGGTTTTCATAATTATCATTGCTCCGATAAGGTCTTTTGTAGGGAACTGAATTCTCAGGTTATGAATAATTCAGTCAGTAATTCGAGTTAACATTATCACATTATTACTCAAATAGTCTTTTGTAAGGAATTGAATTATTCTCAGGTTATGAATCATTCAATCAGTAATTCGAAGTTAAAATTATTACATTTTACTCAGATAATGCCTTGTAAAAGGAACTGAGCTACCCTAAGATTATAAATGATTCAGTCAGTAATTCGAAGTTAACATTTTCACATCATTACTCAGACAGTGTCCTTTGTAGGAAATTCATTATAGGAACTATCATATTACAAATGATCATTGATTTGAATAAGATCACTGAAAAGGCGAAAATATAGGGAGAACAAGAAGAAAGTGTCATGTTTATGCTATCATAATTTATTACACTTTAAATCAAATGTTGTACGGATTATGTACAGTGGCAACATTACTGTCATAAAATAGAATTCTGACCACCAGGTGGTGCCCCGGACCCAGACGCCAGTGCCACTTCCGGCTTATGTACAGCAGACTCCACCTAGTGGCATGCAGAGTAATTACATGACAATTGCACGGTTTCCTAGTCACGCTTGCTGCTTCCAGTTTTTTCGTTTTGTTTATTTATATATAAGTAATTATGTACAAACACAAATGGTTTCCATCATATAGATACAGTTCACAGATCCACACTCATGTTTTCCACATTCAACCTACTAATTTTACAGTCTGCGATTGGTTTCTATGTACAGGAACATATACCCATTATCATGTAGAAAAAGAAACTGATATTTTTTATACTTTTTTATATTTTTTTTTGTCGTATATATAATAATAATACCTATCTAAAAATGATAGCACAAATAGAAACAAAGGCCAATGTGCCTTTGTATTGGGGGCAGCTGAGGGGACCCTGTGACGTCATCATTGTTTATCATCCATACACGTTACATCGTTTGTCTGTAACTATAGCAACGGAAAATACCCATGGTACAACGCGCGGACGCCAACTGGGCTCCGGTTACAGGCGACTGGTTACACTTCAGTTTACAATAAACAGGTCAGTTTACAATAAACAGGCCTGACCTTGCATTATAAGTTTACAATAACCTGGCTGCAAGGCCAGAAGGTGACAAGAGCTTTTGGCTACTACCAAAAGGTCAATTCTGTCCAGATTGAGTAGATATGTGTGACATAAGCAACATAGCACATGGTCGTGGGCTGAATCGGAAAAGGTTTTTTTAAGGATGTAAACCCAGGTTCAATCTCACCCATGTGTCCTTCATTTTTGTTATTAATTAAAGGCATTCATCTCTACCATAAAACACTATCACTCCCGTACCAAACTACTAAGACTGTGGCCCCCAAATGGCCATTTTGTTTTTAAGATGAAAAACCCCAATATCAATATTTCGTTAAAAAAATATTGGCTCAAGTAATGCATTGACTTAGAGATTGGTTGAACTGTAGGGAACATTCGAAGCTGTGACATATGGGATGAATTGGCCTGTCGTTGATATTTAATTACTACCGGTTTAATAATGACCCAACGGTAGTTGACCGACTTGAATATGGTTAGATGGCGAACAACCTAAGCCTAAGACCCCGGGAATTACCAGTGCGTACTTACGTACATCATCAGAGCGTACGTACGTACGTACACTGAGGCCAAGTACAAACAGAGAATGGGGAAAAAACACAGAACAGTCTACGTGTAGTTATACTACACCACAACAGTTGCCCATGCCAGTGCCCTAACCATTATCACTGGCATGTCCTTGCTTACAAAACAGAACTGTGAAAAAAGAGGTTAATGGCTAAAAGCACATCACCTCTGTTGATGGGAATACAAATACTACCAAGATGAACGACAACATTGGCTACAGTGATGACGTCTAGGCATAGTCCTGGGGTTATATACTTGTCAACTGGGATTGGGGTTTTACAGAACACAAACTTGAGGGAATGGGGGATAGGGGATTTAGGGGGAAGGCTCACTGATTCATACACATTTTCACGGTACAAAAATATCGTAAACATGAACACCACGGACCAGGCTACACTGAATTTCTTTTTAAAAGTTCCCTTTCAACAAGCAATTGTGTAGAACTTCTTGCAATGTTCAGGTACTTAGTTTAGATCTGTCATACGTTTTTTTAAAAAGGGATATTCGTGTATCATGGACTGCTGAAAATGGGTATATTTCATCAATGTCCAATGGAATAACACAGCAAAATACAAGGCTTGTTGTGAACCGAAATTATTCATTTGTTGATCGCCGTGTTTGTCATAAAAATACCTGGAAACTTTGATAAATTTACATGATTATTCTCTCTGGAAAAATACTTTTTTTCTGTAATAACTCTTTAATAACTGTTTTGTCGTAAGAACATGGGTCACATGGGTTAACTTGCCAGTTCATAATTTTGATAAATCAAATTGTTGATGGTTCTTTAGGTAAAAAATGTAGTTGGCTGGATACAAAACAATTCAAATTTGGAGAAAGTGGTAATAAAAGTTTCACAAAGAGAACAAATGAAATGGTAGCAGTCATAATTTTTTCATTAGATCAAGTTCAGATTCATGATTATATATACAATTCCCACGTTCTGACAACGTCTGATACAGACATTGATAAGAAAATGTCACTGCGTATCAATCAATCTAAGAATAATTAAAAACATTTGCTTATGTAGATGAAGTTTTTTTCATTTGCTATTAATAATAATGTAAATGAAGAATCAATCTCACTCACAGAAGTCGGGTTCTCCACGACTTATCAATTTCATACGATCGTTTCAAACACTTTCATGCCTTTTTTTAACACAATCTCTCATGATTTCAGCGGCCCAGCAAGCTTAGGCACACTTGTAGCACTTATCTACATGCACAGAATAGTGAATACAAAGCTAGACGCCTTGGGGCTATGTACATAAATTGAATGGCGTCTCCTTTAAGTGCAGCAATAATGATAATAACGGGAATATTTCCTTTGCGATTTCTCCCAACAAAAAGAAAGTGTGCACACACTTGAGAAAACATGGATATTCTTCTGTCTAAAATTCAAGCTTCTGTTGCCTTTCTGAATGGCGTTGATGATTTCTCTGGCATGTTAATCATCTTTGAATATTATTATGGCAAGGGGGTATGCGTTTCTGGTCCGATAGACAGACAACCACGGTTTTACAGATGTACTGAGGCTATTAGTACAATATCTCACAAAAACAGACGAAGGTGGTTATTGAATTCAAGTCAGAGCTATTAGCCCTCAAGAACCAGTTTAGCCTTTCGTCCTAGTATTTTAAAAATAGAAATATTCATCAATTCCAAATAAAAGCATCTTACAAGTAATTCATTTTGGATCATACACACACTGAGAAATTGTAATTTTGACATTCATACTTAAAACTCGAAAGCAGTTACCTCGGTGTTACTTAGGATTCTACTATGAACGAAAGGCTAAATTGGGAGAGCCAAACCTCGTACAGAACTATTTGCATCATTAGAATGAACATAGAATATTGTCATACCAGACCCATAATCACGAAAGAACACAACACAACAGACCATGTACAGTTCCTCAACCTATGCTTTCACAATAAATGCTTGTACAGTGGGTTTTACAATCAATCTTGTTTTACCAACTTTCTTTCTTTTCCAATTACAATAACAAGGACAGAAACCTGAGACGCTAGACTAAAGAGTGGTACATCAAGAAAGGGAAAAGTGTAAATCAAATCTACACTATTCAAGGAACTGAGCTTAAAATCTAGGTACATTCGGGGTGCGATCTGACAATGTAGATGTACAATAGCAGACCCATAAATGCTTGGTGGTCACTGTGCGATTTATCTTTTAAAACCAATGATACAATTTCTGGACAGAACAATAACGTATTTACTAGACACTTAGGAAGAAAACAACACATTTTATAAGTTGGCTGCCATCGAGTTAACCACATATACCTTGAGATCCAAAATCGGGGTGGATTTTAGTCCCTTTTTTTGAGTCACCGACATAAAAAGAAAATAGCAGAAACAGAAAAGCCCGGTCATTTGTGACTGGGATGACTGATATTTCCTTGGGTCAAATTTATAGAGAAACTTTGGTTTATTTTGATGAAAGTAAAACATATGAGACGGTCAGAATTAGATTCAAATGTGCGGAAGCTAGAAGAAGAAAAAGTGTGAAAAAAAATCATTGGGTGAAGCTATATTGAAATTGCACCAATTTCTTCTTAAATCTGAACTTAACAGAAGAACCATTTTCAAAGATAAAAAATATTTTGTTAACATTGTCCGATGCAACCTCTTCGGTATTGTCACAGAGACAGTGTATGTGTGGGAAAAATTGCGTTGGTATTACACGTTATACGTTAACAGTGGCCGTATGCTCAAGACCTCTGCAATGCCCTTTAACAGTTTTATAATCAATAACAAGGATTCAACAAGCAAGGGCACAGGACGCTAGCAAGTCAACGGTAAATCAACTACGTCATAACAGAGCAGTAGCTGTAACTTTGTAACCATATCATGTGTGTTGTGTATACGGCCATCTCTGGACAGTGGGATTGGCACCAGCCCTAACATGCATAGAGAATTTAGACACACTGGTCTTTTGGCCAAATATGTAATCCATTTTAAAGAAACAGTTCTACTGACCCTTTTTATGGATTATGGACTTCATGCAGGGAAAATTGGTTGATATTGAGTGGTGAATTTTTCTTTTTTTTTGTCAAAAAAGTAAACATGTAATAGCTTCAAGTAAATGTCCTAAAATCTTTTTTTTAATGGAGGGAAGTACTATCCCCTGGTGTGTAACGTTAGTGAAATAGCCGCATTTTGTAACCTGACGTTCGGGCAACTTATAAAGCACCCCTCCAAACAGTAAGTTTGTGACTTAAGCAGTTTCTGTATATACACAGGGAATGTACATAACCAAATACCTACATGAACAAAAACGTATGCGTTTTAGGGTGAGTGAGTCTGTACAAGTAGAGTGGCTTCTGCAGTTTGGTTTAAGTTGGTGAGCACAAGGTTGGAGGTTTCATTTACCGATGTACATTTATTATCAAAAAATCTAAGGATTGGTAGACATTTTTCCTGGACCATTTTATTCTGGGGAACATTGAAGTAATAAAGGGCATGCATTAAGTTATACTGTTATAAACCTTTAACTAAAACAATCTCAATAATTTATAAAGGGTGTAATATTTAGAGTGCCTATTCCAGTGCATACTCCTTGAACCAACCTTGACATAAAGTTATGTAAAAATATCCATAACAAATGAGATGGCTTTATATTGGGTCAACTCTTTCGAAACCAAACAACGCAAAAGACGTATTTTTTTGATTTGATGTAATCCGATGGTCCCGTTCTTGATTGATAAATAGTGATTTGTCATAGCTGAGACACAGGGAAATTCAAAAGGTAGCAGTTCAACTGTAGTCACACACTTGAATAATGATGATTCAGTGTCTTTCCTTCATAGCATTTTACTTATAAAGACCAATGAATATAAAGCAAAATCACATAATAATCAAGTGTTTGAGCTATCTTTCCCCTGTGAAATAGCAAACCTTTCGAATCCAAATATGCAAGTCTAGGAGAGGCCTTGAATAAATAGTTCCAAATTTTGGGGAGATTTTCTGTTGAAATGAGTATGCCTATGCTAGCACCAAATGTATGTTCCTTCATATGGCAAATGATACAAATCAAGACGAAAATCAATGACATAATAATAATAATAATGGTTGTTTCTTTGTGAATGATCTGCGATAACGTTGTACGTTTATGACTACGACATACTGCAGTATAATTCCTGTTCTTAGCTGTCTTTGCCCACCACGTTTTACCCATCATAAATACAGTTTCTATGTGCCATTTCGATTCAAAATAATGCAACAGAGGTATTTGTGCAATAAATTCATGATTCGGTTTCCTATTCGGACCAACTGATTTCATAACCGGTGTGTCATATGACAAGGCTGAGTATTTTAACTATTGGTTGTTGTTACTTTTACTATCATTACTCTGGGCTCATTTGGTGAATTTTGTGACCATTTGTTGTATTTGTTTAAGAGAAAGTGTGAGAGACTGGAGGTAAAATGCTCCAGACCAGACCAGGGGGAGAGGTAGCACGTATGACACTTTGACTCCGTTTTGCATATATGTTTGGCTGATCGTTCACTTTGTGTAGGTGTTAAACGTTGGTGTTCATCTCTATTTGAATGAGTACGGTTTGTGAGTTAAGCGATATTGTTGGTGAGTCATGGCGTTGAAAAGAAATTATGTAAATGTTGTGTGTAGTCGTATGTAAATGTATGTTACTGCATGATGCAGCATCTAATAGTGGTATTTGCTGTTTGTAGTAATTCGCTGAGTTTCTTTTTATAGTATATTATTTGCGTGTATAGAGGCGTGTTGTGTCTAATCCTATTTAAGTGTGTAGTTGTGTGTAATGTGGCACATAGAGTTTGAATGTTTTTATTGTGTCAGAGTGTATATTTGCTGTGGGTTAGGTTGTGTAACTGTTCTTTATCACTGTGTGCCATTTACAATGTATTTGTACATGATTTGTAAAGATATAAGATATACACTAAAGTTGAAAATCATATCACACGTCATTGTCGCATACACGGCCAAATGGATTGTCATAGCAAGAGTTAAGTGTTTTTATACATGATTGTTCAAAATGTGCCCACTTTCCTGGATCCTGGTTTGGATAGGAGGCTAGACTAGGAAAATATAGACTAAAACCTTCATTTTAAGCGTTCAACGACTCACATGGTCCACTCCATTCCCTGTACATACTTGTTTCACGTATAGGCAACCATACAGAATAACAGAAGACCAGAGATATACAAGTGAATAAGGTACAATTTCCTGGTACAACAATATGAAACTCAATTTCGCTGATCTTGGTTTGTAAAAAAAAGTATGACATGAGGGGGAAAAGGAATCTAGATGGGAAAAAGGACACAACATTGTAGACTGGTGACATGGAAATGTGTACTATAGAATAAGGGCAGTGTCCATTAGATCGTCGTCTATTACACACGGGGAGTGCGGTTGAGTCGACACAGGAGAGTTTCGTGGCATCATTGGTGACTTGGCATTTGGGGAGGGCGCGGGCGACTTGCTACTGACCGCCTTGCGGGCTGATGGTGACCGGGGTGATTTGGTCAGCATGGGCACAGGTGACCGGCACGAGTTGTCTGATGTGGAGTTCACAGGTGTGGGTGAACGAGCATTCGGTGAGGCTTTGTCACGAGATTTGGGTGCGGGCGACCGGGCACTTCCAGGGGTGCCGGGACAGTCGATTATCAACCCGTCCTCCGGGCTACTAACATCACTCCGAGGGCTGAAGACACTCTCGCGCCGGCCTTTACTGCTTTCATGTCGTTCGTTTATCAACCCTTCACAACCGTCACTGTTTCGCACACTTTTGGGAGTAGGAGCCTTAAATACCTTCTCCTCCTCCTTATTTTCCTTGTCCTCTGACCCACATGTCTCAGAGTTAAGCACCAAATGTCGGCTCTCTATCCGGTTACTCCCGCCCGATGGCGCGGCAGCGCTGTCACCTGCTCCGGGCAGACTACCACAGTTACCACTGGTGGCGCCACTGCCAGCACCTCCAGTGTGGTTCATCATTGTAGACCCCGAGCCACCAGTGGAGTTACACACACTGCTCAAGTTGTTGTTGTTGCTGCTGCTGCTGCTTGTAGAAGGGGCTGCCTTAGAGCTTGTCCCACTGCCAGCAGCCCCACTACCCCCACCTCCTATGGAGAGAGGTGCAGAGGAGGAGCTGCCGTTGACAAGCTCCACGCTCTGTGGCAACCGGGAGGTCTCTGGCTTGGCGGAACTCCCCGATACATCCTCCTTGTAGAGTCGGGGGTCCACCGGTCGGCCATCATAGGCCCGGCTGCCATGGTTACTGATTTGTCCATTGGGTTTTGATTTGTCCGAGTTGCTGTTTGTGGCACTGGTAGAGGCCGAGCCCCTAAGGTTGTCCTGGTTCAGGCTGTCGCTGCGGGGCACATCGCCCCGCGAGCTGCCTTCATTACTATTACTACTACCACCCCGACCGCTCTCACTGCTCCGAGGGCCCTCACTACTACTCCCACGAGACCCGCCTTTGCGGTCTCCTTCCTTGTGGGACCCTGAAGACGAACCAGTGGAGTGGTCAATCTTGGTTACAGCATCCAGGAAATGTCGCGATTGGGTTCGGTCACCATGGTCCTCCAGCTTTGCTTTGCTGGAGTTCCGTGCTTTCTCGGCCGAGGATGTGGAAGAGGACGATGAAGTGGAGGAGGTGGTGGGGGTAAGGCTCGATTCTTTGGCAGTGTCCTTGTTGTATGACGTGGCTGATGAGGATGACGTTGAAGATGACGTCAGCTGGTTGGTGGTGGATGACGTAGATGATGACGTCAGAGACGCTGATTGTGATGCTGGTCCTAAGTTTGAATATGTTTGTAATGTGGATGAGGATGCGGACGATGATGAGAAGCCGGATGATTGCGAGGAGGAATCCTTTACGGGGTCCTTGCCCGCGTGTGGGTCTTTATGGCTGCTCTCCTTCGAGTGGGAAGAGTCTCTGTGTGTGTCTTTGTGGGATGAGTATACATTATGGCTCTCCTTATACCCATCCTTAGAGGAGGAGTGCGACTCTCGGTGTGAGTCTTTGTGGAAACCGGAGTCGCGCTTTGCGATGTCTGAACTGTCTGAGCGACTGTTGAAGGAGTCCGCGGGACCATGGTGGCCCAGCAGGGACCCTTGGTTTGCTAAAGATGATGACGATGAGGATGTTGATTTGGATTTGCTTCCACTGTCCCCACCTGACAAAGAATTGGATGAGGATGAAGAGGAAGTGCTTTTTGAATTTGACGAAGTGGATGAAAATGACGACGATGATGATGTGCTTGTGTCTTTCGAAGAGGACGATGTTTTTGATGATGATCCGTCCCCAGAACTACTAGACTGATTGTTGCTGCTGCTGCTACTGTTCTTGGAAGAAGCAAGTCCCAGCTTCGATGTACTGTTACTTGGCAGTTTTGAAGACCCCATCTTCTGGAGGGAATTGCTGCTTTGGAGGCTAGAGCGGTTCAAGAGATCACTTTTACGGTCGCTCTTATCAAGGCTAAAACTCGACTGATCCTTCCTCTGACTAGACTTCATGATCTCCTTGGTTGGCGTGCTGGGTTTGTTCCCAGCACGAATTATCTCCTTCCGAATAGCCTCCAATTTATTTTTCTCAGCAATAGGGTCTTTCGGGATATCCCGGCGGGAGTTGCCCAGACCACCACCACCACTGCCAGGCGGGTTCTGCTGCTTAGTCAATTTATCAATTACGGCGATGAGGTTTTTACTTTTCTTATTCTGTGGTTTGTTCTTGGCCAGAGCAGTCAAGGGGTCCGTGGAGTTGCGTGACACAGGCGCAGTGGCTGGAGTTTTTGTGTTGGTGACGGTGACCGTTGTACTGCTGCCAGGGATTACCAGAGGTTTCAACTTAATGGTGGGAGTCCGTGTCAATTTGGAGTCAGCCATACGAATGGCTTGCGACTCCGATTTAGATCTGACGATGGGCTTGCCACTAATGGAGCGCCCCGGCTTGGAGCTTTTGTCGCTCATATGCGTCTTCAACAACGCGGATGAGGAGCGACTCGAGGAAGTGGCGAGGGAGGATTTGCCCGAGGACCGGCCTGGGGACGTGGGTTTTGAACTACTCTGAACGAGCTTACTACCAGACGTGATCTTAATTGTTGTTGGTTTCTCCATGGAATACTTCACACTGCTCATACTCTTACTCTCATTGAACTCAGATGATTCGTAGATTCGTCTCCTTTTGCCACTGCTTTTCTCCTTTTTCCCATCCTCTTTTTTCCTTTTGACCACCTCTCCAAGGTCGCTGTGCTTGGAGCTCTTCCTCTTCTTGTCACCACTGCTGCTGCTATCAGGCCGAATCTTTCTGATTCGTATCGAAGGCGAGCCAGGCTTACCATCAGAGGCAACAAGCATTGTTCGTGTCAAGTTTTGATTGGTTGGCGAGTCGTCAACCAGGTCATACACCCTGGCCGGACTGGCTTTCACCATCTTGGACTCTTTCGAGGATTTGGACGAGGAGGATGATGATCCAGACTCTTTATTCGAGCCTCGGCCCGAGTCGCTGCCATCCTGAAGATGGTGGTGAGGCGAGTCGCGGCTGGGTGAAGCCTTCGTCTTGACGATTGTAGTGGCTGTCAAGTCCTTGATGTTGAGCTTCATTGTGATCCCTGGCTTTTCTACATCCTCTTTAGATCGTTCCCGTTTGATTTTCTCTTTGATAAGCACCTTGTCTTCCCACACATCAACACTGACGTTTTTCAGCAAGTTTGTCCTGTCTGGCGACTTTTTCTCTGAAGAGCTCGATGAGGATGAAGACTTACTGAGCGAGTTGCTCCCACTCCCACCACCTGTAGGCGGACCAGTTGTCGGAGTCGAAGGCCGGCCACTGAGGTTTGTCCGTTTGTTTTGTGGCTCACCCTCGGCCTTTTCGGGCCAGTCAGAAATCATTTTGGCAAGTAGGCTACCAGAGCCTGAGTGGTCCCGCGAACTGCTGGACGAGTCGCCACTGTGGTCAAATGAATCGTTTTTTGACAGTGATGACTTGCGACTGGCAGAGGAGGATGAGGATTTAGAGCTGCTCGTTTGTGACGTTAGGCCCGGCAAGGAGGAGGAGCTACTCTGCCCCCCAGCGGCCAGTAAACTGTTTTTTGGACTGCTGCTTGTGGTGGTCAGTTTGTTGGACCCTGTCCGATTGCTGCCATGCCCAGCAAGTTGCGTGGTGACCATGCTGTTGGGGGGACTCCGTTTGCCCGACTGGGACTCCGTTTGCCCACCCGCCGAGTCATTCAGCAAGGCTGCCAGGCTACTCTGCAGTACCTTCGAGCCATGGCCACCACTGCCACTACTGTTTGTCGCAGAGTGGCCTCCCCCAGCGGATGATTCCATTTTGACAGTCACTCCCTCACCCCCACTTTCTTCCTTGATCCGCTTCACATCTTTCATTTCGATGTCATTCATATATGCTGCCACAGGCCCCGTTTCCGAATGTTGCGGGGCCTGCTGCTGGGGGTGAGAGGCTGGGTAGTTTTTTGTCTCCGCCTTTATAATATTATCTAGAGTCGACGCAAGGCGAGAAACGTGCGACTCCTGCACGACAAAATCCTCATTCGATGTTTGGTTGTTGACACCGCCACCACCTGCATTGGCGGCCTGCTTTTGTTGCTGCTGCGGTTGTTGTGAGCCCGTCCCATCAGAGGTGTCCATGTCCCCTCCACTGAGAAAGTCACGGTTGAATTCATCCTCGCTCATCTTCCGCTTGGGGCTCTTGCCCGTGTTGCTGGGACTCTTGGCGTCAGCAGTGTTGCTACGCCGCTTACGCGGCTTCCTCTTGTGGCCAGTGTTATTGGACTGGGGCGAGTCACCGAGCAGGGCTGAGAGCATGGAAGGGGGCGGGGCCTCGGGACTGTTGGAGTCCTGGTCAAGCAGATTGGCCAGGATGGGGGTCTTGGAGATCTGGTCAGCTGCCTTGAAGGGGTCCAGACCGTCGGGCGGGCTGAGGATGTTGTTTGGATGGCGGAATCCCTGGTCCATCGGGTCATCTTGGAGGGGCTTTGGCATGTAGACTGGAGGCGGTGGAGGTGTGAATTGCACGTTGTGGTTGTCGGGCCGGTGAATGGCGTGCGTGTTGATGAAGGCTGTACGACGCTCCTGGCCCGACTTGGAGCGCGCGCTATTTGTCTGAGCCATGGCAGCCTGGAGCTGTAACGCCTGGTCGATGTGGCCCTTGGCCTTCTGTAGAATGGCCCGCAGCGTGATAGGCAGAGACAGGCTCCTATAAAAGACAAAACCTTTTCAGTCAAGTTTCACAAGACAGTAGATCTTTATTTTTGACATACATATACCCTTTTTCTTTTTACATATAAATATACTAACATGCAAAGGCATAAGGTGCTCAACATCTTGTTATATATCGTAATTAAAACATAAGAGCTATCTCAATTTGTTTTGGCAATAGACCCAAATACACATTTCATAATGAAAAGTGTAAAATCAGTTTTGTTTCTAAAACTAAAAGGTCATTCTGATATCTGGAGCTTAAGCTTTGTTAATAATCATCTTGGATCGCGTTTAAGTAAATCATGTATTTAAATGGCGTTAATAATCTCCTCTATTTTTGCAGTAATAATAGAATAGGTTCGACATTTTTTTCGCAAGTGCCTGTACCTTATGGATTTAATTCACTGACCTTTGGACAACCTTGCAGGCATATTCATCTGTACAGATTTTGTCTTCTTCCGAACTACAGATGCGACACTTTACATTTGTTGGGTCGGTCAGATCAAACTCAGCTGGAAACAATGCAGATAAATAAAGTTAACCCGAAAGAAAAATAAACGTGTAACAATACAATCACTGTTTATTTGATAAATATAATTTTCCAGGTGATATTTGAGAAGAATAATCTCATAAACTGGGGTTATAAGCATGTTCATATTACTCACACATCTCTTAAACTATTGTTCAAACTGCCATTATAGTAATGAGAATATACGTCCATCAGTATTTGTACCAAGTAAAAGAAATTCAGTTCATAACAATGATTTATAAATGGGTCTTAAAGTTGAAAACGTTTACTTACCTGTAGCCATAGATTCTCTGATCGGATGTTCAAAGGTGACTGAGACATGTTGGTGAGAGATGGGCGTCACCTCAAATATCAACGAGTTTTCTAAATCTGAAAAATAGAACGTTAACCAACTTTATTATATGACTTTAAAAAATCAGAAATGGGAATTATGGTTAAACATGAACAAGATATATATATATCACTAGCAAGGCTTTACAATCCTATTTCAATTTCTTTTAGAAAATCAAATACAAAATCCCCAGCATTTAAATCGGTACGTGTAATTCAGGCTTTAGGCCCGCCCAAAAAATTGTTCTGTTCAGGTAACCCTACCTACCCTAAATTTTTGGCCCTAACCTACCTTCTATATTTTTTTTATATCCAAAGGAATTGACCTAAAATAGCATGGAAACCCATAAAACAGCACACAAACGCTCAACAATATTTTTGTTATTTCCAACACTGCCTGGGTCTTTTTGGTAAGTAGAAAAAAAATATAATATAAAAAAATACTTCGACCTACCTACCCTATTTTTTTGCGACCTATCTTACATGAACACACCTTCTTTTTTGTTTGCCTTATTAGGGTAAAACAAGATGTTACCTTTCTTGGGGTTGGCGCGCATACAGCTGCCGATGAAGGAGTTGAAGAGGACCTGCTGGCGGAGCAGCTGGAGGATCTTGGTGACCTCACAGGGGTGGGTGAAGGGGATGGAGGAGACGAGCAGGCCCGCCAGCTCCGCCGTGCCGTTCACACCGTTCAGGAAATAGCAGTGCTGCTGGTCCGACAGGGTCTGTGGTGGAGACAAAGGGATTTAGGTTAAACTTTCATTAGGTAATTAGGTTAGGCCTTCATTTGGGAAATAGGTTAGACCTTCATTATATTAGACTAATATGTTTGGTTTTCCAATTTTTATGTTTTACAAATTTTTATGGAGTCTAAGAGGATCTAAATCAATCCGAATCGACGTGATTGTCTTTTACGACCATATATTTTTTCTTTACTTTTTTCACGAGACGCCTGGTGGTATCATAGAGGGGAATTATTTTCTATGTCTTCTATTTTTTTGACAAAGTAATTAGTTCTTTTAGTTTTTAGATTTCAGAATTAATGTTGTGTATCATATTAGAGTTGCAACTGAGTGCATCAAAAGTTCTTCGATTAATGTGACGAGTGAGTAGTATAACACTTCGCCACAACTCCTTGTCTCATCTCTGGGTTGTGTAAAATACTGTATGAAGTACTTACGACAAAAAGGCCCTGCTCCTTATTGAAGGAGTCCTGTTTGCCGCGAGTCATTTGGGAGAGGATGAGAGAGAGTAACGGCCGCGTCTGGTTCAGGTCGGCAAACTCCACACCTAAAGAGATACAGAGTCTCAGCGATTAGTAAGAACAAATATATGAACATCTAGTTTATCTTATACCAATCACTCTAGTGTTGGAGAAAGCAACCTTGATCAAATATCAAAATATATTTCAGACCATAAATACACAAAAAAGATTTAATATTCAGATATTTTAGTAGCTTTATTCATATTTCTTATAATATATTTTCGTCATTTACCACTTTATTTTTCTGTTATGTAATGCCAAAATTTTGAAAAAGGAACTATTCCGCAAAGTTCACTCATCACTATAGTCAGACACGGATTACTGATTTGGAAGTCAGCGGCAACATCCTATATATTTTTTGATACTTTATTAAACTGGTCCATATTGATGGACTTACTGGTGATGTTCTGTATTTTTCTGACAACAGACAGCGACAGAGGCACGGGTCGGTGAAGGCGTAGTACGAAGACGGCCGGTAGACTGCAGCTGTTGGCGTGCGTCAGCCCTGAGAAGGAGGGCAGCCTGAAACACGACCACAAATAACTGTTACTACACCCATATCCCATAGATAAACGGAACCATTTTACCGACGCCTTACTTAATAGTTTGTTTTTTTCCATCTTATCACCCTGATTACTTTTTATTGCATCTAGAAAAACTTCTTCGTTTTGAGGGTTTTGCGAGGCTTTCCTTCTTTTGTTCTTTGAAAAGTTCAAGATGGGGGACTCTAAGAATGTAATATTTTTTCCTATATCTACAAAAAATATCAACATGCACTGTAATGTTTTGGTGGGTTACAAGTGGGGGGAAATCCGAAAATTTCTTCTTTAGCAAACGATACCACAAAATTTGTGATTATGAGACACTATCAAAATTTCCATGATTAGCCTATAAGTTACGAAGATATGGCCCCAGGAGTTGACCCAGTGTACTTACGTTTTGCCATCAGCATTCTGGATGGTCATGACAGGCACGTACTGGAGTTTGTGGGGCCCGGCGGCCTCCATGCCCACGGTGGCGCTGTAACCCAGCTGGTGCTTGGTCACCTCTGTCAAACACAAACATACACAACTCTTTAGGAATATCAGTTTAAACACGGACTATCTTCTCTTGAGGAATTTAGGACTATCGTCTATAACACAGTGTTCGAATGGCAATATGTTATTGAATGTAAGAAGGTGTCAAAAATGTATGTTTTAAAAGCTAGAGTTTCTGCTATCTGGGATATCAATTTCGGATTCATTTAGCAGCCAAACCGCTTTAAATTCCATCAGCAGTTCTCTTTTTCTCCCGTGTACATTTTGGGCATCCCTGCAGTAGTATTCAACTTTCTACTTTTTTTGGGTCTATCAGTAACAGAAAATTGTAGTTTCAAGGCCGTCTATAATGATGCCTACCTTCTACAGTCATCGGATGACTGGACCCAGTCTTCTCGTCCAGCAGGTCGTACGGACCCACGAAGTAGGTCAACCGCATGGGCTTCCCTGGAGGAAAGAAGTAGAGGTGTTATAAAACTTTTTATCCTGATAACATGGTCAAAAATAATCTTATCAAAAGGGAAATCGTACCATTTGACTACTATTTGCTGTCATCTTTTGTACTAAAAGGGGAAATGGTTATATAAGAAATATCAGGAAAGGAACAATTACTTCAATTGAGATATTCCAGGCGATTACCTTTTTAGTTACTAAAAAAGGATTTCTCATTAGGTTCACATTAAATATTTCTGGTATGTATGGAAACTCAATTTACAGTGATCATTTAACCTTTTTAGTACGTAAACATTGGAAATAGAATAAGATTTACCTCCCACTCGTGGTTGTAGTATGCCTAGAGACATGAGGATAGAGTTGGAGACTCCGCTAATAAAACTGGAAAGAAGGAATAAATCATTGTAAATTCATGGAGATTTCCCATCAAATCACCACATCTTGGAATACTGTTACCAAACTGAGTGAAAACTTTTAATATTAATTCATGATAAAATTAATCGTGTTACTATACTGTTAATAAGATTCAAATGGTGTCTTGATTTATTGATATGATTACATTTTTCGAACCATTTTTATCCCAATACAGCATGGTAGTTATCTAATTTTACAATGACTTATCTGGTTGGATCGTAACGATTCATTACAACCAATGTACTTACTTTTGAGACAATTGATATAACTGTTGGAGATCAGTCTCCAAAGCCTGTATTGTATGTAGCAATTTCGTCCTCTGTTTTCTGAAATATGAAATGCAGTTATTTATCTTTTCAATTACAAGTGTGAAGACAAAAGAACTGGAATTTGAACTAAAACACGAACATTATAAGAGCTAATCCTTTACGTATATGCTATAAAATATGTGTTCCTGGTCATAATAGCTTAGCATGCTGATGATCATTGTAGCTAAATTTTCATTCAGGAATTTTACATTCTTATCGGGAAAGTAGACAAAAATATAACAAAATCTATGGATTTGAGGAAGACAGGAAGAAGCTAAGTACTGAACCTATCCCTCCCACGTTCGAGGCGAGAAGACCCCAACAACTTTATAAAAGGTTTGGTGTGTACAGTCAATTTCAAGTCTATGGTTATAACAGATCGGAACAAAGTGCTGATTTAAAGTAGGTGTCACTTACTTGTCGACATTGATTTGATAGATAGATAGCAAGCCCTCCAGATGTGCATGTACCTCGTCAAAGTCGCTCCGACTACAAGAACAAAAAGAATGCATTATTTTTTTCTGGAAAACCTGGCTGAAAGCTAGAAACTTATATATGTGTTGTTAAACTGAATTCTGAGAAAGAATTTTACAATGAAATACTATAGTGGGTTATACATAAAAGAGAATGAAACTTTTCTGATAGTTATTCATAACTAATATAGATTGGTTATTTTTATAAAAGGTTCATATGGTAACTTACCTTAAGGCATCAACAAGCTCTGGACAACTCTGAAATAATAAGATTTGACTTTCAGTAAAGTATGAGTGCGATTCAGAATGTCGGGAAGGACCCACTCCTTCATCATAATTTCTAATAGACATTCAATTTTGTAGTTCTAGCCACAACTCGTACTATAATTAAAAACATCACATCATAAGAGCAGTGTTGAATGTTCAGTACCAAATTATCGCTGATTTCTTAGTATGGAAAATCTATTAGCGTGCCTGCTTTTTACTCCCCCCTCATCCTTTTACTTTTACTACAACGTGTACTTTCTTTGATTAACTCAGTGACAGTGTCTTACCCTGGTGGTGGCGTCGCCGATGTGTGAGATGGTGGCGTCCTTGACGAGGGCCGTGGCATCCAGACTGATCTGTACGCAGAACATGTCCGAACTGAGCAGGATGTCGGTGCCCCCGGGCGCCTGACTCAACTTGAGGTTGAGCGAGCGCGCGAGTAGCTGGAGCCGCTCCACCATAGAGCCCACGCTGGTCACTGCAATGAAGGAATGGGGTTAGAGTGTTATGTATACAGGAAGACTCAACGTTAAGGGGTTCAACTTTGCTGCCCATTAGGCAGGTGTATGTGAAGTTTCAACTTTGCTGTCCATTGGGCAGGTGTGTGTGAAGTTTCAACTTTGCTGCCCACTGGACAGGTGTATGTGAAGTTTCAACTTTGCTGCCCATTGGGCAGGTGTGTGTGAAGTTTCAACTTTGCTGCCCATTGGGCAGGTGTTTGTGCATTTACAACTTTGCTGCCCATTGGGCAGGTGTATGTGAAGTTCCAACTTTGCTGCCCATTGGGTAGGTGTACGTGAATTTACAACTTTGCTGCCCATTGGGCAGGTGTATGTGAAGTTTCAACTTTGCTGCCCATTGGGCAAGTGTATGTGAATTTACAACTTTGCTGCCCATTGGGCAGGTGTATGTGAAGTTTCAACTTGCCCACTGGGCAAGTAGAGGTGATGTTTCACATGCCCAACCCTAAAATCCACCTGCCCATCTCTACTGGATCAGCATTTTATTGTGGAAATCTTACCTGTGCTTCAGGCATGTAAATTACAATTTACCTGACCCCCCTCATGTTTTACCTTCCCCAAACAAGCGGGCAATGCTTAATGTCAAGCCCTGTACAGGGTGGCACATAAAAAAATCCCTAAGTTTTCACTGCCCTGAGGTAAACTTTTCCCTTCCTACTTCTAAAGGCCGTATTCCACATACCGAAAGTTCGCTGATGAATTGCAGCCCATCTACTTTTGGCATTGCCCATAAAAGATGGGCAATGTTGCTGATATAAGATCGGCAACGTTGCCAATAAATTTACCAACACGTTGGTAAATTTTTTCAGCCGATTGTGTATCGGCAGCCAATTTTACAAGTGAAAATCGGCAGCCTATACTTTCGTCCGCCGAAAATAGAACCTTACCATGGCGAGGATCAATATCGCCCGCCCACACTTTCGGTATGTGGAATATGGCCTTAAATCACTCCCAGCTGATTTCAGATTGATATCAATTTAACATAGAAATTAATGTAAATGATCCGTCAACATATAAAAGAATTGCAACATAAAATGGACCTCATAACTATGCGAAAGGAAGGCGGAAACAGTACATTATTACCTTTGGTTTATAGTGTGTGTCTACACATCAAACACACTTTCAAATGGCTGGTGCAAGACTGGTTGTAATATTAGAATTGTATAAAACCGTACACGTGGTTAATATGTTACAGCTGACAGTGACATAAGTCATTATTTTCACCTGGAGACATCTATTTGATTTTAATTTTAGTGCAAAGCTTCCTGTTAAAATAGGTCAGCCCGTAATTACGATAAATAGTTAATTCAAATTCTCATAAATATGTCATTTACTGCCTGTTTTTAAGGAAACATGGGTCTAGATTAGTGGATTATGATGACAATTGCTGGCACGTGCGTTATCACTGAACGTGTTATTGAAATTAAATTATGTGCAGTTCCATATAAACAGAATATTAGATACTGTTTTCTTCTCCTAATGAGTAATCAGAAATGAGTCAGACAACTTGCAAATAGATTGCTCGACAACCAATAAGTCTAGTGTCAGTATATATGCGTTTTTTTCTAAGACATTTCCTAGATTATTAAGTCTGATTCAACTCAGTCGGTAGCTTTACTCATTACTCAGTGTTATCAAAGCGAGGACCAATTTACCTTTAAATGCTTTCTGCAAAACTTCCAAGTGTTGCTGGAGTGTTGATTTCTCCAGCAGCTCCATCGGTTGCCGCTTATCCTGATAATATAAAAAAAAAGATGTTAAAAACTGTTCATCTATTTGTTACAGCATCTTATATGTGAAGATTTAGATCACGAACTTACATCTAGAGTTGGATCCTGATAAGTACGCCAATGTAATCATAATTGTAAACAAAGCATTTTGACCAAAAGTATGTTTCTAAAATTGCCTCAAACTTACTCCAAAACCCTAGTCAAGAATTTGCACACCAAAATGAAACTCTTTATTCTACGTTAAACGGTTTATGGTTACCCATTAGAATTACAAAACACTATGGTGCTTGCTGTAAAAGAAATCCCACATCACCACGTATTCCAAATAACAAATAACTTATAAATTGCAATGTATCTCTGTGGGAATGCCCATAGATCTGTTTAATCTATGATATGGTTTAGGAGAAACCTGCCATCGGTTGCGATACCCTACTCGTTGCAAAGAGTGGCAAGGGGTCTTTTATGTGCAATGTCCCATAGAAAGGACACAACACACCCAGCATTTGATGACCCGGTTAGGAGCACAGGGTAAGAGTGCCTGAGGGCATCAGGTTCACTCACCATCATGGAGATGCGCAGGACCTTGGAGGTGTGGTCCCAGGAGCGCTGTTGCCGAGACCGGAGTCTCTCCATCAACTCCCCCATCCTGCGTCCACTGTCTACGTCTGCAATTAGAGTTAAGCGAGAAACTTAATACAAGTTTTAAACCCTGATTTATGTCCAATTATCAACCCTGAATAAGGCCTTCAACAGCCGAAACAGGTCCGTTTATTTTCAAACAAAGCTCAAATCTTCACTCTTTGAGTTGATTTTTGTTGTTACAACACCAAGTTTTCAACTTGTGCAATAAATTTTGAAAAAAAATAAAAAATTCAAATTCAAAAGTTCTTAACTTCCTTAATTCTACTCTCCTGATTCTAGTTACTTGAAGGATATGCTCTTTCAGCCATTTCATTTCGGGCTTGTGAAAACATCAACTTATGATTTATTTCGTATTTTAATCGTTTCAAATATGCTATTAACAATGGCTTATATACCACTGTATCCCGCATGACGTTCATAATTGAATTAACAAAATTGTAGACAGTATGACATACCAGCACACATGGTAATATGCTTATATTATTAAAACATTTACTTCCTTTAAAGTTACGGGGTCGTTTAATTGGTTCTGTATTGACGTTTTTAGAACACATCTGTTCGACTTCAAATGTTAAAATGACATGTATGCACTTATCTATCCTGTACTTATTACTGTTCATTTTAAAACATGCATGTCTACATTTCTAACGTCCGTTACTAAAATCGTTTTGGTATATCGTTAATGTGTTCTGAAGACACTATGGATAACAAGGTTTGAAATAATGTTTCAACTACTCACCAGTGGCCATTTTGGATAGTTGGTCGAATGAATCAATCAAGAAAATGTATAGTCCATGTCACTAGCATTGTCCTGAAAAAGACAAATACAACTGTCAGATGATTTAAATCAAAACAACGAAAATGCAATATTTCGCTCAAGCAATTAAAATTGCCTGACCTCGATGTTTGGGTAACGTATTGATGAACTAAAGGTCTAAATGACGGACCCGTTTTTCTCTTCATAATTCTAAATCCAGGCATCAAGACTTTGGACTTTTGGGGTTTTAGGAAATGCAGGAAATGCAAGAAAAGTTATTTCAAAGGGGCTCAGTCACAGCGAAAACAGGATGGGATGAATTCTGTCTTTGGTGATCGTATCTATGAGATAAAGCCATCATGAAGGTAACAGGGCAGGCAAACAGAAGGGGATCAAAACCTGGAAATCATTTTTGCTGTACCTCATCCCTTATTGAACCTAGCACCAACCAGGAATTGAACCCAATGAACCACTTGGTCAGTGCCGAGGCCCCCTATCATCACCTATAGGTCACTTATACGATCAGCAGGGGCTACTCTCTCTCTCTCTTCTGCGTGCATTAGTCCTATTTGTGCTTATATTTTTACCAGGAGCAGAAGCGCCACCCCGGTACCCCCACAGGGTGACAGGGACAGTGTAAATTTCACTCTCGATGTTGGGCATGAATTTGACCGTATACAAGTTTGAAATACATCATATACACTTGTATATGACATGTTTGGGGAACAATTCGTTATTTGTGCGGGCTCATTGATTTTCTAAATACACTTCTCCATTAACACAACTTTCAGCTCTCTATGAACTGGGCTAGGGGAGAAGTCAGGGCTTATGGATGGACGTGAAACATATAAAGTTGTAACTAAACTAGCGCTAACTGAAATGAATCCCTTTAAAATACAAACAACTTTATGAATGAATCCCCAAACTGGACCAAGTCCCTAGCAATCAGCGCCTGCCTGGAGGAGCCCACTGTAACCATAGTAACCCTGGAGCAGCCTCCTGGGTCACTCCCACACGTGCCCCTGGCCCTGAGCTTCCCCCGTTACCATGGCAACTGCTCGGAGTTGCTCGCCGCTGGTGCTCACTGAGAGTTAGGTCACACGACAAACAGCAATCGAAATCGAGATCACTCTCTCTTTTTTTTTTCCTTAAGAAAAAGAAACGTGTTGAAGGTGGTTGTTTTTCTGTACAACGCACACATCAAGTTGAGATTAACCTAGGCAGCGGCTTGTCGGCAGAGAATAAAGTTATCAGAATTTGTGTTTTTTCTTTAGATACGTGTTCAAGATACACGATTATCAGTCAAACCTTGACATGAGATCCACTTTCTCAATACAGAGTTGCATGTCGACTGAACAATACATAATTTACTATGAAAGGAAAGGGCTAGGGGTTTATGTTGGTATTAGATTTCGATGGAATTCGCATATCAGGGCATATTGTCTGGTAAGTGTAGAACCCGGAACTAGTCAATTAAAACCTAAAAACCAGTAGGCCAGTGATAAAAACCTAAAAGTCAATATTTCAACAACAAAAAATGCCTTTACCCACTTCTTAAATCTGTAACAAGAAAAAAGCTCGAAATCAAAGGTGTACCCGGTGTGCATGCTCTGACACCTGGTACATACTTTAGTGAAGTATGCACTTAATGTGTACATACTTCTTTTTAGTGTTAGATATTAAATACTTGAATATAGTATTCTATTACCCGTACGGCGTGTCAAACAGATTGTACAGGAAGAAATGAATACTGAATACTGTACTACTCAGATTCATTATTTTCCAAATGTATTAGATATATGTTCAATGGATTTAAAAATGAAACGCATGGCAGGAGAGCTGTACGATCCTTGGGGTCTCAACGACCTCAGGCTTCGCTTTTGATCCATGGCGACTGCCCTCAGGTCGTACAGCCACCCTCGGACAACCCCATCAGTGTCCAAAATGAAGGTTTAAATCTATGCACACGCCGGGTGCATAGCTTTGAAAAGTATGCACCAGGGAGTCTTTCAGTGCACCCTTGGTGATATAAGGCTATCTATTCAATTAAAAGAAATGTGCATCTGCCAGGTGCACACTTTCAAAAATCATGCACCCTGCTGCAAAATCATGCACCACGGGTGCAGGGTGCACCCTTAATTTCGGACATTGCCCCATCTATGCTTCTTATTAAATCAGTAGCCATGTACAGGCTTCCGGGTGCATAATTTGAGAACTTCATGCATTCAACTTGTGTATACATGATAAATTTTGAACCATTCCAAACAACGTTTGGAGATCATCCAAACATGCACCTGCCCAATTTTGAACACACTGAGCGTGGTACTGGTAGATAACACGTGGGTAAAATTGCGCCATCCCAAGCTTCCTTGGAATGAGTAAATAGCTATGGAAAGCACGTGCAGTGTTTCTTGTGCAAAGCTTCCGTAACTTGATACGTAAAATGTTCATGGAGAGGTTGCTGAAGTGAATTCCTCGCCTCATGAACGTTCCCAGGGCTGCTTCTAAGTAACCTGCATAACTCTTGCACAGTCAACTCACTAAAGTGGTATATTTTCAGTGAAGCAATATTTACGTCCATTCTCTTAACAATAAAATCAATCGATTAATCATATATTATATCATTTATTGTTAAAATATATACCAAAAAAAAATCCCCAATAAAGAATGCCAATGTGATTCCAGTCATGTTTCAAACAATCCTTTTTACCTACGAGCCGAAGATAACGGTCAATTTCATCGATTTCATTACCATTTTGCACTCTCTTCATTCAATTCTAGAGACAACTAGTAGTTTGTTTGGCTGAGTTTACCTAGATACGCGTTTTGTCTCTCCATCAGCACATTACAATGTTGACGTATTACAGTTCAGGTGTTTTGATCGATTAGAAACAGGCCATCATTAGAGTGTACACGGCATCCCAATTTAGTGAACGTTTTTTTTACCCTATATTTCATTTGCAGTGGGCGAATGTAAAATTAATTATTATGCTTTCGTGCAGTTTAGATGAGTTGGTTGTGTGTGCGGAGGGGAGGAGGTGGGGTACTGGTAATGGCTAGTGTATACTGTGTCAGTTTTTTTTCTAGTTTTCAAATTTTCAAATTTTAGACACTGATGACGCTTCAATTTACTCACTCCGATCACTTCACAGAAAAATGTATATTACTGTGGATACAATATCCAGGGCTCAAAATTAATTTCTCTCCTGATAGCTTATTGATTTCCCAAAATTTCAATCTGCAGTACTTTTTTGGGCTTCCCTCTACGATTTATTTCCTATTTTCACCCTTTCAAAGACGATTTTTTAAGGTTCACAAACACCAAAATACTACAATAAGCAACGTACTGGTTTTCTATTTTCTCTTGACAACTGTGTGTCCAATATGGTATTCCGAAATGATATTTGATTTTCAGCGGATAATTAACTATTCTTCTTTACTATACATGAAAGGACATGTTTTCTAATTTTATCTAATGTTCGTGATATCTGCCCGAGACCTCGCAGGTTCCCTACCCAGTCTAGTTGGCGGGTGGTCTACTCATTATAAAAGTTAAACACCGTTTATGCAGCAGGACCTGGATGTACACTTATGGGCATAGATTATCTTTTTATACTAATAATTACAGTTCGGCATGAAATTACTAAAAAGATTTTTCGTTGTTGAAAGAGAGTAATTGTCATATTTGGTAGTGCAAAACTATCTTAGGATGATTTTTTTTTAAAAAAGATAAAAATTCACCCACTCATAGTGTACTAATGGCTTAGTACTTTTAATATATTGTCATGATATATAATCCAACAAGGATCAGGCTTAGCAAGTCTACTTCTAGTCTACTTCTAGGAGAAATATCTTACGCTCCTAGCGCCACCTGTTAACCAGTATAAAAGGCGCTGCAAGGTAGGGAGCGAGCAGTTAGTTGGTTAGAAGTTAGTAGTCACTTAGTTTAGTGAGAACATCAGCTAAATATGTTTAGCCAAGGAGTTATACCTGGAGTAAGTACATCGGCTCCGTGTAACAGACTGGAGTTTACCAATATCCACTACCTCGGACATAGGATTGTGTTAGAGCTGAATACTAGAATGGTCTAGAAGGCGTTGGAGCAACTCGTGTTCTAAATGTGGTTGATTGCTGATAGGAGATGGGAGGTGGACTGATGAAGACTTATACATGGTGGCTTTGACTCGGGATGAGATGTTTACTGAATAAAAACCCTTTCATATTAAGAAGCTCCCTCATCGTTCATTTCTTTTGAACTATTGGGAAGTGAATGGACAAACTTTAAACGCAGTCTGAATTACTCAGGCATTCTGGAAAAGCAACTCATGAAGACTTGGATATACACGAATCTTACGCAGTCTTAAATCTAACATTAACAATAGTTCAATAGTACGATACTACTTAAATTATCTGTGTTTGAAATTAAGTACTCTCATATTGTGTGCCTTCCAGACGCATCAGATTCAATATTGCGCGCCTGGGACCTTGTCCAACCTCAGCTCTATATAGATATGAAAATCAACTGGAAAAAAACGTGCACACACCTTTCCCACACTCCTTAAAATAGTGTGCACAGCGGGAGAAATGTGCACATCGGGGGAAAGTTCATTTCACATAGATTATTCGACAAATCATTGAGATGTTATAAGACGTGCATGATGAAGCGTACCTAGGAAACTTAGCAAACGTAGGGCGATTCCTAAATGACCATTTATTTATGATACAGGATCCCTGGGTGCATTGATATTCCACTTAGGAATTTACATAGTGTCCAAAATTACGGTTTAGATGCGTGCATCCCCTGGGTGCAGAGCTCTAAAAAGGGTGTACCAGGGAGCACTTTCCATGCACCTTCAATGGCACTAGGCTAGTTATTTTATCAAAACATGTGTGCATCTGCCGAGGGCACACTTTGAAAAATCATGCAATCGGCGTCCAAAATAATCACTTTGGGTGCAGGGTGCACCCTTAATTTCGAAGACTATTTACAGCTAAGTATCCTCTTACCTACTTCTGTCCGCCTAAGATGTCCAACCCGGAAACTACCCTACCATTTTTCATAAGTTTTATCATTTCCGGGGTGTTAATGCACCCCAGCATTGCAATTAATCATGGACCACATAGCTTACCATTCTAGCGAAAAATATAGATTAAATTTTAGAAAATGATTACAATTAATCCGACAACAAAAATTAAAATCTGGTACTCATTTTGTATTTATTAACAAGACTTCTTGCATGCTTTAAAGCTAAGAATAAAAACACAAATCTTATTATTATAAAAAGAAAATTGCTCATTGGACTAGTATTCTTGACTTGTTATAATTTTTAAGCAGGAATATTCAACAACACTTAACAAGAATTAAGCATGATGTATATTTCCCATAAATTGACTTTCTGTCAAGTATACCCCCATACATCAATGACCCACACTGTGTGGATTCCTTTACTGTGCACCTGAACGACAAATGGTACCGGTGTTTACTGGGTTGTGGGTAGCGGGGGGAGGGGAGTCACTGATCGTGCATTAGTATCAAGCTGTGTACTCCCATCAAAGCAACCCTGTAATAGTAATACCCTATCGAAGGTACTATGAATCGGCACTTGATTTAACCAAAGATGTATGTATTGTACAGTACCGAGTTTATGTAAAATAATGAGACAACTGGGCACGACTTCAGTGGCTAGATACTTTTTTTTTAAATAATTAAAAAAAAGATGATCTGTCAAAGAAAACTTAAGTGACAAATTTACAGATTCTCTTTACTCTTTACATCAAACTCAAACTCAAAGCCAGTGAAAGACCTCACTTTTACCGACCGTAAATGGTCCTGTTAAATTTGCTGGTGTCCATTTCTTTCTTTTTAAAGAATAACGTTGGACAAGCTGATATGTTCCTCTGTTAGTTGGTTACGTCATGGTAGCTCACCCTTTATAATATTACAACTACCCTTTGTTAGATTACGTGCCATACGTTGTCTGCCCCGGGGCGCTGGTTATGTCTAATTTTAACAATACTGCAAAACCTAGAGCGAAACTAATTATAATTGAATTCAATTGGGTGACTTCTTGAATGACAAGCTTTTAACCCTCATCACTAGTAAATCGGGGTGCGAACTAAGACCCACATATTTTTGTTGGAGATGAATTTAGCGGTGATAGTCTGTGAGGTAATTTATGCAAAAATTGAATAAGACGGGAGGGATAGGAAAAAGAACATAGACTAGTTCTACTTCTACTTCAGAAATTTACAAATTTGCATACATAGACTTTGACAGCAGATATTCTATTTGTTCCGGGTAAGTTCCCTAGCAAACGGTCGCCTTTTAAAACACAATACTCCCATAGGTGCCTAATACTATGCAAGCCGAATTTAGATGTGACAAAAAGATAATATTTTTCAGTTTGAGGAAATCTGATAGATCTAAGATAAAACATTTATCTATAAAGTGTCAAATGCATGACCCGGTTACACATGTATAAACACTTCTTCCCAAAGTTAGTACAATGCTTTTTTTTGTATTTCCATAATAACAGGTAAGCCAAGCTCCCTCAGCAAAGTAATGCACTTTGAGAGATGTGTACACCGGTTAGATCTGTAAATACTGCTCTATTTACTGGACAGAGGATGTACTTTTTGGTTATCGGTCAGGGACCAAAAATATCTAGTGAACAATCTCTGAACAAATATTTTGAACTGCATATGATTATCAAGAACTCAGATATATGGACCAGTGGTGCACCAGCCTGCACTTAGGTTTATCCTAAATTAATATCAAACAAGATAGAGGTTATCTAACTGATGAATAATTTCTCATGTTTTGAGGCTTCAAGTGAAATAATCACTGATTCTGCCAAAATGGAATTGATGACAAAGTCTGAAAAAGTTTGATTTATCCATGTTATTCCCAATCATGTTAAGCTGGTTTATCTACTAGATCTACATCCGATACAAATTACTGTAAGTTTCATAGTTTGATTTCATGTTAAGGATTGTAGCGTCCGTAAATTAAGACTCACCATTTCCTTGTCTTGCCTGTGGAAGTCATATTTCTAATATATGTAGGTTATTTCTGTATCCAGGATCGTTTACATTTTTATATAGGGATTAAGGCGTTTTACTAAATAAAAAAAGCGCCAATGCATATGAACTGAGGTGCAATGTTGTGCATATGCTATAACGTGACCTAAAGCAAGTTCTAAAATTGTGTCCAAATAATGAATTGAAAATCACCTAATTAAGACTTATGTTCAATCTGACAATGATCACTAAATGAAGAATACAGTTTCAAACAAACGTCTGAGAATCATAAACAGTGTATAACCAACAGGATCTTCTTGAGTGTATTGTGACGCTGGAGTAGATTCTAAACACAGTAGAGGCAAACGTGTGGGACCAGGCTAAAAACAAAGTGTTTAATCCAGTGAAACGACAACAGATAACACATATTGTTCAACGAAAACTTTAGACTATGCGGCAATACCCCTAAAAACTCCTCATTCTACTGACCCAATTACACACCACTGTACACAAGCCACACGAGTCACAAAATAAAGCCACGGTACCCAGTGCCCTACTTTTTTTTTCAATCGGTGGGAAACCACGCTAGACGGTCTCTAATATACAGTCCATTTCCCGATCCAGCTTGCGGTTTGACAGGAGAGTGCATTTGGCTGATTTAGCACCTTTTTTCTCTCACTTCTGTGATGCCAGGTTCGTGTCTTAGCCTGTCCGTGAGAAGAGACAGGTTCGACAGCTGTCACTGTGGTCCGTCATGTCACAGTGTAGGCGACAGTGACAGCGTCAAATCGGATTAAAATACACATCCCAACGCGTACAAACGCGGTCAAATAGACAATTGAGGATGGAACAGGAGAGGAAATTGCACGCTGCAAAAGCCAGTTTGCCCATTTTGCAGTTCCAAAATCCTACAGAGATAAACAGATGTTGAGTAAGTGATGGAGAAAATCCCCTTGCCCAACCCCCCAAAACCGATGCTTGACCAGCCTCGATTTGCGGGTCGCCGCTAGCGAGTCTAGAAACGGGGGATGCTACCACGTTGTTATGATGATAAACAGGAGTGTTATACAAAATAGAACATATATGTTGCAAAAGTATTGCACGATTAGGATTTAGAGTGGAATGGTGGTTGAAAATCTGTCCAAATTTTCCACGGTGAAAAGCGCAGTCAGCACCCCCAACCAAGCCTTTACGCTGCCCTGGGCCAGTCATTTGCAATGAAAACAAAAACGATGGAAAATCACCAGCTCTACTTCGGTAAATCTGAGTCCAAGACCACTAGATCGCCCCTCCAATACGTTCATTAAGATTTCATACTTCTGTTCCACTCATTTCTAGGTAAATCAGTTCTACCTACCTCGATTTTCAGCGTCGAAAGATTTGCCACTGGTCTGGTAAAACTCAGACCTGTCGGCCATCTTGATCATTCTGAGAAGCCAAACATCCGACTCCTAGCGGCGACCTTTTGCACTATTCCTGATGTATACAAAGTCCAAATGAATTTATTCCATATCATATACCCGAGGTGAAGCATTA
Organism: Lepidonotus clava; assembly: GCA_936440205.1. Taxonomy (NCBI): domain Eukaryota; kingdom Metazoa; phylum Annelida; class Polychaeta; order Phyllodocida; family Polynoidae; genus Lepidonotus; species Lepidonotus clava. The sequence continues at coordinate 24,236,511 of OW387147.1, forward strand.
ATTTGAGTTGAATCCGTAAATATGAATTTTTCCGTGGTGGAAACCTCTTATTTACGCTGATAAAATCGGGTTTCAGCGCCTCTTCATTATCGGGGTCAAGGACGTTGGAATTGGGTCAAGGTAAGGCCACACTTCCCATGATGCTTTGCGATAAACTCCGCCATTTTAGATTTGGGTGGGTCGAAAGGAAGTGGATTCCGTGTCCGCGGATTTTTCAAGCGATTACTGCTTAATGTAACATTGGATTAGTTTCATACACGCATCAAAGGTGTCATAGGTACGTAGCTTTTGCCTGTTAAGTTATAGTATTCATCGTGTGGTTTTCTCAGCCACTTCAACTTAGTTTACAAGCGCTGAGAGAGCAAACCGGGTGACAGATCGTCTCGCGATTCAAGCCAGAGTCCCAGTGTTGGTGAAGTAGGAAGTCTGTCAAGACAGACCTTTGCAGACTCTCTGACTGTCGAGAAGATAATAATATTGGTGACCCGATAATTGACTCTACCTAAAAAAAGAAGAAGCTTTAGTGCCACAGTGTTAGGCTACTTGACTTAGCAAAACCTGAGCGTCATAATGACATTCATGAAATGCATCTTGAAGTAGCCTGCTCATTAATCTTGAAGTTGCCGCTAGTCGCTCGCCGGTTGGGAGATGGAGATCGACTGACTGGTGTTTAGGTTTACTTCTAGTTCTACTTTACTTGCTTCATTTCCAGTCCTCATGGATAAACAGTTTTATTAGGACAATCTGTTACCATAGAATCTACTTCAAGCTCACAGATATTGTTTCTGACAAGTCTGCAATTTTGCTGTATGATAGTGTATCCCACTGATCTTATCCTTGACTTGAGGTCCAAAAGTTGAGCTGCAGGTTGTCACTCAAACCCAAAATAACTGTTTAGACAGTGTCAGTGGGGTCACACACTGCTGTATTACTTACGAGTTATGATGTTATGTCATATGTATGACAGCTATCCATAATTAAATCTTATGCTTTGCCTCCAAAATCTATGCATGCAGGCCCTAGCCAGGCCTAGGCATACATGTTAGAGTTTGAAATAATGTTCTTATGAAAAACTTTCAAAATTCCCACACATCACCACTTTGACAGTCACCATATCACGCCCTGTCTACTTTAATTCATGATTCATTTTACCAGTCCACTTCCTCAAGGTTATCAAAAGTTTATTGTTTGTTTTATTACATGCACTGATGAGTGATGTAAGTGTAAGGCATAACGTTATGCCAAAGAAAAAGTAGAAACGATGACTGCCAACTGTGGAACTGGGGCGAGCTGCCCAAGTATGAGGTCATTGTTCCGCATGTAACATCACCCCAGATACCTGGGCCTGTCTTGGCCTAGTATTCTTGCATTCTAGCCAGTGAGTCATACTCATATATTAGGCAGCGGTTAGGGCTAGGTGTCTCCGCTCCCCTACGCATGATTCATTAGGCACTACGTTCACGCCCTGTCGCCCAGAATGGATATGACACAAGCAACAAGTCAGACTCAGGGTGCTATTTAACTTGAGCATCGTTTGAAAATACTCAAAAGCACACGGAGATCTACTCTTAATACCTTGTTTTAGCACCTAGTAGCAGTGTTGAAAGATGAAGAAGATTCGATCTGGATGGTAATGTAGACCACATATTAATTTTCAAGCTTTTCAAGGATTCATTCTAGTTCTGCTGGATATTATTCCCATTGGATTGACCGTGGAAGATGTATACATGTGATTTTGCCATTCTGATTCCTTGTAGATACTATTCCCAGCTCTATCATAATAGAAAAACCTTTATAACTTATACGTTATTGCCTGCACGGACTTAGATATCTCGTTCACCCAATAGAATCCCCAGGGTACTTTTGGCTTTCTATACCTACTAACCAACACTTCTCTACTTACCCATCTACCTACCTATTCAAGTGCTTCGCCAACCTCTACTTACCTCTCACCCTACTCCTGGAAAGAACTTAGATCTACCCACCAGACCATTGTATATATTCATCCAAGGACCTTTTCCTGCATCCATAGACTAAAACCAGAACTAGTCTGCACGTCTAGAAACCACCCTCACCCTGTGGTACTATCCGGCACGTCTTTGCCCCAACTGATCATACACTTCTGAGTAGGACTGTGATCTGACTTTTGCCCCGTTTTTGGCCATGTACAGTTGCTGGACACGGACTAGCAGGCAGCAGGAGTTTGGCCCGTGGGACGACGACGACGATCCAAGAAGCACCATGTCCAAGGCCAGCAAGCCGCAGCAGCCGGCGGTCATCCACAAGGTGATCATGGTGGGCAGCGGAGGGGTGGGCAAGTCGGCCCTCACACTCCAGTACATGTACGATGAGGTAAGTTCACACTTGACATTTTTAATGAAAAAATTATATGTACTTGGTGTGATGCATCAACGTTTTTTTTTTGTTTTTTTTACTATAGGCACAAAGAATTCTTTTTAACTAGAAAGGGGGACCAGAATTGACCAAAATGTTCACTCTATTCCTCACTAGTTTAGAAATCTAAATAACCTGAGCCAATTATCCAACATGGAAGCTACTATATATAGTATTTTAGTGAGAAGAGGTTTTCTTTTAAGCTTAAATCTTGTGGAGTACGGCAATACGTTAGAAGGGTGCCAAATTATCAAAAGGCAGTCTAGAGAGATACAGTAATCCACAATGACGCAATCAAATTTAGTGAAGGCAAATCAACACAGTTCATTATGAGACTGTCGTCCAGCACGCGATGAGTCATTTGCATTGGTACCCTGGAGTCTGGGCAGAGATTTACAGAGGCCTGAATCCTGGAGCTAACGTCGACGACAACAGAGAGAGACGTGTTGCATGCATCCCTTGTGGCGTGTACCAGTAATTTGATGTACTTAAATAGCTATTACAGTTTACTATGAAGAATTAACCAGGCTGAATTATAAGTCTTTTACAGCACGCGCCCTAGAATTTGGAATTATAAATCGAAAAAGGAACTTAAATAAGGCTGTGAACTGTTCGCCATCATCTGACAAATGTAAGCAATGAGAGGTTTATTATTGATGTGATGATGTATGGTTCAATTGTGTTAAATGTCCCAGACCACCCCACGTCTTGTCCTGAGAATGTGACTGAGATAGGTGTCAAAGTGGACTAGTACTAAAGCCCCGGCTAAAGCGTCTCTGTAACATAGGCATAGAGAGAAGGCAGAGGGGAAGGCCACTTATTACTGTGTCGACTAGGTGTCGACCTAACTGTCTTAATGGAGGCCTGCCGATGCACCAGATGCACTGGTAGTATATCTCAGGTACATCATATGTCTGAATGTATATATAGATTGATTCACACTGCGTGTTAAATATTGCAGTGTTTGAAATATCGGTGCACAAAGTGTACTTAGAGTTAAACCAGGAAATATTGACCCGAAATATTGGCTGGACGCCCAGTGTTTTTAGGACCCCCTGCCCGATCTATGTATTTAATTTATAGAAGTCCTTAATTTTATACACTAAACGTACACATATATTATATATTTCATATTTACTTGCGGTTTTTCTACTATGTTGTCCCGTTTCTAATGGAGTGATATGACACAATCCACAGGAGCTGGCTTCTAATGAATTGATTTAGCCCGTCTATGCTTGCACTTGTACCTGTACTTGGTTCTAGTATTAATGATACCATACTGAGGTCAAACCTTGAATATCTGCCTGAGTCAGTAAAACAAGTGTGAGATCTAACCGTACCAGCGTGGGAGTAGGGGTGCATATTGGGGGTCATCTCAATTACACTAGTCACTTATGTTAACAAGTTTAGTAAAGAATATGTGAATTTTACTAATCCACGCCAATAGCAGAAAAACATGCAATTTAGGAAGTCACAAGGAAATTTTAATACAGGAGAATTTCCTGTAAGAATTAAATAAAAAGCGAAGTTAGGTATTAACTATTCGAAGCTAAGAATGACCATTGAAAAACAAGAAGAGCATCTGGCATATTCTGTTCAGCGATAAGAAGAGTCGCCATCTGGTGACAGTGATTGTTACTGAAACGACCTCCCACACCCCCACATTGGGCCCCCATCGTTACCTTGAGCTGACGTAATTATTCGCTCTAATTACTGTGGTTTATTAGTGTTTTATGCCAATAGGCTGGCACGCTGCCAAGGTCGGAAATGAGCCAAGTTATACCGGGTCATATCACACAAGCAGGAACGGATAGAAAAAAACGATCAGTTAGACTAGGTGTCCAAAGAAGTAGGCTTACCAATTACGGATTCGTCATTTTATTTGCTTAATTGATTTTTGTCTGGGTATGACCACATCACCATTGTGAAACTAACTTAATGACCAATATGTTTTTACCTCATAATATAAATGTATGACAATGGCTACTTCATGTCTGATCGTGAAGGCGTGACCAATATTTCTCATAGTCTAGCCGGCTGGGGTCAATAAGCAGGTCATTATATTTATAGGCCGTTTTTGCTGAGTTTCATTCACTATGATAATTGATGGGCTCATGAGATTTACATTTGTAATAGATGCGGGGCATGACACTGTCACACGCCGCGTTTTATCAGAGTACTTGTGAATTGTGAGGTTGTTGCAGAAGAAAGCGCTAAGGGAAAAAAAAGAATTTTTCAATAGTTGTGGTAACACAAGTCCGTTTGGCACATCATCAAAAAAGAAAATCCATACGACGCGAGAACAATATAACGTTACCACCCAAATACAATTAGATATATACTACATCATTTTACTCAATAAGATAAAATGATACAGGAAATAACGGTAACGCTAAATGGGCTAAAAAGTTGATATTTGACTCATTGACGCCCGGGGGGGCACTGACTCTTTGAAGGTCACTATCCACTGCCAAACTACCGCCCCTGCTTTTCGTGACTGACCGCCCCTCAGTTTAAGTTGACCGCCCCCCAATTTTGGGTGATAGAGATTTACCGCCCCCCAAAATCAGGGTATGTCAAGACCAGAAAATATCCAGAGTTACCAAAACTGTTCAGGAAAACTTCTGATAACATTTTATTAGTTATTTTTGGGTGATATAATGTGGTAAAAGGGTTAAGTTTCAAGTTATTGCCATTGTATTGTTCTTTTGATGTAGTTGACCGCCCCCCTTTTTTGCCCTAAAAGTGAGTGACCGCCCCTCATTTTCAACGTTCACCGCCCCCGCTGCGCTGGTCCGTTTGGCAGTGGGTACCTTTTCAAGTCCAAGTGCCCCCCCCCCCCCCCCCCCCCCGGGCATTGACGTCACGAGATTCATGGATATTCCTGAGCCTTTATTCAAAAGTCCATTTCTTAGTCAGACTAGTGAATGTGTTCTAGTTTTCTGCTACTGTCAGAAGTGGGAAAAAAAGTTGGGGTAAAAAGGGAAAAGTCCGACAGCTAGCCCGTATTCCCCACCCCAGTCGTTGGCAGCGGACGGGTGGCACCAGGTGCGGACGTGCTATAATGGAGCCCTGGAGATCTAACCGTACCAGCGTGGGAGTAGGGGGGCAGCTAGGGGGGTGGTTCACACCCCTTATCTCAGGTGTAACGGCTCAGCCAGCAGGTAAATTACCTGGACGTAGAGACTCAGATACTGCCCCCTCCCTCCCCTCCGACCCACCACCCAAACACCCACACCCAGAGAACGCCCCCAAACACATACGTACATACGGCATGCTGTGATCCAGCGCGTTATCTGTACGATTACGTGCTGGGTTCTGCCTGTGTGTTTTTGTGTTATGGTTGTGGAAGGAGGGAGGAGAAACTTGTACTGAACTACGGCTTGTGTATTGCCGTTTTCTTTGCTCGCCATTTCTGATTTTCACATGAAAATTTTTCGAATTGTTTTAATAAGCCAGTGGCCAATTTGGAGGTATTAAGTTTCCAATGAGAATGATTTGTCCGAAATTGGCTTGGATATGCAATCTCTTAATAACACAAATATGAAAAATGACACCTCTCCGCTTAAGTAACTAAACTTAATTCACATACTAATAAATACTTCAATAACGAGGAAATATTTATCATGGGGAAGAATGAGGAGGCCAGTGGGTGTTTTAAATTAGTCAGACTTGCCAGTGTAAAAAGGGAATGAGAAGTGTCAGAGAGAAGCAGGTAAGAAGGGCACAGCGACTACTTTGAGGTACCTGGGAGAGGGAGGCAAATTGCTTCGTGTAGTGATGGAGTGCCCTGCACAAACCTTGGGCATGCCTGGACCATCTGTAACGAAGACAGCTAACAACTTCATGACGGACAAACAAAGTATGCCCAGTCAGAGCAAATAAGACATGTTTTTTAATGAGCGGGAACCTCAGCATACTTCTTAAATAGTGGGCTATTTATAAGTGTTTTTACTTCTTTTATTTACAACATAATTAGAATCTGTAGTTTATGTCTGTTAGATTAACCCTAGGTTTTCTGGCCACCAGAAGAATAAGCGTCATAGAGGGAGTCAGTGTGACTAACCACTCAATCTGCATACTATCTAATCAAGCATGTACTCCAAAGCTTAAAAGGAAAAACTTTATTCTCAAGAGCCATTTTATCAATTTCTTTTATATCGTAATCTATCTAGGTTTAGATTATGATCTATATTTAACTCTGTCCCCGAAGTCTTCAATTTCAGTATGTCAAAATGCACTCTGCATTTATAAAAAGTCCAGACATAAGTACTTTTTCCAGGAATTGTATATTATACTACAGTTCACGAATTAACGTATCACAGGCGTTTGTAAAAGGTCATGGGGGACGACGAAATAATTAAGAATGTCTTGACAAACGGGGCAGATAGAAATTTTGACACGTATTGGTTTTGATTATCATTTTCGTATTACACATATGCAAACAGATCTATATGCCCTCATCAAGGTACATGTCTAGGTGCGGTTGTCCTATGGGTGACTAATTCGAAGACCTTATAAATGTGTAATCAATGTACCGTAACGGTCATAAATAGAATATTGATTGCACTTGAATAATGCTGGTCTAGGATGAGTCAAAAGAACTTTAGGAAAATCAGTTTTCAGACTTTGAGTCAATACTGCCTGATAAAGATTCTAACCGATCTAATTATATAGATACTATTTCCATTCATGGTACAAACATTTTTCACCACTCCTGGAATTTTGTTCTTCACCCATGGCAGACTTTTGAGTAGTTATTCGTTTGGTTAGGAAACTAGGACAGAAAGCTGTGGGCGCGGTCATTAGGTATGATTGTGGTGGGAGGACGTATGGCGGATAGACCTAGATTTGTGGTCACGGTTTGATATAGGGCAGCGTAAGAAACCACAAACGGCGCCGTGCGATGCCCAACGTACACCCACCCCCGCCATCCGACTCCCATCCCTAAGGGCCTGGCCCTGCAGTGGCCCAATGGGGTGCCCAGTGTACGAAAAAAATCCGGATGACTATTTGCATAGTATTCCCAGGGGCCTGTAAGGTTGTTTGGCTAGAATGAAATAAGTAGCGCGTTGACGAGTATATATAACGTTTCGTCCCATTGAGATGCACTGTGGTATAGGGAGGTTTAAGAGAGTCCTCCATGTTTGTATAGAGCAAAGTCGGGTGCTATGTATCTCCAGCTCCATTGATGAAGGTTATTTGAAATGGATGGACCGGGGCACTTGAATCTGGGTGCACCCTCTTCATAATATTTTGAGTTGACAAATTACCAGCAGGCCTGATTGTCCATTTTCGTCAATCACTGCTGGGCCTGCACTCTGAAGTGTGCCCCAGATATTGAATATCAGTAGGTGCCCAATACAGCCAGCTAGACAGTGATGTTGTGGTATGCTGCATCCCAGTCGTATGGGGCTTAGGGTGTGTATACAATGTCAAGGGGTGTATTCAATATCTGTGGGCACCCCTTGTAGCATGCTGAACAATGGTGTTGTCGGGGCAGTACCCCAGTCATATGGGGCTCATGGTGTGTATTCAATGTCAGTGGGCGCCTCATACAGCCTGCTGGTCAGTGGTGCTCTGATGGGGCCGCACCCCATTCATATGAGGCTCAGGCTCATTTTCTCAGGGTGTGTATTCAATATCAGTGGGCACCCCATACAGCCTGCTGGACAGTGGTGTTGTCGTGTGCCACACTCCAGTCACATGGGGCTGAGGGTGTGTATTCAATGTCATGATGTGTATTAAATATCAGTGTGTAATGTCATGATGTGTATTCAATATCAGCCTGCAGGTCAGTGGTGTTAGGGGCCGCACCCCAGTAATATGCAGTGGCGGATCCAGGATTTTGAAGAAGAAAAAAAAAGAAAGGGGGGGGGGGGGGGCTATTGGAAACAAATCTTCCTTAATGACTTTTTGGCAGAATTTTACATTAAAAAAGTCTAAAATTGGTATTCAATGTCAGTAGGCACCCCATACAGCCTGCTGGTCAGTGGTGTTGTGGTGGGCCGCACCCCAGTCATATGGGAAACCCGCTGTTCGCGCTGACTGGTAGGAATGTGGGTTGTGGCGGCCGGCCGGTAACATCTCCCCTCAGTTCCCCACCTCCAAGTGTATGTTTACATTCTCTGTCTGTCCCGCCGAGACGCCGTTCAAGAGCACCCTTCCGCCTTGGTCATGGGGGAGGCTATGCCCTGAATACGGGTTAGTTCAGTCGTTTAGTCACGGAATGACTTCAGTGTCTGAATTGTATTTCACTTAGAACTTTCACACAATTAGAATATTTATTTCCTCATACTTAGAACATTTCTTATTTTTCAAAGTTAAGTTTAGAGGTCTTTAAACGCTAATTCGGCAACATACTTCAGATATTTCATGGACGATGACATAACAATTTTCAAAGTTTTATTTTACTGACCCCTAAAATATTTCTATCGATGAGAAGTTAAATTCTCTTTAAGAGTAGGTCTTTGATTGTCATTGTCAATGTCAATGTTATAAATCGGTCTTAAAACGCTTTAAAAAACATAAAAACAGAAATTGGTCACCAACCTTAGGAAATCCAACTATACTAATTTCTTGTGGTCAGTTTCCTTTTAGCACCTAGTAATACATGTACCACCAATTACCATTCCCGGAGGCTGTGTGGTAGGCTATGCTGATTGTCCAAACCACAGGGCTGTCCCTCCCCAATACCACAGTAGCCTTAATACCCTTAAGCCTATATTCCACACTCCGATTTTGATGCTAGCGATTTTGTATCGGTTCGTTTTTCTAAAAAAAAAAAAAAAAAAAAAAAAAAAAAAAATGGCATGGAACATCAAATGTATACTATTCGAAAGAGAATTGTAAAACCTTTTTGGTGATATATAACATATCTATATTCCTAAATTCCCACTACCGATTTTTATAATTGGCAGCAAAATCGGCGTGTGTAGTATCGGCTTTAGTCTCCACTACTCCCAGGTCTCCGCCCCTTAGGGTAGTAGGCGACATTTTGTCTGACCTTTTCTGTCGTTCTCACTCTGTCAGAACACGGATTTTCATAAGTGGTCTAGCTCTCCCTTTTTGCTGGAGACAGCCTCTTAGCTTTTTAACACAGACATTGTTTTATGTTGCTGTAACACTTTTTAAAAAAAAAAGCTAAGCTATTTTGGTTTTCTTTTTCTCAGCACACATAAGTTAATTAATCCTCTTGTCCTTAACTTGTCATCCTGTCCCCCCGGGCTCCATATGTGCTGTTTGTGTTAGAACTTCCCCCTCAGTCTGTAACTGTAACACAGACCTCATAATCTTAGCTAAGTATCTTGACCCTTATGCCTTTATCCCTGACGCAGTCCTATTGCCCCCGGGGTCAGACACCATTTGTTGGTCGTTTCCTATTCTACTCCCTTTCTGTTTTCCTGACCTAACTTTTGCGTGGGCCACCAGTCAGTGGTCACAGTTGCATAGAGTTATTTATCAGACTTGGCAATTCTATGTGATTCTTTTTGAATTTTCATTATCATGACTCAAATCTTTACACAGTGTACCTACCCGGCTTCTTTTGGAAAATCGTTACATTGCCGGGAACGGTTCCATACATTTTCACACACCCGAAAAAGGAGGAAAAAAAGGAAGACAAAAAGAAAGGGGGGGGGGGGGGCCCTCAAGTAACTTTTTTCAGCACCCTCGCTCGATATTTAGTCGGCCCAAAAAAGGACAGTGGGCGCCCCCTTTTAAATCCTTCCCTGATCACTGCAGAGAAGTGGGTGGGATTTTAAATCAATCTAAAATGTAATGCCCCCCTCTACTTATAGTTATACCAAATGACTGTCCCTGTATTGTGTCCCGTAGCGCCACCTGTTGTCAGCGTCTGAGTGACCCCAGACTTGTGACCCGGACAAGTACTACTACTACTGCTCTAAACGTGGGAGGTGGGGGCGGGGCGTTTATAGCAACCGTTAGGCGCAGACCTAAATAACTATAAAGCATTACTAGAGCCACTCCTGTGCACATTTAGGTATCCTCGGGAATGTGTTTTCTATTGGAGAATGCCCTCTTACTCGTGTTTCCGTGCCCTGTTTCCAATTTTGGATGTAACATGGGGATTCAGGGTTGTGGCATTTTTAGGTCACCATGTATGTTTGATGTCCGCAAACACATCGATCTAGCATTTACATACCTTTTAATGTTATGGTTGAAAAGAGCGGCTGTGCACTTTGCATGAGAAAAACAAGGAGAGCTCGGTGGTGCCAAGTTCAGCATTACCGCCATTGAAGTGCTTTTACCATTGAGAATCAATAAGTATTGAAGTGTCCGTCTCTCATCTCCCATTATGGGAGTTGGTGGTACAGTATACGCCCGGTCCATTGGCCATTGTGAGTCGTCCTCTCCCGCTGTGCATTCCTATGGGCTGCCCACCCCTCATTGTTATGGGCTGAATGGAGAACGTGTACGGTCTGTTCTGGAGCTGTTGACCCCTGTGTTGTGGGAATTTAGAGCAGCGTATGTATGACGTGACTTGCATTATAATTCATTATCATGCGAAAAATGATCTCTCGGTGGTCACACAAACATGTGACAGGTGTTTTCCTCATTTCAAGGAAGTAAATTATGTGATTTCGAACTGGAAAGATTCTTTTTTATTTCATTAATTTAGTTGAGTCGTATTGACTACCCGCTTAACCACAACATTTCCCATGTCTTTTAATACTTACAGTTACATATTTTTGCAACCCCTCCCCAATATTTGCGTTTTCTGCGTATCTTTCTTCTTCCCATGTTTCCCCCCGGGTGCTTTCATCTCCTAAATCCTACTTTTTACTTGCTTTTTCTTGCTTTCGACTTCTGGTACGTGTACATCGCCCCTACTCATTTGTATACCACTCCATTTAAAAGCCCCATCCCTTTTTGTCATCCTTACCTCCCCCTATACCTTCCCCTCCTCCACTTTCCCGTCCTGCCTATTTTTCCGTCCCATTTCCCTTGCTCCACTTTCCCCCCACCCCACTCCTCCCGTACCCCCTCCTCCAGTGTTGTGACCCCGGCCCGGTCACCCTGCTGGTGGTGTGATGAGGTCTCCAGGCGTCGTCCCCGTTCAGTACTGAAGCCCCAAACCCACTGCCCGATGATAGAGCTGCGGCCTCAGTCTTTGAGTGGAGCTGGGATTACGACTAGACGTACTCATTTTCTACAACTGATCCTTCGAGTCGTATATGTTGAGTTGTTAAAGATGTACCACTCGATCGTAGCCCATGGGGTGTGTGTGCAGTATCTTTGTATTTACTATATACCTCATGTATAACATGTACCATTGAGTCATAGCCAGTGGCATACTAAGTAGAATGTTTTTCTATGACCAGAGAGTTGTGGCTGTGGCGCCTCTTGGAGCTACGACGGTTGAGTTGAGTTGGGCAGTGGAGTTGGGTCTTTAGTTGGGCAGTGGAGCCGGGCCTTTAGTTGGGCAGTGGAGTCGTGCTTTTAGTTGGGCAGTGGAGCCAGGCCTTTAGTTGGGCAGTGGATCCGGGCCTTTAGTTGGGCAGTGGACCCGTGCCTTTAGTCGGGCAGTGGAATCGGGCCTTTAGTCGGGCAGTGGAGCCGGGCCTTTAGTTGGGCAGTGGAGTCGGGCCTTTAGTTGGGCAGTGGAATCGGGGCAGTGGAGCCGGGCCTTTAGTTGGGCAGTGGAATCGGGGCAGTGGAGCCGGGCCTTTAGTTGGGCAGTGGAATCGGGGCAGTGGAGCCGGGCCTTTAGTTGGGCAGTGGAATCGGGGCAGTGGAGCCGGGCCTTTAGTTGGGCAGTGGAATCGTGGGCAGTGGAGTCGGGCCTTTAGTTGGGCAGTGGAGTCGGGCCTTTAGTATGGACCTCCTCCCCTACTGACGTGGGCAGTGTAGTGCTGGTGGGGGAGGAGGGCGTTCAATAACTGGGACACCACTATTCCCCACCGCCCATGAACTACACCAGATGTTTTGTGTTTGACTGGGTATGTAAATCCTAGTCTACATATAAGGGAGTTTCCTAATTCATCAGAGAGTTTCAGAAACCACAATGAATGGCTCGTAGCTTATCTAAGACTACAAGGGTTAAATATCGTTCAGCCTCAGAAGTAGTCTATATACCGTATCCTAGTATTATGCAGACAGTGAACGTTGTAAATGGATTATGAAAATACTATCTTCAACCACTCTGTCTTAGCATACAGCCTCGTTTCAACCCACTCCCGGAAATGACCAACGACAAACACTGTCGCCAGGATTAACTTCCGCTTGACCTCTAATGACCTTGAGCCTGACCTTTGACCCTTCTCCAGGGCTGACCACGCCCCAGTCTTAGTGACCACTCAGGGACTGACCAGGCCACTCTGACCAGTCATCCTGACCAGGCCACTCTGACCAGGCCACTCTGTCCAGTCACCCTGACCAGGCCACTTGTCTCAATGCCCCAGCCTTGACTCCCCTGTTTCCTGTCCTACGGTCGCCAATATTTGTAATAGAGTACTTTATACCGTTTAAGATTTCCTCCATTCTTATCAAGTTACATGGACTTGAAACCCGATTATATTTGAGTATGGTCACAACATGGACCCTCGTTTTGTGTTTTGCCAATCGTATTATTATTCAAAGAACTGGTCGTATATAGCGTATAGTGACTATTTCTTGTGGATTATAGAGAAAAACAGAATAATCGAACAAGCAAGTGGGACAAAACATGAGATCATGCTACATGTATTTATATAAGGTCCCCCAAAAAATATTGTTGCGTTCAGGTTTCATGCCTCCCAAGAAATAGGGTCGGAATTTCACCCATATTTTCTTTTAAAAACTTTATGGTCGGGGCTAAAAAAAAAAGAAAAAAGAAGAAGAAGAAGGGTCTGTCAGGAAACTTTAACACAACTAATTCTTTTTGGTCTAATCAAAAAGGTCTTTAATAATTCTAGTAAACTAAAAGGAACTGCAAGGCATATAAAGGACGGCTATAAATTAATACATTCACATCCTTGCAAGGGAAAAGAAATTGTACAACTTTATCATACAGCAGTTTGACGTGTTTATCGTCAGAAAGTGAAAGTTAATTCAATATTTCCGTCTTGGTTCGTGAAATATGGACCAAGGTCACGTTACCCTTAAGTAGGTCAAGGTTAAAAAGGTGGCGTTTAGGACCCAGTATATTGGGTGTGAACGTGTTATAGGAGAATACAGGCCTGCCGGGGAAAGGTGGCCAGGGGTCAAGAGGTCACGGGGGGTCAGGTCAAGGTCAGGTCCAAGGTCATGGAGGTGTTGCCCTCTGCTGACTAATTTGAGGGGCCGTATCCATGACAACCTGAGGCTTACATACTTCTATTTGCGTTACCTCTGAGGCATGAACGTGGAAATTACCGTATGTGTCAATGTAAAGAAAAATGTTTATTTTGTTCTGGATGGAAGCGTGCAAGGTCATGGTGAGCATGGGTATGATAGTGGGAATGTCGAATGTAATAACAGGAATGGTTGATTTAAGGTACTGTCTAGGATCATTTAACTTGAAAATTATAGAAAAAAATAATGTCTATATGAAAGAAATAAGATACCAGGATATCCCGATATATCGCATTTAAACGTTTATTAGGGAGATTGTGTTTACAATTCATGTCAGCGAGGTCTCACTCTCTATATAGATATCTCAGAGAGAAAACTCGGACGTAAATAATTGATATCAAAACATATCATTATCCCTCGCTGTTTCCGTGTCGACCTGTTTATTTACATGTATTTTTTTTTTTCACACCGTAGACCTGGTAAACACTTCAAGCGTCACTCTTCAAACAGAACATGTATTTTTACGTCCCATTATGCCACCAAGCGTCTAGGTGCTAAACCTCTGCCTGAAGAGTACCGTAAAACCTATATTTTAGACCGAGGCTTTAATAAGTGTATTTTTTGGAAAATAGTATTATTGAAGCGCCAAAGTCAGGGGTGCGGCCTAATTAGGGGTTTTGCTGTATCTTAATCCATGAAAGAAGAAGAATTATTCATTGGAAAATTACAGCGACTTGAAGAGGATTTGATAAAACGAAGTGTAAGAATGCCCCCTTTGATGCATACTTTTAACTCAAAGTTGGAATGTGGCTAGAATTAGGGTTTGAGGCTGATGCTAAGCAGCAAGAGAATAAGCTCAAATCTCTCCCCCCCCCCCCCCCCCCCAAAAAAAAAAAAAGAGAAGAAAAGAAAAGAAAAGAAAAAAAGGTGCTTTTTGAAATTAAATTAGGCTACAGCTTAATCTCAAAGGTTTTACGGTAGCATCTTCTCCCATCTGGCCCCGGCCCCCGGGTAGAAGAGTGGGTAATGTCCTACGGAAGGAAGTGATCGTTAATTCTGACGTGTGATTAATCAGATGCCCCTTACGGGTTCGGGGTATCAGGGTTTGCACGCACCTTAAAACCCTGCAGGTGCCTTTGATCTCTTTACAATATATGACCAGTTTCCTGGATGGATGGACCTGTTGATTTAACCTTGAATATATTGATTGATTCCTCGGTGAATGTATTTGTCAGATGCAAGAGATATGTTGCTTGGATCCTTGGTAGTACTTTTGCTTGAAAAAAGAGGATTAATGCTATATGCAAAAAATGATAATTTGATGTGCACTTTCTGCACATTTTCTTTAATTGATAAAAGGAAATTCATACGTTGAAAAAAACCTATTCACTTTTAGGTGCAAGAACCAGATTCACAAAGCCTAGCCATACCAAACTCACATATCAAAATGTCACAGACAACAAATTCGAAATAACTTTGGCAGGTGACGACAGATGCATAAATATCCGCGAAAATCAAATTCTCATTGAAAAATTCACGACCGCCCTTGACATGTTGTGGGTAAATATGGGAGAAAATCAATGCTGGGTGAGGGTGCGAACCCTGGAGTGGGTAATGGGTCGGGTGATAGATGAGGGTGTGGTGGCCGGATCTGGCCAGTGTCCCGGGTCCTCCACGGCATAATGGTGGGACCTGGAGGTGGGGGGAGGTGCTCATGTTGCATTAGAATCAACACGCAGGGTTGATTGGCCCTGCAGTTAGGGTTAGGCTGTATTGACTATGCAGCGGAAGCTATCGATAAATCAAAGGTAGAAGAGTGTAACTTATTTGCAGGCTGGTTTATCAGTATATATACGGAAGAAATTACTTTTTTTAAAGCAAGAAATTAGGACAATGAAATTAAGGGAGGCTAAAACGTATTTGTTTGTTATTCTTTCCAACATTTATATCTTGCTACAAAATTTGATGTTGATTAAAAAATGTGTAGCTGCAGACACGAGTAATTAAATCACAGAACTACTTTCAGAGACGTCATTGGTAGAAACTAATCTGATCACACATGGCCCTGGCTGGGAAAAGATGAGAAAAACTATTGCCTGAATTTATGAAGAAAACCCTATTTCGACTTTAATGGAAAAACGGAATCTCTCAAAAGGTCGGGTGGACAGGGAACAATCCTTCGAAAAGGTACATACCCCGGGTACCATACTTTCATTCCGTGCTCAATAGGGTACATGCTCATGCTCTGTGTTCAATAATTGACAGGCATTGCGAAGTTAACCCTTTAATGAGCCTTACATGTTAAATATTAGAGCGCCCATACGTCTGGCGTCCGTTAATGAAGGCATGCTGTATGTATATAGCCTATACTAAGGGGTCGGGTATAGGCTATAGGGGTGAGGTTTAGCCTGTAGGATTGGAGTATAGCCTATATGTGTGGCTAGTACAGCCTATAATTGTCGGGGATAGCCTATAGGTTTTGGGTATATTTTACCTATGGGGGGGGGGGGTTTACCTATAGGTGTGAGATATACCAGGAACCTATAGGGTTTGGGAATAAAAAAGAAAAGTGTTTTTTATGGAATAGGGGTAGGGTATAACCTATAGGGTGGGCGGCGTATAATCTATAGGTGTAGGGACCTGTTAGGGTGGGGCATAATGTGTAAAGGTGGGATGATATAACCTATCATCTTCAACTGGAAGAACACGTGTGAAATGTGATGTTGAAATAAACTTGTGGGGTATAACCTATGATAGTAGGATATAGCCTGTAAAGGTGGGGTATAACTTATAGGGGTGGGGTATATCCTATAATGGTGCGATATAGCCTCTAGGGGTGGGGTATATCCTATAATAGTAGGATATAGCCTGTAAAGGTGGGGTATAACATGGCGGTGGGGTATAGCCTATAATGGTGGGATATAGCCTATAGGGGTGGGGTCTAACCTACAAGCCTATAGGTCCCTGATCCTGGGCGGGGTCACGCACGTACAGGGGATTTGTTGTCAGGGCGTCTCCGGCCCCATCGACGTCCCTAACCCCCACACAGCACCCCGCCCTTCCTGCCCATACCCACCCGGCTGTGTGTAGCACAGACTCTGATTAGCTACTCCAGGGTTCACACACTATTTTCTCATACACTGGGCTTTAAAAGAATGTATTTTGGTTAGGAATGTACGTTGTGATTTTTCAGTAACTGAGAGTTCACTGCAGTTTCTTTACCTACGCCAGATGCCTATCCGTCTCCATCGTTCATGATTTATTCAGGCCTCCCCAGGCACCTGAGTCCTAGATGTGCCGCATCCCCAGGAATAACAATGGGATTTCCAATGGTTTTTTTTTCTGTTTTTCCCATTCTAAATGCACTCAATATAAAATCCCAAATATTGTGCACTTTTTTATGTGTTCACACATTAACAAATAAGTTTTTTGCCTGAGTAAATTTTCATAATTTTTTCACAATTCCTCGATTAAAAAGTATAGAAAGAAGAGCAACATCTCCTAAAAAGAACACCTTTTCTGGATCCTTTCGTAATAAAGGAGAAAATATTTACTATCGGTAGATAGTAAGGAATTAGGCGCGCCCAGTAAATCAAACATTACATTACGTATGTGAATTGAGAGTAAGGCATGTGAATTGTCATTTAGGCCTATTGACATTGGATGCCAGGCATAGTCTGCCTAGGTCGACACGGAGTAGAAATCAATACGTTATTTTCCGTACAGAGTTTGCACCTGCTAGCAACTCAATATTTTACCACAATACATGAATTTTCCTCAGATCAAAGGTTCTTTTATAATAATTTATTCCCATAAAAGAAGAGAAGGGATCGAAAAAGGTACGAGCCATGGGGTTTCGAATTGCATAGGAACATATTTCTAAAAGAACTTGAACCACCTCTGAGTACAGTAAGGCAGTTTTTTTTCAACACAAATCAATACTTTTCAAACCCACCCCCACAACTCTTGTAACCAACCAGCCGTGTAACAGTCGCACGTTATCAATCTCTGCTATTCACTCAGGTATGACCCTCTACGTTTAGAAACACTGGGAGCAATTTCCTAACATTTAGGGTTAGTTTTCATACATATTTTCTAAGTCAAATTAAACATTCTAG
Source organism: Lepidonotus clava (assembly GCA_936440205.1). Classification (NCBI taxonomy): domain Eukaryota; kingdom Metazoa; phylum Annelida; class Polychaeta; order Phyllodocida; family Polynoidae; genus Lepidonotus; species Lepidonotus clava. Next base: position 24,254,297 of record OW387147.1, read on the forward strand.
GATGCATTTTCAGATTTTTTCATGGACCCTTACTTGTAAACATTGCTATCAAAGTAACATTTTACGATGATTTTGTGTTCTTATTTCCCTAAATTTTACATGGATCTATTCCCTGTGTCCCCGTTGTAATGAGTTTGTTTAAACAGCCACATTGATTTTTCAATTACCAGCAATGAGACAAGCTGGGGCCGTTCGCCTACCCTAGTGGTGAGACTTGAATCAATGACTTGTAGGTTGAGTTCGGTCCTTGTATCACTGTTACCTAACAATTTTATGGAGTGAACGAAAGTTCCCATGGTTTGCCATTTCGCTGGCTGTCCGCATTAATTTCTTCCTCCCAACCTTACCTGTCCTACTGGCCAAATGAGAAAAACGTGTCGATCGCTTATGTGAAAGGTTAAGAGGGCTGTTTGCCCATGTTGGCAGCAATGAAGACCATGTTGAAACAGCAGTAATATAATGTAGATTTATTGGGTACTACAGCATGTAGACACCCAAGCAGCAGGCATGGTAGCAGGTCTTCCCTCTATAGCTCTCCTAACCAATCTCCCAGAATGTAATAATTGTGGGCCTTTTATCCCCCCCTTGGGGCCACCTGTGAAAGCCTGGTCATGTGACTGGTCATGTGACCAGTGCCGGGCCCCGAAAAGGTGTGAAAGCCTGGTCATGTGACTGGTCATGTGACCAGTGCCAGGCCCCGAAAAGGTGTGAAAGCCTCCGAAGGCACCTGGTGAGAGTTTCCAGAACTAAATCTGTGCTGTAAAACCCTTTATACCTATAATGTAAACCCCCTAATATTATATATGAATATGTATAGAGTTACCTATAATAAATCCAATAATGACTCAATGTAATTATGGGGATCTCGACCTATTAATCTAACACTACTCCCCACTACAGAGAATAAGTGTTACCACTACACTTAACCAATATCCTAAAAATGTGGACTCTGCTATTATGGTGCCATGCTGCATGAGTGTCATTATAATACAATATCATACAATGTAATACATCAACATAATTCAAATATCAACATAATTTACATCCATCTCTCAGCATACTATTCATCATACAATCAGATAACACATTCCCTTTTCAATGGCTTCCATCCTAATCCATAATTCTTGGATGTTGGATTCCAGAATCATTACCTATTATTTATAACAATCATATCTTGGGAGCTGTTTAGCTTAGCTGTGAGGTACTACATTTGTTATAATCATATAGGTAACTAACGGGTAACAATCAAATGAACAGTCAAATCAAACATACAATTTTCAAACAGGTCCATATACAATAATGTGAGTCTGTAATGTCTCATCATTCATATCACACCAGTAAATGTGAAGAAATTTAAACAATTCTTATACATCAATACTCTCATTTCATACAATTACAATATTATAGATACATTTGTCAAGATTTTCACAAATACCCTTCCTTCTTGTTCACATAAATATACATTATGTTGGGAAACGATAGCTTAGCTGCAAGGTACAAACTCCATCAAACAATTAACCTCAGGCTTTCAGCTATCTTATTTTTATACTCACAACACACATACCTATTTCCTCAACTTAGTGATTGTTTCTAGAATATTTGTAATAGTACACATGAAGCTGGCTTTCATTAACCAATTGCAAAACTTATTTATCATAACATAGTTACAGACTGGCCTTGTCTAAACATAACTGAACCTTTGTAGGGACTTAATTGCACCTCATTCCTGAAAATAGACATTCCTACTCTTGGCATTCAAACCCCAGTGCTAGGACTTAGTTTCCCATGCCCTCAAATCACTTACTAACAACATTCACACATCTGGGGGAGCAAATGGCTCTACCCCATGGTAATGCATATTTCCTGTGCCCTCAACCAACTTAAACATAATCATACAAGGGGGAGTATCCGGCTCTACCCTGATGCTAGGACGCATTTCCCATGCCCTCAACACCAACTAACGACACATTCATACTTGGGGGAGCATACGGCTCTACCCCGTTGCTAAGACACAGTTCCTATGACCTCAACACTAAAAGACTACACATACATACTTCAGGGACTTAAACCCAAGGATGTCTTTCTCATACTCTCATAACACTGCTTTCGAAGTCCCTACACCATTTCTGAAGGCTCCCTTAAAAATCATATTTATCCTTCCTCTCTTAACCAAGTCTTGCCAACTATTCTTATGCAATGATATAAATAACCTCTGTTTTCATGTCACTATCACCTACACTGTCCTCAAACAACAATATCAATCACACATACAAATCAGAATAAGCTATAAGAAACAACTATCTTCCTTCAGTATCATATTCCACGGTGTGTCATAGGTGCTTGCCTGTCATACAGCCTTTTAAGCCTATGATTGTGGTCACTCTTGCACTCTGGCACTTTGTCTCCTATTCTACAATCTATGCCTATGTAGGGATTGTAGGGATTTGCAGTGACACTTTGGGTTTGCTTTTCATCCCTCACCGTACTTTCATGACATTGTACAACTGTACATTTAGTTTCAATACATCTGTTTTCAATGATATCATGAGAAGACATGTTGATACCATTTTCTGGAGCCATTGAGACACAAACCTCTGTCTCACATAATTGGGTCTCATTTTCAACATCTGCTTTTTCAGTGCTTAGACATGGGACCATATCAACCTCATTATCTATGACCTTTGTACAAACTACCACGTAACCCATGTTTGTCTGATTTCCACACAATGACACATTGTCAGCCTCTTCTAAATGCTTTTGGACTAAGTTTTCACTCTTTTTCCTCTTTGATCTACACCTTTTCTTATTCCTACCCATTTCTTTGTTAGAACTGACTTTGCCTACATCTCTTTCTTTTTCACACCCCTCTTCCATCACAGGAAGTTCTGTAGGTGGGGTATTTTCAGGCAATTTGAGTTCCTGCACTGGCTCATACTCCCTCGCCTGCCTAGAGTGGTCCTGACATGGTACTGTGTGCTCCAAGACAGGTGGACCGTCTTCTTGCTCTGCCCCCTGCACATAGTCCCCTTCACAGGATCTCTCACTCTGCCTACTTTGCAACGATTTCTGACATATACTTGATATAGCTTGGCCTAGGACTACCTGTATAAGCTCCTGTTTTATTTCTGCCAAAGAATGTTTGGCATTTTCATGATAGCTATCTACTCTTTGCATGATCAATTTCAGCCTCCTTGCATAATCTCTTTCCTCTTCTTGTTTTTCCCATATTTCCCTTGCAATTTGGCATAGCTCACCTAAAGTCAGTTCCCTTTCTGGTAGCTTCGATCTAATATCTTGCAGGAGGTTGCATCTAAATAGATAAGCTAACTTATCAATTGGAATGTCAGCAGATCGCCATACATGGGTAAGTCTGAGATAATACTCATGGGGACTCTCTTCTTCTCTTTGCCTAACTAATTTTGCTTGTTCCCAAACTTGTTCTTTCTTTGCTCCAAATTGTCCAACAACATAGTCTTTGATTGATTCATAGCTCTTAAAACGTTGCACTAAAATTTGGATGTGATATGGTAACCAGTCTTTTATAAACATCAGCCTTGTAGACTCACCATTCCCAAAGACTTCCCTAACATACCTCTCATATTTTCTAAACCAAGGCAATACTTCTAGGCAATCAGTTGGAAATAATCCAGGCTTTAATGACTCTAGAAACCTATCATATGCATCATAAAGATCACCTTCCAAACAAGCAGTCCCCATCTTGTTTTTTCTTTAGAGCTTCCTAATCTATTGTTGAAAATATGTCAGATTAAATTTTCCCTCCTTTTCCTTTTTCAAAACAAAAATACTTCTGGGTGTAATACATTCAAACCAACATAATCACCTTAATGATGTCAATCTGTTTCCATCAATGATAACTTAATAACCTAGCATAAAACATCTTATTAACATGCATATTTATCACATATAAACCATAAAACCTGGTCCTTCCTTCTGAGTCTGCTGCCGCCATCCTGATGCTGGAGCCACCCTCCTGACGCTGTTGCAGCCCTCCAGGGGGCAGTGCCATCCTCCAGGGGGCAGTGCCGTCCTCCAGGGGGCAGTGCCGTCCTCCAGGGGCAGTGCCGTCCTGTTCAAAGCAGTTCCTGACCCTACAGAGCCGCCCCTGAGTTTACAGGGTTTTGGTAGTCCTCCCGGCGCTCTGGTCGTCCTCCCACGGCCGTCGGTGATCCCATATAGCTGTCAGCGTCCTCCTGTGGGTAGTGCCAGCCTCACAAGGCCCCTGGCATTATCACACAGCCACTGGTGTTCTCCCACGGACGTTGGCATCTTCCCCGCACTGTAGTTGTCTCTCTGAAGCTGTAGGCATCTCAGAAAGCCCATGCTGACCTCACAGGGCCGTCGTAGACGTCATAGGGCCATCGGCGACGTCACAGGGCTGTTGTAGACTTCACAGGGCCACCCCCGTTATCCTGGGGTGCTCCCCGTCATCCTGGGGTGCTCCCCACCGTCCTGGGGTGCTCCCCGCGCTCCTTGGCATGCTCCCGTCCTTACGGCTGCTGGGCGATCTCCCCGGAGTAGTACCGTCTTCCTGAGGCTAGTCCCACCCTCCTGGAGCCGTAGGGGCCCTCACAGGGCCCATGCCGACTTCACACGGCCCCTGGCGACTTCACACGGCCCCTGGCGACTTCACATGGCCACTGGCGATTTCACAAGGCCACTGGCGACTTCACACGGCCACTGGCGACTTCACACGGCCACCGGCGACTTCACACGGCCACCGGCGACTTCACACGGCCACTGGCGACTTCACAAGGCCACTGGCGACGTCACACGGTCGTCAGCGAGATGTAGAGGCTGTCACAGAGCGGGGGCCACTCCTGGCAACTCTATGGATGTTTTCTGGCCACTCCTGGCCACTCCTTGTTGCTCCTATACCATGCATACTGCTTTACCCGGGTCTCTCCACCAGTGAAAGGTTAAGATGGCTGTTTGCCCATGTTGACAGCAATGAAGACCATGTTGAAACAGCAGTAATATAATGTAGGTTTATTGGGTACTACAGCATGTAGACACCCAAGCAGCAGGCATGGTAGCAGGTCTTCCCTCTATAGCTCTCCTAACCAATCTCCCAGAATGTAATAATTGTGGGCCTTTTATCCCCCCCCTTGGGGCCACCTGTGAAAGCCTGGTCATGTGACTGGTCATGTGACCAGTGCCGGGCCCCGAAAAGGTGTGAAAGCCTGGTCATGTGACTGGTCATGTGACCAGTGCCAGGCCCCGAAAAGGTGTGAAAGCCTCCGAAGGCACCTGGTGAGAGTTTCCAGAACTAAATCTGTGCTGTAAAACCCTTTATACCTATAATGTAAACCCCCTAATATTATATATGAATATGTATAGAGTTACCTATAATAAATCCAATAATGACTCAATGTTATTATGGGGATCTCGACCTATTAATCTAACATATGGCGTCATTTTGGTTGTTACAGATTTCTCTGTTATCGAGTATCAAGTGATAACTGATATCTGGTTTTAGGAACCGCTGACTACAAAATAGCCAATTTACGTACATGTACACTTTTCAGGAGATTCATTGAAATCTGAACTTTAATTGCGCTAAGTAGCTAGTTTATCCTCTGCGGAAATAAAGATCTTTATTGGGGTTGGGCTTTGATTTATGATGTGTTTACTTTCCAAAAAAAAGTCAAGTTGGTGTTAGCAGAGATATACAGATAGTTAACAGCTTTATAATTATCTGTTTTAGAATCTGAAATAATATTGATACAACCTATTCCATGATGTTTCCCAGAAAAAGATGAGCGGACCTCATAAACGAAAAACGTCGCAATAAAAATGTTTTTAAAAATACTCATACATGAAAAACATTGCAATAAAAAGGTTTTTTAAAAATAGGCATGAAAAAGGGAAACATCAAACAGCATTTAAAATCGATGCCAACCCGTGCACTGCCAACTTAGTACAGGTAACAATGTGCGATCGGCCAGCTGCCTTTGGCACTTTTAGTGAGTTAATTTGTTTTTAGTTTGAACTGTTTTATGACAGGGCGTTTAACAATAGACAGAATGAGTCAATAGTGATCATGGCTCGCGACTTTAGAGTCAGTGTACAGTGGACGGAACTGCTACAACTATCACTACCTACATTTGGTACATCTGGTAATGCTAACCATGTGGGCGGAAGACTAAACTTGTCTAGGCCTTCTATTCTATTATTTTTGTGGTGATAAATCATTGATATATTTATGAATTATGTGATATCTTAGTCGTTAAAAAGTGCCCATGAAAGGTGTGCACAGGCAATACCTACTTTTTCCCAATTGTAATAAGTTTGTTATAATTGAGATTAGCATAGGTTGTATAATAATCTCATTATGTGAAAAATAGCATATGGGTACGCCTTCTGGGTTTGTCATTCTCAAAGCATGTGTGAAAAACCTATTTTTTCTTTGCTAAAGTCAGATAGTTTCAAACTTTGAAAGTCGTCTCAGTCCAATTTGTTTCTTGTCTAAGGTCTGCTAGGTACTAGTCTAAACCTATCATTTTCACTTGACTTGTATGATGTATCAATTAAAAAGCGTCATTGTTCCATTCATTGAAATACTAATACATTTAGAGACGGGAAAATATTCAATAATGACTACATAAGAGGAAACCAGCTGTTACTTTAATAGAGGCCTTGATATTGTCCATATATAAAGTAGATATTATTTCTTTCACCGTTCTTAATGCACTGGGTAGCCTATATTCTAGCCTCTGTATTTACAACAGTCATTCAACCGTTGCATGAAGTGAGCAGATAGACTTATTTCAACGTTTTAAGTTCAATTTAAATTTATGCCGGCTCTTTTTCCGTCGTGCACTCTTCATAGGGGAGCATTGAGATATTTTTCTCTTTTCAAATATTTGATAGGTGGAACATGAAAAACGCTACAGATCTTTACAATAGTGTAAAAGATGCACCTGGTTTTGGTCTGTTTTTGGTCGAAGTTGTCGGCGTTAGTAGTATACAGCCAAGTAGGTCAGGATGGTACACGCACCAAAAGGGCAAAATGGGAGAAAGGTGTTTTTCTTTACCTGCATTTTTTAAAAGGGTCTAAAGCTTTCCTCCCCCAAAGGCCCTAGCGCTTGTGTGGGTGGTTTATACAGTCACTTAATACTCAAGTAAACACTTGATATTCAGATTTATATTTCAGTAGCGAACCGTTCGACATACAGGACCAATGTCCTCTGTAGGTCATCGCTATACAAGACTCATAGACGGTTTTGAAAGAATGCCAATGATTATTCATAAAACATACGCTGCCGATTCTAATTACTGAAATTAAAAGAAAAGTTTAGTAATCGCCTTCGCCTGCTACCGCGCCCCTCCCATGTTCTCCACCAAACCAGAAAGTATGTTAAAGAAAAGAAAGATGCCTGCTAGTATACAAGTTACCTGAAAATTTAAAGATGGATTGAAAATATTGTGATATTGAATAATAGTGTTTGACTGGTATTGGTCTGGATTTTCTCAGTATGTATTGGATAAGAAAAAAATGATTTTGACAAGAGACTGAGAGAGAATTTGACTACCCGTTTGTGACTATAATTCTATGATATATTTGTTATACATGTTGTTTATGTGTATTTTCTGATGGAAACACTGGTTATAAAACTGAAATCAGAACCAAAAATAAAATTCTCAGACATTTACCAAACCAAACCACTCACCTCGTAAATCACACCTTATGCTTGCAGTTCGTAGAAGACTACGAGCCGACCAAGGCCGACTCGTACCGTAAGAAGGTGGTGCTGGACGGGGAGGAGGTCCAAATAGACATCCTGGACACGGCTGGCCAGGAGGACTACGCCGCCATCCGCGACAACTACTTCAGGTCCGGCGAGGGATTCCTCTGCGTCTTCTCCATCACCGAACAAGAGTCCTTCCAGGCCACCGCCGACTTCAGGTATGTGTAGAACGAGCAGCTCACCTGGAGCATTTACGAGCAAATGATTCAATTGTATGGGACGTAAATTTACAATTTTCTTTATGATCTAAAGTTTGTTATGTATTAGGATATTATAAGCAATTCGATTCAGGATATTCTCCGTTGAAAAACTCGAGGTATTTTCTTAGCAGCTCGCTTTACGATGTTTTTTTTGGTGTTTTTTTCATTTTTCCCCTGATATTTAAACTTAAAAGTTTTTAGTTGAATGGCTGTAAATATTTAGTTTATTCCGTCTTTGTTTTCGGGTTTAGATATTGAGGGAACATCCAAGTCCATTCCGAAGTAATGGTGTACCACCTATTCCGTCTAAGTTCTACGGATGGTCCAGTGGGGGTGTAGATGGAGGAAACAACTGGGTGTTACGCATGGCCTGACAATACGGTCACGCCTGACTTCCTAGTCTGTGATCCTGACCCGTGTCGGGGTCATAACGGTATAGCACACATTATAGGTCATTATATGGGGCTGTCTGGGGTAGGGGATGGGGGTGTCAGACGTCAGGGGCCCTCTCACTAAGTACATGATAAGGGTTCTGGTCCATGGAAATGGAGGGATATTTGATATTTTTTTTATGAAAACTTCCATAGACGTTTTTAAATATAATTTTAACTTCTTATTAATTTTGTAACTCTCCAGATACTATAAACGACATTATAAATTAACAGTATCTGCCATATTTTCTTTGCATATGTACACACTAATGTCTTCACATACGATTAAACAACATTTGACGGACAGGTCCGTCTGACGTATTAAAAAAAATGTTATCCTAGAAAATAGGATAGGGGAAGGACGTACATTTCTTGTATGCTGGGAAAAGTTTTAGGAATACTACAGAACAGGTATACAAAGACATGGAAAGGATTGGATATGCAAGTTTACTTGTTCAAAACTGCTACATAGACACAGAAGTGAGTTAGAACCCGAGTTTCAACTTGAGACTATAGCAGGAGGTAGGGTGTAGAGGAGGTGGGACTGGAGCCTTGAGGTGGTAGGACAGGCAGGCCTAGGGCGGGGTCGGAGTTACAGAGTGCGGCTCGGCTGTAGGGGTCAGCCTATCGGGACAGGGTCGACTAATGGCTTTGTCTATCAGGGAACATGCATCGTTTCTAAACCCTCCCAGTACACTCACTCCCTTACTGTTCACTGGTGGATTGGCATGGCATCCCCCCTGCCACCGCACCCACTCCCGTTTCGGCCTGATTTACCTATTATTACGTGGAATTATAGAGATACATAAGATGTATGTATGTCTATGATGGAATTAAAAAGATGAGAAAATAAAGTTACATTGAAAATTATTGGTAGTAAAACGATCATATCATCATCAAAATAAACTAAATTAATCTAGCGACTCCGTATTTTTCTGAAATAGTTCAGCTCCATTTCAAATACATCTTTCTTTGGAGAAGTTGATACACAAATATGTGCGATGATTACATGCTCTTGTTACAAAGTTGATCAGATAGTGGCGCCACCTGGTTACAATCTGAGGAAGGCCTTCATAGCTGGCTTCAAAAAGAGTTAAGATTTAATCCAGCAAAAAAACTTATCTCAAATAATCATTATGTGGATTTTCTTTCATCTTTTTACACCACCTCACTAAAAATGTTTTATCCGAAGCCATTGATAATTCTTAAGAATACATGTTGTAATATACAACAACACAGGAGAAACCTGCATGTCTAATTGCACTATACGATGAAGCACTCTGCCATTCCGTCTAACCCTGTAGCTTTCAGTAAACATGTCAGGGTACATTTTGTTTCTAGTTGGGTTTTTGCTCCCAACCCCCAACCTAACCCGTAGTCCCGTCTGTCTACCTGTCAGTCCCTGAACCCCGACCCAGTAAGGGGGGCGTGTAGGAGGACTTACAGCTAACCTGTAGGGTACTTGTTGTCTGACACTCACAAGGGCCACACATGTATACACCATTTGGGTTGTCAGAATCTCTGATAGTAAGAGGTTCTACCATTTCAAACAGTAATTGCGTGGGCAGGTGTTTATAACGAATAACCTATACAAAACTCCATACTTAAATCTTATTTTTTCCACTACCACAAGAATTATAAAATGTTTTTCTTTGCTTCTACTAATTTTTTCGTTGATTTTTGTGAGCCCTTAATTATAGTTTTTAGTATTGTAGCTTATGGGAAGGGCTCACTCAATCAGTCATGTCTTTTGTAGGTATTTGGGCTTTGATCTGATTGCCCGGTTACACAATCTTACATACAAGTAGCTACAGGCCTTTGTCCACCGGCATGCATTTGTAAGCAGGACAATTAGTGTGCATCAAGTGTAATTTAGTGGGCAGGCCTCCCCCTGCACTCTCTCCCACCCCACTCCTTGAACTCAGTTCAAGTAGTGGGGGTGGGGAAGGGTGCAGTTTGAGAAGCCAGAAGTCGGTTACATAACCAGTACTTGAGCCAATCAACCTCACCCCTCCACATTAGGACCTCCACTGACAGGTGGGTGGGTGCAGGTGACCTGGTACCAGTAGGAGGAGGAGGAGCCCCTTTCCTAAGCCCCTCCCTGAGTTGTGTCTGACAGGTGGTGGTGGTGGTGGTCACTACTCATAGCCCATATAGCCTTCTGGTTGTAGGAAGGCCTTCAGTTTATTGAGGGACACCATTGCTATAGATTACATACATTAGATATATTGGCATTTTGTTCAATTACCTTTCAAACACAATGAAATGTCCATTGTTATGTTAAGGGCGAACATCGATCGTTCCAACGATCGGAACTTTGATAGTCATTTGCTTCTTGTTTTAACCATGAAAATTGCTAACATTCCCCCCTACTTTTTGGATTTGCCAGAAAAGGGAAAAAGTACTCTTTGGAATTTCATCACTCAGCTATCGCACCTATACATATTTGCTAAAAATATTGTATATTAACCTTTCCCCTTGAAATTTTTCTCTCGACAGGGAGCAGATCCTGCGGGTAAAGAACGACGAGAACATCCCCTTCTTGTTAGTGGGGAACAAGGCTGACCTGGAGGCCCGGCGACACGTCACTATAGAGGAGGCCCAGACCCGCGCCCAGCAGTGGAAGGTGCCCTACGTAGAGACCTCGGCCAAGACGCGCGCCAACGTCGACAAGGTGGGTACTGGAGGATGGTAGTGTTAATGTATGAAGTGTAAGTGAAGGCAGTTTCCAAAGGCGAGCATTTTTATAGATGTTTTTTGTATAGCATCTATAATTAAGTGCCGTTATGGAAAATATGGGTTCATAGAATGGATATTTTGTGTGAGTTCAGAACGGGTATGTGGAATTTATTTTGAATTTAGTGTAATAATGTGTTTTTTTGTGGTCTTTGGGATTTTGATAGAAAATACAAGAAAAGGCTGTCAGATTTGATCTTACAACATACGTTGCTTAAGATATTTCAGTTACTGGGAATTCCACATCCCGTTCGACGCATAGAATGTTACATTCGATTTCCTGTCAATACTAAATTGACTTTTATTTCAGGCCCCTAATTGACATTTTTTCCTCCAAGATTTCGTTGGTATCGATTCAGATCGGTTCCAGCGTCTTTAAGAATTGTTTTTGCAGGCTTTTCCCCCCCAAGATTAGGTTCAAGAGATCTTCAGAGAACAAGGGGCGTCGTTGTTAGGAATCTCTCACAGGTACAGTATTAGTAAGGAACGGTATTATTTTAAGATAAAAAAAAAAACATGCCTTCTAGTCACCTTTGCATAATCTAGATTAAAAATCGATCGCAATAGTATTCCATAACAAAGGGACGTATAGTGTGTCTGCTAAACAGCATCTGCAAGAATTTGGTCAAGATACTGTTGAATTCGTTTAGGCCTATATCAAAACATTACAAATTGATTGCACTACAAACTGCCATGCTGAAAAAAATTACTTGGCAGTAGGTGTTTTTCCTACTTTAACATTTTTATCACATTCCCTAAATTTAATTTTTAAAAAGTATAATACCCTTAAGATTAACTCTCTGCTAGACGGCATGTTTGTAGTTAGTAATGTTGGTCGTTCTCACCAGGGGGAGCCACGTTCGCCATACATACTTTGTAAGTATATTCTCAATAATCATAGGAACCCTTGCAAATGTATTTTTTCGTCAATGGCGGACATTATATTATAGAAATTCCTCACATAACAAATATATACCCCTTTAAATGATTTCTACTTGCGATGTTTTTCTTTTCTTGCTGATTGAAGTAAATGTCGTATGTGGTCTTTTTTCTGTTGATTTTTGGCTCTCCTCTAAATCTTCCACAGTAATGGTCCATCTAGGGTAAACTCTGAGATTATAAAATCAGACAATATTCAAATTGAAAAACTGTTATTCCAAATCAAAATACACATAACCTGATGGTTGACAAATATTTTTTTATTATTCATGATGATCAGAAATATGTGCCCCGAAAAGAAAAATCTAATTTCAACCAGCATTTTAAAGGACACAAAATTTTGTTCTAAAATTTTCAAACTGACATTCTTCGGGGATTCCGAAATTGGAAATTAGTAACTACTTTCTGGGTTAGTTGATAACACCTCCAGCCTAGTTTATAACGCCTACTGGCGAGTTCATAACACCGCCTTGTCAAGTCAAGCGATGTCCTAGACAGAGCAGTCAGGTAGGTTAATCTACATGTGTTGACTATGCATGATATTTTATTTGACCCTGTAGACTGGATGATTTGTTTCTTCTGTTCGGAATGGCGCAACGCACTCCTGCTGACATACCCCACGCACAAAACAAAATCAATATCAAAAAGCAAATCTTTGTAAAATTACCAGGAACGTAACTAAAAGGCAAAAACAACAATTAGCGATATAGACATTTACAAATTGTGTTCAGTTCCAACGTATACACACCAAAACAAGTATTTTCGTCAGCTTTAATTAAACATGTAGTCCCACCCAGATCATAAAGAAAATTAAAATGACATTTTCGATCAAGACCCAGTGCAGTCTTTGCCAATTACCCCCGTGTTTATTATGCTTTTTTCAACTTCAAAAAAATATAATTATTAATTTTATTAAGCCAAGACCATATCAAGACAAATGCTCGTATGCCTTTGCCACGTCATTGTTTTCCTTTCCTTTCAGCATTGTGTGACGTTTGTACTCCTCCAATCATCATGTTCCCATAATTATTTCCTTTTATTTACCATTCAACATGTTGCAGAGATGAAATTGTTCTTGTTTTCTCAAATTTCATTTTATTGTCATAAAGAAAATTATGCGTTGATTTCACTTGAAAAAATTAATGTGACATTTCAAGCGCTCCCTCAGAAACTTCAATCTCATCGCTGCAATACTGATTCTCTGTGTATTATGCATGACAGTTTTATTGTGTTCATTTTGCATGATTAATGTGAACGTATATTTGCAAGCCTCACTGTCCTCAAATGAAGTTTGTTAGTCCCTTCTCAATAAAAAAAAAAATTTCATTTCACTGTAGGGTAGCTTTGTTTCATGTGAATTGCATGTTAATTGTCACTGTTTGGTATGATAGTTATATAGAGCTAGATGCTGAACTCAAAACACTTTTGATAAACTCTGGTAAGTTAAGTCAAGGCATCTCTCAGAGGCTTCACTGATACGGTATGTAGAGTATGACTTGTATGCTTCTGGGCTAGAGACCACCTACATCTATACTTAGAATCTACCTTCAATGTTGTGTCTATAGTGAAAAAAAATGTCAAAAATTACAACTCCCCCCCCCCCCCCCCGCACGCACACACACACACACACACACACACACGACACACACACACACACACACACACACACACACACACACACACACACACACACTACAGAAAGGAAAAACACGAAATGAAAATTTTCATTGATAAATCCTAACAGAAGTTAACAACAAAACAAATAATAATCTACTTACTTCTTATCCGTTGTCGTCCAATGTCACTTGAAATAAAAATTTAGAAAAATATTGAAAGGGCACAACTTGATATTCTGGTATTCTATGTCGGTGGTCCTTAGCCCCTTGCACCTATTGCATGGACTGAGTTGTGCGTGTTTCTGGTTTGCAGGTGTTTTTTGACCTCATGCGCCAAATTCGGTCCAAGAAGTCGACGGCGCCCCCTACCAGCAACAGCAAGAAACCTGGCAGCCATGCCCCAGGCAAAGAAAAGCGGGGCAAGAAAAAGTGTACAATCTTATAGACTCTTTTAGTTTCTTATCAAAGCTCAAAAGCGTGTAGGCAGTGCTGTTCGATTTTGAGTACAACGGGATATCTGTACATTGTCAAAAAATATTATATTACTATGCAAAAAGGAAAAAAAAACGAAAAAGGATAAAAAAAAAATGTGAAAGAAGAAATCTGTTGATGGTGCCTCCTAGCAGTGTACGCACAGCAGTTTTTAATTTAGAAACCAAGCCAAGGGTTTGGAGATTGTTTTAGTGTGTTATGTCATGTGCTACATGGAACTGTTGTCACACCTACAATATCCTTAAAATCCACATGTGGTGTTTACAAAAAGTAGGAAAATGTACCACTGTTTCTCCAAAACTGGAAATTAAAAAGGAAAAAAGAGATAATATTTATTGAATTGTAAAGAGATAAATTTCTGCGGCGACGTTGATATTGGCTTACAAGTAGAAAGCAAAAAGGAAATATTTATTGATTTTAGGTGGATAAAGGTGTGTTGATTAAACGGTAGCATTCTTGGAGAGAAATGAAGATATTTAGTTTTTTGTTTCCAACGTTGGATATATAATGGTTGAACCAAGATCACAAAGTCACAATGGTTATACAACGTTTTAGTATTGAAAACCGAAAAATTTGGGTTTCACCATTAATTATTTACGTGTATATCAAAATGTTTATTGGTAAACCAATAAGAAGAGGAGAAAAAAAGTTATGTTCATAAAGTGATCATGGTAAATCCATTTGACAAGGAATTCTTTACGTTGACTATTGACTATGATTTATTAAAAAAAACAATACCATCCAGTATTTTTGCACCATAAGCGTTAAAAAAAACAAGGAAATGAAAAAGTTAATTTCTGATTTGTTTTGACTTAAATTTTGAATAAAAGGTGTACGTAGTTACTAATCTTTGTTCCGAGAAAAAGTAGATGATTGATTTTGACGTCTATTCATAGTGCCAATGAGTCTCCGAGCTAAGGTATAAATATGTATCACTAGGAACCTTAGAATTATCTCATTTTGTTCTGTATATTTCCTTATCTGATTAGTATTGGTGATCCCAAATGAAAAACAAATTGTAAAAGATATGTTGATGTATGACGCATTTCTGCCTTTCTGTGCAATACGTGAATTGTCATTTTCACATGTAAAATATTACACATAAGAAATACACGGATTGCCTATGGATTATAGAAATTAAATAAGGCCAACTTTTGTTCAAAATAAACAACCATCACAGACTAATGCATGTTAAGATTACGTCAATCATCATGACTTGTAACTTTTCTTTTAATTAGTAAATTTTACAATGGTTTTAGGAATAGTGTGAAATATATCCATCCTAATTTTCAAATTGAACACTATATATTTTGTGGCTGTAGTGTTCTCGCTTTCTGCAGCGTGTAGCCACCATCGTTTATCACCATTAAAATGGCAATTAACGTTGGGTTATCTCAGAAGCACTGTAAATTACAAGATTTTGAAGTAACCTGGGTCTATATTTTCGTAACTGATTAGGCTAATCAGGGAAATTTTGATTAGGATCTCAAGATCAACAATTTTGTATTTTACTAAATATAAAGATGTCATTGCAAAATAGTCTCAAGAATGGATTATTAGTTATATAATTTATGATAAATGGAATTTTTAATCATGAGACACTAATCAAAATTTCCCTGATTAGACTAATTAGTTACAAAGATATGGGCCCGGTTCTAATAATGTCTTGGTTATACTAGGCTCAAGTAGTTGAATTACTGAGATAAAGGTCATTACGTATTTGATGTAATACAAGACATGACTGAAGCACAGTACGTTGCCAACTAAAAATGATATTTACATGCATCGGGCTATGATATAATATAAGTTATATATAAGACCCTGTGGTGGGAATGCCGCAGAGGACCTTGTCTTGCTTATACCAAATAAAACCATTGGTGTAGAATAAGGGTAATGCACTTTCCTCTACCCTAAAGTTTCCTTCCAGCCTTTCTGTGTTGCTCATAAGTTGCTCACTGCTCCTTTTGCCGAGCTGAGGCCATGTTTTCTTAACTGATCAGATTAATCAGGTATTTTATAATTAGTGTCTCAATATTAGTGATTCTATTTGTCAGAAAAAATAGTGACGTCATTACAAATTAATCCCAAAGAGGGATCATTAGATGTAAGTACTTTTTGTGACAGACAGAATCACTGACTGTGAGTCACTTATCATAAAATGCCTGATTATTCTAATCAGTTACGAAAGTTAGAGGCCAGCTCTCTTTGCATGCATGCATCTATAAATGTGGTCTGACACACTGATTATTTGTATATTGGATAGCTGTACTCCGATTATGTATTACCCTGCTTGTTTCTGTTTTTCTCTGTTTATTTTTTTTCCGTTATTAATTATTTTTATGCACTGTGAGCTACAAGCAGAACTGGCCGTGAATTCCAAACCTATAGCTGTTATATGAACTTGAGGGAATCTTTTTTTTAAATCTATTTTAGTGAGACACTACCATTGTGGGATAAATCCCCTCCCAACTCCTTAGTCATTTTCCATTTAGTTGCAGAACATGCCGTGTAGCATTCTATAGATTGTATATATGATAAATAAACATTTTCTCCAGTAATCTGTATTCATTTTCTGTATTCTGGATTCAATTGAAGTTTTATATACCTTCTTTGTTACAGAACAGATTTATAACTAAAAGCAAGAAATGCGTTACGCTTTGTTGATACCAAATTGAATATATTAGTTATCATGTTTTGCCGGGGCACTTTTTTGGTATAAATGTTATTCTTGATTGCAATGCTTTTGGAGAGTTGAAGCTAAATAGATTTTGATTTCTTTGGTACATTTAAAGAAGAGTAATATTTTTGGTGAAACAGATTTAGTGACACAGTCCATGCGCAGGAATTAGGTCATTCAAAACCAGACCTGTATGCAAAAATCTGTACCTTCTATTACAATTTTCAAAAGTTAGATCGCCAAGACGTTTTAAACATTTATTATCGAAATTTCAGTCAGTATTAATTTAGGAAAATAATATTAAACAGTTGTGAAGTACATACTGATAGTACATAAAAACGTTTCTTTAAGCATTATCATTCATATATTAAGTTTAATTTAACACTTTTTGTTTGATCAATACCTTAAAATCTAATGTTTCTACTCATTCCTATCTTCTTTATAGTTTTCCTTTTCTTTTTTACAATAAGTCACATTTTTCTTCTAATGCAGGACACGAATTCCGCTTGGGTACGGACAGACAAGGTACTTAGACTCAGTATTGTGCCAAGTCTTTTAAGAGTGGATCAAAAGAATGAAGTGTGTAGGGTCGAGTGTCCAACTAGAACCTAGCTCAATGTTTAGTCCCAAGTTTTTCATTTAATTTTCAACAGTAAAACCAAGAATTTCTGTCTGCAATAAAGGGCATATGAAAATGTTACCTAGATATTATTTCCGAAAGAATAGTCTGGAGTAAAAGAAAGGATTTCATATGGGAAGATTGTAGTAAGCAATTCTTACTGGTTTCTTAGAATGCTTCTTGACGTTTAGTCAATTACTGTGAAACTTACTTTTCAGTTATTGCTAATGTTATTTATATGTTCGTGTTGCTATGCTAGTTTAAATAGAAAGATTCATATATATGCTGAAGTATCTTTCTCCTTTCTTGTTCTTGGTTCGTTGAATTCTTCAGTTAAATGACTATTCTGTTTCAATTTAATTTGTATTCTTTTAGGGTACAGATTATTCTGAATAACAAACTATTACCTGTTGTTTTTTTCATTCTCCTTTACGAACAAAATATTGGTCAGCTACACGAACATTCTTTTGTTATATAATTATATGATTTTGCAGTGACAGTGAATAAATACAGATGCACACTATGTGAAAATAATACCTCACATCTTTAGAGACAACCTCGTGAAAGAAAGAAAATTAGACCAGGTCAATAAAATCAACTATTTTACTTACTCTGGCATTCTCAGAACATTTAGCTACTTTGTGCAGGAAAAAAGTGCTCAATTTAAAGTAACCAAAGCCTATAATTTGATAAATTCTCAGTCTCGGCTTATTGCCAATTGTCAGTGGTCAGTCATTCCATCTCTAAAAAATGAGATACTTTATTGGTATAGATATTCACAAGTCACTAATTGTTGAACACTGATTAGTGACAGTAACCTATTCAGTAGTTATTCAAGTATATTGCTGTCTCAATAACAAAACAATATTCTTGATTTCCGTGCTTAAAAGGACAACGGCTTAACAACAAAAGTACAATTTAAAAATTCTCATTTCGTCAAAAAATAGATAAAGAAACAAACTACAGGAAGTTTCAATTGTCCGAAACCGAATAATAACTAAATTGTGTTGCAATTGATTTATATAGACAATATATTTAATTTTTACCTAGGGTGCTTTTCCAGTTAGTTCCTTGGTGAAATGAGGTAAACCTGAACCAAATATACCACAATATATCAAATGCCAGAGCCATGACTCATTTTTAGTTTTACATCTTTTCCTCACCCTCAAATTTCAGGATCTTCTAAAACGGTTGTCATTATAACATTGTGTATTTGGAAAGAAGAGTAACAGCTCTATGATTTAAATCCACAACTGCAAAATGTTGTAATTGACTATCTGACTGGTATAGGACAGGAATATTGTTTTACCCTTCATTTGCAGTTTATATATATTTGTTCATCTGAATACGATAAAAACGTCAATCCTACTAACGTCTAAAGCATGGGGCTTTATACTTTAGAAATTGTTAAGAGCAATTGATTGCATTCAGAATTTACCCTCCATGTTTTGATTTTGTCTTTCTCATGTATATAGGCCTATTTCTCATCATGCTGTCTTTTGAATGACAAGTTTTGTAGTATTAGAATTAGCACGTTTTGACAGCACAGGTATTGGACTGTCATTTGCAACCAAAACAGGACATCATGAGCTATTTTGTTCCGTTTATCAACCATAGGGATTAAATGCTGTAGTATTTTACCCATGAAAATAATAAGCATTGAGATCCATGCGTTTCTATAATGCTAAAAATAAGCTAATCCTCAAAAATCGATGTTGACTCTCGTTACAGGTATTTTTTGACCTTATGCGAGACATTCGGTCGCGGAAGGTTGAAGCCAGTAAACAGACAAATGGAAAAGGCAAGAAGAAAAAAGACAAGAAGAAGAAGTGTACCATTTTGTAAAAGATAAAACATGCTATTTTAGTGTAGATTAGGTTTAAATACAATAGAACCACCTCCAAGCTGGCAAGGCGGAGAAACTCGGTGATGGTATATGCACGTCTCCCGTTCAAAAAAGGTGTAATGGAATTAAAATGAATAGTTCTTTAACTATCGGCGGAACCCGTTTTTAATGGAGTTAGCTATTGAGATTTATCTGTAAGCTGATTCAGATTGGTAATATTGAAAACGACCTGAAATATCCGCTTTCTTAATATTTAGTTTTGATATAAAGCTACTTCGAGTTTCGATTATATTTTCATTGTGGACTATTCGTGATCTGATAGTAGTGAAATTGTGTCTCAGTCTATGATAGACAATGTATATATAGTAACCATCAACTAATGGTAGATTGGGAGCATGCAATCAAATGTAATGAGAAACTAGCATCTTCATCCGTTCTTAAAGGCAACTGTGGTTTCAGTAGGGTACTCTTCTTAACGTCTAAGTTTTATATGGTTACAAAAAGCTCCAAGACTATCTATCAGTTAAGTAAAATTCCATTGTAAGGTGCCCATTTGGTATTATCCCTATATAATTAATTGATTATAGTCTAACCTTCAAACTGGACTCTTATGAAACGTAAATGTTCAGTAAAGCTGTAAAGGTACAGTGCTGGGTTATATAATTGTATAAAGGTTTTGTAGTTCAGTCATGATATTCATAGCATTGCAAGACCATAATTTCAGCTAGGGACCCATGCAGAGTTGGTAGTAAATGCTCTGAAATAAGTGACATTTGAAGGATATTTTACGTGTTGATACAATAGAACTGATCGAGGAGCCCAATTTATTGAGGCTCCTTTAAGTGGCTAACTTCACCTTTACAGTATTCAATGTCCAAGGTTATTCCTGAAAGAGATGTAAACGTATTTCTTTACAACCAGGGGCCATATCTTTGTATGAGTTTTCTGTAATTAGGCTAATAAGGTGAAATTTGATTAAGTGGCACATTCATATTTATTGTGTTTGTAAATCAAAGTAACTATGTTTAACAATACTTTTTCAATGTTATTTTCAAATGCCATCACTATTTTTGGTGACGAGACAGAATCAGGTATTATGAGACACTAATCAAATTTCACCTAATTAGCCTAATCACTAAAATTAGTTACGAAGATATGGGCCCAGCTGTCTAGTCTCAGTATAAACATCTGTCATTGTGATCTACAATTGTATTTAGGTCGCTGATGTATTTTAATCATTTAATCAAGTTATCGTCAAACATGCTGACTCCTACTAAAGAATAGAATGGTTTGTTTGCTACTGAGAAAAGTGGATGCGACGCTGATGCAGTCAATGATAGACAATATTACGTATATTTCTAACAAGTGGTGTAAAATATCTAAACATGAACCTCATAAAACGCCCTGTGGTTAGACCTTTCTCATTAAAAGTTGAATGGAGTAAAACTGTTTAGATTAAGAGGGTTTTTGAGATACTGATGTGAAAATAACATATATGGATAGGACCACAATTTCAACAAAATTCAAAATAATGTGTCTACTGTACTGTACAAAGCATACTTTTTAAGTGAAAGTTAGAATTTTTCTTGGGGTACTTTTCTAATTGCACAGGTATCAGACTGTAGATGTAATGGTATGCTGATTGTTACAGGAATGTGAATGTATGATAATCTCCGCCGATCCCACCAGAGGGCATTACGTTTAGGATACCATTATAAAGTTGCCATCAAGCTTTAATTCTATAGGACCGTTTTATGTACAGCCAGATACTATCACAGGTTGTGTAAGAAATGTCAGACTGGCCGTCATTTTCTGCTGGGAAAGCCAATATAGGCCCTATTCATAATCAGATTTATTTTACAGAAAGCATTAAACTGCTTTATCTTATTCGAACTATTGTGTAAGGAGAACCTTTATTTCAAGGAAAATGTGCCAACTGGAGAAAAGCACAAACGACTAAACTGTGTTAGGTAATATTTCTTTTGAATTTAAGTTTCTTATACTTTAAAGTTTCCAGCTATATATGAATATCAGGTCTTCTTTTAAGTACAGTCATTCTTTTTAGCACAATTACTTCACAAAATGAATTAAATGAGGCTGAATACATGGGGTTTTTTTCTTGAAAAACTACTGTTTTTCAGTAAATTCAGCTTTTTCTAACTAGAACACCCTTTTGATAGGTGGTTTTGGTCAATAACTTCATTACAAACAAACAACAGTTCACAGAAGGCTACATTGAATGAAATGGTAGTTTAGCGTAAAATATCAATATTTATTATAATTAATATTCGCCAGTTATAGACCCAATTTTTCAAATTCTTTCTTTCAAATCTAATACTCAATAGAATGTCTCAAATTGACATACTTCTTAGTAACCAGGGAGCTATGTCTACAAAATTGAAATATCAAAAATTCGCACCAGGCCTGTGCCTGCGCATACTTTAAGAAAAATTCATGTTTGATCTTGTGGCTTCGTGTGTCATTGGAATATTTCCAATGCATTGCAATACAGCTTACCTAGGCTTACATTTACGTGGAATATTAGTATTTAGATAATGTTTTGGTACCTTATACGGTTATACAAAATTGTATTATAAACCTTTGGTAAGTTTCAATGAGGTAAAACCTATCACTCTCTTAATATGGTCCTACTAAGAAATTAAGTTGATGTGTTAAAAGCTTGCCTCTTCTCAATTCCATTCCTCCATCCTTGGATAACACCGTAGAACTGTCAGTTAAAGTATGAGCCTATGTCGATTATCCACTGTTCAATAAACTTTGGAAATATATTTTATCGAAAACAAAAATCTAAAAAGAAGAATATTAGTCCCAAAAAATCATTGTGTCGCCTCATCAAGAAGTAAGATTGGATTGTAACATAGATATCTCATGTGCTTAGTTACTTGGATGCCAACAGGCTGAATTGCTAAAATCCATTTTGTGTGGAAGCATTAGTAAGATGTCGATGTAGTTTTCAGTTTGATAGGTATAATGTACTTCCATATTTACATCATCTGTACAATAGTGTTGAATGATCAGTTACGGCGTTTTACTCTATTTATCACCAATTTTCCTCCAAAGTACAAATAAAGATGTATTATGTCAGTGACGAATTTCCACAATAACAACATGATGAGGTAAAATATAATATAGCTAGGATAAGTCATAAGTTAAAGTCGACAGAGATTTGTAAGACATCGAACATAATATTGCCGAAAACTATACAATTGGCGTTCCACAGGGTTTCACGTAAACCTATACCTATCCCTTTGAATATGTAGGATAAACTAGTATGACCTCCAATGATGGTGATGGGACAGAAAACCTAACAATACAACTAAATACTGTTACAAAAATGACACCAACATGCTGGTGAGCTAGGTGTTCCAACAATGCCAATGGTATATCATATAGACAGTTGATTATAATAATTATAGTAACTCATGTACAAAGTTCTTAGTTTTCTTTTCAGAAAACCTGATCAAGGGTTTTTGTCAGATAGATCATGGAGATGTGTATTTCCGTGAGGGAGTACCGACGCTGGTATTGAGGAGTATTTTTCGTATAACTTTAGCAGTCGGAGAGGAATGAATGCTTGTATCCATATGTGCGTGATTTTATGTGCGAATCGGGGCAAAGACTGATTTGCGTCTTCTTTGCTACGTCTTTGATACAAATAATAGGGATTTATATTTGTTGCCTGGTGTTTTTGATGCGAGGATTCTCTGTAAAATAAACGTCCTTCTACTTGATGAGGTAAAGCTGTTGCCTGTTGTCTTGCCCTCAGTTTTAGAGAAGTCAGGTCAAATGTGCATTAAACTTCATCAACGAGGTATCAAGGACCTTTTTGGGTCGTTCAGTCCAGTTTGATGATCATCGATATATCTTTTTTTTAATAATTACTTAGCACCACTGCATACTGAAACCTTTCTTAGGCAATATAAAGTTAAAGATAATTTATGTAAAGATATCTTTTCTATGAGGAGGTGAAGTAAGTTTCAGGGTAAGAAGTCATCCTGAAAATGGCCACCCAAAAAGGTCCCGAGATCCTCATTGTATTATTAACAACCTCAGATGAATTGACCCTGAAAGGCTACAGGAGGGTAGTTACAGTCACACAGAACCCAAATAAAAACCATTAGAAATCCTTGTCAAGTATATCAATTATACAAGTCAAATGGTTTATGTGAATTGTTTTAGGTGTGTAGAAACAAACACTGCCTCAAAATATTGTAGATCAAAGATTTGATGTGACCTAATTCACACTTTAGGCCATTTTAGACACACTGACAGGCTCATTAGATTTATTTAGGCTTACTGATATTGGTAAAGTGACAACAAAAAGGGTGTTGAAAAATTACGTGGACCTGTCTGCTTTATGTGAAGAAATGGTTTATTTTAGTCTTTCTAGAAATCTGGCAAAATATGATGCTAGATTTTGGCAGGATATCATACAAATTCTAACCATTAAATGTAAAAGGCAATGTGCAAGGTATTGCCTTATATATGGTCGTAAAAACGTTGCCTTGACAACGACTCCAGACCAGTTGTGCTACTAAAATTCTACTACTGTTTAAAACGTCTTTCATTTTGTATAGGGTACCCACCTATAAAACTCATCACAGTGTATGTCCATATGATTGTAATTCTGTAGATGTGTTAGGAAAAAGGTGAAGCGAGTTACCTAGAACTCTGGCATGCTTGTACAGGAGAGTGTTGGTGATTTTAGTATTAGCCTTACTCATGATGTATATCAAACCACTTCATTACTGCGCCAAGCAAATGTACGCTCTTCATTTCAGAGTTGCAGCCTTTGCAAATAAACACACCACTGTATTTCGTAAAGAGGCAGTTTGGTTATTTCTTTCTAGTGTAGTTACATCTATTTTCAAATCTTTCTATTGAAGTCATAACTCACAGGAAGGTATTTTCAAGTATTATTGCCTGGCTTATATACTACTAATCATGGTTTTTATTCTGTTAATATTATTTTAATGAACCACAAAAATCAGTTCAAAGGTATTCTTTGCTACGTCACTCTACCTCTTTCATGCTATTACAAAAGATAGCAGGGTTTCGAAAAGTGCTTTCTAGTTTATTTTTAGTATTCTGTTTGATACACATAAAAATGTTAGAGTACAAAATTTCGATCTCAACAGGTACAGTCAAGTAGGGACCAAATCCTATGTAGTCAACTGTTGAAGAATAAACAGCCACTGACTGGTGTAAGGAAAACATCTGAGGGACGTGAAGTACATTAGAAACCAATAGTAGCAAAAGTAATCTATGAGTATGAGGGTGTCTCATAGTTATACTATTTTAGAACAAGGCGTTCCAAAACCGACAATTTTGATCCAAACGATTAAACATGAATGAGTCGATAACGCAAAGATGCTTATAAATAAGGATTTATTCACTTAGTAACTCATTATACCATTACAAATATGCAATAATTTATGCAGAGAAGGAGCCACAGCTATTGACAACAAAACAGAAAGGAATTTCATCAGCTGATTTCATTTATCCAATCACTTTCTTAAAAACTCATTAAATAATATGATTTAAATAACTACATTGTACTTCTTGTAGCTTTATTATAACTTGGTTGCATACATTAGCTGCTTATCTCTGGATAACCCCATGTAATTGAGGAAGATGATACAATAACCGTAGATGTGTTAAATACTTATTGATCTATTGTAGAACGTATTCTGATGCATAATGGCATTAAGACTAGTACAATATCTTTCTTTTAATCGATAAATACCGCTTCTTGGCCATATGGATGTAAACAACATTGAGATGATGTGCAGATGACGTCACATCTCCAAAATTGGGTTGGTTGCCATATCGGTGATTAATTTATAGTCTTCATTATTCACAAGTTTGAATAATAATAAAAAACCTAATATTTATACCACAGTTACTTCGAAAAGCATCCCTGGATAATAATCAACAATCACTATTACTTAGAATTAATAAAAATTGGATCTATGCAATAACCACGTGGCCATGATGGTGATTACCAACATTTACCACATGGTGATTACCAAAAAGTGATCACGTGACAACGTCTGCACAAGGTCTACAAGGCCATTCACAAATTGTTAAGGACTAGACAGGAGGATTTTATGTATTGGGTGTCATTCTCCCTTTGTTATTCTGTATTTCATATTCGTTTTATAGTAGACATAAGGTGATTCATTAAAAGAATACATACATTAAAACACGAGTTTTTAAACATCTGAATATACTGAGCATTAGAATATTTTCATAAGTCTCAAGTGTTATCTGTCAATATATTTGGTTTTGAATTACTATGCACAAGGCTCTAATAGTATGAAAACTCGATATTAAAATAATCAGTAGTTATCCAGGCAAAAAATGTTATATTGGGTAATGTGCGTACACTGTAAGCAGTTTTACCAATATCTTCATGTACAGACATATCATTTTTGTTTTTTAAACAACAAATGAAGACGTATTTACACAATTTCAAATTCATTCTTGCAACCAAAGAAAAATACCTTATTAATATGTCAGATCTAGAATTAACTTAGGTGATGCTAAAAATTTCATCAGCCAGAGAGAAATAGCCGCGTTCATTCTAACGATACAAACATGTATGCTATTTGAATATTGTATGTGTATATTCCTTTTATTCACTACATGTATGTATGAAAATACATTTCCATGAAAAGCAGCAGGTATAGTTCTCATATCTTCTATAGACGTATTTGTCCTTTAATTCATAAATATAATTGGAATTATTTTTATCTTCTAGATTGAGCAGACTATGCAAATCTCACAACCCATCATTCCCTAAGATTTCAGCCATTCTGCTGACTGTCGTCGACACTCATAGAAATATTCAAATTCATAAAAATTATCAAATGTTAATTGTTTGGAGGTATCCGGACAACTTAGACAACCACTGAATCAGTCAGGGCAGCCGAAGTATTACGTCCGATTGCCAAACAACCTCGTTTATTTTTAAAAATTTACCCACGTGTTAACATTAATTCTATGGTATTTATTGAAGATAGATCATTCATAATACTGAAAAGTCTGTCGCAGAGAGTCATCTTTTTTTGCCAATTGCAATAGCGATTCTCATTTAGTAGGAGATGCCAAAGCATGGCCATCACAAAATAGACAACGCTATATCATATATACGGGTGTATTCTGCAGAGAGTTTCCCGAATCCTTATCATCCTGGGTTATGGAAGACCGATACCTTAGTGAAATTCTGCGACGACCATATAATATCATAGAATCAGGACCGCTGGGCTACCTAGTGAGTTGAATTTGAACTAGTCACTATCGCTTCCAGATTCACTTAATCGCAAATCTTCACCTGAAAAGATACAAAAGGAACAATTGAAAAACCCATTATACTAGAGCAACAATTAACACTTTTATTTTGATAAGGACAAATATTAAAGTCGAATTACAAATTATCACTGTAAAAAACTATGATGTTTATTGTTTTATTTGTGTATACATCTCTTACATAGTTATAAGCTCTTTCGATTTTACATGTAGTCATATGCTCTTTCGATAGTAAAATTGAGGATGTATACATATATATATGCTAGCACGAAACAATATACACTTTTTAGGAACTAGATATGATAGAGACACACTTTCCCCAAAGCATCTGGGAAACTAGTAATGCCCTGGACATATTAGATCTCTGTTGATCACATCTTTTTTAAAGTGGTGGCTTAAATATATATACACACTTCAAGTACAAGGAACATTACAATATGATAGCTTTTATGTAGGACGTGGCGAAGTGTTATGGATCACATCAACCACATGAACGGGCCAGCTACTTTGAACTTGCCCTTTTTATAGTCAGACCAGTGGTCACCATAGTGACATGTAACAAATATGATAGCTTTTATAGTGTAGAAAAATGTATACGAATCAAAATTTAAACGAGTGTATGTTATACCTGATTTTCTCCACACCAAAGAAACCCATCAAATTCCTATAATATCAAACCTGTCGTTCTTGTATCAATATGGTCTTGGAAAGAGACCTAATAATTGAGATGTTATTGTTAGTTTTATATGGGCCTACCCATAAATATGATGGGTTGAATGGTCAGCCATGACCTTTTAGGAATGTGTTATGAACCGTCAGCCTTGGTCATACGGAGGGGTTATCTGATAAAACCACTCATGAGGTTATAACTATCCAAAATTTATCACTTTTATCTTTACAAATATCTAATATAAAGCACGTCCTAGTTATTTGTTTATCTGTAATATTTGAGAGCAGTGGACAAAGGCTTTGCAGGTTGATAAGTGGAGGGCTACACGACGAATAAAGTCACACGAATTATACAAGACGGGTCAATAAAAGGTTAAGGGTAGGAGCAATAACTATTTCAGGGTGACTACTGTGAGTATATCGTTAATAACCTATATCCCGAATCATAACAGTTTGAGTTTTCTGCTGATCCTATTTGCTCTCTTACTATGTCAGATCTTGTCATAAAAAGTACATTTTGATGTCATTTAAATGACAATTCTAATACTGTGCGAAAGAGGTAAACTCTCTATCTTCTGTATATATTATATTTATATTTTTGTTTATATTGACGGAGAGAGAACAAATGAAATGACCCATTAAATTCAGATCCGAGGGGGGCCATGAATGATAACATCTGCAACCACCGTCTGCTTTGATAACGGGGACAAAAAAGAAATACTGAGGCTATTTGTTTTGGAAATATCGAGCTACCGTGGGTGCCATGGTTATGGTATTCTGCAGAGGGTTGACCGTCATAAAAGTATATAGCCTTGAAACCTTGGAAATAATCAGCTTTTAGTTTGGCCAACATAATTATTGTATGCTTCAGTTATCAGATATTACACGTAATCAAGTAAACTAAGTTGCTACTAAGGGCAGCCTCTTAGTGTAACAGACACTTGGTGCAGTAGTCCTAGGCAACGAAGACATACAAATCTGTCTCTTGCATATTTCTCTATTTATATTTAGTAAATATCTATGGTACGACTTGCAGACCCTTGTGTTCTTGATAAGAGCTGCTCGGGTTCTATTTCTGTCTTAATTTACTCGCCCGTAACCCAATATTTACCAACAATCCCCCTTCAAGTTGAGATATAGGGCCTAAGGCCCACCAATTTATCTGCTGTCTCTAAATAATGGAACCCTTGGTATGGAACTTCTATTTCTCCGAAGTGACCACTCCCACCGAAAACAAACATGGAAAATGTGGTTAACCTGCTTTCACATTAATGGGAAAAAGTGTGGGCGATAATGGCAGTTTTAAGAAGTAGGAAATGACGACAATAGATTAGCAGTGGGTGAAAAACAAGGTAGGGAGTGGTTGAGAACGAACAGAATGGTGGGCTCAATAATGGGCAATCCATCTAGATTTATAACCGCAATTTCCGTCACAGACATCAGAGACGAATGGAGATAGGCATCTTCTGGTAAATGTCTAAAACATGATTATGATATTGATACATTTAAGTATTCCCGCCTTCATTTCTCTAAAATAAGAAAGGGTGAAATAATGATGCTGAAACATTAATGACCGATGACTGAGAATGTGCAGACCCCAAATTATTTTCGCAAAACTTCCAATAAAATTCGCACAATCTAGTCTTAAATTCGCACATTTTGTATAGCACTTTCTCTTTCCTATATAAATTTCAGGCCAAAATTCGCACATTCTGTGACAAAATCCGCACATTTGTGCGAATTTGCGAGCATTTGCACACCCCTATGACATGTAAGGATCTATAGTCATCTTGAAATCTTAAACCCATTTCATGAAAAGCCAAAAACCTGCCATGACTTGAAGTAGGCATTACATTCGCACAACTTCATCCACCTTAATGAGTACACAGTCACGGATTTAATCGTTATTCCTTGTATTCTTTCTATAAATAGACAGACGTAAACATTTCAGAGCTGAGGATAGGTTTTTCTTCGTCACAGCTTCGTATTTAAAGACAAGCTATTAAATTCTCGAAAGAGGGCCAGTTAAAATCTTGAGTGTCACTAATTTACTTGTGAAACATGGAATTTAATTCAATGCACATATACAAGGAACAAAAAAAGCAATGATTTGCCTATAAACGAAAATGGCAAGCGTCAATTCGAGTATTGAAAGGATTCACATAGATATTCCTAGTACATGTACCTATTACTTAATTTTTTGCAAAACAAAATACCATTATGTCTAGTTTCTCCAACTTGTGGTGGGGGACTCTACTCAATAGTATAGCTTGCATAGTTTGGGGCTGGTCACACATCGAGCACTATCGGTCGGGGCGGTTATTCCGGTTATTTACGGGGTTGTAATAGATGACCACTCGAGGCGCAGACCCCCTCCAGGCTCCAGCAGGCCTTACAGTGGGCGAGCAGCTCGAGGTGAGCAGTGCGTGGTGTACGTGGTCCCTGCGAGCTGCTCACCTTATCAGAGACACGCATTTACAACCTGCTCAGGCTATGGTGAGCTGTTCGGGGTTAATCTTTTTCAGGTTGTTTTGATGGAGTATAATAAACATTGTTTTTCTCAGGGGTATATTTTGCAAATCGACAATCTATTTTTGTCCTACTTTTCAAAATATGGTTATCAAAACTCTAGACTATATTCTCCTACATTTAGTAAATCTACGGTAGTATTTCTTTGGTGGGGGAGAGAGAATCAAATCATTTCTTAGCATAAACGAGTTGTAAAGATAAAGTTGCATGTGAGCTAAAAAGGAAATGCTTCACATTTAATTTGGCTTTGATTCACATACGGAAGCTCTGGAGTATTCGGGGAGTAAGGAGGAAGACCAGCTAGGGGAAAACATGTTGTTGTGCTCGTTTCAGATTAGAACTGAGCATGCGCGTTTGGCCTGTAGTTCATAAAGTCACTTAATTAATACGCATTCTGTGGCATGTGTTTATAAGCCCATCCCAGTTTACACCAACATTATAGTTTACTATTGTGATGAACGGCTATTCAGCCAAAATACATAGAGGTTAAAATAATAGAAATAAGGTAATAATAGAAATATATGTAAGAGAACGAAATATATGTAAGAGAACGAAATAGATGTAAAGGAACGAATATGTAAAGAACGAATATGTAAAGAACGAATAACGAATATGTAAAGAACGAATAACGAATATGTAAGGAACGAAAACGTAAAGGAACGAAACCCGGAAATATGTAAACCGGAAGTGAAATGTAAACCGGAAACGGAATATATAAACCGGAAGTGACGTCAGTTGTAGGTCACGTGACCAAAGGCAGCCAATCAGGGCTGACCTCTCTAGTATATAAAGGGGCGGTGAGGCCCGAATAAACAGAGTTCTTTAACAGTTCTCCTGGTGTCCAGACGTGTCCTCTTTCCTGAAACAACCGCTAAAGATGAGCCGATCAGAGTAATTAAGCCGAAGTTAGGACAAAACAGTCGAAGTTCGAGACAGGTAGTAGAAACATAGGGTAAGGGGCCCGATGGCCCGAAGAACGAGGAACGAGGGAACGGAGTAGGGCACGAAGGCCCGAAGTAGTACCGGAAACCGAGGCGTAGTATGGTACGAAGACATGGGGAGCGGAACGAGGGAGCGAAGTCCGCGGGGACGAGGGCGCGGCATGCTCGGCCCCACGCTACCAAACAATAGGCGACCGTCGGCCCGTCGCCCCCGCGGACCGGAACTCAGGGGTGGACCGCCCCCCGGCCGACCCGTACCCCTACCATAATTTCCCTCCCCCGCAGTCCTCCGTCGACATCGAGTGCCGATTCCCGATCGATTCGCTCAGCCCCCCCTCGTGCGCGAGGCACGACTCTAGAAACACATCTCGGTTCTTGGCCCGGATTCCCCGTCCGCCCCGAGACCCGAACAACCCCCACGTTCCTCTGTTGTAAGAATCGGCAACCCCGACTTACCAGAGAACGTCACACTGGTGGCAGCGGTGGTGCTGAAATAGGCACATACGGACTTGTGGATCTTGGGTGTTTCATCGGTATTGGATACTCATGGCGACTGCGGCAGTCTTCGAGCAGATGGATTCTGACGTCGCCTTCAAGGAAGGTGGGGAGGAGAAAGGAGGTGCGAAAACCGAGACCAAAGGGGAGGACACGACCATCATGGGTAGGCAGTTTAATTTTATGGGAACGTCCACCCCGACAGATGAGCAGAATGTGCGGGCTCAACAACAACAGACCGGTCAGGAAGGAGCGAGTTTGAAGAAGTTCAGTTTACGACCAGAGAAGTATGACGGTAAACCGGATTTCGAGGGATGGATCAACCAGTTTGAGGAGTACGCAACATTGGGACGCTGGACGGCCGAGGAAAAAGCGGCGATGCTTTTTCTCTCGCTGACGGGAACGGCACGAATGTACTTTGTCGGACTCCCGGACAGGGAACGACTCCGTTACTCAGCGAGGGTGGATGCGTTGCGCCGGAGGTTCGGTCAGGAGAAGGACACGTGTAATGCTCTGCAAGAGTTGGCGGGATTGAAACGTGTAAAGAACCAGACAGCGAAGGAGTTGGCTGATAATGCCCTGCGACTGGCATCGAGAGCCTACTTCTCCAACGACTACGCTAGCCAGGAAAAAGCAGCATTACATGCGTTCCAGGCTGCAGTTGGGGAAGACCTTCAGCTGAAGTGTGCAGAGAAAGGATGCAAGACACTAGAGGAGGCGGTAGAGGTGGTAGAAATACAGGAACGATACTCACGCCGCCTCCTGCGGGCAGTGAAGCCCGAGGAGGACGCCAATACACAGATCATGGCCTTGAACGGTAAGTTGGAGGAGATGATGAAAGAATTGGCAGAAGAACGGGAAGCTAGAAGACAAGCAACGGCCCGGAGGGAGGCGTTTAAGAAGCGAAAAGAAGATTTAGAGTGTCATCAATGTCACCAGAAGGGCCATTTCGCAAGAGAGTGTTCTCAGCGTCAGGGAAACGGACAGTCGCCGTCGCAGTAAGCGCGGGGCCCCCTTCGGGCGCGGCGAGAGAAGTAGTAGGCATGGGAGAATGTGGACTTTATGTGGCCGGGATGGTGGGAGAGAGTGTCGTCCGTTTTTTGGTTGATACCGGATCTATGATCAGTCTGCTGTCGGAACGCCTCTGGAGAGAGTGGGGACGAAAATGGGAAGAACTGGATGGATATGAAGGACGTCTCTGCTCGGTGGATGGTAGTCCGTTGCGGTGCTACGGATGCACGAACTTGCCAGTAAAATTGGGAACGCGCGTGTTGAAGTGGACGTTCATGGTGGCAGACATCGGTAGAGATGAAGGGAACGGCTGACAGTTAAGCCCCACGCGAGTGCTATCTTCCTGCCCGCCGAGGGGGAGGGAGAGGGGGAACGAATCCCGGGAGTAGAACAAAGAACGGATGGGATTCGGGCAGTTACCGTCGGAGGACAGGTCGTGCGAATCGAGGAAACGACGGAAATACCCCCACTCCAAGTGACCCGAGTAACAGTAGTAGCGAGAATAGACATAGGACAGAGTGGACAGCTGGCTGTCATCACCGGCGCTGGATTACCTATGGGACTGGAGGTGATCCCAGGAACGGTGACATTGGGAGAAGAAAATGAAGTTTGGGTGGCCAACCGAGGGACCGAGAGTGCGAAATTGGAAACCGGCGGGGTACTCGGAGAAGCCACCTTCGTACAAGAGGTACGAGGAATAGGAAGTGAAGCAAAAGAACCCCCTGGAGCGCTCGTTGAAATGATAGGGGAGGCTAAGAAAGACCTGACCACGAAGGAAGGCGAAGAGCTGGAGAAAGCCATCATGGCCCGGGAACAAATGTTTGCGACCTCGAAACATGAGTTAGGACGGACAGATTTAGTACAACATCGAATTAAAACGGGGGATCAGATGCCGATCAAGCAGAGGGTCAGACGGTATCCGGCCACCAGGAGAGAGGAAGAACGAGCACTGGTGGAGGATATGTTAAATCTAGGGATTATCCAGGAGAGCGGGAGTGCGTGGAGTAGCCCGACCGTTCTAGTCAAAAAGAAGGACGGAGGAACGAGGTTCTGTATCGACTACCGAAAACTGAACCAGGCTACGAAAGTGGACGCCTATCCGCTCCCGCGGATAGAGGACAGCCTCAACACTTTGGGAGGAAGCCTATTCTTCTGCAGTCTGGATCTCGCAAGCGGATATTGGCAGGTGGAGATGGCACCGGAGGACCAAGAAAAGACGGCCTTCGTGACTCAAGGAGGATTGTATGAGTTCAAAGTGATGCCATTCGGGCTAGTGAACGCCCCAGCCACCTTCGAGAGACTGATGGAAAGAATCCTCAGAGGAATCGTGTGGGAGGAGTGTCTGGTATACTTGGATGACATACTGGTCTTTGGACCGACGTTTAAAGTGACTCTGGAAAGATTGGTACGGGTTCTGGACCGATTGAACGCTGCAGGACTGAAGTTAAAGGCGCGAAAATGCAAGCTGTTCCAGAAGAAGATTCCGTTCTTGGGGCACGTTGTCTCATTCAACGGGATCGAACCCGACCCCGAAAAGTGTCGGCAAGTAACCGAGTGGCCGGTCCCGCGGGATCTCCACGAGGTACGAGCCTTCGTGGGATTATGTTCATACTATAGAAGGCATATAGACGGCTTCACGGAATTGGCTGCCCCCTTGTATGAATTGGCAACGAAGGAGGAACCATTCGTGTGGAGCGCGAGACGACAAGAGGCATTTGATGCGATGAAGAAGGCGCTAACGGAGGCCCCGGTGTTGGGATTCCCGGAGGAAGATGGACAATGGTGGCTTGACACAGACGCCAGTGACGTGGGAACGGGAGCCGTGCTATCACAGGAGCAGAGAGGGGAGGAACGGGTGATAGCTTACACGAGCAAAACCCTGGAGTCAAACGAACGAAAGTATTGCACCACGCGGAAAGAACTGTTGGCGGTGGTGCGAGCTTTGAAGCATTTTCGGTGCTACATCTATGGTCAACGCGTGATAGTCCGGACGGATAATAGCGCGGTCAGTTGGCTGCAGAGAAGTAAGGAACCGATGGGGCAGGCTGCTCGGTGGATTGAGATTATCGACTCGCATGATGTGTCGTTCCAACACCGACCGGGCAGGAAGCATGGGAACGCTGACGCGTTGTCCCGGTATCCGTGCAAACAATGTGGAGAGGAGCACAAGAATACCGAAAAAGTGAGAGTAGTGACGCGGGCCCGGGGGTACGAGCCCGGATGGTCCCCGCAGGAGATGAGAGCAGCGCAGAGGAGGGATCGAGATATAGGGCCGATTGTCGCACGGATGGAAAAGGATGCGGACCGGCCAGGTTGGGAGGCCATATCTCCGGAATCCCGGGAAACAAAGATCCTATGGAGGCAATGGGAACGATTAAGCCTCAGGGATGGCGTGCTGCATCGGAAGTACTGGGAACTAGAAGGACATGGTTGGAGGAACCAGTTGGTCGTTCCCCGAGAGGAACGGGCCAAGTTGGTAAGGGAATACCATGGAGGCGCGGCAGGAGCGCATTTAGGAGTCGCCAGGACAACGGCCCTGTTGGAACAAGGGTTTTACTGGCCGGGACTCCGGGAAGACGTGCGGAAGGAATGTCGAGAATGTGATTGCGCGTTGCTGAAAAAAGGACGAGGAAGACGGGAGCCGCTACATCAGTACATAGTGGGGGAGCCGATGGAACGGCTGGCCATGGATGTTTCGGGCCCGTACCCAGTCACCAAACGAGGAAATAAGTATTGCCTGATGGTGGGATGCTATTTCACCAAATGGTTGGAGTGTTTCCCGATCCCGGATCAAAAGGCAACGACAGTGGCGAACAAACTGGTTGAAGAAGTAGTAGCACGGTACGGCGCGTTTCGGGAACTACACTCGGATCAAGGCACGAATTTCGAATCCGAGGTGGTGGCTCAGGTCTGTGCACTATTCGGAATACACAAAACAAGAACGACGCCGTACCACCCCAGGAGTGACGGGTACATAGAACGAAGTTTCCGTACTTTGGGGTGTTGTTTGAAAGCCAGCTGCCGAGCGACAGGCCGGGAATGGGACGAGATGGTCCCGCTCGTGATGATGAGTTATAGAGCAACGCCGCAAGCCAGCACGGGAGTGACACCGAATATGATGATGCTGGGCCGACAGACCATGATGCCGCGACAGGCGATTTATGGGAGACCTCTAGGACCAGAGGAGGAACCCCGACGGGTAGGCGACTATGTGGAAAGCCTGGAGGAAGGGCTAGTCGCGGCCTATCGGGAGGCCCGGACGGGGCTGAAACGAGCCGCCATCCATCAGAAACACGAGTACGATGGGAAGGTGACTCGGCGGGAATACCACGCCGGAGAACTGGTCTGGGTGCACGATACGGTAGTAGATAGGGACAAGGGAACGAAGTTGCGATTTCCATGGATGGGCCCTGCACTGATCGTCAAGGTGCTTGACCGAGGACGGGTGGTAGTACGGAAGAAACGAGGGAAACCGGGGGGGGTGGTCCATGTGGACCGCCTGGAACCCTACCGAGGACACGCTGCGCCAGCCTGGATGGTAGCTGACCAGCAAGGATACGAGGCTGCACAGTAAATGCTTGGGGTGGGGCGCGCTAGGGCACGTAAGGAAACGGGGCACCCCTTTTTGTGATGAAGTCGTTTTCGTGTCTCGATTCCGCAGGTGGAAGAGGACCAAGGGAACGACCAAATCGGCGCTACACAAAAAGGCTTTGGCCAAAAAGGACTGATCAACCTGGGGCCATTGAGTCGGGGCGGTGCGTTGACCACTACAGTAGGAGTGCAGGTCGTTAGGCTGTAGAGATTTGCTACCTAGCTGAAGATTGGTTCTCTTGCGGATGTAATATAGGTGGGAAATGCGGGGTTGGAACGAAAAACGGCGTTCGGGAGCCACGACGGCCCGAATGTCTAAAGTAGTCCCACGGAGCCGCTTTCCGGTCAGTTCTGGTGAAGACTTCTGAAGACTTCTGAAGTAATGCCGACTTGGTAATACCGCTTTACAGCGTCCAGGAGACCGGAGGAGAGTAGATGCGGCACTCTCGGGAACGCCGGAGGAACGAACGGACGGCTGTAAAAGGCGAGGCCTGAAACGAGGACGGGCTTTAAAGTAGGTCGTAAAAGGAGTAAAAGAGGACAAAGAGAACGGGGCGGTGGCGAGGAGATGATAACGCCGAGCCCCTGTGTTCTCCGGGAAGTGTGCGGAAGCACTGTGAGGGCTGAGATGAAAAAGGCAAGAGAAGGCGACGAGGGATGAAAAGACCGAGGACGTCCGGTGGGGCAATAAAAGGCCTAGGAAAAACGCGTGGATGGGCGAAGGGCCGCGAGGTAAAAAGCAGGCGAGGCGGTGACCAGCGGCGGGCCCCGGGGACCGGAAAATAGTAGGGGGCGCCACCGTAGAAGTGGATGGTGAGTCTGACGCTAGGGGTCACTAGTGCAGGCCACGCCCACTTCCGCCTGCGGCGGCTATAAAAGGCAGAGCGCTCGCCGGAGCAGGTCATTCTGGTCAGCCGATCAGGATTCATCAAATCGCAGACGAGCAGACTGAGCTAAGGAGAAGAAAACAAGAGGAAAAGCAGAGAAGCGAGACGAGCAGCATCACCACGAGACAAAAACGGAAACGGCTGACGGGACGAGCTTCAGGATTGGAACGAGCCCCGAAAGCCCGGAAAACGGACACGATGAGCGGACAGTGCTGGGAAGGACATTGTCACGGAAAGGAGTTTAAGCACTTGGCCAAGCATATTAAAGGCCAGCACGATGGATTACGGAAGCAGTACTACATGTGCCCGGTGTGTTCGAATCGAGCCTATTCGACACACCAGGACTGGAAGAAGCACATGACGGACTCACACGAAGGGAACCTGCAGAGGGGGATGCCGAAGCAAGACCCCCTTCTGAGGCTGGAGTATGCTGCGGCGTTCGCCTTGGACCCGAAAGGACGACCGCCGTACACCAGTTTCGCTGCTGGGGATGAAACGGCGGCCCGGGTAGCCAACATGGAACGGG
This sequence comes from Lepidonotus clava, assembly GCA_936440205.1. Taxonomy (NCBI): domain Eukaryota; kingdom Metazoa; phylum Annelida; class Polychaeta; order Phyllodocida; family Polynoidae; genus Lepidonotus; species Lepidonotus clava. Next base: position 24,291,603 of record OW387147.1, read on the forward strand.
ACTACGCGGTGCGCCATCCGGAGGGGTTTCAACCCCCTGAGAGGGCGGTGGATAAGGAGGCACCGGAGAGGCCGCGACGGCATATCCGCATACCTTACTACCCGAGGGCGTCGAGAGGATCCGAGGACAGCGACGCCGAGCAGCTGGAGCAGGTAGCAACCGAAGAAGGATCAGAGGCCGACGAGGCCGGCGAGGGAGCCCAAGCAGCCAAAGCAGCAGGGAAGGGACCCCTGGCCGAGGTGGCGGAACGATCGACACCCACGCGTCGTTCCCCTCGGAGGGCCGCGAAAGGAGTACGGAAGGAAGACACCGAGTCGCCGCGAAGCGCGAGCCGAGCCGTGGTCAACCCGAAGCCACTCCTGACACCAGACCAAATATCAGGGTTAGTACAGAGCCGAATTAAGAAGTTAAACGCCCAGGGAGAACCACGGGAACCGAGAGGACGAGGACTCCCGGGCAGAGGAAAAGGACGGACATCCACACCCACCCCGAAGCCGGGTTGCTCAGGAATACCACCGGGGGCTGAGGTGGGGGAATTGGTGAGCTCGTCCGACGACCAACGACCGAAAGTCAAAGAGGAAGAGGAGCCGCTCGCTTTCAAGAGGCCCCCGACGCAGGGATGCCCGGCGGAGGAGCCGTCGCGAAAGAAGAAGTGGAAAAAGGTCAAGAAAGTCCCGAGAGAATTGGAGGAGGGAACGAGTTCGGACCAGTCGGAGTCAGGCAGGAGTATGTCGGCCCGAAGCGATCGGTCTTTGATTATTGCTGAGTCTAGTAGCACGGGAGAGCTGGGACCATCGCAGCCTGAGACCTCGACAGGAGTCAGACGGACCACGGGACTAGAACCACCTTGTAGCGACGCACAATTTACTATGATGACAGTTCATAAGAAATCAGTGATATACGAATCACGACACCCGAGGTACCCCGGATATTTAAAAGGAACAATGAACCGGGAGGGATCGTTCAGGGGTTACCACGAGGCGAGATCCGACCGGGAGCTGGAGGACAGCATTCGGGAAGCACAGGGAGGCCGGCTGGTGGAAAGAGAAGCATTGTACCTAGGAAGGTTTCTACGCGAGATGGCAGAAAGGCAGGGACTCAAACCGTCGGGGCGAGTGGAGAAAGTAAAGTATGTTCGGCATGCGGCCAGGCCGGAGGACACGGCGTCGATGGCCTCGACACAGCCGCTGTTCTCTACCCCTACCCCGACGAAAGCGGATTCACCCCTGGAGAAGATGGTATGTAAGCAGCCGATAGTGCCGCCCCCAGGATTGAAACGAATGAGAGACATTACGGTAGCACCAGACACGCCAGAGACACGGGCGGCGGTTGACAACCTGACTCGAGCCAGTTTGGGGAGCTCGTTTTTCGTGTCGCAAGGATCGGAAGAGACCCCGGGACCACCGTCGCCCGAACGTATGGGATCGCCGCCAGGACCGGATACCCCACTCAAGGACGAGGATAAACACGGGCGGGCGCTACAACCGCGGGTTGTGATACACAGATTACAAATACCAGCTGCCCAGTCCATGGACGCGGAGGTGGAAGACTCAGAGGACATGGAGTTGGGGCAGGCCGAGACCAGAGGATACGAGCCGGAGAAGCAAGAATTGGACGAGTCGGGAGCGGATTCAGTGTTCGGGTCTATAGGAACGGAGATACCGACGGCAGGACCATCTAGGGAAACACCGAGACTCAAGTTATTACGGACACAGGCCATTCACCAGGTCTTACAGGGACACTTTCCGGTGACGGCGCGAGCGGTACGAGACTGGGACGCGGCCCCCGAGAGAGGTGCGAGGAATGACGGCCAAGACAAGAGCAATGGCTTCGGCGTCTATGGCGTTCCTGATGGCACTAGAAACGGGCCGCAAGCCAGAGACATTTGAAGAAGCGATGGCGCAGTTCCCGACGGCGGCACTGGGGCCGTTGACCAGGGAGTTCCCGGGGGTCGACCGGCTAGTTAACGAACACAACCGGACCGTCCAATTGGCTCAGACCCTAGTGATGTACAAAAACGAGGATCAACTGGATGACTTGTTGAAGGCGACAAGAGAGGCGGAAAAACAGAGCGGAATGGTGGATCAGCTTCTCGAGCTCCCCGCTAGGGAGGAGAGACTGTTGCTACCGATCCGGCGCCAAGAAGAAGGGTGAAGTAGATGCTGCTCGAGGTCTTGCACGGAAGGAAAACAGCGCGACGGAACCAGAGGCGGAAGATGGCGCGTCGCGAGTCGGGTGGGGAGGGATTACGGGGCGTTGGCTCCTCACCCATAGTGTCAAACCCCCAGGGAGAGAACCGGGCCGAGGCGGAGGTACCTGAGCCGCACGGGAGGCCGAAGCCTGGATAAAAGACTCTCCTGGAGACCGCTGGACGGGCCCGAAAACTTTACTTAAACTCATCGGGAACGGACTGGCGGGCTCGAACATTTTTATCTTAATTTATTCCTATTAATTTCTTCATGGAAATCTTCTTGCGGAAGTGAACGAAACCACATGTGTTAGGAGGTGTTGAGCGTAATCAGCGAGCTGGAGGGTCCATGACTGGAACGAACTTACCAAGCCTGCGGGGCGAATACGGGACGGAAGGAGGCGCTAGGAGGAAAAACAAGTTTGTAGCTGTTCCTCTTCTTCCCTGGAGCCCGCTGCGTTGGTTGGGACCGAGCAGGTGGAACGGGATCGTCCGGTCGCGGAAATCAAATGGATAGCGGGCTGGACGGCCCAGGAGCGAGTCGTGAAAGGATTGCGGCGAGTCGTAGATGTCTCCCGGAGGACCAAGGCACGAGCAGGGACGATAACTTAGGGGCCCTGGCTCGTGACCGACCGAAGCAATACATGAACAAGAAACGAAAATTAATAGACTTACTAAAAACTTATATTAATATCTTACCTGCAGTAACGACAGTGACTGCTTCCATGTCGTATTTCCTGATGTCTTCTTCTCGAGGAACGAAACATATAGGGAAGTAGTCTTTGAAATATACAGGGAGGTGGTGCTTGGAACGTCGGCCGCGGATGCCTTGATAGACACCTCAAGAGGTCTGCAAAGAGCGACGAGGAGCGATCCTTCTTGGAGTTCGACATCGGATGAGTTCTCTATATATGCTATTTTTTTGAGAATGGGCCCGTTCCGGATCTCAGAGGTTGACGTTGGGTGCAGATCCCAGTTGATGTCGTCCATCTTCACTTTCTACGGCTTCTTCCTCTCCTTCTCACTAATATCTTCAACTTACCAACTTCGAACCGTCGTACCTAGGAGCAGCCCGGAACGGCTCGGAGCTGTTGTCTCGGCGTTCGTCATAGGCATAGTGGCTTCATGCAATGTGACATGGCACTGTGGACGACTGTGGCCTTACTCCAAAATCAAACCAGACCGGATCTTAAACTTACTTCTATTAACGAACTATTTGTTGGTATTACAGTCTCACGAAAATCGTCTAAAAGCACGGTCCTCCGGGAGGACGAAGAGAAAAACTTAGTAAACAGAGCGAGGCCCGAGAGCCTAGGAAACGAACGAGGGCCCGAGTGCCCGAAACAGGAATCCTCTTCTTAGGAAAATCATCTCATCAGTAGAACGAAGGAGCCTCCCTCTCGCCCCAAAGAGGACTGTCTTCCTGCCGTTGCTTACGGAGGGGGGGAGGGATGAGAGGCACCGGCTCCTGTCATCAAAAAGAAACTTGGCACCGGCTCCTGTCATCAAAAAGAAACTTCATCAAAATTATCTTCTTAATCGGGTCTCCGTTCCGGTTGTTGTCATGCCACTTGGGCCCGGAACGGTGACGGAAATACTTTACTATGGTGGACTCTCTCCGACATCTCTTTCTGAAATCCTGAAATCTTCGAGTGTGTCGACGAGGTCGAAGACTGAACGTCTTGGTGCTGGGTTAACCACGAGGACATGTGTCGTAAAAGTCAAACTTCAGTTCCTGTACGGAAAACGGACACTTCATCGATAATTAATGATTCTAATCTTCTCAGTCTTACCTTCACCCGGACTCCATCTCAAAGTTTCACTGTGACAAATAGCACGAAACCCGCGACGTCGTCTGCTGAAGCTTCCACTCTAAGCTTTAATGCATGAAGTTAAGTTCCTTTCCACATACAACGCCATCTTCTTCCTTGGGTGCCTTGGCCTTTGGCTCGAACATGTTGTCCTTGCCAAACGTGAAAAAGTCACTGGGGGGCTCTGAATGCCGAGGCGACCGAGGGTGCGAAGTCCAAAAAGAACATTCTATCTACAAAAACTTCAGTCTTTCTTCTTCAACTCATCCTTAAAATCATCATCATCACCTAAGAGAACGCAGAGAAGAGTAATAGTTACGGAAGAACGAGGGGTCACGACCGACCGGGTAGGAGAATCACGACCGATTCTCTACCCAAAAACAACGGAGAACGTCTGGACGACGGTAGAACGGACCGAGGGTCGAGAGGACTAAGGGTCACGACCGACCCTGGCCTCTGGGTGGGAGAGTCGCGACCGATTCTCCACCCGAGCTAGGGGAGAACGTCTGGACGACGAAAAACGAAGGGAACGGGGGCACTGCGGGTCACGACCGACCCATGGCCCCGGGCAGGAGGACCACGACCGGTCCCTCTGTCCTAATGAGGGTAAAAAGGCGAGGAAAAACGCGCCGAGGGGCTAAGTAAATAGAGCCCAGAAGAGAGGAGCGGGGGCGATGGGGTCACGACCGATCCCCAGTCCCGGGTGGGAGAGCCACGACCGGCTCGCTCATCCTAAAGACGAGAAAAAGAGGAGGTGTAAAACGGGTCCTAATAGATCCAGGATAGAGAACTCTGACGAAGATAAAAAGAGACTAAGATATATAAAACGAATTATATGAACTTTCATTAAGAAGAGAGAAAAACGAAGAACGAAAAACGAAGAAAGAAGAGAAATAATAATTAGCCGGATAGGCCCCGGGGGCCCTCCGAAGTAGATCGGAGAGGACAGAGGGTGACACCTCCTCCTCTGCCGATAAGGAGCGTAGGATTGAAATGTTTCTGGTTCTAGAGTATGTTCTGTTGTCGTTGCTGTATGAACTGTTTTGAAATTTTGTAAAACGTGTTTTCCCACCTTTCAAGAAGGTGCGGGAGGGTGTGATGAACGGCTATTCAGCCAAAATACATAGAGGTTAAAATAATAGAAATAAGGTAATAATAGAAATATATGTAAGAGAACGAAATATATGTAAGAGAACAAAATAGATGTAAAGGAACGAATATGTAAAGAATGAATATGTAAAGAACGAATAACGAATATGTAAAGAACGAATAACGAATATGTAAGGAACGAAAACGTAAAGGAACGAAACCCGGAAATATGTAAACCGGAAGTGAAATGTAAACCGGAAACGGAATATATAAACCGGAAGTGACGTCAGTTGTAGGTCACGTGACCGAAGGCAGCCAATCAGGGCTGACCTCTCTAGTATATAAAGGGGCGGTGAGGCCCGAATAAACAGAGTTCTTTAACAGTTCTCCTGGTGTCCAGACGTGTCCTCTTTCCTGAAACAACCGCTAAAGATGAGCCGATCAGAGTAATTAAGCCGAAGTTAGGACAAAACAGTCGAAGTTCGAGACAGGTAGTAGAAACATAGGGTAAGGGGCCCGATGGCCCGAAGAACGAGGAACGAGGGAACGGAGTAGGGCACGAAGGCCCGAAGTAGTACCGGAAACCGAGGCGTAGTATGGTACGAAGACATGGGGAGCGGAACGAGGGAGCGAAGTCCGCGGGGACGAGGGCGCGGCATGCTCGGCCCCACGCTACCAAACAATAGGCGACCGTCGGCCCGTCGCCCCCGCGGACCGGAACTCAGGGGTGGACCGCCCCCCGGCCGACCCGTACCCCTACCATAATTTCCCTCCCCCGCAGTCCTCCGTCGACATCGAGTGCCGATTCCCGATCGATTCGCTCAGCCCCCCCTCGTGCGCGAGGCACGACTCTAGAAACACATCTCGGTTCTTGGCCCGGATTCCCCGTCCGCCCCGAGACCCGAACAACCCCCACGTTCCTCTGTTGTAAGAATCGGCAACCCCGACTTACCAGAGAACGTCACACTATCAAATATTTTCAATCTTGCCTCCATGCTTATTCCCTGAAGAGAGTTGTACAATTCAAAATTAATCAAAGCAAATTAGGTGACGAATTGCACCTAAATTTGGTAAAATGTAGCTTTATATTTCGGCATTTTTCCCATAGGAACCACTGCTAAAGCCTGTCAGCCAAGCCTACAATGTCCAACCCTACTTTGCCCTGAAATACAACATTTTGATTGGCTGGCTAACCTACAAATCTGTCAACTGATAAAATTTAAGAAATCATAATGTTCAAGCAGTCCTTGAGGATATACAAAAACATAATTCTTGTTTATTTCAGTAACCTGAACTCTTGGAAACAAAGATGGCATACATAGTAATTTTTTCCAACCTTTGTCCAACCCTAGCATGTATGCAATGTGGGATGGGCTTATTGGTCTTAGGTGCAGATCATTGACTGAATCAGGCTTGGGCTGACCGTCATGGGTCTAGATCAATGTTGTGCCTGTTGTGGTACCAGGTGGTCCCAAACTCCTGGCGCATACCATATTAATACCCTTTACAGACTACAGCTTAAATATGGGATGGATGTAGTTACAATGGACGTCATATTGGCAATAGGTCACTGGTTCGCTTCATCGAGCCAACTGGGGAGCAGTCAGATAGGCTCAAAGAACAACTGCCCTACCTGAATATACCAGTCCATTTATACCACTTTTTATACGCTGGATACATGGCCTAACAAGGTCTGATCATAGGCTAACGTCCACCATCGTGATGCACATTCTAAACTGATGTGCTTTATAAGACTTGAAAATACATCGTAGATTGTAGTCTGGAAGGGGTAATAGACTCTAACTTATGGTACGTAGAATCTCAGTGTATTTATAGAGACTCTGATTTATGCTTCAATGGCTGGCCATACACTAGAGCTGCTCTCAGCAAACTCACTTGGTTAGACAAGTGTTGGGCCAGCTGCAGGAAGGGGAAAGATATCTAAGATCTTATCTCCTATCTTTTTTTGGGGGGAATAACTATGACCAGATTGGAGGATAAGTAGACAGGTTATTCAGAATACATTAGGTTTGGTCTTGTTTAGCTATATTTTTTAGTGTGTGACAGGGCATGTCAATATTGTGCTCTTATGAGTTTCTTTCTTTTAGTTTTTGTTCCGTTGACATAATAGAGTATTGGTTTCCAGGGCACCATGAGGAGAGGCATATTAACGGTAGTTATGGAAATCCTATTAGATGTGACCGTGCGAAGCAATAAAAAAATATCAATCTGACTAATACACTGTTTTGTATGACAGCCATTCTTATCTTTGGGTAATATCCTCAACTCAAGACAATGTATTTTTTTTCTAATCGAAATACAAAGGAATCAGAGTAACCTTAATACATTAAGGACATGTACCTTCTATCTTTCCATCAACAAAAATTAAATACTTATCTTTTTTTTAATTTTTTATTAATCAACTTCACATACAAGCGTAGTGTTCTTCCAGTTGGACAGGGATGAGAATGGTATATAAACAAATGAACAGCATGAGATATAACATGGTATATATGAACTATCCAAGGATAATTCTGAAGATGATAGTTTGCAAAGAATATTTCTAATGACATGTTCTAAATAATATGTATTCTTAATCCAAATGACCGATGTACAATGTGGCTTGTGCAAAAGTCACATGCAATTAAAATGCACGCAAGCCATTGGCCTATAAAATCTTTTCCAAAAAGTTTTTAGGGTTCTTCTCTAACCCAAAAGTTGCAAACCCGGCTGTATGAGCCAACGGTAGTAAATCTAAACACCGTCTGAAAAATTTTAATATCGAGAAGCCATGTAAGAAGGGTATGTTCAAATCATTCTCAATGTATGGAATGGTTTATTCAAAATCTAAAATATCTAATTCTAAGTAGAATGCGATCAAAGACAGTTGCCAATATTTTTTCAGAACATTTTCTTTTTTTCCTATATCACATCTAAAACCTGCGAACCCAGCCTTAGGAGCCCAGCCTGACCTCCCCCTAACCCTGTAAGCCACACGTCAAGACCTCTCACGGATGTCTACTAGGATAAACCTTAGCAAATTAAGCGTTGGGGATCCGAAACGACCCCCCAGCTATCCCACTCTGTACCCTAAACAGTGTTAGGGAGTCCGTCCGCACTGTGTATACTGTTATCTGCCCAGTTCCATTAGTCAGTAACAGTCCGAACACTCAGATGGACCCTGGGCCGATTGCTGTAATCCTCTGTCAGAGAAAAACAGGGTTCCCATCGACTTTGAGAAAAACAAACTTGTCATGACAATCCGTTGACTAATTACAATTTCTGGGTATATTTCCCAAGTTCACCAATACCTGGTTACATGAATATTTTGCACAAGCAGTTTTTTGTGGAATTTGTCTCGAAATATGGACATAATGATGCATGAATATTCAAATTGAGATTAAAACAGTCCCAATCGATCAATTTCTGGAGAAAAATATTTAAAAATCGATAACTTTTTATAAAACCCCATCACTATTTGTCCCTTTTTCAAATTCCATTACTACTTTCATTTTCCAGGGTTTCCAGTCTTTGTGGGAACCTTGTCATAATAATTATTATGTTTTGTCGCTAACAAGGGTCATTTTTCTGGAAAAGGTTAATGAAATGAAGCAGGAACTCTCATTTAAAAGGCGAGCTATAATATCCAAGCAATTCAATCTCGTTGACATCTTTGAAAAGACTTTAAAGAATGTGGCTTTGAAATCAGCATATTATATTCTTCATATGTGTATTTTCACAGACTGAATTTCTTTAAAAAATTTCTTTTTATTTGTCCTTACAACATTGTAGACATATATCTTATGTATATCTATGAAAACATCTACATTTTGTTCTTTCTCGCCGTCCTGCCCGAATATTCACTTATTAACTTATTAGGCTAATCTATCAGTCACTAATTAGAGTGGTATCATTAGTGTATCATGTTGCAATAACATCTCTACTTTTAGTGATAAATCGCTTCACAACACACTGACAATGACCAATTAGCCTAATCAGTAACAGAAATATGGACTCTAACGATTTGATCCACATGTCGGGCACTAAAAAATCTAAATTATGATCAATCAAAGTGAGCTGCGGAGAAAACGTGAAAATAACATGATTGATGAAACAACATCGGGGTTTAGGGCATGAAAGTGGGGATCCAGGTAGATTTACTTAGGAACGCCACGAGGGTTGGACCAGGCGAACCCCACTGCCCTCACCTGACCCTACCTGTCCTCACCACAGTGTAGGGTAAGAGTAGGGGTAGGGCTTGGGTAGAGGGTTGGGTACTAGGCGAGGTGGGTCAGGTGGGTCAGGGTGAGGAGGTCGGTGGGTTCCTGTACATATTTCACCACTAAGTCTAAGAGGTACAAGTCAGAGAGGGAAGGGTGGGGGGGGGGGGGGTCCTCATAGATTCCCCTCATAGGCAAGGGTGTACAGTTCCCAGCCCTAAAATCTGAGGCTAGGGGGTTCCAGGTAAATTGAAGGGGTTCCATGGAAAACTGAGGGGGTTCCAAATAGTTATCTCGTTAAAATTCCCTTATTTATAGTGTAATTATATAAACTTTGATAAAGCTGATGGGGTTCCAGAAACCGGTTGTTTTGATATAATTCCCTATATCTGTAGTTTAATTATGTAAACTTTTCGAAATCTGAGGGGGTTCCAGACACCCTCAGAACCGCACCCCCCACCTGGGTACGCCACTGATACATACTTTGTCTACATACTTTGGTATGAGAGAGATGTTAGTTTGAAGAGATGCACACTCAAGGAAACGATTCCTCTGTCTGTTTCGCCCCCACTTTCCCAGCTGAGTTATGTTTATTGGTACTTATTTTTATGACAACTACATGTAGAGAGGTGCGCGGCTGTTTATACAATTGTATATACAGCCACGCACCTCTGGAAAGACAATTTTGTAATTCATGCTTAGCTTGGCAAAATATGCACCTGAATGATTGCTATGTGTGTATACAATTGGAGTTACCAATAATAACAAAAATTCTGCAATTATGTTTTTTCTCGTAAAATTGCGATAGAATAGAACAAGGCTGTCCCTCTGAATTTGATTTGCAACAGGCTATGTAATGCAAGTTTCTATCACTTAGAAACCAATGACGAAATATGTTGATGTCAGTTGATACAACGTCCTGCCTGTAGATATGTTTAAGCCACATGCCTATATGAACAAATATGAAGTCAACCAACAGATAATATCAAAAGGATAAGACAAAGGTTTTTGTAAATAAAGTAAAACTGTGACTTATTTTTGTTGGAATCGTACAGTAGTAGTTCTGATTCCTTCAGATACACTGACAAAAAGACCCCCTCACCAAGAGAATGCCTTCTCCTTTATTTAACGCTCCTTACCTAAATCCTCGCCCCTCGCAAACATCCTTTAGTCCTTCGCTAACATCCTACAACCCCTCGCCAACATCCTATAGCCACTCGCCAACATCCTATAGCCCCTCGCCAACGTCCTCGCCCCTCGCAGACTGCCCCCTCCCCCCCCTACAATACCACAGCTCGCATGGAAACGGACCTACATGCCTACCCCCAAAGAGTTGTAAACATTTCCTGGATTCCTAGAACACGTGGTTAGCGCATTCCCCGAAGTTACCAAGTACGCATGTACTGAAACCAGAGCCAATACCTTAATGGCTTCGAGTCTGGACATTCCACACATATATCAACTCCATTAATGCCAATGTCGATGGGATTTTATGAATGCAGAGAAAAAGATCTAATTGCACAGTTAATGTTTCAATCTGGAAATTCAGAAAATTGCAAGAGTTAATGTTTAACTCTTGCAATTAACTCCGTGAACCAGAAACCTTCAAGTGCCCATTATTTCTACAGCGCTATTACAAACATTTCAAATCAGTGCTATTGCAATGTTTTATCATAGACATACATTATGTATCTCCATAGTTTTATCTTTCGCTCGGTAGATACCACAATTATCAGTGAAAAAATGAAAAATAATTTGGAGAGGAAACAGAAACTTATTTGAGTTCGAGTCATTGGAATAAAACTCCATTTCTGATTTCTACAACTCCACAGCGCGCACTCTGTGAACTAGTCTTATCGAACCGACTTGTTCGTTCTCCTGGTCTGTTGGCATTCCCCACTTACAGACGTTTACACAACATCTGGCACCGATCGTATAAATACGTTTTTCCCCTTTTCCTTCTCTTCTAAGTGTACCTTGGATGAGTTGAGTAGCACTGGTTCCTCCAGTGCTAACTACCCCGGCCCTGGAGAGACTCAGTCTTTGACCACAAACTAACATCTGGGGACTAAACACCTGGGGACTAACATCTGGGGACTAACATCTGGGGACTAAACACCTGGGGGTAAGGGACGTATTTCTGCAGCTAAGTGGACTATGTTTTTCCCCTGAGAAGTAGTCCACATTAACTATATAGATATTAAGTTTTGTGGAAAACAACATTGATATATTGAAAGGTTTTTCTCCGGTGGTGTAAGGGAAATGTATAAACAACATGCGTCTTTCATTTTGCGGTGATAGTCAAGAATTATGTTGTTTTCAATTTTTGAAAAACAAGTGCTTTATAAGGTTTGTACACAAAATACTTTGACAATAACTTGAAATTACTTCAATCACTTCAAATATACTACTGCAAATGACAAACAGCTGCGTTATCGTTTTTTCCCCATATATATTTGTCTATCAGCAACCATAAAATAAATGTGGGAAAAGGCGCACGTACACATTTAGTTAGTATAGCCCAAAGGCCAATGCATTCGTATGTTCATTCTTGCATCTGTAATCTCCTATCTTTGAAAGGGTTAGAACTTGTTTTACTTTAAAAAAAATAATAAAAAAATAAGCGGTATTCTGTAGATAAAACTATAAAGGCATGTGAACCAAAACTATTTACACTTTTTCAGAAATGTCAGGCCCCTCACCTCCGTTCGGGTATGCATTGGATTTGCACAGGAAGGTATGCACGTTTTCAAAAAATTAAGACACGCCCTCTACCTTGATGAAAACCAAATTTACGCGATATACTAAGATACAAAAGAGTCCTTATTATAGAGGGCTAAACGGGTGGAATAAGCTACCCCCTGAATTACAAAGGGTTAAAGAAAAAAATTAGTTCTTTTTTTTGTTGAAGAAACATGTTTTTGTATAATGTATGTATATTGTATTTTTTTCAAATTTATAAATTGTTACACTGAAGGACATTGTGTTGTGAATTACTATTAATGTAATCCGATGGAAGAACTTGTACGCAAGAATTGGATTTTTGAAAAGAAAGGTATCTAATGGAAGACCGGTCCCCTATAGGTATAGTTAAATGTGTCAGATCAGTCAGACATTTTAAAACTACCAATTAGGAATGTTGACAGGAAAAAAGTACAAATCCGACTAAAATCTGAAAAAATTTGGTTAAAATATTCATAATTTACCGGTGCTACAATCTTTTCAGTGGAAATATTTCTGGTACTACACTACAACTCCCGTTCGCTATGCCCGGAACTCCTGACAGGGGGGTGATTTTACCCCGGGTTTTTTAAAACTCGGTGGTTAGGTGACCATTAAATCAACCCCACCCCACATCCTGGACCGGTCACTAACCTAATATCCGGGATTCTGCATTATGGGCCCATAACGAATTGGGCCTACCTACACTAACAGAGCGGGGTTAATCACTCTAATATAACTGTAATTTGTAGATTATTAAGTGAGGGTATTTATTATGGTGATGAGATTTTTTAGTGTTAGAGTGCCAACTGACTTTTTGCTCCTCGTATATTTTCCACTTAGAAATCTACATGCTGATTCTGCAGGTTTTAAGATACATTTTGATAGATGCAAGGGCAGGGCAGTCTATCCTTCTGTCAGGTCTATTTGTTCTTGCTTCCAACTCAATCTTAGTCTTTCAAGTCTTTTCCCTTAGTTTGTATATAATATTACAAAGTGGGATGTAACGGGTAAAAGTTTACAGGAATGTGTACTGTACGTAATAGAGTATAAATTGTACTTCAAAAGATAATCAGGAGAAGAGCGAACTAATTTTTCTTTTTCATCAAGATAAAACATCTAAAAATGCTGATATTTGGGGGTTATTCACCAATAGAAATAAGAAAGTAATTTCACTTAAGTAGGTTTAGTTACCAGCGAATCAGCAAGAAGTTTGCAATCTGTGAGGAAAATGAATGCAAAAAGCTCTTCTGGGCCTATATTTTCGTAACTGATTAGGAGAATCAGATGCATTTTCATTAACGTCTTGTGACTTTGTGAGTCACAAAATTATTAACATCTCATAATTTCTCCCTGATGTTGTCTTGTAATAACATCAGTATCGTTTTGTGAAAGGTAGAATTCCTAATCGCCTGATTGGGCACTAGTTGATCAAAATCTACCTGATTAGGCTAATCAAAATGTGGCCCCAAATCTCCGAAAGAAGCACATCTGCAAACTGAACAATAACTAAAGACCCTATTAGGGTTAAGATTTGTAGAAATGACAGGCAACAAGCAACTGGCCAAGCCAAGGGGGCCAAATATGCGAATGCTATAGGCCACGCCCCTTACAAACCCACATATTTCACTCCCAGGTTAGAAGGGTATGAACTTTTCTGTGGGGTCAAGGTGCCAGGAATGCCATCGTCTTCCTGGTGTGTCCGGCAGAAGAATTGCCCCTGTTACGTTTGGTTTACCTCACCTAACCCCTATAGCTCCCACATCTGACCCTGCAATGCCTGCGGCGGTGGTGGTGGTGGTGGAGGTGCATGTGGTGGTAGTGGTATAAGTATTGGTGGTGCCGCGGTGGTGGTGTCCTCAAAGAACCAGGTATTATTATTAGTAGTAAGGTTAGACGGGATTCATCTCAGCAGTGAACGGGCCGTGAACATAGCGTCATGCCACGAGCTACTCACATCACTGCGAGCAGCTCAGCGGTGCATACTGCACGCCATATCGCACGGCATATTACACATAATGTATTACACGATGACAGATCGCGTGCGGTAAATACGCCAAGGTGTATCACATCCATGGGTTGGACGGGTTATACAAGGACAGGGTTTGAGGAGTAGACACTGTTTGGGGTAGATTTACCTTTTTGTAAAGGTAATTTGGGTAAATGGTAACCAGGCCTCGGATATGATGGTTTGTCAAGTATGGATTATATGGCTCAAATGTGAAGGAATATATTAGAAAAGGGGTTGGGGTAGTCCCTAAGTGACATTGGTTAAAAGTTAGGAAATCTGACTATATATATAACTAGCTGTTATGCATGATAATGCCATTCAAAATAGGACAATCTCCCAATTTTAGCGACTTACAATCCGATTGATAATCACTGATTCAAAAGGAGAGTAACTAGCAATGGAAGAATGTTCTTTTTATCACACAACTCGGCAGGGATATGGAATTATTCGAGGAATTCTGGTCATACCTTCGCCGGTCACTCATAAAAAGTCAAATTAAAGAAACTAGGGTGGGGGGAGGGGAAGCCCTTCAGCATAACGTAACTGGTTAGTTTAAACCATCTTCACATGTAGCATAAGTAACCTTGAAGAAAAGTATCGGTAGGAATGTGAAGTTTCGCAGAAGCACATTACGTTTCCAAGATGTAGACCCACCAAAAAGGCCAGCATTCCCATTCTATCGGCCATAAGGCCCGAACCTCCGGTACCACCACATGGTGAGGTTGGGGATATCAGTAAGTATCAGTGGGCGATAAAAACTGAAGTTGGATCCGCATTGTCCTATCTTTTACATTAGGCTACATTGCACAAGAAACCGCCTGGAATTCTAAGGGGCTCTAACTGAGGTCATATTTGCGAGCGGACAGTTTGTGTAAGACAGTTATGTCTTTCCTTTGAATAAACTAGTCGACAACTAATCAAGAAATGATTTTCAGATGTTTGAAAAAGACGTTTTCCAAATAATTGAAAAAGAGTATCTATCTAAAACAAATGGGAAATGATGTTCTTATTGTTCCCCCTTTCCAAGATCGGTATATCTGTTTCTTCTAGACACCGAAAGGGAGCGGCTAGGTGATTCACATTAATAAGGAAATCCGATCTTTGGTGCACTAGGTGTATACAAATATTTATACATATCCGAACTAGGGATCATATCCCTGGACCTCAGGATCAAAGTAGAAAAAGTCAATATATCCACCATACTGTCCATCTGTTTCCTTATAACTTTGCACCTTTTTTCTTATCCTTAGAAATTCCTCGTGATCAAATACCCATTCTATTTCACCGTCTAAAAAACAATATTCAAAGCAGTCCTTAGAACTTGCACTGCCTACCCTGGCCCCTGCCAATGTCCAAAACTTTATATCCTTTATCTTTATTGCTCACATTTTCCAGTATATAAAGCCATGTAATAGACAAAAAGAAAGGAAAACGTGATATACGACATTCCTGTGACTTTATAACATCATTTGAGCATTTATTTTTTTCAACGGGTGAATAAAGCACTAGTGTAAACAGCCTCGCGCAGACAGTCTCAAGCCGCATTATCTTCCCTGCCTAGCTGGCTATCTTCACTCGCCAAGCAGAGGTTTCTCTGCTAAGTCCCTAAGGAACGGTGAAAAAAGTAAAAAGATTGGCTTTGGTTGCCTTTCCCCACAAGTGGTGGTGGCTAGACGTGGCTAAACA
Source organism: Lepidonotus clava (assembly GCA_936440205.1). Lineage (NCBI taxonomy): Eukaryota > Metazoa > Annelida > Polychaeta > Phyllodocida > Polynoidae > Lepidonotus > Lepidonotus clava. The sequence goes on from OW387147.1 coordinate 24,307,329, forward strand.
TGAGATTTCCAGTTTTTTTGGGTGTGTGTGTATATCCACCAATGTGGCTTCAGCACACCATAAGAATATTGATTTTTTCACTGTGCTGCAAAACTGTTTATTCATTAATATTTTCTTCTATCAAATTATAGTCTCATCATTACTACTGTACTCATCAAACAACTTCTTAAACTTTCTTTTCTACTGTGTTGCAAAACTGTTAATCATTACTGTTTTCTTCTATCAAATCATAGTCGTATCATTACTACTGTACTCATTAAACAATTTCTTAAGCTTTTGGTGATAAGCTATGTGCAGACGATCAAAGAGGTCAGTTGTGTTAAATATTTTCAATTAGGAGATACCAGTCTCAATGGGGAAAAGAAACATTTTTAAACATTAACTTCTGTGGCCCAAAACTAACAAAATTGTAGAGTTTACTAGCATAGACAATACCACCAAACCAAAATGATACCTATAAATAGTACGTAGGTTTTTGTCATAGGAAGACCAGAGGTTTACCCAGATTGATGATAAAAAAATAGATAAATAAAGATTATTTCAGGGAATGGAGCACGTCTACGTTCCTCCAGCAGCCCTATGGCAGGCAGATGGGGTAGGGTGACATAATTATAGGCCATCTTCTCTCCCAGCTGGCTAAACAGAACGTTTTTCTGAACAAAGACTTTCTAGTCTCTAATCCTCCACCAGCTCACTCACTCAGTCCACTACATAAAGGGCAATGTTCTCTATCTGGTTAATATGATCTAAGTACAATTCTTTTTATTTTTCTATTATAATTTGTTTCGATAATAAAGGTTCTTATTGTATAAAGAAGTAGTTTGACTTTTGGGGAGGTGACTATATATATCACCTTTTCGATTGTATCTAGTATATATGGGAAGGCTGCTGTACATATTAAAACCCATTTTGAGTTAATTCAAAATGCCCTTAGTCTAAAAGTTTGTTTTGTGGGTTCAAATAAGTGGTTTGACTTTTGGGGAGGTGACTATATATATCACCTTTTCGATTGTATCTAGTATATATGGGAAGGCTGCTGTACATATTAAAACCCATTTTGAGTTAATTCAAAATGCCCTTAGTCTAAAAGTTTGTTTTGTGGGTTCAAATAAGTGGTTTGACTTTTGGGGAGGTGACTATATATATCACCTTTTCGATTGTATCTAGTATATATGGGAAGGCTGCTGTACATATTAAAACCCATTTTGAGTTAATTCAAAATGCCCTTAGTCTAAAAGTTTGTTTTGTGGGTTCAAATTTCATCTTAGCTTAGAAATGAATATACGTTACAAAATAGACCATAAAGAAACTGTATACATGATGATGTTTTTTCCATACCTGTCAGTGGGTGGGATGAGGGCATAAACACTCGGGGTAAAACTCTTGAAGTGTACTGCACTAACAATTCGTTTCTCTAATTCGTTCTGAGTTATGGAATTAGCCCCAATATATTGTATAGCCTACCGGGTACATCACACAAAGTTACCTGATTATTGATGATTCCTGTTGGAGTCTAACAGCCATTCATCAATGTTAGAGCTACATGGGGTATACATGAAGAGTGTTTTTTGTCATCTAACAAGCGCTAGGATATGTTTAATTTGGGTAGAAACGACAGAAGGTAGGGTAGATATAAAGCCTTGCTTTGACCTGAACACAAAGTTATGTCCTCATAACAGACAGACTATTTGCCTATGGACAAGGTTCATTAAGCTCAATGGTTGAGCATTGAGAAAATGCATTGCAATATAAGACCTGTCAAATGGGATATTCTCAAATGATGTATCTACGTTATCTTCTTTAATAATTTACCAACGCCCATAATCAGACATCATCAATCTTCAAACTCTAATAAAGAATGAATAGATTCACGTGGTTCACCTTTATACAGATCCTGGTTCAATAAGAATTGAGCCTATTTCTCCATCAAACCTTTCAACAAGATTTTACCACGTCTTTTCTGCTTCCGGGTTCTACCTGCTGCCACCAGGTGGCGGTTGGCGCTGGTTCCCGGCGAGCAGCCGTAGGTATGTGTATACAGACCTGATTGAGGCCGAGAACCAGCCAGGAAACAGGCAGAGGTATATGTTTCCGACTCTCCAAGCAGGTTTAAACAGAATCATCGTTTGGGTATAGGACTAAACATCTGTTTGGAGCGGAGTGCAAGGGGACGAGGGTGGGGATCCTATCACCACCCCGGCTACAGGGTTAATTCGGTGGAGCCTGGAGAAAGGATAGACATTAAGTATTCCGGGAGTGGGATCAAGCTTATTTTACACTCTCTGTCTACTTTCTATATCCTCATGGCTATATATAAGGCGGATTGTAAAAAATATGGTAGAACCGGTTCCATTTGTGATAAAAGCTATTGACAATTTGGATTCTAAACTTCCTAGCCTACTATGTTTTTCATAATTCCACCTACCGATAATAATATACTCCTAAATGGAATGATGTATATTTCGTTTACTTAATATGCTCTCAATTATTCAAAAACTCACATTTACTTTGTGGAGTAGCATCAGTTACAAGTTGTCCTTATGATGACCAGGGGCCATATTTTCGTAACTAATCAGGGTCATCAGGAGAATTTTGATAAGTAAGTGTTTCATCATTAGTAATCATGTCTAGGACAAAAAGTATCTACATTTAATAATTCCCCTTATGGGTTACTTTGCCATGACATTGCTACTTTTTGTGAAGTCTAGAATCTCAAGATATGAGACCCTAATCAAAATGTATCTGATTAGTCTAATCAGTTACGAAGATATGGTCCCAGAGAAACAACAGAATGCAGATGATCACCTTTACGTTTTTGGTTCAAGCAAATATGAATGTATATAACACTTGGACAATATTTCCAACTTGAAAACCCACTGGCGGATCCAGGGTTTTGAAAAGGGGGGCGGGGGCGCTATTGGAAATTTATTCTTTAATTACTTTTTGGCGTAATTTTACATTAAAAAACGCAATAATTTCAACCAAAAATAAAGGAGGGCGCGCACACCCGCCCCGCTCTCTCCTGGATCAGCCCATGAAACCAACCGAATCCTGGCCCCATCCTCCTCACGTTCAGGAGTCCCCCGTAAGATACCAAATGTCCGTCCCCTAGGTGAGTTACTGTAGGCGGCAGCGGCCGGCCGGCCTCACCTCCCAGATGAGACGACGGGGAGACCAACCCACACACCCAAACACCTCACACCCGCTGAGACGCTCAGCTGGGGCGGCCGTGTTCGCGCCATCAAAAGATAACAACGCCAAGCAGACGACTTTTGACATATTATATCAAAACGAGCAGTAAGCCACGTTTGACCGGTTTTCAAAGGAGCAGAAGTTAACGTTTGGTGAATCACAGATCATTAATTACAAAAGCAGCAGACGACATTTAGGAAACAAAAAGGCAACAGGAGATTCTTGATGTTTAAACCAGTAACATACAAAGTTGATATTCAAAGGAGCAGCAGATGATATCAAGTACCATAGAAGCAGACGTCATTTGGCATTATCAGAGTCCAGATTCCCGCTCAGTCAATATCACCGGACTTTGGCGCGGATTTGACAGGATTAGCAAATCACGATCTTGTCATAACTGACTCTAACGGGCCCTTCAGTCGCATTCTCCTATCATCGATGGTGACCTGTGATAGGATTGTGTAACTAAATCATGTTGATACCCTGAATGTACCGGGCATTTTTCATTTGAGAATGTGGAACACTTGCGCGCACCAAGTTGAAGTACAGGACTTAATCGAACCTGAATGTTCCACTATAGGCGGACATAAAAGATTCACCTAGCAATTTAAATTGCTCCTGGTAACCTCCTGAATCGTCTCTGCATTATTCTTATGAGTGATTGAGGAATATTCAACCTGCTACGAGTATAGGATTCAATGAGGCTGGAATAGACAGAAGAGGAAGTGATTAACAAATACTGGAGGTAGAAGTAGAATGCGGAAGAGAGTAAATAATTTGAGAGCCACCCCAGCCTGCTGTTCATAACTTGGGAACTTTCCATCCATCTAGTGAGTCCCGGCCACCACCGGCCGCCACCGACCACCACCAGCACCACCTGAGTGGCGGGCCCGTCTCTGTGACGGGGGCGTCAAGAATTCCGCCACCACCTGGAGGAGCGGCAGGTAAACAACACCTGAGTCAGCTGGGGCGACGGGAGCTGCTCACCTGCTCACTCACCTCCAGGGCCCGAGTCACTCGGCAAGGGACTGAGGTTACTGTTCTAGGACTGGGACATCCCCAGGAGACTGGGATATCCCCTAAGAACTGGAGCACCCCACGCAGGGACTGGGACTGCTCGTCAGGGACTGGCGTACTCCTCAAAGGGATTGAGGTTTCTCTTCAGGGACTGGGATATCCTCAAAAGACTGGGATAACCCCACAAGGACTGGTAGCCCTCAAAGGGATTGAGGTTACTCTTCAGAGACACGGATATCCTCAAAAGACTGGGATAACCCCAAAAGGACTGGGGAACCCCCCGCAGGGACTGGGGTTACTCTTCAGGGATTGGGACATCCCCAAAAGACTAGGATAACCCCTTAAGGACTGGGTTACCCCCCACAGGGACTGGGATAACCCCGAAAATCTGGGAAGTCTACGAAAGGACTGGAAACCCTCAAGGGGTTGGTGTGACCTCACACGGATTGGGGCATCCCCTTGTGGTCTAGGGGTGCGACAGTACGACAGGAGGTGTTTTATTATTGGTGTTAGGGTATCCCCCCCCCCCCCCCCCGCAAAGCTGAAATATCCCTTCTAAGGATAAAATCCCCGCTACCGTGACTGAATTCTTACACCCAGCTAAGACTGAAGTCTCGCGGCTTCAATCGGAGTCTTCCAGCAACAACTGGAGTTGTCCTGGCAGCGTTTGACTCACTCGGAATCTCCCCCTTTGACTGTGTGTGTTCAGTTTAAAGATTAGAGTCTCTAAATGCAATCTCGAGCCTCTCAGCTAATGAACGGATCGTACGAGGAAATGAGAAGGTTATGTGATTTCTTCTGATCTCATACAGGTCTGGTGAATATATGAACTTATCAAATCAATTAACACCTTTTGAATCCTTAAAGGTAGGATACAGATATGTGTTACTTTCATCACATGGAAATATGCCTGAAGCCTAACCCCGCTTTCTTTACTCTACAGTACGTGAGGAAGTAAACATGGAAACTACAGAAACACTATTAGCAATGACACTAACAGAAGGGATGCACAATGTGACGTCACCCAAACCTAGTTCGGGTACTCTGCTAACAGGGGGCGTGTTGGTCACTTTAGCCATAGAGGCCACGCTCATGGTGATCATTCTCGTTGACAATGGTCTGGTTATATTTGTCTTTGCCCGCAACAAAAATCTTCACCGCAACATTACCAACTATTACATTCTTCAGCTTGCGATATCAGATTTTGTGACCGGAGTCTTCACCGCTTTTCACATGGCGGTGCGGGTTCACCCGGATTTGTTGAACAATCACTACGCCTGCCTTGCCCGCTTTTGCACCATGATGATCGTGTGTTCAATATCTATGTTGTCTATATTGCTCATCACATATGATCGCTTTGTGGCAATTGTGATGCCTTTTTATTATCGTAGCAACGCCAGTAAGACTAGGGTGCTACTCAAGTGCCTAATTATTGATGCAATTCCTATTGTACTGTGCCTCATCATACCTTTATTATGGCAGAAGACTCCGAAAGCTGAGGATGTTTGTCTAATGGTGACAGTTTTCCCTCGTGCCTACTTGGCTATCGTCATCATTCCCACCTTCTTTCTGACTGTACTTGTCAAAAGCATCATGTATGCGATCATATTCTACAAGATGTCGAAACGGTTGGACCGCGCCAAGAAAATGATGCAGAATGGGTCGAGCCAATCGCACCTCCAGCTCGAGCGCATATCAAAAAGTAACATTGCACTAACCAAAACAGGTGCAATTGTGCTCTTAAGTTTCATCATATGCTGGACACCATTTATTGTACACCTCATCATCCAGTTGTGTGGCAAAACTAGCTTTGAGTTTGCAAATACAATGAGCTTAGCTACCTTCATGCTTATCCTCCTAAACTCTGCCCTAAACCCTGTCATCTACGTCTTGAGACTTTCCTACTTTAGGAGACAACTACGACGAGCCTTTGGCTCTAAAAGTCCATTGGACATGAACGATGGTAGTTTCAATGGTAACCGTAGTGCTAATAGTTCCGTCATGTCCGGCAGAGGGGGCGTCTACTATGTCCAATCACAGAGCTTGTTACAACGTGGCCGGCGGGCCAATAGGCTGCAGGATTACAGGAGACAATCAGGGGAGACTCTGCTGTCCTTCAGGAAACGCTCAGAGGACAGTGTAGACTCTATTCTCTGGAGGCAGTTGATGGACAGTGGTAATACTATGGAACCGCTCCGTATAAAGCGCAGCACGAGTTGCCCGAGCGCGCGCACGGACATTAACGTGGTTACAGATCTTTCTGGTTACAATGATCTTCTCAGTAGAGGAAGTGCAAAAGGTGCTGAGCCAGCAGAAACTATTCTTTCCTCATTGTGATGACAATCTCTATTCAAGAATAATCAGTTATGGTGATCAAAGCATTTGTGACCAATATAATGGCTTCATAAGTATTATGAAATTTGAAAATGTTGGCAATTTTGTTCTTCTATGCATGGCATTTATGGAAACTGATTGATATGTGAAGGTTATGTTATTAATAATATGTAAGAAATAAGTTATATAGATATTGACCAGATAATGTTACTTATTACATTGATACTATACTTGTCAGGCAAACATTATATGATTGCAAGAATGGTCTTCTAGTCAAACTTACATTCCTTTTATCAATATAATACTTATTTGAATGTTATGGGTAAGATATCTGGATGTCTTTCAAAGAACCATTAGTGTAAAAACTCTCTGCGGTGACCTTAAGCACGCAGCAGTAATAAGTGAAGAAAACAATGTGAACGACAGGTTTTCTTAACGCATCAAAGACCTGAGTGTTTTATCCCTATAGATCCTTGTAGTAACTGACTATCCAAGTGTGATCTTGGAGCACAGAGTGCAGTGTATTGGTTTGTACCTGAGACGAGCATGTTTTTCCATTGTTGTGGATTATCAAATAGAAACACGAAAAAGCGTGATGTATATTAACTATTGTCTGATGATGTGAATAAATAAGTGTGGAAAATTATTCTATGCGACAATTTTGGTAAAAAGTACGTAGGTTTTGTGTACTTATGGCCGAAAGAAATCTACATAATATAATCGATCTGAATTAGAGATCATTAATAATTTCTTCTAGGTTTTTATATAAGAATGGCAATATCGGATGTAAGGCAACAAAAATATTCCATTCATTTCTGTTAAAGTTTTAAAACATCCCGTAATGGGAAATTCCTGGTCCACTTAATAACTAGAACAAAGAATCATATTTTGATTTAGTTCCTAGATATGATTTCATAAAATTAAGACAATTCTAAAGCTACACTATATCAATATGACATTGTCCAAACCAAAAATGCACAATTCTTCTTGACTAGAGACATTAGATAAACACGGGAAACTTCTGTTAGTCTTATCTTGATATTTCTCTCCTTAAGCCTGCATTCCACTAGGCGATTTTGACTCCCGATAATTTAGGCATTAGGAAAAGTACTAGAACACAACTGTCATGATTGCTATATACTATTTGACAAACAAACCATTTTTGAAACCGCGACTAAAATTGGATAGTGGAATACAGCCTTAGATCTACAAAATATATAAGCTCACCCAAGCCGGTAAGGACAGACTTACTCAACATGCTGACGTATCGACTCCGGCCGGGGCCTTGTGACCTGGAGTTGTGGTGTTGTGGTGGGGCTGTCGGGGGTGGTGGAGGCTCGAAACAGGTAGGCATACTGAGCACGTCCTTGGCCGGACCTGAGGAAGGAACCATGGCACGTTTAAATTGACAGGTATTTTGGGGACATAAATAAGTTTTGAGGCAATGAAAAAAAGTGTTATATCAATTTTTTCAAAAATGCTGGGTTTTACACCCAATATAGTGTGAATAAAAAAAGTAGATTTATCCTTCATGGGAACATTGAAATATCACATGTTTATTCGGGTAGAGGATTATGTAAATTTGAATTGATAAAGAAATGCATATCAACATTTAATTTTTGTAATCATCATTAGGGATATTGAAGTTTAAAAAACATCGGAAATCTGACAAAAATCTGATGAATTTCATCCCTGCAATAAGGAAAAGATTATGTACCCAAGATGTAATTTTATGAGCACATACTGCAACAAAAAGTAAAATTTTAGAAACTATGAGAAACTAGCCCATGAACCTACTAGATTTGGCCGGCTTTTCGTCGTCGCTGGAGTCACTTGTTGATGCCTCGCCGCTCTCTGACTCACTACTCATACGGCGGACAGGAGAAGCTGAAAACACAGGCAGTGGTCTTACTATATTGATTACGCAAATAAGAAAATAACTTTAACGGTGTCCAACCGACCAAGGATTACAACTTCGGTTCTTCATAGCAGTCTAAAACTAAATGAAAACGAACTTTTTCATTTAATGAGGACATAATACATCCTATAATTGAATATTACTTCTCTTGGTCAATTTGATAGATGCGCATTGTTTTTATTCTTCTGGACATTTTTCGTTTTTCTTTGCGTACCTACAGTAATTTCTTTTCTTTGTATTACACCTTTTTCTTTTTATTACAAATGAATTTTCTATTACAAACAACACTTCCGGTAGTCAAAACCTGAACTCTATAAGTTCTTCTGGAGATGAAATATAGTAAGCTTTCATATTGTGTTTTTATATCTCCTTTTTATTTGTGTATTTGAAAAAAAAACACGAAAAAAAAAACATATCTAGGTTTCTGTTCACCTGTGGCCGGGGGTTGGGCGGGCTGAGGTGGGGGCGCGGGGCTCGGCTCCTTCTTCTGGGCGGCCGCCTGCTGAGCATGTGACTTCTTGGACTTTTTGCTGGGCGAGCTGCTCGTCTTGAGCTGTTTGAGCTGCTCGGAGGGGGTGAGGGGCCGCGCCGCCTGCTGACTGGCCTTACTGCTCCCCTCCATCCTGTAAGGACACGAGCAACTCAGGGGTTAAACAACTCAGGGGTTAAACAACTCAGGGGTTAAACTGGAAAGGACATGAGTAACTCAGGTGTTAAACAACTCAGGGGTTAAACTGGGAAGGACATAAGTAACTCGGGGGTTAAACTGGGAAGGACATGAGCAACTTAGGGGTTAAACTGGGAAGGACATGAGCAACTCAGGGGTTAAACTGGGAAGGACATGAACAACTCAGGGGTTAAACAACTCAGGGGTTAAACTGGGAAGGACATGAGTAACTCAGGGGCAGAGATGCCACTTGCCAGTCATTTAAATGTAGGAAAAGTAGGGAAGGCTTTTCCTACTTTTTTTCTAGGAACTACAAGGAGAAGAATAACCTAAGGGAATAGATTCCTGACATTTAATTTGTAATTGAATAGCTTGAAACTAACACAACCTGCTCTAAAATAGATATTAAAGTGATGTAGGAAAATTCAGTAATGCAAACCAAAGTCACCAAAAAGTAGGAAATCCTACAAACGTAGGAAAAATGGCATCTCTGCTGGGATTTAACAACTCAGGGGTTAAACTCGGCATGACATGAGTAATTCAGGAGTTAAACATCGTAGGAGTTAAACTTGGAAGGTCAGGGCCTGACAAATTGGGTGTCGGTAGGTCAGGGGCACCAAAACATGAGAGTTCGTAGCGAGGATGTTTACATATTTTCTGGGTCAAATTCTTGTTTTCACTCTCGAGGAGTGATAGGGCTATCATGGATTAAAAAAAAAAGTTAGTGGTGATTCATGGAGAAACATTAGATTTTCATCACAGACGTTACTAATATATATATTCAATCATGATTTATTTTATTTGTGACCACACATCCACGTCATTAACATTTATACATTCAATGATTGCTTTTTAAAACGCAAATGCAGTGTATACATGCAAGTTACGGAACATGTTTATTAACCGCAGTTGTACAGCTATCACAATACCAAAAACGTCATCCACATTGCTTTCTCGGATGAATAATCTTTTGTTTCCTTTCACTCTACTTTTCATGACATCCGTTTATTTTGGATCACATGAAATAGGACCAGTGATCGAACACACACAGAACGCTGTGAAGTTTTTCTGTCCGCTCCGCCTGTCGTTGTTTACGTTCCCCTACAATATCCTCCTTACCAGTACCAAGTATGTTGATCCTTAGATTTATTGGCAATAAATAATCGGGGTTTGAAGGGTAGTGGGAGGCGCTAGGGTACGCATTGGGAGCGGATCTCATAAATCGGAATGGGAGTCCTTGGTACTGATAAGAAACCATCTCAAGATGCAATAGATTGCGCTTTCCGTTTCGTTATCTTGATAGATGGTGTCTCTATATATATATTTCTAATAGTCCAATGAAAGGTCGGAATGTGGTTATGCTTGTCAAATGGTGATATGTTTATGGAATTTCTTTGAACTATTTCTAGCGTTTGCTATTTCAGGTCCATCAACTGTGCAATTGAATTGATTTAAACAACACAGCCAACATTCCTAGAATTATAAATCAAGAAGGATTCACAAGCACAGAAACTGGACATCGTATAACAAGAGCAGCAATACTTTATTCTCAAAAATAATAGTTTCTCTCAACCAATCACTCTTTTTAAGACGATTGATATCCGTTCAAGCGTTTTGCTATTAAAGGCAGACAAAAATATAAAAAGGCACGTGTCTTATGTATACATGATATGAACACATTAAAAATTCATGGAAACGGTTTGTTTTACCCGGCTGTCATGGCGACCAATGACTAATGCATATTGGAAAAACGATGGAAAATAACCATCTATGTCAATTTTTCTCGTAAAATGTCAGTGTTGGAAACAGGCTTCTGATGCAGAACATTTTTAATACAGGGTTCCCACAGACAATTCATTTTCCATGACTAGACCATGACCAATAAGCAGTGGCTAGCTCATAGCAAAATTTGCATTTGGGTACTTCATAGGATATGTAGGAAAATGTAGACCTTCAGGGCTGATGATTTTTTTTCAATTCTAGAGGAAAATAACCAAATCATTCAATTTATGGACAAAAATTAGCAAAATTCCATGATTCTTTGTCACTTTTTCAAATCCGATGACTTTTCCGTGACCATTGTGTGAGAACCCTACAACAGTTCACAAGTTTGCGACTTACATAACAATTTACGACATTTTGCAGTACATGGTCTTTAAAGTTTAATAAGCCAATGGAAGGAATAACTGCGAGCAATGAATTAGGCCATGCCTTCGTCTGGTGAGGTTTCCCTAATTCAAGTGTCATTTAAACTGCCAATTTAACACATTTCAAGATATTTAAAAGTATAATGCTTAAAACCTCCTTTTAAAAGTCTCATTCAGTCATTGATAACAGCTGACACATGCTCATTTAATCTATAGTAATGTCAAAGTAGTGAATTCAGTTACCACGTTTTAATATTAGGTAAGGAATGCTGTTCTGTATCAAAATATTTGCGAAATATCATAACGAAGTTCAACGTTCAAGAATGTAAGTTATAGTGAAGAATGTAAGTTATAGTGAAACTTATGTCGTGCCGGTATTATTTTCCCCATTATTTTAGTGAACAGTGTTGCGATGCTTATCTAAATGTGCAAGCCATAATATGATTATCCCATGGTTTGTGGATTACACAAAATTATGCTAAGTATGTATAGATTATACATTTTGAATTATAAATAGAGAAAATATGCATCTGTAAATACTGTATAAATACATCATGTTCATATTGTTGAAATACCTTTACTGTCGGCCAAACTAGAATTTTAAAGAAGAGGCATCTAGTTTCATTAACTAAACATTTAGTGTAACTAAACATGTAGTACTTCCACGATCACCTCAGTCAGCCTAATCACGTGTACATGGTCTTACATAAAAGCTTTGTATTTTTACGTGGACCTAACATTTTTAAAGCAAAGATTATCGCAGTATTTCTTGACTTATCACAGCTATAACGTATAAGCGTCTTCTTAATACCTAAATCGTCATGCTTACAGTACATGTATAATGGAAGGGTGCCTGTTTTGACATATATATATGTGTAAGGCAGTGGTAAACAAGATACGTGTCAAGGGTCAGCGTTTGAGAAAAACGTCAATACATGGGGATCCAATATTTAAATTTTCGTTCAGATTATTGGAAACATTGCAGAGAGTTTATCTTGGATGGTCAGACTTGGTTATTTTCTCCCCTGCGTATAAGTTTTTTTTTTTTCCAGACTAGTTTCTTGAATGGATAAAAATACATTTAGATAACATTTATATTTACTCTAGAATCATTTGTACTTAGGCAGCCATTACATTCATCGTCTATCTGTGTACATGTATATTAATAGAAAATCGCATCAGAAAATCCTTTGTAATTCAAGCTCTTAATATGAACTATTAGTATTAGACCCGTATTAAAACATTATGCATGTTCACTTATATATATATAAAAACTTTTTTTCTACTCCAGCAAGTTCACATGCCTCGTTTCGTCTCATTCATATATAAAAACTAGTACTGTCAAACTTCTAATTTAAGCCATGGCTAAATAAGGGGTTGTCTCAGAAATGTACGCTATCGCTTGTGAGGCCTCAACTTTAACGGTACGGCCTAAATTAGGGTTTTACCCAACCTTTAACACTATGTGACTTCTGGTGAAAAATAACCTGAAAAAGCACACATGTTAAGAGTTAATCTCATCATTCATCTCACTATCACAATGTCTATCACTGGAAACGTGAAATTCAGCTGTCATATCCCTCTCTGGTTCAATCAATACATACTTTCAGATAAATTGATGGAAACATAATAAATTTATTCGTGACTAGATGAAATCTGCAATGCAACATGTTTGATCTTGTGAAACACCAAATTGTTAGTACTTGAGATGTATATATTTGCTTTAATAAGATAGCCGCGATCCTACTCAAAATGAAATTCCATTTCACTTTTCAGTGTCCAGATGCATTTTAATCTCAAAAGTAAAAAAAAAAGGCTGCGTTAAGATACGGACAACTGACTTTTAGAGGCTATACACGAAATAACAACATTTACATCGATTAGAAAAACTCAAATCGTCAACCATTTTTATATATAAAAACACAATTTGAAGGCTTCTTGCTATGAACCTTGAAAAAAAAAGGAAACTCTAAAAATTCTTTTTAAAACCTCAACCAGGCTTGAGTCTTTTTAAAACTACTACCCAGAATTTGTTCAACTGAAAGACTTCTTTAAAACCATTAAAATTAGACACTGCATAATTCTTAGGATCTGCATTTAGATGCTGTGACTCCTTGGCCAAGTGGCTCCCCGTCTTCTTCCTTCCCGCCCTTCTGTTCCTCCATCCTGGAGATGACGTAGTCACACACGTCCTCCAGGCGTTGTACATGGGCGAGGAGTTGTTCCGAGCTGACAAGCGACTCGCGGTACACGCGACACAGAAAGTTGATGAGCTCATTGAGTACCTCTTCGGGCAGGGCGGCCCGCTTACGCGCTCGCTCGTACAACTCATGGTGCGTGTGTTTGAACTCGGAGAGACTACAGGTGGTGCTGACGTACGGACGGCGTGTCGCGGTAAGATCGTGGTCTTTGAGAAAGCGTGCAATGTCATTGCCAATAGTCCGTGCAAATTGAACAATGTCAATTGATTGCTTACAGGGTGATGCTTTAGTCTTTGATATTTTCCCATTTGTTTGAGATTTCAATGAGGTTTCTTTTCTTTTATTCCTGGTTTGCTTATCTTGTTTTTGTTGGCGTTTTTTCCTACTTTGATCTTGCGGACTAGGGCTAGGTGTCCTTGAGGTAGAACTGCGTTTGTTTTTGAGGTTGCAACTACTTTCAGTAACGTTAATACCTAAGTGCGAGGATTCCGGTAATACTTTATTTACCATGATCATCTCTAATTTCACATCTGCAATATCTGGCAGTTCATCAGAATTCTCTCTCATCAAACCGTTCACAAACTGAGTTTGAGAAACATTCCTCTTATCTTTTCCGGGCATTTCAATGTCATTTACGTTAACATTTCGCACTTTCAAACCACTATCTTCCCTGTCTTTTTGCCTGACTTTTGCATTTTTGTCACTCTTTTCCCGCTTTCGTTTCGTACTGTTATTGCAAGTATCGCGATTTGAGAGAACTCTAACTTCATCTATTTGCATTTCTTTCTCATTGCGCTCTCTTCTAGTTGTTGACTTTTGTGATGTCTGAGTTGTGAAACCCCTGGAGAAAATGTCTTTTATCTCCCCACGTTCTTTCTGGTTCTCTCCATTAATAAGCTGCTGGCCTGCCCGTGATTCTTCACAACCAGTCCGATTAGAAACGGGTTCTGCTCTTTTGTTTTCTAAGGCAGGCGGTTGTCTGAAATAAGGTAGCATAAACTAAACACATCTCCACATATTGATCTCAACTTTCCAATAGGAAACCTTCCGATGATAACGATTCAATTTGATTTGAGGATTTGAATTTATGCCAAATTGAAATTAAAAGAACTTAAATGTAAGGAAAATGTTAAAGTTCTTTTTTGTGTCGCATTTTCTGATATTTACATATGAATAGCGGAGGCCATTATCAGGATTACAGAAAGAAACATTTCGAAAAGTATTTCTCAAATTACAGCATTTCATCATTTTGATTATAATAAATGGATTCAGTAATCCAGAATTGTACTTGCTTACGATGAGTAAATTGTCAGGTATAAAAGAATTAGAATTCAAACTGTTTCAAATAAACAGGTGTTATTTTGATTGATCTAATTTTGTAAAATTTGATTAGCTATCTGAACTCCAAAATCGTGAACACAAAAATACAAATCTCTGACCGCTCCTCGCCTTAAATAAGTATTTACTTATGCAACGCATAGAAAATGTTTTTCAGGCATTAAACAAGCTTTCTTAGCAAACACTTTAGGGAAAAAAGTGAAAATGAAAGAGAGATCATATATGTTGGGATTTGCTTAGTTCCTAATACTACCCCATTCCCGCACTTCTATGCTTCGTGGCTAAGATTAATTACAAGACGCTAGACCCAATATGTTTTAAAATTGAATGCTACTGCAGAGAGATCCACTGGATAAGGTAAGACATATCCCCGACTGCAATGCGTGTTCTCAAGTACGGGCGTTCAGAGGTGCAAAATTTAAAATATGAATATAACATAGGACAAATATAGGATGTAGATTTTAGGGAATACACTGAATCTGGTTTTGATATTAGAAGAAACAAATATTTCCAAATACTCTAATGAGACACTACTGGTGAAAATGCTCTACAGTTACTACAAGCATGCTACAAATGAGTCAAGACAAATATATTAAAGTATGTAGAACGCACCTCGTTTTCTTCAGCTGTATGGCATTGGAGAGTTTTTCCAGTGTGATTTCTCCGGTTTGGTGGTCTATGATTAGAACGCATTCTTTCTGAATGGGTCGTTTATTTCCTTTATAGACTGTATGTGTTGTTCCAGATCCCTACAAATAGAAGAAAATATATGGCATTTTTTATTATACACAACTTAAATCTTTGTATACCACTTCCAAATGTTAACATCTAGTGAAAGACGTAGTTATGCTTTTAAACTGAAAATTACTAATATTCCATGGAAAGCAATTTGAATGGTTCTTGGCTGACCATCGTCCCCTTATTAGGGGCGGGGACTAGTAGACAAGGAGTATTTCTGTGATACAGTAATGTACCCTATGTTTGAAAAGAAAGTTGTTGTGAATACTTTAGTTTTACTAACAGGGCTTCGTTTTCCTGGTTTATTTGCAATACCAATTTAAGACCAAAAAATAGACAATTTAAGAACCATCGGCTAGGCGCTTACCAAGTCAAACAGGCCTTAATATGAAGAAAATTGGTTGTAAGCAATAGTATTTTGAAAAACTTTCCAGAAAGAGGTCAATTTCGGACAACTTACTATAACGCACTGAATTTGAGAAAAATCTAGTCCTTTCTTTTGTTGGCATGGATACTCCGATTATGCCACAAATAAAACTATTCATGTATCCTGACATACCTTAAAAATGATTGTTAAACAATTGTTACAAAATATAAAATTCTATTTAAAGGATCTATGGCATAGAAAATGGCGTATCTTATCATGACGATTATTGTAGATGGTAAGAAGTAATGAAGAGAGTCTATGAACGAATTCTTCAATTTTCATCACATAATGTATGCCAAGGACAAAAAGCCGATCCACATACCCCGATATATTTGACAAATGTTTAAAACTTTCATTTGGTCTCTTATAATACTGGCAGAACCCGAGCTCCTGTTCTACTCACCTCGATGTGTGGCACGGTTACATTCACTGAATTCCCTTCGGCAATGTTCAGTGACGCCATCCTTTTCGTGTCCACAGAAGCAGGTTTGAAGTCATCTATAAAAAATGAAATTGTATAAGTATTAAAGTTTAGATGATAATCGTTATCATAATTTAGAATATAGGCTTACAGTATTATTACCCCCACCGACACAAAAATTAGATCTTTGCTCTTGGAAAAGTGCGATCTCCTGATTCTTAAGAATAGAAAATCCCTAAAGCTAGGCAAACAGCACCCTGTGCTCCCAACAGGGTCGTCAAAGGCCAGGTGTGTGGTGTCCTGTCTATGGGACATTGCACATAAAAGACCCCTTGCCACTCTTGGCAAACGAGTAGGGTATCGAACCTGGTGGCGGGTTTCTCTTAAAACATATCATAGATAAGATCACCCAAAAGCTGAAAAGCATTACCTTGTGCAGTCTGGAAAGAACCCTGTGCGGTTGACCAGACGTTAACTACCCCAACAAACAAACAATCCCTGTGCTTTAATTCGCCAAT
The DNA here is from genome assembly GCA_936440205.1 of Lepidonotus clava. NCBI lineage: Eukaryota > Metazoa > Annelida > Polychaeta > Phyllodocida > Polynoidae > Lepidonotus > Lepidonotus clava. The sequence continues at coordinate 24,324,247 of OW387147.1, forward strand.
TTCCTAGTCTGAGAATGGCCCTGACTGTTGTTCCACCTAACAGTCAGAATGAACTTATGGTTATTCTCCATTGACATGTTCTCAACCACCCAAAAAGTATAGTTAGACAGCATGGGCTTGAATAAGAGCTTGTTCCCACCCAGATTGTAGTTTGTTTGTTTATTGGGTTAATTTTGATGTCTGGCCATCCCTTTAGGGTTCTTTTACCAGACTGCACAAGTTAAAGCTTTGCAGCTGTTTTACGCTGCACGGGCGGTGACCAAATCTATGAGATGAGATGCCTATTTGTAGTAGAAATGGGACCCAAAGCCCTTTTTATAGTGCTGCCACACTGAGATACCATGTCATAGGCCCACACAATGTAGTATCATATATGACTTGAGCATATAATTATGTGCTGTTTATGGTTTTCCATGCTATTTTAAGTCATTTTTTTTGGATTTTGAAAAAAAGAATTAAGAATTTCCTTTAAAAAAATTAGGGTAGGGTCCAAAATTTAGGGTAGGTAGGACCTGAACTCAACATTTTTTTTTTGGCCTTACTAATAATGATCAAAGGCATTCTATAGTTCAGATTTAGGACTTTTGCCCTTCCTCTTTGAAATCTGATCTAAACCACATGTGAGGGCCTTGTTTGACCACCTGCTGAGGTGCGAATTCAAAAACAAGTCCCATCCATTGCCCTCCCTAATATAGGTATATTACATACAAATTAAAAAATGCTCAAAAGATATTGAGGAACATATTATCAGCCAGATTCAGTTTCTAGTTTAATATGCCTTTTGAATCTTATCTCTATCTGCATTGGTTCAAGAGTTACAGCCAGTTAAATATACATGCCATGTAACATGGTCTACTCTGGTTTTGCCCTACCTTCATGTATTTAGAAGGCTCACTGTGCAGCTCGAGGGCAAATTACAAAGCAAAAACATACGTCATTTTGAAGGGAAAATAATGTCGATAAATATTCTGGCAAGTTCATTAAATATTATCTTGAGCATATATCGGATAAGCGGGTTTAAAAAAGGAGCATCGCGCGACGAAATTTCGCGGAAATCGCGAACGGACGTTGGGGGTGCGTTTAACATAGGATCCTATGGGAGAAAACAGGTTATTTCGCGATAATTTTTTAAATATCCATCCAATCTTCAAACAGTAAATGAGAAAAAGTTTAGAATTGATCCCATACACGCGATACAATGCTTCAAATTTTCCTCATATATCCAGTTTTTCCACATTGGCCGAAATTCCGATTTTCCCCATAGGCCCCAATGCTAATTAACCAACATACAGAGCCCAAAATTTCACCGCGCGATGCGGAAAATGGCCAGGATACCGCTAACCCGTTTATTCCGTATATCTTCATTTTATTAGTGAAAAACTTGGTCACAACTTCTACCTCAAAAACAGGGGACACTTTTTTATGGGAAACTGGTGGAATGTTATATACCAGTACCTACCTAATACTAGTAATAGCTGATTCTACTACCAAACAACGGGTATTCAATTCTGACAATTTATGGATAGATTAGATCTATGTGGTTTTTTTGTGACCATAAATTCACTAGAAAAAATATTTCAGGTAGAAAGCTGTACCCGACAGCGAGATAATAACTTTGACATGTTCCCTGAAAACTTTTGTATATAAAAAAAAAAAAAACACTAAAAACATTCTCCATCTTATTTTACTCTCCATGCTAACACTAAAAGTTAGTCCCTGTTCTGTTGCCCATCTGATCTACAGTTTATCAGAAGTAGAATCCAGAAAAATATGTGTTTCTAAACCGACTAGCTACACCTCATAGAATGACTGAATATGTTATTACATATTTCATTTAGAAAGTTTACGTGAGGAAATGAAAACGGAAAATTCCCAAACTTACATCTGATTGAATGAAATCCAGTTCCACTGCCAGGGTCAAAACTACTGCCAAGTTTTACTTCATGCTCTCCGCTCCCAAGGCCCAAAGGTTCTACCATGATTACTTATCGTAGATAAAACACTTGGGAACCTTTTTTTGAGGAGCTTTAGTTAAAAAGCCTAGGTTTTCTGACAACAAATCGCCTTCTTTTGTCACATATGGTAGAGTATCTTCTTCCTCCTGCCACACTCAACGGAAGTTGCCGAAGAGGATTTTCGAGCAGGCAAACCGTTGCAACGGTTGAGCAAAGTAAACAACGACGTTTTCTACAGACTAATGAATTGTGAACGATCAAAAGTACAACTTGATTAAATTAATATTGTTCATCTTTTGAATTCCAGCAGGAATTTACATTTATTTATATCTATCTATTTGAGAGTAACGAAAAATTTGAAGTGGTCACATTTCCTAGGACAGATTTGTAGCCGGTGAATATTTTCACCCATTTTGTATGAAACTTCCGCTCGTGCTCGTGAGTGTAAATACGGTAAAATCTTTTTCATTTTGCTTATTACAGACTTCTCGAATAGCCTATAGTTTAATATCAGGGCGAGAACGTTAGTTACTTTAACGCTTGAACTTGATAAAATTGATATTAAATGTCACGCTGAATAATTGGGAGGGATAATGTGTCAACACATGGGCGATAATAGAAGTAGTCTAGCAGATCTTGCACAGCATATAGCTGCAAGGGAAGCATAGACATACATAACATAGATAGGAAACTAGTGTTGTTTCTAGATTTTCCTTGTCTCGGATAGCTCTCCAGGATAGGCAAAAGAGACATGGTTGATACACATCTGCTTGGAGAGTGTGAGGTGTGAGACTGGGTCTTCACACCTTTTTTGGCCTAGTACCCATATGGTCTTCAAAATTTATATCACTACAATCAAAATGTACTCAATAGGAATGAATAGAAAACAGAATTCTGATTCCAAAGATATCAGATATTACATGTTTATGTCAATTAGAAATAAAGATATTGATTAATGAAAATTGAAGAAAATTGAGAAAAATAACAAATTTGTCAAAGTTTGAGAATTAATTTTGAGCAAACCACAAGTTAGATATCCATTTAAGCTATTGTTTCTACCATGAGTAGTTATACTCTAGGTGAAATAATTGGTTTTATTTGTAGGAAAAAATTTTAAAAGGCCAAAATCTGACTTTGAAGAAATGTCGGAATTAAATTGTATATTCTAGGGAAAAGTGACATGTAGTCACTTTAGAACCCCAAATACCATTTCATGCCCCCCCACAGAATCTAATTAGGTTATAATGGGATAGAAAACTGTCTCATCAATCACACTAGTGAATATCAGAGCCCTAAGTGGCATATAAATGGGTTTTTGGGATTATCACTTGACCCATTCAAGCCAATGTCAGAATCCAACGAGTTTGATGTGATAGAAAATTGACAAAGTTTGAGAGTTAATTTTAGACAAACCACAAGTTGGATATCCAATTAAACTTTTATGCTACCATGAGAAGTTATACTCTATGTGAAATAATTGGTTTTATTTGTAGGAAAAATTTTTAAAAGGCCAAAATCTGACTTTGAAGAAATGTCGTAATTGAATTGTATATTCTCGGGAAAAGTGACATGTAGCCACTGTAGAACCCCAAATACCATTTCATGCCCCCCAAAGAGTCTAATTAGGTTATAATGGGATAGGGAACTGTCTCTTCAGTCACACTGGTGAATATTAGAGCCACAAGTTACATATAAGTGGGTTTTGGGGATTGTCACTTGACCGACTTTTCCCAAGAATATACAATTTAATTCCGACATTTCTTCAAAGTCAGATTTTGGCCTTTTAAAAATTTTTCTTACAAATAAAACCAATTATTTCACATAGAGTGTAACTACCTATGGTAGTATAAAAGCTTAATTGGATATCCAACTTGTGGTTTGCCTAAAATTAACTCCCAAACTTTGTCAATTTTCCATCACAACAAACTCGTTGGATTCTGGCATTGGCTCGAATGGGTCAAGTGATAATCCCAAAAACCCATTTATATGCCACTTAGGGCTCTGATATTCACTAGTGTGATTGATGAGACAGTTTCCTATCCCATTATAACCTAATTAGACTCTTTGGGGGGCATGAAATGGTATTTGGGGTTCTACAGTTGCTACATGTCACTTTTCCCGAGAATATACAATTCAATTACGACATTTCTTCAAAGTCAGATTTTGGCCTTTTAAAAATTTTTCTTACAAATAAAACCAATTATTTCACATAGAGTGTAACTACCTATGGTAGTATAAAAGCTTAATTGGATATCCAACTTGTGGTTTGTCTAAAATTAACTCCCAAACTTTGTCAATTTTCCATCACAACAAACTCGTTGGATTCTGACATTGGCTCGAATGGGTCAAGTGATAATCCCAAAAAAACATTTATATGCCACTTAGGGCTCTGATATTCACTAGTGTGATTGATGAGACAGTTTCCTATCCCATTATAACCTAATTAGATTCTGTGGGGGGCATAAAATGGTATTTGGGGTTCTAAAGTGGCTACATGTCACTTTTCCCGAGAATATACAATTTAATTCTGACAATTCTTCAAAGTCAGATTTTGGCCTTTTAAAAATTTTTCTTACAAATAAAACCAATCATTTCACATAGAGTGTAACTATCCATGGTAGTATAAAAGCTTAATTGGATATCCAACTTGTGGTTTGCCTAAAATTAACTCCCAAACTTTGACAAATTTGTGATTTTTCTTAATTTTCTCCAATTTTCATTAGTCAATATCTTTATTTCTAATTGACATAAATATGTCATTTTTGGTATCTTCTTAATCAGAATTTTGTTTTCTATTCATTCCTATTGAGTACATTTTGATTGTAGTGATATAAATTTTGAAGATCATTTGGGTACTAGGCCAAAAAAGGTGTGAAACTGCAGTCTCACACCTCACACTCTCCAAGCAGGTGTGGCCCAACCTATACCAGGCCTTATCAGGTGCTAATTTGCATATCAATACCGAGACAGACATGCACCAGTCAGCTCAGTCCTTGTTTCCTCTCTATCTTATGTATCTCTATGAAGGGAAGGAACTACTTTTGCCTGCTCTCTATATCCCTATGCGCTCCCAAATCAGATGCAACATCGAGAAATTGATGCATCATTGCATGTCACAGCTTTATTATAGATCTAATCATAAGTTGATTACTAAATTAGGCACAAAAAAAGTTTTTATGAATTTTTCTTCTTTTTAGTTCAAATCCCCCTACATGGTCAGAAAAGCATTGTACACCGTATATGCTCAGGGAATTATTTTAGATGCCAATTATTGCACTAGAGGAGATTAAGATCTAAAAGAAAATTATTTTAAACTTTGCCCAGGTTTGTTAGGTGACTCACAACTGTAATGTCGTAATCGACGCGGGAAACGCCCCCAGCGCCACCTGTGGCAGTCTAAGGTACTATCGGGCCGCATGGCCGACTTCCCGATCGTAGAGCCTGTCTAGGAGACAATAAACCCTTCAAAAGTCACCTTCACTCTCAAATTACTTCAATGGCGACGAGGAATAATTGGAATGACCCTCTAGAAAGATTTTGTGACATCCAAGGCGCTCATAAGCCTCCCCTTTTCTACTGAAAGACACTTTTCCCTGGGCGAAAATAGAGGAAGTTGGGATCAACAACATGTAAACACAGAGCTGCCTGTTCTAATCTCAGAAAGTGATGAATCTATGCCCATCTACCCACCTGCTTGTGTCAAAGTGGCAGTATACTACCCTATGAACTGCGTGTGACTACCCTACCTGCCAGAAGTTATGTCAAGTGTGTGTTTTCAAGGCCCAGTGCTGTGTGCATAGTGACAGTGTGTGACAACCCAGAACAGTACTACCAGTGTGTTTAAAGTCTATTTGAGTGTGTTAGCAGGACCCTACACTCAACTCTACTCAACTGCTACGCTCATTTACCCTACTCTGACGAAAAAAAAAAAAGGCTTTAGCACTGACAGCATTCCCCATCTTTGATACTACCGACACATCTAATATTGCCCCAAGGTGGAGGAAGTATGTACAACGGTTTGAAAATAGGGCCCTAGCACTTGATATCACCAACGCTCCACGCAAACTCGCACTACTCCTAGACTACGCAGGTGAGGCAGTGTACGACAACTTCCAGACGCTAACCGTCCCAGCACCCGAGGCGGAGAATCCACGTGACATCTACGTACGCTCACTCGAAGCCCTAAATGAGCTCTACGCGCCTAAAGTCCAAGTCGAGTATGAAAGGTTCAACTTCCGCGAGGCAACGCAACTCCAGGACGAAAATCTCGACCAGTACGTGACCCGACTCAAGAAACTCGCCGCGACATGTGACTTCGCCGACACTGACTCCGAGTTAAAGTCACAGATCATCCAAAAATGCAGATCGTCAAAACTCCGAACGAAGGCACTGTCCGATATGACCATCACTCTGGATCAACTCGTCAAACAGGGCAAGGCGATGGAAAAGGCGATCAGCTACGCTATGGACATCGAAAAGAAGGAAGTCAACGCTATACAACGAGGCCGTGGAAATTACAGTAATCAGCCGTTCAACTCACACTACAACACTCAACGTGGCAACACTCAACGTGGCGGCCAACAACGAGGTACGTCACGAGGACGTAACTTCACTAACGGAGGATATCGCGGACGTGGACGCGGATCCTACACTCCGACGCACAACTCTACTACCGAATGCGACCACTGCGGCGGACCCTACCCTCACGACGGAGGACGACCGAAGTGTCCAGCCTTCAACGCCGAGTGTCGACAGTACGGTACAGTAGGGCATTACGCGAAAAAATGCCGAGGCGGAGCTCCACCACCGAGACTCGAGAACCGTGGCCGTGGCCGTAGCCGTGGTTACCGAGGTCGAGGACGTCGCAACGTAAATAACTTGGAGCAGGACGAACCGTACGACGCAGACCCTCAACCGGCATCGCAGACTCAGGCCCAACCACATCATGATAACGTCTATAGCGTCGAAAACTACCAAGCGCACGAGGACAAATATCTCTTCTCAATACACGAAGAACGTAAAACCGTCCCACTCTACTCAGTGAAGTCAACGCATACACCAAAACCCATGTTCATGGTCGAACTTAACGGCAACCCAGTAGTGATGTTAGGAGACACAGGCGCCCCAGTAAATATTATCGGCGAAAATATGTACCATACTCTCCACCCTGCGCCGACACTTCAACCAGCCGACACAACCCTGTACCCGTACGGCAAGGATCGACCGCCTATACCCCTGGTAGGCATGTTCCATGCAACACTGAGAAGCAAGTACGCTCACGATATCGCCAACGTCTATGTGACCAAAGGCGATGAACGCGCGCTCCTATCACGTTCCACTGCGGAGACCCTGAACCTGATCAAGATCAACTGTGACGCAGTAATATCCAAGATCAGCACTGTGAGTCCTACACCCAGCCAGACTTGTCAGGAATTCCGCGACATCTTCACCGGAATTGGGAAACTCGAAGGCATGCAACTTCAACTCCACATCGACAAAGACGTCAAACCCACTGCACAGCCGCATCGGAAAGAGCCGTTCCATCTAAGAAGCAAGATCGAGGCCACGCTTGAAAAATTAGAACTTCGGATATCATTGAAGACGCAGTCGGATCGACACCGTGGGTATCCAACATCGTCGCAGCCCCGAAACCGAAGGATCCTGAGAACGTCAGAATCTGTGTCGATATGCGTATCGCAAACAAGGCGATAGAATGCGAACGCCACCCTATGCCCACCGTAGAGGAAATTATCCACGATTTAAATGGCGCAACGGTATTCAGTAAATTAGACCTGACCAGCGGATATCACCAGATCGAACTCCACCCCGACTCACGCTACATTACTACTTTCTCGACTCACACAGGGCTTAAACGCTATAAGAGACTGAACTTTGGGATATGCTCCGCAGCCGAGGTATTCCAATACTGTATCCAGACAGCCCTCGCCGGACTATCAGGAGTGAGAAACTTCAGCGACGACATCATAGTCTACGGCAAAACGCAGGAAGAACACGACGCGAACCTCTACGCAGTATTCAAGCGCCTACGCGAAAAAGGTCTGACACTCAACGAAAAGAAATGTGAGTTCGGAAAATCCAGCCTAGAATTCTACGGGTACAAGTTCTCCGACAAAGGCATGGAAATCGACCCGAAGAAGGCTGAGAAGATCAACGCTATCCAGCCCCCGACGAATCCAGGAGAGCTACGAAGTCTCCTCGGGATGGCCAACTACTGCGCGAAATTTATCCCAGACTACGCGACACTCACCGAACCACTGCGCAGACTCACCCACCAATCACAGGAGTGGATCTGGACGAAAGAGCAGGATGACGCGCTCTCCACTCTCAAAGAATGACTTATCGACTCCCCCGCACTAGCCTACTTCGACCCGAATAAAATTACTACAATCTACGTCGACGCGAGCCCAGTAGGACTTGGTGCGATACTCACCCAGAAGCATCCTGACGGACAGAAAGTCATCACCTACGCAAGTAAAGCGCTGTCGTCAGTTGAGCAACGCTACAGTCAGACAGAGCGTGAAGCCCTGGCTGTAGTATGGGCGTGTGAACACTTTCACGTCTACATCTTCGGTGCACCAGTCTACGTGGTAACAGACCACAAACCACTGCTCGGAATCTACGGGAAAGCCTCATCGCGAACATCTGCCCGGCTAGAAAGATGGTGTCTACGCCTCATACCCTACGACATGACCCTGACGCACGAGCCTGGAAGCAGAAACCCAGCGGACTACATGTCGAGACACCCGAGCCACAACACTGACGAAGACTGTCGTGCGACCAAAGTAGCGGAAGACTACGTAAACTTCGTAACCGCAGAGGCCAAACCCACCGTCGTAGAACTCAAGGATCTCGTCTCTCAGTCAGAAATCGACGAAACGCTGAAGACCGTGAGAGCAGCGCTGACAGACGACAACTGGCCTAAAACGAACACTGACCCTGATTTAAAGGCGTACTACAACATCAAAGACGAGCTGACCATCACCGAAAGTGGCATCGTACTAAGGTCTCACAGGATATGTATCCCGAAAAATCTTCAGAAGGAAGTAGTAGACCTAGCTCACCGAGGTCATCAAGGGATGACCAGGACAAAACAACTTCTACGCGAAAAAGTCTGGTTCCCGGGTATTGACCGTATGGCCGAGGACAAAGTTAAGAACTGTTTCCCGTGCCAAGCCGTAACACCACAGAATCAACGTGAACCGATCCAAGTCACCCTGACGAGCCATCCATGGGATCAAGTCAGTTGCGATTTTGCCGACGTAGGCAACGGTGACTATATCATGATTCTCATCGACGACTTCACGCGTTACCCAGAAGTCGTACCACTGAAAACACTCTGCGCGAGTAAAATAATTCAAGAAATGGACGCGATATTCCGCAGATTCGGAAATCCCACCATCCTGAAAACTGACAACGGACCACCCTTCAACAGTCGCGAGTTCCACGAGTACACAAAGGAAAATGGTATCAAGCACCACCGTATAACACCCTTATGGCCCGAGGCCAACGGTGAAGTAGAACGCTTCGTACGTACCATCAAAAAGGCTATCAACGCAGCCAAAGTCGAAGGACAAAATTGGCGAAAGGAGATCAACACCTTCCTGAAACACTAACGCGCAACACCACATGCGTCAACTAAAACCCCACCAGGGAAAGGTATGTTTGGCAGAAATATCAAAACCTGTCTGCCAGAATGGAACTGTGACGTAGCGACGCAACTCGAGAAAGAAATGAGGAACAACGATCAACGCGCGAAAGAAAAAATGAAATCGTACGCGGACAAACGATGCCGCACCAAAGAGACTGACATCAAAGTGGGAGATAAAGTATTAGTGGCAAAACCAACCGGATTCAAGAAAATGTACGTTCCCACACCATATACCGTAACAACGCGAAATGGATCGCAAATCACCGCAGAGCGAGAGGGACATCGCATTACGCGAAACTCTTCGTTCTTTAAGAGGATCCCGGACAACTGTGTTCCGCGCAGCACCAACGATAAGTGTGACTCTGATTATCTCGACTACGACGATCTCGTGCTGAACCCGGCACCTGCCCCCGAACACAACCAGGGAGCAGTGCAGGCTATTCCGCCAGTAGCGGATCCCCCTGTGCCCATACCACCAAACAATCTCCCAGGTCCAATCGTGGAGAGACCTGTCCGAAACAGAAAACCACCCGCACACTTGAAGGATTGTGTAGTTAAAACCAAATACGCACCACTTAAAAATCTTAATGCATAAGAACTTTGCAAGTAAGATTTAACAGTAAGATCATTTATCTCAGAGAGTTTCATTAATTAAGATACTACTTATCTTATATCCTATTCTATTTCATATATCTCAAGTAGTGAACTAAAGACTGAGAATATTCAAAGACTATGAAGACCCAAAGACTCACCAGAAAAGACTCTGATAGAAATCTAAGATAGATATATATTTTATTGACTCAGTAAAATTCTCAGAGTAAGATCAATAAGATCATATATTTTTACAAGTTCACAAAGTAAGTTCAGAGTAGAACTAAGAGATATTTCAAGATGCTATTACTGTATAACACTAGTATAACACCTCCAACCACACTATCTTGAATAATTCTAAAGATAACTTTAATATCAAGGTTGGGAGGAATGTAATGTCTTAATCGACGCGGGAAATGCCCCCAGCGCCACCTGTGGCAGTCTAAGGTACTATCGGACCGCATGGCCGACTTCCCGATCGTAGAGCCTGTCTAGGAGACAATAAACCCTTCAAAAGTCACCTTCACTCTCAAATCACTTCAACAACAAAAAGCAAAAAAAAAAAAAAAAAGAGAGAATCGACCTACCTAACCTAATTTTTGGCCATATGTTACCTGGATACAACAATTTTGTTTGTTTTTTTTGCCTTCCTCCTGTATTTTTGTAACCACCTGAAGTCCTGATGAATTTATTTTAGGTTATTTTATTGAGAGTTTAGAAGAACATTAGTACGACATGAAGCAGAAATAATATTCAAATCTATTTTATTTCAAGTGCACTTGGAAAACATGTTCCGACTTCTATTTGTCCTATTCTATTTCTACATGTTCTTTAGTGGTTGTTCTTGTTAACATAAAATTTATAAACAAATATAAGCAAGTGTCCAAGATTAAGTAGATCTAACGCATATTTTTGAGGGACGTAAGTTTTCAGATTTTGTCTACTTTCAGATTTTATTCACATTTTCACCTCAAATAATAATTTTCAAAAATAATTTCTTACATCACATTTTACAGCATTTTGAGATGATTTCAGATTTTCTTTCTGGGGTTTTAGATTTTTTCATTAATGCTGACTTACATCCCTGATATTATTTTTTCTTTTGGAATTAGATGAAGGATGGCAGCCTCCGGTGAATTAGCTCCATATCCAGTATCCCAGTCTACAGGGAAACACGTTCGAGAACTATCAGAGGAAGAAAAAGCCAAGCTAGAAGCAGACAAAACTCTCGTCTCAGAGTTCAAGCAGAACAAACTTGAAAAAGAAGCTCAGAAAAACTGGGATCTGTTTTATAAACGAAATACGACCAAATTCTTTAAAGACCGGCATTGGACTACAAGAGAGTTTTCAGATCTGTGTGGTAGAGAGGTATGCATGGGAATCGGTTTAATCCTTATTACACAAGTGCGACAGACAAATTTATCTTAAGGCTTATATTCTCACATATACAACGAAGGCTTCATTAATAGTACTGTGCCTTACAAACGGCTACTATATGGAGTACCAGAATACTTTTACTGTTTATTTTTAGGTCCTTATTCAGCACAGTATCAACATCTGCCTCATAACACATCTGTCATTTTTTGGTGTTTTTTTTATTAAAGAATGCCTCGGACAAGCTGGTTTTGTTGGAAGTTGGCTGCGGTGTAGGAAATTTCCTGTTCCCTCTCTTAGAAGATGACCCAAACCTGTTTGTCTACGCCTGTGACTTCTCCCCAAGAGCAGTACAGTTTGTCAAGGTGAGTGACATCGAATTATAGTTTACCAGTGGACAACCAAGGTACTCACTTTAGTTTTCTAACAGTATTCTCTGGTTTTTCCTGGCTATTGAGCGCCCTAGTTGTACATCCTAGGTCATAGAACACACCACATGTAATGGCATTTGTCTTACGTGTTACTGTGTTGGAATATAGTAGTGTATCCCAAAGTACATGTAAATATGTACAAACATTCGATAATTAACAGTCGCTTTTTTAGTGGGGTTACATCAAACTTCCTCACGTAATTTTAATTCATCAGTTTGAAGAAAAACGTAATATTAATCACTGAAGATTGTTGTACGTGGCTCAGGTGTGTCGAAAAAATCTGAACTAGGAAAGAATATTAATCAAATATAATCCTTTGATATAGAATTAGAAATAACCTTCTGAACTCTTTATAGGATAATCCTCTCTACAGCCTTGGGCGGTGCGAGGCCTTTCAGCACGACCTGACCAAGGATTCTCTCACTGACCACGTGCCCCCAGCCTCGGTGGACATAGTTACCATGATCTTCGTCCTCTCCGCCATCCACCCCGACCGAATGGTGGCAGCCCTCAGGAACATACACACGGTAAGACCAATATCTAGTAACACAACATGGTGGCCTACCAGACTAATAATGCAAGGCTCGAGAGGACACGAGTTTATCACATAGGTCAAACTCGACCTTTGAACACAAAACAATGTTATTGAATTCCTGAAACGTTTTCCCCGCTTTGAATACATAATATGGAAAAATTTGAGATCATAATTAGCTCTCAGATTTCAGAAATTAATAATTTCATTAGAAATTCAATTGTCACAAACAATATCCTGAGTTAAACATATAACAGCTCAGCTGCAAAAAAAAGCATATTGCCGAGGAAAATATGCTTATTAGAACCAAAGAAATAAACGTTTTTCGAATCAACACTTCAGATATACTATGAATATTTTCTTTAAATGGTTTAGCTAAGTCGGTATAATCCATCCATATCTGCTGCTCCTCCAGGTTTTGAAGCCCGGAGGCCGCGTGTTACTCCGGGACTACGGCCTCTTTGACCACGCCCAGCTGAGGTTCTCCTCCGGACACAAGTTACAGGAGAACTTCTATGTCAGACAGGACGGAACGCGCGCCTACTACTTCCCCAAAGGTGAGCCACCTAGAATCATTTAGGTATTGTCATTCTGCTTTCCAGAGATGCCACTTTTCTGTCTAAATACGGATTTCCTGATTTTTTGCTTTAACAAAAATGATTAAAAAGTGCTTACATTTTAGGGAAAAATAGTTTTTTGTTATTGTTTTCCAGGAAACAAAAGTACTAATTTTCTATATTTCATGTACCGGTACATATTATTTGTTTCAGTATCAGAGCTACAATGTAGAAGAATAGACTAACTTAGCAGATTCCTTCCTAAATATGGAAAGTTGTTTTCACTGTGTTCCGTTTTTTTCATGTTTGAAGAGTGGCATCTCTGGCTTTCTCTTGTTGCAGAAATTGGCGCATATATAATAACTACTGACATCGTGTTCCAGTGATCTTTTTCAAAAACTCTCTCTTAAGGATAGTAGAATTCTCGACAAAATTATATGAATGTAGCACCTTAGGACGTAAATGTACATGTACTACATCATTGTGACCATGCACAAATCAGAGATTTGATCCTATATTTGTCCTTTCATTTCTTTCCCTCATCAGAAGAGCTGGAGTCCCTGTTCAGAGAGGCTGGGTTTAGCGTGGGGGAACATGACTACATCATGCGGCAAACAGTCAACAAGAAAGAGAACCTCTGTGTCCCCAGGGTCTTCGTCCAGGGGAAGTTTGTCAAGTGCCAGAACCAGGCAGTGGAAGCGCCAGCAGTTAGCGTAGGTTCAGGAACAGTTAGCGTAGGTTCAGGAACAAGTAGTATAACAGAAAATGTTTGTTCAGCTGCAGGAACAGTTAGCATGTGTTCAGGAACAGATACCACTGATTCTTCAGATGCCAAGAGTTCAGAACCAGGCGTTTCTTCACTCCACAATGATCCTAGCGTAGATGGATTAATAGGAAACCTTCAAAAGGATATTTTGAATACATCCAATTTAGTTTGCAGTAAAGAATCGTGACACCTACCTTGTGCATAATTTCTTTAATAAACATGACATTGTATTTTAAACCTTGTCTTTTTTCATGGATTTATTTCAGTTTAAAACTAACTTTCTGCCGCGAAGTATTCTCTCATCTGTTCAATCTGGATTCCACTAATGAAAAAGAAACTTTTTCTGCTTCAGTGATGAAAGTGACCATAACTAAAATTTCCTGAAACCTTTGTCGGGCGAGTTTGGGGTGGGGAGTCCTTAGTCAGATGTTGGATTCAAATTAAGTGTAAATTGAAATGGGGGCACTTTTGAAGTGGATGTTTGGCAGAATTTAACATTAACTAAAGTTTTACAACAATGGTAGAGGGCTTGCCCCCCCCCCCCCCCCCAACTAGATTATTATTTATGTTCACATAAAGGAAGGGAACATGAGGGAAAACAATCAGAAACTGAGAGTTTGTCATTTAATTGGGTCACTGGGGTGACCCTTGGTGACTCTTTTATCACTGACAAAGGTAAAAAGGGTCTTCTGTGCCTGAGGGTACAGCTGGTTCTACTCACCACCACCCTATCAAAATCGACAGTTTATAAATTTTCATGAAATCTGTCTCAGGCAGCCCCTATTATATTAGCATAAAGACTTCCTGAACTTTGCCTCAATGATATGATTCTGAACTTCCTATTTTAGCCTGTAACCTAATAACGACCAGGAAGATACACAGTTGGATAGTAATGGTTCTAAGTGAAACAGTTGAGGTAAAGGGAATATCAGAGATGCCAGTCAGTATTGATGAAAAATCCAGAAAAGTGGAAAGATTCCCGGATTTTCAGTTTAGACACTAATGTGTTGGAAATATTTACTTTAGGTCTGCAGGGCAAGAAAGGGCTGGTTTTGCTTTTCAGTTCTATTTTGAGTTCTACTTTCCAAAGATTTGTAGTAAGTTTTTTTTAATATTAATCACATAAGTTTACTGGTGGGGGAGTACATTATTGATTACTTTTTTAATTTTCTAAACATATTTTGCGTGTCATTTGTGGCTATTTATCATCTGAACGTATTTTATATTGTTTCCCCTTGTTCCCATTAATTATTATATTCAAAATCCACCTAAAATAGCTTTAAACTACAATACTTATACATGTACTTCGATGTGATAACTTCTTCTTATTCTGTTCTCAGACTATAATTATGCAATAGTTTGTTATATACATTTTCTTACGTTATATTCTAAATTAAAGTTCCCAGTGACATCTTAATTCCAGTGGCTTCCACTTTGACGGGCACATAACCGGAAAATAATCTTGACAGAAACCAAGACACGCCACTTTTTATCTAAATTTTATTTTGACTTCCATGCTAAGAAATCACACTTCTTACAGGCTTAGATCAAAGCAAAAAGTACCCCTATTTACAGTCACATGCTTCAGTGCACATCCACCCCCAAAAATATAATCAGTGACCTTCATAAACCTTGGAATCCCACCCGATAGTGTAAACCAAGAAAGGTGCTATTAGTTATGACAGAAAAGTGAGTGAATAACAAGATGGGGGCCAGAGGCCATGTAGACTTTCTTTGCCAAACCAAATTAAAAATAAATCAAATTTATCTTTATATATGTATATATACACCTGTTTCTCACCGCTCGATTCCATTCACAATATCCCAAGTGACGACCATATATAAAATGTATCCAAAATAGTATGCTTTCAGTCTTGTATGTATTGGCAGTACTCAAAATCTTTAAAGCGTTTCCTCCACGGAAAATTAACATTCAGATGCACATCAAAACTGTCAAAAACCCTTTCATTACAGACATCAAGCAGTTTAAAATTAAGATTAAAGATTTTGTATCAGAGCTGATCATTTTTACATACAAAAGTATTTGTAACTAATAAGGCCGCTTGGCTAAGGTGTTAAAAAAATTGTTTCAGACACTGGCAAGCATATATCAAGTTCATTAATTAATTGCCGATAACCTCGACTTTTTGGTTATATATTTTTCACGATTTCTAGCTGCTCCTTATTTATACTACTTTCTATTTACATGCAACTTAGTCTAGGTTGAGTGAAAGACGCTTCAGAAGACACTTATCGAGAAGTCAGAGAAGAAATTCAAATACACTGGTTTGAAAATGATTGTTCGCATCATAATTCGCATTCCATTAGTGCCACTAAATGATTGTAAAATTGCACTGATCACGTTTAATTTCACTACCTCCTTGTGAAATTACATTTAATGGTGGACATTTATTTAAAAACAATTTTCCATATTTGAAAACAACTCACTCAAACACGGAACATTCCAGTTCACATAATACACAGCCATAGAAGTCTTTTGCATTCGCTCCTATTCATATGGAATGCTCCAGTCTCGGGCATTTAGGAGCCAGTTTATGTGGTTATGCACAGCTATATGGTTTCATATCAATGATAGATTTAACGGTGGTGTGGGTGTTATACTTCGACGCATTAGCCATGCTGCATTAACTTTTTTTCTGGGCTGCCTTAGTAAACAGCAAGTCAATATTGGCTGTCAGTTCTGTGCAACATACTAGTATGTGTGTGTTAGAGGGTATATTATGTTAGATCCTCAGTTTGCCACATGCGAGAAGATGTCTGCATTTTTCTTGGGCAAGCAGCAGTCTTCTGTCAGCTTCTCAAGCTGATTTCTCAAATTTCCTTCGCCTCTTATTGGATTTATGATTTTTTTCTAAAGGAGATATAAATCATATTTTTCCAATATTGTTGATTGGCAGAAAAACACATGTTTTTCTTCTCAACTTCTCAAGCTGAGTTACTCTCTGGTGCTACTCACCATTGCTAAGTGGCGACTACAAGCACTGCTGCATTATTAGTTTACTAAAGGTGTTCAGTTCTTTATATGTGAGTTATAAAGGCTTGTATCTGTTAGCCATCACTCAGGCTCTGTTTCGCTCATTTGCGAACTCGTCAGGGAAAGCGGGCACTGGTTACTCTGGGCGACGATCACATTGGTCATCATAGTGTTAAGGTGCATGTGCATGGCGACCAGGTAATTCGCTGGCAGTTCGGTTAGGACGTCCGGCGTCAACCGCTGAGCCATCGCCTCCATGTCCCTCAGCAGTGACCGGGGCGAGCTCCTCTCCCCACTCGCGGTACCCGGAGTCTTTGCCGTTTTAGATTGCACCTGTCCCAAAGGCACTGAAGCGGTCAATTGTGTTGGCTTTTCGGGCTCCACGCTTGGAGTGAGACTTTCAGCAGATCCAAGGCTGCTGAGTGGGTCGCGGAAGTGGTATTCGTGCTCGGTGGGTTCGGGTTCGGTGGCTGCGGCGGAGTCTTCGGCCGCGCTGGGCTCAGCGGACTTGGTGCCGGTGGTTGACAAAGACTCATCGGCCTTGAGGTCAAGATGCATCTCTGACATGCTCTCCATACTCGTGTCGGCTTCTAAAAATTATTCATTTGCACATAATCAAAAACACATCATTTAGATTGATTCAGCATTAAAGGATTACCGGATATGTAGTAGACATAGAGGACATGATCTCATTCGGGGATGGCATGACATGTATGTTGGACTGACAATAAATTCGATATAAACTCTATTTATTTTCTTTTATAAAATCGATAAGTCCACTACGTAATTTCATTTGGTAAGATTGTTTTATTTCAATGAAACTTAGCTAATGTCTATCATGTCGATAAAATGAAAACCTGACGAATCGCTCAGAAGGTCAAGTATCCGCAAAAATCTTAAAATTCGAACACACTCAAATTTGACTTAACAAAGCACAAGGACACAAACAGAAACGAACAGAATTATACTAGAATAACTTACATCCCTATTTGTGGCGGAGATGAACGTAGATGTCAAATTATGTTTCTGGTGAAGTTTACAAAACTCATTTTACTCGTGTATGATCTTACAGATTTTACATCAGCTTTTATTTTCTCCTCTATTACTAGACATGTGAATCAATAAAGTTACTATTTGGTAGAACATTAACACACACTTCAAAGCTTAAATTATTCTTTGACATTAACAGGACATATTGAAATGGCTCACCTCGGATGGGAGACATGGCTAACGCTTCTTCCACACTGGGCAGAGGTTCTTTGGACGGGGATTCTAACGTCTTGGACGTGTCTTCAGACTTTGAGTCTGACAATACAAACACAAGTCTTGCAATATTAACGGGTAACATCCCCTTGGACTCAAGTATGCATTGAACTTGTAAAGGAACGTACGCACATTTTCAAAAAGTTCAAGACCCCCTCCCCCCAATCCCAGCCCTTGATGCGTATCTTATAGAAGAGCCTTCTTCAATCAACAAGTAATTCAAGGGCAAACTTATGTTCTATATTTTCACGACCAACGTTATAATGTGGATTAAATTCTTGTAAATAAAGAGAAAAAAGCACTAAACGTATTAACAATACTAATTAATCAGAAGACGAGCCGGACAGTTCCTTTTGGGTAGATATCTTTTTCTAATTATAACTATTTTAAAATGAAAGATTCAAATTCAAGATTAAAAAAATATATTTTAATATGTAAGATTCAACTATAAGATTAAAAAAAACATCTTAAGTTCCTACTCACCCTGCTCTTCCATGGCCACCTCAGCCTCCTTCTCTTCCTCTACTTCCTCCTCCTCCTCTGCCTGCTCCTTCTCCTCCACCTGCTCCTGCTCCTCGTCCTTGGCAGCTGCTGGAGTCGGTTTGGGTTTCCTCTGCTCCAGCTGGGTGCTGTATGCCTCCAGCACCTGTTTTACGGTGGCCACTTTGGGAGTACGGATAGGCAGATTGTTCACGTCGTACTCTGTAAGCGCACAGAGGTCTCCAATGGTGCGAATATTCTTCGACCGTATTAATTGACCAAGGCCACGGATCCTGAATGATAGAAGTTGTAATCATGTTGCATCAGAAAGCTTTCAAATAGCCAAGATCATAATTATTGAAAGACATGTTTGGTCTGCCTGTTAGTATTGACACCCATTAAGAAGAAAAATCCTATTGAAATAGACGTCAATCGCTTACTCAGAAACTACCGAAAAAGGCTTACAACATCGGGACAGTGCATATCATATCCACTAGTCTATGTACTGGGTATGTATATTTCTCATTTTATTCCCTTACCAAGTTGATGAAGTTAACTGGGCGAGAACTTGATCAATGGGCTCCGTACACGACTGTAGTTCGGGGAAGATGGGGTCCTGGCAGTTGAGTTGTGACTCGGCAGTACTTCTTATGGAATTTGGTGAGGGATCAACTTCCTTCTTCTTCTGCAAAATCAAATAATAATCAATTTAATCAAAATGTTAACCGGTTTCCTCAAAATATTGCAACATCAATGTTATTCGACAAAAGGACTGATGAGAAGTTTGGTTAAAACAAATTCAAAACATTTCATAGATATCGTTTTGGTCAACGACTTAAAATTACTTTGAGGAAAAAACAAAAAAAAACCTACGTTGACAGGGTGAGGCATGGCGAAGCAGGCAGCACCCTTCTCAGCCTCACTATTTTCTGAATTTTGAGATGTGACAAACTGAAAAAAAAAAGAAAAAAGAATTCACTGTAAGGATTGCTGCGCCTGGATCTTGCTGAATTATCAAAGTAACATTACACAATACAGATTTTCGAAAAAGAGGGGGGAAAGGAAAAAAAGAAAAGAATATTTCTTCAGTACGACCACTCAATTGCACTTTCAAATTCTGTTTCTCTGTATCATGGTATTCTTTGGATCATGTTTTCCATATTTGTTATCTAAATGTAAGCATGACAATTTCTCTGGTTACAAATGAACAATATGGACAAAATCAACGTCCGGCATTTTAAGAATCAGGAATTACACAAACTGGAAAAAAATATTTCGTTTTGCAAATTTCCAAATTAGTTGTGTTTTAACTAACAGGGAATCACTCTCTAATGACACATACCTTGGACTGATTTGCTGTAACCTTGGAGGAGCTGGCAACGAGTGGTGACATAGTGCGGAGGGCCTTAGCGGGCATGTCAAGGCAGCGGTTGACTGGGCGTGTAGAATCCTTACCCGAGAGCTGGCACACATCTACTGCCTCGTTAAAGGACACGCGCCGAAGCTGTAATAGATTCAATTTCAATCGTTATAATGGGATTAATTTTAAGAGTGGTCACATTTTCATTATTGCAATTAAAGTTCTATAAATATCAAGGTTAGATGTTACGGCTATACAATTGTTGCTAAAAGATTAAGAACATATTTTGGTCTCTTTTTGATGTTTGGTGATCAATTTGTCAGATGAACCAGTTGACTGAACATGATTTAAATAAAGCTATGTAATTAGAGAGTATTAGGCCATCGCTTATCACATAGAGATTTATCTTAAGAAATTTTAGGTGCTTATTTCAAGCAACTCACTTTATTGGGTGGTGACGGGGAGTCAGTGGGCAAGTCACCACTCAGTTTCCTCTTCTTCAGGATACCAGCACTCGGGGAGGCGGATGGCGAGTAGATGCGGGGAATCTGTATGGGTCGGAAGCTAGGACTGCTCTCCGATCCAGCCGGCCTTGTCGGGGGCGGCGGTGAGGCCTTCACATCCGTACTCAAATCTCCACTTCCACTCGCCTCAGCTGCTGGCTGCTTAAGGATTGACTTACTAGGCGATATGAGGTCTTCAATGACTGTGTCTGCTGCTGCTGGTTTTAATGTGGTGAATTTTTTCTTTTCAAATACTGAGGAGCTTCTCGGAGCCGCAAACAGCCTTGATCTTTCGAGGATAAGCGAGGCCCTAGACTGGTGTTTTGTGGCTGAGGTTGGAGTCTCAGGCATTTCCAGCGATTGAGTCACAGGCCGTCTTGTTGGGGAGAGGCAAGATTTTTGTGGCGATTCCTCTTTTTGGAGTTTCCTTGGTGACCGCCTTGGGGAACCCTTGATGTCTTTAAGCAACAAATATTCTTTCGGATCTACTTCAGATGGTGTGACAACCGCAGCCTCAGAAATTGATGCTTCAACATCGGGAGCTGGGGCCTTCTCAACTTGGCTTGGCTCACTCTCAGGCACTACTTCTGATCCTTCACTTGAGCTCAATTCTGTACCTTTCATTAGTTCTATCTCTTTGTCTTGACTGTCTTCAATCACAACTACAACTGGTTCCTTCTTTACTCGCTTCAGTCTTTGTGAAGGGGAAACTGACTTAGATCTTTCCTTCCGATTGAACGGAGAGCCTGGGCTACGCCTCCGCTTCTGCATGGAGCTCATTGACCGATTCAACTTCAAGCTGCCTTTCGAGCGCAACCTCTTATTAACAGGTGATGTAGTTTTCATGTCAATCGCAAGATTACTCAAGATGCCTGAACTTCTCCTGGCCTTTGCTTTAAGTGTCACTTTCGAGGGAGTTGAAGTCCTTGCCGAAGCATCAAAAATATCCTCAACCGACATTACATCGTCTTCTATATGCTCTTTGTGTGGCTTGTTGTCAGGTTCCAAATATTTGATCTCAGCTTTAGAAGTGGTTGTGGTGTCACTGGAGTTGGTTTTGTACAATGTTAATGGGACGTCATCGCCAGAATTACTATCTGCAACATCCATAGCCGAGTTTTCTTGGCTTTTTTCTTGGACTTTCTTTTTCTGCGATTTTGATAACAGACTAATGGGAATATCGTCTTCGGAATCAGTAGCTACATCGAGGTTGCAATCCTTACTAACGACCTTTTCTAGCGATTTACTTTGATCTACCGCCTGCGATTCTCCCTCTGCTTCCGTCACAGACTTTCTTCCAGCACCCTTAAACTGAATTCCTTTCTTGGTCACCGCAGGTGAATCGTCAAGTTGTTTCTTTTTCCTCTTATCTGTCTGTTGTGATTCATTATCATCTTTAATTTCTGCGTCACCTTTTGATACCTTCTTTTTCAGTGGCTTCTTCCCTTTTACTTCCGAATCCTTAGATTCTAGAGAAGAGACTATTTTCTGAAGTGCAGCAAGTTGTTCTGAAGGTTTCATTTCCTTTACAATAGCTTTCTTACCCTTCTTGACTGACCCCGGCAAGTTGGCTTTAGTTTCTTGAGAAGCAATTATTACTTCCGAGTCAGTGTTTGTGTCCTTTAGTGACTTCTTAACCCCTTTCTTGCCTTTCTTTTCGGTGATAGGCGACTCCGTTACAGATTCTTGAGATGAGGCTAGTTCTTCAGTCTTCTTGTCCACCACTTTCTTTCTGCCCCTTTTCTTTTCTTTCTTTTCTGAATCATCTAAGTCTACGAGAGACTCTTGAGAAGAAACTACTTCATCAGGCTCAGTTGTCTTATCTATAGCCTTTTTTCTGCCCCTTTTCTTCACTGGCGTTTCTGAATTATCCAAGTCTACAACAGATTCTTGTGAAGAAACTATTTCCTCAGGCTCAGCTACCTTGTCTACGGCCTTCTTTTTGACCCTTTTCTTTACTGGTTTTTCCGTATCCTCTACTACCGAGTCTTGTGATGAAACTAGTTCCTCTGATTCAGTCGTCTTTTCCACAGACTTCTTTTTGCCCTTTTTCTTCCCGGTCTTTTCTGAATTCTCCGAGTTCACAATAGATTCTTGAGAGTTTGTAATTGACTCTTGAGATGAAACAATATCCTCAGATTCTTCACGCTGTACTTCCGCCATAGTTTCCCCTGGTCGAAGTTTCAGCTCCTTCTCAGATTTACTCTTTTTGGTCTTTTCTGGAGTCAATATAGATTCAGTGTCTTTAAACTTGTTCGGCATGGACCGACGCCTGTGGGGCCGACCTCGGGCTTTAGTGGACTCTTGGGATAATTCAAAGGAAGAATCAAGGGTGCTAACACTCAGTAGACTGGAATCCGCAGAGTCTGGCTCATCACCTTTTTTCAGTTTTTTCGGTCGACCCCGCTTTTTCGCTGGCACAATTGTGGCCTGAGAGTCTTCATCTCTGGAGCTTAGGTCCGCTGGGATGATGTCAGGGTTTTCGATGGCATTCCCACCACTATCAGTGGAGTCTTTCTTCATGTCTACTATAACAGGGGCTGTGTCGGAATCAGGCTTTTTCTCCTCCTTCGTCGACTCGGGTCCAGCAGCTAGTGGGTCTACGGTTTCATCCAGATCCACGTCCATTTTCTCAACATCAGTTTCTTTCTTTGTTTGAGATATCACAATAACAGAATCGGCTTCTTTCTCACTGTCTCCTTTGGAGCTTGATTGTCTGTTCTTAAAGACGGAACTGTTATCGGATTTCTGATTGTCTATGCCAAAGCAGTCCTGGGAGCTTGGAATGATATCATCCATGTTAATGGGAGAAAGAGGCGAAGCCTTCTCTTGGCTGGCTTTGCTATATTTAATGCTTGATCTCCTGCGGACTTTCTTCACTACCGTAGTCCCCGTAGATTCTGTGACCTTACGTATGCTGTCGTCAGAACTGTTATCTACCGAAGAAACTATGGATGTAACCACAGAAGACATTGTGGAAGATTCCTTCTTTGGGCTCAATCGCCTTAGATCGCTGGCCGTTAGTCGCGAGAGCTGGACCACTGGATTCAAACGGTCCTCAGGTATCTCAGAGTCTGGGATCACCGACTGGGTGCTGGTCTGCAAAACCTGACTTTCTGGTTCGACTACTTCTGAGTCAGGAACAAGGACCTTCCTTCCAAACAGCTGCTTGGTGGCTTTGGCCACATCCTTCTCAGGGTCTTTTGGCTGCTCGTCTTTAGATGGTGTCTCCTCCACGACAGCTTCAGTGGACGGTACGGGAGACAGGCCGGCAGCTTCTAGAGGATCTATTTTGGACGGGCTGAAATGTTGGGAGTCTTCAACGAGGACTGGTGCAGAAACACTCTTCTTCGGTGAAGGGTTGAACCAGTTTTCAAGCTTTTTCATCCCTTCAACTTTAGCTTTTTTGGCAGGTTGTTTGCGTGGAGACTGCTTACGTGGAGACTTTCGCCCGGCTGCTCCTCCCTTTCCTTCCTGGCCTGAGGACTCGGAATCGCTGTTCAGCGACTGCTCGCTAGCCACCAGAGACCTGGACCTCCGTCCCCTTCCTGCTTTTGGCTTCGTCTTCAACAGAGTTTCAGAGTCCTGGGAGTCTTTTGCAGCTTCAGACGCCTCGCTTTCTGACTGTAGCACGTTACTCGGGCTGGGGTCTACGTCAACTTTTGGCGTCAGTTCGGTCATCTCAGTGTCTGCGACACATTCAACCATGTCGCTGTCTTGAGGTTCCTCTGGGTTGGTCTCGGTGTCAGACATCTTTGTGGTAGTCACGGGTTGACCGAAGAGAACTTTTGGCTCGTTCATAACTGGACTTGCAGATTCATCGTCAATTGATTCGGGCTCAACCTCTGGTTCTTCTTTGGAACCTCTTTTTGTCTTGACGGGACTGGGCCCGAAAGTAACTGATCTTCTTCGCTTCACTTTCTTCTCTACCTCCTCTTTTGCAGGTGGCTCTGGATCTTTGAACGCTGCTTCAGGTTCTTCAGGCTTCTGCTAGAATTACAAAACGGATTTATCAAGGTAAAACCATCTTTGTTTTGCATTGAAACGATTTTTCTCTAATGAACATATGGCCCTAAAAATTAAACCTGTTTGTATATCCCCTGAATATCTTCTAATTTTTGCAATTATAGTTCGTGCTGCACAACTTAAAATATGGTTTGCTTTCGATGGAACGTCATTATTATTATTATTCTAATGGCATGGTATTTGATTTTACTCAAGCTTGCTTTCTACACCTTTAACTGATGGCTTATTCTACTCTAAGCCTGGTGGCAAATAACGTTCCATCGCGTATTATGTACAAACATTGCTTGAATCATCTAAACCTGGACTGATGTGTTGGAATTCAAACCATTAAAAGTATTTAATACCAACCTTGTCCGACGTGGATTCACTTTCTGTTGTCTTGTTGGCGGCAGAGAAGCTGAACGGAATTTGTGAGGTGTCAGCAGAGGGTGTACTGAAAGTGAAAGAAAGCCAAATTTTACACTGAAATTCGATCATTTATGGAGGGGTTAGAAATTTTAGCTCAAAATTCACATCCAAGTCTTGCATTTCTATTTGTGCCCAGGATCTATAAATATCTATGATTATTATATATTGGTCAATACATGATTCATTTATATCTCATTGAGATTATTTTTCTTACCTTCAGGAACGGAAGATAGGCTATTATCATGTGACCAAACCTTACTTCCTTTATTTGAACTTGATTCAAATATAACTGTACAGCAAGGCGGACTGGAGTAATTATTTCTTCGCCTTGAAATGTTTATTTGATGGCTATTTTAGACAAGTTGGCCGATTGAGGGGATTGAAAGGATTGATCATTTGAAGAAATGAGAATTTCGCCCGATTGGAATTAACGTAGGATGCTAAGCAGAGATATTAATGAATAAAATATTTTGATGGTAGGTCAGAAAAAATGACACTATAGTGACAATTTCTCAAATCATTTCATCTTTGAATGTGTGTCAGACACTGACCCTGACAGCACCGGAGAACTTATTGACAGTGTGACGCCTATGTTTTAACATTGAATGGGAATGATTCAGACATTGACAGTGACTTAGGCCTAGACATATCAGAACTCAGATTTAATATTTCGATGGTAGGTAAGAAAAAATGACACTATAGTGACAATTTCACAATCTTTTAATGTTTGGATCATAAATAATTGTTTTCGGAGACGCCATAATAATACATTGACAGTGTTGGAGGGGGCTTAGGCCTATTTGGTCAGCTATTTCAAATGCTGGAAAAAATATATGAACCCACCTGGCCTGGAGTCCTCAATGCGTTTCAATGCGTATATCCTCCACAATTGATGCGTTTAATGTCATCCTGGTTTCCTGATTTCAATGAATCGGTGCAGGCGTGATGGGGAGAGAACCCGGCGAAGGGTTGACGCCATGTTGACGGTGACTCCACGTGTCCGATCGATCCAATGTTTTCCCTTCGATACGAACGCATGGTTCCCGCATGAGTTTTCAATGCGTTGTATGCGTTTAAGGGACTCCAGACGTCAAAAATATATATATTGAAACCATCATATAGCGCTGTAATCCAGGTATCGAGGCGGCGAAAGAGGAGCCTCCCGCCAAAGCGTCTGACCGCGGCGACTACACCCGGCCGTGTGACAGTGTCAAGCGGTGGGGAGGCGAAGGATTGCAAGAAAACAGTGCGATGCATTTACGCGTTTAGACGCGTTATTTCGCATTATTTTCGATTCTGGAACGGTGGGATGCTTAGCTATGTGTCGAAATCTATCTGTGGATACCAATAACTAAGGTTAGATCGACCGTTTTCATGGTGAAATAGGCATGCAAATTTGATGAATATTCAGAGATTGACCCAGATCCCTTCCTCCCCGATCGAAAGCGAGGCTGGTGGGCGTAACTTGACCCGCTTACCACGGCGTCGGGTGACGATCTGATTTCTGGTCTTATTTGCTCAAATATCGATTTGAATGGTCAAGTTATGGTCTTATGGGACCTCAAACATCATGTACGATCCATATGAGATAGGATATCGATCAATTCTATCGGATTCTATATGTTTTCTGAGGTGAGTACGGCCATCACCTGTCACGTGACGAGCGGGACGGCGGGTTTTGCGAGGTTTTGCCAGGTTATGCAGTCGCATTTTGCCAATGGCGCGTCTCGCCACGACCGTTTTACCGGATGTATCGGTAAATAAGACCTGGGTAGCTTGTTCCCGCAATCATAGATATATAGAGAAAAATGAATGCAAGGTAAGGAGCAACCAGCATTTGGGGCCTGTTGCCGACGAGGGTGCAAAATCCAATACATTCTAGTTTATTGCTTGTCGTCGTACGCTCAAGTCCGAGCGCTGTCCTTTAGAGAATTCCGCCCGATACGCTTTGATTTGCTTTCATGCTCCTTTGATCACTTTGGTTTCCAAGGGCGAAAAATAAACGCTATGTACGTTGTAAATGCACATAAGGAAAATAGTCTTTTCGTGTTAAACAATATGCTACTCACTCCATGGAGTTTCCCCCTTGGGACATCATACTGCGGTCCTGAGAAGCATCCAGGTTGTTGTACATCGCAGGGAGGGCTCTGAAGAGAATGAACAGGTTTAATTTAAACAGGTTTATTTTACCAAGTTTGTGGTGCTATTTTAAGCAGGATTATTTTAGGGAAAGAAAACGAAGTCGATAAAACATTTTTTTTTGCTGACTGGGTTTGTTTTGTCCTATTCCAATCCTATTCTTTTTTTATTGGCGTTATCTATGAAAGTACTTTCTGTTCATAAAATTGATAGGACTGTTGCCTTAGTTTCTGCATTGAGCAATGCACCCGTCAGTAGGTCCTGTAAACCTGTATTCTAAAAGTGAACCTTTGTTTTACATGTGCCCCCTTCATGAACAAACAGGTATTGTGCGTATTTTTACATAGCATTTTACTGCTTACTTTCTTTCATGGCGAACTTCCCGCTGATGTTCTGTCAGTACGCGGGTGCGCCGTGTTGTCGGTGTGATGACCACAAAGTCCTGGGAGCTCATATCGTCCAGACCCAACTTCTTACGCACTCCGCCCACAGCGGGTGACTTGCCCCGCTTTAATGGAGACTTCTTCACATCGGGTGAGGCCACTTTGTTCAGGAAGCTACCTACAGCCTTGTGCGGGGATGGCAGGCCAACAATGTTGGGAAGGGGGACCTGGGACTCGGCACCCTAAGGAAAGGGGATAAGACAGACATATTGTAGATAAGCTTTAACACAATTATATCCAAAGTAAGGAATGACAATCAATGGAGTCCGAAACATTTTTTCCATACTGACTCGGGAATCTGTGTTGCTAACATAGCTTCTTTTTGCCAACATTTTCCTGTTTTCAACGCATTTTCAATATTTAACGTGCCTGCTGAATTTCACGTACCATTGTTGCGCCTACATTCACTTTTCCAACTAATATTTTGTAATATTTGTACATTTGCAAATAAAAGGTACAAGCTATTCTATTTAGAAACCCTCCACGGGCAGTTTTTTTTCTTATCCTGATATCAACATCATGCAGTTGACAAATGTTTGTCATAGACTAATAATTTGATAAGATATTCAAAGAAAGAATTAATAATGTCTAAAAGACAAGATCAAAAGATCGATTCTCTAAAGTTTTAGCGAAGGTTACTATCAAAAGCATTTGATAGAGATAGGTCGGCCCATTCTAATCTTTATTGAATAATAACATTAATGATTTATTGTGGTAGGTCTGAAAAAATGACACTATAGTGACAATTTCACAAATCTTTTAATCTTTGAATCATTTAAATCTTAAATCTGTAAAACATGATCTGAAAATATTTGAATTGCAAACATGTCAAGGCCTAAAATAATCAAACCATGTGACATATAGGATCCTGAGATATATGGGAACATAGATATATACATAATTTTCATTTTGATAGGCTGGATAAGGCCTAAAATAATTGTTTTTTCAGAGCCTGCATGATACATTGAGAGTGCCTATCTGAGGGGTGTTTCATCTTAAGCTATTCATTTTTTTCATACCATTTGTAAAATTTTCTTGCAAGCGTGTCCAGGCCTAAAATAATCAAACCATGTCATAATAATATAGGATCCTGAGATATATATGGGAACATAGATATCTATAAAATTTTCATTTTGGTAGGGTTGATAAGGCCTAAAATAATTTTTCTCTGAGCCCAGGCCGAGTGAAAATGCATCAAGACTTGAGACTTGAGTGTGACATCAGCCTAACCAAATGATAGCATCTAGGCCCCTAGGCCTATTTCAACTGCTGGAAAATAACATGAACCCACCTTTAACGCCTGAATCCTGAATGCGTCTGAATGCATATATCCTCCACAAGTGATGTGTTTCGGCTAAATATCATCCTGGTTTTCTGAGTTCAATGTATGGGAGCAGGCGAAGAGATCCCGGCCGGGATGACGCCATCTCTAGGCTTAGCGTGTCCAGCCTCTGAGCGGAGGGGCCAATGTTTTTGAAGTCATTATGTACGCATGTTTCATGCCTGAATGCGTTAGTATGCGTCCACAGGTCCACATAGGTACCAATAACATATATTGACAGCATCAGATATCGCCATAATCCAGGTAAAAAGACGGATTGCCAGACATAACGGCCCCTCCGCGAAACGGCCCCGAACTGACGGCCCCTAGCTTTGACGGGACTCACTGCAGTGGGCGCCGTGAAGCTCGGGGGGGAGGGGGGGGGGGGGTAGCGCAAATGGCCATAGGCAAAGCCCTCCGGCACTTACAGCACTGACTACTTAAAACGTTTTCTACGACTACGGCAGTGACTTTAGCCTCGATATCTCAAGAACCGGGGAAGAGAAGACCTCCCGCCGTAACGTCCCACCGCCTGCACGCTCCCATAGAATACGAGTGCATAGCCTGATGAATATTCAGAGTTGACCCAGATCCCTTCTTCTCTGATCGAAAACAACTGCTGGTGCCGCGCCCGGTTACAGGCTTGCCGCGTCGTGTGACGAAGGGATTTCTGGTTTTATTTGGTCGGATATTGATATAAATGATGGAGTTATGGTATTATTGGACCTTAGACATTATGGAGAATTGATATCAAGCAGCAAATCGATCAACTCTATCGGATTTAATGTTTTCAGGAACTAACGCTTGAGTGGTTGGAAGAACGGCTCTGCCGAAACCATTTTACCTGAATAATAAAAAAAAAAACGCGCCCGGCGACGCGGCTTAACGCGCCAGGTAACGCTGAATTTCTGGCGCTTGCCGTGTCACGATCTGATTTCTGTTTTATTTGGTCAGATATCGGTATGAATGATGAATTTATGGTACTATTTGAGCTAAGACATTCTGCAGGCTTCATATCAGACACGAGAATCAATCAATTCTATCGGATTCAAAGTTTTCAAGAGGTAACGCGCCCGGCGGCGCGGCATTTAACGCGCCCGGTAACGCTGAATTCCCAGCGCTTGCCGTGTCCGGGTTACGATCTGATTTCTGGTTTATTTAGTCAGATATCGATATAAATGATCAAGCTATGGTGTTATTTGAACTTAGACATTATGCAGGCTTCATATCAGACACGAGAATCGATCAATCCTATCAAAGTTTTCAAGAGGTAACGCGCCCGGCGGCGCGGCATTTAACGCGCCCGGTAACGCTGAATTTTGTGACATTCTGACCATGACGCGTTTTTCCGTCACCGAATCTAATATAACCTGACTTGATGTGGACTGGAAGAATAGGCCGGCTAGGATTTAAAGCTTTAAAAAGCTTTAAAGCTTTAATACTGTCATTAAATGATCAAAAGCTTCATTTACTGAGTGTGCTAGCCGACCTATAATAAACATATCCTACCTGGCTCATCTGACTCAGCGGCGTCTCCTCGACCATCATTATCTCGGTGGCGTCCCATCCAGGCAGACTTATCGGGGTCTTCTCCTTCACCTTAGCCAGCACCGATCTACAAATCACGGAGGGAAATTCTCACAATCAATAAATTCACCAATAATAAAGTCCAAAATTATTGACATGATTTCTGTCCATGAGTGTCAAATACTTGAACAGACATCTTTCAAAATGTACAACATTCCACCTAATTTTCCAATTTCTTTATTATTATTTGACTTCTTTGTACATTCAGGTAGCGTCCGTACACTAACAAATAAAGGGTTAACAACTAAATAAATCCTCAGAGCACTGCAGCCTGTAATGCAACACTAAATGCATTACCTCTAAATATTGAGTACATACTATTCACAAATAGTAACGAATTTTACTTTCTAAGATTCATGTTTTTTGTGTGTTTTTTTTTAAAGGGGACACTCTATTGCATCATTTACTTGAGTGAAGCGGGATAGGTGAGATGGTTGGCGTGGGAGAAGGTGGCGTTCCAAAGAATGTTGGTTTGGTTTTTAATAGGTCGACGTGGGTGGAGGAAGGTCGCCTCCAGTAGGGGCGACACGTGCGCCAAGAAGTCAGAGTCGTACAACCCCTGGTATCGCGACTGCATGCATGTCACCACATCCAGCCACAACTTCTCCAGCTGAAACATGCCAGAAACGAGCAGCTGGTTATAGTGTGCAGTTAACATGGACAATGGTAGAAAACAAGTACATGTGTAAATAATTTTTTCCAAATTGTCTAACAATTTTTCTAGCTTAACACAGGTTTAATCCATAAATCTTTATTTGAATTTCCTGTTGTTCCAGACAATTTTTTTTCCATAGAAATCTAGATAATTATTACAATGTTAACAATATAGGTAAAAGATTGCCCTCGATTTCCTGGGTTCTGGTCAATCGTCAGCTTTTCCTGGAACTCAAATTAGTTTAATATTTTTCTTTAGTTAATCTAACGCCAGAAACTGGTTGAATTTTAATTAAATCTGCATTTTTCGAACATTAAATTACACCAAAACCCTACCTTTTGTAGGACCTGTGGGGAGTACATCCTGTTGGACGGTTTTCGGGCCGACCCTTCATAGAACTGGGCAAGGGACGGGGCCAGCTTCTCCAGCATGACCGCGATGACCGTGGTCGTTGGTACGTGGGTGAAGAGTTCGGACAGCACGTCAATGACAGCCAAGGCTGCGATCTGAAGGCTGGGGCCAGGGGTCTGCTGAAAGAGGGTTTAAAGAATAAGTCCCCAAAATCAGATTTTTCCCATCTTTATTTTGTTAAAAATAAGGAACTGGTTCAATTGTTTTTATCAAATCATTCCCCCTAAAATTACGTTTTTCTGTAATCGTTAATGGTATCACAGTTTGAACTTTCCTTTATCTTTTTTTTTTTTTAATTGAACACAAACAACATCACTTTACAGTGCTTTTCATGATGGCTATACAATTAACATATTTACACAATATCAACATACCTTCGATAATGGTATTTACAATTTCAATTCATAATAGTATTTTGCTACATTTTATACAAATCAAGTAATGCCAATTTCATGCACCTTTCTCCAAATACGTTCTATTAATTCTCTAGTTAACATTTTCTTAAACTCCGACAATAAGTGTCAGACTGAAACCCATGACCTGAAAAAAAAGATCCAAACCATATTTTTTGGGGGAAAAGATCGACCTGTAAAACATTTCAGTTTCATGAATCACATGCACTGACCTCTTTAACTTACGGCACTTGTATGAAGCCTTTATTGTAAAGGCGTACCTAGGCCTATAGGAGAGTTAGGACCACCAGGAGAGTTAGAACCACCAGTGTCCCTTACCTTGGCGTCCTGTGAGGTGCTGTCAGCGGCCTGGTGGAGCCCCTCAGAGACCGACACGATCAGTTTGATGAAGGAGTGCAGGTTTCCCAGAGGACGCTGTTTCTTCTTCGTCATGAACTTCCCAGGGCTCAGCAACCCTACAAGTTGAAAATACAGATTATTTTATTTGTATTTATAAGTATTTTCCAACGCCCTTCGTTTGTAAATATTTCTCAACGTATCAACTATTTGTGAATACCAAGCATTATTATACAATTGTAAGGTCGTAAAGACACAGTTATAAGATCATCATCCTCAGTTTTTCGTAACAAATAAAATCAAGATACTCAATTATCTATTTCTAGACTGTTAATTACTAGAACATTAATGATCAACTCTCTATATGCAGATTAAACATAGTTTAAACATTCTGGGAAACAGACTGCGTAAAGCCCCATACCCACTAGGCGACGTTTTGCTGAATCGGCGTCGGCGTACTCATCGGCGTACTCGTCGGCCGACGAGTACGCCGACTTGGATACCCACACAGAATCGGCGGTCCCGTCGGCCGTCGGCGCCGACGAGTACGCCGACGGGACCGCCGATCCTTATTAAGCATGTTTGATAATTTTAGGCCGACGCCGACGGCCGATTGGTCATAGGCGTCGGCCGACGGTAAATTGCCAAGTGGGTATGGCCCTTAAGGATAGTTTCATTATAGATTAGGTTAAGGTTGAAAAAAAAAATCTGAAAAAGCATAAATAAAATCTGAAATTATCTTAAAATGCTATGAAATGCGATCTATGCAATTATTTTTTATTATTGGAGATGTTGAAGTGAAACAAGAAACATGTAATGAAGATCGTAAACGATCTATTAGTGAAAAAATCATTATTTCAATACGAATCATCTGCAAAAAATACTTAAAGTTAAAAAAGATATCTGAAACAGATCAATGACAGCAGCATAAAGAATGAGAACAACGCTGAGTGGCTTCAACCCGACTGTGCACCTCTGCCAGCCCCTAGAGGTAGAGGCCTAAGCACTAATTGACAGGTAAGTAAACGCTGAGGCGCAGGTGGAAGTAGTCTTAGAGCGGCCCTGACTGTCACCTGAGTGTAGCGAGGTCAGAGCCGTTCTCGGACTATGTGGAAGCATCCAGCCATGAATGTGGCAATGCAGGTCATTCACTCTGACCACTTATTGACAGGTATAGTGTATAGTAAGTCAACTCTTAGAGGCGTCCAGCCATGCACATCATCGAGACCCAGTGGGCAGACTGGACCAGGTGCCAATGCAGTCAACTGACTTCCCCAAACACTGAGGATCTACACTCCTTATATTATATTCCTGTCAAATATTGTTTTTCTTAAACACTGAAATGTGACTTTTAGCTTAGTTTAAAAATATTCTAAAATGCTAGACATGTTACAGGTATTTTTCTCATCTGTTATGCAATTCACTTTCGAATTACAGAGGAAAACAAAGACATTTCAATTTTTATTTAAAAAAAAAACCAAAAAAACAAGTGTGCCGCAAATAGGTCGCCAACTCCATGTTCCCACTGTGCCCGACTTACGGGTGGTAAGTCGTCACTTATAGTAAGTTACATGCTGTTGGGCGGATAATGCTACTTCAGAAGCCGATACCTACAAAATGCAAACCTCGGGCACGGAGCAGATAACACTAACGTCGGCCAGCGTGTACACGGCCGATTTGACTGCCAGAAACAAGCACTCGCGAAACACCGCTCAGTGACCCGGCCATCCGGGTCACACCCACAAGGAATAGGAATAGGAATAGGAATAGCAGGATCACCACTTACTGTGAACGTACATAGTTTTCGCGGTGCTAAATTTTCGCTCACCAAGCAATGATTAAAATATCTGCGCATTCTTAATTTCGCGCATTTAATAGTTATTTCTATTTGTTCTATAAATACTGATAAATTGGGAGACTTTCAGAATAGGAGCCCCCTTCTGAACGGCACAATGTTAGCTATACACTACTACATCTAGGGTTCAAGATAACTAGATAAGTATCCCTCTCTTCCAAACAATCTCTGGGATTCATACCTAAAAGGCTAACTCGTCCCTATTCCTAGTCAGTGGAGGAGAGGAGGGGGCCCCTTAACTGGAATCTTCCCGATAAATTTCACTCACATCATATTTTTGCGCATATATAGTGGTGCGCAAAATACGCGAAAATATGTACAGTGCGAAAATGAATATGTTTACAGTAATATGAACCCACTTTTCACGAGTTCTGTGGTCTCCAGTACCGTAAATCCAATATGAATCAATGAATGTACCGGCGACCGAGTCAATGCTTTGCACCATCTTAGCTCCTTGCTTGGATCATTGCTCATGCTGCCCGACCTGCGCCACTTGGGGATTTGTGAGCTAATGTAGACATTAAGAATAAAATCGGTGGCATGCTCAATGAGAGGTCGGGAGGTATCCATAAAAACATGTTTAGCTGAATAAGAAGGGCTCTTTCATGGTAAAATCCGTCTGCATATCTTGCGTGCATGTTCATCATGGTTCCCTTCTTACTTGTTGATTTCCCGCCAGTCGGTCACATGCACAAGCACCCTGGCACCCTGTAAGCCTAGCATGGTGCACTCGTGTATGATGCAATAGGTGGGGATCAAAGTGCTGATTGACAGGTATGCTTAGAGGCGTCCAACCCTGGGATATACCCAATGTGGGATGGGCTTATTGTAACAACAACTCCGACGTCGGTTAGTTTTTCCGTGTGGACACTGCTCACTGTGTGTGGACACTACAGGTTAGGGCTACTACGGAAAAACAGGTTGCGCTGAGAGGCATCCACCTGTACCGCACGCCTCTGCCAACCCCTGAAGGCGGAGATTAGTACTGATTGACAGGTATACAATTTACTAATACAAAGGCAAGACTGAGAGGCGTCCAACTGCACCATGCGCCCTGCCCCTGTAGGCAGAGGCCTATAAGCACAGGTGAGGGGCAGAATCACCAGCCGTGAAGGTGGCGACTTGCACCATTGTATAAACAATAGAGGTGTGAAAAATAGTCTTTTAGATCCGTTACTTTCCCAAAAGAACAAAAGACAGAGCTCATGATCTATTAGAGTGAAAAAATCCTCCTGTAATCTGCTAATTTTCAATAATTTATAAATAAACAAGGATTTTTTCACTAAAAATCAAAGACGTTCACAATGAAAAACAATTATAGGTAACAAAGAGTTGCTGAATAACATACCGGAGGATGTGAACTGATTGCCACCCTTGACCCCTGAGAAGTCGATCTGCCCGACGATCACCTGACACACGGCAGTCAGCGTCTCCACACAGGCCATGTCCTGGGGGAAAAAAACACGTTTTGCAATGTTTTGCAACGTTATGCAAGAACTTGCACTGTCTATATAAAAAGAAAAGCTATTTAAGTGTGACCAACTTACATACTATGTGCAGAGATGCCATTCCCATCTGATGAAAAAGTAGGAAACACTTTTCCTACTTTTTTTCTAGAAGCAACTAGGAGGGGAATAAGCTTTAGGAAAAGACCTTACATTGAATTTGTATTTGAATAGCTTGAAACTAACACAAAAATACTCTAAAACAAATATTTGAGTGAGGCAGGAAAAATTTGTTGCGCAATCCAAAATCACCAAAAAGTAGGAAATCCTACAAAAGTAGGAAAAATGGCATTTCTGT
The DNA here is from genome assembly GCA_936440205.1 of Lepidonotus clava. Taxonomy (NCBI): domain Eukaryota; kingdom Metazoa; phylum Annelida; class Polychaeta; order Phyllodocida; family Polynoidae; genus Lepidonotus; species Lepidonotus clava. Next base: position 24,360,120 of record OW387147.1, read on the forward strand.
ATGTGGGTGTGATACTTTAAACAGGCCGCCTTGATACAATCACTTCCTTCTTTTCTTGGCTATCAAAGTTACTTAATATTTTACTTTTCTCAAGACTTTTATAAATGTCAGATATTCGATGAAAAGTACAGAGGGTTAGTATTCAAATTACCGGGTGAATAGACGCGGGGAATGGGGATTTTATGTAACAGAGCTTCGCTTACTTTAAGTTTGTCCCTGTTGTTGTCGATCATGGCCACTATTCGCGAACTGAGCTCCTCGCAACACACATTGGCCTCTGCATTGGTGACAAGAGCCGCAAGCCGTGCAAAGGTGGTATAGGTTTCTGTCCACGTCCTTAGCATAGACTTCAGTGCTTGCTGTAGACAAAATTTGTCCAGTTTTTATACTACATATATACGCTGTGTATACAGAATGATTTATTATTGAACTATACAAAATTATTTCATTTTACTGCAGTTGAGAATGCTGCTATTGTAAGGTATTGCAAATCAGATGTTACATTAAACTCATACTGAGCGAAGTATTTTATTGATCCCAATAACCATCTTGACAGTAGTCAATCAAATGAACTCGACTTATCAGTATTTTGTTGTCTTTATAACAATATATAAAAAAATATCTAAAAAAAAGTGAGTTGTAACCTGGGAGAATTCACTGGATAGGAGGTGAAGGAGTGGAAGTTGAAGCGCAGCGTACATACAGCTGAAGTCGTGCTCTAGGGCATCACCTGCATTCACCTCATTTGTCTGGAGTTTAAAAATCAGAAGAATTAAATCAACTTTTTCAATTAATTTCATCGTGGCTTTAGGAACTGCTTAAATCATTTTTCTATGTCTATAAACATTATCTACTGAACAACAGAATTTCAAAATTGAATCTGAGACCAGCAATAATTGAATGAGAAATTGCTCACATACATAACACTTAGTTCTTTTTTTTAATGGATACAATTTAAGCATCAAAGTACACAGATCAACGTCTCTACCTTAAGCACGTGCTCTAGGAGGGGATTTATCGCAAGACTCCACATCCTCCACACAGCCTCTCGTTCGTCCAGCTTGGGCGCAGCTTGATCAACTAGTTGTAGCACAGCTTTTGTGAAGTTAAGTGCACCGCTCTGGTTGGTCATTCCGCATAAGATGAGCTTCTCCAGCAGTGTGTAGAACCTGGAGAAATGTTTGTTAAGAATTCATGAATTACGAAGTGCTAGCGTTAAATTATTTATATTGATCCTGGGAAATGATTACAAATCGACATATAGAATAACGTCCCGAACCACGACAACAAAACTTGCTATTCATCAAAACATGATTTCAAGATAAATTTTTAGCCAGAACCTGCAAAGAACGGACCCGGGAACGGGGTAATTTAGGCCACCTCATTGTTATCAAATTGAAAAATAAAAACACTAAAAAAAACTTGGAAAACTTACCTCTCATGGTCCGAGCTGGTTTCCAGCAGGCGGTGATTAAAGAGTAGATCGAGCAGGAAGAGGACAGGCGTACCCTGCATCATACCGGTCTGCGACGTACCAATGGCATATGATGGGGAGGCCAGTGCCTTGGCCGGTAGAACTAGCACTGCCTGCAGAAGTTTCTAAGAAACAATAGAAATAATTAAGTATAGTTTGTCCATTCCTAATTTAATATGAGTATGCCCTTTGTTGCAGAAATTAGTAAATGTTCTAATCTGGAAATATTTTCAAACTTGGATATGACTATTTTCACCGCAACAACAGTGCATTCAAAAAACTTTGCGAATGCTTAATCAGAAAACACATTTAGATGTAAGGTTTCTACGGTAAACATGTACTTAATAAAGTGGATACATATACTATAGATTAGATATTGGTACTGGTGATGGGGAAAGCCTTGAGGAGAAAAACAACAACTTAATGACAACCAAAACCAGTTTACGTATTATGTAACAGTGTATGGTAGCCAGGATCTTATAAATTTCATATGAATACTGAACAATTTACAAAAAAAAATCTCCTCACTTACCAGTAGTTTCTCTGGCGACAGTGCCTGCGAGGTGACGAGGTGCTGGAGGCAGGTGAGGAAGGCCGACAACACCTCGGCCGCGTCCTTCTTGTTGGTGTGGTCCAGCACGTTCTTTACGTGCGCCACCAGGCAGTACCAGATGTGGTGCAGCAAACCGTCTAAGGCGTTAAGTGGGATTTGTTTATGGCAATACTGGATGTCTTTCATTTCTAACTTCATGCATATCTTAATTGCAATTTGCATTGTTTTGCTTGATTTTCTTAAAGTAATGTTTTTATCATGCACGTCCGTGAAATATTTACAATCCGAAAAGTAGGAATAGATGTTTTGTACATAATTTTTTTACCCAAAAGTTTTTTTTTGTTTTTTTTTGTTTTTTTTTACTGAAACCCGTTTTTTATCCTGAAAGGTTTGGTATCAACTTGGTCGAAAATCAAAAATCAAGCCATAACTTGAATTGAATTTCGATGACTTAAACGGAAAATATTATTTTCAAGTTGTTCTAAAATCGTGTGATGACTTTACCTTCTAGGTCACCCTGTAGATTGTTGATACACTCTCTTACAGCAGTGATTAAAACCGTGGAATGTTTGACAAAGAAGGCAGGGCCTGCGATCAGGTCTTCATCCAGCGGGTCTGTAAGGAAAGAAAATTTATTTCACTGAGACATAAAAAAAATAATTTGAGAAATCCTTTCATTGTGACCAGTGTATTATAAATTCCAAAATTAGTGTTTTATTAGAATACCATCCAGAATGGGTTTCTGCATAATCAGCGTATTATGAGCTTCTCTCATCTTTTTAAATCCAGTTGTAAAGGATTTCTAAATAGTGTTATTCGCATTCATTGTTTTAATTGCATAAAATATGAATTTTCTCGAGAAAATGTATCAAACACAAGTGTATTGAACTCTGATTTTAGTTGTAAGCTTCAGTCAATCGATAAGAGTATTTACCAATTGTAAACTTGGCTTTGGGGGCTGACGGGTCATCTATCTGAGAGCCGAGGATTCGTCCCAACACTTGTGCGCCCCCCAGCTGTAACCGTCGGAACTGAGGCATAGGACTTCCCGGAATGTTGGGGGTGGCTGGGCTACTGATCATTCCTACAAATCAAATAGAGAAATCCATTGACTCTGAGAAAGCCATTCACAAAAAAAGATCATTTAATATACATTCCTAATGCAATACAGCCTCGAATAATTGTTTTCATAGAGTTCAGATATGCTAAACAGAAGTAAAATATTTCATAAAAATCTAATCTGTTGAACTATCAATATTATTACTTAACTATAGTTGAATGATAAGACAATATGCCATGTTCTTATCTTATACAACTAGACAGCATACCTAAACGTGATGCCGTCGGAGTCCTAGAGCCTGAACCGGGTACGAGCGATTTGGCTGAGACACCACCAACACAGTAGTTTAGGAGAGGAACAGCAACCTATGAAAAAGAGGTATTTTTAAGATCCAGCATCCTAAATAAGGAGATTAAACAGGTAATTCAAACTAGCACGTACAAAATACTTATTACCAATACCACATAATCTTGTGTCGTTTCCAAGAATGAAATAAGAAACTCCTAGCCGGAATATGCTATGTGATGTTGCTCATGAAATATCATATAATTCAGAAGGTTCAAAAAAGATTGAAGATGTTGCTGAACACACATTTTTATAAAAACATAAGAAGACGTTAGTTTTGTACCGTGTCAAAGTATGGGCCAGCTTTTGTGCCGAGTTTCCGTAGGAAGAAGTACCAGGCCGACAGCTTCTCCATGGCAACCGACTCCACCTTGGCGTTACTCAGTTTGAAAACCTGCATCACCAACTTGACGCGTTTTCCATCAGATACAATGTCTGCAATTACAAAATTATATAAATCAGTAATGCTATATGTTCACAAAGGTATTGGAATACATCTTTTAAGAACCTTTTTTTTTTTTCAGAAAAAAAAAATCTTTAAAAAATGTTATCAACAACTGTTAACCCCTTCAACCCTCTATTCCTGAGAATATAAGGTAGAAAATATCTGTAGACAAGAGAAAGTAAGCTTTCAAATGCTGCAAACCTTTTTAAAATATTCCTTTTAGAAGCTAAGATATGGTTGTATGAAGTGCCCTACCTCTTGTATAATAGAAACACCCCGGTCCTGATTATCATATTACTTTCCATGTTACGGCAACTTGAACTTTACCATATTTAGTAGGGAAAAGAAGACATATCTAATTATAGAAAATGATAGAAAAGTAATAACCTTTGATTCAGAAGGTTATTTCTCTACCTGTTTGAAGTATTAGGTGAACAAAGATATTTTCTACATTATCCATGACAAATGTTCCATTGACCCTTAATATTCTTTTTTCCGTAACCATGGTAACATAACAACCTTTCTTAAACGTACAATTTCCCGGAAAAAACATTCCATTGCAAATTACCCATAATGCCTCATTCAGGAAAATTTGGATATTTCTGCAAATGCCATTGAATTCTCTGCAAATTTTCATACAAGTCAAGTTTTCACATAAAATTACATAAGAAATATGTTTTTTTCCAAATAATTACAATTGAGAGGGTAATTTTGAGGTTTTGCCATATCTGCCCTAAATTGGGCATGATGTCCTCTACTCAAATATGTGTTCTAAAAGAACTAATTATCTTTGAAAGGTAATATAAAAAGCTAAAGATTACTTGGGGCATCAGGAATATTTTGATATTTACCTTTTGACTGTAGGTTGAATACTCATTTTGCAATTAGAAAATAACCATAACATTAGGTTCCAATTTATGGGTAAAGCCATGTGGTGGCCAAATATGGCCTTATGGGGTGGAAGGGTGGTACAATATAGTATATTTCATCGAAGAATGTGCATTTTTCCACTCATTAAAACGTAAATACGTTTTTTTCCCCGCTAACTCCGCTAACCTGATTAAGATTCGTTTTTCCTATTATACGATTATAATATCTATGCATAACAAAGAACACAAAACGAACCTGGGTTGAGGGCAAAGTTGTCGATGAGCGTCCTCCAACCCGAATAGGCGGCGCATTTGACCTCGGGGGCAGGGTTCTTGAAGCCCTGCTCGACAAAGGGCAGCATCTGGTTGATGAGTTGGCCGTGGTGCAGCAGTTTGCCCAAGATGGTCACGTAGTACTCCCACACCTTGAGGGCAAAGATCTCCTGTTTGACGCCCATGAGCCGCGTGAGCTGCTCCAGTAACAGCTGAAAAATAGGTTATTAGTTATTATTTTACAATTCTCATATTGTAGCTGTATAACCTCAAGGACCACTTCTAGAGTCAAAGATCTATTTTCCCCAATCATCTGGAAACAAAATAAGTTTTTGTGTGAAATTTGTAAAGGTGTAAAGGGAGAGAAAACTACTGAGCAAAATATTGAAATAATTCTATCGACAACACAACTAAGAATGGTTTACCAAACCATACCGTAGTGTAATATTTGTCTGGTGGAGTTCAATCACATTTCGTGGGTCTGTACCGCTCATAGCTTGATTAATTTACACTAAAACTTTAAAATCCGATACAATTGTATGTATATCTTTCAATTGTTCCGAGGAAAGACTGATCGGTAAAATTAGGCAGCCACTTATTCTCCACTCACAGATTGGGTTTTGTCTTTGTTCTTCAAGTCTGCCATAAGTGATCTGGCAACATCAGATGGTTTCTCCCGTATGAGGGGCATTCCAAGATCCATGGCCACGACTGCACGCTCGCGGATCTTGGTGGCACCATGTAGCAGTAGGGGATAGACAAGTTTGGCCCAGCGACCAGTGTGGGGCTTCATTTCCTCAGGGATCTGTTCTAGTAACCTGTAAAACCATTAGAACAGTTATTATAGGAATAGAACAAATACCGAAATTATACGGAAAAATATTTCCACTAGCAGAGGTGAATGACAATTCTATGAGCACTGCAAATATCTCTATTCAGAAAAGTTACCCGATTTTATATTTAAACATCTTTTTTGAGTGATGAACCGATACATTTGAAACAGTTAAAACAAGACCCATGGCATGGACTTATTTTGAGTACCGGGAATATCTGATGTCCTTGTCTGATCTACAGCTTAGAACCATTGGTTAATGCAGACCAGTGAATGCTTACAATTATCTCTTGCCTTCAAATGAGAGAAATATCCTGAATTACCTTATGATAGCATTTAGTCCCTCGTGCTCGACCGTCATTGACTTGAAGTTCTTGGTCAACAAAGCACACTCAATAGCGGACAGGATTGGCTCCACCTGAAATAAGAGAACGCGTTCAGAAAAACCAAACGTCTAATTCACTGAGAAATAAAGGTATTTTTCACTATAACAAGAAGCACGAGCCCGGCCATCTAATAGCCTAGCTACCCAATCGGCGATCCCTGTATCTAGGGTTTGGACTCAATTTTTTATCATAATTTTAAATCAATACAAAATTTTGAAAATTTTCCTGGGCAAACAAAAAAGATAGGTGATTTTTTTTTTTGGTAGTTCTTACTAACCTCAAGGTCTAACACTTTGCATATTTACAAGATCACAGATTAATTCTTTTGTGGACCAATTCATGTAACTTTAAAATAACTCTATTTAATTTTCCTGGGTTACCAATTAAAGTTAGGGGATTTAAAAAATTGTGATAATTTTCTGGGTGCTTGGGCTTATGAAAAAGTAGAAACAAACCAACAAATTTCACATGTCAAAACCATGCAAAGTAGTTAGATAAGTAAACTGTATTGGTTGATTTGGTTGTTTCATCTAAGTTATTTTCAGTATACATGTTTACCAAAAGACCATTCACTAGGGTCATTGTTTGTATAAGATAAACAGTGTAAGCATCAGTAAAACACCCATGCCCAGAGGGCAACATGTGCTAGATTCACTAGGGTAATTGTTTGTATAAGATAAACAGTGTAAGCATCAGTAAAACACCCATGCCCCAGGGGCAACATGTGCCAGATCAATTGCCCCCAAGGGCATCATGTGCTAGATCAATTAACACACATGCCTTCCTAATTGTTGATAAACAGTCTGGGCCTTTGATCTACTGAAACCTGGAAATGCTAACATAAAAGCAGCAAGAACATTTAAATTCACTAACAAAAAGGGCTCATTTATCATGCTTTGAGAAAATAGTTTGTTTCAGTATGCCCAAGTTCAAACGTTGAAGTGTTTTCCAAAAGTGCTTTTATGTTTTCAATAAAATTGTACAGTAAACTTTACCTCCGAATTTGGTGACAAAATGACATTACAGACAGCCAATACTATAGGAAAACCACTGTCCAAAAAGGTCTTTTGTGACATCACAACTGTTGCAAGTGACTTAAGGCCCAGTAAAAGGCTCCCGGAGGATCGCCTTTTAATGTTTTATTTCTGTAAAGCTGTAGTAGACTGCAGTATAACAAAATTAAATATTTTTTTACAAATTTTTTTTTTTTTTTTTTTTTTATCATTATGGGTTATGAAAAGTGGCTAGTAATGTCACTTTGATAATTAAATGTAACTAATATCATATATCATAATGTGGTATATTGATATGCCTACCTCATCCTTAAGCACTTTGGCTGGCATGACCTCTGAGGCAAGACACCACAGTGCGCGGGTGCACGTGGCCTTATCGGCCGTCTCCTTGACCACGCGACACATGCACTGTATGGCGCGTACAAGATCCGCTTCTTGGAATGCCCTGTGAATAGCAAGTGTAATGTCATATAAAATACCTGGTACAAGGATGCTGAGCAAATTATGAAATAAAGGTAATAGATGACCAGTGCAGTAACATAAACTGAAGAAACATATTTGGGGCTAGGCAACTACATTTGGACCTATGGTTACCCACTGAATTTGGTATTCCTCCAACCTAGAACATATTTATGCTATGCAAAAATAGTCTTAGAAAATGTAGACGGAAAAATATCATCTTGTTCTGAATATAGTTAACAAAATCTGCCTGTCCAAACTAGCTCAAATTCTGGATGTGCGATACGTGGTAATAGCAGGGGTCGAAATAAGGTCTAAATATACAGGGGCCAGTCGAGCCGTCTCACCTGAAAGTCTAAGGGCCCAAAAGCATTTTAGGATAGTCCTTATCATTTATATCAAAAATATTTTATTTTCTATGGGCCAGTCAGGCCCCTTCACAACACAATCTTGGGCTCCCCCACCGTTTCTCCAGGAGCCTCGGGGCCCTCGGGAGCGTGCTATTTCGACCCTTGTGAGAGTGTGCAAAAAGTTCCGATTTAAGAATAGAGGGATGGAAGTCAGGGTTAATGAAAAAATCTGAAATCCCAGAAATGAAATTTGAAATTATCTTAAAATGCTATAAAAGGTGATGTATAAAATTAATTTTTTGAAAATTATTATTTGAGTTGGTGCTTTGAAAAAATCTGAAATTGGGAAAAAAAATCCGAAAACTTACATCCCTGAGAATAGGACCAAGGCCTGCATGGCTGTACTTACTTGACGACCTGCTCCGAGTGCAGACACAGACCGAGCACTTGCAGTGCCGCCATGGCCAACTCATTGTTGTCACTCTCCACATCTTTACACAGCTTGGCTGTCACCTCTCCCGACTGCGATTGGAGCTCCTCAGAAATGTGCTCCGTACTTTCTGCATCCTGTAGGTGCCTGAAAGAGTGATTTATGCATCAGGGTTAAGAAAAAACAAGACTGAAGTTGTTTTTAGTAACTCCGTATTACGTTTCTTTTCACGTGAAACTCAGTTTTGATTATTAAAAGTGGCATTAATATAGCATTTAATGTACAAACGTTGGTATTACCTTTATGTCTGTCTGTCTATCTATTCACAAATCTTGAATTTTAAGAGCGAATACATGGTGGATGGAAGTTTACGTTTTTAACCAAAAAACTATTTCAAAATCACGCAGTACTCACCCTACGATTGTGGTATAGATTTTGACATTGTCGAGTTTGTTGCCTGTGGACCCCGACAGGAGCGGCTGAAGAAAGCTGTCCCCGTTACTGATGGTAACCATCATACTATTGCCTGCAAGTAAACATCAAAACGAAAAGTTAAACAAAATATTCACCTCCTGAACCCTTTTAAGAACCTACCACACTTTTGTGCTATCGGGTTTCCTCTGCACGTTTTTGTTATTGGTGAATACCAAGTTGTTTGTTTGTTTTTTATCTAAATTGGAAATTTTAAGTTTCAAATAGGCGTTTTTGACACACTAAAAAGAACTGCATTAAAAGAAAATTCGTGTATCAATGTGGAACTCTTGATCATAAAATTGTTTTCATACTGAAAGTGTCTCGCTGTGCCTTTTTATACATCGCCTTATTGTGAATTAATTGTAAAAAAGTATTCAAAATTAATGTTTCTTTTTTGTGCCTAGTGGGTGTACAATGTGCACCTAGGAGCTTGCCAATGCGCCAAGAAGTGTGAGAGTATCATAAAGGCTCAAAATGATGTGCACATTCCGGGTGCTAAGAATCATTTGCCCAAGCCAACAAGCATTAGGGCAAAACACAGAAACCGTTGATTTCAGGTACCATGGGTACAAACAAAGAGGGTCGGTAGGCCGAATCTATTTTATCAGTCTTAAACACAAATTAAATTGGATAAGGCAAAGATCCCAAACTTATCAACCCTATTACTTTGCCGCGGCCCTAAAATAACTAAAATGAGACTGAAGTGAACCATCTCCTTATTTGCTTTATGCCTGCTAGAAACACTGTTTCTTATTTGAGGACTTTAAAAGGTTGCAACCACCAAAGTTTTAACATTGAACCACTAGTCAGAGTGGCTTCCTGTTTAACAGTTAGCAATCTCACTTTGACAGGGTACCAACTCAAAATCCATTTACAAATTCCTTGCGTTTTCCCTGAGATCTCCCTGTCTTTCAGCAACTTTTCCCTGTGTCATACTCCATGATACTGAGCAATTTAAAAGCCTTCGTGTGCAGAGAAAATTTGGACCCAACAACAAGTCAAATCTGTAGGCCTACTATTTTAAACAGGAATTTCAGAACCTGGCCTAATGAAATTCCCTGTGTTTTGGTAAAATTTGCAAATTTCCTATGTTTTCCCTGTCAGTGATGTTTTTTCTCTCCATTTTTCCTGTTTTCCCTGTGTGGTTGGTACCCTGCTTTGAACAGTCAGTTTAAGGTGCTTTGTAAATTGAGGCACCATTGAATCTTTGTGACATTGTCTTTTTTTGAATGATTACTTCCATTCATTTGTCCAAAAACACTTCTTTAGTGGCAAATTTTAGGCTTGTACATTTTCCCACAAGGTGGAGTGCGCTTATTAGATCTACCAATTTTGAATCAGTCAATTCTGCATCACTCCATCAGCATGGACATGGACAGGTATGGTGACGTGTTAGTGTATTGTACTATTTGTAGTCTTTGACTAAGTTTTAGGGGCTAAAGAGTTGAACCCAGGAATGTATGTTTGGTCCAGCTAAGTTCTAAAATGTTAGTGGACAATTTCTTGAGAGTAAATCATAATATGAAATCCGAGGACATGCAGCAGACAACGTCAACGACAACGATCATGACAGTCATTGTTGACATTTTTCGTAGACCGCCAATTACCTCAGATCCTGACAAAAAGTTAATTATTTTCGCGACCTCTGAATTCATCCTCAAGGGGATCATATAAAGAGTAAAATATTTACTTCTAAGCGAGTTTTAAGAGCAAAAGAGAAGCACCGTCTCGCATGACGTATTACAAACACTAAAAGTAAAACTTGGTCCCTGCTCCAGTGAGGCTGTGACACCGTGACACGGGCCGACACCGGAACGAGATACCGATGCATTTCTAGCGAATCAACATCGTAAATGCGTCACTTACCTTCATGTGCAGAAGATGCCTTTCTCGCTCTACCTCGATCAAATCGTCATTATCCGCTTACTTTCTTTTTAGCACTTCTACAGGTGGTAGAATCGCAGGTATTTAACTCAACACAGGGAGGATTTCGCGCGAAACCCTTTCGACCCCGTTTGTGTCGACGTCGCTGATTGGTCCAGCGGACGGTCACGTGGTCCAGACCGGAAGTATTCACTCTCCCCGCAGGTGCTTGTTCTACTTCGGAAACAACAGAGCTCCAGTCTGAACGAATAATTTGGAGGTTTTGCGTGTACCTCAGCCTGATTAATAGAATGTGCATTTAAAGTAATGTTTCTACGACTGTTGATATACTTTTTGTGACATGATAAACGTATTTCATAATCAATTTTGCGTTGGAAACTAAGACACCTGTACCTAAACATGTGGTCGGAGCACAATAATTTGGTATACGTCAGATGGCGCCACCGGTCATAATTCCAACATGGCGACGAGGAGGTGTTGTTGATTGAAGTTCCTTCGATCTGGGCTCATTTTACCCCAGTTACCCTTAACATAAACACACAAATGATTTGTACAAAGGTAGGATTTGAGTTTGAGATGTTTACGTTAAACTTTTAGTTTACTTTATCCAATTTAAGATGTAGCTTAAGTTCAGTTTCGTTTGACACATTCACAAACACTGTTTGACATGTATGATATCTAATCGATCAGCAGAGGCACAGACTGACACTGACAGAGCTTGGATTTAGGGATGGGTTAGGGGACTGACGTGACCGCAGCTGTCGCGTCAGATTGTCTGTTGCAATTTATACGTGGACGCCTTGCTCTACACAGTGTTGCCAACTTAGCCTAGGCTAGATCTGCCACTGTGCTTAACTTTTATGGATCTATTTATGGATAGATAAATATATTTATATTGTACATTTGTAGTCTATCAAAAATAAAAATGTTATAATTATTACCGTAGGGTGAGTTGTAACATGATCTGTCAAAAAAAGTATATATAAGACTAATGAATAGCTATTCTGTTTTAAAACAGCAAACACTGTCATCAAACACTTAATATTTGGGATTGAATTCTAAAGAGATGGTTAGAAAACACTGGGGAGCTCTGATGATTATAAAACCCAATTAAAATTTAAAGAGGATAGATAGCAGATACATGGCCTTCTATTTAACTAATTTAGAGGTGAAATGATATTTCGCCTCTAGTCCTCTAATTATGAGAAAAAGACGCTGGTCCTCAGATGGTTGGACTTTTTTCTGTAGTGAATGTGTACATCCTGCTGGGAACCAGCTGACGTTTTTGAAATTTGTGTTTTTCACAATTTGACTTGTCTGTCCTCTCATTTTTCTCAGACTTGGTAAGTGATACAAAGAAATAGTTATATCCTGATAATACTTTAAGGAAGAATAGTACATTCAGTTTTTGACAAAAAATACTAGGACGGTAGAGTACCATACAGTGTGACCTGGAATTAATCCATAAGATTAAGACCCTGGGGCACGATGGATGATAACCGTTGCATCCAGCGTTTTTCCTCTCTATCCCGTTCGATTTGTGCAGTAAGGGTTCCAGGAGGGGATCGTATAAACGAGAGGACCGAAATTCGGAAGCCTTCCGTTAGTCCCGGGTTTTCAGGTGGACAGGCATTAAAATGTCTGGCCACCGTTGTGTCATGGTTATGTTGAATGTCATGAAAATGGCCCTGGAATCGTGTTAGTAATCGATTTTTAGTTTGGCCTACATAATGTATATGGCAAGACGCTGACCATACATTTTATTGTATTACAACCCACAATCCTAAAAACCCACCTATCGCAGACATTGTTAGAGATCACTGGCCTCTACTCGGACGATCAAAGACAACCCGACCCTTGACAGACTCGAAAATCATATTCGGTCTGCGACGAAATAAGAACCTTAGTGACTCCTTGGTACGGGCCTCTACCCGAACCGGAATCAAAAAACCAGGTTTATCTGGTCACCCTTGCAATCGACCCACTACTTGCCGTTATTGCCCCTTAATGAACACTACAGAACGAATCAAATCACTCCATGATGGCCGTTTGTTCACACCATTGTATAACATTAACTGTCAAAGCAGCAATTTAATTTATCTAATCACCTGCAAACACTGCCATATACATTATGTAGGCCAAACTAAAAATCGATTACTAACACGATTCCAGGGCCATTTTCATGACATTCAACATAACCATGACACAACGGTGGCCAGACATTTTAATGCCTGTCCACCTGAAAACCCGGGACTAACGGAAGGCTTCCGAATTTCGGTCCTCTCGGTTATACGATCCCCTCCTGGAACCCTTACTGCACAAATCGAACGGGATAGAGAGGAAAAACGCTGGATGCAACGGTTATCATCCATCGTGCCCCAGGGTCTTAATCTTATGGATTAATTCCAGGTCACACTGTATGGTACTCTACCGTCCTAGTATATTCAATCTGAACACACCATATCGTGCGGACCCGTGACATTACACGCTAACTATCTAGCGTATGGACATAGTCCTACCACCTTTTGACCAACACTCCCTTTTCCCTTTTGTTTTGTTGTATATTTTCCACAATAACACCACATGAGGGGACTTTGCCAATTTTATTTCTAAAAATTGGAAGGGGCCTGCTATACAAATCACTAAAATTGAACAACTTTTTGTTTTTCAAAATTTCAAAAATATCAATGGAATTGTCTCTAAATATTTCTGAACAAATTCGCACCTGAAGAGCCTTTTACGGCGAAACCACATAATACCAACAATAATTTAAGCTCCTAATGCTAACTCTCTCAATATGGTTACCATGGATCCACAACATTACATCATCCCAAGGAGCACAAGTTTACCTGAACTACATCACAAAATGATGATGTCACAACCCCGGTTGCTAAACAAACTAGGGTTGTTACGCAGGTCACCGTTGGCAACTTCTAAGTGGCAACTGTCACTTGGTGTGGTAGTGCTGGGCAGTGAAGTACAACAATCCGTCACTCCTGTTTTTGACAAAAAATAGTACATACAAGTGACATTATCAAGTTTCAAAATGGTCATGAAATCATCTTATTGACAGATGATGGTGTTTGTCAAAACTGCCGGTGCAAATAGAAAAATACCGGCGCCCAGCACCCGGCAACAGCCCAAATGCACATGCACTAAAGATCAGAGATAGTCTTTGCAAGTTTGAGGTGCCCGACAACAGTGACATACGCTTTGAACTTGATGTGAAAAACGAAAGGTTCTATCTCCTCAGACGGCAACCATATAGTGGGGAGTTCCCCACACTCCAATACTGCAATCTGCCTAGTGGCTGACTATGATTCAAAGATTAAATGATTTGTGAATTTGTCACTATAGTGTCCTTTGTTCTGACCTACCATCAAAATATTAAATCTGATTTTATTTCTTAAATCTGTTGCACCATGGGTACATAAGTATCTACTGTATCTTAGACCCAGGATCGTTTCTTCTAGTTATATAAAGACACAACAACATTTGACAGAAGATTTCACATAGTTCTCTTCATGCTGACAAATTCCTAACTTTCACTAAGACTATTTCGCCTCTCATGGAAGCTCTGCTCTAGGACGGACATTATGACTTGTATTGTCATTGATAGCAAATACATGTCCTTCTACTTAAATTATATTGTCATTGCAATTGTTCTGAATCACAAAAATATAGACATGTTGATTGTGCCGTAGCTCATCGATCTAATCACTTCTCATTTTTTTGCAGGTAATACGGAATTAAAATCAGTGGCATACAAGAACTAGGCGAAGGAAGATGGGCAACCTGCAGAGTCATGCAGAAGAAAACATCAGCGGTTCACTTCTGACTGACCCCAGCGAGCGAATCATTTCTTCATGCGACTTTGAAGCCTGGAAGACTGGCAAGGCTGAGTCTTTAGGCTTCTCAACACCATGTCTGGACTACCACACCATTGAGTCAGTGCCATACAGCTCGGAGAAATGCTACACGATCGAAGTAACCGGAACGCGCCGCCGGACGGTGGAGTTCCGCCGGGATCTTGCCTGTTACTCAGGGGAGATGGAGCGGACTGCGGCCGGGCAGCATCTGGTGCATGTCCGGCAGCATATAACCGGTAGAGTATATGTGATCCCCTTACCCTCCTCCAGCCTCCTCCTGCCTGAGCTCGACTACATGGTAGACCCAGTGCTCACCGTCCTCGCCTACCACTGTGATAGCGTGGTCTTCTCCGTCAAGGACAAGACCAAAAACATTCCCAAAGTGATCCTATTCTGTGACGTGCGCACCAAAGAGCTGGTGGGTCACTTCGCCACGCCAGTGAATTATAACAATCTGAGCGGGGTGACGGTAAGCTGCAGCTCCAGCGTTAACGGCTCTAACTTTGTGGTGTTTGTGATGGAGGACCACTATGATGAGTTTAACCTGGCCATGTATGCTCTCCGCTTTGACGACGGCAAGCCACAGGTAAACTGGTTTGACGTTAATCTCAGTCTACTAAAAACATATACGTCATACGTACCTCTGTACCAAGATTTGTAATGTAATTATGCATTTAAAAAAACGCATATAACTTTTGGAATGACCAAGGCCACTTCCATGACATAAATCATAACCTTGATACAACGGTGGCAAGACACTTTAATAGCTGCCCACCGGAAAACCCAGGCTTCACTCAAGGTTTCAGCATCTCGGTTCTATCTTTTATTAGGGCCCCGCCTGACTCGGTGACTGCTCAATCAGAGCGAGCCAGAGAGGAAAAACAATGGATGCAACGACTCTCATCCATCATTCCCAAGGGTCTGAATCTAATGGACTAATCTTTGTCACCACCTTATTGTTCAACTCCGTTACTACTTTCATTCCAAACTCACAATACTCCAATAACATCTGACATATTTCACTAACTATTTTAGTGACTGGACATAGTCCTACCATGTTGACCAACTCCCATTTTTCCGCAGGAGTCATTTTTTAACCTTCCCTGGAAAACTCGCCAATATTTCTAAAAAATTGCAATGGGCCTGCTTTCAAATTCTAAATATAAAATTTAAATATATCTACATCATTTTTCTTTTTCTTACTTAAATATCCGGTAAAATTATTTTCATAATTTATTATGAAATAATTTTAACCAAACTCATACCTGATGAGCCATTTAAGGTGAAACCGCTACATACCAACAACAATTTGTATCTATTAAACTAACTCCACTTTATTGAGTAACCTTGGATGCATAATTCATCATCATCCTTGTGTACACACGTTTACCTGATCCACATCACTTTTTGATGATGTCATAACCCTGGTTGCTATACAAATCTGGGTTGTCAAGCAGGTTACTGTTTGCAACTTCTAAGTGACAACTGTCACTTGGTGTGGTAGTGCTGGCAGTGAACAGACACACAATCCGTTTCTCCTGAATGACAAATCTTAATTGGGTTTAAATTGGGTTTTTCTTTATACGGAATATTCAAGTAATTGATCGAGACAGGGCCGAGATAGGCTTGCAAGGTTTTCTTGAATCAAATTAAACCATTAGAATTTTACCTTTTATTACAAAATTACTTAGGAGAGTCCTGATATAAAACTCATCAAAAACATTGCAAGGATTAATTTGTGACTGATTTGGTTCAGAATTAAATCTTTCCTTGAGTTTACCGAATAATCTTTACGAAAATATAATTGGATTCTTCCCATTTTCTATAAATGCTAACAATTTTGTTATTTTAGGTTCGGAGCACGTTGCGGTCGGGCCACTCCTCCTGGTACGAGCCCAACCTTCACACAACCTACCTAGGCACGTCCAACGACACGCTAGTCACCCTGGGTGACTACCCACTCGGTCTCGCCTACTCCGACCCATGTCGCTACCTGCTCACATACGACCTGGTCAAGGACCAAGTCGCCCACTGTGCCGCCTTGAAGGATGGCTTGTATCCAATATGCCTGACGACGAGCGCTGATGGTAGCTGGGTGGGAACTCTCTCCAGGGACCCCAATGCCTGGGAGGGCGACGCTGAGGGCTACGTCGTCCGCCTCTACACTGCTGAACATCTCACACTTACACTAGAAATCAAAGTCCCGCTTTCCGTGGATAACTTCAACACATTGTCCCACTGCACCAAAATCATGTTTTCACGAAATGCCAGTTTGGTGGCCGTTGCCTCCAGTGATACCAAAGAGGACTTCGGGCCGGATTTCTATGGTTACTGCGGGGGGATGAGTAAAAAGGGCACTAAAGGGGTGCAGGTGAATGTATATCGACTCCCGGTGGTACATATCAGGCTCAAGGCCTTGTGTAGGGACGCTATCCTAGCCCACTGTACCCATGATAATGTACGGACTCTTCCCCTGCCCCCGTCTCTCCGGTCTTATCTGTCCTACGTGGACGACGCAGAAGTTACCAGTTGATGTTTAGCCAACTTAGACCTTCAATCTAGTGAAGCAGGGCATCTAGAGAAGTAACGACAGGGTTTAGTAATAAGCACAGGTGCTAGCCCCCTTTTTGAAGTTTCCACTGTAATAGTTTGAATAGTGCGTGTTTGTCATTTGGACAACCCATCCAGTTTCTAGATCTGCAAAACCACTAAAGTACACTAAGGGATATATGCATACATTAAGGAAGCATGTCTTTCAGATATTTATTGTATAATCGTTGAATTTGAAGCTATTTTATACATTAGAAAAATAGAATTGATAGGATTAGATAACCCCAAAACATGATGCAGTGACGCTCACGAGAATCTACAAGTTCGACGTGGTACTTTTATATATAAACATTATAATTTGACCATACATATTTGACCAATCAATGCTAGTGGATGAATAATTATTTGGTGAAGCAAATTATTTAAAGAGTTATTTGTTTTAGTTATAGGCCTACATTTTATATAACGTATATCTTAGTTATCTATTATCAATCCTATAACTATAAGCAATGTCGCCGCAAATTTCGGTTTCAGAAAACCAAGCACTAAATACATTTTTTCAACTTCTTGAAAACAGCGTTTGTTGGAGTCATTTGATAGCATTGTAAAAACCGTGTATGTAATTTCTGCTTTTTTCGGTCATGGCTATTTCAGGGTTTAGCATATGTACACAAAATCTATAGACATATCAATATTAGTTATGAAAAGGGGTTATTTTGAATTTGTAATAAGATACCGATGTTTGTGTTGACAATTTGTGGGTAATATGATTCATATATGAACTACGAAATCAGGGTTCCACGAACTCTGTTTTTTTCCAGGACCTCTTCACAATCTTTTCTGATTTTCCAGTTAATTCTAGGTACAACAAATTAACAATACCTAGCTCTAGGTTAATTCTAAGCACCAATACTCTGCCGAACATGTCACAAAAAAGGCAGAAAGAAAGGTTCAGTTTTTAGAGTTAGTACTAAGGCAAATAAATTATCAAATATTTAATTCTTGTGCAAAAAATCATTTGAATTAACAATCATACTGTAGCAAAGTAAATTAATCTGCATAATAAGAGACACCCAATAGTATCAGGGGTAAAAGACAAGGTGACAGAAATAATTGTGAACAAACTGCCATTAGAACCTTAATTTAGAAGCTTATAATTTGCATTTATATATGATTTAGTGCTTCATGTTGAAGGCGAAGAATCCGCCTTAGTGAATAAAACATAATTTACAGGTGAACTGGGATAGTTTCTAGGAATTATATTCTGTTCTTTCTATGGTGACTTTGTTTCACAGTATATGTATATATGTATTCTTGTGTTGCTCTTTCAGGACCAAGCATGTCCATGACTCAAAAATATATTACTTTACTTTCACAGAATATCATTTATTTTAACAGGACCATAAGTCGAACAAAAGGGACATTTACACAGTTATTGTTAATTTTTCAGGAAAATTATTACGTTCATCCCTTGAACACTATATGTGATACTTGGATCTTTGAAATAAAAGGTTTTCTTTTTGAATTTGTCTGTTGTTAAGAGTCTTTAAAACCTATAGGTTTAGACCCCAAAGAAATGACAAGATTATGGCAATTTCATATATTCAACATCAACGTTTTTGAATCCAACAAACAGGCATGCGACATGTGCAGTTAAAGATATGGGTACCCACTATTCATAATTTTATATTTGTTCGTTTCATGTTGAGAGGCGATCGTTGATCCCCAATCAATTCTCCCAACCACGGATAGCCAAATTCATTTTTACCTGCAGGTTAGCCTAGATCAGGATACATGCTGGGTAATATGGTGACAAATCACAATGCTTTATCACATAAATTTTCATTAATCATATCATTACTTGTTTTAAACATGAGGAAAAACTAGTGATCATTATTTTTTAATTTGTTTACATATGTATTTGATATCTCCTAAGTTGGTTGAAAAACCATTCATTATAGATGGATATATAGCAACTATTTATTTTTTAAAGTTTTTGCTATGTTTTTGTCGAAAAAAAAAATCGGCAGGTGCTTAAATTACTATAAATACACTATCCGTGATAGGGAGAATTGCTTTATGAAAAAAGGTAGGGAGAACGGTGAGTTGGTGACATCATCATCATCTGGTAACCGGCAACTGTAATCGTCCTAAGACAGTGAGACAAAAGACAGGTATCCATGAGAAGGAGGGGACTGGAAAAGGGAATTTGGAAAGGTGGAAGGTATATATGGAAAAAGCAATACAATGTGTGAAAGATAAGCGTACCATCTCTTACCTTACAGTTTAAGCTGAGGAATATACCTTGGGGGTCTGGATTAGGTGGTCTGAGTTAAATGATATAAGGTCTAATTGTAAAAGCGACCTATTTGTTGTCTTACAACAACTGATCCTTCTATAAATTCTTACACAACCCGTAGGTTATAATAAAGACTAGGATAAAGAGCTTAGGTTCCATCTGACTTTTATTTCTCCACATTTCAAGATGGTGTGGTGGGTGTTAAAAACAAAATTATATTGTCTTAAAAAAGACAGGAACAAGAGATACCAACTGCACGAGTAACCAAAAAAAAAATACAAAAAATGCTCAGCCTTTTAGTGGAGTGAACCAATAAAATATATCAGTTATCTCCTGGACCACGAATGACTGAACTAAGAGAGCATTATCTGTAGCATAAAAGACAGACTCAATCAGCTCTTCACGCAAATAATGTTGCTGAAAATTCGTTTCCCCAGCGCCTTGCTCGCATTAATTTCTTTCACTGCTTTGCGAAAATTGTGGCATGGTATTTTAGCTCTACAAGGTCGCTTGTGCGAAAACGTCAACTGGCCTCTTTGTGATGTGGAAACTATCTCGTTTCCAGCGCTGGCCTTGTAAAATTATATACACTATACAAAATGGAGGCAGTAATAAACTCTGTGGCATCGTTTTTGTATTTGTTTAGAATGACAAAGCGCTGATCTGACAGTTTCTGACGTACTAAAGAGAACAAAACAGAAATACAGTGATCGTGTTGGTTTTGTTTTCATGATTTACTGTCATATCCACATCGCTATGCGATTTTTAGTCCATCTATAGTTGGCTGTAAAAGCTAGATTGTTTCATTATTTTAAACACTGATTTACCTTTGGGAATTCATTTTCAAGAAATGAGCTTTTATAAAGCTTATTCCTTAAATCATGTATTCTAGATTCTTAAACAACCAGAACTAATTCTTGTTGACGAAAGAAAACAACTGAATGACGTTACTCGACGCTTATGCTATCATTGTTTGACATCTCGCATCTTCCTAACATTTGAGGACTGAGAACTAACCTGCTAAGGTGAAAAAAACGGCGATCAACCGTATTTACATCCTCTAGGTTGGACCTCGGATGTTTGTCAGGGAGATTGTTTTCTTGTTTTACTTTTAGTTTCCTTGTTTTTACAATACTCTTTTCTACTTCTCTTAGATCTTGCTGTTTACTCTCTTCTTTCGGTCATGTTTAACTTTTTTTTGCACCAGCTGTTACAGAATATATTTTTCCTTAAAGGTGGACGTCCACCCTAGGGAAGGGTCTGGATATTTACCATAGAGACATTAACGTAAGAATACATTGATGGCCCGTCATATTCCAGTTTAGTTCCATATTAAGAAAAAAACAAAATATGAGGGGCCACCGCGGCCCGTGAAAGGGTTCATACTGCCTAGCCTCACCATTTGCCCCCCGAATAACTCCATTTGGAGCATTTTGCTCCGTTTGAGAATTGTTCACTTGTTTTCTTTTTTCTTGTAAACAAAAAACAAACAATAAAATTATGCAAGACACAGTCAATGATGTTCTCCTCCAGTCCATGAGCTCTTGGAATGGGTGTCAGCTTGTTAGGCTGAGTGGTCAGCTGAGACGATGAGACGGTCAGCGGAGTAGATGGCGGATGAGTTTGAGTCTTGGCGGGGTGGCTGTCACTGTAGCAAAACCGCGCAAACCGGAGCATGCTCTGGTTCCTTCTGCGGGCTGCCATGGCGACAATAACTTAAGAGGATGGGGTGGCTGGCGATGTACTTTCTCGGTCCTTCTCACGGTCAGCGTCTCTATGGTATTTGTCCACCTGTAAAAAGGGTACACAATGAAATAAGTCATTGTAAATATATCTGGATCGATCATGGAGAAATGGTTCATCATTAGTAAAAAAAAATACATGTAATTGATTTCAACACGGCATATATCAAAACGGAAATCTAATGTCACCCAAAAATATCGATTTGATATTTCAATATGCACTACTCACATAAATACTACTTGTATGTAAAATAACATAAATTGAAGTAAAACTGAGCTTAGTATTAGCCAAAAGGAGACAAATAAAATGAGGATAGTTATATTCTAAGAATAGGGAGTGTGCACCAATAGCTGGTAGAAATGCTTCAAGCCAGCCTCCAAACTGCCTTTTATGTTGATTACATGTATAAGTGGTGGTCACTGGCGGATACCCCTCACTTCACACAACAGTGCCGCTGGTCAAAACACATCTGGCTGGGTCCAATCAGATCTAATTGAACAGCTATTTGGCCGCACATGCCTCTTCTTTGCGAAATTTTGATATAGATTCACATAGAATTCTAAGATTTAACTCTTGTCTGTTAATGACCACGCGGTTAGGGACAAAATGGTAAACCAATTAATACACTGGCCGTGTTTGCACCAGGTACTTACTATTTTCTTCACATGCTGCAGTGCCTTGCTGCCCTCTTTTCCACGACAGTTCTCTACGCCGTAGGGCGGTACTATAGTGACTTGGTCCATCACAATTATGTTCTCATTATCCCACCGCACTTCATTTATCCTGAAATTGTACGGAATAGAACATTTATCCATAGTAGAAGAATAAAACGTTTACCAATAGTAAAGGAATCTTTGCTATATCTAGCTCAGGTAGCGCTATCTTCCTTCAGCCAATCAGCCTAAAGAAAGTAGAGCTTAGTTGTTAATTTAATTTTTGTTAAAAACACGTTTTAAAGGCTCTGTCCATGGTCGGTATCCTTAAAACAGCATGGAGATTTTATGCCTTACCCATAGTAAGATGTAAACATCGTTATCACACTTTTAATATAGCTTGATATAGCGCCAACGCCCAAGTCTAAACCCTTCAGGTATTTCTTAACTTTTAGTTGTGCCTTACGTTTTTGTTATAGCGGTGACCAGGCTTTGAGCGAGAGGGGACACTCCTACTCCAATGTAGTTGACTTGTCTGAGCTTTTCCTCAGAGTTTTGGCGAATTCTGTTTACAATCTGAAAACAAAATGTCAAGAAGATTAGTCGAAGTCTGAATATTTTAGCGATTCAACATGAGAAATATCAAGGTACTCTGGTTTGAAATATATGTGATTCTATATTAAAACTGAGGCATTTCAAGATTTAAAAAAACATCAGTTTATTTTTACTAAAATGATGATGTTAAAATATCTAATTAGTCGTACCTTTCCAATGTGTAGGTTTGTCAGTGGCGGCGGTGGATCGGAACACTCTTGGATTACTTTGACCTCGCTTACTAACGAAAGGTTGACTAGACGTACGTCGTGTGTGTTGGGTTTTCCGCTTGTTGATGGGGATTCTGATTACTTGGTTAAGGAGTCAGCTTCAGACACAGAATTAACTTTCTAACAGTATCAGCATGTATCAAGTGTATGAATTGTATGAATTAAGATAAACAAGAAATCAAGGACACGCTTAGGAAGAAATTTGATAGATTTCGGATTTCCTGAAATAGTATTCCCTGTTATGTTGATTTAAAAACGCATTTCCGACAAAAAGAAGTAAAGATGATTGATCACAACTGCTTGAATTTTTTAAGTGTGTGGGAATTAATGGGGGTGTTGGGAGGGGGCTCCTTCTATTTTACAGGGGTCACTCTATAAAGGCGCCAGGTCGCAAATAATTACAGTTCTCTTCATTTGGCGACTCAAATCATGAGATGGCTATTCCTTTTGACAATAGCACTTGTAGCAAAATAATAAGACTTGCGACTAGAATCTGAAATTGGCTTTTTTTTTTGGCGACTAAATCTCTAATAGGCTAGGGCGACCCCTATTTTAATATGAGGCACGTAGGCATATTATTTTGTTCACACCTGCCATTCTAAAATCCCTAGGATAAAAAGGCAACATTACTGAGGTCTATTTGCATATAATATACATTGATAACGATAGGGTCCTTAGAGGTTTCACTGATCTGCCAAGACCCCTGTGTAGGCTGTGACATCTTAATCATGGTGGTCGACAAGGCTCGATTGGTCGTAAAAGGATGGGAATCCACGTAGAGGAAATTTAGAAATTTTAAATAGTATTTAGATCCATGTTATTTACAGGTCTACATCTGGGCTATATAACTATTAGTTGAGTTTGAGTAGAGTAGACGGAGATTAAAGATAGTCTACTTGTAAGCAATCCCAGCACTGCCACCTGGTGCATATCAGTGGAACACTCTATGTGCTATTGTTATACTGCTGCTACACACAGTGTGTCAATTATTACTATAGGGATGATAAGGAAGTCTATGATATAAACGGCAGGGTTCGAAATTAACGTCAGCTCGTCAGCCCCAGGCTGATAGTTTTGAGTCAGGGTTGACAAATTTTGAGAAAATTACATTTTGACAACATTTATAAACTAGTGTCAGATAAACTACATATGCTGCGGTATAAGGAAATATATATCTGATAAACATGCAGTACAAATTGTAAAATCAATGATATTACCGTATTTAGACATGGGAAATATTTTCTATACCGGTGTGAATCAAAGGGACACATCAAGACTTGATGTATTGTTTAATACTTGTCTTAGAGTGGCTCATAGAGTGAAAAATCCTGTTGAAATGTCACGTTATAGTCTACATACCTTGTCTAATACATTGCCTCTTGATTATCGTAGAGACCTGTATCTTCTAACTACTAGTTATCGACTGCTAAATACTAGTTGTATTCCCCTCAAGCTATGTGAGAGAGAAACAAGACAAACAATGGGTCCGATAATAGATGTTAAATTTACAAATCTTGATAAATGTCAGAAATCACCTTTTTACACTGCTGCAAACCTATGGAACTCACTGCCAAGCGAAACCCGTTTGTCACCCAACATATCCAATTTTAAAAACATTATTAAAACCCAACAAAGGGAAAAATATAAGTTATTTCATATTAGAGAACAGCTGGAATAGCGAGAGACTGTGAACTTTGACCTCAACATGTTCTTACAAATTTGAAATCTGGACTATTGTTAGCAAAATACTTGTGTGCCAACGAATAGTATGTATTGACCTATATTCCACTACTATCTTCATTCCCTTGAGTATTTGTGTGATTGTGAATTTACTGTGCTTAGGTATGTGATATAATTGTATAGAGTAATCAACCCATTTCATATCATTATTTTGTCATATTCACTAAAATATAAATCATTAACTATGTATCTTTTAAATCACTTTTCTCATACGTAGACTTATCAGTATAATTATATTGTATCCTTATATTACTGGACATAAACACTGTATGCAAGAGGAAGACCAGACTATGTTTGAACGTGTTACAGTATAATAAAGATTAAATAAAAAAAAAATAAAAAAACATTAAAAAATCAGCCCGGATTTTTCACACTTGTAATAGTCTCTAGTATGTCCGGGCTGACAGCCTGAAAAGTTAATTTCGACCCCTGAAACGGTAAAACCTTGTGATCTTTTTTTTACAGGGTATCAATAAGATCAAGACTTAAAATCTGTAAGAATTTCACGAAAAATACACTGCAACATTTTTTTCAAGGATTTTTGAAATTTGAAGACTCAGGTATTTCCCATAGAATTTTAACCCAGAGCAAATACCTCAAATGTTTGCAATTTTCCAACTTAAAAACCAAACGTAAATGTTAATTTCTTTCTGGCTCTGCATTCCTGGTATATTAAAGAACACATTCTGAGGAAGTATGGAAAAAAAATCACTGGAATTTAAAATCCTCCTAAATATGTTCAAGTACCCTTACATTATAAACAGTGGCTTCACTCCGAGTCCTTCAACACTAAAGTGTTGGTATTTAAGTACCTACATTGCAATTGTGATTTACTCAAGTCTTAGACATATGTTTGTTCCCAAGTAAATAACGGAAGTTTGAAAAACGTCAGTGAGAAAACATTCCTCAAAATCAAATGAACATTCTGAGCCTCAGGCTCACACTTCGTCTTCGGACTTCACCACAGTCAGTGTGAGTGTGTGAGTGAACAGAGAGGGCAGAACTTCCACTTACTGTCTACCATAAGGGTTATTAGAGCACAGAAATTCATCTAAAATATGTCCTTATTATCGAAGCACACATGGCATTAAACAGTAAAGGCAACAATCACTGCATCTGGACAAGAACAGTGACAGTGCCACCGCAAACCTCAGCAGCCATCTCCCACAACACTGAAACAGTGGCACACAAACGATGCCGGATTGTTCACTGCCTCCGGGCAATGAAAACACGCACATCTTTACCAATGGAAGGATACTGAGGGCGAGCATTTTAGTTCCATAATCAAACGCCAATACTTCTCCTTGGAATTTCTGGTCGTGACATGTCGTACAACTCACTATCATGCCAATGTTAAAATAGTCCCCTTCCGCCATGTTGATCTTCATTTTGCGATCAACTAGCGCAGGACCGCAGCAAATATATTTCGCACGCGTGTAAATTTTTTTGCAAGAACAAAGCAAATTATGAAAATCTAAGTACCTCAAAAATAAAATATTGGCATAATCAATTCGAAAATATTATTTGATAGGCCTAATGACGTAGAGAATTATTTTGACAAATTATTCGCTGCTGACCGCTAGGCTTCATTTCCGCCAAATTCAAAACAAGGCACACACTTGACCAGATAGAGTGTTTTCATTGTTTGACAGACCAAATATCCCCCTAAACAGTTCTTCTTTTGCAAAATGGACCCCCCTGGTCATCGAAAAAGGCTTATAGATATTGACAAGAAGTCGAACGAAGAGCTTGCGGTAGGTAGATTGCATGAACGTGGAGCCGGGAGTTGAACATAAAAAAGTAAATGTCAAAATTTGAGACCAGTCTTCAAACTCATCATCTTCACAATTCAAGGTCTCTTTCCGCTGCTGTCACCGTACAATTATTCTGTCTTCAAAATTACCCAATTGGCAGGAAACCCAGGCAATTGGCACGAGAAACTTTTAACATCAAATTAATAGGTAGCTAGAAAGAAAGAAATTATTCACAAGCACTGCAATTTAGATCTATCTACATAAAATTTGAAAAATGCTAAAAAAAAATATTGAGGAACATACGATTCCAGATTCTGTGTCTAGTTTAATATGCTTTTTGAATGTCATCTATGTCTGCATTGGTTCAAGAGTTACAGCCAGTTATACATGGTCCTCTGGTTTTGCCCTGTCAAAATGATATGTGTATTAGCTCACTGTGCAGCCCAAAGACAAATTACAAAGCAAAACTATAGATCTAAGTCATTTTGAAGGGAAAATAATGTAGATAGATCTACATATTCTTGCAGGTTCATCAAATATTATCTTGAGCTTATATCTTCATTTTAAAAGTGAGAAAGGCGATGTCATAATGATCATCCTCTTTTTAGAAACATGAATTTCTTGGGGGATATCCCATTTTTCACAAATGCAGGCCCACCCCTTCCCCTGCCATGTAGATCTACTTCCATGTTTGTGGGGGCCCCTCACTTTCGCCTAATACTGGATCCCCACAAGGTGACTAGTTTGCATCTATTCCCCGACACCTGAGGTGAGTCAACTGGTGCCGTGCTGCCAGGTGACTAGATGCACTAACTTTAAGCATTGACAAATTAGCCAAAAAATATCGGACATTTCCGATATTTTGCAGACGACTAACAAATCGTCGACAACTATCTGTAATTCGTCAATGACGAAGTTGCGTCGACGAATTACAGCTCGTCATTGATGAGCAACTAGTCGCCCCGTGGGCATTACCCTCCTCTAACAAATCCTAGATCCTTCCTTACAGCCTGGTGACCATTTAAATTAATTTAAAGGTTGTTGATCAGCTCATTAACCTATTAGGAAACATTCAATTACTGAGACAGCGCATCTTTGCGAAACAGCAAATAATCTGATAATCCTCCCTGTTCATGAATACAATGTGTTTTGTCCACAGAGCCTTATAGCCGAACTTACAAGGGAATGTGAAGAAAAACGGAAATCATGTGCCAAGTTACAAGAAGAAGTGCAGCATATTCAGAACAATTTAGCGGAAAGGTAATTACACTTAGATGGTTCACATCTTCTTCCATTTTCTTTCCAATTTGTTAACTAAATTTGCATTTGTGTCCTTATCTTTAATGGTTTCTCTATTTTGAACTTAGCGTTACTGTCAGTTTAAGACGTCAAACCTTAGGAATTCCAGACCAAACCCAAACATACCCCTAACCCTGTGTACGAACTGTCAACTGTATCTGAAATTTTGCCGTATAGCCCCGCTCTTCACTTCTCATACTAAGGTGTCAGAATGGCAGATCGGTCTATTTGGTTTGATACTGTTGCTGGGCTCTTTCATTCATCTCATAGATTTGACCATTCAAAGATAGAATCACTACCAACCCATCTTGCTGTGATATGGCTTCAGTTATAGGCTTAAATCTCCATAACTAACTCAGTCTCCAGAATAAGTCCCAGCACAGCAAGCATCCCAATTAAGCCAGCCAGCCAAAACCTTGTTTATAGATGGAATAATTGTGTTAAAGCATCGATGCCTCTCATTAGGAACCCAAGTAGAAAACGTCCCACCTTTGCCAGAACCCACATCCTGATAGGATCCTTCTTTTTGTAACTAGCATGTGTTTATACACAATTAGTTGTAAGTCTGTCAGTGTCAGGACAGTCACCCTCTCCACGGCCAACACTAGTAAACAAAAAACTCTTCATTTCTAGGAATGCTGCACGATCGACCAAGCTCAAAGAGTACTCTGAAGCACTAGACGTACTACCACTGGCAGAAAAGGCAAATTCTACAAAGCAAAGGCTGGAAGAGCTAGAAATGGAACTCAAGTAAGTTTCCTGATAGTATATTTTAGGAACTGCAAAAAGAAAAAAAAAGTGAAGGAAAAACAAGTTAGAAAGAAAATGAAACAAAAAAAATGCTGAGTAACCATTGCTTCTTTCTCTCATAATATTATATATATATATATATGAATTATCAATATTTACGTTTCATCAGAAACACCAAGGAGTCGAAGGAAAGCAGCCATCAGAGGCGGCAGACGCTACAGGAGGAGATCCGGTTATTACAGACGGAGCGAGTGCGGCTTGAGGGCAACCACGACGCGCTGCTCGAGAACATTGCCAATGGTGACTACCATAAAACTTTCTGACAATACTTTTTTTCACATGTGTATCAATCAGAGATGCCACTCTCGATTGTTGAAAAAGTAGGAAAAGTAGGAAACATTTTTCCTATCTTTTTTTCTAGTAGCAATTAAGAGGAAAAAAGAGTCCTTACAATATATTTGTATTTGAACAGCTTGAAACTAACACAAAAATACTCAAAAACAGATATCAAAAATCGGTTGTTCTATCCAAAATCACCAAAAAGTAGGAAATCCTACAAAAATAGGAAAATGGCATCTCTGAATTCAATGGAGAAAAAAAGAACTAAACGTATGGCTAAAGCCCTCATTGGATTTATGTCGTTCAAATCCAACAGGTCTATAGATGTTCTATAGATGTAGTATGACATCATTCTGAATACTTTACTTTGCTGGTTAAGGTTTTGCAGTCATTTTACAATGTATGTGTGTCTTGCTTGAGGGCCAAGCTTATCTTTTCTCATGAATAGCTTCACCCCTTTATTTCAGAAGAGAAAACCTGGAAATGTCCTTCATACTTTTTCGGATTTTTCATTTGTGAAAAACCCAAGGTTATTAAGTCCCCTCTCCAAAATGTTGGGTCTAGTCTGCTCTGATTTCAATGGATAACCCTAATTTGAATAACCTTTTAAGTCATCAATCGTTGAGAAGAGAATAAGGATGAGGCCAATTACATTCAGCTACTTCCCCAAACTGATTGTTCCCCCCATTCCACATTGAAGGCGAACGTACTGTGGCAGGACGTTTTTCCCGTTTTTTAATTGAACATGAATTAGCATATATTTTTATCTTAAACCCTCACTTTTTCAGTTAAAAGTCAAGTGGAGGCGTTAGAAAAGAGCCAGCCACAGACGTCCCGGGCCCTAAGTCGGAGAGAGGCCGACGAGCGGCTGGACGACTTAGTCAAGCAGTATCTTCCCCATAAACTGTTCAAGTCGAGACGACGCGACGACCAGCAGAATGACTAAACCTAAGCAGTTATCCTGACGCCACCGTTTTCCTCATTTCTTTGTCGCCAGAAATACCCCCATTGCCATGTTTAGCGTAACGTAACCACTTACAAACGAAATAATCTTTTTTTTTTTTGCATGTTATTATTTTTTTATTCAAAAAGGGATATGCCCTCAGAGTAGTACGAATTTTTCGACCGTTTGTAAATATTTTCTAACCATGGACAACAAACCATGTTTTTTTTTGTTTTTAAATATTGATAGGCTTTACGTTTGTTATTCTGCAAGTAGCTTTCCTTGATTAATATCCTCATTCAGATTATCATATCCATGCCAGGATTTAGCTTAGTGTTCTACAATATCCCAAAGGATTATAAATGTTATTGAAAGCCTAAAAAGGACTGGTGTCTCTATAAATATTTTTGCGGATTTTATTGCTCCTTATATCAGTATTGAAAGACCGGGTGTTACCTGTAGTATGTAAGATGCATCATAGGGGCAGATTTATCATGTTTCTGAGTTAATCAAATATTGATTATGATCATGGGATGCTATTAATTGGACAATGGTAATAAATTAATTTTGATGATCTGTAAAATCAACCTTACTGTTTGCCAAGAATTGTGTATGGTAGCATACAAGTTATGCCATATGAAGAGTTAAGAGCGTAAGTTAAATATTAGGAGAATGTGGAGAAAGAGAACGGCAGTTTGTACATTGTTTATATACAGTAACCAACCAGTTTTTAAAACCGACCTTTCATTATATCATAGTTTTAAGAGAAGTTCTAGAAACATTGAAAATGTGTAAATATGATTATTTAACATTCTTTGTAGGAGTTTCTTGTTTCTAAATCTTTCATTATTGATGGTTTATGCCATTTAACTACATCATAAAATTATACTAACATATTCTTCATATTATTATGTATTTAAAATGCATCTTACTATATCCTGTTCTTGACGTCACGCCTACGCAAAGGTGCAAAATTTTGAGCTTCGCATGGCTCCTTTAACGTTTACTCTCAACTTGTGTAGAAAAATGCCTTATAATCAACTTTATAGAGAATTTGTAAATTTTTAGTTCTGCTTCAGGTGTGTGATATGCAACCAAAATACTGCAAAATAGTAAATAAGACAGATTGGTCAGCTGGTTGTTTCTAGCTTTGTCTCCTTTCACTATTTTTTGTTTTGGAATGTCAAATACATTAAAATATAAAATGAACAATTTGTCATTTCAAAAATGTCAAATGGTTGCCCAGCATGAAGTTTGATCTACTTGTTTGTCAATAAGATGAGCTAAGAGACTGAACTTGGAAATTACAAAAGAAAACTAAGTTCTGTTATGATATTATCAATTTTGCAGTTGTATTAGCTCCTCAGTAGAGTCAAAGATGTAGGACATTGAAAATGAACTATGAAGGGTTGTATAAGTTGACTGTATATTGATATATATAAAAGATACGCAGGTGAAGGACTTATCAAAGATTATAACTGCGTTTTAAAAACGAAATTACGAATCTTTGATTTATCTAGGTCTATAGAATAATTAATGTTCGGATTATGAATGTTCTAAGTACGAATTCCCAACATTTCCAAATGACGTCTAATGATGAAAAAGAACCCCAAATGACAATAACTGTTTTTACACATTCCCAGTAAAGCTTTCAATCAGAAAAAACACGTAGAGTAAGTTGCTTTTAATTCAAGATTTAGACAAAGAAACAATCCGTGCAGGAGTTTTACGTCATAAGGTATAACAAGTTAAAGGTAAAGAAGTGTGATTTAAATACAAGGTAAAGGTGGAGCTACCTAATGTCTGAGCCTAAAAATATATACAAATGGCTTTATCATAGATATGATCTCTCTTCACTCTTGACTCGATGAAGGATTCATCTTTTATAATCACAGAAAATAAAATACTGCTTAAACCTCGTGTGTCAACAAAACCAATGTTGTAGTTTAGAAACATGGCCCAAATAATATGCTCTTCATTTAATAAGAAGTTATTGTCTAGCATTTTCCCTGTTTTGTCTACCAGGAACACTGCACACTGTTTCCTTTTATTTGGATGAATCTCGCAAAATGATCTAGAAAGAATCCATGTTACTCTGGTAAGCTTGACTGAGGTTTAAGATAAATGTAAAGTGCATAATTTTTTTCTCAAGGACAGAAATAAGAAATTGATTATCAAATACTCAACTGGTGAATCTGGCCGATGTTGAACATGAACAGTACAATCAATTACAATAGAAAGGAAAAAGAATTACACGAGTAAACATCAACATTCAAAAAATTTCATTTGTCATCCTGTTCTTCGCTATATCAAACAGTTGCTGTTATACTATAATGAATAAAATTCATAACTAGTTCAAGGAATTGCGATTTATTGTTAATTCAAAACAAAACTATAGACATTGATAACTATTTGTCAACCTACTAGTTTGCAAATTATACAATCTTTTAACATAATATACATTTGCGATAACATCAATAACA
Organism: Lepidonotus clava; assembly: GCA_936440205.1. NCBI lineage: Eukaryota > Metazoa > Annelida > Polychaeta > Phyllodocida > Polynoidae > Lepidonotus > Lepidonotus clava. The sequence goes on from OW387147.1 coordinate 24,392,213, forward strand.
TCGTGAATAATATTTTAACTCCAAACTACTAGCCCTTACATCAACAGGTGATTGCTACTTGCCATACACCTACAACGCACCATTCTAGGCCATGTTCAAGCTTCGTTTCAGGTTTTTATGACTTGGTATACGGTACCAACCAATCTCTGGGTTTCTGAATGCCTTTTTGACCTAGTTTTTGTCAGTTAAATACAGTGCTCGTCCTTTCGGTCACATCTCGAGCACTTTGGAGATACCGTGCAGGCGCTTTGTGAGCTGCTCCTTCTGTTTTTGGATGTTCTGCTCTAGAGTAGTGGCCTCCTCAATGAGCATGTCAAGGCGGGTTGGGCAGAACTGCTCAAAACGTTCTCCGTCACTGGTCAAAATATATACAATATTCTTTGTTATAGAAATTCTTGAATGAATTTAAAGTTTAATATTTGTCATTATAATTCGGTTATGGAAGATTATACAAGGAGTTGGTTTAATTAAACATTTGTACTCAAAACAAGTCAGGGTGCAACATTATTTTTTTTAAAGTGGTTTAATTTATTATCATTATTTGGAATGTTTCAATGATATATCTGACAATCAGACAAACAAAATTACACGTTAAATTTCTATAAAATATCCAGTCTGTCAAAGGATTTCAACAATATATTTCCTAAAAAAACCCAGGTATTAATGATTTTGGTAACATACCTGAACGACTGGGACCAGGCGGAGTGTAGGTCTTTCGACTCCTGGCCAAGTTCTGTAATCAATGATTTTTAATTTATTTATTCTCGCACAGTGTGTGGGAATGATGATTCCCATTTTTTATTACATTGTAATGTAATCAATGATTTGTTTGTGTTTTTGTTCATTTTCGTCAAACTCGTTTGATAATTTTAATGACAATGAAGATTATAGCTAAATGAATCAATATTTCACATAAAGTATACAACAGTATTAAATGGAAATGTTTGTATCTTAATCAGAATCTTACCTTTTAACACTTCATTGATAGATTTTAGAACTTGGTTAGGTGATTGCTTATGGTCAGAACTTGTTTGGCTTCCGTCTTGGGCACCCGTCCGTTGCTTATCTAGAAGTAAGTGTTGAGGCGCAAATAAATCGAGCTACTACTAAATAAAAAGCTAAGTGAAAGAGGAAGGATCAGATCTGCCTTGTCCAAAGAGACATATAAATTGGTACTAAATCAGAACTGAAAGATATTTACTTTTGAGATAAATTTGATTTTCCTGAAAAGTGGTTTGGATCGAACTCTGGAATGCCTGATCTAATCTTAGGTAATATCAATAAGAATCTTCTTAACAACAATGTCATTTTAACTCACCAAAGTCCATTTCTAACGATGTGGAACTTGATGACATTTTGTCTTCAGGTTTGTCCTACAGCAAACACAAAGATATTTGTATATATATATATATATATTAAATGACATGGGCACCATGGCAATTTTTTAGTATATATCGTTGAAACCCCTTATTTAAGCCGCGGCATACTCTTTAAGGGTTTCTAGGAAGTAACACACGCTTGAATACAATAGGAATAATGAAAAAATGCTGCAAAAGAAATGTCCAAAGACAAACCCAAAAGTAAGGGTGCAGCTTAAATTAGGGGTTTTACGGTAGTTTGAATTTCATATTCTAGCGCTCTTCAAATAATCAAAATCGAGGCACACACAATTATGAATGAAGATGGCAATATAACATTTAAATATGCTTGGCTTACACTTACTTGCTGTTTCATGCGTTTATTCAGGGGCTCTGGTTCTGTCACCCCACCACTAGTACCTCCGGCTTCAGGTAAACTAGGGAAATAAGAGACCGCTCGTCAATACTGCCTTCTACAATTAATATGATAACTGTAATTGACAACTTGAAGTCTACAGAGGTTACAGAGATTAATAAAAACAATAATATTCTGTTTCCACTCATTCCTCATTTCGTTAAAAGCAGCATGGTTTTGAGGGGTCATGACAATATAATTTTGACTAAAGCACACATTTTCCTAACGTCTTGTGAAACGTTATAATCAGTTATTGTTTAATCAAATTATCAGTTTGAAATATTCTGAAATTACAGAGTTAGGTATAAATTACCTGGAAAACATGTTAACTCCCAAATCTGTAAACGGAGATGTGTCCTCCTGAGGTTGGAATGATTCTGTTCTTTTTTCTTCTGACATCTAGAAACAAACACAGAACATATATATTTTTTATGCGGTGTGAGGGACCTAAGGAAAATAAATGTACTGACATGCATTGGCTCCATTGATGATAATGGTTGTCTCCTAACTAGTCAACGAGAATGAATGGGTTAAGACTGAGATTTTGGTTAAGGGTTGGGGGATGACTTAGTCAATCATCCAGTGTATATGGAGCTGGGTTGGTGGTTTGAGGGGAGATCCCCATCTCTTTTATTATTGCACAGCAGAATTCTAGGCTCCGTATATAGGCTGTTTTGCATTGGCGCTGTCACATTTGAAAAGTCACATTTGAGAAGTGATTGATTGAGTGATGGATGTTTTATGCACAGCCAGGGTAATTTTCATGGTGAAAACAAGTTAGGATGAATTCTGACTTTTCAGACACGTGTTTTGACTTGGTCAATCTTTGATGATCATATCTATGAGATGAAGGTGACAGGGCAGGCGAACAGCAGGAGATCAAAACCTGGAAATCATTTTCACTGTATTTCATCCCTTAGTGAACCTAGACACCAACTGGCAATCAAACCCAATGAACCACTTGGTCAGTGCTGGGTTCCCCCTATTGTTGCCTTTTATGATCAGCAGGGGCTACTGGGGGCCTATATTCTTCTCAGAAGCAGAAGCCCCACCGCAGTACCCCCACGGGGGCATTTGAGAAGTTGCTGATATTAAAAATCGGTAGAGGGAATAGATGTCAAATATAGTAATTTTATACATCATTAGACAGGTCTTACAATTCTCTTTCAAATGATATATAGAATAACAATTTTCATGCCATATTCTCAAAATCAATGAAATTTTAAATCGGCAGCAGCAAAATCGGTATGTGGAATACAGCCTTTATTTCTGACCCTGAGTGAATGCCCAATTTCCATATACTACCTACATGGTCAACCAGCTAGGGGTTACCCTTAGTAATGTTTTCAGTTGATTAGGGCTAAATACAGGCTATTCACACAAAATATAAACTCACCATATTGACATTATGATTTTTGTTTGTTTGTGGGATTAGTTTTACGTCCGGCCAACCCTTTAGAATTCTTTTACCAGACTGCACAAGGTAAAGCTTTTCAGCTAGTTTTACACCACAGGGGCGGTGACCAAATCTATGAAATGAGGTGCATATTTGTAGCAGTGGGACCCAATGCCCTCTTTATAGTGCTGCCACACTGAGATATCATGTCATAGGCCCACACAATACCCCACCCAGTCCTATTATACTGACACCGGGCTGACCAGTAAAGTTTCGTGGTTCTTACTTTATACCAAGTGCCAGGCAAGCAGTGACCACTACCATTGTTAAAGTCCTTGGTGTGACTCGGCCAGGGATAAATCCCAAGACCTCCCAGAATCAGAGAGGGCACTCTACCAGAGAGCTACTGAGTTTGGTCTCCCATTTGTCACTTTCTACGAACAGCAAGGGGCTGCTGGGGACACATTCTTCCCAGGAGGCTCCTGAAGGAACCCACACCCCGGATCCCAACAGGGGGTAAATATGACAGAATTTACCCTCACTTTTCAGGGGTATTTTATCGGTCTCGACCACTAAATTTGACATGGCAACACAGCCTTTTTTAACTAGAAATCTGAAGATTTTCGGCCGGCTGAAGATGCCGGCCGAAGATGCCTTGCGGATTTTAAGGGCCAAATAGAGGTGCAAAAGAGCCTGACTGGTTCCAGCCAAGCACAGGCACAGTTGTAGAGTCCGCTGGTCTGTCTACTAAGTATATACACAGTAAACACAGCGGCCGCCCAGCTCGATAACGACGCCTGTGCAGCCAAGTGTGCCGTCCCCCCCACCCCACCCTACCACACCCACCCCCCACCCCCACCCCACACCCCCCACCCCCCACCCACCATCCCACACCCCCACCCCCACCACTGTCAAACCACACTCCCTCTCCCCCACCTCGCCGCTGAGGCAGAGTGGAGCGGGACAAGGGGTGCTACCAGCCTAGAGACCAATCATCCGTGACGCTGTATACACCCTTCTTATGACCCTGCGCAGTGGAGACCTACTGTGTAGCAGATCAAGGTGGCGGGAGCCCACCACTCTTGGTCAGGGCATTCATATAGACTAACACAGGGACTATTTTGAACTTTTTGTCTAGATCTCCTCAATGCACTATCAAAAAAGCAAATTGATCATTTTTAGCACCCATATTAATATGCAAAAAGATTTTTTCTTTGCAACAAGTAACCTAATTTCATGAGAAAAGATGTAGTTTAGACACATTAAGGAATATTTCAGCCCAGCTTGACTTTTATTTTGAAAGCAGGGTAACTTGAAAAACAAGTTAATTACATGTACTCACCAAGAGGTGTTATTTTGGATCTCAGTCACCACAACCACAATTACCCTCCACCCCTCTCCCCTCACACATACACATTCCACACACTGCTGATAATCACAGACCCTTGACCACCTGAGTGGGGACCAATTGTCACTACACTCTGCATCAAGCCTAGTGGTCAGTGCTGCAGACTGTATTAGACTGCACTCCCCTCACTAGGGCGCCACTCTTAGTAAGAAGGTCGTATACTACGTATGGGGGGGGGGGGGGTTCCAAGTGGTACAGGTCCCAAATGACGTGGGGGGTGTTGGGGGGGGGGGGGGGCTGTAAAGGTGGAGGGGGTGGGGCCCACACTACCCTCACCTGTCAATCTGGGCCATAACACTGTGTTCTGAGGGGACTGCCTTGACCAATCATGGGTGGAGGTGGAGCAGCAGGGGGAGAGTGGAAGGGAGAGGGTGGAGTGAGGGGGGAGGGGGAGGTGCTAATAGCCCAATTACATGCCCCAATGCACAACAACAAAAGAACAATTCAAATCTGGTATGCCTCCTTTGATGCCTTACTTACATTACATTTATATGATTATATCTTTGTATAGCGCAAGGCATCAAAAATTGACACATGACATGGGGGCCTAACGACGCGACAGACTGGGTAAAAATCACAGTGAAATGCAACATGGACATTTCTTAAAGGAAAGCTTGCACGTAAATTCACAAAGTGCAATTTTTTGTACAGTTAACTTAACTAAAGTATTCTAAAAATATTTTAAAAGTAAAAACTTGAAAATGTCAAGGTCTTAGGGAATTGTTCAATTTAATTTTGGGAATTCCCTGAATGCTGGGCTCCTCAGAACTCCCCTTGCTACATCACAGCTCTGGGAATTCCTTCTTAAGTTGTTTTGGGATTCCCTGATTAATGAATGGTTGTAGATGGATATATATTTTGATTTATCATGACTTGCATTAGGTCAAATATTATAAACCTTTGGTTAGAGAGCATAACTCTTATTACAAATTCTAGAGGGATGGGGATTCCCTTCTAAGGGCAGATGGGATTCCCTAAGAACTCCCCTTGCTATGTCACAAATTTGGGGATTTCCCTTGAAAAATCAGATAAAATGCAAGTTTTTTAATATCCCCTAGTAATGTCAAAATTATGAATTTTCTTTAGATTTTTCTCAGATTAAAAATGGAAGATGTGACTGACATGCTGCACCGATTTCATTGAAAAATAATCATCATGTACAAGGTTTCCTTTAAATTCGACACACGACATAGAGAAAAATAAGCAACAAAGACATGTGTAACAGGACTGCCTCCTGTTAATTATTTCTGTGCATTACTGCGTCGACCCATGTTGATCGACGCGTCGACTCATGTCGACCCACGTCGATCGACGCGTCGACGCATGTCGATCGATGCGTCGACTCATGTCGACGCACGTCGAACGACCCAAGTCGATCGACGCGTAGACTCATGTCGACGCACGTCGATCGACGCGTCGACACATGTCGACGCACGTCAATTCACTCTCCTACTACCGGAATTTTGTTGCTGGATTTGCGCAGGTGGCAGCCCCGATGAATCAGCTCCTAGAAAAGGACTTCGAGTTCAACTGGTCTCCGGAGTGTGAAAAAGCATTTCAACAATTGAAGGCGGCTCTCACCTCCGCACCCATTCTAGGGTACCCACAGGCAAGTGGCCAGCTAGTGGTCGACACCGACGCATCTGATGTTGGCCTGGGAGCAGTGCTCTCCCAGGTACAAGATGGCCAGGAGCGAATTCTCTGCTATGCAAGCAGGAGCTTGCTTCGACCAGAAAGAAACTACTGTGTCACGTGGCGGGAACTGCTCGCGGTGATATTTGCGGTGCGGAAGTTCAAGGCCTACCTTAGTGGAGAGGTACTTCTTCGTACAGACCATCATGCGTTGCTGTGGCTAATGTCCTTTAAAGAACCGGAAGGACAGGTAGCCAGTTGGTTGGAGGAATTAGGTGCTTTCAACCTCCATATTGAGCATCGGCCGGGGAAGAGGCATGGTAATGCAGATGCCCTTTCACGGCAGGAGTTCAAGCAATGTGGTAGGTTGGAAGGTAACCTTCGGGAAGAGGAACACCAAATACGGATGGTGACTCTTGATCCACTAGAAGGGACCCCAACACTTGAAGAGGCCCAAGAACAGGACCCTACTTCACGAGAAATCCGTGAGGCTGTACGCGAGGGCCGACCAATTAACGGAGAGCTGGTAAGTGGCCTGGGAGATGGACCCAGGCTCCAAAGGGAAGTTGACCGACTACATGTGCGACAAGGACTTCTGGGGCGAGATTATGTCACCACAGCAGGGGGGCTGTGCTGGCAAGTTTATGTGCCAGTTAGCCACCGTAGGGGAGTTTTCCAAGAGATCCATGGCGGAGTCGTTGGGACACCTTGGCATGGAAAAGACATTAAGTCGAGTCCAGGAGCGATTCTTCTGGCCTGGAATGACCAAAGATGTCGGGCTGTGGTGCGCGGCATGTGTTAAATGCCAGAAACGGAAACCACCCCCTAAGAAGAAACGCGCTCCGATGCAAATACTGGTGGCAGAGGAACCATGGTCCCGAGTGGCCATGGATATGATGGGGCCACTACCTCGGACCCCTCGTGGCAACAAGTACATACTAGTCGTTGCTGATTATTTCACCAAATGGGTGGAAGCCTTCCCCATGAAGAATGGAGAGGCGGTGACTGTTGCTAGACTGTTGGTGCGGGAGGTGGTGTGCAGGTTTGGGACTCCTAGAGTACTGCACTCAGACCAGGGACGCAACTTTGAGTCAGAGGTGATCCAAGAGTTGTGTCGCCTTTTAGGCATCAAGAAAACTCGGACTACCCCTTACCATCCACAGGCTGATGGCATGGTGGATTGTTTAACAGAACCCTGGAAGCAATGCTAGGAACAGTGGTACAGGAGGATCAGATGGACTGGGATGAACAAATCCCCTTTGCCCTGGCTGCGTACCGTTCATCCACTCACGCTGCCACTGGGTTCAGCCCCAACTTCCTCATGATAGGGAGAGAAGTAACGCTCCCAGTGGAGGTGATGTATGGACGTACCTCTGGAGCTGACAATGAAAACCCAAGTGAAGCCGCCTATGCCGCTGAAGTACGAGGCAGGTTACAGGATGCTTACCGCGTGGCATATGAAAGGATGGGACATATGGCTGAGAGACAAAAGGGGTACCGTGACGCCGGAATGGCCCATGTCACCCACGCAGTTGGTGCTTGGGTTTGGATGTTCCATCCGGTGGGCAGGCAGGGGCTCACGCCAAAGCTCCAGAACTTTTGGACCGGACCCTGGCAGGTGGAGGAGCGGTTGTCTAAGGTAGTCTACCGAATTTGGGACGGGCGGAAGCGGCGGGTGGTCCATGCAGACCTCCTGAAAGCAGCCAACATAGAAGAACCAGGAGATAATGGATGAGGGAAAATTCATTATTCCTACCTTATTCCAAACCTAAAATTTGATTGACTCAAGTTACAACCTCACTGCAGTAGCAGTGAACTGTACATATTCTTGCTGTTACTCCTTGAACAACCTTTACCCGGCTGAAGTTCAGGGTCGGGCTTAAAGCCCATCCGATAACCACTCAGTTGTAGCTGGTCAAGATATTGGCAGTAATGAAGTATCTTCCCCAATTGCCACCTCAGTGGCGAAGACAACTACACTTGCTGAGCCCACCAAGATGAGTCCTCGGGTGGCCTCTGTGGCTGCAGTAGCCTCCTCCCCAAGTGCTGTAGGTGGGGCAGCTGCTTCAGGGGTTACCGCCCCAATTGACGCCAGCTCTCCCTGTGCGATTACTGTGGTTGGTCCTGCAACCAATGGATCTACTAGTATGGGGGCCATCCTACCCATTGCCACCAAGGAGCCCACTGTGCCGGCAGGCAAGACCACATTGGCCCCCTCGGAGTAAAAGGGGAAGAGGGCCTACCAACCTTGGAGGGCAGCTGGCGGTGGACGGGGGTTCGAGCACCTGGTGGAAGACATCATGCGTTGGTCAGTGCCCCTCTCCCGCCCGCTGACCGTCGTAGGGTCTCGTGCATGTGATGACACACGAGAGGCGCGCTGGGCTCCTTCTCTGGAGGGAGGCATCATGGCCGAACTGGAAGTGGAAGTGTGGCTCGATGCCCCCAATACCAGTCGCCCCTTCTCCGGCCCGAGGGTAAATAAGGCCCTCCGGCCCTGCATGCCCGACCTGGAAGCAGGATCACCTGGATGGACTGCGGAGGTCGTGGAAGAACGCTTGCAGGTGGAGAGAAGGGCTGGCGACGCCATATTGGTGAGGAAGTATTTCAGGGCCCTCTTTCACCCACCTTTGGCAGATTTATAATTCCTTTTAGGGCAGTGTTTTCAAAATTGATAACTGCTATGTACCTTGTAAAAGTTGGTCGAGGTAAGAATTTCAATGTTAAAATGTTAAAAATTTCATATTGTTACACCCTACTGGGTCACCTCAAATAGTTACCATTTCATAAATGGTAGTAATTTCAAAGTAGTTATCTAACATGTGGGAAACGTCCCGACGCCCCATTTAATAATTTCAAGTAATTATAACTTCACTGCCACTATTATAAATTACCTATAGTAGTAATTAATTAACATATGGGAAACGCCCCGACGACGCCCCATTTAGTAATTTCAAAGTAACTTGTAAATAATACTCTGGAGAGTAGTCATGGGAAACGCCCCGACGACGCGCCATGTAATTTATTATTCATTATATCTGGGAAACGCCAAACAACACCCCAGCTAACTACTATAATTATGTTGTAAAGTTTAGAAATATTTGATAGCCCCAGTGCATGTAAATCTAGATGTAAAACACTTGAGGGCAAGTGTCCAGCTAAAAAGGGGGCAGTGTAACAGGACTGCCTCCTTTTAATTATTTCTGTGCATTACTGCGTCGACCCACGTTGATCGACGCGTCGACTCATGTCGACCCACGTCGATCGACGCGTCAACTCATGTCGACGCACATCGATCGACGCGTCGACCCACGTCGATCGATGCGTCGACGCATCGACTCATGTCGATGCACGTCGATCGACTTGGGTCGACGCGTCGACACATGTCGACGCGTCGACACATGTTATCGCACGCCGATCGACGCGTGGACTCATGTCGATCGACGCGTCGACCCACGTCGATCGACGCGTGGACTCATGTCGATGCACGTCGATCGACGCATCGACTCATGTCGACACACGTCGATTGACGCGTCGACACACGTCGACGTAGTGATGCACCGCTGGGCACTATAAAAGGAGCTGTCTAACAGCCACTCTTTGTCATTTGGCTCATTAAACCCAGACCGTCAACACCTAAGAGCACTGGTCTCTCTCCTCTTTGAGTAGCCACTTGACCCTGCCCTTAAGGCAGCCACAGCCACCACCCCCACCTAGTGGGCCCACTGGTGGTACTGTGTTATCTCATCAGTATCTTAAGAGTAGCCTACTACCCTGCTTCCCCCCTGCTTTAACCGGCAGCCTACGGGAAGCGGCTTACTAGTAGGTGGTCTCAGTATATCGACACGAGTTATTAAAGACGACACGTTACCATTTTTACTATTTATTATAATTGGCTCAAGAGTCGTAACAGGTGCCTCACCCCATCTAAATTCCTGTTACACATGCAACATTGGCATTTTTTAAATTCGACATGGGGACCCCCACATCCAGACCCCCTATTTTGTGAAATATCTCGGGTTCTAATTAAGGTTCTAACGCACGTCGATCGACGCATCGACTCATGTTGATGCACGTCGATCAACTTGGGTCGACGCGTAGACTCATGTTGACGCACGTCGATCGACGCGTCGACACATGTCGACGCGTCGACACATGTTATCGCATGCCGATCGACGCGTCGACTCATGTCGATCGACGCGTCGACCCACATCGATCGACGCGTGGACTCATGTCGATGCACGTCGATCGACGCATCGACTCATGTCGACACACGTCGATTGACGCGTCGACACACGTCGACGTAGTGATGCACCGCTGGGCACTATAAAAGGAGCTGTCTAACAGCCACTCTTTGTCATTTGGCTCATTAAACCCAGACCGTCAACACCTAAGAGCACTGGTCTCTCTCCTCTTTGAGTAGCCACTTGACCCTGCCCTTAAGGGCAATCGCGCTATTTGTTTATGCGCATGCACACTGCGCAGCCTGGCTGTGCGAGTGTGCAGTGGAGCATGACCAGAAATGGTGAAAATGCTTAACTATAGAAGTCTATGGAGGAAACTTGCGTTTTTGCTCATATCTCTGGCACTGTATATCCAATTGCAATGCAGTAACAAGCAAAGTTCTAGTTCTGAACGTTATCAATTCATATATCTTATCAGATTTCACAAATTCTGGATTGTTAATTTATCATGAATTTATTTGTAATAAAAGTATCATTTGGTATAAATAGATATGTGGATTTTCTGAAAAAGTTAGATCGGTGACCCCCTATTTTTCCCCCACTAAATGATAGTCAATACTTATTCCAATCATATGTAGGAATTTCAAATAATTTTCAACTTTGAGAATTTTTTTATTACCGTTTTAATAAGAATTTCTTCTTTTTTTATCCCCAATTTCATACAATAAAATTCCCCTTCAATTCCTTTATTTTCGTATTTTGGGGAAATAATGCATTATCTATGAAGATTAATATATTTACTTCATATCCAATTGAGTTAGAAACATAATTGATGATTTTTGTTATTGTGGTTAATGAATCTCTTCAAGTTGTTTTAATGTGTAAAAATACTGAAATTTTCGTTTTTTGCTATATTTTGTGATGTTTTTATTTCAAAAGTTTTCATGGTGACCCCCAATTTTTTCTTCATTTTTGGAATGGAGAGGCCCTAAACCTTTATTGCCCAAAGTTTAAAGAAAATATCAACATGAGAACCATAATGGAGTGATTGTCTTTAAGGCAGCCACAGCCACCACCCCCACCTAGTGGGCCCACTGGTGGTACTGTGTTATCTCATCAGTATCTTAAGAGTAGCCTACTACCCTGCTTCCCCCCTGCTTTAACCGGCAGCCTACGGGAAGCGGCTTACTAGTAGGTGGTCTCAGTATATCGACACGAGTTATTAAAGACGACACGCTACCATTTTTACTATTTATTATAATTGGCTCAAGAGTCGTAACAGGTGCCTCACCCCATCTAAATTCCTGTTACACATGCAACATTGGCATTTTTTAAATTCGACACGGGGACCCCCACATCCAGACCCCCTATTTTGTGAAATATCTCGGGTTCTAATTAAGGTTCTAACGCACGTCGATCGACGCATCGACTCATGTTGATGCACGTCGATCGACTTGGGTCGACGCGTAGACTCATGTTGACGCACGTCGATCGACGCGTCGACACATGTTATCGCACGCCGATCGACGCGTCGACTCATGTCGATCGACGCATCGACCCACATCGATCGACGCGTGGACTCATGTCGATGCATGTCGATCGACGCATCGACTCATGTCGACACACGTCGATTGACGTGTCGACACACGTCGACGTAGTGATGCACCGCTGGGCACTATAAAAGGAGCTGTCTAACAGCCACTCTTTGTCATTTGGCTCATTAAACCCAGACCGTCAACACCTAAGAGCACTGGTCTCTCTCCTCTTTGAGTAGCCACTTGACCCTGCCCTTAAGGCAGCCACAGCCACCACCCCCACCTAGTGGGCCCACTGGTGGTACTGTGTTATCTCATCAGTATCTTAAGAGTAGCCTACTACCCTGCTTCCCCCCTGCTTTAACCGGCAGCCTACGGGAAGCGGCTTACTAGTAGGTGGTCTCAGTATATCGACACGAGTTATTAAAGACGACACGCTACCATTTTTACTATTTATTATAATTGGCTCAAGAGTCATAACAGGTGCCTCACCCCATCTAAATTCCTGTTACACATGCAACATTGGCATTTTTTAAATTCGACATGGGGACCCCCACATCCAGACCCCCTATTTTGTGAAATATCTCGGGTTCTAATTAAGATTTAATTTGGTAAAAAGTGTTAGGTTTTAAAACAAATGCTCTTTCTACATACCAATAATGCAATGTAACAATCATAAATTTATTTTGGGGTTGGAAGTACCTAAATAAACATGTTCGACACGTTTTTCTAACCAAAAATATAAATGTATTTCTATCAGCGTCAAAGTAATAATGATTTACATCTTAGGGTGCCGATAACAAGACAGGTGCCGAAATTAAATACACACAAATAAAATATAAAAATATAAAAACTTATATTTTCCATATTTTTATCTGAATATCATACCTTATTATATCCTAAGGGGGTTCAAATATGTTCAGGCTATCTCATGGAATACGTTTTCATTAACGTTAATTTTTAGGGAAAAAAGCAACTAGTCTAAGGTGTCGATAATACCAGCCACTACTCTATGACCACCCTACCTTAGGCTTAGGCTTTACGAGGGGGACCATCCATAAATGACGTCATGCAGCAGGGGGGAGGGGGGTACGTGTTTTCATAACCAGGCATGACAAGGGGGGAGGGGGGTAAAGAGATGCATGACATCATGTTGAAAGAATTTCAATTTCAAGAATTTCAGAGAAAAATTGAGGTGAAATCGGGAATTTTTAATCTAAAAATTTCCATTTTTGTTAAGAGTAAAGATTTTCAAAGGGCCATTGGTCCTACTCCAAGGAAAAAGATCTAGGGGAGTGACCTGCCTTTTCAGGGCTTAGGGCTCCTGGTTGAGGGGGGGGGGTCTGTTTGTCATGATGTCATTTTGAGAGGGAGGTCAAGGATCGCATGACAAAATAACGGAGGAACACCTATTTTCAGACAGTCACCTATTTTCGGACAGTTATACATTTTTTTTGAAATTATGGCCTTGAAAAAGTATTTGATTGTTCAAAGAATATTGTTAATGTCAATAAATTTGGACCAGGGTAGATACCCAGTGATTTCAAGCTGAAATAGAAATTTTATATCGTGTATTTACATATTTTAGTAGAGAAAATACATAATATTACAAATTCTGGTGCACCAAAATGCCATTTTTGGTGCACCTGATGGTCTTGACACAATTCTATCAATAAGATAAACGATAAGTCACAAATTATAGAAAAAAAAGTTATGAATATCCAGTATTACACTACTTTATGGTCTAATACATTCAGATAATAGCCAGTCACTTGAAAAATTTGAAATTCATATTCTACCTTTAAAAAATGGCATTTGATTACAGGAATATGGTGTCCGAAAATAGATGAACTATATAGTGCATTTGTGCCTATATATTTAAACAAACCTACAGATGTGGAGAAATGTTTATCATAGTTACTTGAAAGACATATCAACATACTTTTATTTTAAAATGGGCAGATTGGGTCCTCTAGACAATAATCTTTTGGTCCCTAGACAATCCTATCAATTATTTTCCTTTTTAATGATGAATATGTCAAAATTACATATGTTTTTTCACAATAAAAAGCCTTTTAAATTCTTAAATTCGACAGGGGACAGGGCAAATTCTTAAATTCGACAGGGGACATATGTCTTAACTGAGATATAGTGACAAACGACAGGGCTGTTTTTTAAATTCGACAAGGGACATGGGACCCCCCCATCTAGACCCCCAATCAAGTCAATGTTACATTTCAAAATCTACAATCATATACATTTTAGGAGTGAGTATTCAATATATCATAAATCAGGGATTGAAGCTCAGAAATTTAAATGAATAATCCACTAAATGCAATAGAGATGAATTATAATTGATATGCAATAGTATTTACTGAGAAAAAATGAAAATGATTTTTTTAAAGTAATCATGTAGGGTGTAGTGAACTATCCTTTCAGACACCATTAACTGCCCGAAAATAGGTGCACCTGTCCGAAAATGGGTGAACATAACCTTAAAATTTAAATAGAATGCTGTGAATTTAAAAAAAAAACTATTGCAATTTTTTTTTGGTATGTATATGTAAAAAAATATGTTTAGACATAGTTCAAGACCAAATATGATACATCCAAGTCGTTTCCGAAAATAGGTGCACCTCCGACAAGGGGAGAGGAGGGGAGGGGGGTCATTTATGTAGCGATGAAGGGTCAAAATTTTAAATGCAGCCAATCTTTACAAAATATACATTTTCCGAAAGCCCAAAACAAAAGAAATACGGAATTGGTTAAATTAATCTGATACAATGAATAATAAGAAAGATATCGCGTTTTGAAAATAAAAAATGATGATTATTTTCTGTCAGAGCATCGCTTCAGGCTCAAATTCCATCAATTTTTCAAATTGTATGAATGATAATAATTCTTATATATTTGGAAAGACTAGATCAATAGTAACCAAATACAGGTTGAATTAGCAATGTAGGTAAATAACTTTGGAAGATATGGAATTTTGTAAAATAAAACTTCATAAATGACCCAATTTGACACCCATTTTAGCTCATTCTCTCATCACTAAAATCAAAATCGCATCAATTCGCTGGACTGTAACTGCACAAAACCAATTTTATGATCATGGAGAGACATGTATAGAGGTCTGTATATGAGTTCAATTTAGTTCCCTCCATATATTCTTTTTGAAAAATTCATTCAAAGTTTGAAAATCTAGTTTTCTCAATTGCTGAATCCGAATTTCAATTGGTTTTTCTGTTTGGGTTAAAGCTGAGAAAATTCTGTATTGTTTCCCACGGACACAAAAAATGTTGGGTCCATATCTAACCAGGCAACAACATTTTGGAAAGGATATGACGCTTGTCAGAAACTGGGTGTTTTCCCGACGGCCGCAACAAAACTCGTCACTGTAATTCGCAATTTTGAGCACTAAACTCATCTTTGATAATATTTTCATGGCCAGAATCATAATCGCCATCATTTTCTACATACAATATGTCATTTTTAGCTCAAAATATTATAGTTTAATCAGTTTATGGGCATTTTCGTTGAGGGTGTTTTCCTATACGCCATATGCGGGTCTTAAAATACGACATCGCGCAGCGAAATTTCGCGGAAATCGCGACCGGAGGTTGGGGGGGCGTTTAACATAGGATCCTATGGGAGGAAACATGTTATTTCGCTCTAACTTTTTAAATAGGGCTCCAATCTTCATACAGTAAATGAGAAAAAGTCTTGAATTAATCCTAGCCATGCGATACAATCCTTCAAATTTTCGCGTTTTGTCAATTTTTCGCATAATCGCGAAAATTCGCGTTTTCTCCATAGGAGCCAATGCTAAACGTGGTCACTTCTGGAGCCCAGTATTTCACAGCGCGATGTCGAAAATCGCGAGGATACCGCTAACCCATTTACTCCGTATAGTGACAGAATAGCAGAGCGTGAAATGCGCGGTGGTCCGTCATCACTAATTTATGGACAGCCCCAGGCTTTGGTAAAAGAATTCCCTGTGCCGGTAACAGTTATTGCATTAGGAATATCACTTTGCAGAATACGTAAGGAGACCCTCAGAGAGGGAGGGACTACTCAATCTCCTAGACTAACCTAGCTGCAGACTAGTTCTGAATCCGCAAATGACACTGGCACTCATGCTAGGTTAACTCGTGATCACATTTGTAAACGTTACTGAGTCTGCACAATATCACACCTTTTGGGCTGGTAAAATTAGAAGTTGGCAGGTTCAAACTCTGATGCATGTGTCCAACCGTCGCCTGGTGATATTTCTTGTAGTATTTTGTAAAAACACTTCAAATACTCGTTGTAAAACGCTCCTTTTAGACTGGCAGGACTTTTCTACAGCAGACGAATTTATGCACGCAAGGTCAAGGCTTTTCTAAATAGTGTAACGTGAAACAATAGCTCCAACATTTTCTTTTCATTAGTTTATTCCTAGCATGGCTTGTTATATATCCCAGTTTAAATTTCCGCTTTTCTTTTTTAATGCCGTCATTTGCAGTTACATGACGTAAAGATTGAACTTCAATCATCTTGTAAAACTTTCAAAGTTTCACTTTTGGTTCCCGGTCGGGCTCGTTCATCTTACTCAGTTCATAACCGTAAAACTTCTCTGCAAGAGTATGTGTAGCGCAAACTCTCTCATAACCACATTGATAACTTTTCTAAATAAGCGTAGGCGTTATGTGGAACATCTAGTTGGTTTTACAAGGGTTTACTATGTCCAGAGATGCGGTGGCATCCTTCGAAAACTGGCGGGAACCCCCGCGACCGGGCCCGGGTAACCAAACGAAGCAGGTCGGGACGGGATCCCCACCCACGCACCTTGAAAAGAAGCCACTTCCAGTGTAACCAACCCCGGATCTCAACTTTTTTCTGGGTGAAACTACAAGATAAAACACTAGAAAACACAATAGCAGCGAATGATGCTTAATGAGCTAGAACTGGGAAGTTCATTTCAGCGTCATGACCGTCGGAAAGCCCCTGAAATGTTGTGCTTCATCACCGTGGTGACATCACCGATACTTCCATACAGGAAATGTAGTTCCAAAGATAATTTGCTTATTTCTCGTTGAAACAACATGAAATGAATTATCATGACTGTGCAGGTTACACTATAATATATGTATAGCGAATAAAGTGAAAATGTTACAAATAGATAAAGAAAAGTAAATGGGGTGTCCCATCGATCGGCAGCCATTGAGGGGTGATGAAAATTTCGGCGTAAAGATGACGTCATTGTGTCTTTGCTCGCCATGAGGTCACCTCCTTACTAAGCAGAACGGGCAAATTTATTTCAATATAATTATTTCATAAATCAGGAGGAAAATACCCAAGAATTGTAGTAAATTGTGGTGGTATGGCTTTCAATGTCTTTCCAATTGAAAAGGAAAAGTTAAATGCACAACAAGTTTTCCCTTGAAATAAAGTAAAATGTAATTATTGTTAGTTTGCCTCAATTATTTTTTCTTTTCTTTTTAAAATTAATACTAAGAAAATCATCATTCTGGATAAACCCTTCCACATTGGGTGTTCCTGAGGCATATTGTGTATTTTATCGCGAGCTTATATTTTCCACTTTAAACTAACTACACAGAACTACATGACAAGTCAACGTGCAGTTCTTTGTTCTTATGAAATAAACCTCCCCCCCCCCAAAAAAAAAAAAAAAATAATAATAATAATAAAAAAAATAATAATAATAAAAAGTAAAATAAAAAAATAAATGAATAATGAATAAATAAATAAATAAAATAAAATAAATAAGTAAATAAATTAAAAAAAGAGATAAATGAATAAAAATAAAAATACTTTTAAAGTTGACTAAGGTAGTGTTGAAAATTAATTATTCACTCGAAATACCTCTTTACTACATTTGAATTACGTTTTGATGGAATGGCTGACATTGGCTTCCCTCAAGTAATTTTTATTGATTTTATTCTTTTTTTTCTACATTTTTATGAAAATATAGGTTCAGTTACAAACAATAATGAGAGGTCGGATTACCCTAGTAAAGCTTTGATTTTTGCAATACCTTAGGGATATATATTTACATTTTTCAGTCATTCTAAAATATTTTGTGAAGCATTTTTCTAGAAATATTTTTTCGTTATATCCCGTTCGCCCAATTTGACTAGTACGCGCCGGGACTACAGCGGAGTGATCTCGTTCTCGAGCCCCGGTGAAGCGGCTTGTTGGTGGAGGCTGTGACGCTGTGGGTACACTTTGACGTGGCGACTACGTATTCTGCAAATTTATCCACTCGGATTGCGGCAAAGTTGGTGACGAAAAGTACGTAACCGGTAAGTACCACACATTGACTAATAACAACAACGAAGCATGGTGCCCCTCCGGAGGGATGGTTACCAAGCCCAGACGGGGTGGGAGGCATGGCAAAGGGAACACTGTTCCCGTTTGATGCAGATGTTTAGGCCATTTTTCAGGAATTCTGGAGAAAAGTTTGGCGGCGATTGTTTGTGTCCGAGCCGGGGAGGAGCAGGGGGGATTCTCCCAGAGTGATGAGAATCGTCATCATCGGATACTGCTAGTGAGGGGGGACACCCCAATCAGGACAACACTGACAATTGGCAATCATTCTTTGACCACCCTTTGGCTTTGGTGTGTCCGTGTTTGTGTTCAGAGTACAAGTTGGAAGTGTTGTTCACGCTGCAGGGTCAGAAGTAGGGCACATCCTGGTCGAGATTTTATTCGCCATTTTGCGGAATCAACACGAGCCAGGGACTTAGCAGCGACGGGGTCATGATCGTTGTTTTGGTCCTGAAACCCCTCTTCCCTGAAGTGTATTTTAGGAGAGGAGTATCCTGTCTGACTGAAACATGTGTTTGGAAATAATTCCTTCTTGCTCTTCTTGACTTTGATCAAATAATCAAATTAGAAATTGTAGCATGAGGCCACGGTTGAGCATGATACAGGACACACCAACTGTCAGGCAAAAAGATGGGGTCAAAGAAAATTGCCTTGGGTCAGGGATGTGTCATTCTATAAATTTCTTGTCTAACCTAGGCCCCCTAGAGATCTAATAATATCAATATGTCAAAATTAATAAATGCAATATTGTGAGAATGAATAACTATGATCAAGTACAAATGACAAATGTGCTCATGCTTAGCACTGTCTAAATTATGCACACATGCCAGGGTACCAACCACACAGGGAAAAGAGGAAAATCCCTGACAGGGAAGACACAGGGAAATTGTAAATTTTGCCAAAACACAGAGTATTTCATTTGAACAGGTTGCAAAATTCCTGATAATCAAAATTTGAAACAGATTTGACTTTTTGTTTGTGAGTTCTCCAAATTTCTTGCACACACAGAGGCTTTTAAATTTGAACAACTAGCTGGATATGACACAGGGAAAGATTGTCGCGGAACAGGGAAATTTAATAAAGTGAACTCAGCTTGTGTAAATCTGATATATTTAAAAAAAAAAAAATCTCAGGGAAAACACAGGGAATTTGGAAATGGAATTTTGATGGTTGGTACCCTGACATCCTCCTAGCCTCTGACATTACATCTGTAGGCTTAGATCTATAAAAGTTCCACTAATGCCATGACAACAGAATTTGATGATGGGGGAGGGGGACTAGGCCTAATACTGCCCAACATTGTATAGTATAAACAGGGCTCAACATTAAAGGATTTTAAACTTTGCTGCCCGTCGGGCAGGTGAAGGTTGTATCATACCTGCCCGACACTAAAAATCACCTGCCCACCTGTCATATAACTAACATTCATCTGTCATATAACTAATATTCTACCTGTCCGTCGGGCAGCTGGATGTCAAAATCTACCTGCCCCATCTCAAGTTTTACCTGCCCCTGGCAGGCGGGCAATGTTTTATGTCGAGCCCTGATAAAGGTATAAACTACTAATGATATTTTTCATAGTAATGTAGATCTTTTCTATCATATTTTTGTTCATCTAAATTCTGTTTGTCATGTGTAGCGAACAACTGCCAGAATTAATTTTCCAGAGTCCCACCCCAAAACACAAAAAAACCGATATTGACCCTTCTTTGAAGGGAGCTGATCCCTTTCTTAAACACATACAAGGAAACACTGTTCCAAATGCCCAAACACACACATACCGTTAAGATTAAACTTAAGAGGAAAATTTCCCTTCCAATGCCCCAGCAGGGCCCACGGAATTCAAAAATGGCTAGGTGTCCTGCACATAGAACCCCGTGGTGGTGGTGGGGGGGAGGGGGGGGGGGGGGTCCCAATGCCTCAGTTTTGATATTAGGGGATGATTTCTAGAGCCTAGAAAGGGTGTCCATGTGACACCCTGAGGGTCCTTATAGGTGTCCTGGGCCTCCAAAAGGGTGGACAGGATGCTGGATTTGGTGAGGCGTCCCCAGGTCCGCAACGGAAAGCAACACACTCGGGCTATTATTATTTTATCTGCCTGTGAACAGATATTTCTTTTAATTTCTCAGTAGGCAATTTTCCTGAGAAAATGCCACCAATTACATTAACTGAAATGTTGTTGTTTTTTTAAAGTATTTATTGGCTCTAGAAAAATGTCTACTTTCTCCCTTACTGCCTATACTTTTGGTCTACCAAATTCCATTTGCTTGCCATGAGTGAAAGTAACATCCTAAAGATATTAATTGGAGACTTCAAGGCTCTCGAGTGGAGGGAAAGGGGGGGGGGGGGGGTCGCCTCTCTATTTAACACAATGTTCCTTGTCAATCTAAAGAAATGTTCATGCTGCTATTGTAACACTTTATTTCTTCACATCTCAAGTTCTGTCATTATTACCTATAATGGGTTGTTGTCGTATTGTCAAATTTATGAAGTGGGGCCCTGGATGGGGGGAGGGGGGTCCCTATATCGTGTGTCATTGAACCTCGTTATTGTTAGCTGTCGGATTCAAGAAATGCCCGTCACCTGCCATATTTTTTTTCTTTTCTTTTTTTCTTTTTCTTTTTTTCTTTCTTTAAAAAGACAAGTCACGCGTCGAATTTATTATAATTTATTTTTAAAAACGGCGGTGTTGTGCTGTCTAATCCCAGGTTATAGACCTATAGACCCATGGCCATGTAATGATGTTGAGGTCTACATTCATACTTTAGGTTCAAAATCTTTTCCATATTCACGGTGGAATTTTTTAAACCAGCCGGGATAGATGGGAATATTGGGGGGGGGGGGGGGGGGGGAATCATATCCTCCAAGGTGTTTAACGTAACGTCATACTTCACTGGATTCTAGGGGCCACATATTCCCACTCAATTATCAAAATACGAATATAAAAACTATCAGGACGATAAGTCATTTGACACAAGTGCTATTTGTAAGGAATAACATGAAAGGAATAACATCAAACCTTCTTTTTTTTATTTTTTTTTTATAGGATGCACACACCTGGCCTTTCAGACATAAACCGTAGACCCCAACCCCTATTTAATTAAGAGCCTTAGACCCCGGGCCTCTTTATTATTTGCATAGCTACTTTATTTGTGTCGATTACGCAAATGTAAAAAGATTAACCAAATAATAAATATGATCTCATGAAGAATAATGTGTCACGTAAGATGACCCAAATGCAATATTTACAATGGCATCTATCAATCCATAGGTGAAATATACACCTCCTTCCTTGTGAGTCCAACGTAGAAATGACCAAAGATACTGTGTCGGCACACATTGACTTTTCACCGCCGACACTGGGTTGTCAGCCTACAGGCGAGGAAAACCAATGTAGGAATAAAAACAAGGAAAACAAGCCTCATCTGCCGCGTTATAATGTCATGCCATATCCATATTTAGGCCCTTCCTGACGTCATCAACAGAGAGCGCTCTATTGATAGACAAAAGGTCAGAGGTCACCAGACCTCATTCGCAGAGTGGTTCCAAAATGACCGTCTCAGCAATTTGCTTTTACTTGTAATTCGTTTCTTTTTTAATATCCTTTTTGTAGAATCGCTTCTTCTTTATTTAGGCTTATATTAATTTCTCTAGTTTCCAATTAAACAGAGGAGCTCAGCCTTCAGAAAAAGCAGACGACCGAAACGTTTTGTTTCATTTGTTAGGCTTTGAATTAGCCCTAATTTAAAAACAACTAAAACAAAACCTTTATTACGTTGCCAAGAACGGATTAAAACAAAGGCTTATTAAATGCAGTTTTCTGTCGAACAGAAATACAAAATAAAAACATACAAAAAATAAAAAAATAAAGTAGGTCCCACGAAGTGCAGGCAGACATGACTTCAGCGCGGCCGGGGCAGTGTTTTGTGTGCGTCGTTGATGATGTCATCGTCCCAGTGCTGACTAACCATGTTGGAGAGGGAGGGTGTTTGGGGGACGGTCCCATTTACTCCTGGTCTTTCCTACCGTCCAATGTGGGTCCAAACTACTGAATTCATACGGTCCAAGTAACATTTTGAAAACTATTCGAAACCATTTTCTTCCCTTTTAGAGCTTGGAGAGGGTGAATAGAGGATGGGTAGGGATTGCCCTGTTCCGTCTTTAGGTCTCCTTATTTTTCTTTCAGTTAATCATTTATTTCTATTTAAACATTAATTTTGCGGGCCTCTTTTTTCTTAGTTTTTATCTATTTGCTGTTTACAAGAAGAAAAAAAACCCCATGACATCGCAAATAGGATAGGTATATCAGATTATAGATAACATTTCATGGTTCTGAGAATGGCATCTTGAAGGTTATTCGATATTGATCTAGGGAGTTTTTTTATCTGCAAGGTTTTGTGATCAGAGAGTAAGTTTCACAGTGAGGAAGATAAACATTCAGAGCCATAAAGTTTCCTGATAGAGCAAAAAAAAAAAAAGGTGTTCAGGTAACATAGGCCGAAAAAATCAGGGTAGGTAGGTCGATTTCTTATTTTGTTTTGTTTAGTAGGGCTTTGGGCAGTATTCAAAATTAAAAAAGATACTCCAAACATCCTCCAAAACAACTCTTAGCATCTTGAATACATGTCCAGAGCAGCTATTTGCTGTTCTATGAAGTACATATGCTATTGCAGTATTTTTGAATGGTAATCATATTTTATTCAAAATCTTTTTGAGAAAGGATTAATCTAAACCCTATACTATAGGAAGAACTTCTGTAATAAGAGAGATATTTTGAAAAAAAAAAAACACGACCAAAACCTTCTACACATACCTTTATCAAGAATCATATACATCGTAAGACGGGTAAAACAATTGTTACTAAAAAGTGGGAGCACACCACCCTTTCCGTCAAGGCCTCCAGGTAAATCCACCACTGGCACTCTATTAAAAATAATTGTGGCACTTTGATGTTGAGAGTAATGCAGGTCTCTGTACTTATTCCGGGCTGTTCCATTAGGACCGACCGTATTGACCAACCGTCCTCCCCTTCCCTGTCCTCGCTCACATATCGGGACGGCGCGAGGCAAAACACATTAGTATAACATTATTCCAGTCTAAATATAGGCCGGCTATATCCCTGGTATACTGCACGCCTGGAGAAGGTGCAAGTTGGGTATCCAGGCCGAGGGTGCCTTTTCCTATCGTCCCTGGGTTTTGTTAAAGCCTGTAGTGTTACATCATTGTAGGCTGACGTCTGACGTCATCCCTGGCCACTCTGATGAGGGGATGACGTCATCGCTGCAGGACCCCCCCCCCCCTCCCACCCATCGTCGCGGAGGCTTGTGTCACGCACGCAGCGCTAGGGCTATCACGCCGCTGAGAGAAAAACCAAACTAAAATATTGCCCGTCTCATATTTTGTGACTGTTTAAACAACCCGCAGAAACACAACAACACCAACAAGCTGTAAATTCTAGCCTGTCATTGTATCCACTATTTGGGTCCCTGGAATTGTATTTTAGAATTACATGCAGATAGTATATACGTCAATTACCTGGAAGAGAATAACTAGCCACAATAACTTTTAGAGTTAATTATACAAGACGGAGTGAATTATTATGAGAAGGAACAAACCATGCACCTGTTGCAAATCACACTCAAGTACCTGGACATTTAGGCTCGTGAAATTACTTAATTTGTCCTCGTCACGAAAATACTCTGGAAATTTCCAGTTATTGTGATAATCTGGAGGATATTGGGACAGACAACATGCTGCTTGGGTATTTATCTTATTACATGTTTCAGATGCCAAACAACTAATATATTAGTACTTTAGACCCCATAAACAACCTAACCAGGCCAGCTATTAGTCATTATATGCATCATTATTTTCTAGCAGGAAAAATAACAATTCAAGTCCGTTTTCCCTATTCCATGGCTGCATTTACTCTCATCCATCTAACGTTTGTAAAGCAACGTTAAAGAGTCATTATTGGTCAGCCTCCCCACCTGAGACACCTGCCAGAGAACAGTTTACTTCTCTGCTCACCTGTAGCAGTGTTTCAGCTTTACCTGGAGTATGCCCGACCTCCATTTACAACCACAGACCCCCCAACTCCCACCCTTCTCCCCCTCCCCCAGGCTCTCCTACATCCATTCACCTCCTGCCTGCAGCGCCCGCCCATTGGCCGGCCCCCTGAGAACTAGGCCGCTGACGTCACCAGCGCGTCCCAACTGGGTCGGCGGTGACGTCATCATGGCGGCCCCCCTTACGCTAACGCTGGCCTGGTTTCCCCCACCTTTGCAGGCGTGACACGTTGCTATGGAGACCATAGTGACCGGGTCGGCGAGCGGCGGCGGCGGTGGCGGCGGGGACGAGGCGGTCACGTCGTCGGCGGCCGACGGCGACGGCGTGCAGGTGCTGCAGGTGTCCATCCCCAACCAGCCAGTCCAGGTCCAGTCTGTCATCCACCCAACGGGCTCAGTCATCCAGGTAGGTGGTCCCCTACAACTACCTCGTAGTTTCCGTGTCTTTGTGCATCCACTGACTCCCCCCTCCAGCTCCTCCTCCTCCTACCTCACTACCTGTCTTCACCTCTCCCCGAGACTCCCTCCTCCGTCCTCCTCGCTCACTCCCCTCGTTCATTCACACTCCCCTCATGAATGAGTGGTGACGCTCTACTCGCTCATTCATACG
Organism: Lepidonotus clava; assembly: GCA_936440205.1. Lineage (NCBI taxonomy): Eukaryota > Metazoa > Annelida > Polychaeta > Phyllodocida > Polynoidae > Lepidonotus > Lepidonotus clava. Next base: position 24,417,146 of record OW387147.1, read on the forward strand.
CTGGACCTGGATTGGTGCTCGGGAGCTGCTCACTAGTATTTCTGAGCTGCTCGTTCCGTCGCTTGCCCTCCTGCTTCCCTCTCCACACTTGTCTTAGTATTATAACTAGGGGAAATATGTTACAATACTTGTGGCCTAGTATGAATTGAGATGGAAACTTTGATTATGAAGAGTTTTCATTGAACACGGCGTGTAGCCTTGTATCTGATAGCTACCGTAAAACCTCTCTCCGTAAAACCATGGATGGTGTTCGTCTGTGTTGTTGTTTAGTAATTGAATTCGTCATGGGATCATAGTAGAGTGCATAACCCTCATCATGTTCTTGATGTGTTTGAAGTGACATGTCAACACAGTTTGTTGTTGATATCATTCTTGACTTGAAACTATAGCATAACTTGCATTCAACTATAAAAGAGTCCCACGTGGCTTGAAAACTTGGGTATCCACTTGCCTGGGACATCTACAAAGGCATGCTGGGCAACTCAGTTAAGGCCCTAGTTGCCCAGTAGACAACCAGTGTTTTACTTGTGTGGAAAATACTTTAACTGACCAACTACATTTTAGGACTACATAACCGCAATAAGTACTTTTTTGAGGACTGGGCAACCACTAAAAAAAACATTGGTTGCCCACTGGGCAATCACTAAAAAAACATTAGTTGCCCAGTGGGCAACGACCCGACAATCCCTCATTTCCCGCCATAACATGTGTCACTGTTGACATAGTTTTAGCAGTAACACGTCAGTCAGGGTAAAACACGCCGGTTAAACAGGCACTGACCTAATCTTACTCTTGGCCCGGGACCAACTCAGAAACTAGTTTAACCAGAACTGGAACACACCCCACTCAAAGCGAAGAGGAAAAATGCCCCTGCAGACGACAGACATTTGTATGAAGAAATTTTTCAAAATTTTGTTATTGCTTTTTTTCTCTTTTTTTTCCTTTTTTTTCTTTTTCAAAATCAGCCCCCCCCCCTCCCCCCCCGATATCAGACAGAGTGACCGACCATGAGGTCACCATATTCTGTCCATCGACTGGTGACTAGTGATGGTACCAGTGGGTGTGTGGGTGTCAGCCCCTCTGTTTGGTGACGTCATGCTGACATGCGCACACTGAATGATGACGTCATATCAGTGGATCGAAGGCCTGGAGGAAGCATACATAAGCGAACCTAGGGAAAGTCCTGTTCATCCGGGGATTCCCCTCACCTAACCCAGCTTCCCCTTCTCTATCCCTCCCCACCATGTGTCCATCCCTACTTTCTCAGCCCCATAAACATTGACATCATTTTGATAATATAAAACTAGAGATTTTGGCATCATTCCAGTATGAGTGACGTCAACCTCCATGTAGGATGTGGAGTTACGTGGCGTGTATCTGAAATTATGACCCCTGCATTCGACACAATTCCAGATAAAGCTTATAGAACATTCCAGGTTACATTGCACTGGGAATGTCATATTCGCAATTAATCAAAACTGCAGCCACTTCCAAAGTGACCTTTCTATAAACCCCTTCCTACGGACACTGAATATTTTATGTCCTCGTTTTAACTTTGACACATTTTAACACATTCTCCCTAGAATCTTCTAAGTCTGGAATTCGACACTCCTTTTTGAAGCAATTTATATATATATATATATATAAAAAAATTAAGTGTAGATCTATCTATGATTTGAGACATCATAATTTCTTTAGGAACGATCGGGAGACATGTTTCTCCTTGATGGAAACAACAATAAATAGTGGTTTGTACAATGTTCGTTCAGGCTGAAGGTGAAAAGAAACTGGTTTAAAAAAGTGTTTTGACTCAATTACCAACTTGAATTCCATGGCACACTACAAACTTTTTTTAACAAGAGATTTAGACTAAGGGTTTAGTGTGGTGTAGGTACTTACCAATCGTATTGCCTTGAAAATGTTTCGTCTTTGTTTATCCAAAGTGTCCAATGATTTTGTTTCTCAAGTTGTTTTTCTTGATCTGACTATTTACTGCTATGCACTTATGTTTTACATCATTCTGTCCTAAAATGTTTCCTTATGTCTCCCATTTGCTGTTCTAACTAACTGTTTTTTGTACTTCCCCCGGTTCTTACCCACATGAAGCCTAACAAGTTAACTTTATATTTCAGCATGAGGGAAGAGTGTATAGAACAATTCAGCTTGTAAGTTCCCATTATTTCATAGTAGCATTTGACATATAACAATTTCCACTATCTGATCACCTTTCTTTTTCTCATTATGAATTTAGTTTAATATCTGGCGGTGCCTGGCCCCTGTCCCCTTATTTTTTTCCCCTATCGTTAGACTTTTTAGGTAACACGGTATTTTTTATCTTTTAGTATTTTAGTCTAGTTCACACAGTAGAATTAGAAATAACGGGTGTCGCGCATGCACTAGTTTTCGTTTTCTTTGATAGGATGAGGATTCTCACTATTAGCTCAACTTGGTTCATGGTAGCCTGAATAACAGTGACGTTATTTTTAAAAGTATTTCAGCACGCACATGTACAGTTTGCTTAGATAATGTTGTAGTCCACAAAAAGCTGTAGCTCAGCAAATTGAGCTCTGATCTAAAAACTGCCGACTGTTCGCATGTTTTGGAATTCCTTCTCATACTTTGCTACGTATATCCTTGCTCACTAGTAACCCTTCCTCACTAAAATTTGACCCATCGTCCAATAGGAATTTCAACCAATGATATCGGGGTTCCAACAGACACCTGGGAACAAAACCAGTGATGAAAAAGTTGTAACATTTAAAAGGTTACAAGAAGTCGTGGAATTGTTGTATATAAAAAAAATACCTTTGTGCGTGTTGCATATTTAGAAAAAGACTTTTAAGTTTTGAAAGTATATTGACCCCCAAGTGCAAAAAGGTTGTAACACTAGAAGATACAACCTTTTTGCACTGAGGGAACATAATTATGTTCTCCAATAAAATCTGCAAAATTCTGCTATCACAAAATTGGGCCTATAAATTGGAAAACGTTTGAAAATTCAGTTACCGGATTGTATTCAGAGTCTGTGGGCACCCTGAATATACCCAGATACCTTCCCAATGTACAACTTTCCTTTGCATTCTCGTAACCCATGTGACGTTACATATATGTGTCTGTAATATTTTTCATAAATGAATGCTAGTCAGAACTTGCCGATATAAATCACTGAGCTTCCCGTTGCACTTCTAGCTAGATCGTAGTGTAGTCTTATCACCCAATCTTCATAGCAGGATTGGATATCACTCGCACAACTATGCACATACACCGATAAATAATCCATATATATGAAATGGACATTAGTGTATATAAAATATGCTACTGATCATTTTGAATAATGCATATATTCGTGTTAGAAATTACAAAAAACAACAACATTAGCAGTCAGATTAAAAATGTTAACACATTCTTTGTTTACGGGGTCACTATGTCCGTTAAAGGGATTAAGAGGTGTTTGATCAAAACTAGAAATCCATTACAGATCTCTGAATCAAGTTTAGGTGGGTAAAATAGACCAAGGAGAATATGATAAAACAAAAAAAAGCATATGTCACCATGCTTATTTCTGAGTAAATGCCTGGGGAAGTGAGTGGCCTTAACTATAGAAGTCTATGGGACACACCAAAATTGCCATACTTACATATCTCTGTGAGACTCAATATCCATTAGAGCCCAACCAAAACTGGTTAGGATGTGCCTCGGGACCTCCTCAACATTTAGAGACCAACAAAAGTATAGGTTACCGATGAAATAAAACAACCAAAGCCTCTTGAATATTTATGACTGGGTAATTTCAGTACATTCAAGTATAAATCATTTCATTCTGGCCTTGTTAATTTTCCATCCAGGGAGTGATGTTTCATGATCTGAGTGCACTAAGGCCCTTACCAATGCCTGATAGTCAGTTTTTAAATTTTGAGAAATTTTATTTTTTCAACCAGGTGGCGCTAGTGGGCAGACCAATATACCTTTAATTATCATGTTTCATTACTACATATGTTTCTTTTCACATCGACACAAGTTATAATCTAAGCAATGCTCATGCATAAAAAAAATCATTTTGAAAATTTAAGGAATTAAAATTTTCACACCAGGGGGCACTTGTGCAGTCACCTCTTAATCCCCTTAATAATCTGAATACCACTTTCGAATGTGTTCAATCATTTGGCCCGACCAGGTTATATGTGATGTCATGGTAGGAATGTACGATGCTCAGCTGATGGAAGTAGTTATTGACATCTCAATCCCTACAGTGGTAGACGTGGCTAAACCGCTAAAATATTGGGCCTTTTTTGTGCTGTGCTTTGGGTGTCACCACGTGCTTTGGATGACTGGTGTTCTTAAAGATGAATGTGTATATTCTATCATATTTGGAAAGATGTAACCGTCATACTTTGACTCGCCATAGAATTCTTTCAACTGCGAACGAAAACCATCATTATCCTATAAGGAACTCATACACAAAAAAGAGGGAAAAAATGAGGGGGGGGGAATCAATACACCTTCTTTTAAGGGGATTTAGTAGATTGTTATTATGGAGCGAAGCCTCTAAAGCTTCGCTCCATTTTATGACTATACTTAAGGGGTTGTCAGCCTTATGGTTCATAGAGCATAGAGCACACCGGTAACAAGCGCAGTTTTTTTTAAACTTGTATCCAGCGTTTGGCCTAAAATCTATGTGCACGACTGGAACCAGCCGCAACGAGTGATGTAAAGAACAATTCTCAATGATTTTGAAAGCAAATAGATTCCACCCCACTGCTGCCTTTATTTCATATAAATTTGAGCGCATATTCTATTAGATTAATAGAAAAACTCCTGTAGAATCCAAATGTTATCGGACCTGTGTAGTTCAATGTATAATTTATGCGTTAGCAATGTTTTCACACGAAAAATAATTTTTTTGTATTTCGCTGTCAAACCTACCTTAATGTTCGATACTGGTAACAATACTTTGAATTTACATAAGATAAGTGTCTCTCTTCTAGATTTCCGTATATTTGTAAAAGGATGAAGTGAATTAAAGAAATTGTTGGTGTTTTTCCACATCGCTATTGCGAAAGTTTCATTTTTTTCAATATGGCGACCTCCCGGCGTCTGGCCGGAAGTGGGCGATAATACAAGGATGGAGCGCCTCCAGTGATTTGGCGCCGGGAACACTAAAAAGTCTTGTCAACTGAGTCTTGTCAGATATGATCATATATATGTCAGCAGCGGAGAATGAGATCATAGTATTTTGGATACCTAAACTTATTCATTATCCCGAAAACCAGACTTGAAATAGATTATTTTAGCGGGAAATACGTTCGTGGACCCGTCCGTGTCCCCCATCTAGGTTAGATGGCGATGGGGTGTTGCCAAAAGCTGACGGTACTTGTAGGGGTGGAGGGGCGGCATGTTGGAAAACCAAATTCACACAACCAGTGTGAAAATGAGGGAGAGGGAGGTGGCTATACTTGATGGCACTTGTTTGAGCATAGGCTGTCAAATTCACGGGACCTTAGGCTTAGGACCAGGGCGTAAGTGGAATGGGAACTACGAACGTGTTACCCCGAGAAGCCCTTGGCCTGACTTGCTCTGCCTTTCGTGTAGGCCTACCGTCAGGATGGTTCGGCTAGGCCTGACCAACTTTACACTGGCAAAATGGATCTGCGAAATAGTGTCAGAGCCGTTGTCAGACTAGTCCATGTCAGGTTTATCATAGTCCGAGAGGCCCAGGCCAGACCCAACTTTCACACTCAGGAACTCAGTGGGAATGTGACAGACACGTCCGTATGAGGTTTGTCAAATCATTTTTTTTTCAAGTCTGTTGGGGCTCACCTTACCCACCTTGGTCTTGGTCAGGATATAATCATATAGATCTATGTCAAACTATTTCGAAATATTAGACATTAAAGCAGTGCAGAATCAAATCGTAGTATTTTGAACGCCTACACTTCTCAATATGACTGAAAACCGGGGTCAAAATAGATGATTTTTGCCGAAAATATGTATGTGTCTAACTGTTAAGATTTTCAGTTAGCTTCTCGGCACTTGCATTGGTCTTAGTCTTAGTCAGATCATAATATAGATCTGTCAAAATATTTCAAAATATTTCTATGATTCCACCATTTTAGGCCTGGACATGTTTGCAAGAATATTTTACAGATGAGATGGTATGAAAAGAAGACTGGCCTCAGATAGGCTAGGCACTCAATGTAGATATCTATATCATGCAGCTACGAAAACATTTTTTTATTCCTTCTCCAGCCTATCAAAATAAAAATCATGTCTATATCTATGTTCTCATATCTCTCTAATCTAGGCTTCCATATATTGTATGGTTTGATCATTTTAGGCCTGGACACGTTTGCAATTTAAATTCTTTCAAACCATATGAAAGATAGGTTGAAAATTTAAAAATGACACTGGGCTGATTGGTGCATGCATTTTCACGATCAGTCTGAAATAATTAGACCTTATCAACCCTACTAAAAATATGCACATATCTATGTTCTCATATCTCAGGCTCCTACATATAGTATGGTTTGATCATTTTATGCCTGGACATGTTTGCAAGAATATTTTGCAGGTATTTAATTAAAAAAAACAAAAACTGTAGGCCAAGATGTCATTGGTTCAGAAAAGCTCTGTTATGCAGGCTCTGAAAAAAATTATTTATGCCTTATCCAGCCTATCAAAATAAATGAAATATCGGAAACTATGTTTTGATAAGTCTAATGCTCCTATATGTCGTATGGTTTGATCATTTTAGGCCTGTACATGTTTGCAGTTTGAATATATTCACACCATGCTTCACATGTTAAAAATAAAAATGATTTAAAGATTGAATTAATGATTTGTGAATTTGTCACTATGGTGTCATGTTTGGAGACCTACCATTAAAGTATATAATCTGATTTGAATATTATTAATGTGTCAAAGTCACTGTCAGTGTCTCAATCTTACCAGCCTAATGTTGAAACATAGGCGTTGCGCTATCAATAAGTTCTCGCTGCTGTCAGTGTCCAGGCTTGCAAGTTAAATATTTTTTGAGATTGTCACTATAGTGCCAGTTGAGACCCACCACCACTGTAAAAAAAATAATTCTTTTTAAAGCTTCTTATTATAAACTAGAAATATTTTTAGATTAGATTTTTAAAACATTAGATTAAGGCTTCGCTCCATAGGTTGGGGCTCTGCTCCACCCAACCGTAACCGTTGAGCGTTTTCTAGTTAAGTAAAAGGAAATAGTCAAGCAAATTAATCTTATTTTTATCTCAAACCAATAATCCCCCTCATTGTTCATGATGGATCGGTGGCGATAATATCGTGCTATTCTGGATTGCAACATAATTGTGAAATTGTAACAGCAATCGGGAAAGAGGGTTGGTCAAATGATTTGATTTAGAAGTGTTGGAAAACATGATTGTCGTTGAAAGAAAAGTAATGCTTTTGGACGGACAACTGGAACTTAGTTTCAGTATTTTGTTATTTTTTAGTAAACCCAAAATTGACCCCACTTTTTACTCGCTCAAGACCCTTCTAGCTGCTCCCACTCTCGCTTCCTTCTACCTCTACTCTCTCCATAGAAGGATCCATGTAATCATGTAATCCATGTAAATTTGGCGATCTAAAAACTCATTTACATAATGTTATGTAGAATGAAAATTACAACAATTGACTTTCTTTCGGGAAAAAAAGCCATGTACTATCCCCTCGCTCTGTCAGTCCACTTGTCCGTCCTGCCTGAATCTATTCTAACCTCTATCCGCCCTCCTTGCCTCTCAAATTAACTTCCTGGTCAAGGGCACTTGGAAGAGACACTGCTTCTTGACCCCCGTCCCCCCGCCCCCGTCAGTTTTAGCTTCAATCGTCGTGACGTCACTAACCATGTCACTATCACCAATGGTACAGGGCAAGGGTTGGGATGTTCCTTGGTATCAAAAGGTGCATGTGATCGTTTTTTTTGCATTTTTGAAAATTCAATAAATACTTGAAATGAAAGGTAGGGATGGTTTCAATGACAAGCTCAGGGTGGCAAGTTTGATGGTGACGTCTTTTGTGGTGTTGCAACTGCAAGCGTTCTTATATCAGTAACGTCACTATTGTGTATTGTAACATTCAACCGCATCACCTCACAGTCTGTGACATTAGCTACTGGCACTGGGCTATTGCACATGATGAGCCACGGACATATAATAAAGAAAACATTGATTAAGGAGGATTGGAAACCTATTTTGTGAATTGTCAACAATTTAATGGGTTACAACAGTCTAACTTTACCTTGAAAATGTTCAATATCTGCTGGCTTGTGCCAAAGTATAAGTAGTTAGACTAGTTTTAAAGATCACTGTACCGTTACTGGAATTGATGATGCTACGATTTATGGCATCATCAACTCCACTTGACTGACGTCATGGGCTAAATGTCACGTCCGAGAAGCTATCATCACAATAATTCAGGAACTAAATCAGTTGATATATTTACTGGAATACATGTATGCCCTTTACGCATGACATGGTTGAATCAAGTGTGTTTACTTGTTCTAGCCTCATGAGTGGACAACTTGAAAGTACTGCAACTGTCTTTACAAATTAGAAATAATTACAATACACAACCTTTTGGTTATTAACAAAAGGTTGATCACCCATAGAGTCTAACCAATATTTCGCTATCTTTTCAGGTGACACCTGTGGCAGCTGAAGACACAGACGAAGAAGCGGCAAACCGGAATCGTCGCGAGATCCTGGCGCGGAGACCGTCGTACAGGTACGCCAAGTATGTAGCTTGCTGCTCACACTAACCCACCTGCCTCTGTCTGTGACGCTCCCCGCTCGTTGTGTGGAGTCCTTCTCTGTCGCCTCCGGTACACGTGAAGCGCATTGTCAGCCGTTCGCGAAGAACCACCACATGGTTGAGTCTGCCTGACTTTACTTGGCATGAACAGCACTTACTGTACTTAAATATAATGTTGGGTTCGTTTGTAAATATCTGCAGTAGCAGACTGCTGTCTGGACTACTTGGGTTTATGACAAGGTGGCGTGGCTATTCATCTGCACACTTTATGATTAATATCGTTAATCATCCCTTTAATTACTCCAATACCTTTCTGAATGTTAAGACTACTGTGGTGAAGGCTAATAACAGTTATTTTGAAGAAACCGTGCCTTAATATTTGCTTGAGAAATGTTGGAAATTTCGTTTTGAATTCTAACAAATTTCATTATATATAATGAAAAAAACTGAGCTGTTCCATAGAAATGGCTTCGGTGGATTTTTGAAGTTTTATGGCGCTCAACAAATTATGAATTTAAATAGGTATCCTGGTTTGAACTATCAAGTTGAAAAAGTATGTTTGAATTCCATTTTTTCCAAATCGAATTTTGTTTAGGCTTTACTTTTGGTTAGTAGTTGAATATTATCTTATGAATTAGTAGTACATTACCGTAGCATAACCTCGAACCTTTTTTTAAAAATGTAAACCGTTAACTACATGTATTACTTAGAATTGGTTCATTCTGTAAGGCTTAATTCCACCTTTTTCGCACTCAACCAGTTCTTAAAACCTTTGGAATAGATGTAATTATATAGATACACATGAAGTGTCGTACCTAAGGAATCGCCTTAGTTGGTGTAGCGACTTCTTCAACATAGCACCTGTCTGTCTCTAAATTAAATAAGTTACAGTCAGTTATCCCTACCGTCCCCTGTTTACGCTTCTGCTAAGGATCTTTGCTATACTAATTAATTAATGTATGCAGTGATTAAATGAATAAGCTCTTTCGGACGTGTCTCGTCTAACTTGCTTTTTTTCTATGTTAAATAGACTTAAGAAAATTAATTTCAAGTATAATTATGGAACATAAGGTGAAAAATCACGATTAAGTTCAAGCCGCTATTTAGTCTAATCAGATTATGTTTAAATATGTTGTTCAGTCCCAGCGATTCAATATTATCCTGAAACTTGTTTGATTGTAATAAACCTGCAGTTTATAATCTCTGGATTTGTTAAAAAAAAAAAAAAAGAAGAAGAAGAAGAAGAAGATGAAAAAGAAAAATGCAAGAGCAACAAACATACCGTTCATACCGTTTCAGGATATTTGATATATTCTGTTTCATCTATTTTCTTCAACAGAAAAATATTTAATGAATTATCAGAACCGTCGATTTCCGTAACGAAAATAGAGGAAGAATCCAACTCGAGTCAGACGAGTCAAGAAAGCCAAGAGGGCAACGAGGCGGCAACGAACCTCAGCACAGCCGCGTCAATCACAAGTACATCCTACTCACAGGCCACGGGTAAGGAAGACTACCGATTTAGACAATATTTGTAGATAAATTGGTTAGGGGTCATCTATTTATTACATACACACAAAGGTGTTTTTTTTGGTTTTTTTTGGAGGGGGGGGGGGGGGGTCCATGGGAAAGTGCATTTCTAACGCATATAACGTGTTTAAGTGGTGGTGGAGGTCTAGAGAGCACGTCAAAATGCGTATGTAATTAATAGTCAGAGATGGCCACATAATTTGTGATATTGCAAGGGTTTGTAAGACTGAAAGATGAACTTCAGTTTGAATAAATCAGACAAACTTTCCTTGGGTGGAAACGTAACTTATTTGGAGCCCTCCATTAGAAAATCTGATAATTGTTTGTCTAAAAAAATTGGATTTGTTTGTGAGCGGAGGATATCGGTTAACAATATTCATGCACAGCACAAGTATGAATTATGTTCAGACCGTCAGATTTCCCCCCCATTTTTTCTGTTCTTCCGAAAAGAATAAAACAAGCTTGATAACTGTATTTGAAGCAATGCTTTGGTAAAATAAGTAATAGTGATAAAAATATACGTGTTCTTTTTCTAGCCGGCGTCACGGTGGTGCCTGCACAAGCCATTCAGCTCGCAGCGCAAGGCGATGGGACAACGCAAGGCCTGCAAACACTCACAATGACGAACGTTAACACCACGCAGGCCAACAGTGCGGCCGGGGCCACCATCGTGCAGTACGCACAGGGCCCCGATGGCCAGTTCTTCATACCCGGTGAGTATGGTGAGTAGGGCGGAAACGCAAACACTTCTACAGGTATAGGCTTAAGGTACAGCTCACATCGGGTTATTGATGGGTTAATGCATGCAGGTTGCAATGGATTTTACTCACACATCACCAATTCAATTTTTAACCAGGAGTGCAGAATTTTCATTTTCTAATATTTGTGGGATATCTTGCGTTTTTAAACCATAATTCAAGATAACGAGGACGTAAAAATGTGTTAGAGATAGAGTTGGCATTAAAAAAAGACTAAAAACGTTTACATAAACCTTCCTCTTTATTTCAAGAAAGAACAAAAATATTCTTTATTTTCATACCGGAAATAACTATTTTCTCTTCCCAAATGTGATTTTAATTGATTATCAATTACTTTTCTAAATTTTCAAAACACTCAAAAGTTCAAAAAGTGAAAGGGTTGTCATATATTGTATTCACATTGGGTTTTTTCTCGCACACTTCGTAGGTGGTGGTCTGCACGATTTTCTTAATTAGTAGAAACCATAAGTTGACAAGAATCCTCGTAAAAAGCCTGGACTTGTTAATTTTCAGCCGGCTCAGTACAAGCCTACCAGATCAGCACACCAACTAGTCTACCGCAAGGTGTTGTCATGGCAACGGCAGGAACCACCATTACAAGTCCACAGCAACTCTCGGAGGAGGCGGCGCGGAAACGAGAGTTGCGGCTCTTGAAAAACAGGTTAGTCAAATTTGTGAATGAAGTAAAAAGAAAAAACGGGAAAAAAAACTGCCAAAATGAAATGACGAAGGAAGGGGGGATAGAAAGGGGAAAAAAAGAAGAAAAAAAAGTAAAAACGGAATGCAGTATTTCAGGTTCTCTTAGGGAATCATTTCTTCGAATTTGTTGCGACAACGCGCACAAACATCTATTTTCTTTGTATATACTATGGACATTTGAAATACACATACATGTTACCATAGGGTGTCATTTGAAAACATTTCACCAAATTATGTACCTGGCAATTTTCGCAGCTGACACTGAGTTTGACATCGAAGAGTCATGTTGGCAGTTTTGAGCTCAATGAATTGATGAGATTGTGGCTTTTTATTGTATTGAACACTGTATATTGCCATTGCTGATTTGTCGTTGAACGGTGCGTTGCATTCAAAAATTGTTCGAAGTTGTGTTCGAGATATTTGTCATTTGTAAGCTTCATGATGTCTTTAAAAGAGAGTCCAGCGGCAGTAGTTTCCTGAAATTACTGATTGTTACTTGTTTACACAACAAAACGAACGAATTGTCATTAGGAAGGAAGGGTTAGTAGGAGAAAAACTAACCGAGTGACAAGGGCATACTCGGAGATGCACTTTGCAAGGACCTACAGAAATCATGTCCTGTGTGTCTATGGTGCTACAAACGAAAAAAAAAGTTGCCAGGAAGGCATCCTTTTTTTTAAGCTCCCAAAGAAAGCTCCATCCAGTTTCGAGCCCTTTCTTTCAAGATGTCTCCACTCGACTCCGCCAGCCCTTATTGGTAAGCACTACATGTTTGTTTCCCTCCTTTTGTTTGCCGTTTTGTCGTTGATATTCATTGCATACAGCCCTTTCCTACCGTGTCATATTGTCCTGACGTTTTCTATTTCGAGGGCTGTCCTTTCCTAAATCTCCAACAAATTCTGCTAAATTCGGAATGGGATAATTGTATACTGATTTTGATTTTATTTCACCATTTTTTTCCTCTTTTCTATAGTAATAAAAAGTTTGTTAATTGAAAATTTCGATTTCTCCTTAAAAATGTCAAGAGTGCCCAAGAGCGCTGGCGGCAAGAGTAGATGTATCTTGGAATATGGAAAATACTTTTCATCTCAAAGATTTGTAGCAGCTTTCTAATTTTTTTCCCTTTTCTTTTCATGGAGGGGGGTGGTGGTTAATAGTAGTGGAAGTCTTTTCTAAACTTTTGTAAAGAGATAACATGTTGTTATACTCTGGTCAAGTGTTTTACTTAAGGGCTGCTATGAACTTGTTACTGTCATTTCAAAATATTGCATTGCATGCTATTAATATGTAAGGGGACCGGGGCAAAACACCTACCTATCTCACCACATCCAATAAGAATTTTAAACCATCAGCAGATTTGTAACTCCTATTTATAAACAATACATCATAAAATGATATCAAAGATAAGAAATATTTTTTCAACATTTCCTGTTAATTGGTACTTCAGTTGAATGCCATCTGCATGGATTTGCGACCGCATCAAAAGAAAGCCACTTAATTAAGAATATTTTCATTAACTTCACTTTTCCTTTCTTATTTTCAGAGAAGCGGCTCGGGAATGTCGGCGAAAAAAGAAAGATTACGTCAAGTGTTTAGAAAACAGGGTGGCCGTACTTGAAAACCAAAATAGGAGCTTGATCGAGGAATAAAAGTCATTAAAAGAACTTTACTGCCAAAAAGAGGGTTAGAGAGCCCCTTTGTAGGAGTTTGTATGAACAGTGTATATATTTATAAAAGGCCAAAAGTGTGCCTATATTTGTATAGTAGCGCCATCTGGTGTATGTGTTCTTAACTAAAGACGCAGATTATATATAGTGGCGAATTCTTGAAGTCTTGAACTATCACAATCTAACAACTGTATTCTATGCGGGCGTCAATATAACGTCATATGTATGCATCGATAGTGCTTTTGATATGCTCGTGATAAAGTCGTACAACTTTTCTGTCACGCAAGACGAGAGACTTGAATTTATGTCCTGTCCATTGGTTAAAGAGAACAAACATGTATGTTCATTCCAAATTTAAATCCTTGCCTATGGATTTGATAATGTATGTAAGAAAACAGAAGTAGGTTCGATCACTGGAAATATTTTCTTTTCCGACGACCATATTTTCTTTTATGGTTTGAATACAATATTTTCTTTTGTGGTTTGAATATAATATTTTGTTACTCGAAGAACGGTGGATGTTAACTCAATGCCATGCGAATCCCTTTCTTTGAAGGTTCAAATCAAAGCTCTAGAAAAGGAACGTTCTACCTTGACCTAAGATATAGAATTTGATATATAAACAAAGAGTGGTGTATACAAAAAAAAACTAAACAAAGAAATAGCTGTGTCAGGATTGTACAAGTTTTTAAATTGATTATCTAGAACCTTGCAGTTAATATTCAATTACTTAGAGTGTTGGATGTATAGGGATGTCACACTGCCTTAGTAACAAGCCTAGCTTTGTAAGCCTACAAGTGGTTAAGCGGACTTGCTGAAGGCAGCATGTCGAACCTCTGCAACTTATAAACGGGGCATGCTGAAACAATCTCCAAATTCCGCTGGTTTTGCTGTGTTGTAGTACCTTCTTTACTGCTGGTGTGGTGGGCAGTTGACCAGCGAAGTTTATTAAAGGAGAACCAAATGTGTATGCATGTATATGCATTTGTCTATCTAAGTATCAATATGCCATCATTGGAAGATACTGAAAGACATTTATGGTTGGTAGCTTTAAATTGTGTAGCACTTTCTCTAGTATAAAAGTATAACACATTTATTTTCTGTAGTTTCTTATTCCATAGAAAAAAGAAATTCCTTAAGAAAAATGTTCACTATCCTTTGTAACGGGAATTGTTTGTTATTTATCTGAAGAAGGAAGCGCACTTGAGAGAATAAATATGATTGTATTTCATTATGAGAAAGTTCAACAGCGAATGTAGTTATGAATCAAGACTCGATGAAGAGGGTCATCATAAGTCTTTAAGCAACATGTGAAAAGAGGCAACTCAAGCTTGATGTGAAGGGTTTGGACATTAGCGTTGGTGTTTGAATGATCTGTGTATGGATTTGTATATATTTGGAACACTATGTAAATTCTAATGTGCACGTATGAGAGTGATTCATAGTATTTCTTGCAGTTTGCCTACTGCCTGAAGTTAACGTATCTCTTGCTGTTGTCACATTGAACCCTATTGGACAGCATGGACAGCAACGACCGAGTGAATGGTGCTTTATGTCCTAAAGGCTATAGGAAACGCAAGTAGTTTGCGTTCAAGATACCAACATGTTGGTATCTGAACGCAAGTTAAAACACATGTAAACTTGCGTTTCCTAATAACGCAAGTACAACGCATCATGAACGCAAGTTAAACATCATTTAATATACCTTGCGTTCCATCCAAGTTAAGTTCATCACTTGCATCATAGAATGCAAATGACCGGAACGCATCGTGGAATACAGCCTTTAGTGTCATGCTTTTCAAAGAGTTCTTTTCAAGTCTCTCAATGCGTGCTACTAGGAAATGTCCACATTGAGGTACACATGCAAAGATGTTTAATATATCGCCTGAATGTTCCATAGCTTTTGCTTTGGCATCAGTCTTGTTGCAATGTTAGTTATCTAATATACCAATCTAAGAAGGTATCACTCGTTCCAAGGGGAAGATTACTTGTCATTGAATGCATCCCTAAGAGGGAAAAAATAAAAAATGAAACACTTGTTTTCCTGTTGCTTTTTTTTGTCTCCCCTTGACAACAAGTCTTAACTAACTACGTGACAGCAGCTGCAGTGTTTGCTCTTTTTGAACGTCGTTCCACAATACTATGGGTTACGTCACAAATGTGGCACAACGTATCACTCGCGAACGCTGTCATTGACGATAATATCACTTAGAAGTCTTATTCTCAAATCTGGTAATCTATCACATATGGACTATCTTCTATTTGTCGCCAGATTGCCATTGCCACTCATTCCAGAAGCTCAGGTTTTTTATTTGCCAACGCCACCCAGTAAATCTGACCAGCCGTGTATAAAATAATTTTCATCTCTGTTTTTACCCCAAAAAAAATTATACGTATATTCGAGCATGAAGTGTACTTTGAAACAATTTTAATCCTTTAAGATAAGTATCATTCCCAGTTCCTGGAATCATTCTAACATGGCAACTCCCTCTTTTCTGTTCACAGGGATGCGGCTCGCGAGTGTCGGCGGAAGCGTAAGGACTACGTCAAGTGCCTGGAGAACCGTGTGGCTGTGCTGGAGAACCAGAACAAGGCCTTGATCGACGAGCTCAAGTCGCTGAAGGAACTGTACTGTCAGAAGGAATGAGCGCCCGGCCGGCGTCAACCCCCATATTGGGTCTCGTATTCCTACAGAAGTCTGGCTTAGCCTGAACTCTTCTCTTGATGTCCTAATGGTCCAGAGGGTAGGGGCAGAACACTTCCAAGCTGGGGGGTAGTCTGTGACTGATTCGTCCGTCAATGGTGATGTGTCGTGTTGTCGTAAGAAGCGCGTCGTGCATGGTCCCACTATGTGTGATCTCAAAGCGAACCTAACAGTTACGGTTGTAAAGCGGGTCTACAGGGGTAGGCCTCTCAGTTCGAGTAGTTGACGAAATAATCTCTGATCGATTTGTTGAAAACAAAAGAAAAACAAGAGATGGACTCCTTCAGGCATTTGAAAATGCAGCTTTCTTGTATATTTATCAAAGGTTCGAAAAAGATCCTGGTTCAAGTGAATGTTGAAAACTGGATGAGGAGAAGAAGGAGAGCTACTTCAGATTCGTTAGGCCTGCCTTGCATCACCAAGCTCCCATGCCTTGGGGGCGATATATTCCTGGAAGTTAATCTGAGGCCTGGATCATTCTGCTTTAAACTTCTGAGACAATCACCACCCCAATGTGTATATACTAGTAAGTAAGCCGACAGACAGGCATGACAGACTGCTGGGGCCTTGGCTGTTGTTTAATCATTATTACATATGAAAGTCGCCAGAACAAGTGTGTGCGTTTACATGAGAAGGTCGAGAAAGGAAATGCAAGGGACAGACTAAAGGTATGGGTCCGTGAGGGGATATGAAAGAGCCAGATCTAACTAAGTTACATAGAGCTTAATATCGTTGTTATTATCACCATTATTTGTTGTGGTCTCCCCTTGTGTCCAGTTATTGTGCATGTTTAATTGAAGAAACGTTTCCTTGTTTTTGCATCCCATACTTTTGTGTTGTCATCTAGTTGGTCCGCATTCTTCAGACCCACTCGTTTCACAACTGGATCCTCTAACTGATACCGACAGAAAAGAGCGTCAAAAGTCGACTCTTCCACCTCATTTGTTTCATTATCCTTCATTTGCTCAACTTTAACCACTCCAAAATAGAACCTCAAAACCTAGCGCCCTCTTCCTATGTGCTCATTGGTCAATCCAAAGTAGATAATCTAGGGGTTAGGACCCTTTTCTGAGTGGCATTTCTCCCGATATGGACGGCCCTGTCGTACCTCAGCATTTCGTGATAATCCTTAATCCTTGTTGTATACACGCCTGCCTTATGAAATGTCCTTGACCAGGAATTATTAATCATCCTTCCTCTTTAATACCACTCACATCTTGAATACGAGTGGTTCTAATCTGATGAAGAGTGCCATTGTAGTTTTTTCACATATAGTTATATAAGCCATCTGTAAGGTTATTTTTTCATATTCACTGTGACGCTCTAATTTGAATATTCTTGAAATCACCATTTGCATCACTGTGAATCAGTTGGCATCTGAGCATGGATATTCCATTACAACTTTGTCAATGTATAGTCAAAACCCCTTGGCTTATGTCGCGTATGACAAGAACCACCTTGTGTCTCAATCTGTCCACTTTGATATATTTTTACTGTTCTTTCAGGGTAATTTATGAAATGTAATTTTCAGTATACAGATAACTTGTTGAATTCCTTTCTGGGAGTCACAGGGGCGGATCCAGGATTTCCAAAAAAATCAAGAAAAGAAAAGGTGGTCCTGTGATGTTTGTAGAATGGTTAAAACCTCTTGTAAACCACACAATCGCATCGCGTTTCCTCCAAATTTGAAAAAATGGAGTTCCCATTAAAGGGTCGGGGGAGATGTGAAAAAATACCCCTCAGCCTGGATTTGCACTTATCCTGGATCCGCTCCTGAATTGAGTGAACTTTGACGCTATGGTATGGGTGACCGTGTACAGAAGTAGTCAGGGTCGATAGAGAAAAGAGTCAATGTAGAAAAGGTCAAAACGAATGTTTCAGTCAAAAGTTAAGGTGCAAAGATAGCACGAGGACGTGGCTTACACCTCCAGAACTGCCATTTCTCCTGCCCTTCCATTTTAGATTTACATTATAATTCTTTTAATCCTCAAATTTCGAAATCAAATCAGTCATATTTGGGGTATAAGATACTTTATTTATGATTTCTTTCTTTTTGAGGGATTTTTCCGCTATATTGTGTTCTAAAGCCCTTATGTAACTTTTCACAAACAAATCTCTGGAGTAGTATCTGTTAGATAACATATAATTTAGAAAATAATCTTCCATGGAGGGAAAGCCATGACTTTAGACGTTATTAAATTGTATGATAATTAGTGCGGTTTAAGATTCAATTGAAAAAATTCTCCTTTTTTTCTTCAGACCAAAAGGGGATCTCAGTTTACCCCGACTTTTTCCAATGAAAGAATTCTTTCACTCAAAAATAAGAAAGTTCATTACATATGAAACTCCTTTGGTTTTATTGACAACACGGCTATTTTTTCAAATCTGAATGGTAATAATGACAAAATGGTCTAATGGATTTAGAAGGTAACGCCGGTGCATTGTACATAGTTTCAGCATTCTTTCAAAACTGGTGATTTAAACTGAACGATTTCTAATGAAAAAAGTCACAGAAAGTTCCTGTACAGGGTAGATGACCAACCCAAGACTATAATGAGAAGTGAGTTGTCACTGGGTGCTGCGGAGTAGAAAAGTAAATTATGAATTGATGTAGCTTTAATAACTGAAGATATACTAACTGGCGGATAGGACTCCAAACTGTGACACATTCGCAAACTGTTTACGTGCATATGACGTGTAAGTAATTTTAAACGGTTGTAACCCCATTTATCCTAAACAGTTTGCGCAATGATAAATCACAAATGTTGTACATAAGGGGACTTGTGTTTGTAACTTCAATCCCAGATGAAGTTAGATTTTATAAACACTTGTGTTCATGACATCAACTTGGTCAAATTCGAAAAAAGATTGTTTTAGTATTTTACGCTGTTGTAGACATATTCCTAAAGACATTTTATTTCCCGTATTTTTGTTGTTGTTTTGAAGTCCCCCATGGGTATGAAAGGGGGTATGGAAAGGGAATGGGATGAATAAGAAGGAAGAAAAATGAAAATGACATATTGGCTTCGATAAAGAAATTTATAGAATGTAGTGGATTTCTTCACGGGGGCGCTGAAATTTATTAGATTCATTGGTTGAAAGATTTAGATTATAGTGTGAAAGCGAGTGAAAGTTAACCAGCATTCATATCATTGTGAGAGGGCCATGGATTAAGACTTGCAAAGTAAATGATAATTCTGAAAGCCCTTTATTGCCATACGCCTAGGGCTGTATTGAACATTTATTCACAATTTGGTCGTGCCGTCACCATCGTATTCTTGCTGTAATATTTAATTGCCTCCGTCGATTTATGTACAGCAATATGTTATCCTTTAAAACACACAAAATCACACCTGTGCTGTACCACTAATGAATAAGTCAAGCACTATTTATTGTGAAATGTTAATGTATGGAATGGTCAAGAGCACTAGGAGTGTTGCTGTACTTAAATGATGAAATAGAAAAAAAGCCAACTTTCTGGCTTCAAAATAGCAAGAGGTAAACCCGAGTACCTTTGTAGCCCTCGACAGGAATCGAATATATTTTGCTGTACAAATAATTTCCACAATGCTAGGACTACGGAGGATGACTGGGGTTTACCAGCGTGTTTTGATGTGATATGCAATAAAAGTGCTCTATTATAACACCTCTTTCAGTCTGATTTGTATCAGCGTTACTCATCCTGTTCGATTTTAAGAAGTGATTGACGTGTTATCCTTTCTATATGACTACTGAAACTTATTTTGACCTGTATTGAGAATATTGAATATGGAATGGTACGATTCCGAGAACAAATTCTAATGAGGGTCGATATTTTAAAGTGTAGTTAGCTTAGGCAGTTGATATTCGGCCTACAGGTGTCAACAATATTTCCCACAATATTTGGTTAGAACAAACAAAGTGTGAAGAAACTAGATCAGGAAGAATGACATCTCGGGGATTTCTCTTCTCGCAAAACTAAGTTCTTCTATAATCAAGTGATAAACGTGATGTAACAATATTTGAACGTTTGTGCAAACAACATAAGAAACGAATAAATTATATATAACTGAGAATATGATGACAATCCAGATGATCATTTTACGTCATACTAAATTTTACATGATAGCAATTAAAAACAAATGTGCAGTTAAGGTTTAAGAGCTTTATGTTACTTTTGAAGGCCTTCTTAGTTAAAAACGTCCAATTGTGTGAAACTAAGAATAGGGCGTGTTATTGCAGAAATCTTGCATTAAAAATGTCAATATACGTCCCCTCTTCCTAAAGCCCTAATTATACTACGCGTCGGGTAGCCGTAGGCGTACGCGTTGGGGCTGAGCACCCAACGCGTCTGATTCGCGTTGGGTGCTGATCTAGGGCCGTTTTAAGGATAGACAACTGTTGATTGGGGGCGTCTCACCAAGATCACACTCATGTATCCACTGTGATGTGAGCTTCTTAATTCAACAAATACATGATACACCATCAAATAGATAATTAAAAACCCTGTCTGATGATATAAATAATATGAATATATGAGTATTGATGCCTGTGTTACAGGGCAGTGAATATGAAAAACACATTTTTTATAACAATCTTTTGAACAAGGATAACTCAGCTAATATTCCATCTATATATTTGAACTTTTGAACATTTACAGATTATAGCCATTTTGAGGGAACCGTGTCTCAAAATTTTGATTTAGGCTCTAGTTTTGATTTCATGAAATCTAGAAAATTATGTTGCAAAAAATGATAAAAAGTTACCCGTTTTTTTAGATAAAATAAAAACCAGGGCCTAAATAGGAATTCTGAGACATGGTTCCCTCACAATGAATGTTATGGACATCTAGGTAAAATTTGAAGATTGTATCTTGATTATTAAGCGAGATATCTATGTTCAAAAAATAAAAGTGAAAAAAATGTTTTTTAATTCACAGTTCCTATTTTTATCATATCACCGAAATGAAATCACAATACTTGGGTAGAGAAAAATATTACCTTTCATTTGATGTATAATGTGTTAATGTAACTAGTGTAGTTAAAGAGAAAAGCAAGATTATCTGAAATGCACCCTATCAACAGTTGTCTATCCTTAAGGCCATACTACACTAAGCGTTGGGCCGCGTTGCCAACGCCATCCAAAGTTAAGTATATTATACTACGCGTTTGGCACGCGTTGGGGGTAGTGTTGGCTCGCGTTTTTTTTTTTACAAACATGTTGGTAAAATGAAGCAAATCAGACGCGTTGACCAACGCGAGCCAACGAGAACGTAACCAAATGCGTAGTGTAATAATTATGGCCTGAGCCTGGGCACAAATGGGTGGGGCCTGAGGAGGATAAAACACAGTACAATAATTCTGACAGAACCAAATAAGAAACTGGTCATTACAACCAGTAGTGTGTTTTTGAGGTGTCTGATGTTACCAAAGGCCTTCCGTCAAATACTTTTTAAACTAGCTATCTGGCTATGGTATTCTGCGTCTCAGGGCATATTCAACATTTTCAAAAAGACAAAGCTCTAAATGGGGGCCCCACGTGGCGCATGTCGAATTTAAGAAATAGCAATGTTGCCCCGTCAGTCCCCGTCAATAACCATGTCACCATCGATTTAAGTAATAACCATGTCCCATGTCTATCTAAAAAGGCCCTTGTCACCTTGTCGAATTTAGGGATCTAGGGCCATAATGTGGCTATTCAGTCCACTGGCCATATCGGTATCATAATTATTTTCCAAAAAGAACAATCAAACATAAAAGTGAGAAATGTGTGAAAATGAGGGTATCAGTTTTAGTTATCAGTAAAGATGCAATTTTTCCTTCTTTTGTAGGATTTCCTACTTTTTGATGATTTTGGATTATGCAACTGATTTTTCCAACATCACTCAAATATCTTTTTTAAAGTATTTTCTTTTAGTTTCAAGCTATTTGAATATAAATTCTATGCCATGTCTCAATTTCTAAAGGTTATTTCCCTCCTAGTTGCTTCTAGAAAAAAGTAGGAAAAGTGTTTCCTAGTTTACCTACTTTTTTATTAGTCAAGAGTGGCATCCCTGTATCAGGTAATTGATACTACTCCCACTTAAACCACCAAGTTGGGGTTAGGTGTACTTGTGGGAGAGGGATATAGTACACTTCTCAAGGAATTCGCGGAGATCGTGGGAACATGCTCCCTTTATTACCCCATTGTTGATATCAAGTCCCGTCCCCCGCTCGATTCACTCACCCCATCACTCTCCAATCACATTGAGCTGCTCCTTAACCTGTCAACAGAGCAGTTAAACGGGTGGAGATCTACTCACCATGAGCAGATTAATTGCTCATGACGAACAATTAAACAAGCGCCGTTCCCTGCTCAAATCTCGCCGAGCATGACCTCATGTCTGCGATCTCGTCTCCAAGAGACTGATTTATTGTGTTATGCTTGTGAACTCGGTGCAATTACAAACGGCTTAGGAGAAAGAACTAATTGAAAATACAAGTTCTTTCCCACAGTAGAGACTTCGAGAAAATAGTATATATATGCTGGAAATCTAAGATGACAATACAAAAAAAAAGAAGTCTTTAATCGTTTATGAATGAATGAAATGAATTGGAGAAATTGTTGTCTCCCAAAACACACACACACACACACACACACACACACACACACACACACACACACACACACACACACACACACACCAGGGACGGATCGAGAGAAACGAGAATTTTACAATAAATAAGTTAATATTTGGTAAAAAAAATAAAATAAAATAAAATAGGGGGGGGGGGGGTCCGCCCCCACGCCCCCCCTCTAAATCCGCCACTGCGCACACACACAGAGCAGTCTATCTGTTACTTACTAATCTGGTAATGCCGCTATGTCGCTGTGGTTCCATTGACACGTTACCATGACAAAATCCGTATGCGGACAGTCAATTTTCTAAATGGCATTGCAAAACATGACAAAACGTTAAGTTCTGTGTTTAATATGTCCATTGATACCAACCATAATGGTATACGGAGTGGCATTATGGAGGTGGCTACGCTCCTTATTACAAACACTATCCAAGTGGAATTCAAGAAAATGGGTATGGTGCATATTACTATATCTATAATTTGTTCATGTCAATATCATCCTTCCACTTTCTTTTCTACGATGAACTTGTAGGCCTATGATGAATTTAAGCAATGGCCATCTCATCATATCAGGTAGGCTATATCAATGTGACATGACCCTAATCAGCTAATCTTGATGGCACTCGGCATGTTTATAGCGAATTATTGGTTAATTAGCCCAATAGATAAAAAGTGCGTTAAATCTCAATTTCGCAACAACCATAGTCCTTGTCACATTTCTGTCATAGAGTTTGCATCATAGCAAATCTTGTATGTGTTTGAATATCAACAGTGGTGGACGTCACTTGAAAAATCTAGAGGCCAGTCGGGCCCTACCTTTCCAAATCTAAGGGCCCTCACCTAAATCCAGGGGCCCTCACACACTAGCCTTTGTTGTTTTCCATGATTGAGCCCACAAGCCCAGAAAATCTAGGGGCTCAACCTGCTTGGGCCCCGGGCCCCTGGCCCCCGGGCCCCTGGTTATGTCCACCCCTGATCAATATTGTGTGTTTCTCATATAATTTGATTCTGTTCCATGCACATGGGCATTCTTTTTAGTTATAAAAAGTGTGAGACCATTTGATTCTTTAACAGTCGTTCTACAGCTAGGAGGATGTTCCTGAGCACCGGTGAGACGTAACCATATATATACTGGAGCTGCTCAGGCCAGACGCTTGATAAATAGCCTTATCATAAAGGGCGTTTTTGTCACATTATCGAATACTAGTACTTTGTATGCCTTTTTTGTATCGCGAGGGAGTGAAAATCGACATTAAATGCAATATATAATAGATATACAAACCATCTTTGAATGGTCTTATTATCATTACTTATAATGACGATTAACAGATTTTTTGTAATACTCATGCTGCATTATGGAACTTAGGGTCAGCATCCTGAGCTGCTCTTGTCAAGGGCTCACTCTCCAAACGGTTCCTTCGTCTGTAACCAAAACACACCCTATTAATTTGGCCCAAAGCCCCCTCAGCATGGAGAGTGTTCCAACCCTTCTGTCCCAATAACTTGTAAACCAGGAGTGATTATACTCCTGTACTCAGTTGAAGTTGCAGTGGCTGAGTTGGATACGCTACTGAAGATGAAGCTCATATTGGGATCGATACTCGCCTGGATGGTATTGTTGGTACAGGCAACCATCCACCATCCACGTGCAGTGAAGAAAGTTGCCAGGCTTGAGAGGCGTGTTCAGAGGCTCGAGCACGAACTCTTTTGGCACGTTATTGGTAAGTTTGCGTCTGTTTAATTTTGATTCATCATATTTCAAGAGAACATATCTGTATTTAGAAAAATACTTATTTGCAAAAGTGTGAACTTATATTTGCGTTTTACATAAGCATTGGGTCGAAATAGCACGGGCCCGGGGGCCCGAGGCCCCTAGAAAAGCCGTCGGGCCCCCAGATTGTCTTGTTGAGGGGCCCGACTGGCCCCTAGAAAATTCAGTATTTTCACAGAAAATGATCATGAGGGTCATTTAAAACGTATATCGGGCCCCATAGCCTTACTGTAAAGGGGCCCGACTGGCCCCTGGATGCCTGGACTTTATATCGACCCCGGTATTCTCTAATTTGGGACTAGATCCAACTGGTTCGTAGTCGGAGGAAGGAAGCGGTGGGGGGGGGGGGGGGGGGGGCGTCGGAAGGTTTGGACGCGAAGCCTCCAGCGGAAAAAAAACAGCTTAACAAAAGTACACATGTATTGTGAAATGTTAATCTAATAGTATTATACACCATTGGCGGATTTAGATGGGGGCGCGTCCCCCTTTTTTGGGGGTCAAATTTAGAAATGTAAAATTCGGCCAAAAAGTAATTAAAGATTTGTTTTCAAATGGCGCGCCCCCTCTATCCCCCTTTCCTAAATCCTTGATCCGCCACTGTATAATGAATTCACAGTTCAGCACTTTTTAGTTAAACAATCCTTGTTAATTCGAAAATCATCAAAAATTTGCAGATTAGAGAAGGATTTTTTCGTTATAATATTTCATGAGCCGGGATCATGAGCCCTGGCCTAGCTATAGGTTCTCTTGTGGAAGTAACGGAACTAAAACACTACTTTAGCCCATGTTGCCACCTTCACGGCTGGACGCATCTGCCCTTGCCTGCGCCTATAGGCGGCTGTACACAGCAAAAATTTTCCCGGGGCCCTCTGGGTCCAGGAATTTTACATTAAAAAAAAAATTGGTCAAAAAAAGGGGGCGTGCACGCCCCGCCCCCCCTAGGTCCGCGCCTGCTGTAGTAACGTCCAAGTCCGCTAGTTGCTCAACAATAACATAAGTTATCTGGGTCAGAACGGGTCAGAACGGTCGATGCCTCTCATTATTGACTTTTAAGAAAATTGGAAAATAGAAAAAAGAAAAAGAAGGGGGGGGGGGGCACAGCCCCAATATTTACAGCAAATATTCAACAGAACCCAATAATCAATTCAATATTCTTTATAAGTAATCTTTGTAATTTCTTTCTTCTTTAAAAGTATTTTTGTAATTTTTGTATACACTTTGACCGGCACTGCCACCCGACCCTAATCCCCGTTATTGTGTTAGGTTGACTAGTGAATGGCGGCCTTCTGGATCAATTGATTCTGTTTCCGCAATTTTATCACCGCAAAAATATGTTCCAGATTCTGGGAACGGACGCTGCGCCAAGGATTATATCAAGAACGTCACGTACAGGAGAGCACTTTTCTGGTGCAAAGACGGGCGCCTTCCCCATTTCATTAATCTCAGGAACATCACAAGTGAGTTCATCCTATCTTTAATATGTTCTAATATATTTTCTATTGTTATTTCTTGTGTAAGAAGGAGGACAATAGTTGTTTCCAAAAGGGCATTGTTATCACGTAACAACTAGATTTGATCATGGAGATGTAATGATTATACCAACTATATCAAAGAATGCGTATATACATGGAAAGTAAAGAAAGCAGAAAAAAACAGAAATGGGGGGGAGGCCTATTTGGTAGAGTGGCGGACTCTGGATTTGGGAGGATGACTCGTAGAGTTTTGGACTGGGCTTTATATTTAAAAAAAAACTATCAGGTAGCCGCGCTGCCCCCCCCCCCCCCCCCGCCATGGGTCCACCCATAAAATTTACCCCTATTATAATTCTCTGATTGCTAGTTATGTAAACGTGTGGTTGAATCTATCGCTCTAATTAATTGGTCGGAAGTTGTATGGCGTTTGATGTTGTTGGACAGAACTTTATGTATCGTCCCCCGATATCTGAACAAAAAAGTAGACCAACACTTGCATCTGAGTAGAGGCCTATTCATCTCTCTGGATATTTCTTTTCTGTTCCCAAAAGATATCAAAACCTATATATCAATCTGTTTCTCTTTGTCAGTTGAAAAGGAAACGTGGGTAGCGGCCAGAAAGAAAAACGGGACTTTCCGTATTGGAAGCAGGGTTGTGAAAAGCCATATGTTTTGTGACCAGAAACAGGTAGGATTTTTATTGAAAAAACAAAAACAAAAACAAAAACAATATACGATATAGGATTTATTTGATAACTTTTCTCAAGTTTTACCTGTTCAAGATAACCACAGAAGATAGAGCTCCTGTGAACATTTTTTTTTTTTAAATTGACTTTGAAAAAATAAAAGGCCTTGGTAAAGATTTGTGAAAATAAAATCTGGTCTGTAGGAACCTTGATATACATTAAACTTATTGTTTCCAAGGAAGCACATAATTATGAGTAAAAGATATCTAAAATAGCTTCAAGTACAAACGATCACAAGAACAAGTAGTAGTGCAACGCAAACACATAAGGGTCAGTTTCTTTTTTTATTTGCATCAGGTGTGTGAGATACATCTGTTATTTTTGAAACAATTATAATTGTAATATCCTCACCTTCATAAGATTTTATTGTTAAAATACATTGCTGATATGTTGTTAACATGATAATTAAGCAACACCACTTTTATAAAGATAGGTCAATTTTCTTGTAATTATTCCATCCTAAAATAACGGACGTATCTCTATCAATTGACGCAAAGTCAAAAACCTGACCCATATCAACAACACGATATTGACATGATCTCTTTTTATACGGGTTCGTTATGATTATCATAATCAATTTTCATGTACTTCCTTGAAGGATCAACGAAATGATACCCGCTGCCTGGTGGCTGTACCGGCAACTAATATTGGCACCACCAGGGAGCCTGCCACCACCACCGCCACCACCGCCACCACCACCGCCAGGCGCCGCCCCTACTGCCTACAGCCCGCCAATTGTAAATCAGGTGCTGCAGGATACTGTTTTAAGAGAAAGGGATGCTGACAGGTATGGACAATTAACCTTTTTCTTATTAGCTTGCATATTGATGCAATTTTGCACTTTAGATGAAAACTGGTAAAGCAAAGGCGCAATTCACCCTATGTAATAAGTTCATTCCATCATTATGTATGTCCCAGAGTTGGACGGGGTTGAACAAAATACATCACATAAGTCGTCCAAGTCTCCACAAGTCAATTCACTTTAAAATGCAAAAATGAGTCTATATCACTGGTCAAGTTCTGCTAAAACAAATTTACGGGTTGGCCAGCCACTCATAATATGTTTTAGGGCAATGGATATTTGGATTTTGCAGTTGCATCAGATACCAGTGGCCGATCCCGGTTTAATAATTCAATGGTAAAAAAGACGAGCGAAGGGGGGGGGGGGGGTATACTTTAAATAAAATAACCGATGTGCTGCAAGTTCGACATCTAATTCTCTTTCTGTAATTCTGGTCCGGAGTATTAAGGGTGGTTATGACAATCTTCACTGGTACATGTCTTATAGCATACTAATACATGTTTAAATTTGTTGTACAGAAGATAAAGTGTATATATGTTTGTGTATTTCTTACAGGACTCCTAATAGTCAACAAAAAGGATTTCGAGAAAAGCCTTTACATCTGTACATACCACTTCATAGACCGACGGTAAAAGGATTTTTCTTTCTTCCCGCGAAAAGAATATCTCAATGCAAAGCCATTTCATTGTAAATATGCGTATGTATACACGTTCATTGTAGCAAGCATTCATCCCTCAGAGTCATTATGTATGTCTACTTTTGAGACTGCATTACTTGCAAGTTGTAAATATATTTATTTTAGATAATCACTAGAAAATACAAAATTGCATCGATATTGGGTTCTACGATCTCTAGTTCCGCAGATACTCATACGTATACTTTGTATAAGACTTTGGTTAAACGGTTAATAAGCTTTTAAAAATTATCACATTTAACCAAATTAAAGGCCAAGTAAGCGTCTTTCTGCACTCTGCCAACGATATTTCATTTTGGTAACACTAAGAATGGTATTTTACTAAATTATTGCTGAAAAATGACATCACATTGGTAGTGATTTTAGCTAGTTTGTATATTGGTTAAAGGAAAGTCACATCTATAATTATTTAATTATAGATATGATCACATCTATAATCATTTAATCAGGGATATGATATATGTATATATAATTGTGATCAGACGAGGGGAAAGAATGCTCCGTGCGGGATTTCACTAGATTCCAGTAATGATGAGCTTGATTAGCTTTAAAAAGATACTAAGCATGCTCAAAATAATGTGAGAATTATTCAGTGCGTTATATATGTCCCCCCTAACATGCATGCCATGTTCGGGATATGGGATTATTTGAAAAACCCTTATAATCCACTGTTTATTAACGTATCACATTTATAATTACATATCATCATTATTTTGAATCAAATAGTCAAAACTACAATTAGGCCTATGTCAACCAATTTTGATCTAGAAATGTTTTTTTCATTCTGTTTTCAATGTTGAGATCCTTAAGGTATAGATTATAATTTGTGGCCCTTTTTTATTTTAATTACTTAAGATAAAGTTTGCATGGTAACCATTTCGAAGGAATAATGGGAACTTTCACAAGAAAAACGTTCCATTGATATTCCAAACAAGGAAAAAATTCCATTTAGGCTAAATAGAACGTCTAATGAAATAGTTTCACTATTTTTCACAATATTCCTCATGTATATTAGTCTTAGGATAGGATTATAGAAACCTCGGAGCATCCTTTCCCCTCGTTGGGTCACATGATATAATTATGCCTAACTAGTTGCTTATGAGCTCGGCCGATGTCTGTACTGCGTACATAATTATGTATTTTTACGCACGCAAATTTCGAGAATTTGACACAAAAATACAAGTTCGCGTCGATTGTATTTCTCTTTTCAATAAGTTATATGTCATACTGAAATACTTTGTAAACATTTTCGTGGATATTAAATTTTTGCAATAGCGAATAAAGTGAAAATTTGTTCAGCGCGAATTCACAGACCACAGTATGACTATCAAACATAGAATAAGAGGGTTCTTCTATTTTTGACGGTCTACATGCGTTTATGACTAGGCTTTGTGGAGTACTTAAATGAGGCCAGAAATCTTATACTGGTACGATGTTTTGTAAGGCTTGCTCATTTTTGTTAATAGTGTCAGACAGTTGAGATAATAAATTGCTACAGTATTTATGGTCACCAGATGTAAAATGATGTTAGTTAGTCCTCATATGACGTGTACACGTCCTATGTCAATCCTCTTCTATAGGCCTTATCGCAATTATATATGTAGAGATAAACGTTGACTAGACCTAGTAAACCAAGTAGTAGTAGTGCCATGAAGTAGATCTATTCCATCATCCCATATAACAGTCTCTGATTGACAAATACACAAATTCCATCGTTGAAAATGAAGCTGTTGATAACATGCAATACAAAAAAAAAATATCAACCATAAACCTATAAAATATATATATTGAAGAGTTCACTTGAAGCTGTAACGTAGACTGCAAATATCATATTCAAATCGGGTTCTGCGCACTGAATATATGCATTTAAGCACTATACGGGTCAGGATAAAATAATGTTATACCGTTATGATTAACATGCCATGCACTTTTATCTATTGCTACGACTGTAAATAGTATTAAAGGTACACACAACTGTTCAGGGCGCCACCTGGGTGGTGAATTATGAACTAAAAAGAAAAACATTTATTTTTGCTGATTTAGATTTCTTAGAAGTATCTAGATATTAAGGACATACTTTTTAATCATGATTTCCCTGATTTGATTAATCTGGAATCATGTAATGAAACATTATATAAGCAAAATTACCCTCTTTTTTGAATTTCTTGTAATAACTTTCTTCAAAAACGGTGAACTTTTTAAGTGTTCTGTATCTACTTTAATACCAATATAAAATACCTGTAAAGTTTCAGTAGCAAAACATTGGTAGTTTTTTCTCCATGTCATTTTCCTTGATTTTTCCCATTGAATCAATGGTTAAGCCTCAATTTTTTAAAGGTCAATATCTGCTATCACAACCGATGAACTTTGAATTTTCTTTTTGATATGTACTTCTAAAGCCATGAGAAAGGGCAAGTAAAAATATCTAAGATATATTATTGGTCATTCCAAATCATGTCGAACAGTTGTGTGTACCTTTATGTAGGAGGCTACGGATACCAGCTACCTGTTAATATGTATAATTATGCATTGTAACTGTGCGAACTGCCTTATAGCAGAAGAAGTAAAGTTATTTTATCCAACAGATTTGTCTTTGTTCTAATTTGACTTGAAAAATACATTGCGGCTGCCTAAAGACGCTTTGCAGATTACGTCATGCTATAGGTCTCAATGACCTTGATGCCACAGCTGTATTGAAATTCAGTTGTCCACATAACGGAAACATGTTTTTAAAGTTGATTTCTCATAATTTTGTATTGTAATTTTGTATCAGTACAGAATCTGTATAAATAGGTATCTTTAAAAAAAGTAGCATAAATTCCTAAGCCTCGGGGATCATACCCTTTCATCAAAAGTTTGTTGCATGGACTGACTGATCTGCACAATGTCTAATGTAAGCACTTCGACATTACAATCAAAGAGACTGATAGTGCTAAGGTATAGGAGACAGAATAGGGGGTGGGGGTTGGGGGGGGGGACGCGAGGGGGCTGGATCTTAACTCAAGCTCGTGCCGCGCAAACATCGACATAACCATATATGTATAATTTTTGGTGGGTGGTCGTTCAATTAGTTTGTACGCAAACGTTCTCTATAGTGTCTGTAGCGCCAACAATACTGCCATAACTAACAAAAAGTTGCATGTTTTGACGTTTGTTTACGAATGGGAGTAGATAAGAAAAAAATTAACAGACCCAGAGGCTTTGACAAAAAATCATTTCTATCGACCTAATCTCTGAGTAAAGATATGTGGGTGATAAGTAAATTCGTACCGGAAAATCTTCGAAGCCCTCAAGTATTTTGAATATAGTAAATACAGAATAAAGAATGATATTTGGTTGAATTGAAGACAACATAATTATTCTATCCAGTATTTTGTTGAATTGGTGATGTCTGTAGATAAAATGTAGCGAAATTTCTTTTCAAACGATTACATGAAGCTATAGCTTCAAAGTTGAATCAACAATCGTGGACATTCTGTATAGATATAATTTTTGAATGAATGCACACTTGTCTATTTTATCGCAAGTCTACACTGCCTGATATCTTGTCGGAACGAAACATGAATCTACGCCACCCCGACGTACGTATATCCGTCTGGGGTGCAATGTACTGTGGGAGCAGTGTAAGAGTTCATCAAATCGTTAACTTTTGCCTTATCTTTAGGGCGGCCTTTAACAAATTCATGTAAAAAGTATCACGTTAAGTTCAGCATGTATCATAACGCAGACGCCAGCTGGTCGGTATATTGGCGACATGGCTGGGAATGTGTGTCAGTCGATAAGATAGGGCTGTGGAGGCTTTCATGTTATTTCTTATGGTTTGAGACCGAGAAAGGAGATTATGGGAGTTTGCCGCCCATAAAGTTACCCATGTTTGCAATGATTAGAAAACTGCCCTCAAATGTCTAAGGTAAACTATAGTCTCCCAATATAATGTGCAGGTAAATATATATAATATATATGCACGTGTGTGTGTGTGTGTGTGTGTGTGTGTGTGTGTGTGTGTGTGTGTGTGTGTGTGTGTGTGTGTGTCTGAGAATGAGGGAAGGTCACTTCAATGAATGGAAAAAAAATAAGTAACTGTCATTAAAAAGAAGAAAGCGATCTCGTTTTAAACCATTTATTTCAGTCCCACTGTACAATCAAATCAATCCATTTGCAAATGACCCCAATGTCATAATAAGTTTAACGACTAGATGCAGATCAAACAAGCTATTTGTCTAAAGCATATCAAGTAAAGTATCAATTGAATAATCAACTTCCCTATCTATAAGTTGATCATGTTGAAAAAATGAACATAGGAAAAATTTCATTAACAATCGCGCCTCCTTCGGTTGAAAAACGAAACTATAATAATGTAGTCTTCTCCTCTCTGGATGAGGACATAAAATAAACTAATGCTGTACATACATCCTTCATAGAATAGGACTACATTTATTTGTGACAAACACAATCTTCGTTTTCTGTTTTAATGCGCAACAGCTACTGTCCAACAGCTATACATGCACAATTCAGGGGAAAAGACAATAATGCAAACGAGTCATTTTCCTAGTATGCACGTTTGACTGATGATGATCCATATATGTATCCAGATGTCATCTATATTGTATAGTTGAACAATTTCTATCATAAATATACAGGTATTCTTTTTATTTTTGCATCCTGTACAATTTTACATTTATTTTCATAAAAATAGATACTTTAAAGGTAGTTTTGACTGAAAACCAATACGTTATGCTAAATACACGGCCATTCAAGTGTGCATATCTATATGACGACATCTTGTACCGTGGCACATTTGAACAATATAATATACGAGATCTTGAGCGCATTTGATGCAAAGCTGAACTAAAATATAATGACACTACACCCAAGCTTATCATCGATGTTTCGAGATACCCTTTACTGTGGATCACATGGGGACAGCATCAGGATTTTTAAGCATTTTTGGGGAGGGGGTGATAAATTTCCCTTAACACAAATGTGTTGTTGGCGAACAAAGTGTGATTCGCTTCCCATATCATTATGAAAACCATCTGAAAATCACAAGGCAAGTAGAAAAAAATAATGTTGTAGTCAGAGACAACTAACGTGCTCCATCCTCCGTCCTTTGGAAAAGCGGAGTTGGAATGAATCCTGGGAACGGTTTGATCTATATAATGGAAGACCGACCTCAAACACTAATATGATAATTTATCTTTTTTTTTAAATCAGTTTATTTGATTAATCATTCAGCACCTCCATGATGTGTTAACCTACCAGGCTTCCAATCTTTCTAGAAAATACCTAGATACACATGTATATTTCAATTGAAGGAATTATCAATCATATATCTACAAATATACAAAGTTTTTAATTCGATCCTTTTCAGTAATATAATACATCGTTGCCACTCTGAGCATGGCGGTACATAAGATCTCCCAATGTATCTCTAAAGATCTGCTAATGTATCTCTATGCTCTGAGAATATATTATACAACCTAAAAAAATATTAACGCTCTGCAATACCTCGTTGGTATGAGAAATCGATAATAGATAACATACAGAAAATAATTCAGTATATCTGAGATACTTGAAATGTAACTGCATCATAATTTTCAACATTGTTTTTTGAGCAATAATAATTATTGTCAGCTAATAGATCCATTTCCTCCACATAATATTTTACACTGTCTCTTCAACGGCAATCCTTCCTCAGTGCTTGATCGCTTAAAACAAATCTGAAATAAAACAGAAGTAGAAGGAATTAGATTATAACAAATCTCGAATAAATGTCTTGGATTCACCACGGCCTATTATAGAAAAGTGCTGTAATTATGTTGCAGTAGTAGTAGTAGTAGTGCTTTTATTGACAACAAAGAGTCATTACAAACTGATCTCATGCGTCATATACAAAGACAGTAACATATATACAACAAACAAAAGTATTCATTAAGATGACAATAAACACATGACAATCACCATACTGCTGATATCAATACTGTTATGACAAGTACAAGTCTAGAGGCATAGGCCTTATATGTCATGAGATCTAGATCTATATTTGCAATCTGGTTCTAACTAATTTAGAGATTCAGTTAATGAATGGACGGGCTATCGTGATATAAAATTGGCAAAAGAGCACCATGACCTTGTTGACACAAAATGTGACACCTGTAAAAAACTGACTAGGTAACAGTAGACTAGTGATGTAACTTTGCTAAAGACTATTGATATTACAACGGTCAATATTGTCTTACATGATTTTCTCTGGTTTTGAATGCAGAATATACATAAGTACCCAGTGCTTTGATAACTTTAAACTGTTACACAATCGATAAAAGTAGGAAAAAACAGTAAAACAAGAAGCAAATTAGCTACAAAGTTCCGCTCATGCATGAGTGATGGTCGTCCCTCAGTAAACTAAAGGCCCTCCTAATACCAGAGGGCTATGTGTAACATTGGCTATAGGTGCTGACCACCACCACTCCTGCTGTCATACACAGCTCAGGGAGGGGATTTAAGAAAGGGCCACTACTAGATCCTCGTACTGAGTGACCTATCACTCACCAACCTGGGACTGCCCACCTGCAAGTGACAGTGGTGGTCCTAATTTGAAGGGGTAGGGGCTGTTTGGCTCAGGCATTGGTTATGTAACCTAATTCTAGCTTCTAACACTGCCTGATTCTAACAACAATTGCAGGACAGTGCCCTTCAACTGCTGTACATGAGATTGTGTAACCGGTCATTGAGAACAAAGAGAATTAAACTGCTAAAGACATGATTGACTGAGGGAGTCCCCACCATTAGCTACTATACTATATAGATATAACTAGGGACTCCCAAAAAGGCCTACAGTATTACTGTGTTACTGTGTTACAGCAACTGACGCCCTACCCTGATCTTTTTACACCAAAGTGTATGGAAAACCAGGGATCCAGACACAATATAATCAGACTGACTTACAATTGAGTTTTTCGTTGCAGTTGAGAGGTTATTGAAGTGGGATGGCTAGTTGCCATATGTTATACTTAGATGATATAAAACGATCAAAGCCTCTTTTGTTAAAAGAATTGTAACAGCCGTCGCAATGGTCGTTTTTGTTTTTTGTTTGTTTTTGTGTGATGGGGGGGGGGGGGGGGGGGGCTTTCCACTACAAAGACCCCATAGAGATCTATATTAATCTTTAAATAAGTAAAAACATTTAATAGGCAATGGGAATGTGGTCGAAGAGAGAAAACAATATGAGGAGGTATCGCATGCAAAAAGATATAAAGAAAACACTTCATGAACCAGTTTCTGTCAGCCAGGTCAGCCCCGACACAGTTCGCTACACATCTTATACTCCCATTAGGCAGGAAAATAGCACATGCCAGCAGCGCTGCAGGCCTAGATATAGGCCTCACCAGCAGCACTATACACCTAGTTTGGCCACACAGACAGCGGTGTCGACCTAGACTCCCATGTATACCCAAGGTGCACTCAATACACAATGCAAGGTATACAACCGAGCTGAGGTAAAGAGTATAAAGACAGTTAGGCCATTCCCACGGAGTATATGACCTATAGTTAATATGGAGAAGTCACGAAGGTGTACTGCATTTGGAGTAGGAAGAATGGGGGAGGTGTAGCCAATGCAGAAAATTAAGGAGGCTTATGTCATCTACTAATTTTAGCAAATGCAACACTACATGATCCAGTTATGAAACATTATTCTAATTGAGAAGTTTATTCAACCAAATGAAATTATGTATATCAATAATGGCGTAAATGCTAATGTTGGACGAAAGTGTTAAATGATCTTATGCACCTCTAAAATTCTCTTATCTAACGTTAATGTCCCTTCTTAGATATCAAAATGTTCGCATTTCTGATGGTACTACCAATTGGACATGTTTTTGTTCTCATTTTCAAATCACATTTTCGGTCAGTGTTGGCAGTGTGAGAAAAGGTGTACAAAACAAAAACAATTTTACCGATAAGAAGGAGAGTGATTTGAGGTAGGACCTCGTAGACCAACGTGTTTCTTCCTCTTAGAATGAGAGTTATTAGTACCGAGGGTAATTGGTTTCTCGAAAAATTATTGTAGTTGCAAACATTACATAAAAACATGAAAAGTTATGAACGGACCAAAAAAATCAATAATGATGACTTGTATCATATACCATAACGTAACATGTAACTTTAGGCTTATTTACATGTTAATAAAGAAATCAACCAAAAAAGACGTTGGATGCGAAGCCGGGATGCAAAGGTTATCTTGCATAGTCTCCTCGTGTCTGAATTTAATTGTATTTCCAGGCAATACCGTATGGTTTCTCTCCGTCAAAATGAAATCAGCCGAGAAGGAAAGATAATTTAATAAAGAAATAATATAAAAGATCATGTATGTCAATTATACTGACCATCGTCATCGAGTCCGTTGTCGCCACTGAGTATGAGGTAAAGGTGTGGGTAGGACTCCCCTATGGTGTCTATGACGATCGGCACGGCTGTCTGAGACTTCATCTCCAACAAATCCAACAGACACTCTGTCCTTGCCTCTGTATCCCCAGCAGATCGGATCTATAAGTGGTTTAAACGCACATTCTTGTATCATCCAGTTAAATGGCAACTCCAATTAGGCTCATTGAATATGTAATATATAGTCTATTGGAAATATTATGATACAATAAAAGATCTGGACATTCATAAAATCTTGATTTGGAATTTAGGAATAATTTGCCAGTATCATTATAATAACAACATGGTTTTTCCTCTGATGGGCTTTTGTACATTGGCTATATATAGTTCATGTAAAAAATGCCGTTTTGCTAGCTTTATCTAATGACTTAGAATTATGGGTAGGCTAAGTAAAAAAACAAAGCAAAGAAAAAAAAAACGGTGAAGGGGAAGGTGGAGGGGTGACAGAGGAGCCAGTCAAGGCCAAAGGAAATTTGGAATTCTATTTCTTTCTTTGCACTGACAAAAATTGGAATAAAAATCAATATGAAATGAGGATATGTAACTTAAGCAAGTAAAGATAAATGAAATGCTTATCCGTAAAATAAAGTTTGAACAATTATACTTTAAGGATTTGTCAGATATGAATACATGAGTACATTTATTGGAAACAACAAATTAATATTGTTTTCAGGGAAACCTGGGCTTTCTGGTCTCTCAAACTTGACATTCCTCTATATATAGGACCCATGTGCAATGGGTGTCAATCACTGACACATGCATCCATCAGGAACCACCAATACCCAAGCCACATTGATTCAGAGAATTAGGTGGGGCATGGGGAAGAGGAGCTGTAGAGCAGATAATTGTTACAAATGAGGGTATTCAAGCATTTCACACCCGATTGATTTTACACAATGAAAAACATCCTATGGTAAAGCTTTGGGGGTAACTCTATACCATTAACCACTATAGGACGCCCCCAAAGCAAAACTTATGCTAGCAAAACTAGAAAACGAACAAGCAATTACAAACAAAAAGAGCATTCTACCTCTTTGAACTCCTGCTCAGTGATAATCTCCTTCTCCAGTAGGCCAGGGGCCACCTTCATGGCGTCGATCTCCTCTATCAGGTAGGCCCGCGCCCGCCGAAAGTTGGACCACTCGTCAGCGTCGTCGTAATCTGACGTCATACACAGAACATACGTCATACACTGACGTCACAGTATGGGTTAGTTATGGTGGAAACGTGTATGATTACCGCTTGATTATTTTTGCAAATTATTCAGTGAGATCTATTCCCCTTATTTTTATATATAGGGGAATATTTGGGCAAAGTATGGAACTTTTGTTAATTCTACTTGTGATAAGTACAAATTAGAGTGATACAACAAAATTCAAAAACAGTTCATTAGATTCAAAATTTAAAGAATAATGGCATTAAAACATCTTGACTAGGTGCTAGTAATCATGAATCGGCATGTCCACATAAAGAGGCACGATATTAGTTGGAAGTATACGTAAGCTATCTATTGCAAACAGACACGTTAAAAATACTATCCTTAACAACTATGAAAATGTCACTTAGATGCAGAGGAAACTATTAATCATGAAAAAAAGACTATTGCATTTGAAGTATCGAAGACAGTATAGGAATTACATATCTACAAAAGTCAGCATATAATTCAAGAGGAAAAATGTTATTCAGGAAAGATTACAAAAACAATAAGGACCTTATGACACTCTGTTAATTCATATCATGCAAAAGTGCATCGGATCCTTTCAGATCAAGATCTACCACAATTTTACCGAGGACCAATGTGGGTGCACTGTGCAATTACGTGATTTTGTACAATAATTATCTCGAGTACAAGAATAGATAAAGTAGTTGACAATGTCATAAATAATGACCTTCCGGTTGACCATTTACAAAGAACAACTGGAATAGGATATTCATAACAAACAGTGTTGACTGAATCATTTGGTCAGCGAATATTACGCATGATTAAGGTAGCTGCAGCACAACAAGGCAATTATATTTGCTGGAATTAGAAATAGGGTAAAACAGGGTTGTACCGCGCATAGTGGTATATCGCGCATTTTTTATTTATTGCTCTCAGACATGAGAAAAATAACAAATTGACAATTTGAAAAAAATATATGGTAGAATTCACAATAATGATCAAATTAAACCATGTTTTCACTTTATAATCTCTATAATTATTTAGTAATGACGAGAATTGTATTTCTGAATATGTAGGGTGCGCGATACAGGCCTGTTTTAACATTTCTCTGAAATTTGATCATCATTAATGTAAAGTTTTATGAGTTATCATATCCCCTGTGCTCGCACATACTAATAACCATAGCATTGAGGATTTACAGGAATGGTATCAACGTACATAGACCTGCACTTTATATCTATCTCCTTTTTCTTTAGATAATCATTATTATTTATTTTGTATGACAATTTGCAAAAACTGCGCGATATAACACATGTGCTATCCACGATATAACCCTGATATGAATGATAAATGTAATAAAAAGATAATTTTGACATTTTCTCTCCCTATTCATAACGATTTGAAAGAAGAACAATTAAGATACCTCTGACAAATACAGCTAAAATGGCTCTATGTGAAAAAATAAAGCTGGAGGTGGTTCCTAAAGAAAATTGTAAATAAAAGACAAAATTTGGACTATAAATTACAGATTTATTATTTTTACTATGAAATTCGATAAAAATTTGTTGAATTTTATGAGATATCACATCATCAATGATGGTCTAGACTATATCAAACAAAACAGGAATGGTTTTAGTTG
The DNA here is from genome assembly GCA_936440205.1 of Lepidonotus clava. Taxonomy (NCBI): domain Eukaryota; kingdom Metazoa; phylum Annelida; class Polychaeta; order Phyllodocida; family Polynoidae; genus Lepidonotus; species Lepidonotus clava. The sequence continues at coordinate 24,456,606 of OW387147.1, forward strand.
GTAATTATAACGTATATTGTCCTTGAATCTACATAAAACTTGTTTTTTAAGAACTACTCATTTTTACCTTTATTTTATTATCATATTATGTCTAATGAGCGGTAATAGACATGATAAATGCGCGATATTAGCCTGATATGCGCGATATAAGTCAAAAAAATAATATATTACATTATTGGTCCCTTATAAATAAGGATTAAAGCTAGAAACAAAGAAATAATATCAACAGATACGCCTCATATGGATCTCAAACATAAAACAAAGTTGGGGGTTGTTACTGCAAAAACTGATGAACACAAGAGAAAAGTATGAGTACATTAATAATAATGCGCGATATACCCCTGTTTTACCCTATTAATAATTTCTGCTATGTCTGTTTGTTTCGGTCTGTTTGGAGCCATTTCCTCCAGGAAACTGTCGTTAACTGTATTAGACAAGAATGTCACTTAGGTGCTTAATGATACGGAATTTTCATAGGAACTGTTTAATAAAGGAGCACCCTACTGTCATGTTGGAGATGAAAACTTTATTTATAAAGTCTTGAAGAACATCCAATACACATGTCTTATAACCTTCAAAACGAGAGTTAGGCCCTGAGTAAAGTTAAGAAACTAACAAGTTGTGATTGCATTTGAAAATGTTGCATTTTTGGAAGTATATTTGACTGACAGTCACACGTCATAATGTGATTGTTTTGCACGGTCATTGTCAGGCACTTGCTTGCGTAAAATCTGAGAGTAGTCAATTCACGCAATTTCATTCATATAAAAGAAGGATTGAAAACAAGTTCTATAGCAAGTTAGAACATATCAGAGACTGATACAGAGTAACGATGTTACATAGTAGGTCTCTGAAAAGAGTTAGTAGAATTCTGACTACTACTAAACAGAAAATGCAAACGTCGAAGGATCTGTTTAGTAATACAAACCTGCCGTTGTGTATGTATCTGAGAAAATGAGTACAATCATTGTGAAAATTGCTATGAAAACCGTGTCAAGTATCAATTAAAGAAGAAAATGGACAAAATTAAGTAAATTATCCAATGTTTAAACAAATTGGGTAAGTGAAGAAGTGAACAGTGATTTTTTTTTTACAAAATTGGGGAATACAAAGCTGTAAAAGTGAAACGTGGCACCAGCTTTTTGAAAAGGTGGGGGCTCGTTAATAGAAAGGGGTGACGCGCCCCCGCCCTCCTATTTCCAGAATTTTACAGGGGCACCCCCCCTCCCTAAATCCGCGACTGATGTCCTATAATCATTCAGTTGGGGACAAAACAGACCTTGGTACCATACATTAAAACACAATGCATAACCTCACTTAACAATGGCTATAAGAATATATTATGTTACTGTAACGAAATACGATAAAAAAGAAATACAAATGGAGCAGAGGAATAAAGAACTGTATGTTTTTTGGGAAATAAAATGAGCACTGCTCTTTACAAAAAAAAAAAAAAAAAAAAAGAAATACAAAAATAAACCGAGAAAAAGTGGTCCCACCATAGTTGGTCTCAAAGCCGGTGAGCTGCAAATACAGGTGGGTATACTGCTCCTCCAGGGCGTCGACGAAGACATCAAAGGCCTCTGTCTTCTTCTTCTCCAGTAGGTCGAGCAGCTTGGTGACCCTCCTCCTGCGGGCGCTCTCGTCCGTGACGGCCTGTTCCTCCTTGGCGTTGAAGTGGCCCGACTGGCGGAGGGCGGGCAGGACGGCCGTCACCTCCAGGGACTTGAGCAGCTCAGGCCGGGCGCGGACGAGCAGCTCCTTCTGTTTGGGCTTCATGTTGTGTGTGTGTGGGGATCTGCGGAGAAAGGGTATATGTAGAGGGATCATGCAATGGGGTGGAGACAGTGGGTTAGGGGTTGGGGGTTGAGGGTTCAAAGTCAAAATGTGCAGCCTATGCCCCTCGCTCTAAAATGGCTTCATTGGGTTTAAACATGATACTCTATTATTGACATGGACCATTGCCTCATAAGGTATAGAACGCGATGATATACCATACATTATACACATATTCAATTATGTATGTATAACAAAAACTGAATAAAATTAATCGTATAATGATTATTATTGTTAATGTACCATACATTCAGTGCACCAACAGCAACACATGTAAACAGTCATGATGGCAACGAAATAAAATTAGGGATATCAAATATATCATTAAGGTAGGCCTATTTGCCAGGGGTAATTAGATTAAGTAGTGAACGAATAGACATGGTCTTGAGAGGACGTGAACTTAAGCCAAATCAGGGGCATGTAACGTGCATGTGGGGGCGTAAAACTTCTGAGGCCTCCCTTACCTCTGTGTTTACCTTAGAGGTGGTTTATTTGCGGCGTTTACCTTAGAGGCGGTTTGCTTGCATCCTTCACCCGAGACGGGCCACTAGTACTGTTTGTGCCCCACTGACCACTGCGAGGGTCCATTGTTATCACATGGTCATAGTAAATTTAAGTCTATATTCCACTGGGCGATTTTCGATATCATCAACTTGGTTATTTTTAAAATTTCATTGGGAATATTACAGGAACCCATACAATTTACACACCATTTGAAAGAATTAAAGAAAACTTCTAATGATATAATATCACTACAGAAAGTTGTTATTTTCGTTCGCGATTTCCGAAATCGCGAGTAAAATCGTAAAGTGGAACAAAGCCTTAAGTATAACCCAGATGACTAGTCTGCCTTAACAACTTGGGCGTTGCTATTTTTAGTTGTTTTTGTTTATGAACTTTCAACAAGGAAATTTAAAACTTTGACTGCTCTTCCACATTGTCGTGGGATAGAATTATCCCATAAATGACATAGATTTATAAGCAATATAATGGGCCATACACCTTTGAATTTAGCATGCATAACTAAGGCAATTTTTAGATTAGACATGAGATATTATCTCATGACTAATCTAAAAAAAGTCCTTATATGTTATATTAGGGATCTTTATTTTAATCAACAACCATTTAGATCGGGGGAGGATCCAGAGATTTTAAAAGAGGGGGCCGCCCTATTGTAATTTTTCCAGTGCCACTGCTATTATCCAATGTTACCTTGAGGCCGCCCATCGAAGCCTGAGTGTAACTAGAATTATCCCATATTAGCACCAAACCAAATAGAGACTGAAATATAGAGATATGGCTTTTGATCATTGATAACAAAACACTACAAACCTATTTCTATTAGTAAAGTTGTGAACTCCTCCAAAAATAAAAAGTAGGATTTATTTCAGTCAGCATTGATCATATAATGAACGGTGTACGGTCTGATGATTTATCAATCAACATGGTAGATAGTTATGGGGCTCTTTTAAAATTTCGTTTCTTTTGAAACCACAGGAAACCATAGAAAATATAAAAATATGGTCTACATATCCATGTTTCACGAACACATTTTGAATGGTGACTTTTTTTAGAGAGAAACTGAAAAAATAATAAATGTTAGTTTTCCATCATATATTAAACCAAAAATTATGCATTGATTCATGAACATTTACATGCTTAACCCTTGTGACTTGTCGACATACTTCCAGCATGCAGCATACTTCCAGCATGCATCTTTACCTGGACTAAACTGCAGGTAAAACAAAGAGACCTGGCTATTTCTTAAGCTTGTAGGCAGAATTACGAAAATGTCATAACATGACGCGACTGCATAAGAGTAATCCCTAGCTAAATCTTGAGAGCCCATAATTGATCGTTAGGAGATGGGTTGATCGGTCATATAGGTAATCATAGTTACAAAATGATCATCCTAATTACCCTCTAATTTCCTCTGGATCGAGTTTATATACCTGAAAGGAATAATTATTTGGGTACTATAAGTGTATGACCTAAGACGTAGTTTCCGTTGGCACACTCTGTTTTTATGTTATATCCAGTTCTCTCTATGTGGGATCGGATGGTAAAGAATATGTTGGTCATTCTGCTTGGTTGAATAGGGTCGAATCTGTCTTGGCTAACGTATACAGCAGTGCAGTGTAACATAGAAAAAAGAGTTCTCTCAGATGATTAAATTCTAGGTCAAAAATACCGTTCTATATGAGAAGGTGAGAAACTTTAAATGTGGGTAAGAAGGGACCTCCTTACACGTACGATTTCTATCAAGTTGATAGCAGAATCCCCACGCCTTTTCGAAAATAAAAAAATCGTAAGACATTTTGGGAACTAGAATCCAAAGCAATACCATTACAAGACGTTTACAATAACTTAGCTCATCAAAAGGAATTTAGCTCGTCGGCCAAATAACTAATGTTCTTGTAAACGTTCAAATGGCTAGGTGAAATATTTACTTTTTTTCTGAGTAAGATATTTCCTGCACCATTCTGTTTAAATAACCTGATTTATCACAGGTTTTCTCAGTGCGCCATGGTAATCTTAACTTGACTAAATAAACCTATGATGTGGAATCCTAAGGCGTCTGATTATCGCGTTTGTATCTTTTCTATATAAGCAAGCTTTTACATGTACTTTACTATGATAATAGTGTATCTGAAAAGTCCATCCGTACGTTTCTCTTTATAACACGCTTTACTCATCCCATCTCTCAATGCAAAAAGGGGGTTACGAAACTATTGCCCCTTAAAAACTATATAGCAACAGGATGCAGGGGCGGAATCTTGAAATTGAAAAAAAAGGGGGGGTGGTGGCACAAACATGGATGTACAGGGGAGGGAGGGGACAAGGCCGTCCCCCCCAGCTAAATCCGCTACTGGGATGCATATTTTGCTTTTATGGAACTGTCATTATGAGCGCACTGTGAGGATAGTCTAAAAAGGGGTATAGGCTCTATGTGTGCAATTCTTCATTATATTTTTCACACTGTTTTCATCTCTGTTTTTATTACGCCCTACAGTATGTTTATCCAGTTTACGTCTCCCCCCCCCCCCCCTATCGTTCCTCTTCTCTCATGCATCTCAAACCAATATAAAAACCTCCGTGCTCGGACTTGCCTACCTGCGAGGAGGGGGCTGAAGTTGCTACGATTTTGGAAAACGTGTGTAGGGTTACGTACTTTCTGAAGGACCCCTAGCAGTGTAGACCTCAGTTTTAAGTTTTTAAGTTGTGCAAGCGTTCTAGAGCTAAAGGACCCCAACTATACATAAAATAACTGTCACTCATGACACTATCTTCCCCTTTTCATCTTTACAACACCTTACCATCCATAGTTCTTTGTGAAATAAACGTTTCCTGACATCCCCAGCTTCTTTAGCCACAGACCATCAACAGTCTCTTTACAGTCTGTGCTTTAAGCTAATGCTATTATCATTATCATTGACAACACCTGATATAGGCATACTATGACGTAGAACAGTAGGATGAAACGTTCATACCTAGACATTAAATGACACACAGCAGAAATTGCTGACTAGTCAAATATCCTTAATAAGAGATCAGAACAGAGAAACACCACAGTACCAGAACCATACGACCTGCCACAATAAAACATACCTAAAATAAGTTGACTTACCTGTGGTGCTGGGCAGGTTGATTCTGAAGACGTGGACCCTTCCAGGTATGGTAAAGGACTGAACTTGGCCACAAGCTCAACACCCTTACCCCTGCATGGACACATTCGTAAACTCACTTCAAGGGCTGTTTTATATTTTGTTTATCCCCGTGAAGCTGTTCAAGAAAGGCAGGCAAACAGAGACAGAAAGAGCAAAATAGGATATTTGCTTAAGTTTACATATATTTATTTAGTGGTGTTACAGTCCAATATGGCTTTAGATTCAAATGAACTATCTTGAATCCAGAAAGTTAGTATAATAACTATATATTCTAACAAACTGTACATTATATGTCTCTGTGAGAGATAAATAAGAAGTTACTAAGTGTTTCTCTCTCAATTTTCAAATAGATAATTTTAATATACATTTACGAGAAGGTTCCCCTACACATTAAAACAACATGCTGCACCTCAGTGCATTTCATCAGTCTATAGTTTTTATAGGCATAATATATATATGTGCAGATTATACATCTGGTCCAGACAACCTCATTACCACTAATATGAATACAGATATATCGATTATATCAAAACAACGAATATTAAAGTTTCTACAAGTTTTAAACAGACTTTTCCTAACACCCCCAGTTGGATCTATATTAAGAACCCCCCACCCCCACCCCACCCCCTTTTACACACACCAGGTAACGCTAACCTCACGGGGACCTGTTAGTTGTCACGGTTCAGTGATTCCTCTCCTGTGCTGTTAGTTTACCCCTAGTTGAATCAGCACAAACTTGACCCATACAGATATCTTTATGATTCCTACAGTACAGGAGAGAGGGAGCCACTGAAAATGTTGTGCATTGGTCGCTTGCTAGAGATATCTCTTACGAATAAGAGTTGGAGTTGAATGCATGCCGACAGACGAAAGTCATTTTAACTGTACATGTAATGCTGTCTATAGGCACAGTAAGAGAGTAGTTTGTTATTTTGTAATATTGTTAAAGTATGGGTGGAACATGCAATATCAATGGTTAACTAAAATGTTAAAATAAACAGAAGAGGTAAGAAGATCAGCAACTCTATACGTCAACCTGAATGATGTCTACGAATTCATTGAACAGCTATTAAACATTGGCAATCAACTTTGCAACATGTCAAAAGTGCTTGCCCTATGATCTTATAAATCATGCAACATGAAATACACAAAAGGAGAAAATGTTGTATTAACTGGTGATTTCTCTCTTTACATATTACAATTCCGCATATTGAGAACAATGCCTGACCTTGCTAAATTATGTACAACGCAACTAACTAATACAGTTTACAACCCGTACGTCCAATCAGCTGACAGCGCATTTCATGATTTTATTTGCATGGGATGCGGTGAATGTGCGAACGAATTCAACACCTAAAAATAAACACCGACACATATGTAAGATTAATGGTGACTATTGTATATAAACAAAGGGGCCTGCAGACAGTCTACATCTTGTTAATTGACATGAGAAATGTACGGAATATAGTATGGTTTTCGCTCAATTGTTGCTCCGGCATATTTGTATTACTAAGCTTTAGTAGTTGTATTATGTCCAGTACATAGGATTTTTACATTACTCTCGACCAAAACTTATTACAAGCGTGTATTAAATCTTTTTCAGTGTGAACTCAATACATGCATGCTTTCATGATAATAAATTGTAAGATAATTATGTGCACTTAGTTTACGTTTTGACGCGATTATCAAGGAAGTGAGAATAGCAGTTACTTTCTATCGTGCTTCAGTATTCTGTATTTCCTTGCTTGGTTTGATATCTTAGATCTGCATCTTTACTTCCGAATGATATTCTTTGAAACATCCTCATATTAAGACTGGCACATACCTAATATTCTCACATTTGCATCTTCCTTAACCTAAGATTAGAGTTCATCTATGCAATCAAAGTAACCAAACAGAAAAGTCACCTGAGAAATGGACAGTGCATTTCTATTGTTACACGTACTAACTTTTCTTACAAAGACATTGGAAGCTTACCATCCTAACAATATATCGTATTTGTAATCATCGGTCAAAGGGACATTGGGTGTGTACAGAGAAAGTAATCAAGAGATCAGTGAGTGTGTAAGTGATAGGGGCGTGAAGATACCAAAGGCTGTGATGTGCATGTATTGAGAAATACAATACCACAACCGAAGTGACCTCCCATCTAACTCATGACACCCTCTAGTTTCCCATACCAAGGGTCATTATTTGCAATGGGGCTTTGTCCGCTAAAATATGCATATATTCAATATTGTATAGGCAGGCACAAAAAGAAAAACTGCAAATAAGGAGTGATTTGATTAATCCTTTCTGTTTTCATTCGAAAGTATGACATACTTATATCTGGCAACTGTATTAAGGATACAGTTAACATGATTTGTATAACCTGTGCTTTAGTATTGCATGTTTCAATTGGCTCGCTAGTCTACTTGAGTGTTTAGGCCTATTTACAGCAATGAAATACCATTCGTTTGTCGTTGTCGAAATGCGTATTTGTAATGTAATGTAATCCGGTGCGGAGGGAACTGCTTATCACAAAATCATATGATCAGTTGTTTCGTAAATGGGATGAATTCATCTGAGTAAGGATGTTGACGATATCATTATCAAAAAATCTTTTTTATTTCTGCGTTTAATTGCATTTTTAGTTCATCATCCTGTCGTTGGTGGAAGGAATGGCGCCACGAACATGGGGTATAAATGTCCCCAAACTACATGGGGTAGGTGCCAAATCCCCACCTATTGCCAGGAGGAATATTTGGCAATTTAGAAACTGGAAAATTTGGATAGAAAATTTATTTCTCACCCATTGTTTTAGGGTGGATGAAGAAACTAGAAGATTGTTCTTTATGTTCATTGCTGCATACAGGGACAATGGCAACCTTCAAAAGGCCACTCCTCAAGCTCATTTTTGCTTTCTTAATCCTTCACAACCTTGCTCCAGCCCTTTCCCAGAACCCGGACCCAGAGATCAACGCTCCAAGCTCGGGAGAATTCGACGAGGCCAAACCGGAATCGGAAGGGGATCTGCAACCGGAAGGAGAAGTCGAACCGGAAGTGGAAGCGGAAATCGACCCCTTGGACTTTGAGGGAAAGAATGAGAACGGGTCGTTCATGGAGTCAATGACGGTGGCGCAACAGGCAAGGTCGTTTCTCCAGTTCAAGATAGGTTATGCCATCCAGCGCTACTACCTACCGGTCATCGTTCCCATTGGTTTCCTGGGCAACTGCCTTTCTCTAATGGTCATGCTGCGTAAGCACAATCGGCGGGTTTCCTGCTGCGTCTACATGATTGCCCTGGCCATCTGTGACAACATGATGCTCTTCTCAGGGGTCTACCTCTGGGCAATCGCCGAGGTGGCACCCAGGAACTGGAACCTCCACGAATGCAAGTTCGTCTGTTACTGTTTCGGCACGTTCGGGCTGGCAGGGGTGTATTTGATTCTCTTCATGACCTTTGACCGCTGGGTGGCCGTCAACTTCCCCTTCAAGGCGTCCACCTGGTGCACGGTGAAGCGTGCCCGCCTTACATGCGCACTGGTGTACATCCTGTCCATGTTGTATGAGATCCCCCACTACCTGTATGCTGGGGTCATCGGGGGGAAGCAGTGCGCCCCATTCACCTACAGGTAAACCATGCAGGTCCTTCAATCTGCGCTCTATAAGGCACGGGTAAAGGGTTGGGTGAGGGGGGGGGGTCATCCGATCTATACATTTTTGTGGGAAACATAATTGTTTATCTGAATTTGAAGGGCGGTCGCACAAAATCAGCATAAATAAGCTTGAATCTCTGAAGATCCTAATTTTATTCTATAACTAGCAAACCAGCAAATCTGCTGCACGGCTCTACTTTTTATGTACTACTTATCACTAGAATGTGAGATATCTCAAATCCTAGAACCAACACTGATCAAGTGAAGATCTTAGATTGCTATGCTATGTTCAATATAACGTTAGTTTCATGTTTATTTAAAGTTCCCCTGCTAATCTTTGGTGTGTACCGATATTATGGTATATGTCTTGATAAATATTAAATTTCTTTCCAGCACTCCCTACGTAGTGGCTTACACTCTGCTCAACCTGTCCCTCAACGCATTCATCCCGTTTGTGTTAATCTTCATTATGAATGGTATGATCATCAGAACCATCCTGGGTCGGCAGCAGGCCTTCAGCCACGGCAAGAGCGACGACTCCAAGCAAGGTATAGTTAAGAGGCTTCCGTTTACAAAGGAATAATAGTAGGGAGTTTCAGATACTCCAAAGCATCACGCAGCGCTAGCGTAACATATCCGTTATCTCAGTTTAAGATGCACATATTGGATAATTAAGACTTAAAGATTAGGCCATAATGCTTGTCTGTGAATGCTAATGCCAATGTTTGTGTTGTCAATAAAGATTTTCAATATTTTCTGAGTGTGTAATTGTATCGAATGAATCAAGTACAGACCACATGCACACTCAGCAATTGTTATGGCCCAATTTGCACACAGCTATATCTCAGACTAAATCCCTTGACGTTCTGTGCAAACCAGGGCAAAAACCATTGTTTCGTGCCCCCTTGTTCTGTATATCTACTGATTTGTCCCCTTAGATTCGGTGATGCAGGAGGACGCCCGCAAACAGCAGCAGGCCCGTCAGTTGGTGGCCATGCTGCTCCTTATCAGCTTTGCCCTCTTCTTTAACTTTATATCTCATTTGTCCCCTTAGATTCTGCGATGCAGGAGGATGCCCGCAAACACCAGCAGGCCCGTCAACTGGTGGGCATTCTTCTCCTTATCAGCTTCACCCTCTTCTTTAAATTTATATCTCATTTGTCCCCTTAGATTCGGCGATGCAGGAGGATGCCTGCAAACAGCAGCAGGCCTGTCAGCTTCACCCTCATCTTTAACTTTATATCTCATTTGTCCCCTTAGATTCGGCGATGCAGGAGGATGCCTGCAAACAGCAGCAGGCCCGTCAGCTTCACCATCGTCTTTAACTTTATATCTCATTTGTCCCCTTAGATTCAGCGATGCAGGAGGATGCCTGCAAACAGCAGCAGGCCTGTCAGCTTCACTCTCGTCTTTAACTTTATATCTCATTTGTCCCCTTAGATTCGGCGATACAGGAGGATGCCTGCAAACAGCAGCAGGCCCGTCAGCTTCACTCTCGTCTTTAACTTTATATCTCAGTTGTCCCCTTAGATTCAGCGATGCAGGAGGATGCCTGCAAACAGCAGCAGGCCCGTCAGCTTCACTCTCGTCTTTAACTTTATATCTCATTTGTCCCCTTAGATTCAGCGATGCAGGAGGATGCCCGCAAACAGCAGCAGGCCCGTCAGTTGGTGGGCATGCTGCTCCTTATCAGCTTCACCCTCGTCTTAAACTTTATATCTGATTAGTCCCCTTAGATTCGGCGATGCAGGATGATGCCCGTAAACAGCAGCAGGCCAGTCAGCTGGTGGGCATGGTAATCCTAACGAGCTTTACCCTCGTCTTAATCTTTATATCTGATTTTTCCCCCTTAGATTCGGCGATGCAGGAGGATGCCCGCAAACAGCAGCAGGCCCGTCAGCTGGTGGGGATGCTGCTTCTCATCAGCTTCGCCCTCGTTTTTCTCACCTTCCCTCAGTACATCCGATACGTCATCTGGCGCTTTGTCAATCAAAACGCAACCCCCGCCCACTTTGCCACCTACGTCCTCTTCTTCAACGTCAGCAATAAGATGTTCTACACCAACAACGCCATCAACTTCTTCCTGTATTGCGCAGGAGGGTCCAAGTTCAGGAATGACCTTAAGGAGGTCATTACTTGTGGCGTTTACAAGGCCCCCGGGTCAGGGTCAAGGTCGACCAGTTCTCAGGGGTCATCTGGGGTTACCACCGTCACCAAGGCCGGGTAAAGGGCAAGGTCATGGGACTTGTCAAACAAAGCATTTTTGTTATTTATGGGTTTATATGAATGTGTTTTCTAATGATATCTTTCATTGTGTCAATGAATACATTAACACACCCTTCCCACTATGATTGGAACCAATACGTATGTGATCAATAACTATATTTGGCAGTCACCAATGCTTGGACGAAGTGAATAATGGCCCATTAGACATTATCGTGTTAAGGCTAAAATTTGGCAAAGGAGTTTGACTTTGAACATTCAAATATGAAAGTAGAGGGTTACTCTCCATGCGAGTCAATACGTATTAATACAAACGTGCATAAAAATCCAGCTTAATTGCGTTCCATATTAAAGATGCCTTTCCTGTGAAGGGTGTATAACATTTGATTTTTTCTGGATCTAAGCACCTACGCGGGCATTTCATACTCTTTCTCCTGTTTTTGATTGAATTTTAGGTTTCTTTATATCAATACAGCCTAAATGACTTGGTATGGTTGCCCTTGAGAGTAAAAGTAATGAAGGTTGGTTTACATAATTATGTTGATCCCCTGAGATTCATTGAGTGGGATATACAAACCCGAAGTCTAAGAACCCCTTTACTCTGAATGGTATCAAACCTGGGATAGACCGTTAGATACTCTAAAAAGTTCCTTTTTGCATAATTGTTTCCTAAAAATGTATTTATCTTTCATTGGAATGGTTATATAAAATTCAGAGGTAACTTTGCCCTAATCACCATGCAACAGTAGTGTAGCTTGTTTTGATATCAATTATGCAATTTCACTAAATAACACTATAACTCATAATGGCTATGGTATATCTACATCCCCTAAATTGGCTACTGATATTACCATAAGATTACACTGGAGTTATTTGCACATTCTACGCAATGATTTTAGGATGGAAAGAATAAAGAAACATTGAAAATATTGATAAGCAGAAAAGAAGAGATGTAATCTAGAGAAGTGACGGGTAAGTTTACTGAAAATTGTAATACACTTTTGTATCTTCTACGAAAACCACACACCAACGACAATAAACATATTATACACGATTCAAATGAAGCATCATTGCTGGTTGTAGTTTCGTTTCAATGACAGTAATGAAAAACTTGATACAGGCATTATACAGTATTTAAAGTGCAGTTTATTATCAAGAGCGCAACTTAGATAGCGCTTATTCTCCACAGGCCGTTTGGATAGTGATATAATCTGAAGAAGAATAATAACAAGAAAAAAGATGCTTAGGCCATTGAACAATGAATATAAGGCTTCTCTAAACAGAGTTGGTCGTTGTAGGGCTAATCCAGCGCTAGTTGGCAGGTACATGTAAGTTGAAACTATTTGGGATACATCATTTCCTTTTGATTCTGACAGAATAAAAAGTCGTAGAGGTGGTTCAAAGTGAAAGACACTTTAAAGGCTGATTTCAATCGCTTTTAAAGATAACGCTCCAAGGAAATGCGTCTGTTCCTCTCTCTTTCCTTTCCAAAAGTCTATATTAAACAAAGTGATAGCAGTGATATGAAACTTGTCGCTGAGGAAGTGCCACAGTTTGTAAGGTAATTTCCAGAGGAGTCACTGTTTTTAAGGCTGGTTCAGACGGGTCCGTCACCTAATAGACTTTTTTAGTATATATGGATGCTCTGGAAGCTTTTTCGCAGGCGCACTGCCTATGAAGGTAACTTTAAAAAATGTATGATTGTAATATATAATGTTGCATCATAATCACCAGTTATACCAGCAGAACTGCCAGTAAGGCCACACATAAGCGGTCACTACAAGACATATTCGGCCTTTTTAAGAATGTATGTAGGCCTACATCACTTCTAAGGGAATTATTTTGAAACTTGAGATTCAAGGCACGTTTATCAATTTATCATCACACTGTTGATAAGAGAGATTATTTGGACAGTAATTTAAGAGTTTTGAGTCGACTAGTTATGTGTTCCGTTTAGGAATAAACAGTGTGAGTGATTATCTAGATGAGTGTCAGCACAGTTAATGACAGCTTAGCTGGCTGAGTGTGAGTACAGTTTAAGAAAGAGTCAGTTGTTAGCTGGTCGAGTGTCAGTACAGTTTAAGACAGAGTCAGTTGTTAGCTGGTTGAGTGTCAATACAATTTAAGACAGAGTCAGTTGATAGCTGATTTAGTGTCAGTACAATTTAAGACAGAGTCAGTTGTCAGGTGGTTGAGTGTCTGTATGGTATAAGACAGAGTCAGTTCTTAGCTGGTTGAGTGTCAGTAGTCGTAGGGCTGCTCAGATCGAGGCTGTCCATCTGAACATGGCCGACAGTGACACTCACTGGCTGCCCTCAGGTTCAGGCGCACATATCGGTCTCGTCCACGACAGTTGACTATCATTCCTGGTATTGTTTCCTGTAAAAAGAGAATTAAGTGAACAAAAATGAATACATGTAATATAAAATATGGAATAAAAGATATATCTGTATATCACTGTAGGTGACCAACTCTGTGAATTCAGGTAGGTCTCTCTGGCAGGTCTACAGTTAATAATTACATTGAAAATGGCCGAAAAATAGTAAAATAGCTAAGATATGACTAAAAATGAAACTTTGTCTAGATTTATATGAAAGGCGATATATTTCAGAAACTATATAATTATATAATGGAAAGGTGTCCACTATTAAGGATGCCTGTATACATAAACACGTATGGAGAATACTTTAGATAGGTCAACTCTAAATTTGATAGGAATACACAGGTTAACCTGTCTAAATTATAGATATAGCCAAGATAAACTCCAGCCAGTTAAAACAATCTCTGTAGAATTCTATGGGCTTCTGTGTTTTGAACAATGTTATTTTATCTGTTACCAAACGTACCTCAGACTTGTGCATATAAAATCGTGATACTGACCGTGGTAGTAGGTTTGCAGCAGTAACAGAATCGCACATTGTGCATAGATTCGGTGAGTGAGGCCCATTCAGGAAAGGAAACGGATGGGCAGTGACCCCGACATGCATGGGTACGGAGATACACCACTCCACAGTCCCTTACAGGTACCTGGAGGGAAAAGTATAGGAAAGTAATGAGAATTACAATGTGGGTATGTAGATATACCGCTGGACAGTGCCTAAAGGTCATATTCCACTCTATGTCATTTCAATTGCATTGGGCAAGGAATGCAAGGAAACCCAAGGTAATGCAAGCAATTAGAACACTTAGTGGAATATGGAATTTGCTTGCATTCATACTTGCACCAGTACGTAGTTGTCTATTGAGTACTTGCATTCAGATACCAACATGTCAGTAACCGAAATGCACTCTACTTGCATTTCCTAAGTATAGAGGAAATGCAAGTGCCCCAGAACGTAAAGTGGGATATAGCCCTAACTGGTAGCTGAGGGGACAACCCGGTGGGACAAGTATAAGAAGGCAATGACAATGACCCACATGGGTATGGAGATACACCACTCTGCAATACTAACTTGCTTAGTTTGTATTATGCAGTATTGTACCTGAGTACTGTACCTGAAGGGGAAAATATAAGCAGGCAATGACACTGACCCAAATGGGTATGGAGAAATGCCACTACGCAGTCCCTAACTAGTACCTGGGGGAAAAGTATAAGACGGTTATGAAATAACCCATGTGGGTATGGAGATACTCAACTATACGGTCCATTACTGGTACATGAAGGGGATAGTATGAAAAGGCAATCACAATGTGTATGGCCACAGAGGTACGTTACTATGCAATCCCTTGCTTATACTTGAGGGAGAAAGTGCTATAGCTCTAAACCCACATGATATACTTGTGCAATATTAAGCGTCACAACTAGGTAATTACTTAGGGAGCACTTGGGGATAGTTAGCTATCGCAGTTTCAAATTCAGCTAAAGGTAATGCACACGTAAGCAATGTGTGTAGTTTGTATACCGGACGTCGCATAGGTGATATACTCTCTGTGCGAGATTTGCCCCAAACCCCCATTCTAACATACTACTCATCACGGAATATCTAGCGCCCTGTCGGTAAGGTGGATGACATACATTTTTATAGATTAAGGTTAGTTGGAGTGCATGGAGGCCCATCTTAAACTAAATCCCAAAACAGGATAAAAATGTCTCACATATATGAATAGCATACGTAATAGTCCCATTATCAGGCTTATGCACTTAACAGACACAATTAAAGTCGGTATTACACTACAAGAGTTGAGGTGTGATATCAATATGTCAGAGCAAAGTCCCACATATCAGAGATACACTCTTTTGTAACACACATATGTGAGATACTCCAAATAGCCAATTTTTAACAATGATATGTCACTCCTATATGCAAATTGTCTGTAATATCATTGTATTTCTCCGATGTCGCTGCCCGGGTTGTGTAATGTAATACTGCTTTTACAATGCAATTCGAGTTCTTACCGCGATACGGACCTCCTCCCTCTTGCAAACATATCGGGGTGAGGTCCGGAGTAGCGGCGACGACGACCGCCGGATGTAGCTCGACATCGGAAACGAGAGGGTGGAGTCCGCTTCCGCTATCCAGATTAAAGAGAAAAAGACGCCAAGAACAAGAACGCACAAGCCCGGCATTCTGGGATAGCTCTTAGAAGCTGATTGGTACTCCATTGCAGTAAACTTATAGTAATTTCAGCGGTTACTTTCTTTGAACCGCTACCTTATCTTTGTAATTAGTCTACTACTCCTTGATAATTGTCCAGTGTATTTTCCTAGCAATGATGGGACACTTCGATGTTTTTCCTTATGCAAATGCCTACTAGAATGGTCAATAGTGAAAATTAATGCCTGAGATTATGCTAATGCGATGCTCAGGTAAGGTCCGCAATTATTGTAAAATCCCAAAAAATCTCCAGATCTACTCCACACCGAGTTGCTCAGTTCTTGTCCAGCGAGCTGCTCCTGCGACTGAATACCTGCGGAGACGGGGTCAGTAACGTTTGTGGAGCAACTCGGACCGAAAAAGAACTGTTCTATACTGGCTTAAAACATGCAGGAAATAGAATTAGCCATCAAGGTGAATTCCCAGCCCACCCGTCTACGTTCGTGGAAGCAAGTTGACGTCATTAATGAGTATTTGGTGAAGAAACCATAGATGGGATGACTTATTGGGTTAGGCCTGGCCTTAAGTGAGGTTACGCCAACCTTAAGTTAGGCGACCACCCCCGCAACCCCACCTGGCGCATGTAGACGCTTGACGGATTTTTTTGGTTCATTTTGTTTGGCGTCACTTGCATGTGTCTGTCAATTTTTACTAGACCTAATACACCAACCTCAATGGACCTATGATTGATACAATAACGTCCAGTGTGGCTCAAGTTCTCCAACTTATAATCTTCAGTTGCAAAAGTGTGTGGGGGGTCTGTTTCCTTGAAAACTGACGTTAATGTGAGCCATTGCAACCTAAACAGTTACTGTCTCGATTCAAACATGTTTTAACGCATTCCGTGCAATGTCGTAGATGTGCGCAATATACATGTAATGTATATTGTTGCCGTGGTAACCAGAATGTTGATATGATGTCGATACGTGTGCTGCTAAGATGAAGGAATTGGTTGCCACGGAAACAAGGTTATGTGACTAAAGTTCTAAAATTAGGAAAACAGAAAAGAAGGTCATTCAAGCTACTTTGTGAACAAAATAGCTTAGGGCTATTGAGATTATAAAAAAATTATAGCATTTTATTCAAGGTATATAAATGAGACTATTCGTATTTTGCTTTTTATCAAATCCTTTGTAGTTGTACCTCGCTTGGTACTATTTGTTAGGCATTTTTGATGGATTCATGAGGTGCAACCCTATCATATTCAGAAACTCATAGTTAAGCTTCTACTTGGAATAATTAAAAGCTTTTACCATTAGAAAGGTCGAGACTTCTTCTATATTCACCATCTATGTCATTAAGCCCCGAAACGGCATAGCAGGTCATGAGAGTGAAAAGAGAGAGGTATTATTGTACTAACATATAAACAACTACCAAATGCGCATGAAGGTAGCGCAAATATAATTTCCTTTGGTGCAAGATGCGCGTAAATTAGCAGCGAAAAAATGTGCGTTCATAGGTAATAGTTCATTATAATCGTGGACATGAATGTGTTTTTCGATATTTTAAAGTTAAAGATCTCAACTATTGAAACTATTGTTTTCTCATTCTCATTAGTATTCTTTATAACAAAAAGAATCTCAGTGCAACCTTACTCAACCTTACTCATCGCTTTGTTTGCTCAACGAATGTAATTTTCTTCTAAATAATTTACAATAACACTTGGATTGTCTAACAAAAAATCTAATAGTTACAAGTACCTGGCGCAATCTGCTATTTGTAAAATTGATGTTGCTGAACGGTGTTCCCTACAATTTATAAAAAGAATTCAAAATAGAAATAACTCGATTACAAAATTGAGACCATAATTGTAAGCTCATATTAAACCTTATCTCACGGTGATATATTCCTTGCTATAGGAATATATATATATATCTTCAACAAGTAGATTAATATCGCTGTTAATCATTTTACATTATTTTGTTTTTACAAATTTGTAAAGTTATAAATCATACTGCCATATTTCCACATCTTCTTATGGTTTTGGGGGAAAGATTACGGAAAACTCCTTTTCCACAAGGTTATGGATCTGCATCAGCACTTAAGAATCTGGGACTTGCCCAAAGGGGGCGCCAGTAGCAACCATTTAGTGTTTTAGAGGATATACACAAGAGGCCAGCACGCGTTCAATCTGAGGAAAGAGAGGAACTTTTCAGTTGAAATCTGTTAAACATAGGACCGCAACAGATTGAAATACTCCTCTTTTGATTTATAGATATTAAGATTAAGCATTGTTATCAAGATCCATTAAATTTCTAGCCTAAGGTTTTTGTCTGAGATCTAGCAGACCCAGCAAAAGGATCAGCAATAATTATTGTTATTTAAACACACTCACACATAGATAACATCAAACCACTATAACGCCAAAGCCTCGAAAGTAGACTGAATTGAGGTTGAGCCAGTATTGCTGACCTTTCTTAGTATCTACCTCTGTTGCAAATGTACCAGTCATGTTTTTTTTGACAAAGACGAAGAAGGATTAGAGAACGTAGCTAATTAAGGATAGATTTATTACTGTTTATCAGATTTATTAGAACTGACCATATATATTGTTATGTACTGGTGTATACAGGTTATGTATGCCGGAGTGTACTTTTGTCTGGCCCATAGGCCAATGTTTCTAGTCTCTGTAAACATATCTGTGAGATGAAGGAGAGTATACTTCACTCTCATGCTATGTCGTCCTAGTGACTGTTTTTGTCGTAGTTAGTTTCAGCCTATATAGTAAGTAATATTAGACCTAGTCAGTAACAACATATGTTTTTTTGGCTTGGATCCTTGGAGTCCCTGTTTCTGTATGACAAATGTGTCAAGACTGACCTACACAGCTATCAATAAAAGCTATCATTTTTTTATTGGGATAGAAATGGGGTACATGATAATTTTAGAATGCGGTTATTCTAAAAAGGCAAGATAAGACAAAAACACACACACAACGGTAATTCTTTTGTAGAAGACCCTGGCCTGGGTTTGCACTTTGTCTACGCAGAATGTAGCCTACAACTTGTATCTAAAAAGAGTCCATGTACATTCCAGTACAATTCAGTATAGCATTGGGCAATTAAGATCATTAGGTGTAAGTATTAAGAAATGATGCCATATCTGACGGGATTAATACATACATTACCCTTCACAATTCAATTCACCTAGCCCACTGCTTAGATTAACTGTGTCACAGTGGCCCATAGACCGGAAACAAACTGACCGCCAATTACTTCCGGTTCCGTTTGTCAATAGGGGCCACCATAGGGCACCACGGAGCCTCCAATTTATGGTTTCCATGGCAACAGTCAATAAACTAGAGATTTGCTGACACGGACCACTCTGTGTAGTGGTAGGCCAACAAAGTGAGCATCGCCACCCTGGAGAAGGGGCAAGGGGGGTCAATGTGACAAACAAGCCCATAAAACAAGACTAGCCTTGAGAATGTAAGTGAGGAAGTATGTTAGTCTTAGAGAAAGTAAGTGAGAAATTATGTTAGTCTTAGAAAAGGTAAGTGAGAAGTTATGTTAGTTTATAGAGAAAATAAGTGAGAAATCATGTTAGTCTTAGAGAAAGTAAGGGAGAAATTATGTTAGTCGTCGGGAAACAAGACTACCAAAAAAGTCTAAGTAGACGTAAGAGAGATTAATTCCACAATAATTAATTAATTAATTGATTAATTAGGCCTAATATGTTACTCTTAGAAAAACTAGACTATAAGATAGGACTAGCCTATTCATAGAGATTGTAAAGGCGGTGATCCACGTTGCGACAAAACTGAACCGATTTTGGACCGATTTGCAAAATATTTTCTATGTCCAAAATCGGTCCAGAATCGGTCCAAAATCGGTCCAGAATCGGTCCAGAATCGGTCCACTTTGAAAAATATCGCAACGTGGATCATGTCAACCGATTTTTTCCAACCGATTTCCAACCGACATAATTTTTCCCAGCCGATTTCCAGCCGATTGCCAGCCGATTTTGGTCCGACGAAATTATTAAACCTGTTTAATAATTCTGGACCGATTCTGGACCGATATGGACCGATTCTGGACCGATTTTATCATGTGTATTCTTTTTCAAGGTGATTTCATTCATTTTTGGGAGTAATGGAACGGAAATGTTACCATAAGATATGAAAATGATTTCTCTTTCACATGATATATTTTTTAATGCTTTTCAACAAGTATTTTACTATTTTACTTATTACTAATCAAAAAGCTTAAATGATATATATTTGTGGTCCTAATGACCATATTTAGACATAAAATATTAAAATATTTGCAAAATTTTCATAATTTAGTCAACCGATTTTATTTTCACTGTTTTCCTATTAATTTGTGACTCAGGATACAAGAAAATAATTAGTTTTCAGCTTCATTGTGGATCATGGGTAGGGGACCGATTCTGGACCGATTCTGGACCGATTCTAGGACCAATAGGTTTAATTACCCAACCGATTCTGGACCGACACAATAAAATCGGTCCTGAAATCGGTTTGCTCTTAGTTTTTTTGTCGGCTTGGATAATGTCGCAACGTGGATCACCAGCTTAAGTGACATGTAATCATTCTCAGAGATGCGAGAGAAACATGAACTACAAATGGACACTAGAGATAGGAGTTAAATCAGACATTACTATCATGTTAGTCTCGAGGATCAGTGGGTTAAATAAAGTCTGAATGGATAGGTGACAGTGAGGGAAGGGGAGGGGGGCAGGACAATGAGGAATAAAATGCATGGGTGAACAAGCCAATCACTGATAAAGTGCGTGGGTAATGAGTAGGAGCTTAGAGACAAAATGAGTGAGAGAGTGTATGACTGACAGGGTAAGTGAGGCGGGTGATATTATTTATAAAGAGGGACGTAGTCTAGGGAAAGAGTGATTTCAAAATAAGCCGAGGAATTTAGGTCGGTTTGTAAATAACATAATTATAACACCAGGTTATACAAACTCCACCATAATCAAACAACGCCTCACAATAACCATTTACTGAAATAAACTACAAAACTTCACCAAAGGGTACTGTACTTTATTTGGGTTACTATGTTACCATATGGGAGTGAACATATTTCAATGTAATTGCAGAAAAGACTGACTTTAGATCTGCCATATCACATTTGTTTTTGGATATAATTCATATGTATATTTAATAGTTCTTACTTTATGTTATAATAATGCACTTTTATAACACTGAATCAGAGGTGAATGAATATTCTAGAATGAATTTTTATTTAGCAATTTTTGAGGAGTTCATTTGGATCAACAGTGGGATTACATATATGCGCCCTTTGTAACAATATTTTGGTAAAGGATGGGGGGGCTGTGAAAATCGCCTGCAATTTTTCTTAAGCGAATTAGGTCTACATTATTTGATATTTTGTGTGTTTTACCAGAAGCTGTCTAGACACCCTGTGTTGTCCCGTAGATTGCCAATTTCCTCCCCCTCTCCTTCTTCCCAAAGCTTGGAGAAAAGGGTGCCCAGATTGACACTGATAGTGATTTCCCTTACAATTATAGCTTTTTAACTGCATATATATGTTTGGAGTCCTGGCCCCCGACAGGGGTAGTTATAGACCTGCAAAGTGACTTGATAAGTTGTGGATTTAGACACGGTCTGGTGATTAAGGGCCAATTAACATTATGGTTTATTTGTAATACATGTATAAAGTCTAGTTTGTCCATGTTTTGTGATATCACGTGTATCTTACAACCTACTGTGAGTGACCTCCACTTCGTTTCACTTTCTGTCACCCATGCAATGCTGATCTCACTGTCGTCTGTGCCCCTCTCCTGGTGCGTGGTGGGGGCGCTGGCCTTTGTAGCTAGCCAACCATAACTGAGGGAAGAGGCTGATTGCTGAAGAAAGAATCAACCATTTCTACCATAAAAGTGCCTCATTTAGATCCTTGATTAAAGTGTCCCTATTAACTTAAAACATACGAGTGGGAAAGAAAATAACTGTATTAGAACAGACTCAATGTCTTTAATTACTTAACACATACAACAGAGATAGCAAATAACTGTATTAGAAATGACACACATAGGTCAAAATGTTTCAGAGTTATGAGTGTATACATATACATACATAATATATATGTATACACAGAGTGATATATGACACACATTAACACGGTGTCAGAAGTGAGATGGGGAATGTCCTAATTGTCCTCATCAGGGGTGCGTTCCAAAGTGACATATAAAGGGAGATATTAGTCGTATCGTGGGTCGTATCCTAGATATGACAACTTTACGACTATTGTGTTGCAAACCTTTGCTTGGAGGGGTCGTATTATGTAATCTGATGGACCCCCTACTGTATAATTCAATCAGAAATCGTTGCAAGGTCTACTTGTCGCAGTCCTAAATTAGTAGCAGACACCTAAAGAGGTCTCTAAATCTACGATGACATTTTAAGTGGTCGTAGAGAAATAGTAAGTTATAAAATAGGCATTGAAAAAGAATCTGATTTAAAAAAAAATAGACCAATATGTTTGTATGATATTTCAAATCTATAAAAACCAAAATATTATTTTAATTAGACATAAATCTTCCCTGAAAGCATATTTAGTAAAAAAAAGTTCTTAAAACAATAACAAATTGCCTACAGCGTTTCAAGGTCTGGACTATGGCGCCATAGGCAATTAAGCCAATCACAGGTGGCAGACAGAGGGGCTCCTGGCACCATGAGGTCCTCAGGTGAGGGATCCTGAGACCAATGTTATGCATGAGTACCCTCGATTCAGTTTTGTTTTTTCCTCCCATTTCATTATTTCTAAATATTTTCCAGTAATTCTTTTTTTATGTTATCACTTTTTTGTTTCTTCAATTTTCTACATCCAGATATTTACTACTTTCATTTTGATGATTTAATTATCTAACATTTTCTTTCACTTATGAGATTTTCTTTGTGCTAGGTGGGTAGCATGTCCCTCAGGAAATTGCATCCATTCACAAGTAGTCAGCACAGGGCCATATACGACGTGGACCCCCTCCGTAAATAGGCACCTTGCAATGTCCATGTGTAAATGGACCCCCCGTTCGCGGCAACATACGGCCTGAAACGCTGAAGAGTTTGGAACGCACCCCAGAGTAGTACAATCCCCTGGTCGTGTCGACCTCGTACGGGGAGTGATGAACAGAGCACACCCACCCTGATAGGCATTCATGAAGCTCCCTGGTGAATATTTATCATCCAGGGCAACATCTGTGCACCGTGTTGGGTGTAATGATTCAGGGGCAGTGTGTATGCTGACCCCTTGTAATATAATGGTGCTATTTGATATAGTACAGAGAGCTAAAATTGGCTGGTTGCTATTTGTAATACATTCCTTGTTTTGGGCAATAGACAATAAAATTGTGGCTATTAGCTATATGTTCTTTTTCTGAAAAATGCATTTTATGATGTCCATACATTGCACATATTGGTTTTCAACATATCTGGGTTCATAGGTTGGTAGGTTACCCGTTGGCTATAACCATACTCGCACTGCTTCTGATCTGAGCAGCTAGATTTCCAATATCCACAGTTGTGTCTCTCCAAGGCTAACCTGGCACTTAGTATTGTGGTATGTTAGAAATTATAAGCAAGCGGGAGACAATAATTAGTGAAAAGCTTTGTTGAAAGTGAAGCTTGATATCTTAGGATACTTGCAAACAATAAAGGAAAGTGGTTAATCATTGTGGATAAAGAGGTTAGAGACTAAACTCTTTTATAATACTAGTGTATCACGAAATGTTTCATTAAGTTTGTCCTGACACCAAATGTTGTAATATTTTATGATTTTCTTAAACATTTTTATAAAAATTCATACAATTTTAAAATGGCCCCAAAGGACTCGATGCAAGTTGTCTCTTATGAAGATATCACCATGCAGTTTGGAAATTCATTCACGCTTATTTCTTTTAGAAATCTTTTTGGTGCTGTCCTGGCCTGTGCACTCCCACGCCAAGAATACTTTCCCTTAAAAAATTGGCAGACAAAGTTACTTATTCATATTTGTTTAAATGGGAGGTAGACTAGGGACTTTAGTATCACCATTGGACATCATGTAATATCCATAATCTCTTTAAAAATCTTTTTCGCTACATATCTATTTATATAAAAGCTACTCTCCCTGATTGTATTCAAAATAAATCTTGATCAAAATATGCAGAATAACCACACTAAAAGTAAGATAAGACAGGAAAGCTCACTCATCCGGTTGTGGGGCAATTAACCCTTGACAACACTCAATTCATTGGTGTTGGTAAAAGCAACAAACATGCAAATGCTATGTAGATAAACCAGCGTTGACCTTTGCTGGAACCTGGCAGGCACCAGTTCTGGGCACTATTTGCGTCCTGGAACCAGCGAACCAGCCGTCTATATTGACCGCACACAGATCCTGGAGAGTGGATGCACATGCGCAGTGGCATCTGTGGCAGTGGTTGCCATGTCAACCAGATGGCTACTGGTTGTGGGTAGGCAAGGGTGTGTAGGAGGAGGCCAAGCATGTGGCGACTTTTCCTGGTCATATTTGGAGCCAGATTTGATTTGTTTTGGCTTTAAGGGGCAGACAACCGTTAAATTGGGTCTACTTAGGTTTTTTATCTGTGTGTTTTTGTGTTGTTGACTTATACTTTTGTAAATGAATTGGGATGTACGGGATAGGTTGTTTGAAACAGTTTTTCATGTTTTACATTTCAATTATTGGATCTACGACACTGCCTTGTCTTCTATCATCAATATTTTCAGATTCAGTTTAAATAATAAGTCAATAGGTCCGCAGCATTCAAGTGAAATTATACAGAATCATTTTAACATGACTTTTCTTTAATAAAATTATATTGATAGACACCATGCTTGGCTAGATGTGAAACATCCATATCAATCACAATCCAATGTCAGGGATCTAAATCGTCATGTTTCATAAACATATACAACAGATAACAAGGCTCAGAAAGCTCACTGATTCATACAAAGACACTGCTATCGTAATACATGTATAGTCCCCAGTATTGACCAACCAGTATCAAGCTGCATATGGGTGGGTTGCAAAAAGCCGACCAGTGGCTGGGAGGAGCTCACATCAACTCACATCAGCTCGGATAATACGATAATGCTGCAGGCCAGGGGCAGCTGAGTCAACCTGTCCGACCTGCCAGGGTCACAGGCCACCAGGGGGAGTGGGCAGTGTGGGTAATCTGCACTAATGTACAGGCATACATGTATGTAGCCAATGCAGGATTAGTGCCAGCCATATAAAGTCCATATTCTACCTTACTTTGGGTAACACTTGCGTTGCACCCAAGCAAGAATCTGACGTTATTATAACGTTATTATAATGTTCTGTTTGGTTCTGCTTTGGTTCTTGTTACGTTATTTTGATGGCACCCAAAATAGTCTTTAGAACCTAACATTGCAACATTGCAGTGTGACGTTATTGTGACATTCTTGTAATGTTCTTTAACGTTTATAGACGTTGTGCAGATGACGTCACATCTCTCAAATTGGGCTGGCCGCCATATTGGTGATGAATCTTTAGGCTACATTATTCACAAATGTCAAACCTTAAAATTCAAATATCCAAGCCACATACACTTTATATATCATCCCTGGATCATAATCAATGATCACTCTTACTTAGAATTCATAATTTTTGAATTTTTGAATAGCCACGTGGTCAGGATCACCACGTGGTGATCACCAAAGAATGATCACATGACCATGTGTGCACAAGTACTGTAGGCCTTTGACTATCAAATACTTTTAAAAGAGTATCATCATGATTTAGACAGTAAAGCAATACAAATTATGTTTCCAAAAATTGAAATTTTTAATCAAGGGACTGCTTGGCTGTATTTTGCACACAAAAAAAAGATTCTGAATATCTTGAATAGAAAGGAAATGGCAGTATATTTCATGAAATTGTATTTTGTATTTTCAATTTTTGGCCCAGATTTTCTGTTACATCTTTATAAATACCAAAGACCCTTCCATTTTATGAGATTTAGCATAACTGACGTTTGTGTCTTCAAATTGACATAACTTCTTTTACAATTAGCATTTTCATATTATTCTTTCAGTATTGGATTCCCCAAGACTTTATGTTCTTTATTCAATATTCCAGACTATAAGACTGGTTTTCGCTGAGGATGTCACCAACTATACAGAGGATCATCGTCATCATAATACAAGTATAATTAAATTACTATTTTCTGAAATTCCCATATTGATATTTCAAGGCTAAAAGGACAACAAAAAACAGCAGTGCACGTTACAAGCAGGCCCACCTCCTCACCCGTCACCGTCACTAAAATGGCGCCAATCTTCCAGTCCTGACTGATTGTCACCGGTTGCCATGGTGACCGTGTGTTGTTTGGGTGCTGGAGGAGGTCAGTGACGCGGTGATCTGTCACCAGGGGGACGGCAGAGGAGGGGGCGGGCAAAGTGCAGCAGCAGCAACAGGTTGATGGTTCCCTGCTCCCACCGGTCCTCTGAAGATTCATGGATTTGGTATGTCCTCCCTTAGCAGCTGCTCTCCAGACAAATAAAGATACTTTGGAATGGTATGGTACATTTTTTGTGCTTTAAACAATGTTAATAGTATAACGTAACACGTGTTCCAACTGTCTCTGAATCATAATGTTTATGGTTATGATTTCATCTATGTATGCTCAAAGATTGTCAAAAACATGCATTTAGCTGCAATATGTCTGAACTTTTTTTAATGGTCACACGCATGAAATGCATGATTTTTCATCAGTCATATCGATGGAAATGCAATATTACAAACAATGTTGGTGATGACTTGTAAACTGAATGATATTTCAATGTTACACATAGAACAAGAAAACTACACTTCAATGCTTCTGATGTAATAAACGTTTGAGAACATTCAATGTCGAAAGAATGATTCTTTCCCAACGAAGCATTGGTCTGCTCTAGAGGCTGTCTGATACCCAGTGAAGAATAAAATTTAATGCTGATTGAGCAATCAATCATATTTAAATACCGATCAATTATTGATTTCCTAATATTTAATATGCCTTTACACTATCACTGAATGGACCTTTGATTTGTGATTTGATATTGAATTGCAAATGAATACTTTTGTTACATTGACACACAATTGAAACATCAATGACTATGTTGAGGCAATATTATCTTTTTATATCACATCAATCCACTACCACTATTAAATTACTCAGTATTTAACCTCTAGAAAGCATTAAAGTCATTTTTATTTTCACTTAATCATTCTTATTACAGTAATTTCTTCTAAAGACCAAATTTACCACTCCAATATGTGGCCCTAAAAACCTAATTAGATTACCTGCAACTTTCTGCGTATTTGGAGCATGACATGCCTGAACACCTTCTCTGTTGAAATGCAATAACATACAGGTCTGAACCTTTCGAGTTTCCATGCATCCCACCCCTTATTCAGGTCACCTGATATCATCACTGCCTGTCCTTGACATGGATTTGGTTGGGAGAGTACAATCTAACGCCTTTAAGTTTAACCTTATATTCAGGAGGATTTATTGCTGCAGATTGAATAGGAAATGCTTAAATTGGGAGATAATACTTCTCGTTATTTCAAGCTATGTTGGTTTTTACATTATTTGATTCAATGTTCATGTAATGAACTTAATTTAAGAGAGATTCATGCATAGGAAAATGACTATACTTGCCCATTTACAATCCAACAAATCTGAAATGTTGATTCAGTATTGATGGCAAAAGTTAATTCAATATCCTTCCAAGATTAGGATATCTACTGGGACTGAGCTTTAACTCACACAAGTATTTCAAAACGTTACAATCAGCAACTGAGACCAAGAAGTTGTTATATGTTAAAATTATCTGACAATCCTCCTGAGTCACTCACAGGTGACCCCTGAGTGTTTGTCGGAATGATTAAAGGCTTGAGCAGCTCCCAAAGAGACTGTATCCCAAAGGAGCAGCTCGGTACTGCTTGAAGTACTCCTTGGAATCTCCAAGCACTTCTTAGGCCCTTCACCTATGCTTTTGCACAGGCATAGAAGAACCCAACTGTGGGTGGAGAGTGAGCTCTGCTGCCTTGCTTTGATGTTTAGTATGATGGCTGCTGATGCTCCAAGACAGTCTGATTCATTCGCACCAAAAGAAGTAATTTAGCTGGCGTTTATGGCCCTAACAGGTGGTGGCTGCAACAAAACTGTCTGCTGACCTTCCCCTTTCACCTTACAGAATTCACACTATGATACAGCCTTCTACAGGTTGTGCACAAGATGGGGTTTACAGAGGAAAAGCAGACATGATTGTAGTTGTTGCACAATTTGTTAAAATCTTTCGCCTGTTCAGGAATTTTTGCCATCTCTATTTGAAAAATCTGCAAAAAAATTAAAACATGGAGAAAATATTTTTGTACAGAATTGTTATATGTGAAATCATCTGCAAAAAGCAATCTCATGGTCTGGAATATTGAATTAAGATGTCTTTGGGAATCCAATACTGAAATAAATATGTCAATATTCGTATTAGAAAAAAAGTAATGTCAATTTGAAGACACAAAGGTCAGATGTGCTAAATATGCTAAAATAGACCAGCCTTTGGTATTTATAAAGATATAATGTATATATAAACTGGGCCAAAAATTGAAATCCAAAATGCAATTTCATGAATTAAACTGCAATTTCCTTTCTATTTAATATATCAAGAAGCTTTCTTTTGTAAAATGTAGCCAAGCAGTCCCTTGTTATGGATTTAAGGTTAACACGGCATGATACATGTAGGAGGGACTATATTCCATATATGATCATAATTATGATCGTAGGAAAGGAGTGGTTTACCTACTGGTTTAAGCAGATTAAGCAACCAAAGTCAAATATTTTATGATGACATTTGATTTGTCAGCTTTGGGGCACCATGAACGAGAAACACAGTTATTATACCTTAGGGTGATACAAGTTTAGTAGTTAAGAGTTTAACACAGGGCGATACAAACCTGGGTGATAACCAGCCTTGTATCACCCTGCAGGGTGATACAGAAACTTTATATTTTTCTAAAATGCAGGCTGATATCGGGGTCCTGGCTCGGGGTGATAACCACCCTCGTACTCCCTGCTCGGTTGGTTATATGTATTCATCATTGTTTAGATCCGGCATATCAGTTTATAAACACCCTATCTTGTCATCGTCCATGTCCAATGCAGCCAACACACCTCTCATTAATGCATAACATTCTCCATCAAACTCCATGAAACATAGCCATGGGGCAAGTCTATTGTCGCCAGACTGTCAATTCAGGTTGTGGCTTCCATGGATCATTTTCCACGACACGTTTATGATGCTGGACCACCAGCAGAAGGGTAATTAAAGGCTGTAACGGGTAGAAGTATGACCTTAAATACCAGAACTGACAGTGGGGGCCTACATGAGGGGATTCCCCACACACCAACAGTACAGAATCAGCAGCACAGCCACCCATGCGACAGTTGTACTGCATGTTGCGCAACCACTCATAGGACAGTAATACGTGAAGTAGAAATGTATATCAGTAAAGCCATTCCTGTGACAGTGGTACTACATACCTTACTTTTTTTCAGTACAGTCACTCGCAGGACAGTACATCCAATTAAGGCGGGAACCCCCTGAGAGATAGGACTATAATTCAGAATTGGGAAAAAAAGGACCAGAACTGACTGAAAATGACCAAAAATGGTGTTCCCATTGAGCCATGCAACCAGATATCTGTCAAAAAAGGCCAGTTGTTTGAAAATTATCTGACAATGTTAGATATTGGTTGCTAGTGATCTCTAATTTGACCAGAATCATAGTCGCTTCGCTCAGTGGGTTCCCACCTTTACTACATGTACCACTGTCCATCACAAGACAGTACTGCTATATCAGCTATCAGGAAAGACACTGACAGGAGGGAAGTGTTTAAGCAGTACTTCCTATCAGCACTATGTAGTGATTTTCATGAACACAACCACTCATTGGACAGTAGTGCCATACGTAGTTATTTCCATGAGCAGAGAACCACTCACAGAAAAGTAGCGCTACATGTAGTGATTAGTGATTGCTATTAGCACAACCACTCACAGGACAATACTACTATATGTACTAATTCCCATGAACACAACCACTCACAAGACAGTAGTGCTGTATATAGTAGCTTCTGTATAGGCACAACCACAATGATCATGTCTTTACATTGAATATGCTGCACAATAATAATTGGTGTTGTATTTAGATTTTTGGACACAAACACCTGGTTCTATAATTTTGTTTAATCAAATTACTCAAAATACATATTCAGACAGAAATGTATCCACTAGGTATTTATGTACTCCAATATAGACAATCATTTAGAGAACAAACTTAAGTAAAATTCAATCAGACATAATTCTGATTATGGGACTTGTATGAGATGGCAGTACATGTAATAACTTTATATCAAAAGATCGAAGCACAATGTACAAATACGGAGATTCCAATTGTAATTTCATGATGTACTGCCTCTTTACCTTGGTAACAGTTTTCGTTGTGAAAGAGATCATTTGAAACGACGAACAAAATCTGTCAAAACAAATCAATCAAAAAGTATTTGACCAAATCGGGAACACTGTAAACTGATACCAATTAACTTCAGGCCGCTGTTTCTTATGAGCAGTACAGGTGTTGCTCAGACCAAAGGTCATGACCTCAAGGGTCAAAGATTAAGAGGTCAACCTCCAGCTGTGACGTCATATCGGGCGGGGCAAGTGATCTGTCATATGGGTTCAGGGGGGTTTCCAAATGACCTGAGCCCTCTAACTGACCCAGGGCCTCACGCTGACCTGAACTCTGAGGTCGCCAGCCTCCTGGATCCAAAGGAGGCTATGCGCGGCTCTTGATGAATCCTTGGACCCGTCCTTGGATTTATCATATATATTTAATTGACAATTTACAAGTCTACGGAGGCTTATTTGGATCTGTGTGGTATAGTTAAGACATACAGGTGCAAGAACATGTGTATGCAAAGTATTAGGCCTATGTGATAAATATGTTGCAAATTGAAGTGGAATGATCACAAACATTGTCCAGTCTGGAAAATAATACCTAATATTCCGTATATGACATTTCTTATTTCCTAACTGGACTCTCTCATTGGCCAATTGTCAAGGCAAGTTTCAGAAGGCAAATAAACTAGCACATTATCTTGATAATTTCTTTTTTTGGATATTGAGTATTTTCTGTTCGTAAATTTACATTTATTCAATTTGATTAATCACTTTCTGTGAATATAATTATATGCCGCACCAACCTCTGCTCTGAGGATGGAACATGATTTAGGGTGTTGACATCCGGGCACCTGACCCACTCCCATTAGATATCTCTCGCTGGGTCTCGGTGGTATCCTGCCATGTTGGGTTCAGTTAGGCTGGTAACCAGGCTGAGCACCTGGGGAGTGACTCAGCCCTTATCACTGAGCACCTCCCTCCCCCTTTAAGTGGGAGGGTGTGAGTAGAACCTCCCCATTAACGCCCAACCAATGTCCAGGACTCACACCTGTGATTTATTACCACACTTACAAGGATTGACCATACCCAAGGGATGTTCTAGCAGAAGAGTATTTTGGGACATCAGCAGAGTTCATGGCTAATCATTAGAATTATCCAATGATAACTCACAGTCGCTTTTATTCCAAGGGTGCTTTTGATTCTAGCGATTTTTTTTATTTGTTGGTTTTCTCTATGAATATGGAGTGAAGCCATATATCCTATGTACCATTCGAGAGATAATTGTAAAACTTTTCTAGTGATATATAACTGATTCCTGCTGCCGATTTCTAATATCAGCCTTGTCGATTTCTAATATCAGCAGCCAATTTGGTATGTGGATTATAGGCTTAAGAAATATGCCAATTTCTCTATAGAAGCGGATTCATGTGGTTGCAGCTCTTATTCAAGTTATCATGTTATTATACCAAATTTCACTTATACGGAAGATCATCCTGTAAGATGAGTATAATGATCAATAAAAAAAAGAAATAGAAAGAAAGATAGTTCAGGGACATTGGTGGTCAGTGGGGGGGGGGCGGTCCAGGTCAGAGGGTCAACTGGACGGGATGGGAGAGACACTGGGACATCACGTTGCCATGGTTACAGGGATGGAGGGGGGTCATGTCCCTGTTGGGACATGCGCACTTAAAGACAAGTTTGCCTCTCACCGATGGTACGACCTCACAAGGATAATAGGTACGCGGGACAATGAGGTTATTTCAAGGATAAGAAGGTGGAGTATGGGCTAAGATGTTTAATATCACATGTCGAACTGATGAAATGGCTATGTTGTCTGTCACTATCATTTTGATATCGATTTTCAATACATTTTGTGTTATAATATTATTTGCTCTATGGTATGTGGTTGATTTATTACTAATGTCATTAAGCATCACATCCCATGTCGAATTTAAGAAATTTTAAGGGTGGCTACCTTAACGCATTGCCCAGCTGATAAGTATGAATTATTCGTACTTATTACGTGGAAAACTGTGGCCCTTAATGGGGGGGGGGGTCCCCAATGTCGCATGTCGAATATTAGAAAATGCCATGTCAACTGTCCCTTAACCTGTTAACTTTCCATGTCCCATGTCGTCTCTAACATTCTCCTATGTCGAATTTACGAAATAGGTCATGTCATGTAATTAATTCTTTCTTCATGTCAATAAGGCTCATGTCGCATGTCGATTTTAAGAAATGATGCTCTACCCGTGTCGAATTTAGGAGTCTAGGGCCATAAATCTGCACGGCAGGTAGGGGAATTTGGGGTGTTGGGTAGGTTTAACTAGAATCGTTACAAACAGGTACGACCAGTCTTTTAACAGGTGAGAAGCAGATCTTCAAACGAACTAAATGAATATTGAAAGAGAGTCAATTATAGGAAACCGTCGAAACGACAAATAGGGCATCGTACGGGAATAGAAACGTGAGGCAGAAAATGAGAGACGAGTGAGAATCAGTTGTCAGAGGGAAACAAAATAAAAGAGATTATATAGTTTCAGAAAAAGAAATTGTAATGTGGTATTGATATTTTAAAACACATATTACGTTTCGAACCTTGAAACGATGGGGTCTGGTCTCACTTAGGGATGCTGTATTCAAAGGGATATTCAAAGGGATTTTATTATTAAAAGGCAAAATTCGTGCCCTTTTTCAATTTTAGGCAGTTAGGGTATGTGAAAACAATTATGGCAGAATAATGTACTTGTATTCCACCTACCGATTTTGAGGCTGTCGATTTTGCATTTTATTGTAAAGCAATTCTAGTAAAATACGCCACGTCTCTACAGAATCATTATTCATATGTCAGAAATCTTCAGCATAATCGTCACGCGGGATATAGGCTCAAGACTGTTCTTGGCACAAACAATTCACCGTGCAATTAAACTATCCACAACGTCAATGGTTCTGTAATAGTTCGTAGTGTGAACATGGTATGTGGCTACTAGCATCTTCTACCAATTCCTCGCAGACAGTATCTTGGCGTCTCGGGATATATTTACGACTGTCTGACACGGCAGCTGTGAACCGGGGAAACAGGTAGAATAGTATCTATAGATGTACAAGGTACAACTGTTCATGTACCAATAACTACGTTGGCTTACTCTACATAGAATTCCATATTCAAGGGAAGATACAGGGTTTAAGAAAGCGGGGATCCACATATAGGCTTACTAGTAAAACACCACGAATACCTGCACATACAATTTTTCTCAATTTGGTTCAACCTTTACATCCATGCAACTATCTTTCCTAAACAAACTTCAAATCTGTATTAAACATTGCAGGCACATTAAACATTCATCTTATCAAAACGCAGTTGTAATTCAATAAAAGTTCCGTAGTTCAAGATCGCTCAAAATTGTGCTCAATGTCAATTTCTGTACGTTATATAATCATATCCGGAAGGCATAGAGGCCTATAATATTATATGCTCTTTAATTTGTCTTCCTCCTCTTAACAACTCTATTACAGGTTTATCCATGTCGTTGTCTTTCCCTTTTCCCCGGCCCATATCACTTACCAGTTTTCGGAATTAAACCACAGAAGCACACTGCACAGCCAGGTCATTGATTTAATATGCCACAGTGCGGCTTATTCCTCTGTCTAAAACTGATAACAATTATCATAATGATAACCACATCACATTAATTCAGAGCGTTGCCATTCCATTTAAGTACACATGCCTTTAAGTAAGCCCTTGATTGCAATGTTTGTTCCATACTGCATAGAAATATATTTGAATAGCGTCGCACAAATAATTATATCAAGGGATGGTAATACTGTACAAAAACGTTGTCTAATAATCTTCTTTTTTTATTTTCAATACATAAGGCAGTATAACATGACTACAATTCCATCAATGATGTCCTCGACTTTGTGGCGGCGTACTGTTGGATACTGTTGATATTGTCTATTCAGGGTAATGGCAACAAGTGATGTGCTAATAGTAGAGTTCACTTTGTCTGTCCCATATATCACCTTCTCCAAACAGAGTCTGGGTGGAGTATCAAGTCTGAGACAATTAAGCCACGGCCTTTGTCTGCTGAATGTTTGATTTGGGACACCATGGGAGGCTCCAGTCACTATGGCGAAAACGTATAATATGTTTCTGATTCTGGATCTGATGCACAGTTTCAGTGATCTTAAGTATCTCCTGTTATCTTTGGAAATGACAAGATTGACACATAATGGGTGCATGCATAACAACTTTGTAGGGTTAGATACCTATTCATATTACCTCCATTTCCAAAATAATCTCACGGTCACTGGAAATACTCTTTTCTTTATACTTCCAATGAAATCAAGAGTTTTGCAAAACCTTCTATACCTGATGATGCGTACGTATGGTATTTCTTAACATGAGAAAGTTGCTTATGATTGAAACTAAGTTTGGAGTTTTAAATAACACTCTCTAGGCTAGTGTTTTCTAACAGCAGGTCATGATATTATTGGTACTCTGGTCAATCTGATGACCCTCTCTGACCACACCCACCACACTTGACCCTCCCCCTGACCCTCCCCTAAGCCCAGAGCACCATTGCCATGCATGCAAACAGGTGTCATTGCGGTTACCATGGTAACAACACAAGGGCCAGGGGGTCCGGGTTGTTAGGGGGTCAACCATCTGACCCTCCCTCATGGCCTATCCAGCCATGGCCTATAACACACAGAGAGACGGACACATACACAGACATCAATACACCACACCCACCCTCACAATGACTACCCTCACAATGACCAATCATCCTATATGAAGATATTATGGACAATTTTCAAACAGGAGTGATTATAATGGTAAAAAAATGGCACATTAATGGTAAAAAAAAAAGGTACATATGAAAGGAATTTATCTCTAATATTTGCAATTTCTCTGTGACATTGTCAGATCGCAGCTCAGGTCGCGTAGTGTAATACTGCCTTCACCCACC
Source organism: Lepidonotus clava (assembly GCA_936440205.1). Lineage (NCBI taxonomy): Eukaryota > Metazoa > Annelida > Polychaeta > Phyllodocida > Polynoidae > Lepidonotus > Lepidonotus clava. Next base: position 24,491,996 of record OW387147.1, read on the forward strand.
CTACACCCACCCTACACCCTCCAATTCGTCCCCGCCCTTGCAACCTCCCTCCCTCCCCCTCCAATCACACCCCCTCACTTTCCCCACCCACCACCCCCGCCCATTTTTTTCCCACGTTGCCCGCGGCAAACCGACTGACCACACCCAGAGGAGGGGGGATTTCCCTTAACCCTGCGTTTCCCATTTCACCCAGCCGATAACATACCCCATGCAAAAAGCAACATAATGTACAGATAGATAAAACCAACAAATCCAAGGTCGCAATAGAAGCCTATGGCTTCACTTCTGAGAGTTTTTGTGAAAGGATATTTTGGCTCTGGTGTTTTTATAAGGTTTTGGTTTTTGTGTGTGATAGAAATGAAAGACTGACCACTGGGGAAAGGGTTAGGAATGCTGATTGTCTACCACTTATCGGGAGGTTGGAGCACCTGGAAATGGGAAACGTCCCCTTCGGCCTAAAAGGGTCTGCACCCTTGAGGAAAATCCAAAGGACCCACATGTTGGGGCTATGTGTGGTGTTGGACTGTCACCCCCTGACCCAAGGAAAACAAGCTCTGATCAAACACATTTGGGATGAATAGAATAAGCTTCAGTTTCCCAACACAAGCATGCCGATCTGTTGATTCTATTTTGATACAAAATCTAGAGCATTTTCGGCTAGCCGCGATTTTACCACTGGTATCCATTTATTTTTTTCAGATATACATGGACTAAGGGAAGACTTCATCACTTCGGGTACACTGTAAGAAGTAACTACTGTAAATTTACAGCAAAAGTTGCTGGCAGCAAAGGTTCCAGCAATTTTTGCTGTAAATTTACAGCACTCTATGTACTGTAAATTTACAGTATAATGTACTGTTAATTTCCTACGGCAAAATATGCTGTAAATTTACAGCAGACAAAGTGCTGTAAATTTACAGCAAAAGTTGCTGGCAGCAAAGGTTCCAGCAATTTTTGCTGTAAATTTACAGTACTTGCTGTATTTTTACAGTAAGCTAAATCAAACATTTTACCATTTTATCTTTATCAATTTCCTTTCTAGAATCCAACTAAATGTTGGATAAAGGTATAAATCCAACCTCAAACCCAATGTATATTGGATGAGGGATGTATTTATGCTAAGTGCATTAGCAAATACATGCATGGAATGATGGTATGATGAGGCACTGCCAATCCAACACATGCCTATGAAGTTTTTGTTGTTGTAAAACTAAGGAAGATAATGGCTCGCCACATAAAAATGTATAAACACGGCAGTTTTGAGAAGGTTATTCATGAAAAATGAGCATTGTACAATATTTAGTGCGGAACTGCTCCAAGGTATTGAAATTGGTAAAAGCATTGTTGAGCCTATAAGGAATTGGCCACGGAGGCATTCCATTAATTAAGTACCTATGTATCGATGGGGTTGGGGGAGGTCTTAAATTTTCAAGAATATGCGAATTTAGTACTTGTTGGAATGCCCAAAACAGGTACACAGACTATTAATTTTGTCTCAAGTGGCAATAGACCCATTGAGAACTTCCCTTCTACCATTAAGACTTTACCATGGTAATATTTTATACCTTTTTAGGCATCCTGTAATAAGCCATTCCTTTCAATCCTCTACACAAACCAAAGAAAACAGGGCATAATGTATTTCACGCTAAAATTCATATAGATGTACACGCAATTGATTTATATAAGATCAACAACGTATGGACCCTGCCATATGTTCAAAAGCCCTTTACTATTGCCCCTCAGGGCAGTAGCACTTTCCTACCGCAGATGGTCTTACCACAGTGAATACCATGCAGATATCAGCCACGTATGTAATCTCAGAGAATGCAAAATACATGTACTTTTGTGGTATTACACAACAATATCAATTCTGATTTTTACAGACAGGTTGATGACCTTGCAGCATTTAGAATACATAATACATAATACGTAATTATGGTATAATATGATTTAGCTCCATAAGAATAACGATTTTGAGTTTTTCTTTAATATCTTGTTGAGCACCGTTAAATGATTGTTTAGTACGGTAACATCATAATCAAGATAACCCATGGGAACATTATTGTTTTCTAGTTTATTCTTCAGTCATTGCCTGCAGCAGTCCATTGTATTTCATGCTGTATTCTTTGCATATTTACAAGAAACAAGTGGCTTCGCCAGGATTCGAATCCACAACCTTTGGGTTTGGAGGTGAGGGTCTTAACCACTACACCATGCACATGGAGGATGAGGCTGGAACTAAGAAATGGGGTCATGACCCAATTCGCTGGTTCCCTTGGTCCCCACATTAAAGTGTTTACAAATCCGTAGTACAGATGGACAGGCTGGTCCCCTATGGAACCGCTGGTTACTGGTGGGACACAGTGTGGACTAATAGGTCTGCATGTGCCGTCGAAGCAACAAAGATTTAGAACAAGTAGGGTAAATACACACATAACTCGCAAGGCACGGAAATACCTGTTTTGTGTCTGTCTCTCTAATATTTCATTCTAAGGCTTCTTTGTGTGATTAAATGATTGGGTGTTTACAGTGTTCGGCTAGTATGTATATATGATGGAACATAATTAAAGTGAGAAGCAACCCTTCAAATGAAAGGACTATCTTAATGTACTGAATTTTAGATCGAAATGATATACTCTTACTGTAGGAGACCTGTAAGTAAGATAATATGTTTTGAGATAAGTCTAGATTTAGAAATCATCAGATCAAACATTTAGCTAATTAGAGGGTAAATCAAAAAACATGGGGCACAATTTGTTAACAGATACGATCAAGTAAAGACCAATTGATCCAAGCTTATACATGGTCAAAGAAAAGAATACAAGCGCATTTGTTCAAAGGTTACCTAAGTTCAAAGGTCAAGTAAGTAAAGTGACCACAAGAGGTCATGACCCCGGGTCGGTGACCACTCAGGTGAGACGAGAGGGCATTAGGTTACCATGGTAACATGTAGCCTAAGGGCATCGACCTGTACCTTACACCCGAGTCAAGAGGCGGAAAAGGAATGTTTAAATTTAGATCAATTTTGCATAAAGAATTCAAAGAGTTGTCAGCTGTGCTTTGGCTGCTCTTGAGTTTTGTATTGCTAAGCAATTTCGTTTTTTTGTCAGTGCACTGGGAAACTACCGGATTGGAATATTCAGATTTCTTGGTTTGAAAGCCCGGCGCAGTTTGGACCAATAAACCTCCTTTTACATACCGAAAAATGTGAAGAGTAGTTTTTCAATACAGTGCCAAATTAAAAGAAGAAAAGGCGAACTGGTTGCAGTATTCATGAAGATAGATTGGAAATCCCTGGTTTCTTTTCATGAATACTGATTTCTAGATGTGTGTATGGTATCACAAAAGGTATTTGTGACAAGTGTCAACGTTATCTATCTATTTTTTTTAAGGTGCTGATATACGTTCGTGTTTATTTATTTATTTATTTATTTATTTTTTTTTTTTAACATATTTTCTATTAATAGCAAGTTCGTTCTGGCGAACTAATATATATTAATAGATATTAGGTTTCAGTAGTTATAAATTGATCTAAAATGAATAGTTCTCCTGTCTTAACATTTTTAACCTCAACAGAATAATGAAATAGGGCTGAAAATAGCACGTATTGATCTACCAAACATAATTGAATTATAAACACTGTTTCCTTTTGTGGATGGAACACAATCTAAACTCTTAACACTATCAAAAAAAATTAAGATTTTTTCAACAATCATGTTTTTTGGCCTCACGCCAAAATGCTTGTCGGTTGTTTTATATATACATTGTTGTTGTTGTCAAAAACAAATAAATCTGACCTGGACTATTCTGGTAGGAGCGGCGAGCAGCTCGAGCATCTGTTGACCTCTGAGTCCAGATTAATGAGGCCTAAGCAGAGCAGCTCCCGGCTATTTTTAGCTCAATAAAACGAACACTAAAATAGACAGTGCAACGTAGCCATCTTTCTGAAATAAGAACACTCCAGGATGAGTGAAATTGTATTAGGAAACTACGCCGCATGTTGTAGATGTTTTTCACAATCCACAAAGTCGATAATATTTTTTGTATGTGCTGCAAGCAAATCACAAAACCAATACGGCAGCTGGACTGTTCTTAATTGCCTCTCCCCTGCCAGTCGACAGTCGTTACAATTAAACACTTAGCGGATGGTTACTTCTTGAAACGGTGAGAGAAAGGTCAAAGTATTAGACGCCAAGTCGCTTAGGCAGTTTAGGCTAGGGTTTAACAGTTTCAAGAGAAGTTCCAAAACGTCCAGTCGTTTTCCGGGAAATTGCTTCAGTTCTCAAGTGGAGTTGACTTCCTTAACATTAAAGTAGCTGATACGTGAAAAGAGACACATCCTGAAGAGACACATGTGAAGTATAAAAAATTAATGTCCCTCTAAAACAGGGACTGAGGGTTTAAGTTAGAGCACAGGGCATTGCTAGCACTTCCTCTTCCAATTCAACAAAATTGGGTCTGGGCAGATACAGTCTTGCAGATGGTATACAAATCTTAATCTAAAAGCGTTATCTTTGGGAGACAAACCTGTAATTACATCAGTACAGTGATTACATGTACCTAAAGCTATTAACATTAATAGACATCATCAAAAGCTACACACTAATCAGGAAGAATTCCTCTCATGTTTGACAGTTCGTTTCCTGATAACATTTCGTGTCCTGCTGATATCATTGCAGAAATAGAAGACCGACTATTAGTGCATTTATTTAAGAAATTCAGACTTCTACCAGTATCACTATACAAAAGGCAGAACTTGCTATAATGAGACACATAAACTTTGTGTGTAATTTAAATAAATAACCATTAGTTGTTTCAGAAATATAATTTTATAACAACCTGTAAAAGGAAAACTGTAAAAGGGTTTCTGTGTCTGTGTACTCTAGGTTGGTCCTGAGAAGACCCAAATAAACAGAGTGACATGACACAGCACAGGCTGCCCCAATGCAGGCTCTAAATACTGACACCTAAATAACTTATCCAGACACCACCAACCATCTCCAGGGCACCACTGCTTGTCGAATCGAATCTTCCCTCACATAAATGCTTGATGAAATTTCCTATTCTTTGGCGCAGGAGAATTGTAATGGAAATGGTGAGGTTTGAAGCGCTAGGCTCTCATTCTATACTTCTACTTCTACATGGTAACTCAACTGAATTTGGCCTTTACAATTTCGGAATACCCTAAATACTAAATTCAAAGTGTTGATTAAATATGAATACAAAGTATTATCACCCAATACACGTTCTCACTGATTCCTGTGAAATATCTAAGTGGAATATAAACCCTTGCCAAACACAAGCAAAATATTCATTTCCATTGCTCTTGTTGGGGCTTGGAAACCCTAACAGCTCCATTATGTTCTTAGTTGACATAATGATAAAAATGCACTATGTAGTAGTTCATTTAGTGCTGTCTCAGCATAATTGCGGTGACAAGTGGGCCGCCTGTGGGACTGGCCCTTGGTGACAATGCATGGTGGGGTGGGTGACAGGATGATGGGAGCATAATGAAACATGTCATAGACCAGCATACACCAATAGGCTTTAGTGACATTGTAATAAGCATGTAATCTGTATACATCAGTGAGTTCTTCTCATATCCATGACTCCTGAAAGTAATATCGATATTCAGCGACATTACTTTTCATTCTGGTCGTTTTTATTGGGGGATATCGATAGTTTTCTTGGATGATAGGCTATTTAAACAAATAGATTCAATTGTGTACATCAACCGACTCGGAATTACTTTGTAGAAGCGATTTCTCCTGTGTTGATGTTTACTGTTTTTCAACCACCTTCTAAACGAAATAGGGCTTGAAAAGATACATTCAAACATACCTCATATAATACCTCGGAAATCCCCTTTTCCCCACAAGTGTCAATACGTGAAAATACTTCAAATCCATTGGCCTGTCCATGTAATAAACAACGTTCTGAAAGTATAAACTTTTGTTTCTCATTTAGTTATTATACACTTTAAAATCATTTGAACCAGGCCCGTACCCATGGTCTGCTGTGGTGGGGGGGTTGGCGATGTTCCTTAAGTGGAACTTTTGCTTTTTTTTTTTTTTTTTGATAATATTTTTATTTGTCATCTTCAGATCCTATCTGCTCTTCCAGACGTTACAATCAATACTCTTGTATATAAGTCATTACATAGTATTATCAATTGTATATATAGTATGGTATTTACAATGAATGATGCATAATATATAAAAGTAATACATAATAAATAAGATACTAAGTGGGGTACGGACTATACAATCATTATATTTTGGGATATAGACAACAGTGAGTGCAACACCATGGTTAGATAACCTATTGGTTATTTGATGTATAAAATTGCATAATTTTCTTTTTAAATTCGAGACTGTTATCTGCAGTTCTCAGATCTCTAGGAATTGTCAGCCACATCTTTGCCCCTCTGTAATATGGGGATTTTTTGGCATGTTCAGTTCTTGGCTTTTTTATTCTAAATTGGTACAGAGCTTGATTTCTTGTTATGCGTCCTTGTTTCTTTAGCCAAATACCTTTTTCCTTGAACCTATACATGAGATTAAGCAGATGACAATTCCGGCGAGTTTTTAAAGTAGTCAATTTTGATATTTTCAAGAGTTGTTTTCTAGAAATATCTAGGGGACTTTTAATATGATGTACTATACGTAAGGCCTTATATTGTAATTTTTCTAATTTAGAAACCTCTTTCTTCTTACAAGAATCAATCAGAAAGTCACAGTATTCGAAATAGGGTAATATGGTTTGCTTGTATACTAATAGAGATATCTGGGTACTCAAGCATTTTCTCATTTTCTTCAATTTATAAATTTTCTGGTAAGCTGTCTTGTACCCATTATCTAGATGTTTTTGAAAATCGAGATTCTTTTCAAACCATACTCCTAAGTATTTGTAACTACTGGTTTCTCTGAGAATTTCATTTCCCTTTTTAATTTCAATGTTATGATTATTCTTGTTATTGATCAACATCAATTTTGTTTTGGCAATGTTCATCTTCATGTTATTGTCACAACACCATTGGACAACAGATTCAAATGTAGATTGGAGATTTTCTCTCAGTATATCAGCATCTCTATGCGAACTGAATACCACTGCATCGTCAGCGAACAGTAGGACTTCGCCATTATGTATGTAATCCACTAAGTCATTTATATAAAAGATAAAAAGCAAAGGCCCTAAGACCGACCCCTGGGGTACCCCATTTTGGACCAATAATTCTGTAGATAATAAGGAGTTTACTTTTGTTTTTTGCTTTCTGTTTAACAAATAGTTGGTGAACCAAGTCAAGGCTTGTCCTGTAACTCCACTTAATCGTAATTTCTGCAACAATCTAACATGTCCCACCATATTAAAAGCCTTGCACATGTCGATGAATATACAACCTACAATCTGATTTTTATCCTTGTGTTCATAAGCATATTCGGACAAAGTCATGACTGCTTGCATTGTAGATTTACCTGGTTGGAAACCATATTGTTTTTCTGCAATTAGATTATTGCATTCAAAATAATTCAATAGTTGCTTATGGATGACTTTCTCTAATATTTTACCCAAAATCGGTAATATAACAATAGGCCTCCAATTTGTCAGCTGCAATGGGTTTCCTTGTTTGGGAATAGGCGAAACAATGCCTATTTTCCAATCATCCGGAAAAATTCCCTTGGTAATACAGCTATTCAATAGCGTTAAGATGTATTCAACATCCAATAGAAGGTAGTCCTTTAATACTGCAGAAGAAATTGCTAAGTGACCTGACGGTTTGTAAATATTAATATCTTTTAACAACTCAGTCAAATCTTCAAGATCAATTGTGTTTAACTTATCTAAATTATGGTGAGGTAAAGGCCCCTGCAGTTCTTTGTTAGTTACTACCCTCTCATTGATAGACAAATCAGAACCTAGCTCAGCATAATACTTATTCATATAATTTGCTAGCTCATCATCAGCGATCAATTGTCCATTCTCATCCTCGATGTTGATTTTCTTATGCGTAACTGCAGTAGGATCGAGTACATTTTTCAAATTTCTCCAAAACTTTCTATAATCGTTTTGATTATCAGCCAATACTGATTTAACGTAATCGTTCTTGGCCATTCTGATCTTTTTGTTTATTCTATTTTTTGTTATTCTAAACAAAGATAGATTGTTCTGATAGCTCATGCGTAAATGTGCTAACTCATCAGGATCAATTTCATCTTCAAGCTTTTTCCTTAGTTTTTTAATATTGCGTGAGAAATAATTTCTATCAGAAATTTCTTCTAGAATTTCTAAAGTCAACCATGGTGTATCTTCGTTTCGGACTTTTATGTCCTTAACTGGACAGTATTTGTCAAGGTACTTAGTCAACAACTCAATTTTGATGTCCCATTGGGTTTCTGGGTTGTTATTATCAATCAATTCAGACTGATTATTGTCAGCCATGAATGATTGTAAATTCTCATTCTCAGGCCCGTACCCATGGTCTGCTGTGGTGGGGGGGTTGGCGATGTTCCTTAAGTGGAACTTTTGCTTATGATATTGTGACGTTCTCTGGTAAGTCGGGGTTGCCGATTCTTACAACAGAGGAACGTGGGGGTTGTTCGGGTCTCGGGGCGGACGGGGAATCCGGGCCAAGAACCGAGATGTGTTTCTAGAGTCGTGCCTCGCGCACGAGGGGGGGCTGAGCGAATCGATCGGGAATCGGCACTCGATGTCGACGGAGGACTGCGGGGGAGGGAAATTATGGCAGGGGTACGGGTCGGCCGGGGGGCGGTCCACCCCTGAGTTCCGGTCCGCGGGGGCGACGGGCCGACGGTCGCCTATTGTTTGGTAGCGTGGGGCCGTGCATGCCGCGCCCTCGTCCCCGCGGACTTCGCTCCCTCGTTCCGCTCCCCATGTCTTCGTACCATACTACGCCTCGGTTTCCGGTACTACTTCGGGCCTTCGTGCCCTACTCCGTTCCCTCGTTCCTCGTTCTTCGGGCCATCGGGCCCCTTACCCTATGTTTCTACTACCTATCTCGAACTTCGACTGTTTTGTCCTAACTTCGGCTTAATTACTCTGTTCGGCTCATCTTTAGCGGTTGTTTCAGGAAAGAGGACACGTCTGGACACCAGGAGAACTGTTAAAGAACTCTGTTTATTCGGGCCTCACCGCCCCTTTATATACTAGAGAGGTCAGCCCTGATTGGCTGCCTTCGGTCACGTGACCTACAACTGACGTCACTTCCGGTTTATATATTCCGTTTCCGGTTTACATTTCACTTCCGGTTTACATATTTCCTGGTTTCGTTCCATTACGTTTTCGTTATTCGTTCTTTACATATTCGTTATTCGTTCTTTACATATTCGTTCTTTACATCTATTTCGTTCTTCGTTCTTTACATATTCGTTCTTTACATCTATTTCTATTATTACCTTATTTCTATTATTTTAACCTCTATGTATTTTGGCTGAATAGCCGTTCATCACACCCTCCCGCACCTTCTTGAAAGGTGGGAAAACACGTTATACAAAATTTCAACACAGTTCATACAGCAACGACAACAGAACATACTCTAGAACCAGAAACATTTCAATCCTACGCTCCTTATCGGTAGAGGAGGAGGTGTCACCCTCTGTCCTCCCCGGTCTACTTCGGAGGGCCCCCGGGGCCTATCCGGCTAATTATTATTTCTCTTCTTTCTTCGTTTTTCTCTCTTCGTTTTTCTCTCTTCTTAATGAAAGTTCATATAATTCGTTTTTATATATCTTAGTCTCTTTTTATCTTCGTCAGAGTTCTCTATCCTGGATCTATTAGGACCTCCTCTTTTTTTTCCGTCTTTAGGATGAGCGAGCCAGTCGTGGCTCTCCCACCCGGGACTGGGGATCGGTCGTGACCCCGTCGCCCCCGCTCCTCTCCTCTGGGCTCTATTTACTTAGCCCCTCGGTGCGTTTTTCCTCGCCTTTTTACCCTCATTAGGACAGAGGGACCGGTCGTGGTCCTTCTGCCCGGGGCCATGGGTCGGTCGTGACCCGCAGTGCCCCCGTTCCCTTCGTTTTCCGTCGTCCAGACGTTCCCCCCTAGTTCGGGTGGAGAATCGGTCGCGACTCTCCCACCCAGAGGCCAGGGCCGGTCGTGACCCTTAGTCCTCTCGACCCTCGATCCGTTCTACCGTCGTTCAGACGTTCTCCGCCGTTTTTGGGTAGAGAATCGGTCGTGATTCTCCTACCCGGTCGGTCGTGACCCCTCGTTCTTCCGTAACTATTACTCTTCTCTGCGTTCTCTTAGGTGATGATGATGATTTTAAGGATGAGTTGAAGAAGAAAGACTGAAGTTTTTGTGGATAGAATGTTCTTTTTGGACTTCGCACCCTCGGTCGCCTCGGCATTCAGAGCCCTCCAGTGACTTTTTCACATTTGGCAAGGACAACATGTTCGAGCCAAAGGCCAAGGTACCCAAAGAAGAAGATGGCGTTGTATGTGGAAAGGAACTTAACTTCATGCATTAAAGCTTAGAGTGGAAGCTTCAGCAGACGACGTCGCGGGTTTCGTGCTACTTGTCACGGTGAAGCTTTGAGATGGAGTCCGGGTGAAGGTGAGACTGAGAAGATTAGAATCATTAATTATCGATGAAGTGTCCGTTTTCCGTACAGGAACTGAAGTTTGACTTTTACGACACATGTCCTCGTGGTTAACCCAGCATCAAGATGTTCCGTCCTCGACCACGTCGACACATTTGAAGATTTCAGGATTTCAGAAAGAGATGTCGGAGAGAGTCCACCATAGTAAAGTATTTCCGTCACCGTTCCGGGCCCAAGTGGCATGACAACAACCGGAACGGAGACCTGATTAAGAAGATAATTTTGATGAAGTTTCTTTTTGATGACAGGAGCCGGTGCCTCTCATCCCTCCCCCCCTCCGTAAGCAACGGCAGGAAGACAGTCCTCTTTGGGGCGAGAGGGAGGCTCCTTCGTTCTACTGATGAGATGATTTTCCTAAGAAGAGGATTCCTGTTTCGGGCACTCGGGCCCTCGTTCGTTTCCTAGGCTCTCGGGCCTCGCTCTGTTTACTAAGTTTTTCTCTTCGTTCTCCCGGAGGACCGTGCTTTTAGACGATTTTCGTGAGACTGTAATACCAACAAATAGTTCGTTAATAGAAGTAAGTTTAAGATCCGGTCTGGTTTGATTTTGGAGTAAGGCCACAGTCGTCCACGGTGCCATGTCACATTGCATGGAGCCACTATGCCTATGACGAACGCCGAGACAACAGCTCCGAGCCGTTCCGGGCTGCTCCTAGGTACGACGGTTCGAAGTTGGTAAGTTGAAGATATTAGTGAGAAGGAGAAGAAGAAGCCGTAGAAAGTGAAGATGGACGACATCAACTGGGACCTGCACACAACGTCAACCTCTGAGATCCGGAACGGGCCCATTCTCAATAAAATAGCATATATAGAGAACTCATCCGATGTCGAACTCCAAGAAGGGTCGCTCCTCGTCGCTCTCTGCAGACCTCTTGATGTGTCTATCGAGGCATCCGCGGCCGACGTTCCAAGCACCACCTCCCTGTATATTGCAAAGATTACTTCCCTATATGTTTCAAAGACTATTTTGTTTCGTTCCTCGAGAAGAAGACATCAGGAAATACGACATGGAAGGAGTCTCTGTCGTTACTGCAGGTAAGAGATTAATATAAGTTTTAGTAAGTCTTATTAATTTTCGTTTCTCGTTCATGTATTGCTTTTACTATATATTACGGTCGGTCACGAGCCAGGGCCCCTAAGTTATCGTCCCTGCTCGTGCCTTGGTCCTCCGGGAGACATCTACGACTCGCCGCAATCCTTTCACGACTCGCTGCATCAACTCTGGCACGATAAAACCAGCATTCAGGTCGAAAAATTCCATTTTGCCGCTCTTCGTATGCGGTAAGAGGCTGAAGACAAGGAAACTCAGAAGATGATGGTACATGAATCCGGGTTCATCCACATTCTGATCGATCCATCCAAAATCAAGAAGACAAAGTTGCAGGAAGTAGAAGTGCCGCTAGAGGACAGAGGTCGTCTCTTCCTCGCCTCCAGATCGCTCAAGGCAGCGCGGGAGAAGGGTTTTCAGTCTTGGCCCGCGCCAGCCTTTCCTCCAGCGGCGAGTCGCCGGCCCACCGGTACCTTATTTACCCCGGCACGACCGTCGACTCAAAGACTACAATGACAACACTATCCGTCCATTCTGATTTCCTTTCTTCGATTCCGCCTCCCAACTTTCACTCTCGCTCCCGGGCCGCCCGGCCCGCTATCCATTTCCGCGACCGGACGATCCCGTTCCACCTGCTCGGTCCCAACCAACGCAGCGGGCTCCAGGGAAGAAGAGGAACAGCTACAAACTTGTTTTTCCTCCTAGCGCCTCCTTCCGTCCCGTATTCGCCCCGCAGGCTTGGTAAGTTCATTCCAGTCATGGACCCTCCAGCTCGCTGATTACACTCAACACCTCCTAACACATGTGGTTTCGTTCACTTCCGCAAGAAGATTCCCATAAAGAAACTAATAAGAATAAATTAAGATAAGAATGTTCGAGCCCGCCAGTCCGTTCCCGATGAGTTTAAGTAAAGTTTTCGGGCCCGTCCAGCGGTCTCCAGGAGAGTCTTTTATCCAGGCTTTGGCCTCCTGTGCGGCTCAGGTACCTCCGCCTCGGCCCGGTTCTCTCCCTGGGGGTTTGACACTATGGGTGAGGAGCCAACGCCCCGTAATCCCTCCCCACCCGACTCGCGACGCGCCATCTTCCGCCTCTGGTTTCGTCGCGCTGTTTTTCTTCCGTGCAAGACCTCGAGCAGCATCTACTTCACCCTTCTTCTTGGCGCCGGATCGGCAGCAACAGTCTCTCCTCCCTAGCGGGGAGCTCGAGAAGCTGATCCACCATTCCGCTCTGTTTTTCCGCCTCTCTTGTCGCCTTCAACAAGTCATCCAGTTGATCCTCGTTTTTGTGCATCACTAGGGTCTGAGCCAATTGGACGGTCCGGTTGTGTTCGTTAACTAGCTGGTCGACCCCCGGGAACTCCCTGGTCAACGGCCCCAGTGCCGCCGTCGGGAACTGCGCCATCGCTTCTTCAAATGTCTCTGGCTTGCGGCCCGTTTCTAGTGCCATCAGGAACGCCATAGACGCCGAAGCCATTGCTCTTGTCTTGGCCGTCATTCCTCGCACCTCCCTCGGGGGCCACGTCAGTTGCACCCGAATGGCCTTTTCCGCGTCCCAGTCTCGTACCGCTCGCGCCGTCACCGGAAAGTTTCCCTGTAAGACCTGGTGAATGGCCTGTGTCCGTAATAACTTGAGTCTCGGTGTTTCCCTAGATGGTCCTGCCGTCGGTATCTCCGTTCCTATAGACCCGAACACTGAATCCGCTCCCGACTCGTCCAATTCTTGTTTCTCCGGCTCGTATCCTCTGGTCTCGGCCTGCCCCAACTCCATGTCCTCTGAGTCTTCCACCTCCGCGTCCATGGACTGGGCAGCCGGTATTTGTAATCTGTGTATCACAACCCGCGGTTGTAGCGCCCGCCCGTGTTTATCCTCGTCCTTGAGTGGGGTATCCGGTCCTGGCGGCGATCCCATACGTTCGGGCGACGGTGGTCCCGGGGTCTCCTCCGATCCTTGCGACCCGAAAAACGAGCTCCCCAAACTGGCTCGAGTCAGGTTGTCAACCGCCGCCCGTGTCTCTGGCGTGTCTGGTGCTACCGTAATGTCTCTCATTCGTTTCAATCCTGGGGGCGGCACTATCGGCTGCTTACATACCATCTTCTCCAGGGGTGAATCTGCTTTCGTCGGGGTAGGGGTAGAGAACAGCGGTTGTGTCGAGGCCGTCGACGCCGTGTCCTCCGGCCTGGCCGCATGCCGAACATACTTTACTTTCTCCACTCGCCCCGACGGTTTGAGTCCCTGCCTTTCTGCCATCTCGCGTAGAAACCTCCCTAGGTACAATGCTTCTCTTTCCACCAGCCGGCCTCCCTGTGCTTCCCGAATGCTGTCCTCCAGCTCCCGGTCGGATCTCGCCTCGTGGTAACCCCTGAACGATCCCTCCCGGTTCATTGTTCCTTTTAAATACCCGGGGTACCTCGGGTGTCGTGATTCGTATATCACTGATTTCTTATGAACTGTCATCATAGTAAATTGTGCGTCGCTACAAGGTGGTTCTAGTCCCGTGGTCCGTCTGACTCCTGTCGAGGTCTCAGGCTGCGATGGTCCCAGCTCTCCCGTGCTACTAGACTCAGCGATAATCAAAGACCGATCGCTTCGGGCCGACATACTCCTGCCTGACTCCGACTGGTCCGAACTCGTTCCCTCCTCCAATTCTCTCGGGACTTTCTTGACCTTTTTCCACTTCTTCTTTCGCGACGGCTCCTCCGCCGGGCATCCCTGCGTCGGGGGCCTCTTGAAAGCGAGCGGCTCCTCTTCCTCTTTGACTTTCGGTCGTTGGTCGTCGGACGAACTCACTAATTCCACCACCTCAGCCCCCGGTGGTATTCCTGAGCAACCCGGCTTCGGGGTGGGTGTGGATGTCCGTCCTTTTCCTCTGCCTGGGAGTCCTCGTCCTCTCGGTTCCCGTGGTTCTCCCTGGGCGTTTAACTTCTTAATTCGGCTTTGTACTAACCCTGATATTTGGTCTGGTGTCAGGAGTGGCTTCGGGTTGACCACGGCCCGGCTCGCGCTTCGCGGCGACTCGGTGTCTTCCTTCCGTACTCCTTTCGCGGCCCTCCGAGGGGAACGACGCGTGGGTGTCGATCGTTCCGCCACCTCGGCCAGGGGTCCCTTCCCTGCTGCTTTGGCTGCTTGGGCTCCCTCGCCGGCCTCGTCGGCCTCTGATCCTTCTTCGGTTGCTACCTGCTCCAGCTGCTCGGCGTCGCTGTCCTCGGATCCTCTCGACGCCCTCGGGTAGTAAGGTATGCGGATATGCCGTCGCGGCCTCTCCGGTGCCTCCTTATCCACCGCCCTCTCAGGGGGTTGAAACCCCTCCGGATGGCGCACCGCGTAGTCCCGTTCCATGTTGGCTACCCGGGCCGCCGTTTCATCCCCAGTAGCGAAACTGGTGTACGGCGGTCGTCCTTTCGGGTCCAAGGCGAACGCCGCAGCATACTCCAGCCTCAGAAGGGGGTCTTGCTTCGGCATCCCCCTCTGCAGGTTCCCTTCGTGTGAGTCCGTCATGTGCTTCCTCCAGTCCTGGTGTGTCGAATAGGCTCGACTCGAACACACCGGGCACATGTAGTACTGCTTCCGTAATCCATCGTGCTGGCCTTTAATATGCTTGACCAAGTGCTTAAACTCCTTTCCGTGACAATGTCCTTCCCAGCACTGTCCGCTCATCGTGTCTGTTTTCCGGGCTTTCGGGGCTCGTTCCAATCCTGAAGCTCGTCCCGTCAGCCGTTTCCGTTTTTGTCTCGTGGTGATGCTGCTCGTCTCGCTTCTCTGCTTTTCCTCTTATTTTCTTCTCCTTAGCTCAGTCTGCTCGTCTGCGATTCGATGAATCCTGATCGGCTGACCAGAATGACCTGCTCCGGCGAGCGCTCTGCCTTTTATAGCCGCCGCAGGCGGAAGTGGGCGTGGCCTGCACTAGCGACCCCTAGCGTCAGACTCACCATCCACTTCTACGGTGGCGCCCCCTACTATTTTCCGGTCCCCGGGGCCCGCCGCTGGTCACCGCCTCGCCTGCTTTTTACCTCGCGGCCCTTCGCCCGTCCACGCGTTTTTCCTAGGCCTTTTATTGCCCCACCGGACGTCCTCGGTCCTTTCATCCCTCGTCGCCTTCTCTTGCCTTTTTCATCTTGGCCCTCACAGTGCTTCCGCACACTTCCCGGAGAACACAGGGGCTCGGCGTTATCATCTCCTCGCCGCCGCCCCGTTCTCTTTGTCCTCTTTTACTCCTTTTACGACCTACTTTAAAGCCCGTCCTCGTTTCAGGCCTCGCCTTTTACAGCCGTCCGTTCGTTCCTCCGGCGTTCCCGAGAGTGCCGCATCTACTCTCCTCCGGTCTCCTGGACGCTGTAAAGCGGTATTACCAAGTCGGCATTACTTCAGAAGTCTTCACCAGCTTGCCACCGGGTCTGTCTTCTGTTGTAATCCAACCATCTTTTCCACGCTGTGGTTCCTCCGAACTGACCGGAAAGCGGCTCCGTGGGACTACTTTAGACATTCGGGCCGTCGTGGCTCCCGAACGCCGTTTTTCGTTCCAACCCCGCATTTCCCACCTATATTACATCCGCAAGAGAACCAATCTTCAGCTAGGTAGCAAATCTCTACAGCCTAACGACCTGCACTCCTACTGTAGTGGTCAACGCACCGCCCCGACTCAATGGCCCCAGGTTGATCAGTCCTTTTTGGCCAAAGCCTTTTTGTGTAGCGCCGATTTGGTCGTTCCCTTGGTCCTCTTCCACCTGCGGAATCGAGACACGAAAACGACTTCATCACAAAAAGGGGTGCCCCGTTTCCTTACGTGCCCTAGCGCGCCCCACCCCAAGCATTTACTGTGCAGCCTCGTATCCTTGCTGGTCAGCTACCATCCAAGCTGGCACAGCGTGTCCTCGGTAGGGTTCCAGGCGGTCCACATGGACCACCCCCCCCGGTTTCCCTCGTTTCTTCCGTACTACCACCCGTCCTCGGTCAAGCACCTTGACGATCAGTGCAGGGCCCATCCATGGAAATCGCAACTTCGTTCCTTTGTCCCTATCCACTACCGTATCGTGCACCCAGACCAGTTCTCCGGCGTGGTATTCCCGCCGAGTCACCTTCCCATCGTACTCGTGTTTCTGATGGATGGCGGCTCGTTTCAGCCCCGTCCGGGCCTCCCGATAGGCCGCGACTAGCCCTTCCTCCAGGCTTTCCACATAGTCGCCTACCCGTCGGGGTTCCTCCTCTGGTCCTAGAGGTCTCCCATAAATCGCCTGTCGCGGCATCATGGTCTGTCGGCCCAGCATCATCATATTCGGTGTCACTCCCGTGCTGGCTTGCGGCGTTGCTCTATAACTCATCATCACGAGCGGGACCATCTCGTCCCATTCCCGACCCGTCGCTCGGCAGCTGGCTTTCAAACAACACCCCAAAGTACGGAAACTTCGTTCTATGTACCCGTCACTCCTGGGGTGGTACGGCGTCGTTCTTGTTTTGTGTATCCCGAATAGTGCACAGACCTGAGCCACCACCTCGGATTCGAAATTCGTGCCTTGATCCGAGTGTAGTTCCCGAAACGCGCCGTACCGTGCTACTACTTCTTCAACCAGTTTGTTCGCCACTGTCGTTGCCTTTTGATCCGGGATCGGGAAACACTCCAACCATTTGGTGAAATAGCATCCCACCATCAGGCAATACTTATTTCCTCGTTTGGTGACTGGGTACGGGCCCGAAACATCCATGGCCAGCCGTTCCATCGGCTCCCCCACTATGTACTGATGTAGCGGCTCCCGTCTTCCTCTTCCCTTTTTCAGCAACGCGCAATCACATTCTCGACATTCCTTCCGCACGTCTTCCCGGAGTCCCGGCCAGTAAAACCCTTGTTCCAACAGGGCCGTCGTCCTGGCGACTCCTAAATGCGCTCCTGCCGCGCCTCCATGGTATTCCCTTACCAACTTGGCCCGTTCCCCTCGGGGAACGACCAACTGGTTCCTCCAACCATGCCCTTCTAGTTCCCAGTACTTCCGATGCAGCACGCCATCCCTGAGGCTTAATCGTTCCCATTGCCTCCATAGGATCTTTGTTTCCCGGGATTCCGGAGATATGGCCTCCCAACCTGGCCGGTCCGCATCTTTTTCCATCCGTGCGACAATCGGCCCTATATCTCGATCCCTCCTCTGCGCTGCTCTCATCTCCTGCGGGGACCATCCGGGCTCGTACCCCCGGGCCCGCGTCACTACTCTCACTTTTTCGGTATTCTCGTGCTCCTCTCCACATTGTTTGCACGGATACCGGGACAACGCGTCAGCGTTCCCATGCTTCCTGCCCGGTCGGTGTTGGAACGACACATCATGCGAGTCGATAATCTCAATCCACCGAGCAGCCTGCCCCATCGGTTCCTTACTTCTCTGCAGCCAACTGACCGCGCTGTTATCCGTCCGGACTATCACGCGTTGACCATAGATGTAGCACCGAAAATGCTTCAAAGCTCGCACCACCGCCAACAGTTCTTTCCGCGTGGTGCAATACTTTCGTTCGTTTGACTCCAGGGTTTTGCTCGTGTAAGCTATCACCCGTTCCTCCCCTCTCTGCTCCTGTGATAGCACGGCTCCCGTTCCCACGTCACTGGCGTCTGTGTCAAGCCACCATTGTCCATCTTCCTCCGGGAATCCCAACACCGGGGCCTCCGTTAGCGCCTTCTTCATCGCATCAAATGCCTCTTGTCGTCTCGCGCTCCACACGAATGGTTCCTCCTTCGTTGCCAATTCATACAAGGGGGCAGCCAACTCCGTGAAGCCGTTTATATGCCTTCTGTAGTACGAACATAATCCCACGAAGGCTCGTACCTCGTGGAGATCCCGCGGGACCGGCCACTCGGTTACTTGCCGACACTTTTCGGGGTCGGGTTCGATCCCGTTGAATGAGACAACGTGCCCCAAGAACGGAATCTTCTTCTGGAACAGCTTACATTTTCGCGCCTTTAACTTCAGTCCTGCAGCGTTCAATCGGTCCAGAACCCGTACCAATCTTTCCAGAGTCACTTTGAACGTTGGTCCAAAGACCAGTATGTCATCCAAGTATACCAGACACTCCTCCCACACGATTCCTCTGAGGATTCTTTCCATCAGTCTCTCGAAGGTGGCTGGGGCGTTCACTAGCCCGAATGGCATCACTTTAAACTCATACAATCCTCCTTGAGTCACGAAGGCCGTCTTTTCTTGGTCCTCCGGTGCCATCTCCACCTGCCAATATCCGCTTGCGAGGTCCAGACTGCAGAAGAATAGGCTTCCTCCCAAGGTGTTGAGGCTGTCCTCTATCCGCGGGAGCGGATAGGCGTCCACTTTCGTAGCCTGGTTCAGTTTTCGGTAGTCAATACAGAACCTCGTTCCTCCGTCCTTCTTTTTGACTAGAACGGTCGGGCTACTCCACGCACTCCCGCTCTCCTGGATAATCCCTAAATTTAACATATCCTCCACCAGTGCTCGTTCTTCCTCTCTCCTGGTGGCCGGATACCGTCTGACCCTCTGCTTGATCGGCATCTGATCCCCCGTTTTAATTCGATGTTGTACTAAATCTGTCCGTCCTAACTCATGTTTCGAGGTCGCAAACATTTGTTCCCGGGCCATGATGGCTTTCTCCAGCTCTTCGCCCTCCTTCGTGGTCAGGTCTTTCTTAGCCTCCCCTATCATTTCAACGAGCGCTCCTGGGGGTTCCTTTGCTTCACTTCCTATTCCTCGTACCTCTTGTACGAAGGTGGCTTCTCCGAGTACCCCGCCGGTTTCCAATTTCCCGCTCTCGGTCCCTCGGTTGGCCACCCAAACTTCATTTTCTTCTCCCATTGTCACCGTTCCTGGGATCACCTCCAGTCCCATAGGTAATCCAGCGCCGGTGATGACAGCCAGCTGTCCACCCTGTCTTATGTCCATTCTCGCTACTACTGTTACTCGGGTCACTTGGAGTGGGGGTATTTCCGTCGTTTTCTCGATTCGCACGACCTGTCCTCCGACGGTAACTGCCCGAATCCCATCCGTTCTCTGTTCTACTCCCGGGATTCGTTCCCCCTCTCCCTCCCCCTCGGCGGGCAGGAAGATGGCACTCGCGTGGGGCTTAACTGTCAGCCGGTATTTCACCGCGAAGTCGTTTCCCAGGATCCCTTCATCTCTACCGATGTCTGCCACCATGAACGTCCACTTCAACACGCGTGTTCCCAATTTTACTGGCAAGTTCGTGCATCCGTAGCACCGCAACGGACTACCATCCACCGAGCAGAGACGTCCTTCATATCCATCCAGTTCTTCCCTTTTTCGTCCCCACTCTCTCCAGAGGCGTTCCGACAGCAGACTGATCATAGATCCGGTATCAACCAAAAAACGGACGACACTCTCTCCCACCGTCCCGGCCACATAAAGTCCACATTCTCCCATGCCTACTACTTCTCTCGCCGCGCCCGAAGGGGGCCCCGCGCTTACTGCGACGGCGACTGTCCGTTTCCCTGACGCTGAGAACACTCTCTTGCGAAATGGCCCTTCTGGTGACATTGATGACACTCTAAATCTTCTTTTCGCTTCTTAAACGCCTCCCTCCGGGCCGTTGCTTGTCTTCTAGCTTCCCGTTCTTCTGCCAATTCTTTCATCATCTCCTCCAACTTACCGTTCAAGGCCATGATCTGTGTATTGGCGTCCTCCTCGGGCTTCACTGCCCGCAGGAGGCGGCGTGAGTATCGTTCCTGTATTTCTACCACCTCTACCGCCTCCTCTAGTGTCTTGCATCCTTTCTCTGCACACTTCAGCTGAAGGTCTTCCCCAACTGCAGCCTGGAACGCATGTAATGCTGCTTTTTCCTGGCTAGCGTAGTCGTTGGAGAAGTAGGCTCTCGATGCCAGTCGCCGGGCATTATCAGCCAACTCCTTCGCTGTCTGGTTCTTTACACGTTTCAAGCCCGCCAACTCTTGCAGAGCATTACACGTGTCCTTCTCCTGACCGAACCTCCGGCGCAACGCATCCACCCTCGCTGAGTAACGGAGTCGTTCCCTGTCCGGGAGTCCGACAAAGTACATTCGTGCCGTTCCCGTCAGCGAGAGAAAAAGCATCGCCGCTTTTTCCTCGGCCGTCCAGCGTCCCAATGTTGCGTACTCCTCAAACTGGTTGATCCATCCCTCGAAATCCGGTTTACCGTCATACTTCTCTGGTCGTAAACTGAACTTCTTCAAACTCGCTCCTTCCTGACCGGTCTGTTGTTGCTGAGCCCGCACATTCTGCTCATCCGTCGGGGTGGACGTTCCCATAAAATTAAACTGCCTACCCATGATGGTCGTGTCCTCCCCTTTGGTCTCGGTTTTCGCACCTCCTTTCTCCTCCCCACCTTCCTTGAAGGCGACGTCAGAATCCATCTGCTCGAAGACTGCCGCAGTCGCCATGAGTATCCAATACCGATGAAACACCCAAGATCCACAAGTCCGTATGTGCCTATTTCAGCACCACCGCTGCCACCAGTGTGACGTTCTCTGGTAAGTCGGGGTTGCCGATTCTTACAACAGAGGAACGTGGGGGTTGTTCGGGTCTCGGGGCGGACGGGGAATCCGGGCCAAGAACCGAGATGTGTTTCTAGAGTCGTGCCTCGCGCACGAGGGGGGGCTGAGCGAATCGATCGGGAATCGGCACTCGATGTCGACGGAGGACTGCGGGGGAGGGAAATTATGGCAGGGGTACGGGTCGGCCGGGGGGCGGTCCACCCCTGAGTTCCGGTCCGCGGGGGCGACGGGCCGACGGTCGCCTATTGTTTGGTAGCGTGGGGCCGAGCATGCCGCGCCCTCGTCCCTGCGGACTTCGCTCCCTCGTTCCGCTCCCCATGTCTTCGTACCATACTACGCCTCGGTTTCCGGTACTACTTCGGGCCTTCGTGCCCTACTCCGTTCCCTCGTTCCTCGTTCTTCGGGCCATCGGGCCCCTTACCCTATGTTTCTACTACCTATCTCGAACTTCGACTGTTTTGTCCTAACTTCGGCTTAATTACTCTGTTCGGCTCATCTTTAGCGGTTGTTTCAGGAAAGAGGACACATCTGGACACCAGGAGAACTGTTAAAGAACTCTGTTTATTCGGGCCTCACCGCCCCTTTATATACTAGAGAGGTCAGCCCTGATTGGCTGCCTTCGGTCACGTGACCTACAACTGACGTCACTTCCGGTTTATATATTCCGTTTCCGGTTTACATTTCACTTCCGGTTTACATATTTCCGGGTTTCGTTCCATTACGTTTTCGTTATTCGTTCTTTACATATTCGTTATTCGTTCTTTACATATTCGTTCTTTACATCTATTTCGTTCTTCGTTCTTTACATATTCGTTCTTTACATCTATTTCTATTATTACCTTATTTCTATTATTTTAACCTCTATGTATTTTGGCTGAATAGCCGTTCATCACAATATCAGAAATTTAAAGCTTTTAATATACACTTCTATTTTTTTTTACGGTTTTTACAATAATTTATTAATGGAAGGATGGAACTTTTTAAGACATTTCCTCTGTAGGGGGGTGGCCTGCCACCCCCTCCCTCCCATGTAGATCTTTACTCTTTTCTTTCCGCTGAAATCCCCGACTCTCCAATACATTCTTTCTATTATTCTCCAAAGCTGGGGTGTGTATATTCTTCGCTATGCAATTACCCAACCCAGTACCATGTCCCATAAGCAGGCTCCTTCGTGCCTAAAGGCGGTTTACCTCCACGCACTCTCCAAGCATTGGCGCCATGCTCTCCGCACTTGGTATTCACTCATGTATGTCATGGGCGGGTCAGCCTAATTGTGTTTGTCTTTGGTACTACGTCCACCAGTGGGACTGGCGGCCAACCGGCGGGCGAGTAACTCACACAGACTAATAATACACCCAATAATCCCCGCTCCCAGTGGGCCGAGCAGCTCATGAATGCATTCTCATATATAGGAAATGCTAGTTTTCTATGTATAGGCATGCCTATGCTTTTGGTACTAGGGGTGGAGATGCATATATTATATGCGATAAGTTAATAAGTTTGTCCTAAATTGTTTTGCTTTCTTTATGACTACACGTTTGTCACGATTGTTTTAATTAAGTACGTGCACAATATCACTATTGGATGAAAAGCATCTGCAGTTCTGACAATAATTTTATTCTTAATTTTATAAAGTCTTAACTGTTTGAATCGAGTATCCCTTTTTACCCACATTATGGCTGAATTTTGAGGTAATTCCTTTCGCCCTATTATGTAGCCTATGTGATTCTTTATCTAGAAATTCAAATCCAGAAACATAACGATTGATATAATCTTAGATACCAATCAAACATCATTATGTATATTGATGAAATATAATAATTTCCCGTCCATCACCTGATATTAATGTGCATTTACATGGTTAATACCACTGTTAATACTGCAGACTTGTTGGTGTCTTTAACATTTTTCACTACATGAAATCTGTCCTTTTATGAAGGGGCCATTTAATGAAACGGAATGAACGCATGGTTAAATGGTCCCCTTTCCAAAATTAGATGTCGATATAAGTCTAACTTTTTCGTGTTAATGTCTAATGAGATCATTATAATGTAAGTTACTATGAGGGAGGCCCATGACAGTAAACAGACCAAACTACCAATACTATCAAAAGAATTGTATTCAAAGTATATCAGGTATATTACTGCCCAGTAAAAGTGTCTAATAAAAATGTGATTGAATAGTAGTATACGATTGGATGCAGGGCATAATGCTCACCAATAACTTTTGAGATGTTACTATAAAATCTGTTGTTTTAGAGGTATCTTATGTAGGTTGGTTAATGGCTGCTTTACGCTCTAATTAACTGCCAGGGGGTATCTTATATATCAGTATTGTCAGTATAACCGTTTAATAAAAGGCGCCGCCAAAAGATACCACTTCCTAATCTCTGAGAACTCCCAAGAACTCCCTATTTTTACCCACATAAGATAACTCCTACATGCAGGCAAAACTATAACCTATTTATCTAATAGCTGACGACCACCGCTGTCTGGGCCACACAAATACCACACACAGTGAATGATTGACAACAATGTTGTACAAGCTTCATCATTTATTATGAATAAAGTACACAGGGACTGGCTGGCCTGGAGGGGAGCTCTGGTTGTAGGTCAATGGAGGAAGCCTGGGGCGATCATTCAGGGTGGTGAAAAGGAGGGGGTGGGTAAACGCTCATTGGCACTGATGGCGCCTACCTGTCTGGCAGAGATTAATACATGTAGCAGGCTCATTAGCTATTTATAGCAGGTTGGGGACCGGTTTTAGCTGAGAGATTTTTCATCCTACCCTGCTGTGCATGGTTATGAGAAGTGGGTGTTTAGAGTAAAATTAGCTAGGTTACTATATATAGAATAATCATATTTGATTTTATCGTAAAGATTTATCAGGATTCTGAGTATGCAGTATTTCAACATTTACTGCATACTCAGAATCCTGATATAAAAAGACCAATCGGAAGATTTTTTAGAAAATATAATCCAGGTGATGAACGGGATATGTATTTCCCTCTTCGAGCTAGCATCTTTACGATAAAATCAAATATGATTATTCTTAAATTTTAAGTATTGTCTTCCGGGCATGTTTTCCATTGGATGCTACAAGATGGTATGAGTATGAACTAATGAACTAATAGTAATATCTACGATGGTTTACTTAATAAAAAAAGTAAAAGTTTGTCCTTCTTTTGTGCGGCGAAGTGATGTCATAAACAAATGCGATTTTTATACACAACACAAACGCATTAAATTGGTGAACAAATATGCCATGCTTTTATTGCATCTCCGAAGGTATACCTATAATCACACATTAACTGCTCACTTCAACTGGCACAGCCACCATAATTCTGCTAACTCAGCTGTAAACCTCATTATAGAATCTCTCAGAAGTGGCCGACCCAATATTGGTTTCTGTGTTGCATCCTCCAAAGGAGACAAGTCACGACGGCTCACTCCGACTGGTTACAATTTCCTATTTAAAATTCGCCATAATGGTTATTTCATTGAGATCACAATTATTATCCAACCTAGGTAAGAGATCGAAAGAATATTACACACAATGTGGTTGGTTCCCTAAAATCATATTATAATATAATATGATTTTAGGGAACAAACACGGTATGAAATCAAACTTTGGCATCGGATTGTGAGGCCAAGCCTGTAATTCCGCCAGTTCTTTCAACTTTGAATAATTCAACACAAAGGGAGGAGCGGTGAAAAGCATTTAAATTCATGGCTTATCTGGAACGTTGCAGGTGGCCTGGAGCTATTACACTGAATTGATTGGATAACGATCTTAAAAGACTACTACCAACACTTTGGGAATATAGCTTTTGCAGACAGGGTCACGTGGCCAGATTTCAGTGATCATATATACACAATCTTTGGTAAAATAGTTGTCTGATATACTTTCCTAAGTTATCGTTTGATAAATTATACATAATGATACATACTTTATCGACATCATGAATGCTTTAGAATTGTGAATAATAATAGAAGTAAACTGACTGCCAATATGGTGTCCGTCCCAATTTGGGAGGTGTGACGTCATGTGCACAACGTGTTTAGTGTTACCGTGATATTGCTCCTTCAGATCCTCACCATGACAGAATTATTTAGTATAATTATGATATTTGAAATGCAGTAATTGTAAAAGCATTGAAAAAAAATTGACAAGAGATTATTTTTTCACAATTGATTCGGCTAATCGGGCACAACTCAGTGTATCACATTTAGTGTCTCGTAATTACAATTTCTATGTGTCTCCTATGGTAATGATGCCAGTATGAGGCCTGTGTTCCACTAGGTGACACCTGAGAATTTGGTAAATTTTCACTTCTCATTAGAAACGTTATATATATAGTAACGTGAGTTAGTGTTGTATATTCAATGGGTACAAGGGTTCAGTATTACTTGTCCGTTTTTAACTGTAACATTCAGATGCCAGGCCTTCTGCACTTTAACTCAGGCTAACATCTGCATGTTTGTAGATTTTGTTTGTAATCTTGCCATAATTATGCATCACAACCTGTGTTGGTATCTTGTGGGCTAATAAAGGTATACAATAAACGACTTGAAATCACTTTCTTGCTGTTTAGATGACCATATTGAACAGAAGTTGGTATAAGATAAGTACCCAAATTGAATGAGGTTCTCAATTTGATACCAATTTTGAATGGGCTTCTCAATATGATGCCCATTTTGAATGGAACTTTATCCATTCATTCCATTCACTTCAGGCTGATAAAGGACCTATGTCCTTTTATTTTGGTACACACATCTGGGAATGTCGGAGCCAAGTTACCCCCCTAAAAAAACGTTAAAGGGAGCCAAAACCAATAAATTCATTGAAATTTTTTAAACTCAAATTATCGTGGAAATCCATTCCTATGTTTGGCCCATGTTAAAATCTAAACCATAAAATATGGAAAATAAATCATTAAAAACATGTTTTTCTTGCTCAAATCAATTAATGTGGATCTGCAAAAATAAGGTATGTTTACAAACAAACGTAAATATTGCCATCACTTGCGGCATTCTACTTCAGTTTGACCTAGTTTTCACAACTAATACTTTACTACTGACCTTAACCTGACTCATCTAACATATTTCAATACTCTGAGTTTTGAAAATGTTGTCAATTTTATTGGTTTTGGCTCCCTTTAATGAAAGCTCCAGTATATATCAATCCAGATAAGCTAACTTTGATACCACAGCTTCAGAAGTTTGCCAAATATCCAGCAAAATGATTCAGTTCAAAGTCTTAAACTGAAGTTAAGTTATTTGGCGTTAAAGTCGTTAATAAAGAGGTTTCTGTGAAATTACCATTAACATTATCAAAGTTTAGACTGAGTAGACATCTAGTTTGTATCCTGACTGCTACTCCAATCAATAAAACACTTATAAAAACTGATATGATCACCACTTTCTGAATAATGACTGACTTTGTCACAGGTTCTAGGTCCACTACCATCGATCCATTGGTTATATCTTGCTGATCACAGTTGAGAGTATCATATGAAATGACATCTTGAGATTTATTCAAAGAGTGATGAAATTCAGATTTCCCTTCATGGAGAAGCCCTGCAGGATAAGAATCACGTCATCATAATAAGTAAGATTAGAGCAGTTCAATGAAACGCTCATTCCAAAATCGATTTATTTTAATGATTATGGTGCTTAAAATTATTGAGCATGTAATGAGATAATTAACACACCTCTTTTCTCTTCTTTGCCTGGTTTTGGTTCAACAGCCTCAACACAGCCAAGTGCCTGAGCCTGGGAAAATTTCAAGGATACTAATTATTTATGCATAAACAGTGGATATATATATAGTTTTCTTTAAAATACTGACTTTTCTTCTGCTTTCTGTACTAAGTACTAAGTCTTGCATAATGTACATGATCATTTATATAAAGCCTCATACCCACTAGGACGGTTGTGAGTCAGCCGACTATTAAATGTACATTCAGCTGGCCGCCTGAGAGTCGGCAGACTCAAGAATTTAGCTGTCATCTGTGTAGGCAGGTTCGCACAATGTGACCAAGTGCGAAACAAGTTTAGTTGGCTGACCAATTGTCTTTAGCCTTTGCAACCCTGACAACTAATTCGATTTTAAATGCTTTGGTTCCTAAAAATAGACAGGGCTAAAAGGGGGGTACCCATTTTGCGATGAGATCTAAATTCTGGTCGAAACAAAGATCGCTAGCGACCAATATCTAACATTGTCAGATATTTTCTAAGCGATTTGCCAATTTCAAGTGGATTTCTGGTCGAATTGCCTGGTGGGAACGCCAATTCTGGTCGTTTCCGACCAGAACTGAGCAACCAGAACTGGTTGAAACGACCAGAACTCTAGTTTAATCGCACAATGGGTTCCCCCCTTAACTAATATCTTTGAGCTTCTTACCCTGATGCGTTTTGTAACAGTAGGAAGGCCACTCACCTCAACTGATATTGCATCCCAGTCAAAGAACCAAACAGACCACACAAACATACCAATACCAAGAAGTGAGATGCATAATGAAAGACTAAGCCAAGCACCTAGGATTACAAATACATCAATCAAAAGATGGAAAAACTGCTTCAGATCAAAGAATGTTTCCTGGTTAAATATAGTAAATATATTATTTTATCATACGAAAGGGTGATACAGGTTCAGTAGGTAACTGGTTAAGTGTTTATGGCACCACTGATACAGGCAGGGTGATAACCAAAGTATTATCACCCTGCAGGATAATATATGAAAGTAGTTCTGACAGTAGAAAATGGTTCCACTTGTTCAGTTAGTTTATGCTTTAAGATTTCACTTTAAAATATTGCTAGGATATGATAAATCCATAACCAAACAGGGAGGAGGTCCTCAGTGGGTTATCAACCTTCTATATCTCAGGGATATCAGCCTTTGGGTGGCCCTGCAGGCCCTGCCCTCGGGCTGATATCCCTGACACACCTTGGGTTGATAATCCACCTTGTACCTCCTCCTTGGTTGGTTATGCTCATTTTTCTACATATTAATCTCTATGAATGAAAACCATTATATGTGTGCATTAATCTGTATAACATTTGTGAGATACATATTACATTTGTGAGATACATATTACCTACCTACTAATTTTAATGGTGTTAGAAACATCAGGCAAATGCCTAAAGGAAGTGCCACGATATAGTAGGATAAGGAGGCCAATATTGCAGCTTGTTTCTGCTTTGCTGCACCTCGAAATACTTGCCTACCAACAGCCTTTAAACACACAATATGAACATTAACTGATTAAATATCGGCAACGCTAACACAGAGATCAAATTGTTACTTTCTTATTTGTCATATATAAGTAGTCCAAATTTCTTTAAATGAAGTAAGTAATATAAATGTTTAGTAACACTTACTACTTTTTACATGAAATAATATTCAGGTGTATGACCTGGCTATAACAACAATCTAGTATCCATTCAACAACCATTCAAATTTGAGCAGTGACTAATGATAACAATATTTGTTAGAATACAGGGAACGTATCTTTTTAAATACTGCTACTTCATTGAAATAATGTGTATTTTATGTGTGACTTCCTTAACATACATTATACAGAATATTTCCCCTGATGATATTGATTCATACTTAAACTTGTGCGTAATCAAATATAATACTTACCGTGAGAGAGTTCATGCATACATAAAGACCCAACACTGGCATACAGGAACACAGGATTCTGAGGACGTCCCTGTTTGTGATAATCATACTTTAAGACAATTTGCATAAGTGCTCTCAAAGATAGACACTGAAATAGAAATCTGTTCCAGTATCATCAATGAGTTCGTGCATAATTATGATACTGCTGTACGTCCGTATTTTATATATTATTTTCAAAATTCTACTTTGAACAACTATCATAGTCAAAAACTTAAATTTGTTAGTCATAAACCAAACAAACTGATATCCTAACTTATTCAATCTAACACCATCGTTCTTACCTTACATACCCAACAGCATGTCAATACTTACCCATCACTTGTGAAAATAATGCCTACATATTGTCGCACTGTCGCCAACAGTAATAGGTAAAATATACCAACAATTGCTGAAATATGTCGAAATAAGAAAGAATCCATATGAATGAACAATTTGTAAAACTGATATCACGAATATCAGTCTATTGTCATTTAATTTTCTTAAGAAAAGCAAAGCAAGTTATCAACATCTCAGAAATACAGTCCATTTCGCACACCATCATACTATTGAAGCAATTTTACGCCAATTGTTTTTGCAAAGTAGAGCAGCTGCAACCAACACTAGCAGAACACCGGTGGAACAACAATGCCAGGCATTTTAAATGAAACAAGGTAGATGTCCACTTATAAGTATGTTCATATTGGGCTTGAGTTGAGCAGAAACAAAGGCGAAAGTTTGTCATGGTTTATACATTGATCTGTTGATATGTTGGTAAAAAGAAAAATAATTTAAACTTTTTGCCAGTGGTAAAACATTAAAAATACAGACAAAATCAAACCCATATTCTTAACCCAAACCAACTGTTGTTCAATTACAATAATACAAGTAGTTTTCGAGGTTTACACTTTACCAACGACTACGGTTAGACTAGGCTTATTGGAATATCTACGGTTGTTGAGTTGATTGAATTGTATTACATACATAGTCTGTATTGTGCAGATAATAGCCAACAGGGAATCATTGAAAAGTTGCAAAGGAGTTTATTGGATATTGATAACTGGTGTATGAATAACTATATATGTCTAAATATTGATAAGACCAAACAATGCTATTATGGTAGTCGTAGAATGCTAAAGGAATTACTACCTAACTTGCATTTATATGTCTCTAACAATATTGTGACTACTTGTAAGCAGTATACATATCTCGGTGTTAATCTTGATGAATGCCTAACCCTGGAACCTTATTTTAATCAGATTTGTAAAAAATTCTCTCACAAAATATTTAAATTAGGAAAA
Organism: Lepidonotus clava; assembly: GCA_936440205.1. Classification (NCBI taxonomy): domain Eukaryota; kingdom Metazoa; phylum Annelida; class Polychaeta; order Phyllodocida; family Polynoidae; genus Lepidonotus; species Lepidonotus clava. Next base: position 24,522,108 of record OW387147.1, read on the forward strand.
TTAAAAAAGATGTTGGATGGCCAAACCTTACTCCTCCTTTATAAACAAACAATACTCCCTCTGGTTGAATATGCTAGCTTTCTTTTACATTTTTGCAGAAACCATGATCTCCAGAAATTGCAATGACTACAAAACAGGGCTTTGCGAATCTGTTTTAACATTGGTAATCCACGAGATATGCACATTGATCAACTGCACATGATGTCTAAACTTAGCCAGTTATCTGTACGGAGAGACCAGCAATTACTCTCAATTATGTATAAATTACATTTTGATCCTAATATCTAATTGAACCTGTTAGGGAAACCAGACAGGCGAGCTGCTCTATATTCAAAATTGATCATATTCACTGTGACCTTTACAATAAATCCCCCTATGTGATTGGAAGTCGATCATGGAATGCCTTACCAAAGGCTTTACAGGATAAAGAATCTCTTAATGAGTTTAAGAAGTCATACAAACAATTATAACTTCGAATTGAACTGAAATACTGACTTAAAAACTTTGTGCTTATATATAGTAATGAACTATGAACTATGAACCTGAATAATTTCTACCTATGCTACTAGACAGCTATTCCAGATGCTGAACTCAGCTATGGAGAGTGCCTATGTAGTATTGGTTATGTCCTTATCCTTATCTGTATTGATTACTTCCAATGTATTGTGTGTCTGTTTGGATTATTATTGTTGTAAATATTTCGTCATTATCTATGACAGATTTCACCTATACGGAAGATCACATGTTCTGTGAGTATGGTTCAATAAAAAAAAAAGAAAAAAAGGGGAAGGTAGCCAAGTAACCACAGGGAATAAAGTAAAACATACATGCAATGAGTGAACCAACTCGAGCTGTTGTTTCGGCCTCACGAGGCTGTCCACCTCCAAGGTATTGACCCACACGGATGAGGGTAGCTATACCAATGCCCATTGGAATCTGATGTAAAAAGGAAATACCTTTACAGCATATCTATCTTAGAAATAAAGAGAACTAGGGAATATCGTGTTACATAGATAATTGTGTATCAGACAGTGTCAACCCCTATATGATATCTATTTAGAGATTCCTGAGTTTTAAATCAATCCCTATTAACCAAGATGCCACAAATATGTAAACTTAATTGACAATATGCACATATACCAATCTATATTGTGTTTGCTTAGGTCACATAAGATTTTTTCCTATAAGTATGGGAAAACCCATGATATACATGCTTTTATGAATAAAAAATACTACACTACAGGTTTTACAGTAGTTCTAGTGTAGGCTTTGTTAGCCATCATCCTCATAAGGTCCAGGTGAATACTCCCCTAGACAGTGGGGGGTTGGACACCAAAGTGGACACATGTGCTTTGTGTAGGATCCAGGACTATTTCCCATGCTCTCTAGCCTATGACTGATAAAATAATACAACATCAACAACTACTCATGTCTTCAACTCTTCATTAATCCCCTGAAGATTAACCATAATCAGAAAGTGCTATACCACAAAACATAAAGTACTTTATCAAAATGATCAATCCCCATTGCAGGGTAACCTTATTCAAATATCAAAATCAGATTGGTCATTGTTTTTACATCTTGAGCCTGCAAGGGTGGTGACATTAAACAAACAGTTCAGATATGCCATTCATCTGTTTATGTCAAACAATTATGATGAAGCATCATGCACTCTATTCTTTTATAATTTTGTCATGGGTGTATGTTAAAGTTAGTTACCCTTAGGAGGGTGAATCGCTAATAAGGAGAAGGCTGTTGAATACAGTGTGATTAATCATAGTAATCAATTCAATGGCATGACACAAGTTTGTGCAACAATTATAAAGGATAAAAGGCAAGTAATGTTCTCTGTTAAACATATGAGTAAAGATGTGTTTTGGGACACATTACGAAGTACACGAGATTGTAATGCATGATGTATCATTGACTGGAAGTGACCTCAGTAAAGGGTCAAAGTGACCACGTGTTGTTATGTAACCAATCAGGAGCCAGATTTTGGCTATGAATAGAAGTGATTACATGAAAATAAACTGTCCTGTCTTGGTACTCATTGTGTTCACACAGCCTATCTTCCTGGGAATGGACCACAAAAAGACTTAGAAGAGCATAACCGATGAAGATATTGATCTGAGATCTAGAATTAGGCCTAAGTTTAGTCAAAATAGAGGAGTAGGACTTAGAAGAAATAAAGGGAGTGAAATGTGTAGGGACGAACTCGGCCGCACGAAAATGGGAATGAATCGGAGTACGGGCTCGGGTTATTCAGGGGGGCAAGGACAAAAAGATGGGCCCTGGGCCTACACACTACCACCTTTTTAATTTTTTGGGCATGGTCCCCATTGAGAGTTCTGGACTGATGGTCCAAGGCATGCCACATGAGATACCGACCACAAGCTCGGCCAAATCTTAGCCTCTGCTGACCTGAAGGCTTCAATAGCAACTTATAAACTCCCTCTGACCAAACCGCACCCACCATTGACCCCCGTACATGGGACACGTTTCCAAGACATTCACGACCACTCATCCTTAAGTTGCCCCATCACGGGCTCAGATGAGTGCTCGCGTAATTCCGTCCTGCTCGTGCATCGAAGAATCTAGCACGACTCAGACAAGGACCGTCGAGAATACAACTCCATCTCCATCAGGAAACCACAAGTTTCCCCAGAGAACATCACAATAGGTAAAATACAATAAGAAAACAAATAAAATGCCCAATATGAACCACCGTTTGGTTATAAATACTGGTGTATCTATTCGAACATTTGGCCTACTTACAGCATCAAAAATGAGAAGAAATGTGAAAAGAATGGTCTGAGCACCGAGTTCAGCAGCTCCTAACAAACCTGAAAGAACATAAACTAAATGTATAAAGGTGTGATGATAGTTTTAAAAAGAGATGACAAGAAGACAATAACACAGGCGAAAAAAAGCCTCTGAAATGTAATGATTTTGATCAGAATGGCTATTTTGCTATAATTGCTGATAGACATTATAGATGACAATACAAAACAATCACCAATAAATCAGTAATACTTTACATTTTAGATGACATATTTATGGCATAATGGGCCTATCATACCTTACATAGAGAGAATAACTAATATGGTTTTAATTTCTTTTGCTTATAAAGCACAAAGCATGGTTCAAACGGTTTACAGTATTCTAAGCCCTGCAGGCTAATTTTGACTATTTTTTGTCGATAAAAGCCCTTGGAAAACTATAGAAAATATACAAATAATTGTCATGTCAATAATTAATGCACTTTCAAACAATTCAGGAAATACCAAATTTATATGTATGCAATTCAAAAAATATTAGTTGCTAGTTTATCATCATCATGTACTACAAAATGAATAATGATACAGTTCATGAGAATTAACATGCTAGAGCCGTACAATTTTTGTCGACATATTACCCAGCATGCATCATGATATGGGATAACCTGCAGGCAGAACTGAAAAAATGGCTTTCCGTGGTTGGGAGAATTCTTTGGAACTGTCTTGATTAATGGTCCCTTGGATGTCATTAGAAAAAAAAAAAATCAAGAAAATCTAGGGGCCCACTGTATTGGGTAGGTTATGATTCGTAGATTTGACTGCTGGACAATTGTTCTATCTTTATGAAAAACTGGCAATTTTGAACTCATTGTGACTATGGATTTTTTCAGGATTACCATTTGTAGGATGATGATTTTTTTAGAATATCATTTATTCAATCTAGACAAGTTCCAGTCCGGGATACATGATACGTATGAATTATTCTGTTCTGTTGATAGATATGTGCGTCTTTATTACAGAAAACCATATACCTGAGAGAAATAGAAAGGTTTCAACGGCCCACCATTCAGTACATGCTGTAATTACTCCATAGAATGCATGTTTACTAAGTGGACCCCAGCCTTTGAAACACTGCCAGCTCCAGCCTAGAAGGAAAGTTGGTTGATGTTAAATTCTTTTTTCAACACCTTTTTTTCAAGTTTCTATCCAAGTGTGTTATGCAAATGTCTTTATTGATACTTAACTACTGCTAGAGGTTTTCAAAATTGAGCTTCAGTAAAAAAGATATTACATTAGTCCTGTAATTGCTTAGATATACTTACCTCCCCAAGATTTTCTTATCTCACTTGAGAAGAAGACAAACGCAAATCGCAGACCAGCAGAAATAATATAAAAAGAAGATTGGGCGATGGCTGATCCCCTGTAAACATTTATGACCGAATACAGAAAAAACATTGATTGATTTAGGTTGAATTGCAGTTCAAGTAAAATAGCACAAAAATAGGAAAAATGACACGAGATCAAGTCTGCACATCATTACAATATCCTTAGACAATTACTTGGTTTAGGAAATACAATTTTTGAAAGACCTTATGGAATAGGGGAGCTTATTTTGATTAACATACACCCACATACACATGAATGTATAAATTTATCTGGTCAAAATGAGACAGAGAGAACTATATGTATTGTAGGTCCAAGAATCTCAAACAGCTCAATCATTATAGGTAATGTTTACAGTCATGAAGTATACAGGACAGACAGAATTACTTACTGAATTCCCCATTTTAGTTGATATAGAAAGATATATTGAAGGATGGCATGGATGATGTGAGCAATCAACCCCATACACATGTCAGGAAACACCATATCCTGGGTAAAGAATAATTAAACGAAAGAAAAGACAAAAATTAAGCACTAGATGAAAAGAATTGAAGTGTCTTTTGGACCCTGCACATTTAAGAACACCTGTCCTGGTAAAATAGCAGGGATACAGTCTCTACTTTCTTTTTTCTGATCGCCATCACTACCCTTAATATGAACCTGGAGTTAATGAGGGCATGAGCAACTAATAAGCAACCAACCGACCACAAACCTTTTCAATTTGTGAAACTTGTCCATCAGAATCACTCATGAAAAGATGTAGAATTAATTTCCGTAAGGCATCAAGTGATAGAAAACAGATTATTGTCTATCACTTGAGATCCTTTTCATAACATAATTTGTTTTACCATAATCATTCGTATGACATAATGCTAAGAGTTTCTTAATTACTGGTAGAATTAGGCCTATACAAATTACATACCTGGCATTGAATATATTTTTGCAGTAGGAGATAAACAGCCATCGACTGAAACATACATGTAACATTATATAATAATCTGCAATGATGTTTCAAATTTTTGCAACATTTACAAGCTTATACATGCAGAATGCAAAAATTCGGAAATCAAAGTGCAAGGACTTACAAAGGTCCCTGGCATGAAGATAAGGAGATATCGTGCACACATCCTGTAAGGAGAAAACAAATTTATCTAATTAAATCAAAAGTTATTTTCATATGTAATTTTGGAAAACAGTTTCCAGATAAAAACGAAATTGCCATGTTCTCAGGGTTGAGCCCATTAATATCTAGCCATGCACCAGATTGTAAACAATTAAAAAAGGAGAGTTGAAAAAGTAAATAGATAAGCAATACCTATTGCAAAAAAAGTCATGGTAGGAAAGCTTTAAAATCCTGTAAGTAAATTTCTAGAAGAACAAGCTGAAAAACGGGATGCAGAGAAGGTGTTATGATCTGTTTGAATACGATGATGTTATCAAAACAATTAAAAAAGACCTTCCTTGAAAGCTCCGCATCCTGGCCCAAGAGTACCAAAATTCCTTCAATATTGAGATGAAGAGCAACGCATGGAAACAATATCAACACAAGTATGAAAGAACCTATAAAAAGTAATTTGATACAATATGAATTAAAACCTTTTATTTGACATGCATTATTTTGAGGATACATAAAAGTATATCTAGCACCAGTACATACTTAAGCTGCGTCCCAACTTTACTGACAATAATCTTAATTGCCTAGCAATTAGCGTTAATCCTTTCTATCAACTGATCAACAGTAACTAGTGCTGATCTATTGTACGTTGGAAATGGTTGACAGTAGTCTAAAGTAGGCTAAGTTCTGTCACTAGTCTCACAGGAGGGGTCGCGGCTTATATGAATCATAGCAATATTTTCAAGAAATACGATAGCCATACATTAAGACACTCTCCCTGATTTAGAAGACACTAAGTTATTATATTGACTTGTATGTGGTACTCTTAAAATATCACCTTACGTCTTTTCCTGAAGGGAAAAATAAACTTACATCTCTGGAGGTAAATGCCCATCATTTTCAAATTCTTTCCTCCATAAACCTGTAAAGAAAATAAAAGTTGAATTTGAAGTATATATCATTAATGAAACAGGCAGTTGCAAGTACAAGTAATGTAAAGTAAAAAAGAATGTCCACTGAGAAAAAAATAATAATTATGTTCCTAAATTTATCAACAAAGAATGGCTTGAGTTACTCTCCTTTTCATTTAGAAATAGTGATTGATTTTACTTATGGGTACATCATTTAACGCAAAGAAATTTACAAAACATTTTTTTAGTTTTTGTCAATAATGTATAGGCCTACGTTTAAGATTTTCGTTTAAGGTTTCAACCAAGTGTGCCATTATTTTAATCATAGTTTTGCTATTGAAGAACATTTTTCATATCAGATATATATAACAAGAATAAATAATGGTTGTGAATCTGATTTGTCAATGTCAAGAATTGCATATGTGAGGGGTATACTACTTTCTGACAAGAATTTATGAGCTCGATCATCAGGAGCTGTGCAATTGAAAAATACTTTGATTTTTGAACCATGACAAAAACACCCCCTTATCCTGACACGAGTGTTTTGGTTTCAAGATGTGGAAAGGCATTCGCTTATAGAGGACCAGTTGTTAAAAATCATTTCTAATGCATGGTAGTATAACAAGAATTTAAAAAATCAGGGTTATAATAATTATAATTAAATTAATTCATTGTGATATTTATAACCATTAACTCTCAAATAGTTACCTGGGCAAATGAGGCATCACAGGCCGCTGTCATTCCGAAGAGTATGGAATATCCAAGTACATTGATTAACTGAATCAAAATATAAAAGTTTGTTCACAATGTTGCTGAAGGACGTGTTCGCTGACTTAAACCGTTTGTTTTAATGTTTGAATTGTATGATAGTTTAAACCATAATTATCATGTTACTCTGGATAGCAACTATCTTATATTCTCCATTTCAATTACATTGACTGATGTATGTTGCAAATAGGCCAAGGTCACATAAAATCTATCTACCCTTCGGCCTTAACCCTTTCTGACTTACCATGCATGACAAGCCAACTGCATCTAGCTCTCTTTTTCCAAGATGGCCAGCAAAGGCTGTGGTGATTGGTTGTAAATACCACTGGAAACAGCTAGCAATAACCTAAAAAGAAGACAATTTCTCATGACATTATCAAAAGGGAAGCTGCTCTACTTCAGGTGTTTTATCTTGAGAATTTCATATTATTTAGTCTATAATATATTATAGCAATTGACAATTTTTGCCTTAATTATGGTTAATGGTCTCTCTCTGTTCCTCTTGAAGTTGAAAATCTGAGGATATATCTATATCAACAAAAGGTCTCAACCAAGAATGTGATGTTGTTATAATGTTGCAGTGACATACTTTTGTGTTCCGTTCTGCTTCTTATTACTTTACTTTGTGACTTTAAATATGGCAACATTATTTTCATGGCTCCCAATACAGTTGCTGCAACCTGCTTGTCATGAATGAATGATATCATAATGTTTGGAAAGGTTTCCTCCTCAACTAATCAGAATGTCACAAAATCGTTCTGTTTAAATTTGATCTCAACCTTCCCTGATTAGAATGTTACAGTAGCATTCTAGTCAGGTAAGGTTTTTTTCATTACCTCATCAGAATGTCATAATAATGTTCTGCTTTGGTTAGGACTTCACCATCAAAATAATGTAACTGTTAAGTATTATTTTAGCAGGTCAGAGACTTACCACTAAATATGCTGGGCTAGTATCATGTTTGTATTTGCTAGACTGGCAGCTTTCCTTCTCAGGTATTTTTCGTTTTTCTTAAATCTGTAACTTGGGCCAGGACCCTCTCTACTATATATGACATTATAACATGTGCATCTTGACAACCAGGTAGCTATAATTTGTCACCCTGATACTTTGATCTGATAAAAGCCCATACATATGATATAGAAAATAATATACTTACCAAAGATGGCAGAATGTGCATCAAACCCTTGAACTCCGTACAGAAACCAGATGGAAATGCTCGGTGTAACCACCTTTTCCACATTTCGTTTGGGCTGGGGAGGTCTTCGTCATCTTATATATAATATATACGGTAAAACATTATATATATGATATTTTCACAAAGTATACTAGAATACAATAAAAAGTACACCATGTAAGGTTGTATCGTCGGTGAATATTAAGAGCAGAAGCCATTGTACACTCTTGATCTATACCAACCACAAGCACCCAAAATAATTGTTTATGCCCAGCCAGCAAACAGCCCTACCCTTAGAAATGGCCCCAAAAACAAGGAAAGAAAAAAAAGTTAAAACACAAACATCAAGTAGGTTCCATCTACACCAGTTGGGCAGTCTGGTATCTAACTGAATGATATCATAATGTTGGAACTGTGGTGGTAATACAAATGGCACTGCAGCCTTCATATATTACATAATAATGTATATTATCCGTGTAACATACAGAACGGTTAAGATGCTATGGCGATGTATCGCACTCTGTGAATTTCAAACTTTGTAACTACTGTTTTAAGATAATAAAGGCCAGTTTTCTATGGTTCAGCCCATACCCACTTCGTCTTATTATTGTGTTGTTAATTTGGTCCGCTGCAACATAGCGGTTTATTTGAATTATAACTTCAATAATATCGATTAATTTCATATAAAAGGAGGCTAGGGTTCCCATTTATGATTTAATGAAGGTGCTTCTATTAAGGTTGGACTACGGTGATGAGTAGCAGATTTACTAAAACTGCCATATCTCCGGAGTCACTAATGATATTATTCAAACATGTTATATATCATCTAAATGATATATCAAACTGCATTTATAGGTTTAAATTCTAGAAAATAATGTTAAGAATAGTATTTTTTCACCTTTATTTTTTTAACCAAAATTTCTTACTCAATAAATTATTATTTAAAAGTTTTAAAACTTTATTAATTTTATCAATAACATTCAGTTGGAGGGAATAGTGTCTCAGAATTTTTATTTAGGCCCTAGTTTTGATTTTATAACAAAAATCGGCAAACTTTTGTATTTTTTGTTAATATTTTACAACTTAACTTTTCAGATTTCATAAAACTAAAACTAGGGCCTAAATAATAAAACTGAGACACTGGTCCCTCTATATGTCTATCATCTATATGCCTACGAAGTATTATGAATTTCCCTTCATTATTGACTGAGATATTTTAATTTAAAAAAATTAGGTATAAACCACGATTTATAGATTTCCAATCAATTTCAATTTCTATCCTATAACCCATAGTAATATTATGATTAATATCATGAGATGTTCAATTCCAACATGAAGCTAATGGTGTATGATAAATATTAAGATAACTAGTAAAAAAAATAAATATTCTATAGTTTTGCGACACCAGTGAAATGGCCCCTCATCACAGTAGTCTAACCTTAAGTCTATGATCCATTAACCAAGATCATGATAATGCCCTACTGGTAGGAGGCAGATACTATGGGTTTTGTGCTACTTGTTGAAGTTAGTCAAAATATGAATACAATCTAAAATCTTAGAGTAAATATGACCTCAATACCTATAGATTATGAAAATATTACAAATAAGAACATATACCATGAAACATCATGTTGGATGGTATGATTTAATAAATATTTTGGGACAACATTGGAATTTTAGATAGACCTTGTGGAGCTACATAGGCATGCTAATTTCTATTTAGATAAAAGGATAAGTTATATAACGTAGTCTGAGAGGTTCAGTTCTTTTAAATCACCTGGCTCATATTATTATAAGAGTAATCCAAACATCAGAACATCGCCAACTTCTGTAGGGTAGCAGCAGCCTATTCCAGCTCTTTCAATTGAACTCATCGGGAAATGGATCGGGGCACTGAGGTTCGCATTCGTATCCTGATGAGTTTGATTGGACAGGCTGGTAAAGGCTGCACTGTTTAAAAAACCTGTAACTTTGACAGTTATATACTGTAAACCTCAACAGTATTATACCGTATTTTATTTTATGGCTAACTACCATAATATCATTGCAATTAACAGTATATAACTGTATTTTTTACTGAAATTACCCTCACAGTAATATACCACATTTGGGAATTGTATACTGGTATGGAAAAGAAAAATGGACACATTGGTATTAGAACCCACATTCTCCACAGGCAAGGTAGAAGCCTAACCAACTGAGCTAACTTGGACTGCATGCTGTGCACACTGCCAAAGTTAACATCAATGCGTAGGATCAGTATTAATATACAGGTTTCAACATAAGACAGACAATAGGTCATTACTCTAATATCCCTACTTATTCAGTTAAGTAGAAAAGCTGGGCTGTGTCTACCTTCAGGCCTCCATAGCTCAGTGGTAGAGCATAGGCTTCATATGTGAGGGGCCCCGGTTTTATTTAAACAATGTGCAGCTGCCCTATATAGTTAGGTGCTATCATCCTTGGGATAGGGATCGGGGCACTGAGATCCGTATGTGTTGCAAAACTCTCTAAAGACTATCAATTTGTTCACTTACCGTTCCCTGTATTACACCTCTCCAACTGGGATAAATCTGTCACTGCCATCGTCCAACCTATCATTTTTGAGAAAGATGACAAAGAAATAATTACTGCCTTAATATATGTGATTGAGATGCATACTGTCTTACATATGTTGCAAGGATTACTGACCTTGTATTGAGAAGATCCAGACTTATTGGAGCATAGCAGTGTCACGGCCCCAAAGGAAATAGTACATAACATATTTACATCGCGGCTGAACTGATAGAGATGATTATCAACAGGATAACAACAAGGTAAATTAATTTGGACATTAATAAATAACATTTACTTTAATCCTTCCTGAATACATCAAATCTAAAGTTTAAAATTCTGCTGCAATGTGGTCAGTGTGGTGGATGGAATGCGAATGACCAATGGCTTTGGACTGGTGATTTATATAGTGGCAATACAACAAATCGTAGTAACGATAGCAACGGGGGCGATGACGTCACGCCTCTCCGAAATAAATAAATTGTTGTAGGTATCGCTACACAATTTAATTACTATATAACCTTTCCTCCCCTTTCCCAAAAGAGATATTGAATAAACATTTCCAGGTTGACGGCTTAACTGGTTAATACCTGGGTAAGTGCAGTATTTCACAGTATTTCAAATCGTGTTCTTCAATGATAAATTCACGTTTGACAACAGATTAGCCATAATCTTTGAAAATGCGCAGTAGCCACTTAATGTTTTGCCCATATCTCACTGAACAGCAGAAGATAATTTTTTTTCAAATATGGAAATTGGTCTGAACGGGGCAAGGCGAAGTGTTTCCTTATCATCAAAAACCTAAAACTGTAACAATTAACAACGTTCCTTGGTTACCTTTTTCTCCTATCATTATCATGTTAATGCATCATATAATACAGAAATCTCCTACTGACCTACTTTGAAATTGGTTTGAATTCTCACCTTATGGGTTGTTCCCTATCATGGGGGTGTAGATGGGGGGGGTCCCATTTCCCGTGTCGAATTTAAAAAACGGTCCTGTCGCCTGTCGCTATACTGGACTTTAGAGGCCTGTCCCATGTCGAATTTAAGAAATAACCCTGTCCCATGTCACCATCTTTTTAAGGCTCCTGTCCCCTGTCGAATTTAAGAAAAGGGCCATGTCATTTGTCACTAAATTGCCATGTCGCCTGTCGATTTTAAGAAATGCCCCTGTCGCCCTGTCGTATTTAAGAAATGCCCCTGTCGCCCTGTCGATTTTAGGCATCCACCCCCACTATCATAATACTATCGGCGTGTGAGATATCCACCAACGTCGTCAGGTGCTTATGTTTTGTATTCACATATGTGAACATATATATGTGATGATTAGATGTTGTTTTAGGATGGATAATATAAAACCAATCTCAGATCCATACTTGTCGAATCGTTGCTGTTACCGTTAGTAAATACTACTGAGAAATAGGCCATAGGTGTCTTAACCGTATATCCTGAATACTGAGACATAATAATTAAGGGTATCCCTGCCATGCGGAACAACCATTGGCCAATCACAGAGGTGCACCTTATAATAACCCATCTTCACAAATTAAGGTCCCTGCCGTCGCTACCACTCTGTCAGTCTATTGGATAGACCGGGAGGGAGGGACAGAGCCCTGCATGATGGAGGATGCTTATGCCCCTTAAAGTAATATGCCGACTGGAAGGTGTTTTTATTTGCCCCTAGGGTTAGCAGGTTAAGGATACCACTGAAAAACGGGACGTCCTGTAAAAACGGGACGTCCTGAAATAACAGGCAATTATGAAAAAGTGTATTATCTAAGTATTGCAGCTAAAACTATTCATGAATAATATACAAGATACACACGATATAATACTTCTACATATACAAAATACAAAAATTATGAAATAATGCATTTATCATGAATTACATAACATTTTTCATTTTGACAATTTCACAAATGAGAATTTTCCAATTAACATTTGTACATAAATAAAAATGCTCAGAAAATCAGGAGTTTGCTAAATTCAAAAATAATTTGTGTTAAAAGAGCACCTCTTTTGCATTAAAATGATCATTGCATTTTCACATTCTATCATTGCATTTTTTTTTCTATTAATTTTTGTTTTTTAAAGATTACAAAAATCATACCGAGAAATCGGCCCATCCTGAAATAACGGGGCGGTTTTGTGATCTGTTTTTACAGGACGTCCCGTTTTTTCAGGTAGACTTTTAAACACCATTAAAACCAATATTGTTAAGCTGGAATTCGATTTTAATCTAACCAAATGATCATTTTGTCATAATTATAGAGTCAAATTTCAAAATTAGAAAGATGAAAATGGAATGTTTTAAAATGATTTAAAGGGGGACGTCCTGAAAAAACGGGACGTCCCGTTTTTCCCGTCATAGCCCCAACCTGGTTAGTTCTAATACTTACATCATTGTGAACAAAATTGATAAAACATTAACCATTCACCGGGATCTAAGGAACTATATAGTGTTGCAGACAATTGCTTACAGGGATAATAACATTACCTGTATTCCTTTTACACCGCTTACTCAATGACGTTCATAAGAAAACAGCATTGGAAACTGCCCTGTGGGAGTGATACAGTTGGGCGGACACAGATATTTCCACTTGGATGATACTGGGGTTGCATATGATGTTGTATATTATGAATGAACCAACGTAATTATGGTACATCAAACAGCAAACTCGGGATGTCACCTTTTCCCTCAGCATCAAATTTTAAAATCCTGTTATCTTTCTTCAGTTTTTTAATAAAAAATTATAAAAATTATAAATAATTCATCTTTAAGTTACCCGTTTTTGAGCATAGAATAATCACTAAGCCCCAAATAAAAGATCTGAGACACTCGTCCCTGCATTGGAAAGTTATTGACATGTCTGAAAAAGATTAGACATGTAGCTTCGTTAGTTATTGATGAATTGTCCAAAAAATAAAAGTGGGTAAATAGGTTTTCAGTTTACAGTTTTTTGAATTCTAGTATGATTTTCTAATACCTTATGCCACAGAATAGTGAAAAATCATACCTTCCAAATGATGTATAATGATAATGTTGTAGCTAACTTCCCAGCTGAGGCATGACGTAAAGGTCATGTTATGCAACCATACTTTTTTGCTTTTTCTGTTACTTACTAAAATGTCACATAACTGTTACATTATTTTTCTGTGGGGTTGTGACCTTACCAAAACAGAATGTTATCATAATGTTCTGGTGAGGTTAGGTCAAGATCAAATTAAAATAGAATGTCATTGTGACATTCTGATTAGGTGAGGTCTAGACCTGACTTAAACAGAACATTTTTGTCACCAATTGACCAGGGGAGGCCCCAACCTTACCTAAGCAGAACGTTATTGTGAATTTCTGATCATGTCAGGTCTTAACCTTACCTAAACAGAAGGTTACTGTAACCATCTTATTAGGTTAGGTGTCACCCTAACCTAAACAGAATGTTATTGTGACATCCTCATTCAGTGAGGTCTCATCCACACCTAAACAGAATCGTATTGTGACATTCTTATTAAGTCTCAGCCTTATAAATAATGTGACAAGAACATTGTCAGAACGTCACAATGTCACGTTGCAACAGTTGGTTGCAGCGACATAATTGGGAGTCATCAAAAGAACGTCGTTGTAACCTAACAGTGTGACGTAACAAGAACCAATCCAGAAAGTTATTAGAACGTTATTAGAACGTCATATCCTTGGCTGGGTTAGGTGCAGAGTTACATGCCAAAACGTGAATCGTGGCCCAACCACCGCTGTCAATCCTTAAAGGTTTGGATCAACGAATGTATAATATCGCCTAGATCATCACTACCAATATGGTTATAATACCGTTCGTTATACCGGCTATAGTGTAGTTTTCATTCTATTTATACTTTCCACATCCCTGTATCTGGCTATGCCTAGTACGCTCGGTATAAAGGATTATCTGAGTGTGACGTCAGAGAAGGAAAGCGTGAAACATATAACAATCCCGAAAATAAGATTCTTATGGATCTATTAGTGGAAAATGAAATATTAACACCAACACTGTACTTACTAGGTACCTTTGAGACGCACAGAGGGCACTAACCAGTGACCAGATTGACAGGGCACCGGGCACAGGGAACTGAGGACAGACGAGCCAAGCCTCTCAGCCAGTCATGTCAAAGGTCAGTTAAACAAGCCAGAACGAACAATAATACATATCTAAAACAAATATGTAGGTTACATGCATGAAAAAGCCCATTTTGTATGGGAACACGATAATGGGATAAATAACCAAAGGAAATACACAAATGTGATAGTAAGTTAAGATTCAAACAATATCTGAGAACTGAGAATCGAGTGTACAAAAAATTATCATAGAACATAAGGACGTTGTGAATCATTACTGCTACCTTGTTTATTCATATATACTACGTCTGGAAGTTCAGGGAAACCTGAAGATGTTTATGACAATACAAAAATCTGTTTCCAGCAAAGTCAGGAGAGACTTTGTTCGAATCTTTCCATAATTTACAATTTATGTCAACGACTCCTCGATATTTCCTCGAGTGTATAGACTGGCAATTCTCGTTTCCATACCCTTAAGGGGTGATCCATGAGACAACAAAACTGGACTGACAATGGACGGATTTAAAAATCGGTTTAAAATATTTTCTATATCAAAAATTGGTTCAGAACCAGTTCAAAATCGGTTTACTATGGGTCACAATCGGTCCATGGATCATGCCAACCGATTATATGGCCAAACCGATTGTGGAAATAGATTTTTTTGGACTGAATTTGAACCGATTTTGTGAACCGATATTGAAACGTCAAATTATTCAGCATGTTTTGGATCAATTCTGGACCGAGAGATTCTGGACCGATTTTAGGATTGCTATGGTTTTTCAAATGCTATTGCAAACTTCGGGATAAAGAAGGAAATTAAATGCATATTCATTTAATACTTTATTTGATGCTGTCTGATGGATATTTATCATTTTCACATTATTTCTGTTCAAAGACATTGAATATATAGTACATTATTCTGTGAATTAACAGATTAATGCTATTAATACTTTTAATGCAAAATTCCTTCTCAAATTTCAATAATCAAACCAAACAATTATCTTTTCATTGTTTTCTTACTAATTACTAGGTTAAAAAACAAGGACTCAATCGGTTTTCAACTTAATAGTGGATCATGGGTAGGGGACCGATTGTGGGCCGATTTTAGGACCAACAGGTTTAATTAAGGGGGGTTTACACGGGCTGTCAAAATCCTTACAATAGGTCCTTGACGTCAGGCTTAGGTTAATCCCGATGACCTAACGTTAATCCGGACAGCATTACGTCAGTTCCGACAGCCTTATTGGCCTGTGTAAACCCATTTCATTGTAAGAAAATCATTGTCTTAAGGCTGTCATAAGACTTACGCTAATTTGTTGGCACCGATTCCTTAGGATAACAAAAATTTCAGACGTGTTAGAAATCTTTTGGAAAAAGCTCAGGAGAACGGGCTTATGACAACATATTAATTGGGCTTAGGATAGTGATTTTTTTAAACTTAAGAGCCTCTATCGGCCTGTGTAATCCCCCTTGCCTTATGTCAAAGGACCCATTCATTATACAAATCTAATAGGTACTTTCATTATCGTAAGCCTTCTGTAAATTATCGTGTATTTATCATCTTAAGTAAATTATCGGGTTGTGTAAACCCTTCAGCCCTTTGCATATTACTACAATTGTCACTGATAACCTACGATAATGACCTACATAATTAGTTTTTGGTTTGCGATAACTCATTAACCTAAGGTTAACCTAAGCAAATTTTCGTAAGGACATGTTGACGGCCTGTGTAAACCAGGCTTCAGGTAGAGAATTAAGCCCCATTCGCCCTGGCCGATGATTCTGTCGCTTGCAGGTCCGACAGATTTATCGCATGAAGAGGACGATGCTCTCAGGGCCGATAAAATCTTCTTGGGCCACTGAAATTCCAGAAAATAGCATTCATACTGACAAAAGAGGTCCCTAGCGATTGCAAACGATAATTTTTTTCAAGTACTTAAGTACTTCGAGTACTTCAATTACCCTGCAGTCGGCTGGAATTCAACCGATCTGATCCAACATGTTGGATCTGATCGGTTCCAGACCTGTCGTTTGAAGTATCGTTTGTACCAGAATTGCAAACGATAAATGTCGCAAGTGATCGCATGTACCAGATCTGCCAGGGCGAATGGGCCTTTACTTTCCCAGGCCTCTGGGTACCAACTATGGGTATCAGTGTAGCATGTCGGTAATTTTCTTAGCCACTCCTGCCCGGGGTGTACACTAATAGCCTGTGGCTGGTACCTAGTGGCCTAAAAAATTGCCAAATCATCGGCTTTACAATTATATATATTTTGTTCCCCCCTTTTACTTTCCCTTCATAATGTATAGTTAACCGCCTCACAATTTCCACTATTCTAGCTCTTTTCCTAACTA
Source organism: Lepidonotus clava (assembly GCA_936440205.1). NCBI lineage: Eukaryota > Metazoa > Annelida > Polychaeta > Phyllodocida > Polynoidae > Lepidonotus > Lepidonotus clava. The sequence goes on from OW387147.1 coordinate 24,539,239, forward strand.
TATTCTCATATCACATCAATAATCCCTCCAATAAGCAGTTATACTGATACGAGTATTATCATATTTATCATATAATTAAATATTTTTCATAAACAGATAAAAGTCAGGAGAGACTTTCGCTAATACACAATTTATGCCAACAATTCCTCAATGTTTCTTTGAATGATTCGTTTTCAAGCTTAAGGGTTGTCATACTGTTCATGCTAAGCTCCACCTCCCATTATGTGATATCCCTAATCCCAACACGACATGAGTCAACTGCTCTGGTCCTTTGCCAGATGACCTTGGATGACCTTGGACCTTGGAAGAGTATTAAGCCTCTTTGAGATATTTACCTGACCACCAATAGAGTAAGTGTATGGACTGGCAATTTTGGTATCCATACCCTTAGAGTTATATATTTTGTTTCCCCCTTTTCCTTTCTCTTCATAAAATCTGATAAACCACCTCGTAATCTCCACTATTCTAGCTCTTTTCCTAACTATATATGACATGAATAATTCCCCCCCCCCCAATAAACAATTATACCAGTAATACCAATAACACCAGAACACGAGTATTATATATAATTATACAGTTAGTACATAATTATTTATGTTTTACATGATCACATAATTATATACAAACATATTTCCTTTTTCTTCGACCTAGCATATAGGTCGTGTTGAGTGGACACTGAAGCGGAACGCAACGCGCCACTGTGTTGGCCACCTATGATATGAGTCGAACAATCAGGAAATCTGTAAATCTGTGAATTATGACTATACCATGGTGGACAGGAGAACAATAGAATCTGGCTGTGACTAGGGGCGGATCCAGGAATTTTCAAAAGGGTGTGTGTGTGTGTGTGTGGGGTGCTAAACTAACATTTTCCCCAGGGCCCTCCGGGCCAAGCAATTTTACATTAAAGATTTAATATTTGCGCCAAAAAGAAAAAGAGGGAGGGGGGGGGGGGCGTGCACCCTGCACACACACCCTAAATCCACGCCTGATTTCTAGTCGTAGGTATAGGCCTATAGTCGTAAAAGCAGTATAAACAGCGCCTTACATGTGCGATCAGCTAAATTATTACGGAAACAAGCTATGGGTTCCCAAAGCAATATGGATATTGCGCTGTGCTCTGTAGATAATGAGTTAGGAGAATTGAAAGAAAAGAAAGTCTACAAACGTGTAATTTCACGGAACGGCTTCATTTGTCATGTATGTCTATGTGTAAATGCAATGTGCTGCTGCGGTGCCATAGCTGGTGCCATGGGGGAAGGAGGGTGTGACACAAATTATCCTTACTGCATTGAATTATGCGTAACATAAAACGTCTTGAAATTAGTTTTTGTATGGTGTGATGAATCTGGTGGTACAAGTGTACAGAGACCTGTAGTTCTTGAGTTACGAGCTTTTAGGGATTGATAGCATGTTATAGTCTTGTACAATTTGTTCGATTACTGCTGATGATTGTATATCTGTGATTATTTCAATAAATCCAGCCCTAGAGGAAACAAAAACGAAAAACAATAATAAACAAAGACCAAAGGCCTAACTTTGAATACATCCAGCCCTATCCACCCATGATAGTTTAACCCAAACTACCTGCCCTTCATTATGTCACAGCCTGTCCCCAGACTTGATTACTCACACTCCATCTCATTCCATCTCATACTTCTTCACCTTTTTATTCCTTGTAAATACTTCCTTGTTAAATCCAATTAACTTACCTCAAAGTTGAAATCAAAGTCTGTCTATCAAAAACAAACATTGTAAATTTGTTCTATTTACTTTGTATTGTTAAATTACTTTTAAATTACCGTACAGACATGTAAGGCCTGAGACTGGCAATCACTGGAAGACCAGCTACACTGATAATCTAGGGATTTTAAAAGTTAGTCAGGGATGGCTAACTAATGTTAGTCAATTGTCAGTTAGCCATTTTGACTAACTTTATGATTAGTGTGTCGGTCATTATGACTAAATGTTTGGTCAAAATGACTAAGAGGTCACATGACCAAATGAGTGATCACATGACCATCAGGAATGAGGCATACAAAAGTAAACAGACTCCTAAACTTGGTAAGTTTATCCAGTCTCATCCTTATCTCACATTGTGCATCTGACATTTAAACATATTCTACTTAGAAGAACAGATATCAAGGATGATTTCTAAAGTCATTTTGATCGATAAAATGGTCTATTTAGTTATAAATTTGTTAACTTGAGTGAAGATAGTGAGGTGTCTCTCAGGGTTAGTCATAATGACCAACGTTAGTCAAAATGACTGGGACATTAGTCATATATGACCAACTCTAAAGTAGTATAGGGTGTCACTCTCTATAGAGTTGTGTTGCAAGTTTTCTCACATTGAAACAAGAATTTCATTGTTTTGGGTGAAGCATTTAAATTAAATAATTTGAGACAATCTACGAATTTATCTACATTTGTATAATTCACTGAGTATGACCAATCAGATGCAATTTTTCCTGATGGCCAAGAGGGGTCCCTGACAGGTGGGAGGGGTCCCTGATGGTCTGGAGTGATCCCTGATGGGCAGGTGGGGACCCTGATGGACAGGAGGGGACCCAGATAGGTGGAGGCTAGGGTCTATGATGGGTGGGAGGGGTCCCTGAAGGTCAGGAATGATGCTGGGAGGGGGTCCTGACAGCCTTGAGGAGGCCTCAACTGCAGGGAGGAAACCCTGATGCCTGAAGGAGATGTTGACAGCTGAGAAGAGACCCTGACAGCTGGGAGGAGACCCTGACAGCAAGGAGGAGGCCCTGGCAGCAGAAGCAGGCTCTGATGGCTAGGTAGAGACCCTTACAGCTGAGAGCAGGTACTGACAGCCTGGAGGAGGTCCTGTTGGCAAGGAAGAGGCCCTGATGGCTGGGAGGCGACCCTGACTACAATGAGGGGGGCCTGACAGCCAGGAGGGAATTCTGACAGCCAGGAGGAGATCCTGACAGTCAGGAGGAGACCTGACATCAAGCAGGAGGCCCTGATGGCCAGGAAGAGACCCTGACAGCAAGGAGGTGGTCCTGACAGTTGGATGGAGGTTCTAATCTCCTGGAGGAGGCCCTGATGACCAGGAAGATTCTGATACCAAGGAAGAAGCCCTGACCAGTGGTGGAGACCCTGGTGGTCAGTGGGAATCCCTAACTGGATGGAGGCCCTGACAGCTAGGATAAGATCCTGATGACCAGGAGGAGATTCTGATAGCAAGGAGAAACCCTGATGGCTGGGAGGAGACCCTGACAGTTGTGAGGAGACCCTGATGACAAGACTGAGACCCTGAGTGCCAGGTGGAGGCACTGAGGGCCTGGAGGAGGCCCTGATGGCCAGGAGTAGACCCTAACATCCAGTAGAAGACCCAGACCTGCTAATAGTGAGGAGGAGACCCTAACAGCCAGGAGGACCCAGACTTGCTGATAGCAAGGAAAGAGACCCTGGCAGTCAGGAGGATACCCTGATTGTCCTGGTTTTCAGGAGGGAACCTGATGGCCCTCTCTTGTGCCTCTTTCTAAGACCTCTACCAGGCCCTCTCCCCATTCCTATGTACCTATAGCCCCATACCTACCAGGTGATTTGGGCCTTGTCAACTGTCAGTATGCTATATTGAAATGAACGTGTTTGATTTGAATCGCCGGGAAAATTGCCCGACAATTTTATCAAACACATTCATTTCAATATAGCATACTGACGGGCAATAAGGACCAAATCGCTTAGTGGGTATGGGGCTTTAGTCTCCATGCTCTTTCTGCTCTTTTAAACAGCCCACTCTTGCCCCTCCTTCTTATCCTCTCTGTCCCTTCTCCCTGGTCCTCTTTGCCCCTCTGCCTTGACCTTTCCAGCTCTTCTTCCTAGTCCGTTCCTTGTTTTGTTGTATAGCTCTGTAATAAGAGCTCAGAGAGCTTAAAAAAGATTAGTCAATAGTGGCTAATATACTTAGTTAGAATGACCAACTTATTCCAGGAAATAAAAATATTCTAAGTCAGAACTGCCTGAGGGTTAGTCATAAGCGACCAACCCTTGGTCAACAAAACTAACTTATGTTAGTCTTAATGACTGATATCTTAGTCATCTTAGCCTATGTTTTTAGCATCATTCCTAGAAATATTTTGACTAACTAGGGGTAGTCAGGGTTGACTAATCTCAGAGACAAAGGTTAGATAAATGAGCCACAGACGTTTTTACTAAAGAAGTTAGTCACATATGACTAACTTTTTCATTGCTTGGATTATCAGTGTAGTATAAAACTGCTGAAGTGTTGTATATGCTTTTGAAAAAAAAAAGAAAATGTAAGAATTGGAATGTAGTGTTTCAATAGATAGGTCTCTAGATTTGCCACTCTGGGTGCATGTGGAGTATCACTATACCACCGCGGTCTGTGCCCCGTCGCATAACAGAAGGAACGATATCGCTCTTTAAAACAGCGGGGGTTTGGCAAAGTCTCCCTGTTATACGTGAAATTCGACATAAATTTTCACCCATTTCTTATCAATTTTCCGGGATGAAAATTTCAGGGATTTAAGATCTAAATGTCTAGTTTCCAGAACTTTTTACAGAATTAAAATCGGTTGAGCAGAACAGCCGCAAATCAACAGGGGGCACCATCGCAACAGGGAGAACTCTCCTAACAGGGAGAGGGTGCAAACCATCGCTGTTGCCAAACCCGTTATGCGACGGGCCACTGGTCAATAATACAGTTACCATAATTTCCAACACAGGTCGGTAGATACATTAGATTTCTACTCACCCACAGGGTCCTTCACACATTCATCAGATTCAATAGTAATATCCAAGCAGTTGTAGGAATGACTGAATAAAACGTAAAGTATTTTGACTGAATATGGATATTTAAAGTGCAACCCATCATACATGGTCAGTGCATAACGATGTACTAAATTTCCAGTCTGATGCTGTTTGTGAGTGTACTCCATGATGTTTGGACTGTACAAGTTCAGTGTTCATAAAACAGATGTATTCATTGAGGAGCATTACTCCTGCATTCAGTTCAACCTGTTGCCATACATAGCTATTGTTTGGGTTGTAATCAAAACCCATTGTAATAACCACGCCAGGTAGATAAGCCATTAACTCCACAAAAGAGATAAGTTATATCAAACCATCTGTCTCCAACCTCATGTATGGTTTGCTCGACTGCACTGTTGATCATTGCACCTGAATAGGCCAGGATTGTCAATTCAATGTCATACTATGATAAGTCAATCGTGTGTAGTTGCCTTTGTAGGGCAAAGCCCTGCGATTCCGATATCATATGATTAATATAGATCCCATGACTATGCCTTCACAGGGGCGGATCCAGGGGGGGGGGGGATCCAGGGGGTCCTGACCCCCCCCCCCCACTTTTTGGGGGACCCCTAAACTACAAAAAGAGGGGAAATGCCGCGTGTGTACGCACATATGCGTGCGGTTTTAGTACTTAGCCTATATATATGCTGACCCCCCCACTTTCTAAAATCCTGTATCCGCCCCTGCTTGAGGTAACGTGCTTTTTACGCTGTCAGCATTTCCCCCATGTAGTTTCTATGGGTGTGCTTGGCTTTGTAGCCACTTGCTCTTCCTACTTGCAGGCTGACTAGGTGGTAGGTACATTCGTAAAATTTGGTTGGAGTACATTGAAGTAGCTTTACTTTAAGAGCTGGGTTTTGGTCAAATCTTTGATGTACTGTTTCTTTCACTATCTTTTTTCAGTGTTCCTCCATAATCTATTATAGCACCTGATAAGTTGCTTAATGGTGGGCAGTGACTTTGGAACCCAGCTCCTTCCTTGATTATCACCCTGATAACAGTTGAAGCTGTTTCTAGGGTTAAGCCATGCGGTAGCTTGTCAAAGTTAGATCGGTCATAATATGATTTGCCGTCAACCTCATATGAACACCCTTCATTTTTGCATTAACATCTGGATTTTCTATCTATTACAACTGAATTTTATCAAATTTGCCGAAGGCACTTGTACTGATACTAAAAATCACCCCCTATTGGCTACCCTTACATGGCTGTTGCATATATTTATTATTATGTTAGATAATTTCTACTTTGATTTACAATTGAGACATCAATGTTGAAGCAGTATTGAATTTTCAATTGCACATCAATCAACCACCAGGATAGTGGGGTCTGTTGACAACATTTTTGTTACGCGGCGGATAAAAGCACCAAATTTTGCATGAGGCACCTCTGAGGCATAACTATTGAATCTAGAAGGGGAGCCATCTTGAAATACCAAAATGAAATTTTGACAAATTTTGTATGTTTTTAGCATTTGAAATTTTAGGTATTTAACCAAAACTTTTGGTTAGCTTCGATTAGACCTATTGTATAGATTCGAAAGGTAAATAATTGAATTCGCTGTCCTATAATCTACCAATTTAGACAATAGCAATGTGTTTCTAGGCATTTCAGAAGCTGAGATATAAGATTATTTCAATAAAAGTTGGCCATATTGGATTTTTGGCCCCCATCCGGGTTATATTGATATTTCAAGGTGGCTCCCCTTTTAAATTCAATGAAGGGGTCCAAGGGGATCATCATACCAAATGAAATCAAGAAATCTTTTGGCAAAAAAGTAAAGTCTATATCCTTTCTTTTGAATTATTTTGGAATCCAGCGGTCATTATCAAAGGTATCATGCTAATGAATTCAACCATTTTGAAATCTATGGTACTGTATTGGATGAATATTATATTTATTGAGCCCTCTAGGCTATTAACAACTGATATTGGAACCATTTCCCCTGGCCTTATGCCTTAGTATCTAAAATTCAAATTATTTCTCAAAATTGGTCAGCCATCTTGGATTTTGGATTTCCGCATTGACTTGAAACATAAATGATTGAATTCCCTGACCCATAATCCCTCAATTTCGACATCAACCATGTCTCTTTAGTCTTTTTAGAAGCTGAGATATAAGAATTTTTATAGTAAAAGTCGGCCATATTGGTTTTTGGGCCCCCACATCCATCCTATTGATATTTCAAAGTGGCTCCCCTTCCAGATTTGATAGTTATGCCTCAGAGGTGCCTCATACCAAATTTGGTGCTTTTATCCGCCGCGTAACGATTTCTCAAAAAAATGACCTTAACAGACCCCACTAGGAGGCAATGTCTGCCAACTTTGTCAAAATTTTGGGTATTTCAATATGAAAAGGAACCAAAGTCATAATTGTCTAAATAATTCAGAAACAACTGTTGTTATCTCAGACTAAATTTACCATTACAATTTCTAGTACATTAAAAGTATTTACACACTTCTTGTTATTTTGCAATTTTTAAAGCTTCAAGAACAGCAAAATATTTATCTTATAGATATTTTTGCAATTCCTAATGATGATTTAGCATTTACTCTTTAACGTTTAAAAGAAATTTGATCAACAATGTTGATTCAATGTCAGATTTCAACATTGTATCAATATTGAAAACTTCCTACATCAACTAATATTTGTAAAATGTTCATTCAATATTGATGGCAAGCATTGATTCAATATTTAGTCAACCTTAGTGTGTTTACTGAGAATAGAACACTAGTCAGCCACGTCCTTTTTTAAGATTTCATATGTCATTTATAACAAGATGAGTTGCATGGGCGGATACAGGCATCCCCCCACACAGATTTCCCATAAAATATAAACTTTTATTTTTATTACACTTAGAAACCGTCATAACCAAACTTTGTCAATTTCTCACATCCCTCCTTTTTAAATCGTTGACCGGGCTGAAAATCGTATGGGATGAACCGAGCTTTCCTGATTCGCTGCAATAGCCCAGCCACAGTTATGATTCCCCCGAATCCAGTACACTAATAAAGTATTCAACCAGATAGTGTGCTTAGCCATCAACTATTTACTGGTTTAGACGACAAATTCTCTGTGGGCTCACTTCCCGCATCATTGGCTCAGTGCACAGGGTAATTAATATTTTACAGGTTGATGTTTTTTCGTGAGTTATGTTTGTCTGAAATAAAGAGCACCGAAAAAGGTTGTACATGACAAAGTGTGACGCCCAAAAGGGGATTGTGTGTATTTTGAGTAATGGTTTGAGCACTTAGATAAATGTGATTAAATGTATCATATAACTGATTAGTTGAATGTAACACAAAACAAATTACAATTGTATATTATATAATGTGTAAAGATTGGCTTGGTTACATAGGTGGAGTCAGTGCTTGGTAATGCATATTGCACACCGAACACAATTATATTTCTATCAGCAAAACTAAATTTCTTTTCATTTTGATATTTTTGTTCATGCAAGGAGACTTTCCATGTATTAAAAAATAAAACATATTTGCGAGCATCTCGTGTACTTTATATAAAACAATAATCACTTGTAGATTACAAGTTTAAGAGCTTTGTACCGGGGCTATAGGCCTATAACTTGATACATTTATAATGATCGTTTTCTAGATAATGAATAGTTCCCAGATAAGGCAATATCTGGAGTTTAAAGAGAACAAAATACAAAATGTTGTTCGACAGAAAAAACTTTTCCCTATCTTGAGGAATATATGTGTTCAAATCTGCTACCAATGTCCATTAAGCTGTCATAATTACCATGTGGCTAAAGATATGGGACACAAGAAACAACTCAAAAACCTGAACATTTTCTGTCAACTCCTGTTTGTTTGTCTATTCCTATGTTCTCTTTAATTCACCAAAATGCAGCACTAATGGCACATTCAAAATGTAATGACAATAGTATTATTATGGGTCCTGGTATTAAATGTATAACATTTCATATAAAGTAACATTCATGATGTCTAGCCAGAACTCTTAACTATTGCTATGTCACAATAAAAGGAACACAAAGTGAGCTGTTTCTTGCTGACCAGATCTATAATAACTGTTTAGCCATTGACCATAACAGGTGGAACCAATGTTAAAAATTGCCATAACTTGAATATCTCCACAAATAAACCCATAATCATTAATGAAAATGACACTATATGACATGAGATACTTCCTCTTGTGGTCACCCTTTGGGTTTGTGCATTATATCACCCCATGCACTACTACGAGTCCATTATCCTATACATAAGAGGAATCAGGGCGGGCGCGCAGAAATGGGGAAAATAGTTTCCGAGAAGAATAAATGTACGACCCATAAACTAGGTACCGTTCTATTTTTCCATTATTCAACAATTATTACCTGTTATCACTTTGTGTTCCAGCTCTAACTACCCAACCACAATTCTGTAAACATTCCCGAAAATTAGAGAACATAGAAATTAGTAGCAATTTAGGTCAAAGCCATGGAAGGTATTGGGAATAAAAGGGAGCTGCCATTTGAAGGGTCATCCGTCCAACCTCATCGGTCATTCTACCCACTCTAGATCTCCCATCAGGGTGGCCTCTGGGTTCCCAAGCCCTCTTGTCAAACAAGGGCCTGTGATGATACCACCCAAGGCCCTCACGTACACGGCTTGGGAATAGGGAGTACCGAGTGTAAGTTATAGTATTGGAAATAGATAGTATCAAATTGATAAAACAGTGACGGATTTAGAAGGAGCTTATTTTTTTTAGGGTCAATGTCATTTTTAAACGTGTGAAACCGGCACCCTGGAGTTGGTGCTGGGAAGGTGCCCCCCTTTCCAGTCTATGGTCTGACAGCCTGGGTCCCTTGGCCAAGATTTCCAGATTCACCCTCTAAGTTAATTAGATAATCATGAATTGTTTAGAATAGCCCTATGCCATCAAGTTTGGGACTCATTGATTGTTTCCCTGGGTAGTCCTCAGGGACTATCTTAGCATCTGAATAAACAAAAGACACTAGGCATGACACTTCATTTGAATATTTTTTGGTTAAATTACTAAAATATGAATACCATTGTTATGTGCACTCCAATAGAAATAGAACAGTATTTGTGTCATTAAAATCTGACAGTTAGTTCAGAAGTTAGATGTACTTTCTAGGTAACATGACAACAAATATTTGGGCTATTCTGAAGGAATCCCTTGTTCCCCTGTTCCCTTGGCCGACACATTATTTAGGGTCTAATTAGACTTTGTTGTTTATCACAACCTGAGGGTCAACACTAGTCACACCAGGGGGTAGGGGAGGGATTACACTGCTCATCTCGGGACGTTCTCAAAGCTGCCTGACCATAGACTGTTTCTAAAATTCCTGGACCCGCCCATGCAAATTGGTTCGATAGAGATATTCCATGTATACCCGTCTGTTTATGCAATATAAGAAAGAAGTATTAAAGTATATGTGTATGTTTGTGTGTGTCTGAATACATCGTTATATATATGCCATGGTTACCTGTTTATCATGCTAGAGGTGGACATGATGTATTTCGAGAGTGGCGCCGCCCTGTGGCATATGATGTTGTATAGTAACTTAATTATGTTACCACAAGCAGCAAATTCGGGATGTCACCTTTTCCCTCGGTGTCAAATTTAAAGATCCTGAGGTTCTTAAAGGTTTGGTTTAACGAATGTACATATATATTATTTTGCCTGTATCATTTCTACCAAGAAGGTCATACTCCTGTGCGTTATACCTGTGAATGTAGTTTTCATTCTATTTATATGACTATTTAATCACAGTCTCTGAATGTCCAAACTGGTTATCTTTGGATCTAAACATTTATGATTTCTTTTTTCATTCTATTTATACTTCCCAGTATCCCTTAACCCTTACACTGCCAGAGGCCTCATATGAGGCCCTATAGTAAAATCCCATAGAAACACCATTAACCACTTAACTTCCATGCTCCTGGGGCTAATTTTAGGCAAACTGGATGCATTTTTGAACAAATATATTTCTTATACTTTTCCAATGAAGGGCTTGTTATGGGATTCCATTCTTTAGATTATGACCTGAAGATTTAGGAAACTGCCAAAAAATGACTTTTCGGTTGCCATGGCAACCGTTTTGTTGATTTTTCTTCATTCAATATAAAAATATGAAAGTGATCATATAACAGTTGGCCAAATTTTCAAAATTGCTATAAGAGCATATTTACAACTTAGAACAAGAGCTCAATGCAATTCTCTAAATTTTGATATATTACTTGCCTCAATAGCAACTTTGTGTCAAAAGATACAACATATCGAAAAATGTATCTAATTTTCTGGAATAATGCATAAAAATGCCCAAAATTAGTGAATTTGACCATATGGGCAAACTGTTACCATAGCAACAAGTATTTCTTAATAATTAGCTCTATTTCTAAACATTTTAGTTTCTTATGGGTTGTTCTATAATTTTAAGCAACAACAAAGATTTTTGAACACTGTTACCATTTTTCTACTTTTCTTCAATTTAATTGAATTTTCCCCCCAAAATAAGGTAAACTTATCTAAGTTTCCATGGCAACCAACACTTTCAGTGTACCAAATAGTTTCTTTGCCAGATTAAGTTGGAAACAGATCTAGAATTCGTCCAATCAATTGGTTTTGTAATTTTGGGCCAATTTTACCCAATTTTCTGCATTTTTTAGAATTTAGAAAATGTGTTGCTAAGGAAAGTGTTGCCATGGTTACCATGCAGAATGGCACATTTTTGAAAGAAATCAACATGAAAACCATGAAGATCAGGGGATGAGCTTTCCAATGATACCATACACCACTATATTTGGATAACATGTCAATATACAAAATTTTCACAAATATTGGTCTATTTTTGAGTAAAGTACCTTAAAAATTCACTCTGCACCCGAGTATACTCGGGAGCAGCTGTTAAGTGGTTAAAAGAATGCAAATTATGCTTTCAGAATCTGAAAGAATTTTTCAGATATTCCAATTAGAGCCAGAGATACAGGTATTTGAACATCGGACTATTAAGTCACCCAAAAATGCTAGAATTGCAATTCGAGAAACCATAAACAATGTATTTACACTTGAATTTGCCATACTAATTAAAAAATCATGAAAAATGGGTGAATTTATGTAAATGACATGATTTTGAATTTGTTCTAACTTTTCTTTCATCTATGATAATCACAAACTGTTTTTTGCACAAAAAAGGGAATTTATTTCATGTTATTTTTATAAAGAGTGTCATAGTTACTTCATGAATTATCGGTTACCATGGTAACCTGCAAATTACGATAGTACGAACAATTACTCCGCACAAGAAATTTGCCTAATTGGCACAGTGCCAACATTTGGAACGTTGATATCAAAACTATTGAAAAAAGCTTTTCATCTGAAGAATCTGAACTAAATTTGAGTTTTAGGGAATTTATGCACTAATTTTTGTATTTTGGGCTATATTTCAGTAAATAATATCAGTTACATTGTGATATATCTGGCAGTGAAAGGGTTAAAATCTAAAACTGCCTCTCATAACAGAATAATCTATGAAAGGAAATATATATCTTTACCTAGCTTCTGGGATCTTCTGGACGACGTAACCACCACAGGCAAACTGAAAATACCGAAACGCCTCCAGGCCATTATGCATATGAAAGGTGAAATGTGCGAGGGTGGTCTAAACAATAGGACATATGGTGCAAAATAGCAATGAAAAGGCCCTGATCGGTATCAGCCAGGTGTCTACATGTCACACGCTCTAACCAGCAGCACATTTACATGTGATACATATCTATATAAAGTATTTTATAAAGAATCAAAGGGATCTGATTATAAAACTATGAGCACTTAAATATACCACCAGGACAAAACATCATAAGGAAAATATGTTTGAAAATTGTCAGGTATAGAGTAGACATTCACAGAAACTATACACCTTATTCATGAGAGTGGAACAGCCCATTAGCGGATATATCTTAACCAATGAGTTGGGTACTTTATTCCAGGCTTAATGTTCTGGGTACAAGGCGTATATGGGAGGGTCCATTGCGCAAACTCGTAGGAAAGGTGTATAGGTGGCTGGCTGTGGATCTTACTGATATTTGAGAACACCTCCCATTAGGTATACCTTACACGACATTATGTATTTCAAGAGTGGCGCCGTCCTGTGGAATAATTGGAATACATATGTATAATGCCATGGATAACTATCTGTGATACACAACTAAGCTTTCAAGTAATGCGTCAATTGATATTGTACATAGAAATAGTATAACTTTTCTTGGAATATATTTACTGTTCGTTGTACTTGTTAATTATTTTCAGAGTGAACATAGAAAATTGTAATGACCCAGGTAATAAGCCCATCCCACATTGCGTACATCTCAGGTTTGGACAAGGGTTGGACAAAAAGACATAATGTGCTTTCCTTGTCTCTCAGAGTTGGGGATACTGAGCAAAGCAAAAATTATGTTGTTTTATATCCTAAAGCACCGCTTGAACATCATGATTTCTTAAATTTTACCAATTGATAGATTTGTAGGTCTGCCAGTCAACCAAAATGCTGTATTTCAGGGCAAATTAGTGTTGGACAAGTTTTAGGTTGGGCCCATAGGCTTTGACATTGGTTCCTATGGGGAAAAGGCCAATATACACAAAGCTGCAGAATGGCAATGTCACATGCAGCCTTGCAGAAATATTCATTTTTAGGTATCGGAACCCTAAAGGGGGACAAAACCAATAAATTCAACGAAATTTTCCAAACTCAAATAATCAAGGAAATTAATCCATTGGGCCTTTTTCTGGTCTGTGATAAAATCTAAACCATGAAATATGGTAAACAATCATTGTAAACACGTTTTTTTGCTCAAATCAATTAATGTAGATCCGCAAAAATGGGGTTTCTTTACAAACAAATGGAAATTTTACCATCTCTCATGGAATTCTACTCTGGTTTGAGCTAGTTTTCAGAGCTAATACTTCACCACTGACCTTAATTAGTCTCACCTAACATATTGCTATACTTTTCTGAGTTTTGAAAATTTTATCATTTTTATTGGTTTTGACTCCCTTTAAAATTACTTGTGATAGAATATTTACACTAGGTGCACCATAGAGTAGGCGGACGTTACAGGGAGTCAGTCAGGGCCCCGACAGAGAGACTAATCAGGCCCTGTTGGCGGACGGTGGTTTCTGATTGTAAATGAGCCCATTACAGCCTGTGTGATCTCCTTCTAACCCCCGACCGACCGACCACCACTACCACCCCCCGGCCAACCGGCCAGCAGCCTCTCAACGTTAGACCTGCCACTCACCGATACGACTCGCGCTGAGATGTAGGCCTAAATATGTACGTCTGTCGTTTAGCTCAAGCCCCATTCGCCGTGGAGCCCCACTCGCCGTGGTGAAAGTGGGTTTTCGTAGAGCTCTGCGATCTGCGAACGTTGGAAACGTTGGATTATCTTAGGCCTCTACGACTTGGTCTCTTGCGAAATTATTCAACATGTTTAATATTTTCGTAGAGATTCTGTGCGATTCTAGTTGAGATTGCTTGCGAAAATGATAGCAAGGAGTCCAATTTTCCAGTGTGAATGCTCTACGATCAATGTCTCTAGCTTGCGATCATCGTCTCATCCATGAGATTATTATCGTAGGCATGAGACAGAATTTTCGCTACTCCCTGCGACAGGATCATAGGCCACGGCGAATGGGGCTTGACCTATGATCCTGTCGCAGGGAGTAGCGAAAATTCTGTCTCATGCCTACGATAATAATCTCATGGATGAGACGATGATCGCAAGCTAGAGACATTGATCGTAGAGCATTCACACTGGAAAATTGGACTCCTTGCTATCATTTTCGCAAGCAATCTCAACTAGAATCGCACAGAATCTCTACGAAAATATTAAACATGTTGAATAATTTCGCAAGAGACCAAGTCGTAGAGGCCTAAGATAATCCAACGTTTCCAACGTTCGCAGATCGCAGAGCTCTACGAAAACCCACTTTCACCACGGCGAGTGGGGCTTTATCATTCAGCCCCGACCCTATCTGTGTGTAAATGGTCATGTTCTGTCACTGGCGGATTTAGAGGTAACGTGGGGGCATGCATGCGCCTCTCCTCATTTTTTTTTATAGAAAATTCGGGTCTTCTAATGTCTGATTCGGCCAAAAGGTCACTAAGGAACCCACTTTTTCAATATATAAATGGAAAAGTTATGCAACATCAATGCCATACTAAAACTAATGATTTCGTTTCGTTGTAATTTATTTTCTGTTGGATTTTTTCAAATCTAAATGTACGTAGGGGAATTACCACACAGTTCTATACAAAATTTGTAGACAGTCTTTCTCCCCCCTAGAATCATCTCCTAGCAGAAATGCTAGGTTAACCCTGCTATGGATCCAATCTTTATGGAAAGTCCAATGGGATAAAGACCTTTAGACACTGGTGTTTGTAAAGAATCAATAGTCGTTTATCGAGCAATGTCCCTATTCCCTGATACATTGATACAAAGAACTTAGATGAGCAAGAATGGGTTGATGGTTGTTTGGCGGAGGCTGGCTCTACTGATGTGGCTTAGGCTGGGTGGTTGGCTGTCGAGACCACACCAATAATTCTATCTCCGATAAAGGTCGCTCGTATATAGGAACTATAAGAGTTGGAATTTAATTTCATTAAAAGTAACTAGTTTAGTGAAGTTACTCAATATTACAAGGTTATTATTTTCAGATATGTAAGTACATAGAAAAGATATCTCAATGTTGGTAGACATTTGTATCTACTAGAATCACATTTCATCACTTTTCCAATCATAGCAACAAGAGTAAGTAAGTAAATTAGATACATTCTTGTACTACATATTGAAACTTTCAGTGCCAAATAATTATGTCATTCTACAATTCAAAATTACTGAGGTATTGTCCCAAATTTGAAAATTAGTATAAAACATGTCTAAAACTCAAATTTTATAGAGATTCTTCTGCTAGATTTGGTTGGGATGTAATTTGGATGGAATATTCCAAGTTACTATTCCATATTTTTGCACAGTGCCAATGATGCAAACTAATACTTGTTGGTCAATTTCAGCGCTATGGTCTATTCTTGGGCTTGTGATTATCATAAATGAAGACAAAGTTATATAATTATTATTTGCATGAATAATCATAGGAAATTCAAATATATATGTGAATTGCTTCTCATCTTCAAGTTTCTTCTATTATTTTCTAATGAACTGATGCAAGATTATCAAAATGTCAAAACTTCTGGTTCTGATTGCAATTTCAGAAAATTCTTTCAGTTCCTGACATCTTGATGCCTCCTGCTTAAAGGATGTTCCTGGGTCAGAATTATAGAGCCATACTGGTGGCTTCCAGCTGTAAAACGGTCAATGGACTGGACTTCCCAAGCAGGCTTCCCGAGCAATCCAGCATGTAGAACAATGAATATTAATGTGGATCTTACTTATCATTGTCTGCATGTGTATGGATGATGGTAACCGGAAGTGTGGTCCTTTGATCCCAGACACTCATAGACAGTAGTTACGTCCAAGTCCACTAAGTGCTCAAACTTGGACTGTTAACCAGCAGCCATTTTAGGTGGGAATTCCACCCTGCATCCCAGCATGCTTTGGGGCCGCTGGTTTATGGCAGGTAGGACCATAAACCAGCCAGCACCCAAACAACCATCGAAGGGATTCCCCATGCCATTTATAGAGGGCCAATAAAAGAATTCCTTGCAAATTTTGAGTAGCCACACTAGTAGCCATGGCCATTGTGAGTGTAATGACCTATTATTCAAGAGAAGCATGAAAGGACTAAGACGCTCACTGGTCTTCAGCAGTGAAAGCGGTATTACACCACATGGCTGCTTTAATGGTGTGATATGATGATATTACAGAAAATTTGCATAGAAGAGTGATATAATCATTACAAATTGGCAATTTTGACTTACCTATTGTGTAGCAAAGAATGTTATCGCTGAAATGTGCAACTTTTTTGTGACATAGACATATCGCAGCTCAAGTTGTATGGTGTAATACCGCCTTTTTAATTTTGATTACTTTTGTTCATTCACTTTTCCGTTTGAGCACTATTTTGATGAACAGAACAATGTAAGTTTTGCATATTCCAGTAAGCATAATTGTACTATTTACAGTAATAAGTGGAAATTGTCTTGCTATATACCTTGTGCAGACCTTGTGATCCCACTTTGGTAATAACCATGCGGTGTTTATGATCGCATGGCCACACACTTAATTCTGAATTTATGAGTTATAAACGAAAATTAATATCATGTTTCATCATAATGCCATGGATATAATCAAACCATACAAAAGAGACGAAGGGCAGGGACAAAAGAGTACAAATGTGTTATTCTTAATATTAATGACTCATTTAAGCTTACATAATAAGTTAACATATATTACTTATGATATACCCAATAAGGCCGAGATATGTAACTGTTTACTTTCTTTTCAAGAAAACAAATACATATAACTATACTTAAGGTCATAGAACTGCACTACATCAATACAATATACAGAGAACAATGACAGGGACATGCTGACCACATGTAAGGCCGACAGTTCCTGGAATACAATAGTACCAGCACGTTGGGGACTGGCCTCTCTGTATAAAAGGTAATGAGGTGACAGTCTGAGTAGGAGTGATTAATGTTTTATTGTCTGTCCATAAGGTCTTTATTGGCCTGTGACGACCCCATGAGCAGTATTCAGTATTAGCTGACTTGTGTGAGGTTCGCTGAAGGACGGGGTTACTCATGGATGAGGAGAATGAAGAATATATCATACATGTGCGACGTGAGTTGTGATTCGGGGACATGGAGGCGACATGACCACAGTGTGGTGCAGTAACCCCGAGGCAGTCGCACACCCAAGTAATATTGCTTTTATTACAATTCGTTTTCAACATGTTAAGTAATATCAAATTGAACAGATATGAAGGGCAGATAATTGCTGCCTATGGTGTTCACCTCATGTCACTCAGTATGAGATGGCCAAAGTATTAATCCTCTTATATATATACAACAAAAATTACTGATACAGTGCATCAAGTTTCTCCTTTTTATGCGTTACATGTCTTAATATTCAATAGCAAAAGATAAAGAAAGATAATTGCTGAACTATGATGTAGTTTTACTTAAGAGTTATAGTATAGCAGAACTAAATAAACAGAGATAACAGCTACCGGTATTAATCCATAGTTACCAAATAGTACAACTTTCACCATACAAATTAACCAGTCTGACAATCCAAACTATCAGTAGTAGGAAACTCCTAGCAGTCAAATGTTTACATGTTCATCAAGCTCAAGTATGGTTCCCTTCTTAAGGGGCTGTATATAATTCCCATTTACTATATAGGTCCTCTGTTGCAATGTTCCTACTGTCTAACACATACTCCAATGAGTATCCATGTTACAATACAGGTATATGGTCACCAAAGAATGCCACCAACACCGACGTATCCCACTAGCTCCAATAAACCTCTGCATGGGTTTAGTTTCAGTCTATCTCTTCATCCATTTCTCCTTAGTGACCCTTTATTTATACCATCTTCACTACTAGTTTACCATTCTTCCCTTAGCTAAGCTTATCAAGAGCAGGTGCTTCCACCACACACACACACACTGAGAGAGCAGATATTGTTGTGACCATCTCAATTTTGCTTGTCTTTAATTTATTGATAATTTCTTTTGTTTATTGTTGTTATTCATTAATCATTATGTTCCTGGCATAACAAGGTGACCACCACCTACAACGATTTCCCTAAATCCATCTTTTATTCCATTTTCAACTGTTTGCTATCATCAATGGTGTAATCTACAAAGCTAATAGAATAAAATGATATAACAAACATTGAGACGGGTGGTAAGGGCTGCCATCCACTAGTCAACTTAACACAACACTCAGGGATTAGGGTCGGGTGGCAGTGCCGGTCAAAGTTTATACAAGAATTACAAAAATACTTTCCAGACAAGAATATTGATGTTATTATTGGTTTTGGTTGAATATTTGTTGTCAATATTGGTTAGAAATCGGGGGCTGTGCCCCCAAGCCCCCCTTTTTCTTTCATTTTTTCTATTTCTAAATTTTCTTATTAATTGCCCCATAAACAATGACCGACCTAAGACAAACAAGAGGGGATTATCTTCTATCAACACGTTGACTACTGAGGTGCACCCGTGGTAAGCAGTCTAGCTAAAATAAAAGATCTTTTTTTCGTGCCCTTTGTTGAAAAGCAGCCTAACTAACATTTATTTACTTACCGTTTCATGCCTGAGGTTACTAGTACCTTACCCAAGTGCATTGCATTAGAATCCATAATAACTTTTGCAGTCAAACAATTTTTACTTTTGAAAAATACCAAAGCATTGTTATACTATAAAGCATTTCTTATTATAAAGGGGACACATTGAAGAACACTGTGTGTAAGTCTTGTAAGGTAGAAGGTTGATTAGTGATCTATGGGTGTGACTACATGTTACACAGTAAACTTGATTGTTGGGGACCCTTGTTGGACTCTGAGGTGATCCCATAAGTATGCGCAGGCTATGGACAGCCTTTGAACTTTTGCTCAATAGTAATTATTGTACTACAGTAATGTGTGTCAACAATACTCAACAATATGATTAAAGGCAATAATCAATCATATAATTATAACAACTCAAGAATAGGAGCCATCGCTGGCCTTTTCACTCCCTGATCCTCTGCAAAAGTATGGAAAAGATCTTTGGATTTATGTTTTGAGGCACAGTGAGTGTAACTCAACAATCCATTAAATGAGTGTTATCTTTTTTCGTAATTGCCATCAGTGTTCCTATTGTTGTATTACAACTCAAAGGTGTACAAAGTGGTGATAATACTTAAAGTAAGCACAAAGATGATCTGATAAAAATATGTATAAGTCAAAATATCGAAATAAACTATAATTCAAAATACGACATACGTAACGTGACTGACCAGCTGGCATGGGAAATGGAAGTTTAGCTTGGTCTCGAATTAACCTGTTTGTTCAATATACAATGTGTGAATGTTAACCTGTTATTTTGATCATGTAAGAGATGCATGACGTACACAGTGGTTATTTTGGACGAGAGACAGTTGAGTGGGCACCTGTCAGTTCCGTGAATAGTGAAGCACAATTATCCATCGACCCTACTATTGAATTATTCATATGCACTGGTGATTACAAGACATCAAGATTTAGTACAGCATTCTTCTCCGTCCCCCCATACCATTCTCCTCCCTCCTATTGATTTCCACTAACCCAAACTAAATATTGACCTGTTTCGGATCGATCTTTTATTCAAAGAAGGGAAGAATTTTCAAAGGCACAACACCCACAGGACGGATGGTCAAAACACCGTTGATATTTTCTCACCTAAGCGCCCCCCGATAAATTTAGAACTCCGTCGGATTAAAGCTGAAAAGCCCACTTGGTCGCATTTCACCGCAGGTCTCCCCTTTAGGAAATGCGCGTGTCCCTCCGCACTGCCTGAGCCAAGTGCCTGGAATGCTGGCCCCGCCGCCCGCCGCCCGCCGCCCTCAGCCGCCCTCCCCCCGCCCGCCGCCCGCCACCCGCCCCCAGCCGCCATCATCCCGCGTCGTCGCCGCCGGGTCTCGTCGCTCAGTCTCCCACTCTCTCGTAGCCTAGCCGGAGTACGTGCTAAGCCGCTCCTTGCATCCCTCCTCCGCCGACCAGCAACGTCCAGGGCTCCCTCCAGCATACATCCTCCTCCCCGTCGTTCACCACCCCAAAAGGTAAGTCCTGAAGCTTTTTGACTAATCCTTCACGCCCTGGAGGAGACTGGAGGAGACCCGTTTTGTACATTGTTAGTTTTGGGGGAGTCTGAGAGCTGCGGACAGATAGGAGGCTGTGGAAGCCGGCCGGCGTTACCGCCGATGGAGGAAGGCTGAAGCAACAGCTGGGTTAGGCCCACCCTACCGCCAGAGCCAGAGCCAGACAGACAGCCCCCAATTGCCTGCAACAAGAACGCCACCGCCGCAAACGCCTCATGAACCGACTTTTCCCATTCCAAATTGCCCGGTAACCCACTATCGTTTCACTAGGCCGTATCTGCCACACCCTGGAGGAATCGGGGCCATCCAGCGCCCGGAGGAGGGGCCGGGAGGGAGGGAGGCGGGATGGCGTCGCCGTATTCGGGGCAGGAGAAGATGGTGGTGGTGGTGGTGGTGGTAGGGGCGGTGGTGATGGGGCGCCGCAGAGCTGGCATCGTTTGTACGGCTGCGAGCCACATATGGTAGACCAGAAGCTAGTGCTTTACCAATACCACTTGGCACGGTCCTTATTACTGTATGCTTTCAGGGAAGAATGGGTTAAAGAAACATAACATAACCACAACCCTTTCCACGGCTTGGCTCTTTTAGTCTGTTGATTGGCTAATAAAGTAGAAACGAAAAGGTCAATGGAACGACTGAGACAACCGGTGTAGAACCAATTCCATCATTCAGGCAGATAATATTTACGCACTTTTCCCTAATTGTGATATACTTACACAGTGTTTTAATGAGGTGTTTAAATGCAAATCTTGCATAATTGTGATAATTGAATGGCCATAGCCATGCTTTAGTTTTGTACTTATGTTGGCAATACCAAAGGGTAGATGGTTAGTTGGGGGAGGACGCTAGTTGTGGGAGGAGGGTTGGCATCGGGGCCCTACCACTCCCAGACGGTGCCAACACCCACCACGACGTGTTAGGGGTAAGGACATGGAGGGAACAGCTGGCAGGAGGGTACTGGAGGAAGGGGCAGGAGGGTACTGGAGAAAGGGGCAGGAGGGTACGGTGGTGCCAGGTTGAAGCGCTAAATAGGGTGTGTGGCACGGCCTTAGTGCATATGTCCCCATTTATCCTACCCCCATCCCACTCCTGAGAGATGATAAGTCCCCATTTTTGGTATAACTGTTTTCAATTTACAACTTTATGTTGACAATTTTGTTTCCATAACAATCAGCAAAATGGAATGGTTATACTAATCTAGATAAACTTAAAGAACGTATTGAGATGAGAAGTTCACTATAATTGTCAAATAGGAAATAGATTTTGGATAGGGGAATAGGCCTACATCCTTGGTCATGCAAAGAAGACTGGATACATGTATATGCAATGTTGTATGTATTATATTCTTTACCATAACCAACCCAGCTATTATCTATGATATTCTGAAGGTTATTTTGAAATTTACATTACTTTTTGGCAACGGAGTACACTAAGCCAAGGAGTCTACTCCTTGATTAAGCCAAGAACCAGTATGTTAGCTTTTACACACGCTCTCTCATTCTAAACATCCCTTGAGAGTGGTGCGTATTGAGAATGCTGACATTGCACGATAAGAACTCCCATATAGCTGTATTAAAATGAGTGTTGAATGTATATTTGTATACGAGTATGTAGATGATCATGCAAAATAACCCCGTTCACATTGGCGTCAGACGAGGGCATGCGTCCAGAGACGCCGAGATTAGCGTCCCTAGAAAGGGGGTAGGGTGGGGGGCGGTGTGGGCAGGTGGGGGGGGGGGAAGTATTGGGATAGTGAGGCAGGCGTAGGGGGAGGGTGGGGTGGAATGTGGGCGCGAAGGGAGGGGGAAAGGATATTTGAGGGCAATTCTGGAGTCTGGGGAGGTAGGGGAGGGGATAGGCGTATACAAAGTTACACACACATACTCTTTGGAGAATTATAAATGAGGTTTGGGTGGGGTGCGAGCACTCAGCAGGGGTGTGGTGCCTTTTGAATGTTCAGATATTTCTACACTCGAGGAGTTTCCCGGCGTCACCCACCCAAGCCTTGACACCACAATAGGTTGGTGTGGGAATCCCCCCTCCCCCCTACCACTTTCTGTCAGATCGGGGGGACGCTGGGGTTAGGGGGTGGGGGCGGTACTGGGGAGGGGGCAGTATTAGGATGGGGGCAGTATTGTTCCTGTTGTATGGCCGCTAGGTGGCCGGGTCCTTTTGAAGACAGGGGTTAGGGCGACCCGCGGCCATTGGCCATTGTTGTCCCCAGCCTTAGATGCGGGCCGGCTAGACGTGCTAAAGCCTCTGTGTCTAATTAATAATGATTGAACACCGGCTAGACTAGCACACGGCTCTCATAAGTGTGAATTTATTGGAGGTGTGGATAGGCGAATGACCGATCCATTGCAAGCTGTCTAATTAATGATGTTTCCACAAATCAATTTTTATTAGGGGTCAATCAAGGTAATAGTTTGTCATTACATTCACCATCATATACATTGCTTAAAGATTAATGTCGTCGACACCAGGATGAATCATACTAATTACTCACCATCAGGGACAATCTAGGATAGTCCTATTGAGGGTGCACCTCAGTAGTCAACGTGTTATTAGAAGATAATCCCCTCTTGTTTGTCTAAGGTCGGTCATTGTTTATGGGGCAATTAATAAGAAAATTTAGAAATAGAAAAAATGAAAGAAAAAGGGGGGCTTGGGGGCACAGCCCCCGTTTTCTAACCAATATTGACAACAAATATTCAACCAAAACCAATAATAACATCAATATTCTTGTCTGGAAAGTATTTTTGTAATTCTTGTATGAACTTTGACCGGCACTGCCACCCGACCCTAATCCCTGAGTGTTGTGTTAAGTTGACTAGTGGATGGCAGCCCCTATTGATCTGACAGTTATATCTTAAGCATTGTATTAAGAGAATGGCATATACAACAAATAAGAAGTAGATATTAACCACATATTTGAAGTCAGTTGTAGCACTTCCGCTATCATGAACTGGTAGATATATTTAAAACATTTCTTCAGCCAGTGAGATTAAAGAGAGTCGATAGCCTGATATCAATCCTTTATTCATTGGTTACAGGTATTCTACAGAATCCATATATCAAAGAGAAGAATGAGGCTGGACATTAAGCTTTGTATTCGAAGGTTATTTTTCAAAAAGGAGATGATTTGAACTATCTTCAATTTTGACCATTCACCGATGGTTAGTGAGTTGGTGTAATCCGTCACATGCCTCAAGGTGTCCAAGCACTCAGAACTAGGCTAACTCGTATTGAGCAGCTCATAGTGACTAACCAAACCGCTGGTTGGCAGCGGGTAGACTACAGGTGATGGCACCGCGCCGGGTACCGGTGACAGAGACCGAGCAGCTCATTTAGGGCGAGTTGGTCAGCGTCCACACTCTCCCTGCGGATTGTCCCTGAGCTGCTCTATCTGCAGTGTATAGTACGTGTCACCGCACCTGTGGTTGGAGACTGTCAGGGGGTGAGTGTATGGTGTATGACTCAGAGCAGCTCACGGCTGAATCACTCCTCACTGTCTCACAGTGTACTCTACACCCCCCCCTCCCCCCAGTCTGCACGTGCCGTCACACATATTATATCACACTGCCCCCTGGGCCATGACCACTCATCTATATCATATTTAGCAGCCCGCGGCCTAGCCCCTAGATATGATTCACAGAGGTTATTTCTAGGCTGAATAGACTCTGTTGGCTGCCTGTGGTACGACTAGATGTATTAGGAAATTGGATTCCATAGAACGAGGAATTGAATGGGTTAGCCACATAGAAATGCTTGTTTTTCTTACCAATACTAATATAGTAGATACTTAATAATTCAGATGTGATGGAATGAAAATATCGATACTCTATTTCCGCAATCATCTATGCTAATTTAGTAGGCATGGAGTAAAACGTGAATCTGCACGGAATTTTCAAGGTGCAAAATCTAAATATCTTGAAATCTGACTCCTGATAAACAACATAGAATTCCCTGGCCCAGACTGCAAATAGCGCCCCCGTCGGCCAGACTATGCATCACGTTCTGACCCACCACCACCCCATCACACGTAAAAAGCATCGCGGTTACCATGGCAACACCTTAATGGGTTCTTCCAAGGGAATGTCTCAAGACTGTTTGCTTTTTATACATCTCGTCTTTATGAGTGCTTCCTTTCAACCCTCCCCTCTATTTTTTTCCTCCTCACCCTTCCCCCTTTTGCCACTGCATGGTGAACACATGCAACAAAGACATCTCCAAACCTGTCATGTTCTCTGGCTATCTGATAAATATGGTAATTGAATTGCTTTAGGGCCATTTCTTGATTAACTTCCACTAATTATTTTGTTATTAATACTGGAGGCGGTAAAAATCATCCCGAACTTGTGCCTGTTCCACCAGAAAATCCAAAGCCAAGAAATCCATTATTCTTCGTTAGTAATTCCACTTCAAATATTGGTTTTTATCTCCTGTCAAAACAGTAATTCTAACAGCTTAATAAGGACCCTTGTCCTTACGACCTGGTTGGCGTTCATTTTCTGCAGGGGGGCTTATGGTTTCTGCCCCAGGAGGAATTTACTTCAAAGGCTTTGAGATGGGGTTGACTGAGGGGAAAGGACATGGAAGGGCACAAAAGTAGTGTAACAATAGCTTGACATCTGTTAACATATTACTTCTGGCCTCAAACCATTTTCTATCCCCACAATGCACTGGCAAGTGCGTCTGAAGTGACACTTGTCTCAATTATTCATTTATGGATTGCAAATTGACAATCTCCAAGCCGCTTCCGCATTCTATTTCCCAATATAATCAATGTCTGGAGTGCTACTGGGAGAGTGACACATGGTGCATGGTTTATCTCCCTGTCCCCGCATGACTTTGTATTGCTGATTTGGATATGAATATGGGTAAATTGATATAACTTGAATGTTCATTATAAATTCATACGTTCATTTCACCCCCCCCCCCCCAAAAAAAAAAAAAAAAAAAAAGAAAATGAAAATGAAAACGAAAACGAAAATGAAAATGAAAAACACAAACAATGAAAAACGTTGAGTTATATGGCACATCATGCTATACCATTATTCACTGGGCAATCATTCAAATAAATAAATATCGATAAATAGGATACGCTGGTAGGTTAATAGTAGAGCAGAGGGAAGGCAGAAAAGTGCTTATTTCCAGAGTTGAGGTTGCCGAAAAAGTAACAGGCAGAGACATATATCAAAAAATTCCTAACATTCTGAACTTTTCAAAAACCTTCGTAGCCGGATTCAACTCTTATGGGGTTTTTCAAAATGGCCGCCCAAACATGAAGACATGTTCCTAAAAACTAGGCCTTCTAATATCATACCAATAGCTGTAACTTCACAACAATCTATCTTATCATGTTGAAATTGATGGTAGGGTAAGAAGATTATGTGGTACAAAAAATGGTTTCTATTCAGATGACCCTAGTCAAGGTTAAGGTCACATTAATAGAGGTAAAAGTTGAAAAAACTGATAATTTTTAAAATTAACTTTTTTCTAAATGCTCTAGTGTATGATAATTTAACAGCACAAGCACATACATATGTTTAAACAATCCCTACATTCTAAGCTTTTGAAAAACCCTTGTAGCCGGATTCAAATCTTTTGGGTTTTTTCAAAATGGCCACTCGAAGCTGAAAACATGGTACTAAATACTAGGCCTTCAAATATCATACCAATAACTGTAACTTCACAACCATCTATCTTATCATGTTGAAATTGATGGTGGGGTAAGAGGATTATGTGGTGCAAAAAATGGTTTCTATTCAGATGACCCTAGTCAAGGTCAAGGTCACATAAATACAGGCCAAAGTTGAAAAAACTGAACATTTTCAAAGTTAACTTTTTTCTCCATCCTCTAGTGCATGAGATTTTAACAGCACAAACAAATATATATATGTTAAAACAATCCCTACATTATGAGCTTTTGAAAAACCCATGTAGCCAGATTCAAGTCTTTTGTTTTTTTTTCAAAATGGACACTCAAAACTGAAAACATGTTCCTAAAATCTAGGCTGCAAATATCACACCGATAACTGTAACTTCACAACTATCTATCTTATCATGTTGAAATTGATGATAGGGTAGGAGGATTATCTGGTGAAGAAATTAGTTTCTATTAACGTGACCCTGATCAAGGTCAAGGTCACATAAGTACAGGCCAAAGTTGAAAAAAATGATAATTTTCAAAGTTATTATTTTTCTAAATGCCCTAGAATATGAGATTTTAAGAGCACAGGCATATACATATGTCAAAATGATCCCTACATTCTAAGCTTTTGAAAAACCAATGTAGCCGAGTCCAAGTCTTTTTGGGTTTTTTCAAAATGGCCACCCAAAACTGAAAACATGTTCCTAAAATCTAGGTCTTCAAATATTCCACCAACTACTGTAGCTTAACAACCAATTCTCTTATCATGTTGGTATTGGTAAAAGTGTTTATATTATGGTGCACAAGCTGGTTCCTATTAAGGTGACATCAGTCAAGGTCAAGGTCATATAAATACAGGCCAAATTTGCTAAACAGATAATTTTTAAAGTTTCCTTTTTTCCTGATTCCTTTGATGTAGTAGCCTTTAATTGTTCCTTCGATATTTTGTCTCCAGATGATGTGTAGGACACATGTATCAATTTGCTTTATCATATTGAGTCAACATTGATGTTATGGTCATGCAATTATGCAGTTATGCAAAGGTCATGGTCTTCAGCTGTTAAAAATGTTTCTGTTCAATGTATATGATGATTCCACACTTATTCTGATATATTTTGGAATCCATTTATCCAATTTGATATTGATGATGAAATAAATATATTATTACTTGAATGGATTGCCATATTTCTTGTAATCATGAAGAGAGGCATTTGGATTACAATCATTTCTCCTGAAGTAGGGCACTTACAAGTGAAGGCAAACTTTGTATTCTAATAGCAATAGATAATAATACCTTTAACAAAATAGCATTTGATATGCGACATTGTTAAAAATAATTGAGAACTGTAAGTAAGACTTATATTCAAGAAATTGAGTTTATAGATTCAGAGAGTGATATATTTATGACATGTAAATTTAAACAACAGTTCACTTGAACACAGACAGAGATCACTGGCTTTGGTTGTCAGAGCATATGACATGGATTTTTGAGTATGTCAAACCTTTTTTGTAAAATAAAAACAAAAAATCTTTTAAACAATTTAATGCAAAGACCTTTTTTATTTAACTTTCCATACTATATGTCTCAATAATGTTTTAATTTACCAGGGTCATACTTCTATTTCTATATTTTTACAGCACAATAATATCATAGTCCCTATTACAGTCTGAAGTCCAGCATAGAATTGATCTATTCAGAACTCTTTTCACTTTATACAGGGATCTTCACTGAAAAATATTGTGAGTATCAAAAGCCTTCTCTGGCAATATTCCAAGGGCCAGTTTCTTGAAATTAGTGAGCATTTTGTACATTAACTGGTTTATTAAAATTACATAAATGTGGTAATGGCCCCTCTTGATTTAGCCTAGTGCAGGAATTAAATTTCTCAATTTGGAATGGCCCATCCTGCATGCCTAGGAATATCACTGTTATAGCATAGACTTATCTTTGATAAAGGAATGTCACACAACTGGCTGAGATATTTGTTTTTACAAAATAGGCTTGTCATAATTACAAAACTCGCCATGATGAGAATATGATCCTGATGACCATCAACTCCAGTGAACTGTTATCTAATAACACTGTTATTCTTCATTATCAACAGTCACTCTAGTAACTTTACTCTACTAGAATAACTAGGAAATTCATCAGTTTTTCAATTTTGGCCTGCATTTATGTGACCTTGACCTTGACTAGGATCACCTTTATATAAACTTATTTTTGCACCAGATAATCCTATTACTCTATCATCAATTTCAACATGATAAGATAGATAGTTTTGAAGTTACAGTTTTTAGGAACATGTTTTCATCATTGAGCAGCCATTTTCAATAAAAACCTTTAAGAGCTGAATCTGGCTACATGGGTTTATAAAAAGCTCAGAATGTAGAGAGTGATTTGATATACATCTTTGCCTGTTGTTGCTGTTGTTGTTGTTTAAATCTCATACATTTGGGCATAAGTTAACTTTAAAAATCATCTGCTTTTACAACTTTGGGTTGCATTCATGTGACCTTGACCTTGACTGAGGTCACCTTAATATAAATAATTTTTTCCACCGTAATATAATTTTCTTACCTTTTTACCTTTTTACCTATTTCAACATGATAGCATAGACAGTTGTTAAGTTACTGTTATCAGTATGATATTTGCAGCCTAGATTTTAGGAACATGTTTTCAGTTTTGAGTGTCCATTTTGAAAAAAACCCAAAAGACTTGAATCTGGCTACATGGGTTTTTCAAAAGCTCATAATGTAGGGATTGTTTAAACACATGTGTGTGTCTGTGCTGTTAAAATCTCATACTACTAGAGGATGGAGAAAAAAAGATAACTTTGAAAATGTTCAGTTTTTTTAACTTTGGCCTGTATTTATGTGACCTTGACCTTGACTAGGGTCATCTGAATAGCAGCCATTTTTTGCACCACGTGATCCTCTTACCCCATCATCAATTTCAACATGATAAGATAGATGGTTGTGAAGTTACAGTTATTGGTGTGATATTTGAAGGCCTAGTATTTAGTACCATGTTTTCAGCTTCGAGTGGCCATTTTGAAAAAACCCAAAAGATTTGAATCCGGCTACAAGGGTTTTTCAAAAGCTTAGAATGTAGGGATTGTTTAAACATATGTATGTGCTTGTGCTGTTAAATTATCATACACTAGAGCATTTAGAAAAAAGTTAATTTTGAAAATTATCAGTTTTTCCAAGTTTGACCTGTATTTATGTGACCTTGACCTTGACTAGGGTCATCTGAATAGAAACCATTTTTTGCATCACATAATCCTCTTACCCTACCATCAATTTCAACATGATAAGGTGGATGGTTTTGAAGTTTCAGTTATTTGTATGATATTTGAAGGCCTAGTATTTAATAACATGTTTTCAGCTTCGAGTGGCCATTTTGAAAAAACACAAAAGATTTGAATCCGGCTACGAGGGTTTTTCAAAAGTTCATAATGTAGGGATTGTTTAAACATATGTATGTGCTTGTGTTGTTAAAATCTCATACACTAGAGCATTTAGAAAAAAGTTAATTTTGAAAATTATCAGTTGTTTCAACTTTGACCTCTATTAATGTGACCTTGACCTTGACTAGGGTCATCTGAATAGAAATCATTTTTTGCACCACATAATCTTCTTACCCTACGATCAATTTCAACATGATAAGATAGATAGTTGTGAAGGTACAGCTATTGTTATGATATCTGAAGGCCTAGTTTTTAGGAACATGTCTTCATGTTTGGGCGGCCATTTTGAAAAACCCCATAAGAGTTAAATCCGGCTACGAAGGTTTCTTGAAAGTTCAGAATGTTAGGAATTTTTTTATATATGTCTCTGCCTGTTACTTTTTCGGCAACCTGAATCTGAGATCTTTGGCCCACATCTGCTCTACTATAACAGGTCCATGTCATATGACCATTTCATGATTCGTTTTCCAGATTTCGGATGTTTCTAAATCCAAACGTAACATTATTTCAACATAGAACCTGTTAAACTATACAAGTATATTATATTTCATGAATTTCATGAACAAAAGTGTTTCTTTTGAAGAATTGTTACGGATTTTTACAATTTTGTATGTTTATTTTTTACTGAACAACAATTATAATACATTTATTATCTCTAATGTAGGTGATTTTACATTGAATCATTAACAAATAGTGCAATATTATTTCGTAATAATAATATTATAACCTTACAATCTTCATGCCAGATAAAGAGATGGACCATTTTCCATCACAAGGCACACGCCCCACTAGAATGGCGGATACTGCGCAGAATCGATTTCTTATGACCATTCTCACCGTTTACCAAGTGTCTGGTCTCCAAATAACAGACTCGGCTCTGTCTGCACGTGGCTCTGTTGTTCTTACTTTTTCTCTAGTTTATCACCAAAACATGTTAGACTTGTGTCGTGGGCAGATCAGATCGACACCTGCTGGGGTACTAAGGAGGGAGCACTGATATAGGAGAACACTCAATCGATAGATGTGTACGGTGGAGGCTTTTAGGGCCTTTTGATAAACCCTTAGCGTGGTTTCAACTTAGTTCTATATGCATTTTATTGTTCATGAATCCAAGCACCATATTTTGGAATCAAGTTTATTTACCGACACAATTTCTCACCAATTTTAGAAATATGAAACATATATATTACTTTACCAAAACACAATTTCAGTGCGCTCAATTGAAAAAAACAGTAATAATAAAATTTAAGTCTGGGAAGAGCAATAATAACTATTATAAACGTTTTTCTTTAGGTGTTTGTGTGCGCGCGGGGGGGGGGGGGGGGGGTCATGCTCATCTCCCTTATCTGCAGCGAAAATGATTGACAAACGCACTTTGTATGAGATTTGTTTTAAAGTACCTCTGGCCTCAGGTTTAGGCCCTAAGGTCACATTAATAATTATGTTACAGTGAAATTGAACAGGGATCTTCAAAAAACAAACAAGCATAATAATAGCCGTTGGTAATAGAATAATGTGTGATGCCATATTTGACCTGTGGAACATGTAAGCTATTAAGCAGTACTTATCAAATATTTTGACACACTCACTGCCACTTCCCCGTTGATAGAACCGTGGATGGAGTGATGTAGAACTCAGAGTAGTTGACACTTGACATCAGCACTGTTAAGGTGACACTTGACATCGCTACTGTAAAGCCTATGATTATTCCACAGGCCGACTTTCCTGCCGATATTACAAATCGCCAAAGGAAATTAATTTTAAGTTAACCAAGTTATATATCATCAGAAGGAAGTTTATCTTCTCTTAAATGATATAATATTAAAAGAAGTATAGCTTCATCCCACATTTTCAGGGAAAAATAAAACAAACACAAAATTGCCAGCATAAAAATCGGTAGGTGCAATAAAGGCTTTAAGGTGACACTTGACCTCTTTTCCGCTGGGACTCGACATGAGCTCATTGTTTAGCTCTGAGCAGCTCAACTCCCAGCCTTGTTTGTCATGAGACAGATACATTGTGGGGGCGGGGTTCATGACACTCTCCCAGCACATGTGGCATAATTCTGCAATCTTACTATATAACTATGGCCTCTTGGTGTTTGGAGAGTGTGTGGTGGGAGAAGAGATATGGGACGCTCCCATGATGCAGCAGGATAAAAGCTGAAATAAGATCCCTGGTGTCGCTTGTAAAAGCAAAACTGCTGGAGTAAATCACAGCCAAACAGATAAGAAAACAACCCTGAAAACGTTACAATGCATCTTTTCAACAAGAACGTAAACCGCGGTGGGACATGTTCCCGACTACATGGCACATTCTTTTCCCAGCTACATTATGCACTTTTTTTTAAATACACGGCTCATTTCAAAACCCCATTCTGGCCAAGTCATCACATGCCTAACAAGAACATTCATTTTTGATTAAAAAGTTTAAGGAATCTTTTTACTTCTTTGCATTCATTATTTCTACCATGGGAAAATACATTCAAATGTCTTAGTAAGCCCCCAGAAACATCCGATAAATCAGGGTACAAGATAATGTGTAGTTCTCCAGCGATACAGTTTGTTGACGCCGTCACCCACTACTGCCGATAAACGTCAACTGTAACAATGTCCCAACTGTCCTGCCCTGATAGTTGATCCCTCTTTGTTTTCTGAGTAAAAATAGACACTGACATGACCAACAAATAGCTACCCAAACAGCAGCATAGTGTGCCTTATATCGTGACAGTAAACGGAGTATTTCGGTCAGAGAAAGTACTGTTTTAGACCTATTTTATAGAGAAGAAATGAAAGCAGACTGACATGGTTGTTCTATGTGAGTTCAAACTGCATTCCTCCATGTAATAAGGACAAGTTTTTACCGCAGACCAAGCTCATCCCTATTCTGGGAGCGCGATTACTGCAGCCAAGGAGCGCACATTTTTTACGAACAGGGAGCAATATCTATGCTACCCGACAAATGCATGCTATCCTTCAAAATGGTTGGCATTTTCCTTTTGAAAGTAGAATTAACGATTATTATGATGATTTTTGTTGTTGCTAAGATCTGCTCAGAAGTCGGTCTATTACAACTGTATGAGGACAAACTTCCCTTTTTTAACTTGCATAAAGTACTATGATCGAATCTATTACAGTGAAAACGATGGTAAGGAAGGTGGTCCAATAGACACCTTGGGGGACTTAACTCTAGCCGAAGCAGAGAAGTCCCACATGCTGCCCACTGGACCACCCCTCCCAAACTTGTGATAAATGGAGGGACTGCTTATCACCATTTTATCAATGAATATCATAATATTCTCCCCTCCCTGGAGGACACACCAAATGGCCGGTCCTCCACGGCGGAGCGCGGCCACCAGGGCTGCTGGTTGATAGATGACGGCCGTGGTACCGATCAACATGTGGCATTCCACAACTCTGTGTCAGCCTCTCACAGACCCTGAACAGAGCTGCTTCTCCTCCTCCTAATAAACCAGGACGGAAAAAGTTGGGTCACAGACTCAGCAATCAGAAATAGGTTACACTAAAAAATCACTTTAGCGATTTGTAACGTTACACAATATCTACACAAGGACAGTTGGTCAAATAGCCCAGTTGTACTTTCCAGTATAAATAAAAGCTTAAAACATATTGGAAGGAGTTGACTCAAGAATCTATTTGTCCACTAGTCTACATTTACCAAAGAGCCTGGTATTTCTCAGTCACTCTTTCTCTAGTTGTACAATGTTTTTATTCCCTTTGCTTGTGGCTATACTTTGCTTAAATGGCGATTACCTCAGAGAGAACCCTAAAGCTATGTTATTTGACATAGAATTTAGCACTATACTTAAACCCCAAACATAACAAAACAAAGTAATTGAAAGCCAGAACAGAGGAGGTCCATATCATTGAGACTTCTGTTCCCGTGACATTTTCATGGAATATAGGACTTGCAGAATTGTTGTTAATTGCCTTCAGAATGCTTTGATAACGAGAAATTTATACATGAGATATAGGACGCATACCCTATGTGGCTTAATGATTATGCAATTAAAGCATACATGTACGCGTGCCTATGCTCCAGGAAACCGTTAGAATTAAGGACCGCTCCAGGAACGCCAGGAAACATCCCACCCCCCTTAATCCCCGCAGCAGACAGCATACTTGGTGGGATTAGTCTGCCAACAAACAAAAGTCCACGCCATTGCTGAAACAACTCCATGGTGTAAGCCCCTTGTTTAAATTACGCCTTTGAAGCCAAGAATGTGACCAAAGGCTGGAGGATTACGCCCTAGCTCAAACTGGCCCTACAGGCTACTGGAAAAATCCTTAAAACAACAGTGGGTGGGGTAGGGGAGGGGTTAACCCCTGGCTGTTGACTCACACATCTGCCAATGCGGGGAGCTTAAATAACCCCTCTTGTTCTTTGAGCTTGCCTTTGTAGTTTATTAAAGCTTTGCTTAATCCCCACCCGCATGGCCCATCCCCTACTGTGACAGGAAACGACCAAGTCGGGCTAATTTCATATTGCTGGGTCTGGGGCTTTATTCAGAAAAGGCCGATCTTTCACTTGTCGCTTGTGATTACAGTGTTGCGCTAATACTTTGTCATAATCACTGTAATAATGCAGGCCTATAGGAGGTGTGGCTCAAGTGTCAGGAAGAATTGGGATGTTTTTTTTAAACGAACAATCCTATATAGTATTCGGAGACAGAGAAAAGGATAAAGGGTGTAAATGATTTTATGATAATGTAAGGTCATGTATACTCCTGATTGTTGCGTGTATTTTGTTTTCCAAAAAGTAAGGTAGCTACATTTCCTTATCATGAGTAATTACCATATAGATTGTCCTGCCTTTTACCAGACTGCTTTTACTTGGTATTTCTTGGATGAAATATAATAGGGTCTGTCCCTTCATATGTGGGATATTATCCGGGGATATTATACCCTCTGGGGCAATTATTGTGTGCCATTAGAGTCTGTTTTTAAACAATTTTAAGATTCAATGGATGCATCCTAAATAGTTCCTAATAAATCAAGAGTCAGAATAAAACAAATTTTAAATTATATAAAATTAACCCAGCACAACATAACCAAAGCTCAACTTTCAAAGAACAGCCTGTAGCTACTGGCGTCTGTATCTCCACCATACCGGCCAATTGATGATGTCTGGGCCAGTAGTGTAACAACGGCATTAATTAACTAATTATTCCACGTCCCTGTCCAGATGTCAATTAGTACTGGTAATGGGGGCAGAGGCCCCGAGCGCCTTTGTTCCCTTCCTTCAGATCCCAAGCCTGATGAAGGCATTTAATTATGACACTTAAAAAGAACACGTTCTCTGATCACTATAAAGTTTCTGATGCTAATGGCAAAAATGACTTGGAAAAGCATTGACTCTTTCCTTCCCGTTTTGTCTATTTTCAGCCATTTGTGTGTGTAACCCCAGACTCTAACATTCTTTTCCTGATTAATATCAGTGGTGAATAGTTCGTGTGCACTGGATGAGCTAGAATTTAAAAAAATGGCGGGGAGGGGGTTATTCCTTAATTACCTTAAAGGGTAGTTTTCCCATGATTATAAAAGCCTCACTGGCATATATATACATGTACCATATATACCTGTAAGGTCCTGTAAATGAGTAAGGAATAGGTGAGAGTGACCCTTAAATTTAATCTTCATAGTATTATTTACAATTTAATGTAATACCAGAAACTAGTGGTAATTGCTAATAAAACCTCGTGTTGTTTGCATTTTAACAAAATTTATGGTGGTATTGAATAAATGAGGATCACAATAGAAAATTGCAAAACAAACTTCTATGCACTCCTTCTCAGATTTTTAAACCCTATTTAATCCATTCAAATACTCGTTAAAATATCGTATATATGTAGTATAACCTTAATCCACACACCCTGGTATGGTGTCAAATTGATACAGTGTCTGTGTCAGAGAGGTTGACAGGCCTGTGTTTTGCCCGTTAATAAACAGACAGCTCATTAAGGCTACTGGAGGTGGGGGTGGCATCAGTCTACCCGCATGGGGTGGGTACTGGAGGCAGAATGTATGGGGAGTGTCGCTCTGGTACCACCATTCAGTGGTCTATGATGAATGGGGGGTACCGAGGTACGAAGTTGTACCATCATAACAGAACCTACTGCTAAGGGTATTGTGTCATTGTTCTCATAAGAAAAGGCTTGCGAAATGATTCATTTTGAATTGTTTAAGAACAATTAAAGTTGAATAGTATGAACTGTATTAATGGCTTTTTCAGTTTGAAGGTCTATTGAAGTATTTTGTCACATCCTCTTTTTAAAAAAAATCTAATTTTAACTATAATATATCAAATAGAAATGATGAAATGAGGGGCATTCTCTTATTGTACGCATTCAAACTTCAGTCTCCACCAACTTGTACCTTTGGTACAGTCTGTGATTTCACCTGAAGTGCAATATCCTTTTGTTGCGATAAATTATTCGTGAGCATAATCAATTGGCATGCAATTGCTCAGAGCATAATCTTATTTCTCTTTGCGCACATTTTGCTTGAACCATCTCTTGGCATTGGCTACAAAATAATAATGAGAAAACACTATTCAACAAATTAAATTGAGTAAGTACCTTATAAAGTATGAAAATAGATTTTCCTTACCTAGCCACTATGTACAATAACACAGTGAGAGCACAATAAATGGACTTTTAGATACAAGTTCACAATGCAAGGGGGAATAGTGGCAACTCCCTTGTGGGTTGCCTCAGAAATATATATGGGTTAGTGCGACCCCTTCTCCCAGTGGAAGAGGCTATACCAGAGATGGAGGCTTGGCGACTGTCACATGGTGTGAAATACGGCCCTCGGCCACATCTCCGTGTCACATCTTGTTTTGGTATCAACCAACAATCCCAACTATTTCATACTCTGTTCCATGGAGGTTGACTACAATTTTTGAGGCACCGAAAAGAAAGTTGGCTTTGTTTGATTCGCATATACGTGTATGTCACACTCTGTTAGCTCTTGCCAGAATATCATACATATCTATATCTCTCTGATATTACTCACTAAATATAATAGTCAAGAAATAATTATGTAACAGATTTGTAGGTACTTCTGTCTCCATTGTATGCAATATGCAATCATTAACGAACATCACCATGAAAGGCAGTGAATCGTTATTGTTATTAAGATTTGGCCACTGCAACACGTTATTACACTTACTGACAAACTCCTTGTAACATATCCTGCTCCTACATCCAAGGAGGGACAAAAATATAAAAACTTAAAGGGGTCAACTATCTTACTTACTAAAACCGTGCCAAGGAAATAAAAATACTACTTTGTTGGTAGAAATGATGTCAGGACATTTGGCACCATGATGAACAGGCTGATTCCGCATAACGATCATAACGACTTATAAATAGTAAATATAGAAGTAGGTTGTTTTGTTGAACGTTGTGCCAATCCAACTTCAAAGATAAAATATGGGTCATTGACCCAGTGGGCGACATCACTGATTATCGTAATTTACAAATACCAAAGACGGACAATTATGTGGCTTATAGGAAAAATAGAATGAGATATAGTGCGCAGAAATAAATGTAAATGAAAGATGAAAAAAATATTGTAATGTATTCAGAGTCATGCATTCCTCTTGTAATCTCCCATTAACATACATTTCAATCTGTCACATTTATTACTTTGTTAAAGTTGAGCTTTCTTAAGATAGCGTGTCCGTGGGTAGCATTTTCGGGTAGGGACGCTGCATATTTGTGGTCGGGGTCGGGAATGGGTGATGTAGTGTCGGGAAAGGGAAAAGGGGGGTAGGGTCGGGGTAGGGGGGTTGGGTTTGCACCTGTGGAGTCAGGTAGGTGTAGTAAAAGGTAACAAAAGGTTGGCGGCCCTCAGGTGGGTCGGAGGCTGGCCTCAGTTCAACAGGTGACACACTCCCACTCACCCCCTGGGTGCGCCCAGCCGTGACGGCCTTGTCAGGTGCAGGTGTACTAGTGCGCCTACAACAACACTTTACTTATGAAAATAAAAATCCGCGAAAACTAGGACCCACACAGAAAGCCGAAGATCACCAACACAAAACATCATTTCAAAAATTTTTTTTTTTTTAAAAATAGAATAAATAAATAAAGAGAAAAAATTGGGGTGCAACTCTTTACTCTTTAAATTACTCTTTAAATTTTTATGAGTGCAAACTAATGTTCAGAAAGGGTTAAGGGGTGTTTGGAAGAGGGTGGCAATGCTATAGGGGAGGCAGGCAGGGTCGCGGTGGCTCTCAGAGAAGCGGGCGAGCAGGCGGTGCCAGTGGCGCTTTAAGTGCTGCATCCACAGTTGGCCAGGTAGGCGCAGACTGATAGCCTGAGGGCCCGTGTAGTTACACCTTGTAGGGCACCAGAGGGGACACAGAGGGGACACCTGGTAGGTCAGGACCGGCGCCATAAGACGGGTCATTGGTAGTAGGAGACGGACCACTACGACACACAGCCCCAGGTGTACCAATCTTTCAAGGCACGGTTTTATACCAGGTGAGATTAGAGTTAAATTATTATGTACCCGGCTTGTGTTTAATTAGTATATTGATGGTATGGGTAATTAATTTTGGTGACACACATTACGCTTGATTTGTAATTAATTTTACATTCATGAAATGGACATTGCAGCGCTGATGTGAGGTTTGGTAAGCGTGCTTGTTTTTGGAGGTTTAAGTGCACTATATTGGAAATGAGGGACATAATTAGGATGCTATTAGGAATTATGTACCATGCGTTCACGCTTGTATCGGAAGGTCGTAAAGAACAACGTCAACAAGGCGTTTCCAAGCGTCATTTATTTTTGTTGAGGCATTTTGTATGCGCACTCACTCAGCTTGGTACTTTGGTACACCGTACCTATTATCTCCAATCATCACGGAGTGGGTCATTAGTACCCCATTGTTTATTCCAATCCCCATTGTTTATTCCAATCCTTTACAGGAAAACACCCAACAACGTATTACCTAATTTACTCTCCCTTCACAGGCCCACAATACAATAGGAATTACTCGGCCATGTAAACCTTCCACCCTTTTATCACCTTCAGAAAATCCCCTTTCGCCATGTCCAGTTAAATCACCTGTATGCAGATTGCGGCTACTTACCCCGCGATACGATCTCATTTATTTGACACGATGTCCACTACTTGATTCACGGTGGACAAAAGGGTATGGGGATACCATTGTTAGGTCCGACTCGCCCCTTTGTTTGTTTATTGTTACTGCCTACTATGGTGGATAATGGAGGGTACTAATGCTTGGCTTTGACATCCACACACCTCTTTGAATCGAGTACACTTTGGGGTATTTTCACTCTATTCTGGGGATCTACAGGACGCCGTCTAGAGCACCTACCCTTAGAGCAAAGGGTTCTTTGGCTCTCTTCATTCCTTTGCAACGAAAGGAGAAATGTATGGGGACTAGAATTATATTACATATTTAGAGAGCTGTAGCTTAGTATTAGGATAGTACTATTCATGTATTAGGAAACTGGTCGATCTAGAAATTAGAGAGGCAGAGAGGAATTAAAGGTTTTCCTAATTGTATATCATTTCAGAAAACAACTTGTATAAGATCTTGAATGTAAAATGACTAATTGAATTCAATACATAAATGACTATGTTAAAAGTATATAAATTTGCACCATAATGATATCAAAGGCGACCGAATCATACATATATACTTGTATCAGAATATACTGATCACTTTTGCTATTTTGATACTTTGATAGTGACAAATGTTCCAAGAATGTAAACTATCAAAGATACAAATATGACAATCTTGCTGCCTCTGAATTAGTCCTTTCATGACCAAGATACTTCTTGCATGATAGTTTGAGCGACTAGCGGACTTGGATGTAACTACAGTCTCCCTCTGACTCTAACAGTGAGGAATGTTACAGCGTCTGGGTCCGCTTCAGCTATATCCATCAGAACGACACTTCCGGTTTCGTCCTGGCTTGGGTACGCATGCACTTAGCAGAATATGTGACATACATTCGTGCCACTCTTTTTGTCACTGGACGTTCTGTCATGGACAGAATTGTGACCATGGTTATTGGCCTATTGCCACTTCATTATTCTACTCTTGTGCACTAGGGTCTCTCGGTACTGAACTTAAAAAAAGGCTAGATTATTATTTCAATAATATTGTGACTACAATATAGTGTATTTCTTAATCAATTTTAATTAAATTCCCATTAAAAACTTTAGTAACTACGAAGGCCATACTCAGCCAATGCTACATAATTATACAGCAGTCTAACTGGGCCCTCACAATACAATCTCCATCTGAGTCATTGGGCACTACTGGTCAGTTAATCTCCAAGGTGACGCTGGTCAGTTCTACCTGGGACATAGCGGCCCATTGTTCAGCAGGACCTCCCCTGAGGGCAGCTTGGGAATGTCCTTCTCTCCCCTGACCCACTGCCCTTTTCCTTAACCACAAGAGGCTAATACTAGAACCCCTTCCTTCAGGTATGGGTGGGGGGTGGGGATTACTTATAGGAGAATCCTGTATTCTAAGAAGGCAGACAGTTTAATACATGATTTTGATCATTAGTGAAATGCCCTCCAGTGACAGAAAAGGAGGAATAGGAAAGGTAACAGGTCCATAGGTTAGTTTGTAAATCTAACCTGTAATATTGGGAAAAAGAGGTTTAAATATACCTAATGCAGAGGAACTTTTGTAAACTATATGAGAGGATAAAAGAAAAAAGAAAACAAACAACATAATTATATTTAAACCTAACCAAAGTATATTATTTTATATTAAACATAGTTATTTAAAACGCATATACAATTCTCCTAACCAAAGTACATGTATATCATTTCATATTAAACATAATTATTCAAAACGCATACAATTCTTTTAACAGAAAAGCTAGGTGAAATAACCCTATAGACGGGGAATTAGCATCCCCCAGGACTTCCCTGCTCACCTAGTGGTGGTCAGTCAAGGGGCGTGTCCCCCCCAACCCCCACCCCTAACCCCAACCCCCACTTGTGCTATCCCTGAGGCTGGTGCCCACATACCACAGGTGTGAGTCATACACATTGATTTATAACCCCGACTCCCCAATCTAACGGCTTGGCGCGTATTGTACCCGCATCTACAGGTCAGCCAACAGCTTGCTAAATTGCCCTTTGTATCTTATGTTTCTGATGACCCTAGGGTATGAAACCCCCAGCTGAAACCCTAGTCTTATGTTTCCGACGACACTAACTTTTGAAATACTATTAAGGATAGACAACACCTCTCAGCTCGCAATTTACAGTAATTGAAATTGTGTTCTATCTGGTAGGGGTATATTTATACATTGTATACCAACAAATCAAGCATATTTTTCTCTATCTCTTGATATAAGGTATATAGCTTTTACTTAAGA
Organism: Lepidonotus clava; assembly: GCA_936440205.1. NCBI lineage: Eukaryota > Metazoa > Annelida > Polychaeta > Phyllodocida > Polynoidae > Lepidonotus > Lepidonotus clava. Next base: position 24,580,350 of record OW387147.1, read on the forward strand.
ATTAAAGAAATTATTAATTAAAAACTGATTTTTTCACTTTTATTTTTTGAACTTGAATATCTCAGCTTTCGTTCAATATTTTCTTACAAAATTTTGGGTGCTTGTCATAAACATCCATTTGCAGGGAAGTGTGTCTCAGATTTTTTATTTAGGGCTTAGTTTTTATTTTACACCAAAAAACGGGAAACTTTTTATTATTTTTTTCAACGTTATTTTCTAGATTTTATCAAATAAAAACTAAGACCTAAATAAAAAATCTGAGACACGCTTCCCTCTGCATGAATGTTATCTATATGCCTTGAAAATTTCAGGTGTTTATATTGAGTAGTAATTGAGATATCCTTGTTCAAAAAATAAAAGTAGAAAATGCGTTTTTGCAATTTTCAGTTATGGTACACATGCATACATGTGCTCATTCTAAAATGAATTATATCATTAAATAGGTTGAATAAACATGCATATAATGATATCAACTCATAATTGTGTTATATATACAGAATAATATATGCCTGTATAAAGAGAGTCCCGCAAAATCGCCGCTGAGAGGTGTTGTGTATCCTTAAGATTAACTAGATATTGGGTAATTGCTTATTCTTCATTTAAATGACCTATATTGGGCCTACAATCAGTACCTTTTACTTGATTAGACTCATTGAGATTATTATAACATTTCCTCTTCCTTGCTTTGAATAATAATAATTATTTGGTATCGCATTTCAACATACCATTTATCATTACTGTCATAGGAATAGAAAAAAGAATTATCATTAATAAAATTCTTTTTTTTTCAGGTAAGCACTGGCTATTTCCTCACTGATCAACTACCTGTACAATACATCCAAAAGGTTTCAAGGTAAGATTTTTAGTCGTAAGACAATAATGTAACTGAACTGGTTCCACAAGTTATACCCAATACCTCAGCAATGTCTCATTACTGGTCATTATTCTGAGCACAGCTTCACATCCTGACCAGGTGATACATCATTGATTCACCCAGGTGTAACATGCTAATTAGGTTATGTTTTATCGTATCTTCTGTTGTGTATCACATGTAGCCTGAATACTGCAATCACAGGTGTGCCACACTCTGAACGATGGCGGAAATTGGGGATAAATATTGGTAAAAAGATCTTATATTGAGATTAGAATATTTGGCTGTACAGCCCGTTATCTTGCTAATATTGATATTACTGTGATGTCAGTCAGTAATACATTGTGATATGTGAAATTGTATTTGTGAAATGTTACATTAGCTTCAAATGGTTCATGATAGTCCTCTTGATTGCTCTTAATAATTACGTCTTCATAATACATAATATTTAAGATATGCCAATATTTATATCATAAATAAGTATTGTTAAAAGAAACGTTTTTGTCAATGGGGTTTCGAAATAGATATCTGCTTTAAGAGACGCCCTACTTTTGGTAACTTTTCACCCTTCCAAGGGAGCGGATATCCCACAAAAGATGACATCTATAGCAAGCGACGACGACAGCTGCGGGACCATTTCGTTTGTCTTGTTTTCGTTCCAACTTTTTACCCTGACCCATCCAGCCCGGTCTCTGTCATCGCCGTTCCCCTTTTTTTGGCCAACACCGCTTCTATTCAAGTAACCTGAAACTCAACTATTTAACTGTCGTTGGTTCTGTCCCATGTTCTCTGTTAGCAAAACTGGTCGAGCTGTGTCATCTTACTTCTGCAACAGTCATTTTATAGCCAATAGAAAATCATAACATTTCAATGGAAGATATGTCAAAACTTAACTCTCGTTTTAAAAGGATTTTGATTGTAGGGACATTTATAGCAGATCAAGAAACATGCGTGTATGTGTCATATCTCGGAAAACATACTCTTTTTCAAAAGACAATTTAACGTCCACGTTTGGCCATTTATCTATATCATTAGTCATTCAATGAGTAACTCCCTAACTAATTGGTGGAAATAACAGTAGGTTATGGAACCCCTTTTATCTTTTTAGGATAGACTAGAGAGTTATGATACTCCTAGTTGTGCTTTCTGATTCTACCCACACCCACCCATGGTCTCAGCCTCAGAATCTGAAAAAGGAGACAGTCAAAAAGCCGCTCTTGATTGTTTTTATGTTTGTGTCCTCGTTCAGTGGACGGTCTAGACAAAGAGGAGCACTTTTATGGATATAGCCTATTTTGGGCCTGTCGTGTTATATAGAGCATCTCAGCAGAAGAAAACAAAAACAACTAGGGCCTATTACCAACCATATTATGTGCGTACTCTGCAAGATTACATGTATCTATGCAAATAATATGACAGGAGATTATGACTAAATTTGGGCAATATAGAGAGCTTTGCCACTCCCACAAAAAAGTGAACTCATTATTGTAAATACCATGCACTGGCATAATAGGCCATGTGGGTAGAGTCTCCTATCCTACAATTACTATGTAGCGCTAATAATGCCAAGGTCGGCAAAAACAGTGGGAAAAAACTCCGGGCGTCTGCTGGTAGGCTTAATGAAGCTGGGCGGAGCGGGTGCATGTATTTCTCATCTAATAGTGAGCAGCTCATTACACGTTCTCCACTTCTGAATACAGAAAGTTATGTACTTTTGTGTTCCTAAAAAACTGACACACCTCTTACTTTTGATGGTAAAATAATGGCATTTCCTGGAAAGTAGAAGTGATTTTTCATGAAGAACCATAAAACGTCGTCGCAAAAAAATGAACACTGCACTGGTTAAATGCATAGAATCAGTGATATTTAGGTATATGAAAAACTACTCAATGACGAAATTGGCCTCTCGTTTCTGTCAGCATAATCATTTATTTTGGAAAGATTCTCCGTGTTACTCTCCTGATAGTAGTTACGTTCTACTCCCCCTGAGGTCCCGGAAACGTGCTCCCTGGATTTGCCAGAATCTTGTATAAAATGTAGCAGGGAATTCTTGGTACAAATATTTATACTTGCTCCGTCAGTGGGGCCTTAGATAAGGGGCCGGCCACTATCGGCACCTGTCAGGGCCGGAACTGGGCTAAATCAGTAAGGCTCATGGTCCCTTAAGACATGTTCCACCTTATTCCACTTTCCGAACGGTAACTTTTTTGTGGATCGAGGTTGTAAAAATATATGACAAATTTAAACGGTTGAAAATGAATTTGAAAAAAGAAAATTATGTTTATCTGCTCCTACCTGTCATTATATTTCGGAACCTGGTATTCATTGAGGAAGGATCCAGGAAAGGGTCAAAAGGTCATGTCCCTCTTAGACACATGGATGGAACGAAGCACAGTTTTTCATGTACGGTACATTACAGCATGATTCTATATTACTATTTTACAAAATATGATTGCCTCCTGGAGGTTCCATACCCAAAACTCTCAATGCTTGGTTGACGGATCTTACCTCTGTCAGTGCAAACCAACGGATCAATCTAATATATTTCCCTGACACATCTAGATGTTCTAATCTATCCCCTCTGGCATTCCCTCACCAAACCCCCTCCATATGATTAATGGTCAGTCCAAACGACGGGGGCGGACATGCTACTTAATAGGGTCACTCACCATGCCAAGGTTTGGTTACTAGCACCCCTCCTCCTGTATTAATAACCTCCCAGACATGTGCTGGGAGAGCCGTCTGAGACTGGGAGTGAGGGGGAGGTTGGCTGGGGTCGGGGTGGGTGACAGGAGGGACTGGGGGACTGGGGGGTCTAGGGTCTGGGTGACCCAGTTCTCATGACCCCGACGCTCGCTGACCCCGACTTGGTGGGGGTAGGAGGCTGAGATCAGGCCTCTAGAACTCCGACCTTGTCACCCACCATCAGATGGGCGTATATGATGCAGTTCTACAATCCATGTAATCCTTGTGTTTCTTTTACCGATTTTGCAAATTTAAGATGTAAGATTAAGAATCACAAAGAGGGGAATTGTGTGGTTTTACTTTTTTGGTACCATGGTTACAGCAGAGAGAGTAAAGTTAAAACCTTAACTTTACTCTCTCTGGTTACAGTATTGAGTCATCATGATCCGTTTAGAGGTCTTATGAATTTATGAAGCATATTGAACAATTCTAAAGTTCAGAGCTGTCCTTGAGATTCAAATAAGATCTTATTATGCAAACGTATAATAGGACGAAAATATAATTCAAAATGTGAGCAAGCAATTTTGATTTCTGTAAAGCCTAATAATGTCCCCTTTACTTTCTACGTATTACAGTATGGTATAGTTTAGAATGGCAATGTTATTTTGGAGAGGTTGTAAAAAGAAATTTCTTGGAAAGATGGAACTACAATGTGTCTTTTGTGTTCATGTGGTAGTGTGTTTTGTTATATCCAGAGAAAGAAACTAATACTATAGCACAAGGAATATTGTTTGTCTGCCCCTCCCCCCAAGTGCCATGGAAGGACTATTCCAACTATGGACCCCCCATATACCAAGGAACAGAGATGTACATATCCTCAGTTTCTTTTCTTATGGGCCAATATCAGACTGACCCTGTATTGGGCTACTATCCCAATCATCATGTCCGTAGACACCCTGGTATTTGGCCCACCCCATTTGTAAGGGTCGCCAAGGGGGGTTAAAAAAACAGTCGTAGATTTGGCTGTTGGTGATTGTGTAGTAGGGGGCGTGCCACACACCCCACTCCAGGCTTTCCTCCTGCCGGCCCCATCCAGGTGACAGATGGTTGGACGCTAGCCCCAGACGCCAGGAGGAGGTGTGTAATGTCTGGTATCCATAGTAACATTCCTCCCAGTCCCACCCTGGAGCCTGCGAAGGAAATGAGGGCTTCTTTACTACCAGATGGCACTGATTGGGTTTATAACACAGAACCTGCTGTCTGATTAGTTAATTGTATCTAGGCTGATTGCGATTGCTTTGCTACTGCAAAAAATAAGGTGTATACTGACAATATGTTCCGTTGATGTACAACACTCCATAGAAAAGTGACGATATAACATCAAGCCATTTGAAACTCTAATTATTCCTATGTCACAAAAAAAGTAAACACAAAATAAGCTGTTTTTGTTGATCTATAGTTTTTCTATATAGGTTAGAGTTCTCCCCTTTGAACAATATTGTAATTGCATAAGTTATATCATGTGATTGATATAATATTGAATGGCTGGACAAATAGCATACCCATGCCTCATTTGATCCTTTGGCGAAAACAGCAGCTTTTTTTTTATTGCATATAGATTAAGACATACAAATAAAAATGAAAATAAATAGGAACAGGTAGAATAGTCCTACTGTAAACGGCAGTCCCAAAACCCAAGAGGGAAATATCCTTATACCAAGAAGGAAATAGCCTTGCTGGACAACCAGAATCTTCTCCAAAACACATTTTCCAACATCCTTCCAACTCCTGTTACAAATTAGTAGTTGTACCTGCCGCGCGTGCGCGTCCCACCGCTGTCCTCACCACTTCCTGCCTCTGTGGTTTGGTTGTCATGGCAACCACGAACCCGGTCACAGGTCAATCTCGATTAGCGGCGACCCAGGGGTGTCCTCTTTGTTTTACTTCCGGGCCAGCATCTCCCTAAATAAACTCCAGCAAAAATGGCGGGAGAAATGTACACACCATAAAAGGTGGCATGTCACTTAAAAAAGATGTTTAAGTTAGTCCGGAAATGCGTCTTGGTGATGACATAGTGACGGTTACTCGGCGTTACCATGGTAACAGGATGACCTGGCTGGTGGCGCGCTTTTTGAGGTTGCTGGGACCAACATGTGTCTTCACGTTGCGCCTGTGAAATTGTCGTCTGCTCAAACAAAAATTTGTTTTTGACCCAGTCACCAAGGAAGAAAAACAGGTTCCTGTAAATCACATGCACCTGCTTTTGGCAGCTTCCATTACCCGTATCAGTCGTTATCTGTACAGCCATATATTTTGATGGGGAATGGAATAAGATCGCTTCCTCTATAGATAGTATTAACACATTAATTTTGCTAAGCTATGCCCTTGCTTTGTCGTTAAATCCCCTTTACTCCCATATTGACCTCCCAGACTACATCCGCCCGTTCAACTCTCTGAATTGAGCTGTGGATTCAATAGGAACTTTTGTCACCTGTATCAAAAACCTTCCTAAAGTAAAGGATCCTAAAATACATTATTCTGTGAGAACATTCTCTCCTTTATTCACTATATTTAGTATAAGAAGTAGATACCCTTAATTATAAAAATATCCCCATTAAAATTAAACCATCTTCAACGAAAGCTTAGTGCGAATACATTATCAGGCTTATTTAGATAACATTTTGTTATGATTTCTCTGTATTATTCCACATATTGTATCAATACGTACATCTTGAGTCTTGTCTGGAAGCTCCATCTTACCGGGTGTGTTGGGCGGGGCAGATGGGCCGGGAGGAGCCCGCCCTATAAATCAGGGGATAAGAGGTCATGTTTAGGGTTATGACCCCAGCGGCACCAGACACCTTGAAACTGTCGCACCCTAGACTTGCCCCACGACCTATGATAAGGTTATTGATGTATTTATCAGGACACGATGTACTTATGTAAATGATATCATATCGAGCAGGAGGCCCTTAGATATGTGAGATATTAGAACTCTATGAAGACACTATTGAATGGAGAGCTATCCCCTTCAAAATTGAGATTTAGGCCTATAAGAAATCAGAGCAATATTAAACATAATGAATCGAATCCTGTAACCATGCCTGAAACCTATTCAATTTCCGATCTAATATGCTTAATTGGGCCCCTTTGCGACTTGTACAGTTATTCAGGGAGAAATAGGCTATTATAACGTGGTGATGCATGTAAAACTTAGATTCCACATGTCGAATGTGCTGTCGGTTTTATAAGATAGGACCTGGAATTAAGGTAGATATGTTATTATATCACAGAAAGGCTGTACTATACTCCTTCCAATGATATTAAGAACAAATATGGTTTTATGCCATATTCCATGAGAAAAACAAACAAATACAAAATCGCCAGCATCCAAATCAGTATGTAAAATACACGTGTAATAGTTTGTTTTATGACTTACTTCTTCTCATACCTTAGCTGCAGCTTGTGGTACGTGAGCTGCTCGCATGTCCTACTGTACACCCCTCTTCGGGTTTGGGCCTCTGCCAATGCCTACCCATCTGTTGCACGACTTGGATCCCTACAAGCCAAATGCCATCAGGGACAAGTCAGGGTTCAATGTATACAAGTTCCAGTTCATATGGGCCATTAGGAAACAGATCGGAATCAAATTTCCAAATTGAGCAATCGGTCAATCGGTAGGGGAAAGACAATCACAATCATGTACTGAGTACCTTCCCGTTTTTACTGTCTGTTGACCGTGTATTGCGTTCCTCAAGAAATTTATTGGCTTGTAGTATTGCCTTTCAATTGAGATTTCTTTAATATCATAAAATGAAAATAGAAAGTTGATGTTCCCCGGACCCTCTTCATATTCTTCTGCTCTGGGGCAACTGCGAAAGCAATTTTAAATTGAAATACAACAAGCTTTGACATGAAATAAAATAAGATAATTGTGAGGCAGTGGCAATTTGATACTTGAGGTAGTAAATACCTCGAAGTACACATTGTCAATGAAAGTTATCATGTTTCGTACACATTTTACTTACATTTCCATCTATAATTGCTTCTACAACCCTACTAATCGCATTTAACTTGCCCCATGTCACCCTCTGGCAGCTGCGTACTGGAGTTGGCACAGAATATATTTGTAATGCCAGAGGTTAAGGTGTTCCAGACCAGCTGTTTAGCCTCTGGTAGAAGCATTAGCAGGATGCATTAGCAATTGATAATGCACACTGGGGGACTGGGGGAAATAGATGGGTAAAAAAAATCTAAGGAGTAACTCTAAAGCCTATGAACATATTTCCACTTTCATAGGAAATTTATGAAAATAGCCACCTTATCTCAATGGTGGATTATTTTCTATTGGTATTAATTAACATAATAAGACATTGATTAACTAGTAATGAAATGACCATGCATTCCCCATAAATTATAAGTCAAATCTTTGCTGCTATAGTCTTGGCATACAACTTAACCTGGGTATGTCTCGTATAATTAGTGTTTAAGAAATTAACAGACCAGTGATTTTTTTTATCAAACCTCTGGACTCTCTCCCCCCCTCTTATTTGGCTCTATAATTTTACATAATTCTTCAATTTTCTTGGCCTCTTTTGATATGGCCTTGTCATGATATATGCAGACCACCAAAGGGAGTGTGCATTAGGTTAATACATAATACCAACTGGCTCACAGCTCGAGCTCATCTCCTCTCCACAATTGTACAGGGAGGAAGCATAGATGTGGCTAGTGTAAAGTCCGACGGACTGAGTGTTTGTGTCTGAGGGGGTTTGTTGATCCTTTCTGGATCAAAGGACTCCAGTGTTTGTATAGATCGGTCAGCTCTGAAAGCCATCACAGTATGCCAAACTGACGGATCCGGGATGGTCCAGACAGGCTGCAGGCAATACAATTATGTACACATAAATAATGCACACATGAGGCACAGACTAGGCACATATCATGCTTGTAATAAAGCATTCGATAATTTGCGCATTTAAAGATAACGTCTAGGTATTTTATAACCGTCTTGACTTTGAAGAATGGAAGGAGAATAAGAATGAACACGTTCCAACCATTGGGTGGTGACTTCATTTTCTAAATATGATGTATATGATTGTAATTTTATTATGAAATACAGAAAGCTATTGGAACTGTCTTCCCTTCAGTGTGTTCTCAAAATGAGATGATATTATAACAAATTTATCTAGATAATTATTATCATTAAATCTATTTTATTTGAATTATGTGTACATTCACTCCACTACTTATATAACACTCTTATTGAATACAGATCACATAATTCTATGTAAAATCAGAAATAACCATGGGGACTTTAGCAAGTCTGTTTTAAGCAGGGGTGGGTCTGGTTCCTGTTATGCCTGGTCAGGTCTGGTGGTGGTCATGAGATGAGGGAAGGTGGCTAACAGATAACCCGAGGCTACCCCTCCTCTCTGAAGCACCACAGACGCCTCACACTGCATCGGCCGTCTGCGAATGCAAATAGGTATGGCGGAATGATTGGTTATATGATAAAGTAGGGTTGATGTGACCCAGACTTTTCCCCAGGACAATATCATAGGCGGCCATCTTGTAAACACGCCTATATGATTTTAGAAAATATTAATATTGTCCATTTTAATGTTTTTGACCAGCTTTGTGAATTGACGACTGGTTGGAAGTAGTGGCTATAAGCGGGGGAAACTGCATACTTGATAAAGAAGAGTTGATGCGACCTAGAGTTTTCCTCAGGACAATATTATAGCTGCTAATTTTTGAATAGGCGTATAGAGTTGAGAAAGATTGTCCACTCCAGATTAGGATTTGGAAGTGGCACAACTGACCTGGGAGAAAGCACTGCATTTTAGTAAGAGATGAACTGAGGGACAAATTCTAGTTCATTATTTTGGTCAGCGTATAGTCTTGTAGTGAGAACAGAGTAGTACGGATTTACACATTCGTGTTTTATGAACGAAAGATAGATGCTGCATTTGCAACCTGAGCCAGTTGGTCTCAGCTTGCCAATACAATGTATAAATAACATTTGAATAAATACTAGTTTGTTTTCATATCAGTTACTGTAGATCCACTTGCAGATCGGCATATTGTAGGCATATTGTATTTCACTAGCAAATTAAAGTTCTTTCATCAGTCGCTAAGTAATTAAAGTATCGTTATGAAGATTGACCCTAGAGTATTACTACTAATAATTCACTATCTATAACTCTGAATCTCTGCAGCTCATATACAAAAGAGAAAGTGGTGAAAGGGAGACTGAAACCTGCTTCTATAAGCAGCTCAATAGCTTAGCCTTTTCGTCGAAGGATTACTCGTTATCTGATAAAATAAATTATAGTCGAAATGAAAACGAATGAAAATGTTTGAGACGTACCACTTTACTCTCCATTCTAGAAGTCACATAGGCCCTAGTAGTATACCGTGCATTTCCATATGCATTAGGCACTTTTAGATATGCAATCAATAACTAAATATTCCCCTCAAGTCGTATACATTCCATTTCAATGTAATGAGATGCTCAGAGAATGCCTGCGGCAGAGAACGATCAATACTATTCAGAAAGTCAACTTTTAGGGAACAGATTCTAGCTGAGTGAAATGAGATAAGGTAGACAGTGGGCAGGCAGGCAGTCCGCCCATCGCACCCGCCCCATTCAGATAACATTGATTTTCACCTAACCCTGGCCAGAGTCCAGCTTTTTGTTAGTACACTCTGGTATGATGAGAAGTGAAAAACTCACAGCCGGTATTCACATAACCATGCTAGCCTCATGATGGATGTGTCTGTGTATGATAAAACGAGGAGTTTTAAGTGACCTGATTATCTTTTTCATTCGTTTTTGTTTTATATCACAGAGTAATTGATACAGTTGACAGTTTAGCGTACCAGACATTGTACCACAGGTCGTATACTATTTTGGCTATGCAGTAATAAGCATCTGTAACTTGGTTTTACCATTCTGTAATAGGGGACAAGGTATAGTGCCTGGTGAAAAGTCCCATTTCACAGCTTCTACGTCTCATAGGGAAGGTGGCATAAGTCAGGTGTACTATGACAAAGTGGGCCAAATGTGCCAATTTATTTCATTCAGTTTCTTGTGAAACAACTCATCTAATATCTGTGGGAGATAGTTTACTGTTCTGTATGTGGCCAATGGAGCTTGTGCTCTCCATAGGCCTATAGCCTACTGTGCGCAGTACATCTTGTTTGTATAGCTTTTAACGGTGAAGAATGGCTGCCATAACTATTAAAGTGATGGAAGCCCGGCTGGCTATGGAACTGGCTCAACACTCGAAAGGAATATTGATTTTATAATATAACTTTTAGAAAAAGAAGCGCTGATCGTGCGTCTGTGTTTGTCATGGCCCAAATGAACTCGGAATTTTAAACACATCCACAGCTATAGTTTCCAATTATTTCTCTCCTGACGCTATATTACCCCTACACTGAATCATATATTCCAGACCATCCAGTGTCACACATTAGGATTAACCTTTCCCATTTCCCTTAATCCCTTAATCCCCATCGACTCGCAGAACAATAGAAATAGACGGTTTCTAAATAATCGTGTCCAAGCGGTCTGAGCAGCTCAAAGCAGCGTCTGAGCCGGATCTGAGCAGGTCTGAGCCGGTGCCGGCGGCCAGTGAGCTGCTCGGAGCACCACCACCACCAGCACCCAGCCCCTGCACCCCACCCCCACAGACACAGACAGACCAGACAGACGCGTCGTCGTCTGGGCGCCGCTCACCGTTTACAGACCATTATTAGTAGGGTGAGCAGATCGCGAGCAGCACACGAGCAGGTGGGACGAGCACGCGCCGGGACAAGGACGTAAGTGTTGTGGGTATTGTGAGGGGATGGCTGGGTCTCAGTCAGGGACAGAGGTCGCTGGAGGAAGGGGGGAGGGGGGCGTTGATTGGAGGCCTACGTGACCGACATCTTGCTGGTCGCCACCACCAGGAGCAGATAGAACTGCTCGGAGCAGCTCCAATTAGGAGCGGGAGGAGTCTGTGCCAGACCAAAGCCTGGAGGCGCCAATTGCCTTTTGTTAAGCAGTCAGTCTCCAAAAGTGGCCTGTCCTCTATCTTGGACATTAATTTTGTTAAGCACCATAACGGTCTGCGTTACGCACCTGTAGTACTAGCTGTGTCTTCTCCAGGGTCCATACCTACTCCTCCAGGGTAAGGGAAGAAATGGCAGGTGGTGACAGTAACGTGTAAACGTACCAGGTTTCGCGAATACTCAATAAACCCTTAGAGATATCAGCTGGCCATTTCTATTCTAGTCTCAAACACGGTTAACCTTCTTCCTACTGAATGTCTGTTTTTGCTATGGCCTATGCTTTAGTGTCTTCAGGGTAAGTCGTCATTTGTTCTGCAAGTTTATTTGTACTGCTATTTTGAGTTAGATTTTATTGTAGTTGATCAATAATAGTTACCATCAGTATTTAAAAGACATATCTCTCTGCAAAGATATTGATTGGTTGACTCATTTAAATGAGGGTCATAACATGGAATTCACGTTGTTACAGATTATTCTTTACATAATTATTAACTACCCAAAAGATATAGAATTAGATAGATTATAGATTTGCCTGGATTAATGAATAGCTTCAGAAGCATTGATGTTGTTACATTGGAGATGGAAGAAATTTCATCTGAAGTATTCATGATCTAAAGTAAAACAATGTATCTAAATTTTTCACCCTCCATGATATCTAGTCTTGATGCTCAGTGGTGGACAGATTGCATGCTGGGGGATGGCGACACCTAGTCTGTGTTGTCATGGAGACACAGATACTAAGAGTGACTCACCCTATCTGTACAACGCTGGGCCACCATCACCAGCCTGAATCAGGGTATCAGGATCTATAAGTGATGAACTATTTACTGTAACCATCTTTCACCAAGGTTACAACTTTAGATTTTATCAGATTTCGTTAGTGTTTCTGTCTAGTTTCTCTTAGATATATATTCAAAGAAGTACATATATACAGTTGTGAAAAGGCAGTCAGATTGGCTACTTGGTTTCAAGTAAATATTATTAATTTATTATTACAAGATTCTGATTCAGCCTCAAAGATAAAATATCTTTCTTTAAAATAGATTTTCTGGGGAATTCCCTGATGATGTACTATAGTATTACATTGGCAACTGTCTAGGTTATCTAAATAGGACTGCGTGTCCTGAGTCAGTGAGTGAACTACTCATGACTGTATAGGTCAGACCCAGAGAGCAACTCAAGTAAAGGACATATCCTGGTTCATCGCTGACACACTTTTGCAGACAAAATAAACCCTCCCTTGATGTGGTGGCGTGTTCTGGGGAACATTATAGTAGACTCAGTCTGCTTACATCTTAATATATAAGAAGATTTTGCTATCCCATTCCAGATTATCATTGATGTAGCACGGCACAGAAAAACCAAACATTTAGAAAACAATCATAATATTTTTCCTTTACTTTTGTCATCACATCTTTTTAAGTGAGTTAACTCTCAAACTAAAAGGTTGGTTTAACATAAGCATCAGCATCTAAACAGAAGCTACTTAAACTCCTTTAAGAGGCGTGCCTTGACTTGAAGTCAAAGGGATTGCTTGACCTATTTCTTTTTTCTGGCCTCACTTGTTTAGACAAATGTCAAGTGAATCTTCACACCCGGCGACCCGCCTCACGGTGAGCTGCTCGGGGAGTGACTCACAGCTGTCTTGACTAGGGGTGAGCAGGTGAGCACCAGGTAACTGGGTGGGCACCAGGTATAGACTCAGCTCTGACTCAGCCAGACCCCTCCTTCTCCTGACAGCAGCTGATCCAGATGTATAGGGTATGTGGGTAACTGGCTATGGGCCAGGCTAAACCCTGGGAGCCAGTTACAGTATTGTAGGTCCTGGGAGCGCTGCTTGTCTTAAAGTCCTGCAAGAAATACATGTCGAGCCCTGGATGCCTTGTCACAATCGTGTCAAATTTAGGGCCCAACGCATTCACGTAACTTTTAGATAACATGTCTTATATCCGAGGTTTCATAACTCATTCAAAGAATGAAGTCCAAGAAGCATTCGCATGCAATCAAAAACATATAAACAGCTTTTATTACTTTTGATCTAGGAATCTTAGATTGAACATGGATATATTGAGATAGGCTTGTATCAATAGGGATGCGTTGAGATTGCTTAACCGTACTTTCGTTACGAGAACTCTAAAATGTCAAGTTCAGGTGGCCCTGCATTGCAAGCATTATTGCAGGGAGTGCTTCATTTCAAAACCGTCATGGGAGCCCATGTGACAGTGTTAATGGTGTTCAATGTAGCCTTTTTTTTTATTAGCCTGTTGTATTAGTTTGTATTAGGTTCTATGCCCACAAGGCACATGGATACTGACTCAAACCAACTGTACCACAATCTAGGTCATCCAGACTGTTTTGATAGGCCATTTGACATCTATCAAATATAAATAAATAATAAATATAATAAAAGTCATTTATCAATATAATAAATTGTAGCACATGATGTGAAATGATGTTAAAAGTCTTCAGATTTACAGTCCGTTGATATCGTATAATACAATATCCATTATTACTAGTGTTGCTGTATTTCAAACAGCCCCCATGCTGCACACAGCACTATGTCACCCTAAGTAAATACATGACTATTCCTTTCACAACACATTTCTGTTTGCATTACTATTGCCACATCCTTCTCGTAACATTATACACCACATAAAAAAGTATTTCTATTAAAGACACACTTCATGAAACAATGTGCCTACGGGCAATCATTCTTACCCCCACCCTGCGATTTCCGTCCTCAATTTACAATCTGTATGCATGCACCCACCACAGGGCCAACCCCCTTCCATCCCTTCCCCTTTCCCCCCGACCCGGCCCAGTCGCCCTTTGCCCGGTAAATCTCGCCTAAAACAGATCCTGCCCATCGGAAACGCGCCCTGAATTGTTGCCATGGCAACCGGTTGTGCCAGGAAGCCATCAAAGGTGCAACAGGTGGGGTGGTGGTGACGGTCGCCATGACGACGCCGGGGTAAGCAGGGTTTATGGGAGAGGGCGAGGAGGTCTCCTGATCACGTCCTCATTGGGGGAAATTAGCGGTTTGTTGGCGGATTTATTGGTAGGAATCGGATTGGGGGTGGTGGTGTGAGGGTGGTTAGGTGGAAAGGTAAACAGGCTAAAGAGAATAAAGCTTTGATATTGAGAACATTAAATCATTGGTTTTATAAGATCAGTAAGTCTCCTGGATGGAATCAGAATCTCAAACACAGAATGACCGAATGAAAACAGTTTTCGTTATTTGGTACCTAGATCTAGTGGCGAGTGGGGAAAAAAGGGGACAATTGCACCCAACCTCCACCCCAATGGGGACAATGTTGGTATTTGAAAAATTGCTGGATCCCTGTAAATGTTGCTGTTTTTAATTTTCATTTTAATGGGGGTTCAGGGTACCCCCACCCCTTCCTCCAGAGCATTGATTCTGAATCCTCCCTTGCCAATTATTGGTTTGGTATTTTTGCTGACAGATGCCCCACAGACATGTTTTATTGGGGACCATATCTAAGCCCTCAGATATTGGCCTCTATTTGGATCCCATGTCTTATTTGGTGTCTATTCCCCCTGACAGACCTAAGTGCCCCTCTCCGAGTCCCCTCAGGTCGAAAAGTAAGTAGTCTTTCCATGACCTAGTTACCTCTCGCATATAAGTTTGTGCAACTAGCGGACTTGGATAGAATTACACTCTAGCCTGACAGCCTCCTTCTGGGCGTCAGGAACGCCACCCCTTCCCGGCATTCCCGGCTAATCCCAGCCTCTGATTGGCTAGCGGGTCTTACTGATCACGTGACGGTGGTATGGCGGTCACGTGGGTGGGATAATGGCCCCCCCGCCTCTACTTGTGTCACTAGGTGGCGCCACCCCCTCTACTTCTGTCACCAGGTGTAAGAGGGGATTTAGATTGGACGTCGGAGGGGTGGGGGTGGGTGATTGACCTCCGGTTTGGTCCCACCAGGTGGCGCTAGTGTTTGGTGGTGGTGGTTTGGGGGGAAGTCCTCTATCCGGAAGGCTTAATAGAGGGGGTTCCTCTAGTACTAAAAACCCAAGCAAACGCAGAGATTTTGATACAAAAACAATCCCATTCAAGGATAGTCTCAGATGAGCCCTTAGGTGGCCTTCAATGAACGCCAGTCACCTAGATGAACTGTAATCTGGTAATGCAGACATAATATCATGGAGACCTTATTCATTCCTCTTACTACATATATATGTAATGATTGTGGTGATGTATGCTTTCTTCAGTCTGACAAGCAATAATATTACATTTGTATCAGTGAGATGCCCTTAAACCCCGTTGAGAAATATTTTTATCATATACCCAATACATACATAAATACTGGACCAGAATTACCTGTACTTTATAAAGGTCTCATTGAAAACTATGAACATGTTCATACTGGTATGATTTCTTGTCAAAATTTGACCATTTTTCGCCCGCTGCCACCATGACAGTTGATTGGTGTAAAATGATGGCCCTCAGTCATACCCGTTACAACTTGACAAAGGTGCCGTCTGATGAAGTGTCAACGCTCCCCGCTAGGTGACTAGCAGGGTCACGTGATCACACCTGTATATAGGGGCATACAGCGGCCACACGGAATAATTGCCTTCAAATTGGATGTAGGGTACATAGTGTCAATGCTGGCGATAGGGGGTATTATGAATGGCTAGGTAATCTATCGTTTGTTGCGCAGACAGGGAACATGGAGGTTTGAAGTTAACGTGACCTATAAAATGGGTCAACCACTATTGATCAAACAGAAGGAGATGTAAAGTGGTCCATTAAGTACATAAAAGTAAAATATCAGAACCCCATCCCCCTTCTGGGTAAAGTGCGTATTGGATTGTTACACACATTTCCAAAAATGTTAGATCCCCATCCCTTCTTGATGCGTAGCTGGGCCATAAACAGGCACACTCTGACACTGTATTTCATATCAAACCAGAAAAAAGGCCCTTTCCTCACCCTTGAGCATGAACTTCGCCGAGGGGACTAGGTCTCGTGACGTCATCGTTTGTACTAGACCTGTGGTTGGCACGTGCAGGCAACGTGCGCACGCATCTGGTGGTCTAGTTTCCTTAGCCCCTGGGTGAGGTGAGGTTTTCTGAGGGCAGTCTGCCACTCCCCTACCCTCAGCCCGACCCCGTACACTCCCCTTACGAGGAGCAGCTCACACATCTGCTCTGACCTGCTCATCCCGTTCTTATTACTCTAATGACAGTTCTTTGTTAAAATGTATGTAGACTATGTATTGCTATTTTGCAAGGAAATGATCGATCGCCCGTGTACGTATGCACAAATCAAACACAATTATTCAGAATTTGAATAGACAATAGAGGTTGCTATGTCTTTTACTTGATGCACGTGTACTGTACCATCAGGCATGGGGGGAGGGGTTTGGATTTAACCAAAAGAAAAGGGGGGGGGGAAGAAAAAGAAATAATGGAACATGATATAATCAGACATTTATAATGCATTTTACGTATAAAAATAATGGAAATATTGTTCTTTATTTACCTTTCGTGTAGAAGCTGTGTATTAAATGTTCACTTCACAATGGAAACTATAGGCCTACTAGCGAATACTAATAGGGTAGGCGTTAAAGGATGTCTAGGATTACCCACTATAGGAAAAGAAACATGACAAATACAAGTTAAGCTTTTACTTGAGCCAATACTTTCGAGGAGATTATACTTGTTACAACCCGAACAAGTTAGCACATCTGTCATCCTGAGAACGAGGCAGATTCTTCGGCGCAACTTCCGGTCCCTAGTGCGACGCGCATGCGTGGCATTTCCGGTGCCAAAGACGTCCCAAGAAACGGCCCTCTGTTTCCCATCGCTTTAAAGCATTCAGCAAAGCGACAATGTCAACGAAGAAGAACCACAGGAAAAAAGTGAAAAGGGGAAAAAAGTTGTCAGGAATATGCACAGGGGCTGAGGATGAGGCTCATTGAGAAGGGGATCAGTTTACCCAGAATCCATCTGTGCCGGCGTTTCCATGACAACCAAAAAACGCTTGGGGATTGGGCGGCAGGCCCGCGGTGCGGGTGAGGATAGCAGAGCAGGGCTATTAGACCCAGCCGTTTTCCTCCTTTTTTTCCTCTGCTTATTTATTACCACCCCAGGAAACTGTATGTGCATGCCCGGGACATATTGGCCGTGTTTATAGCCGTGATTAATGCGTTTATAGCCGTGGTTAATACGGTTACAGCCGTGATTAATACGTTACGTCCCTGTCTGAAGAGTTTTACTGCCCCAGACATGCTGGTCCGCCGGGTCGAAGAATAGGGCGGGCTGATTTGTAGCTAGTAACTGTTCTTAATATTTCATTCCCACGGCCTGAATTGTTAGCTATAGGCCTAACTGGCACATGGCTACAGTAAGAAGCCTTCTGCCTTCAAGTAGGCCCTAATAATTATTTTATGGGCTTATAAGCTGATAAGATAACAGATTAGATTAGGTGGAATTATTCCCTAATCTAGACTACATTTTATATGCACGGTAACTGTCCCGACCGGAAAGGGTGTATAGGATATGGTTTAAATGTATATCTTTAAGAAATCACCAATAAATTAAAAGGAAAGTAAAATTAAAAGTATGAATTAATAACTGCCAGGAATTTATCACTGACCACTGCCCGTCCAAGCAGTCAAAATAGACTTAGAAATCGAATGGGAACCTTTCCAATCGCCCAGGAAAACGACTAAATAGCGGTATTCCGTGGGCCTAGTCAGCACGAAGCCACTAATGGGTACACTAATTCGGACAAACAGGCGATTTCTGCATGAGGAACGCCTTGGCACGTCTGCACGATGAAACATGCACGTGTGAGACGAGCTGGGGATCCAGGCTGTACTCCGGGGAGGAGTGTGTGTGTGTGAGAGGGGATGAAGGCCCTATTACACTACACGACTTTGAGCTGTGATATTGGCGTCCTATGGTGATATTGCAGAAAATTGTCATGCAGGAGTGATATAATCGTTTGAAATTGGAAATGAGGAGTATTTGAAGTATGTGTAACAAAGAATGCTGTCTCTGATGTGTGCAATTTCTCTGCGACATCGCCATATCACAGATCATGTCGTGTAGTATAATACCACCTTAAGAGTGGGGTGCTTTGAGGTCTGTGGTCTAAATGAAGGTAGGAGCAGGTGGAGAAGGGGAGGGGGGGGGGAGGGAAAAGGGGGCATTTCAGGCCAGACACCAGACACTCGCCGTGCAGGTATTCAATCACTATGGTACCGAGAATCGGCTTGAAGAGTTTGGTCCAGACCGAGCAATACACACGAGCAGCTCTATTCAAACCAGACCTGCCGCTGTGTTATCTCACTTCATTTCGCTTTTGAATAATTTACATCATAGAGTTTGGCAATTACCAGATTACAATACGTATGTCTAGAGTGGTGCATGTAAACCTAAGACTGGTCAGAGAACATATTGATGATATTTGGTTGCTCCCTGGTTAATAAAAAATCCTGATTATATTATTCATGTTCTTCCTGATGAGATCAATATTGGATTCGATGCATGCTACAGCAAGGCATATCAATGGGATCTAATTCCAACTTATTGCTGCAACGTCACTGGAATGAAGTAACACCAACTACAAAAGAAGAAAGATAATACGATAGCACGAAAGCTTTGCCCTAAATCCCAAATTAAACACTTCTCAAATTTCAACAACCCTTCACATGCAATCCACCCATGGTATAATAATAACCTAAAAGCAACCAAATCTCAAATTCTGCAGCTGCGGCCCAGCTGTGAATTATCAAGTGTTGTGCATGCACCATATAGCACGCGGCGTCGATACAGGCTGGCAGGCCGCATTGCCCAATAGCTCCATTCATATTCTCATCAACTCTGTATAGCTGGTGGCAGGCTGCTATCGACCAGGCACCAGGGGTAGTGGGTAGTGCCTCTCCCAGGCACCGGTCTCCGGAAACACATCTGTTTTATTTAGTGCTTTTTGTCACTGAAAGTAAACATTGAGTTTTCAAGCAAGCTCATGTTATCGATTTTGAAAGGATTGGTATCAATATTTCGGGGTCTTGTTTGAGAAGCATCAGAATGCAGTGCTGGGAAATCTGATGAAATCGGGAGGCAATAACGGTTGGGCTTGCCTAATATGATATTATTGACACTGCTAACAATGAATCCTATATAACGGGTGCTATTACATGCACCTAATAGGACATTACCATATTATCAAACACATATAACTCTATAATTATATTGAGTAGGCTCCTGTAAGAGTGATACATATATCTAGTGCACTTGTATGGGTGTGACTGACATTTATTTTCTTACCAGCTGTTACTTTGTCACATTAAATGATGATTGACATAGTGCAACACCACCATAACCTTTCGTGAGAATGGTACAAACCCGTATGCAACTAATGCACTTTTATCGATAAGGACTGACGCATTTTGTATTTACCAGCCATTTATATTTGATGGAGTGTAGTTGACAAAGAGAAAAAAATTCTCTGTGTACGCCCAAATACCTGATGTTTTAGTACGTAGCCTTAATGCGGAACCCCCCTTCCCTTTCCTGAAATCCTGTTTCTGCCCCTATGAAGACATGGGGAACAGGTAGCTCTGTGCGCTGCCCGAGCCTGGTGTCTCCTTAGGTGTCGTATCGACCCTGTAACCATGTCGCACCTTAGGCCGAGACATTGCCTGCCGAGGGAGCAGAGAGGTGAGCAGCTCGCACCGACTCACAACGACTCATACTGGTGTCTCTGAGCTAATCGATAATATCTTATCTGCTCTCCGTCTCCTAGCTGCCACCGCCACCACCGTCAACGCCCATACTACTCACTATTACCTCGAATCCCCACCCCCTCCTCCTGTGTTAATGCCACCCCCACCCTGCATCTACTCCCTCCCCCCCTAGCTCCTAACACCCACCCAGCCATCAGTCCCCTCCTGCTACCATGGCAACAATATAGACATGAGTCACCATGCTGTGAGAGCTGGGTGGGTGAATCATATCTCACCCTCCGGTCCCCTCCAGGTGGGAGGAGGGGTATGCTGGTTGTGGTGGTGGTGGTTCCAGACAGCCACCAATTGATCCAATCTGGCTGCCAAAGCCTCCTGGAGGGGCCCAAAAGCCATGATTCACGGTCCTACCAACTCATAGTATCATCTGGATTTAGAGATGATCTGGCGTTTATTTTTATCCCACCCCCCTGTCCATCCCTATAGGCAGGTTAATCAGCTAAGTGTTAGGATTGTTCTCATTCTGGTCTGAGTTATTCATTTCGGGATAGATTGTGTGTGGCGAAGGTGGACGTTTTGGTAAGGAGCTGCTATGTATAAGATATAGGTACAAATGTTCAATATCCAATATTGATAATCATATCCAGTGAACATTGGATACATAATATGTGTGGGTATAGCAACTCAATTCTACTTGAATCTGTATGCATATAACAATATTAGGAACCTATGCAGTGTAGATTGTTTCGAAGACAAATCATGGTAGAAATTCGTGATTTCAAGCAGCAATTATAAAGCTATAGGGATGAGAAGATAATGTATCTTTTGCCTAACGTAAAGAAAGACGTCACACGTTTAGCGTCTAGATTAGCCATTAGAAATATATCATAATACAACCGAGACATTCACAATGTATGCAATTAGCTTTAACACGAACCGGAAGTCCTTAGTTTAAAGGGAACATGAAGTGTACAAAATAATTATGTCCATGTTATAAAGCTAATCCCTGTTTTCCTTTCTCCTTGCAGACTACTAACTCATCATGACTGGACGTGTTGTTATCGTGACTGGCTCTAGCGGCGGTCTTGGCTACGAGGTGGCGCGCTACCTCTGCGAAGGCGGAAATGACGTCATCCTTGCCTGTCGCAACGAGGAAAAGGCCAACCGCGCCATCGAGAAGATTAAGCGGCTGCACCCAAATGCATTGGCAACCTACATGAACGTGAGTCTCCCACCAGGATGATTATAATTAACAGAAACCAAAGCAATTCTAAACCATGTGATATGTGTCAGATCATGGCATTTTAAAAAAATGATATGTCATGTAAACACAAATAGACACTATAATTATAACTTGCTACTTGCCACGTCTAAAAACTTAATATGCAATCATTGTCATTGTTGCAACTTTATGGTAATCTGATATCTGCGACATATGTATTCTAACAACATAAACGTTTCCTGCATTATCTAGACAACTTAACATTATCTTTTTCATGTTTCCCATGGCAGAGCAAAAAGCGACGATAAATTCATTTAATAGATAATCACGCATAAAATGCAGAGTGATTTCATTTGGATAAAGAATGATCAATTTGTCAACATTAAAGTGGTGACTAATCATCAATCTATATTAGACAATGTACCTCTATGCATTATAATATCCATTCAATATAGAACTCTAATGTTCTCATTATTAAACATTAGTCCACTCTCTGCGCCATTTCATTTGGATGTGTGCCTGGATGTTGCTGGCATGCATACCATAACCTGATAACTTAGTGTTTGAATTGGAACCGCACTTGATTTAGTCATCATACTACTTCATGTGACATGAAAAGTAGGCCTTCGTACATGCAGTGTACTCATATTTCCTCCATCTCTATTACACGCCAAATACCTAAAAAGCTTTATGTTTTCAATAATCTATGTTAACACGGTTCCAGTTTCGTTCAGTCAAATGAGAAATTAAAGTCTTCGTGTGCTGTACTAACATATGTTGACTCATCATCTACTATAATGATAAATTATCAAGTACATCACCATTTCATCATCCACTTGGGCCATTGGGGTACATTAAAGGCATAGGATATGTCACCTTTCCAAAACCTTTGCAAGATCTTTGATGAATTTTAAAGGTGACCCAAAAAAGTTTTGGAAAGGTCTTGGAAAGGTGACCTTTCCATTACCTTTAGCAAACCTCAATGGCCCCATTTACAGAAACTTAAAGGTCTTAAAGACCTATTTTCGTGCAGTGAAATCGATTATGGGCCAGTATAAAGGACCTTAATAATAAAACAAACAACATGATCCTCACTGCTCAACTATACCACTGCAGAATGTAATCAACGTCCAGTGGGGTCACTTAACACAAATACAATTTTTTTAAACTCAAAACATCATAATGTTTCACTTTTAAAGTTTTGTTAAAGCAGATGTGTTTGTTTTGTAGCTGGACCTGGCGTCCATGGAGTCGGTCCGTAAGTTCGTCGACGACTTCCACGCGACGGGGAAGAAGCTGCACGTACTGGTCAACAACGCCGGCATGCTGTGTAACTTCAAGGACACCAAGAAACAGTACACGCCCGACAACTTCGAGATCACCATGGGCACCAACCACCTGGGTGAGTTAAAGGGTGGGGAATCTGAGGGGGTTAAGGGAAATCTGAGGGGTTTAAATGAATCTGTGGGATTCTAGGTAAATTCCAGGGACTACTGAGTAATTCAAAAGGGGTTCCAATAATTATTTATATTTGTACCTATTATTATAGTGGTAATTGTAGAAAAGTACATTCAATTCGCTTCCACATAATGGACGTCTTTTTGACTTGACCTTTTAAGATAAAGTGCGCGATAAAAGAGAATCTTCAAAACGTTATGTAAAACTACAAAACGTTATGTGCTATGTAAAGAATTAGGCCACCCTATCAAGTGTCTGGCTGGTACGCACAATTTGATGTCCATATATCTAGCTCGAATAACCCTCTTGATAATGAAACTCTTGGCAGTGCCCATCTCTTAGCTAAAGGCGAGCCAATTACGAAGCATCTGTTTTTACTGGAAATTGGTAAAAAATAATCATTGACTGGGTGTAGAGTTATGTCATGTAATGCTATAAAGCAAACAATAGTCATACATTCCTCACTTTTTAGCAGTGAGATTCTTGTAAATATGTCAGAGTAATGGATACTGCTGTTAAACAAATACCCATCATATGCAGACTCTAGTGTTTTTTAGTGCAGTTGGTTTCTAAATTAAGTATACACTATCTAAAAACAACCGTGACTAATATGTGTATGCGCCATCCTCTTTGTATGTACCAGACCTAAAATGGCACATATTATATGAACAGATGAAGCAAGGGTTTGGTTCTTGATGTATTCAATGCTTCGAAAATTATCAAAATTAAATGAGACGCGCATGTAAGAGGCATTAAGGTAACTCAATTCGATTATAAGAAAGAACCACAACTTGTTGTATTTGGTTATACCTCGTTTCTGGATATAGGTCAGACTCATTAAAGATACTCTTATAATCAAGCTACCAAGATGAATGAATTTCAAGCATGATCAGTTCCACTTTCTATTTCTTTCCATGATAATTTCCCAATACTCTTGACAGGTATTTAGGATTTCTAAGAAGTTTCATTAATGTAAGAAGTGTTCCATCATTCTCAACTGTACATATGCCCTCCTTGTGTTCCTCCAGGACCCTTCCTCCTGACCAACCTGCTCCTGGAGGACCTGAAGAAGACTGGAGGAGATGGTGGCGACTCCCGCATCGTCAACGTTACGTCCAACGTGCACGACCCCGAGACCATCAAGCGGAGAAACAGTAAGTGTGGTCCTGGTCTTCAGCCTTTGTTTGTACATAACTAGGGTAACAATCAATCCAGAAAGATTCTGTTGTATATATGCACAATGCACAATGATTCGGTAGAAAATGAAGGAGGGTACACCATAGCAACAAGGGTAATGTTGTTTTTTTTGGTTTATTGCTAGGAAAGTAAAACAGAAAGTTGCTCTACATGTTTGGAATAATAATTCATGTCATTTTTTAAGGGATACTAGAATATATCTTGAGAGAGAGCAATAGAGGAAATAGTTTAGGGATGGGTAAAGCTAGAGATTGTAACACATGTAAGGTAATGTTAGTAGGATGAAGGTTTTGTCAACATCAATATCAATTTGTAGTATTTAAAGTATTCCGGATCATTGAAAAATGACTGACATTCACAATGGCAGTTATGTTACCCAAAATATCTAGAGTAGTAAATCAGCAATCATACAACACTAGCATTGAGTAATATACCTTCATAATCATATCAAAATTATAGGTGATCCATTTGTTTGAAAAAGTATAGGGCCTACTTCTCAATACAGCATGTAAGCCACATGGTACAAAATGGGATCGAAAACATGTGTACATGAAATTGCGCACCAAAAACTCATTTTCTGCACTTTTTTATTTGGCGGGCTGGAAGATTAGTTTCTTTGGACTTTAGGTTGCAATATTTTGAATGAAAATCAAGTTTTGCTCCAACATCACGATCTAGATAATTATCATTTTGATAGAGGTAGTTACACTACAGGCTGGAGCAAAACTACACAAAGATATTATTCGAAGGCATGTCCGTTATGGCACTTAATTTCAATTTGATTATTGAGAAAATGCATTTCTACGCTCACGCTTAGCATATTTTGGTTAATTTTCTCGTAAACAGAAGCAGTTCGCGGTAAGTTTGCCACAGGAAAGGAAAATGGAGTGTTATTTTATGTTCCCTACCTAGTTACCAGAAGAGTTTTAAGCCTTATTATTGCATGTAACATTATTAGTCGTGAGTTCCTCCTAACCTATAATTATTGCTTCTGTTTTAAGTTGGTGAAAAAGTTTTGCTCTTACTCATGTTTCTTCCATTTTGGTTTTGGTTTGATTTTGCCTTTTTCTTTAGTTTTTCGCCTTTTCTACCGCGTTTTGTCAGATATCTTTAATTTTCTTGTGTGTGGGTTGCATGGACCAGTTTATACCCCTCCCGCTGGGCTTGGCTTTCCCTCTGAACTCTGACCTTTCTCTCTTTATCGTGTGATGATCCCTGTTCTTGTCACAGTGAAGCCCGTCGGTTAGGTCGTGCATACACGGTTCTAACACGCCAACCGACAGTTAAATGTCAAACTAGGCGAAAATAGAGATAACAGCTGTGTGTTTATCGCTGTTTAAGTCTATATCATAATCCACATCATAACACATGCCAACATATGCCAAGCAAGGTTTGTAACTACTCCATACGGATTGTTTAAGTTTATTTGTATATTGGATGATTACGGATGCTTATAAGCTGAAAATCTAGAAGACGTAGATTACAGAATTCGTTTTATTTAATGTGATGCACAAATTAAGTATAAAACCAATCAATTTGATGACCAAATCATGTAAAACAGATTATTTAGACCCTTGCTAACCTTTACAGTTTCTCGTGAAGGTCACAAAGGGTATGCAGGGGAGTTCTGCTCTTTGAATTTCACATCCTATAAACCACTTCACAATCAACAATTTTAAACAAATTAACACATGCAAATACAATTATGAATTGACAATACTGACGAATGATTCAAAACTACTTATTGCGTGCACGCCATTCTATCCAATTGATGTAAGTGGAAAAGGTACATTAAGGAACTTGAGAATGTGTGGATCAAAGATAAATTTGTGGCTAAGAATTAGATTACTGTCTGCCTCTTCTATATCTTTCCCCTGTCTCATACTGATAAGATGATGGTTGACTATCTATCCCCATATAGTTTATGCATTGCCTAATCAAAGCATGATGCCCAGGGCCTTTGTTAAACAAACTTGTTATTTATCATGTATAAATGATATGTTTAAAGCTCGTGTAAAATGGATTTTCGTTTCATTTTAACTAACCCCTAAAATGCTTCCAGCAAACGTGTGGTAGACCCTGTAGATGGACGTCTTGTACACTATAAGATATGTCCTTTACTGTTGAAATATATGAAACTATAACAAATTTAGAAACAGATTGCAGAAGACGTATTGTGAACTACAAATAAAGATTATTCGAACACAATTGTGAACATAATCCTGTCCAAATCTACCCTGATATGATTCAAAATTCTGTTGTATACTTCCATCTGGAGGCTAAATTCGTTCATCACAACATGAAAATGTCGTAGGAATTATTTTCTTCTATTCCTCGTACGATACAGTTAGAAACCTTGTCTAAACAGGACTCCTCGTATCCTCTCCTCAGTGCCCTATGCATTATTACTGTGCGTCATGTGGTTATGAATCATCTGAATAAGTGAACTGTCCAAATTTTATAGGTATGCAGGCCCACTGTCTCTATAAATAACTGTACCACAGTCAATTTTACATTGTTTTGTCAACTTCAATTTTGGCGGAATAAACGCTTCCCTGTTCATTAATACACTGCCAGCGTTCATTCAACCCATGAGAACAGTTACAGAAAAGAAACATTTTACATCGAATAAATTAATTGTTTTGGCCCTTTTCTAGGGTGTGGAATTCTGACTGATACCATAAATATATACTAACACCATGTGCTGTCGACATTGTACCTTTTGTATTGGTCTTGATGCGAAACTTATTACATAATATATGCCAGACTTAACACCTCATTAATGTTTGTTCAGCACAGCTTTTACTCTTTTTATACATATTCAAAATGACCTTTCTATCGCACATGTTAGTCCTCACAAAAGGTTCTATAACAAGAAGCACCCACCCCGAGAAGATAGCCTTATTTTGCTTCTTTCCTCCACAGACCTGCAGCCCATGGACCTGGAGAACGTCCTCCTATTGAAGGATGGTACCTACACGGGCATCCAGGCGTACAAAAACAGCAAGCTGGCCAACGTGATGTTCACGTACGAACTGGCGCGCCGCCTGGAGGGAACCGGGGTGTCGGCCAACTGTGTCTGCCCAGGTGAGTACTGGAGGAGCCCTGGAGGACAGGTGGTGTGGGAGGGAGGGGTACATTATATGGACGGATCAAGGAGGGGGTGGGATCCTGAGCCTCCGACCCTCTTTTTTGTATTTTTGTATTTATTTTGCCTATAGTATGTTGATACCCAACTACCCTTTTTCGAAATCATGGATCCGCCCTTTCGGTGGGGACGGAATTTCAAGGGGATGTTCGACCCTGCCATAGTTTTGAATGGGACCTAAATTGCAAAGGGACGGGGCAGTGTCACCATGTCAAGTTTTTGTACTTAGTAGCATATATCTTGTCCAGAAGTTAATTGTTAGTGTCAAAAAACTGTATGAATAACTCAAATATGTTCTGAAAGGTACCGGACCCATACACTAGGTTCCCAAGCATACCGCATCAGAATAAATTATAATATACAATAATGAATAAACTAACTTGCATCTCAACTACCCCTTAAAATGACGTAAATATATTATCATAGAACAATGTTTCCTCTAATGCATCTACCGCATTTGGAAAATATTCTCCTAAAATGGCGGTAGGATGCAATTCACATCACCAAATGCTTTCCAGCAAAATATTACTATATCTAATAACACCTTGTTTACCTTCCTTATATCAAAACAGCATTGCTTCAAATCTTTACTCAAGCCCAACCGACACTAGTGTTATCGAAACAATTACAATATCTAGCCCCTTTCTGTGCACCCTTTAGGTTTCGTGCCCAGCACTGAGTTGATCCGTAATCTGAGTGGGGCCAACAAGTTCCTCTACCGCTACGTCCTCCACGGCATGCTGCGCTTCATCAAGATGACCAAGACTATCGCCCAGGGCGGTGCCGCCATCTGCAACCTTATCACGGACGAGAAATACAAAGGTGGGTATCTTAATGATCTTTTATCGTTTGTACAGCTGGTTTTGCACTCCCCACTTCCGTAAAACAAAAATTAGGATTATAAATATTATAGTAAAAGTACAATGAAAGAGTAGAATGGAAAGCATCAAAAACAGAGGAAATACTGACACCTGCGCCTTTGGTAGTTACAAACAATATCTTATTTCTTACAAGCATTTACACACTTTGTCCGCATTTTCCCTAAAACACTAGGACTGACTGGACAAAGAAATGTGACAATAATTCTATTTCAAAGAAAGCTTTTACGGTTTCCATTGAAAGAAACATCTCACATTTGCATTTCATGCTTGTAGAAAAATTAGTAAAGGGCATATTTTGAAGATAGTATAAAGTCAGGTTGAATTGTATATATTATGTAGGTGTCCTTTAGATGCTAGCTCTTTCTATATGCAATTCTAGTATTGTACATCATGCACAATATACTATGTCTTACACTCCTAACACTTTGTAATCTTAGATATGTAAGAAAGTCTTAGATTTACATGTCCATTTAACACATCAGCAAATGTTTAACACACATTCTGTTTCCTTTACCCTACAGGTGTGACGGGGAAGTACTTCAAGGACAACGCTGAGCAGAAGTCCTCTGAAGAGTCGATGAACGAGGAGAACCAGAAGAAACTGTGGGAGATGTCGGGAGGCTACGCCCACATGGAGGGGTACGAGCCCATCGACGTGCCCCCTCCCCCAGTGGAAGAGGAGAAGAAGGAGGAGGAAAAGAAAGAGGAAGGAGAGGCCAGCAAAGAGGAAGAGAAGAAGGAAGGAGAAGAGGCAGATAACAAGACAGATGACGAGAAGAAAACTGACGAGAAAGAGCCAGAAGATAAGGAAGTGAAGGAGGAAGAGAAGAAGGAAGAGCAGAAGGGAGAGCCAGAGAAAGAGCCAGAGGATAAGGAGATCAAGGAGGAGAGTAAGCCAGCTGAGGCTAAGATTGAGGAGCAGAAGACAGAGTAAGGATATCAGGGGGAATGCCAGGAATAGGATATATAGACATTGAGTTGAACAAGTCCTAAAAGCCTTGGACCAGGAATTACTACTGTATGTTGAGTATTGGATGGATGATGTACTTCTATGACTACTCCTAATACTGTGTCAGCCATTTGATCACCTATTTGAGTGTTCTTATTCCAATCCTGACCACTATAATGCTGAACAAAATGAGACTGTGGTGCCAGAAGCATTGAAAGTCCTTCGATGCAGGTCGAACAATTTTAACCATGTGAAAATCATTGAACTAAGTGCATGAGAGGTGACTCTGTACTCTAACATGAGAAGACACGTGACCTGGATTGATGTCATGTGACTCGTGAGGAGAGTTCTCATTGGCTTATGACCTATAAATCCTCCGGAACATGAACGTTTTATTTCCTTCGATAATGCATAATGTATTGGTGTATATTGAACATTCGATCCATGAACAGCATTTTTCGACTAGGGATTCTATACAAACATCGATGTATCTATATGTATATCATCTCTATTTTTGCTTTGGATAGAACTCATTTTTAACTTTTCGTCCTAAAAGCTATGGTTATTTGGCTTTTGATATTCCAACTCGACCCGCTAAATGTGCAATCCTGTGAGGAAACCAACAATGAATCACAAAGCTGAACCTATTTTAGTACTTTACTTTATTTTGGTCAGTATTGACATATTATATATTGCCAGATGAGATTTTTATTTGCATCTATCTGTATGAAGAGTGGATGGTCTTTATTTCTGAATGAATCTATGGGCGTGTGGTAGAGGAAACATTTTATTCAAGGTGGAATCTTTTATGTTATATTCTCATGTAATGCTGAATCAGCAGGATTTCAGGAAGGGTCACCACCGAAGCTATCATTTTATTTCGTAATTTGGTGCCTGCTGACATTTTTTTAGAATGACACTTATTAAACTGAATGTGGTAATAAAAAAGAAAAGGGTGTGCAAACATAAAATTCTTCAATGTTGACTTCACACATGAGCTGCCACCTGGTGGAATGTCCGTGAATCATTCCAGTCTCATTGGTCACCCGATGACAGTGTTAGTTGTGGGTAATTTAGTTCGCCTTCACAAGCATTTTATATACACTTCGTTGAAGTTCGTGTGTAGCTTTTTCAACCAAATGACTGGCTTCCTGCTGTCAAATGTCTATTTTTCATAAGTATAAATGCTTGCTGCTGCTCTTGTTGGTCAACAGCAGTCAATTTTTATTACGTCTGCCATTTGTGTGCCTCTACACTGTGTTTATATCTACATGATCCACGTGTGTTCGTCGTATGTTTGGGAGACCAGTGAAGAAGGTATACGTATGTGTGTGTGGGCGTGGGCCAGTGTTCTTAGGCCCTGACCATTGGTTCATGAAGCCCTTACACCAAGAGTTCCAGAAAGTGTCATTGTTATATAAAAGCATCAGAAGTTCTCCTGTCAGGTTGGTCTGTTCCGCATGGTCTGTTCCGCAAAAAGAAACCAAAACAGTGTGTCGGTCAATCCGCTTTCGGGCGATTGATCGAAAACAGTACGCGTGTTGTTAAATGATGTGTGGTACATATGCTCTTCGCGAAATGTTACCAGTGTAGCTTCATCAGCAAAAAGGGGGTAAGGATCTTATCGTGTGTCAAACTGTGTTGTTTGTCAGCACTGTCAGTTGTTGTTTTTGAGACAGGCCTTTGCTCTCTGCAGAAAAGTGTATATGGGAATTTCCAGTGCAGAATTGACCTGCCACTGCCACTGTCAGTGCCACTGCTAGTGCCACTGCCACTGCCAAGCCTGCCTCTCACCACCCACTTCCCAACCAAAGCATGTGTACTGGTGCCTTGCTTTTGTGAATGACATTCTTACATTCGTAGTACGCACCACAATCAACTGAGGGCGCTGCCTTTTGCAATGCGATCCAGCGAACGTAGCGGATAGAATGTTACACATCCCAACCAAATAGTTGTTAGAAGCAACAATGGAAGATGAAGAGTTAGATCCATCCAATAGGGCAAAAAAAACATAAGTGTTACATAAGTGTTCATCCCTGTTTTGTTGATAGCTAAAGGAATGGTACAGCTGTTTCCCCTCCAAAGGGGGAGAGAAGGATGCCTGAAAATTACTTGGCAGGACTGTGTAGACAGGGTGATGATCACACCAGTAGTGTCCAGTAGTTTACGTTGGTAGAGATGTAGAATTTTGTATATAGCTGCTGATTGGCGATTATAATTATTCCCATAGTAGGTCATACATTGTAGTTATTATTACCGAGCCGTTTTGCTTACAGACAACGGCCCCAATGCATTTCAAGGTACCACAGAGCTAAAAAGCTGTGCTACCAATGTACAAATTTGTGGGATATATAAGCTGTACTTTGTTGTTTTCTCCAGAGTTCTCCAGACCTGTGGCAAAAAGGTGCTGGTCCTACCTTCGATGTATCTGACCATCGGCTTCTGGCGTGTGTGCATGTGACAATCCTTGTGGACTATTATAATAATAATAATCTCTGTATCTAAAACAAACACCTTGTGCTGTCATGTACTATCCCTTCTTGTACAGGACAAAGCAGGAGGTATTTAACTTGTAAATGTGTAAAACTGAAGTCATTTAATGAAATCAATCGCCTGTGCTTTAGGCCATTAAGCCAACTTACCTACTTGCCTCATGTTTCCTGATAGATCTGTGCATGCATAATATGAAACAAAACCAATGTAACCACAATGTCCTAGCCCAAATTAAAGAATGATTTACTGTCTGCAGCGTATATATTTAGTCCCTTATGTTTTATTTCTTCACAAGATAATTATATTGAAATCAACAATGGGTACATTTTCTTGCATCATGTCATAGAAAGAACAATGACTATTACTTGTTTATACACATGGCTAAGGTCAACCATTGGAAATTGTCCCTATGTCATGTCATCCATAAAGTAAAAGAAATTCTCAAGTACCTATAACATTAAATGAACTTCACCCTTTTCTTTACCACCATGTTTATATCACAGGAAAGCCCCCAATGACTCCCACATGTTCCTATTCCCTAGCTGCCAAGTTATTTCGCACAATTTTGCACAATTTCATAACCGAAGATAAACCTTAACTCACTGTTGAGATGGAGATTAAGAGTGCTAGTTTCTCCCAACGAACGCTTTCTCGCCTTCCCTTCAGCCTTCTAAAGGGTGCAAAAGCTGCATCACTTGAAGAGCACTTGGCCACCTAGTGGCCAGTCACTGAACCTTCAGACGCACCGCCTAGTGTACAACATTTGTAACACTTTGAATCTGTGTGGACATTATACCGATAATAGATTCACCTTTTTGGTGATCATTTGAAAGCTGCCAACTTTCCATTGAAAAATGAAATATTAATGTCAAATTTACTGCACAATTAATAATTTGATAACAGATTATACAGATTGCTCGCAATCTGTTCTGCTAATGATATTGCCTTTACCTGAATGATTGCCGCATAGATAAGCCTGTCGCTTAACTTTCTGGTGCTGTGCCTTTCATATGCTTGTGATGTTAGGGCTCTGTTTAGGCATCTTTGATTTTATTTTCGAAGCCTATTCAGTAATACAGTCTGATCCGCAAAAAGTTCATTCTTATCTTGATAGCAGTTCAGTAAAGAAAGAATTCTCAACACCTGATGCCATCCTTTGATGTATCATCTGTTCCTAAAAGGTTATCACTTCTACATATAAAACAGGTGCAAACACTCGAATGAAGTCAAAAAAGTACGATGGACCCTTAAACTGTCATATTTTATGTTCATAAAAACTCCTTCCGGTTGTGAGGGTTGGTCTGAACTATGTAGTTGCAAAAAAAAAGATACTATTTTCAAAGCTGCTATCGAAACGTGCAATCATCCATTCGGGTCTCGCTATGTATAGGCCACAGTTAACACTTTACACTAAACATTCTACAATGTTAGAACATTTTCAAGAAAATAAGCTGCAAACATTTAAGGGTCAATAGATGAAAATTATTCAACTGCTCTTGACAATCTATGCCTTGGCAAGTCCCTTATGCACATGATGTACCCTTTATACCCACTCAAACTACGCCCATCACTTCACAACCATTGGATTTCCTCTTTAGGTAAACACATATTTCTCTGTTGTTGGCTTATCAAGGACATTAGATAGTGTTGTCTAAACTCTATTGTCTGAACGATTTACTGTTATGCCGAATAGAAGCAGTTTTCCATACAAGTCAGTGTGCAATTCCATAATCCTATGACATAGAGGTATGAAAATAAAATGGCCGATGTGGAAAAACGTTGTCTCTGGTTTCCTTATTCTTCTCTTTGGTTCAAGACTTGAAGTTATGAACCCACAGAAGATCTAGGCAAACTATTTTTGATAAGGCCTCTTCTTATCCCCGGGTCCTACTGGTATGTGAATTTGCTTTCAGAAAATTGACATGACTAGATGCAATGATTACTTTAGCAACCTGTGTAGGCTAACACAAGTGTACATTCACACACACACACACACAGACAGACACACACAGACAGACATACACAGATACACACACAGACACACACAGACACACACATATATTTACATGTATATATGTCAAAGATATATATAATATTATCCTATTTACCGTATAAAAATGTTTTATTATTGAAAAGTATATATTGTGAAATGTACAGTTGAAATGATAACTAATCATATCATAGTCAGTAATTTCATTTCAATCATGTGTTTCTGCAACAGATCTTGTGCGTCACAAACATCCATAGATAATAGTTTACAGTATTTCTTCCTTTATTCATGTTTTCCATAAAAAATAACAACAATGTACATGGTAATATTACATAGCTTTGTGAGTTTTGAGCAGGGATTGCACCAATATTCAGTAAAATAATGATTACCTTTGCACTAGATCTATTACTCTTTTGTGGTAGGCACTTTTAAAGCGGACGGTATTGGTATTGGGAGTCCCGCTATGATAGAAATAGACACTGCAATTAGACAAAATATCATTAGACCATAATTACAACACATCCAGTGTGGTGATTACTACCTTTTACTTAAGAAAACAACTACATAATTTTATGTCTTTCAGGAAATCAACCTAAGACTACTGTTGAGAAAATATACTTGCTGAGGGACAATGCAATAATATATGAATTGTCAGTAAAAGGTACCAATTGCAAGGGACATACACAATTTCGAATTCAAGTTTTACCCCTTTTGCATTTCATTGTTTCAATATCTCATATCCCAAATATATATACATGGACTTAAGGGGAATTTGATATTATAACCTGCGGCTATTCCTGTTTTAATTCTGGCAAGACTTACGACACGCCTCCAATCAGAACACAATCTGCATAATATGACGTTAGCTGCACAAAACTGTTTCTTAAAAGCACGTGCTTAAAAACAACGAGATATTATTATACACAAGGCAGGAGTTATATTAGCCGTGCATAGATCAACTAATCAGATGTATTTCTAACAAGAGGTAGCACTTGATTTCCTTTCATAACTGAGACAAAACTGATATTTTGAGCAATTAAAGTACATGATATATCGCACAGATTGTTTCAAGGACACAACAGTCACTATGAACAATAACTAATAATTATGCCAACCTGTTTCAATGCCCCAGGACTGGAACACAACTAGACATAACCTTGTTTTTTTTTACCCTATATAACAAGAGATATCCACGACTAATACTACTCGTAACTATGCGCAGTTGTGAGAGGATGTGCCTTCATAACTGGTTCACTATTCCCCAAGGCATGTATTGGCTTGATTCCCTGGAATCTAATATGAAAATAGACCACGAGGAAACCCTGCAGTTTTAGACTCACAACTCTGTTACCTCTAAGCTCTCAGTTAATGTTCTTTGGTTGGTGAGAACCATTGGCATCACCCTTTACTTTTATGAGTAAAGTTGTCTTTATTCCTTGGTTTCCCAACGTTGATGCATTATACAGAAAAACTAATTATGACCTTAAAGTTCTGACAGAATGATATGGTATATATTCTTCTGTTTCTTGTAGCTGTAGATACGTCATTTTAATGAATAATGACCCAACATATCTCCAATCATGATCAGGTATATTATAATAAGAAGTGCCGTGGTGGGCATCCAAGGGTGGGAGTACGACCCGTAGGGGATTGTCACATACTGAGGGCAAAGCCCGAGGTTGATACAATCCCCATGGGTCGTATGGTGACCCTAGGATGACCCCAAAGGTTCTTAATTCTATCATCCAAGCATTATTCAAACTATATTAATACAACTGATAATTTGTAGTGGTATGTATGGCCGGGCAATACGCACTCATGATACGCAAACCATCATAAGATAACCAACTATAATACTACCGCTTTAACAGCATAAACAGGTCTATATTCCATGGGTTTCTGTATTAAATCTATCAAAAAGATAACCAATCAAGACCCCACAGATCTCCCAACATAACCACGTCTATATTCTTTTATATTTAATATAAACAATCAATTATGACCCCACATATCTCCCAAGTTCTCACAGCATGAACGGGTCTATATTCCTTATATTTCTGACGTAAAACCTATCACACACTGTGACAGATACTCAGGTATGACCCTGCAAATCTCAAAGGGCATGCAGATCTGCGTTCCCTGCCTTCTCCAATCCATACATATCAGTGAATTGAGTCTGGCCACCTCGCTGCATGCCATTGATCTCGGAAGCTGCCCCAACTGCCGGAGAACCAATTTGTGGTTCGCCATTCGCCTTTCGGTTCAGTCCAGAATCCCTCAATCTCCGCTTTGCTTTCACCATTAAGTTGTATATAAACAGGTCGATCAATTCCACAACGCTCATTATACTACCGCCCAGCAGAAGGCCCATGTATCCTCCGATGTTACCTGAAATTCAGAGGAGGGCGTTCAGTGAGTGAGCAAAGAGTTGAGACAAATATTAAAGCTGTGATCCATGAGGCAATAGAGTAGAAGCGACAATGGTCCGAAATTGGTCCATGGTCGGTTCTTAAATTGTGTTGATCTTAAATCGGGCTGAATATCTCTTCATAAACAATAGCTCATGGATTATGCCATCCAATCTTGCAATACAGATTTTGATTTTAAACCAACAAGGGGACGACAAGGGCGTTATTGAATTGTTTCTTTTGAATTGAACTACTTTTGTACCGATTTTGACCGATTTTTAATTCAGTTCAAACATTGTCAATACTGTGGAATGGTAGGGTTACCGACGCGGCAGCTAAGCTCACACGACCACAAATGACCTGCTGGGTCTTCTCCAAGACTCACAGCCCCTCTGCATTGGTTTCTGACCAATCAGATTGCTTCTTGTATAAATTGTTTACTGTGGCCAATTCTAGGAGGTGTCCCATTGGTCAGTTTTTCCCTCCTCTCACATAGGTGAGATTTGTGGAATATATTCTCTAAACGTTTGATTTTATTTGTATAATGGGACACTATTGACCATATCATTTGTGGTTTCGCTCACAGGATGCTCATCAGGTGTGTTAAAAGGCTAGCTGTCTGTTTTTTAAATTCAGATAAAATTGAGACAAGGGGAGTGTACCCTATACTCATAATTTTCTGATCCAGAAAAAATTATCACAAAAACATTGTCAATACTATTTCAATAATTTTAGTGTCAATAAAATATGAGATTGGAAACTTATTTTAGATCATGAAATGCATTTTAATGTAACACTTTATTTCATGTTCTGCAATGGATATCTTGTGCTTTCACTTATTTTTGTTTCGATCAATAACCAGATAACCATTGCTACTTTCTTCATTGTTTTCCTTAACCTCTAGCCTAAAGTACAGGGACACAATCGGGTTTCAAGTTCAATAAAGGTCATGGGCAAGGGGGCGATTTTAGCACCACCAACTTTAATTGTGTACAAGATTTGGGAAGTAAAGATCTGTTGGGATTTCTTCTTACCAATGATATCCTCTTCAGTGAGAGCCACAAGTTGTTTGATTTCCTGGTAGATAAGATCCGAATAGTAGATATTGACAATCATGTAGTTTTCTCTGTGAAAGACATTAGATAATAGACAGCTTAATGAATATATTAAAGTCAAGGTATTGGGACGCATAGATCGATGACTTAATAACTCATTTGAAACAAAATAGTAATTCTTATATTTCTGATGTTATTTCAAAGAGCATTAGTCCCTATGGATCTAAGCAGTGAGATCTAATTGAGTATATTGGCGTATCAGAAACATTGAAAAGAGGTAGGCCTACATATAAATGACAGCACATTTACACCAGACGGGAACCAAAAATCTCACAGTCTATTATTAATTTTCCGTAATTGATAATTATATCCAACCTTATATATTCCTCACTCAATTCGGACTTGGTTCGATAGGTAGAAAGAAGCCGCCGAAGATTCTCAAGGGATAACACGAGGTTTTCTGTGGTACTTCGGATCTCCTGAGTAAATTGTTTAAACGCCTCGGCTATGCCATGGAAATAAGACGTAATGTGTTCCTCAAGAATCCTGTCGGCGTCTAGTTCAATAAAGGCGGAGTTTTCACTCCCTTCGTACCCACCCTGGAGACTACCATCAAACCTTTTGAAGACTACAGCCTTTGTGTTAGTCTCTGTGGTATCAATGAAGCTGTTTGATAAAGACACAAGGGGGCGAAGCCATATGTCCAAGTTCTCCAGCTCATCAAATTTATTTCTTATAAAATAGTACTCGAAGCTGCCAATCTTTTGGAGGACCTTTTTATAGCAGAGTTTGTAATGATCTTCCAGAGTATGAATGACATCTTCCTGGCGTTGTAAAAGATCTGTTTCAAACGCCGTAAAGACATAGTTAAAGTTATTTATTATTGCTGACATATTCAAATCGGATAGATTTTCAGCTAAGGACAGCTTAGTGGCTTCACCACTTAAATATCGGAGTATATATCCTCTAAGGAATTGTTCATCTTGAAAAATAGTGGCGTATTTTGCCCTGAAATCATTACGCTCCAAAGGCTCATCCAAAACCTGCATCGTTTTCTCCATTTTCTCATAGTGACATTCTGAGAAAACGTCAACGGTCTGTTCGAGACTTTCAAAGTAGTTCCCAAAACATCCTCTTGATTTGAGTAGCAAATCTAACAGTTTTGATAGGAGTGTCTGATATTCTGGTTCATTATATTGAGTTCCATTCTGCATGTTTGTAAGATTTTGTAAGAGATTAGATATGGTCATGTTACAATTCTCTTCGATGACTTCATCTGTTTGGCTATACAGATAAGCTGGGTGTTCACCACTAGGTCTGTTCATCCATTGCTCCCGATATCTAATGAAGGTCAAAATGTCATTTTCTATCAAACCTGAAGATTTATATATCTTTTGCCTCAGTTCAATATCCTGGGAATATCTAGAGAGTCTCACATCGTAGGCGAAGTGTGTAATCGAATCATTCAATACAAGAAGTCTGTCCTTGATATTCATCTCATAATCATCAACCAGCCCTTTAAGAGTATTGCTTAAAGACTTGGTATCCCTTTTATAAAGATCCAGGAAGAAATTTAAAGCAAGGTTCACTTTTTCAAAATTTTGTTGCCACTGCCATTGATCGAAGCCAAATCCACCAAGGATTTGCAAGAACACTTTCAAGTATGAAACGAAAGAGTCTTTGTTTACTCTATCCTGCGTTTCACGTGCTTTGTGGAATTTTCGCGCCAATTTCTGAGTTTCTGTTAAAATTTCGGCTGCTGTTTGGTCAGTGAGGCTGGAGAAGGAGATAACAGGGTCATAAATGACCTGATAACAGGGGGCGCTGCAGACACAACTCTCATTCTTCGATCTTTCTCTGAGAGTATATTCTGTTAAAAACAAAAACAAAATAGCCTTGTGATTATACAAACACGTGGTCATGCACAGTATCACCCTAAGCCAATATCATAAACAAATGGCTTATGATAAAACACAGTTGTCTATTTGAAACAAAATTAATCAAAATATCCCCTATTCTCACACTTTAAAAAAAATTAACAGCTGAACTGCTAGAGAACTTTTGGGAATATTTAGTTTACTCTGCAAATTTTTTGTTTACTCTGCAAATACACTAAAGTATAAGGAAATAGCGAATCGCATCCAATAGAAATAAGTGACACCAATGGGTTAAAGTGTTATTTAGACTCCTTATTTCGAAACTACATCATCTACAACAAAATAGTTATAAACCACATGCAGCCGAGTTTTTCCCCAATAAAAACTAGTTCGGTTTCCTCGAATTTAATTACAGTCCGGAATAAACAGTTACACATCACATATTTACATAAAATCATTTTTCACAATTGTAATGTAGTTTATAAATACACATTCTGGCTTTTTTAATTATGATTCTTTCGATTGGTGCAATACAATTTGGGTTGATATAACTTATATTAGCTTAATATTAAAAGTATTATCAATACTTTCAGCAAATCTACCTTACCGTCAATACCTAAAATACAGAGTTGAGATCACAATATGAAATAGGAGATTATAGTAATACGGAACCGATTGAACTATTTGATTTTGTTTAATGAAAAAAGAATACATGTATTTGTTGATGATTTGAATAAATTTCATAAGGAAATTCATCCCTATTCAGCCAAATCTAAATGGAAGAAGATGACATGTATAAAAAGCAAAATACAATGTAGAATTTGCTGATATTCTTTAAAACAAGGGTGAATTCTACAAATGCATTGTTTATTTGATGGGGGACGTCATTGTTTTCATTATTTTAACTTTACAACTTATCTGGATAAGACCAACTAGTGGGACACCTAGGTTTAATTGCGTCTGAACTTTTTTTTCCCGGGCCCTTGAATAATTATTTTGCTGATTAAATAGAAAGGTACAGTATAATCTCTTTTGGTCCACGTAAAGAAAAAAACAACTTACCAAATTTCTTCAAGTAGCAGTCAAAATACTCTTCAAACGAGCAGAAAGGGGTGGTGCGCTGACCTGTTGAAAAATACAATCCGTTCAGGTTGATAACACTGTTAATGGGAGGCATATAAATAACCATTATCTTCCAGAAAATGAATAGGATGCAACTTAAATGGTGTGGTTTTTGATAGCCAAACTGTACAAGACCCATGTTGGTATTTTAAATAAAGATCAATAGAGAGGGTACCAGCAATAGGTTACCAGTGAACCACACCGGGAAATTTCTTTGCCACTTGTTCCTGAATAGGTACACTAATAGCCAATGGCTGATACCAGTGGCTCAGAGAGGTCGTTCTCATCCCCAATAATATGAACCACATTTTGAGGGCAGATTAATATGGATGCGCCTGGGTGTTTGCTGTGGTTATGTTTTAGCCATAGAGGGTAAACTATTGTATCACTTGTAGCTTTTAAAGTCTTTGCATATTGACAATAAAGTCCGAGTAGCTTTGCACTTACTATTGAGGCCAGTGGTGGGCATGTGGGGCGCCATACAATGACACACTCCCATGGTGCTGTTCACCTCACACTCAGTCTCACAATTGGCCAATGAGTAGTTGGAGAAAAAGTCAAGCTTTCTGCTGCCACAGTTTCCATGGGGCTTTTCCAAGTTCTTCAACTGCATAGAAAAAGATATTGATATTAAGACCATATCATCAGAATAGGATGACCCCTATTTTTCAAAAGAGTATTACATTTTTCATACAACTTATTTAAAGAACGCCATATCCCACGTTTCTGGCATATGAACCTTTTTTTTTAGATCCGTATGTAAAACATCCCACCCATCATTTTTGTAGGTCTGTATACAGTAATTTTGATGTTCCCGTAAACCTTATGCACCTCAATGTGAGGTTCTTAAGGAAAAACTAAGAAAACTTAGGGAAAATGAACCCTTCTCTTCCAGTTTAACACAAAAATGGAATCAATTTTGATTCTATGAATCATACAAACTGAATATTCATTGTGCTGGACAGTCTTTTGGGGACAAACATTAAACCTATGCATCGTTCGAGAAAAGGTTGCAAATCCTTTGACTTAGGAGATATTTCGATGTCCATCCAAATGTTCTTAACACTGTGCTGATTATATTTATTGCAGTTTGTTTATGAAAAGTCTCAAGATTTTATCGGTATTTTGAGATAGCATATAGTGTTTCAGACTACAGGAAAATAAATTATGTAAACGTTTTGTGACATCCATCGACAATGCCATACAAGATAATTCTAACCTGCAAACAAACTAAATTGATTCAGCATTCTAACAAAATTAACTCTACATTAACTAGGGTTTCATTTTCAAAACATCTGTGCTGTACAATACATTTGTATTTGTTGCAACCATTACCATTGAGGATTGATACGTCTGTCACCTTTCAATAAGGAACACAAAATATAGATAAGAAACAAAATGTATAGCCATTTTCCCCATGGCCATTTGCCTAGGTCTTTTCACATGTTTTTTCCACCTGGACCCAAATATATAGCACCTCTCATGCAACAGGCCGTGCATTGTAGAGAATCTTTTGTTACCACAATAATTATTAAGATGGTCTATATGAGGTTCACATCTCCGTCATGAATGACTTGTTGAAACTTGAGTGGAAATACCTGATTGAATAGTTTTCCATGCCTACCAGTTGCTGGCAACATAAGATTTGGGGTGTTACCCAATCCTGAAAGCTAAATTGTTGCAAAAGGTTGCATTTTCTTAGGACAAATTTGAGTATAAAAGATGTGCTGTGATACGGAAAGTAAATTCAAATCAAATATCTTAGAACTACATGTTTTATTGTGTGTTTGTATGTTTTGTTAATAGTTTGTATGGAATATCTGCATCAATGACCTACCTTCGTGACATCCACATTGACCAGAAATTGCATTCCAGGGGCGAGGGCGAAGCCCAGGTTCTTCACCTGTGGTACCTCGCCTTGATTGTGAAGATAAATCTGGGTGAATAAAGCAATTACTATTAATGACACACACATGTATTTCGTTGTAATACTGACTTTAGGGCATTATATTAGCCTACATTTAAGCAATTAGTCTTTTTAAGATTTTTTGTGTCAAGGGTATGTGTGAATCGAGAAATAAATTACAAAAGGCTTTCGATTCGTCGATTCCTTAACAAAGAACATTTTCATAATACATTTTATCTATTGCAAACTTTATCGGAAAAGGTTCCACCGAGACAGGCTTCCTTTGCGGCAACTCCGACTTGTGAGTAGCATAGGAAAAGTGTCACTCAGAGCGGGTACGTACTATGTCAAACCTTGCACTTTTACACCTTTTGGATTTATTTTGTGTACGGATATATTGACTTGTTTGAGGAAGGTTTGTTTGGTATTGATTATAAGCCCTATAATATAGCCAGGAGATATTGATAAAAACGACATGTCCTTATGTAAAACTCTCTGTCTTGTGATTTTTGACAAGAAAATTGAACCCTTTAAAATGTTTTTCTGAGCTGGAAATGTTTCCGTTTATAGATACTATTTAATCAATGATATAGCTATTCACAATTCAAAGAGAACAATTTTAAGGGCTGCAATTCATGTGTCACAACACATTTTTCTTTGTAAAGATACATTGATTAAAGTGTGATTCTATAAGAACAGATATATGGAATATTATGTATATTAATATGTTTTGTATAAAAAGTGGGCTCCTGAATTAGATAACCATTCATAGATTATAATTGATAACGTTTATCTACAATTTGATAATACCTTCACGCCGGCGACGTCCCTCAGTACTGGCGTCGTCTCATAGTTCTCCACATTTAGTACTAACTGAAGACCATTGCGGGTACCTGAACAAATCGGAAGAATATTTGATATCAAAATGAAAATCTATTTTCTTTTGTGAGCAATGTTCAGGAGCTCAATGCATACTTGCCATTCAAATGACTCTGTCATAAATCAGCTTTTCCAACCTACTTAAAACGAAAGAAAAAGAATGAATCATTGTTTCCATTGTCCTCAAATTCATATTATCCCAACTCTACGAGAATAGTTTTTAGATTCTGATTGACCACCGTGTCATCACTATGTGTCCCGTACTTCCATTTCCTATTCCTAATGGATTGTCATAAACTGTATAACAACACTATGCTCAAACACAATAAAAATGAACTCATAGCTGTTTATACTTTAGGCTTAAGCAGACTGCATGCCCCTTAACCTACCTTTGTTGACGGCGCTAAGGTTGGCCATGCCCGGTGGGGGGTCGTTAAAGGTGTAACACAGGCCGTAGTCAGTGAACTGGGGACGGAGGTAACCCTCGGGACAACTTCGTGACTCCCACAAGCATCTAGAATCAGTCAAATGAATAATGTTAGCATTCACATACACAGTCGATTTGGACCCATATCTCTGTAACTGATTTTTGTGATTAGGCTAATCAGCTGAAATTTTATTAGGGTCTTATAATTCCTGATTCTGTCCGTCACCAAAAGTAAGGATATCGTTTCAAAATAACATTGAAAAGGGATTGTTAGGTGTATAAAATTTCATTGACAGACATAATAAATATGACTGAGACACTAATCAAAATTCACATGATTATCGTAATCACCAAAATCAGTTACGAAAATATGGCCCCTGGAATTTTAAATAAGGGAAAGGTTGCTGTTAGAAAAGATTTTCATTCCTGATTTTTTAAACCAAACTTTAGCTCCGTTGTTTATTTCCTCCCCTCATTTTAATCTGCTAATCTTTTGAAATTGAGCTGCTTTTTTGTTACAGATAGAATTGGCAATTATAGAGTCTTATCAGTACACACTTATTAATTATTAATTATACTTGCTCGTGCACAAAGTCTTCCTGATTTTTTAAACCAAACTTTAGCTCCGTTGTTTATTCCCTCCCCCCATCATAATCTGCTAATCTTTTGAAATTGAGCTGCTTTTTTGTTACAGATAGAATTGGAAGTCTTATCACTACACACTTATTAATTATTAATTATACTTGCTCGTGCACAAAGTCTTCTTGCTGGTGTGAAGCAGCTTTCAGAAATTCTATAAATGCTTGCCCTGCAAGAAAATAGAACATGATAATGTATATATATATATATATATATATAAATTTGCACTTGACGCGAAGAAGCTACTAAAATTTATATTAAAAAAAGAGTAACAGTTACTCAACTTTTTTAGACCCTCAGAAAATGGATTTTATATTGATAAGTCGCTTTCCTTCAAATTGATTGTTAGGACACTGATTTTGAAAATTAGTGATCTGATTTATTTGTTACAATATTTGTTTTCAAGGCTTATTCTAGCATTAGCAAAATGGATTCATGATATTGTATGACCTCCACAAGTATTTTCTTTGGTCATTTTGGTCTTTTTGGTTCCCATTCCTAGTAGGCTTTTAAGGATATGAGGAGGGTAAACATTGGTCT
Source organism: Lepidonotus clava (assembly GCA_936440205.1). Classification (NCBI taxonomy): domain Eukaryota; kingdom Metazoa; phylum Annelida; class Polychaeta; order Phyllodocida; family Polynoidae; genus Lepidonotus; species Lepidonotus clava. The sequence goes on from OW387147.1 coordinate 24,624,881, forward strand.
TACCATCATAAGAGTGGAGCTCAGGACTGGTCAGACGATAGGTGGAATTCAGTGGAGCCACCTGGTAGCCAGCAATTTTCAGATCCCTCTGTACATCAGTCTCAGGGTTGTGAGATTTAGACAGTGGCCTTGTAACCTGAGGATTAACTGTACAGACGGAAGGTAGATGTCAGGGATGGATGGGAGGGGGGGGGGTAAGAGGATCACCCTTTGGTGAAGTTTCATACTTCCCACAGAGGAAAAAAAGTCGGGTGTGAATGCAGGATGTTTGAGTTCTTAACCTATATTGTGTACTCCCCCCCTTTTTTAGATTCTGTATCAGCCCCTGGATGTCAATGGGTTAATACAATATGTACATCTTCAATACCGATTTATTCAATTCCTAGTTGTTGAAGAACATCCAACTCGACGACAGAAATAAAAGTGTTGACTTTATTAATTAACTGTTGACAGAATCGACATGTTTTGACAGGTTAATGTCTTCATCTGGATTGATTTAATGTACAGCATTTTCCTGTGCAAATTGTACTTCCGCTAAAACAGATAATGGAACAGTTCTTTTTTAATCTACTATAGTAGATTCCTTTTGCACTCACTATAAAAGTCCCTGAATATCTGAGGCAAAACGTCATACCATTCTTGTATTTATTGCAATTACATTTCTGTATAAAAAACCTGCAGGTTCTGATAAGTTTCCAAAATAGGTACAATATAATGATACCATGAATCAGAAAGACACTTACAAGCTTCTGCTCTTTCATCACTTCCATCAAAGCAGTCATTAACTCCATCCAGAACGAGATTCCCAGAAATGCATAAGTTGTTGTCACACTGAAACTGGAACCTTCCACATGCTGTATGAAGATAAGAATAGACACAGTAAATCGCTGGTACCACTGTACCACCAATTTTGACAAACTGGAGCTCAATTTGTGTGTGTCAAGCAATCAGACTGCATCATTCATTGGCTTGCACCTGTGAGCTTATCTCTGCTGAATCCCCCTAGTGGAGCCCTGGGGAACCCAGCGGAAAAGAGTATAAGGCCCTCAGTACAAAGCCGATAGAAGATGCCTATTGAAATTGGGTGATACATATATGGCAGCATAATTGAAATCTCTATGAGGTTTTAACTTGGAATAATTATTGTTAAATAAACACCTTGCAGTCACCAAATTCGATAGTTCCCACCTGTCATTTCCACCAAAACCCTTTACTTCTCATATTAATGGATTTATAATGATACAGACATATTTATGTAATATAATCATATTAATATTATAAAGATTTGCAAACAAATACCCTCAAGGTAGATACACCCAGATATATCTAAGGGTTCTTGGTACATTCTGATCTTCTTCCTTTTTTAGATGGTATTCTAAAACATTCTCTAAATACCTTTACTAAAATACTAAATAAGAAATATTCATGTACTTACTGCAGTCAGTTTCGTCGCTGAGGTCACTACAGTCGGGGTATTCGTCACATTTCTTTTTGGCGTCCACGGTTTCACCATTTTCACATGTAAACACGTCGGACATGACATTCGGCATTTGAGGAGGGTTATACCCTGTTTCCACCAAAAACACTAGATCAAAATTGAACAATTTCTTCAATAGACAAATACAGATGATTTTATGGTTAGAAAAAATCGTTCATCAGTGACGATTTTTTGACCGATTTTCTGTTTCCACCAAAAGACTATAAAACGATTCGATAGATGATTTTTCCAACGATGTTACCAACGATTTTACCAAAAATTTAATGAAACATTATTTTTATTTGACCAATATAGTTTAATTTATTATGATAGCGTGTACAATCTTTATTTTTCATCTGATATCTATTTTATTTGATCATATATGTGTTATTTACTGAATCCTCTGAGCATTTCCTGTTTCCATCAAAAGATAAAAACATAAAAAATCGTCCAACGAGCCAAAATCGTCCAAAATTATTTAACATGTCAAATAATTTGTCTGTCATCTGTGGGACATTTTAGTCATCCAACAAGGTAAAACATCGTCCATCGAGATTGGTTGTTTGAACAATTTTTTGTTTCCACCAAACAATTTCTTGGAAGATTAATAAATCTGGACGATTTTTATGCATTTTTTGGTATCGTTTGAAGAAAAATCTTTTGGTGGAAACAGGGCATAAGTATTTGGGCAGGAACATTGAATTTTGTTTAAAGTATGATCTGTGGCCGATACCAAAACATTCTTGTTGTTCAAATAATATGTGAGCATATTCGGTTTCTTCTGTTATCGCTGGGTGATTACCATAAATATGCTATTATATGAGACTATTATTTCTATTATCAAACTAAAGATTTAATCAATGTGCTATTAGATTTTGCGAAGTACCAAATGGCCACCAAATGGCCACCAAAAGAAAATATGCCATCATCTGCCTAATGCAATTTACACTAAGAGTGAAGTTTGTATTTAGCAAGTTATCCTTTCTTTTGACATTCAAAAATATTATAGAATCAAAAAAATATTGTCTGTTTTGTCAAATTTGCAAATAAACTAAGGAAATGGTAATAACCTGGTTGTTGAGGGCAGAGCCCAGGCAGCACTGTCACAGTAGACAGGGCAACTGCTCGCTTACTGTACCCTTGGTTACTGATAAACATGAGCCGGAAGTCCTCACTTTGATTGCGCAGAGGAACTTCCTTAGTATCCCACACATAACCATTGTCTCCGAAATGCTGCCACAGTCTGACACGCCCTCTGGTGTCAGAAACTGCAAACAGGGTCAGCGCCCCAAGGTCACTTCCGGTCATCATGAACACAAACCGGATGCAGAAATCCTGGCCTTCCTCGGTTATCTTGACTTCCGGTGATTGTAGTATGGCTGGCTCGTCGTCCAGGCCTCCTGCTTCCCTGGGTGGTGCCATCATAACTGATTCTGGAAGGAAGGGGCATTACATGTAGGCCTATGCAGTTTTCTTACATTGTGGTTTCGGTAAGCAGAATAATAAGGGAAATAATCTTGTTATCTTCTATCCCTCTCTAGTTATGGCTTTCTTGCCCCCTCACGACCAACATTAGTTAAGATATCACGATAATCTAAATTTATTGTTATTAAACAATAGACGTAAGCTGATGATGTTAAGGAGAATGTTTAAAGTGAGTCGGAATATTGAGAATGTGCAAGTGGATAGGCCAATTATGGCTTTAAGAGGTAATGATAAGGTAAAATTGTATAAACCCTTTACTGATAAGGATCGAGTGTTGAAGAGTCCATACTATTTGGGCTGTACTGTCTGGGACCAATTAAGTGCAGATATACAGTGTTCTGTTACAATTGGAGAATTTAATAGCGCACTTAAAGGAATTGACTTGAATGAGTTACATTTGTAGTAAGGTACACCACACACACACACTTTTTGTATATATATTTATTTATTTGTATGTATATTGTTTACTGCTGTGAACACTTTGGCTGATAAAAAAGCATTGATGTATATTTTGTATTAACACTATCGGAAGAGCTCTGTACAAGAGAGATAGAATAAAGAATTTAAAAAAAACAAAACAAAAACATATCAAGAACGTTATATCGCTGAAGCTGCGTTGCTTATAGGCCTACGAGTGACGTTGCCTAAGCAAGCTCCATCATGTAAGCCACAATATCGCGTGAACTTACATACGACAATTCATAATGTGTAAGCAGTAGGTTTTTGTTGTTGTTTTTTTTTTTTTTTTTTTTTTTTTTTTGTGTAAGTAGTATGTGTAAATGGAAATTTGTGCATTTTAGTGTATATAGTTTATTGTCTACATACAGGTTTCATTTTCTTTAGCAAAACAATATTGTGTTAAATGACTTCATAGTGCATGCGACAACTTAGCACCATATGAGTAGTATATAGAAATGGATATTTCGTGCTTGTCGTGAACATAGAATTATTCTACAAGGGATATGTGTATATTATAGCTTGAGTAGTATATGAAAACATCAATTTGGTTCTTGTTGTGTACATGGATCATATTATGTAGGTGATATAATGTACACACTCTACCTAGTATACATGACGTTCCCTATATGACGTCCTGTGGTATTAAAACACTTATGTGATTCGCACAGTCAGATAAAATATTCCACAAAAGAGATATAGAAAACTTACCATAACATGTCGGTATATCACAGACAACGTCACGTATCCCAGAGTCAAGAGTATAGCACCATGGTTGGGTGTGCTGATATCCTCCGGGATTTCTGATAAAGAAATACCATAACACTAAGATCCTAAAAACACTGAGTGACAGAGGGCGATCTACAGGTGCTGACCTCAGCACTTCCACATAGCTATTTTCTGCACGACCGTGATACTTCAGTCTCCAAACACTTTTTGATAGCATTGGTCGCGATGGTTTGAAAGTGTTAACATTTTTCATCAGGCGACTAAACCAGTTGGCAGTTTTTGTCAGCAAAGCGAAGTGGCAGCTTTATGGTACTTTATGATTAATTTCAAACATTTCCTCCCCTTCATAAAATTTCACCTATAGAATGTCTTAGTTTTATTTACCTGCAGTAGTTGTTGGCGACTGACTTGTTGACGTCGGGGTAGAGGTCATCAGCTGTGAAGCTGTGGATGTGAGGGGTAAAACTGTCCCATCGTTGACACTCCATGTCACCATTGGGCCTGGAGCGAGTACCCAGATAGTCTGTGCCCAGAGTGGACTCGTAGTAACACAGGTCCTCGTCTAGAACGTTAGATAAACGATAAACATTAGCTTTAGATTAAAATATCCTTTATACTTGTACTGCAGGTGTTATTTGATATACTTGAGAGTATCTAGCTCGGTGTGGTTTATTTTGGTTTCGGTATCCCTATGCTTGGTTGTATAACGAAAAACGACCTATGATTAAATAGGACATCAAGTATAGATACGCAGAAAAAAATAATAACAACAACAACAACAACAACAACAACACGCAGTTTGTGTGCAAATATATATTCATTATTGACATTTAATACAATAATGTTACTGAAGAGCCTCCAGAATAGATTTTAGGTTCACATCCATTGTGTTTCACAGACGTATGCAAAGTTTTGAAAAAAGACGGAGGCCACTTTCCTCGCTTTTACCGCAGATATATCTATGCTTTTAGATCTATGTATACATATTAAATTAGGTCCCATAAGAGGGATGGATTTCGGGGAGGGTCACAATTCTTATTTCTCCCATATGGGTATCATCTTACCTTGCTCCAGGGCTTTAAGAAGATAGGGATTGGAGTCAAAGCCCTCAGGTCCTAGGCCCTCAGTGAGGCCCCTTCGGACCCAGCGCTGGGCCCCCTCCGATAAGTCTGTATACCCACACAGGTAGGGGGTGGAGAAGGAGCAGTTAGCACTGCGCTCCACCACTGAACCCGCTGTGAAAGCAGAGAAATTAATAATCCATTAATAATGTTATTTTTTATAATAATTAAGTTCACAATAACAGTTAGCGCTGCACTCTATTGCTAAACAAAAGTTAAGTTTACAATAAAAGCGCAATGAAGAACAGTAATTCATATACCATGATAATAAAATAACATTAATTTTTACAATCATCATACTCACATTTACAGTTAGCACTGCACTCCATTGCTAAATAATAGTTAAATTTACAATAACAGTTAGCTCTGAGCTCCACGACTAAACCCGCTGTGATGGCAGAGATAAAAAATAATTTCGGTGAAAATATTTGCATTGATTAAATTTACAATCACAGCATGTGCTGCACTGAACCCACTGTAAAAGAAGACAAGAAATAGTATCAAATAAATAACATTTACAATAATTAAGTTTGCAATGAAAGCACTGTACTCCACCGATGAAACAACTGTGAAATAAGAGAAAAAAACTGACATCCACCAATTGCATTTAAAATAATTAAGTTTTAATCATATGGTATGTTATTGGCTGATTGAATACTGCATAGCAAAACTGCAGCAAATATCACTTTCTTTATGACCATACTACTCACGGCAAAAAGGGATGTCACAGTACTTCCAAAGAATGTCCTTGTCCTCCGTATAACAGTATGGTCCATTTAGTTTGGTGCGGGTGCCGGCAGGGTTCCGGCAGAAGTTAGACCCATTGACGGCTACCTCCTGGGGCAGTGACCTCTGGACAGACGATGAAGTATTCGCCCAAGGCTTACAGGCGTGGCCCGAACGGGTCACATTCACATACCCTCTGTAGTCTAGCCCAAGTGCGTCCAACTTACATTCTATAATGATTGGAAAATATTGCTCCGCTTTATTGCGAAAAATTCGTGAATGGCCAAGGAAAGACGAGTGTTGTGTTCCGGTAACATCAGCTTGAAAAATTAGGGTAGGTAACTTAGATTTAAATTGTTTGTCTTTAAATGACAAAACGTACCACAATAGTTATAATTTACAAAATCCTAATTTTTAAAAAGTCTATAAAAAGAAATTATGGTTGGGGGAAAACTTAGGGTAGGTCTGGTTCGCATGATGCAACTATTTTTCTTTCCCCTGGCTTAATCTTATTTGTTTTGCTTTTTTTTTTGCATTAATTATTTATTGTTATACCTATTGTACACATTACAAATTACTCCACTATGCTCCCCGGAATCCTCGTCACGATCTACTCCTAATTCTATTGGTGACAACTAACTCGGGAAATTACTAACAAGACATAATTTACAAACAATTTGCACATAATTTACATACCGCCGTTGTTTTGTTGCAGTCTTTTTCCATCTGAAATCAGAACACTGTGCAATTATAGGTCCGCAATACACTCAGTGTGCATTATAGTATAGGTCTTTAATAAAAAGTACTTCAAAATCTTACCTAGGAAAGAATATAGTGTTAAACCAATACGTATATTCTCAATGTTTATAGTCAGAGTGGGTTGGAGAAAATACGCCATGATCGAGGCACAACGTTTCCTATGTAACCAAACTCATCAACTGAAACCCATATTTTTTGTGCTCATTCATAATGAAATACTACCTAAACATACTGATATTTTATGATAAATTGATTAAATGATTTACAGGGTTGTAAGCCAATCAAAGGTTGGTATTCAGGCCCGTCAAGGGTAAGACATAATGAGCTACCACACTTTAACATTGTTTCCTATGGAAAATAAGATGTTTCATTTGTGGAGGTTTGGGCAACTTTAATCCTAAATACGACTCCATTAAGAGTTTACTTTGTGAACATTTGGATCAATATAACATGGTAACCTTTGATTAATATGATGAGAATTACGATCGGCTAAGTCGTTGTTAACGGCTAGGGATATAAAATGGAGGAACCATAACCTACCACATGGCGTCTCCTCATCAGAGTTGTCCCCACAGTCATCTTTACCATCACACTCATTCTCCCGCCTTATACACCGCCTGTTGGCACATTGAAATTCATGAACGTCACACCAAGTGAAGCCTGTTAAAAAGAAAACGTTACTGGTATTACTGATTGATGGGGAAGTTACAAATGCGTAATATTTCGACAAGACTATAAGGTAGGATTCTGAAGCATACATCTCGCCAGTAACAGTTACAGGTGAGGAGTTCAGGTTGACTAAAGTTGGTTATAATTATCAGGTTATGGGTGCAGTGAACAATTTAAGTGCATGTCATAAGAATCCCGAAGAAAACATTCAAACATGTTGATCATGCCACTTTATTGATTCTTTTTAATAAATCTTCACAACATCTGTCCACCAGTCAGTCGTCGAGTTGGATATACTTTTTACACTTTTAATGTTATAAGAATGTGCATCAAAAGAGGATGCGTCATTTGAACTCCAAAATCATTAATCCAGATCGGTGAGGCCATCACCCCTTTCATTTATCACAATGAGCAATTCACTTGATGACGATGATGATGATGTGTTGAGTCCTCCTCAGCAATCTTTCTAGGGTAAAACTGGTTGATTCAGTGTCTCAGAAGCCCAGTGCCCAGCTGCTGGACATAAGAGCTGGTATTAGGCTCAGGGTATAGAATTTGATTACCCAGGGTATAGTAGGAAAAGACTGTAGACTCAGGGTAGAGAAGCTAAAGACCCAGGGTATAGCCAATGTTATAAGAATGCATTGGCTGTACACTCAAGGGCTCAGAGGCACAGTAGTATCAGACTGCAGAATGTAAGGGTAGTAGACCCAGTTTTGGAAAGTGAAGACCCAGTGTATCAGCAGATGGCTGAAGTAAGGTGCTTTTTGATTGGCTGAAATAAAAGTATACCCTGGGTATGGTTTCCTGCAGTATACCCCAGGTAAAGTGTAATCGGCTGAACGGCCCAGCAGCCAAATGCTTGGGAGATCATTGCAGCCACCTAGCGGTCACCTCCAACACTACCTCCTACCTCAACTCTCCCTACCTACACACACACACACACACAACACACACACACACACACACACACACACACACACACACACACACACACACACACACACACACCAACCCCAGCTACCCACAACACCCGTATTCTTCCTAAAATAAGAATGACCAATGATTATGACAATTTTTATAAATAGCTATTAGTCCTACCCTAGTTTGTTTGTTTGTTCGTTTGTTTGGGTTAGCTTAATGTCCAGCCAACCCTTAAGGGTTCTTTTACCAGACTGCACAAGGTAAAGCTTTGCAGCTGCTGCTAGTTTTATGCCACAGGGGCATTGACTGAATCTATGAAATGAGGTGCCTATCTGTAGCAGTGGGACCCTATGCCGTATTTATAGTGCTGCCACACTGAGATATCATGTCATAGGCCCACACAATGCCTTACCCAATCACATTATACTGACACTGGGCTGACCAGTCATGTTCCATGGTTCTTACTTTATACCAAGTGCCAGGCAAGCAGTGACCACTGCCATTGTTAAAGTCTTTGGTGTGACTTGGCCAAGGAAAAAGCCCAAGACCTCCCAGACCTGAATCGGGCACTCTACCAATTGAGCTACTGAATCTGGTCTCCCCATTTGTTGACCTCTAAGAACAGCAAGGGGCTGCTGGGGACACATTCTTCCCAGGAGGCTCCCAAAGGAACCCCCCACCCTGGATCCCCATGGGGGTCTAGGACTCTAGACACAGACACACACAAGGTTCCCCACACTTATTTCATGCTGCAATTAAAGAAAAATGTCCTACCATTTAATCCTGTACCTTAAATATATCATAGAAATCATGTATGCTTCAAATGGGAAGAATCAGGTCCTAATATTCAGTGAATCTTTTTATGATATCATTCACATCAAATGTACATATTTTTTCAGGGAAAAAAAAAGAAAAAAATTACAGTTTTGGGGCTACAAGTCCCAAAATATTAATAGTAGATACATTGTATACAAAACCTAGGTATGCACATTAATACAAAGAGGTACGGATCCATTGGACCCCAATAGCATTTGGTAAGGCCAGTTATTCTACTTTTTTGATTAAGAAAATAATTATACTGATAAAACTGAAAATTTGTAAATTGTCCCTCTTTTTTGAGAATTGACCATTATAATTATGATGTCGTCTTGATAAATGACCAAGCCAAATCATGTCTTTACCTGGACAAACGGGAACGTCACAGTATTCCCAGGTACCGTTCCCTCCGGCGACGTAGCACCAAACTGTGCCGTCTTTGTGTGAAGGGTTCCTGCAGAAATTGGCAGCGTCCTCCACACTCTCATCCCTGACCCGGAAGTAGTTCATAGTGACGTCATCGCCACTGGAATAGCTCATGACATCACTCCAAAATGCGCATTTCTGTCCACTCGTGGTGACAGAGACTGTTCCAGTATAGGTGAGCCCTGAATGGTGACGTAGGCACGTTTGGTCTGAAATGAAATGCAGCAGATATAAATATGTTTGTCTCAGAAGTACAGCTTTTCATATCACAATATCAAATGTAAAAATTAAATGAGTGCAATGTGGAATATATTATTTTGAAGCAGTTTTGTTCCCACTGCGATGCCTTCTATGTATGTTTGTATTCAAAATCCTTGTCTAAAGCATAGCAAGAAATCATTTCGTTAAATATTCGTAGACCTGAAGTTGTTATCAAAATCTCCACTTTGAAGTATGGCTTCAACATACCATATCAAGTTCTGAATTTTTATAATGCGTTCGTCATCTTGTATAGGTGATAATTAAATAGGCCTATTGTTTCGGCCCCACTTTCTCAAAGTGCATTATATTTTGGTTCACTAACAGCTTCGGTGGCCTTTGGAAGTAAAACGTTAAGACCCTTGGGGTGTATTCCTTTAGTTGACTCAATTAAAAAGCATTTGTAAGGAAAATATACTGACCACAAGAGTGTGTTTCGTCAGAGAAGTCCCCGCAGTCGTTGTGGCCGTCACAGGTCAGTTCGGATCCGATACAATGACCACTGTCACACGTGTATTCATCCGCAGAACAAGGCCCTGAACATGCAAAAGTGAGTTAAATGTAATTGCAGATCATATTAAGAATATCAAATATGCTTAAATCCCAGTGTGGTAATCTTAAAACAGCTTAGCTTTCATTTCATATTTAGCTCAGGTCTTTGGAATAATAACTGTTTGAGGTTCGGTAAATATCACATATTTCATGTACTTTTGTCAGTTTTGAATATCATACATCAACATGAATTCTATTGTCTGCGGCTATAGACTTATAGTATGTCATTGAATTTCAAGTTTATTGCATTTAGAATAACACAAAAGAGGAGTTATTTACATTCAACTCACAATAACCTTATTGGAAAGAACTACTCATATGACTGACATCTTGTTTGACCAAAATTAATAAAAGAAAAATCAGAACGCATTTCTAAAACGATACTCATATGGAATGTATGCAGAAAGAAACCAAGGTTTGTTTCCCCCATAGCTACCCGTTTTAATCAATATTGGGAGCACAGATGACTTACGAAGGTCAGAGCAAGATCCAGGTTGGAGGCTAACGTCATCTATAGCCGTGTCAGCCCTGAAGAAAAAGCCGCGGACATTCTCAAAGAGGAAGCCATACTCTCCGACTGGGACGGTGTAAGACAGATGGCGCCAGACTTGGCCCTGGGAATATACAGTATGACGCAATAATTATTGTTGGACAGAAAAATTATTTTTTATTGATTACTAAATGGGTATACTGGTTATATAAAAGCATAATGATAATAAGTCAAATGATCTATGAATGGATTATGCATATGTGACCAGCCGAGGGGAAAGGGTACTCCATGTAGGATTTGACATGAAATTGATGCTGTAGAGCATGTCATTAGCTTTCAAATAGTATCGAGCATGTCCAAATCCGATGATTATTAAGGAAGTTGTGGTCCATTAAATCTAACACTCTCAGGGTCCCGTAAAATGAGGAGAAGCTAAATTTTCTTGTATTTATTGAGATTTTGCATAAATTATCATTAATTATCATAATTGTGAGTAAATATTCAAAAACCCAATCCATTCATTATTTTTGGACCAGAAATGATAAATGTATTCTGTTTTCAATGGAGAGACCAGATAATGATATTTTCTCATAGTAAAGGCGGGTCCCCACGTGGCGACTAATCCATGGCGATTAACATTGGTTGCCCGGCGATGAAGGAGTTAGTACGCCGTCGGATGATTAAATAATCGCCCGTGGAAAAATAAATTAATCGCCATGTTGGGACACACTTCCCATCAATCTGCTGGCGATGAAAGGTTGTCTTGGTCGTCCTGCCAGGCGATTAACTGCACTAATCGCCGGCGCCTTATAATTTTAGGAAAATCTCATGAACTTTAGTTTCCATGGCAACCAAATAGAATGAATTCATTCTGCAACTTTCGCATCTCCGCGCTGGGAAAATAGTCCGTGAGAGTACTCTCTGCTATGTAGGTCATTAACTATATACCGGCATTATAAGATTACTACGCCCAGCAGTATAAGAATAGTTCCACGATTTTTGTTGGTCTTATGCAACTTGCAGGGGCTGGACCCAGCAGCTACAGTGCAGAGATGATTTGCCGTACAGCGAGCATCGAAGTTGCAGAGTGGAATGAATTAAGTGAATTACCCATATCAAAACGTTCCATTGACATTCCAAATATGGAAAGACTCCTTCATGATGGATTGTTTTAAGTATGGGAAATGAATTCTACACAAGAAGTTGGTTTAAAATAAAATTATCACTATTTTTCATAAACCTACTCATATCTCCTTAAATTTTAGGTTTAGGATGGCAAATATAGAAACCTCGGAGTACCCTTTCCCCTTGGCTGGTCTCATGTATATATGTTCTATTTGTTAGTGTATCAACATAGTGAAACGTCACAGCCATAAAAAGAAAAGATCGAGGTAACTTATTGCCCACAAAGTTGGACCTTAAACTAATAACAATATCAACCATTATAACCATGACATTAACCCCTTCAACCCTCTATTCCTGAGGATAATAGATAAAAATGTGTGTGGACTAAAGAAGAAATGCTTTCTAATGCTGCAAACCATTTGAAAATATTCCTTTTAGAAGCTTAGATCTGGTCATTTGAAGTTCCCATCTTCATGTACAATAGAAACCCTCCAGTTCTGATAGTTGTCTTTGTTTCCATGTTATGGTAACTTTAACTTGACCTTATACATTTAGAATAAAAAGCAATTTTTATTCAGAAAAATGTTTAAAATACAATAACTTTTGATTGACTCGGTCTTTTATCTAACTGTTTGAAATATAAGGCAGAACAAGATATTTCCTACTTTACCGATAAAATTGGTTCCATTGACTGTGAATGTTCTTTTTTCTGTTACCATGGCAACCTAACAACCTTATCATATGAAGGATTTCTGTAAAAAAAACCATTCCATTGCAAATTTCCCATAATGCATCATTTGCAAAAGATTTGATATTTCTATGAAAATCATTGAATTCTCTGGAAAATTCTATCTAAGTCAAACTTTTCTACAAAATTACATGAAAAAATGTCTTTTCATCAATAATTCCTTAATTAATGCTTTCAAGAGGCTGATTTCCCAGAATAAGCAGATTTGCCCTATATTGACCAGAATGGCCTTTACTGGAACACACATTCTAAAATATCTAAACATCATAGAATAATAATAATAAAAGTGTAAGGATCCTTGGAACTTTGGGAATCTATTGATATTTACCTCTAGAGTGTAGGTGAAATACCCATTTTATAATCAGAATAAAACCCTAAAAGAGGTGCCATTTTATGGGTAACACTCATGTGGTGGCCAAATATGGCCTTATGGGGTGGAAGGGGTTAACTCATGTTGAATTTATATAATATACTGACACGTAATTATCTATAGTATTGCATTGCTGCAATTAGATAAATATAATACATAACACAGCGTCTGCTTACTTTTGAACCCAATATCAAACACCTAGAACCATTATTATAGAAAAACTAACACAATACCTGGGACCAGCGTATGGACTCTAAGAGGTTCAGGGTGCCATCTCTGTGTAAACGGTAGATGGAGAAGATATACATGTCCCGGCCGTACATCATGTAGTAAAGGCTGAAACAACTGGTAACGTCCACCTTAACAGTCGGCGACACCATGAAAGCTCGGTCATCGGGCTCAAAGCCGGAGGCTTCAGTGAACATATAGGCACCTGTGGGAGGGGAAACAAAAGCACCACGACACATTAAAGCGTAGATTTCTTATTAAGAGCAAAACAAAATGTGTTATTTAATAATATGGCACTTGGTTCCGTCTTATGTGGCATACCTAGTGAAGCGCCACTACGTGAAAGTAGGCGTTTGGGTTTTGTATCTGTGGCTATCAAGGTACATTAACGGTAATCGTTTGGTCACATTTACAAGACCTTTGCAAGATTTTTAAGGTCATCTTGTAAAGGTCTTGGAAACGTAACCATCGAATCTATCTTAGGATCTGCCGTAGGTGCAGAATAAAACAGAAAACTTCACACTACCTGAGGAGTTACCGTATTTGTAGAACTAAGCACACACCTTCACAAATGAGAAGTTGCTGTATGACTAAACAGACACCTTCACACCTACCTGAGGAGTTGCCAGGGGTGTAGAATCAAACAGACACCTTCACACCTACCTAAGGAGTTGCCAGGGGTGTAGAATCAAACAGGCTCCTTCGCACCTACCTGAGGAGTTGCCGGGGGTGTAGAATCAAACAGGCACCTTCGCACCTACCTGAGGAGTTGCCGGGGGTGTAGAATCAAACAGACACCTTCACACTTACCTGAGGAGTTGCCGGGGGTGTAGAATTAAACAGACACCTTCACACCTACCTGAGGAGTTGCCGGGGGTGTAGAATCAAACAGACACCTTCACACTTACCTGAGGAGTTGCCGGGGGTGTAGAATTAAACAGACACCTTCACACCTACCTGAGGAGTTGCCGGGGGTGTAGAATCAAACAGGCACCTTCACACTTACCTGAGGAGTTGCCGGGGGTGTAGAATCAAACAGGCACCTTCACACCTACCTGAGGAGTTGCCGGGGGTGTAGAATCAAACAGACACCTTCACACCTACCTGAGGAGTTGCCGGGGGTGTAGAATCAAACAGGCACCTTCACACTTACCTGAGGAGTTGCCAGGGGTGTAGAATTAAACAGACACCTTCACACCTACCTGAGGAGTTGCCGGGGGTGTAGAATCAAACAAACACCTTCACACTTACCTGAAGAGTTGCCATAGGTGTGGTCATGTTTTGGGCCAGTGCCGGAGGACGCCGCCCCTCCTTTGTGACGTATCCACTGAAACTGGTCCCTGTCCACTATAAGGGGCGTATAGCCACAGATTCCAGGGGTCTCGAAGTCACAGGTTACGGATGCAACTGAAACAAATGCATTTATTTTAAGAGTTTTGTACAGAAAGGAAAGATTCTACTCTAGCTCCCAAATCTGTATTTGCTTGCCATTATCTAAAACATAAAAAGATTGCTTTTCATAGTTAGATAGTTCCATTATTGTTAGAGAGGTGCGGTTAGCACACTGTTCAAGAGTCCAAGTAATTTGGCCACAACGCACAACCTTGAATTCCTAATCAGCTAATTACCATTCTCAGCCAATTTGGTTCTTTCTACATAGATCAAGCTATAAGAATATAGGTGCTGAGCTATGAAGCACAACTCAAGGGATTTCCATGATGCACAACCAAAGGCCTTCAATGACGCACAATCAAAGGCACTAACATGATGCATAACCAAGGGCCTTTAGATGATATAAAATCAAAGGCATACGCATGGTGCATAACTCAGTGCCCTAATATGATTCATAAGTCAGGGCCTTTACATGAGCTACTCACCAGCAAGTTCATCCGACTTGTCTGGACAGTCCTTGACACCGTCTCCAACCTGCTTCAGGCCTACACAAGTGTTTGTCTGGATGCAGGTAAACTGGTTGGCCTTGCAGTCTTGTAAAAGAAGCACATACCTTACTGTTAGCTAATAGTTACATCTTTGAATGGGACCTGCAATATCGGATTATTGTTACAGCATTCTTGAAACTTGTGTATATAAACAGCTATGGGTGGTCCAATATCAATTGTAAATTTAAAGCTTACTTTTAAGGGAAACAAAATAGTTACTGTCTCATGACACTATATCAATCCTTCAAAAAACGTTGAGAAATTATTGGTTTTATTTCGTATAATGAATCAGAGACATACTACAGCTTGGGATATTGCAGTAGTCCCAGGAGCCTTCCACTGAGGTGTAGCACCACGGCCCTCCTGCTTTACCATCCGGGTTACGACAGTAGTTCCCAATGTCTCCGAAGGTGGCGTCAGGAAATCGCAGAACTCTTGAACCATTGGTGAACTGCAGGTCAACTTTAGACCATTCCACGCAAGGGTTCTGTCGGAAATGTAATTATACTTTTTTCCACTTATGTCAAGTATAACATCCGAATCAAAATAATATATTCGGGGAAAGTAAGAATAAATAACTAGGACAAGTTAACACGATGGGGTTCAGGTGTTTGCCATTCCAAGTAAATGTATTGCAATTCAAAAGGACATGAGTATTGTGGCATCTGCTCTAATAAAAAAGGGACACATGTAAGGTTGTCTGGCCCAACTGGGACTTACCCCATTCTTTGTGACGTTTGCACTTCCCATATAGAACCTTCCTGTGTGTGAGACGAGGCAGCCGGTTTCTGAGGGGAAAACCGATATAACGTGAGCTATTGGTCAATATTACCCCTTCAGTTGAGGGTAGATGTTACTTTTCTATACAGAAAAATATCAAGTGGGTGGGAAAAAAGGGAACGCATTGCTGGGATTCTTTGATTTGCCAAAATATTTGAATGGGTAATGGTAAGTGAATCTTTTAATTCTTAATATTTGCATTGTCTTGAGACAATACTTATTATTATCATCTCATGTATTGACTTTAATTCAGTTGAGGACCCATAAACAAACCGTACCACAGTTGGCTGTTTCGTCCGATCCGTCTTTGCAGTCGTCGTTGCCGTCACAGGCCAAAGACTGTTTTACACAAAGTCCATTCCCACACGAAAACTCGTCGCTTTTACCTGAAAATAAATTAACATGCCATTACGTTTACTATCATTAGGGGACTCAATCAGCTCGTCATAGGGGGGCATCAATTTATCCCTGGGTTGGGGCTTTTGACCTTTTCGAATTCTATATCTATATCGTATCAGTAAGGAGCTGTATACCCTTTGGTAGTGCTGAATAGTCAAGCCCCCACAATGGACGCGGTGATTCAGTGTTAAACCTACGACGACACCGCGTCCATTTTGAAATTTCAAAACTTAAACAAAACGCACTGGGACAATTGGCGTCCAAATAAACAAAAACATATGGGATTCAAATGTTGATTACATCATGCTTTATCTTTATATTAAATTACGCATGACTGAATAGCTTTGAATCATCTTTCCTCGGGTATATAGATACGTACATTTCTGACCGCAATAGGCCTCGACTAACGTTATATCGTCCAGTGATATGGAGGAGTAGCGCTCAAAGTCCCGTTCAGCCTGTAGCACAACTCTGACGTCACCAGGGGGCACGACGACACTGACGTCAAACCAGTCTTTCGTCATGTAACCCTCTGTGACGTAGAGCTGCTTCAGGTACATGTTCTTATCCTACAGGAATGAAAAAGAGTACACTATGCATGTTATTAAGATTCAGAATGAATTGAAATTGGATAAACTAAAAAATGGATATAATAGTATGGTAAATGTAGGATCTGCGTATACAGAGATAAAAACAATGATGGTAGTAAACGACTTATATTCATATCTACAGAAATTGTGCAGATGACGTCACGATGCCCCGAAATGGATTGGGCGACATTGGGGATCACTTTACAATAATTATTTTCAATTCTGATATCAATATATATAACCAAAACGTGGTCACATGACCACGTCTGCACAACGTCTACAGATGATAACAATGGCGGTACACAGAGTAACAAATACACCTTACCAAAAAAGTATGTCTTGATTATGTAGCCTATTTTCGTATATCCGAAGACGATACTCTAATTCTAATCCTGATGAGCGAACACAATACGTCTAGC
This sequence comes from Lepidonotus clava, assembly GCA_936440205.1. Taxonomy (NCBI): domain Eukaryota; kingdom Metazoa; phylum Annelida; class Polychaeta; order Phyllodocida; family Polynoidae; genus Lepidonotus; species Lepidonotus clava. Next base: position 24,642,368 of record OW387147.1, read on the forward strand.
CTATAGCTAGATAAATATAATTATATATCTGGCTCTATACTAACCTGAATGAGTATTGTAAAGGTCCCAGAATATCTCATATAGATGTGGATAGTAAGGCATGATTTGTGATCCAGAAGTTGCCAGGGTGATGCTGTATATGCCATCCTAATGTCATTGATAACTAGCGAACGTGTAGATAGGAAATGTCCTTGGAAGAAAGAGAGAGGGCCAAATTGCAATTCAACTTAGAATTCCAGATTCCTAGCTCCAATTATCATCCATAGAATCCCGGACAACCCATGAACATGTTATCACACCGTGTACACGCAATACGAACGTTGACGAGACTCAAAGTGTAGTTTTTATGGGCATATAGATTATTTGTGAACGAGTATCGCATCTGCGTCCTAACATATTTATGCCATAAGATTGCATGCTGTATGTCTGTATGCATGCCTCCCCCTCGGTACTATTCCCCCCTCCACAATTATCATATTTGGTCGGACATCAAATACATCTTAAATCTTCACTTAAATCATTTTTTCAATTGGTCTTTAGTAGTTGCAACCCATCTTTTATCTAATAATAATAGCACTAATAATAATAGTGTTTGAGAAAAACAGTCTCAATTCCCTAATTTGAAATTTCTTCATAAATACGTAATTTTGAAAATGATTCTGGGTACATGAGAAGTACAATATGCATTCATTTTTGCAATACATGTGATCAGTCCCATGATACAATTTAATAATGATCCATAGGTTTTGCTCAATAATCAGATTTTTCTTACCCAAGCCCTTTTCGTTGAAGGTAATATCTGTGGGGGGCGTGTAGGTGATGTCATCGCTCGCTGCCCTTAGCCAGGTGAACTCTGTGCCCATGTACAGAGGCTGGTATCCACAGGAATGGGTCTCTTCAAAGTTGCAGCTTATGTTATAATCTGGCAAAGATGATGATTATTATTAATCATATTATGTGATTTCTTTGGGTATCGAACCACAAAGTCAGTGATCGAGAACGGTTTTGCAAAATGTGTGGTCGTATGATGATGAAAATGCGAAGTGTTTCGATAGGATGAAGTTTTAATCTTGCTTTATGATCTATGATATGTAAGATTTCTAATATTTCATTTATAAAACACATTTCACAGTTTGAAGAAACGGAACTCACAAGATTTGTCGCAGGTTCCGTTTGTGAATTTGATGTTGTCGAGAGCGACTGTTCCACCGAACATCCCCGTTATGGAAGTAAATTCTAACCGGACTTCATTTTTTGTGTCCTTTCCAGGGAGAACTTCTGCCCAGGAGGTCAACCACGTTGCATCATGTGGGCCTTGTTAGAAAAAATACAATTATTTGTGCATTCATACTACAGTTCAAATACACCAGGAGCTTGGTATATTGCACACAAAGATGAAATTACCACTGGTCTAATCATTGGCCTATGTAAATATCCAGGTCCCAATAAGTTCATAAGTAGAAGCAGAAAGCAGGAATTCCATGATCATAAACTAATGAATATAATAATATTAGATATAATTCAGAAGAGAGACAATTTACTTCAAAGTGCAGGTAATTTCACCGTACATCAAGCCATGTGGCAAATTGTTCGGGGCCATATTTTTGATTAGGCTGGTTAGTCACTAATCAGTCTGTTAGGACTGGTGCCTCATCATTAGTGCAAGAGCCCCTATTTCCAAAACTGATTATGCTAGATATTAGTCGCTAATCAAACTATTAAGATTGGTGCCTCATTAGTGGCTCGGACTGTCTTAAAACATGGTGACTTTATTGCATAATTATAGCCACCAAAAAAATTTTTTGTTTGACAAAGAAAATGGGTTGGTTGTGTGTCAATATGTAATCTTATATTCAGTACTTCTAGTCAGTTTCAGGAACAATGCTAATTTAATGCAAACATGAACTTTTGTCTTAACCAATTTGTCCACCATAAGATCGGGTCTTACCCATATGGGTGTGATGTAATGTGGACTTGTTGTTCCTCTTATCTCGGGTATAGACAAGGAGTGTTCCAGCCGTACTGCTGCCCAACCAAAACTGGAAGCTAAAGCAGGTGTTGCCCTTTATCTCTTCCCAGGGGGAGTAGAGAGTGGAGGAGACTCCAGCCGAATTGGCATCGAGGACGGACACGTACATGTAGTGCCCTGAAATAGTCATTAATTTTTGAGATAATATCCTTGTTTGTCTAGAATTTATATGGAAAAAGTCCTATACTATTGTTGAAACTGATACCATTGGAGTTTCCTTCTCAAACATAAATGCATGAGTATGATTATCCTCATGAGAAAAAAAAGCCTTCCACATCATAGTGACATACCTAATGTCTTCGTATCCTGAGTGCCTAACACAATAATTCACCTTTCAGGTTAATACTTGTAAAATTACAAAAGAATAAAACAGGTATATATTGTTCATACCGTTGCAATAAATTATCTGTTGTACTAAATCATGTAACGTTTCGATTTTGAAAATGGCAAACCAGCTCATGCGTCGAAATTAATGGTCTGCGCGGTCCCTCATAGTTGGCGCGCTACCATGAACTTTAAAGGATGTTCGTAAGGGGGAAGGATTCTGGTATCTTTGTGCATGTATAATATATCTTATCTTACCTTCAGAAGCATCAGCTTTTGAAGATACCTCTCCTGTGACTCGTTTCCACTTATAAGGCTCCTCACTCGTCTTAGCTAGATAACCGCAATTAGCTGGCCCTTCAAAATCACATTCTGGAGCATCTGAAAATTAAGGTACAATTGTAATGCACGCCAAAATTTGAGTTATATTTCTCATCCTCTATTGCCTTTGAGATCTGTGAAATATGGCAGGTACATAGAAATGTATCTAGAGGCACATATGTCTTTACCTTGCCCAATAATATCACATGATTTAACTTATGGATGCCTTTCAATGTTTGAAAGTGCATTTCATTTAATACACATTTGCTGAGGATAGACATAATTTACAAACTTAAATATAGTGAGAATATAGTGTTAAATATAGTGTTTCTATACTTCAATTTTAAAGTACCATGCCCATCCTATGTTGTGTATATTCTGTGGGTTAGACAGGGGATGGAATGAAAATATTACATTAGCCATCCTAGACTCAACAAGTATGGTCACTGGAATAGACAATAATTATTTTCCTAAATTTTAAAGTTCTTTTCATTGACAGATTCAACACTTTGCTAGCCAATTAAAATGGAGTATGGGTTGGTTCATAAATGATGGTTCCTATCGGAAATAGGCTATTGTGATAGGCTGAGGTTGATTAACATAAGGAGCAATTTGTCAAACAAATTGTTATGGTTTATTACTTTGATATGGATGCACACTTAAATGGACTTCAAAATGCTACCATTCACCGGTCAACTACCACAACAAGAGGGGTTAGGATCGGATGGCAGTGCTGATTAGGGGTGTGGGGTAAGACGCCCAGGGGGTGTAGGGCGAAAGGCCCACATAAAAATAATATATATATTAAGAGGGGCAAAAAGCCCACATGGGACAAAAGGCCCATGGGCCTTTTGCCCCCCACAGTGGGCTTTTTGCCCCATATGGGCCTTTTTGCCCCTCTTAGCAAATATAGTTTTTTTTACCACATGTTGAGGGTGGACCTTTTGCCCAAAATTTAAGAAAATTGTGCAACCTGTAATAAAATTTGTAGACGACATCTTTCTTAACTTATGTATATCCCATGGTCACCAGTTATGGTCAAACTTACATTATACATACAGTTTTCCCATGAGAATGTGACCCTTAACATTACAGAAATAATTGTGTAAGACCAAAAATAAAAACATAAGGGTCTAAAAAATAAAAGCTGTTATAATTCTCTTAATTGAAAACATGTTATAATTTAAAGAGTAATATTGCCAACTGAAGTCTATTTTATAACATACTTTTGTTTTAATAGGATATTAATTATGCCAAATTAGTAAGGGTGGGCCTTTTGCCCCACATGGGCGTCTTGTCCCACCCTACCTACTCTTCATTTGAGTATTGGCGCTTTAGCCTCATCAGTAAAGAAAATAATTATGGGCTTAGCAGCTTAGCTCAGCTGTAGCTTACTCGCAAGATCACATGTTTGTGAAAGTGATTTTAGCAAAAATATATATAGTTATATTGCAAAAAGGATAGAGATGCCACTTTGGCGTGCCATTCTAAGCAAGATCTCGCCCAAAGTACACATCTAACCAGAGAACCAGACTACGCAAAACCCACAAATAGTACATTACTTAGCAGGACAGTTTCACTCAGGGACCATAAAACATATTCAAAGGAAGCAACATGTATAACACTCCTAACAATAACTATATGATATAGTATAACAATGATGATTGGCCTACGTTAGGTAGAAAAATGATGTTTTCTCACACCTTTACCTGCAACAGAGTAACAATCAACCTAAGGAAATATCCATTCATTGTAATTTCGAAAGTTGTACTATAAAAGAAATCCTTTTCTATTTGTTTTAGAACCATAAGGATTATGCTTATGATATTTCTAAGGCCAACATAGTTGAACGAAAAAGATTATGATATCATTATAATACACAAAGGCCTAGCTAGATAAGAAAAAAGACTTCGACAATGAAGTAAATTGTCCATAATTAAAATGAGTTAGATGAAGATTGTTTTTACATGTTTCCTGATCCCTTTCTGGTCCATGATGAAAACATTATACTTTTTGCAGTTCCAATGTGAATCTCAGGGCTATTGACCTTTTATAACATTAAGGAGCAATAAAAACGTGTTTCTCTTGAGCAGTTGTTTTTATTGAACTTCTATTGTAAGTATTTTATCGCACTGTGAATAATTACCATAGTCCCCGATTCAATGCACCTTTTTAAATTTTTTTGATGGATTGGATAAAAAATAATGAATCATTGCCCTCACTGCCGTACCTTGAAAACGTTTTTGAAATATTGTTTCGAAAACAAAATTGTGACAATGTCATGAAATTGAGGTTGTTACAAAGTTGTCAAAAATAACATTGCCGCCCACACAATACATAGTACGCAATATTGACACATTGCATACCCATATTGCAAAGCAATCTTGTACGTTAGGTTTTGGCAACTTTCCAAACGAGTTGCAAAGTTATAAATTAGTAAAGAAACAACAACATTGAAAAACGTTGTATCTATGTTGTTTGTTTGCTGGGAATTAGTCTTCAGGGGTGATCATTATCCAACAACGAATGTGTATGCACGTTATGTACATGGGAGTCCTACCAGCAGCTAAACACACTCTGTAAGTAACAACTGATAAGGGCATTGGCAATCCAAAATCCCTCAAACTAATGTAATAAAAATCATATCTACAGTTTGATGATATAATCTGATAATGTGATGATTCAAGAAGCAATCAAGCAATCTGACTTATTGATGAGAATAATGTGGATATACGTGTATATATATATTAGAAGGAATTCTTTGTGTAACTCACCACAAGGTTTGTACTCGTCACTTCCGTCGAAACAGTCGTCGGTGCCGTCACATGTTTTGGATTTAGGCACACACCGGAAGTTGGTGCAGCGGAACTCATCACTCTTACAATCTGTAATGAGAATTATTACATGCATGTAATTATTGATACATTACGTTTGTATACAGTTTGTAAATTTACATTTATAAGCGGTGATGAAGCAATGACTCAAGAAATGAAGTTAAGGCCATGTCCCACTGCTGCGATGAAATAGTTACTGATTCTTTTTTTGCGCAAAACCTGCGATGGGGCATCATAAGTCATAGCAAGCCATATAACCAGCCATCGCCGCCACTTCTACATGCAGCAGTGTGGTATGTACCTATTTGCGATAACTTGTTTTATAGGCCCAATCGTAAATTAATGCTGGTGATGACATATTTCTTTTTAATGTAAATATTCGCAGCAGAACTATATAATGCATACGGCTTATGATCCTGACTCTTCCAGTCAAACCCCGTTGACAATCACAGCATGATTGCCTGAGATATTAAAGTAAGTAATTGCGAGCAGAATATCTAGCCGTTTGAGGGGCACTGCATTATACGCGCGACGTCGCGTCTATAGGCTACACTATTGACGCGACAATTTCGATTGAATTGAATTATGTAAGCAGTATCTAGGGATGGGAATTTGAAGCATGTTGATTAGGTTGCACATCCTTAGGCCTATATATACGAAGTCGTGTATACTTTCTTCACGGTTTACGCAACAATATGATCCGATAGGATCAATCCTGTTTCACAAACAACATGATAGTAGTATATGGAAATGTAGATCATCTTTCGGAGTAGCACAGGCTCTGCCATCACAGGAACCTTTTAGTTATGTACTATTGAATCCTTCTACTTTTGTATTCTGGTTTGAATGATAGGTACACATGCGTCACTACTAAGTAGGCCATAACATCGTTATCATCATGTAAAATGATTTTTGCATCCTTCACATCAATATGGGTAATAATACAACCATCTCACACACAGTTAAAAAGATAGCGGCCCGAAGACACAATCATATTTAATATTCCTTTCTGTAACTAACAGAGGGTTAAACCCTATCATATAATAACCTTATTTTTGAGTAATGGCTAAACATCACCAGTACATTACATAGAGGCAAAGTTGCAAAGAACAGACCAACCAAAAATTTTGTAGCTGGGCAAGCAATTGCTTTACTATTCAAATGAATAAATCAATCTAATAGCAATACTGACATAAACCAACAGAAATTCGAGGTAATCAAAGGTCAGTTGCTTTTGACAATTAATATGCATTACTATTAAGCAATCATAATTACAATGGACATACCTGGTAAAGAGCAAACTCCTTCGCTCAGAAATATGTCATCAATGGCAATGTCTCCTGCTATCCCGGCGCCCCTAACGGCATCAAAGATGAGGCGCTTTGGTTTTCCAGGTGTCAACCAGAGGGTGTGTTGAAGCGTCACATTCTGTCGAACCCAGGAGTCAGGACCCCTCTCCACTGAGAAGACGCGGAACGTCTCCACACCGTCGGTGACGTAGACTCGAAGCTCGCCGATATGTTCCCCGAACATATACGTATAGAATGTCAGACAAGAGTTGTGTGACGTCGTTACCTCTGGGGAGATAAATTGAGTCCTGTCTCCCTCTTGCCCATGTAATGCAACGGCACAAATATAAGCACCTGCAAATTAAAGGAATGATCAGCGGCTGATTAGTTATTAATTATTATCATCAGCTGTCCATCGGTGAATTTACACCAAGGATAGGACAGGTGCTTTTGTAAACCAGGAACGGATTTAGAGGGGGCGCCTGAGGCATGCGCCCCCCTCCTAATCTTTGCCAAATTTAGATGATTCTAATGTAAAATTCTAGCCTCTGGATGGTGTGCCTCAATTCTTTTTTTATATAAGGACCCATCTCTGGATCAGTCACAGTAATCCCCTGAAAATACTGATTGAAGTGGATGTATTGGTAAGTTAGGATTAAAGGAAAGGTATCTTCCATGATGATGTCACCATTCAATAGTTTGCGCCAAACTTATGACATCAGCAATTATGTTATTTTGGTGATGCTTTGAAACAGCAAAATTAGGAGGTTATGTAAGGTTATCGGAAAACATGAATTGTATTTAGACCTATAACTAACTAACTCGCCCTAGTGGGGACTAGGCTTTACTCACCAAACTTTGTGAGGTGGGTGTGGTCAACAGCTGGCCCTGTGCCTGGGGAGGCCGTCTCGCCCCTGTTCTTGGCCCAGATGTACCGAGAGGAGGTCTTCTCCATCTGGTACCCACAGTGAAAGTTCTCCTCAAAGTCACACGACACTGACGTATCTACAAGGCCAGGATATATGTAGATAGTTATAGTTAGATATATATATATATATATTTGACATTCAAATGTATACGTGTATGTGAACACGTATGGGCCTATATGTCACTATAATCATGTTGTTTGTAATATATACAACATGATTATAGCGACATATAGGCCCATACACATATAAATACTATTATGATTAATGTTTAAAGATAACAGAAATTCTGGTCAGTGATTATATAGTGTAATCATTAATTTTTTCAATGAAACAGACATAGGAAGGTAGGCCTATGTCAGCTTTATCAATCACCATAATTCGGAAAGTTCCAGAATGATAAGACTAATTCTAGGATAATGAAATGATGAATATGACGTCGATTGGCGAGAAGACCAAAATTCAAGAGGATTTACACGTAAACTTGTATTAGGCGTATATTTCTTTTATCTTTATTTCATCTGATCTATATCTGCTATATAAAAACAAGGAATATAAAAGAAATGACTCTTTCTAAATTTTGCAATAGGACCCTGTAGTCTATTGTTTAAAAAAGTAAATAAAGTTTGAGCACATACTGCAACCCATCGTTTCATCACTGTTGTCACCACAGTCGTTGTTTCCGTCACATCTTTGATTACGTGATATGCACATCCCATTGAGGCAAGTTATTTCATCGTCACCACACACTGAAAGCACGATTCGTTATTTCTTTAAGAGATACGTATTATGAAATCATATAAGTATGATTATGTCGCCATTAAGGATTCAAGTATCGCATTTTTCATTTTTCTTCTCTTGCTTCGTGGCATCAGAAAGTCTGCCTAGTTCTTGATTTGTGTCACCTAACGATTGCAATCGGTTACAATCATGTTGGTGTATAGGTCAGTAAATTAAATAACTTTATTTAAATAACTATTGAATATCAAGGCTCAAATTTAGGTATTTTAGAACACGTTGATATATACTATTGATATAGGGAATGTGTGCTATAGTAAGTATCTCTATGGTCCAGTAAGCCTACAGCGAATACAAAAATGTAGGCTATATAATAAAAGAAGCAGAATTTCACATACCACAGAATGGTATGTTGCAGTACTCCCAGGTGGTTCCCAAAACATCTGTGTAGCACCAAGGACCCTCTCCAAGTACATTGCCGGGATTACGACACTTGTTCTCGACATCTGTGACGTCATCGGGAAATGCGAAGAAATTGATGGGCCTCGTTCTGGCTACTTCCTGCCAGTCGACGCATGCGCGCCCTGTCTGCGTGACCGAGGTATTTCCGGTGTAGCCTGCACCATCTGCGCGTGTTAAGCAGTTCTCATCTGGGGAAAGAATTGACAATAAGTTTAACCTTATTGCAACCTCAGTCTGCACCGTCTGCACGTGTCATAGAGTCCTCACCTGGGTAATGATGGGGCAATAAATGTAACCTTAACATAGCCTCGGTCTTGACAAGTTCTTCGTTATATTAATACACTTGAGACATCATATACTTTTGCCTGAGAAGTGTCCTCATGCAGAGGATGACCAGAATTGATTGATTTTGTTGGCTGATAATCAAATAAAGATAATGGTAACATAGGAACTATTCAGCAGTCAGAAAGGTATGATAGTGCTTGTTTGTGCAGACGGACTAAATTAAATGAACCCCAACAGGTTTAATGCCCTATATTTTGTACACCATTATCCATTATAACGCTATTAAGGACAATTGATCTATATGAATTTAAGTTCTACAGCGACCTACATTCAGCCGAGAATTTAGAATTATTATGAATGACTTCATTCATCCGACTCATCAGTAGCCAGAAAAGAAAAATAGCAGGTAACCCGCTTGTTTTTGCAGCCCCTTTTAAATAAATACAATGGTTGTCATCATGTTCAACAGTTCAATGACCCCATGTTAGGCATACAATAAAGCGTTTTTGCTGTTGAGAGGTCGCTGGTAACATCAAACTCTAGTCATTGATTCTAGTTGTACGAACATGAAGGTTGAAACTCAAGTTCCAGACTCTTTTATTGATTGGATTTTAAAAGTAGGCCATAAACAATCTAATGTTTTGAAGCCCCCTATTTTGTTAGAACATTGTTAGCTTTACCGGCAGAAATCGAACCAGAAGTGGCATCACAGCAGGCAGAGGTTCAACCCAGCACAGATATAATTCACCCTAGCACGGATGGCTGATTTATAGTATTTTAAGCACCTGCAGGCCAATTTTGTCGAAAAAAAACTAGAAAGCCTATATGAAATAAATGAATAATCAATATTTCTACCTACAAAGAATGAATTTTCAAACAACTTGGAAAACGTATAATGTAAATGGATACAATTTAAGGATAGCCAACACCTCTCAGCGGCCAATCGTGAGGCTCTCTTCAAATAGATCTATATTATTTAATATCTAGAGTATAATTATGAGTCATATATTATTGAATTATCTTTTGATGACCCTATCTACCCATATAACTTATATTATGATGTGTGGAGAATTGCCTGCACGGGCTTGCCAGGAATACTAAAAACACATTTTTAACTTTTATTTTTTGAACATATCCAGTGACCTGATCCTTGATTTTTCAAAAGCTTTAGATACAATAGATTATTGGTACTTTACAAAAATTGAAACTGTATGTTTTTCTGTAGAATAGAGTGAATTGGATTGGAAAGTACAAAGTCCAGCATGGTGTTTTATCTAGAGTACCAATTACAAATGGAGATATGCAAAGTATTCCCCTTTGCCCATTATCTTTCAAAATCATATATAAATGATTTATATCACTTAATTAAGATTAGATTCTGTAACAGGCACTCAGAAGAGACTGTATGATGTGAAAAAAACTAAGTAACTCTGAATATGAAGAAAACCAAAGACATGTTAACAGGTCCTAAGAAAATGGTCAAAGAGGTGTATCTTAGGTAGTTGTGCAGGGACCAATGATTGTGAATGTTGAATCACATGTGTATTTGGGTATCAGGGTATAACGCTTGATAGATTCTTAAGTTATAAACAAACACATTGATGTGATTGTGCCAAAGTTAATGCATGTCTTATGATTTTGGCAAAGGTTAGGAAGTTTATAGATAAAAGAACTATTACGATAGGCCCTAATTATGAGCAAATGATTTAACCTATATTTGATTATCTTGTGCTATTTACAGAAACAAGTGTATTACCGAAAAAGATAAAAAGGTTGCCGCTGTTACAGAATCTGGCAGTGTGTACAAAATTTAGAGGAATGGATACATCAGTTAAGATGATATAAATGGGATTCATACTAACTTATCTCTGCAGATGTTATCAGAAAGAAGAAAAATGATCATATGTAGAACGACATGATAGGATGAGCAGAAGTTAGGAAAATGTGGATATGTACTGCCCAGTTAGATAAGATCAAGACGAAATTGAATTATTCTAATAAGGATCGTGTACTTAACTGCTTAAGAGTCTATATTGTTGACGTGTAAATTTATGGAATCAGATTGTCAGAATGTCAAAACTCAGGATATGTAGGCATATCTATTTTAAAACACTCTGGATAGAGCTGACATCTTATAAGAAGAATGTAATAACGTAGATGAATGTTATACTTTCAATATAACTGAGTGTGAAAAATAACTTGTATGAAAATATTTTTATCCAGAAATTCATCAGAATCATTTTTCATTAATGTGATCTTGTCTGTGCTAACGTATGATTCAGCAGAATAACTTTGTTAATGCCAGGAGATGATTGAATAAATGATCAAACAATTTTTTTTACCCATCACACTGCAGTCGGCAATTCTGACGTCATCAATGGCTAAATGATTCCTCTGCTTCCGGTCGTTCGTACGCGTGCCCCCTTCAAAGATAACCTGGAAAATCCCGCTGCCCAATCGGGCAAATCCACGTCGCCAGAGGCGTCCTTGGTTGCCATGGCGACCCCAGACCGGATCCAGACTGCCCCCACTGCTGCGCATGTGCACGTTGAGACTTCCGATGTCCTCCCCGTACATGTAGTAGTAGAACTCGAGGCAGCGAGGGGAGGAAACCGAGGCGATGATTTCAGGGGAGATGAGACGACCAAATCTCTTGGCGTCACCGCGGAGGTACAGGAAGGAACCTACAGGGTCACGGGAAAGAGTGTGATTAAATAGGCCTAAGGGATCATTCAAGAAGCCGGAACCACATTGTTTGTGATCTAAGCCAGCTTGTAAAGCCTCTCTTATATATTAACTTCCAAGCTGGATATTAAAAGGTTTTTCAAATGAAATAATGAAAAATATCATAACGCTAATGATCGCAAAAGAGTGTCGCATATATCGCATGTATGATATACCCGATTATTCATATATACACACAGACATACAGATAAGTAGAAAATTCCTCTTTTTGTATACTACTTCAATATATATATATACACACATACACATGAGTAGAAAATCCCTCTTATTGTATACTACTTCAATACACACACACACACACACACACACACACACACACACACGAATAGAAAATCCCTCTTTTTGTATACTACTTCATTATTACCAGAAAGCAATTACTCACAGCACACAAATACAACATTTTGAGACCTTGAGAAGAAAAAAACATAATGGGAAAAACGTATTCGAAAAGCATTGAAAACTGAGTGACAGAAGATTCAAAGAAGTATACCGGTTGTGGTAGTGTGGTCGGCGTCAGGGCCGGTCAGGGGAGTGGGCGTGGTCTCCTGACTCCTGATCCAATCAGTGCCGTCCGTGTTATCCTGCCGGAAGTCGCAGAGGCCTGAGTCAAAACTGCACCGGATGTCCTTAGGACCTTGTACAACAAAAGGTGGATGCATCATAAACAGATGAACATTAAGCCCCATGTACACTAGGCAGTTCTAACCAAGTCAGTCGGCCGAGTCTTCGGCGTCAAATTGACTGATTCTATACATCCTTCTAACTAAGAGTGGCGCCCCCTCCTAGCAGAAATATGAACCCTGGTGAGGGGAGTGCTGTCTTGTTCAGTCTGCAACACTGTCCCCTAGGCTTGGAGCAGAGCTGAATGAGAATAGGTGCCTAGTGAGGTGGTCAAGGGTCTGCAATTATTAGCAGTGTGTGGAATGTGTAAGTGGGAAGGGAGGGGGAGAAGGGGTAGTTGTGGTTGTTCATGCCATTCTAGCTCCACAGCTAAAGACCTGAAAGCAACCACTCAAACTCAGGTCCAAAACAATCCTCCTGCTGAGTACCTACAATTACCTTGTCTTGAGAGTTGATCTCCTTTCAAAATAAAAGTCAAACTAAGCTAAAAGATTCATTAATGTATCTAAACTACATCTTGTATCACAAACTTAGGTTACTTGTAGGAAAGAACAGAAGTTTTTGCATGATAATATGAGTACTAAAAATTATCACTTTGCCTTTTTGTTAGTGTATTGATGGGATTTTGATAAAAAGTTCAAAACTGTCCCTCTGTTAGCCTATATGAAATGCACTGACCCAGAGTGGTGGGCTCCTGCCACCTTGGTCTGCTACACAGTATGTCTCCACTGCGCAGGGTCATAAGAAAGGCGTATAAGAAGAATCAGCCGGTTTTAGCAATGATTCAAATTCAACATGTACATGTCTATATTGCATACTGATTGGTGATCTGAATCAGTGCTAAAATTGGCATGGCAGATAAATGTGGTAGAATCGGCTCATTTGAGTATCGATTGGTCAGCCAACTTGGTCAGCATCGCCTCGAAATAGAGGATGTGGATATACCTATAGTTGGGTCAAAGAAGGAAACATGTTTGATGTTGTAAGAGGATAGAGAGGGGTTTTACATCATCCAGGTTTTCACTAAATAGAAGCTGTGGTTACGTTAAATTGGTTCTATTCAAACTATATGAGGGTGGTACTGACACAAGAAAGGTTAATAATTAAGAAACGTGGGAATTATAGGATATCGTACAAGAAGTGAACTCTCGATGTTAAGCAAAAATGCATTAGTTATGTCAGATTCCGAATCTTTATTTGTTAAACTTTATAACATTTTGGATCTTGAACGAAATAGGGTCTTTACACTAAGGAATTGTATATGTATTGCTGAAAACACCATTACAATTGCACAGAAATAGCATTACTGTTCCTAATGTGTACGGATTCATAATCATGTAGATACTAATCATACTAAATCTACAACATTGACTGAATGTGGCTGCTATGATATATAACCAGATAACATAGGATCAAACAGAAATAAGAAGTATTTACAAAGAAAAACTGTACGGAACAGCAACGAAAGAAACAACGATACAAACAAAGCAAACACTACACAGGGATACTGACTATAATATTGATATATGGATCTTATACTCTTTTAAGACAAATTATAAACTCACATCTTTCTCTAAATTTTGATTTAGACCTTATGCTCACCAAATGCGTTGGTATCTTAGAAGAAAGTTGTAAAGAATAGATTGACTGATTAAGGAAAAGTAGCGCAAAGAACGATAGTTATTAATAACTAGTCCTTGATATGCTTAAGATGTAAAGGACTGCTTCTACATGATGCATTTGGTCCACGTTACAAAGTTGCATTAATAAGGATAATTTGATAATACATTGTGTACTCTCCTTGTTATATGTTTCTTTATAATAACAATACTTGCTAGTTGAATGGTCAAAATCTTAGGTTTGACTTCTTCAATCTTATAAGATAAATGATACAAACCCCACCAATTATCCTTTTTTCATCTAAACAATATAGGATGTACTTTATTTACATATTTCATTGAAAGCTTTGGAACCTTCTGTTCAATCAACACAAACATTTCTTATATTTATGACAATGCAGTGCCCAGTCGAGGATGTGACATTATCATGACATAATTCTGCAGCAACATTCTGTTTCATATTGTTGGTTCTTGTTCTTTTTTTTATAGCTCCTAATGATGTTGCTGCAATTTATCACCTGCACGGCTGATGAGCGGTGCATACAGAGGTCAGTGTGTATAAACAGGTTGTATGTACTGCTCCTCACTTTCACTATTTTTAGAATGATTAGAGCTTTGATTGGGTGATAAAATATAGAAGACCCATAGGAGGTTGTCCTTAGGCCTTCGGATGACGCTCTAATCAGCGTATGGCCTGTGGCCTTTGGCCTTGGGCCGTACACTGGCTGGCCGGTCATCCTTCAGCCCTCTGACATTCCTGCAGGCCTTCTTATATTAGTACTTTTGTGATAGTATACTGTAATATTATTGCAGCATTCTTGTTTTCTTCTTCAACCTTTGAGGTGCCTAAATTCCCTTTTATATCCCTTCCCTATAGAACTGTCACTCCACTCTATCTAGACATTAATCAAAACCCTAACAGTATTTAAAACACAAAAACTGTTTACTTTCACATCTCTTCCTCCTGTAGTAGTCGAACCCGCTGCCGTTGGTCAGCCTGGTCTCCACGGTGACGAAGTACTCCTTGACTATGGTGCAGGATCTGCGGCCTCGATCGTACAGAAACCCGTTACACCCAAGATCAGGGATTCGAACACAGACCTCAAGACATACGTCCACCGTGATGCCCATATACTTCAAGCCGGCGTCCGTCGTCAGGTCCCGGATACTTGTGTCAACATAACGACTGAACTCATCTCTGCATCCTGAAATTATATTAATATTTTGATATCCGATATCTTGAAACAAATATTTCTACACAGGTGCAATTGAGGTAACTGTTCTGGAACCATGCATAATCTGGGGTCTGAGCCATGAAAATTGTGATTCCGTGTGCCATGAAAGGTTTATACCTGAACTATTTTGACATGCTAGAGGGGTCCTTTGGACATAATAATATGCCTGTTGTCACTCTGTAGAGATGTGCATAAGAGTGACAGCAGCCTTTTTGTTTGACAACCCCCATCAAAATATGACACAATATACTAAAGCCTCTTTCTTTAATAGCCTACTCAATAAATTAGCTATCCATTTCATATTAGATAAATCAATAGTGCATTAGTAGGGGAAGATGAAACATGAATGACTTTGACCTTATCCAAGGTCAAAGTAATCAAAATTAAGGTCAAACTATGAGAAATATCAAAATATGAGTGTTTTATAGGCTAGGATAGTTTTAAAGCTACCTTTTGGTGTTCAGACCCTAGACTAGCATGGTTTTAGGGTTGATGTAACTAGGAAAGATTTGATAAAATTGGTCATACCATTTATATCCACACATAATCACATTGTCTTTCGTTATTTCCTAATTCACTCTATAATCAATCACAAGTACGCGAGCAATAAATGATATTAGGCCTATAATTAGTGCAGTGTGTGTGAGTGCTGGTCAATATTGAATAGACTTTGTGCAGACAAGGTCAAATGACCAGGGTTTGGTGATCGTCAATGGGAACATATAAAACAGAACATGGTTCAGGAATGAATATCAAAATTTGAAAAATAATTACTTTTATATACCTAAACAAACCAATATTTCATTTAACCAGGGGAATAGGTCCATTACCAATTTGCCTTTTAATATTGAATGCTCAATTGATCATCAATATGGCGGTCAAACCTTTTCTGCTTACTATGACGTCATGTACACAACGTCTACATCCTGTTCAGTATGATTATTCGTTAGTACTTTGGGGAAAAAATAAAACATGTCCAAGAAGGGGAAATTGAATTATTTCAATACCATTAACGGTATATAATCGCAGATTGTGCACATAACCTATTGAACAGTTTTAACAATCGCTTAAAGCAAGGGGGGACAGACTAATAAACATACTAATTACAGAGAGTATACAAAAGAACTATCACCATATAGAACCATCCATAGGGTACAGTTAATCATAAATGGCATATAAAATGGTTGACCAATAGCAAATAAAGCAAAAGTTATATAATTATTGTGAGTAAATGCTGACGGATACCTTCCTTTTCCGACGTTTTCCCTCCTTGCGGTTT
This sequence comes from Lepidonotus clava, assembly GCA_936440205.1. Taxonomy (NCBI): domain Eukaryota; kingdom Metazoa; phylum Annelida; class Polychaeta; order Phyllodocida; family Polynoidae; genus Lepidonotus; species Lepidonotus clava. The sequence continues at coordinate 24,659,075 of OW387147.1, forward strand.
TACAGAATTAAATTTGTAGACCATCGTATCGTAGAGCCCTCGCTCATGGACAGGCGTCGCCCTATAAGAGAACACATGGTTATGAAAAATTGTATTAATATTTATTTTCCCATGTAGAAAATACATATAGTTTCGTCTGAACAATTGAGGACAAGTTGCTCTTCACATGTTAAAATTGTGAATTTCCTTTCTCGCCCTCACTTGAATTCGGCATTGAATGTTAAAGGCAGATATAGGATTTTGTAAAGGGGGTTCGCATAAAGGCTAAGTACTAAAATGGCATGCATTTGGGCACATGAGCACGTTTTTTCCTCTTGGGCAATTTTAAGTCCCCAATAAAAGGCTTAGTGGTTGTCAGAGTCAGGACCCCTTGGACAACCGCCCTTGGGACGGCGCTGTAGGTACACCAATGCTATAAAGTAAGCTTGCATGGGTTGAGGTTGCTCAAGGTGTCTCAGAGCCGCTTCAAATTCAAAAAGTGTAGGTAGTGTAACGTGACGTATAGCAATTTTATTTTTAGAAAAAACTACCATGTTCCAGCTGAATTCAAGCTCTGTGGGATTTATTTAGAATATCTTAGAATATCTTGATTACAATATGATCCCCTCACATTTCCTCTGAATCCCCTCCTATGTGATGGATGGGTGTGCCTCTGGAGATTCATACTCTCGACTCTACTATGTCCTAGTGTGTGTTACACATTTAGTGGGGGTTCAATGACTGTTCGTTCACTTTTCACATTCAATGACGTATGATTTCAATTTCTCCCTTTTGTAGACAGTGCCATACAACTTTCAACAGACCGTTGTATGTCCGACAGCCTCTCTATTACATTTTGAAAGTATACAGTCCCAATCCTATTAGTTTCTTTTCAAAGGTTGTTAAAACGCATTCATACATTGTGATTAATTCAGTTATGGCTAGGGGTTCAACAGCATCCTAACAATTCATTATAAGATCAGTAGCGAAAATGTGTTTCTGTTGTCAAAACGTGTTTCTCGAAGCCGGTTTACACATTAGGATTCATTCAGTCATAGCCAGATGTTCAACAGCATCGTACAAAATCATGGTAAAATCAGTAGGAAAAAAGGGGAAGAAGCTGAGGTGGAATTCTATGTATCTCTCTTAAGTATGAATAGAAACACAGGTTGCGTTATCTTGCACCCACTCTGCTCTGAACTATTGGAACTCTAGTCCTAACTTTAGGAATCGGAAGGTGTGAACCAGTCATTAGAGTCAACATAACAGAGAGTACCGATTAACAATACTACTGGGTGGAATGACCTCAGTCTATTAAGACCAATAGTTGCTACTGAAGTCAATGAATAGGCAGCACAGCATATCAGATGGTACCGTTACTCACATTGTGTAAGCTTTTAGTTTGTAATTAAGTATTTATTGTGCGACATTATACTCTACCCAAAGGTTGAATAAGTACTCTTATAAATTGCACCAGAGTTCTCTTGCAAATTATCCCAAATACTAATGGGGAATTGCAATAATATATCTATTGTGTAAAACCCTGAAGCAATGTCGGACAGAACAAATTGAAATATCAATGTGAACGTTAAGTGGATGTGCTTTTTGCCATTCACCTGCATATTGAATATTCATCAGAGTCATTTTGTACACCCTGACTAGCGCACTTCACACAGCCCTTTGGTCTGGTGGATTTATAGCCTATTCAACAAAACGTTGGGATTGCTACAGAAATAGAGTGATTCCAGGAAAGTGAACAGGATATTGGTTTGGATCAATTTATAGGAAACTTTAGAGGCCATCTGAATCATCAGTCTGAGTACTATAGTATTCTCGGCTGATGCGAATTGGCGCAAACAGTGTCACAGAAAAAAGGAAAACAAAACTTAAAACTTTGTTCCTACGAACTTGTTGATGTGAAATATTTGGATACTTGTTTTGAGCTTAGCCAGTGCCTTCGGTACTATGAGAAAATTGGAATAGATAGTCATAAGCATTATCATTGTCTGTATTTTTGCATTTTGCCTCCAAAAGGAACTATGTCAGGGCGGTGTTCAACATTAATTTTGCCCCATGCACTATGGGCAGGGTTATATGTGCGGGCACTCTAGTGAGCAGAATAACTCAAGATGGGAGTATTGTTCTGTTGGAGAGTGCCCACAGACCAATACTGCGTTCTATAAGGAAGAATCAATAGATTTGAAAATAAATGAATGCTGTAATAATTTTCCAGACCAAATAAACTATTTTGCTTCCTGGCTCTAGTACTCATACTTTGTCAGAAGAGTTTCTGGCACAAACATCACCCCAATCAACTACCTGGCAAAGACCTGTGTTGTCTGCTTTCTTTTCACACCCTCCAATGTAAAGCTGTTTTGGTGAAGTACCTATCTGTGTCTGGTGATAGGGGTGGAAGGGCTCCATGCCATAATAGCAGAATAGCCATAATGGCAGAAACCACTAAACCACGCAATTCTATTGAGCGTATATCTGGCCTTGACATCCTATTGTTGTTGGGTCACACTTGAGTTGATATAAATTCAAGTGTGACCCAACAACAATAGGGTGTCAAGGCCAGATACACTCTTAATAGAATTGCATGGTTTAGTGGTTTCTGCCAATCAGAAAGTTACAATGAGATTGATAAATTGGTTTATGAATAATATATTTGTTATTCGCCTTAATGCAATACTATTAGAGATCACCCTGAGGTCACATGATTCTAGTTTTGACGACGTGTCATAGTTGATTTACTATAATGACCTTGTTAAGGCACTAAGTGACAAAAAGGCACCAAGTGGAATTTTGTCACTTAGTGCCTTTTTTCACTTAGTGCCATAATAGACCTCTATGATTTATCATTGCTTATAAAGTCCTCTGTCAATTAATTACTTTCCTTCTACTAAGAGGCTACATAGACCTTACTCTTGTTCTATAGACTGTTAGGGTGGAAGTCATTTTGCCTAATGGTAATGGTCTGCATCTCATTCATGTACGGTCGACTGATCACATTCATTGTCCATCCTGGACAATGGAGCTCTTACTGACTACAACAATAGATGGACACGTGTTATACAATGATTACAATGAAGGTAGCGATTGGACCAAGCATTCATTGGTTGATAGGGTAGGGTATATATTCCATTACAGGGTAACAAAGTGTGCTTGCATCCTAGGAATAATAGTATGCATGAGAGTTTTCGTAGTTGATGTGCGACTCTGTTTACCCATTCAACCAATGTATTGATTTGCACCACATGCTACAGCTAATGTGCTTTCAGATAATCAGGTAGTGGGATGTATGGAATAATGGAAAGGGCACATTCCAGGGAATGGAGGCATTGCTCCAAATGCCTTTATTTCTCTTATCAAAATTGTGTATGTCTTCAGGTTCTAGCTAGCACATGCAAAGGAATCATATTTAAGCTTATAGTCCAAGAGATGCAGCACTTTTATCTATGTGACTGAGGCCGAAAGGTTTGAAGTTGGTTTCCTAACCCAAGTTTTTCATAGAATTCTAGAATTCATTTCTTGATTGTCTAAGCCTCTGGGTTTTGGCTGAAAAATGACCTTTTCCCATAAAAATAGCATTTTCTGGGCAAAAAGATATTCCCAAATATTAAATATTTTATTTTCGTTACCTGTTATAAATTGGGTCTAAATTGACGTAATCTGCCGATAAGTACCATTTTCGTGAAAATTACAACATTGGCGTATATTTACAAAATGATGGTTTAAGACCATATAAAAGCACCACAGATGCTTAATTACTAATTCTGTTACATGAATTACGTAGACAAATCAATAGAAACCAATTTATTCATTATAGGTAGTCATTTTTGCTATATTCATTTAGATTTGGATGCTATTGAATGTACCAAAGAAGATTCAGACTGAAAACATGCATTTGGTGGTCACCATAGATAATAGAAAAAAAGATTTTTTGACTATTTTCCACCAAAACCGCAACTTGTTACCATGGTAACCAACCAATAATTATTATTTAATTTTTGCTTGTTCTCCCTGTTCACTAGGTCCTACCCCTCAATTTAATTACATACACAAGGTTCCAACATTTTTTAAGGGAAGCTGGGGAGGAAAGACTGGGATTATCTTTTTGCCCAGAAAATGCTAGTTCTTATTGGAAAACATCATTTTTCACCCAAAACCCGGAGACTTTGACAATGAAGAAATGGATTTTTGAATTCTATGAAAAATTTGGGTTAGGAAACCACCTTCAAATTTTTTGGTCTCAGTCACATAGATAAAAGTGCCGCATCTCTTGGACTATAACAATAATAATTATTATTGTTGCTGTTACTATCAGCTGATTATGGTTATTAGACTTTGGTTCCCTGACCAAGCTTTTAGACGACGTTTCGCTGCCCTTAGGCCAAGTTAAGCAGGCATTAAAGGGTAATTCCGTATGAAATACTATTTTTCAAACCGCTATCGGGATTCTGATAGTGAAAGATGAATTTGCCGTATACTGTTTAACTATATTAATTGTTTAACAAGGGAAAGGTAAGCAATCCTGTAAAATACAATCTCCCTTCCTCTTTCAGACTACCGATTGCCAACACTCCTTTATATGAAAGTGTGACGTTCCTCGGTAGTTCGGGGTTTCCGAATTCTACAGCAAAGGGACGTGGGGGTTATTTTGGCTCTCAGCCGGGCGAGAAGTCCGAACAAGAAACCAAGATGTAAAATGAAGAGCCGTGCCTAGCGCACGAGGGGGAATGAGCTGCTTGACTGGGACTCTGGTACTTGGTGTTAGTGGGGGGTTATCTCGGTCCGTCGGAATCGGGGTATCTCGGACATCGGGGACCGGGGGAACGGCACTTCTACTACCAGATGGAGGACACCACCCCTTTATATAGTCAACTGCTCAGCCCTGATTGGCTACAAGAGATCACGTGGTCATAATGACGTCACTTCCGGTTTAACACTTTCGGGTTTCGGGTTTAACACTTTCGGGTTTGCGGGTTTAAGATTTTCGGGTTTTCGGGTTTTCGGTACCTTAAAAATACACTTTCTATTCTATTTATTTTCGGTGCCGACGCTGATGTGCTGATGAATGGACATTCATCACAAAAGTACAGATAATATTATATAGTATAAAGATGGTCCTAGAACAATAGAGTAAAAGGGCTATATCCCCCCGCACAATGTCCATGGTCAACATCCCCCGGTTGATACCTCTCATGCAAATATCCCTTTTGGGCCCTCAAATATCTCTCTGGACAATATCCCACCTGCCAATCCTCCCCTCCGTTGTCACCCATTTGGTATGCCAATCTGCACAAGTGTTATACAAAATCTGTATTCTCTAGCAAAACATGTAACAAAGACAGCTCTTGCACAGGACTAAGCAACGCCATGTACATCATGTACATTATTCTCTTGTAATGTTTATAGAGTTGATACCGAATATCACTATTAACACCTGATAATAAGATTATATCTAGATACTTGTTGATATTGTATTTGTCAAAACATTATTATATTACCTTATTTCACAAAAGTTATCCCTTGAGAGTTTTTGGTGAACCAGAAATCCCATTAAGTCCAGGGTCAGATTTATCTACAGCAAGTTCTGACTGTAACCGTCCCGTTAAGTTAATGCGTGATCCATGTTAACGTATTGGGTTCAGTGTGCAACAAAACCCTTGGGGTACATTTGCTTGGGGAGTTATTGTCCACTGGAATATATTATAGGTTTAGGTGGATATTGGAGTAGGGGGATATTGGCACAGGGCTGTATTTGTAAGAGGTATATTTTATTATGCGGGTATATTGATTTAGGAAATGTTGTCCAGGTGGGTTGTTCTCAGGTGGATATTGACTAGGTAGGTGTTATCCTATCACCATAACTGTGGCATAACGAGTACCACTCTTTCATAACCCTAGACTATAGTCCATATCATATACATACGTATGCTACGACCTGACAGTTCCTCTTTGAACATTACTATAATTATTCTGATAGTGCTTGAATAAAAAAGTCAAGTACAATCAATGAGCTACAATTATGGTTTTATTCCAAACATTATCTTGATCGTACCTCATCCTACACAATCCACAGTTTGGGTATTTACATGTATCATCCATGTCTCTTGTTGTTTAGGAAACATACCCTTAACTCAAGGTCTTTAATAATAATAAAGGTCAGAGGTAACTCCTGTTGGCGATTTATGATACTTCATAATTATGTCTGACAAAAGACAAATTAACAAGACTGTATCACCACCACATCACTCCAATACTCTCCTATTTGTACCTCCTTAAATCCTCAGAGACTAATATGTCTGTTCAGTTCGGTTGTCTGCCCCCAAGCAGGCTTGGGACCTGCCTTTTCATATGAACCCTACCATTCAAATCTATTGATCACTCAATCCCTACTTCAGCATTTCAGGAGATGGACATCTAACCCTCTAGAGTTTAGGATGACTTCTTCCTAAAGAAACTACTTCTTGGGAAAATCCATTCTGAACAGGTTTTCCTCAGAGTAATTACCACTAGATTTTACCCTAGCTAAGACAATTACCATCACATGTGCAAATTAATCCTATGGTTACAACACTGTGGGGGAACTAATTAGCCATTGTCTATAAATTTAGTCCTTCATCTGGGAAATGTACTTCTAAGGTGAGCTTAACATACAGGATGTATAGACACCATAGGAATAGAAATACTGATTAAGATTTTTTTAAGAAAAACAAAATGCAAAACATTGATTTCAAAGAGGAAAGATGATCACTCTATATTTCTAAATGCATTATACTAGGCAGGGGTTTGGAGGTCCTTAGGATGATTGATGGGTATTCTATACATATACATACGGGCTATTGTACTAAGATTTATAATTATATATCGTTTGACAAATCAATTGCAATTTGCAATAGTGACATAAGCTCAATCGTAATATCCACACAGACTGATTCTATTCAAATAATCCATGAGCAGCACTTTTTGGATAAGATACAAGTTCATGATAGGGAAGGAAAGTGTGGCTTGTAAGCTCATTTCCTCCTCTAATGAAGCAATGCACAGCCGTCATATTAGACATGAGATTCAATCTTTCATTTGTTTTGGACCCATCTCTTGGGAAGGGCATCATATTTCTATATCATAAAAAGAGTATCTCCATAAGAATATGGCCTTGAACAAGGGCTTTATCAATATAATTATTATGAGAAAAACAGAGTGTCAAACGTCTGCTTAGACACTCTACATTAATGTCATGATTGCATGAGCACTTGAGGGGAAATGGAAAATGTGAAAAAGTCTTTTTTTTATGTTTCCACAACAACAACCCATTCTTAAGGAAAAAAATGTCAATCCTTTTAACCGAAATGTCTTTCCTCTTAGCATATTGTATTCAAGTCTTTAATATTTATGCTGTGCAAACTGCATCACTTCCATAAGTAAAGTGACTCTATGATATGTTAAATACATATGTAGACGATTATGTAATCTATACCACAAATCTATACCAGCACCCGACTGGGGAAACACATTCATATACTCAACTATTTTGAGCTAAAACAGACAATTGCAATGGACTAGTGCAGGAACAGCCTCACATTTAAAAGAAATTCCGCCTCCCCATCTCTCCTTTTGTACATCCTCGATAGTAGGCCCTTAACTATTGTATCTAGTTTCCGGGATTGAATTGATAAAGATCTGGGATGCTGAAAGGCAAAGGATTCTAGAACTTTGTCTTCAAACTATAGATTCTTGAGTGAAAAACTGACGCCTCTTGGTGGGTTAAGAATGTGTGTATAGCTAATCCAGTACAAATCTAATTGTATGGCCTACATAGTGTGCTTTCATCCTTGGGAGATGAATGGAGATTAAACAGAAGGCGATATACATATGGGTGTATCCTCAATGCCTTTGTGTAAGGTCAGAAGACTTCGGGCATCAGGTGCAAAATGAAAGCAGGCAATGGGAGCAATGAGAGGTAAAATTAAGGTAGGTCTTAAGGGTGGGGGTTCTGACAAGCACTAAGGTAACTGTGACTCCAATATGCCATTTGCTAGTAGGCACCATGTAAGGGCTATATCAACGGGCAGGACGGCTGATTATTATTAATGATGGAGCAGAGTACCCCACAAATTGATTTAATTTACCAACATCAGCATGCATAAAAAAGAATTGTACTGGGCATACATGTGTATATTGTAACAAAGACAAAGGTTACCCACGAAATAGTAATCCATTTTAATCAGTAAACTCTGTTGTTGATTGATTTCTTATTCCAAGTGACCCATCTGTTTTCTGCTATGGTAGTTTAGCTATTCTATCTGGAAATACCATGACAAGTGATGACACTAAGCTGATTCTGGCTGTCGTTTCATTTCCATAACCTAGTAAGCCTGTATTCCACGTAGGCCTACCGACTTTGTACTGCCGATTTTGTATTTATTTGATTTTCTCTGAGATTACGAAATAATACCTTACATCCCGTACACCATTCAAAAGAGTATTGTAGGACCTTTCTATTGATGTATGACAAATCTATATTTGACATATATTTCCACTGGCGATTTTCAAAATCGGCAGCAAAATCAGCATGTGGAATACAGCCTTTAGTCTTCTCCTCACATCTCTTTGATCGTTATATATATCTTTCAAATTTATTGAATATCTGCATCTCTGCTCCTTAGATCTGCATCTCTGTTCCTCGGAATAATGATAGCTAACCAAATGATATAAACTAAGCTGATATACATGTACTTTATTGTACATACATGAATGAGCTAACCACAGTGCAGTCACTAAAAGCCCACAATGGCAAATTGTACCATCGTGGGTATTTTAACTTCTCATGAGTCTGGACTTTTCATGAATGCTATTTGGTCGACACCCTGCAGTTCTTTACTGACATTTTGGTACATGACAACTCTCAAGGTGGGAACCAAACTTCACACTTACCTGAGGAAGTTTTCATTGCAGACGGTGACGGCCGGGAAGCTTAAGCTGTGGTCCTTCTCGGTCAGTAGCCGCACGTTCACCGACATCTCATACTTGTAAAATTCGATAAAACGCAACACCACGATAGCTATGAATAGTCCAAAAGCAGCCAATACCAGCAGCGTCCAAAAAATTCTGAAATTTCACAAAAGGAACTAATTATAATGCTGAGCTATATAACATTTGTTAGCTCCCTCGACGATATTTTATTACCGAGGAAAGCTTCAAAAACAATTAGTTAAGGATATATCCTTCACTTTGCCTTACACTTTCACGGGCAGACCGAGGGAGGCAGGAGGTCCTGACCAATACTGGGTAAATAAACTGGGGGCCGCAATGCACAACACTACCACCAGACAATAATAGTTATTTTCCCATGAACACCTTTTGCAAAATTACAAAGGTCTGTAGATGGCCAGTCTGCACACTGTTAATTAACTCTGGACACCTAGACCAAACTAGGTACTAAATGTTGCAGTCGTGGTGCGACATTGTGCACTAGCTTCGATTGGTTGGTATTGGCATGGAGAGTACTCTCCATGGTATTGGTGAGTGTGGTATTGGTTAGTGGGGGAGGGAGAAGCAATGTGTTGGGGCCCAGGTGGTCAACGGGATATCACATTGCGTCACCAGGAAGTTCATAGGATACAGTGCAAAGTGATTTAATCTGTGAATAATTGATTAATGCTCCATTGTGGGACACAGCAATTCTCAATACAAACGCGGCAGGGATGGTAACTATTCCAACAGACTTGTAAGAATAGGGTATGACCTCTCAAAAATACAATTTACGAATCAAATTCACGTATAAATTGTGGTAAATTCGTTTTTGGCAGTTTACATCGAAATAGTTTTTGACACTTTCGTGCACGAGTATAAGTTTTTTTTCCTCATCTGATGGAAAATATGATTACCTGTCATTTGAGAAATGAATGATGCTCTACATATTTCAATGAGGAAATGAGCGAAAATAGTGCCCGGTCTTCTGAACTATCCTGTCTATCCTAGATATTACATTTGCATACCCCTCGTTTTTTGTCTCGACCATTGACTTTGCCTTCATTGCCTGGGCAGTGGTTTCAATGGTACTACATAAGTTTGAAAAAGTGCAGACACTTTAACCCATGTAATATATGGGCTCATATTATGAAGTTCATTGGTGTTGCATGCAAGTGTGGGGGACAATAATAGAAATAACTTTTAAAAGCCATGGTGGACGGCCCACATGAGGTATGCCTATATGTAAACATAATTATTATGATTCATCGAGTAAAATAATGAACCCCCATAAGACAGTCCAGGCCTGCCAATTATGCCGTATTTGACCGTTCTTTGGCTCTTGTCCCGGGTGTACCTTAAAGGTACAGAAATGTACCATTTCTTTTAGATACAAAAAATAATAGTAGTGATATCTAAAAGTATGACCCTGGCGCCCAATGATTCAAGACATACAAATTGTAATGAAATGTAATGTCAGCAACCATGTATTTAAACCCTGCCTAATCCTTAATATAAAACACACAGTTTTGGCAAAATTTAATGTATTTCGCTTTAATTTCATTTCAGATAGTAAAAAATTAAATCAATGCAACATATCTAAATCTTAGGTCTGTGAATGAAATGAAAAATCCCTATCTAGTATAGAAGTGGACCGTTTTTCTGCCCAAAGTACCGTATTTTTCAGAACTTTGTACCAGGGAGGGGTGGTCAGATGTTGGCAGGCCTGAAGACACAGCCCGTAGACTTTGTTCTCTTTGCCAACTGAAACATGAGGGAACTTCTGGCACATAATTACATGTATCCTGAAAGCTTCTGTGACATCCTACACCAATACCTACCTTCTGATCATAATGTCATAAAGACTGAAACCCCCTGTGATGAATGGTAGATTAGATGCCTATTTTCTGATTACAAAGAATGAGGACTGGATTTCGTGACATATTGTTCACTTTTGATGCCAACTTTCTGGTGGCAGAAATTGACAACGCCTGAACCATGATACACTATGATATCATGGCTACCTACCTTCTGATGACAAAGAGTGATAGCCCACGTAACCTATTATATACTATATTGATACCTTCCTTTTGATGACAAAGACTGACAGCCCTCATAACATATTATATATTATATGGATACTTACCTTCTAATGACAAAGACCGACAACCCCTGTAACATATTATACACAATATTAATGAATACCTCCTAATGACAAAGACTGACAACCACTCTAACATAATTGTTCACTTTTTGACCTACCTTCTGATGACAAAGACTGACAGCCCATGTAACATATTATATACTATATGGATACTTACCTTCTAATGACAAAGACCGACAACCCCTGTAACATAATATTATCGTACACTATATTGATTCATACCTTCTAATGACAAAGACTGACAACTCATTGTGGATACCTTCCTTCTAATGACAGGACTGACATCCCCCGTAACATATTATACACTATATGAATATGTACCTTCTGATGACAAAGGCTGACAACCCCTGTAACATTATACACTTTGCAGATACTTACCTTATGATGACAAAACTGATAACCAGTATATCATAATTGTACAGCGTGGATACCTACCTTCTAATGACAAAGACTGACAACCCCTGTAACATATTATATACTTTGCAGATACGTACCTTCTGATGACAAAGACTGAAGACCCTGTGACATATCGCACACCATGGAAAGTGGTATCCTGTGAAAAGTCATAGAGTAGCTTGGCCCAGGAGGCCGACCCCTCCCCTCGCGACATGTCGCCTGGAATAGAAAAGCATTGGCTTTAAGAATCGCAAATATGTCAGCATAGGGGGTTTATCTCACGTAATCTGCCTGACTTGTGCGCTAACCACCACTAAATGACGGGACCTGCCTACCTGCTGGTTAATCCGCGGTTTTACTATGTGATTTTGCTCACAGCTTTTACAATATTTACTGAGTTGCTAAAGTAAAATGTAGCTAAGAACTTTGTGAAATGCTAAATATTTTATTTGTTGAAGTTCTTTTTTTTTTTATGATTCTATGAAAATATGACTAAATCCTTTCTATAGGATACAATGTTAAAAGCCTTTACACTCTTACTTTGATATCTTCCATAATAATAGGTCAATGTCTACCATCTTTAGTCAAGGTGTACACTGAAATGCTGACAGAATTTTGCATAGTAGAACTGTGATTGATTACAGTTTATTATTATGGGAATTGATGTTCTACAGACTCGGCTCTCTCTGCACTGCCCTCTGGTCAGAGTAACCTCTTGCTCCATGAGATTATGTGGAGGCGTTCCGCTCAACTGGTGGAATACGCGTTCTAATCACAACCTAGTTCCACAAAATCCTAAAGGTTCCATAAAACTAGTTACTGAAGGTAGGGCTCTGACCCTTTAAGGTATACAAGTACAGGATTAAAGCATTCAATATCTACCTTGGGTATCCATGGTCAAGAGTCAGGTACTGTTTATTATTGATCTTGGCATTTGAACAATGATTTACATGTGCTCCTGGGTTTACATGCTAAGCTCATATTTCCTTGGAATTCGAGACAAATATTTGACCATAGGCTTACTCAGGGTGGCAATATGTAATATGAAAGCTTATTTCGTAAATCAACAATGCTTTGGCACCACTCTAATTTTGAATTACAGCGGCCCCTTCACTTATTATTGTTGTTATTCGCTTATATAATTATGTAGAAATTGAAAACTATCCATTATTACATTTTAGGAATGTAATTAGGCCAGGTGTCTACCATTCAAATATCAAAGTTTATAGTATAATTATGATGAAAGTTTCAATTTTTCGGGATAGCGGTAATTAAAATTATTGTATCTAACACCCTTCTTAGACTACATTCTTTGGAATAACGGTGTCATTTCATTAATAAATGCGATGCTATAATGCAAATATTGAAATATAGCCTCTACAAATAGGGCTTCCATTGCACCGATTTGTGTGACGTTGTGTTCGTTAATCTTACTGAGCTGTTATACCAATATTGTACCAAAATAGTTCTCAATAAATCCTGGGTCTGCATGGGTCGGTTATGTTAGGGATTGTGTGTGGAGGAGATATGTAACTGTTAGCAAACTCACTTTGAAGTTACGTACCGGGTAGTAGGCCTTATTCAGTCTTGGTAGAAACACAAAAGCTTTCAGAGTGCTAACATTTCTTTCGTTCACATAGAAATTGTAATAAAATTGAGAGAAATAAGGTTATGCAGTTACTGTAAAGGCCTGCACCTATCATAATTGTTTAAATGTGTGCTCCTGCAATTTATGATTTATTGTTCTGATACCCTAATACAGAGACGTAGCATTTACTTGTCTAGGACTATAAATCATGCTGTGAAATGAAATCCTCGTATATCAATAAAGTAAGACAAACTACTTCAGGAGAAACCAGAGAAAGCTCCAACGTAGTTATTCTAAACCAGTATAAACAGAAAAGAATACGAATAAATCAGATAAAAAAAAAAGATAAAACCTGTGTTTATCTAAAGTTGTTGGCCGATGTTGATATCATAATTAAATTTGGCTATGTTAAAAATGCCTTTCGTGAGAGTTGGTGTTAGTGTAAAACATGAGTTGATAAATACATCATAAAAACATAACTCACCTGTTCCTGGTAGTATTCCAAACCACAGGTGGCGTCAAACAAATCGTATTTTAGATGGGTATGTCAGTCACCGATGCTAACGGTGTTCGTCCATAGAACCATCTGATGGGTTGTGACGTTCGCATCTCGCAGTGCACGCTGTTCACACAATGAGCTCGATAGGTTCTATGATAAATCCCGCATTATCGTCCAGAGACCTATTCAAATGCCCTCCATCTATTGAGAGCTACAACTTGTTGTGCGCAGCGCTTCGGTATTGGAGGTGGGTGTTGATGGTGCAGGCGGGGCTTGAATCAAGTAATCCAACCTATTGTATATAAAGGAGAGGCAACTCTACCTGTAACTATCACTCATATGTAAAACCCGCATTTGATTGGCTTTCATAGTATCCAGGTAATTTAGTTTGTGTCTATCCAGATGAAGTAAATCCTTAACAATTCCTCTCATGTTGAAGTCATCAAATCTACCACCACTACTACTACTAGTGGTCCGATATGGAGTGAACCTTTTCAGGGGTTTGACTTTTTGCTGGAGTAGGGGGACACGCCTGCTTAGTGATTTTCTATTGATGCCGTCCGGTCCCCACAGTGTGAATAATTTATTCTGTTCAACTGCTCACAATGACTCTACTGGCTGTGCCCATGTTTGTGCGGCAGGGCTTGACTTTGATGAATTATTGAGCCCTAAGCTGATGGTTATGTCACTAATCGCTGAGAAAGTGGCACGTATTGATGATGGGAGATTGTATGGTCAAACAGAGAGGTACTTTGATGTAAGGGGCACGATAGAAACAGTCTGGTTGGTTCGCTGCCTCAAGCCAGATCAAAACTTGCGAAAACTCATCATAACCGTAACTGACACCAGACAAAAAGTATTGCAAAGGTTTTTTTGAATGATCTTTACCATTTATATGAGACATTTTGGCCCACTTCCCAAACTGTTAATTTGTCTCATTTTTCTATTGGTGATTTTTCTTTGGTGCAGTGTCTGGTGATATAATTGGAAATTTGGGAATGACAACTGAGATTGTGTTAGAAATTAATTGTCTTGCAATGGCGGGGGAGGGCATTGCAGTTCATTGGCGCCATACTCTGGGTCCCCTTATTAGCCAGTCATGCACCCTCTACCGTGTCAGTATACACTTTTAATTTGCTGGTTACCCACTCATACCTTCTACCAGAACCTCCTCACACCCAGTACCAGCCACAGGTACTTACCTCATATACTCAGCACATCCTCATACCTCGACCTACGACCCTCGCATGGACATTGGTTCCCACCCACCCCCACCTAATTTATTTAATTTCCTACCCTAGAGGGCTCTCATAGCTATAGGGCATAATTATCTTCTTATTTATTTTACAGACATATTACTCATTTTAATAAAACTCATTTATTTGTGTGTTGATTTAACATTTTAGTTAAACAAATATTTCGCCAACTCCTGCCTCAATCCTGTTTCTTATAAACACCAGATGGGGTTGTCAATATAACCTGAATCAAAATAAACTAAAGAAGGCATGGGGAAATTGGTTTATTGATATAAATTATTTGGATGAACGGAGCAATTCAGGGAAGAACGGTAGAAGACACTGGAATTTGTGTCGGAATATCGTAAAACAACTATATATATATATATATATATATATATATATATATATATATATTTAACACAATTAAACTGCCATTTGGTTTACCTAGGTTGTTTTAGATATGGTTTCAACCATCACATGTGATTTGGGGAATCACTATTTCTTTTTATGACAAATGGTATAATGTTAACAAACCCTGATTAAAATCTAATAATGTTACGCAAGTGATGTAGGTTTCATACCAGTACATACATGTATGTTAGAACAAAGAGAAAGTCTTATCAAATCAATCAAGCACAATGGATCTCAGCATGCAGGTACTGGAGGAAGTAAATTGAACGACCTTGTGGAATTGATACTACGTCGGTTTCATATCTTATCCATGTCTAGATGTTGCATCAAATGCATTGACCTGCTCTATAATTTAATATGTAAAAGATGAATAGTTTATAGCGCTGAACCTGACGACATCTGCTTAATAGCACTGATACATTAGAGAACTCTTTCAGAAAGACGGAACTATTCTGCGCAGCATAATATTGAGCTAATGTTTGTTTACTGAGTATTATGTGGGGTTCGCTTAAATTTGTAGATACTGTTGATTAGAGGGATGTGTTGCTATATTGGAATCCACATGTTGTTATTGAGCATAAATATTAATTATCATTGATTATTCCAGTGGCAGCCCTGCCTTCCCGTCTATTGCGCTTCATCTTTGTCAGCGGTGACCATGGATTAGTTACTTAAAGGTAATTCGGGCTGCAAGCAACTGTCATAGAACAACTCATAATTATTTTACTTAGCAATGGAATGGTATATCAAATTCCAACCACTTTCAATGAAAAGCCAAGTACAATCTATTCTCAATCCAGCAATATTGCAATAACAGAATTTAACTACAGAGATAGGTGACTACACACAACCATTCCAAAAGAAACATAAAGGGATATGATCATTAGACTTTAATATGTAAAGAACTGTGGGAATGTGGGTCTCTGTTACACTGAATGTTCTACAAAATGCTGCAATCTGATTGGCTGATATTTTTGTAGGGTTTAAAGGACTTAAAGAGCGAATATTTTGCATTTATATGAACGACAGTACTTATGTTCTCCTTTTATATTTGAGTGGACAGACCGGGTGCCGGAGGCACTTGTTCTATAATAAAAGAAAGGTTTCCTTCTGGTTAGTGGTAAATGTATGCACCTTACCTCCTCTTTTTGGGGAATGTAGGTTGATTAGCCGTCCCCAAAGAGTGGCTAGGTTCGAGGATCTTTGTTGCACCAGATTAACGTAAAGTACAATATTCTGCCATTATTCATTAAAAAGAATTGCGTCTGATTCCTATAAAACCTGTACAAAGGACAGACCCCTTATGGCCCATTAGCTGTATGTGATTAAAACGTTTGATATCTTTGTTGTTGCAATAATGAGGAAATGATGAGGGATTGGAAAGAATATGAGTGCAGGCAAGAGAATTTATTTCAAGATCAAAAACATTAAAAAGGGTGATTTCAATAGTTATACAAGTTCTTGATCTTAACCCTTTATACCATAGGCCTACCTATTGCATTTATGAATTGCTTGAATTCCTGAGGATTTCCAGAGATCTCCCTCTAGAATTCCTTGTAATTGAGGAAGTTCAAAGCTGACCCAAATTTATAGAAATATGGTTTATAACGTTAATGATTACCTTTAATCAGATTTTAAATGATGTATTTGCAACTTTTATATATATTCAATACTAATCAAACTGTCATACTTATGGAAATTCAGCCATTTTTTCAGGAAGCTACGGAACTTTTTGGGAAAGGAAGCAAGGGCAGCTGCGGCCGGATTGGGGACTAAAGGATTGATAAAGCTCCAGCAGCGTACCTATAATAGAAATTGAAAAACTGTCAATTGAAAAAAAGTTTTAAAAAGCTGTGCATACAAAAGTTAGAAAGAAGCTGCCACTGAAAAGCACCAGTTGACAACTTAGGATTGCTTCACCTGTTGGTAGGTGGCACGGGACTGATCGACGTAGGCCTACATTTGTATTGTCAAGTCTTCATATATGAATAGTCTTTGATTTACATGTAGTATTGACTTTTGAAGACGGACGGCTGAGCGCACTCTCCCCAAAGACTTAATGAGAATGCCTACTATGTAAAGTCCCTGTCAGAAATTGATCAGACCTCTCATACCTTGGAGAAGATGAATGATGAAAATCCAATAATGAAAAAATTGAGGATCATCATGCGTACCATCTAAATGGCGCCACGACTTATGGCCGTGTACAGCTTGGAATCATTGGGCATGGGTGTATTTGGACAAAAGAATAAATGTTTACGACGAATATGGACTGATTCACTATTTACCATCGGGAATGCGACGCAAATATTACCTTGTATCAACCATGGGATGGTCGAAATTGAAGAGTAAAAATAGAAATTAAAACACATTTATTTCAAACAAAGAACATGTGTTTTTTAAACCTTTCTCTACGTGAAAAAGGATTATGGAAAAGCAGTATTAATTTGGCTTATATCATTGGAATACTCACTAATAACATTAAGACCCTCGCAGTGCTGATATTTTTAGGAATAAGGTTATGATATGACTACCTCATTAGATAAGTGATCTTTTTAGTGTTAAGTAGATATGTAAACAGTTATATTAACATAGGTTTGCCATCAATTGTATCTAAGAGCTATTTATCACATAAGGTGAAACTAATGTGAAAAGTATCCGTCCATTAGAAAAAAGCATTTTCACAAACCTCATTTGATATAAAATTTGTAACACCAATGATTTTCCACGTGGCTGAAAATCTTCACAGCCAATTATAAAATCGTTATCACGAGTAATGAAAATCCCATTTAATTCATCGTTTCCTGAGAAAAAGGAAAACCATGAAATTATATGCACATGTCGTAACTGCTGATATTAATAACAATCATACATTCCATTGGTAAAATAAGTTATTGATCAAACATTAGCATATATTATTCCAAATACTGTTGTAAAGGGCTGTCACCAAAACTGCTTAATTGTGACACCTTTTTTTTTTTTTTATGAAATCATGTTTTCTCAACAGTCTCCTTGCAAGAATATGTTGTTTCTGTCCAAGTTATATTACAATAACCATTAGTAGATGAAAAAAATAATACAATTAATTTGACTTGAAATCGCACTTCTCTTCTTAAGTCTGAATGGTTATCTCCGTCACACGCCTTACGACATATACGATAAGTAATGTTTCTGCAGGAAATAGATTCAATATTCATCTACGGAAATACAGTATGGGTACCGGTACAAAGGAAAGGGAACAATTCCTTAAACATTTTCTCTAATAGAAACACTAACTAGTGGAAGCCTGTTTTGAGGCATATTACCCATATTCAGTAAATGACCTATACATATCTTTGGGCCCATTGAAGTCCAGTAATATAATCAGATGACAGACGTAGTATCTAAGTCGGCTTTGTAACGTTTCTTTAATGTAAGTTTTATGCATTTTCGTCCTAACAAATAAAACATTATTTGGGATGATGACATTTATCAAAGTCTTTAACATGATAACTCGTGGCGTTCTTTGCAGGGAGAAATACCACATCCCCTTTTCATGTTGCACTTGTGATTTCATGCAGATAGCCTGGGGGCTTATAATAGTGTCATCAATGTAAATACATAATGGAAATATAGCGGTACATCAGTACATAAATTTATGAAATAGGGCGTGAGTAACTGCTGTCCAACGATTGATATATACCATAAGGAGTGACAACTTGCAAATGGAGGTGAAAAAATATTACGAAAGCATCATTTTAAAACATGACATGATATCAAACTTTAGAAAAAGTACACCTGGTAAAACTTCATTTTGCAATATGACTGCGCTTGTTATGTAGAATGCACAATCTACATTCCGTGCAATCACTGTCAATCCGTGGATGCCATGGTTCATTGTAGTTCTTTTTGTTTCAAGATGTCTAGGAATTCCTTATGAATTTTGGAATAACACGAAGGCTTTTCATGGTACGTAGCATGCTTGATATTGAAGTAAGAAGGTAAAAAGACGATTTAAAAACGTATTAAATGGCATAATAACAAATGTTAAGACACCTCTAATATCCTTTCGATACAATAAAGATCATATTTCTAGGGCATGAGAACGGTTTCTTTTTCTAAAGTTTTTAATCACACATAATTATGATGATAGGTGCTTCTTATGATGTTTTTAGAGTATTCTAACATTAAATAAACCAATCAGCTGAATCCCCATCGCATACATGCTCGTTTGCAGGCAATGTTAACTAAACCATTACAATTTACATGTATTTCCTAGTGGTGAAATTTTGTTACCAACTGCATAAAGAGTTATCAGATCTAATAAGATTATTTGAACAAACCAAACCTTTATTTAAATCGTGTTCATTCCATCATTTCGTTGTCTTAAAGAAGTTGTATGAATCTACTTACCTGGAGAATGTGGATGCATAAGTTTCGCTAAAGTACATATAACATCCTCACTTTGCCCCGAAATGACCTAGAATTTGACCTCAGTTTAATTAAGACGTGTCCAGGAAGGTGACCCCTGTCTGTTTATGCAGCCCCAGGGAAGTCAGCAGCGTTACACTGATTGTAATAACTACATAGATTAATAACCCAGTCTGATAGTGATATATAAAGTCTCTTCCACCACTCTGGGACCATTCACACCACATCTGTCATCACTCAAGGATCAGACACACCACATCCGTCATCATGTTCCGCTCACTCCTGCTCCTGTCAGTCGTTGTACTGTCCGTCATTCTGGTGGCCCAGGCCCTCCCCGATCCTGGTTACAGTGGTTACCATTCTGGTTACGGCAAGGACTACTACGGTGGTTACGGCAAGGGCTACCATGGAGGATACGGAGGTGGACATCGGGGAGGGTACAACAGTGGCTACAATAACTATTATTGATCAGTTATTAACGTAAGTTGTATTCTTTTTTTTTTATGAATTGGCTTTTCATTAGGTAAGTATCTGCTGTATGTTTTCAGACAAAGCTGTTCTTCCAGACCAGTAGAAAAATAAAATAAATATGGTGAGAATAATTATGATTGGAGAATTGGCTTAGATAAATTGATAACATCCATGTGGTGACTTTTGTATAAATAATAAGCATCTGGCCAATTGGTCAATTGATCAAATGGTCAATTCCTGTATAGACTTACTTATAATTAATCGATTGGTTTGAGCCGTTGAACAAATTATTTCAGATTTTCTATGCGTATGGCATATAGTGAGACACTCGTGAATGTTTGATTGAGCGCAATAATTAACATTGAACAAATTGCAATGCATGTCACCGAAGCTTCTACTTCCGTATGTGATTTTTTCCGTCGCTTGTCTCATTCCAGAAGTTTGTCATACTAATATAATATTGGATGAGAGTGCAGTAGTACACCAGAAGACAAGTTTGGCTGTTTCCTTCGAAGTGACTGTTGAACATTCAAATTTTGATTTACAGCTAGATAAAATGTCTAGAAAACACACAATAAAGAACCAACTTTCCAATTGATTTGTATTTTACCTACTTTTGCAATATCATACGGTGATATTATTGTT
Organism: Lepidonotus clava; assembly: GCA_936440205.1. Lineage (NCBI taxonomy): Eukaryota > Metazoa > Annelida > Polychaeta > Phyllodocida > Polynoidae > Lepidonotus > Lepidonotus clava. Next base: position 24,679,852 of record OW387147.1, read on the forward strand.
TCTCACATCGAGTGCTCTAACTTATTCTATACTTGCCTGAAATAAACCTGCCACCCTTTATAATACTAAATGACTATTATGTTTTTGGGGGGCAACGATTATACATAGAAAGATAACAATAAGAACAAAACATTCTTTACACATGTACATAATAACAAGATAAAGAGACAATAATATAAGTTGTTTATAGTAATCTATAAAGTACAATGGGACTTACATGTGGCTGGAGTCGATGTATTGTACATGAAAGATAGGAACCAGGGGTGGAAGGGAAGGGAAGGTAACACCTGGGATTAATTTTCAAACCTTGTAGTAATGTAGCATCTGTGGCAGCTGTGGTGCCTTCCCCTGGCATATGGTGCGGTGGTGCGGTGGTGCGGTGGTGCGGTGGTGCGGTGGTGCGGTGGTGCGGTGGCGCCATCTGAATCTGCATATTTTTAGCTTCACCTATATTCAGATAAAAGGCACTTTACAATTAGTGAAGCAAATTTATTTTAGTTCCCCTTGGTGAGGGTTATTTTTCTTAAATTTGCAATTATACCTATCAATCAATGTGACCAAAAAGCAGTAATGTATAGAAGGTTAAAACCGCTTTGATTCTTTAATGAAATGCCATTTAAAATGTAGTTAAATATTAATGTAGGTCATATTAACATAGTCAAACGGATCCCTTCCTTAGAGTGCAATTTAATCAGGCATGGAAATCTAATACATAAAACCATAATATTTCTGTTCTTTTTAGCCTTACAGTTTAATGAGAAATTAGCGCAATAGAGAACAAAAAACTATGACCATATAGAGCCAAACCCAGTCGTATCTGCCTATGGGTATTCTCCCCAATCAGACCGAAGATGTCTTTAATTCTGTCGTTTTCTGACGTTTTTCTGACGTGTTTGCATAACATAACACTTTCAAGACTAATCACTATACAAATACCTTCTATGTATTACATTAAAGCTGATTATTATTGTCCATCTCTTTCTGAAAACCATGTTCTTGATCATATTCATAATCTAGAAAAATATGACCTGCAATCATTTTGTTGTTGTTATCTCCAGGAACATTTGTGAAATTTCAGGAGAATCGAGCAATTTATATACGTGTCCAGTGGGGTCTAAAGGGGTAAGCATTATTTTATTGAAATGAAATAGTTATATTTACAAAATGAAATTCAATAATTCTTTTATTGCAATTGAGGGTAAATTGGCAAATTGGCTATAATTTAATGAGGTGAGACCAGTGCCCTCAGCCCACTCTACTACAATGTCTAATTATACCTGGACAAAGGCCCTGCCACTGGCCCTACATGGTCAGTCTGTGTCCAGAGGTCACCGGCCCTGGACCTATCTCAAGGAGAAGCTTTTTTCCACCCTCCACTCCCTGTCTAACATACAACTCTGCTACAGACCTCTTAATCTCGTTACAAAGACATTATGATTTTATCTAACACTGACTACTGTCTTCACTGACTTTTATAACTCAGAATTGATATGTCCTGTATGTTCTGTCTTGTTTTATTCAAAGTTTTGTGCCAATTATTGTTGGGCCTTTTGTTAATTATAAAATATTGTTGTTTTAATGTTTGTGATAAATTCAATTTAGCTTTTTCATGGGAATAGTAAATGAATAAAGACAGCAAAGACTTAAAAGTGCATACTGAGCTAATTTGACAAAATCTCTTTTACATTTCATTATTGTAGCTCAAAGTCACTGAATAGTTTAGAAACCCAAACCAGGCTTATTTTCATAATAGATTTTGGGTTTTACATTAGATATTGATTATTTCTTCATCAGAATGGAAAATTCTCCAGCTGAAGAGTATTCTAGGTGATGATCTGAAATTTATCACAAATCAATTCGACAATTGCTGACAACAACAGACAGGTAAAGCTGCCAGAAGATTAACCTTTTGTGGTTTGGTCTTGCCCAGGAGAGGTAAAATCTGAACGCTCAGTCTGAAAGTTTGAAACACTGAAGGAGTTTTTGTCTGGAGACAAAAACTCCCTCTTGCATCTTTAAACACAATTATTAACTAATTCAGAATTGATTGAAACTTATATCAAGTTTGATATAGGTCTTACTGGCTGAGATGTGGAGAGGTGGAGATTCTCTTAAATTCTTAATAATATAATTATTGAGAAATTGTCAGCTTAGCATTACCAACAAAAGCTGTCTATCAATTGAACAGGAATAACAAATCAATAAAGACAATATACAGACTCAAACTATCTGTTTTATTAGAATTTGAGATTGATGCATAATATTGAAATCCAAGTCCTATATGGAGTGCTTGGGGTCCCGCCTGAAAGAAAACGTAAAGAGCTTGTACAGTAATAGATATTAATCTTTCATGAAATATGCTGTTAACCTTTGTCTTTTTTACTAATGTAGTGATAGGGCTATACCTTGTAGAATCAGACAGTATAATATGGTTGTCATAATTACCTAAGTTTTAAAATAGAGGAACATGCTTCAAGTATAGGGGAAGTCAGATTAGGTATATAAATACCTTGATTATTTTGTCCCTAATGTGTTGACTCCACACAACTGGTTAAAGCTATAACTATGGCCATGTTCAAAGAAGTCATGGCCATAGTTCACAGTCCCTTTAGGGCACTGGAAACGATGGACTCGACCAAAGTCACAAACAACAAAGGAGTTGGGCTCATCAGCAATGTACACCCCATGGTCATGGTCAGCATCGCAGTGTCCTTCAGAATGGAGAATGAATGTAAGTGAGTTTGCATTGAATAAAGTAGACATTTATACATATTCTAAGGCCAGAAAGTTGAGTCCAATTGAGAAGAAAAGTTATCTTTTCAAAGGAACAAATCAGTACAATATAGTTCTTCTTGTACTCTGAATAAAAGTTAACCATCCACTAGGTAAATCAAAGGAAGAATCAAGGCAATTGTAACACTTGAATTGTACCATATGGCTAAACAAACATGTAACAAAACAATGAGTATAATTATATTCCCATGGTTACTTATCTATGATACAATATTTTTCACACTTCAGAAAGGACACTCATCAAGTTAAACAAAAAAGTCAAGATTCAAATTGGGGTAACTGTAGGTATCAAGAGTAGTACTATTATTATAGTAAAGGTAGTCCTTCTGCTAGAAATTGTTGTATTGAAGGTAACAGAATTATGTTATCATCATGAGTATCATTACCTGAATATGTTCCCAGGAAGTAGAACTGATGCTGGTCATAATCAGCATGAAGGTCTAGGTAAGGTTGGTATTCTATGGTATGGCCCAACTCATATGCTCCATGGTTGTAAGTGTGTGCATCATAGTTGTAACCTTCAAGTCCATAGTAGTAAGCAGGGTAGAATCCATAGGCAGTGTAAGGTTGATCATGATAATCAAAGCCTGAGTAGAAGCCATCAACATAGTGCCCATAGTATGATGTGTCACCTAGACCATAGTTTGCATAGGGATGGTCTGCGCCATACCTCCCATTGTTCTTATGCACGAAAGGGTAGCCCTCATAATGAGCTGATGCCAAGGCACTCAGACTGAGGAGAAGAAATACTAAAGGCATCATATTTGCTCTATGCTTCTCTACTTCTCAGGAAACTAAATCAGAGTGGAGTGAAGATGTGTAGTGTAATGTTCCTTTATATAGTTAGAATACTAGTTAAAAATGATGTGACCTATTGGATTAGAAGAATTCTGCAACACTGAGGATTGGCTGCCATCCTAACCACAAACAACATCTGGTTTATTGCACTTTATTTTTACACCTTTGGTACATATTTGTGGTTTGTATCAAAAATACTTTACAACTTTTGGCACAATTCTTACCTCATGTTATTCAACTTGGTAAACAGCATCACACAGTGAGATTTCTTACCTAAACTGCTGTTGAAAATTATACATGTTTACAAACTTTTTTTTTATCTTGGAAATGTCCTGTCTACCACTACAAAACATGCAATATTTCACTGCCATAACTCGATCATTTTATCCTACTGAAATAATGTTTACCAAATTAAAAAGTTCCCAACTCTCACATTTTATATAATGCGTATGTACACTTTGTCCAATTCTAATAGATTAAAGAGTTGTTATTCTCTGTGTGAACACTATTTTGCAGGGGAGATGGATAGATAGGATGGAGAACAAGCAGAAACAATTTGAGAAAGGAATGATAGGGATATAAGAGGACTGACAGCGATACTAGAGGGTCAATATTCTGGCTATTTTTTACGCAAAATACCTCTTAATAGGTCGATTCTTAAGGTTTTGAGGAAGAGTTCAATATATATAGACCCACCCCTATTTTGAAATCTTTTCAATGATCATATTCACATAATTGACTGCAACATACTTTCTATGTTCTGGGCGCCACCTGGGAGGAGTATTAAGAACTAAAAGATTATTCTTTTTTTAAAGTATCTATGCTATCTAATGTATCTATATGCTTTAGAAAGTATAATGCATACAATCTTTCTTTAAATTGAGTAATGCTATCTAGAATGGTCCTTGCCAGTAGTCCCTTAATGTTCACCTTTTTGAGTATATTCATTATAACGTTTCTCACAAATGGTTAATGATTCTCTCATAACATTTGTATAATTATCTGGACCTGTGCCATTCTGAGTTTGGTGGGAAAAGGTCTGATATTTATTTTAGGTTATTTTACACAAACTCATTTTTTCCATAGAAACCAATGGTAAATGATGATTTTCTTTTAAGGCTGTTACATTTTTCATGGATGGTAAAAGATGGAAATTTTGGTCTCTATTTACTTCTATTAATGTAAGCTTAGATTGAAAACAAATTTAAAGAATTATTGCTTGTCAATACAAATCAGGTTGGGCACGCCCATGTTCCTTAAAAACAACAAAACCATTGCTAATGGCCACCCACTTCAGCTGCCACCGTGGCCCAATGGATAAGGCATCGGCCTCCTAAGCCGATGGGTGCAAAGGTAGCACCTATTGAGAAAGCCGGGGATTGCGGGTTCGAGTCCCGCCGGTGGTTAGCGTTTTAAAAAGTTAATAATTATAAATACCAAACCCCTTGATGCAGTGCCTCAGGTTTTGAAATATACAAAAATGTGCCGTCCAAGGGTTTATTGACTATTTGGTGAATATCTTTCCTTTCCTTCCTATACTTTCACTCACAAGGAGAAGATATTCCGAAGTGAGTAAGATTCATATACAAATTTTAAACAACCAAGAGAATGATAAAGTTCAAGTTTCTTCTTGAACATGATGTCAATATATAGGATACTCTCTGTGTATCTGACAGAAACAATTTTGTTCAAAGAAGTTGACTAGCTCTTTCTTATACCTCTTATGTCTTTTCCATAAGAAATGATAATATACATACATTGAGTGTCTTTAATAAAATTAATAATCACCAGACACAGCATTTTTTTAACTTAGCATTTATTTCATGATACGCTTTGTACTTCTTAGGCCCTAGCATTTTCTGATAAATTTGTTGAATTTAGGCAGGTCATGATATATAGGTTTACCGATCACTTAGGTTGTTATGTTAATACAAGTGAACGTGTGAATAAAGTACATAAAGCCATGTACTTGGAATTAAACATTGTAACACGGAGAATCTTATGACACTAGCCAACTAAGCTGCATGGTTAATCACTTAATGGTTAGAAAAATGAGAGAATTGGCACATTGTGTGTGTCTAGATAAAAACTTATCAATATTGGACATAGGAAAATGCTATGCAATATTAAGATAGATGACATTGTCAGAAAACTTTAAAGATTTGCACGTCAGGTAAAATTGGCACGAAATGTGTTATGATCCTTGACTATCTAAAGGTTCATACCATTCAACAAAGTTGAAATTCTGTGGTAAATCCTATCCTAATCTGCTGATTGTACATTAATTTAAACGTTCTCATGAAAGGGTGCGCGCAAAGCGATGAAGTAGACCATCAAAAGAAATTGTAGCAATATTACTCAAATGCTTTTAACTTTTACTACGCAAGTGATATATATTCTTTTATTAAAGTCTACCGGCAACACCAACGTCTAACTTTCTATTTTTAAGAGTGTGCTTAGTGCTATGTCTAGAAAACTGTTCGTTCAACTCCATGGGAAATCAAGCTCAAAGACGACCCATAGCAAGAAGAGATGGAATCAGGGGCAGGAGTAGAAGGCTGGTGTGGATGGATCTCTTCTCTCCTCCTGAATGGTTGTTACACAGGTTGCTCGTACAGCAAGCTGTGCCTGTGTCCGAATTGATGTCACCACTATTTCCTGGACATACAAGAGAGCATGACCTAGTCGCCAAGCCGCCGAGCTTTACTGTCTGTAAAGATATTAGAAGTGTATAGTGAATTATTTACGGCTTTTTCTTTTACATAGGGAAAATATTCATAAGGTGCATGGTTTAGTCCATAGCCTGAGAATTTAGGTTAATTATAGACACAGTATATATACCACTAAATGGTTTTACGTGGCTGAAGCTATCAAGAGATCAAATTTAGCATGATCCATGTTATTTACTTCTGCTTTGACCTGCTGGATATCCCCTTCTCAAGGCCATGATCCACGTTGCGATTTTGGGCCGATTTTGAAGCGATTTTGAAAATTGGTTTGTTAAATAATCATATTTCTTGTACAACTTACACGTTTCCAACGAGTTTAGAATAATACATATCAGAAAATGTTTATTTTCATCGGGAGAATTGATTCAGAATATATAAAAAATGCATGAGAAGAAAATCGGTCGGCCCAAAATCGCAACGTGGATCATGGCCTTCACGCCCCGACTCTACCCGACATGTCGGTATACGACATCCCTTGTGACCCCCGAGAGACGGTACTGTTCCCGGCACTCAACTCATCATTAATTTTATTGTATCCCCCTCATAATGCGGGTGAAACGTGATCTCGTTCTCCCCACTACCTATTTCCCTCTCAGACGTCCTGTGTGTGCAATTGCCAATGACGCCCTGTGTGTGCAATTGCTTTATAAAAATGCTTAGATGCTCATAAGTTTCCATGGTGACCCCCTAATTTTTAAAGATATTTGGGTTATGAATATGAATCTCTTTAGTTTTACAAAGTTTTAGAAAAATCTGGGTATCAGAACTATAATGGCGCGATTGTCTTTAAATCCATCACAATGTGTCTTTTCGCACATGAATGAATATGCAGGGCAATTTAGGATTACCAAGGACTGTTCAAGAAATGTTTATACGTTTTCATGAATCTATGCCAAATTATCTAGTTTGATTGGTTTTGGGTTGCTTTAAGTACAACTTACCACACAATATGACCCACTGCTGCACGTGCTCACACCTGAATTGGGACCTTGGCAGCTGTCACTTCGGGATGTGGAAATGCAATTATAGCAGGTCAGTGCCATGGTCTCCACTGAAATGAAAATTATCTCTGAACAAAATATAAACAAATTTAGATTCTGAAATATGAAAAGATGACTAATCTATAAGTATGTACATAATATGTACATATATGTATACATCCTTTAAAACCTAAGTTCAGGTCCCTGTTTCAATTAGGATAAGATACCCTACATTTCTTTACTAGCTTCTTCCAGACAATGGACAGCTTTCCATGTCCCAAGCATTCATTTTCCCTATAAATAGGACTCATTTTGCCAACCCCAATTCCCTTTGGGCCTCTCATGAAAGAGAAAGGTTGTGCCCTTTTCCCTCATCAAAGAGAGAATTTTCTGTCAGTCATGCCTAGCCCCTCAACACCCATCTTTGCCTCTTATCAAAGTGAACTTATGGTGTGATTATGGGGTGTTTGCTATTTGGGGAGATATTCAATTTATCTTATCTAGTTTAATGCTTTGCTATAGCCTTTACCATTTCCAAGATGTTACTGATCAACTCTGTTGGGTTCAATAAATGTCTTCATTCAACCGATTGTTACAGGACTGTCATTGTCATGATTATGGTCAGCTAGTCATATGTCAGTCCCTCAATAAGGTTTGGCTAAGTCAGTTTCGGGTTAAGTGGTATTATCCTTCTTTGACCAGCCATATCCCATCGTATCAGTTACTCTTCCATTTAAGGCCTACTGGTAATTCCTACTACACATGTATTACTCATAGCTCCTCCTACGCAACTTGTCCTAACTAGCATCAACCTGACTGTACTTGTAACTAATCATGTCACCTCTAAAGGCCATGATCCATGTTGCGATTTTGGGCCAATTTTGAACCGATTTAGAAAATTTGTTTGTTAAATAACCATTTTTCTTAACCAACATACACTTTTCCAAAGAGTTTAGAAAAATACATATAAGAAAAAATTGTATTTCATCAGGAAAATTGATTCCAAATATGTGAAAAATGCATGAGAGGAAAATCAGTCGGCCCAAAATCACAACATGGATCATGGCCTTTAGTCGCTACTATCCTAACGGTTCATATCTCTTTCTCCTTCTCCAATAGCTGGATACCTGCTATGCCTTAAATACTATAACTGAAGTGTATGGCTATTAATCATTACTGCCTAATGTTTCATGTGATCATGTGGTCCTGATAAGTGTATTCATGATTGGATTCAGAATCAAAATTGTATTAAAAATGCTTTATATACTACTTAAACTCTATTGTTAATAGGTTTTCTACATTAAATTGTGCAATTATTTAACGCTGTTGTGATTTACTTGTTCTGGTTGACAGTCAGATGACAGAAATGACACTAAGTAGATTGTGAGTTGTAATTCTATGTCCGAAACCTATTATTCGTTCTTCACATCTTCTGTTCAAAAACTATTACTCTTTCTACAGTTATCCAATTTTCCACATTTCATCTGATGCAATATTAATTTTAAGAAGTGGCACGGAAGCCCTTAATGTCAATGATAACATACTCAGTATTTGTCTAATACAAAATTAGTCTCCAATGAATTATTAGGAACACATACTTATTATTTTACCTAGGTAAATGTGTTGCATACATGAATGTGAAATAAAGCTAATTGGAATTATTGTATCTAACTGTTGTCTATCAGTATCATAATTACATTAAGAGCAAAATATACATGTCTTGGCAAGAAAACAACTACTTTTTCAGCAAACTCTCTACTTCCCTTACCTAATTGTTTTCTATCTTTATTTCAGAAGGGGTTATAATATTGTCAGTTATCTATAACCGTATCACGATTTCATGTAAAAGGGATCTTTATCGTTATAGGACGGCAAAATGATGTTCCTTACCTGGAAGTAGAACCACAACGCAAACGAGGACGATGATAGATTTCATTTTGGCTTTTCAATTTCTTCACGCCTAATATGCCCACTTTTTCTGTATACACCTAGCAATATGAATTGTTGTTGCTTAGAGGTATCAGGGATGTAACGTAGAATGAAATATTATATAAAATTGTGCATGATCAAAATAAGAATATACGTATTCTAAACACAATCAGAATCGGAACCATTTCATGCCGGATCAGTATACAATGTATCTGCTTTTTAATCATTCCCTTTTCTTAATTAAACTATTGATGGTCTTTAAAATGGTGTATGGTACAGTTCTTAGAAAAGATTGAAATATATTTCCAGTCAAAGAGGTGATATAAATCTTTCACAAATTAACATTTGGCTACAATCAATTGTTTAGAATATCTAAATATATATGATATAAAATAGTGCTAGTTATAAAGCCGTCAACAAACCGTTTAATGTGTGACCTGCACTGCTCCCTGGTAGAATGAAGAGTGAGACTGGTTACTTGGTGGGTGCAGGTGGGTGTTGCTGGGGTGATAGGAAACGAGGAGTGTGTGGGGTAGGACAAGTGGCTTTCAATGGCTGGTTTAGGATAGTCCATACCAAATATAAATCTGAAAAAAAATTGTTTTAGACAACAAAGGATAACTTAAGGTTATTTTCTACATGTCAGGAAATCAGATCGATTTTGTCAAAAATAATTTCACTCATATGAATCTCATTAGGGATTTCCTTATTCACTTTGAACCAGTTCTAAAGGTAATCATTGATTAGAGGTCTTAGGCCAAATAAAAAACATCAAGACATGCCTACTTCCAAACAAAAGCTTTCAATGTTCTCTCATTATGTTAATGAATTACAACAACAAAAGGCACAATTATGTCGTATTCAGTATCAGTTCTGCATTGAAAATATTATGAATCTAGGTCTAAACCTAACCTTTCTTGTTTCATTTGCTTTCTTTTCGTCAACTAGTTTCGTCTCTGAACTTTCACTTAATTTTGTTCGTATTTATTATCTTCATCTTATTTATATTATACTCATATGAATGATTATTTTCCCCAAATCTCATTGCACCAACTTTTATTTTCATTCATTTTCGTTCTCGATTTTGTTTTGGCCTCTTGGTTGAGGTCCAGTGTACATTTCATGTAATGGTGTAGTTTATTATTTTTGCACTTAATCTCTTTTTTCCAAAGTTACTATTAACAGAATGGTGGACTTGACTATTTTTCCGAATTATTTTAATGTAGACGTCTATGTGTTCAACATTCTTTCACTAGATTTTATGCATAAGAAAATTTGAACTAATCATACTGTTAAATCTATTTAAAAACTGTAACCTGATAACAATTAAATTCAGAGGGAAATATCTTTTTACAGAAAATTGGTCTAGCCTATTAAACTAAGGGATAACTTAATCTCAGTGATTCCCTTTCATCTATCCTCATCAACTTGTTGCTATGGGCAAGCAGTCCCTTTAGAGGAAATAAAAAACATACAGAAAAATCTCTATTGATTGACTATTGCTGTTGGTGTTTTGCCACACCCAGACAGTACTGTACTTTGGGCTGGTAAAGATTCACAGAGTGTAAATATGCGGGAACTGATCAACTACTTGGAGGGAAGAGTTTCTAAATGTTTTGAAGGAGTGCATGTTTCATGAAAAAAAGGCATTTTTATAGGAGGAGCAGGTTGTCAGATGTTCTAATCTAAGTTGTAATGTGTATGAACTGTACTAAAGTACAGTTAGAATTATATTACAAGTGTTAAAGAATAGATGCCAGATGCGTTAGTGTTAGGCCTACTACGTATAGAGAAATAACCATTTATGCATAATGTTAAGAGAGAGGCATTCTGTATTCCTGATAGGTGATGCAATCTGAGTTGTTCCAAAATGCGTCTAAGGTAACGCATATCCTCATGTACTCTGAGATTCTAATGTAGAGAGCTGCTGGCTTTGGGATAGAGCAGAGTGGGCATTGTGATCTTTATCACGCTGGTGGACAGATAATGCATATTCCGGAGGCAGCACACGGAAAGTGCGTACCTCGGCCCCGATAATGCTACTTCTGGAGGCGGTTTTCGAAATGCCGGGCACGCAATTTCACTGTTATCTTTCACAATACCAAATATTTGTGACATCTACCTTGCCCACGGAATATTTATGGGTATAAGCCTCATATATTTACCAAGTTATTTTGGGAAATTAATGTACTTACATGAGAATAGTGTGGGACAAAATGTCTGGATTGGGGAAAAGTTGGGTCTGAACAAACACTGTGAAATCCCACACTTTTCTTGTAAATTAACAATCAACAAAATATATTTCATGTCTGAATCTATATCTAGAACCAATGATGCATTCCGTGGGTTATTCAGAATACAATAATATTTGTATTTTATGAAAAAGAACACTTTGTTTTTGTCGTAAAATTGCGGGAGCCTCGGAGGTATGCATTATCGGGGCCGAGGTATGCACTTTCTCAGTAACGGCTCCCGAAGTAGCATTATCTGTCCACCCCCGTGTTTATGTGAGGTCTGCAATGTACCCAGGCAAGCAGCAACGTAACAAGAACGTTCTGCGACTGTACTTTTATAATTGGTCTGAGACCTGGCCAATTTTCACGTAACAATAACGTTATTTTAGGTAAGGTTTAGACTTACTGATAAAGAACGTTATAATAACATTCTATTTTGGTAAAGTTGAGACCAAACTAATAAAGAATGTTATAATAACGTTATTTTAACGTGAAATAACGTTACAAGAACGTCACAACAACATTCTAGTGTGATGTCACAACGTTAGGTTCTAAACACGTTTTTGGGTGCCCTCAAAAGAACGTAACAAGAACCAACAGAACGTTGCTGCAACGTTATTATAACATCATATTTTTGCTTGGGGCTTTTTCTTAGATGCCAGTCTTATACCCAACTTTCCTTTAACGGGAGGGAGGAATGGGGAGTGGTCAAGCCGATATGCCCTGTTCGAAGGGGGGCGGGAAACAAGTTAGGGAAAACGTGTTTTTAACATTTTGCAGCCCCCCCCCCATTGTTTCCATCTTTAGTTACTGCCTGAATATCAAAACATCAACTGTAAGAACGATGATATAAAGAATATTTCAGTGTGGTTAGGTTTGCTTATACTAAGTTTGATGGTAAAAGATGAACAGTCCGTGCTTTTTCATTTTTTTACCTTTTGGCAAAGAGTCCTGCCAACGTTGTCTGGTACCCAATAATTGCCTTCATTGGGGCGTGATCAAATGATTGACCCAAAGGAAAACACATCTGTCAATAGTGGAACTCAACTCACCTTCACCCTGGTACCTTGACTACAGGGTATTCATGATATTAGTAAAAGTATGTTTATATGTATATTTACAATGTTGATATTGGGAATTGTTTTACAGTTCCAAAATTAATGTCTTGGTCTTGAGGAAGCAATCAGGTCTTTCTCGTGAATTTATGGTCATTAAACAAGTGTGTGTGTGTTTATGTTCACTGCCATTTTTGAAGTAAGAAAAATCGAATTATTGGAATATAATTCAACGAAATGAACGTGCAGAAAAATTAGAACCTGGAGAACTGCTGGTAATTTTTACCACATTACATAGGCTATTTCTCCAACGTTACTGCCATTCCACCTGGTATCAAGTGAACTCCACGTATGCTTCAGGTGTATAGGGAGAACCATGAAATTCATAATAATTCTTTAAGAAATGCTATTTTATTTCAAATACTGTATGAGGTCCAATCAGTGCAACTTCAAGTCTTGTATTCGATATCCCATGCAGTAAATTTAAACCTAATTAAACCTAATATCAAATTGCACTGAGGTCAAAATTAACCTCATGCATGAGATGGAATGTAGTAAATGGCCACTGGGCCAGTCTTACCATTTTGGTGAAAGGATGTACTATTCAGCTGATACTTGCATGTTATGATATGATAAACGTTATAATGCCACTGCAAGCCAATATCTTCATTTGGACTTGAACCACCTAAATGAGGAGAACTCTACCCTAATATCAATATTCTAACTTAACCCTTTCCCTACTCAAACAACATTTCATTCAGGATTTAGAAAACTGCCAATGTAGATCTGCTATTGTAAATAGTCCCAAAATATGCCACACAAGGTACACAATTCCATAACAAGATCTTATTAAAGGTACATAATTTTTAACCTTTTATTAGATAATTATACTATATTATAAACGATATGAGGGTTTTGAAAAAGTAACTGATATTTTTTCTCGAATAGGAAGCTTGTGATTCACTATTTCGGCAATCATTGAAAAGATGCCTCAGAGCATCTGGTGGGTGGAAAGGGTTAAAAACCATACTCCATTTGAACATTTATTAGAATAAACAGTAGCATGGATAATAAGTAACAGCTAGTACAGCGATGAAAGATAGCAGTTCCCTTTTTATTCAAATACGGACCAATATAATATTATGAACAGTGAAATAAAGCCCATTTTGTTCAAAATTCAGGTTGGATCTATAATGCCATTACTGATCTTAGCAGAAAAGACCGTCAATAAATAACATCATGATTTTCAACCTTTTTTTGACCCCCCAATAATTTCATCTGTAATTCTTGAAATTGACATGTTTTCATCATAATGTCATACACCACATGCCCCCCCTCCGCCAATCATGCATAATCATGGAAACATAAACCCCCTCCTCCCTACTACATGACATCATTTATGGCCGGCCCCTAATGGCCTTGGTTAAATTCCATAAGCAGTGCATTATAATCGACCTTGCACTCAAATGATAGTATGTTCTTGTGATAATGACTGACGTGACATACCAGTGACGGGACGTCCCCAATTAGTAACATGCCAATGAATTGATAAAAATAATTCAGTATTGGCACTTCAGTGACGTGCCAATGAACTCATCAGGTAAATCAGCACAGTGTCACCCCCAGTGGCAGGCCAATGAACTAATAATGAAAATGAATACAGGGACGACCCCAGTGGCAAATCAATGAATTAATAAGGAAAATCAGCATAAATTTATGTATATAATATGTCCTTATACCTCCACTGAAGAGATTGTGAATAAAATTCATTGACATTGTTATTGCCAATGTCATTGTCCAAGTGTGAAGTTAAAGGAAACCTTGCATATAACGACAGGATTGATATTTTCTGATGATATCCTTTGAGCATAGTGATTGTACCAAGTTCTAATAATGCTAAAGTTATCTCAAAGATATTTCAAGTGTAGACAGAGTTATAAGGCTTTCAAATTTGGTGTAATTTACTTGTTTTTAAGGGAAATCCCTGAATTTTTGACGTCACAGGGACATGGGGGATCCCCATGTTTCAATTAAAGGGAATCTCCCACCCTCAAAAATGTAAAGCAAGGATATTGAACTTAAGCATAAAATATTTACGTTAGCTCTATTCAATAACATAGTCTGTTACATAGGATTGCCCAGTTATTCTTAAATGGAATTCCCATTATAATGACGTAGCAGGGGAAGCACTGATACGCCAGTATACACGATTGCACGGTTTACCTTATATGGGCATGTGACGTCATTTGGCGAGTAAATTTCATTCTCTCAAGAGCGTCCTGCAAGACATTAGTCCAGTTGGTGTAATCACCAGAGTGGCCTCGTGTGTGCTTGCAACTGCGAAACCGTGTAATTGTGTATGTAGGGAATTCCCAAATTTAATCTTCCTTCCTCCATTATTCGTTAATATCTTGACATTTTGCCTATTACCCATTTGAAATATTTTTAGATTGCTCTAGTAAATTGAAATACACAGAAATTGGCATTTTGTAGATTTATGGGTCACTCTCCAGAAATTTCCTCAATTGGCAAAATCAGTGTTTTTTTTCTTCAGATGTCTGTGGAATCTTAAATTAATTTAAAATTTTACATATTTTAGCCTCAACACGCTGAAAAGACTTATAAATCTGAGAAAATCAATATTAAAGTTAATCAATTTTTTCAGATTTTTAGAAATTTAACCCTAAATTGAAGGAAATAGCCAAAAATTGAGAGGTAAGAGTTTTTTTTCATCTCATTTTTCTCAATAAACACCAGAATTTCAGTTTTTGAACTATAATATTCGTTTGAGAGGTAATTTGAGTTGAGGCAAACTGAATAAAACAATATTTCCCTCTGATTTAATGATTTTCTGATTTTTATTGAAGTTCTTAGTTTTTTCAAATTCACAAATGTACGTTCAGAACCAAGCTTTGAAGAACAAAAAAGTACATATAAAATAGGATTACATAAATTTTGAGTTACTAGCATGAAAAATACCATAATAATGTATTACTCAGCCCTAAATGAAAATCATAGGAAAAAAAGAAGTATACTAGAAATAAAACTTTGTTTATTTTTATTGGGCATGCCAAAAAAGTTAAAATGTACGTTCAGAACCAAGGTTTTCACACTTTAAAGTATTTTCCCCATAAAATATGCATATATTTGTTCACGCTTATTTGGAGATGTAAGAAAAACCCTACCGGAGGATATTATGTCATCATACACCAAATTATTCCTATATAGATAGTGGAAATAAAGGAAAAAGCTTGGTTCTGAACGTACAAAGCTTGGTTCTGAACGTACATATATGTACGTTCAGAACCAAGCTTTTTTCTTTTTCTATTCTCAGAGATGATATAAGATGAAACTCTGAATGTTTTCCTTTCCAAGCCATCCAGAAATGATATGCCTTATCACATGTTTCCACATGATATTCATTTTCTGTCTTTATATGCCACTTTCATTGGTGGAAAGCTTGGTTCTGAACGTACAAAGCTTGGTTCTGAACGTACAAAGCTTGGTTCTGAACGTACAAAGCTTGGTTCTGAACGTACAAAGCTTGGTTCTGAACGTACAAACCTTGGTTCTGAACGTACATTCACAGTTTATGAAATACCATTGTATGAAGAGTAATACTCATAAAATAGACCTTTGATTCTTGAATGCTCTATTCAGATCATAGTCAAGTACTTTGGTCAGAAATATTACAATGTCAAGAGAACTTATCTGAAATGTGACCAACATATGTACGTTCAGAACCAAGGTATGTACGTTCAGAACCAAGGTATGTACGTTCAGAACCAAGGTATGTACGTTCAGAACCAAGGTATGTACGTTCAGAACCAAGGTATGTACGTTCAGAACCAAGGTATGTACGTTCAGAACCAAGGTATGTACGTTCAGAACCAAGCTTTTTTCTCTACACAGCCCTTAAAGACATAGCCACATTTCTGAGACAATATTCAAATTTTTGTGACTTAGGTATCCTATGCCACACTGTTTAAGTTGATATCTTACCTTATTTCATTTCCAAATTGGCCCACATGATAAATAAGCTTGGTTCTGAACGTACATACCTTGGTTCTGAACGTACATACCTTGGTTCTGAACGTACATACCTTGGTTCTGAATGTACGTTTATGTTTTTTCTGAACTATCTGCGGTATATCCATGTCCCAATATGTAAATTCTTATTTTACCTTGCAGGATTTTATTCTAGAGTCTTCTCATAAAAAGAAATGTATACTTTGTAATAAAATGTTGCTTTAAGAAGCAAGATATGTACAATCAATTCTAGATATGCATGTACGTTCAGAACCAAGGTATGTACGTTCAGAACCAAGATATGTACGTTCAGAACCAAGATATGTACGTTCAGAACCAAGCTTTTTTTATACTTAACTCCATAACACTTAGAATATACTTTCAACCAGTACACTTTCCTTTAAATCATTTGCATAAGATGTAAAAGAATAAAACTAGATGGCCATACTGCAAATTTCTATACATTTGATTATTTTAAAGCTATGTTAAGCCAAAATTTGACCCAAAACTTTGAAAAATGATAAGTTTTCAAAATGATTGAAAAATCAAAGTACAATTTGAAGTATAAGAATAATTCTTTTTATTAAAATTATTGTTCCATATGCTTGGAAAACATATGAAAATGCATAAAAAGGTTCAAAAAAGAGAATTATTCATACTTTATGAATATCCTAGCACTTTAATGATATTATTGACAACCTTGGTTCTGAACGTACATCATAGCAAAAATTTTAAAGTCCATAGCTAAAAATGAAAAATATGAGAAATTGAAAAACGATGGGAATTCCCTTTTTCTAGAATAAGATTGCCGAGATACTCTATAAAAGGAAAATGAAAAAATAAATCCTATCAGCAGTATCTTATTTTTGACCTAAAATTTTAGGGAACTGCGCACTTTTCAGGAGAGTGACCCTTATGTGCAAGTTTTCCTTTAACAAGTCCAAACGTCTAGTAATACTGTATCAATTCGGCGGCATGTTTTAATGTAATATATAGTAAAAAATAGTGAAATTAAGTATCAAAGCTTGCAGCTTTGATACACATGAGGCGGCCGTATTAATAATATTAACGATTTATTGTGGTAGGTCTGAACTGACACTATAGTGACAATCTGAAAAAAACATTTATTTTCAAGCCTAAAGATTAGACATTGACTCAGGCCTAAGGGGGTCTGTACGTCATATACAAATCAGATTTAATATGTTGATGGTAGGTCAGAAAAAATGACACTATAGTGACAATTTCATAGGCTGGATAAGGCCTAAATAATTTTATTTTCGGACAGGGCCTAATCATTTTCTCATACCATCTGTAAAATATTCTTGCAAGCGTGTCCAGGCCTAAAATGACCAAACTATATGATATATAATACCCTCACATATATGAGAACATAGATATGCACATCATTTTCATTTTGGTAGGGGTGATAAGGCCTAAAATAATTATTTTTGAGATTACCAGTGTCGAACGCCCGAGAGGCTGAGTCAAGCAGCTTGTCTAGGCCTATTTTGAAAACTGCTGGAAAACAATATGTACCTACCGTTAACGCATGAATCCTGAATGCCTCTGAATGTGTATATCCTCCACAATTCATGCGTTTCTGCTAAATATAAACATCATCCTGGTTTTCTGAGTTCAATGTATCGTAGCAGGCGTGAGGGGGGCCCAGGCCATATTGTCAAGCCTCCAGTCTCCATGTGTCCGATCGATCCAATGTTTTGGCAGTCGATATAAACGCATGTTTCTCCTCCCAGACTCCTTCATGCGTTAGTATGCGTCCACAGGTCCACATAGATTCAATTAATATATATTGAAAGCATCAGATAGCGCTGTAATCCAGATAAAAAGACGAAGAGGAGGAGTCCCCGGTAGCGTCTGACTGCTCGGGACGCCTGCACCCAGCGGTCTGACAGTGTGAAGTGGTCTGACCCAGACTTGTCACCGGGGGGAGGCGAAGGAATTGCAAGAAAATAGGGCGATGTATTTACGCATTTTGACGTATTATTTCGCAATCTTTTCATTTTTGAATCTTGACATGGTCATCTATGTATCCAAATCTACCTGCCTATATACAATAGTCCCGTAAGAATGATTGAATTCATGGTGAAATACGGGTGTAGATCTATAGCCTCATTAATATTCAGAGGTTGACCCCGTTCCCATGTCCCAGATCAGAGAAGAAACGGTCACGTGATCAAGTAAGATGGCGAAGGCCCCGGTCACCGTAACGATGTAACGGTTTGGATTCAGGGCTTGAATGTCTAATTTGTCCCATGTTGGCTAATGTTCACTATTTATTTGTGTTCTATATGTCCAAATCTCAGTAATGTAAGCCCAAATAACTCCAAGTATAGGTTATTTAAGCCATTTCGGGAGGGGTTACAGACTGTGACATGGTTACATCGGCCGATTGGGACACAATGGCGGGTGCCCGGTGTTCCTCTAACGATATAAGTATTTGGATTCCGGGCTTGAGTGTCTAATTTGTCCCACTTTGGTCCATTTTGACAATTTATTTGTATTCAATATGTCCAAATCTCAGTAATGTAAGCCAAAATAAGCCCAAGTATAGGTTATTTAAGCCGATTCAGGAGATTGTATCAGGGTCACATTGTGGGTGGGACATGGTAACGCGTTACACCGACCTAGTAGAGTGTGATCCTCTAATTTGGCGGCGGGTTTAAACGTTTAAACGTAAAACGGTTCAAAAGTCTTATGCCGCCTCATAATAAACTAACAAGGAGGAATCAGAAGTGATACCCAGACAGAAGACAATATTTTTGTCAAATTTTCGTGACGAGGCTAAGAGCTCCTTACTCGCTGGATGTTACCTTGAGAATGACGGGGGCGTCCCGTCAACTGCCTTGTGACGTAGATCCCATGAGACAAGTGATGTCATGGGACTCCCAGGGGCCAGTGATTCCACTGGCCCTCCCAGGGTCTCCCCTTTACTTACAGGGCCTTTTTGGCCAGGGTAGACAGAGGGGGGGGGGGGGGGGGGGGGGATTTCAAGGTTTCACCAGTTAGGCTCATCAGGCATCATTAGTAGCGAGTTCAAGGCTCCCACCTTTAGGTGGGATTTAAATCCATATCAAGGGATCTACATCATGGGGGGAAAAGAAAAAGAAAAAAAAATGTTTTTTTAAAAAATACTATTGACGCATTGAGGCAACCGTAATGCAATAATATTTTGTTTATGGTAGGAAAAGGAAGCGGAAACAAACATTCTTGATCAAATTAATTCAACCATCTTATGCAGGCCACATGAGTACCTACAGGCAACACAGCTTTCTACCGTGAACTGTTGCCTTAATATTCAATCATCTCCTGGTGTTGGTTCGACAGTTCTTTCAAACTCTTAATATTTAAAGATTTTTTTCATCCATGATTTCCCAGGAGGCTAATACATTTCAGGGCGTTAAAAAATATATGTTCACTGAATCATTATATTTAAGACTGTAGGAACCTTTATATGATACATGGTGTTTTGCTTTTCGATATCATTAATACACAACGTGAATTTTTTTAGAAAAATGATTTATTGTAAGTTCACTAACACTGAAATACAACACTTATGTCATCAAAGTATTCGCTGGAATGTAACGATGGACATTGCATCACGCGTACAGTTTTGAATCTAACTGGGGAAAAATATAAGAAAATTGAAAAAAAGATATTGCTAATTTATTCCTTTATTTCAGTCCATAAAACGTCCCTAAACAGCGCCCTGTTTGATGGCCGGCAAACAAAACACACTACTAAAATAATTCAAATGAGAAGCAATATAAAACTGGTCAGGACATCGGAAATATATACTTATTTACAGACAATGTACATGGGAATTAGTTACACATAAAAACATCCAGCTGTCTCAAGTGAAAATATCATATTCGTGTTTGTTCAAAGACGTTTTAGTTAGTGATTACTGCGTTTTATGATATAAATTTTATCACATAAGTGGACGGCATATAATTTCATTTCATTATTGATGTTATAAATATCGAAATTAGTGAGCACTTGGCAGTCTCTTTAATAAAATATCACAATAGCTGCTAGACAGTCTCCAAAAAGTACTGCATTCCAAATAATTTTTAAATAAAACAGTTACAGGCAAAGGAGGACGTCTCCAACTTTCCCTTGAAAGTTTTTCTTTATAAATGTATCTCCGCCAGGGAGAGACCGGGTTCGTTGGAAGACGCGCTGTCAGGTTTCATAATGTGTAAACATTGCTCTTTCTCGAGCAGTTAGGAATAACCCAATAAAACTGTCCAATGTGTAATCCAACAAAAGTGGAACCTAGGGAACCACCCAGTCTAATCCTGGTCAATAACGTAGATTTTTTTTTCCTTTTTCAGAAATAGCACTGAATACGGGTAGCGTTTGACTGTGGGTGATTTGGATGGTGCAGAGTGGGATGGTGGCGATTAGTTGGGCTGGAATTGCTCAACCCGCTCCAGAAGTGCCTCTGAGTAGCCAGGGGAGTAGTATCTGGAAAAATTAAATCAGGAATTTATTAGTAACATTTTTCAATCAAAGAATAGAGAATAGAATTGGCGAGGATTTCACTACACTTTTGATGAAGACATATAAAGTGATGTAAGTAATTATCCCATAAGCTGGCTTGAAATTTATCATTTGATAGTTTTTAAAATATGTGACATCCTCTGCGAAAAGCAGTTGTATGGCCTGGGATATTCAATTGAGAATATGTCTTGAGGAGTCAAAAACTGAAAGAATTATGCCAATATTCCAATTAGATCAAAAGTTACATCTATTTAAAGATGCTAAGGTCAGTTAGGGTAAATCTGGTAAAATACGCGAGCCTCTGATATTTATCAAGATATAACACAAAAGAATTTCATTTTGGGCACAAAATAAACTTATTTGTCTTATTTTCATGATTTCTTCGCTAAATATAACCTCTAGAGCTATAGATATGCATATCCATAAGGCTGGAAATCCCATAGACTGTCACATATGCAATTATCAATTAATTTAGTTTATTTCCAATAAAACTTCAAGTCTTTACCCAAATCGCTCCTTGAGATGGTTTTTGTTGTTGTTGTAATTTCAACACCAACCCAATACTTTTTAGATGAAAATTGTATAAATTATCACAATTTTGTTTTACTCACTTGACAATTTCCTCTGGATAGCAGTTGTTGATGGCATTCATGTACTCGGCTAGCGCTGACCCGGGCTCGGCCTTGATCTCCTGGATCTTTTTGAGGCCTCCGCTTGTAACAAACAATCGCCGTGCTTTGGAGTCGTGTGGTAGGACTTTGCTGAACTGACCGACAACGTGTTTGAGGATGTTGGGCGGGGCGTCGTGAAGGAGAGGTTCCAAGGCTGGCAGGTGCACACACTTTTGCAGGATGTTCTTCAATGCTTTCTTCGACTGCAAGGTAACAACAACAATAGTTACCCTAAACTCATTTTCACAATAATCAATAGTTATATTTGAAAAAATAGTAAACCTGAAACTACGTAATGATATTCATATCTAGGATTATACTAAATGCTTGGCAAATTGAAAATAGCGTACTAATACTAATATTTAGGAATCTATTAAATTCTTCACAAGCTCGAAATTCCTCATAGTAGGCCTTTGTCATTTCTAGGGTCAGTAGCATAATTATGAACCCTGGAGACACTCACTTTGGTCTGGAGGTCTTCGGAGGAGTCTGGTCGGAGGTAACACTGGAGGAGTTTGGGCAACACGTTGGCTACGGCCACAGCCTTAGCATGTTCGGGGGTATGACGTCCAATCTGTCCCAAGGCCCACGCCGCTGCTGCCTGAATGTAGTCCTCCTTTTCTTCTGTCAGAGCAATCGCCAGCTGAACCACGCCCTGAATAAATGGATAGCAGAATGAATAAGGATTTTGTATATTCGGCTAACTTTTCCCCCTCTTATATAAATTTACACGTTTGTGTAAATTCCACTGAATATTAAGGTTCACCTGTTAAATATGCAAACGGAAGTAATGTATGATTTATCATGAGCGTACTTGTTTATCCTAATTAAAAAAAAAAAAAGGTAATGTTGTAACGCTACTTACCTTTGATACAATAACTGCCATAGCCAGATTTTCAGAATGAGCTGCAACATAACCAAGCATCATGATTCCGGGGAGCCGAACATTTCCGCAGGATTCTCCAACATAGTCGACCACTGCCGCCACACCACCAGCGTTCACAATCAACTGAGACAGCTGCAAAATAAAGTGAAAGTATGCTCGTACAAAATCTAATAAAATTTACTTGTTTTAAACTTTTGTAAGGATTTCATCTACTTTTTTTTTATTTATTCATTAAGCCACATTCACACTCTGTGATTTTCCACATATGATGTTGGTGATACAGTATAGTATATGAAGACAGTCACTTTGTTGATTCGAAAAAAGTTACAAATTCAAGTCTTAACCGTGGGTCCAATACTGAGATTAGTAGGTGCCTATTGCGATATTTTAAACAATAGCCTAGATTATTTAGGAAATCATTGGCAGAAGAAACGAAAGGAACCCAACCCACATTACGGTAGTAGATTGGTTGGGCAGGCAATAGAAAAAAATCTGGCTCCCCTTTGCTGTAGCATCAAAAGTCAAACTCCTATGCCTTGTATGAAATCATTTCTAGATTCTAGGTATTCAAAAAACCTACATACATGTTTCCGTTTAACTTAATACAATGCCAAAAATTATGTTAATTACTATATTGATATATTTTTAAAAATCATTCCCGTTTCTATCTTAACCCGTCTAGTTCCTCACCTCTGGTGTGTGCTTGGCGATCTCTCTGATGAGGGTGGCCACGTTCTTCTTGACGTATTCGTCAGAGTCCTTCAGACAGGTCAGGACAGCCGGGAAGATCTCGGCCTCAACCACCATCTCTGCAAGGTCCACTGAGTGCTTGGAGATCTGGCTCAGGGCTGAGAACACTTGGCGCTAAAATAAGAACAAGAAAAATGATAAGATTACATAATACAAAACATGGTCTGGATCGGATTGTTAATGGTAAATATCTCTCTTGAAGCCATAAGTTTTGCAAAGTGTGAATTTTGTTATTGAATATATAGTTTATATTTTTGCTCTATTAGACGACCTTACGATTATTTTAGTGAAAACCTATGACTCATAATAATTGTTTTCAAAAGTTCTTTCTTTATAATAGAATATTTAGGCCACTCTTAAAAATGTCTTTTATATGGGTCATCCGAAGGTTTTTTTCCCCTTACCCAGTTTGGGTTAAGTCCTTACCAAGAAAAAAGATCTATTGAAAGAAACAAAAAAGTTCCTACATCCTGGCCAAGGCTTTTTTTTAAATGTGTTACCAGATGAACAAGAATGGCCTTACCTTCAGTTTGGCATCGGGGTTCAGGATCATTTGGGCAAGGTGGGCAATGGCACCAGCATCGACAACGGTCTGGGCAAGCTCGGGTGAGTGTTTGCAGATGTCGCTGAGGGCGGAGGCTGCAATGCGCTTCAGGGACAGCTCAGGCTCCTGGATGCAGAGGACGAGCAGGGGCACAGCTCCAGCATCTACTACAGCCTGGGCCAGTTCTAAGGAAAAATTAATAAAACGTTGTTTTTAGGCGAATTTTAAATATGGATAAACGTATACTAATTTAACAGATTTTAAAGAAAACAAAAGCATTATCATAAGCTACAGTACATACATTAAAATCAGCAACGTATTTAGCAAAGATGAAATTCAGGAGAGAGGAGAAATCCGGAAAAGGAGGAAGTACATTTCCGAAATTTCACTTTTGAAACTAAGACTCTCAATTTTGGAAATACTGATCAAGAAAAGAGAAAGGTAAATATTACTTTCATACTGAACTGATGAATAATCCGGTAAAAGTCAGAGAAGCGGCATCACTGATTTTGCACAACAGTTTTTGTTTTGTTTTCGTTGGCCCATGACAACTTACCTGCGTTGTGTCGAGCTATGTAACCAAGGGCCCAAGCAGCAGATTCTTTCACGCCTGGGTCAAACTCCTCGAGACAGATGACGAGGGCATCGAGAGCACCACAGTCCACCACAGACTGAGCCAGCTGTGGGGAGTGCTTGGCCACTGCGCGAAGGACGAAAGCAGCAGCCTTTTTGTAGAAGCGCTGGAATATAAAATTATCCCACGTTTAATAGACTTTAAAAGCAGATACTAAGAATAACTTAAGTTTGTCTCAAGTCATTCATCAATTATGTCAGAACGTGGTGGATTAATGAAGGAGTTAAGTTTTAGTATAAAAAACGAGGGTTATGAAAATTGAAAATTTTCTATTTATCATACAGTTTTCTTACTTTAATATAATCAGAATTATTTATGCTTTCGTCAAAAAATAAACTTATAACAGTCACATCTCCGCATTTTCTGAATACCCAATCAAATTTTGGCAGAAGCGCTTTTAAATACTTACATTTTGTTCAGCCAAAGAGTATACAAGCTGAGGTAGAATATCCCCTTTGACTACTGCCTCAGCCAAGTCATCGTTGTAGTTGGCGAGGCGACCGAGGGCCAGAGCTGCCGTTTGCTGGATGGTAGGCACAATATCAAGCAGCAGGGGACGGAGCAGGGACATGACACCAGCATTTTGTAAGATCTCAATGTTCTGTGGCCTGGTTGCCAATTCTGCAACTGTCTGCACGAACTGGGTTCGTGACTTCTGGTACTGCTCAAACACTGGAAGAGAACACGAACAGTGTTATAAATATTATTGATTACTTTCTGTTCGATTGTCCAGACCATGAAGTTGTTTCTTTGTTGCAAAGCTATATGAGTATGACTTGAAAATAAACTTATTCTCCAGAGATGAATCAGGGTTTACTATTATTTGCTAAAATGCTGAAGAGGTCTAAATTAATCCTTGTAAATTATACACACACATAAAAATTAAAATATTAAGGCTGTAAGGGTAATAGGGGCGGATCTAGGGGGGGGGGGGGGGGACGGGCCTTGTACCCCCACCCCCCTTCCCCTGTTAAATCATGTTTGGGGGGGCGGGCGCTCCCCCGTACATTTTTGTTTTTGGGCCCCCTCTACAAATTCCTGGATCCGCCCCTGGTTACCATTGCCATTGGTGTTGACATTAGTGAACTAAGCTACTGATTGGAAACAGCAAACCTTAGATCAACACTACAACATATGGGAAAAGGACTTACTAGACATAGTGATTGTGCCAATGCTCAGTATGCTTGGCTAGTTAAGGCAAAACTCTTAAGTCTACGAGGCAACACTGCCAACAGTTACATTGTTATCACACCTTCAGAATAAAATTGTAAATGTAGCAGCGTTCACACCTCTGAGACAGTGAGAGTGAGAGGAAAACAATTTGAAGTGGTTTCAGATGATGTGTTACTGCTAGCGCCTGCGGCTTATTATCATGACCCTATGATCATGTGATGACCAATAACTAGCTTTTGGAATTTTTATTTCATGTCATATGTAATTTGGATCAATAAAATTAACCTGTTACAAGGCTAACCTAGCTAGGCTAACCCTGCTCCCCATACAAACACACCCTCACTCCCCTTTGACTGTTATTATAGTGTTATTGTTAAACGATTATTTTGACGATGATAATTGACATAATCATGTCCTAAACTAAGTAAAGCCTAAACTAAAGGCTAAAGGCTAAAAGTAAAGCCTAAACTAAACCAACAGTGTTTTCCTACATCACTAGTCTAATGACACTATGACTATGTTTCTCCTGACAGTAACTTTATTATTGCAATTTCCCCCGTTTTCGTTGTTCTTTATGGACCCTGTGGCCTGTACATAACTAACATAACGTACCACTATTCTTAATATACAATCAAACCCAAACATAAGACGGTAGATAAATCGCAACAATATTTCAACAAAGTAGACAGGTGTGATTCACTGAATCATGAATGTGAACAGTGAGTGAGTGATGTGACATTCAATCAGTCACAATGCGATGCCAATGCCGTGTTTATGCTCAGTGTATTGGGAGAAGTGTCCATATTTACCTTGCAAAACCTGTCGTTGACTCATTTTGCTGATGTCCTAGACTGTCTTCGTGATATTCTTTAAAGCCTGCCCTTTCCTCGACTGACTTGTTGTCTTTAGACGAGCTCTCTCTTGTCGTTGTGGGTATCCAAGTGGTGTCCAGCGGGCCGTTGCTATGACTTGAAAACATTGAACTCTCCGCAGCGAATCTCACTCTCCAAGCATAGTCTCAGAGCATTTCATAATGACAAAACGACAACCCTCGTCGCCCATGCTTGAAGACGCAATACACTTAAACTATTTTATTATTTTTCTCAGTCTTTTACCAAACATTATGGCAGGAAATATTACTGTAGATAAGAAATGAGACCTTCATATTTTTGAAAGTGTATTTATCTGTGTTCTATTAAGATTTTTTTTCTATAAAATGAACAAATGAGAGACATCTTTATATTTTGTCCTGTAGGCTCTAGCTGGTTACCGGCGATCTTGGTTTACATTACTACTTTGTGAGCTGATAACCAGCAACCGTAAAGGTCAAGGACATAGCAGAAGACATCAAAATGTTGAAGACAAGCGCTTTTCGATTGATATCTGCAAGAAGTGCACCTATTTTTAATGTCGCTGTAAGTAATTGTAAAGTCGTCTAAGAGGGCATTCTGAGCATCCAAAGATGGTAGACGACAAGACTAATTGTTGTAGTTTTATCGGTTGTTTCATCACTGGCTGCCACACACACTATTGTGTGTGTGGCAGCCAAATATCAAAATATGATATATCATCCCCTAAGCATAAAGAAACATATAAACTTTTACTTGTAGACTACAACAGAGTAAAACAGAATAGTAAAAGACAGTATAAAAAGAACATCTGTGCTAAATTACAGAACAGTAAGTCCAGTAATCCTAGTAGCTATTGGAAACTATGGAAGTCATTACAAGTAAGAACCCCAAACAAGAGTGAACTGACATGTGCAGAGCTAGAAACGTATTTCAAAGAACAAGTTTCCCCTCCACCTATAGAATATTTTGATCATACAAAGATCTTAGAAATTGACACCATCATAAGTGACCACTGTACAAGGATGCCCAGCTCGTTGAACGGTGGAGTAGACAAAGAAATAGACATAGAAATATCCCATGATATCTGTAACAGTCCAATAACTGTAGAGGAAATAACTACTCACCTAGCCAAATTGAAAAATGGGAAAGCTTCAGGTATTGATGGTATCTCAGGTGAATTCCTCAAATATGCAACAAACGAGATAAGAAATATACTTCTCTGTGTTTACAACTACATCTTTGATCGATCTGACTGGCCATCCACATGGGCAGAGGGTACCATATGCCCAGTACACAAAAAAGGTTCGATTAATACACCTGATAACTATAGGAAAATTACGGTCATGCCAACCCTCGGGAAGGTACTTGAATCAATAATGAATGCAAGATTAATCAAAAAGAATATTGTCCTAGAGATAGATGACCCACACCAATCAGGTTTCAAACATGGAAGTCGTACAACTGACAACATTTTTGTTCTCCACACTGTTATACAAAGGCAGAAGTTTAAAAAGAAACCAGTCTATGTCTGCTTTGTAGATTTCAGTAAGGCGTTTGATTATGTCAATAGAAATGCTTTATATTTCAAACTCATTAAGAGAGGAGTAGAAGGAAAACTACTTAAACTCATCATGGATATGTACAACAAAGCTAAGTGCAGAGTTAAATGGAAAGATACAATTGGTAATGTGATAGACAGCCAGTATGGCGTGTTGCAGGGGGGCATGACAAGCCCAAAATTGTTCACCGAATTTTTATATGATATTGAGACATACCTAGACAGTACCTCTGGGGTCATGCTTGATGACAGTGTCCTGAGCTACCTATTATATGCAGATGACCTTGTACTATGCTCAGAGACCCCAGAAGGCTTGCAAAGGTTACTCGATGGTCTGTTTAATTTCTGCAAGGACTGGCACCTAATTCTTAACCTAGCCAAAACCAATGTTCTAGTGTTTGGGAGCAGGCCAAACTCAAATCGTTTCACCTTCAACGGTAAAGAAATTAAAATAGAAACAGAATACAAATACCTAGGCACAATTTTTTCCACTACATCACGTGACCCATTGAAAAAAACGCAGGAACATCTAATAGATAAATCACAGAGTGCGCTATTTGCTCTGAAGTCATATGTAAAAAATAGCATAGGCCAACTAACCCCAGCATTAGCAATGAAAATGTTTGATGTCCAAATTGGCTCCATCCTTGGATATGCCTCAGAAGTACTGTATACTGGAAAAGAGTCTAAAGAAATTGAAAACGTTCATATAACCTACTTGAAAAACATGCTGAAGGTGAAACGATCCTCATGTAACGGTGCTATTTATGCTGAATGTGGTAGGTTCCCACTGGTTGTCAAACAAAAAATACAAGTCCTGAAATACTGGGAAAGACTACTGAAGCTAGACAAGAAAAATTTGATTAAAAAGGCGTATAATTCTTTACTTGAACTTAGTGGACAAGGACAGATGAACTGGTGCTCCCATGTAGAAAATATTCTAGAAGAGGTAAATCTATCCCAAGCCTGGGGAGACCAGAGGATCTCCCCAAGAGATATTAACCTTGCATGCGAGACACTTCATAAAACCTTCATGTTTAAAACCTTGAGTGACATAGAAGATAGCATCAAATATCCTAAACTGAGAACATATAAGCTCTTCAAAAAAGAATTCAAATTAGAAAACTACCTCCTGGAAATAGATAACATAAAACATGCACAGGCACTCGTCCGCTTTAGAATAAGCTCCCACAACTTGAAAATAGAGACTGGTCGCTATGATCAGAGAAAGATCCAACCCAAAGACCGCTTGTGTATATACTGTACGTCCAGAGAAATAGAAGATGAATGTCACTTCCTGTTACACTGCTCACTCTATAACGACGAACGCAAAATATTACTCACTAAAGCTAAAAATGAAATCCCTTCCTTTGAACTGCTCTCTGCCAATGAAAAGTTTATCTCAATTATGCAGAATAGGACACCAAAAATTATGCAAGCACTTGGTAACTTTGTCTATACATGCCTAAAGAAAAGAGGAATCTCAACAGCGAGTGTCCAAACCCCCCACGAAGATCAAACAAGGTGCTAGTTAAAAGTATGATCGATGTGGGGGGGCTCATCATGTTATTATATGCTGTTAAACTTTAACTGAAAATTATATGTTACCTCAAATATCTGATCTCAGATACTGTCATTGGGATGGTAGGTATAGTAATACCACCCTATCTCTTCAAACTAGTCAAAACACTCAAAGAATGTTACTTTTACTTTTACTATGCAAAAGCTATATTATGTTAACTACAAGGACGGTGCTGGTAAATGGTGCTGCTGTAAATGTGACCTAAACAGTCACTGGTAAAAGATCTTTATATGTATGTAGATGTAGTTTGTAGTATATTTGTGTAGATGTATAACATTATGTAACATGGACATGTAGGTCTTTATTACTGTGACCTTTCTTATGTCAATAAAAATCATTCATTCATTCACACTGGCTGGCACCACATGTCAGGGTTCCCCTAAACCATCGACGCCAACACTAACGTAGTAGCATATCGTACAATATACGGAGTAAACGGCTCAGCGCCATTCCCGACATCGCACGGTGAAAATACTGGGTTCCAGAAGTGACCACGTTTAACATTGGCGCCTAGGGCTAGGCTATGGAGAAAACGCGAATTTTCGCGATTATGCGAAAAATTGACAAAATGCGAAAATTTGAAAGCTTGTATCGCCTTCCTGGGATCAATAATAACAATAACAAACTTTTTCTCATTTACTGTATGAAGATTGGAGTAATATTTAAAAAGTTAGATCGAAATAACCAAATTTCTCCCATAGAATCCTATGTTTAACACTCCCCCCCCCCCCCACGTCTGTTCGCGATTTCCGCGAAATTTCGGTGCGCGATATCGTATTTTGAGACCCGCATACTGCGTATAGAGGGTTCGCCCTAGCTGGATGATCGAATCTCCACTCCTAACCTTGCCTCGTAAAGGCTTCACAGAGCTAGGTTCCCCCACTACTATACAGTACTAACTCTGTCATCCCCACATTGGAAAGCCAGGTGCTAGACTAGCCTTTAAAATATTTGATACCCAGGTTCGCCCCATACTATGGGCGGTGAAATCACAGATTTCTAATGAACTTGAGACTTTCCATTTGAAATTTACCAAATGGTGGCTTGGGGTTTGTAGACAAACATCATCTGCTGCAGTCTATGCTGAGACTGGCTGCTTCCCACTAGAGGCAAAGCACAAAGTTCATATCCTAAGATACTGGAGTTGACTGATATCCCCACCTGCAAACAATATTCTGCACAAGTGCTATAGCCAACTACTGAACTATTGTTAATGTTTGATTTAAGACTGCGTAAGATTTGTGTATATCCAAGTCTTCATGAGTTGCTTTCCAGAATGTCTGAGTAATTCAGACCGCGTTTAAAGTTTGTCCATTCACTTCCCAATAGTTCAAAAGAAATGAACGATGAGGGAGCTTCTTAATATGAAAGGGTTTTTATTCAGTAAACATCTCATCCCGAGTCAAAGCCACCATGTATAAGTCTTCATCAGTCCACCTCCCATCTCCTATCAGCAATCAACCACATTTAGAACACGAGTTGCTCCAACACTTTCTAGACCATTCTAGTATTCAGCTCTAACACAATCCTATGTCCAAGGTAGTGGGTATTGGTAAACTCCAGTCTGTTACACGGAGCCGATGTACTTACTCCAGGTATAACTCCTTGGCTAAACATGTTTAGCTGATGTTCTCACTAAACTAAGTGACTACTAACTTCTAACCAACTAACTCTTCGCTCCCTACCTTGCAGCGCCTTTTATACTGGTTAACAGGTGGCGCTAGGAGCGTAAGATATTTCTCCTAGAAGTAGACTAGAAGTAGACTTGCTAAGCCTGATCCTTGTTGGATTATATATCATGACAATATATTAAAAGTACTAAGCCATTAGTACACTACTAGATCTATCTGATAAACACGTTAACTGGTGCATACATATTAAAGAACTACTTAACAGCCTTGGGCATAACTACTCTTTACTTTAACAAAGTCAGGAGCTAGATGGAACATACAAAGCTTGCTTCATCAACAGAAATTATCTATTATCAATACAGCACTAAGTTCTTCAATGCAATCAATAACCTGGAAAGCTCTAACAAACTTCGAACATATAGGCTTTTTAAAACCCAACACTCCCTTAAATACTACTTAATATATGTAGAAAACCCACTGCACTGCAGTGCGTTTGCACGACTAAGACTCAGCTCATACAACTTAGGAACTGAAACGGTAACTGGAGAACTCGGTCCGCAGTCGAACTCGGTCCTGGAGATCTCGGTCCGCTGGAGAACTCGGTCCACTAGATATTTTGGCAGTTTCCAGCCCACAGACTAGGAATAGGGACGAGTTAGCCTTTTAGATACGAACCCTAGAGATCTATTAGAAGAGAGGGATATATATTTGGATTGCTTCCCATAAGAAAGACTGTTGGACCGGGTTCTCCAGAGGACCGAGTTCTCCTGGACCGAGTTCTCCAGAGGACCGAGATCTCCAGTATTCACTGAAACAGGTAGGCATTGTAAACCCTCTAAGCCATCAGCTGACCGCATCTGGGTTATCAAAGGTGCCTAGAGGACCACTGACTTTTTTGTGTAGAGCCCTGTCTATGGGACTCTGCACATAAAAGAAACTCTGTCTTGATAAAAGTATAAGGGTATGGTCTCTACCCTATTATAGATTTGATCATCAAAGAGACAGAATTGTCAAAAAACCTTGTTCTCGCCATGATATTATCACAGATGTTGATATGGCATTAAACACCAATAACCAATCAATCAATGCATTATATTTTTTCTGTCCTTCCAAAATATTTGTATGCAAAAGAAGAAAGCTCTGATTATGGCTGTCTTTATGGGCGGTAAATGTTGACTTAGAAAGATATTTGCCCACCGAGTTAATGTATTGCTTACTTATAGTGAACAAATGTTCACCATCAATTTTCCCACGTGAGTCTATAAAAATGTTAATTGAGTTTATCTTGCTTCATTGTTTAGCCAGCAAATTGAAATTAAAATTGTATACAGGGTTTTCCCTAACTATTTTATCTACTAGTCCACCGGGCTAGTGGATCTATCTTTGCACTAGCCCTGTTCACAATTCCACTTGTCCCTGTTAAGTTACTAATTTCAAAGATTGGTACTTGCCCACCGGGCTAGTTGTTAAAAAATTCCACTAGCCCAGGAGGATTTTTACTAGCACCTGGTACTAGTAACTCTATGTAAAAGAAAATCCCTGGGTATAATTCATAAACTTATAATTGTTAACCAGACCCCAAACACTTTTATTGCAACATTCGTAAAAGTTGTCCATGTATATATAGTTTTTTACACTTCTACCTCAGGAATATTTGAAGAGATGAAAAAATATATTTCTCTGCTAATTGAAACAAACTCATTATTATATTTGATTTCTCTGATAGGTGCGCACAGCCTTTAAACGCTCAGACACACCGGATCCGGACCCTGAGCTGTTTGAGAAGACCCGTAAGAAAGGAGCCTATCCTGAGAAGGAGAAGTTCCCCGGGGAGTTTAATGCCGAACGTCCAAAAGGGAAGATTTATGACAAGAAGCCCTTCAAAATGACCATCCAGGCGAATAAATCAATGTCTTGGTGCACGTGTGGACACAGCAAGAAACAAGTAAGTTCAGACACGTGGATAAATCTTTATCATTGTATAAATTTCAGTGGGTCTTTCAGTGCAGTCTACTTCTAATTCCCTTCGGATCTTATCGATTGCCAAGCAATGAAACATTATTTTAAGTTGAATCGATGCAGATGTTCTGGTCACTAAACAAAATTGAATTAGGGAAAGTTGTTGATTTAAGAGAAAACCCTATGTCCGCAATAACAAGATTTATTGACGAAAATAGTTGTCATTATACTCTTTAACTAAACAAAAAATAATAAACAAAGTTCATGGATTACCCATTAATTACGTACCCATTCTTTCTCGAATTTTTGAACACCCTCGGCCTGGCATTTTTTTGCAGCCCCTCTGTGATGGTTCCCACAAACGGCTGGACGGAACATCTTTTGAGAAGACCTCACCAAAGTTCCGACCACTTCGCTTCACAGTCGAAGAGACCAAAGACTATTGGCTGTGTAACTGTAAACAAACTGGAAATGCTCCTTTCTGTGATGGCACACACGCCCGGCAAGACATTCAAGATGCAATCAAATCATAGATTGATATTTATATTTAAGTGTTGTTTCACTTTTAATCTAAATAGTTATTAAATCAGATTGCGAAAGCAAAGCTAAATTAGATTGAAGATATTTAAGTAGCGTTTTGATTGCGGATTACGAGAATTGTAAATGAATCTTGCCTATTGATAAGCTGATTACGTAGTTATATCACAGTTTGCCTATGTGGTATGGGTAGAATAATTCGAGATGAATTTGGGAGTCGGATTAATGTAGATACGTTTCTCGTACTTGCCAGCTGCTTACACCTGTTATAATTAATTTTTTTTCGTGTATATTCAGTATTCGTGTAATGATTATGAGGCTTACCCCGGTATCTTAGAAATAAAGAATTTATATTACATTTACTGTACATTTGTTTCTTGCATCAGTGTATCTTATCAAACTTAAAAAATATTTGAAGAGATCACTTTTTTCAATTATTTCAGAACGTGAACGGTGTTTCATACATCAGATGATTTAGTCAAAAGCTGGTCTTGATATCCATTATGATTTAGGTTGATTTCTGGTGTTTCTATTAAGAGATTTCATATGCCAAACCATTTGCTAAAATACTGTTTCAATTTTAATGTTTTTATTTTCAAAGTAACACTTCTGCCACCATCTTATCCTTCTTATGAAAGGTGCCATTGTATAACTATAAAATTTACACTAACATCTTGCTGGGGAAAAAAAGAGGCAGAATGGAAAACCATTCAATGATCTCCGCTACACTCAATCGAAATTAACAGTCGCGTTCTGTTCAGATTTGTTTGGCCGTAATCTAGTTGGACAAGATAATGATGAGTTCAGCTAACTTGGCGCGGGAGTTGTCCTGTCGTTGTGGCGCCATCTTTACTTAAACTTTAACGTATATATAATCCGCTAGGTGGCGCACCCGACGTTTGGCCATACACGTAATATCGCCCAAACGGCATGGGAAACTTGACCGGCCTATAAATTCAAGAAATGTCGTTTAAATTTAACTTTTCCAGCAGTGACAACGGAGACAATGGTAATGTACTTAATTTGAGAATACAGTTCATACTAGGAAATGTAGATCAAATTCACTGAAATGCACTGCACTGTGACTGTTGTATGGAAACCACTCTTATTTTTGCCTATTAGTATTACCGGTGTCATAGACTATGATTACGATAGAGATACAATAAATAGAGTCACAACTAGGCAGTCCCCTGCCTACAGGGCATCTCTGTCTTGATATCGATATAGATATATTATAAACTGATAAAAGCTTGGACTCGGTGATTATTTTACTTGATTTTGGGTCTACTTTCCCATAGTTTCATGAAATAGGCCCCAAAAAAAATATATACAAAAATAAGAAAAAATAAAAATTGTGTTGTGGTAACCCGACCTACCCTAAACTTTGGGCCATATCTATTTTTTTTTTTTTTTTTGGGGGGGGGGGGGGGGGGGGGGAATTTATATATTTTTTTCCCCCCAAAATCCAAAAGAATTGACCTAAAAATGCATGGAAAACCATAGAACAGAACATTATTTATTTGTCTGTTTTTTTTGTGAGCTTGAACGCTTTCATATTGGAACAAATGATAGAAAAAAATATAAAACTCAGACTTTAATGCCAAATAATAGTGGTCTATTTATATATGTAAAATTTTAATGAATAGTTTCACTAAAAAGAGAATACATGTAGAATCTACTGGTTATAAATTATGCGATTTCCTGCATTTTGTTGCCAAATAAAGTGGATTGAAGACCATTCATTAAAAGCTTATAAGTTTTCAATGGACTGAACCTCTCCGAAGTGCATCCAAAGGCTTTGAATTGCTACTGGTTATTGTTTAATACCTTCTCACTTTCACTTTTTATTTACTTCTTTGTTGCTTCAGGAGAGGAAGGTAACGACGACAACGCTGCTCCTGTTGAACCAGCGGTAGAAATAAAAATCAGCAATGATGCAAAGGTACGGCTTCCATTCTGTGTATGAAGTAATCACGTTTCAGCATTGAAGTCGAACAAAGTACCCAGATATAGACTTGTGGGCGTTATGTGTGAGTATTTTTAGTGGAGGTAATTTAACATCCGGCCAAGCCTATGTGTGAGAATAGTCCGATCTAGGAGTCTGTATATTCAATTGGGTAAACTCCAAGCTTTAGATCTACTTGGAACTGGCTCAGCTGCAATCTTGCTATATCGGATATCGGAAATGGTAGAAATATAACACACTTATATTTATATCTCGCTTCTAATGATCATCTCAGATTCAATTTGAAAACCTATGTAGGTTTGATGTAAAATCAACCTATATCTATTTACCTGTGTTTACGCAGAACACATGTTCATGGATTCCTAATAACTTAAGTCTTTACATTATTTGTATAGACCCCAGAGCAAGTCGAACTACAGGAGTTGAGTGTGGAGGATGGATCGTGTCTGCGATATGTGACGTCACAACCCGTGGAGGAGCGTCTAAGGAGAGACACGTCACGCCTCACAGCTGCCCTGGAGGGGAACTCAGATCTGGTACCTAACGTCTATGAAGGTTAGCCTGTATACCTGTATACCAGAAATGCTACTAGCCCTAAATTTTCCTAATCTTTTTTATTTTGCTCGTCCCTCATGACACTATATTTTATCCTTTTTAATTTTTTTTTAACAGAGATGCCATTTTCCCTACTTTTGTAGGATTTCCTACAGTTTGAGATCACAGTGACAAGTCTGCTGTATAACCATATCTCAAAAGTACAGATCTTCTATTATTCGCGCAATCTTTTTTATGCTTTCATGAACAACAAACGTCACAAACAGAAATGTAGATCGAGTGGAACTTTTCCAAGAAACTTCCACAGATTTGAGAATTTCAAGAATACACGCCAAACACTCAGAGGAGACACTTGTCAAATTCCAGTTTGATAAAATTAGCAATTGGTTTAATAACCAATCAAGCGCCTGTTTTGTTTTTTCAAGCCGATCCTTTTTTTACGTCCTTTTAACAATCCAATTTATATTTCCATTGTCTTATCACTTAACTTATAACTTTTTCAATATAGAACATTGTAAAAACTTTTTTTCTGGTAATAAGTGGATTTAACAAGTATCTGCCAATATTTCATAATAATGCTGATTTCTTCTTTGAAGGAGGCCTTAAGGTTTGGGAATGCTCGATTGATCTCGTCCATTACCTCAGCTCACTCGAAATCGCCTTCAGAGGATTGAAAGTCCTCGAGGTATGTGGTTCATAAGATCAAAGGATCCATTTATCAACGGTATTTGTCATAAGATTCTTACTTTGCCATTTAGTATATTGCTGATGAAGTCTAAAACTTCGCTATCAATAGAGCAAGTTTATGAAACCTTTAAAAGTGTGTCATTTTCCATATCCGTCTTTGCTGTAATGTCCCAGTATACATGCCACGTTGTTTTTTTTGTTTTATAGTTAGGGTGTGGGGCAGGTCTTCCAGGACTCTACACGTATGTCAAAGGAGCCACTATACACTTCCAGGATTATGTAAGTAGTGGAACCCAAAGGGATTATAGGGTTACGGTCAGAAATATCTTTCATGCTATAGTATACCATGCACAGCTATATAGATCTCAATGGCAATAGCGCAAGAACTGTTCAGTAAAGCATTTCTAAATTCCCACTGTAATACAGGGTACCAACCACACAGGGAAAACAGGAAAAACAGGGAAAATGGCAAATAAAATTCCTTGACAGGGAAAACACAGGGAATTTGGTAAATTTGCCAAAACACAGGGAATTTCATTTGGCCAGGTCCTGAAATTCCTGATTCTCAAGATACTAGGGATTTAACATATTTAGGGATTTGTTGGGGTGCCCAATTTTTTTCTGCATGTAAGGGCTTTTAAATTTGAAAAACTTGCTGGATATGACACAGGGAAAAATTGCTGTGGGACAGGGAAATCTAAGGGAAAACACAGGGAATTTGAAAATGGACTTTCGGTTGGTACCCTGGTAATAGCTGGGCTTATAATGTATGATCCATGTTGCATGAATGTATGTAATTTCCTGAGCATTAAGTGTCGCACCTATATACTAAAGCATCTGGAATTCTCTTCGGTTTAGGCTTATATCGGCCTTGCATTTTGGCAGTACCATTGAACTTGAAATATGATGTGCATTACAGAACAAGGAAGTGATAGATAATATCACGATTCCCAACTACCTCCACAATTCACCCGATGAGAAAGACGGTACTCCCAGCACAGTATCAGATGCGTGCCGCTTCTTTGCTGGAGACTGGACTTTAGTTCAAGACCTTCTATTATCAGAAATCGGAGCTGAGAGCGAAAAGTAGGGTCATTTCAAGTTACATGCACTTGATAATGTTGTTGCAAATCGGTTACTTATAAGGCCAAACAAAAAAAATTGTTGTGTTCAGGTAACCCTACCTACCCTAAATTTTTGGCCCTACCCTAACTTTTTTTCAGGAAATTTCTAATTATTTTTTTTCAAAATCCAAAGAATTGACCTAAAATAGCATGGAAACCCATAAAACAGGACATGGATGCTCAGGGCATATATTTTAGATGCTAAAAATGGTTTTGGAGGATATTTGGAATATCTTTTTTATTTTCAACACTGGCCGGGTCTCTTTGGCAAGTAAAAAAAAAAAGCAAAAAAAAAAAGTTTTTTCGACCTACATACCCTATTTTTTTCGACCTATGTTACCTGAACACAACAATTTTTTTTTTTTGGCCTAAGGCCTTAAAACTACTTATTCTTCCAGAAGAACTAGAATTATCACAAAACAAGACTGTCGCGCCAAAGCCCTACAATGCTATCTTTTTCGATAAACAAAATCTATAGGCTCAAGTTCTTACTGTCATATATAATCATTTTATTGTCTTGAAAAGCTTATTCATTAATCTCATCAATATTTCCAACGTATTCTCTAAAAAGAATGTATGAGAGCTCTTTGCAGTGTGATCAAACAGTAATGCGATGCTGCTGATTCTTTTATCATAATAACATATGGAACAGTTGACAATGAAATCTTTCATTTTGAACTTAGATACGACGTTATCCTGACTTCGGAAACCATTTACTGTGCCGACAACTACAGAAAACTACACGATACAATGAAGAATTTACTGAAGCCGGAGGGAGTTGTGTATCCCTTGAAAACTAAAATTCTCAAATTGTAGTTTAATACTTGGATTTTCTGAAAGGACAGAAATATAATGATCTCGTTTTTTTTTTGCGAATAACCCAGTTTTCACTGACTTCATCCTTAACGCCTGTCCTAAGATACCTCGCTGCGAAGACCTATTATTTTGGTGTAGGGGGTGGCCTGAGGGAGTTCGAGAGTAAAGTGACCAATTGGGGAGTTTTCGAGATAAAAAGCTGTCGTCAATTCACAGAAGGTAACTACCACTCCAATTCCTTTTTAGATTGTCAATTAACTAGTTTGTCCACCCCATTAGTGTTCGGAACTGTTTGCATCAGTTAGTAAAGATGATTAATTAGTAAATGAAAGAATGAGTTGTTGAAATTAAAACTAAGTTATTTGGACAAAATCTCTGTAGACCATAATATTACATCCCGAATCAAACTATATTTAGAAATTGTATGGCATATATATAATACGATCGACTCAGTACATAATTATAATGTTCTCTTTTTAACAGGTGTCCAAAGGGAAATAATGGAATTTAGATTCAAGAGTTGTGCCAAAGTATGAAGAAACACCGGTAACGAATCGAGTAATAAAAAAATCGTTCAATAAATTTTGAAAATTTACAGCAACTGTGTTTTCTTTTTATCAATGATTGATAATACAATAATGATTACGGGATAGATTGGAAGGTAATAATGAGATAAAAAGCACGGCGTGGGTCGTCTGTGGTTAGACATTCGACCAACGTAGGGTGTTTTTTCGAACCGAGGGCGTACCTTGGATTCCGTAACGACCCCTATGGACGTACGGCTCCACGAAGATGACCTTTAAGGAATTTCTACTTATGTTATCCAACCAATATCCAAATAGGAGGTTCATGATGTACTTAAAAGCTTATCGTAGGAGGACCGCACCAATCACAGATATGTATCTCCTGTTTTAGTTTGGCCTCTCGTCTGGTCCAGCCATTCTTCGTGGAAGGAAAGAATGGGAACTTAACAATGAATTGCTCATCCGGGCTTCAGGCTCGGGATCGCAGTCTTAGCACGAAAGTATCGAGCGAGTCGCATTTCTCAGAGTTGTGCCTCATGCACGAGGGTAGACAGAACGTTGCATCTTAGTTGAAGGGAGCTAACAGAGTCATCATGAGCCCACAGTTGCTCTAGTCTTTGTGCAGACTTTCTACTGTTCTACTCGTGCCCCTAGCTGGGAACCGGTCTTCAGGCTGTCGCAAATTAAAGAAGGGTGGTAGTGTGCTGGCCGGCCACCCAATATCTTGTTCCCCATGCCTGTGCATACAGTTAAGCTATCCCCTAGGGTTGCCATGATCTTTGTTCTCGTGCCCCAAATCGCCTATAATCGTCCAGTCATTAGGTTCCCACCCCAAACTAGGCTATTTTCCATGTTCTCATTCTTTGTTCTCCGTCTTCTCTAGATTATTTTAAGTCCTGAGATGGTACAGACTAAGGAAAGGAATCGGTGTTAACATGTTGAGTACCTTAAAGGGGACTGTTTATTCTTGTGCTTATCTCTGCTTTATATCACTACAACTTGGACCCCATTGGTC
Organism: Lepidonotus clava; assembly: GCA_936440205.1. NCBI lineage: Eukaryota > Metazoa > Annelida > Polychaeta > Phyllodocida > Polynoidae > Lepidonotus > Lepidonotus clava. The sequence goes on from OW387147.1 coordinate 24,720,386, forward strand.
AGTTCAGATCACATGGTCTAATTGATGCCTACAAAGGTCACTTCGGTTACACGTTTCTTAATTAAATTTGTGCTTAATCCTCATCTTTTATATCATACATGTTGCTTCTCGTGCTCTACTGCACACTTCATTCTAAAAGCTAAACAATATATCTGGATAATTAATGTCTAGGCGCTTACTTTGTCTTTTATTAATAATTAATACCAAGTAACTTCATATACTTAAAACTTGTGCCGTTGAATTACGAAGTGATATCAGATTCATCACAACATCCATGTCTGCCCTTCAGTCCAATCTAAAATCTATTCCAATTCCTATACCGTAAAACCCCTAATATAAGCCGAACCCTAATTTAAGCCGCACCCTGACTTTAGAATTTATCTTTAGACACTTTTTGAAATATTTTTTCAGAGATCTGATTGTATCCAATGTTTTGTAAAACCCTAATTTAAGCCGCACCCTTAAAGTTGAGGCCTCATTTGATCTCATTTCTGAAACTAACCCTAATTTAAGCCGCGGCTTAAATTAGGGGTTTTACGGTAGTCATTAAGTCATACAAAAACAGCAAGTTTATTTTCTGTATGAAAACATTTATTTCAAAGACTACCACAAAAAAAAGACACTACGGTAATAGTAATGGTATACAGTTTAATCTAGATTGAAGAATAGGAACCTCTCATTTTATAGATGTCCGAACACACTGTTTGTTCTCAAACTAACAATCTAAACGTGTATGCCTTCAGGGAAAATACCTGCGTATATTGCTTACTCCTTAGGAGCAGCACGGATAAATTTACGTAATTTATGAAATATTAACAGTCTCAGCTAGGTGTGGGAACCGGAGGTCCGAACTGTTCCATAGTTTGTGTTACAAGGGCGAGGTAGTCCAAGAAACCGTTGACACTGACCCGCAGTTTCCTGGCTTCTGGTGCGGAAAAGTCTCTGGAAGAATCACATAACAGACAATTGTAGAAGTGAAGACATAATCCTGTTGCAATGCTCATTTTTAATTCAGGAGCAAATATCAAGGGTGGAAATGATCTAATGTTATGGTTCAAGTTAAGTTAACTGAAAAAAAGTATAGAGAACCTGCTCTACGAATGTCTCCCCTCGGACTAAGGACACGACAAGGCTATTCATATTATCATTAACTTTTTTACTTGGAACGTTTCAACTAAAAAAAGTTCACGACAGTAATATTTTCTTAAATGAATACTTACGCTACCAGCAGTTTATCTTGATGGACGATTCGTTTCGTGACACCCCCTCGTTTGGGCTCCTTATCTACTCGGAGTGAGTTGCAGGCAATTTCTGCCTCCCTGGAGGATGGGAATGGCACCTCCAGATGTCTGGGATTGTATTAAGGAATACCCCACACTGTTTAATGAAGTAGAAACCACATCTACGCCAAGACATTATGCCACGATACTATAGTTGCCAGTAAACATTTACTTGGATTCAACAACTCGCAGCATTTGAAGGGCTTCATAATTGTAATGGAATATGATCAATTATTACGCCTTACGGTGCCCTTTCGCATCTTGTCTTCAAATTGAACTAGTGCTGACTCATTTCAAGATCCAGGGAAACATACTTGAACTATGTTCATTTAGTTGAGGCTTTTTAATTAAAAAAAGAGAAAAAAGAAAAAAAAGATAGTTTTGCAGTCCGGAGGCATAGTCGACAATCATAGCAATTAATGTTAATGGCTGCTCTTGTTTTTCCTTTGAGTGCGCCCTTACTAATTAAGTTAGAATATAATATCTCTATCCGAATATGTTTTTCAGTCAAGGTGATAATCGACAAAGATTACATTAAAAATTCGAAAGCTTTCATTTTTTACTAATCAGCTCAGTAAATATTGAAATACATGGAACTGAAATATTCAGTATATATACAAAAAGTTACTATCCACGGAAGCGTGTCTCAGAATAGTGATGTAGAAAACACTTTTGGTTTTATGTGGGAAAAATGATTACCTTTCAAACTTTTTCCATATTTCATGATACAAAAACTAGGGCAACGATAGAGAAATCCAAGGCATGCATCCTTATACTTTGCACGAAAGCGGGTCTGGTTAACTAAAAATTCAGGAAAATTATTCCAGGCATGTAAGTCATAGAAAATCATTTCCGCGGAAAAAATAAGTAAATTGCTTAAAACCAGTATTAACCAAATCTGTTGATGGGTGATATTAAGTTTTATTATACCTTAGGGTGATACAAGTTTAGTAGTTAAGAGTTTAACACAGGGTGATACAAACCTGGGTGATAACCAGCCTTGTATCACACTGCAGTGTGATACAGAAACTTTTTATTTTTCTAAAATTCATGAAAAAATGAAATAATTAAGAAATAAAAAATCTAACATATGCATTATCTGCATAACGTTCCTAGCTACATTTTACTGCTTACTGTTTGTGGATTTGATGGATATCAAAAGAGTTATATGAAAAAACATTAAAAAAAAGTGGAACATCACAGTCCCACCATCACTGATTGCTGTGCATCCTTCCTTGGGAGCTCAGATCTAACAGAAAAGTTATAATAAATCCATAACCAACCTTGAAGGGAGTACTCGGGCAGTTATCACCCCTCGCCGAGACCCCGATATCAGCCCTCGGCCGGCCCTTCGGGCCCTGGCCGCGGGCTGATATTGGGGTCCCGGCTCGGGGTGATACCACCCTCGTACTCCTTTCTCAGTTGGTTATACGCCATATGCGGGTCTAAAAATAGAGCATCGCGCGGCGAAATTTCGGGGAAATAGCGAACGGAGGTTGGGGGGGCTTTTAACATAGGATCCTATGAGAGAAAACAGGTTATTTCGCGATAACTTTTTGAATATGGGCCCAATCTCCAAACAATAAATGAATAAAAGTTTGGAATTAATCCCAGGCACCCCATACAAGCCTTCAAATTTTCGTAAAAGGTCAATTTTCCGCACTATTGCGAAAATTCGGATTTTCTCCATAGGCCCCAATGCTAAACGTGGTCACTTCTGGAGCCCAGAATTTCACAGCGCGATGTCGAAAATCGCGGGTATACCGCTAACCCGTTTACTCCGTATACGTATTTATTTTATCTCTTTAGTAAACCAGAATATTAGAAATATATTTTTAAGAGCAGAAACAAATATAAAAATACCTTTCAACTATTTTGCAAAAGTCACCCCCCCCCCCAAATAAAAATAATAATTCTCGGATTTGGACGACTCTCAAAAATGATCAAAAAATACAAAAAAAAACCCCAAAAAAACAACGCGGAAATCCGAATTTCGGCGGAAATCTTAGATGCCTGTATTTTCATTTCAGGAACAATATGAAAAATAACTTGTCAAGATTATGACCTCTCCTATCAATATGTCGAGTTCTGAATCTTGAGAGTAAAACCATTATTTTTTTTATTTTCTGCATTTTGACAAGAGATTACAGGTAGGTCTACAGGTCTGGCTTCGTTGAACTGATTTCTTCAATAAAAGGAATGGCCCAGTTTAATGCAAAATATTAATGTTGTTGACACCTAAATAGCTAAAATCGATGCTCCCTGCACTTCTATCACGTTTGTTTGTTTTTTTCTTATCACACTAGTGGGCCCTTAACTTAGGCTAAAATGATTTGGCCTAAAATAAAGGCTAAATATTAGATAAATGTTTATTTGAAATTATAATTTCAATTTGGCATAACTTTGTTGTGGCTCCTTGAAAATGACTTGAATGATAGAAAAAATAACTGAAACTCCTTCCTGTCAGCAATAGTCGCGGTTTAACTTCTGAAGTTCATTATCTCTGCTTTTTGAATAATACTAGCGTCAAACACCTGCGAAAATTCAACAAATTAAACGTCCCGGTCCAGGACCGGGCGGGCGGCTAGGACGGGTTTGAAGCGCGACTCCCAGGCTCTATTCTAAATTTACGCTATTGTCGACTTCCTTATCTTGCCAACTGCATCTTCAAAGCCAGCACTGAGTGTACGCTTGATTTTGGTAAGTGTCAATGTAATTTAAACCAAGAAATATACCAAAACTTTAGGCAGGAAAAGGATACAACGTGAGTTCGTCCGCCATGTTGTAAATATTGATGATTCTAAACTGCGAAACCCAAAACGGGATTTGAAAAGAATTAATTAAAAAAAATATTAGTGTAGAAATTGTACGTATATGATAATTTCTTTTATGAAAATAAAATATTCTAAATTAAGTTGTATTATTTTAGACAAAATTTGGAATTAAAAAACAATGTTTTACACACTTAAAATTTATTTCGGTTTATCCCATATTATTATTTGTCCGTCACATATCATAACACTCTGCGTCGTGACATCACTTCCGAAAGGAGGAAGAGAAAGAATCTTGAGTCTCACCGAATGCTATGTCAGACACCTTTCACGGATTATTTTTCAACGTGTGGAAGCAGCGGTGACATACGAGCCTTGGTCATGAACTGAGACATTGTTGGAAGCCAATTTATCGTTTTATTTATTGTGTTACTCATTATTTGTGCCGAAAAGACCTTGAAAATGGGTCTATTGTTTTCCAAGCTGTGGGGCCTCTTCACAAATGAAGGTGAGTGCGCCCGGTGGTTGACTCTCGGGTTTTTAAATCTTCTGCAGTATTCTGTGGACAATGGGATTTTAGACAGAAATTATACATAATCCATGGTTATTAACAACTATTGTTGGTCGCAGTTATTTTGTGTTCATCCCACAATCCTCTAGTTTCTTTGGTCAGCAGAGATTTCCCCCCCCCCCCCCCCCCCCCCCCCACAGATTTCCTCCTGACAGACATGACAATGAATGGAAACCACTAAAAACATATGATTGCTGAGATCATAGCATTCATGGGTGTAGCGTGGTTATTTCCAAACTTTATCATATGACATACTTCCTGATGTCTTAACTGTCTATCTCAACTTGTGATATTGAACATCACAGATATTGAAAAAAAGATAGAACAAAGATTTTCTAGAAAATAATGAGCTTTTCGTTTCGTGCTGAGTAGACTCATTCACTCAGTCAGGGGTAACAGACCCTGCTGATGACTCATAACTTCGTAAGACATAACAACAAAGCCGGATTTCTTTTTTCGTGATAATGAAGTGAGGGAGTGGAATGCCTACTGAGAAAGCAGCACGAAACAAGATAGTATTGATACGAGTATTAACATTACTTGAAATTAAGTAACACATTACAATCTCACTGGTCATGGTCATTGATTAATATCAAACTTAAAGATTTTCCATTCTAAATAAATAGGTATAACTTTATCCTTAGAGTTAGATCTATGATATTATCTTTGTTGGTTCTGATATAGCTGAAATTGAAAAAATTCTGAATAGACTGTCGTTAAACCCCCAACAATCATCATCATGATCATAATAATTAACGTTATAACCTGCTTTGTTATGAAGCCATCCCTGCTTGTCTTCAAAGCGGTAAGGGCAGGCTAACCAAAGCAAGGGCATTATTTTCACAAAGTTGAGAAAATTCTTAACAATATCATGCCTGATTCAGGTCAGTGGCTATAGCCACTGACCTGAATCAGGCATGATATATTGCATGCCGAGGTTTGAGAGCAAGAGTTGAAGATAGTGACATTGATAAACCGATTTGTTGCATTCTTCCCTAGAGTACTCAAATTTTACTTTAGGACTTGTGACAGGTCTAGATTGTAGCGTGTACTAGATATATAAATATGTTAACAAAACAGTAGTGGAGTGGCTTCATCTCTCCAAGATGTTTTTTTTTATTATTTAAAAAGATAATTCAATTCAAGACAACAATTTTTTTAAAAAAACAATCCCCATAATCTACGCTTTGATAATAATTATATTGTCTATGATTATTGTTGCTTTTTATATTCAATATTTTTGGGTTAGTAAATTCCCAAGAGTGATGGTGGTTATGAAGCTGCTCGTTTTAGCAGTGCATTCCAGACACCAGACAACGTGCATGCATGTTATTAGACTGAATCGTATGAGTAACTAATGAGTAATCATTGGACAGTGACTCAAGATGCTGAGAGTCTGAAAGGTGACACTGACAGCAGCCGGACAGCGGGGCTTACCTGACTGGCTGTTCTATCACCTCATGATTTATCCAGCACCTGTCTGAGCCTTATGATTTACCAAAAAGATCATCATGGCTCATTCAAGCACCATTGATTAATTAATTTCGTACGCTGTATATGTGTTTATGTTACAGAAAAATGACTAGCATTATAGTTAATTGTTAAGAGATGACTATCCTCTTTTAGGTTGTAATCTATTTTTGTTTCCATCCCTTTCAGAACACAAGGTGATCATAGTTGGATTAGATAACGCAGGGAAGACGACCATTCTATATCAATTGTAAGTATACAAACCAGTTATTTCTGTAAGAATGTTATGCTGAGCTCCGTCACAACTCGATACGCTCGAGAGGTATAACTCGTCCAATCCGAAGTGTCCGAAACTGGGATTAATTTTCTGTGCCTGACTGTTGCCTATCTTTTTAAATCTGTCAATTTAACCAGGAGCACGTCTACGTGTTGGTAATAGTATTAATAATATTACGCATAAAGATAATAGGAAAAGAGTTCACGCTTATAATGGTTCAAATTGGTAGGTCGCAGCCTTAATTGCTAAGAACATCTACATGTCCATGTGTCCTCGACGACCAGAAAATGGGTGTAGACGCCCAGAAATTGATTTCTGGTAGTCCTTCTGACACCAGATATTTTGAAAAAATTACTGGAAATATCCCTTCAGAAAACTCTTATTTTGGCCTATTATGATAGTTGTATCAATGTGTTCAATAATCAAATGGGAGGACCTAAAGACGTATGTGAACGACCAGATCTGTAATATTGGTTGTCCTCTGACGACCAGAAAACTGGAGCAATTTTCTAGCCTGCTAGTGAGTTATTTTCTTACGGGAATGTAAGAAATAAAGAGTTAAGAGACATACAAGTGGCGAAAATGGCTATTGAAATTGTTTGGTGATAAATAATATGGTCAGAATATATTAGGTTACTTGGCATGGATAAATCATAGCGAGACTCCTTAAATGTTTTAAGTGTTTGAAGTGTTTGAAGTGATAACCGTCAACAGAATATATCAAATATCCTCCGTTGCAGTTAAAAAACAAGTATGATTATGGATAGGATATAGCATTCAGAAGATTATAAGGTGTCATTGCCTTACCAAAAACCTATTTTCCCCCTGTTAGTTGACATAGAATAGCTTATTTTCATCAGTTTGCTCAGAATAATAAAAGTATTAAAACCATATCCTTGATTATGGTATCAATGCTCACGTAACAAAATTAATTTTACCTCATCCTACCATCCACCTTTTTTAAACGATGACCTTTATCTAAGCCTCCGAATTAGTTTTCTTTTTAGTTTAATATTTATTCAGAGAGTGTGACATTAATTGCGGCGGTGGGTGTTGTCGCCTAGTTTTGCGTGACACGGTTTTGTTTTATTTCACTTGTTTATTTTTAAATCAGACTGGTTGCTTGACTCTGGACCACCTATTATGGATTCGCTAAATAAATCTGTTCCATGGAGTCTTTAACCACAGTTAGAACATAATTACAAATGAACGTAAAAGTTATGAAAAATAACAGATATGTAATAGTAATTGACGTTTTTACCCGTATAAATGCAAAAAAATACGCCTTTTAGTTTATTAGTTGATTCTGCTATGAATTCTTAACCGAGTTAATGAGGAATTCTAGGCGACATCTTCAGAGGAAACAATGATTTATTACCAAAGTCGTAAGACTGAAAAAGACGCATATAATCGCCATCTCATGAATGTTGTGACTGCATGAAAGGCCAGTGTCTAGCGAGACAGGTGCCCCAGACTCAAGCTCCTGGGAATTTAAAGTACCACACTAATTAGCAGTTTTTTTTTTATAGTTTAGTCAGATACTACAAAGGTACACTATATTAGATAACAAGTTGAACTCTAAGTAGTACACAACAGCTTATATCCCTTATCTATTAGTGCACAAATGATGGGAACATTAATTCTGTGAGATTTTAAATTTATATCAGTGTTTATATTTGGATAACCATGAGTGGTTAGGACTGTATTTTGTCCGAATTTAAGATGGTCACTCTACTGTGACGTGCCTTTCAGGTTGAAACTAGCGGAATTAATTAGGAGTAGGATTCACATACAAGGTGTAGTAAGGACCGTTTTCAGATCTAGCTGCCAAGTTGTACAACTGACATGCGTAAGTCAACCAACCACAACATAAGTGGATTAGGAGAGGTAGGGTCTCGTCAGTCGCTGTATAAAAGAATCGAGCGTCTGTGCGCACTCTTTTTCTGGCAGGGACCACATCCACTCCTCCCTCCTCACAATTCTCTTTGTTAGTTTTTATAATGATTTTAAAAATTACAAACTTCATATAAATCGCGAGCTTGGCACTGACCAAGTGGTTTTATTTTTTAATCTCTTTCACAAATTACTCCATACACACTGACCTTACCTTACCCTGACACTCTTGGGGTTATCCGCCATCAACACATGGTTGACTAGTGAGGAGACGCCTCCTTTCATTTACTTTTTTGTTTTGATCAGCAGTATTTTCTGGTCGCCCTGTTCTTCTGACTATCCACTTTGTTCATAGTATGAATTCAGGAATGGAAAAATATGAAGAATCCCAAGTGTCAAATGAATATTTCAAAAAAAGTAGCGATGTGATTGCAAAATAACCTATAAGTAGGATTATCAACTCATGATGTAAACACTTTTTGAACCTAGACATAATTACTAATAATAGGACGCTTATCAAAGGTCACCTGATTATCCTCATTAGTTGCATACACTAAGTGCAAAAATATTACCTCCCACAAAAGTGCACCCAGACTTACACAATATGCAGTCCTTCTTCAATAGAAAATGTATGAATAATAATGAATAAAAATAAGTGGCGCATATCTGTCTGTACAGTTTGAAAAGAAAACCATGCATCGGCTGGCCTCAAAAGTGCGCCCAGACCTACACAATATGCAATCCTTCTTCAATAGGAAATTTATGAATAATAATAATAATAATAAAAAGTGGTGCATATCTGTCTGTACAGTTTGAAGAGAAACCCATGCACCCGGTGGCAAACTTGTACACCTCAGGAAAAACGTTTTATATGAAGACAATGAATAAATAGACCTACCTGTATATAGTTATCTACGGATGGAGGGATGTTAATTAAACTTAATCTCTTTTGCGCCGTTACAAGTACAAAATAGATGAAGTAAGAATCCCCGTCCAAACAAACTTTGCCCCCACATGCCCAAAATGTCAACAATTTATTATAGAATTGGTGACCCTTAACTGCAGCCGAACCCGATGTTGACAAAACCGGAAATAACTTATGGTTTCATTCACAACCACTACTATCATATCGTTGTTTATGATGTAAACTACTGTAAAGGTATTGCTTTCTTGCTTTATACAGTTATTTATTTATTTAATTAAAAAAAAAAATTGTCGGGGGGGGGGTACTCCGTCAAAGTATAATGTGAAATATTAAATATCAAACAGAATTCATTACGGCCTACCAGGGTGCGCAAAATTGGTATAGCGAAATGTCTCTTACTTTTAGTGCTAGAAATGCTGATATTCGCAGCGCTTAAAATAAATGCATTTACAGTATCCTCTTTGGTAGGTAATATGTGGCATTATTTGTTCTCATACTGTTTGAGTTGGTACCCACCAAGCCTATAGATTGGACACCGCAACAGACAGGTCTCTGACCCCAGAAATGTGGTACTCTCCCATCCAGGGTTTACACAGATAATAACCACTACATAGATGGTTCCTGGTGACATCTGGTTCTCATATTGGAAACCCAGCGGGAACTTAGCCTGATACCCTTTGTCATAGGAGCGGGCAAGCTGATTCCCAATTTTTCTGGGCGAATCTTTAAGACATACCTCCATATCTCCATCTTTGAACTTGACGTACTGCTGGATACTACATGGTTGATAATATTTGTACTTATGGGGGAAAAACAAAACATTTGTTTTTCAATATGTATTTGCTGGTCTTTAAGATAGAATTTAGTAGAAGTATATATCTTGATCAATGGGTGAAAATATTAAACAATCAAAATAAGGTCCCAATCTCCAGATACATTAATTAATTGTCATGGGGATGATTAGAAATTTTCCTGCGTTTTGACAAAACAAATCAATGAGTACCCAAAACTTTCCTCAGTTTCAGAAATGTGGAGTGTGGTTATACCCCCACCTGTGAGGATCCCCCCCCCCCCCCACTTTCTCAGTTTCTGAGGTAGAGATACTGACAGTGACAAGCAGTAGCATGCAGTGGCTAAATGCTGTGGGTACAATACCCCCACATGATGAAATCCCAACCTACTTTCCCAAGCAGGGACACTGTCAGTAGGTTGCAGTGGTTGAATACTATGGGTATAACCCCCCAATCTGACGAGATCCCACCCTACTTTCTCATACAGGGACACTGAGAGTATGGCATGGTGGTTGAGTACTATGGGTATAACCCCCTAATCGGACGAGATCCCACCCTACTTTTCCCAGCAGGGACACTGTCAGTAGGGTGCAGTGGTTCAGTACTATGGGTATAACCCCAAAATCTGACGAGATCCCACCCTACTTTCCCAGGCAGAGACAATGACAGTAGGGAGCGGTGCTTGAGTACTATGGGTATAACCCCACAATCTGACGAGATCCCACCCTACTTTCCCAGGCAGAGACAATGACAGTAGGGAGCGGTGCTTGAGTACTATGGGTATAACCCCACAATCTGACGAGATCCCACCCTACTTTCCCAGGCAGAGACAATGACAGTAGGGAGCGGTGCTTGAGTACTATGGGTATAACCCCAAAATCTGACGAGATCCCACCCTACTTTCCCAGGCAGAGACAATGACAGTAGGGAGCGGTGCTTGAGTACTATGGGTATAACCCCACAATCTGACGAGATCCCACCCTACTTTCCCAGGCAGAGACAATGACAGTAGGGAGCGGTGCTTGAGTACTATGGGTATAACCCCACAATCTGACGAGATCCCACCCTACTTTCCCAGGCAGAGACAATGACAGTAGGGAGCGGTGCTTGAGTACTATGGGTATAACCCCACAATCTGACGAGATCCCACCCTACTTTCCCAGGCAGAGACAATGACAGTAGGGAGCGGTGCTTGAGTACTATGGGTATAACCCCACAATCTGACGAGATCCCACCCTACTTTCCCAGGCAGAGACAATGACAGTAGGGAGCGGTGCTTGAGTACTATGGATATAACCCCACAATCTGACGAGATCCCCCTGTGGAAGTTCCGGGTAAGAATAGGCCCCCAGTAGCCCCTGCTGATTGTAGAAGGTGACGATACGGGGGACCCAGCACTGACCAAGTGGTTCTTTGGGTTCAATTCCCGGTTAGTGCTTGGTTCACTAAGGGATGAGGTACAGCAAAAATAATTTCTAGGTTTTGATCCCCTCCTGTTTGCCCACCCTGTTACCTTCATCTCATAGATTCGATCACCAAAGACAGAATTCCTCCCAACTAGTTTTCACCGTGAAAGTGACCCTGGCTGATGGTACGACGTAAAAACACCCAACGCTCACCCACTCTGACGAGATCCCACCCGACTTTCCCAGGCAGGGACACTGACAGTGACGAGCAGTAGGGTGCAGTGGTGGAGCACGGTCCAAGGACTCGTGGCCTGACGCCAGTAATCCCTGATCCAGGGTCAACGTGGATCAGCCGGCCAAACCCTGCAGATGGGTAGGCAATCTGTGTCTGCAGCTGAGGGTGGATCATCCTGTTTCTGTGGTTGCTATGTCGGATTAACCCAGAAATCATCTGTACTTTATGGACACAATAGTGGTTATAAATGTCCACATATTTCTGGACCAGTTCTAAACTATTAAGTACGGATGACTATAAATTTATTGGGTATTGCTAGGATGTCATTATTAAGATTTCTGAAATATCTCTGCCAATGTTGATTTTTTTGCACGATTCTTCACTTTAGCACGTTTGCAGGTAACTGGTTTCATGTATATCTCAGGTGTCTCAGCAATATGCTTATGAACAAATTGAACACAGTGCATTTACAGCACGTTATTTTTTGGATATAAAATCGAGTGTTGGTGTTAGTTTTAACTTTAAAAATACCAATGGTATTGCTACTGGCACAGCTATAAGACCCATCTTCCGATCTTTAGTCGGTCTGGTTAGATGGGTGAGGTATTTTCTGAGTGAAGTATCCGCACTTGGTATTCCCAGAGTTGTTTTAACCTCTAAGAAGCACGGGTCATTAGAACTCCAGGACAGCATGGAACAAACTCAGAACACGTGTAAATGCTCAGTGGCAGTATTATCACAACAGTCATGGAGCACCGATTCAGAACAAGTTAGTTATATAGTTAGCATTGTCATAGGTAATACTGAAAAGTTAAGTTAGATCAGAGGAAAATCTGGGCTATTATTGTGGTTCTTATAATTAAGGTTTCCTCCAGACACAATATGCTAAGATATGCATACTGAGTAATAGCTGGCTCTTTTGTTAACCTGAGGATAAAAAGTGACTGTTAAAAAAAACAAGCAACTAATTTTGTGAATAAATTCGTCCCATTCTAAATATATTTTTGATCATGTTTGAAGATTTGAATCAGGACGTTCAAAATTAAATTCAAAGCCAGTCGACACAATCAGCTGTAACTGTATTTATGAAGACCTGAGGAAAATGTTGTCCTTGTATAACACCATAGACATTACATAACAACATCTTATGTATGTCTAAGATAACACACAGACATTATTAGAATTAAACGTTGTATTTTTAATCAACAAAAACGTCAGGGGCAGACACGACCTGAGTGGTTTCCCTATAACCAGGATATTGCTTCCAGTCAATTACCGGTATCAATTAGTGGGAACCACATCCCCTCCAGGTGAAAGCCAGCCAGGTGTATAATATTATATGCATGCACAGTGGGTGCGAGTGACCCAGGTGGGCAGGAGACCACCTCCAGGGCGTAGAATGTGGCATTCCTCGAGCTTCGATTTTATTATTATGACTGTATTATAGAGGTAGCGCCAAACATGTATGCGTGCTGCCAGCTATCATGATTTATTTAATTATGATTTGATGGTCACGTAAACAGTAAATATCCACTCATTACGAAGTCTATTCCTGTGCTGTGCTCTGTACTAATTTGACCAGAATTTTTGTTTACTGTTCATTTTTCATCTTGATCAACTGGAAGACCATGTAACTGTTTATGTGGAGTTGACAATAACATTTTTATTAAAAGAAAAAAAAAGATTAATTTACTTTTACAAATCACGTTGAGAAAGATCATAGTTGACTTAGCATGATTATTTGAAGTAAAACTATTTTATTGAAACGTGTATTAGTCCGGCTAAGATAGGCATGTAGATATTGCATCAAGAATATATATGAACCAAAGTTTTATTTCCAAAAGTGCACCTATGAACTGCTAGAAGCTAACTGAAACCCATTTATCAGTTTGTGAAAGTTATCAGGAGAGAAAACCTCGCTAGTTGCTAAGAAGTTTCAAGAAGTTGCAGGATTTTTACGCGCGGTACCAGTAACTCTAGGAAATCCCTGCCTATGTGCCGGTGTCATACTAAATCAAATTACAAATACTATGCTTTAAATATGTTAAAGTTAAAAAAATAGTCACTTTTTAGAATTTTCAATAATCACATTCTGACGTAACAAATCCCAAAATTTTGCTATGGTTTTCAATTTGTGTATCTGTAACCAAAGGCAAAAACAGAGTGTTCTAAACAAAACAAAGCGAGATAGTCCCAAAATGTGGAGGCACTTTGCCTAATAGGTCACACTATATCTACAACCACCAGCAGGGATGTGGTAGTACCTATACATTTAGCATGTGGGTAGGTTTCTTGGGTATAGTCAGAAAGGTTCTTGGGACTTGTCTAGGGTATAGGTACACGCTGGTACAGTTTGCAGTGTGTACCTGGTTGCCCTGAGCTGAGTATACCGTGGAGGTTGTGGTACGAGGGTCGTGGGCCGTTTAGCTCTGATCCAAACATACAACACGACCACCGACCTACCTTTTACCTCTCTGCTCTCTCTCCTAAGTACTTTCTTGCATAACGGATTGCGTGGTTCAACTCCGGCAACGTGTGTATGTATCAAAGTGTATAGATGGACCTTGTAGAGTTAATTCTGAACTCGGAATTTTCTACAGTTTATAGTTACCGTTTTCAACCAGGCAAATCGATTTAATAATTATGTTCTACTATATCATGTTTCCAAAGGGTTTATACCCTTGATAACATGATTTTGAACTTTGTGGGACAACTCCAACCACTAACAGCTGATCCCGATACTATGTGGGCTATTGAGCTACCGAGATGTTGATCTTACACTCACTAGACGCTCAACATAACCAAGGTTTAAAGAGTTAAATCTAGAAGTACCATTTCCAAGAAGGGTATCTGAAGAGCTAAGATATATAGCACCACCTCTAGAGACTGTCTGTGTGAGAGACCAGAGGGGACGGAGTGTTAAGGATAGAGTCGGGTGACACGTCGACACACTTTCTGTGGGTCTTCCCTTGTTCTCTTTACGGTAAACTTGTAAGGTTATGAACTCCAGCTGGCTGAGCGGTCTTAGGAGGGAGAGGGGGGAGGGTGGTATTCAAAGCTTACAACCGTTCTCGCGATCCATCTATTAATGGAATAGAAATACCGTAAATGCCATATGACTTAGTATCTAGATGCAGTGTGAATAAATGTCCAGCAGTATCTGAATTAAAAATAAAAGCATCGTATATATATGTAAAATATGAAACAGAATTAACCAGAATCAACCAGGGACAACATTACTGATTCAGCAAATTTATTTATCCTTTAATCAAAAATGAGTACATTAGGCACAGATGTTTCAAGGTGAATGATTGAGAACGGATACAGATTTTTCACCGGAGGTACTTTTTGTACGAGATGTGTATCATGAATTGTTAATAAAACGCGTAATGTTAAGACATACATATAACCAACCAAGAAGGGAGTACAAGGGTGGTTATCACCCCGAGCCGGGACCCCGATATCAGCCCGAGGCCAGGGCCCGAAGGGCCGGCCGAGGGCTGATATCGGGGTCCCGGCGAGGGGTGATAACCGCCCGAGTACTCCCTTCGCGGTTGGTTATGGATTTATTATACCTTTTCTGTTAGATCTGAGCTCCCCAGAAAGTATGCACAGCAATCAGTGATGGTGGGACTGTGATGCTGCACATTTGTTTAAGTTTTTTTCATATAACTCTTTTGATATCCATCAAATCTACAATCAGTAAGCAGTAAAATGTAGCTAGGAACGTTGTGCAGATAATGCAAAAGTTAGATTTTTGAATTCTTAATGATTTCATTTTTTCATGAATTTTAGAAAAATAAAAAGTTTCTGTATCACACTGCAGTGTGATACAAGGCTGGTTATCACCCAGGTTTGTATCGCCCTGAGTTAAACTCTTAACTACTAACCTTGTATCACACTAAGGTATAATAATTTACATTATATACCCATTTGTCTTCCTGTCCTCTCTAAGTCGCGGCAATTAATGGTTCCGAAACTCTTTCATCAATCATATCTCCAAATAGACAATGAATTATTACTAGTATTTTTTCCCTGTTTAAATATGTCAACCGTAATCGACAGTTACTTCACTGAGACCGAATGGAAACAAATCGAAAAAACGCTCGTGCAATTATTTTGAGAAGAATTAGTTTTATCTAAGATACTCGTTTCCTCAATTTACCTTGACGGGGCGTTGAAATATTTAAACGAAGAGCTTCTTAAACTTAAAGGTTATGTCATTAACCTTTGAAGTTTCATATTATGAAGTTACACAAGGGACAGAAATTGTCAGATATCCGGCAATATTTCCAAGACCCCCTGGAGCTTTTAATCGATGTCTTATCATGACATTGTAGAACAATATCTATAAACATGTTTCAAAGGGAAGATCCATTAAATGTAACGTATTTGAAGATGAAATACAGTTGTACATACAATGACATTTTTTCGTTTACTTACATTACACAGTTTCCCTCAGATATATATCTTTTATTGAATTAATTCTCGGAAGAGGATGAGATTTTAAAAGAACGATATATCTGGCATAGTCAAGTCTATATTTCATAAGCTGATTTTCCCGGCAGTGGGAATAAAAGCCAAATAAAGACATGGTAAACATAACTAGAAAGGCCTAGCAATTCTCTTTCAAATGGCATATATAGGATGTACGGTTTCATGTCATATTTTCAGAGAAAATCTAATGCAAAATCGACACATCAACATTGGTATGTGGAATATAAGCCTTAAGATTTTTTTTGTTTTTGCATTAAGCTCAAATAATACAAAATAATAATTAAACATAAGCATTTTACTTTTCTTGTCCTTTGTCACCACTAGGTACTTACTTCTGATCATCCAAAACCTAGATGTCTGTTACTAGATACTTGAAGAGAAAAATGGAGTTCCGAAATGCCACGGCTTAAAATAGAACGCGTTACCACCAAGATTCTATATTCAGAATCCGCAGCCAGGCTCCTCTTTTATCATGTTAACTTTAGCCGCATTTAATTCTGCGTCAAAATTGCACCAGCTGGTTGAGTTTCGTGTATATTTAAGAAACGAGAATGGGATGTAAATATGTATATTCAAATATTTTGCTTGTAATATCAGAAAATATCCAAAGTATCAAAGTTTCAGTAGGCGATGTGTGCTGGAATTACTGACCCTAAATTAATGCAAGTAAGATTGATGTTGGTTAAGTGGATTCAATCAACGGATTATTCCAATCGCCCAGTAATTTTTCCTATTAAAGGAAATAAAAAATGATTTTGAAAATTGATTGACAGCAGTTGAAATTCTTTGGTTGAGTTCTCTCTGGTAATGATGGAAAACAATATGATTTGGCATCGTATGTTTTAGGGGGTCCGGTAACATTTGTTTGGGCCAGTGGGTATATTGTCAAGGCCGATAGTAGGATAAAAGCTAATGTTGCAGACTATATCATAGGAATAAGTTAGCCCCCATAGACTTTGTAAAACAATATAATTTGGGATCTTATGTTGTAGGGGGTCCGCTAAAATTTGTTTGGGCCAGTGGTTATTGTTAAGGCCGATAATTGGAAAAAAGCTAATGTCACAGACTATATCATAGGAATAAGTTAGCCCCCATAGACTTTGTCCTTGTGCTGAATATTAAAGGTGACAGCTAGAACGTATCCCCAGATTGGCCAGAGGTGAACATGGGTTTTGCTCACTGACCCCTTTGTTCTGATGTACACAGATATAACCTAAGATAAGATTACCATTGATATGACTCGTGTTATGTATTGGTAGATAACACAGTATTGTTGTATACTATTACCACATGATGTTACTTAGTTTGTGAAAGAACCGATAAACATTGTTCGGTTAAAAGCAGTGTGCTTGGAATATGTTTAACCCTTTAATGTCTTTCCAATAAAGGCTCCATGTCCCCTTTACATTCTCACGCTGTTTGCTAAAGGTTTCCTCTTACTTCCGAAATGAAATGTACAGTCAGGAAACGGTAAATTTGTGTTTGTTTTCCTTCCAAGGCCTTTGTTCAGAATCAATGTTGCCTTTCTTGTTTTCTGACTGTTTTACTTCTCCTAGCTGACGCATATACAGTTACTGTGCTTATTTCATATTATCTATGTAAGGAAAATAGGGCAATTAACTGTTGTTTTTACGTTAAAATAAACTATATTTTGACACGTAGTTCTAGTTGCCTTCACAGAGTTCTTCAATTTGAAGTGAAAAAACAAAAGAAAAGGGCTTATATTAGTTATAAGGAGGGTAAAAGATTAGGTCCTTGATATATTTATATCCAATACTTTTCCCATAACAAACCTGCTTTATGCATTCTTTCGGTTCTTTATGCATGTTATGCATATCACGTCAGACAAGTGTAGGACATGTTCTAATGTCTGACGTATTTGGGAAACTCTAACTTAACATCGCTGTCTGAGAATACTGTTAAGGTGCCAAGACTCAAACTGAAGTTCTGCGGTGGCAGTGACAAATGCTGTACAAGCTATATAATCGGTGCCCGGCAACTGTTCCAGTAGCTGCTGTCAGACTGCAGCCCATGCTGCCATCCAGGGTCTCCCCTGGAGCAAAGTTAGAACAAAGCCGTGCCGCCGCCGCCACTCTGCAGTCTCCCCATAAGGGCATGCCTCCTCCAGGTTAGCTGATGCCTCCTCCTGCTGCTCCTCCTGTAAGGTGTGAAGGTTCCTGCTCCTCCAGCTGCCACTACTCATGCCACTGTCGGTTCTGGGTGTTCTCATGAACTTAGCGTACTGCTGCCTCTGGCACCTGCAGACCTGCTGCTATTAACTGAATTCTAAAAGTCATTGGAAATCTAAAAATGTCCGACGTTTTAAGCGCTATGTCTGACATATTGCTGTAGGACATCAAATACACTATGCCAGGAAAAATGTTATGCGAATGTGCAAAATAACCAAGGGGGTATTCCCAACTGTTGGACATAATTATGATGTGTCTAAATCATAGAAAAGGATAACCGTATCTAGAATATATGGTATGGATGCTATTCCTGATCCGCATGTATTTCTCGGGCCAATAGCTCCATTCTATCTACCCTTCACCAAAAGGAAAACAGTTAAGAATAAGATAAGAATAGAAGTATGGATAAAAGAGTAAAGGATATCAACCATCATAAGGAGATTATACGGTTCTTTGAGAGAATGCTCATCTAAGTCGCCTATACATACGGTCTTAGAGCTGATATTGTCAATACTACTTCTCCATAATCGCTGATGCTCATAACGCTGACGTAAGGGTTATTAGAGACATGGTGGGGAGGGGGGGACTGTCTAACCTCTCTTAAGGATCCGTCTGCGGTACATTTTTTCTCATTGGAACCACAAAAAGTAATACATATATTTGTCAGTCTTGGTGATCGATAAGGATTATACAATATTGTATTGTCCCCATCAAGGTTAATATGATGCAGATAATATGATGTAATCCTTATCAGTCACCAAGACCCAATATTTGTCATTCCCAGTGTTAGATCTGGGTATATTTTGAACATATTTATGTCAGGTCTGAGGTGAGAGTAACACAACTAGGAGCTTATATCAAGGAGTTACTGTAATAACTCTGAAAACCAAGGGAAACCTTAAAGATTATTTCCAATAAAACCTTTAAAAAAAATATATCCACGAAAGTATGACAGAGCCAAACGATATTTCATGATACCAACCTGTATCCAGGAAACAGAAAGTTAAAAACTATACTAAGAAAAAAATGGCATTCAGTACTGTAGCCAGGATTTGTCTCTTCCAACACACACTTTTACACACACAGGCATATCTATGAACACAATATCATATAAGAAGAAAAAAGACAGACTCCAGCGGATGCGATTCCTGCCTGAGAAGCAACAGTTGGTTTTCCCGCTGAGCTCATCTATAACAAATTACGGGGGGTAAGGCAGAGTAGTGTGTCAGGCCTGCTGACACGGCTTGTCGGCTAATCTGGGGAAGCGTGCATTATGTCCTGCGCCTCACCATTGATTCGCCTGGGCGGGCAGGGAGGGAGGGCTTATTGAGAGCGAAGCCTCAGAATTGGACGCCATACGCAGGGTCTAGTCCAGCTGGAGGGCTTACAGCAAATCGGTTGTTGTGTCTGCGCGGTTTATAGTATGAAATGGAAGTATTTTTTATTTAGTTTGTTCTGTAAGCAGGGAGTGTTTCAGTTTACAGAATAGACAGGGTGTATTTCTAACAGTTTACAGCGTTGGCAGGGTGTATTTCATTTTCTGACAGATTACAATTTATAGTGTAGGCAGGGAGTATTTCAGTTTGCAGTGTAGGAAAAAAGGGTATTTCAGTTTATAGTGTAGGTAGGGAGTATTTCAGTTAAAAGTGTAGATTTGACACTATAGATAGAGCTAAAAGGCTAAACACAAAAACAAACAACAACAACAACAACAACAACAAAAACAACAACAAAAAAGAGGTTGTTGATGTTTGTCCGAATAAAGTTCCCATTCTAAAAGAACACAATAATATATCGTTTAATAAATGATAAACCCAATAGAATGAACTGAAGGAGGCTTCACGGAAATGCCGTCTTCTAAGGTTACAGAATAAAATATCCAGTTATACGACCCAACTCCTTCCTGTGTGTCCGCCTATTTAACGTTGTCTATTAAAGCTTCCCTATATAGGCACCAACGGTCTTTGATCCCCAAATAAAACAGGGATCTAAATATACAGTTAAACGCTACACAGTGCATCGTCTATACTACGGAGGGTGGTGCGGTCTAACAGGTTCCACGAGTTATTTAGATCGAGCTGGGCATCGGATATAGTGTTTTACCATTCCCACAGCCTACAACCTGTTTGTGTCTATTAACATGTCATACCCTCGGACTTGGTGCCAACGTGTCCACTTCCAGGCACATGTTTACCATAAAACCAATTTAAAACCGTTTTGAAAAATAAGAAAATAAGAATATAGAACTGCACACTAAAAAAGTAGCGGAAACCAAGGTCACCTGTTGGCCTCTGTAAATACAAGCACGTGCGGAGTATGACATTACAAACAAACATGGTGCGTGTAAAAATAGAGGGAGTAAATTGTATGTAAACTAATATTGCCAGATGTACAATTCATAGTTAGGGAATTAATTGTGAACAAATACACATTTTATTGCCAGAGCCTGGGAGGTATAAATGATAGTAATATGCATGTGGCCAATTTCCTTGATGTCGTTTCATATTAGTTCTGTTCCTAGAAATTCATATCTATTTACCTGAAGGAAATTATTCGCAAACTTTTTTTTGGCCATACAATCTGTGTCTGTATAAAACTTGAACGCCACCATCAACTAATTGGAAAGAGACACTTCCCCAGATGCATAGTTGCTTTTTTTTGTCTGGATAGAGAAGTTTTTCCCGTGTACGTTCTGACTTTGTAGTAATCGTGCAGGCAGGGGCTCGTGCTGTCTGCCTGTCGTTTCTAACTTTACACTGATTAATTTAGATTCTGCAGAAGGCATCCTTAGAACGGCCTACTTCTTACTCCGAGGTGCATTTGTTAATGAGGTAAAGTCGGCTCCCCCAGACTCTAAGGCTGTACCACGAGTGGCTGGTATTCTCGCAGTATGCAGAGCTATAAGTTGTCAGATTTGTTTTTCAATTTGAACAGCATGATTTGAAACTTGAAAATAATTTCTAACCGAGTAGTAACTCAAGTAGTAACTCTCCTTACTTCACTGTTATAGGGCAAATGAAAACTTTTTTCTTTTTTTTTTAAAGAGCACATCTTGCCATGTCATACAACATACATTGTATTTCAGATTTGTTTTTGACATTTCACTATATTACTTCGGGGGCCATGTTCTCGTAACTGATTGGCCACAGATACTCCAAACCTTATACCAAATCTAGCTTGTGATTAATGTAAAAGAGTAAATTGATGAGAACTGATGTGTGCAACCAACAAGAATAATCTAACAATTGACAAATTTTGAATCTGCTAAATTTGTCTGGTCTTTAATTCTAACCTTAGATACGATAATTATATAGAAGAGTCCTTTAATGCCATAACTGTCCAGCCTTTAATTAATGCGCATATAATAGTCCGTTGATGAACACGACTATATACTAAGGTCTCGATTCATTAATAGCCCCTTAATATGACAAAATCCCAGTGACAGGTCTTCTATCCCTAAACTAGAAAAAACTAACCTATACAAATATAAGCTATGGCGTTAAGTAGTCCTGATAGTAACCTCTAGTGTAGCGTGCTGCCTTATATGTTTTGATTTATGAATATTGATTTACGAATAAAAAGAGCATGTCCATACGCTAAGGACATTTTTATAGTTTTACTAGGAACCAATTAAAGAAAAAAAAAAGCATGACGCTCCCTGCCAATTATTGTATTTCAGTAAACATATTTCATGGCCGTTTTAATAGACATAATTGTAAGGCTCATTGTCTACCCTGAAGCGTTATTTTCTCGTTTACACGCAGTTACTATGCGACACATCGAGGTCAGTTTCCGTCCACGTGGTACCACATAATAATGCACCCCCAAGTCACATAGTAGGGACATCCTTAGGAAAAAGATTGTTTACTTTCCAGAACCCGACTTATTGGTTTGACTTTCTCCGCCTGAGTGATTAAAAGAAATAATTTCATTCAGAATTATAGTATCTTTATAACAGAAAACAGCAATATAATTGTTAAAAAATAATAACAAAAAAAGAAGAGAGAAATCACGACCACTGGACAAGAAACTATTGTTGAAGGGTGACCTAGTGCATAACTTTGGCCAAATAACTTACATTTTTGCTGTCGTATTATACTGTCACATTAGTACAATATTCCCAGAAAAACAATAAAATAATTCAGATAGCGTGGCGTTTATAGATTTATGATGCTTCTTCATTTTATTTTTCTTCGCAATAACGATTTGTTTCTAACACATTTCTGACAAAAAGGATATTTATTTTCGGGGTAGCATTGATTGCGGAAACACGTTGAGATTGAGCAGGACAACAGATGTTTGGGCCTCCACAACGGCTAGTAAATGTTATAGATCGAAGCTCTGCTGTTTTCACTATAGCACCTACTGTAGAAAAAAGAGGGAAAAATCAATGGGTAGTGTTACTCTGGCCCGTGATGGTTAGCACGTTATGGACGTGAATTATTTACTCATATAGTCAGGCGGATTGTTATATATGCGTGCACAGATAGGTAATTTGATACTCCTAGCCCATTTATCTGACACGATTGATTCTTTTTAGAGTAGATCACTTAACCCTATCTAATCTGCAGTTGACAGTTAACGAATTTACTAATGTGGTAACAAGGTATCTTATGGCAACAATCAATTCATTGCTCTTGATAAAAACATTGATCATTTAGAAAGAAATTGACAATTTAAAACAAATTTTAAAAGAATCAAGAGTCATAATAAGTGTTGACAGGGAGTGAAGATAAAAAGAATTTGAGATGTATCAAATGTTGTTTACTTCTCCCCACCGTCGATGTTAAAGCTGGGTCGAGTTGGGTGACTAGCTGTGCTGTAACGTTCACGGTTCAGACACTTGATTGTGTGAGTTTATTTGTAGCCCTTTGTATACACGTCCTCCGCCACACTGTGCGGCTGTCTCCTGTTCTCTGGGCACAGGAAGCAAGTGAACTCAATGCCAACACAAAACATTGTGTACCACCGACGTTACGTATATGAAATACCAATTTTTTCCCCTACTTTTTTTAAAATTTATTTCTTTTATTTTTTTTTTATGATTTCCTACTTTCTAGTGATTTTGAATTGAAAAGCCGATTTAGCTACATCATTGTAATTTCTCTATTAGAGATTCTTTTGCAACTTTGATGTCGGGACTACAGTCCTAAAGATTATTTCCATCCTACAGTATAATTTGCTTCCAGAAAAAGAAAAGTTGAAAAGTGTTTCCTACTTGTTGAATATCAGACACGTTTGATATTATGCCCCTATCACTATTTCTCAGCGCCCAATTCTTAGTTTACAAACCGTTTTCACAGTCATGACCCTCAAAAAATGAGCTTTCAACTCTTTATTTATTGCTCCTGATACTTCACATGTTTAACCACCAGTCTCACATATTTTAGTATTTTTTTCAGTTTTAGACACAGCACTTAAATGATTATAAAATACCTGTTCTCCAGTCCTCGGGACAGTAGTCTAAAGTATAATGACTATGAATCAGTGTAGTCACTATTAGTGGGTATAGTAGCTCGTTGGCCTTTATTTGTAGTCATTTTATAGTAATTCTGACTGATAATATTTATATATAAATAAAAAAAAAAAAAAAAAAAAAAAAACTATGTTGGAAGCTAGTCTTTTATATTACTCCAACCATTTTTGTGAGCCCTTAATTATAGTTTTTAGTATTGTAGCTTATGGGAAGGGCTCACTCAATCAGTCATGTCTTTTGTAGGTATTTGGGCTTTGATCTGATTGCCCGGTTACACAATCTTACATACAAGTAGCTTCAGGCCTTTGTCTACCGGCATGCATTTGTAAGCAAGACAATTAGTGTGCATCAAGTGTAATTGAGTGGGCTGGCCTCTCCCCTGCACCCTTCCCCACCCCCACTCCTTGAACTGAGTTCAAGGAGTGGGGGTGGGGGAGGGTGCAGTTTGAGAAGCCAGAAGTGGGTTACATAACCACTATTTGAGCCAATCAACCTCACCCCTCCACATTAGGACCTGCAGGTGGGTGGGTTCAGGTGACCTAGTACTATAGTAGGAGGAGCCCCTTTCCTAAACCCCTCCCTGAGTTGTGTGTGACAGGAGTGGTGGTGGTGGTCACTACTCATAGCCCATATAGCCTTCTGGTTGTAGGAAGGCCTTCAGTTTATTGAGGGACACCATTGCTATAGATTACATACATTAGATATATTGACATTTCGTTCAATTACCTTTCAAACACAATGAAATGTCCATTGTTATGTTAAGGGCGAACATCGATCGTTCCAACAATCGGAACTTTGATAGTCATTTGCTTCTTGTTCTCGTTTTGTGTCAAATTTCTATTGTATAATAAGCCTAGATAAGGATCATTACACTCATATGGTGACGTTAAATAGGACACAGTCATAGATAAACGTTTAAGTCCAGTACTTTAAGCATATCGCCTTCACAGTTTAGTGGACTGATAAATTTCCATCGAATATAACAGTTGTAAAGAATCATGAGAATTAAGACAAGTTATCCGACGTTTTTTCAGGAAACATGGCTTCTCATTTATATTGTCGGTTTTTATCTGTTCGAGCTTCCTGTTTATTTGGTTTTATTGAAAATAAGATAGTGTGATTGAAACATTGTAATATTTTATTTTAGATAAGGAATACAATTTGGGACTCAAGCACGTCTGCTTTCACCAAAAGAAGACCATTTTCTTTTCGACCCAATCTTATATAGAAACATATAATGATGTGTCTCATAAAAGCGACATTTAAAGAAAAGTACCTTGTTTTTCATTCCACATTGCTGCCAGGGACAATACGTATAGTTACAGTTTATGTAAAGATGGTCTCATTCTATTGTTCCTTAATGAGTGTAGACAATTACAGGGTTTATAGGGCTTTTCTGTTAATAACACATCTTTGTTTGACAGGCACATGTTCGTTATTGTGCATATAATGAAATCTATTAATAACTACTAATTAGATCAAGTAATAGTGGACAGGCTTCTCGGACATAGTACAATAACATGCTAGAGACGCTGCTGCAGTAATTAACAAGTAATAAGACCTATTAATGACTGACAGGCTTCTCTTCATATGATACAATCTCGTAACTTGAATGTATACACTCTAACAATTGACACGTAATGATTACTTTTTTTCCTTCTGTCCAGATCTGATTGAGGTCACATTTTAACGTCATTTTAGACAATACATTTTTTTTTGACTGAACTGGCCCATTCATGCGGTTGCTGTGATCACAAACACTTTGCCAAGTCCTACAAATGTTAGACCATATTTTTGTTTTGTTTATGGAATAGATATATTCATAAAATGCATAAAATAATCATTGTCTGAGAAAGGGTCTGACCTTAAAAGCGTTATGCGTCAAGAGTTCACAGTACGAGCATATTCTGCCAATTTCTGGGCTAAACTATTTGTGATTAAACTGAAACTTAGCAGAAAGCAGAGCTTTGAGGGTTACTGTAAACTATAGGTGAAGAAAACAAAAGTTAAAGTTGTCTAATTTGCGTTTAATAAATCGGCTTTATATGACCAATGGGAACGGACCAGCTGGAATGCCATTAATTCTGACATTGAATTCACAGGCGAGTTATAAAACGCAAATGTTCCTCAAATGATCAGGCATTGGTTATAGGGATCTGAGTTAGTATTTTTTTCAAGCTGAACGTTAAGCTCTTACAATACTTTTCAGATAGTTCACATGTCAGAAGAGAGATCCATTGACACATTTAACGATGTTAATTCGACTACTCTGGCGAAGTGTGGTTTTGCCATGAATAATAATTTGAAAATATCAAATCATTTAATTGAAAAGTAGGATGGCAATGTAACATATGGACTTAAATCACCCGCCTAATTAGTAAGCGACAATCTATAAGACGTGTTTATATAGAAAGATTAAACACCGCATTTCAATAATATTACCTTGGTGGGGTGCGTGCCCAGTGTATAATTCAAAGCATCAATATAATAAACGGGAAAAGGAAAACAAAAAAATGCATAAGTAAATAAATCAGAACACCTCAGGAAGTCTTCCTGTACATCCTGATTTTCACTGCAGTTTTCATTATTGGATGCTGGATAGCCCCATGGGCCTTAGCCTCATTCCTATAAGCCGGTATAAGAAGTAAAAGAAGCCCAACTGTCCCGAACAAAAGCCCGACCTGCTCCCAGTCCACTCCATACTCAATATAAGCAGAGTGCCTCTATGGTATGCTAAGCTCTCTGGAGTATTGGGACTTCCCTCACGATGTAGACCATTCAGTATAAAGCCTAAGACGGTGTGGTGCGCCTCTTGGCCTGTTTGCACGTCTTATTAGTATTGTTGTGTAAAATTCCTTGGCATTTCTGTACGAACAGTCGGATTATTTCCGTACACAAAGTCCAAGTATTTATGTGCAAAATATCCAAGTGTTTATTTACAAAATGTCGCATTAATTCTATACGAAAAGTCCGAATATTTCTGTACAACAAGTCCCAAGTAATGCCATACGAAATGTTCGAGTATTTTTGTACAGAAAGTCTCAAATGTTTGTCTACAAAGAGTCAGAGTAATTCTTTACGAAAAGGTTGAGTATTTCTGTCCAAAAAAGTCCAAGTATTTTTGTACGAAATATCCGATTATCTCTGTACGAAACCTCTGAATATTTCTGTACAAAAAAGTCCAAGTATATTTGTACAAAATGTCCAATTATTGCCGAACAAAACGTCCGAGAATTTCCGTATAACCATTCAAAGTATTGCCGTACAAATAAGGCATTCGTCGTCAGCCTCATGAATGGCCAATACCGGGAAGTTCAATTTGAAATTAAGGGTGGTTGAGGTGGCTTAAAGATTGGGTAATTCCCATCAGGCGTGATAATACCATAACCATAAAACTCCACAGATGCCAGTGTTCCTGGTAAAAAAAAAAACCAGAAACATTTGGAACTTCCCAAGAAACGTCCTGGAATGGTTCTGGCAATTTGCCTATATAGCTGTGTCACCCCCCCCCCCCCAACCACCCGTTCCTCCAGTGTTAACGGGCCTAGAGGTCTACTGGTTAAGAAAGGGCCGATTTGTTTTCATGTGATTTTATTTTATAAAAAAGTGAAAGGGATCTGATTGTAACATAATTACATTATGAGTATTCTAATATACCATAAGGACAAAATTCCACAAGGAAAATATGTTTGAAAATGATCCTATTTAGATGAGATATTCACAGAAACGTATTATGACATTGCAATTAGCTTTTATTATAGCGCATAAGACATTTCAAGTTTCAAGTTTTTCCGTCCTTTCTTGGTCAGCAGACCTATAGGCAGTGTCACTCCCGCCCTCCTCCAGGGTTAACGGACCACACCTTAACGGGCCCCCATAAGTGCTTTGATCCACTATCACAGGGCTGCAGCAGTGGCCGGGCCCGGTGCCCCAGGGACCCCCGGCCCTGAGGTCTTTGAGTAGGGGATGTACGACGTGTCGACTTGACTGGGCCACGTCCGCCAGTTACCGCCTTCTCATGTGTCCTTATGGTGGCATTTACTGGTGTGCTTAACGCAGGAGACCTGTAGTGGTACTTGATGTAAATCGCTGTATTCCTTTTGGTTGGAAATATGATAGATTAAAATCCAAATTCACAATTATAAGGCAGTTGAGGCAAGAGTTGAAAGCATCCTCCCTGCATATACGGTGGATTCTAATTTATTCTATTCATATGACTTTGATTGCTGCCTTTCTTTTCTTGTGTTTTCTGACTAGAAAACTCCGATAGATTCAGACTTATTATACATCACATGTCATATGCATTGATATATTTAACATTCAGCTTCATACTCTTTCCATATTGTAAACAATGTTCAACCAATAATAATACATTATTACTGACAGTCATCATATAATTCTGTAACTCTCAGAGGAATATTGCCATGAGAACAAAGGGCATATACTGTCAAGTAGTGTCATACAGTCGTGACTACTAGTACTGCCCCCACTCCCACCTTATATCCCCGTGTCTGATTAGGTGTCCCTTTGTGGTGTAGAAGGAACAGAAGAGTACCGCCACCTCTTGTGTCAGCTACTTCTGTACAGCAGACAGCATTTGGCCACATGAAGGAGTTAGCCCAGAAAGGACAGGCAGCCAAAGAGGAAATAGCAGTATAGGCCAAGGCGACGTGCTCACTGCATTATTAGTTGTGTTTTGATGGTGTATAATTCTGCGTCACACTGTAGTTTCTTTGGAAGTCTCGTATGATATTTCCCTCCTTTGTCAGTTTGACGGTGTTATTTTTTAGATACTAAACTTTAGATACAAAGCAAACCTAAAAGTAGCATTGAAATTAGATAAACTCATTTAAAGAAAAAAAAAGAAAAGGTTCACATAAATGGTTAATATAGTGTAACCGTTGTGTAACTATTCTGGTTAAGCTGCAGTGATGTAACCCAGTACAGTATTATAAAAACGAGCTCAATAACTAGTGGCGTAACCGGTATTTAGACTAACATATTTACTTTCTAAGGTCTTACTACACGGCCTGGCAGCGAGCACTAAGGAAGTGGGGGAGAGGTGGCGTTGCCACCAAACACTACCTGTAGGCCGTCAGTGCCACGAACCGCCTACTCCCGGCCTAACACAGTGTAATCCCGATAGGCCTAAAGGCTGCACGCAAGGTCCTTTTCACGCACCATTGCTTCAACAGTGTTTGTACGTTTATCCACAAATCCACAAATAATTTATGAAGGAGGTCAGAGGAAAGTGTTTGCCCAATGAAAGTCGTATATAACAAAATTTTATGATTTGGGAATTTCTATAAAAACACATTGTAACTTGTTTGTTAGTTTCTGGCCCTGAAAACTATTCAATCATTTGCGTGCCCTTAATTAGTATGGATCGTATAATGTGTTGGGGAGCAAAGGATAGGGAGTAAAAAAAACTAGTATGATTGTTGAGCAGAGATGGCCCGGGTGGTGTAGTTCCAAACATGGGAACTTGTGAGGTCACTTATAATTACTGAACTTGGATCGAAACTTGTTAAGAAAAGATGACTATTTGAATTATTCATATGTCACTGAGATCAACAACGGACATAAAACCAGGACACTGTCGACGCCACGAAGTCAGTGAGCGTTTCTTTGCTTGTCTTCCTGAAAGGTACTCAACAACAACAAAACAATCATATTGAGTGTCTGACACGAAGGTCCTTTTTTTTTCAAAGTCCCCTCAAAAAGTTATATATTCATTCACCAGGAACAATCATGTACATCTAGGTAAACCGCAGCAACAGCCACAAAACGTGCACTCTACAAAACTGAGTACCTCTGGTGCAGGGTGAACCTTTATTTCAAAACATTATTTTATTACTACCAGTAATTAAGAATTTACACATCTATAAAATTCTTGTTCTTTCTCTCCCTTTGCCAGTTTGATGAACGAGGTGGTGCACACGTCGCCCACCATCGGCAGTAACGTGGAGGAGGTCATCTGGAAGAACATCCACTTCTTGATGTGGGACATCGGCGGCCAGGAGTCCCTACGGTCCGCCTGGAGCACCTACTACACCAACGCAGAGGTACGCAGACTTTGGAAATTACCTGGAGGACAATAATATCTCCAACGTTTTGCACGGCTGTAAACCTTCATAAATTTTCGTTGCAATAAGCCCATCCCACATTGGGTATATCCAAGGGCTCTAACGAAGGTTGGACAGAATTGCTGTATAAGTCATCCTTGGCCCATATCTTCGTAACTGATGAATAAATTTTACACCTAATAACTCCTCTTTGACACTATTTTGCAATAACACAATAAATTTTGGTAAAAGGCAAAATCACTGATCATGGGACCCTAATCAAATTTTCCCTGATCAGCCAAATCAGTTAAGAATATATGGGCCCTTGTCTCCTAGAGCTGGGGTTACTGAAATAACTTATAATTATATTTTCCATATCCCCAAGTATTCCTATGGGAAAAAGCCCAATATATAAAGCAGTAAGCTGCATTTTGTAAATCTTAAAAGCAATTTGTTAACCAAATTGCTTTGGTTAGTTTTGTATTATGCAACTATCTTCATAGAATGAGCATGGAGGAAATCTGGAAAATATTTCATAGTAAACTTTAATGTTCGTCTAAACTGGGATGGGCTTATTGTGTGCAATGACACATTTTAAAAATGCATGTATTTGGAAGGAACAGTTACCCTAGATCAATGTTGTGCTTCATGTGTACATATGATTTTGAGATGACTTGCATTTATAGGGAAGATAGATGTATTTAAACACTGTAAACGTATTATCAAAATACATTTATAAATATATTTGACCCATAAAACACAATGTAATGGGTGAGCTGATTTTCTTATTTACAGTTTGTAATAAAAATATGAGACAATGAAAGAGCTCTACTTTCTGTTTACATTTTATGATCTCACTAGAGCTGCTCTCCCTACTTATACTTTGTGATCTCACTATTGAACACCCTTACAATAGAGCTGCTCTTTCTCTTTACAGTTTGTGATCCTAGTGGTGGACAGTACGGACCGTGAGCGGCTCAGCATCACCAAGGAGGAGCTCTACAAGATGCTGCACTGCGAGGACCTCAAGAAGGCGGCCGTGCTCATCTTCGCCAACAAGCAGGACATCAAGGGCGCCATGTCGTCGGCCGAGATCTCCCAACAGCTCAACCTCACGTCCATCAAGGACCACGGCTGGCACATCCAGGCCTGCTGTGCACTCACCGGGGAAGGGTGAGTAGTTTTTAAATTAAAACAGATATGTCTTCGTTTTTAAGGAGTTAGAAACTACAATTATCACTTTCTTCTGAAGATTAGGATTAAAGCTCTTTATTTTCAGAAGAAAATGCTTTTTGTATTTGATTTCAGTTAACAGGAAGCAAGTATATATATATACATATGTTAAATGTCTTCAGTATCGGTTTTTAAATGCTAAAGTATAGACTTCCTTCATTGTTTCCTTTAGACACGAATTTCAGTCGGCAGATTGTGTCATGTTCGTAATACTCTAAGTTTGTTGAAAATAAAATAAATTGTAGTGCAAACTTATCATGAATTATATATTCTCACTAACATGAAACATCTAAGCAAATTGTCTTAATTCCTGGCTGGCCCAGGAACATATCGAATATTTCCACATTCTCCTTTCCTAAATTAGCTGGAAAACGAACATTTTAAGCCCTATAAACTAAATCTCCATTGTGTCTAACCTGGACCTGTTGTATTCATTTCAGGCTATATCAAGGTTTAGAATGGATCACGAGCCACATTCGGAGGTGATGTGTAGGTCTGTGATCCTTAGGCTCTTTATACTTCGTTCGGGCACCCTGCGCCCCACAAGAAACGTCCTGTCAAGAAGAAAACCCCATATACAAGACCTGAAAACACCCCTCGTCCAACTTCACAGTAACAGTCGCCACAGGATCCTCCAAAAACTCTACACTAGGTGGATAGAAAAAGGGAGAAGCTATAAATCTGATAAAGGGAAAACCACACAAGTGTAGAAATTGGATATAAAACTCCCACTGCGCCATATATGGACGCCCTCGGATCGGGTGGGAGAGGCCCAGTGTCGCCACCTAGTGGAAACTGTGGAAACTAATGGAGGTACTCGTGTGCTCACACGCCCCCTGGTGTGTAACGCCCAAACTACACCTGCGCCAATGTCCTGCATACTACTTGGGAGTTTCCTGGAGTTGATTTGTAAACTTTGGTGTTTTTATTTTTTTAAACACCATTTTCTACCGTTTACCTACCTGCTACGAATCCACATGAGCCACAAATGAGTCCCACAACGGAAAGTCGCCGGCTTTCTGTTCCATTTATACCCTAACCCTTACCACCTTCCCCCACAGATATGTGTGTTAAAAGCACGAGGAGCTGTAGACTCGCTTGTGAGTCCAATACAAAACCCCAGTTGCAAACACTAAGTACTAATAGAGTTTTGTGACTAGCCAACCTCTGGTTGTTTGTAGTGGCGAGACGTCGTGATGGGGTATATCTTGTACTTGTTTCATACTGGTGATGTTACAACATGTCATTCTGTGTGATATTGGCTATACTGTCAACATCCACCCACCCCATGTGGTATCTTGTGAGTTTGTACTTAGAACAGTCACAGGTGGGAGGAGGCGAGCGTGGGGGTTGTAAAGTTTGTAAGGCGACAATATGTGGGGACAAAACAAACTGCGTACAACTACACTCAACTCATATAGAAACAAACCCGGTAGGATTAACAAAAAAGTATGGATTTTGTTATATTGAGAAAACTCACTATTTGTGTATAGATTTTCTCCGTCCTCTTAGTTAGAGGTGGTCAACCTAAGAGAAGTGGTGATCCTTTTTTAAAAACTCGCTTTTATATAGTTTTAGGTTTAAATGGGTCTTTTTAATTGATCAATGAAAAAAAATTATCCAAACCTCTAGGCGAGGCAGGCCTTGAATTAGGCCGTATGAGGCCGCGAATACTGAACTGTTTGTGAGGGGAAATGTACGGAGAGTCCTGTGTCCAGGTCCGTAGAGTGTACGCTGTTAGAAACACCCACTAAGGCGTCGTTTGCAAAGCCGGGTTTTCGCCTATCTCTTGTCAGGATGTTTCTAAAACTGCTATTTAAACCATGTATGATAGACTGAAAAACGAAGAGGTATTTATAGGAAATAGTCATATGCGTGTCCTTCAAAATGGTATGAACATCACATTAATTGCACTTACTCGGTTATCTCACAGTTTGCGTGTGTCTCGGTGATTTTATGGTTATGCCTTCTATGATTATTCATGTCAGTGTGAGAGAATGGGGATTTGTTGTTTTCTTTTATCTGCGTATACAAAAAAAAATCTAGCCATGGCAGCTAATGAAAATTGTCAAAAAGAATAAAAAGAATCATAATGCATAATTATCACCATTTGACATTTTGTATGACTGTTTAGATACTTTTGCAGTGTTTTGGAATGTTCTCATTCGTGTGGCTTAAATTGTTCTGATAGAACATCATGCTCATGCATCAGTTGCCAGAAATCATCAGAAATGAATTCCTCATAATCCGCATGTTCCAACGTTTAAATGTATGCTATTTTGTACCCGTTTGAACGGGGATGTAAAACGATTTCTGGGGAAAAAACACACTTTTGTTGTATTTCAATATATATAACAAGTTTTTCCTTGTAAGTTCATTTATGATGTAGACATAGGAAGGACACACATGTGACTAGATATTCATCATGTGAGTTACCACATGCGTGTACAGAACTCATTGTCCGCGCCAGACTTTTATAGTATAGGGGTTGGGGACATGGGATAAGGGGGGCATTTTAACCAATCAGTCTGGCTTTTACATCATTTAATCATGTTTATCAGAACTTACTTTTCATTGGTTGAGGCAAGTTAATGCGCCAGAATCATATAGTGGAAAAAAGAGAGAAAGAAAAAAAGGAGAAATTCATACAAAGTATTAGTGTAACTTCGTACCAGTTGCTCAATAGTTTAATCCCTTGCCAAAAGAAACCCTCCTCAGTCGGGGAGAGCCCATGTGTGAAAAGCCTGTAGAACGTAGCAAAATGTTCCTTTACTCAATTCTTAGATATTTTCTTGTGTTAGACATGTGTTGAGCTGTTGATCGGTGGATGACGTTGCGTATTATTACTGCATGACTTTATGTTGTCTGTACGACGCACCTATATCTGTATGCAGTAGCCACCAGATAAGTATAAGACTTGTAAATAGGAAAAAAAATAGACTAGCTAAATCTTCTATTTGACACATATTTCGTTGACTTTGTGCCTTCTATGTCACTTTCACGAGACGATCCTTTCAACGTGCACACAGCTCTGAAACTTTTGATTCTTTAGAGAAAGTAGTCATTTACAGCTTGAAGGAAGAACCTCCACTTGATTAAATTGTCCCGTAACTGCTTTCCCTATTTCAACACACTGGCTTCAATCATGACTCGCTTTATCTTATTCATTCCTACTTGCTGGACGTCATACCACATCTCTCATCTTGATCTTATTTCTGCTGATGTCTAAACGAGCCCTGGATGAATTGTTTTAGAAGAGAGGCAAGTGCTTCAAATGGGACTACCTGTCAATATTCTCTTTTTGAGGTTGCGGTTTTGCATGGTTAGAGTAGGCTGCATGTATGTGCGAGTAAAAGTGAGAGCTTGAGCTTTATCCGAAGGATGTGTGTTCAGCGGGTGTGTTTGTATGCATGTAACGATGTGTTTGTATGCAAGTTCTGGTGTGTTTGAATGGTAGAGCTGGACGTATATCTACCCTACAGGGTCAGTGTTGTGGTTACTATACTATCTACATTCGTCCAGGTAGATGAAATAGCACGTAAGCGTTAAAGGAGCCGAATTACAAAAAAAAAGTTGAAAAATATGAAAGAGAGTTGAGTCAAGTACGTACCCAAAATTCGCGGGTCCAAAAGGAAGAAAAATTAAGCCTACATTCCACATTAAGCCATTTGCAACTTCATGGATGTTTTCCATCAAATTAAAGTGAAGGTTATGCTTATCCTTAAGTTAGGTAAATGTTTTCTCCTCAAACTAGATATGGGAAATACTTAGTGAAAATGGAGTCCTGTTTCCCTATGTGTCCTCTAGGTGCTGTTAAAACAGGTACTTGACTGTATCAAAAACTGGTACGCCACTAAATCTACCCAGAAGTTAGCTACAGATTATAGTGAAAACCTAAGGAACCTCAGTCTTACAGAATGTAAAACTCCTAATTGGGAATATGAGATGTACAACATGGTAAATATCACGGGAATAATACATTTCGCAGCTTTATTGTTCACTGTTTTATAACAACGATAAAGGAAGTAGGATGGAATATTTGTCATCTGTGTGTAAATCTCAAATATCTTTGGAATTACCGGCTTTTAATTACGCTGAAAAAGCCAATGGAAGGTAATTTGAACTAGAAATAACGTAAAATTAAAAGAAATTGAGAAGAATTTTACTACCTTGAAGTACCGTCCTTGACAGAACTTCCCACAAACGATACATTGACTGAAGGTGAAGTACCTTTTAACATTGACTTCAATCACTGCTGTATGTGAAAAAGCTTAGAAATCGGGCGTGTGTGATGCTTAAATGAAGATATTGACATCAAGATGTATGAGTGTGATCTTTTAAATATATTTTTTGGTATTCAACTTGCTAAAAAAAAACATTATATAGTATGATCATGGTCAATGGGTACTCTATGGGAAGGTGTTGTATGACTCATTGGACGTGAGACAGAATCTGTCAATGCAGATATTGTAATTATAGAGCAAACTTGCAAATCTGTACACTCTTGTTCAAAAGTTTTATGATACAAACAATTGAGAGCTGCTTTTTTTCATCTGAACACCACTTAACACCCTCATCTCACCTTTTGATCTGTATCAGTTAAGGTCGACATATGGGAAGAACTCCTTATTCCCTTAAATCTTACACAGATTGGATTTATGTATAATCCCAAACTAAGGTTTTATAGCATACTTGTAGGTTCAGAAGGAAAGAAGATCATAATTTAGTTCTATTCTGATTTTAATACTTTCCAAATATTGTCGTGTAATTTATAGGAAGAAGTCCTTTCGATTCATAATGAACTGATAAGTATTTTGGTATTGTCCTGAAACATACTTAGTTATTGTCATACCTGCTGTATTGTTGTAAAGGGTGAAGCAGAAATATTTGTTCAAATCCTATTTTCACTTCTTGGATCGACTTAAACCTCTATTTAATTCACTACAACTTTTTACACAAGAATAATACTTTTCAAATCTAATCATTTTCATGAGTACTGGCACCAGTAAAGCGGTAGAAGCGTCCTGTACCTGGGTCTATTTATTGACCAACGGTCAGAAAACAGAATTCCTGTTTGGCTTGAGCAGATATCTTTGAAAGACCAAAACCACATAATCAGTTAAACGAAGTTGGTCTATCCAGGATGTCTATTCAAATCTTAAAAAGTATGTCCGTCGTAGAAAAAAACATGTTTAAAACATTCATTCTTATACTGTACTATGAGGAATTGTTCAGTATACGTACAGTCATGAATTGATAATGAAAAAAATCATGGACCATTTCATGAAGAGGTGAAAAGGCGGTGGATGTAGCGATGTTCTTCAAATGAATAAAACAATAACTGAAATACAAGCCGTTTTTGTCAATTGTTGATTCCTTTATAACTTTTAAAGAGACTCATACTCTTGTATAGGTACCAATCAACTGTTCGGTTAAAATAGCCAATTTTCCCATTTTCTCAGTGTTAGTTCTGACAGAAGTTTGTAAGAAAGTTTATTAGCAAAACTAGGTACATGCTGTCATTCTTTATCCTCTAAGTACAATGGAAATATCAAATGGGACAAAAAGTGCAATGGTACAAAATGTTTGAGGATCTTTGGCATCGATTTTGGAATCGATGCCCGTAATCTCACCACGTCGTTAGTTCTCTTTCATACAAAAGATTTAGAATCTATGATGAAAAGCTTTTATGCAACTTGCATTAATTGTATCTTGGGTTGGTGCTCCGTGAGCGCTTTTCTATAGACCTTATGCAGATGTGGTCACGTGATCCCATTTTGGTGATCACCACGTGCAGATCATAACCGCGTGGCCATACAATAAACCTTAAATTTATAAATTGTAAATGTTAATAACTCTTAATAATCAATCATGGAGTTTAACTAAGTATACTCTTACCTAAATATGAGTTTTTTAATGGTCTAGTATTAGCAGTAAAGAACTTTTATAAATATGGACGCCAGCTAATTTTCAGAGGCACAACGCCTAAAGGCTCATGCTTATACCATAAGTAACCAGCAAAGGCTGAAATAAGTAAGAATGGAGCTATGGTCTACATAACCTCCTTTGCAGGCTTGTTAATTTTCTGGATACAAGAAACTCTGTCTCTAAGAACAATTAAAGAAAAAATAATTTCCAAAATTATGCATCTAAGTGTCGCTGTAGTTAAGATGTGATGCAGGGACAGTTCTTGCCTTACATAAACAGGCCACCACAAATACTTGTTATACAGATTTCTAATCACTGACCTACAGGTTTAAATCTGACTGAATTTGCCTGCCAGGCTTTTCTTTTAATGATCCTTGAAAAAAAGATTTTATTCAGTTTTATGTTTCCTACCATGAGATTCGACGACCAGATGAAATGCTTAGTAAGCAGAATACACCTACATGTAACAGCGACACACAAATGTGCTTGGGTAAAAGCTTTTTATTTCAACATGTCAGAAAGCTAAAAGGAATGTCCAAGGAAGATGCAACCAATGTCAACCTGAAAAATGCAAATGAATAAGATTATTGATGCATTAAAAATATATTTTTTCTTGTTGTACATATATGCTTTCTTTGATTTCAATAAAGTATATTTTAGTTTCCTAATATTACGATATAGCATCAAAGAAGTTAGGGATGCTTTTAATTTGTTGGTATATATGAAAAATATTAATCTGCCACAAGTCATGGCTTAGTCATACATGGATACTTCTTGGAACTAAAATGAAGCAATTCAAACAATAAACATAAATTGTATTGTGCAATACCTTACTTTGGTCATAAGGTTAAAAATACTCATACTTGGGCATAAGATTATATTTAGTTTGAAAACAATCCTAAGTGATTGAATATAGGATCTTGAAAATTCAATATACTTACAATTCTATTGAAGTAGAGGGTCTGTTTAAGCAATGGTGTTGACACCGCAAAGCTCACCCAGGCCATACTTATGGTCATTTTGTAGGTGGCCATGGTTTGGGTTCACAGTCCCCTTTGGGCACTGGAAGCG
The DNA here is from genome assembly GCA_936440205.1 of Lepidonotus clava. Lineage (NCBI taxonomy): Eukaryota > Metazoa > Annelida > Polychaeta > Phyllodocida > Polynoidae > Lepidonotus > Lepidonotus clava. The sequence goes on from OW387147.1 coordinate 24,758,464, forward strand.
ATGGGCCCGTCCATACACACAAACCACAAAGGAGTTGGTATCATCAGCAATGTACAGACCGTGGTCATGGTTCGCATCACAGTGACCTGAATAAAGAGTTTGAAAAAACAACTATAGGTTCTTTGCTCTGTTACTTCAGTTGTGTGATCAATTTGTAACCTGAAGAAAGTGTCTTAGTCAGTTCAAGCCATTTCAAGTGGTACTTTTTAGTCTATGAAACCCTACGGATCTAAATTTCACATTTAGTGGAGATACAAATGAGACATGTTTAATGTTTGTTGTTCAAAATGTCCACGAAGTTTTGTTTACATTACAAGGGGATGGTTATATTAGAATACATAGATTGTATAATTTTGAGTAGATTACATACAATTATTATATCTACTACAGTTACTCAAGACTGTTTTCTTGCCAAAAGAAAGGACATACCTCCATATGTTCCAAGGAACAGGAACTGTCCATACCCCTGATGAACGGGGAAGCCTGGGTAGCTTCTGTAGTCAAACTCATGGTTGTGTCCATAGGCTCCATGGTTATATCCATAACCGTAACCATGGTGTCCTCCATAGAAATGTCCAGGATAGATTCCATAGTAATTGTAGTTGTAAGGGCTGTTGATGAAATTGTATCCTGAGGGGTAGGCTTCTACTTGAGATTCTACTGGGGCAGATGCAGGTTCAGGCACAGCCACATCAGCAGAGCCATAGTTAGCATAAGGGTGGTCAGCTCCATACTTCCCATCATTCTTATGCTCGAAAGGGTAGCCCTCATAGTGAGCTGATGCAAAGGCACTGAGGCCTAGGAGAAGAACAACTAGAGCTGACATGGTTACTTGAGTTTGCCTACCTCTCAGGATGATTTGGGAAAGCTGACTGGTTGATGTAGAGTGAGGGAGACCTTTATAGTTGAAGCTATAAGCCACAAAAAATAAGCCATCTGCCACATGGAACCTAAGGAATTTAGCGAAGGTGGTCTGACGTAGGGCACTTGTGTCCTATCTAAATTAAACGGTTGGCAGGGATTCAAATGCTTTGTTACATGGCCACAGCTGGCACAGGAGGAACGGCTTAGATTCAGCATTGTATTTTTTGTTTCCTGATTCCTTATTTCCATTATCTGGTCTGTGCTTCACCATCAATAATTATTGTTCCTATTTGCTGGGAGTTATAAGTTCAAGGTATCAACTCTATCTCCATGAATTTACTTGTTTCAGAGCATGATCATGTCTTTTCCTTTATACCACAGTTTTGAATTGTTTTATTTTTGTATTGGCAACCAAGTAGTTTGTATAATCAGATAATCATTTTGTATGCATACTCTATTCATAATCCTATCAAGAAAAAATTACAATTTCTTTCAGATTTAATGTCATGATTGCTACAACATACAATATGATTCTTGTTATCTTAGATACAATATATTTTGATATGGTTTGTAAATGGTGAATATCCCATAAATTGGGCAGAATGGGTAACACCACCAAATTTTGACCAAAATCATCAAATTGCTAAGTCACCAAATTGGTAATGAATAATTATCAATAGAATTTAATGCCATACTCTATGGATGTTAATTCCTGAATAATCATACTAATTTAACAGGGCTATAATTATACAGGGACTTTATATAAACAATCACATTATCAATATTGGAAATACTTGATAATTATTGTTATTTAGAATAAAGTCTTTAATACATTCTATTGTTAAACTTTTAACGGGCTCATTGAATATCAAACTTTGATAACATAAGTATTAAATATGTGTAAGTGCTTGGAAATTTCCAAAAATAATTTTTTCAAATTTATGTTACAGAAATAATTATTGATGGTTTCATAACCCAGGGCTGCTCTGGCTATAATGTCTTCTCCAACGCATGATCTTAATCACATTAACTGATAATCAATTAATAAGATTGTTATCATTTCTTTAAATAGTAACTACGTGTACTATTACACTGGCCAGATCTTTGACACTGATGACTTCAATGAAGTCAGTCAACACAAATTCTCGAGCCAGTCGACAAGGGGTTGGTTGATTCAAGAATTTAGTGATCTGTGGGAGCATGCCTATTACTTCCTGATTTGAGAGTTGGCTGATGGGATGCTCATGGGGAAGGAGGGGACCCCATGTTGCATGTTGACTTCTGGAAATGCCTATAATATCATTGCTGTGTTTGTCACTTATTTGTTTCAAACATTACTTGTCACTTTAAGTAATGTCTATGTTAATGTGCCAATTCTGGGGGTCTAGAGCTAACTTACCTGCCAACTCGTCAGAGCACCAAAAGTCATCAGTCAATCCAACCTCCTTAGATAAGAAAATGAGGATAATGCTCTGCATTGCATGTTTGATTGATCTCAATCAATCAAACTTTTTCATATCTCAATCATTCAGATCATCAAAGAGAAAAAAGTCTCAGTCAAACAGAACATTTTATAGTAGAAACACCAGAATCATTATCCAGAATCATTGTAAATCCAAAATGAAGCTTGTGAACCCATGTTATACAAGGATTTGTAAGAAATTTACAACGTACTATTGTAAACAATCAGCTAGTAATTTCAGTATTAAGCAGTTAAGTGTTGTAACTCTTCCTTACATAGATCGGTTTATTGGAATTTTTGAACATGACATTCTCCTTTACCTGAATTTCATTAAAGATTTACACAATTACGTAAGCATTCAAAAGGTTTTGAATCAGTTCAAGATTAATTTCACAATTCACTTACAGTAGCTTATAATTATTGAAATTTTCTATTTTGAATAGAGTTAAGTTTTCATTTTGAATAGAGTTAAGTGTTATGCCTTCGAATTCGCCACCCACTGAAAATAGGAGAGAATGGTGGTTTATAACGTTTGTACTTATTTGTTTAAATGGATTACATATTAACTAACATGCCAGTATGGATCTCAAACACCTTAAGTTAAGATTAACTTATGATATAGTTTAAAATATATGAACAATCTGTTTTTGATGACAAAGGGGGTGCTAAAATCATTAAGGTTCAAAATTCCATAGAGCAGCTTCGGTAATGTATTTAAGGATGGACTACTATGACGTTAGGCCTTTTTGCGGCAATGTTTTATAATTATAATTATGTTAGAGAGATATGGGAAATACATTGAAAGTGTAATCACCTGAGAAATAAAAATTAGATAGCCTTGTTCATTTATATTCTTGAAACTAGAATATCTCTATTTATGATAAATAGGAACAAATAAAACTTGCCATGCAGTTGATTCAGAGGGAATGAACTATGGAGGTTAACTTTGCAGTTAATTATAAGGGAGTAATTAAGCATTCTTCTTCAACTCATTATTCCATTAAGTGAGCTAGTCCAAGTCACAGTCTTCTCTTATCAAACCGCCAATCATCTCGAGATGCAGTTCTTCATCTGGAGTTGACGCAAACACTCGCACAAAGGATGTTGTTTATTAATGTTAATATAGTGAAGTAATTACAACAACATTTTTTAATGATCATTATGGGCTTTATTCATCTGATTGTTCAATGTTTCGGAACTGCATTCATCCTTCTTCAGGGTTGTTTATTAATGTCAAAGACACATGATATAAGTCACTGACTCCCCATTGATATTTCACCAGTCATTAGACGCAAACACTCACACAAAAGGATGGCTAGCCCACTCAGCCCTCACAATCAAAATGCTCCTAGTCAAAGTCAAGCCTGCCTGCAGAGTTCCCTTATCAATACCAGTATCCTGGCCTGTTACTCATACGAGGTGCTTGCTAAACCAATGACCTGAACACTCAAATGCTCTCAGCGTTGTTCCACGCCTATCTACCACTTGCTCTGCCCTTGCTAGCCATCACTCTCCAAGCACAACAGGGAGAAGTTCTGCCTCAATCCTAGAGCTGCTTTACACATGTAATTTCTTTAGCTTGGACTGACGCCACGGCAGTACAGGAACTTTATATGAAATTTTTTATTAAGGGCTTTTGATTTATAAAATCTAGAAAATCAGGTCTCTGCTTCTTTTTTTTTATTACATAAAATCACTATCATGACCTGAATAGAAAATACGAGACATAATTCCCTAAGTGAAATACTCTCTTTTTTTCATAATATATAGAGAGATTGTCAGCTCATAAACAAGTAAAGACAACATATAGAATTAAACCATGTATTTTATTAAACTTTGAGATTGACATATTATATGAATTGAAATCCAAGTCCTATGTAGAATGGATGGGATTCTGCCTGAAAGAAACAGAAAAGAGCTCAATTGTTGGAGAGTAATAAACAGTTAACTTTTTAAGAAATATGCTGTCAAACTTTATCAGTTTTACTGATGTAGTGATAGCGCTATACCTTGCCGATAATGTGATCGTAAGATTAGAATGTACAAAATAATTGTCAAAGATGTTTAGAAACTCATAGATATTACTTAAGCCTTTAAGTGAAGCTTTAAAGTATAGGTGAAAGTCAAAAAAGTTAACTAATACCATGCTTATTTTGTCCCTAAGGTGTTGACTCCACACAACTGGTTAAAGTTATAACTATGGCCATGTTCAAAGAAGTCATGGCCATAATTTACAGTTCCTTTAGGGCACTGGAAACGTTGGACTCTTCCAAAATCACAGACAACGAAAGAGTTGGGCTCATCAGCAATGTACACGCCATGGTCATGGGCAGCATCACAGTTGCCTTAAATGAAGAATAAATGTAATTAATTGAATCATCTAAACTGTTGAAATAGTCATAGAATGTCACATTGGGATCAGAGAATAATAACCTTTATTCGATGTTCAAGGGATTTAAAAAAATATACGGCACACAAAATGGTGTGTATGTATATTAAAACATTATATTAAGTATATGATTTTGAAAAAAAAACTACATTTTGGAAATATCATGAAAACTCTTAATCAAGGAGCACTAAATCATATCAAACTATGCACTATAAGCTGATTAAGTGTTAAGTACAAAGAGTGATTTCATGATTATGAACAATTCTAAGGCAAGGTATTATATTACAATAGATATGTTTTACTTGTAATATTGGAAAGGGAACTACAATGTATATCATTATTGTTAATGTTAGTCAATTCCTACCTGCATATGCTCCAAGGTAATAGAACTGATGCTCATCATAATGAGTAAGAAGTTCTGGGTATGGCTGATATTCTATGGTATGACCCAATTCATATGCTCCATGGTTGTATGCATGGGCACCATGGTTGTATCCTGTGAGTCCATAGTAGTAGGCAGGGTAGAATCCATAGGAATTGTAAGGTTGATCATGGTAATTGAATCCTGAGTGGTAGCCATCAATGTAGTGCCCATGGTATGAATTGTCACCTAGACCATAGTTGGCATAGGGATGGTCAGCTCCATACTTTCCGTTGTGCTTATGCTTGAAAGGATAGCCCTCATAGTGAGCTGATGCCAAGGCACTGAGGCCTAATACAAGAACAATTAGAGGTGACATGGCTACTCTTCAGGCTTCTGTAACTCTCAAGGTCCTTAACCAGAGTGGAGTGAAGTGGTGTGAGATCCTATTGCCTTATATAGTGGGAACACTTGCTAAAACAGGATGTACTAATGAATTTCTAGAATTCTGTGACACTGGGGATGGGCTGCTGCCCTAACCACAAACAACATCTAGTTTTTAGTGCTGTCTTCAAAAACCTGTGACTGAACTAGTGTATGCCGTACCTACTGTCTAGGAATGATGTATCAATAGCCTTTCGTAAGCCATTTTAGAACACATATTTGAGCCTAGATAATATAGTTTTGAAGAAAGTGATGTCTTTTATTCTGGATAGTATTCTCCTTTAGCAGGGATAGCTAATGAATATCATACGAGGAAATCTTGATGTACAGTTTCAAAGAAGTTAATAAATAACACATAGAATATAAGCCATGTAAGGTATCAATTCCTTGAGAAATACTACTTTATCACATGTAAAAAGGATGTTTACTTGACTGCAAACTGTGATTCTGACAGCATTTGCACACGTTCTTTTAACAGTTTTGAATCTAAGTTCTGAAAGGGGCGTGTTGACATTGTATTGATATGCATGTAATTCAAATAGGTTCAGGCAGAGACTGGTCATATTCATTAGAATAAAATAGAAGTGTCAATAAACGTTTTCTGCGCATCGACTGATCAAATATACTCATTTACGTTGATTCTGGATTCTCCTAATGCTACTTGGTTATCCGTAGCACAACCAGCATGTCTTAGAATGTGTAGAAAATCATCCCCAAAACACAACTTTCTTAAATCTAGCCTACAATGTACCAACACGCATATAGAAGAAGCAGCTCTTCAGTAGCCAGCAATTTCTTGCCTCAGGCATCGAGGCATATTTCAATGCACTCCAAGCAAAACGTTTCTGTTAGGTAAATTGATTTCTGTAGCTATAATCAGTTCTTTACATGCAATCCTTATCCCGAATTTATGTATAGATCATTAAGTTTCACATTGTCTTGACAATATGTAAAAACATATTTCATTTGACAGTACAATTATGCGATACCTATAACTGATCATGACATTAGGTAAGTAAATAGGAGCGTAATTCATCATGTAAGGTATACAAAGCAATTTCTAGGCTATAGTTTCCAATATACAGAGCTCTATATTTTGCAAAGTAACCACATAAGAGCATTTGCATATAATTATGCAGAACGAGTTCTAGTATAATGTTGAATGAATGGGCCCAAAGCTTGAAATATCCTATCCTCATTGAAACAAAACAGAGCAACACATTATTTGAATATAATTAGTATGTTCTTATCTTGTGCTTTTTTTTCCACAGCAGCTGAAGAAATTCCACTCTATAGACCCTAAAGTGTACTGAAAGTGATGGAATGACAACTATCTTAGAGGAAAAACATGTTCTGATTAGACACTAAAACGCCATCAGGACTCCCCCTTTTTTTCATTGTGTTTCTTGTAGTTCTTGTTGTTCATTGCCCAAAATTCAGAGCACTTTAGAAATAAGGTATTTTTTTGTTCAAGAACGTTTTAGAATCTTGCTTATCTTCTCTATAAACATATTCTCCTAATGGAAATAAAAAATCAGGATAGGTTGTTATTAATTTCTGAAGGTTAAGAAAGTAATGGGCTTAAATTTCGGGAGAATGGGCCAGTTGTTTCATTGTGACTAATTTCAGATCAGTATTAGATATTAATGTATAGGAGTGAGCTAACATTGGTGTTACTTTATCTTTAGTTAATTCCGATGATGTTTCGTTAATATAGTTCTTATTGTTTGTATCTTGTATAAACACTTTGAATCATTCGTTAGACTGCATGATGTTTGTCGCAAGTCATTTACATTTTTTCTACTTAAAGAAGTGTAAATAAATGATTACTATTTAAATTAGGGGAGTTCTTCATTATGGTTCGTTGTATTGGCTAGGTTTCGTTCTTAATCCAGTTAGATCTTTATCCTGGGTATTCGTCCGTTCTTCAGTGGTAAAGATTCTAAGTAAAGGGGCTCATTCCTATACAAAGAACACTTGCTTGGCAAGAGGTAATTTTATTATATCCATGTAGACAGTCTGAAGATACAAGTACATAGTTTTTTCATCCATACAATACATGCCATCCATCTCACAATGCTAACAACATCAGTAATGTTCCAACCAGGTATAGCTATGTCTATACACCCAGCAACTGTTGGGAGAATCACCTCCTGTCTACTAGTGCCGGAGACCATCGTTAGAGTCTCCGTAACATCCAGTACTCTGTCCGTAAGGCTAAGCCTAAGCTGTCCCAATCCTTACTATCACCTTATTGTAGTGGTTACTACAGTCTCAGCACTACCTGTTATGATCTGTTTGTTAGACTATTGCTCCCATGTGTTCTGATCGAAGTATATATTGGTCTGCTCGTCTATCCTAAGTCTCATACTGCTTATATAGTGCCAGCCAAAGGTTTGGTGCCATACGCATATACTCTAACACCTATAATAGTATTCTCTCTATCTTTCATACTTCTCATTTTTACTTACATCAAACTAATTCTAATTCTATGTAAAAGCTATCGTTGATGACAAGACCCTTTATCCCATAGTATTCTCTTAAGCTGGGCATTGCGTACACCGAACTCATAACGCTCCCTAACAGTCTTTCTTATTGCACTAGTGTCCCTTTCATACCTGTGCGTACCTGTAGAAGAGCGAACTAACTCAGTAACAATCGTTTCCGCGTGAGAGCGTCATCATCCACGACCACTTCATACACTATACCTAGGCCACAGGACAGTGGCACCGCTCGGCGCCTAGCTCACATACTAGCGTCACTTGATTCACTATGCACTCTTGCCAGTACCGATGAGTTTACAACAGTTAATATTAATTTCGTCATTGCAGGAGAGTTTCAGGTATAATCACGAGTAAGCCTTGGCTATTAGGGTGAATTCATAGGTAAGAATCTGCAGATTAAGAGAGTTAGGACAACACAATTGGGCTTTTTTTTGTATATTATATATATTGCAGCATCTTAACTGATTATTTTGTAAGTCAAAATCGCCCAACAGCAATTATTGTTCTGCAGAAAGATAATTCTTTTTGCTGGCCAAACATTTGTTGTTATAATCTGTATTCTGCAACCAGTCACTGTATGTGCTGTAAAGACTCCATATTATTTATTACACATATTTATTTCAGCAAATTTTAGTCTTCTTCCTTGACCGAAAAAACAAGGAGATTTACCCTTCAAATGCTGCCACTTATTTCATAGTTCCTTAGAGCATACTGTAACTAGTCGCAGCCTGTATCAAGAATTCAAAACAATTGTTTAACCTGTGAATAATCATTTATGTCACATATGTCGTTATTGATGGAAGACCCCTCATTGCAGTGGCAAATACAGGATTTCTGAAAGGGGGGTGGGGGCTAAGTAGACGTTTTTTCCCCTATCCATCCAAAAGGGGGGGGGGGGGGGGGGGGGGGGGGGGGGGGGGGGTCAGGACCCCCTTGCCCCCCCCCCCCCCTCGATGTACCCCTGTATTGAGTCATAGATGTCTTATTCATAAGGACTGTGTCTCCCCACACAGAATGGATGCTCCAGGCGGGAATTAGGCTTTAAAGAGGGTGATTTAAGCTTTCAAATGATGCCAAGAACAGCAAAATTAAATAATTTTCAAGGAATGTACAGGCTTTTGAGCATAGGATGGTCAGTATTCCTAAAAATGGTAAAAAGCCCGGATATTGAATATTAATCTAAATATTTAGTAATGAAATAACATTTTCTCCATAAATTATCAAAAAGTCGTAAAAGCTATTAAGCTTATAACTTTTTTTCTACAAAAGGCAATCTCTTTCAGTTTGGACTGGTAATACAATCAAGTCATGTTTTTCCAAATGGATTGCAATTTTTGACAAAAATGGCAAAATTTTGTTGTTTCCATGGTAACCAAAAATCTGATGTTTGGTAATATTTGGGGTAAAAACATTCTATCAACATTCCAAATAGAATGTTTTTCAAACCAAATAGAATGTTTAGAGTAGGATAACTGAATTCTACACAAAAAGTTGGTATAAGACATTTTCATCCCTATTTTTCACAAATCTACCCATATCTCCCTTAATATTACCTGTAGAGCTTAAGATATATCCCCCTCGGAGCATCCTTTCTGTGATGGGAGACACAGGTTTGCAGAAGTCTAAGGCTTAAAAAGTAAACTTAGGCTTAAAGCATGTATTTTGGTTGCTGGGATATGGCTGTGTACTGGTTGTGTGCAGTGAACAAGACCACAAATGACCAGTGAGTGAAAAATTATTTTCGCACGACCCTGACTTTCTCACCTGTTTTGAGACCAGGGCCCATTTCTTCGTAACTAATTTGGCTAATCAGGGAAATTTTGAAGAGGGACTCAAGATCAGGAATTTTGCCTTTTACCAAAATTTATGGTGTTTTTGCAAACTAGTCTCAGAGAGGGATTATTAGGTGTAACATTTGTTCATGAATCAAAGTTTCCCTGATCAGCTGAGTTAGTTACGAAAATATGGGACCTGGTAGCTCCTTGGTCAGTTTTGTGGACTGGTAATCAGGTGACTGTTAGAGCTGCTTTCATTGGTCAGTGGAGTGGGGCTCTGCTGGCTGCATCAGGCCTCTGGGTGTCAGGGGGTGCACTGAGGCTCCCGACTGCTGAAAGCTGTCTGACTGCCACGTGTTTTGAAAAAGTGTGGGTTTTGGGAGGGGGTAGTTTGGTGTTATATAGGGGCCCTGTGCTGGGCTGATTTTAATTTAGTAATGGTTTTCTTAGCATTACCAATGTTTATTTTGAGTATTTTCATGAAATTATTCTTTAACAAACATGTGGCAAATTCTTAGGGCCTTGAACTTTTGTTTCAAGGCCCCAAAGATTCTAATAAATGAATTCTGGCAAAAAGATCCATAATCTAATACCCAAAAATTACTTGCAAAAAATATCAGGTCAACTAAAGCATGTAATTTATTGAAACTTAAAAATATTGTTTATAAATTGAAATACATGTCGTTGCATGGCAACACAGAACTAAACCAACCAACCAACAAAACTAAACAACCAACAAAACTAAACAAAGTGTTTCGCTGACTGATAAACAACTACAGACATCATGTAGACATACAGAATGGGTTTTATTGCAACCTCAGAATTATTAATGCTGAGCACTGTAAATTGAAATCCGAGTCCTTTGAAATTGAAGCAGTCCTGCCTAAAAGGGAAAAAAGAGGGTTCACATATTCTTTTGATAAACAACATGACAGTTCCAAATTTACTGGTTATTTCAGTACATATTACTAATGTAGTAACGGGGCTTAACATTTTATAGGATAAGACATCATTATGAAAATATATTATAAAAAACAGTTTAAATTTCAAATTGAGGATTAAGTCTAAAAGCAAATGGAGAAATCAAGTTATGTAAACAAATACCTGTTTTATTTCTAAGCTAATGTGTTGACTCCACACAACTGGTTAAAGCTATAATTATGGCCATGTTTAAAGAAATCATGGCCATAGTTTACAGTTCCTTTAGGGCACTGGAAACGATGCACCCGACCAAAGTCACATACAACAAAGGAGTTTGGCTCATCAGCAATATAAACGCCATGGTCGTGGTTAGCATCACAGTGGCCTTAAAATGAAGAATGAATGTAATTAATTGAGCGGCCCCTAGGGCGAAAAGTGAATGTTATTAAAAGATTGATCTAATCCTTGAAGAGTCTCAAATTGTAGGCAAACAAGGACAAAGGTCAATTCAAAATAAGAAATTAAGAAATAAACCACCAATAGATTATACAGTATCTCTTATTCTCTGAAGATTGGTCAATCCTTGTAAACTTTTGTTTTAAAACAGATAACAAAATTAATTTTGTATGTATGTTTTACTATTAAGTAAACAGTATACAGAAAATAATGATAACACACATTAGGGGCACATGTCTAATTGAATTAGAGAACAAAATTTGAATGAGGGCAACTGTAAGTACTAACAGTAGTATTATAAGTATAATTCTTTTGCAAGATCTTTTGTTTCAAAAGATATTTCTGTCACATTGAAGAACAGGACTGTGTTTTCACTGTTAATATTGATCAAATTTTACCTGCGTATGTTCCAAGGAAATAGAACTGATGCTGGTCATAATGAGCAAGAAGTTCTGGGTATGGTTGGTATTCTATGGCATGGCCCAATGCATATGCTCCATGGTCATATGTGTGGGCACCATGGTTGTATCCTGTAAGTCCATAGTAGTAGGCAGGATAGAATCCATAGGCGTTGTATGGTTGGTCATGATAGTTAAAGCCTGAGTAGTAACCATCAATATATTGCCCATGGTATGATTTGTCACCTGGACCATAGTTGGCATAGGGATGGTCAGCTCCATACTTTCCGTTGTTCTTATGCTTGAAAGGATAGCCATCATAGTGAGCTGATGTAAAGGCACTGAGGCCCAGGATAAAAACAATTAAAGCTGACATGGTTGATCGCTAAGCTTCTGTACTTCTCAGGATGTTAAACCAGAGTGGAGTGAAGAAGTGAAATGCAATGTAGCTTTATATAGTTGGAAAACTGGTTTAAAACAACATGACCTGTCCAATTGAGAGAATTCTGTGACATTCAGGATTGGCTGCTATCCTAACCACAAACAACATCTGGGTTATTGCGCTGCTTCTCTACACATTTGGCACATGTCTGTGGTTTGTTACAACACTGTATTACAACTTTTGGCTCCAATGTAAGGTACACTTTATTCCATTTGGCAAACAGCATCAAAAATCTACCTCACACTGCTCTCAGAAATTACACATCTTTAAAACACAACATTAAATGTTTCATTTTGGCAATGTACTATTTCTACCACTTGAAAAAAGTCAATTTTGGACTTTAATAGCTACACAATTATGTAAAACGAAAATAATGTGTATGTCCCGATGCCAATCGTTTCCTACTCTTAAGCGCCATACACACTTAGACGATTTTTACCATTCACGGTAAAGTTGTTGGGTGACAAAATATCATTTTAAAAAAAGAAATATTTTTATGATGAACCATGGAAGTGTCAATATCTATTATGATGAATTTTCAAATTAACGTGATAGTTTGATATGCATACGATACAAATTATATCGGCTACGGTGAATGGGGTTTTGATTTGTCAATTCTAGTAATCCATGATCATGAATCTTTTGTTTGATGTATATAGAAAATAGATAGAGATATGTGAAATACATGTATCATCAATCTTTATTTTCCAACATTTGCTAACAAACTCGTTGATAAAGAACAAACAGCTTTATTTACATTTAAGTTGTATAGTATTTGAATGTAATATATTACATTTATCACAACTATTCTTGGCACATCATTGGTTTTATGCTCTAGTTGACAGAGATAGCAATGTATATGAGGTAACGGTATAAAGCTTTTCAATTCGAGAAGTGAAAAGTTCTGTCATTTACCCTGTTATCAATTACACAGACTTTTCACGCTTGACTCTGTCCAAACATCTGACTTGGTTAGTCAATGCATTCCTCTCAGTAACGCTCCCGTCACAGCTTCTTCCTTCTTCATTGAATGAATATTACTTATTTTCGGTACACAATAAAGAAGTACAATCTATGTCTTAATAATACAAAGGATTGAATGTTGTATAGTGTAGCAAGGGTTCACAACTCGCGGAATGTCGACGTGTAGGTTTTCAGTTTGCGGAGGGGAATATTCTGAAAGTAGATGAGAAACAGAAAGAAATCTAAATTTTGTTTTCTGAAAATAACTTATTCAAACAATGTGTTTGTAGTAAGAGCTCTTTTTCCTTATGTCAATTGATCAAATTACATAAGAGTCTACTGTGTTGTTGCATATTCATTGATATACCACACTCACCAACTGAATACTGAAAATGCATATATATAATTATATCATATTCAAGTGTTCCAAAAGTGCCATGGAGATTAGATTTGAAATAACTGTGTCACAAAATACTTGATCAAATTACATAAAATCTGCAGCAGCTTCATTGCATATTCATTGATATATCACACTCACCAACTGAATACTGAAAATGCATATAATTATATCATACTCAAGTGTTCCAAAAGTGCCAGGGAGATTAGATTTGAAATAACTGTGTCATAAAATACATAATATTATTTGTTATCGTTTTGAAATACCAATACACCATTACCACTTATGCCTGGACAATGTATTTACTCCGCAGAGCTCGTTCATATAGTAGTGTTTGTCAGGTTTGAAGAAGTTCTGCCCCAGGTGTCTCGTGCCCTCTGGACACTTGAACCGATGCACGTAGCCGTTGGTACAGACTATGTACGAGCTGGGGTCGTCCGCGTAGTACAGGCCGTGGTCGTACGATGGGTCACACTGGCCTTTGGAAGTATTAGATATTAAAGATAATTATTATATTAACCCCACAAAAATAAGGCATCGTGAGAATAACGACAAAAGCCTGATACCTGCCTACATTTCTTTTGGAACTGCCAATAAACTCAAAACTTACAGAGGGCTGTACCAATTGCAAATTGCACAAAAGATCTGTCAAACAATGTCTTATATAGTCTCCAAAATCTTAAGGCAGGTTATTCGAGGCGCAGTAGGCAGAACTTGAGATATCATTTATGAAAACAAAAATCATTATACTCATGTAATTAATCCAAATCTAAATTATAGTTGTTCTTTCCATATCATGCTGAGTTGTTATTACCGCTATTTATACATAATCAAACAGACACAGATTAATAAACTCTTTGATACAGAAACATGAATATAATAATACAGGATAAATTGCTAAGTGAAAAACAAAAGATCTCACTCATAATAACAGGAAAAATATCTATACTTACCGTCATATTTCCCAAGGAAATGCAATTGACCTTGTTCAGCATTGACATTATTTTGCTGTGGCCGAAAACCTTGACCATACTGAGGGTATCCATTGGCGTAACCACCAAAACCTCCGTAACCACCATAACCGCCATAACCGCCATAACTGGCGTAACCATAATGGTAATTTACTGCTGGTGCATTGGTGTATGAAGCAGGAGGCTTAGGAGCCTGCCCAGCCCTTTGGTCAGCCTTTACATCAGGCCTTGTATCTGGTAGTGGAGCATTGGCATTAAATTCAGGCTTCGAATCTGGTGTTTGAGCATTGGTATTGTATCCAGGCCTTGTATCTGGAATGGATGCAGTCTTCGCATCACCTGTTATCTTAGGTCCTTCATATCGGGTTGGTGCATTATTTTCAAATTCAGGCAATAAAACAGGCATTGGCCTTACATTAAAATCTTGCCTTGGTGCATTGCCTCCAAATCCAGGGTGCAAATCTGGAAGTGGAGCATTGTTCCGAAATTCAGGTCTTAGATCTGGTTGTTGGGAATCTTCAGGGTTGCCAATAGGCTCAGGCTTCACATCTGGTGTTGGAGAGTTGTCTCTATACCCAGGCTGTGAATCTGGCAGTTGAGCATTGCCTCTAAATTCAGGCCTCACATCTGGGTTGTCCAAAGGCTCAGGCCCCAAGTCTGATGTTGGAGGGTTGCCTCCATACCCAGCCTGCGAATGTGGCACTGGAGAATTGTCCCGAAATTCAGGCCTTAGATCTGGTGTTTGGGCATCTTTTGGAATCCCCTTAGGCTCAGGCCTTGAATCTGGCATTGGAGGGTTGCCTCCATAGCCAGCCTGCGTATGTGGCAGTGGCTCAGGCCTTATATCTGGCATTGAAGGGTCGCCTCCATACCTAGACTGTGTATCTGGCACTGGAGTATTTCCCCGAAATTCAGGCCTAAGATCTGGTGTTTGGGCATCTTCTGGATTGCCCATAGGCTCAGGCCTCAAATCTGGTTTCTGGGCAACCTCAGAATTGCCGTTGAATTCAGAACTTAGGTCTGGTATAGGGCCTGGTCCAGAGTATCCCTTAAGCTCAGCATTCAATTCAACGTTTTCTTTAGGTCCTTCCTCTGGCTTCTGCTGTGGTGGTCCATAGTTAGCAAATGGATACTTTGCCCCGTATTTCCCATTGTTAACATGCCTGAAGGGATATCCATCGAAGTGGGCCGACACCAAAGTAGAGAGACCTAGTAAGGTAAGAAAGACAGTAAATGCCATGTTCACACATGTAGAAGTGCGGTATGATGTGTTGTAAGAGTTCTCCAGGCAGAATGGCTATGCTAAGACATAGCTCCCATTTTATATCCATAACTGGGATAATTTTTTATCCACACCCATCTGGTTCCTGACTGACAGATATATCATCGGTAAATGAGAGGCCTGGTGTGATAAGTCTACACGTCACGCAAATTGATAGACATCAGTATGGGATGGCAAGTACTCATTCTTCATATTTCGAAATTAGTAAGATCACGTGCAAATGACATGCAATTATTTAATTACATTTGTTGATATTTTTAAGGCTACAATGGAGCGCAACCTACATATTTGTTCTTCAATCTACAATATAAAATAAGTATTGGTATTAGAGCATCACATTCAGCTCGCTATGATGATATTATAATATCATATAGAAGTCACTGGCTGCAATTATCAATGTTTGAGCTATCTTTGACATAAGGCATGATTATGATAATTCTTAGTCAAATATCACAACTTCAAGTCGTTCCACCTCCTGAAATAGGCATAATCAAAAGGCTGAGATTACATAATAATATCTCAATAGATCTATCACAATATAAATCATACAAACAGATAATATTCATGGGAACATGATCATGGAAGAACATACATTTTTCTCATAATCACACACCCTATATAATGTTAAAAACACAACAAGAACTCAATATTGAAACAAAAAGAAAAAATAATGGATAACACTTCGACCTGGATGTATAAAAAGGAGAATGTGATGTGCCTCGACCAGCTGTGTGTGAGCACACATGGGGTCGGTGTGACATGGTCGTCTACCAGGGGGGCACCAGCTGCTGTGGTGGACCGCTGCACGGGTGTACCGGCCTGTGTCGGTGGTGTAAGGCCTATGTCATGTCCACTCCTACATACAGACTGAATGATCCATCACCCTGCTGCTACGTATACGTCTCACTACTGTTGGTTCTACTGTGTATAGGCCTACTTATAGTTGGTTTATATTAGGTTTGACAAGTTTACAATACACTGAGCAAGATAATGAGGAAAAATTTGGTTGAGTATGTAATGTTATTACAGAAAAAACAACAACATAGGCCCATATAAGTTTGGAGACATAACTCCAAAGGTTGCTATTGTGGAGTGTTACGGTATAAAGGTGCTTTGCCAGTGTTATGCACTTGAATTATAATGAAAATTATCAATGTTAATGAAATCATTGTCACAACATTTTCAGATTGGCAAGTATGAACTAAGATGTCTGACAAAACACAAGCTCAGTAATGATTAGTAATTTGTATAAACCTTTCTTGTTGTAACTGGCAGGGCCATGACGATCAGCCTGCATCATTTTGAACAGAAACAAAAAGGCGGCAAGGGCAATCAATTGACTGAGATTGGGAAGGACATTTCTATCTCGTCAATACAAACAACATTATGAACAAAAAGGGATGGGATTGTATCATATCATATCATATAAAAATGAAATAGATTCAGGCGACTAGTTCGTGTGATCAAAATGCTAACGGGGGTAAATTCGATTCACATGAAAGTATTTGGAACATATAAAACCTAGGTTAGCAATTACTCTGTCCTTTCAGGAATTCATCGGAAAGTGGAAGAGATACTTTAAACTAAATAATAATCTATTTATAATGGCTCCGCATCAAATAATATTTTAAAATGAGCCATTATAAATAGATTCTTCTTTTTTTTCATTGTATTTTTTTTTATACAAGCTGAGTTCACCCTTTAAATGCTCTTCCACTGTGCAGTCATGTGGACCATTTGGGCACAATTCCGTGCAGGAACCATAATGATATATTCAAATGGAAGTAAATAAGACAAATTTAGAAATATTGCACTCGTCATTGATGCTTGTCAGAGCCTTGATGGTGTTCAAAATCTATGATGATAATAAATCTCTAGACCAATGATGCTGCTATTAAATCCGATAGGCATTCATTATAATGCATAGTGCAGTTTGTTGATGGTAAATGTCACCAGATTATTAAGAACACTAGGGAAGTGTGTAAATTTCAATTCAAAACATTGAGCCTGGCATAGGTAACTCTTGTTATCGCATATACTGTTATCAAACCCGATAGGTACATATACATGCATGCTGCAGTTTGTAAATGGTATAGGCTAAGTTGCCATCGGTGTTTTTAAAGTCTGTATATTTGAATTAAAAAATGAAGCCTGGCATAGCAGCTGCATAAGTGTCTTTTGTTTCATTGATATTTTTGTTTGTCATCCCTTTTTTGAAATATGTATTTGACCAGTTCTTACAAGTGTAAGGTATTCCAATCATGGTTCAGGTTTGGATTTATGCCGAAATGACACTTGTACCAACGTCAATGTCTGCATTTCAATGATTTGAGCAAGTTCCAATCAGAAGATAGTTAAACTTGTCAACTGCTTCAAATGATAAATGGAAAACAAACTTCGAATAGTGGCTCCATCTTTTGAAAGTCCTATAGGCCTTATTGTTGCTATTGTCGACTGCAGGGATCACCCTGCTGCCCCCACTAGTGGTAAACACAGAAACCATTAGGCCTATATTCGTGTGCCATCATGCATTTTCTAAACCATGACTGTCAATCCTACCCAGCCAGAGGTGTGACGTTATAATAACATTGCAGCAATGTTCTGTGTTGGTTCTTGTTACATTATTTTGATGACTCCCAATAATGTCTCTGCGACCTACTGCTGTGACATTGCATTGTGATGTTATTATAACATCTTTGTTGTGTTCTTCAACCTAAACAGAATGTTCTTATAATGTTCTGTTTTGGTTTCATCCTGACGTCACAATAAAAAAATGTTATAACAATGTTCCAATTTGGTGAGCTTTCAACCTCCCATCAATAATGTAAATGTTATTTGCCATCTACATAAGTAACAAACTGACTAAGAAAATATGGTTGCAGAACGTTTCTGTTATGTTGCAAGCTGGCTGGGAATTTATCATGAATGACTGTAGGGTTTACGAGATCTCAAAAGTGCTAATGTAGCTTTAAATACTTTTGAAATTGTGTGGTTATAAACAATAGACTATGAATTTACTTAACAATACCTTATATGGGAGTATATTTGGGAATAGGTACCTATTGACATTATTTTGCCACCTTGTGGCCACTAGTTTTGGAGGTTTGTTCACATTATGAAATAATTTCTTAACATGCAGCTTATATTTTATAAGGTTTCTGAAGTCCCAGGGATTCTTCTACTTTTTGTTTTATCATTCTAGAATATTTAGTTCCATCACAATCTTACATACACTATAGGCCATTATGCTCAATTTGGGTCAATTCTGGAGGTATCTGGCATAAATTGACTCTTTGTTACATTAATAATAAAATATATGGGAAAAAACTATTTGTAAAGTTATTTTGTGAAAAATTTGGACTTACATGAAATTTTCTTGAGATTTACTTAAAAAATCAAATTTTTTTATAAGCAATGCATCATGGGAAAATCAATATGGAACATTTTTAGCAGAATTTCTGTGCATAATTTAGGTTAGCAAGTTACCATGGTTACAGTAAAAATGATATCAAAAATGAAAAGAACATTTTTTTCATAGGTAATGTAGAAAATGTTTTTATCTTCTGAAAACTGAAAACAGTGAGTGGAACAAGCACTCCTATCAAAAGTTATGGCACTTTTAGTATTCTCAGAAATAAGAAAACCTAATTTCTTGATAAACATAAGAGAAACTTTAAGTCGCCATAGCATGAAAGTAATAACAGCTATTGGGAATAATGGGTTCTTAATGTACAAGAGGTGGGGAGGTTCATACACGTTTATCTCAGGTTCCTTCAGGAATATTTTAAAATGATTTGCAGCATTTGAAAGAGTAGGTTCTCTATAATATGAATAATGCTGACACATTTCCCCATGATTTTGTGACCTGATTGATTGGCAATAGGTACCTTTTCCCAGATACGCTCCCATATTAGAATATGATTTTCATAAAGGAAGTCCACAAAATAATTATGGTAGGCCTAATTGGTTCACCTCTTAGCACTATCTTTTCTTTACATTTGTTATGAACCAGTATGGAAACGTTTTTATGGACATTTAACCTTATTGCCAGGACATTAAATGTTATACATATTTCTTTAGAGTTTTTTAAAAATCAATTTCACTGTATTACAATCATCATGGTCGTGGTCTTCAATCTGATCAAGATGAAAACAAAACAGTGATATGTCATAAGTTGCATGCTGTTATACAACTAGAGAACCTTCCATCTAGTTTGTCATGAATGTATTGTGCCACTGGACCAGCCTATAGACATCCCACAATACAACAATAATTACAGCTACATCTATGGGGGAGATAAGACAAGTTCAAAGATTCGAAGGTTCAAGCAGTCTTTGATCATTAGAGAAACATACTTGAAGTCTTTATTTCCACCAAACGATCCAAAACTGATCTATATTAATAACCAATGCACGATTACATATTCCCGTGTTGTTTAATTACTAACCTATATAGATAAACAAACTTTTCTCATGCTTCATTATATTCAAGTGATTCTTTTCAGATCAAGCCATCTCTAGATAACCATTTACAAGATCCTTAATCTAAGGCAGTCCGACGTCGACGAAGCAAATTGCTTCCAATTAGAGCGATGCCTCTCATGGTGAAAACTGAGCTAAACGGACTCAACGGACTCAACCCATGGCGAGCTACAAAAAGAGCTGCTCACAAATAAAGCCTCTTGATTTGCCATCCACTGAGCTGCTCGGCCACCGAGCAACTCTCACGGAGCAATAAACGACTTTGTTTTGTGCTCGGTTGATTAGGAAAAAAGAGGTGTAAGTGGGAAATTAATGGTTCGGCCTATATATATTACTCGGCTGAAGAGGAGGGGGCGGAAGCACAACAGTCTGGAGAGAAAGGAGGACACATGGAAAAAAGAACTACAGACAGAGACGATATATATATATATATATATATATATATATATGTGTGTGTGTGTGTGTGTGTGTGAGTGTGTGTGTGTGTGTGTGTGTGTGTGGGTGTGTGTGTGTGTGTGTGGGTGTGTTGGTGGGTGGGTGGGTTGGTGGGTGAGGGGGGGGGGCACATCTCGCAAACCAAGCTTGCTGCCATATTGGTGATCAATGATTGCCAGTATATTTTGAAAGGTAAC
The DNA here is from genome assembly GCA_936440205.1 of Lepidonotus clava. Taxonomy (NCBI): domain Eukaryota; kingdom Metazoa; phylum Annelida; class Polychaeta; order Phyllodocida; family Polynoidae; genus Lepidonotus; species Lepidonotus clava. Next base: position 24,779,206 of record OW387147.1, read on the forward strand.
TTATCAGTGTCATAATTATCTCATTGAAATTGTTAATCATTTAGAAAAAAACTTTATGTAAAATTTACTGAATCATAATCAACAACTATTTTAAGTTAGAATTGATATATGTTGGATTTATTTCCAGACACACAATCATGATCACCATGTGGTGATCACCAAAAGTGATCACGTGAACACGTCGGCATAAGGCCTAGAGTCAACCCTTTTGTGGATTTGCCTCAAAAAGTACATATCATAAATAATTATGGCCTATTCTATAAAGGATATTTTCCATCTATATATTCATCTACATGGAAGATGATTTTAAAGATGTTTGTGGTTAAATGAATGACAGAGAATCTCTCCAGTTACCTAGATTTTGTGTGTGTTTGTAAACTAGGTTCTTGTTATAATTATTATGGTTCCTTTTCTGACAAGTACAGGCTTTTGATTTATGATACACACAGCATTAATTGATAAAATTTTGTGTACAGTGGGTATGCTTTCGGATGCTGATTAATGATAAGCCTATAGGCTATTTGAAAGATTTTTGTGATAGACTCAATGCAACAGATTGTGGTTAGTATACATCATTGCTTTTTACAATGCCAGCTCAAACTAAATAAACTAAGTAAGATGTAATAAATCCATGCAAATAATAGGAAAACGGTCCTACTTTGTACAGTCCCATTTCTCAAATGAAACCTAATATAACTATGCTGTTTGGATTTCCCAAAAGCAATAACACTTTCAAAGCAGCATTGAACTTTCAAACTATACATATAAACTATTCCCTTATGATTTTCTTTTCCTCTATCGATGTTGCTTTATCCTGTTATCCTGATAGTGACAACTCGCCTACAATAACATGACATCCAGTATATCATCTGATTATAATGACAATTTCACATTCCTTCCTTATATCCTTTCTCCGCTCTTTTCTCATTTCCTGCTGACATCTTCGCTATCTCATGATTGACCAACATAAAAAATCAGACCAATAAAATAGAAGTAATCGTCGATGGAGTTTGAATCCGAGTATCTTCGAGTTAATTTATTCCATGTACCATCTCTGTGCAAAGTGTTTTTAGAGGGACTAAACTTAGAGCAGACAGGCTGGGCAAGCTGTGTTTTAACCTATTTATATCTCCTCCTAACTAGTCGAACAGGGCTACTCACTTATTTTTAGCCATACTTCCCTACCATTCAAATCTAAAACCATTGAGTTTTATAGTTGACTCTATCTATCTTTGGATGACATCCTGTATTGGGCTTGATGACCACTTAACCAGTATCGCGTTGGGGTCGTGTTGGTTCCAGCGCTTTTGTTACTTGATTCATTTGACGTCGGAAACTCTTTGTTGGATACATATACCACACGAGCTCACCCAGAACAGGTAAGACAAAATCCTAATTGATGATTATTATATGATCAAGATGGTACATAGTTTACCTAGGCCCATATCTTCGTAACTCATTTGGCTAATGAGTAATCAGGGAAATTTTGATTAGCGTCCCACGATCAGAAATTCTGCCTATCATGAATAAATTTAACACCTAATAATTCCTCGTTTACACAATTTTGCAATAACACTATAAATTTTGATAGAAGACATAATCATCGATCATGGGACCCTAATAAAATTTTCCCTGATTAGCCTAATCAGTTACGAAAATATAGCCTCTGGTATATATTTTGCAAATAAGCTTAATGGATTCATCAAAATATGCCTGCATAACGATTCAATGGTTCTGCAGGTGTATTAACTAATCTTATTTTGCACCAATAATGTTTTGCAAAATCTCAACATAAACAATTATCTGTCTAAGAAATTACAGCCAGGAATTTAGTGAAAGGCAGTTGGCTGTTTCATTTCAAGGCAACTAGGGAATTGAATTAAATTTGCACGAGGGACGAGGCCATGAAAATGGACATTTAGTGTTCTAAGTGAAGAAAACCGTTTGAAACAGGTTTGGTTCTGGACAATCTAATAAGGGAAGAAAATCCTTTGAAACTGGTTTGGTTCTGGTACATTCTAATAAGTGGTTAGCTGTGGGAAAAAGGCTCTACTTTATCTAGATTTCACAAACTAAACTCTCCTAGATTTTGTCTTCGATCATTTTACTACACTCAGGTATTGGAGAGATTAAGTAACCATAAGTGAAGTTGCTTGTTTCTCAGCTAAATCCGATTGATTTATTCCTGAAGCTCAGGGGGCAACAGTGTCTTCGCATTTAATGATTTATACTGGTATATAGGTAAAGCTATAATTTTTCACTAATGCTGATAAACATGAAGACACGTCAGCCTGATTGGCTATTTTGAACTATAGAGGTTTAATACCCAGTTAAAGATAGTGGTGCCATCAGCTATAATATTGTTTGTGCCTGTGGATAGTAGCTAGCTCCTTTCACAGTCTATCTCTGACCAGACTGCGTGTCCAATCCATAACGTAGTTCCGCATTATGAATGACATAACACTTGCGTGAAATGTTGATGTTTATTAATCTCCAATAAGTGTTGCTAGTGTCAGGATCTCCTGTTGACAATGAAAAATCCAATAGGGTAACATCCACTCAAACACACCCAGCCAATGCCTCAGCTCGACTAACGGTCTATCCACTTCAATTCCAACTCCAGAATCTAACTAAATACAGTAGTACCGATCTTTCCAGGCCTTGGATGTTAATCCAACAACAGTGAGTAGTGCTCTGCTGGCTAGTGCGCGGACTGCACCTTATATATGAATGGTTCTGCCTGCCTAACATCCCCTCCTACATTCTCCTTTTAAAATCGAGTGTCATACTCTTAGCCCTGATTCTTAGTGTACACTAGAACAGCTGTAAGTTAAAGTCTGGACTGATCATCCATGTCAGCACAATTTATTGGTACCTTGAGAACGTTCCCAAAGTCTAGTGGTAAATGAGAACTTCTGTTTGTCACCAAACTTCAAAAAGCAGATAAGGGCAAAATGAATAAGAGATTTAGATATTAATTTTTGCATTATTTGCCTTGATTCCTTGGGAAGCCCTCAGTTGGTTGGCAGGATCGGACGGCCCACTCATCTCTGCTGCGTTGCATTTTTTCTTTTATATAACCGCAAAAAAAACAACTAACCAAGTTGGGGAAACGACTGTATATCGGGGGTAACAACAGATCAGAATACGCATGGAAATACTATATCAAGGTAAAGACGGGATTTTGTAACCGACCCCTCCATTTTTTCCAGCCCCTCCCACACGAGACTGATTCCCCTCTCTCTTCAGGACTCTACCTCCCCGCCAAGCTGCAAAGGCTAACGTTGTTTTAGTTGTTTTGGTTAGCAATAACAAAAAGTAACTAAAATGAAACACAATAAATTAGTTCTTTATGGCGGTTTTCAAGACTAAGAGCCCCATTTTCCCAAGCTGTCTTCATGCACACCTTTGATCGTGCGAACAAATCTTTTTATTGTGAAAGTCTCTTTCTTTTGGGGCTGCTTGCATCACTAAAATCAGTTTAAGGTTGTGATTGACAGTTTCAGTATCTAACAACAGGTTCAAGCTAAGGGTTATGAAAGACTTTCTCTTTTTGCATGAAACACCTGTCAGTAGTTGACCTTTAATTAAGTGGGACTAATTAGTACTGCGTACTAAGCAATATCTACTCGCCTGTTTATAACTACAGCATAAACAAGTTGGCAATTAAATCGGGTGGCAACCTGTTCAGTTCTGATATGTATTCCGAGCAACACTAACTATAACGGGAATTCCTAGAACCCAGTGTTGGTTTTCATCGCCGATATATATTATAATCACATCTATTTGGAGTGGCAACCAGCAATTCTCGGTAAAGACAGACATGTATAATATCCTGTTATCTACCACTTTAGGTCAGTTCATAGAATTCTTTTTACTTCGAGAGGTATAGAATGGCGCAGTACCTTTCATTCCTCTTATTATTTTTACATCATCCTCTAATATAAAACCACCTATTAATACACTCCCCATGCCATTTGGGTGTGAGGAATACATGTAGTGTCAAAGGCAGGTTATTTTCTGATGTATTGATTTCAAGAGGCTGTTCTTAGATATCAGATTTAGCACAGGGGCTAAACCTGCCCTACAAAGACCAATATGTCTACTTTCTTCGATTCCTTTTATGTATACGGTCAATTCCCGACTCTCGATGGACATCAAAGGCATATTTCAGTCTACTTTTCCGAAAATAGAATTATTGATTTACAGTAAAACTCCTCAAGTATGATATTGCCTAGCAGCCGATTGAGAGGGACAACGGTTATCTCGACATAGGGCTGTTTGATGCTATATGTCATGGTTGATATGAAATGAGGAACACTCTGCTGGGCTGCTGGACATGGTCTACTAGCCATCTTTTATCAGTGCACCCTATAAAGAACCAGGTCTAGATAAGTATACCATTCACAAGAAGTTATGAAAACCAATTTTTCTTATAACTGATAACTGTCAATCTTATGCCTGAATATTGATTGAATAAAAAACAAAACACACACTTTGCATAATTTTGGTACTTTGATCGAGTGCTTAATAACCACTGTTTATCAACTTAAGATAAAGTATTTGTCATTGTTGTCACACTCTGCACACGCTTAATCTGGAAGATCTTTATAATCCCACAAACCCAGGTAATTGATTAGGGAGGTAATGCCTAACCAGGAGTCAAAGTTATTTTGGTAATTTGTTCGGAAAATAGAAATATATTGCTTTTAAATCCTATTATTATTCCGGTTAAAGCACAGGTCCATCGCTCATTGATACCAATGGCGCCACCTACATTGAGAAAATAAATATTATATGACATAATGGATAAAAATTACTATTCACAATTTAATCTTCTGTTTAGATGGAATTATAAGTTGCTTCACTAACGACCCAGGTAACTCAAAACATGCAGTTTTACATGTGGCTCCGGATTTGAAATGAATACAGATTATGAAACCTCTCTGTTATTTTGGATTACAATTTTCATCCATGTGCTTAAAACAAAATTAGCCATTTCTCCCCATCCATGATTCTAAATCACATTTATCAGTTCAATTAGCCTTACCACTTTTGCGACACCATGAAGCACTGCCAATTCTGTGTACCTTGGCTGACTTGAATAAGAGAAACTACTATTCACTTGCTTCTTCAGATACTGTTAAAATTAAACACATTGACTTTTGTAATTAAATCAATTGAATGATTTGAAAATCAAGCAAATCAAAAACATGCATTCAAGGTAATCGAGGGAAGGACATTATGAGTGAAGATGCCAGTTCTGTTTTTAAATCAGTTTGGGGATTACTAATGTGTGCACTTGCCACATCCCCTCTGAGTATGAGAAGTTTTTAATATAATGCAATCTGTAGAAGTAAAATCCAAGAGGTTTCTTTAACCCTTTCACTGTCAGAGGCCTCATATGGGCCCCTATAGTAAAATCCCATAGGAACACCATTGAAAGAATACAAATTATGCTTTCAGAATCTGAAAGAATCTTTTAGATATTCCAATTAGAACCAGAGATACAGGTATTTGAACAACGGACTATCAAGTCACCCAAAAATGTTAGAATTGTGATTCGAGAAACCCTGAACAATGTATTTATATTTGAATTTGCCATACTTATTAAAAAATCATGAAAAATGGATAAATTTATGTAAATGACATGATTTTCAATTTACGATAACTTTTCTCTCATTTATGATAATCACAAACTGTCTTTTGCACAAAAAAGATTATGTTTTCATATTATTTTTTTAAAGAGTGTGATAGTTATTTTATGAATTATTGGTTACCATGGTAACCTGCAAAGTAGGATAGTATGAACGATTACTCCTTGGGAGAAATTTGCCTTTTTGGCACAGTGCCAACATTTAGAACATTTTTATCAAAATTATTGAAAACAAGCTTTTCATCTGAAGAATCTAAAACAAATTTGAATTTTAGGGAATTCATGCACTAATCTTTGTATTTTGGGCAATATTTCAGTAAATATCAGTTATATTGTGATATATCTGGCAGTGAAAGGGTTAATATCAACATTATTGTCATAAAAACTTATCCCGCAGGTAACAGTGGTTTCAGGTGTCTAAACCCACTGCCTATCAGACCAATGCTATTCACACATAGCTCTAGACGCAGGGTCGATCAACTAGCAATACACTTACACCAAATATCTATGATAGTACCTCCAGCTCTACCCTGTGGCCATACTCCTAATCTCATCTATTGAGGCCAATAATGAGACAGAGATGAGCGATCTTCAGTGAAGAAGAACTTTATGAATTGATCAAAGAGTGGAGGTGGTGTGGAATCTGTACCTTCCCACCCTGAGTAGTGGGAGAAGGGGGATTGTTGACACCTCCCCCTGGGGCTCCAGACACTGATTGAGTGATCAAAGCTACTTTAGAGGGGATCCTTGTTGGAGGGCCGATCCCCCAAGAAATTGCAGCTGAATCTTTCTGGTGCTGAGGCATTGATTGAACTTTCACAACATGTATGCTATGCGGTATGTTGGATTTGGGATGTTCTCTATGGGCAAGGTTGATCAAAATAAGATGATAGGAAAGGTATTGTGAGGCCGGTTTGTTATGCGAAGAATCACAAAGTTGTATTTATAGAATTGTTATTGTAGTCCATATTATTACTAAAATAAATACTGGGTCACAAACCTGTACACTAAACAGGTAGGGTCAACAGCTGATTGATTTTTATATACGCCTTTGTATTGAAAAACATATGTAATATCATTTGTACATTATACACATTACAAACATTGAATCATCATTGTACATAAGTTACTTAGTAACATAGAACATCCGTACCCTCAGGCTCTAATACAAGATGGAATAGTCCAATTGAAATAACTAGGAATCAACAATACAAATAAGATCAATCTTACTTAGAAACGTATATATTCCTCTATGCACGAGCTAAATGCATGCCAAAAGACGCAACATAAATGCAAGAAAATACTATAATGGCATTCGACAATGCATGGACTTTGCATGTCTCATGAACCAACATGTCGGTATATTTGCAAATATAAACAAAACCGACTACAAACATGCTGTTGTTGACTCAATGAAAGACCCAATGCAAACACATTTCTGTATTCCACCATGCCAGGTTTGACATCCTTTGCTTTGGTGTCAATATCTACAAAGAAAACATCCAACACAATTCAAACTTTGCATAATGAATATATGACCCTAAACAAATCAACTCTGAAATTCCCGGAAGGCACATTTTCCCAAGACTCCATCATTGATATCCTGTCCGAAACTTTAATAAAACCCCATGGTTCATATTCAATTATGTATCTTGGTGCCAACTATGATAGACTAGATAATATTTAACTGTCACCAGACGATCTCCTAGGGGAGCATCATATTTCATGGCATGTCACCTCATAGGAGGACAAGAATCCAACAAAACGTGAACCGCATCGATTAACCAAAGTTTACCAACCTTACAGACCGTTTTCATGAACCTGCGCAGTGAACCCTCCCTTATAGGCCTTGTCCCAACGATTCCGATTGGAACTGATATCCCAATTACGTGGTTTAGGCCTATCCTCTAGATGGGACCTTCCCTGTTAAAAAAGGTTTACGACCTTATGCCCTTTCCATTGCGGGCATCTATCCGAATTATACTGGGTTATGTAACAAATCTTATATGTGATTGTACCATATTGCATATACAAATATTCAATATCAAGGTAAACAGAAAAAAATCAGATCTACAGGAAATTTGCCTGAAATTCACTAATAAAATATCATAGGAATGTAATATTCCTGCATCAATGTTTTATGTATGCATTTGACCGACATCGGCTGTGTAATGGCATAGATGAAGATTGCACTAAGCTTCTGGTACCCATGGTTTGAGGCTAATTACATGGTCAGAAACCAATCCTGTCTCCAATCATTTACTCCAAGTGTTTCAGCTAGCGAGACTAACTAGGAGGAAATGGATTTTAGTCGGCAGTCAATAAAGCTGCTGCTCAGAATGGCAAGTGAAGTACATGCCTATGATGAACATAAGCTGGAATGTATTTCTATGAAATATCTGGTGCTATGCTAACATATTGAAGGATAGGTGCATTATCGCTTCACATCGTATAATCCATGGAAATGCTACAGCAATTTGTCAATAAGGGTGGCCTTCACGTCTATAGAACCGATGGCTGCCATCTATTAGAATGCGTAATTGTCCGACACCAATGGATATGAGTTTCAGTCTCAGTGAAGTCAAATCAGATGAGTGTGCCAATACATACACACAATAATGGATGGAGAATCAAAACAAAATAATATGCAATACAACAGCAGGGACCGATTTATCCTTGGCCATCCTCAATAACACCACATTAATTTTGACTTAACTGCCGAACGTTAAATGTTAATACGGTGCCAGATTAAACATTCTGTTGCAGGGGACCTCTAAATCACAATTAGAACCAGTCTGCAATTTGCACATTGGAAAATGTAAGTGAAGAGTTTTGAAAAAAAAGGAATCAATTCTCAAAAAGAGCTGGATGATTGACCTGAGCCAATGAGCTGCTCATTAATGAGGCCACTTATCACGTGATTTATGGGGCAAGTGCTGGCATCTAACGGCAATCAGAAGTGTTAATGAGGAGAAATAGAAAAAGGACCTTTCCTATTCCAGTATTCACACTCGGGCAATTGAATATGTCTATTTTAAGAAGGCTTCAATTTTTGTAAGCCAGTTTATTTTTCCAGAGGCTGTATAAAAGGCTGATTTTGCCTGTAGACTTATTGATGAACGCCATTCCATGTCACTGATTCTTCAACTCCTATCATTAGACCCAACATTGCATGTCAAACAAAAAAGGCCGTGTCGTGCTCTCACAATATTCCACCAAAGAAATTCATTTTATTTGACAAGAGAACATTACTCCAAGGAAAAAAAGACCTATCATGACTTGTATTTCTTAAAGAAACCATGATGAGGAACAATGCCATAATGGCTCATAGTTGTTATTGTAAAAGAAATCTTGTGATCAGATAAGGAGTTTTGAAGAAAGCTGTCATTCAGGGATCAGGGGCCTTCTCCTTAAGCTACATTGAGCTTCGCTGGTTGCCGACGGATGGCATGCAAGGTAGGCACTGCCTCAGAAGACAGCAATCAGGATCGCCGGGGACAAGCAGAGGCTGGCAATCTGTCGTCACACCACGTGTAAACAAACCAGGTAGACGTGCCAAGGTCTATAGGAGCAATATTTAAATTTAGAGTGTTTTTTCTCTCAAAGGCAATAGCATGACAATGTGCTGGCTTAGCATAGGTGCCATCACTTTTATATGAAGGCAAAATGAGCCACCATGAGACTATTTCACCATAAATGTGTGATATATTTGTATATGTCGTAAGGATAATCATTGGTTGATATATCGTCCAGTTATATCATATTTTTGTTCAATGTGCAATCATATATATGCTTGTAATTTATGATAGGTGCAACGGTAAAAGAAATCATAATCATACCCATGCAAATAAGCATAGTTTTGACGGATATATATGGGCTGCAATTACATTCGTTCAAATAATGTTCACCATAAATGTGTGATATATTTGTATATGTCGTAAGTATAATCATTGGTTGATATATCGTCCAGTTATATCATATTTTTGTTCAATGTGCAATCATATATAATTATGCTTGTAATTTATGATAGGTGCAATGGGAAAAGAAATCATAATCATACCCATGCAAATAAACATAGTTTTGACGGATATATATGGGCTGCAATTACATTCGTTCAAATAATGTTCACCATAAATGTGTGATATATTTGTATATGTCGTAAGTATAATCATTGGTTGATATATCGTCCAGTTATATCATATTTTTGTTCAATGTGCAATCATATATATGCTTGTAATTTATGATAGGTGCAATGGGAAAAGAAATCATAATCATACCCATGCAAATAAACATAGTTTTGACGGATATATATGGGCTGCAATTACATTCGTTCAAATAATGTTTATAGATGATAATTATATCCACATACTCTATTAGATTGCTAGACATAACATGTTATTTTTATGCAATTGAAAGTCTGGTCAATATACGCACATATCATGCAGATATCAATTTTCAAAATTGGTATGAGCTGTAATCAGGTAACATGTTCGTTGTTAACAATATTGTATAATGAATTCCCTTCTCGTTAAATCCGAGCCTATAGCATGTTCAACGCACTGCTTAGATTTCAATTCAACAGACATTATCGCAACAAAACACCTTCATACTGGAGTTTACAAAAGGCGTTGCTGCTGAAATATTCAAAGGCGTTCCCCCAAGATCATTGCATTTCATTTTCACTCTATAAGAACAAATCGATACCTCTATCATTTAATATCCCAGCAAGACGTGACAGAATAGTTCTTCCCTGAGGTTCTAAGATTAACTCCTAATCTCATTTCATGATGTCGTTTTTCTGTTTCTTGGATGTGGAACCTGCATGTATAGCCTGAGGACATGTTCCCCCCTTGTGCATTCAGCCTGTGTCATCTTTAATAGAAAAAGAATGCCGCCCAGGGAACTCGGAGCATTGACAACAACAACTAGATCAAAGTGTGTTACTGACTTTGAAATAGTCCTGACAAGCCCCATGAAAAACCTGCCAGAGGCTCAATATGAAGGAATCCATCGTTCTGATTTAATAGTCGAGAGAAATGAGTCTGGGTTGTGTTCTGGGGAAAGCTGATTCCAGGAATACTCTCCATAGTCTGAATAGTTTCTCCTTATATGACTGCTGTCTAGTCAGGATATTTTTGTAATGTATCGATAGAGCTGTATTGATTGATGCCTTAGCAGCACATGTTCTTGCCTGCTGATATGGATTTAATAATTCACTACCTATAGCTAGTAGATGACAGCTGCGGTATCAAATACAACATGGATGGCTTCTATGAAGACCTTGTCAGGTTACAAATAGCTAGACATCTCTTTGATCTATCTATCTCTGAAGTCTAAACTTGGTAATATAAATCATCAGAGTACTGGTGTTGAATAGTATAATAAATTACCTGTTTTGCCACATGCTCTTTTCATAATATACGCACTTATTGAACCCAGTTTGAGAAATTCTAATAATGGCCTGGATGCGATAAAAAGTGCAAGATAATTATAAAGAATTCCAAAGACTACTGCTATGCATGTACAGATACTGATTTTAAATGCATACTTATCACCTCTCATGACATATTATATTATGAGAAATTATAAATATTGTTTTTAAATACATTTAAGACAACTCTCCTGGATATAACAAAAGATTAAACGGCCATACAGGACTTGGCTACTGTGGATTCCCTTCATAATTATTACCGCCAGTGCATCATTTAAAAGTGATAGCAGAGCTTCAGATAGGTTTGTTGACATACAGTCATGTCCCTTACAATGGAGAAACCTGAAGCAGTCAAACTCTTTTCTAGTGATATCGGAATCTTCACAGTTCTGTTAAAAAGGAAGTTATAGCATAGTTGTTTCCATCTCTAGAACTTTCTTGTATTCCTTCTTCTAATCGACCCTCCGCCTCCAACTGAAATGACGGTCTAAAAGGACTGAAACATATTACAAACTGCCAAATAAGGCGTGTTTGCATTTCACCCTTTTCCATTAGGGATAACTTAGGAGACTAGAGGAGCTTACCCGAGACTGTCAACAAAGAGACTTTACTCCATACAGCCTGTATCAGAACCAACATTTACTTTTAATACCAGGATTGCAGATGGTATGCAAGACCTAGCTACCTGGATTTGCCGAGGCCCCATGTTATCAAAGCATTTTTGATACTTAGATGTATTTTTCTTGGAAGCAATTTGTAAGAAAGTAGCTATGGAGTGATACTAATTGTTAATTTGACGAAATATTCCCTCTAGAAAGGTATGGGTCGCCTTCTGTGACCTTACTCTGTCAACAACAAGCATCTCATCCGAATGTGAGAAGTTAAATCATAAACATACCTTTGTTCAAAGTCATTATTTATGTGAAATTTAAGAAAGACCCATGTCTCATAGAAGTTACCATTGTTGTCAGCAAGTCATAGAAATTATTTCGCCATGTCAAATTTAAAAACAATGTATTAGGTTCATCTTTGGCTACAGAGACAGGAAATGAAAATGTACACAATTGTTACCTCATATAAATGTCGAGCAAAGCCCTAGATGTATTTAATTACATCGCCTGCCCAGACGCCAATCGGCTGGGGTGGGGGGGAACAGGTTGAGGTTTCCTTGATGAAGTAGGGAAATTAAGCAATGTTTTCTGCGGAAATAGGAAGCGCTGTTATCTACTCTGGACATTTCTGATTACATAAAGTATGGTAGCGGAAAAAGAGGCCAGACTTATGTTCAGGAAATAGGTGTCTTCCGTCCGGTGTTATTAATTTATAAAGGTGTGGTTTGCACTAGATGGCTTCTTTGTATAGTTTAAAACTTTCCCTCAATCTATATTTAAGCCCTGGACATCATAATAGTTGTACTGATGTAAACTGTCTGATAAGTTACATAAAGTAGAAGTTAAAAGCTATCACTAACAATTTTGACGACACATTTTAAAGCTTCCTTTTCATTCCATGTCTTCTGGAATTAATGGTAATTATAGGAAACTATGATTCAGGATTCTATTTTAGACCATCATGTATCCATCAGTTCATGTAAAATATTGAATATGAAACAAATTATATACCTTTCACTATGTTTTACAGTTTTATCTAAACTAGAGCCTAAATTAAAGATCGGAGACATGCCTCCTTCTAAATGTATGCCAGAAAGAAATCTCTTATTTTTATATCACATGGCAACGAAGAAAACCGAGACAGATGTTGTCAATGCTCTTCCTCAACAACCCTAGTAGTCGACCAAAGACCTGGACAAGACTACAACTCTCCAGCACCATTGAAAGTGTTATCCCACACAACTGCTGTGATGAGACGCGAGGGGTTGTCCAGAGGGCGGGGGACACGAACACTGCCATGTTTCTGTGGACTGAAAAGTTTACATTTGGGAGAAATAACTTTGAGACCAGTGTCAAACAAGAATTGATTGAAACTTGATATATTTTTTGAGGGATGAGTTGCTCACAGCAGATGTTGTTCGAGTGACATTTCAAATGCAATAGTCATTAGGGCTTGGAGTTGAAGATGCATAATATTGATGAGATAATTTCCTTTTCATTGTATTTGTGCCTGCAGCAGAAGTGCAGTGATTAAGATTGATTGTATGATTGTTGAATTGTAGAAGCGATTTGAACATGGATCGTATGGTTTGATGGAAATAGACAATGTGCCTCAAAATGCAAATTTACTATAACAAAAATATATCAAAATAGCAGTGAAAGCTTAGCCTCCATGAAACCATACTGGCCAAGGAAACGGGCCACTTGTATTCACCAGTTTGACTCGTGTCAAAACAATGTGAAGCTAGTGTTGTGGTAATGTTTGGGTAATATTTGTATGTAAATAGAATCTTCCATGAGTTTTCAAATGGTAGTGCACCTATGTCAGTTTCATGTTAACATCATTATAATTATATATATATAAAGCATCTATAAAAACCTATTAAGAGTAGATTCCCAATGGCTCATGTGACTGGGTCTAATGAAATAATACATAATAAGTGCATATCGATATTCTTATTTTTTTGGCATGTTAATCAAAAGTTAGTATCACCTAGTATTGATCTTTAATGTATTACTACAAAATCCATTGTTGGATATTGTTTGATTGAGTACAGATTCTCCATAATGTTATGGTATTACAAGAAGAGATAACACTTTCTTGCTATCAGTTAAGTGTGGACATCCTATCCGGGCAACTCTTAAGGTTGATAAATGCTTCACAAGTGCTTCTATGATATTTCCGCACTTGCAAGCTGTATACGAATGTTTCAATGTCCACACTACATACATCCACCCTCCGAAAAGCGGGCAATAGAGGCACTGCTATTTCTGAAAGAATATTGCGTTTGTTAATGTAGAATAACAATTTAGCCGAACATCATGGCGGATTTTTTGTTCAAAATCCTACAACTGCCAAGTAGACATTGCTGACACTGGAACTGCACTGTGTTACAGCGGCACGTAAAGTTAAAGAAAATAGCACGTTTGTAACACACGTAGGCCTATGCTAACAAAACAACATTTATTCCTACAGCTAGAACGGCACGTACAATGGCGCAATTACAAAACAGCAATGCACGTAGCAGATGATAAACATATCTGTGCCTAATCCAAGTGTAGGTCCGAGAATATAATATATGAAAAGTATATGAATGAATGCATGAATTCCAGTGCCAATTGCCAATACCACAAAAAAAAAACATCAACTGTCTCAAGAGCATGGACCTACCACTATCCCTTTGAACACCATCCCCATTTACTAAATTATGGTAGGATTTGACAGGTCTTTAGGGAGTCTGCCCCCTCTGGAGCCTTCAAAGCCAGCTTTGTGTTGTCAGATAGCGAACACGATTGAAAATTCGACGCTAGTCTGGGTGGTAGGGGAGGAAATGTCTGGTGCCGAATCAATATCAAATTTCAAAGACGCCCTGCTCGACCTCGGTGCCTGGTTTCTTTGCCTGGAGGCATGATGTTACGCCAGTCAATGCATATGTTCAGTTCCAACCTTTTGGAATAAGGACAGGTTTCACACCATCAAAAATATATCCTAGGAACCATGAATTAAGATGGTTTCAAAGATGTTACGTATCAAACACGTTCTGATTATGCAATTGATGGTTAATAAGATAAAAGTGTAAAAATCATTATAGGTGTCATCTGAAAGGTAAATTTTCTTGCTATCGTCATCTATAATGTCTATGAGCAATCACAGAAAAAAAAAAATTTCGCAAAAGGGATAGGGGCCTGCTTCATTTGGGTATAGTTTAAGACAGTTTTTGAAAGAGGTTGCATTTCATTTATCGGGAAAGGTAATGTTAGAGCATGAAGGGAATTCAAAGGCTGACCAAACAACACAGTTTAGGTTATAGAGATGTTGTTTGCATAATTGATTAGCACATTAAATAAGATTTTAAACAATAACATTTATTGTTTAAAATCTGATTTAATTTAAGGCGGCCAATTTAATTGGCCGCCTTTTTAACTTTGGATACTAAACAAAACTGCTCCCATTAAAAAAAAGTGGAAGAATTGTGTAAAGATTGTCGTTTTCCGGGCGCCAATATGGTCTGATTGAGGTCTATGGGGTTAAGACGGCCTTCCCCCAATTCAAAATCTTTTCCCTAAAGTCACAGCCTGAATCCACGCATGCATATTACTTCATGTGGGGACTGGATTGCCACATTGTACCTGGTTACATCCTGTCTGGTCGCTTTGCACCAGCATCAGGTTAGGGCACTTCCACTGTCCCAAAAGCTCATTGAAATTCCACGCTGGGGCCAAGGGGTGATTCCGACATTCCCGGCTTGCTTAAAAAGCTTGGGGCATTGGATGCAATCCAACTTTCTCTCTCTTTTTTAGGCATTTCTGGAAGGACCGGGACGTGATTTTCACAGGAAGAGTAGAAATGTTAGGGGAATCATTGTCACAAGACTTGTCCTAGGTAGGGGTCCCCAAGGTCAATTGTTCAAATAAGAAATAATTATGTTGCCTACGATTGAGACTACAGTTCCTTCCCTGTCTAAACTCATTTTCCCATCATATCGGATATAATATAAAGGTCACACTACAATGCTATTTCTCATTTCGTTGGGCAATATGTACAATATTGATTTGAAACTGTCACAGCGCAATGTTGAATTTACTAGTTTGCAGCGATTTGGAGATTGGATATCACTTAACGACTTAAAATTTTGATGGTATTCTCTGTTTCAAAACAGGGATATCATTGAACATTACATGCAAGGAGTGCGAAAAGGCTCTGTCAGTATATCCAAGTTTCAATGCTCTACGGATAAATTGCTGTTGTATTAGCTTATAAAGTCGCAGAGTTCATTAGAATTTAGGAAATTTAGCTTTTAAGTGTTTTTGTCTTCAAAACAAGCTAGGGCCACATTTATCTATCTGAATTGGTTAGCGGCTGAATTCTGGTAAGTAACTCATTATAAGTAATTCTTTCCAATATCTACGCAATGATAATCCGTCAAATGTCTTAGTTTGCAATGACATCAGAACCCTCCGTGTTACACAAACTGAAATTATGGCAATGTATTTATTAACTACTACTCCTAAAATATCAACAGATTTGTCAATAGAATTTTGTAATAAAGAAAACCTTTTATGTCATTTAGAAATGATTTTGGAAGTTTCATTTTACGTTTATAAAACCAGTTTGGGGATTTACCACCATTACTGAGGTCAACTCCAATGCTAACCTTAGATTTCAAATTTGATACCTGGAACAGGAAAACCCTGCCAAACGTCTATGTTGGTCCAGCTGTTGCTTAAAGCCCCGGCCACACTGCCCAACTCAACTCAACTAGACCGTCGTAGACCTTAGGGCTCCTCTTAACCCCGACAATACAGTCTTAGACCAGAAACTCTACCATGCCACAGGGTGCGACTCAACTGTTGTAGACTGAAGGCTATATTGTAAATATGCTCATGTACTGCACACCCCCCTAAGACCCGACTATCCAGTCTTACATCTTTGACATCTCATGATCTAAGACTCAACTCAACTGTCGTGGAAAATGCTAAGACTCCAGTCGTGATCCTATGCCACACTTTGAGAC
The DNA here is from genome assembly GCA_936440205.1 of Lepidonotus clava. Classification (NCBI taxonomy): domain Eukaryota; kingdom Metazoa; phylum Annelida; class Polychaeta; order Phyllodocida; family Polynoidae; genus Lepidonotus; species Lepidonotus clava. The sequence continues at coordinate 24,795,919 of OW387147.1, forward strand.
TGAGTCCAACTCAACTCAACTAGACAGTTGAGTTGAGTTGAGTCGTGCAGTGTGGCCGGGGCTTAAGTGTTGTTAATGTAATGGACAAAGCAAGACTGACTCTAATTTTCCAGACATGCCATCTGGACTACAGACATAGATTCTGCTGACGGTGGCTTTCATTGTCTTCAAGTAAAATAGAAATCCAATCTCATTTGATGTCGTCTGGCCTATTCTATATGAATGGACTTCGTTGTAATTCAAGTGGCAAGTTCCTAGAATGAGAAAGCTTCATGACATTATCATTTAAGATCTACCTTCTCTTCTAAAAGTATCAACTTAGAATTGCCTCTAATCACACCATATACCATTGGGGTGGTGAGGGAATGTGGAGGGAATGTTTCGCAGTGCTTGCATTGTGGTATGACATTAATTTGAAAAGCATGGTAGAAGCATGTGAAATATACCAATAAAATGTCAAATAATAAGCCCACCATCACATTAGACTATACCCATAACTTAAACTAGTTCTTCATAACCGCATATAAGGTTAGTAAAAAGGAATCATTGCAGTCTGTAAATCTTAACAAAGGTAGGTTCCCCACCGTACTTTACTAATATTTTATTATGTATCCCATTAGATGTTCTCCCTGTTTTTGTCATTCTAAATCTATCAGTTGAGTGTTTGAGCAAGGAAAGTTCTTATAGTGCTTCAGCTTTTATGATTACAATTGTACTGTTGCCATGTCACCCTAGACTATATGAAATTAATCTAGCAGAAGCCAGGTGAACGACACTACATATATAATGTGATACAATTTGATATGTTATTAATGTTACAGAGGTAAAATGTGAATATTGTGTATCTCGTGGTGTTACAGGAAATTGGATTGTACTGTCATGGAAATGATATATTACATAGAGACATTAATAAAACGCGATCTAAGAATTGAAGTGTCACATTTACTTATATCATACAACGTCCAATAACTTTTAGAAAGTGCGCATACTTTCCCAATGATTTACTGCATTGCAGCTGCGTACTAAATAAAGCAGTTTGTGGGTAAAGAGACATTATGTATTGAAGATGTATTACCTATCAGCTGATAATCAAACTCAGTGCATAATTTCGCAATCTAAATGTACATGTATAATGATGGCATCAGTCATACATCTTTTATTGATAAGCAATACGTCAAAATATGAAAGCTATGTATAACATACGGGCACCAAAAATACAAACCAGGAAGTTTTGGGTTCTCCAAAACTAGAAGCACAAATGTCATAGTATAGATAATAAACTATTACTCTGATGGACTGCTGCACATATTTCTTATCATTACAATAAAACAATCAGCATGACCTTTCGTTGCGACATTATTATTGTTATAAATGAAATAGATACAAACAGAAATAGAGAAAATCGAATGATGAAATTAATGAGGTATTTTGAAATATGGATGGAATAATGTTTTAGTTACAATTTAAAGTACAGCATGAAGAATCTATTTCAATATATATTAATCTCCCATACACTTTTGTATAATTAGCCCTGTAGCAATGACTTCTGTATATTGGCATATTAAAATGAAAAATATGCATAATGCATAATAATATGCAATCATAATTATTTTTTTCCAGCTGAATGACCGGTCCTACTTTCCATTTAAATCCTCAATATCTTTACTAGAAAGGGAATACCCATAAGTTTCCCTGTAGTTGTAATGCCTTCATATCTCTCAGACGCCCCCTTTGTACCAATACACTTAACCATCCGCATGCGCTAGGCTTTACAAGGACTTCCTGTTGGCTTAGTAATCAATCTTATATAACAGAGCATTAACGTGAGTAACATAGTATTTGCACTTCTGGACACTTTCTCATAGTAAGAGCTGTTGCATATATATATGATGGACGGTATCTAGTTCCACGTTACGGCATATTCTCCGTAATGTAGAATGATTACACCCATTTAGTAAGAATCAGAGCCTCGCTCTCTTAATAATGGGACTTGGTGTGCGTAACACGAATTAATACATTTGACCACTAACGGATATTAAACGTCACATTCATGAGAGGGGAGGCATTCTGTTTAGTAACTAACTAGGGAGTCTTAATACAAACTCACGTTTTACTGAAATACTTTATTAATTTTGTTCTTAAATCTTGTCTGGTTAGGAACGTAGTTAGTACAAAAGCAATATCTTGATGGGTGGTATGGTTGATTCAGTGTCTTTGAAGGTTTCTGTGAATACTTTGGTAAATAGTAATATAAATATTACTTATTCAATTGGGGAATGTAGTCCAGGAAGCATTTCCGGGATATAGTGTATATAAGGTAGGCCTGGGAACTGCATCAATAAATTATTGCAACTTATCATCTAATTATCTGTAGGTACCCTAGGCCTGGGATAAAGTCACTGGACATTGGTCATAGTAAAAGTGAGTGTTCATCCTGCCTGATATCTACGTGTAATCACATAACCCCCCAGCTAGGGACTAGCGGCCTATCTTTGAAGGGAAGTGTGCGGATGTATCGGAGTGATAGTGAACGATAAAAGTGATGATAGGTACAAGCTTTGATTCGGCCAATTATATTACATTCCGCAAAAGTTGGCCCTGCAAACAAACAGCATCAGTTCTACAAATTTGTAATAAGTCGCCAAAGAACAGCCTCGAAAGTTAAAGCTTGATAGATTCTAAATTATCCCCCCCCCATCTTATGGCTAGGAACACTATCTGATGAACCACGACGTTGTTGTCTACCACATGATTAGAGGGGGATTCGTCTTCTTTGCAAAGTGATGCATTTCTTTTTAACCCTAAGTAATAATTGGCATCTTAATTACATTTGAATCGCGGCAAAATAAGAATAAGGACAACGTGCTCGTTATGTGTTGCATCTTTCTACTGCAGCCAGTAGCATGGAATCGCAAAAAAACTGAAATATACAAATGAGCAAGTCTGATATAATAGACTAGCCCAAGAATATTTATGTTCATGTGTTAACTGTCCAAAAGAAGCATGATGTGCAGTTTGCAAAGTCGGTAACTCTGTAAAGCGTACAAGATCAAAAGTACCCCTATTTTGTGATATGTTGGTCATTCTGTTGTCCTTAAGTAAGTGGACTGACCAGCGTAGAAATCGCTGGTCAGATTACTCTAGGGATGGTCACAAAGTACTGTCGTACTTGAATTATAATGATCCTCCAGACTTTCAAGCCAAATCCAGTCAAACAAGCCTATAGTAGTGTCCTTTCTCAGACAAAAATTCGCATTGAATATGTACTAGCATGTACACACATTTTCAAAAATCTCAGACCTCCCCCCCCCCCTTTACTTGTTGCGTATGTACTAAATGGAAGGCCCCAAAAAGAATATATGCATGTTGAGAATATATTTCAAATTATGATAATTGTGTAATTATCATGTAAAGTTTGTCAAAATACCTGATTCATGAGAACACATGAAATACCTATCATAACTTGAAATATTAGATACCATGAAATTTGCGAAAATAGTTGGGATAACATGAGATTCAGTGTTTATTGGGTAAACATGGGATTTATATGGTTATGTCACGTGAGATGTAATGAGCAAACAGTGTGGACCAGTTACCTTTATCCCAAAATAAAACTCTTTCAAGGATCTCAACTGCGAACATCTAATCTGTTGTTATCTTATGCTTGAGAAATAGACCATAATGACAAACCCAAGCACCCAAGGACAAACCTCAACACAGCCTTGGGGATTACCTAGCTAACTTGGGCCCCTTCCAACCTGAGGGCAACCCAGACCGAATTTGGGAAGCCTCAGAGAGCTACCTCAAGGGCAGCCACGTGACGACCCAGGAGGTTTATGTGTTCATATATATGTAACAGTTTTGATAAAAGAATATAGTAGATTATAACACAAGGCTCTATTTCTAATAGTAACACATCCACCTAACCAGACCGTCCTGGTCTCTGACCCACATGCACACAAAAATCTCTTGAGGCCCACAAACCAGTGCGAGGCACCCCACCAAAAATCCCATCTGTGCTCCAAATTTCATGGGCATAACCAAACATCGAACCAGGGGTTTACAATATGCAGCACTTTTACGAATTTTCTTTAAAACAAAAGTTTGTCAGGGACTTTGATGTAATGCTTTCATTAATGATAGTTTAAAAGTGATGCTTAGGGTAACCAGTACAGAAGCTGTACACATGATCGATGAGAGCAAGGTATACTATAAAATCTATATCGATTATTATAGTTTATACCGCTCAGCATACTAAGGACATGATAATTGAGAGGTAGTTATACCCCAAGCAATAACAATCGATACAGTTCACTCGTGCCTCACGGTTTCAAAAACATGGCGCTCTTGGATAATGTACATGTAAAGCACAAGATTAGGAAACCTATACATATACCACCCCATTCAAGTCGGATCAACTCATAGGAATCATAGTATAGGAGATAAACACCCAAGGGTACTTGACCAAAACAGCTATTCAACATGCATAACCTGGACCATACAGAGAAACTGACCAGGGAGTGCATCTATCCCCGATAACATCCCTATCAGGCCTAAATCACCGCACTGCGATCAGGGAACATGCGGCTGTTTATGTATCTTCCTGCACCAATCAGTAGGATAATTCGATCACACATTTAACCAGGGGAGCTACTCGTCCACATATAGGCCAAAGTTTCTACCCTTCTCATGCACCTGTAGCCTACCTACACGTATTCCCCACTTGGTGCCAGTAAATATAGATACTGCACCTTAAATAGGCTGGGATCCAAGTATAGAGGACACTTTTTAGGCTTGTTGCCGTTACAGAGGGGAAGGTTTCACGTGTATAGGAAGGTCCTGGAGAGATCGCGGCTGCATTTAACTTCTGGAAAGTTAATTACATACTTGACTTGTTACAGTTATAATTGTGAGACACCCCATTTCCCCAGCTAAAAAAGGTAAGTCAATTATTGTGGTATGTCATAACCAACGTAAATCAACTTTAAACCTACTGACTTTCTATGCGTATGATACGTGACGGTGTCCCAGCCAAGGATCTGATGTCACAAAACGTTGTGATAACGTCGCAGAACGTCACAGAACATCAACGTTACGTTGTTTCTTGACTAGGGTTCAAGGCAGATAGACCAAAGTTTATTATGTTAAAAAAGCGATCTGGAAACTTCACCGACCAATATCTGCCGGGAATGTCTGCAACTGAAGTCGCAGGTACTATGTAGATATCAACCCGAGATACTTTCACATTATACACACATGTGCTACACTTTACCTGTGTGGTCTGCGTACCCAGTTGATATATACGTAGAATCACATGAACGACAATAAGATAATACTGATTATCAAAGTAGTATTTCGCTGAGTACAAAGATGTTAAGTATGTGCACCATATTTGCTACGCCCTTATTCAATAATGTCCTTCCTTTAGTACCATTATACTATGATAAACGATCTAAATATAGTACATTATGTATAAATATACCTTCAGTCACTGCATATCTTATTACAAGAGTTGTCCATAGCTTTTTGCCCAAAAGCTTTATGTGAATAGGACTCCGTTTCTTGTGTGCAGAAGGATATGAGATTCCCTTTCATATTTTAATACAGCAAGGCATATATTAGGCTTTTTCCCTTACATAAATGAGAGATCTGTGCTTTTTGGGATACTTGCCATAGATGATGAAAGTAGAAGTCTACTACAGCTTTCTATCAATGAAAGAATTTCTTGAATTTCAAAAGATATGTACTGAATAATCCCGAGAACGTCATAGTGAGTAGAATAGAGAGCAGGATTGCAGGATAAATCCTGGTTAAGATAAACTACTCTCGTGTTTTTATAATCAAGATAGCTTTGGGATTTTTTATTAGCACAATGTCGATTAACAGCCTGTGTTTTCTGTTTTCCAAATTTCTGAATTTTGTCACGTGACCCAATTTTTGGTAACCAATTCCTTATCATTTTAGCAGTATTTTTGTATTTTGATATTCCATCAAAATTTCGGTTACCATGGCAAACTGTGCAATTCTGTTTTCCAATTTTTTGAATTGTGTCATGTGACCCGTTTTTCGTGGCAACTTATCCTTTTAGCAGTATTTTTGCATAAATTTGGTCTTTCCATCAAAATTTCGGTTACAATGGCAAAACTATGCAAAATCTATCCAGGACGATGTGGGAGACCAACGAAGTTGAACTTTAATCTCCTGGTGCGAAGTATGGACAGTAACAACAAAATAGGTTGGTTGGAGATGTGTTTTAAGATAACACTTTCACAGAACAATTAACCTTATTTACACACTAATCAGGCTTCAGTCTGAACCGTGTGATCGATACTGATGAAAAGGAGGATCAAGTTTACGTATCACTTTCTCTGTTATGGCAAGGGTCTGGTGAAAAACAGCATATTGGGGTTAGTGGGTCGAAGTATGTATGTTATGAGGAAGATGCTACATGTTGTGTTGACGGATTTGGCAGCATCTGAGGTGGATGATGCACATGATATTTATGAGAAGGTTAGTCAACAACTAATAAGTAATCATTTGCCAAGGCATGTTAGTCTGATCACTTTTCTTATGTCCCCTCATCTGTACATTGAAATTCTATTTGAACTATTTGATTCTTCCCTGAGAGAAATATTTTATATAATAGATCACACGCCCTTGTATCTTACACCTA